>CM077004.1:51760000-56560000 GCA_039090855.1 Macrothele yani
AATCATTAGCAGATAGCAAAATATTGATGTTACAGCTGCCTGTTTCAGCATCCATTACAAAGTTCCTTTCTTTTTTAACAAGCTTATCCACATAAATTATGAATAGAAGTGGAGATAATTACATACCTGCCAAGTTTTCCAGATTTCATGGAAGTTTACTGGATTTTGCTGCTGTCTTTCAGTTTTCCGAATGGAAAAACTTTTATCCAGATTTCATCACATTTCTGCATCCGAAAAAATAAATAAGTAAATGAAAGAAATCAAGAAGTAATATATTTATAGATTTTTTGTAGGCAAAGATTCCGACTACTCCATGAGTTGGGCTCAAGAAATGGACTAGTTTGATGCCAACAACCAGAAATTTTCACATTCAGACTACTGCTTTTTTTTTTTTATTAGCTACTATTCATACTTGCATAATTATATTACCAATACAATTATTGCTTTCTGGATCAGATTCCCCTGCAGGTTTCAGCAAATGAGAACAAAATATTTCTCTTAATTTAACATGTATGCCATTCAGAAAAGAAAAACAATCCATGCTGAATGTTTACAGATCAAGAAAAGAATACTGTCCTTGAATGTCCTTCAGTGAGGGGGCGAGGGGGGGGGCAAAGCACTGCTGTTCTTCTTCCCTCTGTTATTGTAAACAGTAATAAATCAAACCCAGTCAGATTTTTTTTACTAGTGGCTGCAGGTAACCATTAGTTGTCTGTGTCACATTTGTAAAGAAGGCACTACATAGCTTTCAAAAGTTCATTGTGATGCATAAACAAAGCCTTATTAAAAATATTGTGTGTGTGTAACTTCCAAAGTTCTTAACACATTTTGGCAAAATGTAAAATGGAAATTTTACTTTGATGCATCTTGGCCACTCTAAAAAGTATATTCATTTATTTAAAAAATTAAGGAAAATAAGTTGTAAATTTTTCACTAGTCCTTTTTGACACAAAGAGCTCCAGAGGGAGTAAGTGACTGATTTACAGGTAGATTTTCTTTGCATCCAACTTTTGTGTTTTGAAAACAGTGCTACTGTTACAGGGTTCATACTCTGTTTTGAAAATGGAAATTAAAGAGTTCTTAAGAACCTTCAGGCTATTTTTAAGGACTTCATAATCGCTGCATGCAAATATACACAATATACAAAATGTGAGTTAACTATTACAACACAAGTAATTTTAACACAATAAATCAATTTTGTTGAAACTAATGAATATTCTATTGCACAAATATATGAATTAAAATTAGTTCTACTAAAATAAACCTAAATACTCTAACAGAAAAACCAACTAACTTAAAAGCTCCTTATATACATTACTTATTGGTAATACTGGATCCATTATTTGCCCTGAAGCATATCTTTGCATCTACAGAACTAACACTCTGCTTCTTCGTATTGTGGTGTGAAGCGCAAAATTTATGTACTTTGGAATTTCAATTTTCAACAAATTTTCACCCATTAATTGTGATTATAGGCTCATCTTTGTGGTTTCGGAAACTTTTTAAATTTGCATTTGTTTTTCCTTCAAAGTTTATCCGAATTTATATTTTTTTATTAATTTACATATTCATTTTAACAAAAACAGTATTACAAATACAGCTTAGAATTTCATATGGCTGTGATTGTCAGTCTTTAACATTTTCGGTATCTTTACCTTTCCATTCAATAACTTAATTCCTTCCATTAAAATTACTTTTACAAATATGTACGGACAAAGGCTAAGAAACTAAATGCATTAATTCTGTGGGTGGCATCACTACAAGTGCTGCAGATGGAAAAATAACACTTTTATAGAAATGCAACACAGCTTGTTAGACCTGTTTTAGGTTAATAAAGCAAGTAAACACACTATCTAAATCAAATCAAAACATACAAGTTCATCGTAACTTAAATCATGTCATCGGAATTCAAAGCCCTAAGTTCAATAAAAATGCTTGCATAAATTTCAAAACTACATTGGCAGATTTCAAAGAATCAAAACTGAACAGTGAAGCATCACTTTCTTTTAAGTATTTATTTTTTTATTTACTACACAGCTTCCGAATTCCCAAATCTGTAGAAAATTTTGGTTTTCGTAGATTTAGATGAATAACACATTTTTGCTTGTGTAACTGTTGCATTTTTATTTTTATTTTATTTTTAATTCTACAGCTGTAGCACTTGTAGTAACTTCTTCCATACACTTAATGCAGGTTGATTTTCAACATTTGGCAATCAATCGTGTATAGGTGTAAAAGCTAAAACAAACTGCAGTAACAACAAGACACCTATGAAATTTCCTTCAGAATTTTTACTTCTATTATACATCTGTTTTTGCTCTTAAACTTAAACAAGAAAGATGACACCGAATTTTTGGGTGCAATAAGCACGTCTTTTCAATCCGTTCTGATGCAAATTAAATTTATAAAAGCTATTCAAAGTCAATGGAACCGGTATGGAAAACAATGGTATCTGACGGAAGAAAGAAGTTTTTCAATCTGGTTTTTAATCCCTCAGATATTGCTGTAAACGGAATCATGAGCTTACAAACTCTTAGAAACAGAGATATCGACAAAAATAAGATGTGACTTTACATCCCCTGGTAGGAAAACCATGAATTATTTTAGGAAGAAAGAATTCTCAAAAGGTTTTTCCACATGAGCGGTGTCGGTCCAAGAAAAAAAAAATTTAGTCGAGTTTCCAGGAGCCCAGATTTTACTACAAATACATTAGAAGCAGAAATTAACACTTATGCCCCGTGGTGGCCAAACAATTTTTTACCAAACATTAGAAATTATGTGAAAACATTTTTCCATCAGGTCTTGTATGCGATAGAGGAATAATGTTTCAAATCGGAGTTTTAGAGGCAGAAATAATGCAGAAAACGCAATTTACCTTTGTGCCCCCTAGCGGAAAGTCTATGAATTACATGAAAATTTTGAATTTATAGAAAAACATTTCACATCGTAAACACTATCCAACAAAGAAGGAATTTTTCAAATCTGATTCTCAGAAGTAGAGATATTGACAAAAAAAAAAAATATGTATCGAAAATTCTATGCCCCCTGGAGTACAAACCATGCATTATTTCAAGAAGAAAATGTTCCTAAAAGGTTTGTCGACATGAGTAGTATCGGTCAACAAACGACTTTTTTTGCAATCGAGAATTTAGAAGCTCATATTTTGCTGCAAATACATCAGAAGCGGAAATTAAGACTTACGCCACCTGGTGGCCAAACCATTTTTTACAAAAACTAGAAATTATGTGCAAAGGATTTTCCATCAGGAGCCGTATACAGTGCAGAAAGAATTTTTCAAATTGGAGATTTAGAAGCAGAGATATAGGGGAAAAGCAATTTACCTTTACGCCCCCTAGCGAAAAGCCTATGAATTACTTGAAAATTTTGAAATTATATGAAAAACATGTCACACTGAAAACACTATCCAACAAAGAAGGAATTTTTCAAATCGGACTCTTAGAAGTAGAGATATTCACAAAAATAAGATATACATCTACGCCCCCTGGCGGAGAAACTGTGGAATATTTTAAGAAGAAAATGTTCCGAAAAGGTTTATCGATGTGAGTAGCATCAGTCCACGAAAGAAAATTTTCAAACGATATTTTAGAAGCTCAGATTTTATGGCAAATACATCAGAAACAAAAATTAACGCTTACGCCCCCTGGTGGCCAAAGTATGCTTTACCAAAAAATTAGAAGTTATATAAAAGATTTTCCATCAGGAGGTGTATCCGCTGAAGAAAACAATTTTCAAATCGGAGTTTTGGAAGAATTATTGGGAAAAATGTAATTTACTTTTACGCCCCCTAGCGGGAAATCTATGCGTAATTTAAAAATGTAACTATATCTAAAATACTCTTCGACATAAATGGAATTGAAAGATAAAAGAATTTTTTCAATTGGATGTTTAGAAGCAAATATGTGGAATAAAACGTATTTTTGAATTCAGCATCATCTGCATTTACGCCCTCTAGCGGCGAAATTGCACATCGTAAAAAAAAAAAAAACGAAATAAAGGATCATCATTCGCATATTTCAAGCTTCCCAATGCAAAAAGAATTTTTCAAATCGGACTAATAGTTGCAGAGATTTTGTGGGTACAGACTGACGGACGGACAAACCGATAACATAAGCACTATCTTTTTTTACAAAAGACGTGCTAAAAACAGTAATGCAATTTAACAATGACTGCAAGGAAATTATATTAGGTACATATTCACTTTTTTGAGGTCAAACAAAGGACGTAGGCCTACAATGAAATCAATTTTTCAGCTCCTTTTTTGCAACTCTGACATGGTAATTTCTGCCAATTTTTCATTTTTTCCCTTTATTAATTTTTTAAAACTATTTGATTGAAGGAAGCAGTTCATATCTCTCATCAATTCCCCTCGGGCGGCAAGGTCATCGGCATGTTTCCTCTAATTCAGCAATATTTTTTTCTACTTTTAGTTTTTTCGTACTAAGCATTTGCAATTCCTCCTCAATCAATTTACGTTTCCTCCCACATGTTGCTTGGCACATTTTTTTTTTCGGCGTCTAAATATTACACATATTTCTACATACATACATACATATCATTAAGCTGTTCTCTGAGATTCAGAGGTTAGCTCCAAAAAGAAATACAAACTTCCAGATATTTTTACTTCACTTGTTGTCGTATCAAACTTCGCCATTTACAGCGATCTTGACATACAACTCGTGCTTCACTGATATCCATTACACGCCGTACACAAGATCTTTTATACTTCATACTCATAATCTTTTTTCATGCAGACACTCCTGAATCTGATCCACCCATGTCTTCCTTGGCCTTCCTCTGCCTTTCCTTCCTGCCACTTGGGCTGAAAATATTTTCTTAGTAAGCATTTCATCACTCATTCTTTCAACATGGCCAAACCACTGAAGCATATAGGTCTCCACCTTGCTAACAACATTTTGCTTAACATCACACAACTGCAATACATCTTCATTCCTCACACAATTAGATCGTGTCTTGCCACAAACCCCACGTAAATAACGCATTACTCCAGCACACAAACGACTCCTATGTTTCTTCTGCAGTACCCAGGTTTCACTGCCATACATCAGAGTAGGAACAATTACTGTTTCATACACAGCCATGCGGGACTCTCTAGAGAACCCATCATTCCTGTGAAAACCTCCCAGAGCAGCTATGACTTTCAAAGAAGAATTCACTCGCCTACTGATTTCACCATCCAACTTGTTCTCTCTGTCAAACATGCTTCCTAAATACACAAACTCACTCACCTGGTCAATCACAGTGCCATTTATACTTACATTACATTCAGTGCTACCCATTCCTCTCTCAAATACCATAACTTTGGTTTTTCCCTTATTTATACTCAGTTTGAATTTCATACAAACGTCGTGCATCCGAGTCAACATACTCTGCAACTCAGTTTTGCTCTCTGCCAACAGGACAGTGTCATCAGCATACAGCAATCTGCACACACGGATATCACCAAGACATAAACCACTATTATCTATTTTGGCCTCACGCATGCATGCATCCATAAATATATTAAACAGCCATGGTGACATTACACAACCTTGTCTAACTCCTGCACCAATGGAAAACCCTTTTGATAAAACACCATTCACTCGTACACAAGCTCTACTACCAGCATACATGGCTTTTACACTATTAAGTAGATTCCCAGTAACACCATATTCATTCAATACCTTCCACAAAAGTGTCCTATTCACTCAGTCGTAAGCTTTCTCTAAATCTATGAAGGCAGTAAAAACTTTCTTCCCAACAGCCAGATACTTTTTAATCATCGTGCGTAATGCAAAAATCTGGTTAGTGCAGCCTTTATCAGGCATAAAACCACTCTGAACATCCCACACTTTCTCTGATGTAAGACCCTGTACTTTTTCAATAACAACCTTACCAAACACTTTCCCTGGCACACTCAGTACGCTAATACCACCATAGTTCTTGCATTCAGTCTGATCACCTTTTCCCTTATACAAGGGAACAATGATAGCATCCTTCCAATCCCGAGGGACCATTCCTAACTCCCAGCACAACTGGCAAATTTCAGTTAACCAGTCAATTATAGAGTCACCACCATACTTCAACATCTCTGCACATATTTCTGTCTAGCTGAAAATACTGAAGCTCTAAGCTCTTTACTTAGTACCACATTCTCTAATAAATAACAAAAGATAACGATCTGAACTACACTGACCCACGTGCAAAGAAATCAAGAAGCCAGCATAAATCTAATCCAAAGGGATTTGAAGGTAGCTGGTTGGCAAACTGCCAAAAGCAATACAGAACATGGGTAAACTTTTGAGACATGCGACAAGTGGATCTAGTGACGTAAAACCATTATCAGTACGCTAATGAAACCAGCTGGCCTGCATAACGCATGCATTTCTTTGGTTAAAAAAAAAATATATACGACCTTTTTACCGACCGAATATAATATAATTACGGTGTTTTCAAGGACTTTTTAAGAGCCCTTAAAAACAGAACAGAAATTAAGGAGTTCTTAAGGGCCTTTAAAAAGGTAAATGGAAATTAAGGAGTTCTTAAGGACTTTTTAAGGGCCCTTAAAAAGGCAAATGGAAATTAAGGAAATTAAGAACCAAAACCAATTTTTTTCTTTTACTCTGCTGGTATAGCCTGAAGGGCTCAAGTGTACTTACTAAAACTAGTCAGGGATGGGAGACCGAGTGTTGCAATGTTACAGCAAACTGTTGATTGCCTTGTCTTGTATTGCTTGCACATTGCACAGCTTCACAATTTTTTCTTTATTTACTTTAAATTTGCATTTGTGCCAGTAATTATGAGTTCTGATAAAAAATTACATGTCCTGTCTTTTAGAGAATCACACTCTTAGTTCCTGTGTATCGCAAAATACAGCTAAGGACCAAAGTATGCATTTTGCACTGTTTACTCTTCCGATTTTGGGATTTGCTATGAAGTTAAAACTTACAACACGGTGCATTTCAAATTAGTAAAATACAAGGGAAAAAGCTGAAGACAATGATAAAAATTTAAAAGTTACTTCTTTTATGGCAAGAAATGGCAGTGGAGTTGCACATATGGATGTAATTAATGCCAAATGCTTTTTCTACTATGTTCTCAGTAGAACATTATTTGCCAACTAGTGCAGCAGATCATGCAAACCACTAATTAAAAAAAAAGTTCCTGAAATTGGAAGTTGCTAAAAACTGTGATTGTGCACCAACAAAGAGTTCTGCAAAAATAAATGAAATTGCAAGTGAGAAAGGCAAGAAAATTGTCTTGGATCTTAAGAATATCCCATTTTCAATGGGAATTGATGGCAGCCATGACAGCAATTTTAAAATGTATCACATATATATTTATTGTTATTTATCAGAAAAGAGATAAAAGTAAGTGTTTTCCTTTGTAATTTTTAAGTACCATAATTTCTTTCATATAATCTGCATATTATCTGTTAAAAAAGTTACAAATTAATGCTGGAAATAAGAAACTTCAAAAATAAATAAAAAAATTGCTTTTGTGGCACTTTGATTTTAAAAAATCAACATCATAATTATCAGGAGAGGTTATATATTTGGAAAATTACCAAAAATGCATTAGCAACAGAAAAATGTAATTAAATAGGAAGATAAAAGAGATCCACAAACAGTTGGAAAGAAGTTTGTTTTTTCTTCTTATGATCATTCTGCTAGAAAATACAATGCAATGAAAGTGGTATTATTTGCTCTCATGGACAATCACATGCTGTACGAAGCTCAACGTCAGACACACTTGTGAGTGCCACAGGTCTATCTATGAACAGCACACTACGAAATGGTGGTAATGCTAAAAAAACTTGTGATTTTTGCTCTTTATTTACTAGAAAGTAACAGAAAAACACTTAAAAATACCAGGGTGCTGATTATAATGCACTTTGTTTTTTCTGAATTGTAGGGTTTGTGGATGATGCAAATTATACAACAAAATTTATTTTTTTCCCCTGAATTTCTTGGTCTGTGGATTATACAGTGCCCCAGATTGTAGGAAGAAAAATACAGTATTTAGAATAGAATTGTAAATTGAATTTTGCTTCCCATTTTCTTGATTTTGGAAACATTTTTTTTTAAATAGTTCTCTGGATTTTTGCTAATAGTGCTTGGAAGGTACACAATAAATCCCTGCAATGCCCTATAATTAACCTCAAACTACTTACCTGTACTTCTCTTCAGCCTGACCATTGCGAGGGTTTTGGTTCAAAGAATTTTGATTGATTCCGACAACTTGCCTTTCATGCCATAACTTTTTAATTTACTTAACAATTTTTTTCTAAGGACCCTGCTGAAATTCTTTTCAAAGTCAAAAAACACCATATACAGTATGGGATATTTTATCCTGAATTCTTGGGACTTGAAGTTTTCTGGATAATGGGTTTTTCCATAATTTCGAGCATAATGCCTAAAACCTGATAAAAACATTAGAAAATAAAAAAAAAACTGTTCTGCCTTTAAAATAAAACTAACATTAATTACAAGTCACATTTAATATTAATTGCAAGTCATAATTTTATTAATTATAAGTCCAATGAGATATCATCAGGAACATCTGGTGAAGATGGACTAGTGCAGAAACACAAGTGCCAGAAGTTAAAAGTTGAGGCTAAGGGGATTGTTTTTCAAGAAACATTTCTTGCAATGCAAGTTGTTTTAGAAACTTTGGTCTTTCCCTTTGGAGCTATTCCTGAATCTTGTATATTGGCATCATTTGTTCATCTGATATGAAGCTCCTCTCTTCCATTCCATGAATCAGTTCTTCAGTAAGGCTCATTTTTATCATCCTGTCAATGGAAATTTTTTCTTTCACATTTACATTTTGTTGGTTACTATCACTGTCATCACTCTCTGTCAATCACTCATCCAATCACTCTCTGGCCCACTAACAAAAGACCTGTATGACTGCCTTCGAACTCTGAGAGATCTTAATTGCTTCAAGTTCAAAAACTACTGTCAGCAAGAAGGACTTCCGATGGGTTCACCTCTTCCTCCACTTCTGGCTGAAGTTTTCATGCAACATATCGAAAAAAACATAGTCATGGAACGCAATCTACAACCTTCCATTTCGCTTCAATATGTTGATGATACACCCCTGGAGTTTATGCTATTCCCATTTAAACTTCCTCTGCTTTCTCAGTGTATATTGGAAGCACATACGGAAGCATCAATACAAGACTTGGTGAACAGAAATAAGATGTTCCAGTGGTCTTCCAAAGACAGCTTTATCTGCACTAACCCTTGAAGACACCTCTACAGTTCCCATTTGGAAAGACACAAAAGTTGCCCCTTTCATCAACAAAGCATCTCTGCGTTTCCAAGAAAGCATTGAAATTTTGTTCACCAAAAACTGCAATTCAGAGACCCTCACCAAATCCCATTTATTTGGATCTCTCTTCTGAAATCTGGCAACATTTCCAACACCCCTAACTTCAAATTGTAGTTCTGGCAACCAGCCCATCCAGTCGATCACGGGTGATCAAGGTTGTAGGACGACCGAAAACGACTGCTAAACGAACCTTTTACCATACATGACTGTGTGTTTCGCTTGTTTTCTATGTTTATGTGTTATTGTCACGTGAAGCCTGAGTTTTAAACCACGTATAAGACTGTTTCTAACACTGGTAAATAACATGATATAGAAATTGTATTAAAAACATTTTACTTTCACCCTTTCTTCCTACAACTACGGCAGGCAGGAGGCAGTCCTCGTGGTGCAGCGACCTACAAAAGAAGTGTGTGGGGCGGGGAGAATGGAGGAGGCTTTAGTAAGGAAAGCTAACTTCACTCCCTCCCACTGTACTTCTCAACAACCAGCCGAACTTGAAAAATATCATGCTGTGCTTTTTCAGGAAAGTCCTTTTTAGAGTGTTCCGTAGCCCCCTCCCCACTGCGGGGGTTGCAGGAGCTTACGGTACACCCCTGCTTCCACCTCTACTCATCCCGTGATTGAGCTTCAGGACAGGACAAATTTTTAGCATTGTTCATCAGCTCTGTTAGAATTAGTTTTTCACTTGAGACCCTGAATCCAACAAAATCAGATTCTTGTTCATTCTCACCATTTCAAAATAGAATCAGTGGCCACAAGTTATGCCATCCATTAATCAAAGTGTCTTTATCAACCTTTTCCTATGCTTTTGCAATACCCCATATGGTATCCTTGATGGTGAAATTCTTTTATTCCAACTCCTTTATTACACTCTGTCAGCATTTTATGTAAGAATGATGTGACTGAATGACTTGAATGACTCTTATAATGTGACTTGAATGACTGCAGAATGCCTTGGTAGAGGATAAAAGATGTACAGTTAGACGGCAAGCAGATAGCAAACACAATAATGTTGACAAGAAGACCTGCATCAGGGTGCGCTGAACAATTATCCAAAATTAACATAATCTTGGCATCATACGAAATTCCTGCTGACGTGCAGCGTGCCCAGACCTCAGGAACAAAATGGTTTTCAAACCAGTCTACGAGGATTAGTCTTGTAATCCATGATCTCTTACTGGCTGTAAAAGCGACTGGGAAAACTCTGACACCTTTCAAAGAGCATGGATTGTTGCTTTTAACAATATCAAGCAATCCTGCTTTGTGTGTCCCTGCTGCATTACAACATGCAAGTACAGTTAATCTTCCTTTTGAGCTTTAAACCCATTTGGTGCAGCCTCCTCTGGTGTTACAGCTGTCTTCTATGGAATATGCCTCCAAAATAAGAAAGTTTAATCAACATTATACACCTGTTCTGCTAACAGATGCTCATTGGCAACATTTAGGTAACTAATTTATTAAACTCCACCAGATAGGCTTCAGCAGTATTATAATCAGCAGACACTTTTTTTACCAAATATAGCCAACGTACAAAGTCCGCTATGTTTCTTAAATTTCTGATACCAACCTAATGAATACTTGCAAGGTGTTGAGATGCCTAGCTGCTCGTGGATTTCTTTTGCCTAGGCCATAATGAGGGAACAAGTAAGTCTGAGATGCTGCCAAATTCATTCCATTAACACTTTGTGCACGAAATATCCTCTGCTTGTTGTAATGTTTTCCTTGCTGCCATTAACTTTGGTGCATCACTATCACTGTAAAACTTCAAAAATTTGTCTTTTTGTTATTTCAAAGTACACCAGACTGTGCACAATCAAGCAGCACTTATAGTGCAGTAATTTCACATATTTATTGGTATAATACACATATAGATTTTCCAAGCTTTGGCTCTCCACTCAGAGGTTTTTTCAAGGCAATGGTAGACTTAGAATGCAGGGAATTAGGACACGTAAGAAACAAAGATGATTTTTCGAAAATAACTTTTATTGCTGATATTATAGAAAATTATTGTTTTTGCTGATATTATAGAAAATTAGAAATCATAAAATTAGAAATCGTATAATATTAGGAATAACAAAATCGCCTAGTAGGACAATGAGATACGCAGGATCCATCACGTATATCCCAGGCTTTACATATTGGTTAAATAATTTATTACACAAGCACAACATATTAATAGCAATGAAGTCCCCGACCTAGTTATCACATATAATATCAAGCTGCAAGGAGAGACAGTGTCAGAAAGAAAAGGCGGGTGTGCATGCTATACCGTTGATATATCCTGACAACACAGAAAATATATATATCGGAATGACAAAGCGATCCTTGGATACTAGATGTAAAGAATACGTACGAAGTGTGAACCAGAACATGCAGAATACAGCCCTCGCCAGAGAAGTCACGCATTGCTCGGCCGCTCCTGTATAGATTAATATTAGAAGAATTGCCCTTTACACGAATTTTAAAGAGACTGCCATCAGGGAAACAGTGGAAATCCTATCCAGCAAAGTGGCATGCAATGATATAGTCTCTACTGAACTACCAATGGTTTGGCATGTGTTATTAAAAGATGGAAACACATCATGGCGTACCGTATAATTATGTGATAAAAATTCATATGTAATATGCTTGTGATGTCACCCACGTTATTTTCAAAAATCGTCTTCGTTCTTTACATGTTCCAATTCTCTGCATTTTTATGTCTACCATTGCCTTGAGAAAGCCTCCCAGTGGAGTGTGAAAGCTTCGCAAATCTTTGTGTTGACTACACCACAGAAATAAACGGATTTAATATGCTATATGTCTTTCATTATTATTCATATCTGGTGTATTTAAAATAAAGTTGCCTCTCCCATATCATAAAGTTGGAATGGTGGGGCACAGAGGAGATAATAATGTCGACACACATTGATGGCATATCTACAAAGGCTAGTGCAAAGACCATTGGATCTACGAGCCCCCGACCAGGCTATGACAGCCAATGGCTACAAAGAATACTCTCATTAACAGTATGTCACCATGCTATGAAGCTGCAGTGGGCAAAGGAACTTTACCACAGGTTGGTTGGTTGGTTTTTATTGTGCAAGAGCCACAGTTAACCAAAAAGTGCTAAGCACATGACTTAAAACATTAATAGTCACCAATGGCCATGAGAACATTACCACCTATTCAGCAGAAACACTGACTTTGATCCTGTGCAAGCCATCACCACCAATTCTTCAATGAATTGAGGTTCCACCTACAACATACGGATGGGAGCGCATGTGTGGTGGTATAGACCACACGAGGTCATGGAACCCAACTGTGAAGCCAGGGTGGTACAGGCACTGTTATGTTCTAGGAGAGTTTACATGGGGCATCTTTGGAACCCTCTACATACTGAGATCACTATCACCACACGAGGCCTATGTTGACATACTCCCTGACCACCAACACCTGTTCATAACTATCCATTTTGCACAGCAGGATCCCTTCTTTCAGGAATCACAAGCTCTTCCAACAGTAATATTGTAGGATTCACAGAGCTGATTTCCATGGCACCCAGAAGACAAGCAATATCAGTATTTTGGCATAGAAATATTTTTAGCTGTGCCTCCAGCACCAAGAAAAATAATCTTATGTACTTGTTAAATGCTTTGATGATTAATCCCTCATTAATGTCCACAATGTTTCTATCTAAGGAACTAATATTTTTACCTGGATGCCAGTAACAGGATGGCAAGTTTGTTATGAGGAGGTAGGAAAGCTATAACTATTACAATCTGGATGCTTGCTCCAATTCTGTACTTGAGCTGCTTGGAACATGTTATACTAAATGATGCATTGATAACACATCCAAATGTGATTTGGGAAACTGCAGTCTGATTCTTGCTCCAAGGCAATAAATACAATGTAAAGTTTTCTGAGGAGTTGCCCATACACATCACAGCTGCCATGTCTATATCAAAAATAGATATAGAAATTTATAAAAAAAATTACCTGTATATCTTGCAACCTTGCTTCGTGATCTTTTTCTTTTGAAATAAGATCATGTCTTTTATTCTGTGCCTCAAGTGTATTGATGAAAGCTATTTCATTAACTTTTTCTTTTTCATCATGAGCCTTTCGAACAATTTTTTCCAGTTGCTTCCTGCGTTTTTCTTCGGCTCTCTGAAGTTTCTCTTCCATGATAAAACGCTGTCTTTCTTGTCTCTTTTCTTTCCAAGCCTTCATTTCTTCCACTTTTTTTGCTATATCTTTAAATCGCTGGGCCTTTTCTTCAAGTAATCTTTCTCTTTGTTCTTGAGCTTTGAGTTGCTTTTCTTCATGGCGGCGAATAGTTTCTGATAGTGATCGCTTCCTGAAAGGTGAGGAGAGCTTTTCGTGCATCTGCAGGGCTCTACCGGGAGTTCTGAGTTCCATGTCGAGGCGATCCATCTGCTCTCCCCATGAAAGTCCAAGCTGACTTATTTTTCTTGGGCTTCTTCTCTTACCACCCTTTCATACCAATCAAGACCTTGGAAATCAGATGATCCTTCATCATGAGATGCCACACCATCTTGGTCATCTGATGTCAAACCTGTATCACTTTCATAAAGGTAATCTAAGCAGTTCTTAACAACATCCACAGCCTGATTATCACAGGTTTTAGACTCTTTGATCTTCTTCTTTTTACTGTGAATATCTGATGCTGCTCTTTTCCCAAATTTTTTATTCAAATCTAAAGTATCAGCTGTCCTGTAGTTCACAGAACTTAATGAATGATACAGTTTGGTTAAAGAAATTATTTTCGATACATTTTTTTGATAAGTCAGGTTCACTGGAATATTTGACTAAATTACATTTCTTTTTAGTGTTCTTAACAGCTTTGGAAGACAAGAGAAAAATGCTTTTATCGGAACATTCCTCGATTGTTACATCAGCTTTTTTCACATTCATTTCCGGTGTTTTGCCAAGGGTTGCTATTTTCTTTTTTGAGTTAACTATTTTCATTTCATCAGCAGAAAGTTGTCTTTTGACTTGTTTTTGAGCAGCAGTGGCTCTTTCTATTATCATAGTTTTATTCCTGCGGCCTAACAAATTGTCTTTCATTGGTGACCTACCTTTCACAGCTGAAGTGTTCTTTACAACACTTTCACTTTTTGATGAATGTACAGCAGACAGTTTCTTTTGCTCAGACTGTTCTTTCCGTTTGCATTCAACTTGTTTCTTATTTGTAACGGAATAAGCTACTTTTGGACCTGACTTACCACAACTGTTAGTACTTTTCAGTTTTTTGGTGTCAACAGATTTTTCTGAAAGCTTTGTCACAGAATCATTGTCTGGTTGGGATTTTACAGCAACAGCACTGACATCACGTGCAGTGGTGGATTTCTGTAGTCCTGATGTGCAGGAGTATGGAAAGCCACCTATTTTGGACGGTTGAATATGTGCAGCTGCAGTCACAGCTTGACTTGCTTTGCTTTCATTAGGAGAAACTAATTTCTTAGCTGGTGAATTTCTACATCTTGTTCTTCTAACTGTTTCCCATCCTTCTGAGTCATCTAAAATATTGAAAAGAAGTAAATTTTAGTAAAATTAAACACCAAACGTTGAAGAACACATTCAATAAACTAATGCTTACAATGATATATACAATATTTAATTTATAAATTAAATTTATTTATAAAATAATACCACAAACTATGTCAACTACAAATCAAATATTCTAAAATACGGCACTTACATAAAGCACTTAGTGAATGGATGTTACAAACAGAATATTAGAATTTTCAGAAAACCCTTTTCCATAACAGTGTGTGACACAAACGTATGGGCTACATCATGCAGTTCCATTTCATCTGTTTGGTCTTGGTAGGTGTAAAGAAAGTTTTCAGACTAGTAGCATGATGCAAGGATAATAAATAAAAAAAAAAAAAAAAAAAAAGCAAAGTGCTTTCCGTTTCTCTTTAGTAGTTTGAGTAACTGCACAAAATCTCCATCAGATGGATGAGGCTGTCCTCTTGAGAAATGTTTAGACTTTTTAACCTTCTGATACCCCCAGAAGGAAAGAGAGAAAGAAAGAAACGAAAAGAAAGGCCACCACACAAAAGGCATTATCTTTTCTGCACCATGTGTTAGACAATAAATGATACTTTAGGGTGATAGAATCATTTCATGACTTTCAAACACCTTTTAGTCTTAATATGACAGTAACACAAAATAATGTTTCCATGCTCTGTGAGGGAGAAACACTTACCATTCCCTTAGAGCATGATAAGCTGCCCTCTATCATTGTGTTGTAGTCAAAATCGCAGAAAAAGGATAATGAATTTACAGGTATATGGAGGGCCTGGGACTAGATAAGGACATACTGGTAGATGTGATCCTGTGATGCATGACAGAGAGAGCATATTCACTTTAAGTTCCAGGTAACAGCTGAGATGTCGATGTAGAGAAAAAGGTGGGTCAATTCACCAGGTGCTTGCAGTTGTGGTTTTTTTTATTTTCCTCATTTTTTTATATGTTACAGTACAACATAAAAGTACCTGAAAACAAAGTTTGGGATTTATTTTCTCAACCCCTTTGGAGATATGAGTCCTCAAACCCCCCAAAATGTGCTAAAATAAGGGTTATCATTAATTAACACAAATTGAGTAATTGTGGAGATAATGACACTTAATGGGTTCCTAAATAGAGGTAATAACCTGTACATTCACATGTAATGACCTCATTTCCATAGCATAATAATAATTCGTCAGGATGTAGGGGGGGGTCAAAGTTCAAGGTCATGGTTCCAATTTTCGGCAGCATTTTTGTACGAGAAGAGTACTTAAACACAAAGCGAATATTTTTTCAGGCAATCCTCATTCATATGTTGCTAAGAATGTTAATGCATATTTCAACTTGTGTTATGTTTCTCTTTTTATTCAGAAAATATTTTATAACTGCAACATTGCCAAAATTTCCATTTTTGAGATACAATAAATCAAAAGGGGTAGCAGATAAACACCTTTTCTTTTCTGAGGACTATCTTCTATTGCATATCTAAATATTCTCAAAGTTTTGTTTTGTGTTTCACAATAGTTTCTGAAATAATGATAATACAAATTGACCATTTCAGTCTACAAAAATGTATATGCCCAACATAGAAGTAGTTCACCTGTTTATACAACATAGTACAAAATTAATATGAAAAATAAAATTATGGGGCAGCAAATTAGAACATTCTTTCAGATATGTTTTAAATGGCTTACTAGCAATCGCGTCAAAGACAAAGACAGTTTTGGGGTAATGTTGTGCCCTTTTCCAGTAGAAGTGGTTAATTGCAGTGGTGTGAGGACTTTTAAAATGTTGGCCTGTGGAACCCATGCTTGGCCATTATAGTTGACAAAGAAAATGATGTTCCTGGCCCTGGTGGATGAAAAAACTGAATTTTGAAATCTTTCAGAACATTTTTTGATAATGCCAAGCCACCATTTGGATTCATACACACATGCAACGTAATCACCAATTTTTTTTTTTTTTTTTTTTTTTTTTTGGATTCCTCTGCAAATTCTGTATTTGTAAAAACTTCAGATATGATAACAACTTCATATTTCTTGCTGCTTGACACAAGTTGAATTCTTAAACTATTGTTCTTCATTGGAATAAAGCAATGATGAATTCTAGTGTTTGCTATTTTTACAGCAGAAGCATATCTATCTGCAAGTAGGACATTTTCTTCATCAATATCTTTTTGTGATACAAAAAGGAATTGTATTCCTTTTATTTTTCTGCACAGCATTTGAACATGTCTTCTGGCGTTAAAATATGCCTGTCAATAAGTTGCAAGGATGCCCTTGTTACATGTTGCTTCACAGTCCATCGCACAGCCCTTTTCCACGAGAAGTGGCAAAAAAATGCCATTCAGCTTCTAGAGCCCTGCAGATTCACGAAAAGCTCTCCTCGCCTTTCAGGAAGCGATCACTATCAGAAACTATTCGCCGCCATGAAGAAAAGCAACTCAAAGCTCAAGAACAAAGAGAAAGATTACTTATAATACTTATTGTCTAGACAATAAGTATTGTCTAGAAAATCACCAATGTCCGAAACTCGAAGATATTAAAATTATTAAGAGCTGTAAAAACGAAAGGCAGTTGAGAATTGCGGAATAGGTATTAATCGAAAAAAAACAGATCAAGAGTGTGTAACATTAATGAACCAAACAACTTAAACAAACAGTGGAAAGACTTAATAAAAGTTGAACAACAATTAAGAGAAAAAAAAAGAAAAGAAAAGAGAACAGCACTGACAATAGATGGCGCCAGAGACACAACGATGCAGAGTTTGCGACTGAAACCTCAATGACTTTGCTCACTTGAGCTGTGGTTGGCAGAGCAGAGGGACATATCGACCTCCTGAGGACGACAGGGATACTGTTGAAAGCACTTGGGGATTGTGTGCGACAGACTGAATGAGGTTGGCGTTTGCTGTAGGGTTTGTGCGGTATATGAGGCAGATGGAGCACTACATTAGTCACAGTTGACAACAGTTTGACTGCAGTGGAATGTAAATAGTGTAATTATGTACATAGTGGTTTTAATTGAGTGTATGAATGTGTTGTATATAGTGTACGTTAAAGTGGTTGTATGGGGAGTATAAATTGTTGAGAGTGCTATATATGAGTATTTATTGGGTGGGGTATGAATCTGTTAAGAAGTAACAGCAGCAACTTGTATTTGAACTACCTACAGTAACATCAGTGCCCAAATACTGTATCTTATGTCAAACTTGACCAAAATCAAATGGCTGCATAATATCCAAACAAACTGAAAGTATCATTCTCTCACCAGGGGATTAAAGTTGGTCATATGAACCTCTCCAAATATAAGTGCCCTACTAACAGCTCATTCTCCCCTTCCCCCTCCTAAGCATTTGAAATATTTCACAAATTATTGTCTAATGCACCATTTTCTCTGACAGCCATAACTATAGTGGCCAGAAAAGATAGTGTGCCATGCGTTCATACTTCACTATTTAAGTTCTAGTTCCTTCTTTTCATAAAACCATGAGATGGCACTCCTGTGAATTTCAATGCTATGATTTCAAATATTAGCATGCTTTTCTATGGCATGTTTATTGGATAGCGATTGAAAAGGCAATTTATTTGTTAGATTGGTCATTAAAAGTAGTAGTAATAAGTGTAACGTTGAGAACATGTTCAGTACCCGGATGCAACAGTGTTTACTGGTCCTGTAAACAAAAGCTAACTATTTTCCATGCCAAAAGATAAGGCAAGGCACAACGAATGGATTTTTTTACTTGTCCTAAATCAATTTGGTACCCACTCAATAATTATTTAGTTAAGAAAGCCACTTTTTTTTTAGTCTTTTATATATCATCGCATTTTGTCTAAAATTATTGAAATTGGGTGGGGTTTTTTTTTGTCCAAAGTTCTGCAAACTTTATCATGGGAAGATTAGGCCTAAATTAGTACAGTATCATGTGACACCCAGTTAAATATTTTGTGTCCTGTAGCGATTGAGAAAAGAGTTGCAACAGGATCAGAACAGAATTCAATATGATGATTGGGCAAAAATCCCAATAATTACAGAGAAAAATTGCCTCCAGTAATGCGTTTGTACTAACCAGCCTTGTGACATGTAGCTTCAATGCGAGATTAGGCATTTCCTAAATAAAGTTGATGAAGCTTCCCAAAAACACACCTTTTAGAAGAATACTCGCTTATCTATCCATACATGACATTAATCACTTTTAGTATAACTGCAGGATAAAAAAAATATTTTTTTGTAAAATTTTTAGTAAAATTACTATACTGCATGGAACAAGAAGCACGTATATCTATAAGCATAGTTTACAGCAATAGCATCAAAGCTCTCTTCAATGCCCTTTCTGATTTCATGAATTGAAAAACCCGCCTGCAGAAGCACATGGCACACTGTCTCTTATAGCCACTATACCATAACTGAAGCAGTTCCATTGAATCATTTTCAATTGAACATTCTTTTAAGCCAAGGGACATCCCAAGATACATCCCAAAGTATGGCTTTTCTCTGACAAATACTTTTGCCAATATACGTAATGTGGTTAGTAGGCAGCTCTGCAATTCCTGGTGGATAGTCTTGAAACAACACAAGCACATCAGCAATACTTTGAAGGTGAGAAGTTGCAGATGCAGGTCACTGAAGATGGCCCCAAGATATATTGCTAAAGTGCACCTGCACTTGATTCGGCCCCACGTTGTCCTTTTCTCACAGTACAACTTTTAAACGTAACAGAAACTTGATATTAGTTGTCACAACATGTATTAATATTCACGTAATATGATATCATAGTTTGGTAATTTCCACACACTTGATCAAAATCCTATAACTCACACTGATTAAACTTTCTGAACCAGGCTTGAGGTTTTAAGGTACGTAGGTCATTTAAAAAGTAACGAGACTGACATCATAATGCCAAAACACCTCCATGCAGAGAAATGCAGTTGCTTGTGTTGGAAGACCTGCAAGGTCAGTCATGTAAGATGTGTCATTATAGTGCTCTACTAGTTCATTCTTGTAGTAGATGGTGTAGAGTTCAGATGTGTTTCTGTAACTCAGTATGGATTTAAAACTGGAGCAAAGAGCAGCTATAAAATGTTGCATGCATTTCAATAAAACCGCCACAGAAATGCGCAAAATTATTAAAACAGCCTATAAGGAAGATGCTTTGTTCTGTGCAAGAGTTTTTGAGTGGCACAAGAAATTTGAGAATGCTGAAGTGTGTCAGGAAGATGCACCACGCTCCAGTAGGCCTTTGACATCAACTACGGAGGTTAACTCTTTCCAATCCTATTATTTTGTCTCTTGCAGACTCCTCAGATTCAATTTATTTCTCCCGACAGTTCACTACTTTATGCTGAAGAGTAGAACACTGACAATCAATCACCTTGCCAACAATGAACTGCATCTGTTGAAAATAGTGTAAACTATGTGGCAAGAAGCGTCAGACCTCATCTGACATTGGTGCACTTGAGGACATGCAGGTAAAATTAGTGACGGATGTGGTCTGACATTGGAGTGCAACACAAAAATAGCAGTGTTGAACAGGGTCTGACATAGTATTGGAAAGGATTAATGTAAAAACTATCAAGGCACTCCTGTCTGAAGACCGCCGAATGACCATTGAGGAGGTTGCTAATGTGATGCAGATGTCTATTGGTTCCATTGAGGAGGTTACTAATGTGATGCAGATGTCCATTGGTTCCATTGAGGATGTTGCTAATGTGATGCAGGTGTCCATTGGTTCCATTGAGGAGGTTGCTAATGTGATGCAGATGTCCATTGGTTCCATTGAGGAGGTTGCTAATGTGATGCAGGTGTTCACTGATTCCATTGAGGAGGTTGCTAATGTGATGCAGATGTCCATTGGTTCCATTGAGGAGGTTGCTAATGTGATGCAGATGTCCATTGGTTCCATTGAGAAGGTTGCTAATGTGATGCAGATGTCCATTGGTTCCATTGAGGATGTTGCTAATGTGATGCAGATGTCCATTGGTTCCATTGAGGAGGTTGCTAATGTGATGCAGATGTCCATTGGTTCCATTGAGGAGGTTGCTAATGTGATGCAGATGTCCATTGGTTCCATTGAGGAGGTTGCTAATGTGATGCAGGTGTCCATTGGTCCCATTGAGGAGGTTGCTAATGTGATGCGGGTGTCCATTGGTTCCATTGAGGAGGTTGCTAATGTGATGCAGATATCCATTGGTTCCATTGAGAAGGTTGCTAATGTGATGCAGGTGTCCATTGGTTCCATTGAGGTTGCTAATGTGATGCAGATGTCCATTGGTTCCATTGAGGAGGTTGCTAATGTGATGCAGATGTCCATTGGTTCCATTGAGGAGGTTGCTAATGTGATGCAGGTGTCCATTGGTTCCATTGAGGAGGTTGCTAATGTGATGCAGGTGTCCATTGGTTCCATTGAGGAGGTTGCTAATGTGATGCAGATGTCCATTGGTTCCATTGAGGAGGTTGCTAATGTGATGCAGATGTCCATTGGTTCCATTGTGGAGGAGGCTGCTAATGTGATGCAGATGTCCATTGGTTCCATTGAGGAGGTTGCTAATGTGATGCAGGTGTCCATTGGTTCCATTGAGGAGGTTGCTAATGTGATGCAGATGTCTAATTGTTCCATTGAGGAGGTTGCTAATGTGATGCAGATGTCCATTGGTTCCATTGAGGAGGTTGCTAATGTGATGCAGATGTCCATTGGTTCCATTGAGGAGGTTGCTAATGTGATGCAGATGTCCATTGGTTCCATTGAGGAGGTTGCTAATGTGATGCAGATGTCCATTGGTTCCATTGTGGAGGAGGCTGCTAATGTGATGCAGATGTCCATTGGTTCTGTTGATGATATTGTGAGAAACCAGTTGGGTTGAAAAGTCGCAGCAAAGTGGATTCCCCACTTGCTCATGGATGAACACAAGGCAAATCCTGTTATCACTTGTTGCCAATGGAAGTGCTGGCTACGATGTGAGCCACACTTTTTGTATAAAGTCGTCACATGTGATGAAACATTCTTTCATCATTTTGATCCAGAAACAAAACAATAGAGCAGTCAATGGAAACACCTACAAAATCCCTGATCGAAGGAAGTAAAGGTTCGAGCAAGTGCAGGGAAGGTCATGCACCTGGTTTTCTTCGATAAAAAGGGAATTGTGTATGACCATGTTGTTTCACAAGGGAAAACTGTTACTGCAGCCTATTCTGAACTTCTCAAAAGTCTCCTACAGAATGTTTCCCCTCCCAAAATGCTGAGAATATGCACACACTGGTTGGATTTTGCATCACTATATTGCCCCTACACATTGTGCTTTGCTTACCCAGCAGTTATTCAAGATCTAGACACTGAAATGATGGCATACCTCCATATTCACTGGACCTGGTGCCGTGTGACTTCCACCTATTTCCTGAAGTGAAAAAACAAATTTGCGGGTGTTGATTTGCATCAAATACTGAACAATGATGTGTTGGGTACCCTGAACCATATGTTGAAGAAGGGCTTTGAACACACCTTCTGTAAGTGGATAGAAAGGTGGGACTGGTGCATTCAAGTAGAGAGAGAGAATACTTTGAAGGTATGAAACATTTGATACACCAACAAAAAGTAAAATCTAGTTCCATCAGTTAAATATTTATCTGGCAGTTTGTCTTTCTTGTGGAGCTAACCTCTGAATCTCAGAGAACAGCTTAGTGATATGTATGTATGTACAGAGGATGTTCACACCTTGTTAGGATGTTTTTGATAAGAAATTACAAAAAAAAGAAGTTCAAAGAATTGAAACTGGCAACAGCATGTTAGATAAACACAAAAGAAACATCTGCTGAAGTTCAATACAGTCTTCTAAGAAAATGGAGCATGTAAACAAGCTGTGCGTAGAGGGTTATGTTTTTGCTCTTTATGAAGAGAAATATTTGTATTTTGTAATTAAAAAATGGTGTGAAAATCATGGAATTTGCATTTCTAAATGTAAATAAGCAATATTATTAATAATAGATGGGAAAATCCTCAAGCATTGCTTTTAACAAGAAAAAAAAAATCACCAAGCGAATATCCAAAAAAGGTACGTACTTTTAAGACTATTTCAAAAGTAAGGTCTGTGGGTCTTAAAAGAAAATCCACCGACCCAAAGAGCAATCGCTAAGTCATTAAAAATCTCTGTATCAACTGCAAACAAGGTAATAACAAAGATTTGAATCTGAAAAAAATCCAAAACACATAATGTTCACCACCTTTTGCCTATGCAAGTGGCTGAACACAGAACACGGTGTAGACTTCTTTATGAAAATCACTTAGCTAGAGACAGATGGAAATTTACTGTGACTATTGATGAAACATGGGTCTACCAAAACAACTGCAGAGCTGCCAACTTTTCAAAATCAAAAACCGGTACACCAAAGCGTGTTCTGTGGTGCGCATATTTACAATTTATAAATAATAAAATTATATATTATAAGTTTAAGACCCCCTCCCCCCCCAAAAAAGAGATTCTCTTCAGTTTTGCATCGATCTCAAATATGACCCAAATAATGACAGAAAAAGTGGAACTCCGCGAATTCACAGAGGAATCTCATGTATGAGTAAGAAGTACTTACGTACATACATACATACATATCACTAAGCTGTTCTATGAGATTCAGAGGTTAGCTCCACAAAGAACTACAAACTACCAGATAATTTTTACTTACTGTTGCTGTATCAAACTTCTCCATTTACAGCGATCTTGATATACAACTTGGGCTTCACTGACATCCATCACACAACATACACAAGACCTTCTATACTTTATACTCATAATCATTTCCTCATGCAAATACTCCTGAATCTGATCCTCCCATGACTTCCTTGGCCTTCCTCTGCCTTTCCTTCCTGCCATTTGGGCTAAAAAGATTTTCTTAGTAAGCATCTCATCACTCATTCGTCCAACATGGCCAAACCACCGAAGCATATTAGTCTCCACCTTGCTAACAACATTTTGCTTCACATTACACAAGTGCAACACATCTTCATTCCTCACACAATCAGAACATGTCTTGCAACAACCACCTTGTAAGTAACGCATTTCTCCAGCACACAAACGACTCTGTTTCTTCTTCAGTACCCAGGTTTCACTGCAATACATCAGAGTAGGAAAATTTACACTCTTATATACAGCCATGCGGGACTCTCTTGAGAACCCATTATTCCTGTGAACACCTCCCAAAGCTGCTATGACTTTCAATGAAGAATTCACTCGTCTACTAATTTCACCATCCAATTTGTTCTCTCTGTCAAACATGCTTCTTAAATACACAAACTCATTCACCTGGTCAATCACAGTGCCATTTATACTTACATTACATTCAGTGCTACCCATTCCTCTCTCAAACACCATAACTTTGGTTTTTCCCTTATTTATACTCAGTTTGAATTTCATGCACACTTCGTACATCTGAGACAACATAATCTGCAACTCACTTTTGCTCTCTGCCAACAGGACAGTGTCATCAGCATACAGCAATCTGCACACACGGATATCACCAAAACATAAACCACTATTATCTATTTTGGCATCACGCATCCATGCGTCCATAAATATATGAAACAGCCATGGTGACATTACACAACCTTGTCTAACTCCTGCACCAATGGAAAACCATTTTGATAAAACACCATTCACTCGTACACAAGCTCTACTACCAGCATACATGGTTTTTACACTATTAAGTAGATTCCCAGTAACACCATATTCATCCAATACCTTCCACAAAAGTGTCCTATTCACTCGGTCGTAAGCTTTCTCTAAATCTATGAAGGCAGTAAAAACTTTCTTCCCAACAGGCAGCTACTTTTCAATCATCATGCGTAATGCAAAAATCTGGTTAGTGCAGCCTTTACCAGGCATAAAACCACTCTGAACATCCCACACTTTCAATGATGTAAGACCCCATACTTTTTCAATAACAACCTTACCAAACACTTTCCCTGGCACACTCAGTAGGCTAATACCACGATAGTTCTTGCATTCAGTCTGATCACCTTTTCCCTTATACGAGGGAACAATAATAGCATCCTTCCAATCCCGAGGGACCATTTCTAATTCCCAGCACAACTGGCAAATTTCAGTTAACCAGTCAACTACAGAGTCGCCACCATATTTCAACATCTCAGCAGTTATGCAATCCACTCCCGGAGCCTTACCATTCTGAAGAGATTTTAGAGCTTTATGCACCTCTTCTCTTGAGATCCCTCCTGTGCTTCCATCCTTCACTGTGACATCATCTGCTTCTGCCTTTGAATCACCTTTGCTTTCTGGATTTAATAACTCACAGATGTATTCACTCCATCTTTCACTTATCTCATTGGACTCCCATATCATTTTCCCAATCCTATTTTTTACACAACTTACAACTTTGTTTTCCCTATTTTTTTTAGATTCACATGTACTTCCAGAAAGTCTTTCTATCTTTCCAAAAGGCCAATTCATGCCTTTCCACCTTTTTTTTCCTATCTTTTGCCTTGCTCTGGAGAATCAGCTTAGCGACTTCACGCTTCTTACAGAGATATTCATCCACAGAAACTCTACCTTGCAGCATCCCCAAATAGGCTTCCTTCTTTCTCTTTACTGCCTCTTCAATCTCACTATTCCACCATCATCTCTATTGTTGTGCCACAGACCTCTTCAGCAGCAGTGACAACACAGTTCTTAAAACATTCCCACTTATTTTTTACATCCCTGTCACAAGACTTCATAAGTGGCGTAACTCAACCCAACATCCCCCCCCCCCCAGATTTACTTTAGCGCCCTTAACCTCTGTAATTTCCCCAGGATTTCAAGCACGAGGAAGGAAGCGTTTTTCACAGGTGTGTGTGTGTGTGTGTGTTGGAGGGGAGGAGCGGGGTGTCAAGAAGTCAGGGAGAGTGTTTGGAAAAGTAATGCTAGTACCTAGAGCTCTGTAGTTTTAACTTTTTAAGTAATAGATTTAACAATACATGTAATTGTTTTGTACAAAACTAAAATAAATCACTTGGAGAAATCATCCTCTTGTACATGGCAGATCTGCGGCTGCTGTGAATAAAATGTTGGTGCCTGTTGTGTACGTAATCCTAGGTGACTGACTGACTGACTGTTTCCCCACATCCTCTATGGGGAATCCCCGTGTGGCCTCGCGTGTTACCTCAGCAGCTCAGAGAGAGGGCGATCAGATTCAATGACAACTCGGAGCCAAATAGCTTCAATCTGTAGGACATCCAGTGCTTTAAAAGTGAAACTTGACATTTATTTAGGCAAAGCTAAATGCAACTTAAAAGAAAATGTGAACCTTTGGGCTAATTATGTGTTTGTTTGTCTTTGTGTGTGTTTGAATTTTTTCAAAAAAACTATAACTGGAAGCTGCAGTACACCCTTTGGTTACCTCCCCCAGCTGCGGGGTGATATTCTAATTTATTTTTCTGATGTGTCACCAATGGAGTATTGTGCCTTTGGACTGTAAAAAAAGAACACTTTCTAAACACAGACTTAAAACAATGATGGGACTATGGAAAAGAGTGGAAGATGAGTAGAATAAAATACCACTTTTAAGAAATGTCATGTTATCTTGAAAACGTAGATGTAGATTCATAGTCCAGAGAAAGGGTTATCAGATAGAACATTTAAGAAAGAAACAATTTTATTATGAACATTAATCATATCACTTGAAAATTGTTCTAGAAATGCGTGAACATCCTCTGTATGTATGTATAACTGGAAAATGGTCACTGCAATGAAGGTCATTACATGCCATCCAGGACCAGTCAGCACAAACTGATGGTGAGCCTAGGATTAAGTGAATCGCACTGAAACTTCTTGTTGGCTCGTGGAAGTAAATGTTGGCATCAGTGTTAAAAAGGCACAAAGAGGTCATGGATAGAAGGGACTTAATGCTAAGGCCTCTTCTTTTTGAAATGACACTTTTCCTTGTGGAGAAGTGTCAGTTACAATAGGTTATGACCAATATTCCCTCTAATCGGTCATGGGCAATGCGTGCCTAACCCAATAAGCTGGGCAGCTATCAAAAACCACTTGGGCAAAACATTTTATTTTCTTAGCTTCTCTTACTAATGCAGTAGAAGTTGGAACTTGAATTGGAATCCTTATTTCTTCTAATCCCCCATTTTTATCATTGTTCTTTCCACAATTGATTTTAAATTAAAAAAATTAAGAACATTTCATTAATTAAAATTTTTATTTTATAAAAAGTGAGAAGCTCTCAAACTTACTTTCAGAATAAAAACACTGGAAATTAGGAAAAACATGATTATGCATAATACACAGTTTCTTTGCATATCAAAATACCAAGAAGAATAAGAAAAAAATATGGCACAAAAACAAACTTGAACGCAAACACACGGTGTCTTTCAGCGTCATTGATGGAAGAAATCTGCCTTATTATCTGACAAAGTTTTGAGCAAAACCCTTTTACCAGCAGCCTGCAATTTAACTGGCCAGAATGCCTTTCCCCGCCAACTAGCATGGGTGCATTAGTTAGTATCATGAACTTGGTTACGGTTTGCTGCCATTGGCTGGCACTAATGTGTTGTTTTGACAGAAGACTCGTCATCTGCCTCTTTTTCCGCATGGGAAAATCACTAATCCACATTCTTGTGTTCACTATCTGCTTGCAGGAGGCTACTTTGCAAGAAGCCTTTGGGAATGAAGAGGACAATGAGAAAAACTTAAAAGGAGGTGAACAGCATTTAAGAAAAGTGTTGTTTTGACTTTTGAGAGCCTGAATGTTATTTATTTATTATTATTTTTGCAGATAATTGATTTTTGATGTATGGAAATCAATTAGGGATTTGGGAATTTTAATCTAAAATGCTTACAACGTGGAAGATATTTCTGCTGCACAGAGGAAGTTATGTCACTGCACAACTTAGAGGGCATATTGGTTACGAGCACTGAAGTCACCCATGATTACAGGTATAGGCAGCTGATCAACAAGGCTGTCAAGATTGGATATTGTCATATCCTCATCTGGTGTCTGATAGACACTGCTGACACACAGGCACAGAAACACAAAACACCACCATCTGTAATGCGCTTGATATCATAACAGGAGTGACTGTAACACTCTGAGGGACAAGAACAGCAACTCTCCAATGTGCAATGCCACCTAGCACATTGTCCTTTCGAACAGCATGGTAGCCTCAAACTGAAAGCAAGTTGGATAGTTTAAGGTTTCTATCCTACAGACAAAGGCACACTGGGGAGTACGATGAGAGTAGGTGTTTCACATTGTCAAGACTTGCCCAGAAACCTTGACAGTTCCACTGTATGAATAAACCGATGGTTAAAAAGAAGTGAAAAAACTTAAAGAAAAAAAAAGGAAGGAAACTGCCCACTCAAACATAGTAAGTGTCCATCAGTTCTTTTTGCAATAGTTCTGCTCTATCTGGTGGCAGCATAAGATGGTGCTTTGTCTCATGGGTCTTGGACGAATTCGCCTGACCCTGGGTTTTAGGAACAGATTTTGGACAAGCATTTTTTTTTCTGCTTACCTTTTGACTTTGTTCCAGAAGTCACAGTCTGAGTCCTAGTGCTCGTAGTGGCGGTAGTATGTTTAGGAGAAGTGGTAGGTTATGCTTGCAAATCCACAACTCTTGATTGTTGTGCTTCAAGTCCACAGAAATGATATCATCTAACTTGTAGAGACAGTTTGATGGAATATGAACATCAGTTTGGACTGCAACTGTTGTTCTGGAGACCACCACTGATGCATAAGATTGCTGATCAGACTGAACTGGAACAACCCTCCTTCTGGCCTCCAGATAAGAAATATTCTTAATTGTGTTGAAGTACTGAATTTCCTTCTCTTCTACTCACTTTGGACAATGCTTTGCACATGCAGCATGTGAACCCTTGCAATTAACATAGCATTCAGCTTTGGAGTGAGTCTTGTAAATTATGTTCTGTGGTGCCACAACACCCACACAGAGAAGTACTCCTGCAGGACTGCTGGAAGTGACCATAGGTCTCGCACTTGAAATGTATGGTTGCACCTCAAGAGGAAGATACCCTGCCTTGATGGGACACTGGCAGGGATGGGGTGTCAAAAATCAAAATGACATTGCGAGATGGGATAGACTGCCCGTTGCATCTGAAGAGAATACGCTATACCAGAGGTGGGGGAACCTTTTCATGTTAGAAGGCTGCATTAAGTTAACTGTAATCTAACAAGGCCGCACTGAAGAAACTTCAATTAGTATACTACGAAATGTACATCATTTTGTAAAAATCTTACTATGTACTAACTTCAAAAAATGAAAACAAAAATTGATTCTAAAGTTAACTAACCTTATTGTGTTTACTACATTCAATGTGCAGCAGGAAATTACTGTTACTCACATTTTTATTACATACGTAGTGGTTGTTGAACGAGGATGCGTTTAGGGTTACGCTATTGTTGTATTTGATAAGGAGTTCGGACTTACCCCATACGGCCTTGGAAGCTCAGTATTTCTTGGGCAGGATACGAATTGCGTTTGAATCGTTGTTCTGCCTTCACTATTTAAGTCTTTTTTGAGCTGTAAAGATCACATATTTCGAACGCCCAAGTACTCCATTGAAGAAGACATAGCCTAATGTTGAAACATGTTTGGATTGTGGTGTTGGTGTTGGAGAAGGATTTTGTTTTTATGGTTTCTTTTAGGATTCAGGTTTTAATTTGGTTTTATCTTTCATTGATTTTAAGTACCTTCTATTGTAAATTTCATTCCTTTTAACAAGACTTTGAGTATTGTTAACTTATATTGCATTTCTGGCAGTCAATACGTTTCAAACCTAAACACTTTTATTGTACATAATTTCGTTTACTACAAGATTTTTTAAAAGTAGACTTAAATAGTGAAGGCAGAACAATGATTCAAATGTAATTCGTATCCTGCCCAAGAAATACTGAGCTTCCAAGGCCGTATGGGGTAAGTCCGAACTCCTTATCAAATACAACAATAGCGTAACCCTAAATGTGTCCTCGTCCAACAACCACTACGAATGTAATAAAAACATGAGTAACAGTGATTTCCTGCTACACATTGAATGTAGTAAATACACTAAGTAACATACCACATATATTTTTCATTCAATAGCGAATGTAGCATTTTGAACTTTGCAATAAAGTTAACTAACCTTTTAATGACTTTGTTGTAACTGCGTTTTGTCGGAACGCATTTGAATATTTAGTTGCAACATGGAGGCCCACACTTTCAGCTGATTCTCTAGATGGGTATCCATCATTTGTGACCTTAATGAAGTCTTGATTTGGGTTAGGTAGGAGAATGCAAATCTACAGCAATAAGTGGTTGAAAAGCAAGAAAGCATTTTTTGTGCATGTTGCCAAAGGTGTGGGTATTCTATTGCATTTTTCCGTATTTCAGCTGGATCTTTCTTAGCATCAAATAAGGACTTTAAAATGTCATCTTCTGAGAGCTCAGTCAATTCCATCTGCAGTTCTTTAGGAGCCATAGAACAAAATCATGAGCGTAGTAGGTTTCAAAACAGCCCTTATGACTTACTAACTTTTTAATTGTGGCCAGTCAGGGAGCATTATTTTGCTGAATCTTCTTTTACTATTCAGTACTGAAACCTGGGTACTACAGGAGAAACATAGGAGTCGTTTGTGTGCTGGAAAAATGAATTACTTACGGGGGGTGGGGGGTGGCAAGACATGTTCTGATCATGTGAGGAATGAAGATGTGTTGCGATTGTGTAATGTGAAGCAAAATGTTGTTAGCAAGGTGGAGACTAGTATTCTTCGGTGGTTAGGCCATGTTGAAAGAATGAGTGATGAGATGCTTACTAAGAATTTTTTTAGTCCAGGTGGCAGGAAAGAAATGCAGGGGAAGGCCAAGGAAGTCATTGGAGGATCAGATTCAGGAGTGTCTGTATGAGAAAAAGATTATGAGCATGAAGTATAGAAGGTCTTGTGCATGGCATGTGATGGATGTCAGTGAAGCCCAAGTTGTATGTCAAGATCACTGTAAATGGAGAAGTTTGATACAGCAACAGTAAGTAAAAATTGTCTGGTAGTTTGTATTTCTATGTGGAGCTAACCTCTGAATCTCTGAAAACAGCTTAGTGATATATATATATGTATGCATGATTTATCCCTTTATCTTTATCAAGATTAATGGAGATTATCTAACCCACCTTCGTTTTGCTGATGACGTAGTCATTTTTGCAACTACCCCATCAGAGCTGCAGAGTATGATCCAGGAACTTGCTGACAAGAGTAAAGAAGTGGGATTAAAATGAACTTTCAGAAGACAAAAGTGATGTTCAATGCTTTTACAAGAAATGAAGATTTATCGATTGATGGAGAAAAGCTGGAGATAACAGACACGTACGTTTATCTTGGACAGCAGATATCAAGTGAGGGTCACATTGATGAAGAAATTAATCGGCGTACAAAACTTGCCTGGAGAGCTTTTGGAAGAAACAGCATAATTTTCAAGAGCAATATGCCATTATGTCTTAAAAGAAAAGTGTTTGATCAATGCATCCTTCCAGTGCTTACGTATGGTGCAGAGACGTGGACCTTAACTAAAAGAGACATACAAAGGCTGCAGACAACTCAAAGCAGCATGGAGAGGTGCATGCTTGGTATAACCAGGAGAGATAAGAAGAGGAACTCGTGGATCCGAAAAATGACGAGAGTGGAAGACATCATGATCAGAGTTAAATTCCTGAAATGGCAATGGGCTGGACATACTGCCAGAAGGACAGACCATAGATGGACAGCCGAAATTTTAGATTGGATTCCAAGGGACAGGAAAAGACCCAGAAAAAGACCACATGGGAGATGGGTGGATGAAATTCGTAAATATGCGGGAGTGACATGGAGGAGACTGGCACAAGACAGACCGTTGTGGAGGAAACTTGGGGAGACCTTCGTCCAGCAGTGGATTGATAATGGTTGACAATGATGATGATGATGTATGCATGATTTTAAATGTGGCCATTTTAAGATTAAAATCAAAGTAATAAAAGACAAACAAAAACATATTAATAAAAATAAAATGATTTGCTCTGCAAAATTTGGATTCACTCAGAAGGCCGCAGGTTCTTCACCCCTGCGCTATACCAATAACATGTTGATGTGTGTGTATGTATGTATCTATGTATGTATGTATGTATGTATGTAATAACACGCTGACATTTGAGTTCTTCAAGAAGTTCATCTCACTTCATTCAAGCAGGTAGCAGGAGGGAACTACACAGCAAGATGAATTCAGGTATCCATAAAGGGTCACAACAGGGTTCATACACATTTAAAAATAATAAATTCCAGGACTTTTCATCAAAAAATTCCAGAAGCTTAAATTTTTGCTAGAAACAAGTGTTTTGTTTTATACTTTGCAAATTTGAGTGAAATTTACAATGCATTTAGAATTCTTATGAAGTCCAATGGCTGCCACTGTTACAGACTGTTCTTCACAGTGTGTGTGTGTTACAGCTTCAATGAAGCAGGGAAAAATATCCCACCTATAAAAATTTCTCTGTATAAAGCTTATATAAAACAATCTGAAACTTGACACAATAATATTAATAAAAAAAAAAAAAGAAAAGAAAAGAAAAAAAATTGCCATGGCACTGAAGATTCCTTATACAGCACTCATCTATTCCCATGCATACTGGCAGCAGGGAGGCCAGATATCAATCTTCTTCAGTGAAGGAAGCTAGAAGGAATCATCTTGGAGAGCCATCCTGGACTCGTGGAAAGATTTCCACACTCTGTTACAACTCCAACTGCACACAACTGCTGTACCACAAACCAAGATTGCTGGAAACATGGCACTCAAAAAATGTTAAACTGCGGCTTCACACGAGATGAAACAGATGACATCACATCTCCACAGTCCATGGAAGGAACAGATACGAGAGTCATAACAAAAGTTGTACACACATTAATCTAAAACGGAAGCGGATGATTCAATCAGGATAATGATTGAGTCATGTCAAGGCCAGACTTTCAGCAATGCAGTGGTGTCAGAATGATGCACTATCATTTGCTGTGTAGACATGGGAGGGTTTGGAAATGGATGTGGGCCACTTCTCAGGTAGAGTCACAGCATTAGACCAGCGCTTGTACGTGAAAATAGAAACTCTCTTGGTACTCAGACACATTTCCACACTGCCCTGCAAAAAGTTTGTGGGGAAGGAACTCTTGATTGAAGCACAATTTCTCGCTGGACATCGTGCTTTCGAGAGGGCCAAAGCAGCATCGAAGATGATCACCGCTCAGGCCAACCTCAAGCGGAGATAGACAAAACATCTGTCACCATTGTTGCAATGCTTCTCAAAGAGAATTGCCGTTTGACAGTCAAGGAGACTGCTCATCAGGCAAATGTGTCCACCCTGTCTGTTCACTAGATTTTGACCGACTCACTGAGAAAAAGAAGTATTGCTGTGCACCCCATTAACTCATCCCTGAGCAGAAGGCAGCCAGAGTGAACATTACACAGAATCACCTCCACAGGTTCGAAAGGGAGGGCGACACCTTCCTGAACAGAATTGTTGCAATTGATGAGACTTGGACCTGTGATTCTGAGCTGGAACTGAAGTCTCAATCAGCAGAATGGAGGCATCCAAGTACCCCACGCCCCTCAAAGTGCCGTCGGCAACAATCCAAAGTGAAGCAAATTATGATTTTTGCATACAATGCCCAGGGTGTTGTGGTCTCTGATAGAGTGCCAGTAGGGCAAAATGTCAATGCACAATATTATCGTGACTTTCTGAGGGCAAAGTTGAGACCAAAAATTTTTCAAAATTGCCCTAACTTGTTAAAAGTGGGAGCGATCTGGCTGCATGACAATGCACCATGTCATGGTGCAGCTTCGGTATGGGGACTCTTGTTAAAATATGGCTGGGAAACTTTATCCCACCCACCATACAGCCCTGGTCTCAGTCCACCCAACTCTGATCTTTTCCCATAGTTAAAAAATCAGCTCCGTAGCATCTGCTACGAATTGCTGTACGAACTGTCATTGGATGCGACCTGAGTAACATGACAGCTAAACAAAGATGGCATACTACCAGGCATCCAGGACCTACATCACTGCTGGCAAGCTGTCATTAGCAGTGGAGGGGAGTACATTGAACAGCAATAAGGTAAGTTTTCTCCCTTACTTCACACTTTCCTCAAAAATGGACAGTGTGCAGAACTTTGTTAGGACCCCCATATCACTGTGAGCAGATGCCACAGGGAGCTAGAACAAATTGATGCAATCAATATAAACATTCCACACAACCATTTTTTTTTCCATTGCAAGAAAAAATTCGAGGACTATTCCATAACCCTTCACAAAAATATGAAAAATTATGGACTTTCCAGGCCAGGATAAAAGGGAAATCAACTTCCAGGACTTTTCCCAGATTCCAGGGACAGCAAAACCTGTCTCCAGCAGTAAAGTCATGTTCAGAAGTATGGTACTATGGTTCGAATTCAGCATTTCCACAAGATCTGCAGATTGAAGTTTTTTTATGCTCTTTGAAGAGCTTGCAATTGATTGATGCTTTAATAATCTAAAATGGACTCCTGGCATTCAAAGGCTGGGAGGTGTCCAAGGGGTGAATGAAGAAAAACAGGGCATTAGAAGTACCTGGAACATCTTCCTTAGTGGAAGGGACATGCCCTTCTTCATTATGCTACTTATGATTTGCTTGCTGTGAAACATTTGTGGAATCCATAAAGAAAAAGAGAATATTTATCCACCAGCTTCCCTGCCCACCACTAAGCCCAACAGGGCAGAGCCAGAGGTCCGCAAGCCCGTATGGACGCAGCTCTAGGGTTGAGCAGTGAATATTGTCAGGTGATAGGGCACATGTGCTCGGCAAGTACCTCAACTTTCCCAAGTCTCAGTAATACCCCTCTGGCCACGCCATCCCCAAGCTCACCCAGTCATATGCAACAACAAGCTATTAGAATCCTGGACTCCACTCAGCAACTAACTTCATTGACCAGGAGTGGGTTAGATCCCAGCTGTCCATTTTGGTGAAGCAGGGAGTAAAGAAGCCCCCAGAAATCTCAACTTCCAGCATTCCCTTTTCCACCTTATGGGTCACCATACATGGCACACATACAGATGGGTTTAGCTGACCAAGTCCAGAAAAATGAAAGAGAAAAATAAAAAGGAGAATAAAAGAAATAGAATGAGAAACTAAACTCAAGTGCTGGCCCATAATCACAACCTCAGGAACCTACAACTGAGGCAAGTGCAAGCCAAGATAGCAACACAAGATTTAAAAAGTGTAACATCGTAAAATACAAGTCGGCTTGGGTTGTGGGGTCACTAATCTGATCAGCTGGATGAACAGCTGTCCCTGCGTCGATGAAATCACACAATGGCAATAAGAAAAGACATTCCATCACAAGATTAGCTTGGGCAGCGAAGGAACTACTTCCAAAATATCTGGAAAACCAGTTATCCCATGTGGGGACATGCAAACTTGTCTACACACATTTGTATCTAAATTGAGAGAGAAATTGTCTATAATCATATGGAACAGACCTTACCTAATTCAGATACACTAATGAATTCTAGTACCATAGTAAAAATTACAATAATTGGTAACTGGAACTGTCAGAAAAGTAAGTAACATATTACTTACTATAATACTTACCATCTATTTTCTGAGGGCTCATCTCTTCTTGCTGTAATTTTTCAACGGGTGAGCCTTTAACTTTATCAGCCCAACTTTTAGCGCTAGATGTACTACTAAGAGAGGATGTGGATCCACTTTTCTGTTGGTCTCTGACTAAGTTCTTCACTGGCTGTGTAGAATGGGTTCGTTGATTATTTGAATAACTAGATGATGATGTAACACCATATTTTGGGCACAACTTCCTAGAATAACCTCCCTGAGGAAATGATTGTGTCTGTTTCACATTTCCATCATTCACGTTGTTCCTCAAAGGCTTCCTCTGTGGCAACTGTAGTGAAGAGCCAAGTCTTTTGTTATCAACAGTAGAATTTTTGGTTGGCATCTGAGATCTTGGGGGTTTGGGTAGTGAAACACTGTTTACTGGAGACTGTGAAGTTACACTTTTATGAGAACTAGGCACTGGCATTTTGTGACCACTACCATAACTGGAATTCATTTCAGACATTTTAAGCTTAGGACTCATTGTTCTTGTGGTGGTGGTGGTGATGGTGGTAGTGGTGGTGGTAGTGGCAATAACTCTTGGTAACTTTTCAGTCACATAATTGGGCTGACTATTTTTTAAACTATTTTCACTTTCATTAATGGGTTTGCTAGACTTGTTTTCCGTCTGCGGTTTTGTACAAACGTTATTCTGAACACATATCACCTTTTCTTGTGCAATCACAGATGGTTCAACATGTTGAACAACACTAACTTCCACAGCTGGAGGACACAAAGTTACAGGAACATTAGATTCATTCACTACACAAACATTGTCACTATCTGATTTTACAATATTATCACATGCATTGACCAAACAATTCTCATTCAATAAACCTGGGTCATGCTTTTGCTCAGGTAGACCTTCACTTTTTATTGGAGAAGTTTCAAGAACACAATTTTCCTCATTAGAACCACCTTTTGCAAAGACTGCATTAGAAAAGTCTGGAGAATTTTGGCATGATACTACAGATTCCAAATCTATCTCCCCACATTTTGTTTTACAGCCACTATCAATTTCTGGAGCTGTATTTTCTAAATTGGTAGGATTATTTGCTTCATTATTATGATCACCACTATCATTACACAGCACATTAACATTGCATGTCACTTGAAGCTGTGAATGGACATCTTTGCCAGAATATGCATCCTCTATTTCTGGGTAACATGAAGGAGGACATATGCTATTTTGGTTAGTCACACGAACAGATTCACCAAGAAACTGGTTCTTTTTCACATTTACTTCTTCATTTCGGGTTGAATGATTACACTGGTAAAATACATCATCATCCAAGCGAACAGGTTTCACTTTGATTATGTCTTGCCGAACTCCGACACCTCCAGTTGATGTTTTAAAGTCACTAGAGAGAAAAAAAGAAAGAGTGTTATGTAATTAGTATGACAATCCTAACTATGCTGCCATGTGGAAAGATTCTATAAAAATATACAAAATCAAAACTTAGTAACTTATAATAATACCTTCTTAAGCTTTCCAGTAAATTTACTAAAGTGCCCATTATTATCCTAATTTTAGGGAATGTAAATCAGTGTAGAACAAAAATGGAAAACAATGAGTTCTCGATGAAAATAAAAGAAATTATAAGAAACTAATAAATGATATTTTATTAGAAGCATATGAAATCCTAGGATCCCCAGTTTAAAGGTGCAAGTTAGCCAAATTGATATAGCAGCAGATGACGGTGTTTATTGAGGAATAATATGTAGGCTCTAAAGGTATGAAAAGTTTGCAATCAGGTAAAAAACCACAGATATACTTGCTTTTATTACATTCCTCTTACACAATAATTGAAATATTGTTAGATTGGTCATCACATTTCATCTCTTTCAAAAATTTTGTAATTGTATTCAACTGGATGATGATTCACCTCATTACAGTCAACCTTATCTTTATCTATTGAAAATAAAAGAAATTTTTATTCTTTGTTATTGCTATTTCATGTTTATATAGGTCACAGTGCAAAATGAAGTAAGATTCACATACAACTTCAAAAATATTTCTTAAAAAAATGGCACATTTATTTCTTCATGGGGTTTACCCATACAGGGTTCCTGAATCAAAATTAAGGAGTTATTAAGCACTTTTTAAGGACCTTTATGTTAATTTTAAGCATCTTAAAAAAATACTAACATTACAGATATTTTAACTACCCATGCATTTATAAGTGTAGCAAACTTATAAATTAATAATTCGTAACATTTTTGACAAGACTGCTTTAAATACTAAATACCCAAATTTAATGAAAATGGGTTTCATTTTCTAAATCATGGTTCAACCTGTGCTCACATTATGAGCAATTCTGAAGCCAATACTTATTATACATAGGAATTATCATTTTTATCAATTTTGTGTATAATTAAGGTGATATAAATGTTAAATTTCATATACCAAAAAGTGTACCATAAATTCAGTGTTATTAAAATTGTTATTAAATCCTAAAAACACTTACCACTGCATCTACTGAGATTGGATAACAAAAACTTTTCTTTTCTGTTCCACTAACCGTCAAAACCCGAATACCTTAGTTCAGAATTTATATAAATTTTAGCTTTGTAATATTTGTAAAAAAAAAAAAAAAAAAAAAAAAAAAAAGCTAGAATTCTGGAAAAAAAATTTGGCATTTTAATTAAAATTTATCATAAGATTTTTGCACACTGGAAGCTGTAACAGATTTTAAGCACATTTTCTTAAATCTAAAAATACTGGAGATATGATCAAATTTCCTTATTAATTTATTTTTAATGTTTAATAACCTTATTTTTAAGTTCTGTTATTTTTCCTGAAATTACTTTATATAATTTTTCAATTGCCAATTCTTTTTCCTTGGCTGATTTTCTCAAACTATTTGATTTTATACACAATGTAATGTTTTTTTCTTGTTCAGCCTGTAAAGAAAGTTCATCCGCAGATTTTTTAACTCAGCAATATCATTTTTGATATCTGTTTTCTTCTTCTTTAACTGTTCAAGTTATTCCATCAATTTCAATTGTGGCTGGTTTCGTGCATCAATATTTTTTCATTTTTTCCATTCATCTAAATATATCATACACTTCTGCCTTGCTGCAGATGCTGAAGAAAGCAATTCCTTGGTGATGGTAATATTCAAAATTCCTCCACAGTAATTTATATGATCTTTAACCATTCTCAAGGACACATACGACTCCTGTTTCAGATTTTCAACCTCCATGTTTTTATTGCTGGAAAATCCACACTCTATGGTTGCTTGCCCATGGAACAAAATGAGTAAAACCTTTGTAACACTCCAAACATTTGCAAATTCTTTTTTATCCATATACTGCACTAAAAATGTGTCTAACCTGCTGTTTTCATCATGAGGATCAAAACTTGCAAACTGACTGTTTGGTGACTGATCTACAAAATTTTTGTATTCCAGTAAAACTGGTTCACAGTTTTCTTTTGCCACAAGGTTGTAATCAAACAAATATCTAATGGTATTTGTCATTTTTCCATTACAAAATGTTTTTTGCAAAGTAATCACTCTAGGATCTAAGCATATCATATTTCTCACAATTGAGTACCTGATTGGTGACTTCTCCATTAATTTTCCCACAAAAACAAAAGACTGTGCTTCATGTTTTAAAATTGAAACCTCTTTTTCAGACACAAAATGGGCTGTCTTTAAATCTTCCAACAACTTATCACACATGAAGCCTAATGTTACTCTATTTATTTCACTTTACATACTTTTTTGAAAATCAAAAGTAGCAAGCTTTTGAGCATTATTTATTTCCTTTAAGTGTTCCTTTTTCAATACATTGAAATTACTCAATCTATCATGAGTTTTGTCATATCTGATGCAAGGAAAGGTAACAGTGGTTTATCAGACTGGTACTGTACCAAAAATTTGACAAGCTCTGCAAATGAAAAAAAAAAAAAAGTTTAACGAGTGTCAACTTGTCTTTAACAAATTCAGCAACCGTTTCATATATGAATTATTTTTTGGATTTGCAAACTTCCCTTTTTCGGCACTCGACACAAACTTTTTTTAGCTCTTCAAATATATGGATAGCTCGTTCTGCTGTTGGCACATTGTCAAGCCTGCAGTGTTGTCAAAATTTTAGTCCCACCACTTTTAACTCGGCATATCTAGGAAATTGGGATAGAAATGAAAGGCACAGTGAGTGTGTGGTCTGGAGTATTGGATAATGTGAGGGGACAGGCTGGTGTAGGTTTGATTTTAAGTGAAAAGATGAAGAACAACTTGATGCATTATAGCTGCATAAGTGAGAGAATTCTTTGGATTCATTTGAAAGTGAAACTTCAGAGAGTAGTGATTTTTGTAGTGTATGCTCCTTGTGACTGGGAACCTTCTAAGAAGGAAGATTTCTGGAATGAGCTAAAAGCTGTTTTGAGCCAGTTTGGTGCTAAAGAAAAAGTTATAATAGCAGGGGATTTCAATGCTAGAGTAGGTGTGCAGAATGCAATTTATGACAATGTTCTGGGTAAGTTTAATGATCCTTGTGTGAATGATAATGGTGAAAGATTAATTGAACTCTACATTGAGAATGGTTTGTGTATATCTAACATGTTTTCCAACCACAAGTATATCCACACATGTACTTGGAAAAATCATACTTTTGGTCAAAAGAATGTGATAGATTTTGTTGTCTATGATCAGCATCTGAAACACTTAGTTGTTGACACTCGTGTGATGAGAGGTGCTGATGTTGGCTCTGATCATTACTTGGTAGTGTCACGAGTGAAACTGAATGTTGGTTGAAGGAAAAGGAATAGGAAGAGGCCCAGGATGGAAAGAATAGAGGTTGAAAGGCTCCCTGAATATCGTCAGCATTATTCTGACTTACTCAGAGAATGACTGAAGGGGCTGAAGTCTTGTGAGAGGGATGTCGAAAAGAAGTGGGAATGTTTTAAGAACTGTGTTGTCACTCTGCTGAAGAGGTCTGTGGCACCACAACAGTGGGTAACAATAGAGGTGGTGCTACGTGGAATAATGAGATTGAAGAGGCAGTAAAGAGAAATAAGGAAGCCTATTTAGGGAAGCTGCAAGGTAGTTTCTGTGGATGAATATCGCTGTTAGAAGCGTGAAGCTGCTAAGCTGGTTCACCAGAGTAAGGCAAAAGATAAGATAGAGGACGTGGAAAGGCATGAATTGGCATTTTGGAAACAGAAAAACTTTCTGGAAATACACGAGACTCAGGAAAAATAGGGGAAACAAAGTTGCGGGAAGAATAGGATTGCGGAAATGACATGGGAGCCCAATGAGTTAAGTGAAAGATCAGGCGAGTACTTCTGTGAGTTATTAGATCAAGAAAGCAAAGGTGATTCTGAAGCAGAAGCAGATGATGTCACAGTGATGGATGGAAGCACAGGAGGGATCTCAAGAGAAGAGGTGTGTAAAGCTTTAAAAACTCTTCAGAATGGTAAGGCTCCGGGAGTGATGGCATAACTGCTGAGATGTTGAAATATGGTGGTGACTCTGTAATTCACTGGTTAACTGAAATTTGCCAGCTGTGCTGGGATTTAGGAATGGTCCCTCAAGATTGGAAGGATGCTATCATTGTTCCCTTGTATAAGGAAAAAGATGATCAGACTGAATGCAAGAACTATCGTGGTATTAGTCTACTGAGTGTGCCAGGGAAAGTGTTTGGTAAGCTCATTTTTGAAAAAGTATGGGGTCTTACATCAGTGAAGTGTGGGATGTTCAGAGTGGTTTCATGCCTAGAAAAGGCTGCACTAATCAATTTTTTTACATTATGCATGATGATTGAAAAGTATCTGGCTGTTGGTAAGAAACTTTTTGCTCCTTCATAGATTTAGAGAAAGCTTATGACCGAGTAAATAGGACACTTTTGTGGAAGGTATTGAATGAATATGGTGTTACTGGGAATCTACTTAATAGTGTAAAAGCCATGTATGCTGGTATTAGAGCTTGTGTACAAATGAATGGTGTTTTATCAAAATGGTTTTCTATTGATGCAGAAGTCAGGCAATGTTGTGCAATGTCACCATGGCTGTTTAATATATTTATGGATGTGTGCATGCGTGACGCCAAAATTGATAATAATGGTTTATGTCTTGGTGATATCGGTGTGTGCAGATTGCTGTATGCTGATGACACTGTCCTGTTGGCAGAGAGCAAAAGTGAGTTGCAGACTATGTTGTCCCGCATGTACGAAGTTTGCATGAAATTCAAACTGAGTATAAATAAGGGAAAACCAAAGTTATGGTTTTTGAGAGAGGAACTGGTAGCACTGAATGTAATATTAAGTGCAAATGGCACAGTGATTGACCAGGTGAATGAGTTTGTGTATTTAGGAAGCATGTTTGACAGAGAGAACAAATTGGATGGTGAAATTAGTAGAGAGTGAATTTTTCATTGAAAGTTATAGCTGCCTTGGGAGGTTTTCACAGGAATGATGGGTTCTCAAGATAGCCGCATGGCTGTGTATGAAAATGTAATTGTTCCTACTCTGATGTATGGCAGTGAAACCTGGGTACTGCAGAAGAAACATAGGAGTCATTCGTATGCTGGAGAAATGCGTTACTTACGCGGGGGGCAAGACTCGTTTTGATGATGTGAAGAATGAATATGTGTTGCAGTTGTGTAATGTGAAGCAAAATGTTGTTAGCAAGGTGGAGACTAATATGCTTTGGTGGTTTGGCTATGTTGAAAGAATGAGTGATGAGATGCTTGCTAAGAAATTTTTTTAGCCCAAGTGGCAGGAAGGAAAGGCAGAGGAAGGCCAAGGAAGTCACAGGAGGATCAGATTCAGGAGTGTCTGCATGAGAAAAAGATCATGAGGAAGAAGTATAGATCTTGTGTGTGTCGTGTGATGGATGTCAGTGCAGCCCGAGTTGTATGTCAAGATCGCTGTAAATGGAGAAGTTTGATACGGCAACAGTAAGTAAATAATCAGTTAAAAATTATCTCGTAGTTTGTTTTTTCTTTGTGGAGCTAACCTCTGAATCCCAGAGAACAGCTTAGTGATATGTATGTATGTATGTATATTGCAGAAAATCATCTGTCCTAGCTGGTGCATCATTAAACAAACAGTACAGACTTCTCAAAAAGGTGTCAATATGCCATCCGGAATTAATACGACCTGCCTTGAATGCATTATGTAAAACATGCAATCACATGAGCCTAAGTTGAGCATCTGGTGATCATAGTCCTGTTCCATTTTTCTCTGCAACCCCCTTTGTGAAACTTCCAGTTCATGGAAGGTCCATCCATTGGCAATTGAACAATTTTATTCAACTTCAACCCTGCTACTGAGGTCTTGAAAGCACCTTTTATGTCATCGGCTGTTGAATGACCTATAAATACAGAAATCTCATATATCTTGTTCAAACTTCATTTAAAACTGGGTACCAAAACCGTATCATGATGTCCATCTGTTTTAACTGTGTAGATAAATAAAGAGTTTCATCAAACAAAAGTGTGTAGTGTGTTGCATCATCTAAACACTTAAACAGTATTTGCTTAAAATGTGGGGCAATGCCAAAGTAGCATAAATAAGCACATTTTTTTTCATCACAGGAAAACTTGCTGCCTATTGAACTGCCGGGAAACATTTTACCAAATAATTTGTTGATTGCAGTGCACAAATTATATGAATAATTGGCATCGACACATTTCAGAACCCAAAGAATTTCAGAAGTCAGTGTTTCTGTGCCAGATTCGTGAGAAGCTATTGAAGCGCCAAGATCCTTAGGAGGTGGCACAGGAACTGGGCAAGAAGGCATCTCAGTGGTAAGTGCCTAACAGGAGAACAAATCAGTGCACGGTTTCTTAAAGCATTTTCCCTCTCTTTCATCAAAGACATGTTTTTTGCCTAAAAATAGATAAACAAATAATAGATGTCAATGTTTGCAAAGTAATGAAAATTAATACTGCATCATGAAGAAATGAAAAGGTTCTTTTCATGATGTCCTTAGAAGAGACTAAGGACATCAGCAAGAAGAAGAGAGAGAAAAAAGAAGAAACAAACAAAATAGCTAACTACTGTATCACCTATGTAAATACAGTTATAGAATGATGAAAAATTTATATTAAAAAGGAAATTTATGCTTATCACTCTCACATGCTTTGGCTAAGGTTAAATGTAGTTGCAGATTTAGCTTTATTACAAAAGCTGTTCCATAAAAACAGTGTAAAATCACACAAAACGAAGAAATATATGTCATTCGTTGATCTTCTTGCAGGATTACCCACACAGTGTTAACAATACCCTGCGTAACAACATTTTCAGGTCGACCAGGTCTAGGAGTGAGTTCTGCCGACAAACGACCTTTTTGAAATCATGGGGCCATCTAAATATCATTGACTCATCCAAACATTTATCTTTGTAAGCTTTTTTCATTAAATCAACTGTTTCCAAAGCCATTTTACCCAAACCATAGCAAAATTTTATCACACAACAAATTTCATTTAACTCTGAATCACTCACCTCCATAGCTGCATGGCAAAATGCAGACGTACCTTAAACAATTGTGCACTAACATAACCAAAATCATCTGCCACACTGAATAACTGTTGTCATCGATACTTCCTTAATTCTGTTAGTCATCTGCATGGTTACTTTTCCCCTCTGAACTGTTGTCAACTAAAAAAAAGTACTCTCAGTTTTTATGGAATGGCAGTTGCACAAAACACATCATGTACTTACTTATGTTATATAGCAAAGTCCTGTTCAGAAAAATAAAAAATAAATAAAAACGTGTTTGTAAGGGGAGAAAAATAGCAAATCATGAGTTCAGGATTCTTTTTTTTTTTTGACAAAATCCATTGCTTGCAAAAAAAAAAAAAAAACGGTAAACCCTCTTGCCTGCATAAATCCTGTTCAGAAAAAAATTGGAAATCCATTACTGGGAAAGGAAAATAAAATAAGACTCAGAAATCCTCTGCTCAGGAAAAATCGGCAAAGTAAACCCTACGCTTGGGAAAAAATTGGTAATGCAAATCCTCTGCTCGAGAAAAAAATCAGCACATTGCAGGAAAAAAAATTAAAATGAAAAAAAAATCATCGCCCAGATTCATATCAAATCCACAAATTCTCTGCTATGATAAATGAACAAATAAATAAATAAACTGACAAATCCTTTGGTCCAAAAAAAACGTCCAAACCTTTTGCATGCGTAAAAATCAGTAAATCTTCCACCCCCAAAAAATCGGCACATCCTGGCTTGGAAATAAAAAAATGTTAATCCTTTTTTTATTTTATTTTTTTTAAATTGGCAAGGCAAATTCTTCCTCGAGAGGCAGAGGCAGATAGGCACATACTCCACTCAAAAAAAAAAAAAAAAAAAAGAAATATCAACCAAATCTACTGCTTGGAAAGAAAAAAAAAATTCTGAATTTCTCTTGATTTTATTTGGAGCTTTTTAGTAACATCACTAACAAAAATTACAAACTGAATTCAACTGCATAAAAGGTTAACTATTTACATAAAAATTTTATAAAACAAGAGAGAGGTTTTGTAGAATATCCCCCACCCCATCTGGGAATCACGAATTTGACGAGAGCGAAAAATGCAGAAATCTGGGGATAACCCAGAACACAATCACACCCTGCTATTTTCGATCCATGTTGCTCAGGACTTTTTCTTTTACTTTAGATTACATAATAAACTGGTACTTCATAAAAGTCGTTCACTTTAATTTAAGTTTTTGGATTATTTTACGAGATACAAAAAGAAACGTACTTTTCGTTTTATATAACTTCCAGAATTCCAGATAAATTTGCACTCCAATCATCCCGATAGTTACGCCACGGCCAAACTAGATCCCGAGACACCCACTCCTCGCCATCTAGTTCAGCCGTGGCTACGCTAAAGCCTGTGCGACATTACATTGCAACACTTAATATTTCATATAACTACTTTCGAAAAGAAAATGCCTTGCCACTGCACTACATTTGAAACAAAATATTACACTAAAAGCAGCTTGGCAAAATACGAAAATAGTAGAAATATTGTACATACCTATCATATGAGTCTTCAGAGCAGTTTCTCCCATGCTTCCAATCTCTATATCCGTTGCGCAAATTTTGCACCTTGCTTTCCTTTTATCTGTATTAACTAAGGATATCCAGTCCTTATAATCTCTTTTTTGAATCCACAGTGGGTTAAAAATACATTTCCCCCAGGCATTGTATATCAAAAGCCCAACCAACTTAATACAATCTAATATTTAACTTATCATCAAAGGGTAGAGAAAGCACACACAGCACACAAAAACAAAATGCCTAGCATGCCCTTCCCATAAAAGTCGGCAATCAGGCCAAACGTTCACGTAACCAACCGGCGACAGCGAGGTCCGTACCTCGCGCCGTTCGAAGGATTCGGTCGGTAATCAACTTTGTGTCGAATGGACAAATCATGGTACCTAAGCTCCACCTACAGCCATAGAACAAACACACACACCTGCCTCCATTACCAAGAAAATGGAGGACAGGAGGGAGTTACAGGAGTTTTGTGGCAGTGAGCTCAAACTCGTTGTTTTTCCTGTTCGGGTAGACAATATCGGTGAAAAATATAAAAATAAGTACTTTTAAGCACCCAAAACAAAAATTAAGCACTATTAAGGGCCCTTAATTTTTTTTTGCGAAATTCAGCACCTTTAAGCATCTTTAAGCACCTGTACGAACTATGCCATAGAAGAAATAGATGCCATTATGAAAAAATGGCATCTATTTCTTTGTGGTTTACCCATTTTCTATGGGGTTTACCCAAGCAGCCTCGACTCAATAATATCATGTACTTTGCCAACCGGGACACTCGGAAAGAATGACATCACATCCAAAGATGCCAAGAAAAAGGGTTAGCCTCCACTGCAGAAGGGTTTAATTCGACCAAGGGCCTGTACCGATCCTGAAATTGAAGAGGCCGAGTCAATTATCAATGGCTTGAGGTACTGTACTGTGCCAATGCACTCTCAAGAGGTCGGGTTGGGTTACAACAAGCTGACACAAGGTGCCGGATAGGGTAGCCTTCCTTGTGGAGCTTAATCTTTCTGAACATTTCTGGAATTCATGGGCCCAAAGGAGGTGCCATGGCAGAGGTAATAGAAGATGGTAAACTGCAATGGTTCTTGAGATGGCTCAATGCTGCAATTGTTGCTGAAATAGGATTTGCTCAAATTACTACTGAGGAATAGCCTCAATGGCTTCCAGCATTTTGTTAATGCATTCATTTTTACGAAGGACAACAACTTGTGCAGTCTTATCAGCTGCAACAACTGCAAGATTATTATTCTCGCAGAAGAGCCTAAGCTATCTAATTTCATCTCTAAACCCAGATATCCCACTGTTTCTTCTGTAAAAATCACCAGTTTGTAGTGCTTTTACTATGTCATACCTGGTTTGTTCTTGTTCATGGTAAGGAAGTGATCTAACAATTTCCTCAATTTGTGGAACAATGTTAAAGTTATTGTGTCTAGCAACTGGATGGGCGTATTTTAGTCCCCTTTTGAGGGCATGGGTTTTAACGTCATGCAAAGGAACATTACTGAGGTTGATAAAATTAGGCTCACTAGATGTAGTCCTGGGATTGTTTGCCCTGCACTGCACTGTGCCTTGTTCCTGGCTACGAGGGCATGGTCCACCAGAATACGTAATTTATGAACATGTTTGGTATTGTACTTAGTAACTTCAGAAGCCACTGAATATAAAAAAAAAACTGCTAAAGATTTACCCAGAAGCAGACGATGAATAATGCTTGAAGCTTGTAAGAACATAACATACGATCTTTTTCGCAAATAATCTAAACAACCCCCGCTTGAGACGAATCTCTGTGGACAATCTCCTGCTTTCACTCTTTCTCAAGATATAGTAGTCCTTCTTGGAATGTGGGTTACACTTGAGGGTAAGATATTTTGGTATTACTTGTAGATCTCAGTAATTAATCAAAAAGAAGAGATGAGTTTCCTCAATTGCCCATTTTAAAGGTCCGAAAGATCTAATGTCATTGTGTTTAAATTTTTATCATAATAAATTTTAACCTTAAGTCTTGGGTAATAATGACCATGCATTAAGGGCATTTCTCTTATCTTTATGATTAATTCGCATGAGGTTTTAATATTTACTTAAAAATACTTACAAAAAGTATTTTTGTACAAAGGAACAGGAATTCACATCATTAGTTCAACAGGGTGACCATTCACTTTTTCTTAAAAAAATCCCTGAGTATTCTAGCTGAACTTTTGTACTTTTTCAGGACAAAAACATGTGATTAAATGTAAATGAAGCTAACCGCACACATAAACAGATATAGCTGTTCAGTGACTTATTCCGCACATGGATAATTAAATACTCCTTCTGTCTTCTCTATTCCACATTTTTTTAAGTGGTTATTTAGTAATCTGATTTCATGTCCCTCCACAACTAAGCTGTTTGACTTTTTGATATTATTTTCAAGGGCTTCTGAGATTTTAAAATAAGTTCAGTCAAGTTTCCCCTAATAAAAACAACAGATAAAAATCCTTTTTTGAAACAGTGAGGCAACATAATAGCTCATATTATTGGGAAGAGATTATACATGTACTCCAGACATCATGAAAGGTACCAGAGTTCTTCCAGTCCTCCCAGCAGAAGTTGCACATGCAATCAAGAACATGAAACAGGGAAAAGCTCCACGAGAAGATGGAATTACTGTAGACATCATACAAGAAGCAAGTGGAGAAATCAAAACAGTACTCGCCCAAATTTTCACTCGATGCCTTAATGAAGGGAAGATTCCTGAGGATTGGAACAATGCTACAATGATCCTGCTACATAAAAAAGGTGACATTGAGGATCTCAGGAACTACAGATCTATCAGCCTCCTATCAGTGGTTTATAAAATCTTCACTAAAGTTCTTTCACACCGCTTGAAGGTAACACTGGACATGGCTCAACCGAGAGAACAAGCTGGATTCAGGAGTGGCTACAGCACAATAGATCATATCCACGTACTGAGAGAACTAATTGAAAGAGCTAGGGAATATGAACTTCCATTATGCATGGCTTTTATCGATTATGAAAAGGCCTTTGATTCGGTGAAACCATCAGCAGTTACAATGGCTCTGAAATCCTGCAGTATTGAAGATGCATACATTAATTATTATTAATAACATCTATGAAAATGCAAGTGCAAAGATTCGGCTGTTTGAAAATACAACACACTTAAAAATTGGAAAAGGAGTGAGACAAGGTGACACCATATCTCCCAAGCTCTTTAATGCCACATTGGAAAATGTCTTTCAATCACTGAACTGGGAAAACAAAGGGATAAATATTAATGGAGATTATCTAACTCACCGTTTTGCTGATGACTTAGTCATTTTTGCAACTACCCCATCAGAGCTGCAGAGTATGATACAAGAACTTGCTGACAAGAGTAAAGAAGTGGGATTAAAAATGAACTTTCAGAAGACAAAAGTGATGTTCAATGCTTTTACAAGAAATGAAGATTAAACGATTGATGGAGAAAAGCTGGAGATAACAGATACGTACGTTTATCTTGGACAGCAGATATCAAGTGAGGGTCACATTGATGAAGAAATTAATCGGCGTATAAAGCTTGCCTGGAGAGCTTTTGGAAGAAACAGCATAGTTTTCAAGTGCAATATGCCATTATGTCTTAAAAGAAAAGTGTTTGATCAATGCATCCTTCCAGTGCTTACGTATGGTGCAGAGACGTGGACCTTAACTAAAAGAGACATACAAAGGATGCAGGCAACTCAAAAAAGCATGGAGAGGTGCATGCTTGGTGTAACCAGGAGAGATAAGAAGAGGAACTCGTGGATCAGAAAAATGACAAGAGTGAAAGACAACATGATCAGAGTTAAATCCCTGAAATGGCAATGGGCTGGGCATACTGCCAGAAGGACAGATCGATGGACAGCCGAAATTTTAGATTGGATTCCAAGGGACAGGAAAAGACCCAGAAGAAGACCACATGGGAGATGGGTGGATAAAATTTGAAAGTATGCGGGAGTCACATGGAGGAGACTGGCACAAGACAGACCATTGTGGAAGAAACTTGGGGAGACCTTCATCCAGCAGTGGATTGATAATGGTTGACGATGATGATGATGATTATTGGCAAAATGTGCTGAATGAAAACTATTATTTATATCTGAATCCCAATTTCACAAACATCTCAACTATCTGAGCACACTGTCAAAAAATGCCATGCAATGTCTGTTTGTGCTCATAACATATGATATAAAAGAATTATTCAATTATGAATAAATAATGTAGGTACTTTTTAAGCATTTTACGTAAAAACCAAGCATTATGTGCATTATATTTATTTATTAACAATATGTCCATTAACAGTTTTTCAGAAATTTTCAAATAAACATATATTTGCATAATTATTATTTTCAATGGATCTGACAAACTGCTATTTCAACTTTGACAGCTCTGCAATTTCAGCATCAATTTTTCTTTTCTCCAGGTTGTTTAACAGTATAAGCTCACTTCTTTTATTTTGCAAGACTTTAATTTGATCAGAAATCTTCCTTTTTTCATTTTCCTGCTTCAGTTGGTCAGTTTTCTTTTTTCTTCTAATGTCAGTTAATATCGTGAACATGATGCAACTCATTTCCAAAGGGTACTGCTTACTTATTTATTTATTTTTTAGTTGGAGGTTTAACGACCACCATGAGCAACTCAATGGCCTAGAAGCAGTCGCCTGTCCCTAATTTAGGGCCACTGGTTCCAGGGAAGGGAGACAGCCAGTGTCGTAAGACAAACACAACATCCATGCCTCACCGGGATTCAAACCCATACCCTTCTCGGACAAATGGTTATAAGCCAGCGCTTAGACCACTGCGCCACCGGGCGGCTGCTGCTTACTTATCCCCCCCCTCCCCATTTGCCTTTACCAAATCATATACAGTTCACAACTCAATAAGAGAATTTTCTCCTCATTAAGGTTTTCTACCAGTATGTCCTTATTTATAAAAAATCCACTGTCCACTGGTGCATTGTCATGGGATAGTATCAAATTAATTCTCACAATATCCCACAAGTCAATAAAATCATTGTTACCAAAAAGTAGTTCCTTATAAAAATCATCTAAACAAGACTCACTTTCTGAGTATGTTTCAAAAATTCCCTTCAATTCACCTTTCATTCTTTGGTCAAAGGTGATAAACTTCAGTTTTTCTTTATCTGCAGAATTACATGTTATAATTTTCAAGTAAAACATGTAATAATGTAGACATCCTTTTTCACATAAGATAAAATTACTTTGCAAAAGCTTTGGGTTTAAACATGAAATTGATCTTAGGAAAATGAATGCAACTTTGAGCAGTTATTTTGCTAGCAGTTTTCTTTAAAAAATTTAAAAAACAATATCAAAATTCTTTCTTCTGCAATTCAGAAACACCACTTTGATTTAAATACATGGCAAAATATACACCTTTATTAATTTCTTTCAGGCTCTTACATTTAGTTTCATTATCAACATTTATTTCAAGCAGCTTTGCTAGGATGCTTGTATCTTGCAACACTTTGCTTTTCACAAAAAGTGTCCATTAACTGATGAATAAGGTCACAGAAAACCTCATATAAATAAGGTGCCATTGGTTTTGAAGTCTGGAACTTCTTAAGAAATGGTTGCAACATACATGCTGCAAATGAAAAAAAAAAAAAGCAAACTTTGATAAAATAAGTTTATCTTCACAAGTTTTTCTCACAGTTTCACAGGAGAATGTGCCTGGAAAAAACTGAACACTTCAAATTTTTTTTTCACATAAAGAAATACTTCAATGGCCCTGTTGGACACTGCTGTGTTTTCTACCCATCTAATCAAGAAAAATTTTGAAGGATATATATAAGGAACTTCCTGTGACACTACAATAATCTACCCCCTAGCTGGACTGTTTTTAAGTAACTGATAAACTGCTCAAAAGATATTTAATCCCCATTTTGTAGCATTGTGCCAATGCTGAAAAGATACATGTACAACATGGATACCACAGGTACCTTAGTCACAACCATCTGCAGCTAATAATTCTTCTTTTATGTGCCTCAAAAATTTCTTGTTAACATTTGGGCCATCCATGGAAATTTGTAACAGCATCTTTAAGTTTAAATCTGCTACACCTTCTTTAAATTTGTTGACGAGATCTGCAGAAATAGCATGACTTATGAACACAGAATTCCAATAATGGGTTGAAACACAATTAGTAGAATTACACCAATATCTGATAATAATAATGTTAACTTGCCCTCTTTGGGATACCCCAATTCAAGGCTTTGTCAAAGCAAACTATGAATTTACTGGTATCTAATGATTTTTGTAGTGAATGGTGAAAGAAAGGTGCCAGTCCAAATGTTATCAAGTATGCTATTTCTGTTCTTTCTAACGTGCACTTCTTTAGTATTTTTCTGTCACTGAACATGCGGGAAAAAATTTCGTTAAAACTACAGAAGGACGAATGAGAAACTACAAGTTTCAATGCCCACAGTATCACTACTCTTAGAGTAGATTCATGTGAAACAAAATTCGTAATGGTAGGTATTTTTCTCCCCCAACATCCAAAATCCCGGAATCTCCAGAACAAGTGCTGGTTAAAGTGGCAGTCTTCTCCTTTTCTGCAGTGGGATTTGCCAAACGCAATAAATTTACAAGGGAAGGCTGTTGTGATCGAGCTTTTACATTTTTCTGATGCTTAGCACTCAGTTCATGATTCACGATGGCCTACTTAACCATACTGCTCAAACTGAAATTTTTCTGACAAAAACGACATCTTGGAAAATATGGGTTCTTTGGAATTTCTGCAATCAGTCTACATACTGCAGATATGCATTAAGATTCATCCAAGCTATTAATAACATAAACAGCCAGATCTGTCTGGAATGTTTGACACCATAGCAATGTCTGCATTGTGCCATCACGTATTGATCAATTCGTGTATGCTCTCAAGACGTCAAAGTGATTGTTAGCTACACAACAGCATGCAATCTAACATCAAAGTGATTGCATGCTACATAATTTATTTATTTTATTTAGTTGTCGCATCTAAATACATAGCATAGTTATATTGCCGTGACAATTAGTGATTGTTTCAACAACTTGGAAAAAAGAGGGAAAAGGCCATTAAGCCTGACATAGCCCTCTTCTCCTTGAAAGGAAAGTCACAAAAAAAATTTAACAAAAGAAAAACCAGCATGTGACGACATTTAAATATATAGAATGAATTAATGTAAGTTACTCCTTCCCCATCTCCCACACGTCTGTAATCTTCCTCCCTACCATTCAACACTCCCCCACCCCACCCCATTTTTCTCCGTGCCAGAACAGTCCAATTGGCGATAGTTTACAGTTTATAATATGAAAAGTGAAGCAACATTCACAAGATTTCCATCTATTTCCAATATTACACTAATTTGATCTGTGAGCTAATTTCGATTTAGAATCATACTCTCCCCGATCCGGACAACTCAATCAGAGATCATAGATTATTAGTATGAAATATCATAACTTATTGTTTGATATTTTCTGTGTTTTCCTCAAAATTATTGTTAGTTTAGATTTTTCCAATGAGATATAGTTTTAGATTTTTCTTGAATAGGTTAATATTATTTATAGATCTTAGGTCATCAGGCAATGAGTTCCATAGTTTGGGACCAGAATAACTTATATTTGTCTTAGCCGATTTCCACCTGGGGAAACATTGGAACAAGATTTCTCCTGTTTCTGGTTTCATGTTAGTGTATATGGATATTTAATTATATTAAATCATGATAGAGATTATTTTTGATTCTTTTAAACATTTTACCCAGATTATAATCATATAGTTGTTATATGGTAAGAATATTGTAATAATTTGGGTTTACTTTAGTTCATTGAAACATGTAGGGTTGATGGTTATTATGAAATTTTCAACTTAATCTTCTGGATCCACCACAAGGATCTCATCAGTGCACTCACAGATGAGCTTTCCGGTCAATACCCAATAATAAAATTCACCATCGAATACAAGCAAAACGGTGAATTCCCATTTCTAGACTTCCTCTTAAGAGCCACCAAGACAATAAAATTACCACGAAAGTATATAGAAAACCATCAACTATCCCTGTCATCATACCTAAAAGACCATACATGAGACCGGCCGATGACAAAAAAAAAGCTGAACTTTTTAACTGGGTGGAAAATTGGGACATGCGAATGTGCGGTGTGAGTAAATTCAAATACAGCATATACAATATTTAAGATTGCACAAGCCATATGGAATTATTTTCTGTAAATTATGCAAGTAAATATTAAAGTGAAGCACATTATTATATTCACAATAGAAAAGTAGGGAATTCAGAACAAAATAAAATGAAATATTTTTCAAAATCAGATTTAAAACTTACATGTAAATCTTTACTAGCTAAACTTTAGGTGAAAAGTATTTGTCTAGGAAAGTTTGTGCATTTAGTCAAGCAATTAGAAACATGCAAGAATCAGAAACATATATCTACAGATTAGTTTTGGTCAAACATCATGGTACAAGAAATTGGAATATGTATTGTAATATATATTTGAATATGTACAAATGTGAAAAAAAAATGACTAGAAATGCTATGATTTTTAAACAGGTTGCTTCAAAGATATTTTGCCCTTTTTTGTTGTACTTGCTTACACAACAGTTCGAGTTTCCTCTTGTGAGCAAGCCTGGCTTCCTTCTCAGCAAGCTGCACGGCCATATTTATTTTACGCTGACTCTGCAGCTTAACAGCATCCATTGCTAACTTTTTTCTTTTTGCTGATAATTCCTTTTCTTTTCTTTTCCTCTCAATTTCTTTTGTGTAACTTTTTTTTTTTTTTTTATGTCCTAAGATTTTGGCAGAGGTTGGCACCAACTGCTTCTAGCAAAAAATTTTCTCTACCGAAGAAATTAACTGCAGGCTCACCCTGTGCTTTAAGTTTATACTTCACAGTTTGCATAGCTGAATAGGTTTCAACGTTCATTCTTCCTGATTTTATATCTATGATTTCAACCATCATCCTGAAAGAACTTTCAACCTGCGGACCATGAAAGCATGATATCAAGGTTTTTACTATTTTAGATAACATAGTGTACTTAGAGAGGTTAAACACCTTTGCCCACCATGCATCAATTTTTATAAAGTTTCCAACTTCATCAACAGGAGATGGAAGTCGTCAATCAACCTAATACTGGTGAATTTCTAGAGCATAGCTTTCCATTTCCTCTGAATTCAATATACATTATCTACCAACAAGTAATTGGACACACCTGCGATCGATGAAATCTGCGGTCCTGATACACGTCACGGCCGCCGCCATTAAATATCGTGTGGGAAACAACAACGCAACCAGTCGCATGCAAGATGCCACACAGTTCGGAGCTCTCTGATTTCGAGAAAGGTGTAATTGTCGGGTATCACAGAAATGGCCGATCCATACGTGACATATCCAGCGAGTTGAAGCACCCAAAATCGACAGTGGCCTACATGATTGGCAAGTGGAAGATGAGAGGTGACTGTCGGAATGTGCCCCGACACGGCAGACTCACAAAACTGGGAGTTACAGACTGACGGGTGCTGGCCAGAAAAATTCGGAAGAACCGCACCATATCGATGGGCCTAATCCGTGAGGAGTTTCAACAGGCATCCGGGAGTGTTCTTTCAATGAATACCATCCGTAAAGAAGCCCATCTGCTCGGTTATCATGGACGAGCTGCCACCCACAAGCCTTTGATCACCAAGTCCAATTGCGCTGCTCGGCTAACGTGGTGCAAAGAACGTAGACAGTGGACAGTTGAACAGTGGAAACAGGTTCTGTGGAGCAACAAATCAAGGTTCACCCTCTACCATTTGGATGGCAGGGTCTGGGTTTGGCGTCTGCCTGGGGAACGCCTCCTGCCGGAATGTATTGTGCCAACTGTGAAGTTCGGCGGCGGTGGAATTATGCTATGGGGGTGTTTCTCCTGGTATAGCACAGGACCCTTTGTCGCAATTCCTGGTAGACTCAACGCCGAGACCTACTGCACCATTTTGGATGACCATGCGCTTCCTACGTAGTGGCAGTTTTACGGGGTGGACCCATGTTACTTTCAGGATAACAATGCCCCCTGTCATGTTGCAAGGTCCACTATGGCTTGGTATGGTTACAATGGGGTTAATCGAATGGACTGGCCTGCGCAGAGCCCGGACTTTAACCCTATCGAGCACCTCTGGGACGAGTTGAAGCGTCGACTTAAGGGGTGCTCCCACCGTCCGAAATCAGTGAAGGAACTGACCTGTCTTCTCCAAGTCGAGTGGAAGAAAATACCGCTAGCCGTCGTACAACACCTGGTTGAGATTATGCCCCGGAGGGTCGCAGCTGTAATCGCCGCTCGTGGAGGCTCCACCAACTATTGAAGGTGAATAAACTTCGTTTTCCTTTGCTATCACAGGTGTCCAATTACTTGTTGGTACATAGTGTATTTGTACGGAACTGTGGAAGTTTTTTCAGTCTTTTTAAAGTTAAATTACGTCCCCTTGCAGAAGGATCAGTAGCTGATATGCACATTAAAAGATCACTACATAATGGGAGTGTCTTTTGCATGTAATTTGCACACTGAATATAAGCTTCTGTAGCCTGGCTTAAAAAAAATTTCACCTAGTCATTTGATTTGCCTTCCAAAATAATAGTCTGTTCCTGATCAAGAATCTTTCACAGGTTTGCCTTTCAGTATTTCTTGTTTTAAGAAAAAAGATAAGAAATCCAAGAATAGTTGCTTCTGCTCATCAAAAACCTTATGAATTAATGGCTCCTTTGTTTGAAATAAGCATATGTATTTTTTCAAAAGAGATAAAGCTGCAACATAAAAATTTAATATAAGCAAGGTTTTCTTTGAGCTTTCAAATAATTTTGCAACAATTCTAGATTTCTACTTTCTTCCATCTTCTGTTAGATTTGTTTCCCGTAATTTCTCCCAAAGCTCCTGGAATTTTAACTTTCCTTCTTTACTAATGTTTTTTTCTTTACATATTTTGTTTACGACATCCATGTATGTTGGTCTTTCATTAGACAGCACAAATCCATAATACAGGAGCAAAAGGGCATCATGGATACGTAAACTGTTTAATGCCACATGATAGAATGACAACCACCTGTGTTGGACCATGTTTTTAATTTCAGTGAATTTTAGCCCTATAATTTCACAAATTTCAGCAAGGGCTTCACGCTGATCTGCAGACCATTTTAAGTCATTGAAGATGTCAATAAAGTATTTCTCAATGTAACCTTCAAATGGTTTGCAAAATTTTTTTGCTTGCATTGTGAATATGGTGACATGAATCTCCATCAATGTCAAGCAAGTGGGGAGATTTTCCCTGCCGAATTCTTGTTTCTAACCATGTCTTTTGAGCCTCTCATGATGCATTCTATCCACTTAGCTTTCAAACAAGCAAAACAAATTCCTTCTCCTCAGAATGAAAGAAAAAAAAAAAAAAGAAAAAGAAAAAGATGGAAAGCTGTGTCATGAACTTTGTTCAGAGGCTTCAGGCCAACGTAATACTGGCCCAAAGCCGTGCTTTCTTTCCACTTAGCTTTCAAACAAGAAAAACACACTCTTCCTCAGAAAAAAAAAAAAAAAAAGAAAGTAAAGAAACAGAGTTGTCTTGCAAACTTTGTTCAGAGGCTTCGGGCTGACATTATCCTAGCCCAGCGCCATGCTTTCTTTCTACTAAGTTTTCAAACAAACAAAACACATTCCTCCACCTCAGAAAAAAAAGGAAAAAAAAAAAAAAAAAAAAGGAGCGTTACGAACTTTATTCAAAGGCATCGGGCCAATGCAATCCTGGGCCACAGCAAAAGTTGCATGTCTGAGCCAACGTAATCCCGGGCCACGGTGAAAGAAGCACGCCAAGCCTACGTAATCACTGCCCAGTGCCATGCTTTCTTTCCACTTAGCTTTCAAACAAGCAAAACAAATTCTTTTTCTTTGAAAAAAAGAAAAAGAAAAAAGAAGAATAAAAATTTAAAAAGAAACAAAGAGCAGCGTCACGAATTTTAAGGCTTCAGGTCGACATAATCCCGGGCCATGGCGAAATCCAGGTGCCATGCTTTTTTTTTTTCTCCTCTCTTTCAAATAAGCAAAACAAATTCCTCCACCCCAGAAAAAACAAAACAAAGAGCTGTGTTACGAACTTTGTTCAGAGGCTTTTACATTGATTAATTACAAAACCACTAAAACTTTCTTAATAACAGTGAAAATCTGAATATCCATGATTTTTCGTTAGTCATCCGTAATAATTACAGAGATTCCGTAATGGTTGGTAATTGGCATCTCTGTGCATCCTCCGTAGGAAGAGGTCTCACTGCAGCTTTGATTCTCAAACGATCTCAGAAAAACGGGAACGTATTCGCATACATCGCAAATTACAAGAGTGGGAGTTCTTGGTGATGACATCACAATGATAGAGTGAGCTTGGCAATTTCCCAAAAGCCACGGAAAGGCTGTTCTCGTTGGCTGCAGCAGTTTCCCTAAAGGACGGAGTAGGCGGAGCTTCCACCCTTCGCGCTGCAATGCTCAAGTGACATCCTATCCATTGTTGACAGCAGTAAATGAATTGAGCTCCTGATTCCACCCTCCAACATTTCTTCTTGCCCCCTAGTGCCTGCTCCAAAAACAATGCTTTCAGCTAGAAAGCGCTTAGCTCTTTTATTCCACAAAAAAGCGGAATCGCGGAATTCCACCCTTTCAAGGATTTTTCTATAGAACGACGACACCCCCTCCCCCTAAAAATCCTGAAAAATTTCTCTTCATTTTTGCAATGACCTCGAGGATGACCAAAATGATGATGCCGAAAAACGGAATTCCGTGAATTCGCGGAAGAATCTCATGTATGCTAAAGATTCTGCACATCCTATAAAGCATAAGCATGCTGCATTGAGATTCCTTGTAAAACGAGGGTTTTTGCACTGCACTACTACCAAGGCCAGAAACAATGAACTACATACCTGTCAACTTTTACGGATCATCCGTAAAATCTACGGATTTTTATACTGTTTTATGGATGTGCGGAAGACTCAAACGATTTTACGGATTTTTGGCAATTTTAATGTCCTGAGATTTTTTATTTACTTCTGCGTAATTTTGCCTTCGCCTCCTCGCTCAATTCCCGAGGAGTGAGTCAGATTCAATCTCTCTCTACCATACTCCTGCTTTAGGTCACGTGATAATCGGTGCTTCTCGTAAGACCGTCATGGCTGCGCGCACACAGCGCAGCGGATCGAGCACTTCAGCTTTGGTACTTTCTGCGCAGCAGGGGAAGAGAATTCATGGAAAGTTACGCACGTGCTTGCTTGCTTGCTGTTTTTTGTATTATCATAACTTGTCTCTTAACGATGCAATGGCCTTGAGTAAGACAAATAAATATTTTCAAGCATTTAAGGACAGTTCTACTAAAGAATTTCGCTGTATAAAACAATCGCAAAAAGGTGCAAAGTTTGCGTTTTGTGTAGTGTGCCGATCTGACTTAACATTTCCCATGCTGGGAAAAACGATATTTCTCAGCACATGAAAGGGCCCAAGCACATAAGCAATGCACAATTTGTTGAAAAAAGTGTGAAAATGTACTCTTATTTCAAGGCAAGTGACAGTCAGTCAGATGTGCTACGTGCTGAATTGGTATTTAGATCATTTTTAATTGAATATTAATTGCTATTTACGTCATTTTTAATTTTACTGATGTGATGTGCGATTTTACTGATGCACATTTTCCCAGGTTGGCAGGTATGGAACTATGCCAAATATGGAAATAGCCAAAGACAATGGATACAACAAACATGACATGGATAAACATGTAAGAAAGTACTTACATGGTATAAGCACCCTCATCAAGGAACCCAGAGATAAAATATGTTGGATCCATCCCATACTATCCGGCACTAACAAACATACTTAAGAATGCTCTTAGGAAACACTGCCTGGATTTCGACGATGTCACCAAAATCTTGTTCTCACTTGTTAAAAAAGAACAGGGATCCTACTTGTGTTTATGACAGACATGGAGTATACAGTATACCACTTAAACACAGTAGCAACCAAAATGAGGACATGGTCTACATAGGGTCAACCTTACGCTCCTTGTGCACCAGGATCAAGGAGCACAAATACTCTGTTCTGACCCACTCTGATTCCGCCTCATTGGCACGTACAGTCAACAATGGCACGCACCATTCTGAATGGATACAAAGTAAGATCCTAGCCACCGCAAACACCAGAAGGTCGCTGCTACTTTCTGAAAGCTTACTCATCCACTCCCACAAATCCAAATGCTGTAACGAGGACACTCCCCTTAGTATCCCACTCCTGTGGGTACAGCTAATAAGCCAACAATAATGCATTTCTAACCTTTATTTTGAAATACACCAGAGTTGAATAATAATAAAACGCATATATCGTATGAAATCCGTTTATTTTCGTGGTGTAGCAATTTTTGTGTCTACCATTGCCTTGAGAAAGCCTCCCAGTGGAGTGTGAAAGCTTGGCGAATTTTTGTGCTGACTACACTATGAAAATAAACGGATTTCATACGATATATGCGTTCCATTATTAATGCATTTCTATTTACCACATGCCATTCGCATAAACAAAAATCTTGCCAACATCATGTGTCTTACTAAAGATGTAAACATCTTGTTGATTATAATACTTCTCATCTATATGCACTTATCGAGACAACAACGTTAACACATACGCAGATCCTACACGTGCACGTATGTTTATCCTATGATAATTTGTGTCATCCCACGAGCCCGCAATGTAATACCATTAAATTCAAAATATGCTTTTGTTCCAATATTTAATTATTATTGCTGTACCCGATGATGAAACGCACTGCGTTTCGAAAGATTTTGCACGTTATTTATATCTAGACTTGTATTAAATTTACGTTGAACCGAGTATGGATATGTGTAAAAACTTTCACTTATAATCATGTACTGATGGCTAACTAATCCACGCTAATCACCAGTGGAATTTCTGCCTGGACTAATGATCATAATTTATGCAGATTTTTCATAAACTGGCCATTAATGTTTTCCTGTACATTTGTTAACACATTGTAAACCAAGAAACACGTTGTACAAATAACAGCTACATAAATTATAAAACTATAAAAGTAAATGCCAACCCAGTGGCGCAGTGGTCTAAGGGCAGGCTTATGGCCATTCGTCCGAGAAGGGTCCGGGTTTGAATCCCGGTGAAGCAGTGGCATAACGCAAAATCTCTGCTCCCCTCCCCTCCCGCACGAAATTTTCTTAACGGGCCCCCGACATGGTAATAATTAATGCAAAAATTGAGGCGAAAATATTTAACTTCGCTGTAGGAAAAACATAGATATATTTTTTTTATTGGAGATTTAACAACCACAATGAGCAACTCATTGGTCTATAAGCAGTTGCCCGTCCCTACTTTAGGGTCACTGGTTCCAGGGAAGAGAGAGAGCCAGTGCCGTAAGACAAACACAACATCCATGCTTCACCGGGATTCGAACACGGACCCATTACGGACGAATGATCAGAGGCCATCACTTCGACCACTGCGCCACCGGAGCGGCATCGATAGTGATTCCATGATCACTTTAGTATTGCTTTTAATTATGTGATCACTTATTCCGGTAAGTATCCTTGATAAATTTAGTACTCAGGGGAAAAAGTGCAAAATCTTTAAATGGCAAATGCTCACGATATCAAATCAAGTAAAAACAAATACTGATCTTCGAGTGCATGGTTTTGAACTTCCTTAAAAGCTGTTTAATTCTTTAATACAATAACTTTTGAGAAAGAGGAAAAACAAGTGTGTTTACATTTTTCTAGTTTTAAATACTTCAGGAATATTGTTTCTTTTTAGTGTCATATCTTTTAAATTCAAGAAGTAAGCATACTTCACAAAATGAAAAAAATTACATTACTATAATCTGGATTCCCTTCTAACGTTCTTCTTAGTGAATATTTCAATCAGTTTCATTACGTCTTGTTATCTGGCTCGGTCATTCACAATTCTTATCATCGCAAGTCGATCAAGCCTACTTTAAGTGTGCGATGGTGAATGGTAGTTTTTGATTAACTTCAACTTCAAGAACAACCTTCCTGCTGTAGCCACAGTCACTGGGATAATGAAAAAAAATTCGACACTGTCGCAAGGTCCAAAACACTGGGCAATATTGTACTGTTTTTTTTAATATATGAGCTCCATAAGGTCTTTTACAGAGATACCAGAAATATTTTTTAACTGGTTGCTCCTAGCATTTCTAAATTAAAGTACTTGTGACAGAAAATCACCAGATAAATCATCTTTGTACTGCAACCTTAAAGACTCAGCTGACTGGAATAATTCACTTTCATTTAGCAATTCAGATGACTGCAAGAAAGGAAATTTCTTTGCTACCGAACTTAGTCCTTCAAAACGGAATTTTATTTGAGAATTCGCGATGTCTATAGTTGCAAAAAAGACATTAATTTTGAATTTCTCTTCGGGGTTGTGAAACCTACTGTCTTGATTTATTTCATTGAAGAACTTTTTTGAGTGATGCGACCGCGTTTCGTTAAATTTATCTTCAACACTCCATATGTTGGCAAGAATAGATGAAGTGCTTTTAATATCTTTGAATTCTCCTCTTAAATCAGAGAGTTTTTCACTCTCTGATTGTAGCATGTCAGCTGCTTTCAATAATTCGTCGTCCTTTGACTGCAGAAGTTTTGACACATTGCTAACTGTTTCCAATATTTTGTGTTCCATGAAAACAATCACAACAAAATCAAAGGTCTCCAAACATTTTTAAAATCAGCCCTCTCTTCGCAGCTATGAAATTTTAGTATGATTTAGGTCAAAACTTTTAAAATGTCGTTACACCTGAAACGAATGGCACGTAGGGCATCGTGCCGGGAGGCCCATCGTATCAAGCACAATTTTTTCACAGTTAGGTTATACTATGATTTTCCTAATAATTCCCATCTTTTTTCTAATTCTTTTGAACAACAGAATAGTGTCCACCCACATTGCTGACTCCATCATAAGCTTGTCCTTTACAATTTTCAAGAAACAGTTCCTTTTTGTTTATCATCTTCAATTTTACCTCTGTCAGTCCCACTGCACTTTGGTCTTTGATGTTTCGAAAACCTAAAAATCTTTTGTTAATTTTAATTTCCACTGGAGTTCCATTTTCATTGCATATGACTGTGATGTATCTAAATATTTGGCTCATTTGTTCATCTTTTCTTATGTCTTGCATTGTATCTAGAATGGTAGAGTAGAACTGTGTCTCTTTAACTTCCATCATAATTTCCTTCTTAATTTCGGTAGCCAAAAGCTCAAACAATTCGTTTTGTATCGTTGAACTCAAATATTTCTTTTTCTTTTTCTTTTCCATCAACTGATTAAGAATCGGGTCATTTTGCTGAGAAGCTCCATTATCGATAGAAAATTTCCAGTATTATTATCGGCTAATACTTCCCGATGGCAACGGAAAGCCATAATGCACGTAGCTAAGGTTATAGTAACGTCAATTATTCTTTTCAACAACACGTGTCTAAAAACTGACCTGTGCTGAATATTCTGGGTCCATGCGTTTATCAACGTTTTATAATTTTTATACATATCGTATGCGATACAAGTGGACAAATGTGAAGCAGAGTTTTCACGAACTTTAATTTTTTCAGAAATTCCGGGCCAGTCTTTTATACCATTAATTCAGGCTTTCTGATGCGAGATGCATTTGGGATCACTGAAAAGCCAACAGGGCTCACAATAGGCACTATCCCATGTACGAGAATAGCACAGCCTGTTGCGAGATACCCTTTTCTCGGTATTTGTACATGCATAATAGTACTCTTCCGAAAAACACCTGTTTTTCATGTCCCGAGGAAAAGGTCCTTTAGGTTGGCAAGGTCCATTACTTATCACATTTGTTCTGACAATATCATTAACATCATTAAACAAAGCCCTATCTGTTGAAAAACTGGCACAACTACCTGAATCTAATAAGACATCTACCTTTTCTGACGAGCTGGCGTTTCCACACAATCAGTACTTGAACCTAATATTATTACTTCTTTTTCTGCTGAGGTTTGCACACATTTGCTAACACTAATATGTTGCACTATTAAGTGTATTGAAACTTCATCTCCCTGTATCTCAGACTGTTGTAATGGTTTTACCACAGGCACAGACATTGATGGTCACAGAAACACAGACGTAATTTTCAGCAATTTGTATTTCATAATTTCAACTTCTGCTGTTTTCTTTCTTTTTGCTGCGCCACTTGAAGATTTCTTCATTTTTGCACGAATTCAAGCCGAGAGGCAACAATTGTAAACACACTGTTTGAAACAGCAAGCAGCCACTACACAGATTTAACAAGCTAGTTGTGTAACAAGCGATGACATTGATTGACAATCGAAGAACAGAACGTGGATAAGGAAGATGTCCAGTGCCCGACAGAATAAACAGACACCGAACACCCCTGCCGACTATTACGTGTACCCTGACCAACCAGCATTGATTATGACAGGGACGAAGGGGGCGGTGGGTGACGGGTGCGTGCAGGCCTTTCTGTCTTTGAACTTGTGACACTCGCAGCAATCTGATACCAGTCCCCTCCGCCCTCACTTTCGTTTCCAAAAGACAGAAAATTTAAAACAAAACTTTTTAGAGCAAGTAGAAAACCTCTTGTATAAAATTAAATTGCTAAATAAAATACAAAATATGTACATAGATCTGCACCCCTTTAAAATTCACGGGCCCCACTGCGATGCGGAGGTTGCGGGGGCTATCTTTACTCCCTGCGGTGAGGCATGGATGTTGTGTTTGTCTTGCGACACTGGCTCTCTCCATTCCCTGGAACCAGTGGCCTTAAATTGGGGACGGGCGACTGCTTATAGCCCATTGAGTTACTCACGGTGGTTGTTAAACCCCCAATAAAAAAAAATAAAAAATAAAAGTAAATATAATATGATGACAACAGTACTAAGGGGAAAAAAGAATCCACGGTAAAACAATGATGTGCATTAAACTTTCTGAAACAGAACTATAACAAACATGGACAGGTTTTACTAAATCAAGGCAATGTTTTTACATAGGCTTGATGAATCTTTTCCAATAAGCACTAGAACATTAATGATTCAACACCTTGGAAATGGAATATTTAAGCTAACACTTATGTATACTTTACCTTGGTGCATCAAAGTTAATAAATCTTTTTGCAGAGCTAGTTCCCAGCAATAGTCGGTCAATAAACATATTTCGTAATACTGTCTTGCCAGGTGATGATTTTCTTACCTCCCATGCTAATGAAGTAGGCCTACAAAAGAAAACATACACAAATTATATAATAAGAGTTGATAATATTTGTCAGAATGTCTAAAAACACTTCATTTCACAATGAATTTTCCTGTCTAATGGATTTTTTTTTGTTACTGAGACACTACACTCACATACGATGACAACAGTGGCTTATTTAACTCAGTGTGGAAAGGCTATCAAAAGCACAATAAAAAAAAATAGCAAACATTTTTTGCTTAAAGTCTTTAACACGTTCGCTATCGCCGTACTATATCAGCGGCAAGCACGCGGTGCCGGTATGAAAACCGTACAAATCTCCCACGACGCCACAAGGCATCACGCAGCACCACGACTGAGCTTTTATGTGTTTGGACCAACCAGCCGTGTGTTCGCATCTCATAGCTTTGCATGACTTAGCAATTCTAAAATACGAGAAAATTTATCCATAATTGATATTCGTAATTATAATTCTGCCAGCAATAAAATATTATTCCAATATTGAAGTAGACATTTACTGGATACATATTTCGAACATTGTTGCATATAAAACAAGAGAAATAATACTTATAAACGCCAAAGAATTCCATAAATAGTGCCATGATGCATAACTGGATAAATACAAATTCCATATATTTTGATTCGGTAAGGTAAAAAATCCCTCACACACAAACATGCAGTTTGACTTGGAGCATACTTCTTTTTAGCAAAATAGGAAGACAAAATATTTATCCCTTATCTACGATGATATAATTCGAAGCATGGCTGAAAGCACAGAGCAGGATTTTCTGGGCACTGGGCGCAGTAATAGAGAGTGTCCCTGAGAATCTCTTTGGCAGAGCACATTTTGCATTGTCTCCTCAAAAAACGTCCCTTTTTTTTTTTTCTTTTACTGGAAGATGGCCACATACTTTTAATGATTTAGATATCTTCGCTCAGGAATTTGATGGCTCTTGATTCAAAAGCTGACGTACAATGGACAGCCTAAAATTGTAGAGGCTTATCTTCTTCCCTGATAATTTATTATACAAGTTGTGGGAAGTGATTATCATCATATGAAATATATGTATTCCTAGCTTCTTGTACCATCTTATGGTTTTCCTTTCACAAGGATAGTACGCTAGCATTTGATCTTGATGAACTACTCCTGACATAAATTCATTATAGTTGATAACAGCCTTTGGTTTTTCTTTTATCTGTTCCCTTTTATTTACAGTTTGAACTAAATCGTCCTCAAACTCCGTGGTAATGAAGTGAATATCCCTTTTACCTCTCCGCTTGCACACTGCAACAGCATTGAAATATTGGCATTTCCAGTGGCGGCTCGTGGCAACTGAAATAGGTGGGGCCAGTAGCCGAAGTCAAACAATGAAATTAAAAAAAACTGTCATTATTAGGCCAACTATTCAGACCCTACCCCACCCCCAAGATTCCTTTACTCTGCCTCTGCTTACCCCCTTGACTCACAATAATGCCCAAATAAGGTAGGAATGTGTCAACTATTGTATTGCACACGAAAAAAAATTCCTCAGAATGGAATGCATAACTATTAACAGAAAAATGTTAAAACTCCTTAAATAAAATTTTTACCTTAAAACATATGAGCATTAATTTATGTTAGTTGTGCTTTGTGTTTCTTCAGATTTCTCAATTGAGGAATAATCACAAGATTCACAGGATAAAAAAATGTAGTGAAAAAATAACTCCAAATATATGCAGGGAGGGAACGTTTCATGAATTTCGTCCCATATAGAATGAGTACCATACTACCATTTGCATTATTTGAAAGCTTTAACCTTTTTTTTAAAGAACTTGTGAAACCTAAAAACATATATGCACTCATGTGCAAATTATACTTACATGTTTTCTCATTTATTTATTTATTTTTAACATAGAAATCATCTTAGTTAAAACTGAAATTAGTTCTGCAAAGTGTTTGTAAACTTCATACTCTTGGAAACTCAAATTCTTGGGCTGATAAGCACAGTTTTTTTTTTCAAGTGAAGCTCAAACTAAACATTCTTGGGGTGATAAGCACTGAGTTTTTAAGTGAAGCTTTTCTTCCAGATTTAAAGCAAAGAACGGAGATTTTAACAAAATATCCACTCCATTCATTGTACTCAACAAGCAAAAAAGTCACGACACGATGGAACAACACATCACCGAGAGAGACACACACAGAAAAAATAACTAACTGAACTTGCTACGACATTTAAAACCCTCCCGCCACCTTTGAGCTTGGTTGGGGTAAGTTTCTCTGTCAACCCACGGCGTTAAAGAAATGTATACATTCACAGCCAATCAAACTAGTGCAGGGCCAGATCACAGCTTTTTTGCACAAGCGGTTAAGACAGTGTTGTATGTAGGTCTTCATACTGAATGAGGCTGGGAGGAAATCGTCTCCTCTTTGCTTGCGTAGTGATGTTACTGGGGCCTGTTGGAGCTGGCCCCGATAACCTCACACTCTGAACGTGATCTCTTTCCTCAGGGAATAGTTTTTTGTTTTTGAAGGAAACTTTTCCCTTAGGTAATGGTTCACCATGTAGTTAAGGGAAAGAATAAGAATCAAGGCAAAAAAAAAAAAAGTTATTTCTAGAAATAGAAATTTTTAGGTGGGGCCCGGCCCCTCTGGCCTCTAATGACAAACCACCCCTGGGCATTTCCATCCCCCTTCAAAAGTTAAGCTTCCTTGGGAAGATCTTGTCGATCTGCACGGAGAGTTCCAGTGCAATAAGTGTCATTGTTCAACAACTGCAATGCAAGATTGTAACTATTATAAAAATTATCCATATAAATAGCATGACCAACATTTAGTATCCCTTCCATCAATTTTAAAACTACATTAGCAGCATGACCTTTCTCCCCCCCCCCCAGGGAGTCCAGTTGCCCTATGTAAACCAAAGCTTCTAGAATAATACCATTTGGTTTCGTCAGCATATAAAGTTTCACCCCACATTCATGACGTTTTCCTTTAATGTACTGTTTGAATATCAAACGACCTCTCCATAAAACCATTGATTCATCAATCGTAAGTTCATTTCCAAGGTAGTAGTATATGCTCTCTATGGTATCATGAAATAAATACAGTAAATGCATTATTTTTGCAAGGTGGTTAGCTGTAATCGCTTCACCAGGTTGAGGATTTCTTGCAAAATGAAGGCACTGCATGATCAGAAAGAAATGATTCCTGCTCATATTTAAAGAAAAGCAGTCCATTTTGAATAATGGATCTGTTTTCCATTAATTCTTGGAGATGGGGCATTTGTACAATGCCCATATGAAACAGAAGGCCCAGAAAAACTTTCATCTCATCTACCGACACATCCTTCCATTTCTTTATTTGTGAACCTTCAGTAACTCCAGAGATAAACACTTCTACAGCATATGCATTACTTTCCCTAACTAATAGATCGTAAAATACCTCATTTGCAAAAAGATTAAAAAAATCGATTGGCTCAGTACCTATCATATTCATTTTCAGTCCTGGTACACCAGTGAACGGAATTCTTCTCATGATGTTGGGACCATCACACCAATGTGTAGCCAAAATCCGTTGAGGCGGAGTATGAGAAAGAACGTGGCATTCTTCATTCTCACTTTCACTGCTGGTTGTACTACAGCTAGTAAAAGAATATGTTTCTGTACTTGATGACAGATTATTGGCATCATCTCCTATTTTCACGGAAGAATGTGCCTGCCGAGGAACTTTTGGTTGAGAGGGACCGGCGATAGCGTGTCCGAATATATCCATTGTTTTTGCAAAACTAAGTATTGAAGTGAATATGGGTTTCTTTGAAATTCCTTTAGCCTCCATGTGAAGTACAAACTCTAAGTAGCACATGCTTTTTATTGCCACTAAAGCATTTATTTATTAATAGTTCCCTTCACCGCAAAACCAGTGACGTTCAAGGGAAAATAAACATTGCAGTGAAAAGCGCACGCTGTGCTAAGTCTATGGGAAGTCAACTTACTTTCACTTCCCTAAACCCTGTGGGAAAAAACCTCTATCCCAAAACCGCAGTCACTTTTAGACAGTTGGAGACTCATTTTCAGTGCCAGTAACAAAATAGATAACTCTCTTCAAGTGCCGATGGTTTTATGAAGTGAAATATGAAGCCATGCTTACGACACCGTTCTGCATCATCGGCACCAGGGCTAAGTATTGTATGACGCCGTTCGGCATCGCGCGGCAGTGAAAGTGTTAAACTGTAATGACATTACCTGTTTGGCGGTGGAGTATTTTCATAATTTCTGCTAATATTCAACCACTGAATGAGTGCTTGGAATTCCTTAGTATAATTTTCCAGCATCATTATAGCCTCCTAAAACAACAGTAATGAAAAAAAATGCATTAGGAATCAGACTCCATTTTTTTTAAAAAGAAAAACAGACATCGTAAACAATTTTATTTCCAAAATTGCAGTTAGTAAGCAGTTATTTACATAATGTTTATCATAACTAGAAAAGAATATTGAGATCAAATGGTATAAAAATCCATACACAAACATCATAATAAATTAATGATAACTACTATCAGTTCTCATCACAAATTTTTCCTTTGCAAATTCTCTCAATCAGCATAATTTGTCACTTAAAGGCACTTCCACTGAAAACATCCAACCTTTGCTAACACAATATCTGACACAATAAATCCACAAATTTCCAGGTATGAAAAGCTCTGTAACTTGGTATTTACTGATAAAATATCTGTTGAGATCAAGTCCTTCAGATTATCCAAGTTATACAAGGTTAAACCACAATAAACAAATTTCTCACATTTCACCTACAGAAGCCAGCTTTTAGTACAGATTTTTTATTATATCATTACTGCTCCCTCTTTCTCCTGCTTCAAACACCTCTATCAACATTATTATATCAAGATTATGTACTGTCTGTGGCAGCAGTTATAATGCTGTGTTGCAGGTGATGCCAAAACACTTAATTACCATAAATTGATAAAAAAAAAAAAAAAAGTTGCCAGTGCCAGCATGACATAGACCAGCAACTGAATATGTATGCATTTTGTGATCAACATTCACCAGCTACCAGCTACATACAGGGCTGCCAACCTATCACACCCAAGAAAATAGTTGCTTTAGTAGCCACTAATGGTAAAAATAGTAGCCTAAATAGTAGCCTTAACAACTTATGTTAATGACTAAAACAGTTGACTAAAAAAGTGTATGAGTTTTAGAATGTAAGTGGTCCACACCAAAAAAAAAATTTTTTTGTTAATTTTTTTTATTTATTTCAAACCAAGGTGACTAAATTAGCACATGTTCACATTTTAATGGTGAAAAAAGGTTATACACACTGACTGAAAAAAAAATCCCAACACCAAGAAGGGGTTGTGTTAGATAAACGACAGTTGGTAGGCGGTGAGAGTACATCTGTAAAATGACGTCTATGCAAATTTCGCGCTCGGCGCATACGTGTGGCACTAATAGCGCCCCTCGGAACATGCAAAGCAGGTTTGCTGTAAATACGCGCTGTAACATTCGTGAGGGTTAGTTATCGTTGAGATTCAACGTAGTGTGTTGATGTTAGTCAAGAATGCCTTTAAGAAGACGAAGAAGCCATTATCAACAGCTCACGGAGTTTGAACGAGGTCGTGTAATAGGGCTACGAGAAGGTGGATTTTCGTTGCGCAATATTGCAGAACGACTTGGCAGGAATGTAGCCACTGTGCATGATTGTTGGCAGCGGTGGTCAAGGGAAGATACTGGCTCAAGAAGACCGGGTTCCGGCCGGTCACGTGGCACTACTGAGAGGGAAGACCGCATCCAGCACCTGTACGACACAATGCATGAACGTTTGCGTGCTTGCATTCAACATTCTGGCGGTTACACCGGTTATTAATGTACCAGCATTTCACATTTAAAATGGCTCTTCTCACGCTTACATTAAGCTGTGATCTTGAAACCTTAATCGATGAAATATGTTACCTATACAAATGTATTGCCGCTATTTCATTCCTCTACAACTATTTTTTCGTGGTGTTGGGATTTTTTTCCGTCAGTGTATATATATATATATATATATATAGACACTCAGAACTATAAATGTTATGGAAATTACACCCCTCCCCCCAAAAAAAAAATTATTCAATTACATATCAAAAACTGCTTACATAAACTAACCTGATACAAACTTTGGAATTACAAAACACTTCCTCCTTTGTCATTGTTCTGGAGGTCAGATGTTCTCATCTGTATCAAGCCAGTACGGAGAGCTTTCTTCTGCATTTGTGGTTGGTAAAAAAATATAAGATTTTCCAAGTGGGCTTCATACACTGTGTTGAAAAAATTGTTGTGTATTTCTTCTTTCAAAGGCCATAGTTGTGGTCATTCAGTGTTATGATGATCACTTGTTTTGTTCTATACACATAATAATCGTACTTATCTGATATGAGGTATATCAAGAATCTCATTTGAATAGATGAACATTTGGAAATTTTCAAACTTGTCTTTTGTACAGCTATGATAATAAATATCAAACAATGTGAATGTGTTTAGTATGGAACAAAAACACGAAGCCTAAAACTAAAAAAATGAAAACTTGCAGTTTATTATCATCAGGAATGGAATGGGTATAGCGTAATCTCCCTCTTCAATAATGGAAACTCTTTAAATTATAAGTAATAATAATAATGGTGTTTAACATGATTTTGAATTATGTTGTAATTAAAGAGTATGTTTTATTTTGATTCCCATATTTGAAAGGTAAACGTGAAAATCCTGTCTGAAATGTCTTAATTTCATTAGGGCATGGACAAACTGTCTTACGATTCAAGCTCAAGTCTGTGTAGGTCAGGCATAATTTATATGAAGCATTACACTTATATACACCTGCCTTGATAATGTTACAGTCATTCTTCATCACAGTGTCCTTGATGCTTTTGAGATAAATATAAAGAAATTACTTTATCCTGTAAAATTATTCCAACTCATAATTACAGAAATTAGAAAACAAAAAAACTTTACTTTCTTCTAATTTGGATTACTTTTATAACAGCAGACAGTTAAAATCTCTAGATGTTAACCATGATCGATTTTCAAAGATCTAACAACAGTAAAACTAAGATTATCTTTACACCCACTGATGAAAATAATAAAAATAAAGCTCAAATTTTTGAAATGATTGTTTTATAACTCTTCTGAAAATTACTGCCATGGGACATCAAAAACTTTTATATGCTGCCCCCCCCCAATTATAAACAAACTGTTTTTTATCCTTTAGCAATTGTTTTGTTGAGAGGGGAGGGGGAGTCCTCTTTAAAGTTTACATTATTTTTATACCATGGTAGCAATTTGGATCAGCTATATGTGCAGCAAATTATTTCAAAAAATTGAGTGAGAATTTATACCACTGCCATCAATGCATATAAGGGTAGGCTTAACAAAAAGCCTCCTTATTAACTGTAGATTTATTCCTTTTTGAGGTTTTCTGCATAAATGCATCAATTAGGGAGGATTTTCTTTTATGAACTACCCTATTCATTTTTAATGCTTCAAGTTCATGATGTCTTTCCTTTTGTAGGAGTTTCTAAATATATATATATATTTAATGCTTGCTTTAGTCTCTCATTGGCTTCTTTAAGCACAGTCTGATGATTCTTGTACTTGTACTTCTCTTTTTTCTTGAACAAGAATTTTTATCTTGTTTTCTATAGTTTGCTTTCTGCTCTTCAAATCCTTTATTTAGTAATTCTTGTTTCAATCTCTCAGCACTTTCTCTGCTTTCAGTTGCTGTTCCTTTAATCTGTGTTCTTCTTCCAAATGGCTGCTATATGACCTATGTATATCAAGTGCTAATTTTATTAGTTCTTTGGTTATTAGCACCTTTGCAACTTGGTTGTTATACATTTTTGATGCACCTCGAATTTAGTCTCATTCAACATCTTCTCAGACATAGATGCCTTCTCATCGGAAAGAACTCTTCGTGATATAGAAGAGCCTCTCTCTACATCGAAGCACAGAAAACAAGTCTTTAATATGGCAAAGGCATGATATGTGCTTGCTCCTGGCACTGCCATATCGCAATCTCTGCCGTATTCCAAACAGAAAAACAGGACACTTTTTCGGTGGAATATCTTGATTTGAGTAGGTCGTTCCTTTAATCACATGTGGGTCTAGTCTATACTTGCCATTGACTTTCCTCCATGATATTTGCAATAAAGCAGAAAGCAATAAACTGAACAAGACATATCAATAACAATTCGCATGATTCATACGCTTTTTCAATCACAAAATTCCAGGACTTTTCCAGAACATTTCCAGGAATTTTGGATTTTTTTCCAGGACATACGATCCAAATGCTCTTACTTAAAATATAGTGAAACCGTACGTCTGTTCAATTTGTAACATACAACAAACAACTTCCTACATGCTTGGGCAAACTTAATGCAGAATGTTAAAAATGATGTCTGCTGTAGCTAATCAGAAACTTAGAATCACAGATAAATACTGAAATACCACAACTGTCACTGAAAATGTGACCAGGTTTAATATCTACTAAACTTTTATACACAGTATACTACACTGATTTTGAGAAAACTTTATTTTTCTACTTTGGCTTTAGTTTAATTATTGAAGCAAATTACAGAATAGAAAAACCACATAAAACTCATAAATACATAGCCACATAGATGCCAACCTCTAAAAGTAGTTTTCAGTAACCAACATGTTCATTTTTCAGTAATTTTCAGTAACAAATTTTTTTTTCAGTAATTTTCAGTAACAAATTTTTTTTTCAGTAATTTTCAGTAACAAATTTTTTTTCAGTAATTTTCAGTAACAAATTTTTTTTTCAGTAATTTTCAGTAATCCAGTCTACAGCGGAAAATTTGGGTATTTAACACTGCAACAAATTTTAATGTCAGAACTACTACTACTACTACTACTACTAATAATAATAATAATAATAATAATAATAATAATAATAATAATAATACAATAAAAAATAATGTGCTAGTGGGAAAATTTAAAATACTGTCTACCAGAAAAATATAATAAATTACCTCCAGACATGAAGAAAAATTATTCCTTGGAATGTTGGCCAAATTATTATGATAAACTGGCTGTAGTTGCCAATTTGGCCTTCCTTAGTTCAATTTGCGAAAACTTCTTCTGATAGCATAGTTCACTGTGTGCAATGCTGTTTATTTTTTCTACTAATAAAGAAGACAGAAAATTCTTTCTGTACTTGCATTGCTATGAGGGACTATTAAAATCATTTTCATAATTTTGCATAATGATTCATACTTCAACTGGCCACTTTCATTTTTCATTAAAGAAATTCTGTGCCACACTTCATCCATTCTCTCAGAAGTAACAGCACAGTTAAAATTTTCAAACTGGTAGTGAGCAAATTCAGATTCCACCTTGTCAGATTCTTCTGGTTTCAAAACTGGAAACAGGAAACACATATATTGGACTGATGCAAAAGAAACACTTTGCCTTAATGCTACATCTGCAATTTCAGCATGACTCAGAAATTCATCATTAAGTGGAAATTTTCTTAAAATGTAATTGCAGCCTGCCTTGTTAAATTCCCTTACTTCAGAATAAAAAGTAGCCACTGTGTCTTCACTCAGATCTGCAGTTGTGCCTATATAAGATCTCGCTTTTGACCCAATTACGAGATCACGGTTTTCTTTTGATTTCTCCTTCTTTCAAAATTTCCATCTGCAAGGGATGTTGCTGTCACATCAAATGCTGATGGCTTGATAAATCGTACAAGCAATTCAGATAACAGACTATGAAGTTTCCTTTTTAATACGTGCACAAGCGGAGCTTCCTGCTGCAAGAACACGTTAACAGATGTAAACAAAGGAAGAGTAGCAGATAAAAAAAGACAAAGTTTAGATGAAGGATTTCCAATCATACTTGCAAGGTTTTTATACTGTGAATTAGCTTCTTCATTGTCACTGAAATAATGTTCTAGAACCTCCCACTGTTCTAAAATTCTGTCAATGGTTTCCAAAAGTGATAACCAGCGAGTATTGACATGCTTTAGAATTTTGTGTGGTTTAGTACCACAAACAGCTTGACTCAGTTTTAGATTGTGTTTCCTCTTTGAACTTTTCTCCAAAAAAAAGTACAACTGTATCAGAAACTGCTCAAGATTAAATCCTTTCAGTTGAGTAGCAGATTTCTGTGCAGCTAAATTTACTAAATGACATGAACATTGCTGCACTATGATTGCAGGCTGAACCTTCTTTATGTGAGAAACAACACCTTTTACTTGACCTATCATAGTGTTAGCATTGTCACAGGAAAATGACACACAGTTGCTCCATGAGATATTTTTTTAACAAACTCATTGTTCAAAACGTTGAATATTCCTTCACCTGAATTATTACTTGATTCAACCAATGATAACAAAACAGTTGAATTTTTCCCTATTTTTTTGTCAAAATATATTATTGTAATGGGATACAGTTTATTTGCTTGAGCATCATTACTTCCATCCGTAGATAAAGAAAAGGGATTTTTTTTTTTACTTCAGATACGATGTTACTTGTAAAAACACTGGCCATGTGCTGAATTAGTGCAGTAGCCTTGGTTCTTCCACACGAATATTTTTTTGCGTTCGCTGAATTGGGAAACATGGCTTGAAATAACGGTTTTTCAAGCCTTCAGTTTTTGGAAATTTATCCAACATTTTCAAGCTGAATTGACTTCAGTTTTTGGAAATTTATCCAACATTTTCAAGCTGAAATACAAATATTTATGGAATAAAATTATATCTAACAATACTGGGTAGAGGAAACATCGCGAGAAAAAAAAACTACGATTACCAGAGAAATCTTACCTCCGTCTACTTTCCGTTTTCGAAGGATGAAATTCTGTCCTCTGACGGAGAAAACGAACCCCCCCCCCCCGCCACCAATCCTCCCAAAATTTAAGTTTAGTTATGCATCGATTTCGTACATGGTCCATATGATAACAAAAAAGATGGAATTCCTTGAATCAGCGTGAGAATCTTGTTGCCGAAGATTACGGGGAAATTTTCGGGCGGCCTAACTTCTGCTTTTGGGAATCGTTGCCTACAATTTCAAGCTGAAATTATGCAATGGAATTATATTTAACAATACCGAACAGAAGCAACATCGCGAAAGAAAAAAATATGATTACGGGAAAAATCTGCACTTCGTTTAACTTCAGTTTCCGAACGTTTAAAAAGACAAAACAACGTCCCCAGAAAGAATACGTCCCCCCCCCCATAACTAATATCCCGAAAATGTCTTCACTTTTGCATCGATCTCGAAAATGACAAAAAAAAACCGGAGGGGACTCCGCAAATCTGCGGAAGAATCTCACGTACAAATTAACCGCTGAATCAATTTCGCATGTCGTAAGATAACGCTAAAATATCGATGACCAGTAAATGTTAACTATTGGCGCAGATTTCGTCGAAATGGCGATTTTTTAGCAGAATGGCGCAAGAACAACGTTTTGGCGCGGGCTGGCGCAATTGCCGCAGGTCTGGCAGCTCTGAATGTAGCATTTAATTTTTTCCCCCAGAAAAACTTGAAGAACAAACAAAAATTTTTAAGTTGATGAAAATTTGCTTTCTATCTCAGAAAATCAAATCAAATGGTGATTTTCTGTAATTTCAGCAGTGTTTCCGTACCGTAACAGCAACCAAAAATCCGTACTAGTTGGCATCTATGCATAGGTATGTGGCATTTCTCTTGAAATGCTTTCATATACTTCACAATCAATACATAAAATACTATTTATATTTAATTATTTTGAAATAATGCTTACATTGGAAATTTAAGGGTAAAGAAAGGTGAAATATCTAGAACTTTTTCAAAGGACCAAAGAGATTGTAATTTCTTAAACACATAATCATGGGAGCAAGTATTTGTGTTACATTTTATTTAAGGAAGGAATTTTCAACATAATATCGATGCTGTAGCTATGTTTTAAATGTTTTCTCGCCAGAAACAAAGTATGCACAAAAATTTCCAACGTGAAATGAAAGAGAATAACGGGCAAACCTTATGTCCAAGGGCTGTGTGCAATTGCATTCATTAGTGACCATGGCAATTTAACTGACCATGATTAAAAAACTAATTATAGAAGCTCAGAAAATACTAAGAAACAACTAGATTTAAGTTTCTGATATTAGAAAGCAATCTGATTTTACACACACACAAAAAAAAAGAATCAGCTATTTACTATATGTTACGAATATTAACAAATGGCGCAAAAACGTTTCCCATAGCAGAAGGAAGGTATTACAGACAAAAGGATTTTCAAATCAATCAGTTAAAAGGAGAGATATAGAAGGAAACATGATATAACTATGCGTTTCAGCGGAAGAATTTTGCGTAATGGAAAAGTTGAAAACAGGAGAAAAGCATTCTTCATAGCAAAAGCTATGCTAAGGAAAAAGAACTTTTCAAATACGTCTCCCGGAAGCAGAGATAGCAAGAAAAACGTTTTGACCTTTACAACCCTTAGGGGAAAGTTGTACATTATTTAAAGAGGATCTTCTTATTCTAGCAAGAATCTTATTCACTCTCCATCTTTATTATAGCAAATGGCATACAGTAAAAAAAGAAATTTCTCAATAGGGTTTTTACAGGCAGAGATAGCCTGCAAACAGAAGTACACAAACACCACCTAGCGGCAGAATTGTGAACCACAAACCTTCTCAAACACAAACTTAGTGTTCCATAAGGTAAATGGTATCTGGTGTTAAAAGAATTTTTTAAATCGGACATTTAGAAGTACAGATATTAAGAAAAATAGATTAAGTATTTGTGCCCCTAGCGACGAAATTGTGCATTATTTTGTGAAGAAAATACAAATAAGGAGTCTTCATAGTTAGGTATCTGATCGAAAGAGAATATTTTTCAGTAGGGTTTTTAGTCCGCAGATATTGCTGTAAACAGAAATGTGAGCTTACGCCCTCTAGTGGCACACTTGTGCATTAAGAAGTATTTGAAATTTTATGAGAAACATTTTGCACCGAAAATGTTCTCCAACAAAGAAAGAATTTTTTCAAATCGGACTCCTAGAAACAGAGATATGGACAAAAATTAGATATACGTGTACGCCCCTGGTGGGAAAATTGTGCACTATTTTAAGCAGGAAGTATTCTGAAAAAGTTTTTCGAGTTGAGCGGTATCGGTTCACTGAAGAATTTTTTCAATCGAGTTTGCAACTCAGATTTTGTTGCAAATACATCAAGGCCAAAATAAACATTTACGCCCCTGGTGGCCAGACCATTCTTTACCAGAAATGAGAATTTGTATGCAAAAAAAAATTTCAACCTGAACAGCTGTATCTGACTCAGGAAGAATTTTTCAAATCGGACTTTTAGAAGCGGAGATATTGGGAAAATCACGATTTACCTTTACGCCCCCAGCGGAAAATTTATGCATTATTTGAAAAAGGGACTGTAACTAAAATAGTCTTCGATACAAATGTCATCGAAAGGTAAAAGAATTTATTCAATTGGATATTTAGAACATGACGATGATGGGCAAAACACATAACACTATTAACAAAAAAAGGTAACTTGATCACGCTAGTTCCAGAAATCTCTCTGCTTGCAGAAATCTACATGCAACATATTGAAGTTTCCATCATTCCTCAACACCCTTTTCAACCTTCCCTATGGTTAAGATATGTAGACGACATTTTCATTAGCTGGCCACATCATCATCATCATCATTGTCAACCATTATCAATCCACTGCTGGACGAAGGTCTCCCCAAGTTTCCTCCACAACGGTCTGTCTTGTGCCAGTCTCCTCCATGTCACTCCCGCATATTTACGAATTTCATCCACCCATCTCCCATGTGGTCTTTTTCTGGGTCTTTTCCTGTCCCTTGGAATCCAATCTAAAACTTCGGCTGTCCATCTATGGTCTGTCCTTCTGGCAGTATGTCCAGCCCATTGCCATTTCAGGGATTTAACTCTGATCATGATGTCTTCCACTCTCGTCATTTTTCGGATCCACGAGTTCCTCTTCTTATCTCTCCTGGTTACACCAAGTATGCACCTCTCCATGCTTTTTTGAGTTGTCTGCAGCCTTTGTATGTCTCTTTTAGTTAAGGTCCACATCTCTGCACCATACGTAAGCACTGGAAGGATGCATTGATCAAACACTTTTCTTTTAAGACATAATGGCATATTGCTCTTGAAAATTATGCTGTTTCTTCCAAAAGCTCTCCAGGCAAGTTTTGTACGCCGATTAATTTCTTCATCAATGTGACCCTCACTTGATATCTGCTGTCCAAGATAAACGTACGTATCTGTTATCTCCAGTTTTTCTCCATCAATCGATAAATCTTCGTTTCTTGTAAAAGCATTGAACATCACTTTTGTCTTCTGAAAGTTTATTTTTAATCCCACTTCTTTACTCTTGTCCGCAAGTTCCTGGATCATACTCTGTAGCTCTGATGGGGTAGTTGCTCTGATGGGGTAGTTGCCAAAGTGGCAAGAATGGATAAAATTCCAGGACATGTAACAGGAAGAATTTTAGGATATTTCCAGGACTTTCCCAAGACAAAATGGAATTCCAGGCTGCGTACGAACCATGGATTCGAGATATACATTTCGATATCTAAGTTGACATTCACGTGCATCAATATTAAAACTGATGTTATACAAGCACATCGATATACGCAACACAAATTATGTTGTTGTTTTTTAATAGTAGCCTTACAATTAAAATAGTTCAAGGTTTTTCTGAAAATAGTTGCTTTTGGCTGTTTTTTGTAAGAAATAGTAGCCATAGTCGCCTGCCATTAAAAATAGTAGCAATAGTCGCCTATTTAGTCACCACTGGCAGCCCTGTACATAGGAATGGTTCCAAATTACTACACCACATTTCCATCAACCTTCCTCTAGAACTAACCTTAAAAGTACTTCTCTAACTACATCAAAAGGCTGCTTCTTCTCTACCTTTTTTTTTTTTTTGTCAATTGCCAGCCCATGCGATGCTGACTATTAGACAAACAGTAAACTAAGCACAGCAGCAGGTGATATCAAGGCACTTAACTTGCCATAAATCAATCAAAAAAGAGAGCTTAATCAGAGAAAGAGGAGAGATCATAGGAGAAAGGCAGAATAAAGTACGGAAGACGAGTAAAAAAAAAAAAAAGACAGAGGAAGAAGAACATGTGACAGTTTTTAAGGATAGAGTGTTTCAAAAGATAATAATGAAGGAGAAAGTGTTGAACAATGTAAGAACACAGTTTCTGGGAGTGACTTTAAGAACAAGAAGACAAAGAAACCTGGTTGTGGAATGAAGAACTACAGCAGAAGGTAAGGACTAAATGCATGATGCAACAGGACTGGAAAGTCAACAGACCAGTCAGGGTAGCAATTGAAAAATGCAATGACAATCAACAAGCCACAGTAACTGAATAAAATCTGCATTTTTGAACTTCACTTTTAGTTGGTAAAGTTCGATGAACACTTACCGCACGTAGGGCTTGGCTTTCAATCCATATTTCGTTACGTGGATGCGGCACGGGATTTTTTCATTTACACGGGTCTGCTTCTTCTTTTTTTTTTTTTCTCCGTTGGAATTTATTTTGTCTCATCACCAAATGAGTTTTTCCTTTGCTGCATCCTCATTTACTTCAATATTTATTCATAATAGCAGATGACAGAAGCAGCCCGCGAGAACCACCGAAATGCCCAGCTGACACGGTCCGTGCTAGTTGGAGCAAAATGTCCCCTCGAAGACGGTATAGTAGTAGTACCGAAAGTACTCGGGTATGAATAAATATTGAAGTAAATGAGGATGCAGCAAAGGAAAAACTCATTTGGTGATGAGACAAAATAAATTCCAACGGAGAAAAAAAAAAAAAAAAAGAAGAAGCAGACCCGTGGCCAAATGAAAAATCCCGTGCCGCATCCACGTAACGGAAATATGGATTGAAAGCCAAGCCCCACGTGCGGTAAGTGTTCATCGAACTTTACCAACTAAAAGTGAAGTTCAAAAATGCAAATGCATTAATGCACGTTAAATAATTAACCTCCAATATCGGAAGTAAATTGAAATGAATAAAATCTGTAAAAAACCAAAAATGACAGACAAGCAAAAATAAGGTATCCAAAGCTTGGGGGGGATAGTGAAGCACATCATTCATTTCGATGAAAAATGAATATGACATCTAGGTTAATAAATAATGAAGGGGAGAATTCTTTGAAAGACACCTGAATAAAGCAGTGATTAACTGTGTGTCATAATGCATATCAGATGACAGCCCAATTAAAAATCTTTAAAAAGGAGCCATAATACGTGAGCCTAGCTCAACTACAACCACAATAATTGGCAGTCAAAGTTTGCTTGGTCAATGAAATTTCAAAAATCAAAAACTCAAAAATAAACACGTTACAAATTCTGGAAAAAATCATGTTTCTTTATATTGATGAATAGTACAAATATACCAGGTTTCATAAAAATAAAAAAAGGTCAGGTTGAAAATGCTATTTTTGCTTGTTGATTTCATATGAAATGACTCTGTCTCCATTTTCTCAAAATTGTAACATACCAGGTTACATATAAAAGAAATGTATATTTTTGATAATCCAAAACCTAAAATTTCACATATAATCACAAAAAGCATATAAATGAATTATGTGTAACCAAACTGAAAAAGCAATAGAAGCAATAGTAAAATATCAGGACTAGGGCACAATTATGAATAAAAGTCAAAACCGTGTAACTGGAAAATGTATAACCGAGGTTCCGTAGTAATTTCAAAACTCTTTTTCAAGCTGAATTGACTTCAGTTTTTGGAAATTTATCCAACATTTTCAAGCTGAAATACAAATATTTATGGAATAAAATTATATCTAACAATACTGGGTAGAGGAAACATCGCGAGAAAAAAAAAACTACGATTACCAGAGAAATCTTACCTCCGTCTACTTTCCGTTTTCGAAGGATGAAATTCTGTCCTCTGACGGAGAAAACGAACCCCCCCCCCCGCCACCAATCCTCCCAAAATTTAAGTTTAGTTATGCATCGATTTCGTACATGGTCCATATGATAACAAAAAAAGATGGAATTCCTTGAATCAGCGTGAGAATCTTGTTGCCGAAGATTACGGGGAAATTTTCGGGCGGCCTAACTTCTGCTTTTGGGAATCGTTGCCTACAATTTCAAGCTGAAATTATGCAATGGAATTATATTTAACAATACCGAACAGAAGCAACATCGCGAAAGAAAAAAATATGATTACGGGAAAAATCTGCACTTCGTTTAACTTCAGTTTCCGAACGTTTAAAAAGACAAAACAACGTCCCCAGAAAGAATACGTCCCCCCCCATAACTAATATCCCGAAAATGTCTTCACTTTTGCATCGATCTCGAAAATGACAAAAAAAAAACCGGAGGGGACTCCGCAAATCTGCGGAAGAATCTCACGTACAAATTAACCGCTGAATCAATTTCGCATGTCGTAAGATAACGCTAAAATATCGATGACCAGTAAATGTTAACTATTGGCGCAGATTTCGTCGAAATGGCGATTTTTTAGCAGAATGGCGCAAGAACAACGTTTTGGCGCGGGCTGGCGCAATTGGCGCGGGCTGGCGCAATTGCCGCAGGTCTGGCAGCTCTGAATGTAGCATTTAATTTTTTTCCCCCAGAAAAACTTGAAGAACAAACAAAAATTTTTAAGTTGATGAAAATTTGCTTTCTATCTCAGAAAATCAAATCAAATGGTGATTTTCTGTAATTTCAGCAGTGTTTCCGTACCGTAACAGCAACCAAAAATCCGTACTAGTTGGCATCTATGCATAGGTATGTGGCATTTCTCTTGAAATGCTCTCATATACTTCACAATCAATACATAAAATACTATTTATATTTAATTATTTTGAAATAATGCTTACATTGGAAATTTAAGGGTAAAGAAAGGTGAAATATCTAGAACTTTTTCAAAGGACCAAAGAGATTGTAATTTCTTAAACACATAATCATGGGAGCAAGTATTTGTGTTACATTTTATTTAAGGAAGGAATTTTCAACATAATATCGATGCTGTAGCTATGTTTTAAATGTTTTCTCGCCAGAAACAAAGTATGCACAAAAATTTCCAACGTGAAATGAAAGAGAATAACGGGCAAACCTTATGTCCAAGGGCTGTGTGCAATTGCATTCATTAGTGACCATGGCAATTTAACTGACCATGATTAAAAAACTAATTATAGAAGCTCAGAAAATACTAAGAAACAACTAGATTTAAGTTTCTGATATTAGAAAGCAATCTGATTTTACACACACACAAAAAAAAAAGAATCAGCTATTTACTATATGTTACGAATATTAACAAATGGCGCAAAAACGTTTCCCATAGCAGAAGGAAGGTATTACAGACAAAAGGATTTTCAAATCAATCAGTTAAAAGGAGAGATATAGAAGGAAACATGATATAACTATGCGTTTCAGCGGAAGAATTTTGCGTAATGGAAAAGTTGAAAACAGGAGAAAAGCATTCTTCATAGCAAAAGCTATGCTAAGGAAAAGAACTTTTCAAATACGTCTCCCGGAAGCAGAGATAGCAAGAAAAACGTTTTGACCTTTACAACCCTTAGGGGGAAAGTTGTACATTATTTAAAGAGGATCTTCTTATTCTAGCAAGAATCTTATTCACTCTCCATCTTTATTATAGCAAATGGCATACAGTAAAAAAAGAAATTTCTCAATAGGGTTTTTACAGGCAGAGATAGCCTGCAAACAGAAGTACACAAACACCACCTAGCGGCAGAATTGTGAACCACAAACCTTCTCAAACACAAACTTAGTGTTCCATAAGGTAAATGGTATCTGGTGTTAAAAGAATTTTTTAAATCGGACATTTAGAAGTACAGATATTAAGAAAAATAGATTAAGTATTTGTGCCCCCTAGCGACGAAATTGTGCATTATTTTGTGAAGAAAATACAAATAAGGAGTCTTCATAGTTAGGTATCTGATCGAAAGAGAATATTTTTCAGTAGGGTTTTTAGTCCGCAGATATTGCTGTAAACAGAAATGTGAGCTTACGCCCTCTAGTGGCACACTTGTGCATTAAGAAGTATTTGAAATTTTATGAGAAACATTTTGCACCGAAAATGTTCTCCAACAAAGAAAGAATTTTTTCAAATCGGACTCCTAGAAACAGAGATATGGACAAAAATTAGATATACGTGTACGCCCCTGGTGGGAAAATTGTGCACTATTTTAAGCAGGAAGTATTCTGAAAAAGTTTTTCGAGTTGAGCGGTATCGGTTCACTGAAGAATTTTTTCAATCGAGTTTGCAACTCAGATTTTGTTGCAAATACATCAAGGCCAAAATAAACATTTACGCCCCCTGGTGGCCAGACCATTCTTTACCAGAAATGAGAATTTGTATGCAAAAATTTCAACCTGAACAGCTGTATCTGACTCAGGAAGAATTTTTCAAATCGGACTTTTAGAAGCGGAGATATTGGGAAAATCACGATTTACCTTTACGCCCCAGCGGAAAATTTATGCATTATTTGAAAAAGGGACTGTAACTAAAATAGTCTTCGATACAAATGTCATCGAAAGGTAAAAGAATTTATTCAATTGGATATTTAGAACATGACGATGATGGGCAAAACACATAACACTATTAACAAAAAAAGGTAACTTGATCACGCTAGTTCCAGAAATCTCTCTGCTTGCAGAAATCTACATGCAACATATTGAAGTTTCCATCATTCCTCAACACCCTTTTCAACCTTCCCTATGGTTAAGATATGTAGACGACATTTTCATTAGCTGGCCACATCATCATCATCATCATTGTCAACCATTATCAATCCACTGCTGGACGAAGGTCTCCCCAAGTTTCCTCCACAACGGTCTGTCTTGTGCCAGTCTCCTCCATGTCACTCCCGCATATTTACGAATTTCATCCACCCATCTCCCATGTGGTCTTTTTCTGGGTCTTTTCCTGTCCCTTGGAATCCAATCTAAAACTTCGGCTGTCCATCTATGGTCTGTCCTTCTGGCAGTATGTCCAGCCCATTGCCATTTCAAGGGATTTAACTCTGATCATGATGTCTTCCACTCTCGTCATTTTTCGGATCCACGAGTTCCTCTTCTTATCTCTCCTGGTTACACCAAGTATGCACCTCTCCATGCTTTTTTGAGTTGTCTGCAGCCTTTGTATGTCTCTTTTAGTTAAGGTCCACATCTCTGCACCATACGTAAGCACTGGAAGGATGCATTGATCAAACACTTTTCTTTTAAGACATAATGGCATATTGCTCTTGAAAATTATGCTGTTTCTTCCAAAAGCTCTCCAGGCAAGTTTTGTACGCCGATTAATTTCTTCATCAATGTGACCCTCACTTGATATCTGCTGTCCAAGATAAACGTACGTATCTGTTATCTCCAGTTTTTCTCCATCAATCGATAAATCTTCGTTTCTTGTAAAAGCATTGAACATCACTTTTGTCTTCTGAAAGTTTATTTTTAATCCCACTTCTTTACTCTTGTCCGCAAGTTCCTGGATCATACTCTGTAGCTCTGATGGGGTAGTTGCTCTGATGGGGTAGTTGCCAAAGTGGCAAGAATGGATAAAATTCCAGGACATGTAACAGGAAGAATTTTAGGATATTTCCAGGACTTTCCCAAGACAAAATGGAATTCCAGGCTGCGTACGAACCATGGATTCGAGATATACATTTCGATATCTAAGTTGACATTCACGTGCATCAATATTAAAACTGATGTTATACAAGCACATCGATATACGCAACACAAATTATGTTGTTGTTTTTTAATAGTAGCCTTACAATTAAAATAGTTCAAGGTTTTTCTGAAAATAGTTGCTTTTGGCTGTTTTTTGTAAGAAATAGTAGCCATAGTCGCCTGCCATTAAAAATAGTAGCAATAGTCGCCTATTTAGTCACCACTGGCAGCCCTGTACATAGGAATGGTTCCAAATTACTACACCACATTTCCATCAACCTTCCTCTAGAACTAACCTTAAAAGTACTTCTCTAACTACATCAAAAGGCTGCTTCTTCTCTACCTTTTTTTTTTTTTTTTGTCAATTGCCAGCCCATGCGATGCTGACTATTAGACAAACAGTAAACTAAGCACAGCAGCAGGTGATATCAAGGCACTTAACTTGCCATAAATCAATCAAAAAAGAGAGCTTAATCAGAGAAAGAGGAGAGATCATAGGAGAAAGGCAGAATAAAGTACGGAAGACGAGTAAAAAAAAAAAAAAAGACAGAGGAAGAAGAACATGTGACAGTTTTTAAGGATAGAGTGTTTCAAAAGATAATAATGAAGGAGAAAGTGTTGAACAATGTAAGAACACAGTTTCTGGGAGTGACTTTAAGAACAAGAAGACAAAGAAACCTGGTTGTGGAATGAAGAACTACAGCAGAAGGTAAGGACTAAATGCATGATGCAACAGGACTGGAAAGTCAACAGACCAGTCAGGGTAGCAATTGAAAAATGCAATGACAATCAACAAGCCACAGTAACTGAATAAAATCTGTAAAAAACCAAAAATGACAGACAAGCAAAAATAAGGTATCCAAAGCTTGGGGGGGGGGGATAGTGAAGCACATCATTCATTTCGATGAAAAATGAATATGACATCTAGGTTAATAAATAATGAAGGGAGAATTCTTTGAAAGACACCTGAATAAAGCAGTGATTAACTGTGTGTCATAATGCATATCAGATGACAGCCCAATTAAAAATCTTTAAAAAGGAGCCATAATACGTGAGCCTAGCTCAACTACAACCACAATAATTGGCAGTCAAAGTTTGCTTGGTCAATGAAATTTCAAAAATCAAAAACTCAAAAATAAACACGTTACAAATTCTGGAAAAAATCATGTTTCTTTATATTGATGAATAGTACAAATATACCAGGTTTCATAAAAATAAAAAAGGTCAGGTTGAAAATGCTATTTTTGCTTGTTGATTTCATATGAAATGACTCTGTCTCCATTTTCTCAAAATTGTAACATACCAGGTTACATATAAAAGAAATGTATATTTTTGATAATCCAAAACCTAAAATTTCACATATAATCACAAAAAGCATATAAATGAATTATGTGTAACCAAACTGAAAAAGCAATAGAAGCAATAGTAAAATATCAGGACTAGGGCACAATTATGAATAAAAGTCAAAACCGTGTAACTGGAAAATGTATAACCGAGGTTCCGTAGTAATTTCAAAACTCTTTTTCAAGCTGAATTGACTTCAGTTTTTGGAAATTTATCCAACATTTTCAAGCTGAAATACAAATATTTATGGAATAAAATTATATCTAACAATACTGGGTAGAGGAAACATCGCGAGAAAAAAAAAACTACGATTACCAGAGAAATCTTACCTCCGTCTACTTTCCGTTTTCGAAGGATGAAATTCTGTCCTCTGACGGAGAAAACGAACCCCCCCGCCACCAATCCTCCCAAAATTTAAGTTTAGTTATGCATCGATTTCGTACATGGTCCATATGATAACAAAAAAGATGGAATTCCTTGAATCAGCGTGAGAATCTTGTTGCCGAAGATTACGGGGAAATTTTCGGGCGGCCTAACTTCTGCTTTTGGGAATCGTTGCCTACAATTTCAAGCTGAAATTATGCAATGGAATTATATTTAACAATACCGAACAGAAGCAACATCGCGAAAGAAAAAAATATGATTACGGGAAAAATCTGCACTTCGTTTAACTTCAGTTTCCGAACGTTTAAAAAGACAAAACAACGTCCCCAGAAAGAATACGTCCCCCCCCCCATAACTAATATCCCGAAAATGTCTTCACTTTTGCATCGATCTCGAAAATGACAAAAAAAAAAAAACCGGAGGGGACTCCGCAAATCTGCGGAAGAATCTCACGTACAAATTAACCGCTGAATCAATTTCGCATGTCGTAAGATAACGCTAAAATATCGATGACCAGTAAATGTTAACTATTGGCGCAGATTTCGTCGAAATGGCGATTTTTTAGCAGAATGGCGCAAGAACAACGTTTTGGCGCGGGCTGGCGCAATTGGCGCGGGCTGGCGCAATTGCCGCAGGTCTGGCAGCTCTGAATGTAGCATTTAATTTTTTTCCCCCAGAAAAACTTGAAGAACAAACAAAAATTTTTAAGTTGATGAAAATTTGCTTTCTATCTCAGAAAATCAAATCAAATGGTGATTTTCTGTAATTTCAGCAGTGTTTCCGTACCGTAACAGCAACCAAAAATCCGTACTAGTTGGCATCTATGCATAGGTATGTGGCATTTCTCTTGAAATGCTCTCATATACTTCACAATCAATACATAAAATACTATTTATATTTAATTATTTTGAAATAATGCTTACATTGGAAATTTAAGGGTAAAGAAAGGTGAAATATCTAGAACTTTTTCAAAGGACCAAAGAGATTGTAATTTCTTAAACACATAATCATGGGAGCAAGTATTTGTGTTACATTTTATTTAAGGAAGGAATTTTCAACATAATATCGATGCTGTAGCTATGTTTTAAATGTTTTCTCGCCAGAAACAAAGTATGCACAAAAATTTCCAACGTGAAATGAAAGAGAATAACGGGCAAACCTTATGTCCAAGGGCTGTGTGCAATTGCATTCATTAGTGACCATGGCAATTTAACTGACCATGATTAAAAAACTAATTATAGAAGCTCAGAAAATACTAAGAAACAACTAGATTTAAGTTTCTGATATTAGAAAGCAATCTGATTTTACACACACACAAAAAAAAGAATCAGCTATTTACTATATGTTACGAATATTAACAAATGGCGCAAAAACGTTTCCCATAGCAGAAGGAAGGTATTACAGACAAAAGGATTTTCAAATCAATCAGTTAAAAGGAGAGATATAGAAGGAAACATGATATAACTATGCGTTTCAGCGGAAGAATTTTGCGTAATGGAAAAGTTGAAAACAGGAGAAAAGCATTCTTCATAGCAAAAGCTATGCTAAGGAAAAAGAACTTTTCAAATACGTCTCCCGGAAGCAGAGATAGCAAGAAAAACGTTTTGACCTTTACAACCCTTAGGGGGAAAGTTGTACATTATTTAAAGAGGATCTTCTTATTCTAGCAAGAATCTTATTCACTCTCCATCTTTATTATAGCAAATGGCATACAGTAAAAAAAGAAATTTCTCAATAGGGTTTTTACAGGCAGAGATAGCCTGCAAACAGAAGTACACAAACACCACCTAGCGGCAGAATTGTGAACCACAAACCTTCTCAAACACAAACTTAGTGTTCCATAAGGTAAATGGTATCTGGTGTTAAAAGAATTTTTTAAATCGGACATTTAGAAGTACAGATATTAAGAAAAATAGATTAAGTATTTGTGCCCCCTAGCGACGAAATTGTGCATTATTTTGTGAAGAAAATACAAATAAGGAGTCTTCATAGTTAGGTATCTGATCGAAAGAGAATATTTTTCAGTAGGGTTTTTAGTCCGCAGATATTGCTGTAAACAGAAATGTGAGCTTACGCCCTCTAGTGGCACACTTGTGCATTAAGAAGTATTTGAAATTTTATGAGAAACATTTTGCACCGAAAATGTTCTCCAACAAAGAAAGAATTTTTTCAAATCGGACTCCTAGAAACAGAGATATGGACAAAAATTAGATATACGTGTACGCCCCTGGTGGGAAAATTGTGCACTATTTTAAGCAGGAAGTATTCTGAAAAAGTTTTTCGAGTTGAGCGGTATCGGTTCACTGAAGAATTTTTTCAATCGAGTTTGCAACTCAGATTTTGTTGCAAATACATCAAGGCCAAAATAAACATTTACGCCCCTGGTGGCCAGACCATTCTTTACCAGAAATGAGAATTTGTATGCAAAAAAAAATTTCAACCTGAACAGCTGTATCTGACTCAGGAAGAATTTTTCAAATCGGACTTTTAGAAGCGGAGATATTGGGAAAATCACGATTTACCTTTACGCCCCAGCGGAAAATTTATGCATTATTTGAAAAAGGGACTGTAACTAAAATAGTCTTCGATACAAATGTCATCGAAAGGTAAAAGAATTTATTCAATTGGATATTTAGAACATGACGATGATGGGCAAAACACATAACACTATTAACAAAAAAAGGTAACTTGATCACGCTAGTTCCAGAAATCTCTCTGCTTGCAGAAATCTACATGCAACATATTGAAGTTTCCATCATTCCTCAACACCCTTTTCAACCTTCCCTATGGTTAAGATATGTAGACGACATTTTCATTAGCTGGCCACATCATCATCATCATCATTGTCAACCATTATCAATCCACTGCTGGACGAAGGTCTCCCCAAGTTTCCTCCACAACGGTCTGTCTTGTGCCAGTCTCCTCCATGTCACTCCCGCATATTTACGAATTTCATCCACCCATCTCCCATGTGGTCTTTTTCTGGGTCTTTTCCTGTCCCTTGGAATCCAATCTAAAACTTCGGCTGTCCATCTATGGTCTGTCCTTCTGGCAGTATGTCCAGCCCATTGCCATTTCAAGGATTTAACTCTGATCATGATGTCTTCCACTCTCGTCATTTTTCGGATCCACGAGTTCCTCTTCTTATCTCTCCTGGTTACACCAAGTATGCACCTCTCCATGCTTTTTGAGTTGTCTGCAGCCTTTGTATGTCTCTTTTAGTTAAGGTCCACATCTCTGCACCATACGTAAGCACTGGAAGGATGCATTGATCAAACACTTTTCTTTTAAGACATAATGGCATATTGCTCTTGAAAATTATGCTGTTTCTTCCAAAAGCTCTCCAGGCAAGTTTTGTACGCCGATTAATTTCTTCATCAATGTGACCCTCACTTGATATCTGCTGTCCAAGATAAACGTACGTATCTGTTATCTCCAGTTTTTCTCCATCAATCGATAAATCTTCGTTTCTTGTAAAAGCATTGAACATCACTTTTGTCTTCTGAAAGTTTATTTTTAATCCCACTTCTTTACTCTTGTCCGCAAGTTCCTGGATCATACTCTGTAGCTCTGATGGGGTAGTTGCTCTGATGGGGTAGTTGCCAAAGTGGCAAGAATGGATAAAATTCCAGGACATGTAACAGGAAGAATTTTAGGATATTTCCAGGACTTTCCCAAGACAAAATGGAATTCCAGGCTGCGTACGAACCATGGATTCGAGATATACATTTCGATATCTAAGTTGACATTCACGTGCATCAATATTAAAACTGATGTTATACAAGCACATCGATATACGCAACACAAATTATGTTGTTGTTTTTTAATAGTAGCCTTACAATTAAAATAGTTCAAGGTTTTTCTGAAAATAGTTGCTTTTGGCTGTTTTTTGTAAGAAATAGTAGCCATAGTCGCCTGCCATTAAAAATAGTAGCAATAGTCGCCTATTTAGTCACCACTGGCAGCCCTGTACATAGGAATGGTTCCAAATTACTACATCACATTTCCATCAACCTTCCTCTAGAACTAACCTTAAAAGTACTTCTCTAACTACATCAAAAGGCTGCTTCTTCTCTACCTTTTTTTTTTTTTTTTTTTGTCAATTGCCAGCCCGTGCGATGCTGACTATTAGACAAACAGTAAACTAAGCACAGCAGCAGGTGATATCAAGGCACTTAACTTGCCATAAATCAATCAAAAAAGAGAGCTTAATCAGAGAAAGAGGAGAGATCATAGGAGAAAGGCAGAATAAAGTACGGAAGACGAGTAAAAAAAAAAAAAAAAAAGACAGAGGAAGAAGAACATGTGACAGTTTTTAAGGATAGAGTGTTTCAAAAGATAATAATGAAGGAGAAAGTGTTGAACAATGTAAGAACACAGTTTCTGGGAGTGACTTTAAGAACAAGAAGACAAAGAAACCTGGTTGTGGAATGAAGAACTACAGCAGAAGGTAAGGACTAAATGCATGATGCAACAGGACTGGAAAGTCAACAGACCAGTCAGGGTAGCAATTGAAAAATGCAATGACAATCAACAAGCCACAGTAACTGAATAAAATCTGTACAAAACCAAAAATGACAGACAAGCAAAAATAAGGTATCCAAAGCTTGGGGGGAGGGGGGATAGTGAAGCACATCATTCATTTCGATGAAAAATGAATATGACATCTAGGTTAATAAATAATGAAGGGGAGAATTCTTTGAAAGACACCTGAATAAAGCAGTGATTAACTGTGTGTCATAATGCATATCAGATGACAGCCCAATTAAAAATCTTTAAAAAGGAGCCATAATACGTGAGCCTAGCTCAACTACAACCACAATAATTGGCAGTCAAAGTTTGCTTGGTCAATGAAATTTCAAAAATCAAAAACTCAAAAATAAACACGTTAAAAATTCTGGAAAAAATCATGTTTCTTTATATTGATGAATAGTACAAATATACCAGGTTTCATAAAAATAAAAAAAGGTCAGGTTGAAAATGCTATTTTTGCTTGTTGATTTCATATGAAATGACTCTGTCTCCATTTTCTCAAAATTGTAACATACCAGGTTACATATAAAAGAAATGTATATTTTTGATAATCCAAAACCTAAAATTTCACATATAATCACAAAAAGCATATAAATGAATTATGTGTAACCAAACTGAAAAAGCAATAGAAGCAATAGTAAAATATCAGGACTAGGGCACAATTATGAATAAAAGTCAAAACCGTGTAACTGGAAAATGTATAACCGAGGTTCCGTAGTAATTTCAAAACTCTAATATCCTTCCCATGTGTGAGTTTCGTTTAATTATCATGAAATGACAATTAAAGAATTTTATTTAATCATAGCAGACGTAAATTAAGTCATGGTATCCTAAAAAGTTAAAAACACATGCATGCACACTAGGGTGGGCCGAAAAAACAAAAAAAAATTTTTTCAAGTCGTAATACCGCGGAAAAGTTGCGAATTGGGGAGACTAAAAAGGGTTTAAAAAAGAAATACATTCGGTTTATATCTTCCGATCGCGCATGCGCTATAAAGTTTGCCGAAATTTGGAAAAATGTATATTTTTACGGTAATTTTTAACATTTTTAAATTAACCTCCTCCCAAATGTAATAGCTCACATTCTTATCTATTAGAACCACTGAAAATAATGTTTAAATATTATCTAAATCCATCAACATCTTCCGGTCGCGCATTGCCTTAAAAGTTAATGAAATTTTGAAAAGAAATTACAAATAAAGGTAGATCACAGTTCAAGGAAAACATATACACTCACCTTTTTTCTTTTTTTTTTTTTATTATTATTATTTCTTTGTTTAATACAAGTTTAAATGTTTAAAAGCAAATTATTTTAGACCATTAGTAATATTTATAAACAGTTTTTTTTTCTAGAAAACTAAGTTTCTGTGTGAAGAGTCGTAAGTCCAAGAAAATCATGTTGAACAATTAAAAATCTCTATTTTCACTCACTCTTAGCAGAAGGCACATTGAAATCTGATTTATGGGCGAAGTTAGGCATGGTTGACCTTGACAGCAGAGTCATTCTGATAAAACCCTAGACTCAGCTCCGCAAACTTTTCTTGAGACCTCTGTCACGAGTTTGACACATCGTTCAACTGCCTGTGTGTGAACTGGGAATGTCTTCAATGTTATATCCCAATTAGGGACTGAGTCACTTTGAATATGTGATTTAATCTCTTTGTCACTGATATCTTTTAATAATGGGGGAGAAGATAAATCACAGTCCATCCAGTTAATTATTTCCGAGTAGTCTTGAGCCTTGAAATTGAGTTTTGGCGGCATGAAGGTTCTGATAGTTGTTCTTTTTTTATCTAACTGTCTCGCCTTTAGAATTCGTCGAAGTCCGAGCTCTCTTATGTGTTTTCCATGATCTTGTGCCATGCCTAACATTAAATGTTCTGGATGAGCGAAAAAGCCATTTCGTTCGATCACAGGGTCGATAATATTACGTAAATTTTCAGGCAGGTACTTTGAAGATTGTATTGATTGGTTCACAAGTTTTGGTCCCTCTGTAAAGTACTTACTTGTTTTAATACTAAACCACATTGGCATGTATGACTTCAAACTAAATACAACTATTTCTTGAAGTTCAGGTGTGGGACCTTCTTCACTTAAGTACAATCTGAGAGTCCAATTTGCTGTTGTCAACCACCTTGAGTGTGACAAGGGACCAGGATCTCGTACAGCCAAATCCTCTTTACAGTTTCCCGACTTTATTGCCATGGAAATATCAAGTAGATATTGCTGATCCTTACTTAGTATACTTCTGTCTATGTTGGGGAACTGACAGCCAATACTCTTGAAGCCAATCACTGGACGTTTTTTGCAGCCACTTAGCTTTTCACCGATTGGCCCTCTCAAAGATTTTGGACCCGTTGATTTACCCTCTAGGTATTGAAACAGATGCCGGAATGGCAGTTTATTGGAATGAAAAAGGCAAACTGCCCATTGTAACGGTTTCCCCAAATGTATTTCGATTCGGCGAATCAGACCGTTTTTCCAACCTGTATTAACAGCAGTGCCATCACATCTTATGACAACTAATTTTTCAAGAGAAATACCGCGACCAGACAGATCAGAAATAATAGAAGTGACAATATTTTCAGAACTTCCAGAAGTTGGAGTAACATGGACGATGTAGACTGAACCAGGTTCTTGAATTAGCAAGTAATGCTCTTCCTTTTTTACTCTACGGAACCTTTTCGAATGAGCTACATGTACCACTAACGTGTCGTCCTTCCTCCTATCCAAATAGAGACCTTGTAGTGGAATTTTGGCAGATTTACTACTCAATTCAGCCCTAACATTTTGTTTTTCTCTTCTTAATTTGTTTTTGTCTATAACATGGGAGACGTCAGAATCGGTAATTAATCCAACGTCATACAAAACACTTGATGCGATTGCAGCAGTAGCGCGATCAGAAACTCCATAACGATCGCTCAGTAATGCAGTAGATTTTAGCTTAATTCTCATCTGCCAATTATCAGAGGAAAGTCTTTTTGGCACTTAAAATCTGGGTCAGTATCGCTATCTTTATTAGAAGGATATTGAAGGACATTTACATTTGAATGCGAGCACGAGGGTTTCAGATCAGATTCAGATTCATCATCCAACGTTAATTGGCTGTCACGCGATCTCCTTTCCAATGATTTATTAACTTTCTTTGTTACAGACACATCTACCCCTCCAATTTTTCCTATTCTGTGTACTCGTAATAAGTAAACAAACCTTAGCTCAATAGCAGGTATTTTATTTGATTTTGCACAATCACAGCTCACAGTTATATCGCATTTACATAAATCAGGGGTTTTGTTACAAATGCAATTAACAACAATGGGGCATTTGCAAGCTGCTACATCAAAAAGCAATGAGCATTTTTGCTTAAACTCGTCAATTTTCTGCTTAAACGAATCTCGATTTTTATCCCGTGTATATGATTTCCGTAGCTTGTAATATTTATCATGCGACGCATTTATAAGTTGCACGATTCTCTTATCTGTAACCGTTGGGATAGATGCTTTCTGATACAAACCAATTAATTTGTTAGCTACAGTACTGGCAACTTGTGAAAAACTTACTTTTTTATTATTACCTTTAAGCGCCAAGTCGTATCTCTCCTGTGAACAACACCGAATCACGTCCTCACCAGGAAGCTTGTTTGATGAAAAAACTTTAGGTGAACCAAATATAGGGCAATCAAATTCCTGTCTTGTGATGATTTTCCTAGGTACAGCCATAGTATATCACCGTTAAGTCACAAAGTTACACAAAAATGTCATAACACAAAACCAACATTGAAATAAATGCAAATGCCAAAATGATAACTGAGCAATTAAATGTCAGATCAATCACCTTCTTGACCTCACCATTTCTGATTTTGATGAAATTTGGTATGAAGCACACATATGACAAGGTGAGTAATTCTGTCAACTTTCAGATTTTTATTTTGAAAATTGTCCAAGATACACACATAATAAAAATCGAAATTTTCGTAAAAAATGACAAACTCGCACACTTATAAATGGCTGTAAATTTTTTCCTAATTGTAGTAGAGTGACAATTCAAACACAGTTGCAAAGCTAAAGGATTGAGCTTTCTATAGATACCATACATGACCTTCTTACAACAGATTAAAGTTTCAAGGTCATCCACTGTGACCTTTGACCTTGAATATCTCAAAACATACCATCTTAAAAAATTACGAAAAAAATATATTTTATTGCTACAACATTCTTCTACCCATGTGCCAGATATTAGGCTGGCACCGCTATGGCAAGGCAGTGTAGGATTAATAGGAGTGTCATGCTGCACCCTTCTGTATGTAAGCCACAGAGACATACCATGCAATAAATATTTCTTACGTTGAGGATTTGTGTTTATTATAAATTAAATGTGTATATATTATAACAGATCAACAGATTTATCAGAAATATGCTATGTGACAGCAATTTTACTTGATAGACACAATTTTCAGCAGTAAATAATGTCAACAAATCTTTGAGATCAGAGATTGAAACTCCACCCATTTTAGCCAATGGCAGGGCTTCTTCTTAGCCAATGACAAAGCTTCTTATTAAAGCCAATGACAGGGTTTCTTATTAAAGCCAATGGCAAGGCTTCTTATTACAGCCAATAAGAAATCTTACTGGTACACCATTTCACATTTGCTGTTATTTCAATTCTGAGCTTGTGAGTGTGTGGTTATCAATTTATCTGTAACATTGTTAACAATTTAATTGTTATTTTATTTTATCTTTATTGTTATCTTTATTTAATCAATTTCTTTTTATCAAACTATATTTATCATTTTTTTTGCAGGTGCAGTTTCATTAACCAAAATGGACTTTAAAAGTCAAATTTTTTGTTGCAATCCTCTGGGCGAAAGTGGACACACAAGGTTTAAAAAGAATCTAAGAAAAGTACAGCCTTGGATGGTTCAGAAATGTCCAAATATAACATTAGAACAGAAAATATGTAGTTCATGCAGAAAATCTATCTCTGAAATGCCAGGTCCTTCATGTATAATTGAAACAGATGCAGAGGCAGAACAACCTCGGTTAAGTGAAGATAATTCAGAAGGAGTGGTGAAGAGTGAGATATGGACTGACAGAGACACAACTTTGGATAGTCTGACTGATACGTTACTTTCTCTAGGCGAATCTCCTGTAAAAAAAAAAAAAAAAGATTAGGTGTTGGAAAGTACAGTAAGAAGAAATATCAGAAAATTGGTGAAGTGATAAAAGACTACATAGGTGTTCCAGAATGTGATAATCCTGTGACATTGTCTGATGAATCGGTCATGATTTCACAGTTGAAAGAAAAATTTCAAGAAACAGACTCTAGCAGTGTTAAAGTCCAAATACTAACAATATTACCTAGAACCTGGAGTATTCGTAAAATTCAGGAAGAATTTGGTGTAACATATTACATGGCACGAAAGTCTAAAAATCTTGTGGAAGAGCAGGGTATTTTAGCAACTCCAAATCCTAGGCCTGGGAAAACTCTCAGTGACAGCACAGTTGAAAACGTTATTACATACTATAATAGTGATGAAGTGAGCCGTTGTTTACCAGGAAAAAAGATTTTGTTACAATGATGGAATCAGGATCAAAAGTACAAAAACAGAAACGTCTTATTCTAGGAAATTTGAAAGAGATATTTCAAGGATTTAAAGACAAGAATCCTAATGTCAAAGTAGGGTTTTCAAAGTTCTGTGGTTTATGCCCAAAGAATTGTGTGCTGGCTGGTGCAAGTGGAACTGTGTCTGTGTGTGTTGTGCTCATGAAAATGTAAAACTTATGCTAGCAGGGTGCAAATTGCAAGACTTAACTCGTAATGATGAATTACCAGTTAGGACATACAAAGATTGCCTTGCAAGAATAACTTGTAACCCTCCTCTTCCAGAATGCTTCTTCTTCAAGTGTGATTCTTGTCCTGGAATAGCACACTTACTAGAGCAAATAAGTAGCTTATTCACCATGAATGGGATTGATGAAATTGTATATAAATTGTGGACTACAACTGATCGCACAACACTTATGACAGTCTGTAACACTGTAGAAGAATTCCTTGAGACCTTTGAATCAAAAGTGAAATTGCTATTGCCACATTCTTTTATAGCTATTCAGCAGTCATACTTTCTGTCAAATCTGAAAGAAAACCTTGATGATAATCAGTGCGTTGTGTTGTACGATTTTGCTGAGAATTATTCCTTCATACTGCAGGATGCAGTCCAAGGATACCACTGGAACAATTCCCAAGCTACTATTCACCCTTTCGTCGTGTACTACAAAAGTTCACACACACTTCAGTTGGATCATGTTTCTTTTGTTGTCATCTCAGAATGTCTTATGCATTACACTATCAGTGTTCACCTTTTCCAGAGCCAATTGTTGCAGTTTATATCATCATATTTTGACAAGAAAGTAGAACACATCTATTACTTCTCAGACGGTGCAGCCTCACAGTATAAGAACAGGAAGAATTTTGTCAATCTGTGCCATCATGATGTAGATTTTGGTATCACAGCTGAGTGGCATTTCTTTGCCACCTCACATGGAAAGGGGCCATGTGATGGCGTGGCAGGCACCATTAAGAGATTAGCTGCACGCGCCAGCCTTCAGTGTTCATACAATGACCAAATTATGACACTGCGACAACTGTACGATTGGGCTTCCAGAAACATTCCTTCGTGCCATTTTAAATACAGCACGGACAAGGACTATGAGAACCACAAGGAGTTCCTCGAGATACGTCATGCTAGTGCTCGACCAATTCCTGGTACTCAAAAATTTCACTGTGTAATACCAGTAAGCCGCACAGCTATTAAAACCAAGATGTATTCAAACTCAACTGAATACAAGGTTGAGTCAGTATTGCTAAATCCAATAGAACTGGATCTGGAGGATATTCGTGGCTATGTTATTGTTGAGTATGATAACCAGTGGTGGGTTGGTTGTGTTTTGGATGTGAACATTCATACAGAACAAGTTAAGATAAGTTTTCTGCACCCACATGGACCTTCAGTGTCTTTCACATACCCACAGAAGCCAGATATATTAGAAGTGGATAAAACAGCGGTCATTACGAAGTTGACCTACGAACAGCAACAGGTCGAACATATTTTATGGAGAGAAGCGAAATAGAGATGGTAACTAGCAAGATGGCATCACATTCTTTTGGTTTGCAACCTTATTAACCAAGCGGTTCACTTGTATGTGTACACCACTAATATAACCTGTAACACATTGTGAAATTAATACATACATGCATCTGGAAAACAGTTATTGTACATTTGTCCGAACCTAACCTGGAGGACATATACTCCTATTAATCCTACACTGCCTTGCCAGTGCCAGCCTAATATCTGGCACATGGGTAGAAGAATGTTGTAGCAATAAAATATATTTTTTTCGTAATTTTTTAAGATGGCATGTTTTGAGATATTCAAGGTCAAAGGTCACAGTGGATGACCTTGAAACTTTAATCTGTTGTAAGAAGGTCATGTATGGTATCTATAGAAAGCTCAATGCTTTAGCTTTGCAGCTGTGTTTCAATTGTCACTGTACTACAATTAGGAAAACAGTTACAGCCATTTATAAGTGTGCGAGTTTGTCATTTTTTACGAACATTTCGATTTTTATTATGTGTGTATCTTGGACAATTTTCAAAATAAAAATCTGAAAATTGGCAGAATTACTTACCTTGTCATATGTGTGCTTCATACCAAATTTAATCAAAATCAGAAATGGTGAGGTCAAAAACTTATTTTTTTTATTGATCTGACGTGGAATGTCCCAACTGGAAGAGCGAAAGAAGCACACATCAAACTGACAGAACAATGACGCGGCGCGGTGGCGACGGTGGTAGGTGGCGGGAGATTCGTGGTCTTTAACCCGAGCGAGTTACAATGGGCGCCAGAATTTGGTAGATTTGACAGCTGTTGCGCGAACGGAAGACCTTAATCGATTTGAGCCATTCTTTTTTAAATCATTATCGGTTCGAGTAAGAGTTGACTATAGCTATTACATTTAATTATTGACAAGTTAAGTCAGATAAAAAATTACCGTAAAAATATACATTTTTCCAAATTTCGGCAAACTTTATAGCGCATGCGCGATCGGAAGATATAAACCGAATGCATTTCTTTTTAAACCCTCTTTAGTGTCCCCATTTCGCAACTTTTCCGCGGTATTACGACTTGAAAAAAATTTTTTTTGTTTTTTCGGCCCACCCAATGCACACACACTCACATAGAAATACATTTTTTTTTTTCTGAAATTGAAGAATTTCCTTGAATCACAGAAGTATGAAAAAATGCAACATACCTTACATTCCACGATACTTTCATCTGTTTCACAGGTTTGATATATTTCATCTACTGCGCGATAAAGGTTTTCAAAAAGAAAAGCCCAGTATCTTGCCCTTAAATCTTTCTCTGGATTGCGGCCAGCAGAGGCTGACCTGACTCTACTACTTTTAGGCCTACAAAGAGAAGAACACCTTTTGGATCTCCTGAAGCGCATATGACCATCCAACTCACAGGGACCACAGAGGAGTGGCGGTTTGGGTGAGGCTGACTGTGGCCGAGGGGATGTAGGAGGTTTCCTGGTTACTCGAGATGCTGTGAAACAAGTACATCATTGTTTTACTATACTTTTGATAATGAAAATGAAAATAGGGTGCATAAAAGAAAATTAGTGAACATGAAAAGAATCAAATAACTAAAAAGCCATATGAAGTGTAAAAAGGTAAGTTCTGGACAAAACTGAAAAGCAAGGCATAATAATATACAGAAGAGTCACACCATATACACACTTGCCTTATACAAATTCATGTATAAGCACTCAAAAAAGAAAAGAGAAAGAGGATTAAATATGCACTTCCTTCAATCTGACCATGCTGAGCGGGATTCTACTGTTAAATGACACACAATTTTCTTATAACGTGGCCCTAAACACAAGCTATCTACTTCAACTGGTGCTCAACTGAAGCCAACAGTGATCTATTCCAATGCTAGAGGAAAACTGGCCATCCTGCACTTGTTGAGAGATGATATGTTGTTTCACACGAATATAGCCAAAGTGTGAACCTATCATCTGTGCTGTCAAGTGCTCAAATAACTGTTAAGGCAATAAACCACGTGCATGACAAGACTTAAGTAAAGATTGAAAAGGCATTAGCCTTATGGTTTGAAAAGATGAACTGTACAAGTGAGCCTACTGATGGTGACAAATTGTGAGAAAAGGTTTTTAGTCCCTACATACTGTTCAAACTTTCTACTGAAAAGGGACAGCCTTGTGATAAGAAGTAAGGCATAACAGTTATAGGAACCACTGCAACCTCAAAAACATGAGAACTACAGCTGAAGCTTCACTTACTAATGAAGAGCTATCTTATGGAACAAGCTTCTAATGCTGATGATACTGGACATTTCCAGATAAAATGCACAATGGCAGCTACATTTCAAGATCAGGAAAAGATTCCTTGGCTTCAAAGAAGCTAAAGACTATGTGACTGTGTTGCTTTGTGGCTGTATATTTAATAAAGCCAATTTTGCTCTACAAGATTTCAAATTCACTTACTCTAGAAGGCAAAAACAGAAAATCCTGCCTGAGAAGTCATGATTAAATAAAAAAGGTTTGAGTGACGACAACATTATGTTTTGCTTTGTTTCCACTAGTGATTCATTCCATAAGAAAAGCAGTAACCTCAGAGGTAAAGGATTCTGAAGCATTGTTCATCAAAGACAATTAAATATAAAGAGTGGAAGAAATATTCTCATAATACGTGGCAAATACGTCATGATAATTAACACAGCAATCAGACATCGCTGAATTGACTGTAATTACTGTTTCACACGTGAATCAAGTCACATCAGAAAACATGAAAATTTTGAATTCACCGTCGTAAGTGGTGCAAGAGATAGCATGCTCGAACGGTAATCGAGAGATGCGGGTTTGATTCCTGCTCCACGGCAATGAAATTTTTAAGTTTTTTTATGTGATTTGGTTCACATGTGAAACAGCAATTACAGTCAATTCAGCGATGTCTGATTGCTGTGTTAACTATCATGACATATTTGCCACGTATTACGAGAAGAATATTTGTTCCACTCTTTATATCTGTACAACTGGAGATTTACTTTACAACGCTAGATGGCAGAAGAATCTGCATTAATTAAGAACGTGGTCAGAAAATATTCCAATGCTCTTTACGCACAGATACTTGCGAATTCGTCGTCGTAGGTGGTGCAATGCATAGCATGCTCGAATGGTAATCGGGAGATGCAGGTTCGATTCCCGCTCCACAATGATGAAATTTTCAAGTTTTCTGATGTGATTTGATTCACATGTGAAACAGTAATTACAGTCAATTCAGTGATGTCTGATTGCTGTGTTAATTATCATGATCACAGACAATGCTTCTGGTCACCTTTGGTACTACGGTTAACATATAATGATGGTGAAAACAACTTTCTTCCCTTTCCCTAACAACACCAACACCATTCATTCTCTCAACCAAGAAATAATTTACAGTTTCTAGGCCAAATATGCAAATCTTATATTTTTACAGATAAATAGCATTAAAGATGATGAACCATAATGAATGCGATAGTGTTTGGAACTCCTTCAACACTGCCGATTGCATCACTTACATTAAACAAGAAATGGACACAATCAAGCTGGAAATAGTTAATACATGTTGGTAAAACCTATGACAAGAATCTATAAATGGGCAAATGGGAGGTCATGGTATTCACATCATGGAAAAAATTGGAGAATTAATTGAGGTCCACAGATAAACACTGACTAACAAAATGTTAGAATAACTGACAAAACAGTGTATAGAAAACAAAGAAAGTGAGAGTGTACGAGACGAGCCAGCAAGTTGGAATCTTTGCCAAAGTATTCCAAGCTACTAAACACCTGAATGAATAAATTTCTGAAGCAGGATTAAGGAGGGGGGGTCGTCTAACGGGGCCATATCCTAGGGACCCACCATTACCAAAGGCCCAGGAGGCATGCCTCTACACCATAAATAATACACAGTTTATACTGTATATTTATATATAGAGAGAAGTAAAACAGTTTTGGTTTTGTCTCTGACTTCCACTGTGTCACAAACAGAGGTCAAGAAGATGAACAGATTTCAAGCAGTGATTCACTCACTAAGGATAAACATTTCATGCTGCTGTGTACAGCGGGATCGACGGACAGTTTCAGCTTTTTCACTAGCATCCTCCCACACCTCTGCACTTGCAACTGTTAATGGGTAAAATCCTCTGTGCCTTCACATTACATAACAAAAAAGCTTTCAATGCATGTTCTTGTGAGAACAGTGGAAAATACAGTGACTTTTTTTTATGAAAATTCTGCAGGTAATTTATTAATCTGGAGAATGCACTGCATGTTAATTATCATAAGTATATTGCTACAGTTTCATGTTTCAATGGACTTCAAAATGATTCTTCACAATAAGTTCATTGGAGGCCTACTCTCAGATGGCCTGCACCAAGAAATGTTTGAGCAGCTCAAGAAGCAACAGTTGCTCATCATGTTTTTTAAGAAAACAAATGCCAGCAGACAGCAGCAGAAATGTGACCCTACAAAATTAAATTCCTGAACTGAACCAGAGCCAACCTACCTACCCCCCCCTCTCTCTCTCTCTCTCTCTCTCTCTCTCTCTCTCTCTCTCTCTCTCTCTCTCTCTCTCATTCTCATGTACTACTATAATTTTCAGGCTAAGCACAACATTGGTGTAAGAACCACACCTCAAAAAAATGTCAGTTGAAAACAAATTTGATGTAAGAATCACTCCAGTACTTTTTGTAATCTGTTAGCCACCTGTATAAGAGCTGCACAAATGGGATCGAAACATGGATCCCTATTTTGAACTATCTGTATATTTTTTAAAGTTACTTTTCCTTAATTTCATATTTTTAAGTTCAATTTAAGGAACTAATATAAATATAAAATTTCATTAAAAGTTCCAAATTTTTTCTTTTATTATTTTATTTTTTGTGTGTTAAACAGCCATTTCTTATAGAATTTTCCAAAAAAAAAATAATAACGTAATTATATGAACATGCTGGAAAGAGAAGAAACAAAATATCGTAATTCTGCCCCCCCCCCCAAAACCATTTGTACTGGCTGTAGTGAAAACCACGAAAAAAAATGAAAAAAATGTTGATAGTTAAACACTTGTATATATACAGGGTGTTTCAAAAGCTTACTGACAAACTTAAAGAACATATAGAGGGGTCAGAATGCAGCAACTTTCGAATAGGAACCCGTGTTCTTTGAAGTATTCCAGAATCACTAATAAGTCTTACAATGTAAGGAACAGCATTGTGAACAACATATCAGGAAAAAATCCTAATTTGCACAAAATTTAATAAGCAAACAAAGATTACATGGACTCATTAAATGTATTACAAAAGGTGTTTGAATTGGCGACCACCACATGAAATGCAGGCATTACATCATCAAAAGAAACTCTGGCATACTCTCTCAAATACACCCATTGTGGGAAAATTGAACTTGTCATGGGAAATTCTCCATGGACAATACGTGCACTTTCTGTGGATGATAGGGGTGCAACTGGTTATCATGCCAGAGTCGCTACACAGTGCTTTGTGAAATTCCTATGTGATGAGTGATGGCATGTGTACTGATGGATGGTTATTCTTCCACACACGAAAGTACATCTTCTTCGACAGCAACTATTTGAATCTGTCATGGACGACCTACATGATGCGCTGTGAGTAGGGAGCCTGTTTCCCCAAACCACCGGTGAACGTTTTGGAATGCCGTATGTACTGGGTGGTACCTGTTCAGATATCGCTCCCAGTACAGCCGTTCAGATTCACGTGCATTTTCAGTGGCTGTACCGTAGATGAAATGCATGTACCTGAGTTCTGCATAAGTGTATTGCTCCATCTAATGGATAGTGAGAGATTACAAAAGCTCTAAGACACCAGTTACCTTCAACTCAACAATGCAAATTACGCACCGGCCTCTGCGTGCATGAATAACAAACACATGGAACCCAATACCTCTTCAAACAGTACGATCACACCTACAATGTAGTTCTTTCATTCAAAGGCTTGTATTGACTCAGGATTGCTTCAGGGAACACAGGTTCCTATTCAAAAGTTGCCATATTCTGACCCCTCTATATGCCCCTTAAGTTTGTCAATAACCTTTTGAAACACCCTGTATAACATTTGTGCAACAGCAATAAATTTTATGGCACACTATCATAAGAGCAGCAAGCAAAAATATTAAGATCTTTTCAAAGTCATTCAGAACTGCAACAATTTATTACATGACAAAAACATTGAATCACTTCTACAACTTCCTGCTGTTCATCAAAACAGATCTTCCAGAATCCATTAAGTTACTTTTAACAGGCCCTTTAAGTTACTTCTAACCATGTATTAGCTAAATACAAAACATATCTTTCAGAATCCATGGAATTTTGAACATCATTTCTCATCTTAAGTATGAACTTAGCAGCAGAATATTTGAACCAAATTTCATCATGAATTGTGCTACTTAACCAAGGAGGTTAACCTTCCTGCTAGGGAGAGGGAGAACAGGGAAAGCAATTTAGAGTCAACAACGTATGCTAATTGATTTCTGTTTGCATTACGCAAAATTCAAAACTTTTCCCTGCAACTTTATTTACATCACTTTTTTACTGGTTAAAAATGTCACACTACCTTCACACCCTAATTTACAACTGCTGACAAAGAGCAGCTTTATTTCATAGACAATGGAAAACATTTTCCACAGAGGAAGAGAGAAACAAAATATGAAGAATCTTTACATTGTTCTCTAAACAATTCTATGAAACATAAATGGCCATTTAATGGTTGAGAATTTGTGAGATACAAATTTATCCCAATTCTGTATCTGGAATTTTTCAATTTCTTGTGCACAATTCCATTAAATGTAAGACCAAAATATGTCCTACATCTTGTTTTTCTTGTTTTTCTGAAACCTTCTGCACACTGAATTATGTTTTCTAATGATGAGCTCCTTTAAGTATGGAGAAAATTTATCCTTTTTTTTTTTTTTTACTAGAATTATCAAAGACACCTTGAATTTTCACAGTAAAATCAGCAACCACAAAATCAATATCTTCTGAAAAAGTAATTCTGAATAATCCTCCATTTCCTCATCCTTAATAAGAATATAAAAGTGTTTCCACTCAATAGTATATGAACTGGACGAGATACTCATCAAATATGAAAATTTCACAATGACAAGGTGATGATCAGAATTAAGACTAGAAACCACTCAAAAATTGTAAAAGTGCTTTAAATTTTTAAAGACAGCAAAACCAATGACACCTGAGCAAACATCCAGATTACAAGGAAAAGTTGTAGGTTCATGAAGACCATCACATATAGTTTTTCATTTAAGATACTTTTGACAAAATATTCCCATAACAATTATTAATATGGAAATTCCAATATCTGTGTCTACAATTCCAGTCCCCAGCAGCAATTGTTGGGATGTTGTCAGAAAAAATGGTCCTAATGCCTTCAAGAAAAATGTGATTTTGTGGCAGATTACAAACAGCAATGACCTTTAATTTGCCTGTGGCTGTAGTAATAGTAGCTCCATAGGCCTCCAGAGGAAATTAAAGGGGTAATTGGAAATCGAGCACATTTAAAAGTGCTCTTAACAAAAACAGTAACACCACCTTTATCTAGAGGGCCCCTTGCAGAATCACAAGAGTAGCTTACATAATTGGAAATACTGAAATGTATTCTGAGAAAAAAAAATTTACAGACCAGGGTGTCAATATATGTACTGTTGTGTGAGAAAATTAGTGAAATCTTATTTCTGTCTTCTAAATGAGTTGGCAATCTAAAAACAAATTTAGAATGTAAAATTTGTGGCAAAACCCCAGCTATCATTCATTGCCTTGAGAGAGCCCAAAGGGGAGAAAATGTTGTGTGGTCGTGCATTGCTCAAAATAGACAGAGCAAAGAAAAACACGTCCGCTCACCACAAGGGCAAACAAACTCATATCAGCACTAAAATAACACATCAATGTAAAATTTACCACAATTAAAAAGATCCGACATAAAATCTACCCACAATAAGTTCTTTTGAAAAAAGGATACAAAGCCTACTGTGATAAGTTCAGTGAAGGAAGCTCTATGAAAAACGTCATGCACCGATACATATTGGGTATACACTGAGAGGCCACTTTATTATGACCACCCCCTCAGTACTTCGTTGGGTCACCTTTTGCCTTTAATACTGCGTCGATTCTTCATGGTATGGACTTCACGAGATGTTGATAGGTGGTTTGTGGAATCTGAGACCATGCTTTTGATGAATAGCACTTTCCAGGAGTGTGAGATTGCAGGGTTGTGGATCCAGCTGTCTGATGGCTCGTTCAACTTCATCCACAAATTCTCAATGGGGTTGAGATCTGGAGATTGTGGGGGCCACCTAAGCAAAAGTAAACTCACCGGCATGTTCCTGAAACCAATCCTGTACAATATGAGCACTATGACAGGACGCATTATCTTGTTGAAAGTAGCCATTGCCATTGGGATAAACCATCCACATGACAGGATGCACTTGGCCCGCAACGATGTTTAGATATGATGTGCCAGTCAGACGTTGATCAATACGAATTAAAAGTCCCAAATCATGCCAGGAAAACATTCCCCAAACCATAACGTTGCCTCCACCAGCTTGAAGGGTTGTAGCAATGCATTTGGGGTCCATGCTTTCGTGCTGTTTCCGCCAAATTCTCCCTCGGCCATCGGCATGGTGCAACTGAAAACGTGATTCATCGGACCACATAATTTGTTTCCAATTATCGTCTGTCCAATCCTTGTGCTCCTGTGCGAACTGGAAACATTTTCTCTTGTTAACTGCAGACAGCAAAGGTGTTCGAACAGGGCCTTCGGCTGCCATATCCCATCCGATGCAGTGTACGGCGAACAGTGCGTGCAGAGACCATTTGAGAGAATCCTTGATTAAGATGGTCTGTAATTTGCTGCACTGTTGCCCTTCTGTTGTCTGTTACCAGTCTGGACACTCTTCGTTCCACCCGAGCAGTCACTAGTCGATGATGAACACATGTTGCACGTAGAGACCCAGTTTTTTGGCTGACAGTCCAGTCTTTAAACACTTTAACAGCAGCTGCTCTGGAACATTTCACAAATGCGGCGGTTTCGGTGATACTCGCTCCATGGCTCCGAGCTCCTACAATCATCCCACATTGAAAGTCCATCAAATCACATTTTTTACCCATCTCGTCACCCAAAAAATCACTTCCTACTACTGTCGCAAGCACTAAGCTTTCCCTTTTTATACTAGCCACGCCCTCTGGCGGCAACAGCGTGCAGCCATTGCTTATTTGCTTAAAACTGCCAAGTGGCCATAATAAAGTGGCCACTCAGTGTATAAATAAGTTTTGAGAGATTTCCGTTCGGTGTCGTACTTATTACTGCTCGCATGTATTTTAAGGTGGCAACACTGTGATATCGCAGTACGAGACGCCAGCTGTCAGAGTCAGTATATGACGTTCGATCGAGGTGCGAAGACGTATTTGTTTTACTCGATGGAAAATGGCAACTTTCGTCCTGACAAAACAGCATTTGCGGGAAGTGTTAGTGCATTACTTTATTGTCAAGAAAAGTGCTGCCGACAGCTATCGCTTAATGTCAGAAATCTATGGTGAACATTCCCCATCCATAAAAACATGTGAGTATTGGTTTAGACATTTCAAAAGGAACGATTTCGATGTCAGTGATAAGGAATGTTCTAGACCACCTAAAAAAATTGCTGATGCCGAACTGGAAGCTTTACTCAACGAGGATCCGTGCCCGACCCAAAAAGAACTAGCAGCAGCATTAAATGTTAGTCAACCATGCATTTCACAACGTTTAGCTGCCATGGGAATGGTGCAAAAAGAAGGGAATTGGGTTTCACATGCTTTGCGGGAAAGAGACCTTGAACGTCGAAAAACTATTTGCGAATTGCTGCTTCAAAGGAAAAAAAGAAAAGGTTTTTTGCATCGTATTATTACTGCCGACGAGAAATCGATGTGGTACGATAACCCTAAACGGCAGAAAGCATGGGTGAAGCCAGGTGAACCAGGTCCTTCAACGCCAAAACGCAATATCCATGGTTCAAAGGTAATGCTGTGTATCTGGTGGGACCAGAAGGGTGTGATCCACTATGAACTGCTGAAACCGTCAGAAACTATTACTTGTGATCGGTATCGAACCCAATTAATGCATTTAAAATGAGCTCTCATGCAAAAACGGCAGGAATGGGAGAATAGACACAACAAAGTCATCTTACAGCATGACAACGCAAGACCACATGTTTCTCGACCTATGAAAAAGTACTTAGAAGGATTCAACTGGGAAGTTCTACCCCACCCGCCATATTCGCCAGATATTGCGCCATCGGATTACCATTTGTTCCGGTCGATGCAGTCAGCACTTTCTGGAGAACATTTTAGTTCTTATGAAGATATCAAAAATTGGCTGGACAACTGGATCTCTTCCAAGGAACCGGAATTCTTCCTTTCGGGGCATACGTTCACTGCCCGAAAGATGGGGTAAAGTTGTAGCATTGTTTCTGTTCTCCAACAACATGCTTTGTTCACCTCAAATCCCTCAAAACTTATTTATATACCCAAAATGATCCTGGCAGAAAAATGCATACAGTTGAAGGAGCTTTAGGGAAGAAGTACTACTGTAATAAAGGTAAACTGTTTGATTTCTGTTTTAGCACATTGATTAAAAAATCATTCTTTGGACTTTGAAGTTGATCCAAAGAAAAAATTTCATTTAATACAACACCGCAATGAGAACAATGTAACATCAATTAGGAGAACACAGTATTTATATGAATACATCATGAAGAAAAGAAAATACATAAAGCAGAGAGCATTATCACTGATGATGCTTCTTAAAAAAACTTCAATAATAATAATAATAATAATAATAATAATAATAAATGATCATACAAACACAGAAATTTACAGTTGAAAAACAAGGAAATGACCAAAAAATTAGAAAAAACATACAAAAACACAAATTCAAAGTAAACAAAAACAACAGCAGACAAAAAGAAATGCAGAAAGAAATGTTAAAAATGCCTTCACGAGACTCATCATGGTAACATTATCAAGACTAAAATCAACAGCTCCAAATAATGATGGTCAAAAAGAGATTGAGATACATTAAAAGCACATTTCACCATTTGGAACAAAACCAAATAACACAGTGTGACAGTCTCTCCAAATGGTATGTCATTTGATAGGAAAGCAGAAAAAGGAATCACCTATCAAGTGTAGCAGGGTGTAATTTTCAGTGACAGACAGGATTTGAATGCCATTCATCCAATATAATAGAGAGGAACATTGATAAATTTTACTCAGGTGCAAATTCAAAATGAAAAGAAAAGAAGAAATACATAAGATCTTTCAAAAAGATACTATGGGCCAAAAACTGCACTTTTTTGTTTTATTCTTAAGTTTGCCCTTGTCTTTAAAGTGGTTAATCCGTCTAATTTTCTTAGGAATAATTATGCCAGTTTCATCACTTGAAGGTGATAACTTAACAAAACTTTGTGTAACAATAAACTACTTCTTTACTTTATAACAATGTTGATTTAGACTTCCATTTTATTATAAATACCTTCAGAAGACATGCTTTCACCAAGTGGTACATTCCAAATCAGCAGATTACGTGCCTCTAATCCCTCTTCTTCAACAACTTTTCTGACATTTTCTGCAGTCAAAGCCTATTATTGAAAAATAAAAATTAAGAAAAAAAAAAAAAAGAAGGGAAGAGCTTATTCACTACTATGAAAAAACAAAATATGTAATGCAGATAAAATTATATAATATAGAATGGAGAAAAATTTATCAAGAACTTTTATGACAGAATTCAAATTACAAGAATACTAGTAACAACACTAATAATAATATAGCTGAATCCCATTAGAACAAACTTCAAGGGACCACAAAAATATTTTGTTAAAACAAAATTTTGCAAAAATGGAATTTGATATTTTACCAAGCAATTTAGAAATCTACATGGCATTTATTTTGAAAACTTCAAATCAAAAATTTTAACCTAAGAAATTTTGCTTACAATAAAGTAAAATTTACTGAAATACACCAAATATAACAGTCAAATCTAAGCTTACTTGTCACTGCTATTTTTACATCTTCATAGCAAATCAGTTTTTTTAACATGGCGATTTGTAGCTGAAGATATAAAAAAGAAATTCTACAAAGAATGCATATGGGAAACATATCTTCTGGAATGTTAATTAGTGATGACACAAAATGGCATTTTTTTTTCCAAGCATCAAAAAGTGTTTCTGTAGCACTAACATTCATCAAAGAGGTTGTAGGCTTCTTCTATGTTGCTTTCAACATCTCCCTTATATTCATTGTCCTTTGTTTACTGGATGACATCTGCATTGGTCATTTTGTGAGAGGTAAACACACCCTCATCTGCAAACAAAATATATTCCAGTTACAAAGTCATTAGGACAGAAGTTGACTTAGCAAACAATTTCTACAACGCTTCCATACTTTTTAATTTTGACAAATTTTCTGCCAAAGCATTTGTCTCTTTGAAGCACTACTGCTTTCTTTGGCTGAAGTTGTAAAAATATCACTGTCTCATCAACATTAAATACATCATCTGGATTAGCTTATAAGAGCAAACACTTTTCCTTTCCATTCATGCATGCTTTCCACAAGCACAGCACCTGCCTGACTTCAAATCATTTTGGCAGCACAGCCATACCAATCTTTGAAATGATTTAACCATCCATCACTGGGCCCGAAAGTCCTCATGGTCAAGAGCAGTGGTAAAACAGGCATTTTTTTCTATGTAGACACTTGTTCATCTTTCTTATTTACTACAGATTGTTTTTGAATCAAATATTATATTTATTAAAATGCCAGCAAAGGAAAGTAAAATAGGACCATGGTTTCAGCCGCTAGGGCTCTCTTCAGCCATAAAATTGTGTATGTTGTTCCATTCTTGATAAGCTTTTGAATTATCAATTACCAATTATCAAGTTGCAACAAGGACCCATCTATCAAAATTAACAAAATATAGCATAATTTTCTCACACCATTCTCCCAAAACCTTAATGACCAATTAAAATCTTCTGAAAATTCAACAGATTCCAGCCAAAAGATGGCAGCACAAGACCACAGCCCTATGATAAGAATTTCAAAAGCTGACTAAGAACAGAACAACATACATGATTAGATGGCTGAAACCCATGGTCCCATTTTACTTTCCTTTACTGGCATTTTAATAAATATAATCTTTCATTCAAAAACAATCTATGTATAATGAAGTGTCATTTGCAATTTTGCTCTGATTTGTTATATACTTATTTACTATGTTAAAAATGCGATTTACAGTTCTTAAAATGTATATCAAAATACTTGAAAAATTATTTAGTGAAACATCCATGTGCATACGTAAGTAATATTTTTTTTAAAAACTGACCTGCCATTATAGTTTATGATTGCATGAGTCTGATAAAAGATGTCACAGCTTTCTCTGATTGAGCTAATTTAATGAACGAGTTTCTATGGGCACTAAGAGAAAAAAAAAAAAAGAACGAGGAGATTACCTTATACACCTCAGATTTGTGAATGATACCCTCATTCATCATCAGGAGAGATTCCAAAGAGCTGGCGCGACCATGTAGGATAGATTTGCCAACCTGCATGATAATTGATGGGTTTTTTTTTTTTTTTTGTAGAGTGCAAAATTTTCAGCAATTCTTCTACCTTAACCTTTAATTATTTTAAAGAATCCCAATATATTTTGTAGCCTGTTTGTTGAACATGATGATTTAGTCCTGTTTTATTGGCAATATCCCTAATAGCTGCTTTATGTTTTTCCAGCCTGGTGTGTAATTTGCATCCTCTTTCACTATGGAAAGTAAATCACAGGAGCATCTTATGCTGTAAATGGAGCTAGGAGAATCACTCAAAATTTTCTAATCTACAACTGACAACAATAACAATCACACAGGTTGGAAAATCCATCCCATTTGGTCACCAGTTCTTTGGAACGGTAGTACCTGGTAAAAATATTGTTTTCTCCTAGATTTTTATGCTGTCCTACTGATTTGCATCTGAAAAAACTTGAACCTTCATCGATGAAACAGTTGTGTGTGACAAAGCCATATGATGGGTAAAATTCAATTGGACATTGGATTTTTTGCCAGGTGTGTCTAAACTATACTATTACCATATTAACCAGGGGTGTATTTAAGAGAGAGGTTTGGGGGATTCAAACCCTGCCCGAATTAAGTCCAAAGATTTTTCAAATATAACTTTTGGGAGCTAAAATGTCAAAATGTTTAAAAATTGCTTCAGAACCATGCAGTATTTGAAATTGAAGTATATAGTTGATCTTAGTAAGCCATAATTACAAACATACACATACTGCTAGTTTTTATTACACAACACGACAATTTTTTGTTTAATCTCACACAAAAACCCTCCCCAAATTATCTGGAAAATGTTACTGATATTAACTAGAATTAACACATATTATATTGCCAGTACTTGCTTGTGTTTTGCCAGCGATTTATATATATAGTTACTCCACATCATATCTACCCACGTATAAATATTTTGAAAAAGGGAAAGTTTTTTTTTTTTTTAACCAAGATTTTGGGGCCCTTTTAATTTCAGGGCCCTAGGCATGTGCCTTGCGTGCCTAGGCGTAAATCAGGCCCTGGTCAGCATTACCTTTCCACAAACTATCATTCTCCCAATGCACAACACGGCAATCTGCCTGCATAATGCAGCTTTTGCTCATTTTTAGTATGACAAGCTTTTGCTCATTACTCTCAGTATGACAAGCTTTTGCTCATTACTTTTAGTGTGACCTATGTACAATGCTAACAAGGATTGTTAAATCACAAGAAAAAAATAAATAAATAAATACAAAATGTGCAACATTTATGCTGTTTTACATACAGATTTTCACACTGAACCACAAACAAAAAGGTACCTCACCAGACCTGCCAACCTCTCAGAACCAAAAAAAGTAACACTCAGATAGAAAAATCGTAACAGGACACATGCTGATAATTTTTTTTAAGCATATTTCAGCTATATAAATTCTTGGTGAAAATGTAGGGATTTTTTCCCTACATTAAAATTTTATTGAGAAACTAATTAAATCTAATCAGCAAACACTTTTATGTTGTTAATTATTAGAAAAAAATTATGATTACAGGAGAAATCCTCACTATGCCTATCTTCCGTTTTCGGAAATTTTGAGAGGCGGAAAACTTGCATCTTAGGAGGTCTGCAAGATGGTTTAATTGGGTTCTGGGGATGTCGTTTTTGCCTGCAGGACTAAAATAAATCTGTGATGTGCATCAGCCGTCGCCGCGCTTCTGCTACGAGGATTAGTAGAAAATTAATCTGTGATGTACGTCGCCCGTCGTCACTATTCTGCTACGGGGATGAGTACAAAATAAGCCAACAGTGTACGTCGCCCGTCGCCACGATTCTGCTACGGGAATGGGGAGGAGTACAAAATAAACCTGTGATGTACGTCACTGCGATTCTTCTACGGGGATGAGTACAAAATAAATCTGCGGTGTATGTGTATGTCGGCTGTCACCACAATTCTTCTATGGGGATGAGTACAAAATAAACCTGCGATGTACGTTGCCGCAATTCTTCTACGGGGACGAGTACAAAATAAATCTGTGATGTACGTCGGCCGTCGACGTGATTCTGCTACGGGGATGAGTACAAAATAATTCTGCGATGTACATCGTCCTTCGCGAGAAAAAAATTACGATTACGGAAGAAATCCTCACTACGCCTAACTTCCGTTTTCAGAAATTTTGAAAGGGGAAATACTTGCATCGATGATAGGGAGTCTGCAAGATGGTTTAATAGCGTTCTGGGGATGTCATTTTCGTCTGCAGGACCAAGATAAATCTGCGATGTACGTCGCCTGTCGCCACGATTCTGCTACAAGACTTCTGTCTGAAAAGGGAAAAACCTGACTATTTTAAAAAATCGTATTTTCGGCTGCAAAATCGTATTAGCGTACTGCAGCATGATTTTTCATACTAAATACGATAAAATCATAACAGTTGGAAGGTCTGTCTCACCAAAGAAATATTTCACAAACAATGCACTTAAAAAAAAAAAATCAGGACAATTACGAGGAAAAAAAGAGATAGCCTGTGGTTAAACAACTTAATCTGTACTATAGTTATACCATAAAAATTACTATCACTTTTACCAGAACAATTGTGTGTACATTTGTGCGATACAGCTGGACAATGGTTCATACTGCAGATACTTTCATGAAAAATTTATATGTGGTTGCTGTTCGAATGTCCGTCTCGTAACCAACATTTTTGTTACAGTTGGGAGAACAGCCAAATGTGACGCTTGTAAATTAATATGCTTACTTTCTTACATCACTACATTGTAATGAATGTTCGTCTTTCTATTTTGCAGTTTAAATTAAAAACACATCTTTGCTTTGCGTTTTTTTTTTTTTTTTGTTTTTTTTCGTTCTACAAGAGGTCCTAAGAATTGCTTTTTATCTGTTCATTGGTCTTCTGGCATTCAGGTACTTTTGGACATTGAAAACGCAATTACTTACAGTCAAATTTTCAGGTAGCACCCTTACCCTTCTTCAGGACTACACTATAATAGGTGTTGCCATTACACCTACTATGCCACCCAAAAATTTGACTGTAAGTAATTTCCTTTATTCCTGAGTAAAAGCCATAATTTAGTGAAATGTATAGTGTATCAAGTCTAGGAATAGCCATGACATCAATTATTACCAAGATTGAAAATGCTTTTGGATGAATACCCCAGAAATTGTTCAGTGTGCTATACAATTATGAGGTGAAAGTCATGCTACAGAAATCAAATCCACACTTTATGTTCTATACTATCTTACTATCTTTTAAAGGTATATGGTCTAACTCAGCAGTGGACAGTTTGGCTGTTGGTTTGGTGAGAATAACCCCTCTCCTCATATCCCTGCTTGTTATGCTGAAGTCTTTCTGATACTTGCATGTCTTCAACTGCATGACAGCAGTGACACCACATTGTGTTAATTAGGGTGCTGGATAAGTAGTTGGGGCTTCTTATTTTGGCTAGTTTGCCTGCTGCAACCATAATAATGAAGACTAAACTGCCTGTTTTATCTTAATATTGCCTGACAACTTGTGATGGCAGCTGAATTACAGGCATTTTATTATCTATTACTCTTTTGATTTTCATGTTAACATATCATCTTGCCACCTGTGTTCTTTGATATTATTTTTGCTGTCACATTTGTATCAACATATGGCACTTTCAGATGAAATAAAGATAAGCATAGTTAGTTCTAAAATCAGTATTTGGATTTGGGATTTTAACTTAGTGCCATTTTCTAAGAATGTAAATAAATTACAGCATAACTTCAATCAGCTGAGCACAGCATATGAAACATTTAAGATGTTAATCCATGTTGGCAAGTCTAAATCAATGGTTCTTAGTCAAATGCCAATAACTTATAAAAAATTTTAGCACAGGAGAAGAGTCAGAGCAAATAACAGATTTTAGTTATCAGGGTGTGATTAAATGACACTAAAAGACTCCATAAGGAGCTGGTGAATGGAACTGACAAAGCAGGAAAATTCTCTTATCAGTTGTAATAGAATCTGTTCACTAAAAAAGTAATTAGTCAAAAAATTAAACTTGCTGTACACAGTGCAGTATTCAGACTTACCCTCTTTCGTGACAGTGAAAGTTGAGTTCAAAGTAAAGAGTTATATATGAGTTTAGATTCTACAAATATGAGAGTGAGATAAGAGGAATCTTAGAAGAAATTGATAAATTCAGAGGCAGGACAGGATTAGTAACACATATATTTAACTGAGTTGGATACTTCAGTAAAAGAAATATAACGAAAAATGCAATTCATGAGGCAACCTTATGGGTTGTCTTATGTTATATACGTGCTTTTGATTAAAATATACATAATATCTCAGGTATTTTACCTGATATTGTCAAAGTATTTTGCATGGTGTGTGCTCTGTGAGGTACGTACTCCCGGCACGAGAGGTCCCTTATGTTACGGACCTTTGGTCAGCTATAAAAAAAAAAAAAAAAAAATTTGCAGAAATAAAACCAATTAGGTTATATATTTTCAGTTCCACATTCATTCACTCGCACAATCAAACGTTTAAAATTTACTATTAATTAAAAGATTTTATAGTAGAAAGAGTTATACTCATCGGGTCAGGAGATGTCTCACAAGGCGTTCTTTGTTGCGGCGAGCGCTTTCAGCTGTGCTTAACCGCTATCTTCGGGCCTCTACTTCAACACGAGGGTTCCTTGTGTGTGAGTAGTTTTGGAGTTGCATGTCGGGAATCGATGGAAAAGTTTGCTGCCTGTATGTGTTAGGTGATTTGTTTTTAATGTGTCGCCATCTATTGGATGAGTTGGTAGGTATCAGTCGTAAGTATAATTCTTTTGTGTAGATATTTTTGGGCTATTATTATTTGTTCGTAGAAACAGGTGTTGTTTTTTTGTTTTTTGTTCTTTATTTATTGGTGAGATTTTTTGTAATGTTTTTTTTTGTCTTTTTTTATGGATTTTTTTTTCTTTTTTTATAAGTGATTTCCAGGCTGTGTTTAGTACGGTAGGGTCTTGTAAGATGCATATTTTATCTTTTTTTTGTTCAATTATAACGCTTTCAGAAATCCTCAATTCTTTTTCGTTTGTGTGGGTGCTTAGTAATTTAATATTTTCAAAATCAGGGTATTGTTTATGTTTAACACAGTGTTGAATAAGTGCAGTTTTTTCTTCTTTTTTGTTCCAGTTTTTTATATGTTGATGTAATCTTTTTATTAATCTATTTTTTGTGCTGCCAATGTATGAAATGTGGTCTTCAGAACTCTGTGAAACAATAGGAATTTCATATACACCTGCTAATTGTAGTATATTATTCTTACTTTTTTTCTTTATAATTAAGTCACCAATATTCTGAACTCAATATCAAAAATAATGTTGTGTTTCTTCATTAATCTTAAAAATTTTCCACTTAGTCCTCTAATAAAAGGGAAAGAACCTGAAAATTTGTATTTCTTTTTTTGGGATGTTTTGTCTAGACTGAAATTAAACTTGGAAAGATGACATATGAAAGACAACTACTAGACTTAAAAAAAGACCCTACTATTGTAATTTGTGACGCAGATAAATCAAATCAGTTAATAATACTAGATAAAAGTGAATATATTGTTAAAATGAACACAGCTATTGAGGAATTAAAATGTGTGATAATTAAAAAATACCCTGTGGACTCTCAGAGAAACTTTTTAACAAAAATAAGAAATCATAGTTCACTACCTTTAGAAATTACCAGAGCCTATCCACCAGTAGGTACAGTAGTTCCAAGTATTTTTGGGAAAATAAAAACCCATAAACCCGATAGACCATTTTGAGTTATTGTTCCAAAATCAAAATCCCCACTAATAAATCTAGAAAGGAAATTATACAAATTTTTGGCCCCCTTTTTCATGAATAATGAATACTGTTTAAAAAACAGTTTAGAGTTCATTGAGAAAATAAAATCTATTAATATTCCACTATCTGGTATGTTTATGGCAAGTTTAGATGTTAAATCATTATTCCCAAGTACCCCAGTACTAAAAGCCATAGACATTATCATTAAAGAGTTAAAAAATAAATCTCACTTTAATAATACACAATTACAAAAGTTATTTAACATTTTATCCTATATTTCTAATAACAATTACTTTGAGTTTGACAAAAAAATCTACAGGCAAGAAGTAGGAGCCCGAATGGGATCCCAATTATCTTCTTTATTTTCAGAAATAATCGTGAGTGATATAGAAAACAAAATTATTAAAAAACTACCAAACCCACCCATCATTTATTGTACATACATCGACGCCATTTTTTATTTTATCTAAATTAAAACAAGAAGAACTTGAAATATTGAAGAATAAATTTACCACTTGTTACCCAGAGATTGAATTAACTTTAGAATTTGAACAAAATGAAAAAAATTCCTTCTTATATATAGAAATAATAAAAAAAGACTTAAATTTTGAATACAGAGTTTTTAGAAAACCAACATATGTACCTATAATGATCCTATATCAATCTGAACAGCCAAAAACTCATAAAGTAAATGGTATTAGGAATTGGGTAAAAAGAGCCTTCGCACATTCCTCAAATAGAAAATACAGAGAAGAAGAAATCCAATGGATTATTAACACAACCAAACAAATTGGATGTGACACAAAAACTGTTAAAAAGTTGATTTTTGAATACATGAAGAAATTAAAAGTCTAGACAAAGCATCTGTAAGGGTCGCCCGTAATCGAACTGTCAAATATGAATTTATGTACTTTTAATATTGTGATGAACACGTGCGGACGGACGTTTCATTCCGCCATTTTGTTGTTTCAGATAAGAACTGATATTCTTCACCACCCACGTGGTACGACTTTAATCCTATGGGGATTAAGAGAGGGGTGCATGAACACCTGGGGCATCTGACCTTGAAGAGTCAGCTGCTCGAGTGCTTCTGTTAAACAAGTTGTCATACTGCTTTTGTATACGTGCAAGGTTGTAATCCCCTGCGGGTATCCGACGACATTCCTGAGTACAGGTATTTCACGTGCTGACCGGGAAAACCAGTTTTTCTTGCGCATGCGTGATAGAGGACAGAAAGGGCGAGGAGGATTAAGTGCGACAGTTGAGCTTCGGTCGTCAAGGAGAGAGGGTCCTGGTTTGGACACCAGTTTCTGACGGAAGGACTGCGGTTATCGCAGACGTGCAGCGTGGTGAACGGGAAGGAGGATTCCTTCGTCCATCGGGTATCGCAGAAAGAATTGTGGAAAGGTAGCACGTGGTCAGCACGGGAACCTGAGTGGAAAGTCATCGGAAACCCGTGAAGCAAATGTTATCGGAATAATAAAGTCTTGTTGTTGTTTTTATTTCCGTGTACTGGACTGAGTTTGTCGAGGTAATTATTCTTCTACACAAGGACGCCTTCAGCCGCCTTGATAGCCAGATCGTATAGTAAAGGCGAGGCGGTAGCTCGCTATACGGCGGGAAAGAAAAAGTATTATCTAAGAATTGATATGTCTGGCCCTACAGCCAGATAAAGTGGTGCAGTCGGCAGGATCAGCCTGAAAGCGAGCTCATGAATGACGTGAATGGCGACACGTGTGAAGAAGGAACAACGGACTTTTTGTGAAAATTCCTGTGACCGAATGACAGAACTCTGACGACGTACCGACCGGAAGAAAGAGACACCAGCGTGCTAGCCGAGATAAGGCATCAATCGTGTCGACCGAGACAAAGACAGTGTGCACCTCAGCGTACGGAAATCCCAAGCAGGACGAGGACTTACAAGCAAGACAAGAGAAGAAGCAGAAGGGGGCCTGAGTGCTCCGGTAACGTACCACATTTTTTTTTCTGAGATTATTTCCGTGTCTTTGCCTGTGCATTTGGTATAATTTAGGGTTAAGAGTAGAAGTTCTCATCATGGTACTAAAAAGGAAAGGGAAAGCTAAGAATTAGATATTCTCAGAGTAAAGCATTGTAAAGTAAAATTTTGTAACAGTTAATTTTATGTCAGTTGCTAGAGAATGCGAAGTGTCAAAATATTTTCATTAAGTAATAAGTGTTTAGATAAGTCGAGATTTCATGTTTACGATTTAAGAAATTTGAAGCTAAAATAGCGTAGTGATTTTTTTTTTTTTTTTTTTTTTTTTTTTTTTTACGTGTAGCGAAAGAGAAAGAAGGAATATAAGTATTCTGAGTAAAACAGGATAATAGATGTTCGGGTAATGCATGAAGGTAGAGATAGGTTAGAAACAAAACAGAAAGTAGATTAACCTTCGATGATTTAATGCGGAAGTTTGCATGATTTCTTTTCTTATTTCTTTGCATGAGTGTATTTTTTGAATGTGTATTGTAGTGTATTATCATGACTGAGCTTTTGGAAGGGAAAGTTGAGGATAATTTAGACGCGGACAACGAAGATAATAGTATTCTTAACGATTCAGAATTAGATTCTAGTAAAGAAGTAAGCATTAATATGGAAGACAAGAAAAATAATCCAGCTAGAATGGAATGGGAACTTCAATTTAAAATGCTTGAGATAGAAGAGAGAAAGGCTGAGAGGGAACAAAGAATGCTAGAATTACAATTAGCGGATAGGAAAGAAGAAAGGGAATTTGAGTTAAGAAAATTAGAATTAATTAATGAGAAAGAGAAGGCGTCTATTAAAAGTAAAAATGAGGGTAAGTTGGCCGACTACATGAGAATCTTGGAAAGAACTTTACCTAGAAGTCCCAGTAAGCCGGAAGAAATTCTGGACTTCTTTGATTCGTTAGAAAGGGCATTTGTATTACACTCAGTACCGGAAGAAATGAAAGGTCGTTTGGTGATAGCCTTATTCAATTCAGAATGTGTGAACCACTTATTTCGTCGTTTGACTATAGAGCAGTACGATAAGTACGAAATAGTTAAGGAGGCAATTTTGGTGGAATGCCATTTGACTCCGGATATTTATTTGAGACAATTTGAGGAGATTAGTAAGAACAAAGGGGAAAGTTACTTGCAGTTAGCCGGACGTATTAAGAGGACCATAACATACTACATTAACAGTAGTGAAGTGAAAGAGTTCGATCAGTTGGTCAATTTGTTGGTATGCGACAAATTCAAAACTTTGTTGTCCCCAGAACTGAAGACCTACATTCTTCAAAGAGGTTCCGTAGGGAAGTTAGTTCCTTCGACAGAATTAGGAGAACTTTGTGATTTATACGAAAGTCACGTGGGAGCTATGGGAATAGAAGAAGAAAGATACAAACCCAGTCATCCCTCGGGAACGTATTTCAAAGGAGGTCAATCAGAAGCCGGGAAGAAGGGAAGTTTTCAGACAGGCGGAAATCAATTGAAAGGAAAGTTTTCCGGGACAGATCAGAGAGTCGGAAATAAGCCAGGTTATTCCGCGGCGAGGTCTATGGTAGGGAATTCCAGTTTTGATAAGGGAATTATATGCTTTAGATGTGGAGTAGTAGGGCACCGTAAAGCAAACTGTAACCAGAAGGCATCCCAGAGTACTTCCCAGCTCTTACTCTCAGAATTGGAGGAAAGACCCCCAAATAAGGTAAACAGAGTAGCGGTGGGGCAAAAGAGAGCCAAAGATGTTACAGAGAGAAGGATAGAGCCGGTAGAGGTCAGCGATGATAAAAGAATGACAGCTAAGGTAGATAGAGTTTTAGGCCCGGAAGGAAGTCAGAACGAGGTAATAGAAATTCCGGTAGGAGAAGTGAAAAGGGTTAAGTCGGAATGCGGAAAGAGCACCGAAATCCTTATTGACTCAGGCGCGGAGGTGAGTTGTGTAAGAGGAGGGTTACTTGGCGAAGAGTTGTTGGAACCAAAGGGTAGAATAATTTTAAGAGGCTTCGATGGTAGTAAGGGAGAGTTTGCAATTAAACAATTGAATCTCCGATTAGATGAAGAGGGATTAGAAACAGGAGAAGCTCCAGAAAGTTTTTGTGAAGTGATGTGTGCAATTGTTCCTAATCTGGTAAACAGGGTAATTATAGCAGCGGAGGATTACCAGCGCATGAAATGTTTAAGGGAAGCTACTCCGATGTGGGCAACCTCGTGTGAAAAGGCGTTAGAGTTAGGGAATAGGCCGGATGTGCATCCAGAAACTGAGACTGGCGAAGCGCTAGTCGAAGAAGAGGATATTCTAGGAATGGAAAGCCCGGCGATCACAGATATTTCAGCGGAGGAGGAGCAAGCGCGCTTGGTAGGTGAAGCGTGGCTTGAAGAGCAAAATAGCCCCTGCATTTTAGCGCTCAGTGCTAAAGGTGGCGAGGGAAATCAGCGAGAGCAACAGCAGGCCGACCAATCAGGAGAGGGAACGACAGCTAGCGAGGGAACAGGAGATAGTGTTACTGATTTGGATACGAGTGAAGCTCAGGAGAGTTCAGACAGACGCTTGTTTACAGAGCAACAAAAGAGGTGTGTGACGTTAGCAGCCGCTAGGAATGAGGCGGAAAATGGGAGAGGTGGATATCTCTATACGGATGGAATGTTGTATCATCGGGAGCAAGTGTCGGGACAGGTTACGTTACAGTTGGTAGAACCTGAGGAAATCAGGATAGATAGGGAGAGGATAACTCGGGAGCAACTTAGGGAGTTACAGGAGCTGGTGAACAGCTCGAAGAAGTTCTTTTCGGGAGAGGTGGGAGAGACGTCAGTTGGGAAGCACACAATTACACTCAAGCCGGAAAGCGTACTTCGCACTCCAGCACAGGTACAAGGTGCCACAATCGATGCAGAGAGCAGTGGAGAGCCAGATCCAGGAGTTGTGGGATCGTGGGATGATTGAAGAATCAAAAGAAGAGTATAGTCATCCGGTAGTATGCGTGGCTAAGAAAAATGGAGAGGTTCGGATGTGTGTAGATTACAGAATGCTAAATTCTCACACTGTTCCGGACGCATTTCCGATATCTCATATAACAGATTTGTTAGCGAAGGTGGGGACAGCCCGGTATATTACTACGCTTGATATGTTAAAGCGGTACTATCAAATCCCAATGGACCCCGACAGTAGAAAGTATACCACTTTTTGCAACGCATAAGGGGCTCTATCAATGGAAAGTAATGCCCTTTGGGTTATCAGGAGCGGCGGCTACTTTTCAGAGAGCCATGAATAAGGTTTTGACCCCGCACCAAGACTATGCGATAGCGTACCTGGACGACGTGGCTATTTTTTCTGGCTCATGGGAGGAGCATTTGAAACATTTGAAATGAGTAATTGAAAGTTTGGAGGCGGCAGGCTTTACGGGAAATTTGAACAAATGCTGTTTCGCCCGTACAGAGGTGAATTACTTAGGGCACGTGGTCGGCTCGGGCCATCACCGGCCGGACCCCGAGAAATTACAGGCCATCAGGGCCCTTTTGCCCCCTCAGACGAAAAAGGAAATACGTAGCTTTTTGGGATTATGTGGGTATTACCGTGATTACGTACCCAACTTCGCGAAGATAGCTAAACCTTTAACAGATTGCACAGGAAAAAGGGCGGCAGATAGGGTAGTTTGGTCGGAAAAGTTGGAGGAATCATTCAGGACTCTGAAGGAAAATTTGGGTAAGGCACCAGTGTTAAACACCCCGGATTTCAGTAAGCATTTTATCTTACACACGGATGCGAGTTCCTTTGCGGTGGCATGTTGTTTGAGTCAGAGGGATGAGGAAGGCAACATTAAGCCAGTGGCCTATGCTAGCAAAAAATTAAATGGGACACAAGCCAGATGGGCGGTCAGCCATCAGGAGGCGTACGCCATAGTATGGGGTTTGCAAAGGTTTGAAGGGTGGATTTTCGGTAACCGGATCGAAGTTATGTCCGATCACAACCCCCTTACTTTTCTCACCCGTTCCGCATCGCAAAGTTCAAAATTACAGCGTTGGAGTTTGGCTATTTCCCAATTTAATTTATCCATATCTCATGTCGCGGGCAAACTAATTCCTCACGCCGATGCGTTGTCAAGACTCAGTTTTAAAGAGTAGGGCAGCGCCATGGTGAGAATGTTTCACGGCACAGGTGGAGATCCACAGAAGGTCTCAGGGTGGTACAAGTGTTACATAACGTGCGAGAAGTGAAAAAGTGTATTATGTTGTGTCACCCAAGATCTGCAGGCAAGGAAGAGACTGACTCGAGAATACGGCAAAAGACCGTATCTCTCGTTCATTTGGTGGGGGCCTGTAAGGGTCGCCCGTAATCGAACTGTCAAATATGAATTTATGTACTTTTAATATTGTGATGAACACGTGCGGACGGACGTTTCATTCCGCCATTTTGTTGTTTCAGATAAGAACTGATATTCTTCACCACCCACGTGGTACGACTTTAATCCTATGGGGGATTAAGAGAGGGGTGCATGAACACCTGGGGCATCTGACCTTGAAGAGTCAGCTGCTCGAGTGCTTCTGTTAAACAAGTTGTCATACTGCTTTTGTATACGTGCAAGGTTGTAATCCCCTGCGGGTATCCGACGACATTCCTGAGTACAGGTATTTCACGTGCTGACCGGGAAAACCAGTTTTTCTGCGCATGCGTGATAGAGGACAGAAAGGGCGAGGAGGATTAAGTGCGACAGTTGAGCTTCGGTCGTCAAGGAGAGAGGGTCCTGGTTTGGACACCAGTTTCTGACGGAAGGACTGCGGTTATCGCAGACGTGCAGCGTGGTGAACGGGAAGGAGGATTCCTTCGTCCATCGGGTATCGCAGAAAGAATTGTGGAAAGGTAGCACGTGGTCAGCACGGGAACCTGAGTGGAAAGTCATCGGAAACCCGTGAAGCAAATGTTATCGGAATAATAAAGTCTTGTTGTTGTTTTTATTTCCGTGTACTGGACTGAGTTTGTCGAGGTAATTATTCTTCTACACAAGGACGCCTTCAGCCGCCTTGATAGCCAGATCGTATAGTAAAGGCGAGGCGGTAGCTCGCTATACGGCGGGAAAGAAAAAGTATTATCTAAGAATTGATATGTCTGGCCCTACAGCATCCCAAAAAAGAAATACAAATTTTCAGGTTCTTTCCCTTTTATTAGAGGACTAAGTGGAAAATTTTTAAGATTAATGAAGAAACACAACATTATTTTTGGACATTCAGTTCAGAATATTGGTGACTTAATTATAAAGAAAAAGTAAGAATAATATACTACACTTAGCAGGCATATATGAAATCCCTATTGTTTCACAGAGTTCTGAAGACCACATTTCATACATTGGCAGCATATAAAATAGATTAATAAAAAGATTACATCAACATATAAAAAACTGGAACAAAAAAAGAAGAAAAAACTGCACTTATCCAACACTGTGTTAAACATAAACAATACCCTGATTTTGAAAATATTAAATTACTAACCACCCGCACAAACGAAAAAGAATCTGGGATTTCTGAAAGCATTATAATTGAACAAAAAAAAGATAAAATATGCATCTTACAAGACCCCACCACACTAGACACAGCCTGGAAATCATTTATAAAAAAAGACAAAAAAATTCATAAAAAAAGACAAAAAAAGAACATTACAAAAAATCACACCAATAAATAAAAAACAAAAAAATACACCTGTTTCTACGAACAAATAATAATAGCCCAAAAATATCTACACAAAAGAATTATACTTACGACTGATACCTACCAACTCATCCAATAGATGGAGACACATCAGAAACAAATCACCTAACACATACAGACACACAATAGAATTATACTTACGACTGATGCCTACCAACTCATCCAATAGATGGCGACACATTGGAAACAAATCACCTAACACATACAAGCAGCAAACCTTCCCATCGATTCCTGACATGCAACTCCAAAACTACACACACGCAAGGAACCCTCGTGTTGAAGTAGAGGCCTGAAGATAGCGGTTAGGCACCGCTGATAGCACTCGCCGTAACAACGAACCCATTGTAAGACGTCTCCTGACCCGATGAGTATAACTCTTTCTACTATAAAATCTTTTAATTAATAGTAAATTTTAAACGTTTGATTGTGCGAGTAAATGAATGTGGAACTGAAAATATATAACCTAATTGGTTTTATTTCTGCAATTTTTTTTTTTATAACTAACCAAAGGTCCGTAACGTAAGGGACCTCTCGGGCTAGGAACACGTGCCTCACAGAGCACACAACGTGTGAAATACTTTGACAATATCAGGTAAAATACCTTAGATATTATGTATATTTTAAAAGAAATATAGTTAACGAGAATACATTAAAATAGTATGGATGTGAGGAATCAAAAATGAAACACTGCATAAAAAAAGTTAAGTTTTGTGACACCAAGGCCATGGGCCAAATGGAAGACATGAAACAAGATGAACCAAAGGTGTTAAATTGGCCTTTGAGGAACAAGAAAGCAACATGAATGAGGTAGGAAAGACAGTAAAGGTTCACTGCTAAGAATTATTAGCATTATATATTTTTCTTTAATACTGTGATCTGTTCCAAATACATGTATGAATGCTGTTCAGGTACATGGAAATCAAATGATAATGAATGAATGAACAAGGCAATCATAAAAAGTTTAAGGTAGCAGTCTTAAAAGTACGATAATTAAAACAGTATGCAAGCTTCCAATGAAGTGAAGAACTTATTTAATGTATAAGTTAAAAGATTAAAAATAAAGCCATAAGAACTTTCGGTCTTCCTAAAGACCATCATCAGACGGAAGTACTAAAAGAGCTTTTTGGGTGGGGAGACATAAGCACTTATATGAAAAAGCTCTTTGTATATGTGTTTACATATTCACAAATCTTTAAAAACACATATACAGACATATAAGCACTCCCCACCCAAAAGCTCTTTGTATATGTGTTTTTACATATTCACAAATCTGTAAAAACACATTGGGTAGGGAGACATATAAGCACTTATATGTCTCCCACCCAAAAAGCTCTTTAGTACTTCCATCTGATGATGGTCTTTAGGAAGATCGAAAGTTCTTATGGCTTTATTTTTAATCTTTTAACTAATACATTAAATAAGTTCTTCATTTCATCAGATGATTGCGTACTGTTTTAATTGTCGTGCTTTTAAGATTGCTACCAAACTTTTTGATTGACTTATCCCGCACGAGAACCTGATGTCTTGAATGAACCAGGGTTATCCCCACAGCCACAACCTTCATAAATTAAGACAAACTGCCAAAGAGAAACAAGACCAGGAGAAATACAAATCGAGTGAGTGCAACAGTTTGATGCAAGTCTGAAAATTTCAGTTTGCAATGATTCACATTAAAATGCAATACTTATTTATTCATTACTGCTTCACATGGGAAGTCCAAAATGACTTTCATACTCAAATGGCATATTATATAAATAAGTCAGCAATGAAATTATACTACAACTTACGGCATCAGGTGTAGCCATGTCTTAAATGAATGTACTGTATTCAAGCAAAAATTGTCCGCCTTTATAACATATTCACAAATCTGTAAAAACACATATACAACTTTATTTTAAATCATCAGTGACTCAAAAAATTAGTAAATTTTATAACATCAGGGAAAAGCAAAAAATATTTCATAAGTTTGAAGTGGGCAAAAATAAAACAAGGGATTGTTAAAAAGGAAAATTTCATGTACAAAAAATATAATAATTTGTATAAGACAAAACAGTTTAGAGGTAAGTAAAATCTCAAAATTATTTCTGAATAAAGCCGGTGAATTGAAGAACATAAACTGTCAAATGTGACAGATGCAGGTATTTGACAAACCTTGAAAAGAAAAAAAAAAGAAAAAAAAACTTGATTTCAATGTACATTTCACTGCTTCTGTAACTGTCACACAAGCCTATAAAAGATTCAGACCTTTTTTTACATACATGGTCATTAATAATTCTACCAAAAAAACTAGGTAAGTAGCAGCAATACTCTGTAAAACAAAAATATTTCATTGTGCTCACGATATTTCTTTCGATTTATTTTATTGACCTGTCAACTCCAAAGCATGTTCCAAAACAGTTAATCACCATTACTCTTTATCTTGCTTTTTAAGTTGTAAAAAATTGCTGCTTAAAAAACATTTTGAATCACAGGATAAAAACTAAATTCCTTTGCACTACAAAGTTATTTAACTAGAAACAAGCTGCTCAATTTTAGAAGCTATTTTAGTAGGATAAAAAAAAAACTAAGAATTCTACAATATGATATTATTAATGCATCAACAATGTAAGGAATTTGAGGCACACATATTGACATTAACAACATGAACTCAATAGCAAAAAAGAAGAAATTCTCTTAAAATAAAAAAAAATAAAAAAGGTAATGCTGATATAGGCAAATAATTTTTCTATAGTGAAATTCTTTACAAATCATAAAAAGGAGCAGGAGAACAAAGGTGATGATATCTAAGTCTTTTGTGTTCAAATGCAGCAAAACCTTACCCAACACAAATATTTTTAATTCAAATTTATATACATGCACCAGAATGACTGTGGCCAATAACTTGTCCATTTTTTGTAATATTTTTCATAACTTAAAAATTTAAAATAAACATGCTGTGTAGATGGACATATGTATGTACATATAAGCCAAAAGAGTTTCACATCCTGCTCTGCAAATGCTATGTGATAATTTTACAGTCATTTGTTTTAATTGATAACTTGCTATTTATGAGTCAGTGTATGGGTTGCTTGCATAGTGTTTGTGAAGGGGTTTTCCTTTCCTGTGATGTTGACCTCTGAATGAAATGTGCAAATATGGTGCCATTGAGCATGAGCTAAAGTAAGTTTCTCTGGATCCTTGCAAAAGGTGTTTTGATTGTTTGTGACATGGGACTATTCTGATGCAAAATAACATCCTAAAATGACTAAAACTTAAAAAAAAAAAAAAGAAAAAAAGAAAATTACAACAGATTTCATCAGTCATCCAGATTGGAAAAGATTCTTATCAGCACATTGGAAAAGATTCCTCTTAATTTCTTTCTTCAGAATGAAACAGGTCCCACATGCCCTTGACTGTCTTCACTACTGCTTTTAATCTTCGTGTAGTTTATCACCAACTTCTGTCTTAATTATTCAGAGTTCAAAAGAACACTTCCTTAGGATTTAATACTTTTTAGTCTATTAACACTGTTTTTCACTTCTGTCAAAGCAGATTGTGGAACATCCAATTCCACTTGCTTAGAAACCCAGCTATTTTGCAATTCTCCTCATGTTGAATATTAAGCAGCTGGTTGAAGTGTTCCACCCACCTATAAAGTATACTTTGTTGTGGCATGCATAGACAGTGGCGCCCATATGAGTACTTCTAGGGGGCTTAAGAAAACTCCTTACCTCTTTCAAAGCTGTCAAACATTTGAATAAATGTACAAGATACTAAAATACAACAAAAATAATTGATACAATCATTAATATCTTATTATTTTTAAAAATGCTTTAAAAAAAGGTTTCATCTATTTTAGTGTTTTAAATTTATAAAAAAAATTGGCTATAACAGCGGGGGAGGGGGCTCGACCCCCTAGCCATTATAGCCAAAAAAATTTTTCAGGGCTGTCCTTATGTACATGATAGATATATTGATATTTTTGAGCAAAAATACCAATATGTCTATCAGTTTTGTATCTCATCTCTTGAACATCATAGTTTGCTTTTGTTGTGACCAGAGGTGCCACTTTTGAAAAATATTAGGTGGGCTCAAAGACTTGAGAGTTATGATTTTATAAAAAAAAATATCATAAACTCTCCTTTACATAGATCCTGATATTCATTTTCATACTACTGATATGACAACTGATATTATATGATATAGGAAGCTAAAAAGTAACAAAGTGGAGAACTAATACAAAGATTCTGAAATGTTGGTAATAACAATCACCTAAAATATATACAGTTAGTAATTAACACTACAATTAATTTTCATGTGAAGAAAAATAAAAATAAATAAAATTACTTATTTGTATAAAAATATATATTTATACTAATAATTAAAAAAAATACTTACAAGAATATAAGTACCAAATAATACTTTGAAAATAAAATTCATGCATTGTAGGGTTAAAATCATCACAAAGGTGTTGTTTAGCATCATAATTAACATAACTTCTCGGATGATTATAATTATGCAAACATTTTTTAAACTTGGGGACTTGACGTCTTCCTAAAATAAAATAGGACATGGACTCACCAATCACCATTATTTAGCACAGCGTGGTGCAAATGTGTTTCTCCTGACTGCACTTCTCCCTAATAATTCATCGCTAACATCTTCTAAATCCAACTTTTCAGGGCTGTCCTTATGTACCCTTAAAACAGCAATGTGATTAAGTCTTTTCTGAGACTTTGTGGAATGCAAAAATGTCTTCAGTCTTTTCAAAGTGGAAAAAGATCTTTCAGCTGTGGAAACTGGCTTTATCAGAGTTCATGAATGCAGGCACAATGTTACGAATAACATTCGACTTCAGAAATTTTGTTACATCACCAAAAGTTCTTAATTCTATACACAACATTGCAGCACTGTCACGCACCATATTCCTCTGCGACCGTGAGATATCATCATTGAAAACACACCTGACATCATTTACTTTTCCAATAACAACATTTTCTACTGTGTCTAGAATTTCACTCTCCTGAAAATGTTCTTTAAGAGATACATTCACACAATCTATAATTCGTAGAATTTGCACTCAAAATACTTTTTCACATCAGTAAATTCATGCTGTGTGTGTTTACGATTGTCTAGATGGTGAGACAGCTTTCTTTGCTTGGGAAGCCTTGGTTCTGACAGTTCAAGCTCACACACTCTTCTTCTAGTTTTCTCCAAGAACATTTCAAATTTATCACGAATGGCTTGGAATGTTTGTATCAAATCCTGAATGAGGCAATTTGCTTTATCAAAGTCAAAGTTTACACTTTGTAGCTTTACATTTGTTGAATCCAGAGGGGATTAAAATGTGTGACAGCATATTTAAATAAGCAAAATGTTCAAATGACTCTAGTAGTGATAAGTAACCGGAGGCTTGACTCCAGTTACTTACCACTACTCATAAGATTCTCTTTCAATACATCGCTTAAGTTCTGGAGAATCTTCACGTCGGAGCATCAGAAGCTGGTGAAAATCATTTGTTTTGTCCTTATGTCACCAGATTGCCAGTCCCTGCTTTGATAAGTAAAACAATGATGAAAATATTTTATATAAAGCAATACGGGAATTTTGAAGGTCTTGCAACTTTGAAAAATTCAAACTAGATGCAAAATTCACTCCACTTTGCACCGCCACAACTTTGGAACATGATTATTTGTGACACTGGGAGGTTTCATGAGAACAGAAATTTTTTAAAGCATGTTTCCAATTGGAAAAGCCAGAAGAAATGAAGCAAGGATCCGCTTTGGTGGAAAAACTTAATCGATTTTTATCATGAGCTTCCTTGCTTACTTTACATAATACAACTTTTTTTGTTTTCATCATAAAAAATCCACGGATGTTTGCCCTGCTATGAATTTTGAAAAGTTATACCAGCACTCTTGCATTCACTTGATATTATAGAATCACAAACTCTAGAATTATTTGAAACCCGCGAGCTGCCAACTGTCCGCACCTGCTCTCACCAGAACTCAGTGTTTCCAAATGAACCTTCGTTCTCTTCAATTCCCATGTGTGAGCCCCGGCATTGGGACTGGAATTTTCTACCACCAGGCCCCACCTATTCACTGCCAGACGAGACGTCAGACTGCCTGGCGGCTATATTGCCCAGGGAAGCGATTAGAAGGGGTATTGCAACAAGTATTCCTCACAACGCTGCAAGAGGATGCACAAAAAGAAGCACCACATGTAAAAATAAGAGACTGTTTTTTAGGCTTTGTTTGAGAACTCAGAGAAAGAGGTTGGATTTTTAAGGAGGAGAACCAACAATGGTTCAATTATTATATTTGCACTTTTAAGGTATTAAACCCCTGCAAAGTGCGCATAGTTTACGTGCAATTCATAAGTGATATACTATTAAAAATCACCAATCACTTACCCTAAAGATCATGGTGATTTCCATCCACAAAACACTTCAAGCACGTCAATTATCGTAATGTTATAGGCCTTCAAAGATTTAGAGACACCTTGCTTATGGTTCCTTCTTCCAGGGATGAAACATCGGTTTGTTTGTTTTTTTCTCTTGTTTTTTTTTATTTGCTAGACAAACAACACTGGTTTTTTTTAGCCATATGAGATGTAACCATAGCTCGTCAATTCCATAAAAACCACACAAGCATACTACTCATTCATACATTCAATTAAAAAACTATGTACAAATTATTTACACTACATTACATTCCCAGGTGGTTAAACCTTTTTCAACTGTGAGTAACAAAATGCTCCATCTGTTTCAAAACCCGTGCTACTCCTACTGCAAGTGTCACCGTCATTCAGCCCCTCACACACAATTCTCTAGCACTTTCAACAGGCTACTGTCGTCATCAGGAGGCAGGTGTGCCTCTCCCGCCCACCACAGCTCAAGTGAGCAGAGCCATCGAGGCACGGGCTCCAGTCGCAATCTCTGAATCTTTGTGTCTCTGGCGCCATCTATTGTCATTGCTGCTCTCTTTTCTTTTTTTCTTTCTAAGCAATTGAACAACAGCTTGAACAACAATTGAACAACAGCTTAGAAAGAAAAAAAGAAAAAGAGCAGCAATGACAACAGATGGCGCCAGAGACACAAAGATTCAGAGATTGCGACTGGAGCCCGTGCCTCGATGGCTCTGCTCACTTGAGCTGTGGTGGGCGGGTGAGACACACCTGCCTCCTAATGACGACAGTAGCCTGTTGAAAGCGCTAGAGGATTGTGTGTGAGGGGCTGAATGAGGGTGACACTTGCAGTAGGAGTAGCACGGGTTTTGAAATAGATGGAGCATTTTGTTACTCACAGTTGAAAAAGGTTTAACCACCTGGGAATGTAATGTAGTGTAAATATGTACATAGTTTTTTAATTGAATGTATGAATGAGTAGTATGCTTGTGTGGTTTTTATGGAATTGACGAGCTATGGTTACATCTCATATGGCTAAAAACCAGTGTTGTTTGTCTAGCAAATAAAAAAAAAAATGATGTTTCATCCCTGGAAGAAGGAACCGTAAGTAAGGTGTCTGTAAACCTTTGAAGGCCTACAACATTACGATAATTGACGTGCTTGAAGTGTTTTGTAGATGGAAATTACCATGATCTTTAAGGTAAGTGATTGGTGATTTTTAATAGTATATCAATAATGGTTCATGTTGCTTCGAATCGCCTAAATGTTGTAAATTATATGTAAGTAATTATATTAGAATTCAAAAAGGATAAAATAGATATTTGAAACTGGTTTAGCCTTGTTACTTGAAACATACATGCTATACTTGTGTTTTCCATAACACAAGATTAAATATTTTCATAAAGTAATTTCTCTAAATTATTCTAATATAGTCGTACGTAATATAGTAGTAATCATAATAAAGCATGGCAAATTATTGGATAGGGTCGGGCCCCACGGGCACATATAAGTTGGCGCCCATGGTTGTGACTCATATTTGTATCAGTTGGTTGCCACTTATCCTTCAACACTGTCTCAAAATAGAGCGATTTTTGAATATTTATGGTCTCAATTATTTTTTATGATGGCACAGAAGAAACTTTTGACTATTTTAACAAAACTGATTCAACAAGAGATACTAATAGTGTTACAACTGATAAAGTTTGTGAAGATTATTTAAATATTCCCCTAGCTCTATCTTCAAGTGCTTTAGTACAAGGTAGCTGTAGGTCTACTAGTTCATGTTAATCTAATGATTCCCCACTTTAGCTATCACCATAAACTGCAGCATGCAGCAAAAATTTATGGTGGAATTGGCTCACTGTTGCACTGAACATGTCCTTGGTGACAAGCAGGATCTTATATTGTGAACTCCATAAAAAATGTGCTTTCACATTTGGACCAGCCCTTGCAAAACTGCTGAAATTTCAACTAGCCAATATGGCTAGTGGAATAAATATTTTACTAGCCAAATGACAAAATCTACTGGCCATACAAAATTAAAACATAATAATAATTCAGTACTTCTCTACTTATGTTTCTATGAAATTAAATGGGTGCATGTTTTTTGTTTGTTTTTTCTAATGAGACACCTCCCCTATCAACTTCGTAAAAACAGATGCAGAACAGTTACTGCATAGGATCATTAGACTGACTGCCGTGGTAACAATGGCACACACAACAGCAACCACAGCCTCTGTGAATTTTGGAGAGGTACAAGCTAGTTCTGTGTGACATTGGCGAAAAGACCCCAACTCACTGGGTTTTGTTCCAGAATCCTTAGGTTGAATGACCAACTGGAACCCTCAGCTGTGGGCTAATCCCCCACACTGATGTACTTACCTGATTAAAAAGACAAAAAGAAATATTAAGAATGACTCAAGTGTGGGATATGGTGGACCTACCACACTTGAGAAGGACGGTCCACCACGGAATCGACCTGGACTTTCTAAACGGCGTATGAGAAAGAGATCTCGGCTAAGTGAATGTAAGATTGGTGTATGGAATACTAGAGGTATAAATGGCAAGTTGAGTGAGGTGATTGAGGAGATGAATAAGTATAGACTGCATGTGCTGTGTGTAAGTGAAACCAAAAAGAAGGAAATTGGGGTAGAAGAAGTGAATGGCACGGTGAGTGTGTGGTCTGGGGTATTGGATAATATGAGAGGACAGGCTGGTGTAGGTGTGATTTTAAGTAAAAAGATGAAGAACAACTTGATTCACTATAGTTGCGTAAGTGAGAGAATTCTCTGGATTCATTTGAAAGTGAAACTTCAGAGAATTGTAATTGTTGTAGTGTACGCTCCTTGTGACTCGGAACCTTCTAAGAAGGAAGATTTCTGGAATGAGCTAAAAGCTGTTTTGAGCCAGTTTGGTGCTAAAGAAAAAGTTATAATAGCAGGGGATTTCAATGCTAGAGTAGGTGTGCAGAATGCAATTTCTGACAATGTTCTGGGTAAGTTTAATGATCCTTGTGTGAATGATAATGGTGAAAGATTAATTGAACTCTGCATTGAGAATGGTTTGTGTGTATCTAATACATTTTTCAACCACAAGTATATCCACACATATACTTGGGAAAATCGTACTCTTGATAAAAAGAGTGTGATAGATTTTGTTGTCTACGATCAGCATTTGAAACACTTAGTGGTTATCACCCGTGTGATGAGAGGTGCGGATGTTGGTTCTGATCATTACTTGGTAGTGTCACGAGTGAAACTTAATGTTGGTTGGAGGAAAAGAAATAGGAAGAGACCCAGGATAGAAAGAATAAAGGTTGATAGGCTCCTTGAAGATCATCAGCAGTATTCTGACTTACTCAGAAAAGGACAGAAGGATCTGAAGTCTGGTGAGAGGGATGTAAAAAAGAAGTGGGAATGTTTTAAGAACTGTGTTGTCACTACTGCTAAAGAGGTCTGTGGCACCACAATAGTGGGTAACAATAGAGGTGATGCTTGGTGGAATAGTGAGATTGATGAGGCAGTAAAGAAAAAGACGGAAGCCTATTTGGGGATGTTGCAAGGTAGAGTCTCTGTGGATGAATATCGCTGTAAGAAGCGTGAAGCTGCTAAGCTGGTTCGCCACAGTAAGGCAAAAGATAGGAAGGAGAAAGTGGAAGGGCATGAACTGGCTTTTTGGAAAGATAGGAAATCCTTCTGGAAATACATGAGACTCAGGAAAAATAGGGGAAACAAAGTTGTAAGTTGTGTGAAGAATGAGATTGGGGAAATGATATGGGAGCCCAATGAGTTAAGTGACAGATGGGGTGAATACTTCTGTGAGTTATTAGATCAGGAAAGCAAAGATGATTCCGAGACAAACGCAGATGATGTCACAATGAGGGATGAAAGCACAGGAGGGATCTCAAGAGAAGAAGTGTGTAAGGCTCTAAAATCTCTTCAGAATGGCAAGGCTCCGGGAGTTGATGGCATAACTGCCGAGATGTTGAAATATGGTGGTGACTCTATAATTGACTGGTTAACTGAAATTTGCCAGTTGTGCTGGGAGTTAGGAATGGTCCCTCGGGATTGGAAGGATGCTATCATTGTTCCCTTGTATAAGGGAAAAGGTGATCAGACTGAATGCAAGAACTATCATGGTATTAGCCTACTGAGTGTGCCAGGGAAAGTGTTTGGTAAAGTTGTTACTGAAAAAGTACAGGGTCTTACATCACTGAAAGTGTGGGATGTTCAGAGTGGTTTTATGCCTGGTAAAGGCTGCACTAACCAGATTTTTGCATTACGCACGATGATTGAAAAGTATCTAGCTGTTGGGAAGAAAGTTTTTACTGCCTTCATAGATTTAGAGAAAGCTTACGACCGAGTCAATAGGAAACTTTTGTGGAAGGTATTGAATGAATATGGTGTTACTGGGAATCTACTTAATAGTGTAAAAGCCATGCATGCTGGTATAGAGCTTGTGTACGAGTGAATGGTGTTTTATCAAAATGGTTTTCCATTGGTGCAGGAGTTAGACAAGGTTGTGTAATATCACCATGGCTGTTTAATATATTTATGGTTGCATGCATGCGTGATGCCAAAATAGATAATAGTGGTTTATGTCTTGGTGATATCCGTGTGTGCAGATTGCTGTATGCTGATGACACTGTCCTGGATGCAGAGAGCAAAAGTGAGTTGCAGAGTATGTTGACTCGGATGCACGAAGTCTGCATGAAATTCAAACTGAGTATAAATAAGGGAAAAACCAAAGTTATGGTGTTTGAGAGAGGAATGGGTAGCACTGAATGTAATGTAAGTATAAATGGCACTGTGATTGACCAGGTGAGTGAGTTTGTGTATTTAGGAAGCATGTTTGACAGAGAGAATAAATTTGATGGTGAAATTAGTAGGCAAGTGAATTCTTCTTTGAAAGTCATAGCTGCTCTGGGAGGTTTTCACAGGAATGATGGGTTCCCTAAAGAGTCCCGCATTGCTGTGTATGAAACAGTAATTGTTCCTACTCTGATGTATGGCAGTGAAACCTGGGTACTGCAGAAGAAACATAGGAGTCGTTTGTGTGCTGGAGAAATGCATTACTTACGTGGGGTTTGTCGCAAGACACTATATGATTGTGTGAGGAATGAAGATGTATTGCAGTTGTGTGATGTGAAGCAAAATGTTGTTAGCAAGGTAGAGACCAATATGCTTCGGTGGTTTGGCCATGTTGAAAGAATGAGTGATGAAATGCTTACTAAGAAAATCTTTTCAGCCCAAGTGGCACGAAGGAAGGGCAGAGGAAGGCCAAGGAAGACATGGGTGGATCAGATTCAGAAGTGTCTGCATGAGAAAAAGATTATGAGTATGAAGTATAAAAGATCTTGTGTACGGCGTGTAATGGATATTAGTGAAGCACGAGTTGTCTGTCAAGATCGCTGTAAATGGAGAAGTTTGATACGACAACAATAAATAAAAAATACCTGAAAGTTTGTATTTCTTTTTGGAGCTAATCTCTGAATCTCAGAGAACAGCTTAGTGATATGTATGTATGTATGCAAATATTGCATATGCTTTTGTTCCAAAGTAATTGATTTTTTGATCATTTATTTTCAGTGCTATAATATCATTACTCTTACTATCTTAATTTACACATACATAATTTATTTTTGAGAGGCCATTGAATTTAGATGTCTGATTTCTTTTAATAATATTTAAAACAAAGATACAAAAGCTAGGATATATATACTACATAAAATGGCACTAATAATGTTGATACAATTTACCACTGATATGTACTGTGTCTGATCTTCCCATCCAAGGTATCTGCCCACCACAATTGAATAGCATTTGGAGGATCAAAATCTTCAATTGAAGTGCCATTGCATCTAATCATCATTAAGTCATTTAAAGCATCACTATTTAGACATGCCTAATTACTGGTTTTTATGAGGTTCATTGCTGATGCTCCACGTCAATGGGCTCTTGCATTGCTGCAGCCGAAGTACTCGCGCGCTGTAATTTTCTTTTGCTCCTGATACTTTCTCATGAGTTCTGCTGCGTAAATTGCAGTGTTTATCAAAAGCTGAAGAGTTGCTCTTCCGCGTAGACTACTTTCGATGTATTTCTGCTTGGCTTTACGGTGAGTATATGCCGATATTGTGAAATTTAAAAAAAATTTCAACTGCGATCTAAAGTTTCACAACTAACACTGTATTTGATTTCACTTCTAAAGTTTTAAATCGACAGATCTCGAAGTTAGCTTTCGTTTGAGACCAATTTCGACGCCGTAGCACTTTGCATGTACATCACGGTGGTGATAATTTCGTCAGACGAAACACTGTAACATCGATGTTAAATTCACAGCGGTTTTTCGCAATGTATCGATACATTGCCGAGTCCTAGTGGGGGGAAAGTTGGACAAAATAGTTGCTCACTTGGTGGAAAAAATCTACTCGCCATCATTGGCTACTATACTAAAAAATTTACTAGCCACTATGAAAAATCTGGTCGCCATATGGCGACTGGCGACCGAGATTCACGAGGCCTGATTTAAACTGTAGAAAGGAGAAAAAAAAAGTCTACGGATCTTCACCAAAAAGATTATCTGTCATCCATCAACTTGCCCTGCACAAAATGCACCATTCGACATGCTTCTCAAAGAACTGACATCTTGTACCCTCTTAACAATAATGCTTTGTAATTTGACAGATAGATACCAGAAACAAATATTTTGAGTGTGGAAAAAGGCTACATCAACAGTATAATTGTAATCGTTGGACACAATTGTGCCATATTTTCACTGTTTCCACGTAGCAAGAAAGGAGTTGCTACGTGGAAACAGTGAAAATATGGCACAATTGTGTCCAACGATTCCAATTATACTGTTGATGTGGCCTTTTGAAGGAGTTGTTTCATGAAAACAGTGAAAATACGGCACAACTGTGCCAATGATTACATTTGTATTGCCTTCCATGTATTTGTGAAGAATTACTTCTTCAGGAAAATTTGTTTCCCACTTATGTATTATACATCAAGTGTCCCAGCTTACCATGGGCACTCTACAGTACAGTAATGAACAAAAAAAAAAAAAAAAAGGAATTTATTATTTCAAATACACTATGTAAACAAAAGTATTCGCACACCTCCACATAGGCAAATAAACATGCATTTGCAGAACAAGATATAAACCCACAGGGCATATTGGGTGCTGTATATAAACAGAACTGTTGGCACACCTGTCATACTGCACTGGAAGCAACTAGCGCTGCGCAGAGCTGAACTGATGGACTTTCAAAGGGGCAGGGTGGTTGGTTGTCTTATGAGTAAGAAATCATTGAATAGCATCGTCGCTTTCCTGTGGTTCCCCAAATCCTGTCACTGATGTTCTTCATCAACGGGAAGCAGATGGTGCCACTACACTGAAGACATGCTCTTGCAGCCACACAAACTGAGTGATCATGCCATACAGAACTTACTGCAGAAATGTGAAGGCATGCACATCCTTGGCCACAGGCTTACCAACAATGTTGAACAAACTACTGGAACATCTACTTGCACCAGAACAAACCATCAGGACTGCATGTAGTTGGTTTCCACGGTAGGTCAGCTACACACAAGACCTATATCACTCCAGGCAATGCCAGACTGCGACTGCAGTGGTGCCTCACTCACCATTCATGAACAAAAGAACAGTGAAAGAGGGTCATGTGGATGGCTGCTTCACACTACTTGGGTGTTGGTTTGCCCAGGGAACACTGTCAGGTGGACTGCATTGGCCCTACACTTAAGTTTGGCGGAGGCTCTGTTATGGTGTGGCAATGTTTCTACCAGCAAGGATTGAATTTTTTTGTATTGGTTGTGGTGCTTTTCAGCCTAACGGTCACCAGGTATGAAGATATTCTGAACAATGCTGCACTACCTCTGCTGTGGCAGTACTTCGGTATGGGTACTGCAGAAATCCAGGTACCTTATTACACTGCAATACCTGTCTAGGCTGGGTTTGTGGAGCAGGACATCTAGCTGTCGGATTAGCCAACCCAAAGTCCCTATCTAAATCCCCTAGAACATATGTGGGACATGCAGGAATCAGGGCTATTGATATCAAGGGCTGGACCTTGCCTTTGAAGTATTGTCCACACCGCTGAACCCCAGCAGGAGAGGTTCCACAGCATCAGTGACGTCATTAAGTTGCCTAACAAGAGCCGAGCTCTGAATTGTATTGTACGCTCGAGGAGAAAGACGCTTATGTTTTTCAAGTTGTTGCTAAATACGAGTGAGTACTCTTACTTTTCGGAGAAAGCAAAAGAGGTGTTTTCCTTTTGCCGAAGATTAATTATATTTCTGATATGGCTTGCTGTGCTGTTGCTACTTGCAACAATAGGTACAGGAATAAAAAAAGGAGGCAATGTAATTTTTCATTGTTTTCCTTAGAAGGACCCACTAGCACTAGGAGAGTGGATAAACAGAAGCAGAAAACAAGACGCTATAAATGTAAAAAATGCCACAGTATGTAGTGAACATTTTCAAAGCAATGATTATGAGGATGACATAAGGAATCGTTTACTTCTTCTGCCAGAAAGAAAGATACTGAAATCATCTGCTGTACCAAATATTAATTTTCCAGCATTGAAATCAGAAGAAGTAACACCAAGAGATGAGAGGCAGCAGAAAAGAAAAATTTTAGTAAGTGCTTTGGAACGAATTAAAACCTTAAGTCCAAAAAAATCCTGTATCAGTGGCAGAGTAGATTCAATTCAGGACAATCCTGATAGTGATTCTGCAAATTCAGAATGTTTGAAATGTGAAGAGATGAAGGAGAGCAATATACAACTGCAGGAAAGTTAACTGGAAGCTTTAAAAAATGAAAACCACAAAGGTTACTAAAATGTCTCTGCATAAATCAAAAAGATATATATCATATAGTAGAAGAGTCTAGTTAAAACAAATTAGCCAACTCAAGAAGCAATTAAAAGAAATCAATCTGCATTTTTGTGTTCATCTGCATTTTTGTGCATAGTTCCCGATCGATGAATTATAACAAAATCATATGCTTGTAAAGCAAGGGCCCATCTCATCAGACGAGCATTTGAACTTGCGTTGGTGCGTAACCAAACGAGGGGGTTATGATCAGTTTGTATGAGGAAATTTTGACCATCCAGGTAGCATTTCAGTTTCTGTACCGCAAATATAATGGCAGCACATTCTTTTTCACTGGTACTGTATGTCTTCTCTGTGGTCAAAAGTTTTCTGCTTAGATAGAGTACAGGATGTTCAGCGCCATCTTCTTGTTCTTGCAAGAGGACGACTCCCATTCCTTGATCTGAAGCATCAGTTTGTAGAATAAATCTATGTTCATAATCAGGGGCATACAGAACAGGAAAACTAGATAAAGATTTTTTTAGTTCCACGAAAGCTTTCTCACATTGTTCTGACCGTATAATTTCCTCTTTACGATTTTTTCCCTTCAAGGTGTCTGTCAAGGGAGCTGCTATCGAAGAAAACATTGGAATATATCTGCTGTAATATCCCGCCAGGCCTAAGAAAGATCTTACTTGCATCTTGTTCTTTGGCGTAGGAAAATTTTGTATGGCCTGAACCTTTTGTTCCACTGGTTTCCGATATCCTTGTCCAACAATATGACCCAAATACAAGACGTGATCTTGAGCAAACTTACATTTGGAAGCTTTTATGGTCAAGGAAGCCCTCTGCAACCTCTGTAGCACTTTTTCAAGATGTATTAAATGATCCCCCCAGTTTTCGGAAAAAATGGCAACATCGTCTAGATATGGTACGGCAAACTCTTCGCAGCCTCTCAAAAGTTCCGACATTATTTTGCTAAAGAAATAAGGTGCGTTTTTAAGGCCAAATGGCATTTTACGGGGCGATATGTTCCAAAAGTAGTCACAAACGCTGCTAATCGTTGAGCTCTAGCACTTAATGGAATTTGCTAGTACCCTTTTGTTAAATCTAATACTGTAATATACTTCGCTCCAGAAACCTTTTCGACTCCTTCTTCTATGTTGGGCAATGGATAGAACTGGGTCCTTGTCACTTCATTCAATCGCCTGTAATCAATACATGGGCGGGGATCTCTTCCGGGTACTTCTACCAAAATCATGGGTGATGTATAGTCTGATTCACCAACTTCTATAATCTTGTACAGCAGCATTTTATCTACCTCGGCTTTAAGAATATTTATCTGCCTGGGCGACATTCTGTAAGGCTTAACTCTTACAATAGCATTACTAGCTAGCTCGATATCATGTTCGACCAAATGAGTCTTCCCTGGAATATTAGAAAACATTTTCAAGTAATGGCATAATAGTTTTTTCAGATCCTGAATTTGTTGGCCACTTAGGCGCTCTCGAAGTTTACTGTTCTCCTCGATATCAGAGAAGTTAAATAATTGGGATTTTTTTCAACTTGCGGAAATTTAATCTCTAAATCCATTTCACCATTTTCACAAACGGGCAATAAGTTCACAAATTCTGGTCGTTTATGGCATGGTTTCAGCATGTTAATGTGATATACTTGATGCTTTACATTTTTGCCTTCAAAGCTTACTACATAATTAGTCTGAAATTTTTTTCTCAATTTTCCCTGGTCCTTTCCACTGTTCCGCAAACTTATTTGGCCTGCAGGTAACAAAACCAATACTAAATCTCCTTGAAATTCACGTTTTACCGCATTTCTGTCATCATACCAATATTTTCTTTTCAATTGAGCCACTTCCATGTTTTTAATGGCAAGTTCTTGACATCTTTTCATCCTATTTATTAACTCAAATACATATTCAGTGACATAGTTTTCTTCTTCAGGATGACCCATCCATTTTTCATACAATAGTGTCATTGGCATCCTCAAATTTTTTCCATGCACCAATTCAGCAGGCATAAAACCTGTGCTTTCATGTGTCACAGTTCTCAAAGCAAACAGAGCCGCCGGTAACTGTTTCTCCCAATCCGGAGCAGACTCAAGACATAAAACTCTCAACATCCTTTTAATAGTTCGATGGAATCGTTCTACCGGATTACTTTGGGGATGATATACAGAACTATGAGTAACTTTTATTCCAAACTGCTCCAGAAATTCTAGTGTCAATATGCTTACAAAACTGGCTCCTTGATCAGTTTGAATTTCTTTCGGAAATCCTATGCGGCTAAAAATGTGTAACAAAGCGTCAACTACCGACTTGGATCCTGTGTCTGGCACTGGTACTGCATCTGGATATTTGGACGAACCCACAGCCTCTCTTTCAAGGGCTTGTTTTTCTTTCTTCCCTGAATCATTCTTTACTGAATTTCTCTCTTCGTTGTTTCGTTTCTGTTTTTCTTGATACCGAGTAATCACAACATTTACCTGTTCTGAATTAAGTGGCCACTCCATATCAATTTTTTTTAACAAAGCGGCAGTCTTATTTCCAAGTAAATATCTACCTTGATCTAGCGACTTTCTAATCACTGCAGCCTTAGTTACAATATGACCTAATTCACATTCTAGTTCAACTTCTGCCAATGGTAAACAAACCTTTTGTTCATCCAGAAGATGCTGTACCCACACATGTTCTCCAGTAAACTCACCTGCCGACACATACTCTTGACAAATGAATCAACTGATGAACCTGTATCCCGGAGAATAGGCATGGCAACTCCATTTATTTTTCCTTCAAAGGTATAGGGTGCCAAGAGATCCCCTTCAGTTTCCTCTCTGATTCTATTTACGCTACTTGAGTTCTGTGATTTTAGCTTAGGACACTGAGGTCGAATGTGATCATAAGATCTACACTCGTAACATTGAATCCTCCGTCTGCGATCATACTTTTCTTCATTCTGAGGTACATTCCGATTTGACCACCCTTGTCCATAATTTTTAAAAATAACATAATTTTTGTTATAAAATCCATTTTTCATAAAATTTCCCCAATCATAGTTATCTCTAGTTTTTTTCTCACTGCCTTGCATTTTCTTTGAAGCACAAAATTCATTCGACGAATTTTTCTTGGTTCCTTCTCTTACACTTTCATAATTGTCCACCATATCAGTCAAATCTGAAGGTGAGACTATTTGACCATTTATCAATAAAATACTCCCTTATTTCTATAGGCACTCTCCGCTTCAATTGATCTGTGATCATTATTTTTTTTAGCCCTTCAAAATCGCCTATTTTAAGTCCTGAAATCCATTCATCAAAATAATTTGCTAACTCGAAGGCGAAATCTCTCCAGGTCTTCTCTGATGTACGCATGTGTCGTACAAATTTCAATCTAAATTTCTCTGGACTTAACTTATATCTTTTAAGAAGTAACCTTTTAACATATTCATAGTTTTTAGCATCTTCCACATTTTCTCTGTCAATCAATTGTGATATTTCGTAGGGCAAAAGTCCTATCAAATTTGCGACCCAATCTTCTCTTTTTATTTCTACTTATCTTCCAAATAAAACTAAGTAAATACTTATATCACTGTCTTTTGGATCAAATGTTTTCATCAAATGACGAAGTTCTAATCTCGGTTTATGAGAATTTCCATTTTGCTCCAAACTACCTCCCAGCGGCTGACGTCCAGCTTCTATTCTGAGTTTTTCAAGCTCAAATTCCATTTGTCTACGTTTTTCAAGCTCCAATTCCATTTGTCTCTCTGTTTCTCTACGCTCACATTCCATTTGTCTTTCTGTTTCTCTACGCTCTTATATACCTGCCAAAAGTTCTTTCACGAAATCCTCTTCATAACCTTCAAAGTTGACAATTTTATTTTTTAATTCCAGAATTTTGAGATTTGGCATAACTTCTATACCCAATTTTTCCGCCAACTGCAGAAGTTCTTCTTTGCGAGCTCTTCCTAAGAAAGCCATTACAACAAGCTCTACGTGTACCCAATGTTTATTTATTATCGTATATGTGTATATGTTTACAGAAATTGTTTACAACAATATCCTACATTTACCTATACTCAAACAGTTGATCTGAATGTACTATTTCTTGACAGAAATTATTTCCTTCTATTATCGTATATGTGTATACGTTTACAGAAATTGTTCACAACAATATTCTACATTTACCTATACTCTAGGCTCAAACAGTTGATCTGAATGTACTATTTCTTGACAAAAATGTTTTTTTCTTCTATTTAATTCCGTGCCCGGAAACTTCTAAAAAACTTGCTTTGATATTTCATTCCTTTGGATAATTCTCTAAGAACAACAACAAAAACAGTACTTACATAAACATCTAACGAAGTGTAAATCCGATACGGAACTTGTTTGTTTTCTCACGAACTAATTTTGAAAAACAAAAGTCACCATCCTTTGTTCTTCCCATAACAAAGAGGAAAAAAATATCCCTGTTGCGTCGGTTCGTTTTCACGCTTGAAGATTTTTTAACTCGATTCCCATGGTAATAAAAACGCCGCTGAAGTTGCGCAATCTCACCGGTGCCTCCACTTCTTTCTTTGGTCTGTAACATCACAGACACTCGATCACAACACAAAACATTTATTACTTACACAAAAACATAAACTGGAATACACTCCGTGGTACAAACTGAACTTGTTGTCTTAGCCAAAGCTTGGCATGTCCTACTCCTTCAATATCTCTCACGCAACTCCTCTACATCACTCACCACATGCTCAAGTCATTAAGTGTCAATGTATCATTCTGCACTGTTGTGTGTGGAAGTTTGTATTTTACAATATATTTTGAGCGAGAGAGAGAGAGAGAGAGAGAGAGAGAGAGAGAGAGAGAGAGAGAGAGAGAGAAAGAGAGAGTGCACACAAGAGAAATCTAATGAATAATGACAAATGTGTGTTGTGTTGTGTGTGTGTGTGTGTTACTAAATTTTAATTATAGCTTGGAGTTTCACAGAAACATAATTTTTCACTTGTCAAATTTTCATTCAGGCGTTGCGTAGATTTACTGCCTGAAAATTTGACAAGTATGTAAAAAACAATGTATTCCCTGAAACCTCATACAATGCTTAAAATTTAATAAGTAGTAACTTGAAGGAATAGTTATGATATTGTTTATTACTAAAATCAGAAACATTGACAAAAAAAGCTTGGTTTAAAGGTAATGCCACTCTTACACAAAGGGCAAACAAAATGCCAGTTGTTTTGAATATTGCATAACCTGTTTAAATTTTAGGTCGAAAAAGTCTATATCAGAAATCAAACTGATATTTTATCATGTTGCAGTGTCTGCAAGGCCGGATTTAGATCTTGATGGGATTGGGGCACATCAGGTTCAGTGGGACCCTTGAACTCAGAAATTAAAATACATAGCAAAAAGTAAAATTCACCAAATTAACACATCACAGCTACAGTATTTTACTGCCCGTAATTGGAACTGACAAGTTATATATACATAGAAACAGTAGAATACCTACAGAAAGTCTTTCTTTCCACACTTGCCAACAGAAAAATCTTTGTCGCCCTGGTGGTGCAGTGGTCTAAGCGATGGCTTCTGATCAATCGTTCGAGATGAGTCTGGGTTCAAATCCCAGTGATGCATGGATGTTGTGCTTACAGCACTGGTTCTTTCCCTTCCTTACAACTAGTGGCCTTCAATTAGGGACCGGCGGCTGCTTATAGCTCACTGAGTTGCTCAAGATGGTTGTTAAACCCATTAAAAAAAAATCTTTAATGAATTTCTCAAACTGTATCATCTTTAGAATCATTGATTTCTACATCCAGTAGGCACAGAGCACTTACTTTTTCATGGGCCATCACGGTTCTCAAATAATTATTTATCAGTGCCAATTTTCTGAATGATCCCTCTCAGGAGAAACTAGTGAGCATCATGCTCAAATATATATTCAAAGAGCTACATTAACACTTGGAAAGTTATCACCAAGTCCTTCGTCATGGAGTAAAACTGCCAGCTGAGATGGAGTGAAACATGACCCAATTTTGGTAAAGGCTGCAAACTGAACAATTTCCTCTTTCTTCTATGAGAAGAAACATCCAAAATTTTAAATATAATAGCAACATTAGTAACAAAAATTAAAAGTAGGCCATTGTTAAAAATTGAATTTATTTATATTAATAAAATAATCTTTCAATTATTATATTTTTGTGTAAAGGGGGTTGGGCAATTGCTCGTTTTGACCCCTTATAAATCCGGGCTTGGGTTCCTGGATTCGAATCGCTAAAGATGGCTGGTACTCCAATGATCTGGTTTTCTCCATTCCTTGAAACTAAAGCTATTTTGAAATCTGGAAAATGTTGGATACCAAAAAATAACGCACATGGCAGCAATAATTAAACTTCATATCACGTTTGCTTATAAATGCTCCGAAAAATGCTGCTGATAAACACTTTTCGTAGTGTGCCACAAAAAATTGATGGTAAACAGCCACTCCCTAAGGAGCAAAAACCATGTGTTAAAAATCTGACCTAAAATTACTCAAAAAACAAAACAAAAACGCCATTTATACATCCTTTCGTATTTTGAAGAATTAACGTAGCCCAATTTTTAAATAAAATTGGTACACACGTTAACCACTTTATATCCAGTGAATTCGAATTCTTAGTAAAGCGTAGGTGGTGTGTTTACTTCATTACACCCGTGGGTTACTTCAGTCCTTAATATGGAATAATGCAACTGCACTCAGATAATACCAGTATACGAATAAATTTCATATTACAGAGGTTTTAAAAATCTTAACCTCTAAAAATGCTTTCAATTTCTAAACACAAAACTCTACTACAATATATGTTTCAATCAGGTAAACCTACCTTTTTTGACAGAAAACGATGTTAAAAGCAAAATCGTGAAAGCCATCACATAATGTTCAACTTCAAACACAATATTTCTATGAAAACGTCAAAACATTAATTACATTTTGAAACTACACTTCCTAGTTAATTAATCAGATGGCCTCAAGTTCTCATCACGCACTCCATAACACACGAGATTCTGTCTGCAGCAAGATTTGTTTGGCTTTTAAAGTGGTTGCGGTTTATCGATATTTTAATCCATAAATGCCTATTTCTACTCGTCTATGTACTGCTGATCTGTTGAGGGTTTTTTTTCTTGGGAGGGAGGTAACCCCTTTGATAACGACCATGGAGAAACGTGAATCCGTGAGCAGCTCAATGATATATAAACAGTCTCCCGTCTCTAATATTATAGGGTCACTGGCTCCAGGGAAAGAAGAAAACAAGTGCCGTAAAACAAACACAACATCAATGCAGCACCGGGATTCGAAGCCGGACTCCAAAGACCGGACATATCTCGGACGAATGTTCCGAAATGTGTCCAGCTTCGAATCCCGGTGGCGTATTTCACAAGTGAATGTACGGAATTGCGGTTAGGGCCATTTTCGCCACGCGATTGGTTCAGAGCTACTTTGGATAGGCTTATGGTGAAAGCTTGGCTGCACACGCAATAAAATGTTCGTGTGTTTTCATTGCGATAGTGGTTACCTTCATTTGTTTTACCCATACAGTCGGAATGCGACAGGAGGTAAATAGCAAGTGTACTTTATTGGTAGGGGAACTTTTGGGTTTTTATATTAACATGACTGCATGGACTAGTGACTTTTCTTCAGAACTACCTTCAATCTATATAGTTCTAACCACAGAGAAGAGAGGTACAGAGTGCGCACTCTAGAAGATCGTAAAGGAAATTCTATACTTTGTCTGATGGCAACAGCATAATGTTAAACTCACTTAGACGTTGGCGGCCCCACGGCCTGTTAATGAGAACTAAAAGTGACGTCACAACTACGCTCCTCCCACTTGTTTACAAATGTCTCTCTCGACTTTCCTTCCCTGCGAGAGCCGCCATTTTCCTTACTTCCCGAGTTGGTTAGGTTCATTGTAGAGTGATTAACCGAGGAATTTTGCGGTAGGTGTAACGGAATTAGGCGTATATTCTTAATCGTAAGAACAGCACTTTGCAGTCGGGAACTATACTGTGAAATAAAGTACTAACTCTGACTTAAAAGAAACTAATAAATCTGTAGCAGCTTTCGTTCTCAAAATGCAGACCTTCGTCAACGCAACATACTACTGCCGGAATTTGAAAATAAACAACGGAAAAATATCAAAGCAATGGCAAATAAAAAGTAACAAACTGACATAATTGTATCACGAATCAAACATCTGTAAACATCTGCCCGAAGGATCAAATGGAATTACGAAAACCAAAATACAGCAAGGGCTCTACTCTGATATAAATTTTACTTGTATCGATTTTTAACAGTTAAAAAATAGACAAAGATTTCCTACATATAAAAGATGAAATAATTATCCGCCGAAAATAACTTCTACGAAATAACGAAAAGCATTGTTATAATCATAGAATCACACAGTGGTAACGGTAGTAATAACAAGCAAAGTAACCAATTTCGAATTATGAGCGTTACAGTAGGGACGTTACGTCTGAGAGCACGTGGGGTTTAGTTCCATAAAGCGCCGACGGTGCTCTGCTATCGTTCTTTTTCCCCGCCCACCAATTTCCATAACTCTGGCTTGTGCACGCTCTGTCTCTCCATTCTCTGTGGTGGTAACGGTAGTAATAACAAGCAAAGTAACTAATTTCGAATTATGAGCGTTACAGTAGGGACGTTACGTTAGAGAGCACGTGGGGTTTAGTTCCATAAAGCGCCGACGGTGCTCTGCTATCGTTCTTTTTCCCCGCCCACCAATTTCCATAACTCTGGCTTGTGCACGCTCTGTTTCTCCATTCTCTGTGGTTCTAACCACACCGTGGTTCTGACACAGCCGACAGATGTCAGCACGTCAGCGCTCACTGCTCTAGCACAGGATTAGTACTCATGTGTTTTGTACGGAGAACCCAGAGCTGTTTAACTTTTTTTTTCGTTTTTTTCTTCGGGGAGAAGGGGGCTTGAAATGTGGAATTGAAGGCATGTTTGATGAAGTTTGGAGGGACAAAAATATGAAGAATTTCCTAAATATTAGGAAAATATATATATGACAGATCACTTACTATTTTATCAGACACAATATATGGCAAACAACATTCTGGAGTATTTATTCCAACCGAACTGTCTTACTTCAACAGAACACTGTTTTCAGGTCTTACTTCGTGTCATTAGGTAGTTCCTTGCTAATAGAAAATCACTCTACTTTTTTTTTTTTTTCTAGCTAGACCTCTTCACGTTCATAAAGATAGAAACTTGATCGTCAGAATAATATTTCGGTGTGGAGACATACTTTTCGTTGTTAAAGGTCCTTTTAAGGGTAATAGAAAGGACCTTTAAAAGGGTATTTTTTAGCATCCTTATATACATACTTTCACAACAGAACGAATCGTGATGGGTAGTTGACGTTCTAGTTATATTTATTTTACCGTCTATACACGATGAAGATTTTGAATCTAAATATTCAAATCCGAAAAAGATCTTAAAACCACCTGCAACCAGATAAATATCTTTATTTGATCATTCACACCCTACTAGATCTTTCAAAACGCCAAGCGTTTCATCTTCAGGTATTAGCTGATCAACAAAGATTAGAAACTTCATGTTTATATTACAGCAGTTCAAAAAATGGGTAACGTATTTTATAAACATTCGCGTGATGTCAATAGCGCGTGAGTTGTTACTGAGTATCATACAACTGCAAATGTTATTGGCTCGTACATTAACAAGTCAAAAAGAAGGTCTTAGCGAGTATTATATATAGGACCAACCCATCACGATCCCAACTCCATGGACAACATTATTTCGGCGAAGTCAAACCCAAAAATAATACTCGCTAAGACTTTCTTTTTGACTTGTTAATGTACGAGCCAATAACACTTGCAGTTGTATGATACTCAGTAACAACTCACGCTCTATTGACATCACGCGAATGTTAATAAAATACGTTACCCATTTTTTGAACTGCTGTAATATAAACATAAAGTTTCTAATCTTTGTTGATCAGCTAATACCTGAAGATGAAACGCTTGGCGTTTTGAAAGATCTAGTAGTGTGTGAATGATCAAATAAAGATATTAATCTGGTTGCAGGTGGTTTTAAGATCTTTTTCGGATTTGAATATTTAGATTAAAAATCTTCATCGTGTATAGACGGTAAAATAAATATAACTAGGATCTCTGATGCACGAAATTAATTACTGTTGGTAGTTGACGTGCTGCCATCTATTGGGCGATACGGAGTATGGTATACAACTAGCTACTTATTGAAGTTGTCCTCAATTTTAATATTACGATAGATTTCGACTTGTATTCTTCTGAGAAACTGCAGATATTCCTTATGATAGAGTGAACAAAATTACTTTACCGTATTATTCAATATGATCATTTGTCACATATATTAAATAAACCTCACAGTGAATTTCTTAGGAAGCAGAACTTTCCACGACAGAATTCAATATGATCATTTGTCGCATATGCCTCACAATGAATTTCTTAGCAGGCAGAACTTTCCCCGATAAAAGAGCGTTCCTGTCACATAACTCTCCTCATAGGCCCCGCCTACTCGCAATATCCAAAGTAGCTCTGAACCAATCGCGTGGCAGAAATGCCCTTAATCGCAATTTCGTACATTCACTTGTGAAATACGCATCACGGTGAGGCATAAATTAATATCAGTGACGTAAGAGAAGTTGTAAAAAAGTTTCACTGTGAGAAAACCAAAGACCTTTAAGATACATAGACTGGAAAACTGTAAGTTAACCGGGCGACATTTGAAGTTCAGTGTTGTACGTCAAGAATCTGTCACATCTCTTCTAGGATTCTCACCACCTTTTCTAATGTTTCCTTTGAAATAATAGAGGTATTTTAGTATTTTAAGTTCAGGATAGTTAGCTCGTAACCTTTTGCACTTACTTTATCTCTAAACATTAAGTTAAGGTACTCAGTTTTTCCTAGAACCTTGTCACACTTACCGTGACTTGCAGTTTCAATCTAGGCTTCTCACCTCCTTTCCTAATCTTTCCCTTGAAATAAGAGTTGTTTTGTATTTAGAGTGCAGGATAATTAGCTAGTAACCTTTTGCACTTACTTTATCTTTAAATATTAAGTTGAGGGCACGGTGTAGTACTCAGTAAATAGAACAAGATTTATGAACTCAATGTTATAAGTTTTTCTTTATTTATTCATTATTTAGGAAGGGGTGTCCAGAGCAAATGATACAAAACGTTGATTCTATTAGTGAAAGACAAATGCAATGAATCGCCCCGGTGGCGCAGTGGTCTAAGCGATGGCCTCTGATCATTCGTCCGTAAGGGGTCCGGGTTCGAATCCCGGTTAGGCATGGATGTTACGTTTGTCTTGCGGCACTGGCTCTTTCTCTTCCCTGGAACCAGTGACCCTACATTAGGGACGGGCGACTGCTTATAGCCCATTGAGTTGCTCACGGTGGTCGTTAAACCTCCACTCAAAAAAAATGCAATGACACGTGAAAGGTTTGTTTAGCAACTCGATTTTATGCTATTTTGATGGCTAAATAAAAAACGGAAATTCCGTTTTAATTTTGCCACATGCACTGGACCCCCCCCACACACACACACACACACACACACACAAAGTTTATAAATAAGACAACCTCGGTGCATTGAGTTTACAGATCTTGATCTATTTATTCAGCACAAAACCTTTTTTCTTCTGTTTCTTTAATTGATACCTCATGTCTGACTCTAACAAAATGCCGCCGCATCTATTAATATTTTTCCTTATTTTTCCATTCAGAAACTCATTCATTCATTTTTTTTTTAGTAAACTAAGATGTTTAATAGATATTTTCTTTGAACTTTTTAAATTTTGTTTAAGTTCAAGTAAGGATCCTTTAAAAATGCCATTTTCACTTCCTTCCACACAGATCAGACAACCAACTGAGAGGGTGAGAGCTTCTTCGGGTGAGAGCATGCACAAGGGTTTCCGCTTGCAAAGGAAAGTATACAATTTATTTAGAAATCACCTTTTAAAGCACTCTACATATATTTAGTATATGAGGTTCATGATAAAGGTATTTCAAATAAAAAAAATAGTAAAAATTAGACTAAACAGAATAACTTTTTAAATGATGAAAATATAGGAAAGTAGTGTAATACGATTATTACAGAAAATACGAAAAGATGAAGACGAAAAAACATAAATGGATTCAATTTTCTTTTTATTTTGTAAGTGCCAAATGCTTTATTTTTAATTTATGATGTTCCGTAATGATAAAATAATTCACTGACTACATTATAATATTTTTCCTTATTTTTTTATTATATATCAGTAAATTGTTGGAATCTTTTATATATATGTGAAATCGAATATAAATTTGCATTTTCACGCCACGAATGGCTGAGTGGTTAGCAGTTCAGACTACCAATGCACATTTCTATCCTAAATTCATGTATACTTTCTACTCAAGCAGCCCTAAATAGGACTTTCTGAAAAGACTGGAGAGAATGGCATTCGGTTTTCTGTGGGATAGCAAACGTGATAAAATTAAGAGGGCTACAATGTATAATCATGTAAAGGAGGGAGGTTTTGGTATAAACAATCCCTTCATCTTAGCTAAAATCTGTCTAATTAAGGGATTCCACAACATGATGACTGACTTTGAGCACCCTGCTCACAATTTCATAAGTTATCTTGCTGGGACTCAGTACAAAACGGTCACTGGAAAGGAGAATTGCAAGCCCTTTGACTTCTTTCCTAGTAAAGAGATTGTGGATCTTTGTAAAGAAATTTTTGAATTAAAAAAAAAGTAATATTACGAAAATTCACTCGGAAGATAAACTTAAAAAACGATATAATGCTTATTATACCAGTAACGTCACCAATTTAGAAATTAAAATAGGTAAAAATAAGTCCCAAGATGACTGGGATAACATGAATGTCATGAAACTTCTGCCCAAGTTTAGAAATCTTAATTTTAAGATTGCCCATAACATAGTCCCCACTATGGAATGGTGCAAAAGATTTCTTTCTGCTCCTAGTAATAAATGTCCTCATTGTGATGAGGACGAGGTTGAAACTATCACTCATTTGTTTGCTCAATGCAAGGAAAACAAGGAAATTTGGGAGTGGTTAAGCAAGTATTGGAGCCTAACCACTGTTCTTGACACAGAAAACATCTTGTACCATACCTCAGTCAAGAAAAAATATATATATTGATAATGCTGTTAACGTCAGTATTGCTATGACTAAATTTCAAATTTGGAAAAAACGAAACGCGAAGATATACGATCAAAAAATCAAAACAATAAAGGGCATCAAATTTTCCACACTATGTGAAATTAGAGATATTATAAGAAGTGACTGGCGTAGACTGAGTCAAAAATACTTTGAGAAGAAATGGTTAGTACACAAGAATTTGTGTTATATCAACAAAAACACTAATGAACCGAATGTTCATATGAGATTCTAAAATAGTGACAGTCTATAATTTCATTTTCTTGAAAGATAAAAAAATCAACAAAATAAAATTAAAAAAAAAAAATTATTAAAGGACCTTAAAAGAATACAGTGATGGGGAGTGTTCTCCAACTCCATTAATGATATGATGGAGGGGATTGCACTCCTCCAAGCCTAACAGGTAAGTGAAATTTTGTTAGACTTTTCTACATTTCAATAAATGACAGGCTTTCCAATATTAACTATCCTCTGGTTTTGGTTGTCTTCAAGATGTCACGGGATTATGCATGGTACTACTCGGTGGTCCTATTGGGATTGCTAGTGTACACCATGTCTCTTAACTCGAATCACATCTTCCAGTGCATATAGCCCAAACTGAGCGGAAACTGCTCGATGCAGTGAAAGTGAGGTTAGGCTTAGAGCAACTTGAAAAATAAGGACGCATGTCCCTAGTTTCTATTTTAAAAAAATCTTTCATAACTTTTTTTTGTGTGTGTTATACGTCCTTACGTCTTTGCACTAAAAATTTTATGTATTTCATCCGCCGGACCCGAGCACATTTCACCTGGAAAAACCCTTTTTAGGGATTGGCCTTTCCGATAGGTGGTGCTCGGTGAAGGGAGATTGAGACAGCATCACAAGGAGATGCACTTTGCATCACACCGTGATTAGTTCTTAATACAAATTGTACAATGCCAGGTCCTCAGGTTCGATCCTGGGCTGATCTTGTGGAGGTGGTGTGATCTGCTAACAATGCCGCCCCGGTGGCGCAGTGGTCTAAGGCGTTGGCCTCTGATCATTCGTTGGAAGGGGTCCGGGTTCGAATCCCGGTGAGGCATGGATGTTGTGTTTGTCTTACGGCACTGGCTCTCTCCCTTCCCTGGAACCAGTGACTCTAAATTAGGGACAGGCGACTGCTTATAGCCCATTGAGTTGCTCACGGTGGTCGTTAAACCTCAAAAAAAAAAAAAATCTGCTAACAATCACTGAATATTCGCCGTGCATCAGACGAGCACGTTAAGTGACGGCCCCCAGGCTGGCCCCACTGGTTAAATGGGTATCCTTTCCTATGCCCCCCCCCCCTCTGAAATTCTCTCACCCCTCTATGTGCAACATCATACTTGTACGGTGGCGCCATCTACTGTACTCTAATCTCACTACAAACTGTTTTGTCAAAGTCGCTAGACTTGCTCTCATTGTTTCTGTGTCCTGCCCAAAAGGCGAACTCGCTGTAGGCGGCTGGGACCTAAATCTACCCACTGTAGACGGAAGTCCTACAAGAAAATGACTCATACTTGAATTACATTTTCACTTTTCCAATACAATACCGTCAAGAAGTCGAACATGATATCGATACATGTTTAAGTTTTTATTTGACACATTTACAATTTTCAGTGTTATTTATGTTTCACATCCGCAAATACTTTTTCTTACTATCTCTAATATTTACCTTTGCTGCAAAGTTCTGGATATGTTAGATGCAAAAAGTGGTTTATCTTCAGTTAAGAAATCTTTTGCACCGTCAGTTTAATAGTCCGAAAGGGTTCTCACTTTTTACCCAACAGTGTGCCATAAATATAGTAGCATTACCTTAGGGAATTAAAGTTTAAAAGTAATAAAACCTTTGAATAAAACTTAGTTTTAACCAAGGAGGCTAGGATAAGATATCTGGAGATGCCCTTGTTAATGAAGCAGTACCACTTTTATAACCGCGAGTGACGGCCGTCAAAGTGTGGGAAAGCTCGTGGTTTTCAATGCTATTACAATGCATTTTGTTAAAATAAAAATACCAACGTTTACCACAATCAAAGGTTTATTATATATCAACTATAGTTTTAAGTACTTCCAATATTGGATTTCTTTAGTAAAAGTCCGCTATTGAAGGTTAATTCTTTGACGTGCATTAATGCAATTGCATTTTGGACTTGCCGTTAAGTTGGTGAAGTTCCAAGTTGAACACTTCCAGCACGTGGATCTTGGTTTTTTCCCCGTATTTTTTTTTTTTTTTTGATTGGAGGTTTAACGACCGCCGTGAGCAACTCAATGGGCTATAAGCAGTCGCCCGTCCCTAATTTAGGGTCACTGGTTCTAGGGAAGGGAGAGAGCCAGTGCCGTAATACAAACACAACATCCATGCCTGACCGGGATTTGAACCCGGACCCCTTACGGACGAATGATCAGAGGCCAACGCCTTAGACCACTGCGCCACCGGGGCGGCCCCCGTATTTCCGTTATGTAGATGCGGCATGGGAGGTTTTTTTATTCAGTTGCTGGTCCTCTTCAGTTTTTTCCCGTTGGTTTTTAATTGGTCTAGTTACTCAATGAATTTTTTCCATTGCTGCTTCCACATATATTTTGTATTAACGTTTTTTTACCCCGAGTACTTTCGGTAACACTCCGTTACCATCATCTAGGGGACGTTAGCTCCCACCAGCACGGACCGTGTCAGTAGAGCTTTTGGGTGGCTCTCGCGAGCTGCATCTGTTAACGGCTACTGCTTCCTCTTGGGCGTTGTGGCGCCATCTCCTGTTAGTCATCGATCTCATTTTTCAAAATTTTCCATATTTTGCTCAATTTTAATTAAATTCCTCCAACCGTTTCTTAAAATGTTAGGGTCATTATGGTTGCAAACTTTTGCTCTATTTTTTCTATCATTACCGACTCTGCTATTCTGAGGTATTTTTCGGATTTACAACTTTTTATGATCTTTATATTTGCAAATTTAGGATATTTTTGGTTAGCCATACAATATTGAATAAGGGCAGTTTTTTCTTCTTTTTTCTGCCAGTTTTTTACATGTTGTTTTAACCTGTGTTTAAGCTTATTTTTGGTACTTCTTATATATGCCATTAGAGGGTTTTCTGTAATAGGAATTGAGTAAATAACTGCTTTTTCTAACATTTTTATTTTTTCATTATTTTTGATTACTATATTTTTGATAGTATTTACTTTTCCTCCAATTTGAATGTTATGCTTTTTACAAATATTATTAATTTCATTAGTAGTACCTTTAACGTAAGGAAAACCATTTAGATATTTGATTTCATTTTTATTTACTACAGCATTATTTTTTATTTTCTTTAGTACTTCTGTGTTCCATTTTTTGTATTAAATGGTTTGGAGGACCAAAACTACCTGCAATTTTTTTTATGAATTTAATTTCTTCATTAGTGAACTGAATATTTTCTGAGTGCGTATATGCTCTTTTAATTAAGGTTCTCAGACTATTGCATTTTTGTGGATAAGGATGTGCTGAATTGTACGGGATTAGAACAGCAACAAATGAACTTTTTCGATAAACTCTGTATTGCAACTTATTTGTTGATTTTAAAACTTGTACGTCCAAAAAGGCTATATATATATATATATATATATATACTTTATATGCTGAGGTTGTAGTGAACGAGATTGAAGAAAATGTCCTACATCGTATGGAAGAAAAAATAGAAATGTACTGTCGATACGTGGATGATATTTTCATTCTATCAAAACTGAACAAAGAAGAGTTAAGAAAATTAACCAAATGTTACAGCTCTTTATACCCAACAATAGAACTCACGGTAGAAATGGAAAAAAATAATGCAATAGCCTTTTTAGGACGTACAAGTTTTAAAATCAACAAATAAGTTGCAATACAGAGTTTATCGAAAAAGTTCACTTGTTCCCGTTCTAATCCCGTACAATTCGGCACATCCTTATCCACAAAAATGCAATAGTCTGAAAACCTTAATTAAAAGAGCATATACGCACTCAGAAAATATTCAGTTCACTAATGAAGAAATTAAATTCCTAAAAAAAATTGCAGGTAGTTTTGGTTATCCAAACCATTTAATACAAAAATGGAACACAGAAGTACTAAAGAAAATAAAAAATAATGCAATAATAAATAAAAATGAAATCAAATATCTAAATGGTTTTCCTTACGTTAAGGGTACTACTAATGAAATTAATAATATTTGTAAAAAGCATAACATTCAAATTGGAGGAAAAGTAAATACTATCAAAAATATAGTAATCAAAAATAATGAAAAAATAAAAATGTTAGAAAAAGCAGGTATTTATTCAATTCCTATTACAGAAAACCCTCCAATGGCATATATAAGAAGTACCAAAAATAAGCTTAAACACAGGTTAAAACAACATGTAAAAAATTGGCAGAAAAAAGAAGAAAAAACTGCACTTATTCAATATTGTATGGCTAACCAAAAATATCCTAAATTTGCAAATATAAAAATCATAAAAAGCTGTAAATCCGAAAAATACCTTAGAATAGCAGAGTCGGCAATGATAGAAAAAAATAGGGCAAAAGTTTGCAACCATAATGACTCTAATATTTTAAGAAACAGTTGTAGGAATTTAATTAAAATTGAGCAAAAAATGGAAAATTTCGAAAAATGAGATCGGTGACTAACAAGAAATGGCGCCACAACGCCCAAGAGGAAGCGATAGCCGATAACAGAAGCAGCCGGCGAGAACCACCGAAATGCCCAGCTGACACGGTCCGTGCTAGTCGGAGCAAATCGTCCCCTCGATGACGGTAATGGAGTATTACCGAAAGTACTCGGGTAAAAAAACGTATAGAAGTATATGTGGAAGCAGCAATGGAAAAAATTCATTTAGTAACGAGACCAATTAAAAACCAATGGTGAAAAAACTGAAGAGGACCAGCAACTGAATAAAAAACCTCCCATGCCGCATCTACATAACGGAAATACGGGAAAAAAAACAAGATCCACGGGCTGGAAGTGTTCAACTTGGAACTTCACCAACTTAACGGTAAGTCCAAGATGCAACTATAGTTTTGCTGAGCTATTGGCTCAGCAAAATTATAGTCGATATATAATAAACCTTTGATTGTGGTAAACGCTGGCATTTTTATTTTATCTCAAAACCACAGGTTTTGTAGTCATAAATTATATATAATGCATTTTGTGTTGTCCGAATCGCCTTCTTTCGTTGCAAATGTTTCCAATTTCGCATCGTAACTTGTTGCCAATGTGTGAAAAAATGCTGAATTTATAAAATTCTTAATTATTGTGAGGCTCTTTCCCATTTTTATTTTAAATTGAAGTACACGAACATTGATGCGAAGGCTATTCTTCCACAAACGGGCGCACTTCTCATTTGTCACAGCTAAGACAGCGGAGCGCTAGAACAGCGGAGCGAGCAATCTACTGTTTTCGATCTGGCAACGCTCAGTTAATATCATGGTGTATGATAAGTCAGGTGATACGACAGTGTTTATGATTTCGTCGTGCAAAATCGGCACTTATCTTGAGTATTTTTTATTTATTACTTTGTGTAATTATATTGTGTGGAGTTCCAGAAAATTTGAAGTTTCTATACAGAAGGTAAAGTACGTCAACTCTGTTTTTACTTAACGGGAGATAAATGTATAGGGTAACTAAATGTCGGACTAGAATCTGTTCGGTTCTGTTTTAGGCAAGGCGAAAGTGTTTTGTACCGAATTGTAGGTTATCGGGCAGGTTATGCAGCATATAAAAAACTTGTATCAACCTTTATTGACCCAACTGTAACATAATAAAGAATTACTAGAGACGTTGGGGTTGTGGCAAGGAGGTCTGTATGGTAATGGCGGAGTTGTTATGAGGCGGAAGAATGATTGTTATGAAATAAAGTTTAAGTTCTCGAATGGAGTTTGTTATTGCTTAAAAGTACGTTCGTATCTCTTATTAAGGTTTAATATGTAACACCAACAGAGTTGGAAAAATGGCGGCATGTATTAGGATGTGATGCATTTTCCCACGGCTTACAATGTGGAAAAATTTACATTAAGAGCAATAACTGATGTTTAAATGTAGGATCACCAATTTTAACCCTTGATATCAAATATGTTCATCGTACTATATGCACGCAGGCTGGGGGAATCTCCACCGAGAAAAAGCAGCCAATTTGCCACGATGCACTTATCTGCCGTTGTCGCCAGCACAGATGGAGAGAGCGCCTTATTCATTAGTATGACTAGGTACAAAAATAAAACAAACGTGTAAGATATATTGTTTATTACTAAATGAAAACATCAGAAGTGAATGATTTCTCGAGCTGAAGATTAAGCAAAATTATTTTTTGCAAACATTTCGGTAAGTTTTCAAAATCAGCAGTTTTCGTTAACGATGCTCCAATGACTTACGCAAAAACTGATATTCAATATTAAAATTGCTCCTCCGAATGTACAGCACTATATCATTTTACAAGAAGTAATTTTACGTTAAAGGGTTTATTCTCTATTGCCTCAGTAAAAATCTTAGCATCGTTTGCTCAAAAATCTGTACGTTAGAGTACTCACTCTGTGGCTATATATATATATATATATATATATATATATATATATATATTGCAAGTGCAAAGATTCGGCTGTTTGAAAATACAACACACATAAAAATTGGAAAAGGAGTGAGACAAGGTGACACCATATCTCCGAAGCTCTTTAATGCCACATTGGAAAATGTCTTTCAATCACTGAACTGGGAAAACAAAGGGATAAAGATTAATGGAGATTATCTAACCCACCTTCGTTTTGCTGATGACGTAGTCATTTTTGCAACTACCCCATCAGAGCTGCAGAGTATGATCCAGGAACTTGCTGACAAGAGTAAAGAAGTGGGATTAAAAATGAACTTTCAGAAGACAAAAGTGATGTTCAATGCTTTTACAAGAAATGAAGATTTATCGATTGATGGAGAAAAGCTGGAGATAACAGATACGTACGTTTATCTTGGACAGCAGATATCAAGTGAGGGTAACATTGGTGAAGAAATTAATCGGCGTACAAAACTTGCCTGGAGAGCTTTTGGAAGAAACAGCATAATTTTCAAGAGCAATATGCCATTATGTCTTAAAAGAAAAGTGTTTGATCAATGCATCCTTCCAGTGCTTACGTATGGTGCAGAGACGTGGACCTTAGCTAAAAGAGACATACAAAGGCTGCAAACAACTCAAAGAAGCATGGAGAGGTGCATGCTTGGTGTAACCAGGAGAGATAAGAAGAGGAACACGTGGATCCGAAAAATGACAAGAGTGGAAGACATCATGATCAGAGTTAAATCCCTGAAATGGCAATGGGCTGGACATACTGCCAGAAGAACAGACCATCGATGGACAGCCGAAATTTTAGATTGGATTCCAAGGGACAGGAAAAGACCCAGAAGAAAACCACATGGAAGATGGGTGGATGAAATTCGAAAGTATGCGGGAGTGACATGGAGGAGACTGGCACAAGACAGACCGTTGTGGAGGAAACTTGGGGAGACCTTCGTCCAGCAGTGGATTGATAATGGTTGACAATGATGATGATGATATATATATATATATATATATATATATATATATATATATATATATATATATATGGGATGTAAGGTCAGGTGATGCGTAACATCACAGCCTCTCCTTGACAAATGTCAACCCCGCCTTCTCGTGGTACATCCTGTTCCCACTAAAGGGGCTCTGACGACCGCCAATAGCGGTATAACTATACCATCGGGATTAGGGGAAATTCTATCCCACACTCACCGACCCGCTTGGCCAGCGTGGTGAGTTATGGCCAAACCCCTCCAAAATGACTCCACAACTTAAATCTTGGCCCTCAGTCTCCGACAGCTGGAATGTACCTGGCCAAGGCAGCGGCCAGTGCGACATGAAGGCAGAGGGTGCTAAGAATCCCCGGAGGACGGGACTAGGCTGCCATCTGATGCTGACCTTGGTTACATATAACGGACGCTCCCTATCTTCTGATTCAAGGCTTCTTGAATTGGAAGAGGAACTACAAAGGATCAAGTGGGACATCGTCGGGCTAAGTGAGGTAAGGAGAAAAGGAGAAGATCTCATTGAACTGAAAAGTGGACATCTCTTCTACTATCGTGGGACAGATACTGGCAGAACTAGTGGTGTTGGATTTGTAATAAACAAGAAACTGAAGGATAAAGTTGTAGAAGTTGAAAGTTCCTCTGACAGAACTGCACGACTCGTTATCCAACTCTCGACAAGATACCAGGCTCAGATTATTCAAACTTATGCACCCACCACAAGTCATGCTGAAGAAGAAATTGAAGAATTTTATGAGGAAATTCGTCATCTAAATAATAAAGGTAAGCAGCACTTGAAGATAATTATGGGAGATTTCAATGCAAAAATAGGGCAGCGGCAACAGAATGAAACTTCAGTAGGTAAATTCGGTCACGGCAACAGAAACCAGCGTGGAAATACTCTCGTTGAGTTTGCAGAGGCAGAAGGGTTTTTCATCTTGAACTCCTTTTTCAAGAAAAAGCCACACAGGAAATGGACATGGAGACATCCAAATGGGACGACAAGTGAAATTGATTTTATTATGTGTAACAAAAAATTCGTCATAGAAGACTGCAGTGTGCTAAACAAGTTCAACACAGGCAGTGACCATAGATTGGTGAGATGTAAGATGCACCTCAACACTAAACTCGAACGTAGCAAGCTCATAAGACAAACAAAATGTATTGACATAACCAACCTTAAGAAACACCATAATACCTTCAAATTGGAACTGAAGAACAGATTCTCTGCTTTAGAAGGCCTAACATCGGAAGAAGTGGATATTTCTGAAGTTAACAGAAAAGTAACCAAAGCTCTTATGGAAACAGCAACAAAATTAGCTGGGTCTAAGAACAAATTGCATGTGAACAAATTATCAGGAAAAACCAAAATGTTGATGCAAAAAAGAAGAGTGATGAGGACAACTAAAGAAGATGTGACTTCCAAAGTGGAATATATAGAGCTATGCAAGACAGTACGAAAAAGTATCACTGAAGACGTAAGGAAATTCAACTGGGAACTAGTAAGGAAAGCAATTGAAAACAACCAAAGCCTAAAGATAGCAAAGGGACGTCTCAGTAAGGGGAAAAAACATATTATGGCACTGAGAAAAGAAGATGGTTCTGTAACAAGAAATAGTGGCGAAATTTTGACAAGAGTGAAAGATTTCTACTCCAAATTATATGAAAGGGATGATACATGTACTCCAGACATCATGAAAGGTACCAGTACCAGAGTTCTTCCAGTCCTTCCAGCAGAAGTTGCACATGCAATCAAGAACATGAAGCGGGGAAAAGCTCCAGGAGAAGATGGAATTACTGTAGACATCATACAAGAAGCAAGTGGAGAAATCGAAACAGTACTCGCCCAAATTTTCACTCGATGCCTTAATGAAGGGAAAATTCCTGAGCATTGGAACAACGCTACAATGATCTTGCTACATAAAAAAGGTGACATTGAGGATCTCAGGAACTACAGACCTATCAGCCTCCTATCAGTGGTTTATAAAATCTTCACTAAAGTTCTTTCACACCGCTTGAAGGTGACACTGGACATGGCTCAACCGAGAGAACAAGCTGGATTCAGGAGTGGCTACAGCACAATAGATCATATCCACGTACTGAGAGAACTAATTGAAAGAGCGAGGGAATATGAATTTCCATTGTGCATGGCTTTTATAGATTATGAAAAAGCCTTTTTCGGTGAAACCATCAGCAGTTGCAATGGCTCTGAAATCCTGCGGTATTGAAGATGCATACATTAATATTATTAATAACATCTATGAAAATGCAAGTGCAAAGATTCGGCTGTTTGAAAATACAACACACATAAAAATTGGAAAAGGAGTGAGACAAGGTGACACCATATTTCCGAAGCTCTTTAATGCCACATTGGAAAATGTCTTTCAATCACTGAACTGGGAAAACAAAGGGATAAAGATTAATGGAGATTATCTAACCCACCTTCGTTTTGCTGATGACATAGTCATTTTTGCAACTACCCCATCAGAGCTACAGAGTATGATACAGGAACTTGCTGACAAGAGTAAAGAAGTGGGATTAAAAATGAACTTTCAGAAGACAAAAGTGATGTGCAATGCTTTTACAAGAAATGAAGATTTATCGATTGATGGAGAAAAGCTGGAGATAACAGACACGTACGTTTATCTTGGACAGCAGATATCAAGTGAGGGTCACATTGGTGAATAAATTAATCTGCGTACAAAACTTGCCTGGAGAGCTTTTGGAAGAAACAGCATAATTTTCAAGAGCAATATGCCATTATGTCTTAAAAGAAAAGTGTTTGATCAATGCATCCTTCCAGTGCTTACGTATGGTGCAGCGACGTGGACCTTAGCTAAAAGAGACATACAAAGGCTGCAGACAACTCAAAGAAGCATGGAGAGGTGCATGCTTGGTGTAAACAGGAGAGATAAGAAGAGGAACACGTGGATCCGAAAAAGGCACAAAACTGCATGTTTGCGAAGCGTTCCAGGTTATTGTTTTTTTTTATTCCAAGCAAAATAGCATTCGTAAAATACGAATGATTCTGCCGCTTCCTCCCATAAGAAAGCACCCACACGTTGGTTGCGTCATATAGTAACAAGTGACATTAACGGGCGATTTTTTTTCCAGAGTTTTATCACCTGACTATCATACACCGTGATTAATATGAAGTTGTCCATATCAAGGATGTTGAAGCACTTTGAGCAGACGAATTTAACACTCAAACGTCTCACCAACATGGCTGCAGAGGCTGTCATTGGCTGTGATGTCACGATCGTGACGTTTAGGTGGCTTCACTTTGATTTTCACACGGTGAACGGTTGGCCCTTACTCCATCTATTCTAACCTCCTTGGTCCATATCAAGGTTAGTATACTCCAAGGTTATGCTTATCCGACACTTCCGCTGAGCACTGTCTGAGGGGTCGCCTTCGTGACGTCACAGTCCCGGAGATCTGCACACCCCATCCGCCTAAATCTGCTTGCTCTCGTTTTTCTGGTTCAGGGTCTGAAAGCTACATTGTCTCATTTGAAGCTAGGTATTTGTAGCAAACAAATTATCTTTTCATTGGTCATACGGAACATGCCTGGTTCGTGCGCAATAGCAACGGGTCAAAATTATTATTCGAAAACCAGAAGGAATGGCATTCATTACCATAGGTTTCCGAAAAATGAAGTTTTGCGTAAAACATGGAAATTGAGATGCAAACGAGCTGACAGTTTTAACGAAATGAATTCAGCTATTTGTTCGGAACATTTTCCTGAGGAAGACTACGAACGCGATTTGAGGAATGAACTTCTAGGTTTGCCTATCCGCAAAATGCTAAAGGACATAGCTGTACCAAATTTAAACCTCCCGGGAAACTTTAATGTAAATTCTAATTCAGAGAGAAAGAACAGACAGGAGAAAAGGAAACGAACTGATCTTGTTGGCAATTTGATAAACTCTGATAATGCACAGGAAATTTTGGAAGACATGTGGAGTGCCAATGATGAAAATACTGAAATTGAATGTATGAAAGACCTGAAAACAGAAAATGAAATTCTATTGAAGGAAAATTATATTTTGATGAAGGAAATGAAAAGCTGAAAAAAACAAATATTATATTTGAGCTCTTCAAACCATAGTCTAACTTTACGTGTAAAAGTCCTCAAAGTAAAACAGAATCAAATGCAGAAAGAATCATTAGAATTGCGAAGGTTACAGAAAGATGAGAAAAAAGACCGAGAAATGCGCATAAAAAATTTGCTTTCTACAGTGTTTACTCTTTCTTTTTTTTTTTTTTTTTTTTTTTTTTTTTTGGTTGGAGGTTTAACGACCACCGTGAGCAACTCAATGGGCTATAAGCAGTCGCCCGTCCCTAATTTAGGGTCACTGGTTCCAGGGAAGGGAGAGAGCCAGTGCCGTAAGACAAACACAACATCCATGCCTCACCGGGATTCGAACCCGGACCCCTTCGGACGAATGATCAGAGGCCAAGTGTTTACTCTAGGACAGATAAGGGTTTTGTTAGGCCAAAAACGGATTGTTTGGAATTCTAATGATATTGCAGCTGCATTAACATTAAGAACTGTTTCCAGGAGAGCATACCACTACTTGAGAAATAAAGTTAATATTCCGCTTCCTGCTTTGTCAACGTTGCGCCGATGGGTAGCTGCAATTAAATGTTCACCTGGAATTCAAGCCACAACTTTAAAACTGATGCAGAGCCAAGGAATGCAAATGACTGAAGCCGAAAGAACATGTGTAATTTCTATAGATGAAATGAAAGTTTCCAGCAAAATGTGCTATAATATTGAAACAGATGAAGTTACAGGACCGTGTAGGTAGGTACTGGTATTCATGGCGAGAGAATTTGTTAATCCCTGGAACAACCAGTATTTTACGATTTTGACGTTAGTGGTTCCAGTCTCAGAGAAATATTAACGAAAGTAATTTGTGCCGTAGAAAATATCATGTTTCCTGTATTTGCTCTTACTTCAGATCTGGGAGCTTTAAACCAGAAATTATGGAAAGAATTGGCTATATCGCCTGAGAGTCCGTTCTTTGAAAATCCTTTCGACAAAAACAGACATATAAATGTATATTTGCTGACATTCCGCATGTGGTAAAGTTATTGCGAAACCATATTCTGGACAGTGGCATAAAAAGAAGAAATATAGTGATAAATTGCTCCCTATTTGAAAAGCTATTAGAGAAGGACAGTAAGGAATTAAAAATATCTTATAATATGAGTGAAACACACATACGTGTTAAAGGAGCAAATAGGCAGATTGTACGTTATGCTGTACAGTTGCTTTCGGAGCGTGTTGGAAATGCCATCAAATATTTATTTCCCGAAGATGATGAAGCAGCAAATTTTATTCTTCTTGTTGACAGATTTTTTGATACAATGAATTCGAGGCAACCATTCTCAGACAAACCATTCCGATGTGCTTTAGGTAACAATCAACAGCAATTTCAACTTCTAAATGAGGCTTACAACACTTTTTCGCAGATGCGCATTGTTGGAAGATAAAACGCCCTACCATTGTTGGAAGAAAAACGCCCTACAATTTTTTTACGTTAAATAATGTCTCGATTCTTAAAGTTCTCAAAATTTAGCGAATAAAATATGACTAAAGAAGCAAACAAACAAAAATTGCAAAGATCCATGATTTTAACTTTTCTGTTCAGCGATTAGTTACAAATAATAACAGAGCATTTAGTGAAATTAATTTCCAACTTTTTAATTAAGCAAGTTAGTGGAATGCTACTCAAGTTTTTATTTGTTCCACATAAAAGGATTTCTTCATGAGGTTCTGACAGCATAATCTTATAAGTTTTTTTCCTTCTTTTGAATTTATTTAAAGACTATTATAGTTGCATATAAATAAATTAGAAGGTATAATCACTGTCCCTGCACTTTTCCTTAGTGTCATGTCAATATCCTATTTAGATATTTAGATTAAACAGATTTGAAAAAAATATGAAAGAAATGCATAATAAGTTTCTTCACATTCTCGGTTTACTCTAAATAAAATATTCACATGGATGTCAGTTTTTCCTGATTATATTACAGATGTGCTTTTCCATTAAATCTTGGTTGCAAACTTTCAGATTCAGAGCGTATTTGAGTAAAAAGTTGTTGACATTTCTCCCGCGAGTGCTTAAATTGTATTAACAATCTATCCGTCCTGCTGGCTGCTTCGTGTGGTACACTGACGTCACTACGTAAGGGACCAGCACTTCCGCTGCGAGAGAGGCAGGATGAGCAAACCTTACTGTCTATTAACCTTGGGTCCATATTAACCTTCGATAGTACTAAAATTCCACGAAGTTAAGAAAAAATTATCAACGTTTATTCACAATAAACGTTGATAATTTATTCTTTTTTTGGTTTGAGGTTTAACGACCACCGTGAGCAACTCAATGGGCTATAAGCAGTCGCCCGTCACTAATTTAGGGTCACTGGTTTCAGGGAAGGGAGAGAGCCAGTGCCGTAAGACAAACACGACATCCATGCCTGACCGGGATTCGAACCCGGGCCCCTTACGGCTGAATGATCAGAGGCCAACGCCTTATACCACTGCGCCACCGGGGCGTCTAATTTATTCTTAATCAATATCACAAGCGTGTAGTCTTGAATTATATACATTCCATGAAGTTGTCGTTGAATTGGTCTGTTGTATTTTATAATGCCTTAATGGAATTTGTATCGACTCGTTAACGATGTCGTACGAGATAGGAAAAACATGCATATCATGGTGTGAAAGATTTGGTTTGCTACCCACCCTTGAAATAATATGGAATCAGTCACGAATGGCAATAAATATCGATGCTTTTCTTCTTAAATTGTCTTTTGCTATATATTTCTCAGTAGGAAAAAATACTTACTATAGATACGAAAGTATAATTTTTTTATCAGTCTCGCAATGCATATAGTGGTAAGATAGCACTTTTTTTTTAGTTCTTTTTCAACATCTCAGTTATTGTTTTTATTTAGTACATGAATATTTTTTGATGAAACCAACGTTAGTCATCATCATGAATAACAAAATAAGAACAGAATGCAAAGATAACCACTTTGTCAATTCCTATAATATTTGCATTCGAATGTAAACAACAACAAATGCGTTGTCAGATCGGAAGCAGTAGATTGCTCGCGGAGCTGTTCTAGCGCCCTGCTGTATTAGCTGTGAGAAATGAGAGTGCGTCCGTTTGTGGAAGAATAGCTGATGCGAATTCTAAACAAAACATAACGTTAAAATTGTAAACTCCACTCGTCTAAGAAGTATAAAACATTCCGATTTGACATTACTAGTGTTTCTGCAACTCGAAACCACGCAATTCCACAATACAAACAGATGAAATTACAGAGCTACATGTAAACAATGGCAAATTCTCTCACCTAGCGGCTTAACGGTTAAGAGACCAGCGCATCTCCTGAAGTATTATTCTAACCTCCTTATTTTTAACACCCTGTTGGTGGGTGTTAAAACTAAGTTTTATACTTTTAAACAAAAAAAGTATCAATCTAATTGCTAAAAATAAACAATGTCCTTGCTGTTTCAACGTTTTAGCAACACACAGCAACCGAAAAATTGTTATTTAGCCACTGCCAAATAACACTTTACGGTCGTTGGTCAAATTCAACAGGTCTTCCTCTTTTTCGTCAGCCGCAGGTCTTCCTCTTCCTGTAGTGACCTCAGACGTCGGAGAGCAAGAGGTGTTTGGACCCTGTTTCAGGGTCTTCGCTTTGGGTAACCACAGATATCCAATGACATTGAAGTAGCAAACGCAACGGTAGCAATTCTGAAACGATGAAAACCAATCGAACGTGCAGCGCAATCTATGAATGGGGAGAAGTTTGGCAGTAAACTAATGCTTATTGTGGAAAGCAAGAATGTTTGATTCAATACGTGATGTACTGCAGAAATTATGTAGAAAGAGTGTTCGCTTAATGCCTGAGAACTTTCTAGATCAAATTGTAATTGGTACGTGTTCATAACCGAGAAAAAACGAACAAGACTAGTAAGCATTTTAATACGAGGTTATATCGCAGCCGGCCATATACACAGAGCAGAGAGAAAAAAGGAAATAAACAGGAAAATTTCACGTCACATACTGTTTAAAAGGATAACAAAATCTAAAAGATTTAGAACTGAAATTCTCGCTCAAGCCAGTCAACACGCTAGTTATTCCCTACAATGGCGGCTTTCTGTTTATTCCGGAAGTAGCATGCCCTTTGCGAGTCTATTTTTTTCCAAATGCCTTTACAGATATCATATAAAAGATACAAGATCCAAAGCGCTTTGCTAAGATGGGACTATTTGGATCCGACATGCAGCCTGTAAAACATTACAATGTAGGCACCGTTTTGAGCGGGTCATAGAGCTCCTTTACACACGGCCATCCATTGTGCATTGACCCCTCAACCAACAGATTAGGAGGGATCCCTGATTAACCAGTTGCCTTCACAATAAATTTGTTGCAGTGAAAAATTCTTAGCCACCACCGTGGCGCAGTTGTGTAAGCTATGACTTCTGATCATTCGTCCGAAATGGGTCAGCGTTCGAATCCCGGTAAGGCATGGATGCTGTGTTTGTCTTACAGCACTGGCTTTCTTCCTTCCCTAGTACCAGTGGCCCTAAATTTTTTTTAATTGGAGATTTAACGACCACCGTGAGCAACTCAATGGGCTATAAGTAGTCGCTCGTCCCTAATTTAGGGTCACTGGTTCCAGGGAAGGGAGAGAGCCAGTGCCGTAAGACAATCACAACATCCATGCCTCACCGGGATTCGACCCCGGACCCCGTTCGGACGAATGATCAGAGGCCATCGCTTAGACCACTGCGCCACCGGGGCGGCGGCCCTAAATCAGGGACGGACGACTGCTTATAGCAATGGCCTTGTTATAGCCCACTGAGTTATTCACGGTGGGTGTTAAACCTCCAATATTGCCGTCCCGGTTGCGCAGTGGTCTAAAGCGCTGGCCTCTGATCATTCGTCCGTAAGGGGTCCGGGTTCGAATCCTGTCAGGCATGGATGTTGTGTATGTCTTACGGCATTGGCTCTCTCCCTTCCCTGGAACCAGTGACCCTAAATTAGGGACGGGCGACTGCTTATATCCCATTGAGTTGCTCACGGTGGTCGTTAAACCTCCAAAAAAAAAACCACCAAATTTTTTGACCACCAAATGTATTAAAATTTTCTTCTAAACATCCGAAATAAAAAAAAATATTTTCAGCTTGATCAATAGGTGGAGATGCCATGATGTTTTTTTCTTTTTTTGTTTTTTTTTGTTTGGAGGTTTAACAACCACCGTGAGCAACCACACTCAGTGGGCTATAAGCAGTCGCCCGTCCTTAACTCAGGACCTCTGGTTCCAGGGAAAGGAGAGAGCTAGTGCCGTAAAACAAACACAATATCCATGCCTCACCGGGATTCAAACCCGGACTCGTTTCGGACGAATTGTATCAGAAACCATAGTTTAGATCACTACGCCACCAGGGTGAGATAAATTTGTTTTTTATTTTGACCAGGACAAACAGGTAACCGGCCAAGGCAAGACCCAAAACCAGAGCCTTTTACGGTCAAACCAAGGGGTATGGTAAGCATAACACGTCGTTATTATTATTATTATTATTATTATTATTATTATTATTATTATTTTCACTTCATTTTTTATTCCTGCTTTTTTTTCTTCATATTGCTTCTGAACGAAATGGCATGATTTTTGTTGAAATTAATATTTCCTACCATATGGATTTTACAGTACACGATTCAGTAATTATGATTTAAATGTTTCTGAATTTGAAATGTGGATTTAATATCGCGTTTCCGATTAAATAATTTATCTTTACTTTTTTGACTTCCAAGTGGCATCATTTTCTACCCGTGCGGTCCGCTAGACTCGTGTCTGTTGTTTACATTCACTGCAGAAGATGGACGTGAGAAATGGGATTGTTTAATTTGTGGTAAATCGAGCGAGTTAGACGTGCTCGAAGTCATATTGCTGTTCTAGTAATATTTTTGTTATCAGTTTGCACAAAAAGTTATTCTGGTGAGACATATACTTAAATATCACGTATAATTGATGAATTGGATATCTGATTACATCACGCCTCCCGTATCTTCTTTACTGATGAATTTTTTAGACGTGTATATTCAACCATAACAATAAAATTGATTATTGAGTAGTTCTTGCTACGTAAGAACGGAACATGTGGAGCGGTCTTGTACCTTTTGAATATCATTTTGTCGTACTTCCCGGCTAGTAACAAACTGAATATGTCCCACCTGTGGCTTGGAACTGGCTGAGCTTCGCGTGCCTCATCGGTACGATGCTGGCCATTCCCCTCTCTTCGGTCCCAAATTCGGGACAGGCGACCTCTTACGTCAGTGAATTCTCATAGGAGTTATAGAGAAGGGGGAAATGTAAAATGTATCTAGTTGGGAATTTGTCTCCTACAGTGGGCTCTACAGCACTAGGTTCTGACTTCTTGTGCAGGTTTTAAATCCAAATGTGAGGTATATCTGTAATTCCTTGTGGACTTGGAATGCCTATGGGGGTCAGTAGGCTCATACGAAAAAAACAAAAACGATTTGTTTTATGAGGAACACTATGAACTGTTAAACATGGCATTGCTTCCTGGACCCAGTGGCATAGCCAGAAATTTCTTAGGGGAGGGGCGGGTTCATGGAAATGGTTCATTGGTGAAAGTCTCATATTACATATCCATCGCTTTAAATTCGTACTCAATCCATCCTCAAGGAGGGGCGTGGGGGGCGTGGCACGAGAACCACCCCCTTGGCTACGCCTCTGGACCAGTTGACTGGTAGGTTCTTTTCCGGCAGTGGGTTTGGTTCATGCTACCATTGGCTTGTAACCATCACTAATTTTATTCAAACCAGAGTGGAACCCGGGTATAATGCTGTCATTTATACCATGGAATCGCCGCCCCGGTGGCGCAGTGGTCTAAGGCGTTGGCCTCTGATCATTCGCCCGAAAGGGGTCCGGGTTCGAATCCCGGTGAGGCATGGATGTTGTGTTTGTCTTACGGCACTGGCTCTCTCCCTTCCCTAGAACCAGTGACCCTAAATTAGGGACGGGCGACTGCTTATAGCCCATTGAGTTACTCACGGTGGTCGTTAAACCTCCAATAAAAAAAAACCAAAAACCATGGAATCGGATGTAACGCTGGTCTGATCGTGTTCCCCAAACAAAATACATACTCATATTCGGATATACCTCTGATATCTCTGGAACACAGTTATCGCCTTGTCTCATATACTGGCATTATAACAGGCTTCCACTGTATAAAAATGTGGTAGTTCTACTCTAGATGTTAAACAAAATGCGGATTGTTTTGTTAAAGATTTTCGCATCAGATTATGAAAATTTTTTTTCTTTGCAGTTTAGTGACCATTGTTAGCAACTCTTATGGGCTATAAGCAGTCCTGTATCCCTAATTTAGGAACACTAGTTTTAGGGAAAGGTCAGAGCCAAGGGCCACTGATCCACCAGGACAGCTTATGGGATTTTAGAAAAATTAGTGAAAGTTTTACTTTAGAAATCTTGTTCATTTTCAAAGTACTGTAGATTCTGGTTAATTGGGACATGTCAGGTAGCATTGTTCTCAGGGCTTGAAAAATACCATGCCCAGGGCATGTAAATTATTGGCCTGGGTAGGTAAAAAACAAATCTAGTTGCCTGACCTGGCAACTAAATTTTAGAAAATAAAAGTTTGGAATGGAGAATTTCCTCCCGTTAGGAAAAAAGACCGTTGTCAAATGTCATTTTTTTCATTTCACTGCAAATCACTAGAAGTTATATTATTGTTACAAAGTGCCAAAGACAAGAGAATATCATTACTTCAATTATATCATGCTCTAGGTCCAGAAAAGTGGGGTCATATGTAGTTTTGTTCCAATTGTATACAGTTAGCAATGGGGGGTGGGGTTTTAGTATGAACATTACCGACGCTGATACTTAGTTTATCTGAACAGCAAGCAGCTTGTTACTTCAGCTGCAGTTGATCAAGTTGTGTTTTTCCAATGCTTTTTTGGGGGGGGAATAAAACAATGAGAGTTTAACTTCTAGTAAGTAAATATGTGAAATTCCCAATCAGTCAGCGGTTGTTACAAATTCATATTCACATTGCTGAGTGATGTGATTTCAGAATCGGAATCTACATTATTGGTAAAATGTAAACATATACAGGCAGGCACTACGATGAAGTGAACAAAAAAGTGCCACCGCATAGTTCAGGAATCGTGCATAAATAATTTAATTCATGATTGCTACACTATTTAAACTGTTGTATATTTAAACTATGATTATTTTATTTTTCTGCAAAACAAGGATATATTTTTAAAATGTATGAACATTACTAAATTCCTCAAATACCAATTTTAGCATTATTGCGTTTCTTAAAACTTGAGATACACGCTTTTGTGCATTGGACATTTTAAATACAGACCCTTAAAATGCAAAATATGAATAACAATTTTATCATATTTTTCAAATTAAAATGAATTAGGCTTCTAATTTGTTAACTTAAAAGATAACTTTTCGTGGGCATCCAGATTTTACTATGTAAGCAGATAAATAATTTCTGCACATGCCCAATCGGGCATGTAACTTTTCAGATATTTTTCAAGCCCTGGTTCTGTTTGCAATAAATATGTGTCTGTAGTGAAGATCTGACACATCATTTTACCCAGATTTTACTATGTAGTGTATGATTTTACTATGTAAACAGATAAATAATTTCTGCACATGCCCAATCGGGCATGTAACTTTTCAGATATTTTTCAAGCCCTGGTTCTGTTTGCAATAAATATGTGTCTGTAGTGAAGATCTAACACATCATTTTACCCTTATGTTTTTATATCTTGTACTAGATAATGTTGAAACTGTACCATTTAGTGTTGCAACTGGAGAAAAATTGGGAAGGTTAATAATCATTAACTGGATTAAATACTTTATGTAATGAAAGAAAATATATTTTACAGTACAAAAGAGAGACTTTAGCTGTCGCTTCACCGAGTGTATTGTGCATATTAAAAATAAAGGTGCATCTGGTATATAATTGAAATTACTATTTGCCAATGACAACAGTTTACTGTGGATGTAAGCAAAACATATTTTGTTTTAAAAGTATGGCATTAATGAAACATTTTCCTTCCATTGTTTGCTTTTTATCATCATTTCCATGCCATGTTTTTTCATGCTTTTTTTTAATTTTTATTTTTATTTAATAAAGTAGTTGGTGAACATTCAAATTAATGCCAACTTATGTTTCTTTAGATGCCAGGTTGTTTCTCGGAGATTCTAATGTTATTGCAGTGATGGTCATTAATACAAATTGTATAGTATTAGAAGGACCTGCAAATGCACTTGATACAAACAAAGATACCACTCAGGTTGTTGTTGCAGGTAGAAATGGTATGTATTTCATCTGTGCAGTATGCTTTTTGGCTGAATTGTGTTTTGGGATATTGTGCATTTATAATATTGAGAAATAATTAAATGGTCTCAGTAAATTAATATGTGAATTTTTTAAGGTATTGAAGCCATGATTTTTATTTGGCATTGTGTCAGTCATTCCGTAAATACTTGCCATTTTTGAATCACAAGCAGTACAGAATATTCAAAGCAAACTGAATTTGCTTGTACCACTTACTGGTCATCCATGTAACATTTCTCAGAAAAACTTGAAAATTTCATCACCCTGGAGTGGGAATCGAACCCCGCATCTCCCAATTACCGGTCAAGTATGCTAACCATTACACCATCCAGGACAGCGAGGTTCCAAGCAACTGAGACATAGTAATCTGGAAGTCCTCAGATTTTCACTAGTCGAAGCATCCCTGCTTCCTCATAGCGCTTTGACCCAATTCCCATCTGGACAGATGCAGGTCGGAGGTCACCAGTACCACAGATAAATCAGTGAAAGAATAAATATTCTTCATAATACATGGGAAATTGACAGAATATTTAAAGCAAATTGAATTTGCTTGTACCACTTACTGGTCATTCATGTAACATTTCTCAGAAAACTTTGAAAATTTCTTCACCCTGGAGCGCGACGAGTAAGTGGGATGAGCAGGATCAGAATTTTCAAGTTATCATGTTACATGGATGACTAGTAAGTGGTACAAGCAAATTCAGTTTGCTTTGAATATTCTGTAGATTTCCCATGTATTATGAGGAATATTTCCTCCTTCACTGATTTATCTGTAGTGCTTGTGACCTCTGACCTACATCCGTCTGGATGAGAATTGGGTCAAAGCGTTATGAGGAAGCAGGGATGCTTTGACAGCAAAAATCTGAGGACTTTCAGATTCCTATGTCTCAGTTGCTTGGAACTTCACTGTCCTGTGTGGTGTAATGGTTAGCATACTCAACTGGTAATCTGGAGATCCAGGGTTTGATTCCTGCTCCAGGGCGATGAAAGTTTCAAGTTTTCTGAGAAATGTTACTTGGGTGACCAGTAAGTGGTACAAGCAAATTCAGTTTACTTTGAATGTAAGGTCAGGTGATGCGTAACATCACAGCCTCTCCTTGACAAATGTCAACCCCGCCTTCTCGTGGTGCATCCTGTTCCTACTAAAGGGGCTCTGACGACCGCCAATAGCGGTATAACTATACCATCGGGATTAGAGGAAATGCTATCCCACACTCACCAACCCGCTTGGCCAGCGTGGTGAGTTATGGCCTAACCCCTCCGAAATGACTCCACAACTTAAATCTTGGCCCTCAGTCTCCGGCAGCTGGAATGTACCTGGCCAAGGCAGCGGCCAGTGCGACATGAAGGCAGAGGGTGCTAAGAATCCCCAGAGGACCAGACTAGGCTGCCATCTGATGCTGACCTTGGTTACATATAATGGACGCTCCCTATCTTCTGATTCAAGGCTTCTTGAATTGGAAGAGGAACTACAAAGAATCAAGTGGGACATCGTCGGGCTAAGTGAGGTAAGGAGAAGATCTCATTGAACTGAAAAGTGGACATCTCTTCTACTATCGTGGGACAGATACTGGCAGAACTAGTGGTGTTGGATTTATAATAAACAAGAAACTGAAGGATAAAGTTGTAGAAGTTGAAAGTTTCTCTGACAGAACTGCACGACTCGTTATCCAACTCTCGAGAACATACCAGGCTCAGATTATTCAAACTTATTCACCCACCACAAGTCATCCTGAAGAAGAAATTGAAGAATTTTATGAGGAAATTCATCTAAATAATAAAGGTAAGCAGCACTTGAAGATAATTATGGAAGATTTCAATGCAAAAATAGGGCAACGGCAACAGAATGAAACTTCAGTAGGTAAATTTGGTCACAGCAACAGAAACCAGCGTGGAAATACTCTCGTTGAGTTTGCAGAGGCAAAAGGGTTTTTCATCTTGAACTCCTTTTTCTAGAAAAAGCCACACAGAAAATGGACATGGAGACATCCAAATGGGACGGCAAGTGAAATTGATTTTATTATATGTAACAAAAAATTGGTCATAGAAGACTGCAGTGTGCTAAACAAGTTCAACACAGATAGTGACCATAGATTGGTGAGATGTAAGGTGCACCTCAACACTAAACTCGAACGTGGCAAGCACATAAGACAAACAAAATGTTTTGACATAACCAACCTTAAAAAACACCATAATACCTTCAAGTTGGAACTGAAGAACAGATTCTCTGCTTTAGAAGGTCTAACATTGGAAGAAGTGGATATTTTTTAAGTTAACAGAAAAGTAACCAAAGCTCTAATGGAAACAGCAACAAAATTAGCTGGGTCTAAGAACAAGTTGCATGTGAACAAATTATCAGGAAAAACCAAAATGTTGATGCAAAAAAGAAGAGAGATGAGGACAACTAAAGAAGATGTGACTTCCAAAGTGGAATATATAAAGCTATGCAAGACAGTACAAAAAGTATCACTGAAGACGTATGGAAATTTTACTGTGAACTAGTGAGGAAAGCAATTGAAAACAACCAAAGCCTAAAGATAGCAAAGGGACATCTCAGTAAGGGAAGAAAACAGATTATGGCACTGAGAAAAGAAGACGGTTCTGTAACAAGAAATTGAGGCAAAATTTTGACAAGAGTGAAAGATTTCTACTCCAAATTATATGAAAGGGATGATGCATGTACTCTAGACATCATGAAAGGTACAAGTACCAGAGCTCTTCCAGTCCTCCCAGCAGAAGTTGCACATGCAATCAAGAACATGAAGTGGGGAAAAGTTCCAGGAAAAGATGGAATTACTGTAGACATCATACAAGAAGCAAGTGGAGAAATCGAAACAGTACTCGCCCAAATTTTCACTCGATGCCTTAATGAAGGGAAGATTCCTGAGGATTGGAACAACGCTACAATGATCCTGCTACATAAAAAAGGTGACATTGAGGATCTCAGGAACTACAGACCTATCAGCCTCCTATCAGTGGTTTATAAAATCTTCACTAAAATTCTTTCACACCGTTTGAAGGTAACACTGAAGATGGCTCAACCGAGAGAACAAGCTGGATTCAGGAGTGGCTACAGCACAATAGATATCCACGTACTGAGAGAACTAATTGAAAGAGCGAGGGAATACGAACTTCCATTGTGCATGGCTTTTATCGATTATGAAAAAGCCTTTGATTCAGTGAAACCATCAGCAGTTACAATGGCTCTGAAATCCTGCGGTATTGAAGATGCATACATTAATATTATTAATAACATCTATGAAAATGCAAGTGCAAAGATTCGGCTGTTTGAAAATACAACACACATAAAAATTGGAAAGGGAGTGAGACAAGGTGACACCATATTTCCAAAGCTTTTTAATGCCACATTGGAAAATGTCTTTCAATCACTGAACTGGGAAAACAAAGGGATAAAGATTAATGGAGATTATCTAACCCACCTTCGTTTTGCTGATGACGTAGTCATTTTTGCAACTACCCCACCAGAGCTGCAGAGTATGATCCAGGAACTTGCTGACAAGAGTAAAGAAGTGGGATTAAAAATGAACTTTCAGAAGACAAAAGTGATGTTCAATGCTTTTTCAAGAAATGAAGATTTATCGATTGATGGAGAAAAGCTGGAGATAACAGACACGTACGTTTATCTTGGACAGCAGATATTAAGTGAGGGTCACATTGATGAAGAAATTAATCTATGAACAAAACTTGCCTGGAGAGCTTTTGGAAGAAACAGCATAATTTTCAAGAGCAATATGCCATTATGTTTTAAAAGAAAAGTGTTTGATCAATGCATCCTTCCAGTGCTTATGTATGGTGCAGAGATGTGGACCTTAACTAAAAGAGACATACAAAGGCTGCAGACAACTCAAAGAACCATGACAGGTGCATGCTTGGTGTAACCAGGAGAGATAAGAAGAGGAACTCGTGGATCCGAAAAATGACAAGTGTGGAAGACATCATGATCAGAGTTAAATCCCTGAAATGGCAATGGGCTGGGCATACTGCCAGAAGGACAGACTATCGATGGACAGCCAAAATTGTAGATTGGATTCCAAGGGATAGGAAAAGACCCAGAAGAAGACCACATGGGAGATGGGTGGATGAAATTCGAAAGTATGCAGGAGTGACATGAAGGAGACTGGCACAAGACAGACCGTTTTCGGAGGAAACTTGGGGAGACCTTCGTCCAGCAGTGGATTGATAATGGTTGACAATGATGATGATGATGTCTCAGTTGCTTGGAACTTCACTGTCCTGGGTGGTTAGCATACTCAACTGGTAATTTGGAGATGCAGTGTTCGATTCCTGCTCCTGTGCAATGAAATTTTCAAGTTTTCTGAGAAATGTTACTTATGTGACCAGTAAGTGGTACAAGCAAATTCAGTTTGGTATGAATATTCTGTTGATTTTCCATGTATTATGAAGAATATTTATTCCTTTACTGATTCACTAGCAGCACTTCATATAAAGAAAAACATGAATTATATTTAATATAATGTATAGACCAATAGAACTGATGATACGGTTCTTAACATGGCAATCAGGATACTCCGAATTGCATCGCCTTGAATTTGGAATTGAACCTACATCTCACAATTTTTGTTCAAGCATGCTGTTGAAGTTCCAAGAATCTGAACAACCTATTAGTTTTGTGAGTTGAAGCAATCCAATGCTTCTTTGTTGTGTAACAAATCATCAGTATCTCAGACATGGGAATTATGAAAGAAATGTTCTTCACAAATACATGGAACAATTGCAGGATTATTAACATGGCAATCAGAATAACCTGAATTGCGTAGTTTACTGTTCAACGTGCTACACCACATCAATCGGTAAACTTGAAAGTTACATCGCCCTGTAGCGGAAATCAAACCCACATCTCCTGATTTCTGTTTGAGAGTGCTATTCATTACACCAACCAGGACAACAAAGTTCCAAGTATTTGAAGATGAAGCTCCAGGACAATGTAGTTTTCAAATTTCTAAAATGTTGTTATATGTTGAACAGTAAACTAAGCAATTCAGTGTTAACGATCCTGTAGTTGTTTCATGTATTTGTGAAAAATATTTCTTCCATAAAATTTCCACACAATCGATGATATTTTGCCTCCTTACCAACGAGGTTTTATTTCCTGCTCTGAAGAAGTTTGAAGCTTTGAAAGTAAAGATGCATGGAAGCCTTTCTGAAAATTTTCTACATGTTGAAAAGTTTCATTATTAACCTTGGAACGGTAATGTTAAGCAATAATACAGTATCGGTAACGATGAGTAAAAATTACACATATGGTAGATATTTACAAATAAAAGTTGTTTTTAACTAAGTTATTAGAAACTTTTTCATTCCTCTGTTTAGTTTACATAATTTTGATAAACTTGTAAAAGTTTGATGCCAATAAATTCAAAATAACCTGAATAAAGTACATATTAAAACATCACACTTTTCAAAACGAAGATAAGAAAATGCATTTGTAACTGAAATATTACATCAGTCTTTGCTAATACTAAATTAAGTTTTTATGTTTAATGATACTGTAGATTTCACTAAATGAAAATTGAAATTGAAGTTTTGATAAAAAAAAATCTGTTTTAGCATTCCATGCATTTCTTCACTTGATGCTCCCTACAAATTGGCTTCTGGCAGTCAATGCAGTATGTAATTGCATGCTTCCATTTGATATATGAACAATATGTGCAGTACTTTCGTGATCCATGTTGGGATTTAGCATCACTCTTAGTAGGAAGTTCTTTTCTTCCTTGTGCTTCCTCTGTAACTGCTTTTAGTTTTTTGTTTATTTTGGGAAGAGCCAATCTGTGTTGCTGCCATTCTTGTGTCAGATGTTTATCTAAAGATTGCAGGAATTGCAATCTGCTTAGTGGCTTACCCCCTTCCTTATTTTTTTTTATAATAATTGTAAACATAAATCACAAATGCATTTAGATTAGCTATATTCAGCATGTTATAAAAAAACAAAGGCCATCTTTTAGTCTTGAGACCGCAGTTGATGTTTTGGCATATTTGATCAAATGAGTCAACTCCACCTTTTGCACAGTTGTAATTCTTCACTTTTTTGGGTTTCTTTGTATCCTCATTGATTGCTGAATCATGGTGAATGGAAGATATCAATGTTACAAGTTTGTTTTGTTTTGGTTTGTATGACACAGCAGTGAAATCTTCATGAAATACAAAGGCAGATGTTCTGGGTTTTCTGTTGTAGAAATTGCTGTCTACAAAAATAAAGCCATTATTCCTAACTAAGACAGTATCAGAAATTTTTATATTTTCTGCATCAACAGATTCTTCTTCACATCTTTGCTCTTTATATACAGTTGCATCTACCGAACATTTAGTGCATGATCTCTTTTGTTCTTACCTTGCTTCTGAAGTACTTCAGTTTTTCTAACCTCGTCACAAATCAATTCTTCACTATCATCTAACTCCTTTTCTTCTGATTCCCTTTCCTCTTGTAAACCACTTTCTTCTTCACTTTCAGTGGCATCTGGTAATTCTTGCAAAATAGTAATATTTTCACTATCAGTTTGTGACTTCTAAAATACCCAAAATGGAGCACAACAGACATCAAAGATGAGATATAAAAATCTTCACGGAAAATAATTTAGTGCTTATTAGTAACTCTGCAAAATATTTATGCATAAGAATTATCGCGCACTGGTAAACATGCATAAAATTTCCGTACAACAATTTACTTGTATTGGTAATGATGAGTAAAATTTCCGTAAGTAGCCTTCAGATGATGTCACTGTGTAAAATAACTATGACACAAGGAGCTGACACTGTGATGGAATCATGGGGTCAACAGCCCGAGGAGAGTATAGCTTTGCCTGATTGGATATCTGCTTAAACAATGGAGCATGATATTCTTTTTCTTATGCCATATGCGTAAAATTCACATACATTACCATTCTACGGTTAGATGCTGCTGTGACACTGAGAATTTGGTGAAAGTCTGATTGGGTGAGGTGCAACAAGTAAGTATGTGGTGGACAGGGCATTCATTCCAAATCAAATTCCCAGATTTTTTGGATGGTTCCTTTTGCCAAATGGGGCTGTGTGTTGGTATCCTGATGAGGCATGACTCACTCTCTACTGACCAGCAAGAATTGAGTACTCTTAAAAGCAGCAACCAAACAGCTGACTTGATGCCATCATATCTTAGTAATGGAATCATTTGGCGCACTGGTAAAGTGGACAGTTCTTTTGGTATTCCAGAAATGTTCAGCAGGACCTTCTGTGGATGCTGATCACTTCTCGCTTGTGCAGGAACTGAAATGCATTGAACAATCCATTACCATCTGTGTTTAGAGTTTGTATAAAATGCCCACTTTTTGTTTTCGTAACCATGTGATCCCAAAACTGGCTCCTTGCATTGATGGTTGTACAAAAGCAAATATTATGACTTGCTGCTTGCAACTTTATAAAGCTTTGCACTTATTGTTAAAAGATGATGCCAGTGACTGATAGAGTTTACACAAAGTGGGCAGTTATTTCTTCTAATGCAAATGAGGTTTGCATTCACCATGACTTTCAGCATGCCTTTATTGAGCTGGATTGCCTGTTTATCAAGTCAACTGTGGCAGCATTTACTTTCTGTCCCTGTACCATTTAAGGGAATATATTAAAAAACACATTTACTGAATTTGGTGAATCATTAAGAATTATTTTTTAATCAAAATGTGTTTAAACTGTTCAGGTAGAATATTAATTATTTAAATTACCATAGCTGTTTTATTTCGAGTCTTCAGTAATTTGTTTTGCTTACATTTCAGCACATTGCTTCCACTTCTGCAGACTTTTAATATTATTTTTCAACACAATAAATAAATTTGGGCATAAATATGTAAAGATTAAATAGCAAGTACTAAAAAATTTAAATATGCACTTAAGTTATAAATTACCTAGAAGAGTTTAAATAAGGAAGCTTTCAACGGATAACTTCTGTCTTTTTCTACCAAGGAAATGATCAATGGTGGTAAGTAGTTGCCAGATGATATGTATTGTCAGATATATTGTTTTTCTTTTAAAATTGATTTTCATATTAATGGAACAATAAAAGAATGATCTGAATTACAGTTAATGGAGCTGAGAAACATTTCAAACTTTCCTTGTAACAAAAAAAAATGATCAATGTAGTAGTTCTTTGGACTGACGTCAAACAAACTGCCCAGTTTGTTTAGTGTCAGTCCAGAGAAGTTTAGCAGAAAAGTGTCGATAGTTTCCTCTATGGACATCGTTTTTGTGCTCCAATGAACAGCTGTTGGTGCTGCAGTAAATGCTTCAGTGTACATGGTGGTGCACATAAAACTGACCCCAAATGTGAAAGATAGTTTTATTTGCTCATAATGTATGGTACATTTAAGTTACATTTGGCATGGTAAATAAACAGTATTTTTAACGTAAAAAAAGGCTGTAATGTCAACAGTTCATATGCATGTTTATCAGCATTTTTACATACCTTTCGAAAGTCTGTGTTGGAATAAGTTTACATTTGCCTCGATGCATTTTTCCACTTGCCGAAGCATGTTCAGCAAAATGCCCCACAATTTGGTGACTGAAAAGCTGGTGATCTCTTGCCATATGTTGGTTTTCAACTCTTTGAACTTTTAAGGGTTGTTGCAGTAGACAGATTATAAAGCTCATTATATGTAAGATATTCTTCAATATTCTACAAATTTAAATTCAGGTTAAAACATCTATAGCAGAACCATAGTTGTTTTTAAATTTATGTGCACACAATTATAAGAATTACAAGGTTGCTTACCTATTTTCACATTTCACTGCACGTTTCATTCTTTCTGCCGTCATGCGTGGTTCAAGCCTCCGGTGCGGTGTTCTATTTTTGGTCTTCAGGTTCTTTCAAATGTTCTACGAACACTCTAAGTCCATGAAGTGCCTTGTTGTCCAGGTTGCAAAATTGTATCCTCCCCTCCCACCTTTCCCACCAGCATGTAAAACCTAACCTTCATTGCTAAAAACCCAATTCTTGAACACAAAAATCTTTTGATATTATCAACGAACATAAGCTGCCTATTTACAAACATACAAAACACCGAAGGAAAATGTTAAAAACGTATATACAACTATTTACATGCGACTCTTCTTCTCAACACCCCATGAACAACCAACCAAACCCTAAGCCATTCCAACGCCGACTGCCTCGAGTACTTTCTACCCTCTACTGGGTTGTCTTCAGGAGGTGTTCTAGATGTTTTCTCTTCTGCCACTGCAGCAAGAGCGAGCGACACGCCCGACTTCCTTGCTCCGCCCCATCGTCATCCACTAAAAGCTACCACCGTGGCTCCATCTGTTATTGACTTTAGTGAATTATTTTTTTCCCCCCTTCTGTGTTTTTTTTTTTTTTTTTTTGGTAAATTTTTATTAGTTCTTTCCGTTTTTCATTCGAACCACGCACGACGGCAGAAAGAATAAAACGTGCAGTGAAATGTGAAAATAGGTAAGCAACCTTGTAAATTCTACAAATTTGGTTTGTTTAAAGTCACTCCTCAGAGAATCAGAACTTTTCACCTAAACTTACTGCTCTCTGCAGAAATCTTACTTTAAATAATCTAAATTCTCTGCGTAATAAAACTGTTCATTTTGTTTGGAGTGTAAAAGAATCGCTCCCAATCTCTCCCCCTCCCACCTGATTGCATATGTAGGTTGTGCCACACAGTGGTGAATTTGTGGCTGCATATTATTATTGTACTGTTTTATAGTATATCGTGTTATCATATTTATGTTTATGCACTCATTTTAATAAATTCAATTGCAGTGTTCAAGATATTTAGTATTGAACCTAACACATTTGTGGAACGCCTCAATTTACGAGTTGGAAAAAACCCAAACCTAAATTTCAGTTGTGCAGATGTTGTTTGGAATCCCGTGGAAGGTAACTGTTCATATTTTTTTCATTTTAAAAGCTTTTTTTTTTCTTTTAAGTTGACATCTGGCACTACTGATGTTATGTTGCACAGTTTGTTTTAAGAAAATCAGTAATTTATTAGTAGAAGGCATTGCATGTGCAGTGTATACATTTCATTTTTATTTGCTGATATACTCATGTGAATAGTGTGCGATGTATGGCGGTATTTGATGGCTGCTATCTTCCATATCTGTTTTCTCTATGCTTGTAAGCATAATTTTTTTTATGTTCATCAGTGTTGTAATAAAAAATGAAGCAAGATATGAATTTTGTTTTTGTCCGACTTTATTTGTCATGGCAATATTGTTTCTCATGAGAGTGCTGTGATAGCAAATGATCAAATGCGTGAACATATCTTATGTATATCAGTGTGTAATCTACTCAACACACATGCAGCATTCTGCTTTAAAAGAAAATGCCACTCGGTTTGTATTTAAATGTGGTATTACAACAGGGTGAAAATTAACTGAAATCTTTGGCGGAGCAATTTTGCTCCTCGAATTTAGCATTGCAGAGCAATTGAGTAATTAGGTGGAGAACTTTTGATACTTTTTTTTATTTAAGTGACTAATAATAATTTATTGGGTTGTCAGAAAAGTCATGACATATTTTAGCCTTGTTTTGCAAAGGTCATTTATTGATAGAAAGAACAAAGATCAATCAATGATATAATGCCCGTTTTGTTCGATAACCTTTTGCCATCTTTCAGTGAGCTGCAGAATGCCTCGTTCATAGAAGGACCTGTCTTTCGTGGTGAAAAACTGTACAAGGTGCTGATTTACAGCCTCATCTGAATTGAACATTATACCATGCAAGGACTGTTGAAGAGAGCGAAACAAGTGGAAGTCTGACGGCGCAAGATCAGGTGAGTATGCTGGGTGTGGCAACACATCCCACCCAAGCTACAATAATTTTTGGCGGGTGATCAAACTTGTGTGTGGTCTCGTGTTGTCGTGATAGAACACAACACCTTTACGATGAACGAGCTCTGGATGTTTCTGGATGATGGATTCGTTCAAACTATCCAATTGCGGACAGTACACATTCAAATTGATTGTTTGGTTCCGTGGTAGGAGCTCAAAAAACAAGACACCTTTAAAATCCCACCACACTGAGACCAGAACCTTCCGCTGATGAATGTCTGCTTTGGATGTCGTTTGAGGCGAAGTAGCACGTCGTGACCAAGGCCGTTTGCACAGTAATTTGTTGTACACAATCCACTTTTCATCACCAGTTGTCAGTCGCTTCAAAAAAGGATCGTTTCCCTCACGTTTCATGAGCATATTGCAGATGTTTATACATGCTGTCAATTGAGCTTCTTTGAGTTCATGAGTAACCCACACATTGAGCATGCTTACGTATCCCGGCTTCTTCAGGTGGTCGTGACCGCTTCAATGATGGATGTGCAATGTGGCTGCAATCTCCTCGTGTCGTGTAACGTGGGTTTGACTCGATCAATGCCTTGATTTGGTCGTCTTCATCCTCGGTGGGCCTCCCGGACTGAGGAGCATCGTTGAGGTCAAAATCACCAGCACAAAATTTTGCGAACCACCGCTTGCATTGACATTCTTGTAGAGCATTATCACCGTACACTTTACGCAACTTTTCACAAGCTTGATGCGCGTTCTTCCCTTTACGGAAGTAAAGCAGTAAAATATGGCGAAAATGCACAGTTTGGTCTTCCATCTTCAACTTGATGTCAAATCTCCACAAATTAACCAAATCACTCACTATTCCGTTTAGACTGCAGCTAGAACTGACACCTGTCAAATGCCATTGCGAGAACAGAGTTGCGCATGCCTCTAGTACTTCCAAAACCGCCCAACCGCCATCGGGTGCCAAAATACGTCATGACTTTTGCGACAACCCAATAGATTGCTTTGCTCATTCCTCCAGGCAATTTTTGTTTGAGAAAACACTCTTTTGCAACATGGGGGCATTGGATCAAGCAATAATAAAAATACAAGAGCTACTTTTTTTTTTTTAGGCTTTTGCAATTTAAATCATTTTTGGCAGTTTTAAATAAATAACCTATCTTCTCACTTGAAATGAGTCCGGTGAATTCTTCTTTCTGAAATATTTCTTTAATAATGTGAAATTCTTCATCAAGTTAATCCATGTTGATATTTTGAATTATGTGTATAAGTACAGAATCTCCAAATTCTGTAAAAACAACAATTCTACTTTTCTGTGAAAGTTGGTGTTAGAGAAGTCACATCTTTCATTATAAATGTCTCAATCCTCTTGCATAAGACAGACAAATCTTGTTCACATCTTTGTCTTATTCTATCAGAGGTATTCTTTACAGTATATTTTACACTATCAGAGGTATTCTTTACCTATTAGAGATAGGTCTTTCCCTCAGTTTAGAATTAACCGAAAATCTAAAATAGCGATTTCCCATTCTTCTCTCCAAGTTTTTCTTGTGTGAGTTCATAAGTTGATAAACAATTACTTCACTAAAATTATAAACTCTAATGATTCAATGCAACAGTAAACAAATTTAAGGCTTGACTTAAGAAATTGAAATATGTTTCTGCCACATTATCATTAAATTGAAAACTTTTCAAGTAACATTAGGGATTTTTTCTCTGCCCAATGATTTGAATAAGCGTTTTAGAAGTTGCCAAACTTTTAACAATCTATAAGTAGTAGGTGAAAGAGATATCCATTTAATCAGCATGTGGTGAAGGATATTTACAGGTTTTATGCCCACAGAAGCATAGAAATGTCACTGTTTCTGGTTTCTTTTGGCTGAGTTGCTAAAGTGAAGCATTAAGGACAATATTTTCAATATCAACAGTAAGCTTTGATGTGGCATATCTACAAGCATTGTAAATAGTTCATGCTGAACAGTTGGCTGTTAAAAAGAATTCATTGACATCTTTCAACTTTTTAGATACTCTGGAATTCTTACCTAGTATTATGTCCTGTAAAAGGATGTATATAATCCACATTTAGACCTTGGTTTTCTAACCTGTCCCTTATTTGTGAGGCAATTTGGAAAGAGTCCTCTTTGCTATCATCATAAAAACCAATTAAGCAATTATGTACCCCTTGTAGGTCAAAGTACCTTAACATTGAAGGAAAGCATTTTCAATTTCCCTGTTTTTTATTTTTTTTTATTTTTTTTAATTTTAAGGCATTAGTTGCTATGGTAAAATACAGATTTTCTTTTATGTAGTCCAAAAGCTGAGTTACTGAAAAGGAGGCTAAAACATTTGAACAAAGTTATTTGGTTTTACTTTTGCCACCAGTCATATTTCCACTTACTGCTGAGTTATTGCTTGGTCCATTTGCACACTGCTGTCAATACTTCAATATAAATGTGATGACAAACTCCATGATACACTTAGTGCAATTCAGTGGCTATGACTGCATCATCATCAGATGTTGATGTTTCAAAAATCGTTTTGTAAATCATTTGATTAATATACACCACTTAAGTTATACCTATGTTTACTCATTTATAGTGCTTACTAATATCAGCCTTTCCACAGTTACCAATATCAATGTCACATCTGCAAGCACTACAGGAGGCATAATGTTCACCTGTACCACTTTTAGAAATAGGCTTGAATTATTTTCTCCACTTCATATATTTTCCCTTCAGCTTGATTAATGTTATCCAAAGAAAGTAGCACAGGAAGTCGGAAACGATCCAACAAAATACACAAACTCAGTTTGAGACAGATAATGCTGAACAACTATGAGCTGGAGTGGTAGGAGTGTTTTACCTTTACTCCTGGTTATAGGCACATTGCTCACATGTGACCATAAACCCTGTCTTGTCTTCCATACCATATTTCTGGTCATTAAGGATGCTTTAGCATTGAAAGGAAAATGACTTCAGAACATGGGTAAAAGTATTCTGTCATACGATGGAAACTCCGTCATCCGTTGTTCTGTCAGACACTCTCCATCAAACTCTTTGTCATAACAAAGAATTTCAGATTCTGTTTTTTTTTTTTTTACTGAAAACATAAAATAAATTAATCGCATGGCGAGGAAGGATCATAGGTACACATTTGTTGTGCCACAACAATATTCAAACGAATTTGAATGGGGTTCTATTCTCTCTCGCCAGGCCAAGACGCATGGTGTCATGATATCATCACCTGTGACAGATCAAGATTGAAGGTGCACAGTTATGAAACTGTATCTTGTGTAAAACATATGCCAAAGAGTTATGGTACCAAAGCAACGAAGTATCGGATTAAGTGCAAAAGTCATGTCTCAATGCATTTATTGAATACCAAAAACATTCCAAAAGCAAAAGTTAAATGCTGTAGAGGAGCAAAGAAAGCACTTGCAAACTTATGCCACAACCAAAACTGTAAGAAAAACTGGATCAAGAAAACAGGGTAAACCAGCCACACAGATAAGGAAATCTGAGTCTCAGCCTTCTAAAAAAACGATTTCCCGAAACCTTAAATCTCAAGAAAAACTGAACAAACAAAAATGAGTGCAAAATTAGGAACACCATCAATAAATATGACAAAAAGCTTGCCAATTCATAAAGCATTCTGAAAACCCATGGGAGGTGGAAACAGTCACTCTTCCATATCGGTAAGCATGCCAGTTCCAGCTAAAAGGAAAACAGCAGACCAAAAAAGCCAAAATCCAGCCAAGCAGTTTTTCAAGTCCTGACTAGTAAGTGGTGTTGCAAGTTACATATTTGTATAAGATTAGCATTTGTATAACTGAGTCTTCATTACCTTTTTTGGAGTTCCATACATTGCAAAAACCCTGAAATAAAGTTCATTTATACTTAAAAAAAAAAATTATGTAAGTATATTCTTTAAATTTTAGATTTATGTACATCACTATACAAGGTTCTTAGGAAAGTCCGTTTACTCCCCCCCCAACTATTAAACTGCATATTGTACTGCCACGGAAGTAACGTGTACCTATAGCAAAGTGACCATGCGCAATCGATTGGACGTGCTTGTAGTGCCTCTAGTGACAAAATACGGGACTTAGCAAAACTAACTCAGAAACCCAGAGAGATACGCAAAAAAGTCCAATTACAAAATGAAAGAGCGGTGTTTATTTAGTACCAAATGACACTTGGTTCAACAGAAACACTTACAGAAAAGACAAGAAAGTGCTAACAAAGCGTCAGATGTCTGGCTGCTAGCACGCGACAGCAACAGAAGAGTGGTTACGTGATATAACACATAGTTATGCTAATTTCAAGTTTGAGGTAAATTCAGGTCAGACAGCCGAAGGGCTATAAATGATTAGTGGGAATTGGGAGTGAATCAGAGTACAAGGTCGGCAGGTAGGTGGCTATCTTCACGAATGACGAGTACTGTGATATGGTCTTGCTGTACTGCGAATGTCAGCAGAATGCAAAAAAGGCTGCGAGGTTGTGTAGAGTACGGTTTCCCACACGTCAGCATCCAGCAGCACAGACAATTGCCAAAGTTGTCCGGCGCCTGCAAGAAACAGGAAGCATTACTGAGCATCATCGTTCCGGTCGTCCCATTGGTGTCGATGTGCGAGTACATCCTGCGGATGTTTTGGGCTATGTTCTGGCAAATCCCCGAAGTAGTACAACAGCAGTGAGCCATGAGTATGGATTATTATTGGCATCACGGGTGTGGAAAATCTTGAATGAACATGGGGCGCATCCCTACCGCGATGCTGTCGTGCAAAACCTGATGCCTGGAGACCTTCAAAGGCAGTATGACTTTTGTATCTTCGTCTTGAACACCTCACAGGAAATGCCATGGTTTGTGGAGAGCATCCTGTGGACTGACGAGTCAACATTTACAAGGAGTGGGATCATCAATCACCAGAACTCCCACTACTGGGATGTGAGAAATCCACACATAACGAGACAAGCACGCCATCAAGTACGCTGGTCACTTAATGGTGTGGAATGTGGCAGACATCCGTAATTGGACCTGTGTTCATTGAGGGAAATTTAACAGGTCAGTGTTACTTGCAGCTGTTATGTGGTTCAGTAAGCAATTGGTTGGATAATGTTCCTTTGACTACGTTTCCATGCATATGGTTTCAACATGACGGCTGTCCTTCTCACGAAACCTTTCCAGTTCGCTCGTTTTTATCTCGCACATTCGGCAACAATATTATTAGGTATGGTGTTTTTACGGAATGGCCGCCATGGTCACCCAACTTAACACTGATGGACTTCTTCTTTTGGGGATACCTGAAGAATCAAGTGTACTCTACGGAACCTTCCAGCGTGGTTGATTTAAAGGAACACATCGTCACTGATGGTGCACACTTTGAACAATGTGTACGGTAGACCTCCCGCCAGGTTAGTTGCACCTGTACAACACGAACTGTGTGTTGCGTGTGTGTTGGTTTGTGTGTAATTAAAAGTTTACTACTTTAACATGTCTTTTCTGCAAGTGTTTCTGTTGAACCAAGTGTTGTTTTGTACTAATTAAACACCGCTCTTTCATTTTGTAATTGGACTTTTTTGCATATCTCTCTTGGTTTCTGAGTTAGTTTTGCTAAGTTCCGTATTTCGCCACTAGGGGTGCTACAAACACATCCAATCGATTGCGCATGGTCACTTACCTATAGGTACACATTACTTCCGTGGCGGTACGATATGTGGTTTAAAAGTTAGAGGGAGGTAAACAGATGCTCCTAAGAGCCCTGTATGTACATTATATGATTTGTGTATGTTACACTATACGATTTATGTACATTGCTTCAAATTTTAGATTCATGTACGTCACTATAACCCTCCGCATTAGAAATTATATCTATGTGCACCCGTAAAAGTTCAGTCATGGAGATTTAGTTTACTTTTACCCATGCTTCAGAATATTGTTACACCTAGCCATGCTGTGTTGAATGTTTTTTTAACTTTTCCTGGAAAGGAGGACAAAATAGCATCCAAATTAAGCATTAAGTAGAAACCAGGCAATAATCAGGATAGACGGCCACCTTAGCACCATTTGATTTTTTGTCTCCAGGGAATTATTCTCAGCAGTCCAACCCTCTCTGCAATCCTGATGCTTGCTACTATCGGCTTCAGGATACCGAAGCATTCCAACATGACGAATAAAATTATCTTCTTTAACACATATAAAGCTATACATTTGCAACTTCACACACGTCTTTGCATTCTCTACATATTTAAATTAAACCAAAGCAGGTGTTGCTCTCACTTGTACAATATAAAACACAGACAAATTTGCATTTTGGTTCTAAGTCTAAAATGTCACTATTAATATACGGTGTAGTCCATAAGAGCTTGATACATGCATGTACAGTATTTTGTCCTACACCTATTGGTTTATTGTATTCCCATTTGGTTATATAACTTTCTTGCCTGAAGGATGTATATTATAGAAAATATTCTCATTCACCTTTGTCTTCAAATCCATGCTTTTCTCATGCCATTGGCATTGGCACCAGCATATTCATTCATGTTTAAAAACTCACGTTAAGTTCTTTCTCAGAAGCAGAGAAGGGTTACATTTTAAACTAGAGCTTCTATATACACTCATTGTCATAAAAGCTGTGCACCAAGGAGGAGGCATTGGATTGAAATTAGATTTTAGTAGTGAGATGGTACATACATAGGACAGAAGTGATTACAATATCACAGCAGCAGGACAATTTCCCGCGGATATACAATACACATTCCGGTCAGCGTTAGTACAGTGCCGGACCACCTCGTGCTTGTATACATGCGGTGATACCATCCTGCATGGAGTCAAAGAGATGCCATATGCTATCCTGGGACAGATTGGCCCACACTTCTTGCAACTGATGTTCTAAATCATGAACACTGGGGCATGGAGAAAGCTGGTGTCCCTTCTGGTTCCACACGTGCTCGATGGGCGAAAGATCAGGCAATCTGGCAGATCACGGAATCATTGAAGCATGACGTAGACAGTCCTGAGAAACACGAGCCATGTGCGGATGGGTGTTATCTTGTTGGAAAATGGCTCCGGGCCACCCCGCCAGGAAAGGCAGCACATGAACCCCAGGATTTCCTGTACGTAGGTCTGGGCTATCAGTGTCCCTTGGAACACTGCGAGAGAAGTCTGGCTGTCATATGCGATGGCTCCCCAGACCATCATGCCTGCAATTCTGGATGTGTGCTACTGTACAGTGAGGTTGGGATTGTAGCGCTCACCTGCTGTCTTCCACACTCTGATGCGGTGGTTGTCCGTTCCCGTACAGAAGCGGAATTCGTCACTAATACTATACGTCGCCAGTTCATAGCATTTCACGTTGCTCACTGCTGACACCACTGCAATCGATGCTGGCGATAGTAAGGTGTTAATGGCAGCAAACGTAAGGGCCATCGAGAGTGCAGATTCGCCTCTGCCAGGCATCTGGAAATGGTTCTGGCAGACACAGGAGTCCCTTGTACAGCCTTCACATGTCTCGGGATATTGGACAAGGCCTGTTACATCTGTGTGTGCCATTCTCACGATCCCACGGTCCTCTCTGCTGGTGGTGTGTCTGGGTCGTCCAGAGCTAGTCTGCAGTGTCTGGGTGCCTTCCCGTGTCCATTGCTCCTAACACGCTTGCACCATACTATACAACCGTCCCAAATGGTGGCTGATTTGTCGCGCGAGCCACCCTGCCTCTCTCATCCCAACGATACAGCCTCGTTCAAACTCCGCCAGTTGCCCGTACTCACATCTATGGCAGGCAGCTCCTTGGCATGTTCAACACTCGGGGATCTCACCTGACTCTTACCATGCACTTCGGCACGAATGTGAAGTCCCCTGTGCGGTGCCTTATGAGCCACAAGGATTGCGATTGTAGCACCGGTCTTGGACACCAGGCATGTGGAATCGCACGAAACTTTAATCATTTGCATGTCTGCCCTCCCCGTAGCTATTCGCCGAGTTTTGTGTTAATCGCACGGTTTTTTTCTTGGTGCGCGGATTGTTATGACAATGAGTGTATCTACAGTATTCATCCCTTTTGTCTGATTTAGAGCACAAATTTAGTAGGAACGTGTTTATACATGCATGACATACACAGTGCGTCAAAGAATTTTTAAGACTGGGTCTGTAAAATGAAATAGAAACAAGAAATTATAATTTGTTTTGGTTTGTTATTCAAAATAAGTCCCTCCGGCTTCAATACACTTGTTACAGCGATTTAATAATGATTCGAATGCCTGTTCCAGTTCACTTTGCGGAATTGCCTCCAAAGCACGCGTCGAAGCTGTTTGTATGGTCAAAATATCATCAAAATAACACTCTTTTTAACGTCATTTTAAGTTTTGGGAACAAAGAAAAGTTGCAGGGTGCTAAATCAGGCAAATACGGTGGATGATTCAACACACACAGACGTTAGTTTTCACCAAAAATCTACGAACAAGAAGTGAGCTGTGACTGGGTGCATTATCGTGCAACAAACACCACCTGTTTTCATCTCGATATTCTGGACGAATTCTGCCCATCAAATGCCTCAAAACATTTAAATAAAACTCACCAGTAATTGTTTGTCCACTTTTAACATTCTTTGTGGATGAAAAGCTTAAATATTGAAGAATGTAATGAGCATTGTTTTGATTTTTGATGGAACTTTTCTTGTTTTTTTGGCTTGTGGCTAGTTTTTTTACTTGCATTCCGCACTTTGTCGCTTTGTTTTAGGATCATATTGAAAACACCATGTTTCATCACCAGTAACAATCGATTTTAAGAAGTTTGGATCATTTTCAGGGCTGAAATGATGTCTCTGCAATGTGCACTTCTCCTTGATTTTTGTTCATTGGTTAACGTGTGTGGAACACATTTTGCCCAAATCTTCATGCAGGATGGTTCGAATCGTTTCTTTCTTGATGTTTAAAGACTCTTCCATCATTCTTAGTGATGCACATCGATTGTTTGCCACGAAATCACACACTTTTTCAATAATATTAGGTGTCCTAGATGAACTTAGTCTTCCGGTATGCTTATCATCTTCTAGCGTCTCTCTTCCATCCAAAAAACGTTTGTGCCACAGGAAAACATTTGATCTACTTAAACAAAACTTGCCGTAAACTTGTTTCATCATTTGGTTCGTTTCCAAGGCACTTTTACCAAGTTTTGAGTTAAATTTAATAACAGCCCTTTGTTCCATCTTAATTCAACATGAAAAAAATTTTACTTTTCTAATGAACGCCTGTTTCGTTTGAGTTACTTTAACAACTGCGCAGTACTTTTGGCAGAAAGCAAGCAGATGGTCACGGTTTATAACGCATTCATGATTACACTGGTGGCGCCACCGTAGGCTGAAATCTAACCCCAGTCTTAAAAATTCTTTGACGCACTGTGTATACATGGATGGTGAAGCCAAAGATAAAAAGCATGAGTTGAAAGACAGAACTGGGAGTATTTTTAGGCTATACATCGCTAAGACAAGCTGTGTACTCAGATGAAGATACAATAAAATATTATGTGTAGAACATAATGTCCTACATACATTTGAAGTAGTGAATGTTCTCTGTTACACAATATTAGAATAACAGTGTTTGATTAATTAAAAAGTTAAACAAATGCTCAATTTATGGTGACCCTATTAGGATATCAGTTCTTTATCCATACCCTAGGAAGATACTGCATCTAAGTGATATAATTATATATACAGGTAATGAATCTTTATGTTTCTCACGTTATACTGTCTTAGTTAACAATGGAAGCATGTATCTTCTTAGCATATTATATGGTAACATGGGGCATCCATAAGTAAGTTTCAATAGAAAGAAAAGAAAAGAGAAAATGCTTACCTGCTTGTTAAGTAGAAGTTGCACTTTCTAATATTGCAGATCGTGGCTCATTTACGTGTTGCCAAATCCCCAACGTACGAAAGACTATTCATGAATATATATATTTTCAGCCACCACAATCGTGTGGTACAAATATTAATGAATAGTCTATCGTATGTTGGGATTCAGCACCACGTTAGTAAGATCTGTGATATTAGAAAGTGCAATTTCTACTTAACGAGGTAAGCATTTTCTTTTAACTTACTTAAGGATGCCCATGTTACCATATACACTGGCGTGCAAAAATTAAGGACGAGATGGTTTTTTGAATGTAACGTCGTGCAGAAGTGCTCCACATCGACTCAAATCATACCATAAGATCCCCAAGATGTAAGAATATGGGACAAGTGAGCAAAACCGTCCAAACAAGGAATCCAAAGGATACAAAGGCACTTTATTGAAAAGGTAGCTTCGAGAACAACTGGACAGAAGACAGAAACGTCCATGTGACAGGCGGCTGCCAAGAAAAATCCAGTCTTTAGTAGGGGATATGATCACACCTGACTGCGTTGCAGGATTTACAACGTCTGTCCATGCTGAGGACGAGGTTGTCAAGGAGCTGTTGAGGCATTGCTGCGCATTCCTCTTGTAGCGCCAATCGCAACTGCAGAATCGTTGCTGGCGGCTGGTGACGTGCTGCCAAGCATCTCCCGAGAAGGTCCCACACGTGTTCGATTGGATTTAGGTCCAGGGACCTTGCGGGCCAATCCATGCGTTGAATATCATCACTGTCCAACAGCTCTGCGACAGCCACTGTACGATGAGGTGTAACGTTGTCGTCCATGTAGAAGAACTCAGGACCCACAGCACCTCTAAACAGAAGCACGTGAGGCAGGACAACCTCGGTACAATAGCGGACACGAGTGATTGAACCTCCTTGGAAGATGTAGAGGTCAGTATGGCTACCAAGCATGATACCGCCCCAAACGAGAACTCCGCCACCTCCAAACCGGTCTTTTTCGATGATGTTGGAGGTGTGATTGCGTGTTCCCTGCTCTCTCCAGATGTGTATACGTCCAGAATCGCTCGTCAGACTAAATCGGCTCTCATCCGTAAAGAGAACTTGAGCCCATTGCTGATGTGTCCAGTTCTTGTGTTCCTGGCACCACAGAAACCGCCGTCTCCGATGAGCAGGCGTTAATGGCACACACCGTACTGGTCATCGTGCAAATAGACCACCTTTGTGCAGCCCCCTGGCCACGGTAAAACGTGATAACGGACGTCCAGTTGTATGTTGTATGTGCCTTGCGATTTCTCCCGCTGTCTGCCGTCTGTCTCTTCTCGCCTGTAGGGCAATATATTGGTCGTCCGCCGCCGTGGTTGCTCGTGGACGACCACTGCTAAACTCTTGGACAGCTGTTCCTTTCGTTTGAAATGCTCTCCAAGCTCGTGAAACGATGCAGTGAGCGATCCCGAAATCCTTGGCCACACTAGTCACACTTCGACTTTCTTCCAACTTCCCAATGACGCGACCTTGGGTAAAGTAATCCAGATGTCGTCTACTGGATTGCCTGTTGGCCATATCACACGGTGGCAGCAACTCGACGTCGTTTAAACCGATCTACACAGTGCAATAACTTTCACCAAATTTCTGAGCTTACACCGCCCATGTGCTTTATATCCTTCCAACACCCCTCCCCCCTCAGGAGATAGATTAGGGTCCGGTACGGTAGGGCATGCATATATGTGCATGCCCTACCGTACCGGACTCTAATCTATCTCCTGAGTGGTCTTTCGGTCCGTTCTGCCTGCTCGTTTCGCTGTTATGCTAATTTCTCCTCTTCGTCCTTAATTTTTGCACACCAGTGTAATATGCTAAGCATATACATGCCTCCATCATTAACTAAAACATTATAACATGAGAAACAGAAAATACATGGTGATTCTTTATATAATTATATCATCTAAATACATCACATACATACATATCACTAAGCTGTTCTCTGAGATTCAGAGATTTGCTCCACAAAGAAATACAACTATCAGATAAATTTTTAGCTGATTATTTACGTACTGTTGCTGTATCATATGTCTCCATTTACAGCGATCTTGACACACAACTCTGGCTTCACTGACATCCATCTTACGATGTACACAAGACCTTCTATACTTCATACTCATAATCTTTTTCTCATGCAGACACTCCTGAATCTGCTCCTCCCATGACTTCCTTGGCCTTTCTCTGCCTTTCGTTCCTGCCACTTGGGCTAAAAAGATTTTCTTAGTAAGCATTTCATCACTCATTCTTTCAACATGGCCAAACCACCGAAGCATATTGGTCTCCACCTTGCTAACAACATTTTGCTTCACATTACACAACTACAACACATCTTTATTCCTCACATGATCAGAATGTGTCTTGCCACAAACCCAAGTAATGCATTTCTCCAGCACACAAACAACTCCTATGTTTCTTCTGTAGTACCCAGGTTTCACTGCCAGACATCAGAGTAAGAACAATTACACTCTCATACACAGCCATGCAGGACTCTCTTCAGAACTTGTCATTCCTGTGAAAACCTCACAAAGCAGCTATGACTTTCAATGAAGAATTCACTCTCCCACTAATTTCACCATCCAATTTTTTCTCTCTATCAAACACGCTTCATAAATACACAAATTCGTTCACCTGGTCAACCACTGTGCTATTTAGACTTATATTACATTCAGTACTAACAGCTCCTCACCCAAAAACTATAACTTTGGGTATTTCCTTATTTATACTCAGTTTGAATTTCATGCAAACTTCGTATATCCAGGACAATTACGGATGTAATAATATATTTAATCCACGTAATACAGTACACGGCTAATATAACAATTAGCTAGAACTCAACTACAATATTATCTCCAGGAAGATGCTGAGATTACTACCATTTGATATATTTGTATCACTTTTTTGAGGATGCATGAAATTATGTCTACATATGATTCTATGACGTAGGTGAGTCAAAAAGTTAGTTGCACTGCTTGATAAAAGAACACAGGATCGAAATTACAGAAACATGTTATATGTACCTGAAAGTTCCATACAAAGTTACTTCTTGACGTAATCACCTAGTTCATTTAAACATTTGTCGAGGCGTGGCACAAGTTTTTCTATGCCTTCTGCGAAGAAATTCCGTCCAATGTCCGATAACCATTGCTGGGTTGCAGCTTTCACCTCGTCATCTGAGTGATATCGTCGCTTTGCAAGTTCTTGTTTCATGGGACTGAAGACGTGGAAGTCACATGGTGCAAGATCTGGGCTATAAGGGGAGTGGTTCCACACCTCCCACCTAAACTTTTTCAGAAGGTCCCTCATTAGGTTCGCCTCATGTGGTCTCACATTGTCATGCAGGAGCACACAATGCCTTTTGAAAGTTTACCGGGCCGTCGATTTTTAAATGAATTGCACAACTCTTCAAGGTTTCACAATAAGACTATAATCGTCGCACCCTTCGGCATGAATTTGCTATGCACCACACCTTCTCTGTCGAAAAACAGCGTCAGCATCACTTTCGCCGCAGATCGAACTGTTCGGCACTTTTTTCGAGTCGGGGAAGTGGAATGTTTCCACTCAAGAGAGCTGCGTTTCATTTCAAGTGAGAAATGATGCACCCATGTTTTGTCTCCGGTCACAATTTTGTCCAAAAACTCATTTCCTTCCTGCTGATAACGCTTCAAGAATGCAAAGGCACTTTCAAAACGATTCCCTTTGTTTTCTTCAGTCAATAGACGAGGCACCCATCGAGCACAAACTTTACGGATTTCAAGATGATGCACAATAATCGTATGCACACTTCCATGTGAAATATCCAGTTCTTTTGCGATTTTGTCTTCTGTTACTCGTCTGTTTGCAAGAATGGAGTTCATTCACGTGCGCAACATTCTCAGCCGCTGTTGAAGTTGATGGTATTCCCTTGCAGTAATCGTCCTCGATATCAGTACGTCCGTTCTCGAACAAGATGCACCACTTTGTGATAGCTTGACACAATATTGCGTTCTCACCATACACTTTGTTCAACTGCCGAAAAATTTCAGTGCAGTTACACCCTTTTGCTCACAAAAAATGAATAACTGCACGCCGTTCCAATTTGGACGCCACCATCAGCTGTCGAGGCATGTTCACGACTCATTAGCGAGCAAACTAAAACTACTGCGCAGAAGGAACTGCGGCACGTGCTGTAGATAAGTGCCAGCAGTGTTGCCACAAAGTGTCAACAAAATATCCTTTTACCGAAATGTTTTACGGAGGAGTGCAACTAACTTTTTGACTGCCCCTCGTAACTTGTGATATTGTGAGATCCATAATTATAATCATAGGTTTGTGTGTGTTTAACCAAATTTTAGTTGTTTTTGAAGCTGCCTTCATTCTAAATGTTGTCCTTGTGAAAAAAGTTTTAGTATTCATGATACCAGTTTTTATGGCATGTGTCTGTTTAAGTAAAATTTATGTACCTATATTAGCAACAATTGTTTTTCAGTCATTGGCAAAAATGCCAATTATTCTGATTTCAGTCCTAAGTTACTTATTTTGCAGCGTGTTGTTCACATCATATGCCATTCTTTGAAAAAGTAAATCTGGTTTATGATCATGTTGTGAATGAAATTTTGAGTATTTTTATTCATTAAATTTTCTTGATTATACCTGCATGTTATAATTTTTTTTCCTACAAAAATTCACAAATGTTGTATTCTAAGTTAAAAAAACAGCACATGGCATTTTTTTAAAAGGAGGTTTACATACATGACAGAATTTTTGTGATGTGCAATTTTAGAGTATAAGTTATTATGCTTTTTCTTAAGAAATTAAAAATTGTAATTTCATTTTTTATTCTTTTAAAGATCACGTTTTAGCCACTGCAGCCACCAATGGTTCTGTAGTAACATGGAATCTCAACAAAAGTTCACGCTCAAAACAAGGTATGCTAAAATATGTTGGGTATGTATTATTTGAATTCATCCACAAGTTCTTTTAGAGATAGAAGGGTAATACGAAATCATAAAAAGTATTAATGTGGGGAATGAGGAGAAGACTCTAAGATGAATGCATTTGAATAAAAATAGACCTCTTTAGCATGTAAACAGAAATGTTGGTAAAAATACTGCTTAGAATATGAAGTTTTATCATCATTTACACCTATCTGAACACTAAACAATGTTCATAGTGGAGTGGTCTGCATGTGTCTATCTACAAAAGAAACTAACATTGCTTCATTGCTAATTTTCTGCACTGTGTTCAGTTCATTGGAGGATTTCCTGCTTCAGAAAAATCATCTGTGATACTAATATCCAATTACATACAATTTCTGTCATGGTTGGTAGCTTGTACCTTAGTCCTTAGCAGTAACATTTGTTGAGAAACTTCAGTTTCTCTCATGACCAAATAACCCCAATTAATAGAAGTAATGTCTAGTTCATATCTGCTATTTAATTTGTTAATCCACTGCCTTGGTGGTGCAGTGGTCTAAGTGCTGGCTTCTGACCATTCTTCCGAGTAGGCCCAGGTTCAAGTGCCAGCTGAGGCATGGGTGGTGTGTTTGTCTTACCACACTGGGTCTCTCCCTTCCTTGGAACCAGTGGTCATAAATTAGGGACAGAAAACTGCTTATAACCCATTGAGTTGCTCACAGTAGACATTAAACTCCCAACCAAAACAAAATTGCTAATGCAGTCTTCCATACCATCCATCTATTCTTTTTTTCGTGATATCATTGATTTTACGATTACCAGAAATCTTTTCTCATTTCTCATGAGAAAGACTATTAGCAACATTTTGTGTGACTTAGCATGTTTTAAGTGTTTTATATGCCTTCATTAATACATGTCATTCTGTAAAAAATGTTCAGTTTTATGTTTACAGGAATTATTTGTGACTTCTTGAGATTTCATTTGCTGTGTATGGGATTTCATGCAATGTATTTCAGTGTTACATAGATTACTGCATTAAGTGTCATTATTTTGCTGCTTAACAGAAAAGACAGCAACATGAAATTATCTAATTAGTTTTAACTCACATAGAAATTTAAAAAGAAAGAAATATTTCTCACAAATACCAAAATTTAAAAAAAGTTATAAATTTAGCCTCTATGAAACACTCTGCTTTAAACAAAAAAAAAGTTGCACCACTTCGTGTTTTTAAAATCTACATAATCGTCAGTAGAGGTTGTGTATTTGGAAAATTACCAAAAATGTGTTAACGACAAAAAATGCAACACAGCATGGAGAGGGAGGTCTGCAATTTTTTTTTTTTTTTTACGTAAGACCATTTTTACAAAAAATATGCTTTCACAGGGGATCACATGCTGTGGGAGGCTTAGTGTCATACATGTGTATGAGTACGGCATTTATAACTACAGAACTGTGATAATGGTGAAAAATATCCTGATTTATGCTCCTTATTTACTTGAAATTAACCAAAGCACTTTAAAAAATGGCAGGGTTTTTAAAAAAAATAAAATGGCCACTTTTTTCAGTTTCTTTGTACTTCTGGGTCATCCCATGACTCATGACTTTTCTGTAGGAAATCAAGGTTTGTGTTCAACATCTCAAGCACAAATTATATGACAATCCCCCCCCCCCGAATTTCATGGTCTGCGGATTATATTCTGCCACAGATTATGCTTATTTTACTTACTTATATCACTAAGCTGTTCTCTGAGATTCAGAGGTTAGCTCCAAAAAAAAAAAAAATAAATAAATAAAAAATACAAACTACCAGGTAATTTTTACTTACTGTTGTCATATCAAACTTATTTATTTGCAGCGATCTTGACATACAACACGGGCTTCACTGACATCCATTACACGCCGTACTCAAGATCTTTTATACTTCATACTCATAATCTTTTTCTCATGCAGACACTCCTGAATATGATCCTTCCATGACTTCCTTGGACTTCCTCTGCCTTTCCTTCCTGCCACTTGGGTTAAAAAGATTTTCTTAGTAAGCATCTCATCACTCATTCTTTTAACATGGCCAAACCACCGAAGCATATTAGTCTCCACCTTGCTAGCAACATTTTGCTTCACATCACACAACTGCAATACATCTTCATTCCTCACTCAATCAGAACATGTCTTGCCACAAACCCCCATAAGTAACGCATTGCTCCAGCACACAAACACCTCCTATGTTTCTTCTGTAGTACCCAGGTTTCACTACCATACATCAGAGTAGGAACAATTACACTTTCATACACAGCCACGCGGGACTCTCTTGAGAACCCATCATTCCTGTGAAAACCTCCCAAAGCAGCCACGACTTTCAATGAAGAATTCACTCGCCTACTAATTTCACCATCCAGTTTGTTCTCTCTGTCAAACATGCTTCCTAAATACACAAACTCGCTCACCTGGTCAATCACTGTGCCATTTAGACTTACAGATTATACAAAATAAATAGACAAACAGTGCATGGGAAATGACAATTTTTGTACTTCACTGTTCTCTATTTAACATCTCCTCAGAAAACTTGAAAATTAGATTGCCTTGAAGCTCGAAATAGAAATTGGGAGATGCAATGCAATTTTAAAGTTTTCTGAGGAGATGTTGCATGTTTAACTGTGAATGACAAGCAATTTAGTTTTAACTCTTCAATTTTCAGGATAATTATGGTTGTGCGTAATTTTTTTTCAAAAATAATGTTTTTTTCATCCTTCTTCAGAAAAAGAGAGAAACTGATAGAAAATTAGATTTGTTGTGCAAAATAGTAAGCATAGGTTTGCCAATGTAAACTTAGTGTGTGTGTGTGGTTTGGTCCATTATCAATGTGTGCAGATAGATGAGGTGGTATTGTTTAAGAAGGAGGAATGTAAGAAGTGAAAAGAGATCTATTGTATTTTTCATTAAAAGGCACTATCCAAATTTGGGGTATGCATTGCATTCACTTTTCAAACATGACAGACCTTTTATCCAATGGCAGCAGCATTCACTTACTCATAACCAGTGCTTTTTTTTTTCTAAAATAAAGTTTAGCGGTACGCTCTCATCCCATCCCATGCCACCCCGGTGGCGCAGTGGTCTAAGCGCTGGCTTATGATCATTCGTCTGGGAAGGGGGTCTGGGTTCGAATCTCGGAGAGGCATGGATGTTGTGTTTGTCTTGTGGCACTGGCTCTCTCCCTTCCTTGGAACCAGTGACCCTAAATTAGGAATGGGTGACTACTTATAGCCCATTGAGTTGCTCACAGTTTTCCTTCCATGATTCCGTGTGCTAAACGAGCATAACGCGTCGTGTCTTTGAATACCTGATTACGTTCGCATCTATTCGTTATTGTCAAGTCAAGTCACCACGTTCAAATTGTTGAACCGTTCTATTATTCAGTTTGCAGTTAGATGTCGACCTTCCTTGAGAAAGCCATCTGGTTGATGTGCAAAAGCTTGAAAACTTTTATTTCTATTCTACATCAAGGAATTTTGGATCACTAGTATTGTTATACTATTTAAGTACAGTTGGTATATTGTTCCTTGTTATTAATTAGTGTCTGCAATTTTCGAGCATGTGGAACACCTTTAAACTATTTTGACAGCTGAGACTCAAACTGGAGAAGCAACGGTCTCACCTTAAATTTCTAACCGGCTTAATCCCTAAGTTCCTTACTTTTAAGACTCCGGCAAGAGGAGCATGGTTCGAAAAGAAAAAAAACAAATTTCTCTGCCAGACCTTATCAAGGATAGTAAACCTGAAAAGAAAAGGCATTATGTCCTTGGAAAACAAGTGCTACTCTTTATATATGAAGTTACATAGTCTTTGCGACCCGATCACTTTTAACAACCTAACACTCAGAGTAGATATGTTAATTGAAAGAATCCAATCTACCTTTGGCTCCAGACACAAGAAAAAGCTAGATTTCTTGAAATCATGACAGAACCCAAAATCTAAAGATTTCATCATTTCATTCATCAATATGTTTAGCCGAACGCTCACAGTAGAAGAAAATAAAGTTTTAAAACTTAGACCAAAATTCTGCTTCCAAACAAGACCAAATTCTGAAAGCGTCATTTCTAATTTCGAGAGCATTATGTCGTGAGTTCCGGAAGCCGCTAAAGATGAACTACGCCAACTCTGTTGCTCTCAGTTACGATCGTGGTACAATTCTAAACGAACACATAATAAATTTTAAATTCCAAGACCGATTTTGGTCCTCAGAAATGATCACTCCATAATATTAACACTAATGGACAAATCCAGCCAGATAGCAACTATGGATTATAATCAGAAACTCCAAGACTTCCTCTCCGATTCTGGATCCACAGTACTGCATAAGAACCCTCTAAATTGTTGAATTGCTCAAGTGCAAAGAGCTGCCAGGCTGCCTGCTATCCCGGACGATCTTAAGAAAGCCATCAAATTACCTCCAGGCCCTCAGATCCCTAGGCTCTTCGTAAGACTTGAACATCACAAGCCCGATATTCCATTGAGACCCATCGTGTCAAGGAGGTCCACACCGACATACTGTTTAGAGAAGACACTATCCAGATTCCTGGCTAATCATTTCCCCGAATCGGACTTTATAATATCTTCCACTGTAGACTTTATCATGAAAGTTAAGCAAATTTCTGTCCAACAAAGCAACATTATCGGTAGTTTCGATGTCATTTCTCTTTACCCTTCGGTACCTGTGCCGGAAGCCATCGGAACGTTAAAAGAAGCCATAACTAATTCATCACTTTATTCCCAGGAGTCCTGCCACAGAATTTTCAAATTAATGGACTTGGTCTCAAATTCCAGCTACTTCAGTTTCCAAGGACAAATTTACAAACAGATAAATGGCGCTCCGATGGGATCATCCCTTTCAGTCGTCCTCGCGGAAGCAATACTTCGTCCAATTGAGCAATATATATTCACCAACATCACCCCGAGACCTACCACCTGGCTAAAATATGCGGACGATATATTCTTCATAGGGCCTCACGGAAAGGATACCATCCCGGTTTTTCTAGATAAAATCAATGATATTCACCCTACTATCAATTTCACTATGGAGCTCGAACCCAATGGAGCCTTGCCTTATGTGGATGTTTTACTGAGTAAATTATCTGAAAACCGCCTTCGCACACAAGTCTATTTATAAACCCACATCCGTACCTAACCTGATGCTCCGCAACTCATTCTGCCCCGCCGACTACAAGACAGCTTTATTCCGTTCTCGAATCTGAAGAGCCTTTGCAGTCTCCTCAGATGTTCCTTCTAGGCAATGCGAATTGAGAAACGTTATCGAGCTGGCCACTGAGGCAGGATACGCCCCGAACCTGGTACATCGCTACATCGAGAAAACCCGAACCAGTCGTACTAATCTTTCTATGCCACAGCTACGCTACCTGGGATCAATTCCCTATGTACCAAATGCTTCCTATCAGCTCAGATCTCTGACATCTTTATATACCATGCTTAAGGGAAACAAGAAGTCCCCACCTTCCAATGATGCAGGTGTTTATGCCATTCCTCTACTATATCTGGACGGATCGCATTGCATGTGTGGAATTATTTTTAGACACATACAAAAAGGAACAACTGCTTTCTGGAAACGAATGTTTCTTGAAAAGCACAAACATTATAAAATTATTTTGGCACTAGTAGAAATATCCACTATATTTCCCTTATCTACTTTTGCATGCGAGGTTGGGTTCAGCTTCATGAAGACAATCCAGGGTGATTGGAGGGGCAGTTTAAACTTACAAACATGGAATGCTCTCATGAGTATTGGTCGAAAGTCCGTCAGAAGACAAGTTTAGCCCCAGGCCTGCTGTTGTAAAGTGGTATGATAAAAATACCCGAAATCCAGATCGTAAACCATATGGAAACTTAAGACTTTGAACAGTGTTCTTGAATTTTGTGAATAAAGTTAAATAAAAAAATGTTTTTTTTTTTTAATATTTGCATTCAAATTTAATAAGATTAATATATCAGGTCATGAAAAGGTGAGTTATCTAAATATTTGTAATCTTTTCAGCATTACAATGTGACAGTTAAAGGAGTGAAATCAAAATTTGTCATGATTGACTAATTAGGAGGGGGACATGTTAAAGTTTCTTTTGTTAATAAACTTTCACTAATAGATAATGCAATTTGCTAGTAAAAAATAAGGCCACTAGCAAGTGTTGCTACTGCTAAAAGAAACGAAATCAAGGCTTGGTTTGTAGTATGATAGTTGGTACCAAGTAGCCAATTCTATTTTCAATTTTCTTATGTTATATATCTCCCATTCATCATCCTTGTGTTATTAAATTATGTTTAAATGTTTTCAATAAAATATATGTTTTCTTTTTTCAGTTATGTGAGTTTGCAAAACAATAAAAAATTAGTTAAAAGTATTTATTTATATAGACTGCTTTTTTGTTATCTATAAAAATTCAAAGCAATGAAGAAATAGTTTAGTGGCTTCTGCCAGAAGTGCAGCTGTTAGATCTAATGATCTGTATCCAACCATCTCTACCCATTTGGCTCTTGTATTAGTCATAGTTTCCTTGGATTCTTAAAGCTCAGCATGCAAGGAATTGAGCCCAAAACTTTTGTCTTATGTAGAGGTTAATAATATTTTTCTTGTTTAACCAAGAAAAATATTATAATACTGAGTTAGATAAAAAATGCTTTTTTTTTTTTTTTTGCAATATTTTCCTCTGTAAAAGAAACTATCAGCAGCTATATAAGACAAAAGTTTTTGGTCTTGAGTCTTTATGTATCAAGGGTCACTTTTTGTTTAATGGAAAACTAAGTTCAAAAACACTACTGCATTCTCACTGTGCAGAGAAAATGACTTTGCTTGTATAAAAAGGACAGGGTTGGTGAGTTGAAGTTCTGATTTTGAACTTTTATTTTTTTGGACATGAAAGTGAAAATATGGTGCTAGTTTCCTTTAGCGGCTTTATATAATTTACCTGAATTTCTTTATAAAACTCATGTTTTCCTATTATTTGTGGTCTTATGATACCATATGTGTCTGTGGAGCACACACTTTTGGCGTTTAAATTGGTCAAAATGAAATTTGAAAATCAGTACCACCTGCTGCAATGCTCAACCGCCATTTGCAATAGCATGTAAAGTTGTTTTCATGGCGTAGGTGTTGTCTGCTACGTGGAACTTCTAGTTGCCAATTGATTAGAAGTGGATGGGTAAAACTCTGAGCTGCATCCCTTCATATCACAGCCGAGCAGAAAGAGCATTCACCAAATGTCATGTGACACAGGAAAACGGATTGTGATTCTTCCAGTTGAATGTTAATCTATGTATTCCTTTTTTTTACCACGTGTGACTGTCTGCTATACTTTATGAATAGGTTTTGCGATGATTAAGTAAGATACAATCAATGCTTTTAAAAATCAGTAAATATTATATTTTCTTCCGACGGCAGAGAGGCTTTCTAACGAAATACATGAAGTTTCGGTTGCCTTGGAAATATTTCTGGGCGGAAGATCATCCCCGCATATTTTGTTTTGTGCTATCACATGGTGCAGTTGATCAGGTAAGTCTCACTTCCCACCAAAAGCTTCATTTCTTGTGGGCTGTATATTCAGCTAAATTTTGCTTAGAGCTTTTGGAAATTCTGTTTCATTATGCCATCTTGCCAAGATTGTTCATGAAAACTGCTACAACAGCATGGAGCTTACATTTTTACCCATCCCCTACTTATTGGTTGGCAACTGGAAGTTTCATGTAGCAGACGACACATGCCGTGAAAACAACTTTACATGCTATTGCAAATGGAGGTTGCCGAAGTATCACAGAGTGTAGGTACCAATATTCAAATTTCATTTTGACTAATTTAAACGCTTGAAGTGCGTGCTCTACCGACTCATATGGTATCATAAGACCACAAATAATAGGGAAACATGAGTTTTATAAAGAAATTCGGGTAAATTATATGAAGCCGCTAAAGAAAACTAGTACCGAAAATAATTGCTCTTTTTTGTCTGTTGATATAGCAAGAAACAGCTAAGCTATGGGTAACCATGCATTTTCAGGGAAATTAAACTTCTAAAAGTTATGATGTTATCATCAACTTGTGGAAAACTCCTTAAGAACTTCTTAAATGGACATCCAAAACTCATTACAAACCATTGATAACACTAGGGCAAAGAATGGGAGATATGTTGTACAGGAAAAGTTGGCAATAGGTTTGGACACATATTATCAACATACTAGCTTCCAACGCCTAATTACACATTACATAGGCTGAGACATATATTAAAAAATGGAACTTTTGTAAATTTCCTTAAGGAATTACATATAGCATGTAAACATTTTTATTATTTCCTGTATATGCCTGGTTTTAATGATTTGGTATGAAGACACTGATTTTCTTCCTTAGAAAATGTGTTCCAGGATCACAAAAGAACTGTCAACAAAGTGTGCTTTCACCCCACAGAGCCTTACATGCTCCTCAGTGGCTCACAGGATGGAACTATGAAATTATTTGATTTGCGGAAAAAAGAAACAACTAGCACATTTTACAGGTGTGTGTAATTAGTTTTAAGAACTTTTTAGTGAATTATTTTTTTATGTGTGTGTGTGTGAACAGTCATGACAGATCATTAATTTTTGTTGTCATTTATTTTTATTCAATGGTTTCCCAATTTAGTTTGTCAGAGAGTGTGCGAGATGTCCAGTTCTTTCCCCATCAGTACTTCTCTTTTGCTGCTGTTCAGGAGAATGGCAATGTTCAGATTTGGGATGTGAGAAGAACTGACAAGTTTGAAAGACAGTTCACTGCACATAATGGTCCTGTCTTCACTTGTGACTTCCATCCAGAAGAAAAAAGTGGCTTGCAACTGCAGGGCGAGATAAAACTATAAAGGTATTCTTTGAAAGTCACAGCCCATCTGATGACTATTTCTCATGCACTTTATGTATAAATGATTAATTTCCACAATACTTTCAGAGGAACATGTTCTGAATGAAAACATAAAAAAAAAAAAAAAAGGTAATAAAGTTTTACAGCAACATAGGAGTTTGTGTAAAAATTGTTTAATTTAACTACTAACATATGCATCAATTCATGATGTATAAACATTTTAATATGGGTATTAAAACAAAAGCTCACATTAGGTTGAGGTATTTTTTATTAAAATTTCATTATCGTTAAGTGAATTTCTGTGATCTGAAGAAAAGTAAATGGGGTTTCCACTCATGCAAATGTACACTCACGGACAATGAAATTTGCGCACCAAGAAGGAAGGATCAGATTGAACTGAAATTTTATGGAAGTAATAATACAGATGATTGATACACATATGGCAAAAACAGAGCTGCAGGACAATTACAGAGGGATCTGTGGCACGCAGTCCAGCCATCTTCAATAACGCATCGCACCGCCTCGTGCGGCAATACATGCTGCAATATGGTCCGGCATAGAGGAGAACAGATGCTTGATGTTGTCCTGTTGCAGACTGGCCCACACGTGTTGGACGGTGTGCTCCAAATTCCAGATAGTGTGGCACGGTGGCAGCTGGCGTTTCAACTGGTCCCACATATGCTCAATAGGAGACATGTCCGGGGAGTGGGCAGGCCATGGAAGTGTCTGGACATGACGTAGGCAGTCCTGGGCAACCTGAGCTGTGTGCAGGCAGGCATTATCCTGCTGGTATAGCGCACCTGGAATCTTGACTAGGAATGGGAGCACATTAGCACATCCACATACCGCTGGCCCATGAATGATCCACATACCACTACTAGAGCTGATCGGCTATCGTAGGCAATGGCTCCTCAGACCATAATGCCTGCAGTGGGGGAGGTGTGATGCTCGATAGCAAGGTTGGGATTGTGCCGTTGACCCGGGGACTTGCACACCCGGACGTGATGATCATCTTCCCCCCAAACAAAGTGGCACTCATCGCTAAACACCACACGTCACCAATCTGTGGCGTTGCATGTCACTCTGGCCTGGCACCACTGTACACGGAGCCTGTGGTGTTCCGGTATTAATGGCAGCACACGTAAGGGGTGCTGGGATCGCAGATGCGCTTTTGTGAGGCATCAGGAAATGGTTCGTGGGCACACAGGAGGCGCTGCATCTGCCTGTATAGTGGACCAGGTCCCCGTGGGATCCGATCACGCCTGGCGCATGATCTGTCGATCCTCTCTACCGGTAGTCTTCCTGGTCTGCTCGGAGCCGCTCCACCATGTGGCAGTGTCGTCATGTGTCCACTACTCCTAACACAGTCGGACAGTATAGTCAGAACGATCCGCGTAGCAGGCTATATGGCTCGCCGACCACCCTGCGGTTTTCAACCCAATGATCAGGCCTCTCTCAAAGTCCGTAAGTTGCGTAAATTGACATCTCTGGTGTCTACCTGGCATTCTTGTCACTCTGTACTCTTGCTTGCATCGGCCGGTGTTTTTTGCTTTCAAGGGGCATTAACTACACACCGGTTTATAAGGCTGCTGGTTAGTTCTTGCAGCACCACCACAGGGTGTGCAGTCATGCGGAATCACACCAAATGTGGATCATTTGCATACCAGCATGTACTCTAGCTATTTGCAATGTTTCGTGGTTGTAGTATGTTTTCTTCTAGGTGCACAAATTTCTTTGTCCATGAGTGTACATGTCAATGGCAGTTCAAAAGCACCTCGAAAGATGCGATTACAGAAAATTAAGGCTTTATATATACAAACAAAGGCAGTTCAAAAAGTACATTGACTGATGTCAGTATAAAACTAATATACTATTGATTGAATACATAGCATATCTCTCAGTTATTGAGGATAAAACAAGCAAAAACAAAGAAAGAGGCAACAACCAAAATCTTAAGTTATTTATATGAGGGAAAGCTATGTCTGGAGCCCCTAATATTAAAGGAACCAATCAGTTTGATAAGTGAAAATCAAAAGTCAGTTTGTTGAAGAAATGTTGAGGATTTTAAAGATTTTTGCTGGGCCAGCACATGGAAATCTCTGAGATTTGGAAGGAGTTACAAGGGAAATTCTCGAGGTTGCCCAGAGCTGCAGTTATGGAAGCTTGAGTGCTAGTGGAGTGGACCGGTACAGGGTGTTTCATACAGCTACTTGATTTGCAAACATTGGGTGGTCAATGTCAATAACCGCTGGTAAAGAATGGGAAAATTGAAAAAAAGTACAGAAATTGAAATTTCAATAAATAAAGCTCATTTTGAAAACTTGCTTCATAGTTTATTCAGTACATTATAAATTTCAGTGCATATGCTTTAATTAATTAATTTTTATCAGTGTCATGACAGTGGTCATCAAGAAAGTGTTCAAGACAAAAATACTAAGCAGTATGAAGATTTGTTTAATGCAACTTTCACAGTAATCAACAATGCAATCTTGAAGGCCAAAGTCAAATGTTTGTTGATTTGCATGTTCAAACTGAATTTTCTGTTGACCAATGTGATACCTACTTGATTTCCAAGCAAGGATAGAAATGCTTTTAAATGATGGGGAACATAATTGTTATACATGTATATGAGAGAATGCATATATATATTTTAAAGATAAAGATGTGATTTTTTAAAGTTTAGTTCCATGATTCAAAAACCTTTGTCCGATTCCTTCCTCAATTCTTCTGCTGATGTCTTTATAGTGTCAAAAGAAACAAACTTCAAGAGGCTGAAGTAGACAAGTTGTGTTAGCTGGAATAATTTTTAATTTGACATCTTGATTGGTGATTGCTTTATCAGTTTTTCTTCATTTTTATGACCAGACCAAGAATTAAATAACAAGGTCTTTTCTTTTGTATTGAAACTGAAAACATTCTTTAACTAATGTTTAACATGACATGGTCATTTTCCCTGGTTTACTTGCATCTGCAACAGTGTTTATTTGTAACAAAATGAACATTCTCAGTGGCAGAACAGTGATTTCAGCTTTTTCTTCTGTGAAAATTGCAGTTTCTCCTGACTCGATGCTTTGTGGGTTCCCTAACATCACCTACACAATTTCTTTAGTGATTCCTCTGGAGTCCCTTGAACATTTGAGACTAATTGAAGACAGTTACCCTCATCCTATGTTCATAGTTAATTCCTCACTTCCTTCCCATCAGCTTAGCAATATTTCTTGCTGTGCTGAAGATAAAATTCCTTGAGAACTGCTTGAAGCTGGCAATGTCATCATTGCCAATGGCTGCTAAGTCTTGAGATATTTCCTTCTTTACATAATTGGTCATGAAAGATGCTATCACACTTTAATTCATAGCTTGCAATAAAGGAATGATGTTTGGTGACATGCAGTATATTTTCAGAGCTGGAAGAAGTTGCCACACAAAATTTTGAAAAAAGCTGTCCTGTGACTCTAGGTTTGGTGTTTAATTTCCTAATGCCTTAAATGCCATGGGATGTTTATTGTTATCTCTTGCACAAGATTAAACCTAATGATACCCACATCATGCAGCATTTGCGGCAAATACATCACAATGCCTAGAAAATGCAGAAGACTTATTGGAATGTGTAATGTTCTCGGACAAGGCTGCTTTTGATTTAGTTGAAAAGATCAACATGCATAACATTCATATTTGAGGGAAAACATACAAGAACTTGTGAGGCACATCAGGCACAAAGCTGTAAAGCGACTGTTTGGTGTTGGTAGGTACACATTTGTGTTTCTAGTACATTGTTTTTTTTTTATTTTTAGAACCCCTAGTGGGTTCAAATTGCGAGAGTGATAGGAACATTCATCTGTGGCAAACACACTGGAATGCTCCTGCAATCAGTCCTTCACCAAATGGGAGAGATGAGACGGGGTGTTGTCTTGCTGGGAGAAGATATTCTCAATTGGGTTGAAAGACATAGTGAAAACACCATTTGAGGGTTACAAACTCACTGGAATGCTCCTGAAACCAGCCTTCATCAAACGGGAGCAATGTGATTGGGCATTGTTGTACTGGAAGTTGTCCTCAATTAGTTTCAAATACGGAGAGTGAGAGGACCATTCAAATGTTGTGAACTCACTAGAATACTCCTCCAAACCAGTCCATCACCAAAGGAGAGCAATGGGACAGTTTTATTGGGAGAAGACACCTCAATGGGGTTCAGATTAGGATAATTAGAAGGCCATTTGAGGCAATGCAAGCTCACTGGAATGTTCCTCCAACCAGTACTTCTCTAAACATGACTGATGAGATCGAGCATCGTCTTGTTAGAAGAAGGCGTCATGATGTTGGGAAACAATAGATAGTCATGAATAGGTGTAGGTGGCTGATGAATACATTATCATAGATTTGTGATGGCCACAACAGATAGAATAGGCTCCATGATGGCCCACACAAACATGTGCCAGAACATTACATCACTTCCACCGACATGATAGTTGGGGTCCAGGATGCACATCTGGCATGTCACATGTGCATCCTCTTGTTGGCATGTTATAGTTGTGAACCTTGATTTTATCAGGCTAATTAAATTTGCACAGCTTTCCTTCAAGGTCCAGTGGCAATGCTCCTTTGCCCATTGCAACCTCATAGCCCAGTGATGTGCTCTTAACAAGGCACTCAATGTAGGCATCAGCTTCCACATCTCAATATATCATGTCATTGTAGTCTTTGCACAAACTTTCAGAGGAACTCCATTGTTGAATGCTGATGATGTCTCTTCCACTGTTGCCCTCTGTTCTGATGTTATGATACAGGAGAGATAATGCTCACACCTTGAACATTAGTGGCTCATTTATGGCCATATTTTCCCTGGGTGATGTTGATTTTGATGTTTTCCTGGTAGACATGTGATAGTCACACGGGGAAATCCCAGACATTCTGCCATTGTGAAGATGGAGCATGCTATCTTCCTCACACTGGCTATCTGCCCACAGTCAAACTTGTTAAGATAACTGGATTTACCCATTATCATAGTTGTAGGCATGCTCTACAGCAGGTAGCTATCGGACCTACTTCTAGCTTGCATATGGTTTTAGCTGGCCATGTAATTGTGGCAGAGTAGGGTAGTGTTGCAGACAGGTGTGGTATGCATAATATTGCGTTGGAAAGAAAGTAATGTTCGATGACGAGGTACCCAGGGTTGAAGCCCCCTGCCACGGAGTTTATTGGTCCCTGAGATTGTGCAGCACACCAGCATGACATCGGTAGTTAGGTAGTCAGTGGCAGTTAGTCGTCAGAAGGCGAAGAGTGTAAGCACCAGCTAACATGGAAGTGGACAATGAGCATATCTGCCATTGCATGCTGTATGAGTTTCGTCACAATAGACCACCCTGCGCAAGTGCTGTAAGGAATATTACCAGTGTGTACCACAATGCCAAATCACATCATTGGTGCTGTCATTAGTTCAGACAGTTTCAAGAGGGAAATTTTGACCTGTTGGACCGTTTCTGGGCCAGAAAACCTCCAAGAGTGGATATGGACATGCAGAAGACCTTAGGGGAGACTGACCCACGTGTGACCATGTGGAAGTTGACCGAATAGCTGGGGACTACCCACATGAGCATTATCATGCACCTGTATCAACTTGGGTAGGTTCACAAGAGGGAAATTTTACCCCATCAACTCGCAGTTGAGCAGAAAGCAAATCGCATGAGTGCATGCTTGCACATGATCAAGTTAAACTGCTCTTGGACTGCATTGTGACAAATGATAAGAAATGGGCTCTGTATGACAGTGTCAGTGCATAAAAACAGTGGTTGGACCCAAAACAGAAGCCCTTGCCGACCCCCAAAGCCAGCTTACACCCACGTTAGGTCCTGCTGTCTGTTTGGTGAGATATGTGGGGTGTCATGTTTTTTGAGGTGCTACTGGACAACACTATCACTGCCAATGTGTACAGCCGTCAGCTTGACGATCTACACTCGTCCTTTACATTGAAATGACCAGCATTGCTGAAGTGCAAAGTCATTATCCTACAGCAGGATGGAGCGAGATTTTACATAGCACTGATGACCTGTCACATGATCAGGGACCTGCGTTGGGAGCTGCTGCCGAATCCAGCGTATTTCCTGGACATTGCCCCAAGCAACTACCACCTTTTCTGGTTGCAGCATTTCCTGGACAGACAGTGGTTCACCATCTGGGATGATGTCGAACATGCACTTACTCACTACTTTCCTTCCAAGCTGCCACAATTCTACAAGGATGGTATCTGACAGCTGCCCAGTCGATGGGAGCATGTTGTGACAAACAATGGCAACTGTATTAATGACTGATTTGTACTTGTATACACTGAAGTGCCAGAAAAACTGGTACAGATGAGCTCATTCAAAATACATAGCAACATCACCTATGCGCGTACTTGGTTGCGTCCACCAGTGTGTATATAAAGCGATAGACATCCTTGCCAGCTGTCAGAGCTGTTTTCGGCATGAGAATATCAAGTAATAATGATTTAAGCGATTTTCAACGCGGTGTCATAGTTCGCGCTCGTGAGATCTGCCATAGTATTTTGGAGGTAGAAGCGAAGTTCAGATTTTTACGGACGGCCATTGCAAGGGTGAACCGTTACTACAAGAATTCTGGCAAAACCTCCAACCTACGATACCAGTGTAGCCGTAAAAAGACATTGGGTGAACGTGACCATCGTCGGCTGTCAAGAATCGTTTCACGCGACAGGCGTGCAACACTCTGACAGGTATCATCGGAATTCAATGTTGGAGCTTCAACAAGTATCAGTGTCCGGACTGTGCAACGTGCCCTGCACGATATGGGCTTTGGGAGCCGACGCCCAACTCGTGTCCCCTTGATGGGTGCACAAAACAGAGCTATGCGCCTCGCTTGGGCACGCCGCCACTGGACACTTGATGACTGGAAACAAGTAGCCTGGTCTGATGAGTCGCGTTTCCAACTGTATCGGGCAGATGGAAGGATTCGTGTATGGCGCAAACCTCATGAAGCCATGGATCCCGCCTGTCAACAGGGAACTGTACCTGCTGGTGGGGGTTCCTCCGTAATGGTATGGGGTGTGTTTAGCTGGACTTCACTGGGACCCCTGGTACGTCTACAGATGTCTGTGACTGGCCAATGCTATGTGCGTATCCTTTCTGACTAGGTACACTGGTTCATGTCCTGCTGATGGGTTGGGCCTGTTCCAACAGGACAATGCACCTCCACACAAGTGTCGGGACACCACATTATTTGTTGGAGGAGCATTCATCTGAGTTTGGGGTGTTGCAATTCTCATCCAAGTCCCCAGATCTGAACGTGATAGAACACATTTGGGATGCCATGCAAAGCGGTATCGAACACAGGAATCCGAGACCTCGGAATACACCCGAATTGTGGAACGCTCTGCAGGAAGTATGGTGTGCGTTGTCTATAGCATATTTCCAGAAGCTAGTGGAGTCCATGGCCTGTCGTATTTCTGCAGTCCTGCGCTCCCTTGGGGGACCTACCTAATATTAGACTGGTGTACCAGTTTTTCTGGCACTTCAGTATATATGGTAATTAGCACTTTTCTGCTACCTTGCATTTGCAGACACTACTTTCTTTTCAACCCAATAAGTTGTACTTTCAGTAATGTTTGCACTCAATACATACATGCATGTGCATGAGTTTATGTACAGGTACCGTGTGTCCCATGATTCGTTAGACACTGAAATATCTTTTGATATGTATATGATGAAGCTGTTGTGACGCAAAAAAAAAAAAATTAAACGAGTGAACAGAGGCCACTAATGTATGCAGAATTTACATTCCCCTCTTGTTTGCTAGGGAAAGTAAAGTGAAAGAAAACAAAAATCTCCATTGAATTTTTTTTTCTTTTTTACAATATAAAAGTTGTATATAATATATAAATTATTATAAAAAGATCATTTTTGAAAACAGAATTTAATTTCACCAAAACATTGCAAAATGGTGTTTACAAAGTGAACACAAATCTAAATCTGCCTCAACTGAAAAATGGAAACATAGCCTCAAAAGGAATTTACTGCATTTGTTTGTTGGTTGAAGTTTAATGCTACAAGGGCCTCAGTGTGCCTAATCATAGACAGAGCATTACCGAAAAGTTGGGGGGGGGAGGCAAATAAGTGTTAACTACTGTTTTCTTTGGAGGGGGGAGGCAATCTTGCTTGGACACAGTTTCTCTGTAAATGTCACAAAATTTGAGTCTTTTAAGTGCATAACAAAATATTTTTTTTGTGTGCATTACTCTTCCGTCACTGCTGATAATGAATGATAAACAGTCCAGTGTATTGTTGACAAGATGCTAAGTTTTCTGAAAATAAAGTTCTCTCTTTTTTTTACAATTTTTTTTAAAATACATTTGAACCCATTTATATCAAATTTGAAGGGGAGAACTCGATAGTTCGATATACACAATAATTTGATATATGGGTTTTACCACCCTACCTCTCTCAGTGGTGTTCTGGTGTATACAATGATGAACATACAAAAACTAAGATTATTTACTTCCATATTATAAATTGTGAATAGAATTACATAATCAAATTAAAGACAGAATACACAGCAATATGACAAAAAAGAAAGTCTTACCAGGATCGATGCTTTAGGAAATAAAATAATTAGTCATCTTTTTCTGCTTCTTTAAATTTATTGTATTTGTCAAAATGCTGTTTTCAACCTGCTCGATTTTGTTTTTGTGAATCAAAGTGTATCCGGTACCCTCAATTGTTCCACAATACTGTCGGAGTGCCGTAGCCACTCCACTCCCTCCCCCACTCTGTCTGTCAGGAACAGCAATTGCCCCACCCCTCCCACCAGGTTCTCTGCCACCATCTTCCACCCTACAGCAGCATCTCTTTTATCAACCCAGCCCAAAGATGACAAAGTCGCCCTTCTTTCCTTTTTGCCTCAGTGTGCTTCAGAGGAGGTAAGCGGAGGAGGGTGTCATCCCATTGAAAAGTTTGGAAACATTGGAAGCGTCAGGAATTTGCCAAAGGGAATTCTCATTTACACTGAAAAAAAGGTGATCTTGCTTGACAAGATTTGTTTCCAAGAAAATTTGCGAGGAGTTTATTCGAAAAATTCAATATATACAGTAAGGCTGCTTTAACTTGTTCAATATAGGAAAATGCATTACATGTTATTTTCAGGCTATTTTGATGATGATTTTCAAAAGTTCGAAATACGCAAAAATTCTTTATATCCGGGTTCAATATAAGCGGGTTCGACTGTATTACAATCTTTTCTGCTGATACATGAATAATGTCATATACAGTAGATACCTGTTAATTGAGCCACCAGTTAATTGAGGCAGCCGTTTATTCACAATTCATGAAGAGCATCCCTAATTAGCTCTTTGGGATAAAGCTTCATATAATTGGGGCAGACACTTTTGATCCAAAATGTTCTAGCCGTGATGTGTCCCAAATAACCAGAATTAATTGTAATGAGTTCTTTACATTGATAGCATTTTGCTATGGTTTTACTTCCTCACAAAAACAAATCACAACCAAATCTAAAAGGTGAGCATAACAGTGCATGTGCATAAAGCTCATGGTTCTTCCTGTAGCTTGACCTTGCATTTAAATTTCCTAAAGTTGCCCCCCCCAATTGATACCTATGGGCCTTACTGCATTGAAGAAGGAATTTCTCGCTATAAATGTACAAGAATAATGTCACATAATGGGCATTGTATAGTTATGTTTGAATTTAGGCTTCGCAATTGCTTTAGCATTAAGGAGATAATTTCTGACAAACACAAAAAGCTAATTTCAAATAACATACACAGTAAAAGTACAGAAGGATGTAACTGGTGTTGTTTTTTTGTAGCAATTTCTTTTAAGTATGTGTTAATTAGCATAACAATAAGCTGACTTTTTTTTTTTTATAACAAGTTTCTCACTAGTATAGCTTTTTTGCAATGCCAGATTGTTTTCATTGTGACAACTGTGATAACATATTGTCAAAAAGAGCAGTGTTGATGTTGTTAACAGAACTAAATGTATTTACCATATTGCTTAGGAACCTAACTTTAATTGAAAGAAAGTGTGAATTATAATGGTATGCATATATAAAAAAGTGTTGATAAGGTTTTGCCAATGGTAAGGAAAATCATTAAATGTTACACACATAACCACAATATCAAACATCTCATTTGTGTTATTGTAGAAGAGCTTTTTTACAGGTAACAAAACACCAAAGAAAAAAAAATTGCAACTACGTCGAATTAGATGTTCAAAGTTCTGCAAGATGCAGCTTGAATTATGCTATTGCATTCTATATATTTTGTATTCTTTATTACAGTTTGTCCATTGTATGGAATTCATTTGAATAAGTAGTGATTTCTAAATGGTCCCATTGAAAATTATGGAATTGTTTCAGATCTGAAGATCTTGGAGGCAACTTTCTTGGGCCACTAGTACCAATCCATCTGTTAGGATGTTGAGCATCCAATAATTATTGTATAATGAGAAATTTCTTCTTTAATGCACTGTTTTTCTTTCAGGGTTACTTCTCAATTTTTTGAGCCAAGGGAGATCTAGATTTTTGTTCAAAATAGTATAACTATACTAATGATCCAAAGTTTTATTTCTGTTCTATCTACCTTCCTTGAAAAAGCCATCTGGTTGATGTGCAAAAGTTTTGAAAGTTTTATTTCTATTGTATGCCAAGAAATTTGGATCACTAGTATAGCTATACTATTTTAAGTATAATTGGTGTACAGTTCCTACTTATTAATTAGATTTTTGTTATATTTGAAACCTCACTGCACGTTTCACATTTTGGTGAAAGTTAATTATTTTTGATGAGGGCTTTCATGTATGATGTCATCTGACAACTTTTACATTACAAAAAAAATAATAAAAAAAAATGGAGATTTTCATTTTTGTTTTATTTTACCTCCCATGCAAACATGGAGGATGTAAATTTTGCGATCACCAGTAGCCTCTTTTCAATTGTTTATATTATTTTATATTGCACCATGATAGCATCATTAGATCAAAAGATATTTCAGTGTCTTATGAATCATGGGACACATGGTATATCCTTCCTTAGGTGTAGTATATATATATTTATTACATGCTGATGTTAATCAAAACATAAAATGTAAATTGCTTTCTTACATTATATAGTTTACCTGGTTGAATTATTTTATATTCTGGTACTAATGCAAAAATAGTGCTTGTGAAATCCTGAAAGATTAAGATTTTGTCATTTATAGGTGTGGGACATCAGTGGTAAACCTCATTTAGATCATTTCATTCAAACTATTGCTTCTGTGTCCAGGGTGAAGTGGCGTCCACAAAGGAAGTTCCACATAGCCAGCAGTTCTTTAGTTGTTGATTTCACTGTAAATGTGTGGGATATTAGGAGACCATATGTTCCTTTTGCATCTTTCATTGAACATAAAGATGTTGCAACAGGTGAAGTAATATTGGATGGTTCTTGTTATTTTTTTGTATTAAAGAGTAAATTTTTAATTTCAGTTAAATTGTCAGTCATCTATGGGTGCTTCCATATTATCTCTTTGATCAAGAAAATTATATGCATATACTGTATATGCAGAGTAGACAAAACTCCCAGCTCCTTTTCTTCATGAACTAGCAGATGTTTTCAAGAGCTACAAGGAGAAAACCATGACTGATTTAAATGTAAGCTACACATGTTGAATTGTGACCTTCAGCAATCAAAATTAATGTATTATTTCTCAGATATTGTATGAAAATTCAGTGCAAGATCCACTATTGTGAAACTAGGGAACATATTATACACTTGTGTTAATAGCTGCATTTCAAAATAGGTTTTCATTTCAGCTTTGTCATCTGAGGTGTATCGCATACAATAAAAACACTAATGTGTAAATATGCTCACAAACACTGTCACTTAAATTATATGGTGTTTACAAAGTATGTAATTCTTTCATTCATTTTCATTCATGTTCCACTTACCAAAATGTACATCATTTTGCTTCCAAGTCTCACTTAAACCATTCATTACCCTGAAGTTTCAGCGCCTATTTGAGTTTGCATTAAAATATCAAATGATCAAGAGATTTTGCTGGATCAAAGTCTTTGATTGAAAATCCACTAAAAAAGATAATCACAGGGTTGTTCAAGATGCAAAAAACAAAAAAACAAAAAAAAACTGAAAAAAAAAACCCTATATATTGTCGATGTTAATAAAACATTTAATTGTGAAAAAACGTTGATAATTTATTCTAAATGAACATCACAAGTGTGTAGTCTTGAATTATATATAAGAAAACTGGATAATTGAAAAATGAAATTTTTGTAATAGAATTTGAATTGAATGTGTGTGTGTGTGCCGCCCCGGTGGCGCAGTGGTCTAAGCGATGGCCTCTGATCATTCGTCCGTAAGGGGTCCGGGTTCGAATCCCGGTGAGGCATGGATGTTGTGTTTGTCTTACGGCACTGGCTCTTTCCCTTCCCTGGAACCAGTGACCCTAAATTAGGGACGGGCGACTGCTTATAGCCCATTGAGTTGCTCACGGTGGTCGTTAAACCTCCAACCAAAAAAAAAAAAGAAAAGAATTGAATGTGCTTTTAAAGATAGTTATGAAGCTTCTGTTTCTTTAACAAAGCATCAAGTAAACTGTACAGAATTTTTTTCTGCTTGTGTTTTGAACAATCCTGTGATGATCTCTTTTCGTGAACCTTCAATCAAAGACTTTGATCCTGCAAAATCTCTTAATCGTTGGTATTTTCGTGCAAAATCTAACAGACACATGGAATGCTGAAACTTCAGGGTAATGAATGGTTTAAGGGAGGCTTGGAAGCTGAATGACAATAGAATTTGGTTTTTTAAGATAGTTCAGAGGAAAACTTGTAAAACATGTGGAGATCGTATCAGTGAAACTCACTTTGGTTTTAGGAATGGATTGGGAACAAGGGAAGCACTATTTTGCTCACAGATTTTGACAATAAGTCCTTGACCAGTTCAGCTTGGAGTTTTTGATGGGTACATGAGTTTATTGATCAGCGACATTATAAACATCAAAGAATGGCTGTGAAAGAAATGAAGATTCTACATCCAAAGTGTACATGATGTCATGAGCACCAATGGATGATGGGGTTTTCTGAACAGTGTTTGGTGGACAGGCAGTATACAGATGGTTTCTTGTGAGAAAACTTTAAATCCTGTAATTATCAGTAGGCTTTAAACCTGCCCCACAGCTTCTTAAACTAATTTTAAAAGACAGATTCAATTACCAACCCCTGATTCACCAGGTGTTTATGCTATCCCAATCAACACTTCCTCATATATAACCTCTTACATTGGAAGTGCCTATCATATCATTTAGTGTATAACTGAACGTATTTCTTATGTAAAGAAAGGTATTTGTTGTAAATTTTGTAATTCTTAATTTTGTACATACTATTTTGATTAATAGATGGCGCCAGATGCACATCGCACTGCAGAGACTGTGTGTATGACGTAAGAGTGTCACTTCCACATTCACTTCCATAGAGAGAGAGGTTGCAAGTTTTGAAGCGAAGAGCTCATCATGTCTATATGTTATTTTTGTGTAATATTAAAATGTTATGTTTTAAAATGTTAATGTGGTAAGTCATTTAAGGTGGAGTAGTGCATTGGATATATCATAGCAATAAAGATGAAACAGGAAATCAAAAATAATACAAGTTAATCAACTGAACCATCCCTCTAACCTACCACTGCCAACAGTATTTTCTCCACTTGGTTATTACTATTAACCATCATTAGCATTTCTTCTATAACTTCTTGGAAAAAACATGAAGTGTCTTGCACCTTTCATTAATCAGAAATCTGTCAAGTATCATGGAAGTATTGAAATTTCCTTTCTGATAGTAGTTGCAACACATACTGTCCCTGTCATATTCCTATCATTTAGAAATCATTCTTAAATCTGGCAATATTTGTTATCAACACCTGCTACATTGCCAAAATGTGAGAAAAAATAAATAAAAACTATAGTGAAGTGGGAAAGGAAAGATATTAGCTGAAAGAAAAATTTAACGTGGATGCTGTGTAGCTGTCGAGTCATCAAAAGAAAAATACATTTGTGGAATTTGCTGAGAAGAAAGTTCTTGTGAGGAGAAACTTGAGCTGATGTGCTAGTAAGTACAACAACAAGACAAAAAAAAACCTCTGTGTTTGAAGTAATGTCTTTTAAAACTGCTTTGTTTTGAATTCAGTAATTTTGTATTGTGAATGCAGTTATGTTCTCCAGTTTAATATTTAATAGCTACATAAATACATTATAGTGAATAATTTTGCTTATGCTGCATTATATTCACAGTTTTTTTTGTCCCTCATTCCAATTTTTCACCCCTGGTTATAAAGTTCAGTTTTTTTCTTTGCAGTCTCATATATGACACTGATGATAATTGAAACAATTGGAGCTGCTTTCTGTTTTGCCACGAAGAGTATGAAAGTACACGAGGCATTACTTTTTGTGACCTTCGTAACAGTTATTGCATAATAAAACATTTTCCAGTGTGCTATTTCCTTCTCGTTAAATCTAATACCTCTATTTTTTTCAACATTTTTAGGTTTTGGATGGAGAAATGACCCTCACGTGTTATTGACAACCAGCAAGGATTGTACGCTGTACCAGCATGCTTTCCGGGATGCTGTGCGACCAGCTGATTGTGCAAACCCTGTTGGTCTTGATATACACCCGATGGGGGAAATGCTGTATGCTGCAAGTGAAAAAATATTAGGAGAAAGTTCAGTGAATATGAGAGGTGCCAATTTATCGTCTACCAGGTTTCATACATTCTTCAGGAAGGGGCCAAACCTCAGTGAGCAGTTTCGATCTGCTTCCAGTGCCATGATGTTTTTAAAGAATGCTCATAAGGTAGAAGAAATCACATTTCCAGTTTTTTTTGGTTTCATACACTAACAGTATTATGTTAAAAACAAACAAAAAATCATAAATAATTGGTTATTTATTATTGGTATTGACGTGCCTGTTATTTTATTTTCATTCCAATATTTGAAAATTGGAAAGGGAGTTGAGACAAGGTGACACCATATCTCCGAAGCTCTTTAATGCCACATTGGAAAATGTCTTTCAATCACTGAACTGGGAAAACAAAGGGATAAAGATTAATGGAGATTATCTAACCCACCTTTGTTTTGCTGATGACATAGTCATTTTTGCAACTACCCCATCAGAGCTGCAGAGTATGATCCAGGAACTTGCTGACAAGAGTAAAGAAGTGGGATTAAAAATGAACTTTCAGAAGACAAAAGTGATGTTCAATGCTTTTACAAAAAATGAAGATTTATCGATTGATGGAGAAAAGCTGGAGATAACAGACACGTACGTTTATCTTGGACAGCAGGTATCAAGTGAGGGTCACATTGATGAAGAAATCAATCGGCGTACAAAACTTGCCTGGAGAGCTTTTGGGAGAAACAGCATAATTTTCAAGAGCAATATGCCATTATGTCTTAAAAGAAAAGTGTTTGATCAATGCATCCTTCCAGTGCTTACGTTTGGTGCAGAGACGTGGACCTTAACTAAAAGAGACATACGAAGGCTGCAAACAACTCAAAAAAGCATGGAGAGGTGCATGCTTGGTGTAACTATGAGAGATAAGAAGAGGAACTCGTTGATCCGAAAAATGACAAGAGTGGAAGACATCATGATCAGAGTTAAATCCCTGAAATGGCAATGGGCTGGACATACTGCCAGAAGGACAGACCATCGATGGACAGCCGAAATTTTAGATTCGATTCCAAGGGACGGGAAAAGACCCAGAAGACCACATGGGAGATGGGTGGATGGAGATGGGTGGAGACTGGCACAAGACAGACCGTTGTGGAGGAAACTTGGGGAGACCTTTGTCTAGCAGTGGATTGATAATGGTTGACAATGGTGATGATGATGATTTGAAATTATATTAAGGTAATGATGTAGAGGGTTTACTTTCACCTTCTCCATGATACAATGGGTTATTTTAAATCCTGAAAAGTCCTTAAAAAGTGCTTGATGTTTTTTTCAAGGTGCTTAGAAGTTCATATTTTTGGCTAAAAATGGCAAAAAAATATGAAAAAAAGTACTGTATTTTTGGCATATAAAATCAGACTTTTTCTTCAGAAGTCTGTTCCATGACTTATATACTACAACAACTTTTCTGTTGATTGGTAATTGAAATTTCTCAGTGTGAAAAAATATATATATATTATGCTTTAAATTTGGTCATAATCTACACTCCCATAATGCAATATTATGTTTATAAGAGATCATTCCAAAAGCTTACGAAATGTAATATTCCATTCACTAAAAACTTCTTTAAAAGCTGCTGAAATGGACATTTCTGTTTTACAGAAACATCATTACAATTGCTGCGACCGATTTAGAGTGGAAGTTGTCATATATTAATAGTATCCCCCTCGCATTCCATCCAAGACCATGTGGGTGGCATTCATCCCTGGTTTTGCAGAGATGCCAGAACTACAATGGGTGCACATAATTTATCTTGAAATGAATAAACCTGTGAAACATATTGCTGACACATGTTGATTTGCTGGTGACAGCTGTGTCAATAGGTGGGTTCCATGTGCTTTAAGAATAGCAATGAGCAGCTGATAACAAAGGCAATCTTATTTTTTTACTCTCTTTCAGCTGTATCACTCAGCTGAATTAAAATCAACTGTTGTTTCCATTTATTATGTTTATCCCCAGCAAAAACAGTCTTACTGGGCCAGCACTGGGTTACTGCTGGCTGCCATCAGTGGCCCAGCACTATGTTGCCGTTACATGAACCGTCAATAAAATGTCCCCGCGGCCACCAGATGGGCCAGCAGCTGGCCAACTGTTGGCACTTCATCACTTGTCATATGCCAGAAAAGGGCCATCAGTTATCCATCATAGGCTGTGGCTGCCACAAGCAGCCCTTAAGAATCCCTGACGACTGCTTATAGCCCATTGAGTTGCTCACGGCGGTCGTTAAACCTCCACAGTGGCAGCCGGCAATCACGTGACGTAACTGATGGCTTGCCGAATCTTGTCCATCAATTTCCCAGTAGTAAAAAAAAAAAAAAAGAAAAGATAATCATAGTTTACCAAAGGCATATGCGCACAACTGCCTTTTCCCCCCAGCAAAACTTCTACATGATGTCATGGCGGTGAGGAAATTTCTTCAACAGGTCTGGCAAATCGCCTGATAGATCTGACTGGCATCGAACTGAGGACTGCTGGTGTGCGAAGCGGATGCTCTAAGCACTACACTAGTTTGCCACGTGTGACAGTATGCTTGGAGGTCAGCCTCCCTCCTGCGTGATGTGAAACAAAAGGGTTCTCTTTTTAATTTTGCAATGTCGTGAGTTACTTTTCGTAAATGTACATTTCATATAATTCATAAATTAATTTTTTCAACGTGACGATTTAAAAAATTTTCTCTAAGGAAACTTCACTCACTTTCAACAAGTGTACCAACTTAAAGACGTTTTCCAAAAGTTTTGTGCTGTCCTCCTGGTCTTGAAAGGCGATTCTTTAATTAATATACACATTCGTGTTGCATTTTTAACGTTGTCTTTTTTTACCATGGTCCGAATCTACATTTGTTCTAAATAGGAATGATATTTTATTTTACTTCCGGTTATTTTTAGCAGCGAATTCCTCCAATCTTGTGTATTCAACGCATGGATGAGTACATTATATTCATATAGCATTGCTCTTTTTTTTTCAAATGCTGGATAATTTTGTAATGAAAATATCCATTTTGTACTCGTATAATACTTTTTTTTTTCCAACACAACGATTTTTTAATGTCATATCGGGTCTTCTGTTTGAAGCAGTTTAGTGTTATGAAAATTATACAGAAATTATTTCTTGTTATTCATGGGAATGCAATGAGTGTTTCATGGCTGTTTCTATTCTTGATTCTTTGTGGTTAGTGCAGAAATTTTACTACGAAATGAGTTTCTATGAATACATGAGATTAATTGACTATTTCTTACAGTTCATTAATTATTTATATAATTTTCCTCCGGCAGTAATCTTCGTCGATGTGGCATTTCATTCCGTTTCTTTACATATGGCTTTTTTTTTTTTTTTTTGACATCCACTAAAGCAATACGATGGTGAGGGCGTCGTCTTCAACTAACTGGTACCATGAAAGACTGTGCATGTGTTGCTTCAGCGCATGCACAGTCCTGCTGCTTCTACTTACTGTTGGGGTTGCTTCGGTTGCCAACTACGGGCCACTAGTGGCACTTGCGTGGAGGCCCGTAGTTCACGGCAATGCTGCAGGGCCATGAATGGCCGCCACCAACGGATCGCTACCATACCTTGAGTGGCAGATTTCAGCCAGCAGTGACCCATCACTGCCAGCTGGTGGCCAGCTGTTTCCCAACACTTGTGTTTTTGCTGGGTTTTAATTTATTTCATGTTTGCAATTGAAATCAAAAACTCTTTCGGTTTCTTATTTTAACTTTTGCCAAAAGCTCTTCTGAATTCTTACGAAATTCAACTTTTTGCGGAAAAGAAATATTTACTGAAACATTAAAAGTATAGTTACGGAATTTTGGAACACTGGGTGCATTTGTTTTAGCCTTGTCTTACACTCAGGATTAACTTATTTAGGAATGAAGATAAGGTAATCAAGAAATACTAAACAAAACATGTCAGAATCAACAGTTAGTTTTTTTTTTTTTTTTAATGAATAAACTCGTATGAAACAACAAATGTAAACTTTATTTGATTGACAAATTTATTCAACCACTTCAGTAAAGACAATAGTCCAGATTCGTGATTTTTTTTCTTTTTTGACTGAAGGTTTAATGACCACTGTGCACAACTCAATGGACTATAAGCAGTCTCCCATCCCTAATTTAGTGTCACTGTTTCCAGGAAAGGGAAAGAGTCAGTGCCGTAAGACAAACACAGCATCCATGCCTCCCTGGGATTCGAACCCGGACCCTTCACAAACGAATCATCATAAGCCAGCTCTTGGACCACTGCGCCACAGGGACGGCCAGGTTCCTGATGAGCATCATGACTGCACCCATACAGTAATAAAATGTGAGGCGGAAGTCCACTCATCTCGATCGTGTGCATTAATTCAACTGGATAGCACACTCTTTCACTTTCATCTTCAGTCACAACTGTGTTTGTAAATGTTGTTGGAATGAGATTTGCATTGCGAATACTCTTCATTCTCTCTTGTCTGAGACATATAGTTGCGACCCATTGATTGCTCACACCTTCTAGTGTGGATCTTACATTTTCTTTTCTTTTTTTCTTTTTTTTTTCTGTGGGAGAGACATTCTGTTAAGGGTAAGTATGCAATAAAGTATTTACTTACTTTCGGACTGATCATATAACGCCATGCACACACCAAGTCTGACACTGAACTGAGCGCCTGATGTAAATAAGGACCGCACGCTTCTTCCATAGACTTTACATGAGAAATTTGTCTCCCCGCGATGCCCAAACTGTTGCCCCAATCTCAGTTTTCTCTTCAACTGGCACATCTACATGGTAAGACCTTTATTTTGATCCCTGAACCATATTTTTACTTTCAGCTGTCCTCTCAAAATAGGTCTCACAGTAAAAAATCTTATAGAATGAAGATATAGATTGCGCAACTCAATATGTATATTCTAAATATTTTCACTAACAATGGTCGACGGAATGTTTATTTACATCTTTACATAATGGGAAACATCTTACCTACGTGAATAAATTGGATCAAATGAATACTAAATTGTATATATACATCACACAGTCCAACGGCATAACGGAATCAGGTCTTCGAGAGTGTTAGCAGTTTCGATGAGAAGAACTTTGATATGAATGCCTGCTAGTGTTGCTTTGCGCAACAGTTCGCTCAGAAAAGAGAAGACTTCGGACTTTGGAGTATCTCAGTCCCACCATGCTTCCGCCTTCAACAGCGCGTGAGTTAACCGCAGGCGATCGAATGCCAACCGCACGCTTCTCCCATATACTTTACATGGGAACTTTGCTGCCCTACAACGCCCGAACTGTTGCCCCAATCGCACTTTTCTCTTCGACTGGCACATCTACAGGGTAAGTCCTTTATTTTGATACCTCAGCCATATCTTTACATTAAGCCGTTCTCTCAAAATAGGGACTCACAGTAAATAACCTTATAGAATTAATATACAGATAAACAATTCCAATTTTACTCTGTATCGATTTATAAGGTGAAAAATATGGTACTAATTTTTCCTATCTGGCTGCAGGAAATCAAAAAGTTGCATTGTGTGTATTAGATCTTCTTCTGCTGCTGTTTGGCTATGTTGATGATGGCATCATGTGATATCACCTAAAAGCCAGTCTGAGAGCACTGGCAGTGCAAGATAAGTAATTAACTGAAAAAAGTGAAGGACCATGGGCAAAATTAAACATTTGCAGCTGATTCCACCCAACAAGCCCTATTGCCATATCTTGGTAAATATTAAAATTAACGTTTCCCGTTTTTGCATATGCAAATAAGAGTTACTCAGTTATACCATGAAAAAAATAATTGCAAAATTGAAATCTTGAGCATGAAATTTTGACTTTGGTTTTGCAATTTAAAACATGAGATGATTATGTGCAAAATTTAGATCTTGAACTTGTACCTTTCACTGCAGTTTTACAATGTTACATTCACTTTATTGCATATGTGATTATTTTTTCAGATGGAGGCACTGATTTGATCTGCAGAACTGTCTCTTAAATTGCATAAATTCTGATTCATTACATACCAAAACTTAGTGTGTAGAAAAATATTGCAAATTTCATCAGCATACTTCAGTTGCATAGATAAGTTGTGTGTAAAGGTGTATTTGTGCATGTTGTTGTTGCATATAAAGTTGGTAAGAAATACAAAAATTGAATAAGGTCCTTAAAAAAAATTTGTATTTAGAAGCGCTTGAAGATCCTCAAAAAGTGCTTATTTTTTGTGGGAGAAGAAGATTGGGAACCCTGCATGACCGTCACATACTTACTTTAGTGAAGTAGGTTTTCTGGGAAATTTATTGAATTCAAAAATTTCATGATAGTCAGAATAATTATTATAGGTAGGCTGTGCTCAGTGTAAAGAGATACTTTTTTTGTGGATTTTTTTTTTTTTCAAAAAGGGGCTCTAGGCATTTTAACAATGAAATATTTGTAGGCATCCATTATAAAAGATTACTCCTTTATAAAGAAAGAAAAAGGTATTTAAAAGCTAGTCACATTTGTCAATCTGCCTGCTATGTTGTATCAATGTATTTTGCTAAGGCTGTGTAGTATTTCTTTTTTTACATAGTTTCTGGATTGTGATCAGAGCAAGAGCATAAAACCTCTATTAGCTGGAACTAAGTATATCAGTTTTTGTTGTTTTGTCCCTCCCAATACTGTGTTAAAAGAAGAAGGGGTTTACATGACGTGTAATGTAAAGAATTGAATGATTATCAGTTAGTAACTTCACTTATATTGTCCTTTTACCGCCCCCCTCTCTCTGTGCATGTCCACTGGATATATTATTCATCAGGAGAGGGGGTTGGTAAGAGCAAGAGAGATGTGCAGGGGGGGATGGGTCACCACACTGAGCAAGTGAGTCAGTAAGTATGAGAGAGATGCATATTTGGTGTGAACAGAAAAAACTGGAAGAGGAACTCATGGATCAGGAAAATGACAAAAGTTGATGACATGATCAAAGTAAAGACAACTGAAATGCTAGACTGGATTCCAAGAAACAGGAAAAAAAAAAAAAAACCCAGTGAAATTCAAATGCATGCTGGAGCAACTTAGAAGAAAATTGCTGAAGTCAGAGAGAGTTCAGGAAGACTTAGGAAGACCTTCATCCAGCAGAGGATTGTAAATAGATGATAATGGTATATGTAGATCAGAGACATGGAGCTTAACTTAAAAAGACATACAGAGGTTGCGGACAACTCAGAGAAGTATTGCAAGATCATGCTTGTTGTAACCAGAAAAGATTGAAAGAGGAACTCGTGGATCAGGAAAATGACAAGAGTGGAGGACATCATAATCAAAGTAAAGACCCTCAAATGGCAATGGGCTAATAGAACTAACCACCGTTAGATAAAGGCCATGTGGGAGGCACGTGCATGAAATTTGAAAGCATGCTGGAATGACTTGGAAGAGAATTGCTCAAGACTGAGTTGTGGAAGAAACTTTGTTGGATCTTCATCCAGCAGTGGATTGAAAATGGTTGATGATGACATACTTAAATTTGTCTCAAACTACTTTTGAATGCTTCAATGTTTTAAAAGAAGGATAGAAAATTTACCATTGTTCTATGCATTGTAACCCTGCCATTCATGATTGGCTTTTTGTAAAAAGTCTGAATGAGAGAAGACACTATATTCCTGGAAGGAATCAGCATGTCTTTTGTCTCAGAAAAATGTTTTGCAAATATAAAATATATTCATTGAATATTTATTGAAGAAGAAAATGGGTGCAAAATATTCTTCATAGTCAAATGTGTATGACCAAGAAAGTACCTTATGCATAAATATTCATACATATGTACATTCATATCACATCATATCATTAAGCTGTTCTCTGAGAATCAGACTTTAGCTCCTCAAAGAAAGACAATTTGCCAAATAAATGTTTTACTCATGGAACTAGAATTTACTTTTGCTGTATCAAACGTCTCCACTTACAGCGATCTCGGCACACAGCTTGAGCTTCACTGACATCCATCACATGTCATGCACACAAGACCTTTTGTACTTCATATTCATAATCTTTCTCTCTTGTAGACATTCCTGAATCTATGACCAAGAAAGTGCTTCAATGAAATGTTTAAAAGCAGAGGTACTCTTACAAATAAAAATATACACTGATGGCCTTTAGTGGCACAACTGTTGTGTTATAAAAAAAAAATAGAAAATATATGCAAAATATTCTTCATAGTGGAAGCTATACAGTGGAGAAAGAGTTTCTCAAGTATGGCATTTAGAAGTAGAGATATCAAGAAAACAATTTTATACATATACACCCCTTAGTAAAAAACTGTGCATTATTTAAAGTGAATAATGTTTGGAATTTTCACCACAGTGAAATTGCATATAGTACAAAAATAATTTTTTCAACTGTATTTTTGCTGGTACAGTTGCAAATAGAAATTCACACCTCATGACTGGGCATTTGTCATAACTGTGCATTAGGTAAAATTAAAAAATACAGTCGAATCAGGATAAGTTGAATGAATCTAAAGGGAGTGCGAAAAACAAATTGAATTATCAAGAAAACATTCTTATGCGCATCGGATATGTGCAGGGAATTTTACTTTTGAGTTATCAAGAATTTTGCTTTATTGAAGTTCGAGTTATTAAGAGGCATCTGCAAAATGATCCCCGCTGTAAATGGTATCTGATGCAAAGTGATTTTTTTCATATCAGAATCGCAAATATTGAGAAAATGAAAATATACCCTTATTTTGGAAAGAAAATGTGCATGAAACTTCAGCCTCAGTATCCTTGTGAAATTATTCCGTTCTGAGTTTTCTTCAACCATGCCTTGATGAAACTGCATCACACAATCCAGAACAAAGGTGTTGTCTTGCTTAATTTGCTTCATGACAATGCTGGGCCTCACATTTCTGTGCAGACTCAAGCACTCATCACATCATTTAGTTGGAAGCAAGCAAATGGAGCACCCCCCCCCGCTGCAGCCCGCCAGTGCTAGTGTCACATGACTATCACCTGTTCTAGCATCTGAAGAAGCTGGTTGGCATTTCTTTGATGATGATGATGATGAAGTCAAAGGAGTAGTGCAGAAGTGGCTGTCTTCACAGGTGGCCTCATCCTATTATTTTATTATTTTTAATTTTAACAATTTTCATTTAAGGCAATGAGTGCCATATTCCTTTACATTCTTTAAGAATTGCTGCTAAATAAAAGACAGTGGATTAAAAACACTGACAGGAAAGATATAAAAAGTATTTAAGGTTTAGGATGAATACCGTCTTCACACGATTTTAATGATCTTAAAATATGAAATATATGTACAATTAAAATACTCTAAAACACACTAGCACTTTCAGAGCAACAGTCGCCCCATCATCAGGTGTCGCTCTGAAAGTGCTAGTGTGTTTTAGAGTATTTTAATTGTACATATATTTCATATTTTAAGATCATTAAAATCGTGTGAAGACAGTATTCATCCTAATGGTTCATGTGTACGAATGTTTTTCTGCATTTATTTAAGGTTTAAAAAAGTTGAATAGGTTTTAAAAACAGGAAATTCACTATCTACTAGCGGTTGCTCTGGCTTTTTTAAAGTTTTCGCCAACACATTACCAAATTAATTTTTTATTTTTTATTTTTGCCGTTGTAATCTGAAGTCGCCATTTTTTTTTCACTCTTCATTGAAGATATAAAAACCCTAAAACGTCATAATAGGTACAAAAACAATGGGTTAAAGATTCTTTACAATCAAGCACCAAAATATTATGTTTTTGATCCTGAATCCTAATAGAAAGAAATATAAACATTTATTTTCAATTTTGAATTTATTAACTACGTATAAAATTTCTAAACAAAGAATTATTTACAGGATACATTTCAAATTAATTGTAAAACTGGGTATTACAGTAGTGCCGCATTTTATGCGGAGGTTACATTCCAACGAGACTGCATGAAGCTGAAACCACATTTGTTCAAAACCAATAATAAAACTACATACAATAAATCACTTCTTACGTTTTTTTTTTCGTTATATATGAATGATATTATTCACTTACATATATACAGTGTGGGATGTTCAGAGTGGGTTTATGCCTGGTAAAGGCTGCACTAACCAGATTTTTGCATTACGCATGATGATTGAAAAGTATCTGGCTGTTGGGAAGAAAGTTTTTACTGCCTTCATAGATTTAGAGAAAGCTTATGACCGAGTGAATAGGACACTTTTGTAGAAGGTATTGAATGAATATGGTGTTACTGGGAATCTACTTAATAGTGTAAAAGCCATGTATGCTGGTAGTAGAGCTTGTGTACGAGTGAATGGTGTTTTATCAAAATGGTTTGGCTGTTTAATATACCATGGCTGTTTAATATATTTATGGACGCATGCATGCGTGATGCCAAAATAGATAATAGTGGTTTATGTCTTGGTGATATCCATGTGTGCAGATTGCTGTATGCTGATGACACTGTCCTGTTGGCAGAGAGCATAAGTGAGTTGCAGAGTATGTTGACTCGGATGCACGAAGTTTGCATGAAATTCAAACTGAGTATAAATAAGGGAAAAACCAAAGTTATGGTGTTTGAGAGAGGAATGGATAGCACTGAATGTAATGTAAGTATAAATGGCACTGTGATTGACCAGGTGAGTGAGTTTGTGTATTTAGGAAGCATGTTTGACAGAGAGAACAAGTTGGATGGTGAAATCAGTAGGCGAGTGAATTCTTCTTTGAAAGTCATAGCTGCTCTGGGAGGTTCTCACAGGAATGATGGGTTCTCTAGAGAGTCCCGCATGGCTGTGTATGAAACAGTAGTTGTTCCTACTCTGATGTATGGCAGTGAAACCTGGGTACTGCAGAAGCAGCATAGGAGTCGTTTGTGTGCTGGAGAAATGCGTTACTTACGGGGGTTTGTGGCAAGACACGATCTGATTGTGTGAGGAATGAAGATGTATTATTGCAGTTGTGTGATGTGAAGCAAAATGTTGTTAGCAAGGTGGAGACCAATATGCTTCGGTGGTTTGGCCATGTTGAAAGAATGAGTGATGAAATGCTTACTAAGAAAATATTTTCAACCCAAGTGGCAGGAAGGAAAGGCAGAGGAAAGCCAAGGAAGACATGGGTGGATCAGATTCAGGAGTGTCTGCATTAGAAAAAGATTATGAGTATGAAGTATAAAAGATCTTGTGTACGGCGTGTAATGGATATCAGTGAAGCACGAGTTGTATGTCAAGATCGCTGTAAATGGCGAAGTTTGATACGACAACAATAAGTAAAAATATCTGGAAGTTTGTATTTCTTTTTGGAGCTAACCTCTGAATCTCAGAGAACAGCTTAGTGATATGTATGTATGTATATATCTTTTACAGTATAATGTGTATTTTACAAAGAACAATGTATGCATACTTCTGTAACAGTTACAGTTAAAATATGAGATAGCGGATGCAAGTCCCTATGCATACCTACCTAATCGTTGCCTTCACTACGTAACACCACTGCAGGGTCGTCAAAGCTGAGGTCCTAAGCTGATACATTGGGTGCAGTAGTTGAAGACTCTGAATTAGGCAATGGGGAGCCAGTAAAAGGAGTTTTTTTTTTACAGGAAAAACATCGTTATGGGCAACTGTTGCTGCTGTGTCTTTAGCTGATGAAAAAATCTTATAATACGGCATTAAAGAGTCCGCAGTACTTCGGTTTATTTTAAGGCTACGCTCCATAGAGGGTTCATAGTTAGAAATTAAATCCTATAAGTGCTGCTTTGCTGCTTGAAAAATTTCGGCAAACTTGTGCAGATTACCGTTGGCATTTTCATCTTGTTCGTCGGTATCGTCATCATCATCTTCGTCCGAGGAAGTTTTCACAAGTTCTTCTAACTCTTCCTTAGTCAATGGTTCTTGATGTCAAATCAAATCTGTTTTCTTCCTCCAGAATATCGGCAAAGCCTTCACCCTCTCCCTTCCAATTTGCTTGGCCATCTGAGTAATATGTTTTTCTTCCTCACTGATGGTAGGATAACCTTTAAAATCATTGACACAGTCACACCACATGGGCCACCAGCACGCATTGATTGATTATTTCGTAGCTTCATTTCCTGTGTGATATGAATCTAGCAGTGGGCTGACCACGTATAATTGAATCCGCATAAAATGCGGAACCACTGTAGATTTAATGTGTGGCTTGGTTCTAAAATGGCTAGTGTAAAAAATATAGAGATGATTTTGAAAAATTGCACTTTATTACGTATAGAACTTTCATCTAATAACTATTTTCCTATAAATCATGCAATATTGGTTGATGGTAAACATCAAAACGTGAGAAATCCACAAATATGATCATATTTAAAAGATTCTATATTAATTTTTAAAATGTCCTTGGCATTGCCAATGCAAAATTTGACATTGGCCTGTTTAGAACCGAGCCACAGAATTATTCAAAATACATAAATCAAGCACAGACTAATCAAAGTACTAAATTCTGTGGAGAACATCCACCCATTTTGTGTACGCTTTCTCAAAATTTAATTCTTCCATTTTGGGGCCATTAATGTTTATAGCCATTAAATATTCCAAATTTATCACTTTGAGATTGCTCCTTAAGTCATTCTTTATCAAGTTTTGGACATATACAAGCAAGCGCACAGAAAACTTCAATATCGACCCAGGCAGAATCTGAATACTGGAAGTAGTGCAAAACAAAGTCATGTGATATTGTCGATGGCATCAAGAGAATAGAACTTCTTGTTGTGCTCAAGAGAAGTGAAGAAGAAATGAGGGTAGAGTTGGGTTAATGCATGATTGGACTGGCGCATATAGGAAAGAAAAGTATGCTAGTGATGACATCACTCTTTTCATGTAATTGCTTTCTGTCTCATGCACAATGTAAACAAAGAAGAAAGTAACATTACAATTTAATTCTTCAAATACCAAATCGAATAAAAATTAAAAGATTGTTTTTGCTTGGACGTGATTAAAAAAGATAATCGCCAAAACTTTTTGCCATTGCCAAAATGATTTTTCTTCACGAATTGCGAAGAATATGATCAGCAGCATGACCCCTGTGTACAGTTTTGGTGTTTTGTTCTGCTTATGAATTTTGGGTGTTTTTTTTTCTCCTGACCCATCTTCAGTGCACTTGTTTTTCAGACATCATATAGTGCTAGCAGAATGAAGAAAAAGCAGGGTTTTTTCCAACAAAAGAAAAAACGTAGTTGACAGTTAAAAAAAAAAAAAAAAAAAAAAAATCCTCTATTGTTTTTGTAATTAATTTGCTTTATCATAAGAGGAAGCCAAGATTAGTGTGAGCTTTTGTATATAATTTTGTGTGTTTTTAAGAAGAATGAATGTGATTATTTCTGGAATTCAAGTCTTTTAGGTTAAATAAAATATGGTGTTCCTTCTTTCAATGATGATCATAGATACAATTTCATAATTATACAAGTACCCATGATTGAAGTACCTAGTTTGAAAACATAACAAAAAAACATTACTTTTAAAGCACGTCAATATGCTGTTTTCCTTTTTTTGTTTTTCTCTGAGTAATTTGTGCCTTATGTGATTTAATTAAAAATTTATATCTGCCGATTAGATTTTAATAGTTTACTTCATGTGTTTTGTTCTGTTTTAGCACTTGTCAATGGAATGGTTTATACAAAGTGCTCAAGGTTACTTGCTTCATGGAAAGCCTGTGTCGGAATTATGTGAACACAATGCAGATGTAGCTATGAAGTTACAGCGCTATCAAGTGGCTCAGACTTGGCTGATTTTAAAGCTGCTGTACACATTGGGATCAACATTAATATCCGATTATTCTAATATTGGTTTCTCACTGGGTGATAAAGGGCCAGTGGAAGAAAAAGGTAACTGTTCTTTTATAAACTTTGTTGAAATGGTGAAAAACGAATCTGCGTGTTAAAAGCAGTCTTATAAAGTAGTAGGACACTAAACAAATATGACTTTGCTTGTATAACAATAGCATTCTTGTGCACTTAGTCTGGTAGGTTTCATTCTCTCATGTCATACCATGTTTATATCTCTTTTTAATCAGGTACAGCCCTTTCATTACACATGGCTCTTAAGCTGTAAAATGCAACTAAATAGGCTGTTAGTTTTAAAAAAGTAAGATGGGTTTATCATATGAGTGGCATAGAAAAGAATATGTGTTTGTGGAAATATAGAAGATACATATATGTATTTATTTATTTATTTATTTTCTGTGTTTTTACCCAGTGTAACCAAACAACTCCATGTATCTTTTTATTCCTTTAATGTGTTGTGCATGCTCAAGTATTAAGTAAGGATATATTTTTAAGTGCAGATGTCATCTGTTTTGGATTACATTATTTAAGGTGAGTCACTTTATTTGCATACAGTAATATTATTTAAGGTGAGTTTAAGGTGAGTCACTTTATTTGCATACAGTCCATTCAATAAAAGTGCTATAAGTTCAAATATGCTACTGAAGGTCATTGTGGAAATATAAACATCCTGTGGTTTATATCGCACTACAACAGTAGTATCAATCCCACTAGACTGCAGAAGGTGCCCTCAATTGTTCTTTACCAGCTTGGCAGAATGATATCCCAGAGTTGGGCGACAGAGCAAGACACTGGCAGGGACAAGCAAATGTTGCATTCCACTGTATCTCATACAAATGTTCAATGGGATTCAAGTCAGGGAAATTAGGCAGCCAGTGGAGCACCTAAGATACTTGGACATTACTTTTAAACTATTCCACCACAGTGTCAGCCTTGTAATGCCCACTGGGCATTGTCCTACTGAAAGTGTCCAGTGCCATCCCCAAACATGGTCACCATATGGTGCAACATTTAATTCAAAACACAGTCAAGGTATGATCTGGTGGTAAGGGTGTGTTCAGCAGGGATGAATTGACCCACAGAGATTTCCATGAGAACAAACCCTATACCGTGACACTGCCGTTGTGATCCTGTTTCTGTCCAACCTTTGCAGTCTTAGGGCTTGAAAAATACCATGACCGAGATGCCTGGGACAAGTAAATAAATAATCTAGTTGCCGCAGCTGGGCAACTAAATGTAAAAATAAAAAAAAGTTTGGAATAGAATTTCCTACTAAATACAAGAAAAAAGATAGTCATCGCATGTTGTGTTTCATTTCACTGCTAATCACTGGAAGTTGTATTATTGTTACTGAGTGCCAAGGACAGAAGAATATCACTTATTTAAATAGTATATTGTGTTCTAGGTTCAGAAATGAGAACTGTACATAGCTTTACTCCAGATGTTGTTTATAGTCAGTGACAATTTTCGTGCTTCTCATGGAACTAACCTCCGGTGTGTGTGTGACAAGGATAAAGACTTCAATGAAAGCAACATGGCAGAATTACCAAATTTCTCAAATACCAATTTTATCATGACATCATTTCTACCCATTTCAGCATCATCATGTTAAAACTTGCAATACACGCTTTTGTGCATTGAACATTTTGACTACAGACCCTTAAAATGGAAATGCAAAACATGTAAAAGAGTTCATCATATTTTTTAACTTAAAAAAAAAAAAAAAATGAGAGTTCTGATTTGTTATCTTAAAAGATAAATTTTCCTGGGCATCCAGCTTTTGCTACATGGGCAGGTAAATAATTTCTGCTTAAGCCCAGCTGGGCATGTAACTTTTTAGATATTTTTCAAGCCCTGAGTCTGATTGCAACCAGTAGCAGATCCGGCAGGGGGCAACCGGACCCCCCCCCCCAAAAAAAAAGGCTTTTCCTTTTTAAAGTTTTAAAAAGCCAAGATTGTAATGAGTTTGTCATGATAAGTTTTTTAAAATTATAGTAATATATATGCACAGATTTTCGTAAAAGTTTTTGTAACAATTACCATTTGCTGTGAATTTGAGAATTAAATGTTCTGTTCTAGCTTCAGACAGGGAGAGCGGGAGTGAGTGAGTCAGCGAGTCAGTCAGTCGGGACAAAAAAACCCCCGTAGAGTTTCAGAAACAGAGGAAGCTGAAAGCAGAAGGGAAAAGAGATTTTGTCTGAACATAAAAAGCAATGGGTGTACTTTGTGTAATGTAATATTTCCACAAACTTCCAAGAGAAAATCTTCAGTAAGACAATGAATGTTGCAGGAATGGCTTGATGAGGTGGTTACATGGAAGTTCCTTTCAACAGAAGTAAGATTCATGCATTATGAAAGAATAAATGAATATTTTTATAAGGAATCACTGGTCGTATCGCTGAAAAATGATTCAATGATACAAGCTGGAATTTTTTCTGTTAAATCAAGCTGTCCGAATTGAAGGACTAGAGTTTACTTTGAAAGATTATATCCAGACCTGGTATATAAAAAAGTTCAGAGCTAGTTTCCAACAAAGCAGAAAATTTAACACTAGGAAAGTGGTACTGATTTCTGCAGTTTTTTCCCACTTTGTGGTTTAAACATTTGGCACAACTGTTTGTATGGGAAAAGTTTTTAGAAATCTGTGCAGTGCAAGGCAAGGGCAGCTCCACCAGTTTGTTTGTTTGTGTGTGTGTGTGTGTGTGTGTGTGTGTGTGTGTGTGTGTGTGTGTGTGTGTGAGTGTGAGAGAGAGAGAGAGAGAGAGAGAGAGAGAGAGAGAGAGATGAGGTGTGGCAAGGCAAGGCAAGGCGAGACCCTTCCACAAATTTCAATTTTTTTTGTAGGCCAGAGTATCCCCCCCCCCCCCAGGACATTGCCAAGGGAATGCGAGGGTGGGCTACAGCCCATCCTGAAATTTGTCTTGCCCACCTTGCCACCCACCCAATTCAGGATGCACCATTTTTCAATTTTTTTTACTTTTAAAATACAACCTGAACTTTGCAGAGTAATAATAAGTGTTGTGTTTCTTGTCATGTAGCCCTACATATTTCCCATAGAAAGTGCTTTGTTTTTGATGTAGAAAGCTTATCAAAATAGCATCCCCAGTGCCATGAAAATGCACTTATTCCCACTCTTCCAAATCCTTAGTTTAAGCCCTTTTCATTTTTGTATTGCCAAGGGCAAACAGCCACAGTGGATAGAAATTCAGTGAGGGAGGTTATTACTAATTGATCTGCTGTTTGTTTGTGCTATTAAGTAAGATATCCCAACACAAAAAGTGGGGTCTACTATACCAAGCCGCCCCAATGGCGCAGTGGGCTAAGCGCAGGTTTTTGATTATTCTTCTGATATGGGTATGGGTTCAAATCCCGGTTTGGTATGGATGTTGTGTTTGCCATGAGAAACAAGCTCTCTCCTTTCCTTGGAACCTGTGGCCCTAAATTAGGGACGCGAGACTGCTTATAGACAGACCATCCAGGAGTTGCTCACGGTGGTCGTTAAAACTGCAAAGAAAGAAAAAAGCTATACTAGCGCACTTAAACCATTCTCAGGGCAGTGAGGAAGCCGAACGAGGCTGACAACTTTGGCAGAGAGGAAAGCAAGGTAAGGTTGCTGGCTTGAAGGAAGGGAGTTAGGTGTTTTGTCTGTGTCACGGCGTTAAAATTTGATTTAGATAACAGAAAAGACATTTTCCTTTAAAGATATTGTTAAAGTACAGTACTATTACCGTAAACAAAAATGCGTAATTTTGAAAAGCAATTAAGACAATGCATCCATACCAAGAAAAAAGTTGAAAGAGACACTCTACCAACACTTGTATCTTACACTAATGGCGTAACTAGTCAGATCCGTGTGTGTATCTCCAGAGGAAGTGGTGGGGTTTGCAAGGCTTCCTTTGCAGCCGGTAGTGAAAATAATTAAAACAATTTGCTTTCAGCGTTTTTGTAAATAAAATTGCTCTCATACTTGCCCCACAAAAAATAATACTCGCCCCCCATCCCCGACACACCAAGTAAAGCTGCATCAGCTCCTGATTGCAACTCTTCACCCTCATGGCATCGAACGTGAACCCATCCATCGGCACATTGGAGCTAGACCCTGAATTCATCAGACTGTACAATTGTTTTCCAGTCCAGTCATGATGCTCATTTGCTCACTGAAGGTTGAGTTGTTGATGATGGTCAGGGAACAGGGACATGTTAAAGTGTTGCCAAGTCCTCAGGCCTACCTGCAAGAGTGTCCATTGGATTGTGTGTTCAAAAATGTTCTCTGTCACCCTGGTTGTGGTCTGCTGTTTATTGACAGATCGTGATGTGTCTGTATTTGGACAGCACTTCTCATCCATCATCCAGTGGTGGTCTTGTTCCTTCATGTTGGGTGGATGTGTGTTCCTCTTTGAACTATTCCAGCCATACCTTTACTATGATGGCTCTCAAACTGCCAACAGTGCTTACAGTTGATGTGATGCTGGCCCTCTGCCCTACTCATCCTGATGATCATTCCCTTTTCAGACCGTAACAGACCCTTTACTTCCTCAATTGTACCAGCTTCACACTGGTGAACTGACAAGCCCTGCCTGTGTTGGCTCTATATATTCTGCACCATTAGTAATGTCACTTCTGTGTGCCGTAGAATGTATCAACTTGTGGAGACAGAGTTGGTCATAATGATCTGGCCTGTGAGTGTATGTGATAAGGTGAAAATCATACAACATGACTGTAAAATGCTTAACAATGAAATGAGATATTCTTTGCTGCATTATGAAGTAAATGCAATGCAAGTTGTGTGAGTATCGTAGATGCACAGTAATGTTAAGCATTTCTGTGATCATTCTCATCAGGAGTGACTTAAATTGGATAAGTATGCTGACTCAATATCATCATATTCATGCAATCTTTGTATCAGTAAAACGTTGTTCACTAGTGCATCTACAATAGACTGACATGTGTACCATGATTGAATGTATACCCATTCAACAAACCGATTGAACCTTTGAAGGCCTTGGAATTGTTGAAGTGTCAATTGTATGATAGATTCATTTCCATCAAATAGTAGTTCATTTTTTAATGAATAAATGGCTTTTGCCATCCATCTAGCTCTGTGGAGAGCACCTGGTTTCCGAATAATATTGTTCGCATCTATTCCAATCATAAGAGCGGAAAGATTTAATAGTTCTCTGTAATCATCTCTAGGAAAGTGTTTAGCAGCTGTCTGAAGTTGATTAGTAATACAAAATTTCAAAGTGTCGGATGCTGCTATCAATGGCGTTGTTTGACATTTTGGGTTGCGGTGGTTAAGTTCAATCAATTTTTCTCGAAATCTTTTAAACATAATAATTTTGGGTCCACTCGACGGTCCAAGACATACATGAAATATATCTGAAAGTAACACTTCAAACATGTGGTGTCTACAGGCTAACCACAGAAGGCTTCTTCCTATTTTATTTTCAAGAAGAACACATGTTCCTTTGAACTTTCCAGTATTTGAGGAGGTTGTGTTGAAGCACATACCAATAACCTGAGAATCACATTTCCATGACTGTAAAAGTTCAAAAACTGCATTAGCTGCTGCTTCCCCTGCACCAGATAACAGCTTAGGAATTCCAAGAAGTTTTGTACTACTATCTTTTAGAGAGGAAACTAACACTGGTAAACGGTCTACCTTTTTTGTTTCATTTAATGATAAATCAGGTAATAACTTTTCGTCCCAATGAACTATTGATTTTGAGGCATTAAACTCCATTTTTATCTGTTGCACAGTTTCACCATGTAAGCGTTGACGTTCACGATGAACAGTACTTTTTGAAATAATTACAGATTTTAAAGTTTCATTACTCTTTGAACAGTCTGCTTCACCACCACCACTACCACCAGCCATGTTTAAGACAGATGCAAGTAACATTGTTGACTTTCTTATATTATTTCTGTCAAAAGCAGCAGCAAGTTTTGGTGTTATGACAGACCTTCGACTTTGTTCATCTTTACCTGTATGCTTCTCATGTAATAATTTTTTTGTGGTGTAATTTCTGCAGCATATTCATCATCAGAGTCTTCTTTAGAGTTTTCACTTTCAGTCTCATCCATTGTTGACGTAGAAGATGCAGTTGATAAAGCAAAGGAATTCTGAGATGAAGCTGCTTCTTTTAATCGCTTTGCAAATTTTTTCTGTCGTTCAGCTGATCTTTTCTCACGTGTACAAAGCTTTCTGTCCAGAGATCCAATACAACCTGTCCTAGATTGTCTTTGTAATCTGAGAAACTGACAATCCTCTTCATTTTTAATAAGCTGTTCCGAATTAGCGTGACTTATGTCAAATAACGTATCCAGATTTTCACTATACATTATTTGATTCTCTTGGTCTTTTGCATTATTCCTTTTTCAATTTCTCATTAAGCCTACTTGTTTGCCATATAAATCTTTAATCTTTTTTAAGATATGCTGCTTATGTCTTATTGGCAACCTTGATTTTTCCCAAAATGGTACAATGTTATTGTTTACAAGAACAGCACTATCACTGATCGAAAGCTTCTTAGTACGGTGAAAGTACATAAAATTGGTCATAACATCTCTTCCAGATGGCAGACGTGAACCTGTTATTGATTCAGTAGGATATCCAATAAGCCATACGTAATTACTACTCCTAGTTTGTTTTGCCATTATATTAAAAAGAAACACGCTGTAAAGATGCATTACTTACAGCAAGATGTGGCATAGACTTCTGATCTTGTGCATAATGGAGTTGTTTATGTGCTGTATAGATGCATTACTTACAGCAGGATGTAGCATGAACTTCTGATCTTGTGCAAAATGGAGTTGTTTGTGTGCTGTACTGCTGTCCTAAACAAGAAAGCAGTAACTCCAATTTTGACCATTTGGAGTTAACGCATGCAGCAGGTTCTATATCATTAAATTTAACATCCTACAATGCTAGAGTGACAAGGCCTTGTTCCTATTGAAATTGTCTACAACATTTGCAGTATAACAGCTGAGAACATAGCTAGAAATCAGTTAGTGACGTTCACTAAGCTTGAACATAGTATGTCCAATGAATGTGGGATTTACTGCTTGGTAGTGCAGGATGAGACCGCTTGCTCCCTGCACAAGCATACGATACTAAGCTGGAATGCAGTATCTCCCACATTTGTGGGATCCACTGCATTCTAGTTAGGATGAGCCCCATTATGACCTTGGAATGCTAGGGATGTTTTATTACGACACAGTAGTTTGATTACGCAGTTGTGCGTTTGTTTTTTGTAGTTATCACAGTGAGTTTTACAGACCAGCGATTAATAATTACGTTTCCATTCTTTCTGGTAGTTGTGTGCGACAGTCGTTGTAGGCTACGAAAGCTGGTGATTGTGTGACTCAAGAAACTGCTGTAAAGAGGTATGAGCTATCCCTCATTCAAACTGTTATTAGCCGCACGAGACCATCGTATGTTTTTACAGAACCCGCATTTTTTACCATTTGCTCCGTCTGCACCATTTTCGATTTTGTCTATTAATTCCTGTCGAGGTTCGTTAATTGCTGACGGCAGCTCAACGAATTGGAGGTGAAGGATTCTGCGTTTTGTTTGTGAGTAGATACATGCTATGTAGAAATAATATGTAGAAATATATCCTCTTACGCCAACTTGTTTTTTCCATTTGTCGTATGTTCGGTCCCTGCGCTGAGGTGTGAAAGAGTTTACTACGTGTCGCAATGGCCTTTCGCAGTGGCAAAGAAATGGTCGAACTCACGCAGCTAGAATTAAATCAGAGTGTTGGTAGTGAACTACAACAGCCGCAGCTGCAGTCTGACATGATAAACATGTTGATCAACGCAAATTATACATGCGCTACTGACGAGGAGCATCAACAATAATCTGATCGAGAAGATGCTAAAGTTGAACTTTTGGACATATCGTTTAGTAGATTTGATGACAAAGAATATCAAACTTCAGCTGATAATGATTTTCCACAGCCACATGATTTGTTTAATGACCCAGATTTGTTACGAAGCAAAATTTCGGAGGAATGTAATGTTGCTCCTGACGATCCGAAGTCAGCACCCAAAAAGGTGAAAACAAAGTTCAACAGGTCACAAGATTCATCAACTCGGACAGAAAATCAAGGACGTGAAGCAGAAATAACCGCCAATTCTTGCAGAATCACAACAAATGAAGAATGTACTAAAAAGGGAGAAATTCGAAAAAGAAGAAATATGAGAAAAGTTTGAAAGAAAGAAAACAAGATAAATTAATGCAAGAAAGAAGAAATCATGGTGTTTGGGCTTGTTGTGAAAACTGCAGATTCATGTGCAATGAAAAAATATCCGATGACCGTTGCAATGTTGTTAATAATCAGTACTGGTCCTTGAATTGACAGGAAAAGCCGATTTTTGTCTCTTCCTGCATATTTGCTTGAAGACATTAAACGAAGGCGTACGGAAAGTGAAAACAGTAAGCGTACAAGGTTACTTAGATATTTCCTAAAAAACGAAAATGGGGAAAATGTGGAAATATGCAAAGCATTTTATCTCACTACGCTGGGATATGAAAGAAAGAATGACCGGAATATCACCAATGTTTTTTGCAATGACGGTAGTTCAACCATTTCTCCTGCAAGTGATGGGAGAGGTAGACATAAAAAAACACCAAAGACTGATCGGGAGCTGATTAAAAATCATGTTGAATTGTTCTCACCGACTGTATCCCATTACAGGAGGGAACATGCTCCGAATAAAAGGTTTTTGCCGAGTGACATAACTATAAAAAGGATGCACGAGGATTTCACTAAAACGCATCCTGACGTGAAGTGTTCCTATGAACTCTACAGAAAAGTTGTGTCAAAAGACTTAAACATTTCTTTTATGTCCCTCGGCCATGAAGAGTGCGAGCAATGTGAGAGTTTCAAGCTGCATAATCCAGCACACGACGTGAATTCCTTATCCCCTGATTGCACGATTTGCAGTGCTTGGAGAGTACATAAAATTAAAGCTGAAGAGGCTCATGAGAAGTACAGGTGTGATATTGATGATATAGGGCCAAATACTGTGTGCTTCTCAGCTGATCTTGAAAAGATAATTATGCTACTATGGATTGACATGTTCAAAAGAGTAATTTTTTGTCAAAGAATTATCGTTTTTAACGAGAGTTTTGTGCTAGTAGAGAAAAAAATAGAAGCTGAAAACCTTTGCATGCCTGTGGCATGAATGTATTTCTGGACGGAAAAAAGAGTACTTCGTAAGCATGTTTCACGCTTTTCTGCTATACATGCGCGATTCTCCAAATATCATTCTCTGGCTGGACAATTGCGCTGGTCAAAATAAAAACTGGACACTGTTTTCTTACTTGGTTTATATTAACTCAGATGAAATAGCAGCACAGTTGATAACTCTACGATACTTTGAGGCTGGTCATACTTTTATGTCAGCTGACAGTTTCCACCACCAAGTTGAACTTTCTCTTCAAGGAAAGAAGAAAGTATACGATTTCGGCGATTTCGTTAGTTGGGTGCAAACATTGATTTCTGGAAAAGTCGATGTTAAGGAGATGAAGTGAGAAGACTTTTTTGTTGGGCCGGATAATTCATCTTCGTATAAAATTAATCGCATCAGTCCCAGGCCATATTTAAAGGACATGGTCGAAGTTGTCGCCGAGCAAGGAAAGCACACATTGGCCAACAGAACCAGCTTTACTGCAGATGCTTTCTATGTTTAAAATTTTTTGAAACTCAAGGCCATCAGTAGGAACTTTGGAAAACCACCAACCATCGCAACTCCAAGCGGCATCACGGAACAGACAAAAAACATAATCTTGCAGCACTTGATACCATTAATTCCGGAAAATAGGCGTCAGTTTTAGAGGAATCTCTCGCTCAATAATGATGCTGCAGACTTGCGAGTGGAATTGGATGAGTGATTCCGTTTTTTGCACCCTCACACTCTTTTAGCTTAACTGTTTAGAAACATTTAACACAGGATTTTGTATTACTTTTGCTTTTTTTTTCTTAGATTATTTTCTTTACTATCGCTGTATATTAAAAAGGGTTTTATAGCATTTCTGACAGGTTTGTCACGTATAAAAAAATTTATCATACATACATACATATCACTAAGCTGTTCTCTGAGATTCAGAGGTTAGCTCCAAAAAGAAATACAAACTTCCAGATATTTTTACTTATTGTTGTCGTATCAAACTTCGCCATTTACAGCGATCTTGACATACAACTCGTGCTTCACTGATATCCATTACACGCCGTACACAAAATCTTTTATACTTCATACTCATAATCTTTTTCTCATGCAGACACTCCTGAATCTGATCCACCCATGTCTTCCTTGGCCTTCTTCTGCCTTTCCTTCCTGCCACTTGGGCTGAAAATATTTTCTTAGTAAGCATTTCATCACTCATTCTTTCAACATGGCCAAACCACCGAAGCATATTGGTCTCCACCTTGCTAACAACATTTTGCTTTACATCACACAACTGCAATACATCTTCATTCCTCACACAATCAGATCGTGTCTTGCCACAAACCCCACATAAGTAACGCATTTCTCCAGCACACAAACGACTCCTATGTTTCTTCTGCAGTACCCAGGTTTCACTGCCATACATCAGAGTAGGAACAATTACTGTTTCATACACAGCCATGCGGGACTCTCTAGAGAACCCATCATTCCTGTGAAAACCTCCCAGAGCAGCTATGACTTTCAAAGAAGAATTCACTCGCCTACTGATTTCACCATCCAACTTGTTCTCTCTGTCAAACATGCTTCCTAAATACACAAACTCACTCACCTGGTCAATCACAGTGCCATTTATACTTACATTACATTCAGTGCTACCCATTCCTCTCTCAAACACCATAACTTTGGTTTTTCCCTTATTTATACTCAGTTTGAATTTCATGCAAACTTCGTGCATCCGAGTTAACATACTCTGCAACTCACTTTTGCTCTCTGCCAGCAGGACAGTGTCATCAGCATACAGCAATCTGCACACATGGATATCACCAAGACATAAACCACTATTATCTATTTTGGCCTCACGCATGCATGCATCCATAAATATATTAAACAGCCATGGTGACATTGCACAACCTTGTCTAACTCCTGCACCAATGGAAAACCATTTTGATAAAACACCATTCACTCATACACAAGCTCTACTACCAGCATACATGGCTTTTACACTATTAAGAAGATTCCCAGTAACACCATATTCGTTCAATACCTTCCACAAAAGTGTCCTATTGACTCGGTCATAAGCTTTCTCTAAATCTACGAAGGCAGTAAAAACTTTCTTCCCAACAGCCAGGTGCTTTTCAATCATCATGCGTAATGCAAAAATCTGGTTAGTGCAGCCTTTATCAGGCATAAAACCACACTGAACATCCCACACTTTCTCTGATGTAAGACCCCATACTTTTTCAATAACAACCTTACCAAACACTTTCCCTGGCACACTCAGTAGGCTAATACCACGATAGTTCTTGCATTCAGTAATACTTTTTATGTAATAACATTGAAATGTGTGTCATACTGCATCAAACATGTGCCATTATCACGATGAAAATCAGATTTCAATTGGTGGCCCAGCCGCAGAAACGTTAAAGCGGTTTTTCTCGAATCTTCGAAATTGGAGTTACTGCTTTCTTTCTTAGGACGGCAGTGTAGAGAACCATTACTTACAGCAGGGTGTGGCATAGATTTCTGATCTTGTGCATAATGGAGTTGTTTGTGTGCTGGATAGATATGTGTTACTAACAGGATGTTTGTGGCAAGACATGTTCTGATAATGTGAAAAATGAAGACTTGTTGTAGATTTGTAATGCGAAGCAATGTGTTATTAGCCTGGTTGACACACATATTCTGAGGTGGTTTGCCATGTTAAAGAAAGAGTGATGAGGTCATAACTAATGAAATTTATTTAGCCCAAGTGGCAAGAAAGAAATGCAAATGAAGACTAAAGAAATAAAGGAGGACCAGATTCAGGTACTCCTGAAAGAGAAAAAGATATTAGGCATGAAGTACAAAAGATCTTGTGTGAGATGTGTGGTAGATGTCAGTGAAGCTCACGTTGTGTGACACAATTACTGTAAATGGAGACATTTCATTCAGTCAACAGCAAGTAATTTCTGTCATCTTCACTAACCTGTATTTGACAAATGATCTCTCTTTGAGGAGCTTACCTCCGAATCTCAGAGAATAGCTTAGTGATATGTATGTATGTTTGTATGCTTTTGATGTTAATGTAATATTTCTGTTTGAATTAGTAATGAAGCAAGCTTATCAGTATGATCAAACTTGGTTATAACAACATCAAAGGGACTGCACAATGTGCCACTATAAAGGAGAGCCTCATACTAATCAGTGAAGAAGATTAGTAATTAATTTATGGAAATTTAATTAGTACCGCTAAAATATTTGCCACAATAGGCAAGCTGTTGCTACAACGAAGATTGACTGTATTCAAATCTATTTTCTTCTTCAGCAGTATTCCATATTATCCAATATTCTCATTGTGTGCAATCCATGTACAGTAAAACCTCAAAAATCCGGCATCTACCGGCCCAGATGAGTGCCGGATTTATGAAAATTCCGGATTTGTGAAGCTATCCCAAAATTGCATAACAGGCTTTACGTAAAGCATGTACTTACACATAACAGGTCACTTTAGCGAAAATTTGCACGTCTACACCTTATAAATATGCAGGTGTCGCGTTGCTGATCGTACACCGAGAAAAAAGTTTGTTTGAAAGAACAAAATAGTTTTGTTGAGCTGTTTTGTCGATTTATTTTGTTGCTTTAGCCAAACTCCATCAGAATTGTTTTGTTGGCAACACAAAATTATTTCATTAGCTATATTTTGTTAATTCAACTAAACGTTTTATCATGATAACAGTACACATTGTTGGATCAAACAAATTCCCAAAAGTCGACCTAGGTATTTTGTTAAATGAACAAAACGTTTTGTCATGATAGCCATAAATTTTGTTGAATCAACAGTAATTTTGAGCAAAATACATTTTTAAATTCAACAAACATTTTTGTTGACTGCATATTGACAAAATTTTTTGGTTGATTCAACAGTTTTTTCGCTGAATTAACAAAACATTTTTCTCAGTGTATTCTTTGCAATTTATGTGAAAAAAATCGTTTTGGTGATGGTAAAAAAGTTTTTGTGAAAATATTGGTGATCACCTTTGTGTACTATTTATTATAAAACTCTGTCAAAAAAAAAAAAAAATAGAATTTGGCAAAGGGTTAGGCAAAAACTTGAAAAAAACCAGAGGTAAAGTAGTAAAGCCAGAGCTAAAAGTAAAGCTAAAGCTGGGCGATGTATTGATACATCGCGATAACCCAATGTGAATTTTACATCGATGTTAAGGATTTTTCGACTGATGATACGTTGTGAAGGCGATTACCGTGATGCACATGAAGGCTGATCAAGATGTCATTACACGATCAAATCCACATATTGCCACCACCAAGCAATATTCCCTCTAAGTGGCCATGGGCAATGCACGCCTAACCCAATGAGCTTGGCAGACATCAAAACCACTTGGGCAAAAATTTTTATTTTCTCAGCTTCTCTTACTAATGCAGTAGAAGTTAGAACTTGGATTGGAACCCTTATTTTTTAATTCCCCATTTATATCACCATTCTTTCTGCAATTGATTTTAAATAAAAAAAAAACTATTAGAAACATTTCATTAATAAAAATCTTTATTTTATAAAAAGTGAGAAGCTCAAACTTATGGAATAAGAACACTAGCTATTAGGAAAAGCGTGTTTACACATAATACACAGTTTCTTTGCATATCAAAATACCAAGGAGAATGAGAAACAAAAAAACAACTAAATGCAGAATAATTAGTTCAAATAGAACAAGTGCAAAATCGTTTTGATCTGACAGTCCTTTCAAGAATAACTTGATTCCGGTTTGCTGTAATTGGCTGGAGCTGATCTGTTGTTTTGAGAAAAGACTCGATATCTGCCTCTTTCTCGGCGTGGGAAAATCACTAATCCACATTTTCACGTTCACTATCAGCTCGCATGAGGCTACTTTGCGCCTTTGAGAATGAAGAGGACAATGAGACGAACTTAGAAGGAGGTGAACAGCATTTAAGAAAAGTGTTGTTTTGACTTTTGAGAGCCTGAATTTTATTTATTTATTATTATTTTTGCAGGTAATTGATTTTCGATTTATGAAATTAATTAGGGATTTGGGAATTTTAATCTAAAATGCTTACTGCGCGGAAGAAGTTAAGTCACTGCACTATCCCACGCGCGTGCAGCTTAGAGGTAACATTGCCAACAAGCACTGATCATCATCACACATTCGACACGCATTTCAAATGGACACGTTGATTTGTGGCCTCATTGGTATGCATCACTTCAGCGCGCCCTAATGAGAAACCTCCCGATGTTACATGTAGGCTACTGATGGCAATTCGTACGCTGAGATTGGATGATACCGCGATGTGTTGTTGAGACGGTACATCAAGAGATTCCCATGGTTATTGGTGAAGCATCGAATACTCTCGCAATGTTCTCATGAAAACGAAATCAGAAAAGTGCCGGATTTCTGAAGTTGCTGGTTTTCTGGATGACGGATTTTCGATGTTTCACTGTATATATTCTCTTTATGTGCAATTATTTTAATTTAGTAGTTCTTTTGTATTTATGTATGAATGTCATTATCAGCCCATAAATATATCATATTTTCACTGTTTCCCATATAGCCATCTCCTCAAAAAACTTGAAAATTGCATCATCCTGGTGTATGAATTGTACCTGCATGTTTTCCAGATGCTAAGAATTATTTTTTCAAGTAGATTCATTTCTCAATAATTTCTGTAATTGTATGATGATTTGTGAAACACTGGAGATTTATCATCTATATCTGTTCCAGAATTAGAAAGGGTAATTGTCATTATATGGAAGCATTGCATTGCTCCTTTTAGTACAAATTTAAAAGTTGTATAGAACTTTAGAGCTACATTTGCTTATAAAAAAAAAAAAAAAAAAAAGTAGATTTGTAAGCATTGTGATGATTATAATATTGTTATGAATTCACATTCATTATTTTGAATATAATGGTTATGGCTAATCAAACCAATTAATTAATTCATGGGCTATGATTGGGTTTTTCAACAAAAGAAATAGAAGTTTCAAAGTGAAGCAAGGACCATCTAAAAGGCATCATCATTGCGTGTTGGCTCAGAGGGCGATGAAAACAGTAGTAATTCAGCCAATGGTATCACTCCTAGACTAAACAAAAGATCAGGGGCGCCATTTGCAGGACAGATTTATGGGAGAGGTTACAGTTTGAATTAAGGAATTGTCATATATTGGTAATACTGAGGGGCCAACTAATCCATTTTTAAGTGCTCCTAGTATTCTTGTGTCCTAGTGAGCAGGGGAGGGGGGCAAAGCAGTTGCCAAATCTGTTGTGCGAGCTGAAATTAACAGAAGGAAGAAATAATCAGTTGTTTCCCAAGTCTGCGAGAAAGCAGGCTGGCAGTATTCTCATGTCAAGAAGACAGCGAATGGAGAAAGAATCTAACCAGCGGTTAAGGAAACGCCATGAGTCTTCGTGTACAAGGAGCTTCCAGCAAGATCATGGCCAGGGGGAACAACTGACTTTACTGCTCAGCCTTCCTTACTTAGCTTTCCCAGAGCATTCACGGAAAAGAGCAGTGTCAAAATAAGGGATCAGAGAGTGACACACCCTTTCGTTTCTCACCTCCAAGTGACCGAAACCCATGTTTTGTTGTGCCCAGCAGTTCCAGGAATCCGTTCGAAGGAGCAAAAAATCGTCGGCTGATGAGAAATTTTTACCAAATGAAAGACATCCCCGCTGCATCATGTTTAGTGTTCGTGTGCGATTTATTGATATATCAGCCAGTAAATTCAAGGAATGATTTGTGGTGCACTGGCTATGTAACCGAGTGCTACAGGTGGTTTGTGATGCATGCTCCTCTTGAAACATCCTTGGGTTTCTCTATGCAGCAAAAATAGTAAGTAATGTTTCAGTTTATTTATGTTCGCCACTTGAACTGATTCAGCTGCTTGCCAAACTTACCTGCGACAGAACATTTAATTAACTGTTTCGGCATTGTACATTGTGATCCAGTAGGACTTTAAATATTGGTCATAGTGACCTATTTGAAGTCTATTCTAAATTAAAGCATATTTATCATGGTTCACACTCATCCTGGAGTTCCTGGAAATGTCCTAAAATTCTGTTACATGTCCTGGAATTTTATCCATTCCTGCCTTTTTGTCCCTGCGCAATGTTTCATAGTTGAGGATTTTTCTAATGATATAACTTATGACTGAAAAATTTCCCTCCTCACCCCCTGCAAAATGGGGGGGGGGGGGGGCTGTTGGTTTTCTTGTTTGTTAGCAGCACTGAAGCTGCATTATTAGTACATCTTTTTTTTTTTTTAAATATCATGCATATGTTATCACTGCAACTATTAGTTCGATTTGTAAAATTAATTACTAATCTAAAACAACTATTATGGGAATTTTACTAGGAAATTTTTTCATTTAAATTGCAAATTTTTGGAGAAAACTCTTCTCCTTCTTCAGGCTGTCTTTTTGTAGTCACTTATTCCTGTCACTATCACGGTTACGGTACCTTGAAGGTTTAGGTTATTTTTCATCAAATCCTGCCAGATGTTAGGCAGGGAAAATCCTTTGCAGTCATTGATGATGGAATTTTGATTTTTCTTAATCTCTATTCCTTCTTTCAGCTTTCTTTTTGAAAATTGCTTTGGAAACTGATGACTTTAAGGGAATTCCAATCCATGCTGTGACTAGTTTCTCTAACATGCCTAAACCAAACCTAGAAGAAAAGATACTAGTACAACCCACATACTTCTGCTTATATAGCAGATACGTGGATATAATCTTATTTATAATAGATAGCTCAGAAATTGTTCCAGAAAGAATTCTAGACTCATTCAATGAATTAGATGATTCCCTTAAGTTCACTATTGAACTTCAAAAAAAAAAAAAAAAGAAAGAAGAATTAACTTCTTAGATATTACTATCTATTATGAAGATGAAAAATTCCTCACTAGTTGGTATAAAAAACCAATGAATACTAATAGACTATTGGATTTCAAAATAACTATCCTAAAGAAGAAATTGAGAAGCTTCTGAATTTTAATGGTACGAAGAACCCGCAAAAGCAACAAGTAAAATTCACTAGAAAAATTTCTTATCACAAAGGTTTATTTGAGTTTTTAAAGAGAATTAGTAAGAAGTACAATATTATTAGGCTAGCTCCAAGTTTAGAGAACAAAGTTAAAAAAAAAATTCCCTAAAATAGTTCAAAGAGAAGAAGATATTTTAAAAATGCAAGGAGTAGTCTATGAAGTAAAATGTAGTTGTGGACTATCTTACATAGGTGAAACAGGTCGCAGACTAGAAACTCATATAGCAGAGCATAAAGCAGCTATAAAGAATTGCTCCAACAAGACTGGTTTAGATAGGCATGTTAGAGAAACTAGTCGCAGCATGGATTGGAATTCCCTTAAAGTCATCAGTTTCCAAAGCAATTTTCAAAAAGAAAGCTGAAAGAAGGAATAGAGATTGAGAAAAATCAAAATTCCATCATCAATGACTGCAAAGAATTTTCCCTGCCTAACATCTGGCAGGATTTGATGAAAAATAACCTAAACCTTCAAGGTACCGTAACCGCGATAGTGACAGGAATAAGTGACTACAAAAAGACAGCCTGAAGAAGGAGAAGAGTTTTCTCCAAAAATTTGCAATTTAAATGAAAAAATTTCCTAGTAAAATTCCCATAATAGTTGTTTTTGATTAGTAATTGAATTAAGAAACCAGGAAGCCATTTCTCAACATGAGCTTTATTCAAAGAATTGTAAAATTATTTTTTGTTGGGAAGCTTGATGAAATGATCCTTTTATTCCATTTTTTTTTCGATGCACAGCTTCATCACTAGGGGGCGTAAATGCAGATCCTGTGGGATTCAAAATACATTTTATTTCATATATTTGCTTCTAAATATCCGATTAAAAAATTCTCATCAAACATCAAACAGAAGTCATCGCTCTTTCCACGTTTATCGTTTTTTTCAGTCAGGTTTTTAGTCCCACAGATGCCTTCTGCTTGATGTTCCTAATCCATGTCAATTGTATGTATGAAAAAATTCTTTTTCCTTTCGATGCCATTTATATCGAAGACTATTTCAGTTATAGTCTCATTTTCAAGTAATGCATAGATTCTTCTTTAGGGGGCATAAAGGTAAGTCGTGGTTTTCCTGATATCTGTGCTTCTGAAAGTCTGATTTGAAAAATTCTTCCCGCATCGGATACAGCTGTTGATGGGAAATGTTTTGCATATAATTTCTCATTTTTGGTAAAGAATGGTTTGGCCACCAGGGGAAGTAAGTGATTATTTCAGCTTCTGGTGTATTTGCAACAAAATCTGAGCTTCTGGAAACTCAATTGAAAAAATTCTTTCATGATCCGATACTGCTCGCTTTGTATGACCTTTTGAGAATACCTCCTGCTCAAAAAAGTGAGTAGTTTTCCCACCAGGAAATGTAAATGCATATCTTCCCGATACCGCTCGCCTCGTATAACCTTTTGAGAATATCTCCCGCTTAAAATAGTGCGTAGTTTTTCTACCAGGAAATGTAAATGCATATCTTATTTTTGTCGATATCTCTGTTTCTATGAGTCCAATTTGAAAAATTCTTTCTTTGCTGGAGAGTATTTTCAGTACGAAATGTTTCTCATATAATTTCAAATTTTTCTTAATGCACAAGTGTGCCTGTAGAGGGTGTAAGTTCACATGTCCATTCACGGCAATATCTGCGGAACTAAAAAACCTGATTGAAAAAAATTCTTTTTTGATCAGATACTACTATAAAAAATCTTTGTATGTTTATTTTTTTCCTGAATCATGCATACTTTTGCCGCTAGGGGGACAAATATTTAATCTATTTTTCTCAGTATATGTACTTTTAAATGTCTGATTTGAAAAATTCTTTTAACAACTGATACCATTTACCTTATGGAACATTTTAGGTCTATTTAAGGAGGTTCGCTGTTCACAGTTCTGCCACTAGGTGGTGTTTGTGTAAAGCCATTTACAGCTGTATCTCCACTTCTAAAAACCCAATTGAGAAATTTCTTTTTTTTTACTGTGTGCCATTCGCTGCAATATAGATTGGGAGTGAATAAGATTTTGCCTACAATAAGAAGATCCTCTTTAAATAATGCACAACTTTCCCCCTAGGGGGCATAAAGGTCAAAATCTTGCTATCTCTGCTTCCGGAAGATGTACTTGAAAAGTTCTTTTTCCTTAGCCATGAAGAATACTTTCCCCCTATTTTCAACTTTTCCATTATGCAAAATTCTTCAGCCAAAGGCATGGACTTATATCATGTTTTCTTCTATATCTGTTCTTTTAACTGTTCGATTTGAAAATTTCTATCTCTGATACCTTCTTTTTGCTGTGAGAAAGCGTTTTGTGCACCATTTGTTAATTTTTGTAACATACTTTTTAGCCACTGGTGGAAGTAGCAGATTTTATGTGTGTGTGTGTGGCTTATTTGGACCTTTACTGAAATTTGCTAATGAATACTTTATGTAAAAGTTTGTCATAAATACAGAAACTTAAATAGTTGTTTCTTAGTATTTTTTGAGCTAACTAGTCACTTTCCATCTGCTATTATTAGTTTTCTAATCATACCCAGTTAAATTGCCTTGATCACTGATGAATGCAGCTGTACACATAACCCTTGGATTTAAGGTTTTCCCATTATTTTGTTTCATTTCATTTTGGAAATTTTTGTGTCTACTTTGTTTGTTTTCTGCTGAGTACAAATTTAAAATATAGCTTGAGCATCAAAATTAGAAGTTTAAGCATCCATATTAAAAGTTCAAGCCTCAGTATTAGAAGCTTGAGCATCAGTATTACATAATATATTAAAAGCAAACTGAATTTGCTTGTACCACTTACTGGTCATCCATGTAACACTTCTCAGAAAACTTGGAAATTTCAAACATCCTGGCGCAGTAATCGAACCCCTTATTTCCCGATTACTGGTCAAGTATGCTAACCATTACACCACACAGGACAGTGAAGTTCTAAGCAACTGAGACATAGGAATCTGAAAGTCCTCAGATTTTTGCTAGTCGAAACATTCCTGCTTCCTCATAGCGCTTTGACCCAATTCCTATCCAGGCAGATGTAGGTTGGATGTCACTAGTACCACATATAAATCAATGAAGGAAGAAATATTCTTCATAATACATGAAAAATCGACAGAATATTCAAAGCAAACTGAATTTTCTTGTACCACTTACTGGTCATCCATCTAACACTTCTCAGAAAACTTGAAAATTTCATCATCCTGGAGCGGGAATCAAACCCCGCATCTCCTGAGTACCGGTCTAGTACGCTAACCATTACACCACCCAGGACAGTGAAGTTCACAATTAAAAAAAAAAAAAAAATTTAAAATTAATTTTTTTTACACCATTTCTATCAAGTGCATGGAAGCTACTGAGATAAACCCTTGACTGTAAACACTGTTGCTGATGTCACATGCAACTGAAAGTTTTTCCTGAATAAGGACAAATATTCAAATTGTCCTGAACAAACTGAGCCAAAGCTCAGCAAAACCTTGGTCAACACAAAAGCAAAAAAATTGTAAACTAACATTGTTTTTGGTGGGCGATCTTAATGAGTGATAGGTTTATCTCCACGGGGCGCTCCCTGGGCAACAATGGCACACACGACAGCAACAAGGGCATTTATGAATCTTGGAAGCTGACACAAATGTAAGCTTCAACTTAAATTGTTGTTGAGGTACCAGCGAGTTCTGTGTGACATTGGCCAAAAAGACCCCAACTCACTGGTTTTTTTTTTTTCCAGAATTCTTAGGAGGAATGACCAATTGGAACCATCAGCTGTGAACTAATCTCCTGCGCTGGTGTACTTTCTTGATTAAAAAGACACAAAGTGATATTTTAAAAGATTCTGGTGTGGGATATGGTGAACTTAAACTCACTTGAGAAGGATGTTCCACCATGGAAACAATATGGAAGTGGCAAACAGCATAGGAGAAAGGGATCTTGGCTGAGTGAGGGTAAAATTGGTGTATGGAATACTAGAGGAATAAATGGAAAGATGAATAAGGTTATTGAAGAAATGAATAAGTGTAGATTGGATGTGCTGTATCAGCACTGCCACTGACACTCTGTAGCACGTGAATTATCCAAAAACAACAAAAAAAGGACCCATAATTTCAAATTCTATGCGTCCTTAGGAACCCAAATTTTATTTTGGATTTTTTTAACATGTCATTTGACAAAAGTCAAATTCGTGAGGATTAGGGAAAGAATAAAAACAGCCAGCAATGCACTGTCAGTCAAGATTATGTAAATATACAATATAAGCTTATGTAAATGTACAAATGTCCTGATTAATTTATTAAACCTTTCAGTTCTTTTAATCAATGTTGGAACAGTTGAAATTTAAAATTTTATAAACAAACAAACTTACATTTAATGAGAGCACTGTGAATGATTATACTATACTAAAAGTTGTTTGTCTACTTTAATGATTGTTCGTTAAATGTCAAAAAAAATTGTTCACCAGTAGTCATCACACAGTTGCTGTGTTTTGAAAAATAAAACCACTCTGGTGTTCTGAGCTGACTTAAAATGCATTGTCTTTGTGTAGTTCCATCATGATAAAATTTAATTGAAAATGATAAAATTTAATTTTGTCAGTACTTGATTTTTTTTAAGATTGCTTTCAAAGAGTGTAAATTGAAGTGCTAAACAATGTACATTACATTTATTTTTCATTTGCTTATGTAAGTATAAATATTCATTATTTCTTGATTCATTTGATTTTTTAAAAGGACCCAGAATATCTCACAAAGTACACACTTTTTAAAAAATCTGTGGGTCCCTAGGATTTAGCTTCATAACAATACAATGGCAACTCTGTTGTATGTAAGTAAGACTTAAAGGAAGGAAATTGGAATAGAAGTGAATAGAACAGTGAGAGTGTGGTCTGGAGTGTTGGATAATGTGAGATGAAAAGCTGGTGTAGGTGTGATTTTAAGTGAAAAGATGAAGAACAACTTTGATTCACTATAGCTGCATAAGTGAGAGAATTCTTTGATTCTTTGGATTCGTTTGAAAGTGAAACTTCAGAGAATAGTTATTGTTGTAGTTTATGCTTCGTATGACTCGGAACCTTCTGATAGGAAGGAAGATTTCTGGAATGAGCTAAAAGCTGTTTTGTGCCAGTTTGGTGCTAAAGAGAAAGTTATAATAGCACTGGATTTCAATGCTAGAGGGACGTGCAACTGATTGTTGGTTAGAGAAAAAGAAATAGAAAGAGGCCCATGATGAAAAGAATAAAGGTTGAAAGACTCCCTAAAGATCATCAGTGTTACTTTAATTTACTTAGAAAACATCTGAAGGAAATGAAGTCATGTGAGAGACATGTACAAAAGAAGTAGAAATGTTTTAAGAACTGTGTTGTCACTGTCTCTGAAGAGGTCTGGGTAACATTAGAAGTGATGCTTGGCGGAACAAAGAGTTTAAAGAAGCAGTAAAGAGAAAGAAGGAAGCATATTTAGGGATGTTGCAAGGTAGAGTTTCTGATGATGAATATCATTGTAAGAAATGTGAGGCAACTAAGCTGGTCCACCAGAGTAAGGCAAAAGATAAGAAGGAAAAGGGGGAAAGGCATGAATTGGCTTCTTGGAAATATATCATAGAAAATCTTTCTGTAAGTACATGAGACATGGGAAAAATAGGGAAATAAAGTTTCAAGTTGTGTGAAGAATAGGATCGGAGAAATGATGCGAGAGCCCAATGAGTTACATGAAAGATAGGGTGAGAATACTTCTGTGAGTTGTTAGATCAGGAAAGCAAAGGTGATTCTGAGGTAGAAGCAGATAATGTCACAGTGAGAGATGGAAGCACAGAAGAGAAGCAGTGTGTAAAGCTCTAAAATCTCTTCAGAATGGTAAGGCTCCAGGAGTAGTAGATGACATAACTGCTCAGATGTAAAAATATGGTGATGACTCTGCAATTGACTGGCTAACTGAAATTTGCAAGTTGTGCTGGGAGTTAGGAATGGCCCCTCAGGATTATAGGGATGCTATCATTGTTCCCTTTTAAAAGGGAAAAGGTGATCAGACTGAATGCAAGAACTACTGTGGTATTAGCTTACTGAGTGTGCTAGGGAAAGTGTTAGGAAAGGTCATTATTGATAAAGTAGTGTGGGATGTTCAGAGTGGTTTTATGCCTGAAAAGGACTGCACTAACCGAAATTTTGCATTATGCATGATGATCGAAAAGTATCTGTCTGTTGGTAAGAAAGTTTTTGCTGCATTCATTGATTTAGAGAAAGCTTATGACCAAGTAAATAGAATACTTCTGTGGAAGGTATGGTAGGTACTGAAAAAATATGGTATTAGTGGGAATCTACTTAATAATGTGAAAGCCACGTATGCAAGCAGCAGAGCTTGTGTACGAGTGAATAATGCTGTATCGAAATGGTTTTCTGTTGGTGCAGGAGTCAGACAAGTTTGTGTAATATTGACATGGCTGTTTAATATATTTTTGGATGCATGCATGCATGATGCCAAAATGGACAATACTGGTTTCTGTCTTGGTAATATGTATGTGTGCAGATTGCTGTATACTGATGACACAGTCCTGTTGGCAGATAGCAAAAGTGAGTTGCATAGTATGTTTTCCCAAATGTATGAAGTTTGTATTCAAACTGAGTATAAATAAAGGAAAAACCAAAGTTATGGTTTTTGAGTGAGGAACTGTTTGTATTGAATGCAAGATAAGTCAAAATAGCACAGTGGTTAACCAGGTGAATGAGTTTGTGTATGAGTGAAACATGTTTGACAAAGAGAACAAATTAGATGGTGAAATTAGTAAGTGAATGAATTCTTCATTGAAAGCTATGGCTGCTTTAGGAGGATATCACAGAAATGATGGGTTCTCAAGAGAGTCCCGAATGGATATGTATGAAAATGTACCTAATTGCTTCTGCCCTGATGTATGGGAGGGAAACCTGGGTACTGCAGAAGAGACATAGGAGTCATTTGTGTGCTGAAGAGATGCATTACTTACGGGGAGTTTGTGGCAAGACACTCTCTGATCACACGAGGAATGAAGATGTACTGCAGTTGTGTAATGTGAGACAAAATGTTGTTAGTAAGTTGGAGACTAATATTTTTAGGTGGTTTGGGCATGTTGAAAGAATGAGAGATGAGATGCTTACTAAGAAAAATTTTTCAACCCAGGTGGTAGTTAAGAAAGGCAGAGGAAGGCCAAGGAAGTCATGGAAGGATCAGATTCCAGAGTGTCTGCATGAGAAAAAGATTATGAGTATGAAGTACAGACGGTCTTGTGTACATCGTGTGATGGATGTCAGTGAAGCTCGAGCTCTGTGCCAAGGTTGCTGTAAATGGAGACGTTTGATACAGCAACAGTAAATAAATAATCAGTAAAATATTATCAATGAATTGTCTTTCTTTGTGGAGCTAACCTCTGAATCTCAGAGAACAGCTGAGTGATATGTATGTATGGAGCTTATGTTTCAGTTCCTGAGATGTTTATTATCACTGGGTGGTGGAATGGTAGCATACTTGAATGGAAATCAGGAGATGAAAATTTGATTCTCAATCCAGGGCAGTGAAATTTTGAAATGTTTTGAAGTAGCTACATGGCAAACAGTGGAAATATAGTGTTTCTGTGCTGAAAATGACATTCATATGTGCCTGCCAATTACTAAAGATGTAGAGAGAATCATTTCTTCACAAAGATTAATTTTTCTACAGGGTGATTCAAAAGTTCCCAAACTCTGAATTCAAATATTTCTACCATGAATATAGTGATTTATAACTATTTTTCCATACTGTTGTATTGACACTCATACTTACAGGTAATGAAAACCACTTTACAATAGATGCTGGAATTGTCCACCATTCTGTTGAAGACACAAATTCACTCGACGACACATGTTGGCGGACACTCATTTCAGCGTTCGGCTGCTATGTCCCTCATGGCTGTAATGATGTTGTTCCGCAGGTCCTGTACCATCTTAGGGTTGTTGTGGTAAACTGTATCTTTCACATAGCCCCACAAATAAAAGTCTGGTGAGCAAGGCGGCCAAAGTTTTTTCGAGATTAATCAATCGTGGAAGAACTCACGGAGCATCTCCATTGTGTCGTTTGATGTGTGACATGTTGCTCCATCTTGTTGAAACCAATAGTAACGTTCATGTTCTTCCAGCATCGCTACAAATTGATGGATGACGTCTGCATACACAGCGGAATTTACAGTTGTGTCGAAAAAAATGGCCTTACAATTTACCGTCTAGACATGGCGCACCACACTCCAACTTTTTGACAGTGAAGTCCATATTGACATATCCATTCAAATGAAACCAGGCCTTGTCACTGAAAAAAGTGTTGTTAAGCTGGTTAGTCACATTGTTGCGCATGAAACTCTTAAACCATTGACAGTAGGCAATGCGCTTTTCTGAGTCCAAAGGACGTATCTCTTGCACTACTCAAATTCTGTATGGCCGTAGCTTTAGACGTTTAGTAGCCCTCTGGCAGGCTGAATACGATGCCCCTAACTCTTGAGACAGCCGCCGAAGTCACTTCCGGGGAGAGTGCTGCAGGGAAATGTGAATTTTCTCCAGAAACGTGGTCGTCACCACGGACTGCAGGACGACTTCTTTTACGCTTATCCTGAACACTGCCTGTCTCACGAAACCGGTTCACAAGTTCATACACAGTTGTTTTTGCCCTGGTATAGGAGCGTCAGGAAACTTCCTTTGAAAGAGCTGGCTGCAACGTTGGTAAGGTTTTTCTGCAAAATAAACTTCTAACAAAGCGACTCTCTGTTCTTGCATGTGACTCATGGCTGACTAAGCGTTATTGCTTGCCTGCGTAAGCATATTGTCACGTGGGGCAGTTCGTTCCCCAAGGTCACACACAACAGCCACCAGCAGCAATACTTGGATATCTTTTATGGTTTTACAGCAAATGCATTTTAAAATATAGAGTTTGGGGACTTTTGAATCACCCTGTGTAATGCCTGTAATATCTATGATGGTATTTTTATACATTTGCTTTTCTTGATATATTTATTGTCTTCTATGCTTAGGCTATGAAAATGCCATAGAACTTGCTAATCAGCTTCCTAATCAGCACGACAATGGGAATGTTACACGGAATCATCATAACAACAGTAAAGTTGGCAGCCGTCATGTTAGTGGAGGAGGTGGTAGCAATCCAGCTAATGACCGACCTGGAATAGAAACTTCATGCCAGACAGAAGAAGATACCGATTCCGTTACAACTGATCATGAAAGCACCATTACTAACATTGCCAATGAGCTTGCCCAAGGAGATTTCTTCTTCGGTGATGGTGAAATGGAACTGTTTCACGTGTTTGATTACAGTCAGTTAGCTTCACTACCTGCCGAAGAAGATTGGACTCTTCCTAGGGAAGCTTTTAATCTCAGGCACCCACTAGGTGATTGTTCACCCCCACCAGAGATTGAAAATATGCCCAGTTCTCCTCTGAGTACTTACAATGATGAACCAGAAACTGATGCTGATGTGGAAGGCGAAGACCAGACAAGAAGACTTGCTACTTCAGTGGTGCCAACTTTTCCTCCTTGGAATTTTACTGGACTAGTTGTAGATATGTTACATTTCTATGCAAATCAGGTATTTTGCTGTTTACTGATTTTCCAACATAAATAGTAATCTGAGTATAACTGTCTGTGTATGCAAAAGAAGCAAAGTGAAATGACAGAGATAATAATGACAATAGAATTAAGTGAGAACACACACACACACGTAGTTACAGGGGTTGCACAGAATAATGTGAACACCTAGGAAAAGACGGTTTTATGTACCATACGGGGTGTGGAACCACCTTTGGCTTTCAAAACAACTTGAATCCTCCTTGAAATGGACACATACTAATCCTGGATGGTGGTTAGTGGGATGTTGCACCATTCTTCATGCAGAAACTGCTCCAGGTTCTTGAGAGATACAGAAGGAGGATAATGGAATCTTGCTCCGTTTTCCAACACAGACCGCAGTGGCTTGATGATGTTCAAGTCTGATGATTGGGGAGGCCAAGGAAGGTGCGAAAGTTCGTCCTCATGTTCCTCAAACCATGAGTGGGCATTCCAAACTCTGTGAATTGGGGCATTATCATCTTGATAGATGGCATCCCCTGTAGGAAATAATGCCTGAGCCATTGGATGACTTGGTCGGTCAAAATGGTTTCATACGCCCTGCCAGTCATCCGTTCTTTCAAGGGGATCAGGGGACCTGCTGAAAACCACGATATGACTGCCCAGAGCATGACAGAACCACCACCATGCTGCACTGTTGGGAGCAGACAGTCTGGGTTGTATCCTTCTGATGGTGTTCTCTGCACATAAACATGTCCTGAGGTGGGGAATAGTGCAAATGTGGATTCATCTGACCACATTACACGCTTCCATGCAACAGCAGTCCATGTTGCATGCTCCTGGAACCACTGCAGTCACCGTTGTGCATTCACCCGGGTCTCTAAAGGTTTTGCAATAGCAGCTCTGCAATGAATATCTTGCTTATGCAGTTTCCTGCGCACTGTTTTTGTTGATACTGAGGTCTGGAGATTCAGATTATGCTCTACACTAATTTTCGGTGCTGTGGTCTTCTTATTATGGGTAACAATCCTCTTTAATGCTCTCCTGTCTGTATCAGTCAGGGTCATTTTCCGGCCGCTCTTGTGTTTCGCAGATGAGGTTTTGCCACAAACACGGTATGCTGTAATGACGCTAGACACAGTAGCTCTCAATATCCCCACTACCCTGGGGACTGTTGTCACGGAGGCACCAACTAGCCAGCTATCAACAATTAACCCTCTTTCAAAGTCCATTAGGTTGCTCATTTCATCATTACCCTGAAAGATATTTTGCAACAAGACACTTTAAATGCACTTAAACAGAACTTTGAGGTTCTAAACAAAATTATTACAACCAAAAAGTATTGGATACCTTTGCGTATTGCAATGTACACAGCTGCATTAAAAGTCACATCTCTGAGTATGGTGTTCATGTTATTCTGTCCAACCCATGTATGTATAGTAATAAAATTCTTTTAAATGGAAGCTTTCGACCGTTTTATGGTCCTGATCAATTGCAATCAACTGAATCAGAGGACTGGTTGTTAGAGCTACAATATGAATTGGAGGTGCAGGAACTTGGATCCAAATAAATGGGATTTGATGAAAGGGAATCAGGATGGAAATGTGGGACAGCAGTATACTGAAATGAATCGAAAATCATAACTCTGGTTACATGTAAAATGCATCAGGTGATAGGAATTTCATTAGTTACAGGGAAGGTTGTGCATACTGGTTCCCTATCACTTTGCCCATGTTCATTTAGTCCATGGTTCATTTTGTCCACCATTCACTTTGTCCACATCCATTTCATCCTCAAAATGGATGGCATACCATGGAAATTTTCTGTTTGACAAAAGTTTCGTTACTAGGCAGAAAAAAAAAAAAAAAAAAAAAAAATGGCGAGCATACATTGCTTATTACATGTGATTTTTTTTTTCCTGTTTAAGTTTTTTGATTAAAATATAACTATTTATATGTTCTTGAGGGATGTAAGGTCAGGTGATGCGTAACATCACAGCCTCTCCTTGACAAATGTCAACCCCGCCTTCTCGTGGTGCATCCTGTTCCCACTAAAGGGGCTCTGACGACCGCCAATAGCGGCATAACTATACCATCGGGATCAGAGGAAATGCGATCCCACACTCACCAACCCGCTTGGCCAGCGTGGTGAGTTATGGCCAAACACCTCCAAAATGACTCTACAACTTAAATCTTGGCCCTCAGTCTCCGGCAGCTGGAATGTACCTGGCCAAGGCAGCGGCCAGTGCGACATGAAGGCAGAGGTGCTAAGAATCCCGGAGGACCGGACTAGGCTGCCATCTGATGCTGACCTTGGCTACGTACAACGGACGCTCCCTATCTTCTGATTCAAGGCTTCTTGAATTGGAAGAGGAACTACAAAGGATCAAGTGGGACATCGTCGGGCTAAGTGAGGTAAGGAGAAAAGGAGAAGATCTCATTGAACTGAAAAGTGGACATCTCTTCTATTATCGTGGGACAGATACTGGCAGAACTAGTGGTGTTGGATTTATAATAAACAAGAAACTGAAGGATAAAGTGGTAGAAGTTGAAAGTTCCTCTGACAGAGCTGCACGACTCGTTATCCAACTATCGAGAAGATACCAGGCTCAGATTATTCAAACTTATGCACCCACCACAAGTCATCCTGAAGAAGAAATTGAAGAATTTTATGAGGAAATTCGTCATCTAAATAATAAAGGTAAGCAGCACTTGAAGATAATTATGGGAGATTTCAATGCAAAAATAGGGCAACGGCAACAGAATGAAACTTCAGTAGGTAAATTCGGTCACGGCAACAGAAACCAGCGTGGAAATACTCACATTTCGTTGAGTTTGCAGAGGCAGAAGGATTTTTCATCTTGAACTCCTTTTTCAAGAAAAAGCCACACAGGAAATGGACATGGAGACATCCAATTGGAACGACAAGTGAAATTGATTTTATTATGTGTAACAAAAATTCGTCATCGAAGACTGCAGTGTGCTGAACAAGTTCAACACAGGTAGTGACCATAGATTGGTGAGATGTAAGATGCACCTCAACACTAAACTGGAACGTGGCAAGCTCATAAGACAAACAAAATGTATTGACATAACCAACCTTAAAAAACACCATAATACTTTCAAGTTAGAACTGAAGAACAGATTCTCTGCTTTAGAAGGCCTAACATCGGAAGAAGTGGATATTTCGGAAGTTAACAGAAAAGTAACCAAAGCTCTAATGGAAACAGCAACAAAATTAGCTGGGTCTAAGAACAAGTTGCATGTGAACAAATTATCAGGAAAACCAAAATGTTGATGCAAAAAAGAAAGAGAGATGAGGACAACTAAAGAAGATGTGACTTCCAAAGTGGAATATATAGAGCTATGCAAGACAACACGAAAAAGTATCACTGAAGACGTAAGGAAATTCAACTGTGAGCTAGTGAGAAAGCAATTGAAAACAACCAAAGCCTTAAGATAGCAAAGGGACATCTCAGTAAGGGAAGAAAACAGATTATGGCTCTGAGAAAAGAAGATGGTTCTATAACAAGAAATAGAGGCGAAATTTTGACAAGAGTGAAAGATTTCTACTCCAAATTATATGAAAGGGATGATACATGTACTCCAGACATCATGAAAGGTACCAGAGTTCTTCCAGTCCTCCCAGCAGAAGTTGCTCATGCAATCAAGAACATGAAGCTGGGGGAAAGCTCCAGGAGAAGATGGAATTACTATAGACATCATACAAGAAGCAAGTGGAGAAATCGAAACAGTACTCGCCCAAATTTTCACTCGATGCCTTAATGAAGGGAAGATTCCTGAGGATTGGAACAATGCTACAATGATCCTGCTACATAAAAAAGGTGACATTGAGGATCTCAGGAACTACAGACCTATCAGCCTCCTATCAGTGGTTTATAAAATCTTCACTAAAGTTCTTTCACACCGCTTGAAGGTAACACTGGACATGGCTCAGCCGAGAGAACAAGCTGGATTCAGGAGTGGCTACAGCACAATAGATCATATCCAAGTACTGAGAGAACTAATTGAAAGAGCGAGGGAATATGAACTTCCATTGTGCATGGCTTTTATCGATTATGAAAAAGCCTTTGATTCGGTGAAACCATCAGCAGTTACCACGGCTCTGAAATCCTGCAGTATTGAAGATGCATACATTAATATTATTAATAACATCTATGAAAATGCAAGTGCAAAGATTCGGCTGTTTGAAAATACAACACACATAAAAATTGGAAAGGGAGTGAGACAAGGTGACACCATATCTCCGAAGCTCTTTAATGCCACATTGGAAAATGTCTTTCAATCACTGAACTGGGAAAACAAAGGGATAAAGATTAATGGAGATTATCTAACCCACCTTCCTTTTGCTGATGACGTAGTCATTTTTGCAACTACCCCATCAGAGCTGCAGAGTATGATCCAGGAACTTGCTGACAAGAGTAAAGAAGTGGGATTAAAAATGAACTTTCAGAAGACAAAAGTGATGTTCAATGCTTTTACAAGAAATGAAGATTTATCGATTGATGGAGAAAAGCTGGAGATAACAGACACGTACGTTTATCTTGGACAGCAGATATCAAGTGAGGGTCACATTGATGAAGAAATTAATCGGCGTACAAAACTTGCCTGGAGAGCTTTTGGAAGAAACAGCATAATTTTCAAGAGCAATATGCCATTATGTCTTAAAAGAAAAGTGTTTGATCAATGCATCCTTCCAGTGCTTACGTATGGTGCAGAGACGTGGACCTTAACTAAAAGAGACATACAAAGGCTGCAGACAACTCAAAGAAGCATGGAGAGGTGCATGCTTGGTATAACCAGGAGAGATAAGAAGAGAAACTCGTGGATCCGAAAAATGACGAGAGTGGAAGACATCATGATCAGGGTTAAATCCCTGAAATGGCAATGGGCTGGACATACTGCCAGAAGGACAGACCATAGATGGACAGCCGAAATTTTAGATTGGATTCCAAGGGACAGGAAAAGACCCAAAAAAGACCACATGGGAGATGGGTGGATGAAATTCGTAAATATGCGGGAGTGACATGGAGGAGACTGGCACAAGACAGACCGTTGTGGAGGAAACTTGGGGAGACCTTCGTCCAGCAGTGGATTGATAATGGTTGACAATGATGATGATGATGATGTTCTTGAAGTCAGAGACTACAGTCTTGTGATGATTATATGTATTAAGAAAACACAACATTTCTCACATTTTTTTTTTTCAGGTCGACCAAGGTTTCGCTGTGTTCTGATCTAGCTTCATCAGGACGAATGGCATGTAAATATTCAAATTGTACATGATATCATAAATGGTTGTTTACAGTCATGGGTTTTGGTTGTTTGCTTCCATGCGCTTGATAGAAATGGTGTGGATGCCATGGCATTAACAAGTTGCAAAGAATTGTGATATATATGGAAAGCTTCCAAAATATCAAGTTTGGTGGTTGAATCTGGCTTGTTGATTAGTTTTGCTTCTTCAAAGAGAAATTTATGGTCCTTCTCATAACGATTAAATGTCACTGAAAATTATTTTTTGCGGATTTCAATCTTTGAAAGGACCATAAATTTCTCTTTGAAGAAGCAAAACTAATCGACAAGCAAGATTTAACCACCAATATATTATATTATTCAATTTATATATGGAATTGGTATTACTGTTTCACACATTATATGAGATTCTAACATTATATGGAAAAACAATGTTCCAAAGTTGATATATATAATTAAAATATTTTACACTGCATGTAGCAGCCATTAACTTAACTATTTATCTCTGGTTGTTAGCCTATATAAATAACTAGCCACATAATAGAAGTTCAACACGATATAAGTGTGATTGGGAGTTACACATAATTAAACCACCAAACTTGGTATTTTGAAAGCTTTCCATATATATCAGAATTCTTTGCAACTTGTTAATGACATGGCATGCACACCATTTCTGTTAAGCACGTGGAAGCAACTAACCAAAACCCGTGACTGTAAACACCATTTATGATGGCATATACAATTTGAATATTTACATGCCATTCGTCCTGATGAAGCTGAGCCAGACCCCAGCAAAACCTTGGTTGACTTGAAAAAATAAAATATTTGTGACAAACGTTGTATTTTCTTAATATTTTAAATGTTATTTAAATTTAGTAAAACAAGGAACTGAAGTTTGAAGAGCTTTTTACCTTTTTTTTTTTTTTTTTGTGGTATAATGTCAATCACTGAACATGAATCAAAGTTTATTCCAATGGCCATAAATGTGTTGGATTGAAAAGAAAAATTTTAGACCCCTGTTTCTTTTTATGTAAAAATTCTTTATATTTTTCTCTTCTCACATTGCAGGTTTTCAGTAAATATCAATCAAAACTTTTTTTCACCATTATACTTTTATGGATTTTTTTTCTCATGTTAAATAGCTATGACATATGATGACAGCATTATAGTTTATTCATATGAAAAATAATAATACGAAAATTATAAACAATTAATAAAAATAAAGTTACTCAAAAGCTAAGAACAATATGTAAACAATATACAAAAAATATTTCAATTAAAATTTGTAAAACTTTGGTTTATGTCAAAGTGATTGACATTGCACTACACAAAAGAGTTAAAAAGTTCTTCAAAGTTCAGTTGATTTTACTTTAAATAACATTTAAAATCATTTTATTTTAATCGAAAATTTTCAACAGGAAAAAATTGCATGTAAGCAATGTCCTCTCGTGTTTTTTTCTGCCAAATAACAAAAACTTCCATGAAAACAGGTAATTTCCAGGATATTCCATCCATTCTGAGAACGAAATGAATGTAGACAAAGTGAATGGAGGAGAACATGAACAGTGGACTAAATGAACATCGAAAAAGTGAACTGTGGATGAAATTAACATGGACAGAGTGATCCAACACCGTTGCATGCCTGCCAACTTTTACAGTATGTTCGTAAAGTTTAAGGAAATTCTGTTTGTTTGATGATGATTTTAGGGATGACACATTTTACAGATTTTAATTAAATTAGAATAAGTGTTCCCAAGTGCCATCACGCTTGTACACTGCCGGACAATTGCTAAGGACGGATGACAATAGCAATGATAGCAACCATAAAATGGAAGGCAGGAAAATGTGGAAATTAGCATAAGTGCGGGATACAGTAAGACGTGTTGTGTGTATGCAAATTTTGGATTGCCGAACTTGTTCGTGACGTCATAAGCGCTGATAAGAGATATAAAGGATTTGACGCGTATTGACCGTTGTTGTTCAAACGCAAAGTTGAAAAGGAAAGAATCAATTGACGAACTTGCAATTTTCAGTATGTCTTCCCGACATCACCTAGATGATTTTACGCGTGGCCGTATTATTGGCAAGATTGAAGAAGGGCGAAAAATAACAGATGTTGCCAGGGAGTTCGACGTCAGCCACAGTGTTGTTTCAAGGCTTTGGAAATCATTTCAAACAAATGGAGAGTGTAGCAAACGTCACGGGGGAGGTCGTGTTCGCAGTACGACACCTGCAGAAGATCAGTACATAGTGCTATCAACAAAAAGACACCGGCGCAGCACAGCTAGTGAGGTAGCAAATGAGTTTATGGCTGCTACTGGCAAGCGGATCTCTCGAAAAACTGTCGCCAGACGTTTGCATGAAGGAGGACTATACGCCCGCTGTCCTGTTGTGTGCATCACATTGTCCAGACGTCACCGTACCGCCCGTTTGCAATGGTGCCATCAACATCGCAATTGGATTGATAACGACTGGTCTGCTGTCCTCTTCTCAGATGAGAGTAGATACAGTCTATCGTCTGATTGTCGACAACAACTGATCTGGCGTGATAGTGGTACTGCATATTGTCCAGCAAACATACAGGAAAGGGACCGATATCCGACATGTAGTGTCATGGTATGGGCTGGCATCATGATCAATGGTCGTACGTCCCTCTATGTGCTTCCAACTGGGACTATGACTGGCCAACGATACATTAATGATGTTCTGCTACCTCATGTTCGCATGTTCCGTGGTGCTGTCGGTGATAGATTCATTTTCATGGATGACAACGCAACATGTCATCGAACAGTCGCTGTCCAAGAGTGTCTTGAGAGCGAGGATATTCAATGCCTCGTATGGCCAGCACGTTATCCAGATCTGAATCCCATTGAAAATGTGTGGGATGCTTTGGGGAGGAGTCTTGCTGGTCGCCAATGCCCTCCAATAAACAAGGACACCCTCATCCGTGCACTGACAGAGGAATGGGATAAATTACCCCAACAGCTGCTTGATAATGTTGTGCAAAGCATGACACGACATGTGGAATCTTGCATCGCCCTCCATGGTGGCCATATCCCGTATTGACATCTTACGCCGGAACGCCTGCGGACGGTAATTGCATTTTTTTCACGTTTACGTATTCTGCACAAAATGGCCTGTTTGTCCCTTGAACACGTTCCAAAGCCTTCTGGATTTCAGAGCACAATACATTGTCTATTTTGTAATGTCCTGGCATTCTGACATTATTTTATTTCACTTGGCATCCAACCACACTTACTTTTTTATGCGGTATATAGCCGTTTATGATCCGTCCTTAGCAATTGTCCAGCAGTGTATATTCTAGATTTACCTTATCACAATTTTCTCCACTTCTGAGACCCCAACACCCTCTCTACTCACAGCCTAGATGGAAAGATTCAGTAAAAACACTGTAGGATTAGGATTGGTGATAACTCCTAAGGAAGAGGGGGGGCAATGAAAAATATCAGCCTCACATAAGACTTACACTACAGGGTTTGCATTGCCCTTGGAATCCTGGAATTTAATTTCCCTTTTTTTTTCCACGCCTGGAAAGTTCTTGATTTTTCATATTTTTTCTGATAGGTCCTAGAATAGTCCTGGAATATTTCTTGCAATGAAAAAAAGTGGTTGAAATGTTTGGATTGTGTCATTTTGTTCTATCTCCCTGCAGTGTCTGCTCGCAATATCATTTCCTTCCATGGATTGTGGAGATGTGATGTCATCTCTTTCATCACATGTAATATTCAAGATGACTGCTCCTTTGGGCATTCGCATACCACACTGAAGGAGATTGATTTCTGGCCTCCCTGCCACCAATGTGCTTGGGAATAGATGACTGGAATAGGGAATTTTCAGTACCATGGCAAAATTGTTTTTTGTTGTGCTAAGTTCTGGATTGTGTTGCATAAGTTTTATACAGAGCAATTTTTATATGGGAAAATTTTCCCACTTTTATTGAAAATGTAACACACACAGATTACTCTGTAACAGCGAAACCCATAGGACTTTGCCGGATTCCGCTGTTACAGAGTGCTGCCAATGTGCATGGGAATAGATGACCCTGGAATAGGGAATTTTCGGTGCCATGGCAAAATTGTTTTGTATTATTATCATTGTGCTAAGTTATGGATTGTGTTGCATAAGTTCTATACAGAGAAATTTTTGTTGAAAATGTAACACACATGGAAGAACACTGTAACAGCAGAACTCATAGGATTTCATAAGAATTCAAAATGAACAGTAAATTTTTCACAAATTTGCAAAATATAAAACAAAGCATTGTGATTTTAACAAATTTAAACTCCTGGAATTTTTTGATGAGCCCCTGGAATTTTTTTTTCTTGTAAATGTGTATGAACCCTGGACAATAAAGTTGCAGTTTTTTAAAATATTCCAAACTGTTGGCGCACAAATGTAAGGTCTAAACCTCAGTTAAGTTAAAGTAAAAAGTTACTGCAATATATTGCAATAATTTTGCAGTTGCAAATGAAATTTTTATCTGTGTATGTAGCTTAAAGATAGCGTACTAATGATATGATTATATTTGTATATCAATTGCATTTTAATTGCTGTAAGTAAGTGTGAAAGTAGTGCCAAATATATTCATTATGACAAATGAAATCAATTAAAATAGACAATCTGTGTGACAAATCGACTTTTAATTGATATATTTGAAACATGTAATCGATATGGCCCAAATATCACTCAGTGGAACATGTTGATTAAATGTCCCTGAAAATTCCTTTTTCCAAGATTTCAATCTTTGAAAGTTGGCAGGACTGGTTGTGGTGGATGAACAGATTGGACCATGTGAGTTGAAGAAACCAAAACTGATCTGTAAATCCAGTTAACATCAAAGGGTAATGCCATTTGTACATCGTAGATGGATGTTTTATCAAGTCAGTGAGTTTGAGCAAGGCTACATAATAGGTTTGTGACAAATTTTTGGTGAATTTAGGGTGTGATGCATGAACATTCAAAATCTTCTCATCCTTAAGTGACCATGAATCAAGGTGATTGACAGATTCACCAAATGGCTGTCAGTACCAGAAACATGACTGTCCAACAGATATCCAGTGATGGAACAACTAATGAGGCACTGCTGATATCTATCAGTACCATTAACCAACATCTGCAAGTAGTTGGTATGCCAGCAAGGTGCCATCTGCACTGCATACTACTCGCTCAAAGCCACGCCAGATTGCAGTAGTGCAATGAATGAGTTGAGTGGCAAGAGAGATGGTGAAGTGTCATCTTTAGAGATGAGACAAGCATTTGTGTGGGATAGAATAATGGCTGCACTTGTGCATGGCAGCATACAGGTGAAAGAGCTTTCGTGTTGTGTATCGTAGAGCGTCATACAGATTTACTAATGGGATCCTGATTTGGGGTCCTATCTCTTACAAAAGTCAATCATCTCTCATACTCATTGAGTGTGATTTAATAGCTCAGTGGTATGTGGATACCATTCTCCATCCTGTGGTCTTACCACTCCTTCAGGGCATGCCAAATTCCACATTCCAGTAAAATAATTACAGACCACATACATTGCTGAAGAGTGTGCAAAATGTTCCCAGAACAGATCTTATATTGTAGAACCACAAATCAGAGCATTATTAAGGACCTTTTTGCCACACTTCATAAATATATTAATGCTTTTATTGCAACTTGCAGTGACCACACCTTGTACTCATGTTACCCTGACATCTGTGTCACTAAACATGCTGCAAATGTGATCATTTGTTACTTACACTACTACCTTTCAGCATGTCATTTTGTATTATGTGTGCATTTCTTCTGAGTGGGGAAATTCTTTTTGTTAGGTAGGACCACCAAATTACTCCACAAGTCATGGTTCATTCAGTGAAAACATGCAGGATCAACACTGTGTGAAATGCCATAATAGTAGATGATATGTTCTTATCTACTTATTTATGTCGTGCAATGACAATGCCACTATAGTGTGCTGAAAGATAGACATTTTACTAAAAACAATTTTGTTAGTAATTTTTGTGTGTCTTGAGATATCACACTAAATAACATTTATTTGGCAGATGACTCTCATGTGCCCCCCCTGTTCCTTTTGGCAGATAATCATCTACAGGGGCTATTGTCAGTAAATTCCATTTGGTGTGATATTTTAGCACAACAGTGATGTATAGAAATTAAGGAGTAAATATTCCTCAGAAATACATAAAACATTCACAAGATAATTCAAAATGATCAGTATGATACTGAATTGCCTGTAGTTTGGTCTCCATGTAACATCTCAGAAAATTTTAAAGTTGTGTCCAGCGGGAATTGAACCCACATCTGATTTCCATCTGAGGTTCAGATTCCTAAGCTTTAAATGCTTGGCCTCAGTTGGTTGGAACTTCATTTTCCTGGGTGGTGTAATGGTTAACATGCTGAAACTGAAATTGTGAAATGTGGATTCGATTCATTCTCACTCCAAGGCGATGTAATTTTCAAGTTTTCTGAGATGTTACATGAAGACCAATAAACTACAGGCAATTCAGTACACAATTCTGATTGCTTTGAATAACAGTGATGTAGTTAGGCTATATGGTCAGGTGTGGCATCCCTTTGGCTAGAACACACCATTAAGCTGCCATTTTCTATCACATTTAACAGTCTATTCTCTTTGATGTTTGTGCACTGTATATTTTTGGTGATACAGTAAAACCTTGAAAATCCGGCATCCAGAAAACAGGCAACTTCAGAAATCCGGCACTTTTCTGATTTTATTTTCGTGAGAACATCATGAGAACATCCGATGTTTCACCAATAACCATGGAAATCTCCCGATGTACCGTCTCAACAACACATCGCGAGATCATCCGATCTCAGCGTGCGAATTGCCGATAGTTGCCTACACGTAACATCGAGAGGTTTCTCAAATTCATCATCTCACTGGGCTGCGCTGAAGTGATGAGGACCAATGAGGAGACGAATCGGCGTGTATGCTTTAAATGTGTGTCGAACGTGTGATGATGATCTGTGCTTGGTGGTGGCAGCATATGGATTTGATCGTGTAATTACTTCTACATCAGCCTTCATGATGTATCATGGTAATCGCCATCACGATATATCGTAGTTTCGTCAGTCGAAAAGCGTAACATCGATGTAAAATTCACATCAGGTTTACGCCATGTATCGATACATCGCCCAGTTTTAGCAGTTGCTCTGGCTTTTTTAAGTTTTTGCCGAACCATTTGCCAAAGTCAATTTTTTTTGACAGAGTTTTATAATAAACTACCTAAATACTCGTTCTTCGAATGTGAAAATAAACAATTTCGTAAATAATTGAATAAGTAATTTCGTAAACAATTTCGTTCGAAACTGTACATTTAAAAGCTAGCAAGTCAGATGTTTTTGGAAGCGTAAGCAAAATTGTGTTGCCATCGCTAATATCTCAAGGGGGAAACTTTTTTTTTCAAATTTCAATTACTGTGAAAATCTACCTGCATATTTATATTCATTGCAATCACCTTACCATTTATATGATGTCACCGTTGCTTCGGTGAAAACGAATGTTGGTAATTTGATTTTGACTAAAAAAAAACGTGACATTCGATATGTCAAACGATAATATAAATGTTTAAATGCAAAGCATATTATGACATAGTGCTTTTTACATGATATTTTTAAAAGTTTCTTTTTGTTAAATAAATTTAGAACAAATAAAACATCTTGACATTCGATATGTCAAATGATAATAAATGTTTAAATGCAAAGCATATTATGATATAGCACTTTTTATGTGGCTTTTAAGGTTTTTTGTTAAATAAATTCAGAACAAATAAATTTAGAACAAAATATATACTGAGCAGATCAACTCAAGTCATTCAAAACTTAGAGCGGGGCTTCAGTTGCTGGTCAACAATGGCTCGATCATTGCAAAACATCCTAGCGTTATCAAAGCTGGGTTATTTAAAAAACCCATTTCGACCCACTTAAAGTTATCGTAGGAAAAAATCCTTTCTTAGTGTGCCTCTATGTTGTAAAAGGAACATTTCTGCCAATTATGAAAGTTCTAAATTCAGTAGTTTCTGAGATTCGGTGATGAGTCAGTGAGGGCTTTCAGTTTTATTTGTACAGATAGTACAAAAAGATAATCGCAAATATTTTCGCCAAAACAATTTTTTTCCGCAAATTGCGAGGAATGCGATTGGCGGCATGACACCTGCATATTTATAAGGCACAGACGCACACATTTTTGTTAAAGTGACCTGTTATGCGTAAGTGCGTGCTTTATGTAATGCTCATTACGTAATTTTTGGGTAGCTTCAGAAATCTGGAATTTTCATAAATCTGGCACTCGTTCAGTCCCGTCGATGCTGGATTTTCGAGGTTTTACTGTACTATAAAACTATGCCCCAGTGGCCTAACCAGATGTGGGTGTTCATCTCTTAACTAACTCTTCCTGCCTGATTAGATCTCATGTCCGTTGTAGACTGCTAGGATTCTATCAAAGCACCAAAAACTAATTAATTTCTCATTCCTTTTCCTCTTTTTTATAATGTAAATCTGTATCATTGTCACATATGGTATTCAGTGACCAAAAGCAGGATCCTGGAAGTGCAGAGGTTATAGAGGTGACCTCCCTCCTCCCAAGGTGTAGTTATTATGTGATGCAAGTGCATTGAAAGCCTGTAAGATAAAATTTGCATTTTTTTAAAAGCTTGTGTAAATCTGTATTGCAGCAATAATTTTTCTTTGTTTTGTGTCTCCCTTGGATGTTCTCATTATTTCCTTATTTTGTACAACTACCCTGATTTACAGATACCAATGGGAAACAAATCCCCCTGAAGAAATAATTCTCCGTAATTACATGAAAGGCACAAACAGATGTTGTTATTGGCACAGAGGTGCCATATTTCCATTGTTCCCTCTGTACCCACCCTTTCAGGAAACTGGAAAATTGCATTGCCTTGTAGTAGGAACCAAACACACATCTCCTGATTTTCATTTGAGCATGCTACACAAAGTTTCATGCAATGGAAGCTATGCAGTTATAGCATAGTAATCATATTTGCACTAGTGAAAGCAATCAATTGCCCCCTTGTTGTGCAAACATCTTATTTTTCATCCAGATACAGAAGAGGCTGGTTTAATTCCCTTCACAGGGCAGTGCAATTTTCAAGTTTCCTGAAGGGATGGCTACATGAGAAACCTGGAAATACTGCACCTTTGTGTTGACAATGATACCCTGATTTATTTTTATTTTCCTCAGCTTTGCTGTTTCCTTGTGTAGTTTGTTTTGTTACTCTTTTCATCATCATCATTTTTTTTATAAATGTGTGTAAGTTCTGGATTGTTTTGCTAACTGATATGTGAATACCAGGTGTATACAGTTTACCATCATTATTTAGCACCTTCATAGTTCAGTCTAACAACATGTGTAACTGTACCAGGTTCCTTCTTCCTTTCTGATGTTATCATAGACATGGCAGCATCTCTACTTTTCACTGTAAAATCACTTTCTTTAATGAAGCAAAAAATTTCACGCATGATTTATTACGTACTAAACTTTAAGAATAGTCAGATTTGTAAGATCTTTCGGCTGAAGCATCAGCCTTGTTCACCCTAAAAGCAAGCACTCCTGTGGTTGACATCATTTCTTTAGCTGTTGCCAGCAGAGATTTCTAAATTATTGGAATATTGAAGGGTGTTTCTGAATTGCAAGAGTTTTTATTGAAAATAATTTCAATGCTTTTTCTGTAGCATAATGAAAATGTGTTGGAGAAGTGTGCAATCCTTTTGGTACAATTGTACCAAAAGGATTGCACCCTTCTTCAACATATTTTGAAAATTTAATGAAAATTTGTTTGGAGAAGGGTGCAATCCTGGAATTTTTCTCTTCAATCCTGGAATTTTGAAGATAATTTCAATGTTTTCTCTGTAGCGTAATGAAAATTTGTTGGAGAAGAGTGCAATCCTTTTGGTACAATTGTACAAAAAGATTGCACCCTTCTCCAACAAATTTTGAAAGTTTGTTGGAAAAGGGTTCTCTTCAGTAGAAAGTTTGTTGGAGAAGGTTTCTCTTCAATAAAAACTCTTGCAATTCGAATTCATCTTTCAATGTTCTGATAATTTGGAAATCTCTACTGGCAACAGCTAAAGAAACGATGTCAACCACATGAGTGCTTGCTTCTAGAATGAACAAGGCTGGTGTTTCAGCCAAAATATCTTACTATTCCTAAAGTTTAGTATGTAATAAATCATGCATGAAATTTTTTGCTTCATTATTGGTTTCTTCATATTACGTGAAATGGCCTTTCTACCTTTATCACATCCTTTATTCACTGTTCATTGAATGTGCTCTACATGCATAAATAAGGTGAATGCCATTTTAAGGATACTTTTTCTAATTGCTTGATAGGGACACTTACAATATAATATAGTCTTTCATATCCTCATAGAAATTAAGGAAAAGATATATTTGCAAATACATGGGAAATTCACAAATATGTTTATTTTTAGCAGTCACATTGTGTTACTGAAATGCTTTTTCTTCACTGTTCACCATATAACATCTCAGAAAAAAACTTGAAAATTACATTGCTCTGGAGTGGGAATCAAACCTTCTTCAGTTACTTGGAACTTCCTTATCCTGGGTCATGTAATGGTAGGATTCTTGAATAGAAATTGGGAAATGCGGGTTTGATTCTTGCTCTATGGCAATTTAATTTTCAAGTTTTCCGAAGAGATGTTACATGGTGAGAACAGTAACTCACGGCAATTCAATATAGTAATCTGGTTGCTAAAAATGATAACCTTCCATAGTTGAATTTATTATTGCAAATGTAAGATCTTCCTTGGATGATTTTATCTTACAGAAAAAAGAGCTTTTAAGTATTAAACTTTAAATTCATCCTCATCTTTCCAGTTATTTTATTTCATCTTCTAATAACTTCTTGTTAAGCATCCTTCACAATGTAATAGTGATGGGGATTAATTGCTTTTTATCTTTCCATTCTTAAAATGTGCATTTTAGTGCCTACATAAAAAAGAAAGAAAGAAATCAGTATTTAATCACAGACCCAATAATGTTAAATTTATAATAGCCATCATGAGGAAAAAAAGATTCTATTCCAGTCAGAAGTGTCTCTGCAAATGCACACCATGAATCAATTTCTATTGCAGTTCAGGTAAAAATGGAAGATGTGTTTTATGAATTTTGTTTTCAAATTCGTATTGCTCTGTAATCTAATTGGTGCAAAACATTGCTTTGTAAGAATATCTGTGGGTAAATGTATGTTCAAAGCTTTATCAAGTGAGCACAGAGACTAAAAACCTAAATTTTTATTGTCTGTATACCTTAGCAGGTCCAGTAAATTCATGAAGCATTTATTGGATCTATCTGCAATTGTTAAAAGCTAAACAAATGTTGATTCACACACTTTTATGTACTACTGTGCAAATCCCTAGATTTCTCAGGGGTATATTTGAACTTTATTGCAAAAGCTTTTGAGATTTCATGTTATTTATCCAATTATCAACAATCAGTCAATTCTGGAATTCACAGCATAAAAGGTATGGAAAAAAAAAAGAATAAAAAATATTTGCTCTTGCTTAAGGGTTATAATATTTGCAGATATGAACAATTCCAGTTGGAATTGGAAATTTATTAAATTTCTGCTGCTGTGTTTGTTGTGCCTTCTGTCAAAGGTATTGTTCACAACCATGTGGGTGCATCTTTAGCTTCTTCATTTTTTCAATTTATTTTCTTTTATTATCCCAGTAAAGTGTATGTTGACTACTTATAACTACAAATGTGGTATTCTACACTCTGTGTCCAGACATGTAGCCCCTTTTCCTATAAAATTACATAACTCACCAATGCTCTACATTATATACTTAATAGCGTTTTACGAGTAATGTGCTGTGGAATACTGTCAGCATACTTTAAATGCTTGGTAGCATTTTCTGAGCAAATTGGGATTCATAACTGATGTAAAAATTTGGGCTTATAAAACCAGGAAGCATTTGTCTGTCATTTGTAGACTTTGTGCATTTCCTAAAAAATTCTGAATAATTGTAAGTTGTTAGTCAATAGTATGTTAATAGGCACTTAATCATTCTCTTTCTCCTTTTTGTTCTTCCTATTATTATTAGGGTGATGTCCAGATGTCTGTATCTGTTTTACTAGTACTTGGCGATAAATTGACAGAACATGTTGAGGAATCTGTGCAAGAACAATGGTTTCATTCTTATATAGGTCAGCATAATTTATTAATTTTACTCTTTATTGTAATATGACATGCTTGTTTACTTCTTTTATTTTTGTATTAGGCAATATTTTTTGATGTGTATGAAAATAAAATTAATGGAGAATTGGTCACAATTATTGCCATATGTGAACATAATTCGTTTTTTGAAATGGTGAAGTTTTCAAACATGTTAAATTTATGTGATGATGATTAAATATAATAAGTTATCATTAGTTTCAGAAAAGGTTGTGTCAGGAAATTCCAAAAATTTGGACCTGTCAGTGACAAAATTTACATCACCTGTATGAAGATCGGTGCATAACAATGTTGGGTTATATTGTTCTTTTTTTATGTATAGGCTATGTCACTACTGTGGGTGGTGAGACTAGTGGAAACTCTGTAGAGCAAACAACAGTATCATGAAAATTAGCAAAGTTGCTGTTCCTCACCCATGCTAAAGAATATGGTGTAAGTGTAGATCAGCAACTGAGTGTTAAAGGGGACATCAGAGTTGTTCCCACATTTCTGCTCAGTATTAAAACATCAGAGAACTATTTTGGGGTCACTGTCTCTCTGATGGAAAAGTGCAATCTCTGGTAGAATGAAGTTGAGATTGCACTTAAAACTTGTTGAAGGAAGAAAAATATATCAGTTACAAAAAAAGGAAGGCTTGGTTCCCTACTCCCATTTAATACTTATTTTACAACTGAAGCTCTATCACTAGGTCATCTGCATAACTTTGAAGAAGTGCCCACTTGATGAAACATCTTCTAAATTGCTTTAAACAAGGGAACATGTGGGAAATGTTAGGATTGGCCATTCCATGGTACAGTGATCAACCTTTCATTTGCTCTCCAAACCTTCAGTTCTTTTGCTGCTTATCTTTTCCTGAAATTTCTCCACTTCCACTTACTGTTTAAGTGTCTGCATGCAGGAGTCATTAATAGCATGGCATGACAGGAACCACAAAAATCTCCAATTTTGCCCATTATCTAGCAAGATGTTTTTGAATAAACTAATGTTTCAATAAAACAATTTTCCTGTTTTGTTTTTTCCAAACGTGATAAAAAAAATGTTGAAATCTACCAAAAACTTCATTTTTAGTCATTTGAAGTTTTTAATTAAACAATTTTTTTAAAAGTAGTGACATTTCCAACAGTGTTTTAGGATTGATTAAAGAAAAAGAAAAAAATCTTAAAGATGTTGAAGTGAAATCTATGTAAAAAAAGTTAATACTTCTGACATGCTTGCAATTTACTTTTTGGATTGCCTTTTTTTTAATCTTTTATTTGTACCATATTTTTCATCACATAGTCCATGGGTTGTCTGTTAAAAAGTTATAAATTTTGATTCTGCAGGTTATATGCCAAAGCACATAATACACTGCTTTAAAAAAAAAAAAAATCTGGCACTTCAATTTTTAAAAAATCTGTTTCATAGTTGTTGTCAGGAGAGGTTGTATTTTTGGAAAAGTACCAGAAATGTGTTAATTATAAGAAAATGTAATGCAAATACAAACATGAAGTCCACAAATAGTTGGAAAGGACGTTTTTCTTTTCTTACAGACATTTTGACAGAAACTGTGATGCAACAACAGGCAATATTATTTGCCCTCATAATGATCACATGCTATGAGAAGCTCAGCATCACACATGTCTGTGGGTGCCACAGGTCTAACTACAAAACTCTGTGGTAATGCTGAAAAAACTCCTAATTTTTACTCTTTATTCACTTGAAAGTAACAGGAAAGCATTTAAAAATGATAGTTGTTATTATTTTTTTTAATAATAAGAAAGATCTTCTACCATTTCTTTGGACTGTTGGGTTATTCCGTGAATGGCAACTTTTCTGTACAATATTATGGTTCGGGATGAACATCATAGGTATAGATTATACGATGATATTTTTTCATGAATTTCAAGGCCTGCAGATTGTACGAAGAAAAATGCAGTGCTTAAATGAGATCATTAAACAAAAAATTGGTCCCCGTCTGTAACTTAATGCTGTGTAACACTCACTGCCCTTCATCTGAATTACAGCAGCAATCCTGTTAAGTATTATGCAACCAGTCATCAGATATAGCAGAGTTCTTATGCCCCCTGGAATTTAAGGATTACTCCTGAAATAGGCCTTTTTTCTCCTTTTCCCCTCAGACTTCTGGAAATTCTTTAAATTTAATTATGGTTCCTTGAAATTATTGTACTTTGGACTTTTCTATGTCTTCAGTTGCTTGTTAGTCATTAGGAGGTGAACTTTTCCATTTTCTTTTCTTTGAATTTTGCTCTGTCTTCTGTAAGCTATTTTGAACTCACGTTTCTCAGCTGATATGCACTTCATCCTTTCCTGATGGTTGAGCAACAGGCATGATTGGATAAACTTCATTACATGCCTCGGCATCGCTTCGGAGAAGACCCAGACACTCCAAGTGCTTCACTACAGAAATCATCAGAGACTCCAACTACTACGGATTCTCTGTAGTCACTACGGAAAGCATCGAAATATACTATGGAAATCGAAAATCTCAGTGAAATGACCTTTTAAGTGATGTGTGTAAAATTTATTTTCATGTTTTCTAGATTCTGACATTCATTAAACATTTTGGAGAGTGTTTCTTGAATATTTTCAATATCATTGCATTTCTTCTGTGATTATTCAATATGTTTTGTATATCTAAGTGTCTCTGGCCACATGCTGAGTTATCATAGCCCATGGAATCCCGGAAACATCCTGAAATTTTAGTTCCCTTTCCAGAGCTTGGAAGGTCCTTAATTTTTCGTATTTTGCATAAAGTCCTGGACCAATGCAATTATTCTTATCTGCAGTGAACAAATTTTATTGTTATTATTATTTTTTTTGTTCATTGCAGGGTAGAAAAAAACTAGATTTTTTTTTTTTTAAGACGGCCATGAACAACTTCCAGTCTGTGTAAGCACTTACTTTATTTATGGTGAAAGGTTCTTGTTGGAACATACATTGATTTTTGGGGTAAATTAAAGTATATATATATATATATATTTTGCAGCCATTCAGTGTTTCTCATAAAATATCTTCAATTTATGGACAATTTAAAAAAAAATTGCTCTTTTATGAATTTATACTGTCATTTTGCTGTCCTGGCAAATTGTTTTTTTTTTTTACTGAGTGTGTAATACAGTTTTATTCATTACTACTGAAAATTGCTAAGAACTACGGATTTTTGTAGTTTTCACTACTGAAAAAAGCTTAAAACTACAAATTTTTTAGTGTTTACTACTAAAAATTTCCAGTCAAGGTTGGAGTCTCTGAGTCATTAGTCTGCTATGGAATTCTAACATTTATTAAACATTTTTGAGATTGTTTATTGGATGTCTTTGTGGCATTCCCTGGCCAAAAATGTTTGGAACTGCCAGAAATCATTTCAGCAGGGATGAGAATGTTCCATAATTTTTGAATTCATGTTCTGTGTTTTTTTTTTAATTTCATTTCTCTTCCTGATTATATTCATATTTTATATATTTTTCTGGTTATGCACCTCATTTTTAATATCCTTAGTAGTATACTAATAAGAAGAATTTTTTTTTTTTTTTTTTTTTAGATTTTTTTGTAATGAAGTGCGGGTTTTCCTATTTCTAACAGTATCTTTTTTAAAACCAATGAGTAGAGCAGACATTCCTCCCCCTCCCCTTTAAAGTGAAAATAAATTTCAAAATCATTATTTAATACATGTCCATGATGGAATCTGAGTCATTTTCTGTAACCTGTAAAATTGTTTTCACTGCAGAGTCAACAATGCAGTACCAATTTTTAATATTTAATTTCACTTAACATGTCTGTTTTCTCATTCTTTGGTCACTTCTTGTTGTTATATCAAGGGCAGAGTAATGAAAAACTTTTTAACAAGAAGTATAGAGGGTACATTTTTAGCTACATTAATTACCTTACAAACTTTCGATCTATACACTAAGTCATCACCAGGAGTTCCCGCGTCATACTTCTTCCACAGGTCCAGTGACTAAGCTTAGTTGATTTTCCATTTAGCATGGTTGTTGGCATTGCCACCTTATGTCCAGTATATTTCCAGGGTTTCTTCTAATTTTCATATAATTGAGTGGGATTGATGCTTAATAACTTTTAAGGAGTTCCAGTCCATCTTGTGGCCAGCTTGTTGTATGTACCTATCTAATCCTGTTAATATCCAATAATTTTATAAGAAAAAAATTAACTACTTATTCACAAGAAGAGTTATTTACCACAAAGGGCTTTTTAAGAAACTAGAGAAAATCAGCAATAACATAAAATTAGTTTAGCTCCAGATTTAAATAACAAAATTAAAAATTACTTACCATTCCTAAAATTAAAAAAAAAAAAAAAACTCCAGCAAGGAGTCATTTATAGAATAAATTATTAATGCCGTTTACCATACATGGGAGAAACAGGGTGAAGATTAACCACCAGAGTCAATGAATACAAAGTAACAATAAGGAGCATTTCTAATAAAATAGGATTAGATAGGCACATACAATAAACTGGCTACAAGATGGACTGGAACTCCGTAAAAGTTATCAAGCATCAATCCCTCTCAATTATCCAAAACTTATAATATTCCATAAAATTTACTGGACACAAAGTGCAAACGTCAATGACCATGTTGGATGGCAAATCAACAAGGCCTGGTCACCAGACCTGTCGAAGAGGTAGGGCACAAGAATTATTGATGATAATGTAGTGTATAGATTGGAAATTTGAGAGATAATGTACCTAAAAATGCATCTTCTATAATTCCCATTAATTTTTTTTTTTATTACTGACAGTAATTAGAGGAAGCTGTGAAGTTATTAATTACTAGCAAAATTAATGTTCAAAAGTGATACACATTCTTACTGTGCAGAGAGAAAACAACTTTATAGGGAATGAAAGGTGGCAGTGGGGAGTTGAAGTTCCTATTTTGAACTTTATTTATTTATATTTGTAAATTGAAATATAATTGCTCTTTTTGTGGAATAACTTTTTTTACGGGTCTTTTAGAGGTTATTTTTAATGAAAGTTGGTTGTCAAATTTTCGAACTAAAGCCTAGTTCGTCATCAGGACTATGTCACTGGAGTAGTTGCTGCCACTCAATTGGAAGAGACCATCCGCAATTATCGTTAATTGTGGTACTTCTTCTTCTTGCTATTTCGATCCCTTCTTCTAGTTTTCTCTTTACTAAGTTTGACTGGTGGGCGATTATTTTCACTGAGTCCCAATTTATGGAGTGTCCACTTGCTTGTACATGTCTGTCTAGCCCTGTTTTGTTCCCAATGTTCCCAATAGCTGCTTGGTGTTCTTTCATTCGGACCTTAATACTTCTCCCTGTTTCTCCTATATAGCTGAGTCCGCAGTTACAGTCGATGCAGTAAATTACTCCTTCCTGCAATTGGATGTCCAATTCTTTCTGCTTTAAAGCTGGCAGGAATTTCTTTATTTTGTTATTAAGATCTGGAGCTAGCCTGATATTATATTTTGCTCCGATCCTTTTCAGTTTCTCGAAAAGTCCCTTGTGGTACGTAATTTTGCTGGTGAATTTGAAGTTGGTTTTTTCCTGCTTCTTTTTTGGCACTTGTTTAAATATTTTCTCAACATATGGGGAGGGGTAATTGTTTTCTGCCAACATTTCCTTTAATTCTTCTTTGTGAAGATCTTTTTGAGAAGCTGAAGAGACCAGGATTTCAATTTTTTCCAAAAATTGTCTCGCTGTATTCGATTTAATATAATCAGGGTGGAATGAGCAGAAGTCTAACATCTTCCCTGTGTTGGTGGGTTTTCTAAAAAGCTGAGTGAATATTTTCCCTTCTCTTGAGGTCAAGGTTAAATCCAGGTAATTGATGCTATGGTCTTTTTCCTGTTCCAGGGTGTACTTCAAGGTATTCTCTAGTAAGTTAAATTCTTCCAGAATCTGAGAGGGTAGAGATTGGTCCACAGTATCTACTATAATTAGGACATCATCCATGTACCTTACATAGAGAGCAAACAAGGAGGGTTGTATAAGGATTTTTGCCTCTATCTTAACAAAACAGGGCTAGACAGACATGTACAAGCAAGTGGACACTCCATAAATTGGGACTCAGTGAAAATAATCGCCCACCAGTCAAACTTAGTAAAGAGAAAACTAGAAGAAGGGATCGAAATAGCAAGAAGAAGAAGAAGTACCACAATTAATGATAATTGCGGATGGTCTCTTCCAATTGAGTGGCAGCAACTACTCCAGTGACATAGTCCTGATGACGAACTAGGCTTTAGTTCGAAAATTTGACAACCAACTTTCATTAAAAATAACCTCTAAAAGACCCGTAAAAAGTTATTCCACAATCACTATGAATAGAGGTGCCATAAATGCATTTACAACTAGGATTAAAACCACATACGGGCTGGATATATGGCGAAACATCAGAAAGATAGAAAGGAGTAAGTGCAAAAGCGACAAATGTAAGTCACAACTGTATTTTCTTAAGAAATGTAAAAGAGCTAATTTTGTTCCACCTTCTTTGAGACTCACGAAAAACATCGCGGAAAATCTGTCAAGAAATTTTATTAGAAAAATAGAACTAAAAACGGTGAATGGCGCGATTCGTAATAAATTCAAAACTATTGAGCAATGCGAACGAATAGAAGCTCGTATTTGGACCTCTTCATTAGGTGAAATTCCGGAAGCAGAAAAGAAAAATATTGATAATTGGTTAGCTAAAGCAGTGAGAGATAAAAACAAAAAGTTTAAGGAAAAATTGAAAATTAAAGAAAATAAATGGTTAAGTCCAAAGTTAATGTCTACAGCACCTGGCCCACAGTTAATACCATCCACCACTAACAAACATGTCATGGATCTGACGGAAGAAGGAGTAGATGAAAACCTGATTAATCTCCTCAATAAGGGATATAATTACAACCTTTCCTCCGCAACACTTGATAAAAAACGTATACTGATTGATTTAGAAAGCATCTGTAGTAAGGTAGAAAGAGAAGATGAAAATACAGCAGTTACTTTAAGGAAAGAATTCTCAGACTGCGTCTCAAAATTTGTAAAAAAGCCAGTAAAAGTTGATTACAATTTTAATAGAAGTGCCATTACTGACCTTAAAAAATTCAAAGCCAATGATAAAGTAGTAGCACTGAGAGCAGATAAGAGCAAAGTTTTGGTATTGGTAGAAAAAGAGAAGTATTACAATAAAATGGAAGCTGAATTGAGCAAGCATTATTATGAAGAACTCAATGGTAATCCTATAGATCAAACTGTAAAAAATCTTAAGAAATTAATCAGCTCTTTAAGAAATAAAAAACAGCTTAATGAGCTCTTCAAAAACTTCTCCAAAATTCAGTCAAGAATTCCACAGATCTATGGTACGATAAAAGTTCACAAAGAAGGCCATCCAATAAGACCTATAATAGACACTAGAAATTCGCCACTCTCCAACATTAATTATTATTTGCTTGGTCACCTCAGAGATATTTTCCCTTCTCCTCCCTACCTACTAAAAAATTCCATGCAGCTAAAAAGAAAACTGGACAACTTGCCAGAATTAATTCATCCAGTAATGGCAAGCCTGGATATAGTCTCTATGTATACCAACATTAACCTGGACCTCCTACTGGAATTCATTGCAGATGACCTTGCGGAAAAAATAGTATTCCATAATCACAATAGAGAAATACTACTTGGCATATATGAACTGCTCCTATTTTCCTTCAAGAATAATTTCTTCCAGTTTGGAAAGAAATATTACAGGCAAACTTCAGGACTTGCAATGGGTTCTCCACTAGCACCTCTGCTAGCAAATTATTATATAAGTAAACTAGAGGCAAAAATCCTTATACAACCCTCCTTGTTTGCTCTCTATGTAAGGTACATGGATGATGTCCTAATTATAGTAGATACTGTGGACCAATCTCTACCCTCTCAGATTCTGGAAGAATTTAACTTACTAGAGAATACCTTGAAGTACACCCTGGAACAGGAAAAAGACCATAGCATCAATTACCTGGATTTAACCTTGACCTCAAGAGAAGGGAAAATATTCACTCAGCTTTTTAGAAAACCCACCAACACAGGGAAGATGTTAGACTTCTGCTCATTCCACCCTGATTATATTAAATCGAATACAGCGAGACAATTTTTGGAAAAAATTGAAATCCTGGTCTCTTCAGCTTCTCAAAAGATCTTCACAAAGAAGAATTAAAGGAAATGTTGGCAGAAAACAATTACCCCTCCCCATATGTTGAGAAAATATTTAAACAAGTGCCAAAAAAGAAGCAGGAAAAAACCAACTTCAAATTCACCAGCAAAATTACGTACCACAAGGGACTTTTCGAGAAACTGAAAAGGATCGGAGCAAAATATAATATCAGGCTAGCTCCAGATCTTAATAACAAAATAAAGAAATTCCTGCCAGCTTTAAAGCAGAAAGAATTGGACATCCAATTGCAGGAAGGAGTAATTTACTGCATCGACTGTAACTGCGGACTCAGCTATATAGGAGAAACAGGGAGAAGTATTAAGGTCCGAATGAAAGAACACCAAGCAGCTATTAGGAACATTGGGAACAAAACAGGGCTAGACAGACATGTACAAGCAAGTGGACACTCCATAAATTGGGACTCAGTGAAAATAATCGCCCACCAGTCAAACTTAGTAAAGAGAAAACTAGAAGAAGGGATCGAAATAGCAAGAAGAAGAAGTACCACAATTAACGATAATTGCGGATGGTCTCTTCCAATTGAGTGGCAGCAACTACTCCAGTGACATAGTCCTGATGACGAACTAGGCTTTAGTTCGAAAATTTGACAACCAACTTTCATTAAAAATAACCTCTAAAAGACCCGTAAAAAAGTTATTCCACAATCACTATGAATAGAGGTGCCATAAATGCATTTGCTCTTTTTGTTTGTTCATAGCAAGAAGTGACTAGCAATGGGAAACCATGCATTTTCAGAGAAATTAAACTTTAGAAAGTTCTGATTCATTGTTGACTCCTGGAAAATAGGTTTCGAACTCCTGGAAAATAGGTTTCGAACTCCTGGGAAGCTTCGTTAATGGACTTCTAGATATTCAGTACGAACGAAGAAGAATATCATTAATTCCGTGCTGAAATGTTCCAAGTCAAGCTGTCAGAGGATGATATAAAACACTCCCAAGTGCTTCAAATTTGCTATAAATAGTTAAAAGATAATAATTTATTTGCAAATTAAAACACACTTAAGTTAAAACGTCAGAAAGGCGAGATCTTTCAGGGTTGCCACAACCCCATCTTCAGGCCAAGTGCTACAACGAAACGAACATGCAAGTAATTATATGCAGTGTAGAATGACCATAATGCACTAGTCAGTGCTTGAAGTTCATTGTCACAGGTAAGTTCGAAAAGAAAACAAAAGTACAATTAAATGTTGGGTACGTCATTCTCACCTTGAAATAGTCCTTGAGTAATAATCTCCATGGTTCCGGGATGTTAACTGGTAGATCGTCATTGCAACATTTATAAGCAAACTTAGTGATAAATAAACTCTCCGTAAATAAAATACTCCATTTGGTAGGCCCTGTGGCTAGAATTGTAGCCGTATCCCATTTTGGCATGTAACCTCCTTGTACAATAGTCTTGGGAAGTGCAGTGACAATATAAAAGATAAATATAAAGATAAAAGAAGAAGGTAGTTAGCTCGGGACTTTTTTTCGGATTATTTTATGTCTTGATGGTTTGTGTTGTCGGACAGCGGTGCTTGGAAGGGTTGAAATGAGAATCCCAAGAAGCCGAGCTACTGGATGTGAATACCAAGACCACGTGGTCCAGCTTGGGAAGGTGGATTTTCTCTCTGGTAAGGAGGAGGAGATTTACATTGATGTTGATAGCATGCAAGAGGGAATCTCCTCGGTGCGAGGAAGTGTAGCCAGTGTCTGGAAGCTAGGCTTCGTCGGAAGTCAGTCGATTTACTGAAGATTATTTTCAAAACCTACTAAATTTTTAGCATGTCTTTTGTAAAAAAAGATCATGCTTATGTTACTGGTTTGTCCGTCCGTTCTTCCGTCTGTACCCACGATATCTCTCCAACTATTAGTCCGATTTGAAAAATTCTTTTTGCATTGGAAAACTTGAAATATGCAAATGATGATCCTTCATTTCGTATTTTTTATGATGTACAATTTCGCCGCTAGAGGGCGTAAATGCAGATGATGTTGAATTCAAAAATACGTTTTATTCCACATATTTGCTTCTAAACATCCGATTGAAAAAGTTCTTTTATCTTTCGATTTCATTTATGTCGAAGAGTATTTTAGATATAGTTACTTTTTCAAATTACACATAGATTTTCCTCTAGGGGCGTAAAAGTAAATAACATTTCCCCCGATAACTCTTCTTCTAAAACTCCGATTTGTAAAAAAAAATTCTTCAGCGGATACACTTCCTGATCCAAAATCTTTTGCATATAATTTCAAATTTTTGGTAAAGAATACTTTTGTCACCAGGGGGTGTAAGTGTTAATTTTTGCTTCTGATGTATTTGCCATAAAATCTGAGCTTCTAAAATATCGATTGAAAAAATTCTTTCGTGGACTGATGCCACTGACATCGATAAACTTTTTCGGAATATTTTCTTCTTAAAATATTCCACAGTTTCTCCGCCAGGGAGCGTAGATGTATATCTTATTTTTTGTTAATATCTCTACTTGCAGGAGTCCGATTTCAAAAATTCCTTCTTTGTTGGATAGTGTTTTCAGTGTGACATGTTTTTCATATAATTTCAAAATTTTCAAGTAATTCATAGACTTTCCGCTAGGAGACGTAAAAGTAAATTGCTTTTCCCCCTATATCTCTGCTTCTAAATCTCCGATTTGAAAAATTCTTTCTGCACCGGATATAGCTCCTGATAGGAAGTGGTTTGCACATAATTTCTAATTTTTGTAAAATAAATGGTTTGGCCACAGGGGACGTAAATCTTAATTTCCGCTTCTGATGTATTTGCAGCAAATATGAGCTTCTAAATTCTAGATTGCAAAAAAAGTTGTTTGTTGACCGATACTACTCATGTCGACAAACCTTTTGGGAACATTTTCTTCTTGAAATAGTGCATGGTTTCTATGCCAGGGGGCATAGATGTATATCTTAAGAAAACAATCTTCGTGCAAAGTAACTATACTAATAAACTGAATGCCATCTGTGTACGATATAAACCAGGGCTTACTGTGGAACCTGTGGTTACATTTAATTAAAATACACCAAGTATAAAAGAAAACGTATAAGATCTTTCGGACACCCCACACCGAGATCCATCATCAGATACATAAAAAAGATGATCCTGCTACATAAAAAAAGGTGACATTTAGGATCTCAGGAACTACAGACCTATCAGCCTCCTATCAGTGGTTTATAAAATCTTCACTGAAGTTCTTTCACAGCGCTTGAAGGTAACACTGGACATGGCTGAACCGAGAGAACAAGGTGGATTCAGGAGTGGCTACAGCACAATAAATCATATCCATGTACTGAGAGAACTAATTGAAAGAGCAGGGGAATATGAACTTCCATTGTGCATGGCTTTTATCGATTATGAAAAAGCCTTTGATTCAGTAAAACCATCAGCAGTTACAATGGCTCTGAAATCCTGCGGTATTGAAGATGCATACATTAATATTATTAATAACATCTATGAAAATGCAAGTGCAAAGATTCGGCTGTTTGAAAATACAACACACATAAAAATTGGAAAAGGAGTGAGACAAGGTGACACCATATCTCCGAAGCTCTTTAATGCCACATTGGAAAATGTCTTTCAATCACTGAACTGGGAAAACTAAGGGATAAAGATTAATGGAGATTATGTAACCCACCTTCGTTTTGCTGATGACGTAGTCATTTTTGCAACTATCCCATCAGAGCTGCACTGTATGATCCAGGAACTTGCTGACAAGAGTAAAGAAGTGGGATTAAAAATGAACTTTCAGAAGACAAAAGTGATGTTCAATGCTTTTACAAGAAATGAAGATTTATCCATTGATGGAGAAAAGCTGGAGATAACAGACACGTATGTTTATCTTGGACAGCAGATATCAAGTAATGGTCACATTGATGAAAAAATTAATCGGCGTACAAAATTTGCCTGGAGAGCTTTTGGAAGAAACAGCATAATTTTCAAGAGCAATATGCCATTATGTCTTAAAAGAAAAGTGTTTGATCAATGCATCCTTCCAGTGCTTACGTATGGTGCAGAGACATGGACCTTAACTAAAAAAAACATGCAAAGGCTGCAGACAACTCAAAGAAGCATGGAGAGGTGCATTCTTATTGTAACCAGGAGAGATAAGAAGAGGAACTTGTGAATCCGAAAAATGACAAGAGTAGAAGACATCATGATCAGAGTTAAATCCCTGAAATGGCAATGGGCTGGACATACTGCCAGAAGGACAGACCATCGATGGACAGCCGAAATTTTAGATTGGATTCCAAGGGACAGGAAAATACCCAGAAGAAGACCACATGGGAGATGGGTGGATGAAATTCGAAAGTATGCGGGAGTGACATGGAGGAGACTGGCACAAGACAGACCGTTGTGGAGGAAACTTGGGGAGACCTTTGTCCAGCAGTGGATTGATAATGGTTGACAATGATGATGATGGGCTGGATACAGACAATTTATAATTTCAACATGTGACGCAATTTGCGAACTGCCATCTGGTGTGTAAACGAAAACAAATTGATTACAATACAATAATGATTAAGTAAAGCAGCAACATATTAAATTGGACGGTCATGTGCACTGTAATCAGTAAACAAAAATGTCCACAGTTTAGGTATGACATATGGAACAGAGTCATTACAACACATATGCCCCTTCCATGCAATAAATAAACTTTCAGTAAATGTTAATTGAGACTTCTTACTTTGTGTAGCGAGGATCTCCGCTTCTGTCCAGATTGGTACATGGATTCCAGAGCCAACTAATCGGGAGAGAGCAGTTGTTTTGACACCCACTCGGACATTGTACATGTGTTCCTTCACTCTGGTATTCAAAGATCTTAAAGTGGAACCGATGTACTCTTGGACAACCGCAGACGGGTCTGTCGCTTTGAGTGGGATGCTAAATACACCAAATTTATTGTTCTTATGCACTGAGTCTCGATCCTTCCTAATGCTCTGAAAAATATTTCTTGTTTTGACACCAAAACCGATTCGATGCGTTTTACACACATTCTTTAAAATGTTGACCAAACTTGGTACAAAACCAATTGATCTCACATACCTACTACTTCTGGGCTCTCTCGATAAGGTGATGTTGTGTACATGCAATAATTGACGAAAAATGCTATGTACAAGGGAGTCACCATAGCCATAAGTCCTGGCTATCTCACACACCTTTTTAAGTTCCAATTTCCTAATTTTGGTATTTGACGAGTGAGTAATGGCCCTACGCACTAGGAATCTTATGGCAGCTAATTTATGTGACATTGGATGAAACGACTTGGCTGGGATAATGTAATTTGTGGAAGTCGGTTTTCGGTATACCGAAGTTTGCAAACACTGAGTTGTCGGGTTTCTCACTAAGGTGAAATCCAGAAATCAGATGCAGTAATTCTTTTCACATTCCAAGATAATCTCATGAGCCGAATCAACAGATATGTTGGGGAACAACAAGACTACATCTAAAGATGCCATTATAAAAAGTGTTCCAAAATGTTCATAGGCCTTAGTCATGTCCAGCGCCTGTATTGAGCTAGAAATTGAGTATTGGGAGCTGGTAGTAAGAGGCTTCAAAAAGGTAGCCAAACTCTTTTCTAATGGACAGGTAGCACTCGAATGTCCTGAAACCAAGGGTCTTAGAGGGAAACCTTCTTTATGGGTTTTCAGTGTCCCGAATAGTTCTGGCACTCTGGGTCCACATGTTGGGTATAAGCTATCAGTTATGCACTTCGGTAGGACACATCCACTTCTAAGTTTGGCAATAGCTGCCACAGTGGCTGAGGTAGGGTCTGATTTAATGACCATATGCGGGATGTTGGCTATAGCTTCTATAATTTTAGCTTGATAATCGACCTTATCAATAATAACGATTTGATGTGACTTATCTGCTTTAATAATAGCGAGTTGGGGATTGTCATGTAGCTGCTTAAGTAGTTTAATTTCTTCCTGAAACTTAATATTATGCAATGAGTCCAAAGAATTTGTCCAATTCAGGATTCTGACAAGCTTGTGTCTTGTGCCGTCTTGCTCCTCCAATGGAAGAGCTTTAATTATAGCCTCAGCCTGTGGAACAAGCTTAAATTGATTGACTCTATGGACAGGGTAGGCAAACTTGACACCCCTTTGAAAGGCTCCAATCTGGCTTCGGCTAAGGTGTACATTACTAAATTTGATGTATGGCTGTTGTTGGCAGCTGGAATTACCAGCTTTCTTATCCCTAAAGTAATGTTGTCCCTCTAAGCTACATAGTTTTGATGTGAGATATGTGGATGACATTTTGTTGTTCTGGACATTTGGTTTAGAAGAACTCCACTCATTCACAGAATCTATGTCATCGGTGTTCCCCTCCATAAAATTTACCTTGGAATGTGAAAAGAATTACTGCATCTCATTTCTGGATTTCACCTTAGTGAGAAACCCGACAACTCAGTATTTGCAAACTTCGGTATACCGAAAACCGACTTCCACTAATGGCATTATCCCAGCCAAGTTGCTTCATCCAATGCCACATAAATTAGCTGCCATAAGATTCCTAGTGCGTAGGGCCACTACTCACTCATCAAATACCAAAATTAGGAAATTGGAACTTAAAAAGGTGTGTGAGATAGCCAGGACTTATGGCTATGGTGACTCCCTTGTACATAGCATTTTTCGTCAATTATTGCATTTACACGACATCACCTTATCGAGAGAGCCCAGAAGTAGTAGGTATGTGAGATCAATTGGTTTTGTACCAAGTTTGGTCAACATTTTAAAGAATGTGTGTAAAAAGCATGGAAACGGTTTTGGTGTCAAAACAAGAAATATTTTTCGGAGCATTAGGAAGGATCGAGACTCAGCGCATAAGAACAATAAATTTGGTGTATATAGCATCCCACTCAAAGCAACAGACCCGTCTGCGGTTGTCCAAGAGTACATCGGTTCCACTTTAAGATCTTTGAATACCAGAGTGAAAGAACACATGTACAATGTCCGAGTGGGTGCCAAAACAACTGCTCTCTCCCGATTAGTTGACTCTGGAATCCATGTACCAATCTGGATGGAAGCGGAGATCCTCGCCACACCAAATAAGAAGTCTCAATTAACATTTACTGAAAGTTTATTTATTGCATGGAAGGGTCATATGTGTTGTAATGACTCTGTTCCATATGTCATACCTAGACCATGAACATTTTTGTTTACTGATTACAGTGCACATGACCGTCCAATTTAATACGTTGCTGCTTGACTTAATCATATTATTGTATTGTAATCGATTTGCTTTCGTTTACACACCAGATGGCAGTTTGCAAATTGCATCACATGTTGAAATTATAAATTGTCTGTATCCAGCCCATACTACCTCTTTTTTATGTATCTGATGATGGATCCCGGTGCGGGGTGTCCGAAAGATCTTATACGTTTTCTTTTATACTCGGTGTATTTTAATTAAATGTAACCGGAGGTTCCACGGTGAGCCCTGGTTTATATCGTGCACAGAGGCATTCAGTTTATTAGGATGTATATCTTATTTTTGTCAAGATATCTACTTCTAGGAGTCCGATTTGAAAAATTCCTTCTTTGTTGGATAGTGTTTCCGATGCGAAATGTTTTCCCTATAGATTCTTGAATGCTGTGCAGCTGCAGAGTCAACAATAGACAAATGTGGCTGCAGAACTTGAGAAGAAAGCAATACAAGAGGAAACTTGAGCTAAGAGAAATTTTGAAGGGATTAATAGGGGGGGGGGAGGGTACATCAACAACACAAAACAAAATACTGTGTTTGAAACATGTCTTTTAAAACCATATTATTTTATTCTGAATTCAATAATTTTATATTGTGAATACAGCAGTATGCTCCAATTTAATATTTACATCAATAAATTAAAATAAACAATTCCATCTCGTGCTGCTTTATATTCACACTTTCTCATCGGGCATTCTGATTTTTCATCCAGTTTGAAAGTTCAGCTTTTTTGTTTCTTGCTTGGTCTCATGTATGTACATTACAACACACCTTCATTCCTCACATTATCAAAATGTGTCTTGCCACAATCCCCACCCCCCGTAAGTAACTAATCTTTTAAGCATGCTAACAACTTCTATGTTTTTTCCACAGTACCGATGTTCCACTGCCATATATCAGTTTAGGAACAAGTGAACAATTACACTTTCTTGTGCCTCCACTTGAGATCTTTTCGAGAACCCATCAGTCGTATGAAATCCTTGTAAGGCAGCTATGACTTTCAAAGATGAATTCATTTTGCATACTGATTTGACAAAGGAAATATGCGTTTTCCTTGTCGAACATGCTTCCTAAATACACAAACTTGTTCACCTGGTCTAACTCTGTGCCATTTAGACTGATTTTGCATTCAGTACTTTACTCTAAAACCATAACTTTGTCGATTTTTCCCGTTGTTTTACTCAGTTTGAATTTCATACAAACTTCATCCATCCAGAACAGCATGCAACTTGCTTTTGCTCTCTGTCAACAAGACTGTGCCATCAGCATGCAGCAACCTGCGCGCGCACACACACACACACACACACACACACACACACACGAATTTGCCAAAAAACAAACCAGTACATCCTATTTTGGCATCCTTCTTTCATTCATCCATAAATGTATTGAACAACCATTGTGACGTCTCACAACCTTGTTCGACTCTTTGCAACAACAGAAAACCACTTTGATAAAACACCAATCATGTGTATGCGTGCTCTACTGCTTAGCATACATAGTTTTCACAAATTCAAGCAAATTCCCAGTAACGCCATGACTATTCAAGACCTTCCACAGTAGCACCCTATTCACTTTGTCATAAGCTTTCACCAATTCTACATAGGCATCAGAAAGCTTTCTGATCAATGGACAAGATACATTTCAATCACCATACATAATGCAAAAGTTTGGTTAGTGCAGCCCTACCAGGCATAAAAACTCGCTACACCTTCTCTGATGTCAAGCATCACACCTTATCAATAATGGCCTTTCCAAACACTTTACTGTAACACTCAGCAGGCTGGTACCACAGTAGTTTTTTTCATTCAGTCTGATCACCCTTTCTCTTTACAAAGGGATAATAATAGCACTGAGGAAATAATAGCACTTACAAAGGGATAATAATAATCCTGAGGGACAACTCCCAACTGACAAATTTCAGTTAAAAATTGAATGACAGTCACCACCATATTTTAGCATCTCGGCTGTTATACCCTGCTCTTGCTGCCAGAAAAGAGTATAGATCTAAATATTGCATTGTATGCAGCAAGTTCAGTAGCAAATAAAGTACATTATCATGAAAGAAATACTGGATTACGCCATATAATACAAATTTTGAAGATGACAATCCCATTTTTGGCGTAAATGTGACAAGGATGGTAAGTCAGATAATATCCGAAAACTTGAAAATTTTCATCTTCCTGGAGCGGGACTCGAACCCGCGTCTCCCAGAAAACGCCCGGGTATGCTAACCACTACACCACCCAGAACGACCAAGTTTCAAGTTTCCGATCAATTTGAATATAACCATCATTCATAACATATAGTACATTATGTTATGAATGATGAAATGCCATGCTCTTAACTATGTCCTGAATATCACTGCTGTTTTTATGAGTACGGAAAGTGTTTTAAAATGTCAAATGATTTAGTCATAGTGTTACAGTTTAAACTTTACTTTTCAATTAAACAGTCTGTGAAATTATTCTTGCAATTTATGAATTTATGACTACATTTTTATTCAGTTATTCTGTAAATTCCAGAATCAGGTATTCAGAGTTGAAGAAATTTTCTCATAATACGTGGTAAATATGTCATGATAATTAACACAGCAATCGGACATCGCCAAATTTACTGCAATTACTGTTTCACACGTGAATTAAATCACATCAGAAAACTTGAAAATTTCATTGCCGTGGAGCGGGAATAATTTCATTCCCGCTCCACGGCGATGAAATTTTCAAGTTTTCTCATGTGATTTAATTCACATGTGAAACAGTAATTACAGTCAATTCGGCGATGTCTGATTGCTGTGTTAATTACCTCAGAATCAGGTACTCGATTACCTTTGCTGAATTTATTCCACTTAGTAGTTCTAATTCTGACTATTATATAGCTCTAATTATTGTACTATTCTCTTTTACGTGCGATATTTCAACGTAACTTGTACAAAAAACTAGCGGATAATGCTTACCTTGGCATTCCTTTCTAGCGACGGGAACATTTCACGCACGTGTTTTCCGGTCCTTTGTTGATGTTATTGTCCTAAAGTCCGTTGTATGCAATGTCTGGCTTTACTTCTCACACTGTTCGCTGGGTATACACATTGGATCTTTGCCTCAGGATTCAAACATCAATTTTTACCGTTCTTTATACTCGAAATTTTCGCCCATACTCTGGGCATCTTCAGGAGCGTGGCGACTTTACCATCGATGTTCGTGGTTAACTTCGCGCTAATGGAGTCCGATACTCCTTGTTGCCATTCGTCGGAAAAACTTTCCTGGATATATTTCGTTATCAAGCCCGGCTGGCGCCATCTATGTTTCGTTAAGAACACTTTTTTTTTTTAATTTTTTTTTTTTTTTTTTAATTTTCTTCTCCTATCCTGGTTTTCTTGTCTTTTTTTTTTGCCTGTTTTTCTTTTGTTGTTGTTTTTCTTGTCTTATTAGTTCTTTCCACAGGCCCGATAATGTGCTAGGGTCGTTCTGGTTACATACCCTTGCTTTATTTTTGTAGATTAATATTGCTTCTTCCCTCCTCATTTGCCTTTCCGATTTTTTATTCTTTTTTAGCATTTTAATTTCATCTAACTTTGGAATGTCCGGTTTTCCAAGCAGAATTGCACTAAAGCAGTTTTGGCTTCTTTTTTTTGCCAGTTAGATATGTGTTGTTTAAGTCTTTTTTTAATCTGTTTTTCGTACTTCCAATGTACGATATTGGGGGTATGTGTGCTATTGGAATTTCGTAGGTTCCTGATTCTTCTAGCATTTTTTCCTCTGTTTTTTTGTTGACAGTCATACTTTTCACGGTGTGCACTGAGCTTCCTAGTTGTAAGTCATATTTAGCACAGTGCCTATTGATTTCTTTACTCACTCCTTCCAGGTATGGGAAAGCTCCAATGTATTTCAATTTTTTATTTCTCATCTTCCTTTGGTTGTGCACTTCTTGGCCTTCTTAACGACCCTAGCACATTATTGGGCCTGTGGAAAGAACTAATAAGACAAAAACAACAACAAAAGAAAAACAGGCAAAAAAAGACAAGAAAACCAGGATAGGAGAAGAAAATAAAAAAAAAAAAAAAAAAAGGGAAAAAAAAAGTGTTCTTAACGAAACATAGATGGCGCCAGCCGGGCTTGATAACGAAATATATCCAGGAAAGTTTTTCCGACGAATGGCAACAAGGAGTATTGGACTCCATTAGCGCGAAGTTAACCACGAACATCGATGGTAAAGTCGCCACGCTCCTGAAGATGCCCAGAGTATGGGCGAAAATTTCGAGTATAAAGAACGGTAAAAATTGATGTTTGAATCCTGAGGCAAAGATCCAATGTGTATACCCAGCGAACAGTGTGAGAAGTAAAGCCAGACATCGCATACAACGGACTTTAGGACAATAACATCAACAAAGGACCGGAAAACACGTGCGTGAAATGTTCCCGTCGCTAGGAAGGAATGCCAAGGTAAGCATAATCCGCTAGTTTTTTGTACAAGTTTGCTGAATTTATTCAAAAGAGGGTTGGGGGTGCAGAAAAAATGTAAAGCAGCTGCAAAAAGTTTGTCTTTATGTTCCCTGACTCATCTGTTTTTTTCTACGATGTCAGTGTAGAAATTTTTTTATTAAATCGATCATGTAGAAATGTTGTCTCATTGATGTGATAAAGTGGTTCATGCCTGTATGAAGAAAAAAAGCTTATGTGTGTGAAGTGGAATTGATGTTGCAGAATTTGGGTGCATTCCAAGGAACAGCACAATGTGCAGTTTCTTTCAGCATCATGTTTTTTATCATAGATTTTATTGGATGCCTACTTTGTACTAACTAATTTCTGGCATATTTTTAGATTTGCTTAGTCGTTACCAACTGTGGAATGTTGCAACTGAAGTTATTCGTTTAAGTCATCTACCAAATGTGAACAGCTTAAACCAGCAGTCAACTGTGGTTCATACTCAGTGTGGGAATTGCAAGAGGACTTCGGTTAGAACTGGGTGGTTCTGTGATACCTGTAAAGAAATGTCTTCTATATGTAGCTTATGGTGAGAAAACTCTTTTTTACAGTATTTGCACCCTAATTTGCTTTAATATTCATGATGAATTGTTCGTGTAATTCTGTTTTGGGGTTTGCCTGCTTTATTATATACCTTTACAGACATGCTGTTGATATTATGTTGCTTGAATATCCTTGTGTGTATTTATACGTGTGTATGCATGCTTGAGATATACACTATCTATCAACAAGTAACTGGACACCTGTGATAGCAAAGGAAAACAAAGTTTATTCACCTTCAATAGTTGGTGGAGCCTCCTCGAGCGGCGATTACAGCTGTGAGCCTCCGGGGCATACTCTCAACCAGGCGTTGTACGTTGTGTTTGGAGAAGACAGGTCAGTTCCTTCACCGATTTCGGACGGTGGGGGCCCCCTTAAGTCGACGCTCTAACTCGTCCCAGAGGTGCTCGATAGGGTTAAGGTCCGGGCTCTGCGCAGGCCATTCCATTCGATTAACTCCATTGTCACCATACCAAGCCATGGTGGACCTCGCAACATGACAGGTGGCATTGTCATCCTGAAAGTAACATGGGTCCACCCTGTAAAACTGCCATAACGTAGGAAGCACATGGTCATCCAAAATGGTGCAGTAGGTCTCGGCGTTGAGTCTACCAGGAATTGCGACCAAGGGTCCCGTGCCATACCAGGAGAAACACCCCCATAGCATAATTCCACCGCCGCCGAACTTCACAGTTGGCACATTACATTCTGGCAGGAGGCGTTCTCCAGGCAGACGCCAAACCCAGACCCTTCCATCCGAACGGTAGAGGGTGAACCTTGATTCGTCACTCTAGAGAACGTATTTCCACTGTTCAACGGTCCACTGCCGACGTTCTTTGAACCACGTTAGCTGAGCAGCGCTATTGGACTTGGTGATCAAAAGCTTGTGGGCGGCAGCACGTCCATGATAACCAAGCAGATGGGCTTCCTTACAGATGGTATTCATTGAAAGAATACTCCCGGATGCCTGTTGAAACTCCTCACGAATGTGGCCCATCGATTTGGTGTAGTTCTTCCGAATTTCTCTGGCCAGCACCCGTCGGTCTCAACTCCCAGTTTTGTGGGTCTGCCGGTTCGGGGCACATTCTGACAGTCACCTGTCATCTTCCACTTGCCAATCACGAAAACCACTGTCGATTTTGGGTACTTCAACTGGCTGGATATGTCACGTATGGATCGCCTATTTCTGTGATACCCCACGATTATATCTTTCTCGAAATCAGAGAGCTCCGAACTGCATGGCATCTTGCATGCGACTGGTTGCGTTGTTGTTTCCCACACGATATTTAACGGCGGCGGCCGTGACGTGCATCAGGACCGTAGATATCGTTGATTGCAGGGGTGTCCAATTACTTGTTGGTATATAGTGTATATATATATACTTGTTCATGTAGTGATACAAAGTACAGAAGTTGTTGCAGTATGTTTATTAGGTACTAACAGCTAATATAGAAATTACTTATATGAAAAGGTCTTTTCAGCATTTGACCCTTTTTTAAACCAATCTGATTTTCTTTCAGTGACCTTCAAGTGTTTATATGATACCGTATATAGAACAGATTGCTAAGTAAAATTAAGTTTTTGAAAATATCATGTAAATGACTTAAAATAGTTGTTAAAAGTTTTATAGGAGGTGAAAATATTAATAGTTCATGGAGAAAAGTAAACTGATTGAGGATAGCAAAGAGTAGAATATTAACTGGCACAAACTTACTTTTAATTTACCATTTTTAGCACGTCTTTTGTAAAAAAAAGATCGTGCTTATGTTACCGGTTTGTCCGTCCATCCGTCCGTCTGTACCCACGATATCTCTGCAACTATTAGTCCAATTTGAAAAATTCTTTTTGCATTGGGAAGCTTGAAATATGCGAATGATGATCCTTTATTTCGTTTTTTTTTTTACGATGTGCAATTTCGCCGCTAGAGGGCGTAAATGCAGATGATGCTGAATTCAAAAATACGTTTTATTCCACATATTTGCTTCTAAACATCCGATTGAAAAAATTCTTTTATCTTTCGATTCCATTTATGTCGAAGAGTATGTTAGATATAGTTCCTTTTTTAAATTACACATAGATTTTCCGCTAGGGGGCGTAAAAGTAAATGACATTTCCCTCGATAACTCTTCTTCTTAAACTCCGATTTGAAAACTTTTTCTTCAGTGGATACACCTCCTGATCGAAAATCTTTTGCATATAATTTCAAATTTTTGGTAAAGAATACTTTCATACTTTCACTACCAGGGGGCATAAGTGTTAATTTTTGCTTCTGATGTATTTGCCATAAAATCTGAGCTTCTAAAATATCGATTGAAAAAATTGTTTCGTGGACTGCTGCCACTCACATCGATAAACCTTTTCAGAATATTTTCTTCTTAAAATATTCCACAGTTTCTCCGCCAGGGGGCGTAGATGTATATCTTATTTTTGTCAATATCTCTACTTGTAGGGTTCTGATTTGAAAAATTCCTTCTTTGTTGGATAGTGTTTTCAGTGTGACATGTTTTTCATATAATTTCAAAATTTTCAAGTAATTTGTAGACTTTCCGCCAGGAGGCGTAGAGGTAAATTGTGTTTCCCCCTACATCTCTGCTTTGAAATCTCCGATCTGAAAAATTCTTTCTGCACCGGATACAGCTCCTGATGGGAAACCGTTTGCACATAATTTCTAATTTTTGTGAAAATGGTTTGGCCACCTGGTGGCGTAAGTCTTAATATCCGCTTCTGATGTATTTGCAGCAAAATATTAGCTTCTAAAATCTTGATTGCAAAAAAAGTAGTTTGTTGACTGATACTGCTCATGTTGACAAACCTTTTAGGAACATTTTCTTCTTGAAATAATGCATGGTTTCTACGCCAGGGGCGTAGACATATACAGGGATCATAGCATACTTCTGGAAAATTTTAGGTAAGAATTTTAGGAATTTTAGGAATTTTTAGAAAAATTTTAGGAAAATTTTAGGAGTGTATTTTAATAAAAACTAGATGTATATTTGTATACATCTAGTAAAACAACTTTGTATACATTGTAAAGAGTTTGCTTCACACCCTTCAACCATATATACTGATAGACTGCGCATGACATCAAAATTTCTGGCTCCAACATAAAATCACATGACAACAGTCAAAAAGATGGGTTACACCTGCTGTGCTTATGGTTGCTCTGACCGATATAGTAAAGAAAGTTCTATGATTTTTCATGGGTAAGAAACGAATTAAATACCTAAGTCAATAAAGTTCAATTACTTAACCAGAAACTTGCAGCTATTGATATAAAAATATAGTAACTCAAGAAAAAAAAAATGGAATGCATGTTCCAAATTCTTCGCAAATGTTCATCACATTATAAATCACAAAATGTAAACAACACGATCATGCATGTATATAGCTCATAAGTAAACTTACCTGAAGAGTTTTCATTATATATGAGGTGCATTCACATAATACACCGAAAACACTGAAGTTCTGCAGCGTAAATTAGTAACCATAACAGCATTTGTACACGAAATTTGGAGTCTGATGATGACGTGCCCAATGTTTGAGCCATGGCAGCTTTGATGCAGCTATTGCCAATGCGCAGTCCATTAGTATATATGGTCGAAGTTCACACCCAAATTTTTTGCATAACGTCTAATGTCTAAAGTTTAAGTATGATTTACTTCTAATGTTCAGTTCTTATCTTTTAACGTGTTATTATCATATTCAAGTATATTTACCACATTCAAGTTTCACTTTGAACATTAATATGCTGTTGAACCAGAAGCAATTCACGATTTTCACAGTAAAGTTTTCAGGTTTCACATTAAACTATAATATCCTAAAAAGGTAATTGAAAACCAAGAACTATGTACAATTGTTCACTGAATTACTTTTTTCATATTATTGTTTTAACCTTTTCCTGATTAGCCTATCTTTTTCTGCTTCCACCACAACTAATTTACTTTCAGTTTTCTTTATTTCAGCTGAACCTTGTATGATCAAGTTAGAGGCAACTGCTATTTCAACAGTATTTTGTTTTTCTACAGCTTTTCTCATTCTTTCTGTTCCCTCTTGAATTACTGCTAGGGAGGCTTCTTTATCTTTTTTAAGCCTATTTATTTCTGCATCATTTTCTTTTATTTTGTCATCAAACTCAGCTTTTCTTTTTTTCTCTAGCTGCTTTCCCTTATTTTCCCTCTCTTTCTTCGAAAATAAAAGCATAACAAACAGCGCGAAAACTAGCTCATAAATAGAATATTTGAAACACTCTCAATGTATGCACTCTCAATTATTAGGGATGGTAGAGTTTGTTTATCTGCTGAATATTGCTTAAATCCATTGAAAACTTTTTAATTATAGATGATTTTTTTATTAAAACAGTAACTCAGACGTCTGAATAAAAACGTGTTTGTAATTCAAATAGAGTCCATTCATCACAGAAAAAAAATTTAAGGATCACTCTGTTTAAATAAACCATGGCATCTAAAAAAAATAATTCACTTGCTTTTCCCGTAATTTATAATTACTGTTTCTTTTTTTCAATCCGATTATGCAACGTTTTTTTTTTTTTTTTTTTTTTTTGCATCTGCTAAAGTTCTTAACGGAATTTGGCGAAATTTGCACTAGAACTTTATTGTGATGTATCTTAACTACTGTAAAAATTTTACTGTGTTATTTTCAAAATTCAGAAAAATGGATTTCTGAAAATATTCTCCTAGTCCTTTTGTGCTGTGGAAGTGATAAACAGGTGTTTGCTTTCTTCCCAACCAAGGGCTTCAGATCAGCGCTCCCAGCTGTCAATCAACCGTTGCTATGGTAACACCCTTTCTGCTGGAGGCTCACTCTGTCCAAAGAGGCACACATACTTGTCCATAATAAAAATTACCAATGCTAACTTTTAAAGTTTTAAACCGATTCAACTGGAATTTTGGAAGTGAGCTTCTGTAATCCAATTACAGTGAATGTAAAAATTTCAGCCACTTTCGTGAAAAATTCGCAAAGATAGTTTTCTTATTTTTTATCATAAGTAGTGGAAGTCTCTTGAGGGGAGGGAGGGTGGCATGCACATAAACAAGAAGAAGATGAATGTGTTGTTCAGGCATACTCCTCACTGGTGGATTCCAGCTGACTTGGTACATACGCGACCCCCTGCAAATGCTAAATGCCTCTTCTTTCCCCTTCTGTTCTCAATTGTCGGACGGACATCAAGCTCCCCTTCGACCTACTAGTAATCATCCAATTTTATTGCACTGGAAGTAGTGCTTTTTTTTTCTTTTTTCCCCCCAGCCAAATTAGGATTTGGTGCACATCGGAAACCGCTGCCGGTGGTTTCTTTGAGAACAGAGAAAAGGAACTTTAAAAAATGAAGGGGTAACAGTAACACGATTTCCTAAAAGGGCATTTTTTAAGCACTAATTTCAAATTTCAAGGCTTTTCAAGACGGCATTAAAAAAACACCGTTTTTCCAGGATATTCCAGGCCTTGAAAACGTAATCATGATTTTCCAGGACTTTCCAGGTTTTCAAGCACGGATGCGCACCCTGCGTAATGGTAAATTTATTGGCGTTAATAACGGTTGTGTTTTTAATAAATAAACTTACGAAAATTTTAGGATGAATAGCAAATTTTAGGTATAATTTTAGGAATTTAAGGAGGGTCACAAAATATTAGGAATTTTAGGAATTTTAGGAGGAATGCGATCCCTGCATATATCTTATTTTTGTCAATATCTCTACTTCTAGGAGTCCGATTTGAAAAATTTCTTCTTTGTTGGATAGTGTTTCCGATGTGAAAAGTTTTTCCTATAAATTAAAAATTTTCATGGAAATCATAGACTTTCCACTAAGGGGCACAAAGGTAAATTGTGTTTTCTGTGTTGTTTCTGCTTCTAAAACTCCAATTTGAAAAATTCTTCCTGTATCGCATACAAGACCTGATGGAAAATATTTTTCACATAATTTATAATGTTTGGTAAAGTATGGTTTGGCCACCTGGGGGCATAAGTGTTAATTTTTGATGTATTTGTAGCAAAATCTGGGCTCCTGAAAACTCGACTAAATTTTTTTTTTTTTGACCGATACTGCTCATATGGGAAAACCTTTTGAGAATACTTTCTTCCTAAAATAATGCATGGTTTTCCCACCAGGGGACGTAAACTAAAGTCACATCTTATTTTTGTCGATATCTCTGTTTCTAAGAGTCCGATTTGAAAAATTCTTTCTATGTTGGAGAGCGTTTCCGGTGCGAAATGTTTATCATATAAATTCATGTTTTTCTTAATGCACAAGTCTGCAACCAGAGGGCGTAAGCTAAGGATTCAGTTTACAGCAATATCTGAGGGATTAAAAACCCGATTGAAAAACTTCTTTCTTCCGTCAGATACTATTGTTTTCCATACCGGTTCCATTGACTTTAAATAGCTTTGATAAATTTAATTTGCGTCAGATCGGATTCAAAAGACGTGCTTATTACATCCGAAAATTCGGTGTCTTTATTCTTGTTGAGACTCTCATCAAAAGAGGCACTCGTCACATCCGAAAATGTTGCAATATGTGTAAATCTGTACACACTAAAGAGCCAAAATATTATGACCACCATGCCTAATATGAAGTGGTCCTCCACACATCCCGAAAACAGCTCTTGCCCAACAAGGTATGGAAGCTACGAGATTTTTAAGGGTGTCTTGTGGTATGTGGTACAATATTTCTAAGGGTGTCTTGTGGTATCTGGTACAATATTTCTAAGGGTGTCTTATGATATCTGGTACCACCATGTTACCAGTAGATCCTCTAACTCTTGTAAGTTACGTAGTTGAGCCACTGCAGATCGGATTTTCCATTCCAGCACAAACCACAGATGCTCAATTGGATTGATGTCTGGGGAATTTGGAGGCCCGGGCAATACATGAAGTCTTCCTCATGTTCTGCTAACTTTTGTCGAAAGAAGGCATTACTAAAGAGGAATACCATTGCCATGAAAGGATGTACCTGGTCTGCAACGATGTTTAATTAGGTGGTAGACGTCATATTTTCCTGTATATGAATGATTGGACTCAGGGTTTTCCAGCAGAACATTGCCCAAAGCATTACACTTCTTCCACTGGCTTGTTTTCATCTCATGGTGCATCTTGGTGCCAACACTTTCCCAGGTAAATGACTGACATGTACCCAGCCATCCACATGGTAGAGGTCTGCACGGGCCTTAATTTGGAAACCCGACCCGGCCCAAGCCTGCACGTCCAAGGCGTAGCCCATACCCAGCCCATTTCAAAAAAATTAATTAAAGCCTGGCCCAGCTCATATATTTCTCCCATTTCCAAGGCCCGGTCGAGCCCTTAAAATTTCGACAATTACTAAATCACGAATTTGACACCTGGTGCACTTGGTCATTTAACTCCTGAAAAGTTTTTGTTTTCTTAATTGCTACACATATTCTATTGCATAAACATTAATTTAGAATATTTCTGTAACTCTATTCAAGTCACATGATGTCTGAGGAGGAGCGGGGGGGGGGGGGGGGGCTTGTATACTCAAAAATATTGCATGTAAACGACAATTTCCATGCCTTTCAAATTTTCTGGGTTTACAAATTATCATTGCCTGCCACCGGACTTGGAATATCCTTGGGGATAAGAAGGGGGAAGGGTTTAATTCGAAAAGTACGAAATATCCAGAATTATGAGTTTGATTGTTCTACTTTTCATTGTCTACAAGCACATATTCTCTGGAAGCGATATTTTCATGAAAATCTTTCGCTTTCTTCAACTCCATAATAAGTATGGAAGAGTATTTGTCAGCAACACTGAACTGAGCATATGCTGGGGAAAACGGCACACTGCCCAGCTAACCAGCGTCACAGAAGTTTTTAAAACGGCTGGGCTGGGATACCTAAGGGTTCATTTGCCTACTCTCTGAGAGTGCAAATGGGAAAAATACGGCACAGATTTATGCACAGAAGTAAATTTCTCCCAGCCCATTTCTCCCGTGCCATTTAAGACAACTTAAAAGCTTTTCACACATCTAGAGAACAAAGTGCAGCCGACCAGAACAATAAAAAAGATTGTCTGCGAGCGGGTGGCTCGGTTTATAAATGCTGCAGTTAATAGCCTGCCCTGAAGCATGAGAGCAGGGTGGAAGTTAGAGAGAGAGCAAAGGGACCACACACATTCACATTGAAAAACTAAGGTAGCTGACCCACTCCAATTGTTTTGTAGGAGGGGAGGATGTCGTAAAACTTCTATTTTTTCCAACAGCGGAAATTATTCATACTTATCCTGCTGCTGTATGTTGTGAGATTTCCAAATGAGAAAGGCAACATACAGCATTGGTTTTGCTCATAAAAAAAGAAAAAAAAGCTCGGCCTGTGTCTGTTTTACATTATTAAATATTGAAGGCCCGGGCCTGGCCCATTTTTCCAACTTAGAAGTTGAGCAAAAGCCCAGCCTGGGCCTGTACAGACCTCTACCATATGGTGCAACAGGAAATGCCATTCATTGGACCAGGAGACCTTTTTTCAATCGTTCAAGGTCCAGTTTTGATGCTCGCATGCCCATTGTATGTACTTTCAACGGTGAACTAAGGTTAGCATGGGCACTCGGAGTGTCCAGCTGCTATGCATTCTCATTTCCAGCAGGGTTCGATGTATTGTATGTTGTGACATATTACTCCTGTCACCAGCATTCAAATTACCAGCGAGTTGCACCGCAGTATCCCTTCTGTTTGCTTGTACCATACAGGATAGCCTTCACTCACCTCTAACATTGATGAGCTGTGGTTAGCTGAAACCTTGCCAGCAGTTTGTAGTTTTTCCTCCTCAGACTACTTTTTGAAGGTACTAACCACAGCTGACCATGAGCCCACAAGCCTTGCGGTCTTGGAAATGTTCTGGCCCAGGCGTCTGGCCATTACAATTTGGCCTTTGCCAAACTCTCTAAGTCTACTGCTTTTCCCATCTGAAGAACAAGAATAACACTGATTAACATAGCTGATAATTACACTGTTCTGTTAAAGTCTCCCTTTTTAACAGTCATGGAGTATTTTTATGAATCCTTTTAGTTTTCAATCAATCTGACCCATGCAGCATTTATTGCAGGCACGAAGAAATAATTTTAATTTGTTTCAGTCTACACACAGTTGCACCAAATGAACAAAAGTAAGAAGCAAAAGAGTATTCTATTTGCTTCCCAAAATTATGTGTACTTGTTTCTCTCATGGGCAACATGATTTTGAACTATCTTGTAGGGGTTAATCTATATTTCGGTTCTCAAGAGAGATTAATAAACAGCTGTTGCAATCTGGATAAGTTTTATAAACAGCCATTTATCTCATTCCTGTTTGGAGCATAATGAGCATGTGAGCTTTTTGCTCTTCACCCAGTTGTGTGGATGCTCACTTCTCTGACGCTAGGAGTTTTTAAGTTAATATCCTCTTGTAGACATCAGTATCTTTTAAGAGTTGTCTATTCCCTATTTGGAGCTTACTGTAGGGAAGAGAGAGAGAGAGAGAGAACACAGAAGCATGCATACACTGTGTATCTATAAATCAGATCCATGGTCAGTGGAATTGAAAGAGATGGACTTTAAACAAACAAACAAACAAAAAAAAAAAAAGAAGAAAAAAGTTCTCTTTAATGCTTCCTTCCCTATTAAAAAATAAAATGAAAAGGCTCTCTGCACCTGAAATAGAAAGATTAGATGGTGAGCTAAGAATGCCCAATAAGTAAATAAAGTGTGAAGCATAACAAAATGTAAAAAGAAAGCCTACAAATTTTTGATCTAATGAAAGAAAAAAAAAAGGAGGGGGGGGGGAGAAAGTGTCATGAACGCCAGACTAGTGAGAATAGGAAACTTGTTATTTTTTTAAGTACTTTGTCAATATTTCTCTTTTCACGTGAAGAAGAAGGGAAATACCTCTCAGATTTTCTTCGAGATTACCTGGCTTTTACAAATCTTTGAACTGTGAATAACAATTGGAAGACGTGAGGCCTCTCAGGGGTAGAAGAGGCCCTAGGTGGAAGGAGCTAGGACCTTAAATAACTTGACCACTAGACCGTAGATTGTGCTGGTATGTGTAATGTCTCTTAGAATGTTAGCACTCATCAGAAGCTCATCCACAGTCATCTGTTTGTTTTCATTTGTCATTCAGTCCTTAAACACATGCGCATAACAACATTACCTCCCAGTGACTAAGCAGGTAAGAGGCTTTAACTATCAGTTTCATAAACATTTATTGCTGTTGGGTTGCATTTTCTGTTAAAATTTAATAATAATAATAATTATTATTATTTTGTTATATGCAAAGGTCATGGATACATCAGTTGTTGTTGTTTTTCTTCTTCTGCAGTGCATTTGGAAATTTATAATAGACCAACATTTTCCTAGGTGACAGTAGATGTCCATGGGAAAAGAAAAATATTTTTGCATTGTTTTCTCTTCGATAGTGTTTTCTATATATTAAAATAATGTAGAGACATGGTTAAAATTGATGAAGAATTGATCTCCAAGGTGTATAAGTACATACCCTGATTTTTTGGGGTGTGGAAATTCTGTAATTCCAAGTTTTCTGAGGAGTTAGATACACGAATGAAAGCTAAATACTGCATATATAAGAAAACAGCAAAACAAAATTGCTAATGGCATTTTAATATGCATGTATGGTTTATGAACCAAAATGTTTTCATTTTCAAAATGTTAGTAAGGTACAAAGACTGTTCCGTAAAAACTGAGAGTAATTTTTTTTTTTGAGTTGGCAATGGCGCAGTTAGGAAAAATAACCATGCAAACACCTAACTGAATTAAGCAAGTATGTATGGCAACAGTTATTAGCCATGGCAGACGATTTTAGTTTTGTAATTGCGCAGTTGTTTAAGGTACGTCAGCATTTCACCATACAGCTATGGAGGTGAGTGATTCAGAGTTAAGAAGTCAAATGTGTTGTGCTATAAAATTTTGCTCTCGTTTGGGTAAAAGAGCTGCAGAAACAGTTGATTTAAGGGAAAAAACCTACAAAGATAAATTTTTGTGCGAGTCAACAATTTTTAGACGGCACCATGATTTCAAAAAAGGGCATTTGTCGGCAGAACTCACTCCTAAGCCTGGTCGACCTGAAAGTGTTGTTATGGAGAGTATTGTTAACACTGTTTGGGGAATCCTGCAAGAAGATCAACGAATGACGTGTGAAAATATAGTGGCGTCAACTAATATTTCAAAAACATCGCCATTCTGTATTCTATGATACGAATTACTGCTGCATTGTGTGTGTTCCAAATGGGTACCTCATCACCTGACAAGAGAACAATTGTTAGCCAGAGTACAGGTGTGTCATGAGTTGAGATAAATGATAGCAAAGGATCCAAACTTTCTAAACACAGTAATAACTGCCGATGAAACATGGGTCTACTGTTTCGACCTCCTCACAAAATGTGCAACGAGTGTCTGGAAACACCCAGTCTTGCCTCCTCCAAAAAAGTCCACCAAACCAAATCAGCTGGGAAGGTGATGATGATAATTTTCTTTGATCATAAAGGTGTAGTCTACCAGCATGCTGTTCCTCCACAAATTACTGTCAATGCTGAATATTACATTTCAGTGCATCTGCGACGACACATATCGATTAAGTGACCAGAACTGGTAGGCAAGTGGACCCCACACCATGATAACACGTGCCCTAGTGTGGCCGCTTGTGTTCAACAGTTCCTTATGAAATGCAGTATTGAAATCACGCCACAGCCTGCTTACTGTCCTGACCTCACCTTGTGCGATTTCTGGTTGTTTCCAACAATGAAGGAGAAGTTCTGTGGCTCAACATTCAACACTGATGCTAATGTTATTTAAGCTGTACAGGGGTCACTAAAGCAGCTTCCACAAAATGCGTTCACCACATGCTTTGAAAAGTGGACTGAACAATGGGACCGTGGCATATCATCCGAGGGAAGATACTTTGAGAAAGAATAACATATTTTGCTGTTCCTATATTTCTTCATTTTGTGTGATTTTACTCTCAGTTTTTATGGAATAATCAGTGGTGGAAATGGGCCGGAATGCCGATCCGGGAGCGAAACCCGGCGTTCCGGAAGCAAAACCCTGCGTTCCGTTATCGACACCAAAAGAAGGGGAGCATTTGATTTTCATAAAACATTTTGTAATGCATTATACATTTCGATTAATGACACCATCTTGTATTGTATTAATTGTTCGTCGTTTAAATTTTTTTTTTCCCCTCTAATAAAGGTCACTTGCCATTTGTGTAGGTACTACTGGAGTTGTAGCTGTAGTTCTCAAAAACATTTCTCTTCGCCGTCTGGCATCCTTCCTTTGCGATTTCCTGCCATGGTGACGACTGCAACGCCGTTTAATTCCACGATAAGTGCGAAGTGTTTGCGTGAGAGCGAAGTTCGTGACAGGAGTTGATTGCTCGATGACCTTGCAACCTCTCTTCGCTCTTGGCATAAAATGACTTCGCAGTTCCTGTAACCTGGCAACGAGCTTAATTACTACACTCTACACATGCTGTCACTTCAAGTCCAGCTCCTGTTGTAGTAGGACGTGACTTTTTGACTGATATTGTAGTCGTTGTTGTAAGTTTTAATTTGTTCTTGTGTGAGAAAAGAAAACAACTGAAAATAATGAAAAGAACACTAACAGATTTCTTTGGGAAAAAAGATGAGTCAAAAGGAAATAAACAGAACTCGGGAATTTGGAAACCTCCCCCCCCCCTTGTTCAAGCTCGGACTCCGTGTGAAGTATCACTAAGAAAATCGCCGAAAATACAACAGTCAAAGGAAATCACTGCATCAGGAAGTTCATTAGAAGAATCTGAATCTCGGCAAAGCTCAACAAATTGTAAACCCAAGTGTTGGACTGAGGATCAAAGTAAGTATTTTTTGAAAGAATACTCTTGGCTTGTTTTAAAAAATGGGTGTTTAGGATGTGCCGTCTGTAAAACCGCCGGGAATATGAATGTTTCAGAATTTTTAACTGGTGCAAGGCTTTCTAAGGAGTGGATAGATTGCAAAGTTAGATCTACGGCTGACGATAAGAAGAAGAAAATACGGCACTGAGGAAAAAAATAAAGGAACACAGAGAAAGTCACGCTCATAAAGAAGCTTCTAAAATGAACGCAAAACGTTCTGAAGGCGTCTTTGAAAATATTGTCGAAAAAATAGATAAAAATAAAGTGGACAACAATATGTACAAAATATTCAATACTGCATATTTCATTGCGAAGAACAATAGACCTTTTGCCGATTTTCCTGGTTTGATTGATCTGCAAAAGAAAAACGACACTGAGATGGGGAGGATATTGCAGTCTAGGAAGACATGTACGGATATTTGCGATTCTATAAGAAATGACATGCGTTAAAAGCTCTGTGAAGAAATCGTCTCCCTAAATATAAAATTTGGTATCTTGGTTGATGAGTGTACAACTGTAAGCCGACTCTCAATACTCATAATCTGCATAAGAATGTCCATAGATCCGGATGATATAAATGCCCAAAATCTATTTTTTGACTTGGTTGAATTACACGATTTGAAAGCAACAGCAATAACTCAATCGATTATGAACTGCTTGGTGAAGTACTTTCCAATAGAGCTTATTAAAAATAATCTGATATCTTTCACTTCCGACGGCGCTGCAAACTTCGCAGGCTCCATATCTGGTGTAGCTCAACAGCTTAAAAAAATTTCCCGAACTTATTATATACATATCACTCATATCACTAAGCTGTTCTCTGAGATTCAGAGGTTAGGTCCAAAAAGAAATACAAACTTCCAGATATTTTTACCTATTATTGTCGTATCAAACTTCGCCATTTACAGCGATCTTGACATACAACTCGTGCTTCACTGATATCCATTACACGCCGTACACAAGATCTTTTATACTTCATACTCATAATCTTTTTCTCATGCAGACACTCCTGAATCTGATCCACCCATGTCTTCCTTGGCCTTCCTCTGCCTTTCCTTCCTGCCACTTGGGCTGAAAATATTTTCTTAGTAAGCATTTCATAACTCATTCTTTCAACATGGCCAAACCACCGAAGCATATTGGTCTCCACCTTGCTAACAACATTTTGCTTTACATCACACAACTGCAATACATCTTCATTCCTCACACAATCAGATCGTGTCTTGCCACAAACCCCACGTAAGTAACGCATTTCTCCAGCACACAAACAACTCCTATGTTTCTTCTGCAGTACCCAAGTTTCACTGCCATACATCAGAGTAGGAACAATTACTGTTTCATACACAGCCATGCGGGACTCTCTAGAGAACCCATCATTCCTGTGAAAACCTCCCTGAGCAGCTATGACTTTCAAAGAAGAATTCACTCGCCTACTGATTTCACCATCCAACTTGTTCTCTCTGTCAAACATGCTTCCTAAATACACAAACTCACTCACCTGGTCAATCACAGTGCCATTTATACTTACATTACATTCAGTGCTACCCATTCCTCTCTCAAACACCATAACTTTGGTTTTTCCCTTATTTATACTCAGTTTGAATTTCATGCAAACTTTGTGCATCCGAGTCAACATACTCTGCAACTCACTTTTGCTCTCTGCCAACAGGACAGTGTCATCAGCATACAGCAATCTGCACACATGGATATCACCAAGACATAAACCACAATTATCTATTTTGACCTCAAGCATGCATGCGTCCATAAATATATTAAACATGCATGGTGACATTACACAACCTTGTCTAACTCCTGCACCAATGGAAAACCATTTTGATAAAACACCATTCACTCGTACACAAGCTCTACTACCAGCATACATGGCTTTTACGCTATTAAGTAGATTCCCAGTAACACCATATTCATTCAGTGCCTTCCACAAAAGTGTCCTATTCACTCGGTCGTAAGCTTTCTCTAAATCTATGAAGGCAGTAAAAACTTTCTTCCCAACAGCCAGATACTTTTCAATCATCATGCATAATGCAAAAATCTGGTTAGTGCAGCCTTTACCAGGCATAAAACCACTCTGAACATCCCACACTTTCCCTGATGTAAGACCCCGTACTTTTTCAATAGCAACCTTACCAAACACTTTCCCTGGCACACTCAGTAGGCTAATACCACAATAGTTCTTGCATTCAGTCTGATCACCTTTTCCTTTATAAAAGGGAACAATGATAGCATCCTTCCAATCCCGAGGGACCATTCCTAACTCCCAGCACAACTGGCAAATTTCAGTTAACCAGTCAATAATAGAGTCACCACCATACTTCAACATCTCTGCAGTTATGCCATCAACTCCTGGAGCCTTACCATTCTGAAGAGATTTTAGAGCTTTACACACTTCTTCTCTTGAGATCCCTCCTGTGCTTTCATTCCTCATTGTGACATCATCTGCATCTGTCTCAGAATCATTTTTGCTCTCCTGATCTAATAACTCACAGAAGTATTCACCCCATCGCTCACTTAACTCATTGGGCTCCCATATCATTTCCCCGATCTCATTCTTCACACAACTTACAACTTTGGTTCCCCTATTTTTCCTGAGTCTCATGTACTTCCAGAAGGACTTTCTATCTTTCCAAAAAGCCAGTTCATGCGTTTCCACTTTCTCTTTCTTATCTTTTGCCTTACTGTGGCGAACCAGCTTAGCAGCTTCACGCTTCTTACAGCGATATTCATCCACAGAGACTCTACCTTGCAACATCCCCAAATAGGCTTCCTTCTTTTTCTTTACTGCCTCATCAATCTCACTATTCCACCAAGCATCACCTCTATTGTTATCCACTATTGTGGTGCCACAGACCTCTTTAGCAGCAGTAACAACACAGTTCTTAAAACATTCCCACTTCTTTTCTACATCCCTCTCACAAGATTTCAGATCCTTCAGTCGTTCTCTGAGTAAGTCAGAATACCACTGATGATCTTCAAGGAGCCTATCAACCTTTATTCTTTCTATCCTGGGTCTCTTCCTATTCCTTTTCCTCCAACCAACATTAAGTTTTACTCGTGACACTACCAAGTAATGATCAGAACCAACATCCGCACCTCTCATCACACGGGTGTCAACAACTAAGTGTTTCAAACGCTGATCGTAAACAACAAAATCTATCACACTCTTTTGACCAAGAGTACGATTTTCCCAAGTATATGTGTGTATATACTTGTGGTTGAAAAATGTATTAGATACACACAAATCATTCTCAATGCAGAGTTCAATTAATCTTTCACCACTATCATTCACTCAAGGATCATTAAACTTACCCAGAACATTGTCTGAAATTGCATTCTGCACACCTACTCTAGCATTGAAATCCCCTGCTATTATAACTTTTTCTTTAGCACCAAACTGGCTCAAAAGAGCTTTTAGCTTATTCCAGAAATCTTCTTTCTTATCAGAAGGTTCCGAGTCACAAGGAGCATACACTACAACAATTACAATTCTCTGAAGCTTCACTTTCAAACGAATCCAGAGAATTCTCTCACTTATGCAACTATAGTGATTCAAGTTGTTCTTCATCTTTTCACTTAAAATCACACCTACACCAGTCTGTCCTCTCATATTATCCAATACTCCAGACCACACACTCACTGTGCCATTCACTTCTACCCCAATTTCCTTCTTTTTGGTTTCACTTATACACAGCACATCCAGTCTATACTTATTCATCTCCTGAATCACCTCACTCATCTTGCCATTTATAGCTCTAGTATTCCATACACCAATCTTACATTAACTCAGCCGAGATCGCTTTCTCATACGCCGTTTAGAAAGTCCAGGTCGATTCCGTGGTGGACCGTCCTTCTCAAGTGTGGTAGGTCCACCATATCCCACACTTGAGTCATTCTTAATATTTCTTTTTGTCTTTCTAATCAGGTAAGTACATCAGTGTGAGGGATTAGCCCACAGCTGAGGATTCCAGTTGGTCATTCAACCTAAGGATTCTGGAACAAAACCCAGTGAGTTGGGGCCTTTTCGCCAATGTCACACAGAACTTGCATACACTACAACAATTACAATCTCTGAAGTTTCACTTTCAAATGAATCCAGAGAATATGATTTGCACAGTGCTATATAATCCCTCACACTGATGTACTTACCTGATTAAAAAGACAAAAAGAAATATTAAGAATGACTCAAGTGTGGGATATGGTGGACCTACCACACTTGAGAAGGACGGTTCACCACGGAATCGACCTGGACTTTCTAAACGGCGTATGAGAAAGCGATCTCGGCCGAGTGAATGTAAGATTGGTGTATGGAATACTAGAGCTATAAATGGCAAGATGAGTGAGGTGATTGAGGAGATGAATAAGTATAGACTGGATGTGCTGTGTGTAAGTGAAACCAAAAAGAAGGAAATTATTATATAGCACTGTGCAAATCATAAGTTAGAACTTGCTGTCGGGGACGTGATTAAAGAGGTTTACGGCATACAGAGTTTTAAATCGTTTTGCGATAAATTATACTCTTTGTATCACTCTTCACCAAAGAACGCCTGCGAGTTGCATCACTGTGCTGAAGAAATTGCAGTTCTGTTTTCTTCAATCGAGAGAGTTCTTGGAACAAGATGGGTCGCATCTAGTGAGCGAACAGTATCTGCTGTCTGGAATATGTTTCCAGCCTTGGCTTTGCATTTTAAAGCTGCATCTGCTGATGCTTCAAGGGATAGTAAAGAAAGAAGCATGTTTTCTGGCTTACTGAAAAGACTTACGAGCACGCTTCCTGGAAAATTTGGCACTAATGAAAACCGCCTTAAAGGAACTTAGTTCGTTGTCACTGCGTCTTCAAGGAAATTCTGTATCAGTACCAGAAGCACATTCGCATATTTCCCTTACAGTGAAAGTTTTCCAAGGTTTAGCTGATGGTGGTTTTGACGAGTTTTATTTAGTAGCATCAGATGCCGTAAAAAATATGGTTTTCAAAGGGGTGGACTTATTTGCGGCACTGTATGTTATTCATGTTCAATTTAGGGAAAAGTGCGATGGAAGTATACGGTTCAATATGTCAGGCGTATGGCGAAACGGTTATGGGTTAGCAGACATGTCGAGAATGGTTTGACAGGTGTCAGAACGGGGATCTAAGCTTGGAAGACAAGCCACATGCAGGCAGACCACAGGAACTCACAGACGAGGAGCTGAAATCGCTGTTGCAAGAGGATGCCACACATTCGACCATGCAACTGGCAAAACATTTGAAAGTGGCTCAATCGATGGTAGTACGGCATCTACAGGCCTTGGGGAAGGTCCAAAAGATTGGTAAATGGGTTCCACGTACTTTAATGGAGCATAATATTGGTCAACGATTGGGCATCTTCATGTCGTTGCTGAAGAGGTTTCAAGGGAAGAATTTCTTGTGAAAGGTTGTCACCGGGGATGAAAAATGGGTCTATTGCGACAACCCCATATGCAAGAGATCCTGGGTCGACTCAGGCCAGCCATCAACATCCACTGCAAAACAGGATATCCATGGGGAAAATGTGCTGTTGTGTGTGTGGTTGGATATGCATGGAGTGCTGTATTCAAACTGTTGAAACCAGGTAAAACAATCACTGCACAACGATATAGCAATCAGTTGATGAAACTGAACTCTGCAATCGAGCAAAAACGCCCATGGACAGGTAAAGGATGCCGACCAGTCATCATTACATGATAATGCCTGACCACATGTTGGTGCCACCACGAAATCAACCGTTGAGCAGTTACGCTGGGAGGTTTTTCCGCACCCGGCTTACTCCCCGGACATTGCACCCTCAGACTTTCATCTGTTTCGCTCTATGCAACATGCCCTAACCCAACAGTGGTTCACCACAGTTCCAGAGGTGGAAAATTTCATTACTGCATTCTTCAGGTGAAAACCCGAGTCCTTCTATCACAGGAGCATTCATTTGTTGCCTGAAAAATGGCAAAAGGTCATTGATACAAATGGTCAATATTTCGTTGAATCAATGTGTACTGGTTTCCTGATTGTTCCTGTCTCCTTTCTCCTTAAAATGGTGGAAACTTTTGCATACCCCTAATAAAAAGTTAAATGTTATGTTTTATAGTTGAATTTTTTTCTTAATTATATTCCATTTTATATACCGCTCCAAATAAGTTGAATTTCAGTGTAATATTGGGTTAGTGCAGATGAAATATCTGAAATAAGAGTGCTATTTCCAAACCCTCTTAAAAATAGGACGCACCTATTTGCCTAGTCAAAGTAGTTCCCCTGTGCATCGACATGCTTCTGCCTATGGATTCTGAAGCTGTGGATCCTATGACAATAAAACTCTGGAGCGTAGGAGGCAAAGAAAGTGACGTTGACCTGACACACAGCTTAATCATTTGGGAGGGTCTTCTCTACCGGGAAATGGTCCAGATGATGGAAGAGGTGATTATTTAAGCGAGTAAGGTGGAGGTGGCAGAGTTTTGTAGTCCAACTGGTGGATTTGTTGAACAGTCCTTTGGGGGTCATATGGGCAAATGTTGTCATGCAATTGAAGGATCACATGCTTGTTGACCAATGACAGATCAAGCTGGTAGCAAACCACCATATGAAAATCACCACTTCCCAGAGGTGTATGGGTGGTATTGGATGATGTTTTGGTGACTCTGGGGTATGCAACCACTGTGATGATCATTTTCGATTGTTAGAGATGGCTCACTTTTCACTGCAGGTTATGATCCGATGCAGAAAGCTCTCCTATCTATGCCTGGTAAAGAGGGAAATGCACACCTCTAAGTGACATGTCTTATTGGTGCTATCAATTTGTGTGGCACCCAGACATTCAGCGTTTCCACCTTCCTCAGGTGCTGAATAACTGGCAAATGATGCACACAGATCTTCACTGCGATTTCATGGACACTTTACTGTGGGTCACCTTCCACAATGTTCTTCAGCTCCGCATCTGTTACAACTATTGGTGGATGACCACGAGGAGCATGTGCAAGGGAAGTGTCTCTTGCTTTGAATTTCATGTACCATTGGCATATGATGAGTGAATTTGCACTCTGCCAAAATCCTGCATCAATGTTTCTGGTGGCCATACCTATGGAATGTCCAGATTTTGAACTAAAAAAATAAATAAAATTAAACTGGTCTGTCTTTGTAGCTCACATTGACCGAAACCTCTCACTTGTGGTTGAACCTAGTCACAAAATGATTTACACAATATGTACACCATACATACACTGAAGAGCAATTGAATTAGAGACAGCTGGCATTATGCAAATGTGGCGCTGTGGGCGGCCCTGTAAACGGAAACGTCATGATGTATGCAGCAATCCGACAATATAAGGAGTGATGCGACGGGAATCAATAAGAGTCGGACGCAGGATGGGTAAGACGAAGGATCTAAGCGCATTTGATCGTGGGCAAATTGTCGGGGCCCGACGAATGGGTCACTCCATCTCAGAAGTCGTGCAGGCACTGGGATTTTCATGAGCCACTGTATCACGGGTGCAACGTGAGTACATCGAATCCGGTAAAACCATCCCTGCAAGGGCCAACTGCCGTGGACAACAGCGTGTGGATGAGCAGGGTCATCATCAGCTAGCTCGCATTGTAACAGCAGATAGACGGGCCACAATGCAAGAAAACACTCTGCAAGTATTCACAAAAATGTGTAAGCAGCCACACCATCCAGAACCATCTCCTCGCTATGGGGTACAGAAGCCATTGTCCCACGAGGGTACCGCTGCTGACCGCACATCACAGGTTGCAAAGATTAGCATGGGCTCAGGAACATTGCCATTGGACCCTAGACATGTGGAAAAATGTTGCCTGGACTGATGAGTCAAGATTCACGTTGGTACACGCGGATGGCAGGATACGAATACAGCGTAAACCACATGGAGCGATGGATCCTTCTTGCCAGCAGGGTACTCTTCAAGCTGGTGGGGGTGTCATTCTCGTCTGGGGACTGTTTACGTGGACTGAAATGGGACCCCTCGTACGTTTGACATCGTCCCTCATAGGTCAATGTTACCGGGATATCCTGGACGACCATTTGCTCCCGTTTGTGCGTCTTCAACATCCCACTGGGGACCTCATCCTGCAACAAGACAATGCACCATGCCATTGCTCCCAAATTATATCTGAATGGTTGGATGAACACTCCACTGACGTGACCTCGCTTCCTTGGCCAGCTAGGTCACCTGACCTCAATCCCATCGAGCACATCTGGGATGCCGTCGAGAGAGATGTTCGAGGCTGTGACCCCCCTCCATCAAATCTTCATGAATTGTGGGAGCTTGTTCAGGGGTCGTGGATCTGTATGGCCTCCCAACGCTTCTGATGTCTTGTCGAGTCCATGCCGAGATGAATCGCTGCCGTCATCAGGGCGAAAGGTGGTGCTACACGTTACTAGACAGGTATCTCTAATTCAATTGCTCTTCAGTGTATATTGACCTTGTGACATGTGCCATATGATGTTACTTGACTGTTCCACTGGAGAAGTCGAACATTTCCACTCGCTGAAAGCAGACAGTTCATCTGTTCCAACCCAATAGAGTAGAGTAGAACCCACTTGTAATGAGACTGTGTTTAATGAGATCCTGGATTTGACAAACAAAACAGGAAAAGTCTTTATTAGTTTTTTGTTTTGTTAATTCAAAACTAATTGATTGTTTTTAATGAACAAACTCTAATGACATCGTAGACATGACGAGAAAGAGGAGCTGAGTCATAACTTTTTTAATAAGAAAAGTAACACAATTGAATGAAATTCCATATTTAACAAGGCATTTAATGTACTAAGTGTTATTTGGGGAAAAATAAATGGAACATAAATATAAAATAAAACAAACATTAGATTTTTTTTCCCCACACGTTTTTTTTTTTTATTTCCACATGTCTACTTCAAGGTTCAGCTCTTTTATGTATTCATGTGCTTATTTTATTTTAATTTGCACTACTGTAGTTAATTAAGGCTGTCTTTGAATGAGTGTTAGGCTTCATCTTTTGCGATAGATGGCGCAAAATGTCACTCCTTGGGCGTGGCATTTATGTCTTGAGGGATTGTCCCAAAAGTTGGTGTCAGCGAATGACTGAAGACCTTACCATATTCAGAATGGAAGCAGTCTCTCATTGGCTCCACAATGAAAAGACAAAATATGCGCTGTTACGTTTTAACCAATGACATTGTTTGGGGGTGGAACTTAGTAGGTAGGTGTAGTTTCTGTCTCAAATTCAAGTGTTTTCTGGTAATGTACACACTTTCTCTTCAAAAAATGAACGTACAGTAGAATTTAAGATGATCTATAGAAGACAAAATTCCAATCTCACTTCAGTGCCCATTCTTTGATTTCTATTTGGCCTAGATAATTAAAAAAATCAAACCGAAATGAGAGATTTCATTTCTTCCACACAGAAACACTGCCAAGCTAACTTCTGGCACCATCTAGTGCCAAATTGGAATACTTTCGAGTCAGATAAATTGAATTTAAAAAAAAATTCTAATGCATTTTTTTGGGAAAATAACTGCGACAGGTATTAAGGTATGGGTCGTTTTTATTTGTGCTCAAAATTTCAAACTCTACAAAGTAATAGTTTTCGAGGAAATGTATACAAAAGAATTTGCATTACAGATATAGGACAGAATTTCTGTTACACTCATTCAAAGACAGCCTTAAATCTTTCAAGAATATCCACTTGTTATGCATGTGTAATAAACATATATGCATATTATCATGCGTGCATACTTTTACATGGTGGGATCTTTCACCCCAAAATGGATTTTGTGAGGATTTCTGTCATTCTTGAGCTCCTCATTATGAGCGGTTTCTTCTATACTTTCTTTTCTTCGTAAGGACAGGTAAAGCTTGAATTGAAATACTGCATTCATTGATAAAAAAGCTTTGGACAGTAGAAACAAATCAATAATTTTAGTTTTCACTTGCTAATGAAAAAACAAAAACAGAGATTTGTAGTTTATGTGTCGTTTGAACATCTAAAATTATCGCAGGTTAAAGGTGCAACTGGGATTATAGAAATTCATGCATTTCAAAGTAGCATGCTTGTGGATGTTTCTTCTCAGTTGACCTGCATAACATGGTTCATACCAGTCTTCATGGATCATCTATCTCTCTTGCCACATCATTTAATGGTAATGCTTCGGCATATTTCAGGGATACAAAAAACAAGAAAAAGGACGCCAAATTCTCAGATGTAGTGAATATGTATTTTGAATCCTTTCTGACACAAAAGAATTTTTCAAAGTCAGTTTTTACCATAACAAAAAATTTGGCAAAGAAGAGTTTGCATTTTTATCATCTAGTAAATAAGCTGTGTGTTATTTAAAATATTCAATGTCAGTAGTGTCTTTCATGGTAAATAAAACCAGTTAACAATAAATAAATGAATGAACTAGATTTCTTCAATTGGTAAAACATCTACAAATAGAAATAGCTATTAGCAACTGAATTGTGTGCTATGAAGTATCATAAATTATATACAAAATGTTCTTTATAGTGGAAGATATCCTGAGTCTGAAAGAAATTTTCAAATCAAACAGAAGCGATATAGAGGTAAATATCATATAATTTTCCTACCCCTAGCAGGGAAGCCATAGAGGTTATTTGAAGAATAAAATGGAGGCAAAATATTCTTCATAGTAAAGGGTATCTCACCAAGAAAGATTTTTCAAAGGATTTTTAGAATTGGAGATTTTTTAATATACTTTAAATATCTCTCTAATCCATAAACTCTTTCAGTGGGCAAACAGTGTACAGTAAAACCTATCTAGCAAGGTCATTCACAGTTCTATGAAAGAATGACTGTCTTGACAAGTGATCTTAAAATAGAGTGTTCAGTTTGCCAAAATATCTCGCCTCCCCCACTTGAAAACAAAATAAAAAAGACGTACCATTTTTAATGGCACGTGCTGTGAGGTGTTTGTTTTTTCTTTGTACCCTACCATTTTGTTTTTAAGGAATGTTATTCACTAAATCTCTCACTTCTACCATTTTGTTTTTAAGGAATATTATTCACTAAATCTCTCACTTCTACCATTTTGTTTTTAAGGAATGTTATTCACCAAATCTCTCACCAGATGTAAGAATGGGGATTAGGGCACGGAACATATGCATGTCGTCACAAATTGCTTGCTCTTACATCATTAACATGGCAGAGAGAGAAAAAGAAAAAGGTGTTTCATGTTTTTAAACTCGTTTGATCTTTCTTTATCTGTTTAGAACTTACTACACAAGATTTTCCTGTAAGTTTTGCATTTTGTTGACTGCAAAATGAAGGTATATTATCTTATGCATTTCAAAAATGGCTGTCCATGACCATGTCATCTTGGTGGCCACCAAATAGAGGTGTTGAATGCATTGTTTCTATTAGTGATAACATCAATGCCAAACAAAACTGCCTACTTTGGCAGGTGATTGTGGAATACAGGTGACCATCAACACAGGTTTCACTGTATTAGAAAAACTGGATAATATGTGAGTTTTTTTATTCATAGCTAAGGCTAGTGATGGTATCTGGATTATGTTGATTATAGTTAAGGCTAGCTGATGTTAAAAGATTGTCTCAAATTTAAAAATGGAGATGTTGTTGTACCAAAAAATCAGAATTTGAGCTACCTAGCGAGAACATTTTGCATCAAGAAATGTTAAAACGCATGCTAGATTTTGAGTGTGGCAATCTGAGACATAACAACATCTATTGTCATTTGTAGCAAATGCAAACTGCAGGTTCAGAACTATAACTGAGCTAAAGATTATTTGAATCCAGCTTTTAGATGCCAAAGTGTCATATCTATAGACAAGCAAAATGATATTGTAAGCACAATTTTTATTTCTTGTCATCTATCATAAATTAATGATATGTTGTCTTTGTAGCATATAGTAATTTTGTTTTTTAAACCAGCAGGTAAGCAAAACCATTATGATTGTGTAAAACACCTTTTTTTTTTTTGTAATATCCCTTTTTCTTTTGCGATGGTCATAATTTTGAACTTGTTTTTTTCTCATTGTAGTCACCAAGTAGTACGAGGTTTGTACGTTTGGTGCCAAGGTTGTGCTCATGGAGGACATTTGCAGCATTTGAAGAAATGGTTTCAAGAATTCAGAGAATGTCCGACAGGTTGTGGCCATCTTTGTGAATTCACGTAGTACATTGACACTTTATAGGATTGCGGCATTCTGTTTTAAGTATTAATTTATTTGTGATCTTAAATGTACATTGAAGTTATTCAGTCTTCATATCGCACTAAGAAGATGTTGAAACCAAAAGCCATAAGGAAAGTGCTTAATAGATTTATAAATTACATGCAAATTTTACTGCATTGATTTTGTTCCTGAAATATTTTTCTGAGTGCTACCAATTTTTAATACTAGATTTTATTTTCTGTACATGGTTTCTATTTTCAGAATTTATAGTTGTTGACATTCTTTGCTGTGTTTGTGTTTTGTTAGTTTTTAGTTTTTTTTTTTTAATTTAAAAGTGTTTTATGTTTACAATGATGTCAGCTAGGTTTATAAAAGAAGAATTTCAAAATAAAAGAAAAAATGTATGCAATATGTAGGTAAAAAATCACAGAAGGAGTAAAATTAAAATGGTTGAGAGACCATGTGCTGGCTTTTTCATGCTAATTGTATGAGTAAAAAAAAACAAAAAAAAACCAAATCTTAACTGCTACACGTATTTTACAGTTGTCTATGTATACTAATGTGCATTGACAGTATTTACCATGAAGTCATTACTCTGTGGCAAATTATATTGCAGGATATTTGCTTGCATTCAGAGTTAATTGTTGCACAGATTCATTTAGATGCAGAAGTATTCTGCAATTTTGCTGCCTTTTCTGAGTTATTTACTTATTTACTGGCACTTTTGGTCATTGGATAACAGCAAAAATCTATTCTCTTTGCTCTTAATGAGTTATAAAATTCTGACAAAAAAAATGGTCTGCAAAATTTTCAAGCATTATTTTTTTTGCAAAAAATTTGCCACAGATTTGTAATCACAATGGTAATGATATTGCTACAGATGTTACATTAACCTTAAAAATTTCTTTATATAAAATTACATTACATAATTTTGACATTTGTCAACAGATATAGAGACACAGCATGCCCATAAGATAATTTAAGCATTCCTTTCCCTGAAGTGCTTCTTTTTGTCTTATTGGTAGCACATGTTTGTTTGCCCATCTGTGTCAAACACTTTATGTGATGTAACATAGAATCACGAGATTAATGCGATGCAGAGATCCATGTATGTGTGTAAGCCAGCTCTGTACTTTGCCATTTGGAAATTACTTCCTCATAGAAAAATCCCAGAACTGTACAGAAAATTTCCTGCAATAATAGATAATAATAATGTAAGATGAAAGGATGTGGATTGCCATGATTTGTGTCTTAATAAAAATTTTACTTTAAGGTGCCATGTGTAGGCAGAATTTTTGAGAGTGCGGATTGATGTAGTATGCATCACCATCTTACATTTTACAAGGCTTATTATTATTACATACCTCCCAAATTTTATGGTTTGCCCATAAAATTTAAGAAAATTCCATTTGTTTTACAGTAATTTCAGTTATTTTACAAGCAATGTATTATACAGATTAGTACAATTTTGAGGGGAGAATAAGAAGGTCCTCCACACCTGTAGATATTTTGGTTTACCTCATCACAGTTTTGCCCACTGCTGTGTCCACAACCCCCTCTGCTTGCAGCATAGTGGGAAAGACTCAGTAAAAATGTTGTAGGATTAGGTTTGGCAATAACTGCTAAAAGAGAGAAAGAAAAATGCAAAACATCAGCCTCACTTAAGGCATAAAATTGCATCGCTTTTTAGGTATTCTAACACGGCACAAAAATTTTAAATTTAAAACACTGATTAAGTTAAAATAAAAAGTTACTGCACTATATCACAATAATTTCACAGTTATAAAGAACACCCTAAAGTTGTAGGCATAGGCTGTTTTAGCATGATAACCAAGTGTTATCCAACCTCATTGAAAAAACCATCTTCAAAATACATTAAAAACTTTATTTACAATAAAATGTTAAAAACACATGTGAGATCTTTCGCTGTCACTCTGACCACATTATCAGGCATGGGTATATATCGAACAGGTAATATAATTCTTATACAGCACACACTCTCAAGAATTTATGCAAACAAGTTACTCATCGTTGCCAGTTCCAATAGTGTTATAATATTATCCGAGGAAGCTGTAATGTCGGCTCGAGATTGATGTAAAATTAAAGTTCACCAGGGTGAAGGGACAATAGAGGGGGTTCCTCATTACAACAATTCACCCCATATTTAATAATAAATAAGCTTTCCATAATGTGCAAAGAGGGTTTGTACCTGGTAGAGCCCAAAATAAAAGCATTGTCCCAATCTGGAAGGTAAGAACCTTAACGGACTGTCTTTATTAGTGCAGAAAGGGGGTTCAAAGTTATCAATGAATATTTGTGTTCCGCAAAGCGCACACCAAGATTACGTAACAAAGGTTGGTCGTTTCTCCAAGAGTGGTCCGGAATGGAATCTTGTACACTACATGGTGACTCATTAGAGGGTTGGGGTCTCTATCCCTCATAATTAACAAGATTAAGTTGCGTGTTCATACCCCAAATCCCAAGTCAAATGTTTTACAAACTTTTTTAAGAAAGTTAGTAATAGGCGGATAATAATCCAATGATCTGACATAATGGCATGAGGTAAATTCCACCTTCAGTGTTGTATGTGATCCACGAAGTTGTTTCTTAATCGGGGCATCGACAACAGAAGGCTGATATCCATGTTGACAGGCATGCCCCAGATTCGAACCAATTCCTTCTTATGAAGTGTGATAGTAGAAGAATGGGTGAATGCTCTTTTCACAAGGAACCGCAGGGCAGAGTGTTTGTACTTAGTAGGGTGTGAGGAGCAAGCCGGAATGGTGTTAGGAATGAAAGTAAGTTTACGGTAGACTGAGAAACTAAGGGAATAATTCGTGGAATTCCTACTAATTACAATTTTGGAATTCCTACTAAGTGCTCTTTACAATAGTGTGCATGACAGATATATTTTAATTTCACAGTTTCAAATGAAATTTTTATCTGTGTGTGCGTGTGTAGCCTAATGATAGCATATGATCATGTATTGATTGCATTTTAATCACTGCAAGTGTGAAGTAATGCCAAATATCTTAAGTATAGCATGTGAAATTGATTAAAAATACCAAACTATTTGCATAATAAATTGGCTTTTAATTGATATGTTCGCAACATTTAATCAATACTTATTAACACAGCAATCAGATGTCCCTGAATTGCTTGCATTTACTGTTCCATCACATAACAATCACGTCAGAAAACTTGAAAATTAAGTTGGCCTAGTGCAGGAAATGAGCCTACATTTCCCAATTTCCATTCAAGCGTGTTATCTGTTACACTAACCAGGTTGATGAAGTCGAAGCAAATTCTGCTTCCTCGTATCGTAGTTAAGTAAATCACCAATCTCTCAGGTAAATTGTGTGGAAGAAATATTCTCATAATACATGGAAATATGTCAGAATTATTAATGCAACAATCAGATATCTCTGAATTGCCTGTATTTACTGTTCATCAATCACACCAGAGAACTTGAAAATTTTCCACTCTAGGGCGATGTAATTTTCAAGTTTTCTGATGTGATTGATGTTATGTGATGAACACTAAATACAAGCAATTCAGAGATGTCTCGTTACTGCGTTAATAATTCTGATGTATTTCCACGTATTGTGAAAATAATATTTCTTCCACGGAATTTATTTATATGTTCATACGCCAGGCAATTGAGCGTTTCAATTAGACTGATTTTTTTTTTTACGGAATCAGTTCTTGAAAGATGGCTGGTTTGTTATTTTTTTTCAAGGTGCACTAATTTTGTTTATGTGTGCAACATGTTGTGTGTGGCGTGTAGAACAACTTGCCATCTCCATGCAATTTATCATGAACTTAAGGATTTGAAAATTCAGTTTGTGCCACCTGTACATTTCTTTATATGAATTTCGTGGAAGATGTTTTTAAATGAGTGGTCAGTCCTGTGAATGGGTAAATGCTCTTCACAGAATATACTTTGATGCAAATGTCTTACTACATGTACTGAGCATCAGAGACCTGCATTGGCCTCTTATTTTTTACCTGATCCAACCCCAACCGATAACAGCTGGCTTAGAGTTCAGTTCGGTCCTACCCCAAAAACTCCAAGTCATTATCTGACCTGAACAAACCTGAAACCACTCAAAAATTAAACCTGGTACGACCCGAACCCAAAATTTTTTGTTACAAAGCCCGATTTTTTTTACACTTGTTTCTTATTACGATTTCAAATAATTTGCTTACATATGTAGTCACAGAAACATCCTCCTGCGTGCAAGTAGGTAATCTTTATTTTAACTAAATTACAGGGTTATCATGGTAAACGTGGAAAATTTGTGTATATAATAAAACAATTAATTGAAACATGAATATATGTTTTATTGAAGCAAAATCTTGTACAGTAGTTGATGCATAAACACATTTCATAATTATTTAATGAATCTGCCATTATAGTGGTAATTACCTCGATCCTTGAGTGGAATCAGCTGCAGACCTTGTTCATCTGGGTCATGACCTGGTGATGGCATGCCTGATGGAGTCAAAGGTGTTATGGGGATGCTTGTTGGTCTCTCTCTCAATTATGCCCCATGTATAGTAATCCAAGGGATTCAAGTTGGGGAGGGGGTGGGTGGGGGTGAGCAAACATCTGGGGATCAGTGGTAGGGCATGTTCTCTTTAAGCCATTTCCGAGTTGCTTTGGCTTTGTGGGCTGGAGCAGAGTCCTGTTGGAAGATGTAAGACCTACTGTCAGCAGTGGCATCCATCCAGGGCTTCTATACATCTCTGAGCACCTTAATGTACTCATCTACATTTACCCCTTAAACCCTTCCCAAGGAAATGAGGAGGTATGACATCTCCCTCACTGGAGATGAACCCAAAGACCATGACGGTGGGAGGAAATTTTGTGTGCATTACCCTGGGCACATCATCAGGATTCTTTTACAACCACCTGTCATTCCTCCTATTGTTGTTCTGGTATTGGTCAAAATTCTTCTTGTCTGAGAAGAATCTCAGCATGTTGTTCTCGGTGTGCGTGACTTTATTGAGCAGTTTCTTTGCCTTCATCAAATACCTCTTCTGCATGGCCTGGTCCATGAACTGACCCTTCTTAAGAACATAAGAGCTGTAGCTGAGGTCCTCATGGATAACATGGTAGATGGTACCATGAGCAACACCCAAGATCTTGGATAAGGTGTTCATTGGTTTCCTGGGGTCGTTGTCCACCATTCCTTGCACCTTGGTGACGTACTCGGACATCATGATGGTAATAATTTATGTCATAGTCCTGAGGAAGGGTAGAGGTGCTACCCGAAAATTCAACTGTGAGTAATATCCTTCTATTCCTGAGTAAATCCCATAATTTAGAGAAATTTATAATAAATTGTGATGGTGTCGGAGCGATGATCATGCTTCTTATGCATGGTAGGGAAGTCATCAAGGTCCTCTGTGTTGTCGAACTTGCTCTTGAAGACAAAAAGCAAGAATTTGTGGAACTCGGCAATCTCTTTTGGGGTTCTCCCTGCACTGAGATCTGACAGCATAGATGCCCTTTTCATTTCTTCTGTGAGAGTGGCATTCATGACAATGTTATCAATGATTTACTTGGAAAGATAATAAACTGAACTTTCAAATGATGGTTTCGTAACTTTTCCAGGTTAAATAGTCTTTAAGATATAAGTATCTAAAATCATTCCACATTTACCATGATAACCCTGTATTATTATTATTATTATTATTATTATTATTATTATCTTTTCTATTCGAAATATGCGAATCACAGCCTATGACAAACAAAATAAACAACAAAATGATCATTGACTGGCATTGTTGAACTGATCCGAGTTTCCACAGACTTAAGGATCAGTCAAGAATCAGCGTAAAATATATGATGTCCCAAGTAAAGCTGTCTTCTGCAGTTCTGTAGGTAGTTTATCAGAAAGCTACAGTTTTTCAAAAAGATTCATAAAATTTTTTGACTTTATTATTATTATTATCATATTATTATATTGCTGAATGCAACCACAGTTGTTTCTAATTTTTTTGCCTTGATGTGACTCTGAGTACTGCGTGAGAGGAAGAAATAATATAGGATACTGCTCACTCCAGTGATGGAGTCTCTTTTTTTTTTTTTTTTCTGTTGTAAATTGGGGAACACATTGAGGTTTTGCTTTGATTTATAGTGCTTTATTTGTTATTTTACAAAGGTATCATCTTTAATTCTAGTAATTAATGACTTCATGGCTTCTTCTTATTACTTTCAGTATTATAAATATTTAACGGGAATTATCGAGGATAAATTTATTAGGTACATTACCTCTCAAATTTTCGATCTAAACACAAGATCTTCGTCAGGAGTTCTTGCTTCCTTCTACTTCCACAGGTCTGGTAACCATGCCTGATGGATTTTCCATCCAGCATGGTCATTGATGTTGCCACCTTGTGTCTTGTAAATTTCCAGGGATTCCTCTTATTTCCGGATAATTGCATGGGATTGATGTTTGATCACTTTTAAGGAGTCCCAGTCCATTTTGTGGCCAGTTTCTTGTATGTGCCTGTCTAATCCTGTTTTATTTGAGCTGTTCCTTATTGCTGCTTTGGGTTCTTTAATTCTGGTGGTTAACCGTCTTCCTGTTTCTCCTATATATGGTAATCCACAAGAACAAACTATTTTATAAATGACTCCGTTGTATGTGCCTGTCTAATCCTGTTTTATTTGAGCTGTTCCTTATTGCTGCTTTGTGTTCTTTAATTCTGGTGGTTAACCTTCTTCCTGTTTCTCCTATATATGGTAATCCACAAGAACAAACTATTTTATAAATGACTCCGTTGTATGTGCCTGTCTAATCCTGTTTTATTTGAGCTGTTCCTTATTGCTGCTTTGTGTTCTTTAATTCTGGTGGTTAACCTTCTTCCTGTTTCTCCTATATATGGTAATCCACAAGAACAAACTATTTTATAAATGACTCCGTTGTATGTGCCTATCTAATCCTGTTTTATTTGAGCTGTTCCTTATTGCTGCTTTGTGTTCTTTAATTCTGGTGGTTAACCTTCTTCCTGTTTCTCCTATATATGGTAATCCACAAGAACAAACTATTTTATAAATGACTCCTTCCTGGAGTAAAGTATTTTCTTCTTTTTGTTTTAGGGATGGTAAGTATTTTTTAATTTTGTTATTCAAACCTGGAGCTAACCTAATTTTATATTTAGTGCTGATTTTTTTCAGTTTTTCAAACAGTCCCTTGTGGTAAGTGACTTTTCTTGTGAATAAATATTCACTTTTCTCCTTATTTTTGTCTGTAGTGCCTGTTCTGTTCCTAGTAGGATTTTTGTCCAGTAGTTCACGAATTTCTTTTGAAGGGTAATCATTTTCTAATAAGATTGATTTTAACTTATTTTTATGTTTTTCTTAGCTTCTGAAGTTGAATTCAGCTTTTCAACTTTCTCTTTAAATTGTAAAGCTACATTTTTCTTTGTATAATTAGGGTGATCTGATTTATAATTTAAAATTTTTTCTGTATTTGTAGGCTTTTTGTATAATTCTGTGGTAATATATTTTTCTTCCCACTTCAAAGTAATATCTAGGTAATTTAGCTTATTTTCGTTTTGCTCTTCTAAAGTGAATTTTAGGGATTCATCTTGGGCATTAAAACCTTCTAGGATTTTTGATGGGTATCCACTCGGATCTTGATCTATGATGAAAAAGATATCATCCATGTATCTAATATACATGCAGAAAATTGAAGGTTACAATAGGAAGGGCTCTTCTATTTTACTTTCGTAATAATTATAATTCTGTGGTAATATATTTTTCTTCCCACTTCAAAGTAATATCTAGGTAATTTAGCTTATTTTCGTTTTGCTCTTCTAAAGTGAATTTTAGGGATTCATCTTGGGCATTAAAACCTTCTAGGATTTTTGATGGGTATCCACTCGGATCTTGATCTATGATGAAAAGGATATCATCCATGTATCTAATATACATGCAGAAAATTGAAGGTTACAATAGGAAGGGCTCTTCTATTTTACTTTCGTAATAATTATAATTCTGTGGTAATATATTTTTCTTCCCACTTCAAAGTAATATCTAGGTAATTTAGCTTATTTTCGTTTTGCTCTTCTAAAGTGAATTTTAGGGATTCATCTTGGGCATTAAAACCTTCTAGGATTTTTGATGGGTATCCACTCGGATCTTGATCTATGATGAAAAGGATATCATCCATGTATCTAATATACATGCAGAAAATTGAAGGTTACAATAGGAAGGGCTCTTCTATTTTACTTTCGTAATAATTATAATTCTGTGGTAATATATTTTTCTTCCCACTTCAAAGTAATATCTAGGTAATTTAGCTTATTTTCGTTTTGCTCTTCTAAAGTGAATTTTAGGGATTCATCTTGGGCATTAAAACCTTCTAGGATTTTTGATGGGTATCCACTCGGATCTTGATCTATGATGAAAAGGATATCATCCATGTATCTAATATACATGCAGAAAATTGAAGGTTACAATAGGAAGGGCTCTTCTATTTTACTTTCGTAATAATTATAATTCTGTGGTAATATATTTTTCTTCCCACTTCAAAGTAATATCTAGGTAATTTAGCTTATTTTCGTTTTGCTCTTCTAAAGTGAATTTTAGGGATTCATCTTGGGCATTAAAACCTTCTAGGATTTTTGATGGGTATCCACTCGGATCTTGATCTATGATGAAAAGGATATCATCCATGTATCTAATATACATGCAGAAAATTGAAGGTTACAATAGGAAGGGCTCTTCTATTTTACTTTCGTAATAATTATAATTCTGTGGTAATATATTTTTCTTCCCACTTCAAAGTAATATCTAGGTAATTTAGCTTATTTTCGTTTTGCTCTTCTAAAGTGAATTTTAGGGATTCATCTTGGGCATTAAAACCTTCTAGGATTTTTGATGGGTATCCACTCGGATCTTGATCTATGATGAAAAGGATATCATCCATGTATCTAATATACATGCAGAAAATTGAAGGTTACAATAGGAAGGGCTCTTCTATTTTACTTTCGTAATAATTATAATTCTGTGGTAATATATTTTTCTTCCCACTTCAAAGTAATATCTAGGTAATTTAGCTTATTTTCGTTTTGCTCTTCTAAAGTGAATTTTAGGGATTCATCTTGGGCATTAAAACCTTCTAGGATTTTTGATGGGTATCCACTCGGATCTTGATCTATGATGAAAAGGATATCATCCATGTATCTAATATACATGCAGAAAATTGAAGGTTACAATAGGAAGGGCTCTTCTATTTTACTTTCGTAATAATTATAATTCTGTGGTAATATATTTTTCTTCCCACTTCAAAGTAATATCTAGGTAATTTAGCTTATTTTCGTTTTGCTCTTCTAAAGTGAATTTTAGGGATTCATCTTGGGCATTAAAACCTTCTAGGATTTTTGATGGGTATCCACTCGGATCTTGATCTATGATGAAAAGGATATCATCCATGTATCTAATATACATGCAGAAAATTGAAGGTTACAATAGGAAGGGCTCTTCTATTTTACTTACGTAATAATTTGCTAGGAGAGGTGCTAATGACGAACCAAACAGCCTTGGAATTGAACAAAATTATTGTTTAGGGCAAACACTGTAAGTTCATGAAGGCCTATTGCTTCTTCTTTATTGTATTCATGAAACACTACTAGGTCAGATAGGTCATCTGCTATGTAATCTATGAGTTTGTCCAGGTTTATATTCGTATACATGGATGGACACAACATCTAAACTTGCCATGCAAGGGTTTTCTAACTCTGGAAGTTCTTCTATTTTCTTCAATAGCTCTTCAGTGTTCTTTATCAGTGCCTTAGGTTTAGGAAGCAACTTTGATTGATGAAACAGCAAATACTAATTCAAATTGGACAGAGGAGAATATTTTGAGTCAATGATAGGCCTGATGGTTGTCCTTCTTTATGCGGTTTTAACAAACCATACATCTGCGGAGTACGATGGGTAATCTTAGAATAATTTTTGAAGTTGTCACTAATCATATTTTTCTTCTTAAGTGAAAAGAGCAATTTTCTATAATTTGCGATTCCTTAGTACCACGTGAAAGAGCGGAACTAAAACACGTGGTAGATCTCACAAATAAGGTCTGAAAGAGATTTGTTAAGTGCTTTGGATTAAGGGTGCAACTTTAATGTTCACAGGAATAAGGTAGATAAGAAGAAAATAATGATGGAACTTGAATGCATAAGTTATTCTCTGGAAAGGCAAAACCCTGAAGCAGCATTAGCGCTAAGGAAAGAATATAATTCTTGCCTCTCGAATTTCAAGGTCATTAAGCGGAATGCCGATAAAAATCTTTCGAAGGAAGAATTAATAGCCCTGGAAAAATTCAAAAAGAACTCAGAAACAGTTGCAGTAAGAGCAGATAAAAGCAAGAAAATAACCCTAATTAAAAAAGCAGATTATTTGTTAAAAATGGAAGAAGAACTAAGCAAACCAATATATGAAAAAATGGATAGCGACTGCTAGAAATGACGATCGCAAATTATAAAAAATTGCTCTTTTCACTTAAGAAGAAAAATATGATTAGTGACAACTTCAAAAATTATTCTAAGATTACCCATCGTACTCCGCAGATGTATGGTTTGTTAAAACTGCATAAAGAAGGACAACCTATCAGGCCTATCGTTGACTCAAAATATTCTCCTCTGTCCAATTTGAATTATTATTTGCTGTTTCATCTATCAAAGTTGCTTCCTAAACCTAAGGCACTGATAAAGAACACTGAAGAGCTATTGAAGAAAATAGAAGAACTTCCAGAGTTAGAAAACCCTTGCATGGCAAGTTTAGATGTTGTGTCCATGTATATGAATATAAACCTGGACAAACTCATAGATTACATAGCAGATGACCTATCTGACCTAGTAATGTTTCATGAATACAATAAAGAAGAAGCAATAGGCCTTCATGAACTTACAGTGTTTGCCCTAAACAACAATTTTTTTCAATTCCAAGGCTGCTTGTATAAGCAAAGAAGTGGGCTAGCAATGGGTTCGTCATTAGCGCCTCTCCTAGCAAATTATTACGTAAGTAAAATAGAAGAGCCCTTCCTATTGAAACCTTCAATTTTCTGCATGTATATTAGATACATGGATGATATCCTTTTCATCATAGATCAAGATCCGAGTGGATACCCATCAAAAATCCTAGAAGGTTTTAATGCCCAAGATGAATCCCTAAAATTCACTTTAGAAGAGCAAAATGAAAATAAGCTAAATTACCTAGATATTACTTTGAAGTGGGAAGAAAAATATTATTACCACAGAATTATACAAGAAGGCTACAAATACAGAAAAAATTTTAAATTATAAATCAGATCACCCTAATTATACAAAGAAAAATGTAGCTTTACAATTTAAAGAGAAAGTTGAAAAGCTGAATTCAACTTCAGAAGCTAAGAAAAAGCATAAAAATAAGTTAAAATCAATCTTATTAGAAAATGATTACCCTTCAAAAGAAATTCGTGAACTACTGGACGAAAATCCTACTAGGAATAGAACAGGCACTACAGACAAAAATAAGGAGAAAATTGAATATTTATTCACAAGAAAAGTCACTTACCACAAGGGACTGTTTGAAAAACTGAAAAAAATCAGCATTAAATATAAAATTAGGTTAGCTCCAGGTTTGAATAACAAAATTAAAAAATACTTACCATCCCTAAAACAAAAAGAAGAAAATACTTTACTCCAGGAAGGAGTCATTTATAGAATAGTGTTTGTGTGGATTACCATATATAGGAGAAACAGGAAGAAGGTTAACCTCCAGAACTAAAGAACCCAAAGCAGCAATAAGGAACATCTCAAATAAAACAGGATTAGACAGGCACATACAAGAAACTGGCCACAAAATGGACTGGGACTCCTTAAAAGTGATCAAACATCAATCCCATGCAATTATCCGGAAATTAGAGGAATCCCTGGAAATTTACAAGACACAAGTTGGCAACATCAATGACCATGCTGGATGGAAAATCCATCAGGCTTGGTCACCAGACCTGTGGAAGTAGAAGGAAGCAAGAATTCCTGACAAAGATCTAGTGTTTAGATCGAAAATTTGAGAGGTAATGTACCTAATAAATTTATCCTCAATAATTCCCGTTAAATATTTATAATACTGAAAGGTATCATTATTGCACCCATAGTCTGTTTGAGAAGGGTTTGGGTTCGAATCCCGGTGAGGCATAGATCGGATGTTGTGTTTGTCTTACGGCACTGGTTTTCTCCCTTCCCTGGAACCAGTGACCCTAAATTAGGTATGGGTGACTGCTCATTGAGTTGTTCATGGTGGTTGTGAAACCTTCAGTCAATCAATCGATCAAAGCCGCCATGTCTGCAGATCGTAAAAGAATTGATAGGTTAGCTCCTGTGCTTAAAACATAGCATACTATCTATGGATTGGATGTTAAAATGAACGTTATTAATGTAAACTGAAGAATAGTTGTTACATTAACTCTCATGGAAATTTGGACCTTGTTATAAATGCATTAGCTATCAGTAGTCATTTAGGATCCCATTGTCCACATATAGCAAGGGTACCCTGCACAACAGAAAAAAAAAATGTAGGGGACATACAGTACCTTCCTTTGTAACGTAAATTCTGCAAGTTTACCTTAGAATTCTAGTAAGAAGTTTCACTGATTTTACTCAACAATTCCCTTTACTCCCCCCCCCCTGCACTGAAAGTACTACAAAGTAATATTACACTTTCATTTGGGCTGTCTTTTATACCATAAAGTGCAGCAGAAGGGTAACAAGGGAGCAGGGACACAGACAGATAGTTGATTCCTCTCGCCAGTTCTCAACTAATATCCAAGACATGCATCAGAGGTCAGCACTCATCTGTGAGACTTATTTCTAAAAACAAACTTCAACAAAGGAAAATGGCTATGGGGGGGGGGATTATGTTAAGGCCTGATTTTTATATGAGATGATTAAAAATGCTGACCCAACCTGAAGAAGTAACACGTTGCTTGGCCCAAGCTTGACCCAAAATCAGGCTGAGTTCAAGTGCATCCCAGTCGGCATCACCCATACTGGTTTCTATTGCGCATGACAGTATTAATAATGCAATGAGTCTGCGCAGGTGTGTGTGAAGTCTAGGGTTCATTCTAAGTATTTTTCACAGGGTGGTGTGCATTGCCTGCTCTCAGATTTGAAAAGTCTGCCATATTACTAAAATTATTCACCTTATCTGAATTTAAGTTTTAAAAAACACCCTGTCCCTGATAACTCCTAAACTGTACTACATTTCTGTATAAAAATATTAATGCTCTATTATATTAATAAATTGAAAGAAAAAATCCTGTGCCCTGCACAAAAACTCCCTAAACTGCACTATATGCAGCATTAGCATTCATAGTATACAGGTGTTATACTAATAAATAAACAAATAAAGACAATGCTCCTTTGACTTGGAAATTTCTATTTTTATACCTGCTATCTCTCCATACTGTCACTATGAAGCTCCTGCTTTTCTGTTATGTGGGGAAATTTCTTTGGACAATTGTGGAGTGTAACAAGTATTTTTTTTAATTGCAGTTTTCTTTAATCTATTATTCTGGAATTGTTGACTTTACAGATGTTCTGCTTTAGCAGAATTTATTCTTATGTGTGTCTGTATTTTGAGATGTACAAATCACCGTATCTTTAAACTTGAAATAGAAATTTGCATTTTGTGTTATAAAAAACATCACACATATTTTTTTTTCTGGAGTTTTAGAATCCTTCCTCTTTTTAATCGTTTTAGAATTTCTAAGTTGGAGTAGTTTCTTTTTCTTTTTTTTTTTTCCACTACAAAGTCTGCTCTGCCCATTTGAGTTAAAAAAAGCTCTTGCTTAACTAAAAATACCTTTTAAGTTTAAAAGTGCCCTCATTTTTCTTTCAATCTGTGCTCTGTTCTTTTATTGCAAATGTTCTTTTGAGTTGAAAAAGGACGTTTTTTTAAGACTGCATTTTGCGCTTCTATAATCCTGGAATGAACCATGGAGGAGTCTGAAATTTCAGATAGGGCCTCAATACTGTAGTGTTACTATTCTGGGCCAAATGTGAAATATTCGTATGTTAGTGACTTTAGATAAAGAATTGGGTAAGACATAAAAGTGTTGTTTTTGCCTTTTGTCCCTAGTTTTGTTTCTTGAAGCCAGCAATAATAAAAATATGTATGAGGGGGAGGGGAGCTATACTAATTTACTAAAGCATAATTCTTGTATTGTTTGTTTTGGAGTTTAACAACATCATGAATGTCTGGTTGTAAGGAGTTAGCCATCCCTGATTTAGGGCCATTGATTCCAGGGAGGGGACTGACTGTAAGACAAACGCACCGCCCATACCTTATCCAGAGTTTGAACCTGGGTCCTTGTCCGAGATGTATCCAGGTTTCAAAGCCCGGAGATGCATGGATGTTGTGCTTGTCTTACGCAATGGCTCTCTCCTTTCCCTGGAACCAGTGGCCCTAAATTAGGGACAGGTGACTTCTTTTAACCATTGAGTTGCTTATAGTTGTTGTTAAACCTCCAACCAAAAAAAAAAAAAAAGAACCTGGGTCCAACTCGGATATTATCCGGAAACCCAGGCCTCTGACCACGTAGCCACTAGGATGACTAATTCTTGTTCATGTGATTTCTAATGGTTAGCAAACAAATTGTAAGATTTCATTTTGTGTGTGTGTGTGGTTCGTATTTCATATTTGTGGTTTCTCATATCTAGGATTGAAGATTTGGAAAGTTCCACAATTTTGCACAGAGCTAATGTATTTGTACATGGGTTTCTGAAGATAGTAAAATATTGGCTACTTATGAGATATGAAGGTGCATATTGTTTTATAACCTCCAGTGTCTCACTTGTTTCTTCGCAGGAAATACACATAATAACCACTTAATTGGTAACTTTTATTCGATACTGGGTTAGACCTCCTTCAGTCTGAATTACAGCATGTATGCAGTTTGACATAGATTACACAAGGTATTGGAGTGCATCTATGTCTACAGCATACCATATGTACATCAGACAGTCCTTTAACCGGCTCAGATTTGACAGGACTTTGCTCCCACATCTGTTTTTTTAACGTGTCCCATATGTCCTCAATGAGTTTCAGATGTGGGCTTTGCTGTAGTCATTGTCATGCTTGCTGAACCATTGCTGAACACATCTTGCAAGATGGACAGTAGCATTGCCATCCATGAAACAGCCGTCACCCTGCTGGATAAAAAGTCTACATTGCAGAATAGACTTGATCAGTAACAATGTTCAGGTAATCCTTGGAGAATACCCAACATTCCAGCAATATCAGATGACTTGTTCTTTACCAAAAGATTGTGTCTCACACCATGACCCAACCTCTGGAACCTTGAGTTGTGTTTACAAAGCAAGCTGGATGCATTGCTTCATGGGGTTCCCTCCAAATTCTTTGCCTACTGTCGGCACAGAACAAGGTAGACTGTGACTTGTTGGACTATGACTTTTTTTTCTTTTTTCTTTCAGTCTTTTAGTGTCAAGTCATGGTGTTCCTGACACCACTGTAGATGCACTTTCTGGTTCTTCACAGAAATCAGTAGTTTCTGTTTAGGCATGCGACTTCCAATACTGATCCTCTTCCATTCCCTGCACATAGAGATATGGGCTGGGAACATCCTTCATTGAATGCTTTGGTCAATTGCTGCACACAGGAAGACCTGTTTCTCTGTGCAAGCATTCTCAGATGACGGGGATCTTGTTCCTGGCAGAGATTGCTGTTGCACCACAGTTATGCTTCTTAGACATGTGACATACCTGCCAGCAGGACGCACATGACATAAAGGCAGATAGGAATCAGAATACATGTCTGCGTAGCTCAGTTGGTAGAGCGACTTGTTCCGGAATAAGCGTACTCGGGTTCGAATCCCGGCGTAGACCAAAAATGACGGAGAAATTAATTCATTATAATGGCGCCCGAACTACCCGGATGACCCGACCGTTCAAAATCTCGCATTGGTGTGATGTTATTTCCACACCGCGAGATAGGAAAAATCAGAGAATTCCTTCTCCAGTGCTTCGAAAAATAAATGTGTGTGATGTTGCATTCCACACACCAGATTGACTGGGAGTTCTCAAGTGCACGTTCTACAGTGGTTGTCTGCCTGCAGCGATTCATGGTCACGGCTGACCCGTGGGTGATTCCCCGGCCCTCTTGGGGGGGGGGAGATGTGACGTACCTGCCAGCAGGACGCACGTGACATAAAGGCAGATAAGAATCAGAACAAATGTCTGCGTAGCTCAGTTGGTAGAGCGGCTTGTTCCGGAATAAGCGTACTCGGGTTCGAATCCCGGCGTAGACCAAAAATGACGGAGAAATTCACTTCGTTATAGACAAGCAATATGGGTTTTCTTAGACAAGCAATATGGATTTTCTTAGACAAGCAATTGACCTGGGATATCTCACCTTTTGGGAATCTGGTCAATTCACCCAGATAGCCAACCACAATAAGCCCTTTATTGAACTCTGAAATATCATTTGTTTTTCCCATTATGATCAACACTAATGATGCGTACTGACAAACAGCAGTCTTAAATGGTTGCCTAGATCACACGGTGACACACGTGACCACATATTTTGCGTATACACTTTGTAAGTCTTAATGACGATGTTACTTGCATGTACTGTGTACATGGAAATGATTATCTCAGAACAGTCTAGTTTCATCACCAGCATTAAAAAACCCTGAAACTGATATCAAAGCAAAATTTTGAGCATTGTACATCAATTTTGTTTCCTGTAGGTTTGTTTTTTAATCCCACTTCTTTACTCGTGTCAGAAAGTTCTTGAATCATACTCTGCAGCTCTAAGGGGTATTTGCAAAAGAAAAAAAGTTTGTGTTACATTTTATGTTATAATAAGTGAAGTTACTGCAAGAATTTCAGTACAGTTTAATCATAACTGAGCACACTGCACATTATAAGAGCATTTAGAATAGGTTTTTATAGTTGTCCAATGACCAGATATGTCAGAATCAAAGTAAGTGACTCAGAGAGCAGGAAAAGTTTGTAGAATTCCTCTGCTGTAAAAAGAATTTGTGCAACAATTGACTCAGTGAAATGAAATAAAAATATTTTGCTGTATATACACTTTTATATTTGTGTTGTTTTCCTTGCCAGCTAAAGTATATGGCAACTTATGAATGACATCAGCAAGTTGATGGCATTCAACTTGACTGCTGCTGTTTTATGTGATGTCCATGTTGTGTTTTTAAAGATGCAATTAATATGCTAAGTTCGACTAACATTCATGCTGGTATAAAACTAAATTATTCCAGATGCAGAAGTAATAGAGAGATTAGATCCTGTGTTTTTCTTTCTTTAGTTTACCATGTTCCATGGTTGTTTTTGTCTTGTTCTTCATTCTGTACTAGCACACAGAGCTATGATTTTATTACTCTTGGTGAGTTTTTTTCTTTAATGGAGTATTTATCACAAAAGACAGAACTTATAACCATGATTAATTAGTATTGCTTTTCATTCATGAGGTTCTAGTGCAGTTCTTATAAAAATTCTTCTATTGAGCTGCCCAGAAATTGATCATGAATTACTTAGGATTTCAAGAGCTTGTAAAATAAGGAATATTTTGAGGTTCTGGCTTGCATTTTTTGTTATAAATGTGAATCCTTTTACAATATATGTACCATGCCATCAAAAATTATAAACAATTTATAAATTAATTTTCTTGTCTTTTTCCTTTTATTATCTGTAGCATTATGTCTTAGAATTATTATTTTCCAAAAGTATAGATGTACATACCACAAAAGGTGGGCATGAATTTTTTAACAATTAATTAATGTGTTTTTTTCATTACCTTAAATGTTTTTTCATTTGCTTTCAGAAATATTTATGCTGAAAATGTTAGTTTATTTTGTAGCATATTATGCCTTTTATGATGTCAGACTGATTACAAATAGGTAGAGTTACTAACTTGTATGATGAAATTCTTGTATTGCAAGTGCGTGATAAATCTGACTGTCAAGTGGAAAACTGATGTAAAATAACATTTGCTCCTTTATGTTCATATTTGTTCATTTGTGTATTGGGGTCAGTAAAATTATGAAAAAGAAAAAAGGAGTTGCTTCTTAAAATGATATTTTATTATACTTGGCATGAAGTATTTGTCATATTTGTTGAAAATTTGATTTTATTATTTTATATGTATTACACTTTCTGTAATAATAGATCCTAGGATGAAATTATTTGTGTTATTGCTTTCCTTAACTCTTATGTATAATAATGTTGTGCGGAAAATCATTGTATTATGTTAATTAATATTAGACTGAATGTTTTTCTTTGTCATTTGCACCCTTCCCCTATTTATTCATTCATTTGTTCAAATAGCAATAGTAATATTAAAAGCATTGTTTTGTTTATGTTGGGCCACAATAAAAGATTTCTTAAATATCATCCCAATATGTATTTTAGTGTTATACAAAAATTAATAGGATGATATTGAAAAATGAAGGCAATTTATATGCATCTGTTAGATTCAGCAAAATAAATGTAGTGAAACATTTGCTACCTAAATGTTAACACTTCAATATAGTGCACAGAGGGTGGCTAAAATAATGCAAGCACATGCAAGGAAGAGCTACAGATATGCTTTAATGGGGTGCTGGGATACATTTTGATTTTGCAACAGCTGTATTTGATGCAAAATAGATTCAGATAGATAGATATATTGTGAACAATTTTCAGAAGAATGTTGCACCATTCCTCATAGAGAAAAGTCCCAAGCTCCTTTTAAGTTACAATGAGAGAAATATGCTCCTCACTCTCCTCTCCAATTCTGCCCATAGGAACTCAATAATATTCAGAATTGGTGATCATGAGAGATGTTTAACTTCAGTTCCATGCTCCTTGAGCCAAGGTAAGAGCCATTTGGCTATGTGTTTTGGAGCATTGTCATCTTGAAAGGTGGCTTCATTCGCAAGAAGAAATGTGTGCACAAATGGGATGAATATGTTCATCCCAGACTATCAAGATATGCTATGGCTGTAAGTTGGGTGTTCAGGGTGAGGTAGGACATAATACCAACAGATCACTGCCCAAATGTTTTTTTTTTTTTTTATCTTCCATGTTTGATGTTTTGTGTGTAATTTTTTACCTAGAAATTAATCAGTTGAACTAGAAAACATTATTTTTTCTTAGGTGAAAATTATCTTTAAAATGAAGCGGCAATAATTTTTGTGATTTACTTTGAAAAAAAATGTTTGAAATAAAAAGAACTGCTGAGCTTTTTCTGAGTGAAGAAGTTACCCAAACCAAGTAGTAAATTGTTTGAATTAAAGTAGCATAAACTGTATAGCTTAATTAAAAATAGCAATTTATCCTTAAATATATACAAGTTTTAACTGTGTTGTGTTGATAAAAACTTCTTAGTTGTAAATGAATTTATGGACGTAGTCCTGATGACGAACTCGGCTTTAGTTCGAAAATTTGACCACCAACTTTTTTTAATAATAACCTCTATAAGACCCGTAAAAAAACTTCTTTATGCTCATTAAAAATAAAATTTTTACTCTGTAGGTAAAAATAGCATTTTTACAGCATTTTGCTAAAAAAATTTTGCTCAGAAACTGTAAATATATATAGCAAACATAACTGTATTGTGTCAGTTCATATTCATTTGCTTTCAAAATTAAAGGCATTAGATCAATAAGATTCATATGATGAAAGGTATCTCATGCATAAAAATTGAAAATGGTATATTGTCTCAAATTTTAAGAAAAGGAAATTTGACAGTGTTTTGATAATTATAACTCTTCTATGCTCAAACATTAAAAATAGTGATTTTACTATAAATTAAAGTATAACATAACAGTATTTTTGTAGTGAAATCTCTTTATTCTGAAAAAAAAAAAAAAAATGCAGAGAAGAGAAAGGAAAAAAATTGCTCAAATTTTGTGACAGTATTCTGTAGGTAAAGACTTTTTGATGCCCAAGAATTGAAAATGGTATTTTGACTGATGGGATGATCATGTGCATTTGATACATTACAGATACTTAAAAAGGAATTAGTTGTTGTTACTTCATGATTTTTTTATTGTCTTCAGTACTGATAAAGTAAAATTTTATGTATTCCTTGAATTCATAAAATTTAAGTGTAGCTAAAACTTTGAAAGTGCTGTGATCATTGGCAGGTTTTTGATTGTTTAAATATAAGATCTGTGAGGGTGATACATTTATTGATAACAAAAACCTTGAAACAATGAGAAAGCTCTTGGCATTACTAAATTGAAAAAAATTAATAGTGACACTTTTTCCTATGATCTGAAATGTGTAAAGAACAGTTACCTCGGAAGTAATGTTTTTGATCTTTTTAATGTGTTACATTTTATATGAATGTTAACATTGTATTTCATGCTGATTTTTGTGGTGGACCAACTCTGTGTTGTGCGAAACTTGTCCGATCCAATTGCAAATTAGAACAAGAAAGTAGTATGCATTTGTATTTTGATATGAAGTGGCAATAGTTTCAAAAATATTTCCTATGATGGTGTTTCTTAAATGATGCCATACAAAATAACAAATTAATGAAATGGTAGATTCAGCAGCTCTGTGCTTTCAAGTAGTTCTCGAATCTGTGTGTACTTCTCCATGTTGTTTACATATAAACCACTGTCTCCCAGCATTAAAGTAAAGGAAGTAGCTCCATATACATTTCGTGCAAAGTATTTTTGTGGAAAAATGGTGATTACATAACTGCCAAGTTTTACGGAAATTCAACTTGCTTTACAGTTATTTTATAACCACCCCCGCTCCCCAGGTTAGAGCAAATTTGAGGGAGAAAAAGGGTTCTCAACTGAACCCAGCCTTCTCTGCTCTCAGCCCAGCAGGAAAGACCCAGTAAAAACACTGTAGGATTAGCAAGAACTGCTAAGAGAGAGGGAAGAGAAATGAAAAGTATCAGTCTCACATAAGACTTGAAATTGAGTTTTTGAAAAATATTCTAACATGTTAGCACAAAAATTTAAGGTCAAAACTTCAGTTAGGGTGATGTAAAAGGTTATGGCAATGTATCACAGTAATTTCACTCTTATAAATGAAATTTTTATGTATATATATATGCAGCCTAATGGTAGCATACAAATGAGATAATTACGTATCGATTGCATTTTAATTGCTGTAAGTATCAACGGTGCCAAATATCTGTATTATAACATATAAAATTGTTTAAAATTGACAAATGATTTGCATAACAGATCAGCTTTTAATTGTTGTCACAGAAATACTTTGATTCAATTACTAATCAAACTAGGAAGCCAATTCCCAACATGAGCTTTATTAAACAAAATACTTTGTATTGCAGGCCACATTGTTTTGCCCTTTAGTGAGTTAAATGGTTAAATGTATGATGTGTACATTACTCTTTTTATTTATTTTTTCTTGTGTTCTTTTCTTTTCCACTTCTCCCCACCCTATTGGGAGATCTTGGTGGCTGTACTATCAAACTCAGGTTGCCAAGTAAGCATATTGTGTTCTTTGCAGACACCTATGGGAATGACCAAAATATTTTTTTTTTCTCTTTTCTTTACCCTTGTTTCAAGAGTAAGGAATCCTCATAATTTGAGCAATAACTGACCCCAGAGTTTAGTTGGCATAGATGCACAGATGCTCCTAGTTTCCAAGGTTCTCATTTTGGAATCCAAATCTTAGCCAGGTGAACAGCTATGGTAAGACTTTACAACCATCTTTTTTTGGACATGTTCTCTGATAAGCATCATAAACTACCCTAGAGTGTCACAAAAAAAAAAAAAAAAAAGTCATAATGCTGTCACATAGGTAAGCTGCCATAATCTTCCCATATTCACCAGACCCAGAGAAAATATGTCAAGATTAAGTTGTGAAAAATATCTTCTGCCCAGGGTCTAATGCCTGGCCATCAGGAGTCAAGCACAGCTCAGCTCAGCTGACCAATCAGCCTTAGGATGAAAACTCCTGAGAGGCTGAGAGCATGTCTATACCATGTGGAAAATTGAAGGGACTTTATATATTCACTGAATTAAAAGGAAAGAGATGATCTAAGACAAAAAAAAATTATAAGTTTGCTGAGCTGATATGTGAGATTGCAAACTGTACAGAATATCTCTGCCAGAGGTTAATATCACTAGGCATCTTTTTGTAGGATTAAATAACATACGATATGCCACAGATTGAATGTGCAGTACTTTTAATACAATAGCAGACCTGCCAACTGTTATGATTTTATCGTATTTAGTATGAAAATCGTGCTGCAGTATGCTAATACGATTTTGCAGCCAAACATAGGATGTTTTTTAAATAGTCATGTGTTACACCCATTTTTCCCTTTTCAGACAGATCACAGAAGTCAAGGGGGGATACGTGTAATCTGTTTTTCACCTTCGAAAGAGTTTTTTTCCTCAGAGAGGTTTCCGATTTCTCGATGCTTAACTTTATTTTTTAAAGAAGGGTGTTCTAATGAAAATGAAAACAAGATTGGTTTCTGATGATGTAAGAAAAAAAAACTAAGAAATGATTTGCAACGGTAACTATGTTCATAATCAACAGACTCCTCAAATGAAAATTTATCGTTATTTATTCTTGACTAAACACACAACTAAGACGCTATCGAAAGTTGACTGATAATACTAAACATAAAACGAATGAGTTGTTATTAACAATGAACTTTGCTTTCTATTTAGTCTGTTTTAAACAGTCTTACCATGATATTTATATATATCTCTTTGGGAGTTCATACAAACACAGTTTATTCTAGTGATAGTCCTTTTATTATCATAAAACATGTACTCTTTTAGAGCACTTTTGTAAGAACAACAAATATCATGTTCACACACAGCGAGGGACACCATCATCTCTCCTCTCAATTGTCCAGGGTCGTGGTCCCATAATTCTTTGCAACGCACCGCTGGCTGTCTGCATCGGCACAACTGAAACTCACAAATGTAAACAAACTTGCAGCAGGTGTTCGATGAAAATAAAAGAAACAAGCAAAGGATGCTAACACCCAACAAAACCCCTCCTGCATCCGCGCTAGTTAATTCCAAGTTCCTTTCTGAATTTTGTAAATGTTGGATGTGGAAGTGGTTTTGTCATGAGATCTGCAATGTTGTCTTGCAACGCACAGTATTCCAGGCCCCAAAGCCCTTTGTTACACAAATCTTTGATATAATGGTGCTTTATATCTGTGTGTTTAATTCTTGATTAACCTTTATCGGATTGCACAAGTTTAATTATAGACTGATTGTCTTGCAACACTTTAATTGGTAACTGTTGCTCTAAACCTAAATCTTTCAGCAATTCCAACATCCATGTCAGTTCTTGAGTTAATTTTGTTAATGACACATATTCAAAATGTCATCACAGATCAAAATGTCGTCTACATACAGAATTAAATACACAGGATTTTCTTTTTCCATCTTGAAAAATAGACAAGAATCTGCCTTGCTTTTAGTAAATCCAAGATTTTCCAATGTTTGTTCTATTGAGTTATTCCACGCTTTTGCTGCTTGCTTTAAACCATATATAGATTTGTCCAATTTGCAAACTTCGTGTTCTTCGCCTTTCACTTCAAAACCTTCTGGTTGCTTCATATATATTTCCTCATTTAATTTTGCATTCAAATATGCAGATTTAATATCAATATGGTATACGTGCATTTGTTTATATGCCGCTGTAGTAAGAAAAGATCTTATTGTGGTGTGCTTGACCACTGGTGCAAAAGTTTCATCGTAGTCTGACCCATATTTTTGGTCATATCCTTTTGCTACTAATCTGGCCTTCTACTTTGTTACTTGACATTTATCATTACATTTTGTCTTGAAGATCCATTTGCATCCTATAGCTTTCTTTCCATTTGGTAACTCTGTTAGTGGCCAAATATTATTTGCTTTTAGATACTTTATTTCTTCTTTCATTGCATTTTGCCATTTTGTTCTCTCTCTTTCTGGAAGATAGTGTATATCACTTAGAGATTTTAGATCTGTGTTAGAAGTTTGGTTTGTTTTTGCTTTAAATCCAAGTCATTCTGGTGGAACTCCTTTATTTGAACGCTCAGAAACTCTACGTAAATTAATGTTTATGCCTGGTTCAGTTTCTTGCTCTTCTGAAATTTTTTCAGTGCTTTCCTCTTCTTGAGTCTTCTGTATTTCATTTTCAATATCTGCACTTTCTAGATAATTCAGACTCCCTAATTGTATAACATTAAAATCTCCTTGTTCTTCAGTTTCTTCTTTTTCCTTGCTAAATTGATTTTCAAAGAATTTTACCGATCTTGACACGACTAATTTTCTTCCTCCAACGTAAACTCTGTATCCTTTTGATCTCAAATCATAACTGATGAATGTACCTTCAACTGCTTTGTCATTTAATTTCCTTTTTTGTTCATGAATGTAGTAGTAGACTTTGCATCCAAAACACTTTTAAATGATTGATATTTGGTCTGGCTTCATTCCACAACTCATACAGAGTTTTGTTACTTGCTTTAGTGACTAATCTATTTTGCAAATACGTTGCTGTTAGCACTGTTTCTCCCCAATATGCTTTTGGTAAATTTGCATTAATTAGCATTGCTTTGCACATTTCAACTAACGATCGATTTTTTCTTTCGGCTACTCCATTTTGAGCTAGTGAATACACTATAGAAGTTTGATGAACAATCATTGCTTTGCACATTTCAACTAATGATCGATTTTTTCTTTCGGCTACTCCATTTTGAGCTGGTGAATACACTATAGAAGTTTGATGAACAATACCTTCTTTTGTTAAATACTCTTCAACTTCTGTACTGCAGTATTCTAGGACATTATCTGTTCCCAAAATTTTTACTTTTCTATTAAATTTATTTGTAGTAGAACTAACAAATTCTTTCAACTTTGCCAATACTTCATCTTTTCTACTTATTACATATACTGTTGCATATCTACTGAAATCATCTATAAAAGACAGGAAATATCTTTTTCTTCCCAAGCTGTCAACTTCAAAAGGCCCACATACATCTGAGTGTATTAGTTGTAACGGTTCTTTCGCTCTGTAAGATGCCTGTTTCAGGTATGGTTTCTCTGTAAGTTTCACTCTAATGCATGAATCACAATAAAAACTATGCTTACAATTATTTATTTTCATACCTTTAGCTAAATTTTGATTTGCCATTTCTTTAATTGTTTTGATACTTCTGTGTCCTAGTCTGAGATGCCATTTAAAAATGCAGTTTTCATTTTTACACATTATTCCCCAATTGTGTTACGCAATTTGTAACTTGTTTATCTTTATCTTTAACAACGATGAGTTCAAATAAACCATCTGTGGCAATGGCATTTGCAACTATGGTTTGACCTTTGTTTATAGTGCAAGTATTTTCTTCAAATAGTACTGTTAAAGCCTTTACTAACAAGCACTTTAACTGATAAAGATTTCCAACTAGGTCTGGGACATGCAAAACATTTGATAGACTAAGAATGTGAACATTTCCCTCTAGAGTTTTCACTAGTACCATACCTTCTCCAAAACCTTTTGACTTCAACAAATGATCATTTGCAATAGTTGCATTTTTCATTTGATTTTTCTGTAATTCTATAAAAGAAATTTATGTTACTACACATATGGCTAGTTGCTCCTGAATCTACAATCCAAGACATTGAATTGTTTTGTGATACTAATGCTCTTTGTGCATCATTCCTTGTTATATTGAGTTTTGCATCTTTGCTTGTAATGCTAGCACAAAAATTGTTCTTCACATTTTCATTTTTGCTACATATGTTCAACTTGTGTGACAGGTTATTACTTTGTACTTTACTGTTATAAATCGGCTGCTTAGGTGTAAACTTTGTTTTACCTTTGTGAATATTACTTTGCTTATTATTAGCATTCAGATGCCAACACTCATTTCTAACATGATTTGACGTATGACAATAAGTACAATATCTTTTGGCTTTATAATTAGGGACAGCAAAAGTGTTATTTGTTTTAAAAACTGAAAATTGTGTTTCAGAGTGTGTAACTGACCCCTCCTTAATATGCATTCTTCTCTCATACTCGTCAATTAATTTAGATTTCACATAATCCAGTGATAGTTCCTTTTCATTTTTGCTTTCCAGAGCTGTTAGTAATGTACTATAACTTTGTGGTATACTGCACAACAAAATTGCTACCATATGGGTTTACTTCTTTAATGTGTGATTGCATTGGAATCGATTCAGTGCATTTTATACTGTACAATTTTCTTAACAAATACAGTTTACTGGATAAATTGGTTCCAAGTATCCTTTGCACTGGTCTCGTGTAACACGTGATACAATTGTGAATCACCGATATACAAACAAATTAATGCTCTGCATTGCTTATCCTTTTTAACCCATGTTTCATCTACAGTTTGTGGTTTAGGTTCAAACACTACATCACTTAGGTTTTCTCTGATTAACAACATTTCCATCCTAAATTTCCACGTTGCATAGTTAGTTTCTGTCAGTTTTTCTATGTGAATATATTCTTTCGACATTGCCATTTTGCTTTGTACTTAGTACTAGTGCCTTTTCTTTTCTTTTATTTCCGAAGCTGCAATATGAACTTAGTTCTCAGTCTCATAATCAAAAATAATGATGATGTAAGTTAAAAAAACTAAGAAATTATTTGCAATGGTACAATCGACACTCCTCAAATGAAAATTTATCGTTATTTACTCTTGACTAAACACACAACTAAGATGCTATCGAAAGTTGACTGATAATACTAAACATAAAACAAATGAGTTATTATTAACAACGAACTTTGCTTTCTATTTAGTCTGTTTTAAACAGTCTTTCCATGATATTTATATATATATCCCTTTGGGAGTTCATACAAACACAGTTTATTCCAGCGATAGTCCTTTTATCATCATAAAACATGTACTCTTTTAGAGCACTTTTGTAAGAACAACAAATATCGTGTTCACACACAGCAAAGGGACGCCATCATCTCTCCTCTCAATTGTCCAGGGTCGTGATCCTATAATTCTTTGTAATGCACCGCTGGCTGGCTGCATCGGCACAACTGAAACTTGCAAATGTAAACAAACATGCAGCAGGTGTTCGATGAAAATAAAAGAAACGAGTAAAGGACGATAACATCCAACAGTTTCTCTCCAAGAATTGGTTCGTATACCATTCCAAAATTGGATCATTCAAAATCTGAAATGTTAAAGAGGAAAAATGTTAATTTGACTTCTGTTAATAAGAAATTTAAAATAACTGCAGTTGACACTGAACATGATAAAAAATCTCAAACACATGTAATTAAAAAGCGACAAGAACTGCACAAAAAAAATTGCATTAAATAAGCAAGAGAGGATTTTTTTTTACCTTGAGTTAATATGTGAATCAAGTTTATGCACTGTTTCTTTGCCATGTTACAAAAGTTTTTGAAAAACACGATATAATGTTTCAGTAGGAGGAACCTCGTGTGCATACTCTTAAATCCAATATTGAAAGTATTTTCAATTAACTAATTAGATTTGTAAAAGTAAGTGTTACTAAGCAAGCAAAATCAACATTTAATATTAAATATAAGGAAATAGAGAACTAAAAAGACAATGCAGTGTTATCAGTCAGGTTTGAAACCAAAGAATTGATTAAAACAGTTAACACTGAGGAGCAGAAAGATTTTTTTCCCTAAAGTTAGAATTTTTTTTTTAAGGGCTGTGACTATATAATTTCTAAATTTCCATGGAATTTGGAAATGTTAAATCATGTCCAAGTTGCTGATATTTCTAGAAGAGAACAGTCTAATTTTTCATCAATTCCATATGTAATAGATATGCTCCCGTGTCTTCTTTTAAGGTGTGAGAATGAAGCTGTTGATGCCATAGAAAGTGAATTTTTGACATTTCAAATAGCATCATTACCAAATAACATATTAGTGAAAAATGGTATATATTATCAAAAGAAAAGAACTCTTTTGGCAAATTTCTTTATAGCAGACTTTGTAAAGTCATGTTAGGGATTTAAATCTTGCCTCATAGTAATGTCTCATGTGAAAGAGTTTTTAGTTTAGTAAGGAGGAACAAGATTGATGTATGAGACTGTTTGAGTACTTCAACACTTGACACACTTGAATCACTTTTAATTGCAAAAACCAGTTTGTCTGGAACTTGCTTCCAGCAAAAATATTCTGTTGAATTTAAAAAAAGCAAAGGCAGCCACACATGTGATTTAAATAAAAACTAGATTTCTTAATGGTTGTCATGTGTGAAATTTAATGTTTCCTTGCTTTTAATGGAAAGCAAAAATCCGTGAGCTACATTATAGTTTTCTAAAGGTTTCATATTAATACCCTGAACAATTAAGATTTTTGTTTAAATTTAATAAATGTTTGAAATGTTAAATATTGAATTTAATAATTAACAACATAAAAGTGTTTGCTGATTAGATTTAGTTTCTCAGTAAAATTTTGATGTAGGGAAAAAATCCCTACATTCTCATCAAGAATTTATATAGCTGAAATAGGCTTCAGAAATTATTAGCATGCGTCGTGTTATGATTTTTCTATCCGAGTGTTACGTTTTTTGGTTCCGAGAGGTTGGCAGGTTTGCAATAAAGTTAACGCTGAGTAAACTTGTGGCACTCTTGCACCGTAGAGGTATCTGGACGAGTTAGGAAATGAACTAGTAAAAGGACAGTCTGCTGAGAGTTTACCACATGTAAGGTAAAATTATATTTTTTCTTACCACATCCAGTTACAAAGTTATTGCACATGCATGCACACATACATATGCATGGTCACTATTCTTCCTTGTAGGAAAATTTGTGGATTTATCTTAATTTTAAATCTAGGGGTGTAGGAGGCCTAACCTGCATGGGCCAGTAAACATGGCTAATGTTGATAACTTGCATTAACTTTAATTTTAATTTGGTCTCCACTAAAAGGCTGTAACATATTTTACAAATGTTTCATAATAAACTATATCATTTGAATAAAGCTCATGTTGAGAAATGGCTTTGTAGTTTCTTAATTCAATTACTAATCAAAAACAACTATTATGGGAATTTTACTAGGAAATTTTTTATTTAAATTGCAAATTTTTGGAAAAAACTCTTCTCCTTCAGGATGTCATTTTGTTGTCACTTATTTCCGTCACTATCGCGTTTACGGCTAACCTTGAAGGTTACGGTTATTTTTCATCAAATCCTGCCAGATGTTAGGCAGGGAAAATCCTTTGCAGTCATTGATGATGGAATTTTGATTTTTTTCAACCTCTATTCCTTCTTTTAGCTTTCTTTTTGAAATTTGATTTAGAAACTGATGACTTTAAGGAAATTCCAATCCATGCTGCGACTAGTTTCTCTAACGTGCCTTTCTAAACCAGTCTTGTTGAGCAATTTTTTATAGCAGCTTTATGCTCTGCTATAAGAGTTTCTAGTCTGCAACCTGTTTCACCTATGTAAGATAGTCCACAACTACATTTTACTTCATAGACTACACCTTGCATTTTTAAAATATCTTCTTCTCTTTCAACTATTTTAGGGAAATTTTTTTTAACTTTGTTCTCTAAACTTGGAGCTAGCCTAATATTGTACTTCTTACTAATTCTCTTTAAAGACTCAAATAAACCTTTGTGATAAGAAAATTTTTTTAGTGAATTTTACTCGTTGCTTTTGCGGGTTCTTTGTACCATTAAAATTCAAAAGCTTCTCAAGGATAGTTATTTTCTGCAAGTATGACTTTAAGTTCTTCTTTATGGGCTTCTTTCTTATCTGCTGTAGAAACTATTTTATTAATTTTTTCTAAAAACTGACTTGCTACATTTTCTTAATAGAAACTGGATGATAGGAATTGAAATCCAATAGTCTATTTATATTCATTGGTTTTTTATACCAACTAGTGAGGAATTTTTCGTCTTCATAATAGATAGTAATATCTAAGAAGTTAATTCTTTTTGAAGTTCTATAGTGAACTTAAGGTAATAATCTAATTCATTGAATGAGTCTAGAATTCTTTCTGGAACAATTTCTGAGCTATCTATTATAAATAAGATGTCATCCATGTATCTGCTATATAGGCAGAAGTATGTGGGTTGTACTAGTATCTTTTCATGTTATTTACTTAATTCTGCATGGCACACTTTTCAAGGCTGTGTACATTTTTTTCTGTTTCACAAAATGTGGCATATAGTTTTTTTTAGTTTTTCTTTTATTTGGTAAAGGCTGATATGAAATTACAATATGGAGTCCAGCCTGGGTCCCTAAATTTCTGGGAAATGTAACCTCACTGTTTATTCCCAAGTAGACTATGCTATCTGAATCCCCTCAACCACCATAACACACCAGGGTCATGATAATGTAATTGATATCTTCGATACATTTAATCATACATTTAATATATCAGTGAATTGAACATATTGACTAAACATTCACTGAAATTTTTGTATGGATTTCAGTTCTTGAAAGTTGGCAGGTCTGTATTTATAACACTAATAGCAGTTGACAAATACAGGGTGATTGAAAAGTTCCCAAACCCTAATTTGAACAATTTTTATTTGCATTATACAGATACCTCAAGTTTACTTACAGCTGTGATACATCTTCCATCAACTTTTGAGCAACTGATGTTGACCTAAAGAAGGTGCTGGAAATGGCCTCCGCGTTGCTGGAAGCAAATATCCACATGGTGGCACACGTTTTTCGTAATGTGTTTCAGCATAGATGGCGTGATTTCCGCTATAGCCTGAATAATGTTTGTTTTCAAGGACTGCAGGTTATACGGGTTGTTTGTATGAATACAGTCTTTTAAATATCCTCACAGAAAAAAGAAAAACATTATCCCGTAAAGAGAACATTGTTCAACAAGCCCTTTTTGTTTCGAGTAAATTTACGAAACCAATGGCAATTACAGCAGGCACTTATGTGTATCAGGTGCCTTCAGTTCTTGGACAACTTTCATTTTTGTATGCAGGAAGCTGCAATCTTTTAGTCACTTTCTGTGCTGAACTGTAAGAAAGTTTCACTTGCTGAGATAAGCGATGAAGCAATTTTGTAGGTGACTTGCAAACATTTTTCAATGTCGTTTATCACTTCCGGTGTTAATTAACACTTGGCCGGCCATTTCTAGGCATATCATCAACACTTCCAGTTTTCCGAAATCGTACGAGTAAACTGTGTATCGTTGATTTACTTACCACATTATACTGTGGAAAATTTTTCCTCAACTCTTCTATACACTGTTTGTGAGACAGCGTTTGCAAATAAGCTTCAAGTAAACAAATTCTCTGCTCCCTCATGAAACCCATGCCTTTGTGCAAATGGTGCCACTAAAGTGGGCAAACTGTGTTGCACACATGGAACCGGTTGTTCATTTCTTGCACTCTGCCAATTTCCTTCAGGCATTCGACAAGCACTGTATTTGATCTCGACGAGTTGCTGACTCATGTTGCCACATCAATTCGTTCAACTTTTGCTTACAGCATACACAATAATTTTTTTTAAATTCAGGAACTTAATGATCACTCTGTAAATAAAAAATATTATTGAAGAATTGATGCTAAGAAGCTACGTACAAAACAGATAAAATTGAGAAATGGGGACATTTTGATGGGTACTCCTACCTTCGTCAGCAATAAAAAGAACAAAATACCACATAGTGTTAACACATGATGCAATAAATGTTGCCAGATTTTAAATTTCCATTATTTGGAAATCCATTTTAAAATCTGCCAACATTTAACTCACCATGTGCTAACACTTTGTGATATTTTGTTCTTTCCACGACTAAGTACCTATCGAAATCTCCCCATTTCATGATTTTCTCTCCATTGTACGGACCTTTAGCATTGATTCTTTAACAATACTTTAAATGCATTTTTCAATTGTTACTGTTACATGGATTTCTGCCATTCCTTCTCATTCAGCTCACTAATAACAGATTTTTTTTATGAAGAAAATATGCAAAAATGTGGATTATTTTATATGAAGGAAATATAAAAATATAATAAACCCTTTTATGCTTGGTCTGTTTCTTATTTTCATAATGAATTTACACAGATTGAGATCAGAAGTCACTACACAAATTGTACATATTCAGATGTGTGTGTGAGTTGACCATATACCTATATGCATCTTAACCCTTTGAGTGACCGACGTACCTGAACCAAATGGTGCACAAAATTTTCTTTGCTCTTCAAATAGAAATATTCATGTAGCGACTGGGTTTTATAAAAAGTTCAACAAAACAATTTCTTTCCCCCACATGTCAGAGTGGAAGACCTATTCCCCCTGACATGGACATTATGCCATTGTGTAGAACTCTCTCCTTTCTCAGGCTCGTTGCCATTGTTATAGCCCTTTTACCACGAAATAAGTCAGAAAGTATTAGTTTTAATCATCTCCCTAAATGATAGCTTTGAATAACAATGCTAAGGGATAAGCTATGCTTTCTGATGTGCAGTACCACTCATTCCAGCAACATTCGGTCCACTTGTTAGACAACAAATGTATTTGTTCAAGCTAATTTCGACCCATGTTATTAACCCAGAGTTAATTTGTTTCAGCCGGTTAAAAGGGTTAAGTCAAAATGGTTGGCTAACCAAATATGTGGGAGTTCTTATTTTGCTGTATGTCCATATTACAGCATTTGGATTCCATTTGATGAATTAATACAGATCAAAATATGAATAGAATAGAAGAAATAAAGTATCACCTTGAAATAGGGGGAAAAAAGGGAACATCTTGTTTTCATTTTTTAATTAGCTGCAGATTTCTGTTATGTACTTCATGTATCAATCTGTTCCCCATTTAATGCTAGCCATATACCCTATTCGAAGGAAGAAGGAAGTGCTCAAAGCACAAGATTTCTTTTTGTCCTGTATTTTTCTTGTCTTTATTTTAAGTGCAGAGCTACTTTCTTTGCCATTTAATGCTGAGAGTGACCCAAATGTCTGTAATCAACTCAAAACAGTACACCCAATGTTGGGTTCTACTTGAAAGCACAGAGCTGCTGAAGTCAACCCTTAACAAAATAAATAAAATCAAGAACTCGTTAGTAATAGGTGTTAGTGCAGGGCTTGAAAAATATCTAAAAAGATGCATGCCCAGCTGGGCATGTGCAGAAATTATTTTACCTGCCCAAGTAGTAAAAGCTGGATGCACAAGAAAATTTATCTTTTAAGATAATAAATCAGAACCCTTTTTTTTTAAGTTAAAAAATATGAGCTTTTTTCATGTTTTGCATTTCCATTTTAAGATCTATATTCAAAATGTTCAATGCACAAATGTGTGTATCTCAACTTTTAAGATGATGCTGAAATTGGTATTTGAAAAAGTTAATAATTCTGCCATGTTCCTTTCATTGAAGTTTTTGCCCTTTGTCACTAAACACCGGAGACTAGTTTCATCAGAGGCATGCATCTTGTTGCTGACTATAAACAACATTTAAAGCAAAACTACATATGGTTCCAACTTCTGGACCTAGAACATAATATAATTAAAGAAGTGATATTCTTTTGTTCTTGGAACTCTTTAACAATAATACAACTTCTGGTGATCAGCAGTGAAATGGAACACGACATGTAACGACTGTCTTTTTTCTTGTAGTAGGAAATTCTATTCCAAACTTTATTATTTTTAAATCTAGTTGCCCGGTACGGGCAACTAGATTTTTTTATAAATGCATTTATGGCACCTCTATTCATAGTGTACTGTGGAATTAACTTTTTACGGGTCTTATAGAGGTTATTATTAAAAAAAGTTTTTTGTCAAATTTTTGAACTAAAGCCTAGTTCGTAAATTTGACCACCAACTTTTTGAATAATAACCTCTATAAGACCTGTAAAAGTTAATTCCACAGTAGATTTTTTATTTACCTGCCCAAGCCAATAATTTACATGCATCAGGCATGGTATTTTTCAAGCCCTGTTAGTGTAACAATAAATAAATAAACATTCAGCACTATTTGAAAAGTAGCCATTGTTATGAGATTAATTTTCTTCAACACACGCACACACATATCTTTAGAAGGTGATAGAAATATCCTCTTTGTACAAATATTTAGAAGAACCTGTTCTACCTCCTTTACAGTGTGTGAAGATCATAAAAATGTAGGGTTAAAGTGACTGAATTGAGATTTTCAAAGTTTATCAATATTTCCATGTACCATATAAGTATTTAATTTCATTTTTTCTTTTTACAATAGCTTTGCTGGATGTTTGAATATTTTCCACTTTTATTCAGATCGAAATCAGCCATGTGCTTATCAGGAATAAAGGCCTAGAAACTATGTGATATCACTGTAGCAGTTATGAGGAATAGTATGTACTTGTAACAATGGCAGAAACAAGTTCTAGTAAAAGTGGATTGAACTGGTAATACCTCTGGTTTTTCCTAACTCCTTCAACTAATACATACTGTACAGATGTTTTCTTATGCATTTGACAAAAAGAATGTAAAGTTTTAAAGCTTGCTCATAAATTCATTAGTTTGAGCAACTTGTCTTGGAAGGGCTGTAGGTAGGCATGGGCCGGGGTAGCCTCCTCTACAAACAAGCTCTCCCTTCAGTTAGTGTATGTTGTTACAACTCCCTAACCTTTAGTTGTCATGGTTTATGAAAAATGGTGTGGTATTTCATTTTGAGCATAGGTATGTGTTGAATTTTTAATGAGAAAAATTCAGTTGAAGCAGCACAGATAATGGATAACTCAAACTCCCAACTGCTCAAGGGAAATCATGAGAAATAGTTGTTTCAGTGATTCCTCTATGTGTGGTAACATGACTTAATAAGGTTAAAGAAGAAGAAAAAAATCAGATTTTTTTTTTTGAGATGGGGGATGCATGGGATTCTAAAGAATGTTAGAAAAGTTTGGCTGTTTAAAGTTTACTGGCACAATAGCCCGAATGAGCCAAAGAATGCCAAGCACCATTATTTGCAATAGAAGCAGAAATAATGCCAAAACAAAACATATGTGCCACAATGTACACAAACACAGCAGGAAACAGTGTAAATGGCAAAGACAACAGACTACATAAACTGAGAAACACTTCACAGTGTAAGAAAAATGACTACAGAAGATGCATCACACTGGTCCTTTAAAAGGTGAGTTAGGGTTGCTGGGTGTTCTTGTAGAGTAGGCGAAAAAAAAAAAAAAAAAAAACGGGGCATGCTCACAAGCAAGAAAAGAAAACATGATCACTCAGAGGCGAATTACATATCTCACTCATAGGGGCATTGTTACCTCACAGCAAACTGTGGTGAGTGAAATGGCAATGTCCAATGCAGACACATGCTAGTAAATCTCCCTCCTTTTGGTACCATTAAGTGTATGAAGTCCAGGCTCCCAAAACTGATTTTATATGATGTAGTTTTGTTTTCTACCTGTTGGTTCCACAGAGCATGAATAAATAGACCAGTAAAAACAGAAAATCTAACTCCTCCTGTTCTGACCCATAAAAATAAAAAAAAATAAAAAAAATCCCCATAAACGAGTAAAAATATATCATGAGCTCAAGGAAGCTCTCTGCACCAGAAAAATAAAAATTAGATAATGAGCTCAGTAGAAAGCTTGATGGCCATGTATGTTTATATGCTCCTTAACAGTAAATCACAAGTCTTGGTGGTATATTGGCAAGGCTGTGGGCTCCAATGATGGAAACAAACCTGGCATCATCATCAGCCAGTGCAATCTAAAGAACCATAACTGATTTAATGAGCCGTTCACTGGCTTGCCTTAATGAGGCATGTACTTAGACATGTGGCTTAAACTTTGAGAAAAGCATATGACTGCTGACAGGATTAGCCAGGTAATTCTATAAAAAAGGTCTGTGAATGGAAGTGTAGTTGTGCTGAAGACTGAATCAAGATTCATCTCTCTTTGTGAGTGTTAAGTTCCTGTTTTAATTAGTTCCCGTTGAGGATTTTGGGAGAAAATTTGCATTCTTCTATTTTTATATGTGAACAAAACAGTCTCATCAGTATAGTGTTTGTTGGTGCAGTTTTAATGTTTTACAGAATTACATTTGCAAAGGTAATTCTTAAAAGGTTTGCAAATGAACTGTATAATTGTTAACGTAAGACAGTTTCAGTCAATGATTGAAAAAAAAATAACAAAACTTTTATTTCACCAATTTAATGCTTTGTCATTGATCACTAGAATTGTCTTGAGATCAAAATTGATATTCCATTGTACTAAATGAAAAAAACACTTTTTGGCCTGTTGGTGATTTAAATAAATAAATAAAAAAACATACTAGCTACCATCCAGTGGCGAATCCTGGTATAGAATGGAGGTCATGCGGGCCAGAAATATGCAACATTGTAAGTAATTCTCTGCCTAATACCAACTGAATGTATAATAACCCCATATGGGTTTTAATAACAACAACGCAACATTGTGTGTAGAGGTTGTCAAATCCCCCGAGCTCCAAGAACTGTCACTTTTAGAAAACAACAAACGCGGCCAGCAAATTAGTTTATTTAAATTTCTGCAGCCTGCCCACCATGGATACAAATCATATCGAGAAACCTGAAAATTCCGAGTATAAGTATTTGTTTTATCCTTACATATGTAAGAGAGGTAAAGGTGGGCATGGTCTGCCGTCCTTTATTATTTTCATCTCTTCCATTGTAGTCCTCCTTGAAGAAGGTATTTCTAACAAATCTTAAATAATATGTACTTTTATCGACATTGCCTAAACTCATTGTTCAGTGACAAAGTTTTAAAATTCTGGATACACTGTTCAGGATTTAAAGAAACAAACTACATAATTTGCAATAAACACAAGGATCATCACTGCTTTAGTCACTAACACCATTTACTGAATAACACACAATTTAAAATCTACAATCTGCAATCTACCCCAAAGAAGAAAAATGCTGTTTGATTGCTGCTTGCACTCAACGGAAAAACACTTTCGAGAAAACGTGTGGCGTGTTTGCTGCCGCATGACTTGATAAGCTAACAGAACCTGTTTCCTCTTCCTGTCTCTTGGTTCAGCTGTTGAAACCTACGCATGCGCTAAAGCATAATTCTGAACCGCTGTGAGCACTCAGCATCCCTAAAGTTTCGAGCTTCCTATCGGTTTACCAACCACAACGAGGGGTGAGCCATGGAATGAATGAACGTGCTCTGGCATAATACAACCGATTTCAGCATTCCAGCTTTTTATGAAATGGGATTTTTTTTTCATTTACATAAGATGTAATTGCAGATATTCCAGCTTTTATGAAATGGAATTTTTTTTTAATTTCAATAGTTTTAGTGGTCTGGCGGCGCACTACTAGCCATACCGCAGCATTCGCCACTGCTACCATCATCTGAATATCATGGTTTCCACAGATAGCCCTCCCTTCTGATGAGTGAGCCCCTTCTCCATGAGGTTTAACAGTGAGCTTCTGTCTTGATGTTCTCTTAGCAAAATGAATGCTTTCAAATGTGAAAAGAAACTTTTCTGGGATATGATGGGAGTGGCAAAGAAAGAAATTTAGTCACAACTAGGAAAACTACTGCTTGAAGTGGGGCTGAAGCACATAGTTAGTACTTAAATAAATATATATGTTTTTCTTTATACATATATCCACTGAAGTAAATTGCTTCCCGGCACTGATAGAACGTTCCATGTTTCGGTAGAGATCATTGTCAGATGCTCTAATGCAAACCAGAAAATTTGATTGTGACAAACCTTTTACCTTTCCTTTTTTTCACTTACACAGTATAGAACCACTAAAAAATTTAAGTACAATTCAAACTGTCTGTGATATGCTGATTACAGTATAAGTGCAAAGCAAAGGAAAAGTGTATATGAAAGTACAGTTTCACCATTATGGTAGTTAAGGGCTCTGATTGAATAGTTGGGCACAAGTACATAAATACTGTAAGTATGTCACTTCACTGTATTGTCTGCCTGTTATATATGAATTCATGTAAAATTCATTTGCTTTACGTATTGTTTTAAACTTTTTTTCTGTTGGTTTTTATTCACCAACTGAAAGTAAAAAAAAATTGTCATTACTTTTGTTTTGGAGAATCTCTGTAAAATGAATAAAATATTTGAAATTGAAATGTTCTTCATAAAACTCTTTTGTTAAAAAAAGTTGTTTTTCTCAGTCAGTGATTATATGTACAAATTGTATCCGCAATTGAAAATTATCAAAGCTAACTTAAAAATGCACATATTTCACAGTGCACAAAATCGGGTCCTTTTTTTAGCACAAACAAATTTCTCTCTAACAATTTCAGTGAAATCTGTGGGATTACATTAATTTGCAAGTATAGTCTATATGGTGTTTTGAAATTTATGAGGAAAATTACAATTTGATTTGAAGTGTTGGTGGTGTGTGTGGGGGTGTGGGGGAGGAGATGTCCTTTAGTTCAGATAGCAGATACATTCAGTGGACTGTACCCAATGACTGCTACTTTTCACCACATTATTGGTCTTTTTGTTCCAGGTGCTATTCTAGAAATTCTTTGACACAGGTAACTGGCACCACATCAGGGCATGCTCAGTGCAGTGTCTTATGATATAGAATATTTAACAACTGCATCACATCACAATACCATAGATCATATCTATTGAAAACCAGTAACATAATATTGGTGTGAACCTAAGAAAAAAAAAAGTACGTACCGTCATAGCATTTAAGCATTAGCAAAAGTATGGAAGTTAGCCTGCCTCATTACGTGTCATTTGGTATGATCCTTTTGGAGACAAAGTTCATATTTTACTTTTAATTAATCAACCAGGCTCTAAAGGAATTTCCCTATAATCTGCACCCCCTAGAAGTTTTATTCTATTTTTTTATTTTTATTTTTTTTAGATTTCTCTTGAGAAACCTAGTTAGAGGAACATCATCTGTTTACAAAATACGAATTATTTACCAGCATTGAGCACTTTCTACAAGATACATTATAAAATGAGCATTAGTTAATCCGGCATTACATTAGAAATGCTATGTCCATGAATTCCGGAAATGATTACACATTTTTGTAAAATTTAGCCCTTCCTCAGAACTGGCCTCACACCATAAGATTACGCTTCAGCGTTTGATTTTTCACTCCGCAAAGGAAAACGTGTGAAATATGCCTATGTCGCGTTTTTTGAGCTACGCATTATGGGAAGGAAATAATTTCAGCATGAATTCTGAGCCTGTGTGTGAACTGTTTTCATTCTCAGTTAGATTTTTATAAAGAAATTATTTGTAACATTTGGTATGAACACATGCACGGACTGACATTTCAGTGTGCCTTAAAATTGAGTTAGTGTAATCTATGTTATGTGAAATCGTGTTACAGTAAAACTTCCCTTAACAGACATTCCTCAGATGTAGGCCCTCCTTAACCACAACCACTGTTATACAATCCCTGCAAAACAGCATGAGTTAAGATATGAAGGCTAAAAATTTTTGTGTAAATAATAATTCTTAAGAGGCTGTCGATACACGATTAAAATACACAGATCTTTCGGACCCTGTCACATCAGGTGAGAAACACTGTATAAACAGAAGTGCAGATGTTTTAAATAGGACAAGTTAATGGTTGAGACATGCGCAATGAAAAAACGTTAGAAGGGGGAGCAAGGAAATTAAAGTACACGTAATTAAAGTTAATTGGGGTGGGGTACGGAACATTTATTAAATAGTTCAATTTCCTCATCTCAATAAATCTAACTCATTCCTATTCACCTCTCACCCTAACATTTACTACCATTAACCCTCTTCCCTTTCTTTCCTAAACTCTAAACTATTACTTAGCCTTTTACTTACACTTAACACTCCCCCTCTTTCACTTTCTCCAACCCACCACACCTCACTACATATTGTACTACTCCTTAACCCTCTTCACCCCGGTCTGCTTCCCTGGACTATCCATGCTACACCACCCCAATTAATTTTAATTACCTATACCTTAATTTCCTTGTCCCCCTCTTCTAACCTTTCATCACGCATGTCTCAACCATTGACTGGTCCTATTTAAGACAACTTCACTTCTGTTTAATACTGTTTTTCACCTGATGAAGGATCTGATGTGACAGGGTCCAAAAGATCTGTGTATTTTAATTAAATGATTTCAAACTTGTAAATACCATCTCTTCAAGTTTATTTTAATCGTGTATCGACGGCCTTTTAAGAAATCTTATTAGCATGAGTTAAAATGGGTCCTATTTAAGACAACTTCACTTCTGTTTATACAGTGTTTTTCACCTGATGAAGGACCTGTTGTGACAGGGTCTGAAGGATCTGTGCATTTTAATTATATGATTTCAAACTTGTAAATATTATCTCTTCAAGTTTATTTTAATCGTGTATCGACGGCCTTTTAAGAATTCTTATTAGCATGAGTTAAAATGGCCATTCGCTCCCTCTTGCAAACTCTTTCACATGTGGATGACAACATTGATCAGATCAACCCAAATACATATTTAGAGCTTCCCAGTTACAGCCAGGTAATGGTAGTACCAATAACTTGCCTGCATGAATCAGTAGGATTTCATAAGCAAGAGCATCAGTGCAGCTGTGTCCTCACCCAACTGACAAATCATAAACATAGAAATTGAGTGAAAACACAGTCACGTATGGTAATGAAGTTTGTTAAGCGGTAGCTTTCGGCCGTTCTATGGCCTTGATCACCCGCGATCAATTGAATATGATGACAGATTCAATTGATCGCGGGTGATCAATACTGAAAGGTCCCGCTTAACGAACTTCACTACCATACGTGATAGGGTGTTTTCATTCAGTTTTTATGTTTCTGTGATATTGTTGCGTGAAGCCTGAGTTTTCAACTGATAAGTCCTCCCTTGCCCAGAAGAGGATGAACTGCCCCAAACCCTGGGCAATAGTTACCGGGAGGGCGGTTGATCTCCCTGAAGCCGCCCCGGTGGCGCAGTGGTCTAAGCGATGGCCTCTGATCATTCGTCCGAACGGGGTCCGGGTTCGAATCCCGGTGAGGCATGGATGTTGTGTTTGTCTTACGGCACTGGCTCTCTCCCTTCCCTGGAACCAGTGACCCTAAATTAGGGACGGGCGACTGCTTATAGCCCATTGAGTTGCTCACGGTGGTCGTTAAACCTCCAATAAAAAAAAATCTCCCTGAACGGTCATAACAGGGACATAAAAAATTGAATTCCACAAAGTGAGTATAAATTTACTGAAAATTGTAATTGGAAGAGAAGGCTGTACACCCTTCCGTATTGAATATGATTTGCCGTATACAGTACTCCATGCAGCTAATCAGGGTAGTATTCCGCCCCGGTGGCGCAGTGGTCTAAGCGATGGCCTATGAGCATTCGTCCGTAAGGGGTCTGGGTTCGAATCCCGGTGAGGCATGGATGTTGTGTTTGTCTTACGGCACTGGCTCTCTCCCTTCCCTGGAACCAGTGACCCTAAATTAGGGACGGGCGACTGCTTATAGCCCATTGAGTTGCTCACGGTGGTCGTTAAAACCTCCAATCAAAAAAAAAAAAAGCATTCGTCCGGGTTCGAATCCCGGTGAGGCATGGATGTTGCGTTTGTCTTACGGCACTGGCTCTTTCCTTTCCCTGGAACCAGTGGCCCTAAATTAGGGACGAGCGACTGCTTATAGCTCATCGAGTTGCTCACGGTGGTCGTTAAACCTTAAAAAAAATCAGGGTACGAGTAACCTACACGATGAGGTATGAACAAATGAGGTATGAAGGAATTGTCGAAAACAGCGGATGACATAAAGCAATATGCCGATAAGCCTAACCTCCGTGATCTTTTCGAACATGCCGTAGGGATGAAGTGTTTGTGCTTTGTTGCAGAAAGCACCTCTGGGCTATATATTGTTATTTGAGGAAGAAATATTTCCTCAGAAATACATGAGAACATATTCAAAGCAATTATATTCAAGCAGCACATAAATTCAAATCAGTCAGAATTGTGCACCGAATTGCTTGTGGTTTACTGGTCTTCCATGTAACAACCAAAAAAACGACATCGCCCTGGAGCAGGAATCGAACCCGCATCTCCTGATTTCGGTTTTTTTTATTGGTGGTTTAATGACCACCGTGAGCAACTCAATGGGCTATAAGCAGTCGCCAGTCCCTAACTTAGGCCCGCTGACTCCAGGGAAGGGAGAGAGCCTGCGCCGTAAGACAAACAACATCCATGACTCACCGAAATTCGAACCCGGACCCATCTCGGACGAATGATTTTTTTTTTGATTGGAGGTTGAACGACCACCGTGAGCAACTCAATGGGCTATAAGCAGTCGCCCGTCCCTAATTTAGGGTCGCCGCCCCGGTGGCGCAGTGGTCTAAGCGATGGCCTCTGATCATTCGTCCGAACGGGGTCCGGGTTCGAATCCCGGTGAGGCATGGATGTTGTGTTTGTCTTACGGCACTGGCTCTCTCCCTTCCCTGGAACCAGTGACCCTAAATTAGGGACGGGCGACTGCTTATAGCCCATTGAGTTGCTCACGGTGGTCGTTAAACCTCCAATCAAAAAAAAAAAAAAATTAGGGTCACTGGTTCCAGGGAAGGGATAGAGCCAGTGCCGTAAGACAAACACAACATCCATGCCTCACCGGGATTCGAACCCGGACCCCTTCTGGACGAATGATCAGCGGCCATCGCTTAGACCACTGCGCCACCGGGGCGGCTGATTTCGGTTCGAGTATGCTAACCATTACACCACTCATGACAAAGTTCCAAGCAACTAAGTCCTGGGTGGTGTAGGCCTAACGGTTAACAGAATATTTTTTTTTTTGGAGGTTTAACGACCACCGTGAGCAACTCAATGGGCTATAAGCAGTCGCCCGTCCCTAATTTAGGGTCACTGGTTCCAATGAAGGGATGGAGCCAGTGCCGTAAGACAAACACAACATCCATGCCTCACCGAAATTCGAACCCGGACCCATATCGGACGAATGATCAGAAGCCATCGCTTAAACCACTGCGCCACCGGGGCGGCTGATTTCGGTTCGAGTATGCTAACCATTACACCACTCAGGACTAAGTTCCGAGCAACTAAGTCCTGGGTGGTGTAGGCCTAACGGTTAATAGCATATTCGAACGGAAATCGGGAGATGCGGGTTCGATTCCCGCTCCAGGGCGATGTAATTTTCAAGTTTTATGAGTTGTTGTTGCATGGAAGACCAGTAAACTACAGGCAATTCAGTACATAGTTCTGATTGATTTGAATTTATGTGCTGCTTGAATATGAAGCTCCTATGGGCGTTTAACCTTGAACGGAATTTTCCCAAGCCGTATCCTGAAAGCATAATATCTTCGTCGTCCCGCACAGTGGTCCCAAATGCGAATCTAGTGGGACGAAAGTAATTTTGGTCACTCTTGAAAAAATAAGTAAAAATAGTTTATTATTATTGTAAACCTATTGCCCTATCATGATTCAACCTTTAAACAGCAGCAATCTAAAATATGACTGCGTGGCAGACCCTCAAAGTTGAACATTGAGGAAGCTTTTATTCCTACTGGATATTTTAGTCATCAAAACGTAGTCTCGTGCCACGATTAAAACTAGGTCGATATCAGCCGTCTTTGCACGGTATAATTTTTGTAATGAGTAGTCTAAAAACACTTTATATTAAAACACCCCCACAAGTACTTTCAGGGCCCCATGAGTCCCTTCATCAGGTGGTATGTACACTAAAAGCTGTACCATCGATAGTCTATGATTTAAGTGGACTGTACTGGTTATGTTTGCGCATGCTCCACTCCCCTTAGCGAGTGAGGAGTTAAGCATAGGTTAAATATCGGTTGCATACATAAAGGTATGAAGCATTGGTTATATTTCAATTATGTATACAACCAATATTTAACCAATGCTTAACTGATTCGCTAAGGGGACTGTAGCATACGCAAACATAACCAGTGCAGTCCACTTAAATCACAGACTATCCATGGTACAGCTTTTAGTGTACATACCACCTGATGAAGGTACCCAGGGGTCCTGAAAGTTCTTGTGGGGGCGTTTTAATGTAAAGTGCTTTTAAACTACTCATTAAAGAAATTATACCGTGGCAAGACGGCTGGTATCGACCAAGGATATTTTAGTTAAATATATGTGTAACTTTTTGATATAATAATTATGCATATACTAAGAACTGTGTGTCCATGCTATTAACTAGCATTCTTTGTGTAAAACATATTTAATTATTCATTTTTAGAAAATTTTAAAGTGAGTTAAAAAAAAATGTATGAACATATCCATAAAATGCAAGTATATTATAGATAATTTTATGGGCTATAAGGGGCTTTAAACCGCAACATGCGCCGCTTGCGCCTTTTTCTGATATTTGTCTTCTTTTTCCATGCTGATTAACAATAAAAAAAATCCTACAACCAGGACTAGCTATTTAGCGAAAGCAGGACGTCTGATCAATACCGTACCAAATCGACATAAACGGGTGATGAACCTCATGTAAACGAAAGTAAGATAACATAAATCAGGCTGTTCTTTCCATGTAAACATAACCACAGAAATTTGAACATTTAAACGGGAATCGAACCCGCATCTCCCGATTTGCGCTCGAGACAACTGAGGAATTTAATCTGAAAGGTCAAACTCTGATTTCACTGCACTAGTCGAAACTCGAGAGCAAATTGGGAGATGCGGGTTCTATTCCAGTTTCAGGATTAAATTTTCAAATTTCTGTGGTTATGTTGCATGGAAAGAACAGCTTGATTTATGTTTGTATTAATTATTCCATGTGTTTCCAACTTGGTAAGCAAGATGTTTATTTAAACAGATTTAATTAAATGTAACCATTAAATTTAATTTATATTAATTTAATACGTCGATATCACAACGTTAATCTTCTAATGAAAGTTAAATTTATCGTGTTAAATACGTAGGCTAAAACAATCGGGAATTTGATATTTTCATAACGCTTATTAAAGTATTATTTACTATTACTACGAAATTCTGCACAAATTTTTATTTATTATTATGTAACAAAATAAGATTTTTACTTACAATGGTGGATGGCAAAACACACAATGCTGTGACTGATACTTCTTCGGAGACCTGTTATAATGCCACTCGCAAATACACGAATGAAGACAGAATGGGAAAGGTTGTAGTCGATATTACCACCTATAACTTTGGCCTTTCCCCTTTACATGCCTGGATTAGGGTTTGTGAAAGGCTACTCCACATATCGCAAGGACTGAATCTGAAGGAGTGGCAGATTGCAGATTAGAGGAAAAGAAGAAAAAGGCTTCAGCCTTCAGTGAAAAAAAGAAAAGAACTTATACGCGAAAATTTCAAAAAGAAAATAGTGTAAATTCCATTGACGGTAATACAACTCTCAGCTTTTTCAGAGCCTGAAACTTTCAGCAGAGGTAACTGGCATTGATCAAAATTTAATACAGAGATTTGGAACCATCCTCAGAACTCTTCTTCTGATTTCTCAGTAAATCCTAAAATACTTGACCTGTGCGCACGTGAAACAACAAATCTGTTCTTAACCCTTTAACGACCATAACCCAAAAATCTTGTATCACTCTAAGTACCATAAAGCCTGAAACTGTCTGTTGGTTCACTTCTTTGTTTAGTAACAATAGTGACGGAAGATGATACCTGCTGATATCACCCTCATTGGTCGCACAAATTTGAAAATCAGGTAAGGGCAGGAAATCTGATTCATTTTAGACAGGCGTTCCGGGCGGCTATGGCCATTTGTATGTACGGGCGTTTTGGGCGTTATGGTCGTTAAAGGATTAAAGCTGTATCCATGGTTTTACATGCATATGCCATCATAAGGTACTTATAACATGGAGCACAGGTACCGTATTTACTCGAATCCAACACTCACCTTTTCCCTCCAAAAGCGAACCTGTTTATCCGGGTGCTCGTTAGAATCAGTGACAAATACCTACATCGGGAGTCTCGCAAATACCTGTCTGTAGAGGATGTCGTCGTTGTGGCGCGCCAGCGAATGGAATTTCCTCTGAGCGTCTGACTGTTGCTATGGCCGCCGACAATCTCCAACGTTCCCCATTCTTCTACATTCGTTGAGAAGCTTCGACGAAACATATAAAATGCGGACAGTCGCTTGCCTCATACCATTAAGGCCGCGAGTGGCCTAGTGGGCAACGTTCGTGACTGCCGTGGAAAAGACCTCAGGTTCGATCCCAGGCAGGTACGAACGCTCGATCCACTAAATATCCGCCGTGCGTCGGATGGGCACGTTAAGCCGTCGGACTCCGGGCACTGGCCCCCGGTAATAAAAAAGGGCGTCTTCCTTCCCCTTTCTACTTTGCTTCGGTGTCACTTTCCTATCGGGCACTCAAGCCCAAATCTCCTAGCTTCCTATTTCTAAGGGTTGTTTAAGACCTGGGGTCAGACACTCCCTTCCTAAAATCCTCTACATATGACCATCATCATTCCTCATGCTATTGTTCTCTGAAAGAAACACTGCATTTTGTTACTTGAACGTGGAGTATACTGTCCAGAGATGTGTTCTAAACGGCAGCATTATTCAGCAAAGTTTAAGCGGCAGGTGGTTGCCTATGCAGAGAAAAATGGCAATCGCACTTCTTTTAGGGAGTATGGAGTTTCAGAAGTAAAGGTAAGGCCTTGGAAGCAAAAGGAAACGCTGAATCAGTGCTCCAAAACAAGAAAGATGTTCTCGGGACATAAAACGGGTAGATTTCCTGGATTGACGATCGTCTAAATCATTTCGTGAAGCAGCAGCGTGCATCAGGTTTTTCTGTTGCTGTAGAAACTCTTCAGGCAAAAGCACGAGAAATTTATCTTGAACTTGTATCCAGTGTAAGGTTCACTGCTTCAAGAGGATGGATTTGCCGTTTTATGAATAGAAAGGGATTTTCTCCGAGGCAGCGTACTTCAATATGTCAGAGAATGCCATCTGACTTTGAAGAAAACCTAGACAGTTTTCTCAAGTACGTCATATCAGTAAGAAAGCAAGGGCACCATGTTTTAAGTCAGATTGGGAATGCTGAATAAACACCATTGTATTTTGATAGGCCATCAAATTACACTGTAGAAAGTATTGGTGCAAAGCAAGTTAAAGTGTTAACAACAGGAAGCGAGAATCTCAGAATGACTGTCATGCTTTCCATTACCGCCGATGGGAACAAGCTACCACCGTATGCTATTTTCAAGAGAAAAACATTTCGAACAAAGAGACTTTTCCTCAGAAAATTCATTTCAGAGTTCAAGAAAATGGCTGGATGACCGAAGAACTGGTAAAGGACTGGCTTCAAAAAATGTGGTTTCTACGACCAGGTGCGGGACTGCGGTCCATGCTTGCATTGGATTCATTCAAGGGGCATGTAACCATTTCGGTGAAAACCGAACTGATCTAGTTGTTGTGCCAGGAGGAATGACTTCACAACTTAGCCCCTTGATGTCTGCATAAAAAGGCCTTTTAAAGCAGCAATTCGATCACGCTATAATGCGTGGCTTACATCGGGAGACACAGAACTGACAAAAACTGGATGTGTTAAAAAACTTTCACTCTCTGTAGTAGCACAGCGGATTGTAGATGCCTGGGAGTTCATTCCTAATGACTTAGTTAAGCGGTCTTTTCTTAAGTGCGGCTTTTACAATGCGATGGCACGGATGGACTGAAGACGACGCTATCTTTGAGCAATCCAGCAGTGAAACCACAGCTGACAACAGCAATGAAGATTCGTGCAGTGAAACCACAGCCGACAGCAGTAATGAAGATTTGTGCAGTAACATATCTGAGGTTGTAGATGGAGAGATGTCTGTGAGCAATGCATAATTTGGAACAATGTGGAACCAAAATAAATTCAAGAATTGCCATATTTCGTAAGTTTCATAAGTTTGTATTTCTTTCAAGTTTTCTTGCTTCTTTGTATACGAGTATTAAAAAAAATCATTTTCGTAGCTGAGAAGTAAGATGCGCATTAGATTTGAGGGCGCATTAAATTCGAGTAAATACGGTATATATACAATGAAAAGCAATTGAATTAGAGATACCTGTCTAGTAACGTGTAGCACCACCTTTCTCCCTGATGACGGCGGCGATTCGTCTCGGCATGGACTCGACAAGACATCGGAGGCGTTGAGAAGCCATACGGATCCACGACCCCTGAACAACTCCCACAGTTCACGAAGATTTGATGGAGAGGGGTCAGAGCCTCGAACATCTCTTTCGATGGCATCCCAGATGTGCTCGATGGGGTTGTGGTCAGGTGACCTAGCTGGCCAAGGAAGCGAGGTCACGTCGGTGGAGTGTTCATTCAACCCTTCGGATACAATTCGTGAGCGATGGCACTGTGCATTGTCTTGTTGCAGGATGAGGTCCCCAGTGGGATGTTGAAGACGCACAAACGGGAGAAAATAGTCGTCCAGGATATCCCAGTACCGTTGACCTGTGAGGGACGATGTCACACGTACCAGGGGCCCCATTTTAGTCCACGTAAACAGTCCCCAGACGAGAATGCCACCCCCACGAGCTTGAAGAGTACCCTGCTGGCAAGAAGGATCCATCGCTTCATGTGGTTTGCGCCATACTCGTATCCTGCCATCCGCATGTACCAACGTGAATCTCGACTCATCAGTCCAGGCAACATTTTTCCACATGTCTAGGGTCCAGTGACGATGTTCCCGCGCCCATGCTAATCTTTGCACCCTGTGATGTGCGGTCAGCAGCGGTACCCTTGTGGGACGATGGCTTCTGTACCCCATAGCGAGAAGATGGTTCTGGATGGTGTGGCTGCTTACACGTTTTTGTGCACCAGCGTTAAATTGCCGAGTGATTTCTTGCACTGTGGCCCGTCTATCCGCTGTTACAATGCGAGCTAGCGGACGATGACCCCGCTCATCCACAGGCTGTTGTCCTCGGCAGTTAGCCCTTGCAGAGATGGTTTTACCGGATTCGATGTACTCACGGTGCACCGGTGACACCGCGGTTCGTGAAAATCCCAGCGCCTGCACGACTTCGGAGATGCAGTGACCCATTCGTCGGGTGCCGACAATTTGCCTACGATCAAGTGCGATTAGATCCTTCGTCTTACCCATACTGCGTCCGACTCTTACTGATTGCCGTCGCATCCCTCCTTATATTGTGGAATCGCTGCATACGTCATGTCGTTTCCGTTTACAGGGTCGCTCACAGCGCCACATTTACATAACGCCAGCTGTCTCTAATTCAATTGCTCTTCAGTGTATATTACACCAATGAGCTATTACATTATGACCGCCTACCTTATAAGCTGTAGAACCTCCTTTTGCCCACAAAACAGCTGCCACTCGGCGAGACATCAATTCGAAGAGGTGGCGATAAGTATCCTGGGGTATCTGGTACCATAACGTCAACAACAGATCCTCCAGTTTCCGTCCATTTCGGAGTGGTGGTGATTTAGCGAGAACCCGCTTTTCCAAACGAACCACAAATGTTCGATTGGGTTCATATCAGGTTGAATTTGGAGGCCAGAGCATTAACAGAAAATCACCAGCATGTTCCTCGAACCACTCCTTGACGATTCTGGCAGTGTGGCATGGCGCATTATCCTGTTGGTAATGGCTATCACCAGCAGGGAACACAGTTGCCATGAATGGGTGAACTTGGCCCGCAACGATGTTAAGATACCTGACAGCTGTCAGCGATTGGGCTACTGTGATAATGAGGCCTATAAAAGTATCCCAAGAAAACATCGCCTACAGTATAACACTGCCTCCGCCGGCCTGTTTGCGCCCAACAATACATCCAGGTGGCATAGCCTTCTTTGGTAATCGGAGTCTCCGCGATGGGACGTATGAATCTTGATTCGTCAGACCAGGCCACTTTCTTCCTATGGTCCACGGTCCAATCTTGATGATCTTGCGCCCATTTCATGCGTTGTTGGCGATGACGTGCAGTTAGCATGGGGACCCGGCTGGGTTTTCCGGCTACGCAGGCCCATGCGCAGAAGACTGCAATGAACTGTGTGCTCTGACACATTGCCCTGATTACCACTGTTGTAACTGTGGGTGATTTGTCGCAGTGTGGCCCTGCGGTCGCTGTGAATAATGCGCGACAGATTCCGCTTCCCTCTGGCATCAATGAGCTGCAGACAACATACGGCTGGACGACGGTTCGTCGTTTATACACTGAAGTGTCAGAAAAACTGGTACAGACGAGCTTATGCAAAATCCATAGCAACGTCACCTATGCGCGTACTCGGTTGCGTCCGCCAGTGCGTATATAAAGCGATAGACATCAGAGCTGTTTTCGGCATGAGAATGACAAGTAATAACGATTTAAGCGATTTTAAACGCGGTGTCATAGTTGGCGCTCGTGCAATGGGCCATAGTATTTCGGAGGTAGAAACGAAGTTCGGATTTTCACGGACCACCATTGCAAGGGTGTACCGTGACTACAAGAGTTCGGGTAAAACCTCAAACCTACGATACCAGTGTGGCTATAAAAAGACATTGGGTGAACGTGACCATCGTCGGCTGTCAAGAACCGTTTCACGCCATAGGGGTGCAACACTCTCGCAGGTATCATCGGAATTCAAAGCTGGAGCCTCAACAATCATCAGCGTCCGGACTGTGCAACGTACCCTGCACGATATGGGCTTTTGGAGCCGACGCCCAACTCGAGTCCCCTTGATGAGTGCACGACACAGAGCTATGCGCCTCACATGGGAACGGCAACACCGCCACTGGACACTTGATGACTGGAAACTGGTAGCCTGGTCTGACGAGTCGCGTTTCCAACTGTATCGGGCAGATGGAAGGATTCGTGTGTGGCGCAAACCCCATGAAGCCATGGATCTCGCCTGTCAACAGGAAACCGTACCGGCTGGTGGGGGGTTCGTAATGGTATGGGGTGTGTTTAGCCGGACTTCAATGGGACCCATGGTACGTCTACAAACTTCTGTGACCGGCCAACGCTATGGGTGCATCCTTTCTGACGAGGTACACCCGTTCATGTCCTGCATTCATGCTAATGTGTTGGACCTGTTTCAATAGGACAATGCACCTCCACACAAGTGTCGGGACGCCACATTATGGTTAGAGCCATTTCCACCCAAATCCCCAGATCTGAACGCGATATAACACATTTGGGATGCCAAACAACGCGCTATCGAACACAGGAATCCGAGACCTCGGAATACACCCGAATTGTGGAACGCTCTGCAAGAAGTATGGTGTGCATATTTCCAGAAGCTAGTGGAGTCCATGCCCCGTCATAGAGTCCATGCCCAGTCGGACCTACCAAGCATTAGACTGGTGTACCAGTCTTTCTGGCACTTCAGTGTATATACACTACTGGCCACCCAAAATGCAACACCAAAAAAGACACAAGATAGCAAAGCCAAAAATTACTGGACACATAACAACAGATACAAAGATGAAACGATTGAGCTTACAGGCCCGTGCGACTTGCGGAACACGCAGACATCAATAGTTCGTGTGGCCCTCATGGCTGGCAATAACGGCCACTACACGCCGCGGCATCGAACGAAAGAGGCTTTGAATGTGGGCTTGGGGTATGTCGGTTAACAGTTCATCAGGTGTACCCGCGGGTGGTGCTTGCCGGGCCACTCGGTTGCCGATCAGCGACCAGACGAGTTCAATGGGCTACATATCGGGAGAACAGGCGGGTCACGACAGCATTGACACCTGGTGGGCTGTGAAGAATTGTTGCACGATGCGTGCCACGTGCGGGCACGCATTGTTCTGTTGAAACGTGGCCGCTGGCAGGTCCTGCAGGTAAGGGAAGACTACAGGCTCCAAAACGTCGGAGATGTAGCGTTGGCTGTTGAGTGCACCGGCGATGCGTACCAGAGGGGTGCCGGTGTCATATCCAATTGCGCCCCAAACCATAACGCCAGGTGACGGACCGGAATGGCGATGCATAATGCAGGCGTCATACAATCTCTCGCCGCGTTGCCGCCACACGCGGATCCGACCATCGTGGTGTTGCAGGCAGAAGCAGGATTTGTCAAAGAATACACTGTCGCGCCATTCCGTAGTCCAGGTCCGGCGTTCAAAGCCCCATTGCGGCCGCACTCGCCCGTGGTGTAAAGTCAATGGTAATCGGAGCAATGGGCGCCGTGCGATAAGTCCCCGCTCCTGCAGACAACGTCGAATGGTACGTGCTGACACAGGTTGTTGCGCAACACACCCTAATTCCTGCGCTAATGTTCGTGATGTGGCGGTGCGAGCCGTCAATGCCCGCGGCATAACATGCAGCTCCTCAGGTTCGGTGGTGTGCCGCGGCTGCGGCAATCGCTCACGTCGGTCCCTCCGTCCCTCCTGCACCCATCGAATCCATACTCGCCTCACTGTGGCTGGATGTCGTCCCACACGGGGGCCGATGTGTCGGTACGATAAACCGCTGTTGCGATAAGCCACTATTCGTCCTCTGTCGAACTCCGAAACGTGCTGGAATGACTGCCGTATTCTGCGACGAGACATCAGGAAGCTTCCCACGCACAGGTCCGGCAGCACAACACACTTCCACTACTTACACCCCGTCTTCGGTGCACCCTTCTTATAGTGCTTCTCGGTGGCGTGCCGGGCGCACATGATTTGCATATGCCCTGCAATGCTAATCGTTTGCATGTCTTCTCGCGGGCGTCGCATGCTGCGAATTTCAGGCCAATCGGATGCTTTCTTCTGGGTGTTGCATTTTGAGTGGCCAGCAGTGTATAATCCGATAAATCGGCAGCTTTTCCCATTCTGACTCCGAACGCTTTACTAACCGAAAGCCGGTCCTAGGGTTGCGTATATATATCATCATCATCATCATCATCATTGTCAACCATTATCAATCCACTGCTGGACGAAGGTCTCCCCAAGTTTCCTCCACAACGGTCTGTCTTGTGTCAGTCTCCTCCATGTCACTCCCGCATACTTTCGAATTTCATCCACCCATCTCCCATGTGGTCTTCTTCTGGGTCTTTACCTGTCCCTTGGAATCCAATCTAAAATTTCAGCTGTCCATCGATGGTCTGTCCTTCTGGCAGTATGTCCAGGCCATTGCCATTTCAGGGATTTACCTCTGATCATGATGTCTTCCACTCTTGTCATTTTTTGGATCCACGAGTTCCTCTTCTTATCTCTCCTGGTTACAACAAGCATGCACCTCTCCATGCTTTTTTGAGTTGTCTGCAGCCTTTGTATGTCTCTTTTAGTTAAGGTTCACGTCTCTGCACCATACGTAAGCACTGGAAGGATGCATTGATCAAACACTTTTCTTTTAAGACATAATGGCATATTGCTCTTGAAAATTATGCTGTTTCTTCCAAAAGCTCTCCAGGCAAGTTTTGTACGCCGATTAATTTCTTCGACAATGTGACCCTCAGTTGATATCTGCTGTCCAAGATAAACGTACGTGTCTGTTATATCCAGCTTTTCTCCATCAATCGATAAATCTTCAATTCGTGTAAAAGCATTGAACATCATTTTTGTCTTCTGAAAGTTCATTTTTAATCCCACTGTCAGCAAATTCCTGGATCATACTCTGCAGCTCTGATGGTGTAGTTGCAAAAATGTCTACGTCATCAGCAAAACGAAGGTGGGTTAGATAATCTCCATTAATCTTTATCCCCTTGTTTTCCCAGCTCAGCGACTGAAAGACATCCTCCAAAGTGGCATTAAAGAGCTTCAGAGATATGGTGTCACCTTGTCTCACTCCCTTTTCAATTTTTATGGGTGTTGTTTTTTCAAACAGCCGAATCTTTGCACTTGCATTTTCATAGATGTTATTAATAATATTAATGTATACATCTTCAATACCGCAGGATTTCAGAGCCATTGTAACTGCTGGTGGTTTCACCGAATCAAAGGCTTTTTCATAATCGATAAAAGCCATGCACAATGGAAGTTCATATTCCCTCGCTCTTTCAATTAGTTCTCTCAGTACGTGGATATGATCTATTGTGCTGTAGCCACTCCTGAATCCAGCTTGTTCTCTCGGTTGAGCCATGTCCAGTGTTACCTTCAAACGGTGTGAAAGAACTTTAGTGAAGATTTTATAAACCACTGATAGGAGGCTGATAGGTCTGTAGTTCCTGAGATCCTCAATGTCACCTTTTATATGCAGCAGGATCATTCTAGCGTTGTTCCAATCTCCAGGAATCTTCCCTTCATTAAGGCATCGAGTGAAAATTTGGGCGAGTACTGTTTCGATTTCTCCACTTGCTTCTTGTATGATGTCTACAGTAATTCCATCTTCTCCTGGAGCTTTTCCCCGCTTCATGTTCTTGATTGCATGTGCAACTTCTGCTGGGAGGACTGGAAGAACTCTGGTACTGGTACCTTTCATGATGTCTGGAGTATATGTATCATCCCTTTCATATAATTTGGAGTAGAAATCTTTCACTCTTGTCAAAATTTCGCCTCTATTTCTTGTTACAGAACCATCTTCTTTTCTCAGTGCCATAATCTGTTTTCTTCCCTTACTGAGATGTCCCTTTGCTATCTTTAGGCTTTGGTTGTTTTCAATTGCTTTCCTCACTAATTCACAGTTGAATTTTCTTACGTCTTCAGTGATACTTTTTCGTACTGTCTTGCAGAGATATATTCCACTTTGGAAGTCACATCTTCTTTAGTTGTCCTCATCTCTCTTCTTTTTGCATCAACATTTTGGTTTTTCCTGATAATTTGTTCACATGCAACTTGTTCTTAGACCCAACTAATTTTGTTTCTGTTTCCATAAGAGCTTTGGTTACTTTTCTGTTAACTTCAGAAATATCCACTTCTTTCGATGTTAGGCCTTCTAAAGCAGAGAATCTGTTCTTCAGTTCCAACTTGAAGGTATTATGGTGTTTTTTAAGGTTGGTTATGTCAAAACATTTTGTTTGTCACATGAGCTTGCCACGTTCAAGTTTAGTGTTGAGGTGCATCTTACATCTCACCAACCTATGGTCACTACGTGTGTTGAACTTGTTTAGCACACTGCAGTCTTCTATGACGAATTTTTTGTTACACATAATAAAATCAATTTCACTTGTCGTCCTATTTGGATGTCTCCATGTCCATTTCCTGTGCGGCTTTTTCTTGAAAAAGGAGTTCAAGATGAAAAATTCTTCTGCTTCTGCAAACTCAACGAGAGTATTTCCACGCTGGTTTCTGTTGCTGTGACCGAATTTACCTACTGAAGTTTTACATTAGAAAAAATGCTTTAATTTAATAAAAATGCATTGACTTACAATAGAAAATAATGCTTTAAGTTTTTCTTCAATTTTCCATTAACTTTTATTTTGTTCTGATGGATTTCAAAAACTTCCATTTTCGGTCGCCATCCCCCCCCCCCCGAAAAAAATTATATTTAAGCTCTCGGGCTTTCATTTCATTAGTTTAATCACACTCACGGACAATGAAATTTGCGCACCATGAAGAATGTATCGGATTGAACTGACATTTGATGGACGTATACAGATGAATGATACACATGATGGGAAAAAACAGAGCTGCAGGGCAATTACAGAGGGATCTGTGGCACGCAGTCCGGTAATCTTCAATAGCACGTCGCACCACATCGTGCGGCGATACATGCTGCAATACGGTCCGGCATGGAGGCGAACAGACGCCTAATGTTGTCCTGCGGCAGACTGGTCCACACGTGTTGGACGGTGTGCTCCAAATCCCGGATAGTGCGGCACGGCGGCTGCCGGCTTTTCAACTGGTCCCACGCATGCTCGATAGGGGACATGTCCGGGAAGCGGGCAGGCCGTGGAACTGTCTGGACATGACGTAGGCAGTCCTGGGGAACCCGAGCCGTATGCGAGCGGGCATTATCTTGCTGGTATGGCGCACCTGGAACCGTAGGATCTCATCCACATACCGCTGGCCCGTCAATGATCCACGTACCACTTCATGAGCTGATCGGCTATCGTAGGCAATTGCTCCCCAGACCATAATGCCTGCAGTGGGGGACTTGTGGCGCTCGATAGCTAGGTTGAGATTATGCTGCTGACCCGGGGACCTCTACACCCGGACACGATGATCATTGGTCCCCAAAACGAAGCAGCACTCATCGTTAAACACCACACGTCGGCAGTCTGTAGCGTTCCACGTCGCTCTGGCCTGGCACCACTGCACACGGAACCGGCGATGTTCCAGTGTTAAGGACCGTACACGTAAGGGGCGCTGGGACTGCAGATTTACTTCCGCGAGGCGTCGGGAAATAGTTCGTGGGCACACAGGAGCCGCTACATCTGCTTGTGTAGTGGACACGGTCCCCGTGGGATTGGTTCGTGCCTGGCACACGATCTGTCGAACCTCTCTACCGGTGGTCCTCCTGGTCTGTCCGGAGCCGCTCCGCCGTGTGGCAGTGCTGTCAAGTGTCCACTACTCCCAACACAGTCCGACGGTATGGTTAGAACGATCCACGTGGCGAGCTATACGGCGCACCGACCACCCTGCGGTTTTCAGCCTGATGACCAGGCCTCTCTCAAAGTCCGTAAGTTGCGTAAATCGACGTCTCTGGCGCAGGGCCAGTTCTAAACTGTTTGGCGCCCTAGGCAGGCAATCAATCAGCCTTGCGCCTCCAAAAATTTGTTATTCTTTGTGTGGCCAAACATATTGCATTTATTCAATAATTACACTGGCGCAAAGTGAAAAAGAACACCAAGAAGGAGACGTCTGATACCAACGAAATTTATACAGCATAATAACGGAATACAGAGGATAGCGGGATCAAAACATTATGGCAAAATACAGCTGTATTTGCTGGTAAACTGAAAAATAACATTTCCATATAACATGGTTAGTACGAGGTTGAACCGCCATGAACTGCGTCACACTGTGCAATTCTGGCATGGAGTCTGTCGTACAGATGTTGGATGTAAGTTTGGGGTATTGAGTTCCAAGCATCCTCAACCTGGACGCGTAAATCGGGGATGGTCGTGGATTGCCGTGGACACCGGATAAGTCGTTGTCCCATAAAATCCCACGCGTGCTCAATGGGGAACAAATTCGGTGAACGTGCAGGCCAGGGAATTTGTCTCACACCCTGAAGTGCATGTTGCGTTGCACGTGCCGTGTGTGGGCGTGCGTTATCTTGCTGGAAAACACCACGATGGACCCACCTTACAAATGGCACAACAACGGGCTGAATGATGTTGTTGATGTAGGAGGTGCTGTTTAACGTACCCGGTACAAACACTAGTCGTGTACGGGAGTGATAGCTGATCGCTCCCCACACCAGGAGACCAGGTGTATGCCTGTGTGTCGCTGGCGGATGCAAGAAAAGTGGAGACGCTCCCCTGTGCGTCTGCGACCACGCATACGGCCATCGGAGGCTCCCAAACAGAATCTGCTTTCATCGCTGAACATGACAGATCCCCATTGCGTTCTCCAGTGCAGACGTTGGCGACACCACTGCAGCCGTTCCTGACGGTGGGCTGGAGTCAGAGGTACACATGCCAGAGTCACACGTGCACGTAGTCCTGCATCCAGTAGACGGTTGCGGATTGTTCGCACAGTCCCCTCAGGTGCAACGGCAGCTCGGATTTGCGTCGCAGTGGATGTTCTGCTTGACAACGCCACTCTTCTTATGCGTCGATTGGTCCGCTCATCATTCCGTCTGTGACTCCCGGTTCCACGTCTTGTCGTGTGGGAATGTTCCTCTGACCATCTACGCCACCAACGTGCCACTACCGATACTTCCCGTCCAATTCGCTCCGCAGTACGACGATACGACCACCCGGCCTCGCGGATTCCGACTAGACAACCTCGCTCAAAGTCCGATAACTGCTGAAATCGTACACGTCTTCCATGTCCAGGCATTGCAGCTTCTTCAGAGTCTTTGCACGTGTCCGTACGCCGACGACTGATTACATTCACTTCGCCGTACTTCTTAAATACCACCGACGATAATTTGCATATTATGCCGTGCTGTGGCGTAAGCGCCCACCGGTTGGTCCCGAAATTAACATCACACTTACGTAAACTCGACCCCATTAACATATGTAAATTTTATGATCGTCCGCCAATTCCTTCTTGGTGTTCTTTTTTCACTTTCCGCTAGTGTATTTCAAGATGCAAAAATAAAATGTAAACTAAATAGAAAGAAATTAATCGAAACTACATCCACTTAGTCACTGGTCCAATGAAAATTAAATTAAAATTTCATTTTGCGTGCTCTATTTTTCGCTAAAATTACCAATAAGTGCATTCAAATCTATGTCACGTGCAATTTGTTTTCGATTGGTAATACATATAACCCAACAAGGTTCTTTCCTGCATCCAGCGACGGACAGGGAAAAAAGGAAAAGAAAAGAATTCTAGCGGAATGAATATAGTAGCAGAGCCTCTCTTGCTCCTGTCCTCGTTAGAAAATAGTCTGAGTGAGACACTTACTAACCGTTAGTTAGGAAAGCCGCTGCGGTAACGCAGTGGAATAAGCCCTGGCTTTTAACGATTCGTCCGAGAGGGAGCCCGGTTCGAATCCTGATCAGGCGTGGATGTTGAGTTTGTCATCGGCACTAGCTCTCTTCCTTCCGTGGAGACAGTGGCCCTAAACTGGCGACTGCTTATAGCTATCGAGTTGCTCACGGTGGTTATTAATCACCCCCTCCCCTCCCGTCCCAAAGAAAACCTTAGACGTTGAGCATTGCCACTATTTGTGATGGAAGAAGTGGGTGGCGTAGCATAGATATTTCCATTGAAAGCCGGATACTACAGAATCCATTTTCTTTAAAAAAAAATCTCGTGCCGCCCTCAGGCGTCGCCTGACTTCTCTGCTGCATAAGGACGAGCCTGGTTGATGGCAGTTTTTCGACAGATGCGCGCTTTCGTGGAGCGGTGGGAGTGGTGGTGGTGTGTGTGTGAGGGGGGATTTACCCCAAGATGACTTACCCATTCTAAAAAAAAAGGTCTCCGTTTCTCAATGAGTAAGAATTCGCAAGTTATGTCGAATGGGCAACAGAAAATAAAATTGTGTTATTACCTTTTTTTTCTCATTTATGAATTTATTTGATTTTATCAACTCTAAACCTTAGCGCCCCTCAAATGTTGGCGCCTTAGGCAGCTGCCTAGTTCGCCTAATGGTTGAACCGGCCCTGCTCTGGCGTCTATATATACCCGACATTCTTGTCACTCTGTACTCTTGCTTGCGTCGGCCGGTTCTTTTCGCTTTCATGGGGCAGATCAGATTATATGTACAGGATTTTAGGAAGGGAGTGCCTGACCTCAGGTCTTAAATAACCCTTATAAATAGGAAGCTAGGAGATTTGGACTAGAGTGCCCGATAGGAAAATGACACGGAAGCGAGGTATAACGAGGGAGGAAGACGCCCTTATTTATTACCGGGGGGGGGCGCAGTACCCGGGGTCCGACGGCTTAACGTGCCCATCCGACGCACGGCAGGTATTTTGTGGTTCGAACGTTCGTACCTGCCCAGGATCGAACCTGATGTTATCTCCATGGCAGTCACGAACGCTGACCACAAGGCTACCCGTGGCCCGCTCTTATGGGGCATCGACCACACGCCGGTTTATAAGGCTGCCGATTCGTGCTTGCGGCGCCCCCACGGGGTGTGCGGTCATGCGCACTTGCACCAAACGTGGATCATTTGCATACCAGCACGCACTCTAACTATTTGCAAAGTTTCGTAGTTGTAGCATGCTTTCTTCTAGGTGCGCAAATTTCATTGTCCGTGAGTGTATGTTGCAAAACAAGTATTTCAAAGTTTTCGTTAGGTGCTGCCATTGCTGAGTTTTTCGTTTGCTCAACACGTTTTGCCCAGAGCGCGCGCACGCGTATGTGTGTGTGTGTGTGTGTGTGTGTGTGTGTGTGTGTGTGTGCAAAAAATTTCCAATTATAGTAAAAGCCTGTTTGGCTAAGTTACCTATAGCGCTGGCTTCTGATTTTCGTCTGAGGTGGGCCCAGGTTTGATTCCTGGTGCTCTGCTAGTCCTATGGCGCTGGATCTTCCCGCTCCTTGGAACCAGTGCTCTTAAATTCCATAATTAGGGACGAGCGACTGCTGATTATAATATTTGGAGTTAATTATAGTGGTCGTTGATCCCAGACAAAAAAAAAAAAAAAAAAAAAAAAAAAAAATTTGTATTAATTTTTGGAACTTTTAATCAGAGAATACGCTATGTTAGAGGTTTGCGCAGACCTAACCTTTTTTTTTCATCAGTAAAGTGAAATATTAAGCAAAAACCTCAAACTTAAAGATACATGTACACCTGAAGCGCTGGCTTCTGATCATTCGTCATAAAATCAATGATAATTCCCACAGTACTCTATATGGCTCAGAATGCTGGATCTTAAGAGAAAAGGAAATGGATAAACTCAATGCTTTGGAAAGGAAATATCTAAGGAAAATCAATAAAACAAACTGGACAGAAAGAAAAACAAATGAAAAAGTCAGAGAACTTAACTTTAAAGAAACAATAATTACAGTACTAAAGAAGAACTAATTAAGCGGGTTTGGACATGTTAAAAAAAAGACTACCGAACATCAGAGCACATTTAAGGAGACAGGGGACTCGGGGCTAGACAATATTTTTGGGGCCCAGTATTAGTGGCACACTTAGAATTTCACTATGGGTCGATGAATAAAAATACCCCAGGAGAAAATATTCCTAAAATACGATGAGGAAGCCATAAAAATATCATCGCCATATTGAAGTGTGTATCCCATGATGCATGGACGAATCAGTGTTAGCAAGAAAATGTAAAAATGAATCATTGAAAAATGGATACCAGTTCTACTTTTAATACCTCGACCGCTCCCCTCCCCAGCCCCCAGGATTGGGTTCAGCTTCTTGAAATTATTTCAAGGTAGTGAACAAAATAATATGATCGAAATATCACGATTCAAACAAATTCTTAAGGTATGAAACTTTTCCCCAATTACAGATGTTACAACTTCTATAATGCTTTCGAAAGATTTGAGGGTGGACTGGGGGCGACTATATTTTTTGCTGACTCTTCAAGCAAAAATTGGAAAGAAATAGAATCTTTTTTTCACAAGGCAGTTTCTTATAGTTTTTGCTGTGCTCTCTGCAATAAATAATAAAAACTGTAGAACTCTCTCAATTCTTCAAGCATCCTGCATAATTCTGTGGCTCCCTGAAAATGTGGGGCCCGGGGCTGCAGCTCTCCTCTTAAATAGGCTCTGCCAAACATACAAGTATTATTAAATGGTAGAATAGAAGGACAGCACAGTAGAGGAAGACCAAGAAAGAAATGGATTGACAACATTAAAGAAAGCACCCACTTAAACTCTGTAACAGAACTACACAAAACGACACCAGACAGAAAGAAATGGCGAAAATTCGTCTTTGAGGAATTTAACCCGCCATAAGCGGAATATTAAGAAAGTGAAAAATTCCGGGCTCCTGCCGGGCCTGTCCTGGAAGGTTTAGCTCTTCGCTCCTGGATTAAAAATAATAATTCGTCTCACAAAATGAAGACTGATCTGCTAAATAATCAAATGACGAAGAAGTTCACTGAGTTTTTCCACCGCATCCATTAATTGCAGCTGAAACCGACAAGACGGGGGCCGTGAATCTGAAACGGGACGACTTAACCGTCAAAATCAAATTATGTTTTTACTTCTTTGGCTTTCGAAACTAAAACACTCGGGCTTTTTTTCTCTTCCAAGAAATGTGTACATAAACACAGTTTTCAGCTTCACGAAACCAAAACCAAAACGAACTTGTGGCGCCATTCATTTCTGCAACGGAGATGAGGAAGTTCGAAATATTTGTTTACATATTTAACAAACGAGGACTACCTTACAGGACTACCTTGTTTATACTTAAGTGTACAAGAGGAAAAGCGTTTACACATGCAACAGGAGTATGTAGTCAGGTATAAACCTCATCTGTGGGAGGAATTCCTACCAGAAATGGCACATCTCTCTGCGTTACATTTCTTTTACTATTAAAAGTAAGTCAGTCAATAGAGCAGCTTTGTTTCTCTTGAGTCTTTTCTGAATAACGGAAAATATGACAAAATGGAATGAAATTCGCGGACCACACAAGAAAGAATAAAAATGCATGTGCTTATTATAAGTATTATCGATTATTATTTCAGAGAGGTTTTGAATCCTAAAACTTAGTTTCCGTAAAAAGGAACGAACGATGCAGTTAATATGATATCTACTGAATGTTAAAAAGTCCGAAGCAGGTACCTGATATGCAGGGCCGGATGGAGCTCTTGCGGGGCCCTGGGCGAAATTTCATTGTGGGCACTAAAAGATAAATATCATATTTTAATAAAGTCGTTTCTGAATATTATCGTTCGTGAGGAAGGCACACGAACACTACCGTAAAGGCAAAACGATTATCTCAAAGAAGTATTTGCTTTAAGCTTTAGAAAAAAACCATAATACGGGCTGAAAGTTCAGAGAGAGAGAGAGAGAGAGAGAGAGAGAGAGAGAGAGAGAGAGAGAAAGAAAGAGAGAGAGAGAGAAAGAGAGAGAGGGAAATAGATAGAGAAAGATAGAAAGAGAGAGAAAGACAGAAAGAGAGAGAGAGAGAAAAAGAGAGAGGGGGAAGAGAGAGAGAGAGAGGGAAATAGATAGAGAAAGATAGAAAGAGAGAGAAAGACAAAGAGAGAGAGAGGGAGAGAGAGAGAGAGAGAGAGAGAGAGAGAGAGAGAGAGAGAGAGAGAGAGAGAGAGAAAGAGAGAGGGAAATAGATAGAAAAAGAGAGAGGGGGAAGAGAGAGAGAGAGAGAGAGTAAAAAGTTTTAAAATCTACGATTTTCTTTCCCGGGAGAAGAGGTTTAGGTTGCATTGTGACTCTTATAACAGCTTATTCACAAAATGATAAAAAAAAGATACCTGCTTAGCGGAGATTTTCTCATTGCGAATATTTTTGTATAGGAAATATAATAAGGATCCTCCTAAAATAAATTGGTATAAACAGTTTTTTCCCCTGATACATGTTTAGTGATTGATTTTTAATGCACAGTGGAGTAACTGACAAATTAGTGGCATTCTAAACTTTTATACGTGTTCATATACGAAAGTTGCCTTTTCCTTTTTTTCAATTTCTTGTAATGTTGGAAAATTGGCCTCCATATGTAGTCCGAAAGTAACTTGGATACTTGGATATTGTTCTTTTCATTTCCTTAAATTTAAGTGTCAGGTTTTCACACAACTTGTTGGATATATAAAAGTAGGGGACCACAAAATGATGAAATTTAATTTGCTATTTCATGAATGCGGAGAAGATTAAGGTGGTTACGAAAATCATTTCGAATCTGCAAATCTCAGTGTCCGTACGACGAACAGGGGGGATAACGTATTCAAAATTGGGGAGATTGGAAACAAACAAAAAACTTCAAAAATATATTTTTAAGGGCCTTGCGCTCCAAAAGTTACAAAAAAAAATGTAGTTAAATTTTTTTTACCGAAAATTATTTTGTTTTCTAAACTGCGGGGTCCCCTAAAGGCGCGGGAACCGGGGCGACCGCCCCAGTTGCCTCTATGGTCCAGCCGGCCCTGCTGATATGCCTAATTTTTTCGAACTCTTTAAAAACTTCAGTTACATATTTTATCGGAGCATAGCTCATAGCAGATTTGGTGATTCCTTTTTTTATTGGAGGTTTAACGACCACCGTGAGCAACTCAATGGGCTATAAGCAGTCGCCCGTCCCTAATTTAGGGTCCCTGGTTCCAGGGAAGGGAGACAGCCAGTGCCGTAAGACAAACACAACATCCATGCCTCACCGGGATTCGAACCCGGACCCCTTACGGACAAATGATCAGAGGCCAGCGCCTTAGACCACTGCGCCACCGGGGCGGCGATTTAGTGATTCAAAATCCATGTACGTAAGGTACTTGAATGTTCATTTTCCCATTCGAAAATGTATTTGTTTCCATTTCAGAATTTCCTTTGGGGAAGTCTCGCGGGACCTTAATAAACGCTCCGCGGGCCACTGATTGGAGACTCCTGCTCTGGAGGAAGCCTAGCGTTATTTGCAATAAGTGGTAGAGAACGTTTCAAGAAAGTCTGAAACGGGTCGAGCCAGGCCGCAAACTGAAGATTCTGTGCCGGCCGCGTGTCCAGCCGGTCCGGACAGGGCTTTACAAATGAAGGCCCGTGCAGACCTCTACGTTATGTTGTCCAAATGGACCCGGGTTGAAGTCCCGGGTGCGGCATAGGTGATGTGCTTATCTTACGGCTCTAACTATCTCCCTTCCCTGGAACCAGTGACCCTAAATCAGGGACAAGCGACTGACTGCCCGTCGAGCTTCTCACGGTGGTCGTTAAACTCCAAGCAAAAAAAGAAAAAGATGCTTATGAATCTTCAGCTGAATAGCACTGGAACTTTGAAATGATGTGTGGAAATGTTTACACGTGCATACAATTTAAAACGTTTTTGACGTGCCGAGTTACTAAGTTTTCCGTGGGCATTCCAACAGAAATAGCAGCCCCAGTGTTCCTCTGCATGCGTCGTCATTGCAAGAAGGCAATGCATCTCCATCACTTCTAAAATCGAAGACTGGGATTCCCCGCCCATGAACATTCATCACTGTAATGAATACATACCTCCTGAGGAGGCAGATGTACAAGGTCTCGGAACACGTTATGCTGCGCCTTCTCCGGAGACATTTGCGACAAAATTTGCGGATAGATTTCTTGGAACACATCTCTCTAACGCAACAAAGAATGATTCCAGAAACCCTCTGGGGTCTTTCCGTAATCGAGTTAAGGTTGTTTTTTTTATATAACCTGAGTTCTCATCCTATTAGGTACACCCTCACATCGTGTCTGCGGAAACGTACGCTCACGATTCTTTTTGATGAATCCTTAAAGGTTTAGTACCTACATGCCTGTGATCCACTGGACTTTTGTAACGGGGGAAAAAATAGAAAAATAACTAGAAGCGGGAACAGGAAAGAGCAATAAAAAAAGTGGAAAAATTAAGAGTTTTAGAAGTGTACGATTTTCCGTTAAGAGAGGAAGTTACAAGCTGTCCTAAAGTATCAGCATTACTGTTGTCATTCCTCTACAACCTCGGAAGCCCCGTGCTGGACAGCCGAATGAAAAGGAGGGAAAGAACCAGAAAACGGCAGAACCTGGAGAGAAAGAGAGAGAGAGAGATCGAAAAAATAATAGCAAAGAACTACACAAAGAACACCAGGTGCAGATACAACAATCAGTTCTTAAGAGTTTTTTTTTTTTTTTTCACTCATACAGTTACATTTTTTTTTTATTCTTCAATTTCGCAAAAGTTCTAGACTTAGAGATGAAAGCTTCCTAAGTTTATGGAATTTAAAAAATTTCATCATTAATATGTAGAAAATGCAGCCCCACCCCTTTTTCTTTAAACCCAAGTACCGAACTTTTCGTCTTGAAATCCTCAGATTATCAATTAAAAAAGTTATAAATTTAGTTTCCGCGGATCAGTGGCGCACTCAGTGGGGGTGGTCCTAGGTCCCTGCCCTTCCCATGAGATATCACTTGGTCCTTTGTTCTTTGTTATTGGCTGCTAAATGCTTTTAAATACACTCATCGTAAAAATAAAAATAAAAAAATAGTTGCACCCAGAAGGAAGCAACCGACAGCAATGAAACTTGGTGGGTAGGTTTGACATCGTGAGACATGTAAATAATTCAAGTATCACGCTTGTCCTCTCATGTGACGCAAGCAAGGAGGGGTCGTAGCGTTGTGCCTGACTCGCTGCATAAGGTCGTCCTGTTGCGCGTGCTTGCCATTCTGACTCTTGCTGTTGTGTTGGTTGCATCCTTTGCAAGTGAAGTATGCCTCAGAGAAAAGTTCGGAAGCGATGCGGGGAGTTTGAGAGGGGCCGCGTCGTCGGGCTCCGGGAAGCGGGATTATCACCGTATTGCGCGTCATGCCAGTCGTGCGGATATCAGCATAGCACCCTGTTGACGGCAATGGATAGAACAAGGCACGCAGCAGCGACAGGAAGGGTCTGGGAGACCTAGATGAACCACGGAGAGAGAGGACCAACGGGTTGTCCGACATGCGCGTAGTGACCCAACAGCCACGATTGCGGACATTCAGCGAGCAGTGGTTCCCTCCATGCATCGTCCGATCAGTGCCAGCAGCATTGGCAGACGGTTGGACGACGTAGGACTACACGCACGCAGAACGTTACGACGACTGCCCTTAACACCATTGCATCGTCGCCAAAGATTGCAATTGTGTCGTGCCAGACTGTCATGGAGCCACTGAGAATGACAGCGGGTGATCTTCATTGACGAGTCCCGCTTTTGTCTTGGAGGAGACGACCAACGAATTCGTGTGTGGAGGCACCGTGGTCAGCGCCAAGATGAACGGTTAGTTGTCGAGCGTCACACGTCTAGAAAGCCTGGTGTCATGGTGTGAGGTGTAATTGCCTATAATGACAGATAACCTTTGGTGTTCATTACAGGTACTTTGACAGCTCAACGTTACGTTAATGAGGTCCTGCAATCAGTGGCCCTACCTTTTCTGAATGCTAACTCCGGTGCGATTTTCCACCAGGGCAAAGCTGATCAGCATACTGCTGTTGTGTCGAGGGCTTGCCTTCAAGGCACTGTCACTCTGCCATGGTAAGCTGCATGGCTAGACCTATCGCCGATTGAAAATGTGTGGGATGCTATTGGACGCGTTGTCCACACTCCACCCCTACCGCACGATCTGCAGGAACTGCGTGAGAAGATTTAAGCTGCATGGGATGGCTTATCTCAGGACACCATTAGGAACCTGCACAACTCCATGCTGAGACGTCTGGTATGCTGTGTGAGCAAACATGGCGGCCCGACGCCATACTGACCGACACTACTTATTGACGTGTAGCTCAATAAATATTGCTCATATCAGTCTCAATGTTTAATCATTTATTGTTCCTGGCAACCTTCACCTTCCTCCCAAATATCATTGCAATCCGACACGTCTTTCTGGGTGCAACATTTTTTTTTGACGATGTGTGTATAATTTTACGAATCATTGGAAACGCACTTTAATATGGCTGAGTTATTTTTATTTCTCCCCATTATTTTGTGGAATGTTTCCTCCTGGGTGTTTTTATTTGCAGCTTCAAAATTTTGAGCCACCACTATGAAGAAATCCTTGATGCGTCACTGCTGCAGATTATACGCCGATGCAGATAATACGTAGTTTTTAAAAATAAGGTTTTTGCTACACTTCGAACTTCAAGGAAATCCGCCTCGTAATTGCCAGGAGAGGCTGCATATTTGGAAAATTGCTAGAAATGCGTTAACAGGAATACGAAGATGGAGGTGCGCAAACAGTTGGAAAGAATTATTTTCTCTCTTTACTTGCGAACATTTTGACAGAAAATACGACGCAATGAATGCGAAAATATTTGCTCTCGCTGACGATCACGTGCTGTGGGAAGCTCAAATCACACTCGTTTGTAGGTGTCGCACGCCTGACTATAGAACTCTCAGATCTAACTACGGAACTACGTTAATACTAAAAAAATTCATAATTACTGCTCTTTATTCACTTGAAGGTAACAGAAAAACATTTAAAAATAAAAGTTTTTTTTACTTCGGACTGCCGGAACATCCTGTGAATAGCGCCTTTTCCGTGCGAAATTACGGTCCGTGATCAAAATCACGAGTAAGGATTATATAAAGGGCTTCCCGACAGCAGTAAAGTAAATCCCATGCAAAAAAAAATCGATGTAACGGAAATGGGTAACGGAAGTAGTCAAAACCATTGTTTTCTACTAGATTCGCGTGACGTCACAGTTGATGACCGCTTGAGCCCAGAAACGCTCACAGCAACCAAACAATAAACACGACGTGTGCCCCAGTGAAGCAGCGGTTGCTGTCGCATTACTCTTAACAGAAACCAAACTTGCAAGAAACAGATTTTGAAACAAATATATCATCTGCTCACTTCGTCATTCGACTGCTAGCTGCTGTTGAGACTGAAGGTTCATTTAATAGATGAAACCCCGTACTTATTACGAGGGGATATTGAAAAGTTCTCGACCTAACCCACTTTCTGTAATTGTAGCATTATTTTGTCACTGCAGCTCGGAGGAGTGTTGTTTTGTTTTGTAAAGTGCCAATTTTCATACTAATACCTCTTTTTTTGCAGATGGTTGGCGTCCTAAACTGAAACACGTCAATGCAGAGTGTTGAATTTTCGACTGTGGAACTCCCGGCTGTCATGAAATCTCTGTTCCTGCAGAAGAAAACTGCAAAGGAAATTTAAGAGTGTGTATGACGCAAACATTAAGTGACAAGTGCCCTTCATATTCCACTGTGAAGAAATGGTGTGCCAACTTTTAGCGTGGAGACTGAGACCGAAGGTGCAGCAAGATCTGAGATTCCTTCAACAGTGACAATACCCGAAATTGTTGATCGTGTTGATGACTTGATTTTGTCAGATCGGCGAATCTCGGCTAAAACAATAGCGGAGACACTGGAGATATCCAGGGAACGTTTTGGGTTCATATTTCACGAGCACTTGGATATGCAGAAGATGTCAGCAAAGTGGGTGTCCTAATGCTTGAACGCCGATGAGAAACGAAAACGAGAGGACACTTCCAAATATTGGTTTTGCAGAGTTTTGAGCGATCTTGTGATAATTTTGCAGCGACTTGTCACTGTTGATGAAACGTGGTTACATCACAACGATCCAGAGACGAAACAACAGTCGCTACAATGGTGGCACTCGGGTTCTCCACGGCAAAGAAATTCAAGACTCAAAGGTCTGCAGGAAAGGTCATGGCAAGAGAGTACAAATCATGAATCTTTACGATCCAGAGACGAAATAACAGTCCCTGCAGTAGCGGCACTCGGGTTCTCCACGGCCAAAGAAATTCAAGACTCAAAGGACTGTAGTAAAGGTCATGGCAACGTTTTTTTTTTTGGGATTCGAAAGGCGTTTTACTGACAGACTATCTCCCGAAGGACCAAACAATAAATGTTGAATACTATTTCAACTTGTTGTGACGATTAAAGGAGGTGTTGAAGGAAAAAAGGGAGGAAAACTGCGGAAAGGTGTTTGTTTTCTTTTTGCAGGACAATGCGCCGGCTCACAAGGCTGGCAAAACAATGGTTGTTTTGAGGGACTGGGGTTTAAGTGCATAGACCATGCACCCTACTCACCACACCTTGCTCCAGCGGACTATTTCCTGTTCCCAAACTTTAAAAAAGTTTGAAAAGGAAGCATTTTTCAATGATATCAGCAGCAGAGCAGTATTTGAGTGATCAAACTTCAGAATATTTTTAGGAAGGGTTAAAGAAACTCCAGAAACGCTGTGCTAAGTCTGTTGAACTTCGGGTTGAATATGTGGAATAGTCTGTAAGTTTCATGGCTCTAGCCCATTTCCTTCTTGGTGAGGCCGAGAAGTTATCAGCATCCCCTCGTGCGGTTTATACTTCATACTGAATATAAAAACGCTGGTCCGCATTAAGTTTGATTCTTGATGCTATGCATCTTTTCCGACAGCAATAAAATAAATCCCATGCATAAAATTTCGATGTAACGGAAATGGGTAACGGAAGTAGTCAAAACCATTGTTGAAATATTGTATGATATTTGAGTGCTGTCACATGAAGTGATGGAACAATGGTTAATTTCATTGTTACTCAACAATGCATTTTGCTAAACTATCGCCGAACATTATTTCATCACGTTTTACATATACGTAACAAAATCTTATTGCAATCTACGTAAATTATGAGATTCTGATGCTAGATGTGGTAAAAGCCAATACAAAAATGTATTTTGATGCTATGAAAATGGTGCGTCGTAGCGAAATTTGGGGAGAGGGGGTCGAGAGAAAGCCAAATTTTGACAGCAGATACCCTCTCGTCAATAGCAGGTCATACGATCTCCGATCAAAAAGTTCCGAGACTAGGCTGATATACAATACAGTACTTATGTTACTTAAATCTGGCTATGGTCTACCTCAAAGTAGTCTCCTTGGGCAGCGATACACCGCTGCCAGCGTTTTTGCCACTGCTGGAACGCTCCCTGGAAGTCCTGTTCGCGAATCGTGTCAAGCCAAAACCCCCTGGAAAGAAAGCCCCAGCGCGCGAACTACGAAGGGGTGTGACGTCACGGTCAAAGGGCCATCGCATCTCTCTCTCCAGAGAGGTCAAAGGGCAGACGTAAAGGGAATACCGATATTACCTTCGCGTTCATGCTGCGTTGATCAGTATTGGGCTTTCGGTAGTCGTGCACGTGAGTAAGCATTTTTATACAACATGCCTGGAAAATATTGAGTGCCTTTATACAGATCTAATTACAAAGCACATTCAAAGGCCACTGTTTTCAGCTTTCCTGAAGGTGAAAGCTTTCGAAGAAGGCGAATTTCTTCCGTACCAATGAAGAATTTTAAACCCACCGTGAGTTCAAAAGTTATTTAAGCCTAATTGTTCTCATGACAGCATTTTCTGCTTTCATTGTAAATACAATTATAATTTAATGAATTGTTAGTCGTTTTTTTTTTTGTTTTATTGACGGAGTAAAATTTAAGGGCTAGCCTTCCGATTATCAGCTCATTATTTATTGTCGTTTAAATAATGGTATTACTTACCATTCAACATTTCATTTCCATAAAGTAACACATGTAGTTATTTTTCTTTACAAAATTCGTAGTTAGAAGTGTTCAAACTGAAAAAAAAAAAAGAAAAAAAAAAAGATGTACGTATATTATCAGCGCATCAAGTACTAAGATTAACCAGGCAAAGAAACTGGCAATACATAATTACGTTATTTATTAATCAACATTTCATGTCCGTAAAACAAATATCATTTTTCTTCTTAAAATTGCTGTGTATCAGTGTCCTAATTAAAACAAGGATTCGCACGAAATGTACAGAACTACTTGATGCACTGGTAATCATTTGAAGGCTAGCCCAAAGAAAAGTTTATTGGAATGTCCAACAAATGTATCCGAAAGTTTGGAATTAATATATTCCATGTTCATTTGACAAAGAACTTTTTCCTAAATGAATTTAATTTATAATTTATAATTTTTTTTTTAGAGATAGTTGCAAGATCTATCTCTAAAAAAAAACATCTTACCGTATTTTCAGTAAATATACTCACTAAATTGAGCACACATCTTACCGTATTTTCAGTAAATATACTCACTAAATCGAAAATTTTGCTTTCGCGTTCGTTATGTAATTACGGAAGTCTTTTCTTTTTTTCTTTCATTTTAATAAATCGAACGCGTAGGGAATTTCTAAAAGTTTTAACTGAAATGATTATGTTCATACAGTCCTACCAATTTGACCATTAACGCACTTAAAAAGATCGTAGTTGCAAAAATGCTTAACGTAAAATGCTGGGGTTTTCACGTTATGCGCGAAAAAACTTATTTTTTTGTTCCTTTAGCCAAATTGAAAACTAAAGGAAACATTTCATGAAATTATTTCCCAGCACAAGAACAAAACTTTGGAATTCCCCGATTTACGGATATCATTCCTGGAAACTGAGAAAAAAAGATGAAAGCTAAGGATGTAATCTTTTGATGTTATCTAAGGGCAAAAAATACAGAGAAAAAAAAACCCGGTCGATTTATTGTTGTGTGCGCAAATTGTCTAGTATCGCACTCGAGAAATTATTTCTCTGCGTAAACACCGCGGTATTTCGTCGGCGTTTTCAGGAGCGGAGAGCTCGAGGCTCGAGTCGGTCGGCCCACTAGCTCTGACATCACAGACCAGTTCGGAGGCTTTCTTAATCTTCAGGGGGTTTTGGTCAACGCACCGTCTGCTATTCGCGCTGGATCTCGTCTACGGTTTCAAAATGGCGACATTGGATCTCGTCCACGGTTTCAAACAGCTTCAGCTTCATCTTCGGGAACAGAAAGAAGTCAGAAGGGGCCCATATCCGGCGAGTAAGGCGGGTGAGGAAGGCTAGTCATGCTGTTGCGGCTGCAAAACCACCTTCACCACCGTCTGACGAAGATCTTGACAGAGTTCGACACGGAGCGCCTTCTGTTTGGTGTTCAGAATCTTTGGCACAAACTTTGCAGCAGTGCAGTGTATGTTCAAAACCGACGCCAGAATTTCTTGCACGGTTCCATATGACACATTGACGATGGTAGCAATGTCTTGAATGGTTCTCCGACGATCCTCACGCACCAGTTCCCTGATTAATTTTGTGCACATTTTCGGGTGTTTTGCTCATGGACGGTCGCCCTGGCCTCTCGTCGTCTTCCAGTACCGCTCTTGAAGCGCGAGTGCCCCTCAAAACACCTCGCACGACTCATTGCTTCATTGCCATAAGCCGGCCGCAACATTTAATACGTCTCCGTTCCCGATTTGGCGAGTTTGATGCAAAATTTGATGTTTGCTTGCTGCTCTAGTTTGCAGTCCATACCGAAATCGCAGCTGTGTTCTGCACGTGGTCACCAAATATAGTGTAGCACAGCTACCGATGTTCACAGGACGAAGCCACTCGGCACAATGGCTCATGAAAGCCACTGCCCTCGACCGCTGCTCGCGCATCCGCGTGCTGCCATCTGTTGGCGCGCTACGTACCTATAGTCTCGTAACTTTCTGATCGCACTACGCAGTATGTATAGTATGTCAATAGCAGGTACCCCCTCCCCCTTAGAGAGCCTGCTATTGACGAGCACTTTAAAATGATATATAACACGATGGGGTGTAACGTATAGATATCCTAGGCCAAAAGTTGCCAATCCCCCTCACTAACACACTTGCGATTTAGTTTTCTTTATATCTTGAGGCCACATTTTAGCTTGCACATGCGCAGATAGACTTTTGAAGTTATATCACATATAATGAGTGTCAGTGACGTTTATTACGTTCGTCTAGATCTGAATGATATATAATAATAATAGTACTAATGGTAATAGTAATAATTGTAATAATAATAAATATTGTTTTCGAAAAACTAAACAGTCAAAAAACTTACTATTGTCTCAGCCATAGTTTGGTAAATATTTATTTTTATGACTCACATATGTTTTTTCACCGGTTTTACGACAATAACATTAATTAATCCACCTACCCAAGTACCTCTCAAAGTCGGGAATTAGTGAACTTTTTTGTTGTTATGATTTAATTCCACTTAGTATGGTTCAGTGTGGTTGTGAGTGACGCGAATAAATACAATGTGCTGTACGTAAATAAATGTATACTCACGAATAACTTGTTTTATTCCACACCCACAAAGATCTTGGAATGTGAAAGATGCGTTGGATAAATTATCTACAGAGAGTATCAAGGTACTCTCTTGATTTTTTTTAAACCCCTGTGACTTTGGGATCCTAACATGAAATACGAGGTGCAAAAATTAAGAATGAATCATGATCGATTTGGCAGCAAAAGAATTTTTGAGCAGGAATAAAAGCAAGAAAGATGACACCGAATTTTCGGATGTAATAAGCACGTCTTTTGAATCCGTTCCGACGCGAATTAAATTTATCAAAACTATTCAAAGTCAATGGAACCGGTTTGGAAAACAATCAACCGGTTCCAACAATCGGTAAAACATCCAGGAAGAGAAACATCTACTTAGTTCTACTAGCGGCTAAAACGCATGTCACGAAAGTTAAGCAAGTTAGTAAAATCATGCAATGCATTGATTATGATACGCTTTCCAACATACCAGAAATTATTACTCAAGTTATGTGGATAATGGCTGTGGAATAAAAATCGCTCCAGTGCCCTGACCTTTGATCCATTTTGATGATATTCAACAGAACCGGTTAACTATACCTCCGGAACAACATGATAACGTTTTATCGCAATCCAAGCATTTTAGGTAAGTTATGATGCACAAGGGCAATGGAATGGATCCCACTCCAGTGTCCTGACCTTTGAACCCATTTCGCCCATTTTCAATAGGGTTCGTCCCCCAGTGGCTCCCTACCACATACTAAAATTTCATCGAAATCGAACCATTTTTACGCAAGTTGTGACGCATAAAGGCAATGGAATACATCCCGCTCTTATGCCCTGTCTGACCTTTAACCCCATTTCGCCCATTTTCAATAGGGTTCGGGCCCAGGTGGTTCCCTACCACATACTAAAATTTCATCGAAATCGAATCATTTTTACGCAAGTTATGACGCATAAAGGCAATGAAATGGACCCAGCTCCTATGTCCTGACCTTTGACCCAATTTCACCCATTTTCAACAGGGATCGTCCCCAGGTGGTTCCCTACCACACACTAAAATTTCATCGAAATGGAACAATTTTTACGCAAGTTATAACGCATGAGAGCAATGGAAATGATCCCGCTCCTATGTCCTGACCTTTGACCCTGCTTCGCCCATTTTCAACAGGGTTCGTCCCCAGGTGGTCCCCTACCACATACTAAAATTTCGTTGAAATAGAACCATTTTCATGTGAGTTATCGTGCAGACGGATGGACGGACGGACAAAGCTGGAGCATATACGCTTCTTCAACCTACGGTTGGAAAGCGTAAAAAATGGCGAATAAAAAGTTTCTAATAGTAAAAGGCACCAGAGACAAAGAGATTTTCAAATCGAATTGTTCAAAGGAGAAATATAGAAGGAAACATGATATAAGTATACGTCTGCTAGCGGAAAAATTTTGCATTATGGGAAATTTGAAAATAGGCAAAAATTATTCTTCATGCAAAAAGCTATGCTGAGGAAAAATAACTTTTCAAATACGTCTCCCGGGACCAAAGAGAGAGAGAGAGAGAGAAGGTTTCGGCCTTTGTGCAGCTAGCGGGAAATCTTTGCGTTATTTAAAGAGGATAACGCTCCACAACTCTGTTGTAGCGAATGACATACAGTTAAGATGAAATTTATCACTAGCGTTTTAGAAGTGGCGATAGAGCTGCAAACTGAAGTACAAAAACACCACCTACAGACAGAACTGTGAACTACAAAAACACCACCTACCGACAGAACTGTGAACTACAAAATTCCTCATACACTAGCCTAAAGTGTTCTACGAGTTAAATGACATTCGGCGTTGAAAGAATTTTTTAAATCGCACATGTAAAAGCAGTGATGTTGAGAAAAACAGATTAAGCATTTGCTCCCCTAGCGGCGAAATTTCGCACTATTTTGGGAAAAAAAAATACACACACAGAGTTTGCATAGTTAGTTGTATCTGACCGAAGAAGAAGATTTTCAGTCGGGTTTTTTGTCCCTTAGATATTGCTGTAAACGGAAATTTGAACTTACGCCCTCTGGTGGCAGACTTGTGCGCTAAGAAAAGTTTGAAATTATGTAAAACATTTCGCAGCGGAAACCCTTTTCAGCAAAGAAATTTTTTCTCAAATCGGACTTTTATAGAAGCAGAGATATCAACAAAAATAGGAAGTGCGTTTACGCCCCTGGCGGAAAAAACATGCATTATTTTAAGAAGAAAGTATTCTCAAAAGGTTTTTCAATGCGAGCGGTATCGGTCCACGAAATAATTTTTTCGATCGAGTTTTCATAAGCTCAGATTTTGCTACAAATACACCAGACGCAGAATTTAACACTTATGCCCCCTAGTGGCCAATATTAGAAATTACATGCAAAGCATTTCCCATCAGCAGCTGTATCCGGTGCAGAAAGAATTTTTCAAATCGGAGTTTTAGAAGCAGAGATACCGGGGAAAGCGCAATTTACCATTACGCCAGCTAGCGGAAAGTCAATAAATTACTTGAATTTTTTTGAAATTATATAAAAAAACATGTCGCACCGGAAACTCTATCCAACAAAGAAACATTTTTCAAATGGGACCATTAGAAGCATAGATATTGACAAAAATAAGATATACATCTACCCCTCCTCGCGGAGAAACCATACATTGTTTTAAGAAGAATAAAATAAAGGGTCATCATTATTCCGAAAAGGTTTGATACTACTCACGTTCGAAAAATTTCGGCAGCCCCGGTGGCGCAGTGGTCTGAGCGATGGCCTCTGATCATTCGTCCGAACGAGGTCCGGGTTCGAATCCCGGTGAGGCATGGATGTTGTGTTTGTCTGACGGCACTGGCTCTCTCCCTTCCCTGGAGCCAGTGACCCTAACTTAGGGACGGGCGACTGCTTATAGCCCATTGAGTTGCTCACGGTGGTCGTTAAACCTCCAATCAAAAAAAAAAAAAGAAAAACTCGGCGTGAGTAGTATCGGTCCACGAAAGAATTTTTTTCAATCGATATTTTAGAAGCTCAGATTTTGCTGCAAATACATCAGAAGCAGAAATTAACACTTATGCCCCTTGTGGCCAAACCATTCTTTACCAAAAATTAGAAGCTATATGCAAAATATTTCCCATCAGGAGCTGTACCCGCTGCAGAAATAATTTTTCAATTCGGAGTTTTAGAAGCAGAGATATTGGGGGAAACGCAATTGACTTTTACGCCCCCTAGCCGAAAATCTATGCGTAACTTGAAAAAGTGAGTATACTTAAAATAATCTTCGGCATGAATGGAATCGAAAGGTAAAGAATTTTTTAAATCGGATGCTTAGAAGTAAATATATGGAATAAAATGTATTCTGAATTCGATATCATCTCCATTTACGCCCTCTAGTAGCGAAATTGTGCATCGTACAAAAAAAAAAAAAAAAAAAAAGCGAAATAAAGGGTCATCATTCGCACATTTCAAGGTTCCTAATGCGAAAAGAATTTTTCAAATCGGACTGATAGTTGCAGAGATATGGTGTCTAGAGACAGACGGACGGACAAACCCATACATAAGCACGATTTTTTTTTTTTTGCAAAATACGCGCTAAAAAAAGAACTGTTAATGGGGTCATTTCAGAGTATCAATGTTTTCTTACTTCAGCATCCGCTATAAGAAATTCGTAACATCTGTATAGTCACGAGCCATAGTATTACAAGCCCGTACTTTACAGCGTATTGGGCCGCCTTTTGCCGTGACAACCCCTTGAACTCTGCATGGTATTATTGATTCTACTATACCGCTGAAAGTATTCTCGATGTTCTGTACCAGTTGGACGGCCCGAAGTTTGGTGACGGAGTGAGGTACTGGCGAGAACCGGCTCTAACATAAAAGTGATTTTATAGGTTTTGTTGATTTGCATCTTTACGTTAACTTCCAACTTCCCTTAAAGTTTTGCGTAAATATTAACTTTAAACGTCACTTCAGCAATACAGCGAGGGTTCATTGATATAAGTCTACTTACGGATATCAAAACAGCTTTCATGACTGGAACTATATTATACAGTGGAAGTACACACTCAGTGTCTTCCACTCCGTAGTCAGGTTAGCCTTGCCGCTAGTATAGGTAGGATGTGGAGGTGAGAGTGTTTTCAGTGGGGAAAAGGAAACTGAGTGATGTCCACGAAAACAATCTCTATACCATGATATGGCCGTCGAAGTCCAGTTTACATCAAAGCGTGCAGTCTGGTTGCAGCTGCCTACTCCCGCGGCATCGGATACGGACCTGCCCGTCAGCATATTAGAGCTGGAACCTGGACTCATCGGAATAGCGGACTCTTTCCCAGTCTTCTTATGACCAGCTAGGATTCTCCCGTACTCACTGCAAGCGGAACTGTCGATGACGGTCGATTAACGCTGACACGTGAATTGGCAGCCGATTCCTCAGACTCATGCCTAACAGCGTCATCTGATTGCCCTAACAACATCTTCTCATGCTTAACAACGTCTTCTGATTGCCCTAACAGCTCAACAGCTTCTTCTCATGCTTAACAGCGTCTTCTGTTTGCCCAAACAGCTTCTTTTCATGCTTGACAGTGTCTTTTGATTGCCCTAACAGCGTCTTCTGATTGCCCTAACAGCGTCTTCTGATTGCCCTAACAGCATTTTCTGATTGCCCTAACAGCTTCTTCTCATGCCTAACAACGTTTTCTGATTGTCCAAACAGCTTCTTCTCATGCTTAACAGCGTCTTCTGATTGCCCTAACAGCTTAACAGCTTCTTCTCATGCTTAACAGCGTCTTCTGATTGCTCTAACAGCTTCTTCTCATGCCTAACAGCGTCTCGGAAAGGTTTTTTTTTTTTTTTTTTGATTGGAGGTTTAACGACCACCGTGAGCAACTCAATGGGCTATAAGCAGTCGCCCGTCCCTAATTTAGGGCGACTGGTTCCAGGGAAGGGAAAGAGCCACTGCCGTAAGACAAACACAACATCCATGCCTCACCGGGATTCGAACCCGGACCCCTTACGGACGAATGATCAGAGGCCAGCGCCTTAGACAACTGCGCCACCGGGGCGGCAGCTGTTTTCGGCATGAGAATGACAAGTAATAACGATTTAAGCGATTTTCAACGCGGTGTCATAGTTGGCGCTCCATAGTATTTCGGAGGTAGAAACGAAGTTCGGATTTTCACGGACGACCATTGCAAGGGTGTACCGTGACTACAAGAATTCCTGCAAAACCTCCAACCTACGATACCAGTGTGGCCGTAGAAAGACGTTGGGTGAACATGACCATCGTCGGCTGTCAAGAATCGTTTCACGCGATAGGCGTGCAACACTCTCGCAGGTATAATCGATATTCATTGCTGGAGCCTCAACACGCATCAGCGCCCGGACTGTGCAACGTACCCTGCACGATAAGAGGCCGACGCCCAACTCGAGTCTCCTTGATGAGTGCACAACATGGAGCTATGCGCCTCGCTTGGGCACGGCAACACCGCCACTGGACACCTGATGATTGGAAACAAGTAGCCTGGTCTGACGAGTCGCGTTTCCAACTGTATTGGGCAGATGAAAAGATTCGTGTGTGGCGCAAACCCCATGAAGCCATGGATTCCGCCTGTCAACAGGGAACTGTACCTGCTGGTGGTGGTGGTGGTGGTGGTGGTGGGGGGTCTGTAATGGTATGGGGTGTGCTTAGCTGGACTTCACTGGGACCCCTGGTACGTCTACAAACGTTTGTGAACGGCCAACGGTATGTGCGCATCCTTTCTGACGAGGTACACTCGTTCATGTTTTGCATTCATGCTGATTGGTTGGGCATGTTCCAACAAACAATGCACCTCTGCACAAGTGTCGGGACTCCACATTATGGTTAGAGAAGCATTCATCTGAGTTTGTGGTGTTGCCATTCCCACCCAAGTCCCCAGATCTGAACGTGATAGAACACATTTGGGATGCTATGCAACATGCTATCGAACACAGGAATCAGAGACCTCGGAATACACCCGAATTGTGGAACGCTCTGCAGGAAGTATGGTGTGCATTGCTTACAGCATATTTACAGTAGCTAGTGGAGCCTATGCCCCGTCGTATTTCTGCAGTCCTGCGCTCTTGTGGGGGACCTACCAAGTATTAAACTGGTGTACCAGTTTTTCTGGTACTTCCGTGTATATCATCATTGTTAACCATTATTAAACCACTGCTTGATGAAGGTCTCCCCAAGTTTCTTTCACAGTCTGTCTTGGACCAGTCTCCTCCATGCTACCCCCGCATGCTTTCGAATTTTATCCATCCGTCTTCCACGTGGTCTTCTTCTGGGTCTTTCTCCGTTCCTTGGAATCCAGTCTAAAATTCTGGTTGTCCATCACTGGTTCATTCTCCTGGCAATATGTCCAGCCCATTGTCATTTCAACAATTTTACTCTTGTCATTTTCCTTATCCACGAGATCCTCTTCTTATCTTTCTTAGTTACACCAAGCATGCATCTCTCCAGGCTTCTTTCAGTTGTCTGCAGTCTTTGTATGTTTTTTTTTTTTTTTTTATAGTTAAGGTACATGTCTCTTCTTCATACGAAAGTGCTGGAAGGATGCATTGATTAAACACTTTTCTTTTAAGACATAATGGCGTATTGCCCTTAAAAATTGTAGTTTCTTCCAAAAGCTCTCCAACCAAGTTTTATACACAGATTGACTTTTCAGTAATGTGACCCTTCCTTGATATCTGCTGCCCAAGGTAAATGTAGGAATTATCTATCTATCTATCTATCTATCTATCTATCTATCTATCTATCTATCTATCTATCTATCTATCTATCTATCTAACCTCCCCTCCTCCGAAAAAAACCCTAAATCTCTCAACTGCCTTAATTCTTTGATTCCAAACCTGATGCAGCATTTGCTATCCGAAAAAGGTTATAGTTAGTTTTCTAAAAAAATAACAGCACGAATGTCGTTAACTATTAAAAAAGTTTCTATACTTTCTTCACAAACTTTGCTGCTTAAATATCAGATCAGCCCAAATTATAGCCCTTGAGTTCAGATTGTAGAATTCCTGATCTATGCTCTTTTTCTTCGCAGATTTGAGGAAAGGTGGTGACAAAATTGGACAGTAAGTTTTGTACAATTTGAATTACACGCGTTTGTTGCAATGCTGAGAACATATTTAGTTTCTCTTATAATGCGACATTTTTGCCAGGAGAATGAGAAATTTTACGGACAAAACTGGTATTCAGGGGGAAAGTCCTTTTGTGGTCTTTATTCAATAGAAAATCACTGAGTCACTGCAAGTGTTACTTCTCTTATTATTCATCTCTAAGGAAGAAAGTGATGCGAGCGTCCGAGCCAAGCGCAGTGGATCTGAAGAGAGAAAGAGAGATTCCCACCTACACATGCAAGGCACTGACCATTAATAAGTAATGTTCTGGAGGGTGGAGCAGACAGCAGGCAGCGCATCACTCCGCTCGACGGGGAACTACGGCTGGAAAAACTAAATCAAAAACGAAAAGTAATCAGCTGTCTTTCCCAGGTGCTGTGCTCGCTCAAGTGTGTGTGTGTGTGTGTGTGTGTGTGTGTATGTATGTGTGCGTCCAGCTAGTTCCGCTTGTGTTGTCTTCTTCTCTTTAGATGTGCTGTTGTGTTTGGAATGGGCAGGAGGTGGTTGGCCATGGCTTACAGGGTCTACCTCAGGACATACATCGTCTGCGGCGTGATCTCAGTCTATGCCCAGCAGGTGAGTAGGCTTAACATTCTGTAACGAATTTTGAATGGAAGCAAACCCTTCCTTCACTGTCTGTGCTCGAACGGTGTTTAATCTCTAGCGAATTACAGGCACTGGATAAAGTTAAGTGGAATTTCCTCGTGGCAAGTCCGTACGTGTAAGCGCTGCTTGAATGCCTGCTTAATATGACCTTAATAATATAAAACAAACAAACAAAACATTATTTTTCGAAACAACCTCAAGCTCACGAAAACGTTCTCGTTATTTAAACGCATACAAATTCTTTGTTTTTATCAAACACATCCTAAAACAATATTACTTACGAGAACTTCACGAGTTACACACCTAAAGGTCTATTAGGAAACTTTTGTTATCATATTTATTACAGAGTGTATTACTAACGTGTTTCATGCAAAAGCAATATCAACATTTTGTAGTCTAAAGATTTCACGCCGCCCTGGTGGCTGAGTGGTACAAGGTGTAGGCTTCTAACTATTCGCCCGAGATGGGTCCTGGTTCGAATCCCGAACGAGGAATAGACGGTGGGCTTTTCTTTCGGTATTGGCTGTCTTGGAACCAGAGATCCAAAACTAGGGACGGTAAACTGATTATAGCCCACTGAGTTGCCCACGGTGATTGTTAAATTTCTTCCCAATACAAGTAAAATTACTACACTGTCTGTTTAGCTGCTCTTTAACTCCTCGTCCATCTAGTGGATACATGCTATGTAGAGGGCTCGCCATCTGGACTCAAAGGAGTTAATGGGGTTTTTGAACATTTTTATTTTATTTCGGGGTTTAACGACCATCAGTAACTCAGGGCTCGTCCTGACTAAGGGTCACTGGTTTTAGGAAAGGTAGTTGATCAGCCTCATAAGACAGGCTCAAAAGCCAAAGAGGTGGCAGTCGCACATCCCTAATTTAGGGTCACTAGTTTCAGGAAAGGGACATAATCAGCGCTATAAGACAAGCTCGAACCTAAAGAGACGGCAGTAGCCCATCCCTAACTTAGGGCCACTAGATTCAGGAAAAGGACATAATCAGCGCTATAAGACAAGCTCGAACCTAAAGAAATGGCAGTAGCCCATCCCTAATGTAGGGTCACCAGTTTCAGGAAAGGGACATAATCAGCGCTATAAGACAAGCTCACCACACATGCCTCCCCTGGTACTCTAACCCAGTCCCATCTCAGACGACTTATCCGAAGCCCGCGCTTCATACCACTCGGTCACCGAAGCGGACCTGAACATTTTCCTCGGACGGTTAACGGAGATCAGTTCCCTGGCACTCCCGTTCTCATTTTTGTCTTCTGCGGATATTTCGAATCTCGTACTTGAAAAGATTGGAGATCTACTATGTCAGAGAAATGCCCATTCATTAAAGAGGAACTAGGGATCATTTGAACCTCAGATTCTCCGATCTTTAATATCCCATCTACAACATTAATTCTATTTCATCCGTTACAATAGTGGAGAATGAAAAGTTCCATTATTCTACGTTTGTAACCAAATGAAAATGCTACCTGAAACGTACCGGTCTGCTTTGTAAAACAAATTTTTAACGAGTTTTTTAATATTCATTGAAAACTTATTTCTGAAAACCCGACATGCTTCTCGAGTTATTTTTCCATATGAATGATTTAATTGCATGATTGGGATACTCAAAATCGTACGATATTGCTCACAGGAAGGGAAGTAAATATTTCCATTATCTGAATAAATTTATAAAGACCGAAGCATTTGTTATGTGTTTAGAAATTGCAAATTGTGCCCCTACGACCCGAATCAATCCAGTGTTCATCTACAGTGGTGTGCAAAAGCAGTGCATCACCTGCAAAAACCGTGAATTTTTAAGTTTAACTCTTTTTTAAATAGTTTTCATAGTTATTTCATCGTTTATATGTCTATAGATATAAAATTTGATGGAGATTTCAAAAATGTCTTAGTTTTTTCTGTACCTACTTCTGTTCTTAAGATATGGGGTTTGACAAACATATTGAAATTCACGTAAGCTGTGTATCAGTTGTTACAGGCAATCATAGGCATTCCTTTATCTGATTGGTTGCTTCCTAATGCTATCCTTTATAAGGATTGACGTAGAGCTACTAGAGCATTGGACTTAGAAGACCTCGGGTTCGATCCCAGCGGGTACAAACGCTCGAACCACTAAATATCCGCCGTGCGTCGGATGGGCACGTTAAGCCGTCGGGCCCTGAGTACTGGCCCCCGGGTAATAAATAAGGACGTGTTTCTCCCCCTTTTTACCTGGCTTCCGTGTCACTTTCCTATCGGGCTTTCTAGCCCAAATCTCCTAGCTTCCTATTTCTAAGGGTTGTTTGACCTGGTGTCAGACACTCTCTTCCTAAAATTCTCTACGTATGATCTACTAGAGCATTGCAGTGGTCGCTTCTTGTTGTTATTAGGGTATAATTTGTGTACTTTTTTAAATAATAGTTAGAACTGCGGAATTGTCTACAGCGGAACGAGTAAAAATAGTTGTTCTGCATGAAAATGAATATTCTTCAAGGCAAGTCGCTGAAAGAGTGGGCTCTAATTAATCTACGGTTTTTTAGGCTACTAAAGAAAGTAAAAGACACTGGCAATAAAAATATGCGTCGCAGTGGAAGGCCCAGATCACTATCACCGGAAAGCTAAGCTTGGCAGACAAGACACAGTGCTCAGGAAGCTAAGCTTGGCAGACAAGACACAGTGCTCAGGAAGCTAAGCTTGGCAGACAAGACACAGTGCTCAGGAAGCTAAGCTTGGTAGACAAGACACAGTGCTCAGGAAGCTAAGCTTGGTAGACAAGACACAGTGCTCAGGTAGCTAAGCTTGGCAGACAAGACACAGTGCTCAGGAAGCTAAGCTTGGCAGACAAGACACAGTGCTCAGGAAGCTAAACTTGGCAGACAAGACACAGTGCTCAGGAAGCTAAACTTGGCAAACAAGACACAGTTCTCAGGAAGCTAAGCTTGGCAGACAAGACACAGTTCTCAGGAATCTAAGATTGGCAGACACTACACAGTGCTCAGGAATCTCAGCTTGCAGACAAGACACAGTGCTCAGGAAGCTAAGCTTGGCAGACAAGACACAGTGCTCAGGAATCTAAGCTTGCAGACAAGACACAGTGTTCAGGAAGCTAAACTTGGCAGACAAGACACAGTGCTCAGGAAGCTGTGCTCAGGAATCTAAGCTTGGCAGACAAGACACAGTGCCCAAGAAGCTAAGCTTGGCAGACAAGACACAGTGCCCAAGAAGCTAAGCTTGGCAGACAAGACACAGTGCTCAGGAAGCTAAGCTTGGCAGATAAGACACAGTGCTCAGGAAGCTAAGCTTGGCAGACAAGACACAGTGCCCAGGAAGCTAAGCTTGGCAGACAAGACACAGTGCTCAGGAAGCTAAGCTTGGCAGACAAGACACAGTGCTCAGGAAGCTAAGCTTGGCAGACAAGACACAGTGCTCAGGAAGCTAAGCTTGGCAGACAAGACATAGTGCTCAGGAATCTAAGCTTGGCAGACAAGACACAGTGCTCAGGAAGCTAAGCTTGGCAGACAAGACACAGTGCTCAGGAAGCTGTGCTCAGGAATCTAAGCTTGGCAGACAAGACACAGTGCTCAGGAAGCTAAGCTTGGCAGACAAGACACAGTGCTCAGGAAGCTAAGCTTGGCAGACAAGACATAGTGCTCAGGAAGCTAAGCTTGGCATTCACCTGAATTGCTTCAAAGATGATCTGAAGTGACTGATGTTACTGTTAATATATCTACTGTTAGGAGGAGGCTGCTTCATTATGACTTACGTGGCTGCAAAGGCGAGCCTAAACCACTGTTAACTGCAAATTAAAGACAGCGTAGACTTCAGTGGGCGAAACAGCATGTCTCATGGACAACCAATAAATGGGGAAATATTCTTTTCAGTGAAGAATCAGAATTTTGCCTTAATAGGAATCAGAGTACCGCATGACCGCATAAAAAAAATGCTGTGTCATCAGCAAAAAAGGGCGTGTGCGCACAGGAACGAACATGAACAATATCATTAACATAAATTAAAAAGAAAGATGACACCGAATTTTCGGGTATACACGTCTTTTGAATCCATTCTGACGCGAATTAAATTTATCAAGGCTATTCAAAGTCACTGGAACCGGTATGGAATACAGTAGATCTGACGGAAGAAAGAAGTTTTTCAATCGGGTTTTCAATACCGAAGATATTGTTGTAAACGGAATCGTGAACGTACGCATTCTGGTTGCAGACTTGTGCTTTAAGAAAAATTTGAAAATATATCAGAAACATTTCGCAGCGCAAACGCTCTCCTACAAAGAAAGAATTTTTTAAATCGGACTCTAGAAGCAGAGATATCGACAAATATAAGATATGCATCTACGTCCCCTGGCGGGAAAATATGCATTATTTAAAGAAGAGAGTATTCAGAAAAGGTTTCTCGATGTGAGCGGTATCGGTCCAGCAAAGAATTTTTTCAGGTGCACAGACTTTGTGGCAAATATATCAGAAGCAGAAATTAAGACTTTATGTTCCCTGGTGGCCAAACCTTTCTTTACCAAATATTAGATATTATATGAAAAACATTTCCCATCAGGAGCTGTATGCGATACAGAAAGAATTTTTAAAAGCGGAGTTTTAGAAGCAGAAATATTGGCAAAAACGCAATTTACTTTTACGCCCCCTAGCAGAAAGTATATGAATTACTTGAAAAATTTGAAATTATATGAAAAACATTTCGCACCGGAAACGCTGTTTAACAAAGAAGGGTTTTTTCAAATCGGACTGTTAGAAGTAGAGATATAGACAAAAATAGGATATGCATCTATTTCTCTCTGACGGACAAACCATCCATTTTTTTAAAAAGAAAATATTCCGAAAAGGTTTATCGACGTGAGTAGTATGAATCCACAAACTAATTTTTTTCAATCGGGATTTTAGAAGCTCAGATTTTGCTGCAAATACATCGGAAGCAGCAATTAAGTCTTAGGCTCCCTGCTGGCCAAATAATTTTTTATCAAAAATTAGAAATTATATGTAGAAGATTTTCCATCAGGAGCTGCAGAAGGAAGTTTTCAAATCGGAGTTTTAGAAGCAAAGATATCGGGGAAAACGCAATTTACATTTACGCCACCTAGCGGAAAGTCTATTAATGGCTTGAAAATTTTGAAACTATATTTAAAACATGTTGCACCGGAAACTATCCAATAGAGAAAATTTTTTCAAATCGGACCATTAGAAGCAGATATATTGAAAAAAATAAGTTATACATCTGCGCCCCCTGGCGGAGAATCTATGCAATATTTTAAGAACGAAATTTTCCGAAAAGGTTTATCGACGTGAGTGGCATCGGTCCAAGAGCGAATTTTTTTCAATCGAGATTTTTAGAAGCTCAAATTTTGTGGCAAATACACCAGAAGCAGAAATTAACACTTACGCGCCCCTTGTGGCCGAATTATTCTTTACCAAAAATTAGAAATTATGTGCAAAAGATCATCAGGAGCTGTATCCGCTGAGGAAAAAAAAAAATTCAAATCGGAGCTTTAGAAGTAGAGTTACTGGGGAAAACGCAATTTACTTTTACGTCCCCTAGCGCAAAATCTATGCGTAACTTAAAAAAGTAACTATATCTAAAATACTCTTTGACATGAATGAAATCGAAAGGTAAAATAATTTTTTGAATCGGTTGTTTAGAAACAATTATATGGAATAAAATGTATTTCGAATTCGATATCATCTGCATTTACGCCCTCTAGCGGCGAAATTGTACACTGTAAAAAAAACAAACGAAATGAAGGGTCATCATTCGCATATTTCAAGCTTTTCAATGCAAAAAGAATTTTTCTAATCAGACAGATAGTTGCTGAGACATGGTGTCTACAGATGGACGGACGGACAAACCGATAACATAAGCACGATATTTTTTTTACAAAAGACGTGCCGAAAATAGTAATGGCCCTAGTACCGAACCTTGTGGAACACCATAAAGTACAGTTTTAATACTAGAACGAACATTTCGAAATTGAACATTTTGCCTCCTTCCAATAAGATAATTTTCAAAAGAGTCCTTGCGACTACCCTATAATGCTATACTATTAGTGTAGATAACAGACTTTTAATATTACTTTTTTTGTGGGTCCAGGTGGGCGACTGGTACGAAGCACTGAGTTCTGATGATTCATCTGAAGCGGGTCCAGGCTCGAATTCCGAGTAAGACATGGATGGGAAGCCCGCTTTGAATCAGAGATGGAAACGGGTCACGGGTCAACGAGTCAACGGGTCGACAATTTCTTGCGGGTCCAACGGGTCGGGTCAAGGTGTTCCTGACCCGATTTTATTCCAGTTTTATTTTTGAAAAGAGAAACATATATTCCAAAAGAAAAATGCGCGTTGTGAAATTCTGTAGTCGATACTGGTGCCCACAGAGTGAATAATGATTTGCCATGCAAAAATACTGTCGTCTCTTTTTTAAAGCAACAAAGATTTCCACCGACCGACATCAGACACACTGACACCATATTGTAAAAAGATGCTTCCTTTGTGTTCTTTTACAGTGCGATTGTCCAGGGCAAGGTACAGGCAAACGCCATTCGCCTGCTTCTCAGCTGATTCATTCTCTCCGTGCGAAGTTCCCTGTATGACTAAGAGTTACTTTTCACATCGCATCTTTTACATTGAGCATTCAGAGGTTTTCGATTGATGTGCTAAAAGGACCGTGGCAGACTAAAACCTCAAACTTTGGAGGCTCAAGTCTTGATTGCTGAAGACTTAAAGAAAGGGATAATTAAGTAAACAGTTTTTATTTTTTCGGGGGTGGGGTTAGGGGTGGCACTTAAAATATACCGCACACGTGTTCTGCACTTTACAAATTTTAATTTTAGATCAAAACAGAAAAACTTTCCAGGGAAATCCCACCACCCCAAAATATTGTGTATACTGCGAGGTGCTTTATATTTTGCAAATTTTGTACTCAGCTCAGCTCCCTACCCCTTTTATATTATTCTGCTACTGGTGATATTTTTTTAGGACAATTTAGTTTCTATCAACTCCATAGTAATCACGTGATATCAAATTTCTTAATATCATATGCAAGTGGTTAAACAAATATAACCCTTGATATTATACTTTGCACATTCACACACACACACACACACACACACACACACACACACACTATATTGACAAAAGTCACCAGATACCCCTTCAAAAGCAAATGAACGGAACCGCTGCGTTGTTAAGATGCGCAGTACAGCTGCAAACGGTATAAAACCAAGTTTGAAGCTGACCGCGATCATATCGCACTTTGAGGTTGAGTTAAAATGTCGCGGCGGGAGAGAACTGATTTTGAGAAAGGAAAGATTGCTGAGTGTCATACAGTATATTAGTGGGTTGCCCGTCCATAAGAGAAACCGAGAGGAGTTTAAACATACCCAAGTCAATTGTTTTGGATGTACTGAATAAGTGGAAGCCACATGGCGTGCCTGAAGCAGAAAAACGTACTGGCAGACCAAAGAAAATCAGTGATAGAGGACGTCGAAGCCTCAGGAGAGTCGTTACAGCTAATCGACTGAGTACTGCACAAGACCTCAGTGTACAGGCGAGTAAAAATACTGAAACCTCGGTATGTACACATACCGTTCGAAGAGAACTTCATCCCATGGGTTACCGTGGTCGTGCGGCTGCTTATAAGCCTTTCATTTCCACTCGGAATGCTACTCGTCGTTTAGCATGGTGTAAAGAATATTCATCGTGGACCGTAGATCAATGGAAACGGGTCCTATGGACTGATGAATCCAGATACACGATCCATCAGTCTGATGGCCGTGTGTGGGTATGGCGGTAGCCAGGGAACGCTATTTCTCGTGGTGCATCCTGTTCCCACTAAAGGGGCTCTGACGACCGCAAATAGCGGTATAACTATACCATCGGGATCAGAGGAAATGCTATCCCACACTCACCAACCCGCTTGGCCAGCGTGGTGAGTTATGGCCAAACACGTCCAAAATGACTCTACAACTTAAATCTTGGCCCTCAGTCTCCGGCAGCTGGAATGTACCTGGCCAAGGCAGCGGCCAGTGCGACATGAAGGCAGAGGGTGCTAAGAATCCCCGGAGGAACGGACTAGGCTGCCATTTGATGCTGACCTTGGCTACCTACAACGGACGCTCCCTATCTTCTGATTCAAGGCTTCTTGAATTGGAAGAGGAACTACAAAGGATCAAGTGGGACATCGTGGGGCTAAGTGAGGTAAGGAGAAAAGGAGAAGATCTCATTGAACTGAAAAGTGGACATCTCTTCTATTATCGTGGGACAGATACTGGCAGAACTAGTGGTGTTGGATTTATAATAAACAAGAAACTGAAGGATAAAGTGGTAGAAGTTGAAAGTTCCTCTGACAGAGCTGCACGACTCGTTATCCAACTATCGAGAAGATACAAGGCTCAGATTATTCAAACTTATGCACCCACCACAAGTCATCCTGAAGAAGAAATTGAAGAATTTTATGAGGAAATTCGTCATCTAAATAATAAAGGTAAGCAGCACTTGAAGATAATTATGGGAGATTTCAATGCAAAAATAGGGCACCGGCAACAGAATGAAACTTCAGTAGGTAAATTCGGTCACGGCAACAGAAACCAGCGTGGAAATACTCTCGTTGAGTTTGCAGAGGCAGAAGGATTTTTCATCTTGAATTCCTTTTTCAAGAAAAAGCCACACAGGAAATGGACATGGAGACATCCAATTGGGACGACAAGTGAAATTGATTTTATTATGTGTAACAAAAAATTCGTCATCGAAGACTGCAGTGTGCTAAACAAGTTCAACACAGGTAGTGACCATAGATTGGTGAGATGTAAGATGCACCTCAACACTAAACTGGAACGTGGCAAGCTCATAAGACAAACAAAATGTATTGACATAACCAACCTTAAAAAACACCATAATACTTTCAAGTTGGAACTGAAGAACAGATTCTCTGCTTTAGAAGGCCTAACATCGGAAGAAGTGGATATTTCTGAAGTTAACAGAAAAGTAACCAAAGCTCTTATGGAAACAGCAACAAAATTAGCTGGGTCTAAGAACAAGTTGCATGTAAACAAATTATCAGGAAAAACCAAAATGTTGATGCAAAAAAGAAGAGAGATGAGGACAATTAAAGAAGATGTGACTTCCAAAGTGGAATATATAGAGCTATGCAAGACAGCACGAAAAGGTATCACTGAAGACGTAAGGAAATTCAACTGTGAGCTAGTGAGGAAAGCAATTGAAAACAACCAAAGCCTAAAGATAGCAAAGGGACATCTCAGTAAGGGAAGAAAACAGATTATGGCTCTGAGAAAAGAAGATGGTTCTATAACAAGAAATAGAGGCGAAATTTTGGCAAGAGTGAAAGATTTCTACTCCAAATTATATGAAAGGGATGATACATGTACTCCAGACATCATGAAAGGTACCAGAGTTCTTCCAGTCCTCCCAGCAGAAGTTGCTCATGCAATCAAGAACATGAAGCAGGGAAAAGCTCCAGGAGAAGATGGAATTACTATAGACATCATACAAGAAGCAAGTGGAGAAATTGAAACAGTACTCGCCCAAATTTTCACTCGATGCCTTAATGAAGGGAAGATTCCTGAGGATTGGAACAATGCTACAATGATCCTGCTACATAAAAAAGGTGACATTGAGGATCTCAGGAACTACAGACCTATCAGCCTCCTATCAGTGGTTTATAAAATCTTCACTAAAGTTCTTTCACACCGCTTGAAGGTAACACTGGACATGGCTCAACCGAGAGAACAAGCTGGATTCAGGAGTGGCTACAGCACAATAGATCATATCCACGTGCTGAGAGAACTAAATGAAAGAGCGAGGGAATATGAACTTCCATTGTGCATGGCTTTTATCGATTATGAAAAAGCCTTTGATTCGGTGAAACCATCAGCAGTTACCACGGCTCTGAAATCCTGCGGTATTGAAGATGCATACATTAATATTATTAATAACATCTATGAAAATGCAAGTGCAAAGATTCGGCTGTTTGAAAATACAACACACATAAAAATTGGAAAGGGAGTGAGACAAGGTGACACCATATCTCCGAAGCTCTTTAATGCCACATTGGAAAATGTCTTTCAATCACTGAACTGGGAAAACAAAGGGATAAAGATTAATGGAGATTATCTAACCCACCTTCGTTTTGCTGATGACGTAGTCATTTTTGCAACTACCCCATCAGAGCTGCAGAGTATGATCCAGGAACTTGCTGACAAGAGTAAAGAAGTGGGATTAAAAATGAACTTTCAGAAGACAAAAGTGATGTTCAATGCTTTTACAAGAAATGAAGATTTATCGATTGATGGAGAAAAACTGGAGATAACAGATACGTATGTTTATCTTGGACAGCAGATATCAAGTGAGGGTTACATTGATGAAGAAATTAATCGGCGTACAAAACTTGCCTGGAGAGCTTTTGGAAGAAACAGCATAATTTTCAAGAGCAATATGCCATTATGTCTTAAAAGAAAAGTGTTTGATCAATGCATCCTTCCAGTGCTTACGTATGATGCAGAGACGTGGACCTTAACTAAAAGAGACATACAAAGGCTGCAGACAACTCAAAAAAGCATGGAGAGGTGCATGCTTGGTATAACCAGGAGAGATAAGAAGAGGAACTCGTGGATCCGAAAAATGACGAGAGTGGAAGACATCATGATCAGAGTTAAATCCCTGAAATGGCAATGGGCTGGACATACTGCCAGAAGGACAGACCATAGATGGACAGCCGAAATTTTAGATTAGATTCCAAGGGAAAGGAAAAGACCCAGAAAAAGACCACATGAGAGATGGGTGGATGAAATTCGTAAATATGCGGGAGTGACATGGAGGAGACTGGCACAAGATAGACCGTTGTGGAGGAAACTTGGGGAGACCTTCGTCCAGCAGTGGATTGATAATGGTTGACAATGATGATGATGATGACTTCCTACGGTCAAGTTGGGATCTGGCATTGAACTAGCGTGTCGGTGTTTTTCGTGGTATGGTCCTGGCCCATCGGTTATCGCCGACAAACCTGTTAACCAACAAGTCTACCTCGATATTCTGGACAATTATGCCCTACCAACTCTGTGGCAATACTATGGAACCGAGCCGTGTTGGTACCAACAGGATAATGCACCGAGTCATAAAGCAAGGACTGTTACGGCGTGGTTTGACGATAATTTCGTATCGTGTGTGTTTTGGCCAGAACAGAGCCCTGATCCTAATCCCATAGAGCACTTATGAGATGAATTAGAGCGCCGTATAAGAAGTTTGGAACCAAGGCCTACTACTAAGCAACAGTTAGCAGCAGCATTATGTACAGAACGGAAGCGCATACCTATCTCTGTGTTCCAAAACCTTGTCGAAAGCATGTCTCGAATTATCAGTGTATGCATTAAGGCCAAAAGTGGACCGTAACCGTACTAATGTACTGTATGTCAATAGATGCTATGTTGAGTTTCTCTTCTAGGTGTCCGGTGACTTTTGTCAATATAGTGTATATATATATGCCTATTGTTTTTGTTCACAACGAAACCAGTATATAATCTTGATTCGGAATAATCGAGTATACAATCCACGCATATTGTTCTTGCTTCATTGTAAACATTACTAATTAAGATCTTGTTTATGACGTGGTATGATAATCAAGTCTTCAGATTTGTCTGCGCTTACAATTAAATTTTTGATATTCTTAAAGATAGCTTTGGCATTGCATTTTTGTTTTTAATATTGATTTTTTGCTGACAAAATACATTTGTGTAATCGTAAATAATGATTCCCACGGTCATAGTCAGCCATTACTTCTGGATTACGCAAAATAGTGGCACTAAATATGGCACTAAAATTTAGTAAGTAACCAAATTTATTATTAAGAAAGACTTGCAGTTATTAAATATCAAGCAGCATTTGGGATGAATATATATATATATATATATAATGTGTGTGGGATGTAAGGTCAGGTGATGTGTAACATCACAGCCTCTCCTTGACAAATGTCAACCCCGCCTTCTCGTGTTACATCCGGTTCCCCCTAAAGGGGCTCTGACGACCGCCAATAGTGGTATAACTATACCATCGGGATTAGAGGAAATGCTATCCCACACTCACCAACCCGCTTGGCCAGCTTGGTGAGTTACGGCCAAACCCCTCCAAAATGACTCCACAACTTAAATCTTGGCCCTCAGTCTCCGGCAGCTGGAATGTACCTGGCCAAGGCAGCGGCCAGTGCGACATGAAGGCAGAGGGTGCTAAGAATCCCCGGAGGACCGGACTAGGCTGCCATCTGATGCTGACCTTAGCTACGTATAATGGACGCTCCCTATCTTCTGATTCAAGGCTTCTTGAATTGGAAGAGGAACTACAAAGGATCAAGTGGGACATCGTCGGGCTAAGTGAGGTAAGGAGAAGATCTCATTGAACTGAAAAGTGGACATCTCTTCTACTATCGTGGGACTGATACTGGCAGAACTAGTGGTGTTGGATTTATAATAAACAAGAAACTGAAGGATAAAGTTGTAGAAGTTAAAAGTTCCTCTGACAGGGCTGCACGACTCGTTATCCAACTCTCGAGAAGATACAAGGCTCAGATTATTCAAACTTATGCACCCACCACAAGTCATCCTGAAGAAGAAATTGAAGAACTTTATGAGGAAATTCGTCATCTAAATAATAAAGGTAAGCAGCACTTGAAGATAATTATGGGAGATTTCAATGCAAAAATAAGGCAACGGCAACAGAATGAAACTTCAGTAGCTAAATTCGGTCACGGCAACAGAAACCAGCGTGGAAATACTCTCGTTGAGTTTGCAGAGGCAGAAGGGTTTTTCATCTTGAACTCCTTTTTCAAGAAAAAGCCACACAGGAAATGGACATGGAGACATCCAAATGGGACGACAAGTGCAATTGATTTTATTATGTGTAACAAAAAATTCGTCATAGAAGCCTTCAGTGTGCTAAACATGTTCAACACAGGTAGTGACCATAGATTGGTGAGATGTAAGATGCACCTCAACACTAAACTCGAACGTGGCAAGCTCATAAGACAAACAAAATGTATTGACATAACCAACCTTAAAAAACACCATAATACCTTCAAGTTGGAACTGAAGAACAGATTCTCTGCTTTAGAAGGCCTAAAATCGGAAAAAGTGGATATTTCTGAAATTAACAGAAAAGTAACCAAAGCTCTTATGGAAACAGCAACAAAATTAGCTGGGTCTAAGAACAAGTTGCATGCGAACAAATTATCAGGAAAAACCAAAATGTTGATGCAAAAAAGAAGAGAGATGAGGACAACTAAAGAAGATGTGACTTCCAAAGTGGAATATATCTCTGCAAGACAGTACGAAAAAGTATCACTGAAGACGTAAGAAAATTCAACTGTGAACTAGTGAAGAAAACAATTGAAAACAACCAAAGCCTAAAGATAGCAAAGGGACATCTCAGTAAGGGAAAGAAAACAGATTATCGCACTGAGAAAAGAAGATGGTTCTGTAACAAGAAATAGAGGCACAAAACTTGCCTGGAGAGCTTTTGGAAGAAACAGCATAATTTTCAAGAGCAATATGCCATTATGTCTTAAAAGAAAAGTGTTTGATCAATGCATCCTTCCAGTGCTTACGTATGGTGCAGAGACGTGGGCCTTAACTAAAAGAGACACAGAAAGGCTGCAGAAAACTCAAAAAGCATGGAGAGGTGCATGCTTGGTGTAACCAGGAGAGATAAGAAGAGGAACTCGTGGATCCGAAAAATGACAAGAGTGAAAGACATCATGATTAGAGTAAATTCCTTGAAACGGCAATGGGCTGGACATACTGCCAGAAGGACAGACCATCGATGGACAGCCGAAATTTTAGATTGGATTCCAAGGGACAGGAAAAGACCCAGAAGAAGACCACATGGGAGATGGGTGGATGAAATTCGAAAGTATGCGGGAGTAACATGGAGGAGACTGGCACAAGACAGACCGTTGTGGAAGAAACTTGGTGAGACCTTCGTCCAGCAGTGGATTGATAATGGTTGACAATGATGATGATGATGATGATGATGATATATATATATAAATTGAGTTTCGAATTTATAGTTCAAAGCAGATTTATCCGAATCAGTTACGGAAAGTTCGGGTCCGAAATTTTTGACCCATTTCCAACTCTGCTCTGAACCAGTGGCTCCAAATTACGACGGGCGACTGCTTATCTCCCATTGAGTTGCTCACGGTGTCCATTAAACCCTCAAACAAACTAGCGAAAAAAAAATTGTCATGATAGAAGGCCGCTAAACCTGAAAGTTAAGAAAAAAAAAAAGATAATTTCATCATAAAGCCATGTTTTATAGCAAGCTACTGCTGCGCGTTTGCTCGAAGTTAGCAACGATTTTAAGCTGGCGATGTGCAAAGATATAAAATCTTACAAATGAATGAGGAATTAATCTTCATAAATGCATGATGGCAAGACAAATTCCTTGTCTTTGGCATACAAATTACGTCATTGACTGTACGTAACTAATCGTTCAGACAAGTTGAAAATTTTGTCATCTGGGGAACATGTACTGGTGGAAATTAGATTCGTTTTAGAAACACACAGTTTTATCGTCTCCTAGGGAAGAGAGAGGCTGCAAAGGGAAATAGCTGATCACAGTATTTCTATGTCAAAAGAATGAGATTAAATTCCACTAGCCCTATACGAGGCAAGTCAATCGATTCCGGTGACTAAGACAATACATCAGTAATGTACCAGTACTGCGTTGATTAGGGTTTTTTCTGTCCACGAACCACTTCCCAAATTTATAATGAGTTACCGTATTTATCGCCGTATAACACGCACTTTCCCCCCTAAAACTTAGGGCTGAAATTCTACCTGCGTGTTATACGCGTGTACTACCCTTTTTTTTTTATATAAACTTAGGTAAAATGAATACTGCTGCAGAGTGCGAAGCATCCCGACGTTGCCAAATGTTAATGGTTTGGTATCACTTTACTCTAACTAGGACCTTCTCTAATGCATATCTCTGTTTTCTAACGGATCTTGTTAAAAGTGGTATCAATACAATCTTCTGTTTTTAAGAATGAAGATTCGCACAAAAAAATTTGAGATAGACTCCTGATTTGCTTTTTTTAAGCGGCCGAAAGTAACCTCACTCGTTTCAGCAGCGAACGCGAGCTGCCACGCTAATCCACGTTAATTCTCTCGTTAAGTTGCTTTCACAGCACAATTTGCTTAAACAGCAGCTACTCAGAAAAATATGACGAAACTTCCGCTGACGTCCGAACTCCGTGGCTGATAAAAATCTTTAGTATATGAGTGGTCTTGTCGTGCTGGTTCGAGGGTATCATTTCTCGCGAAGATGGCCATACATTATTGGCAAACGGCGTCGATTTAAGAAACAGATTTCTGGCTGTTTTTAATTTTTTAGTCTGTCTCATCACTTTCCAAGATAGTAGTGATTCTGACTAAAATTTTTGTAACAGGTCTAATATTCCAGTTTTTTCGTTCAAACAGATGTTTTTCGTTTTGTATTATTTGCCTTTTAAGTGGTATAAATATTAATAAACATGTGTGGTGAGATATCTAAAAAAGTCCACAGCTCCCAAATCATTTATCTTAAATTTAAGTTTTTTTTACTTAAACTTTTTTCTTAAAATTAGGGTGCGTATTATACGCCGATAAATACGCTACGCATCAAACATTGAAAATCCATCATCATCATCATCCATCTCAATCCACTACCTTGGAACAAGGTCTTACAAAGTACCTTCCACAAGGATTAACCGTTCATCATCAGCATACAGAATATCTCAATCCACTACTTCGAAAGGTCTTCCAAAGTATCTTCCACAACGATGGAACATTCATCATCATCACCCATCTCAATCCACTACCTTGGAACAAGGTCTTACAAAGTACCTTCCACAAGGATTAACCGTTCATCATCATCATACAGAATATCTCAATCCACTACTTCGAAAGGTCTTCCAAAGTATCTTCCACAACGATGGAACATTCATCATCATCACCCATCTCAATCCACTGCTTTGGAAGAAAGACTCCCAAGGTATCTTCTACAAATATGGACCATTCATCATCATCCATCTCAATCCATTGCCTTGGAAGATCTTCAAAGTATCTTCCACAAAGATGAAACATTCATCGTCATCCATCTCAATTCTCTGCCTTGGAAGATGGTATTCCAAAGTATCTTCCACAAAGATTGAACATTCATCATCATCATTCATCTCAATCCACTGCCTTGGAAGATGGTCTTCCTAAGTATCATCCACAAAAATTGAACATTCATCATCACCATCATCACCATCCATCTCAATCCACTACCTTGGAACAAGGTCTTCCAAAGTACCTGCCACAAGGATTAACCGTTCATCATCACCATACAGAATATCTCAATCCACTGCTTCGAAAGGTCTTCCAAAGTATCTTCCACAACGATGGAACATTCATCATCATCACCCATCTCAATCCACTGCTTTGGAAGAAAGTCTCCCAAGGTATCTTCTAAAAAGATGGACCATTCATAATCATCATCACCATCCATCTCAATCCATAGCCTTGGAAGGTCTTCAAAGTATCTTCCACAAAGATGAAACATTCATCATCATCCATCTCAATCCTCTGCCTTGGAAGATGGTATTCCAAAGTATCTTCCACAAAGATTGAACATTCATCATCATCATTCATCTCAATCCACTGCCTTGGAAGATGGTCTTCCGAAGTATCATCCACAAAAATTGAACATTCATCATCACCATCCATCTCAATCCACTACCTTGGAACAAGGTCTTACAAAGTACCTTCCACAAGGATTAACCGTTCATCATCACCATACAGAATATCTCAATCCACTGCTTCGAAAGGTCTTCCAAAGTATCTTCCACAACGATGGAACATTCATCATCATCACCCATCTCAATCCACTGCTTTGGAAGAAAGTCTCCCAAGGTATCTTCTAAAAAGATGGACCATTCATAATCATCATCACCATCCATCTCAATCCATAGCCTTGGAAGGTCTTCAAAGTATCTTCCACAAAGATGAAACATTCATCATCATCCATCTCAATCCTCTGCATTGGAAGATGATATTCCAAAGTATCATCCACAAAGATTGAACATTCATCATCATCATTCATCTCAATCCACTGCCTTGGAAGATGGTCTTCCTAAGTATCATCCACAAAAATTGAACATTCATCATCACCATCATCACCATCCATCTCAATCCACTACCTTGGAACAAGGTCTTCCAAAGTACCTGCCACAAGGATTAACCGTTCATCATCACCATACAGAATATCTCAATCCACTGCTTCGAAAGGTCTTCCAAAGTATCTTCCACAACGATGGAACATTCATCATCATCACCCATCTCAATCCACTGCTTTGGAAGAAAGTCTCCCAAGGTATCTTCTAAAAAGATGGACCATTCATAATCATCATCACCATCCATCTCAATCCATAGCCTTGGAAGGTCTTCAAAGTATCTTCCACAAAGATGAAACATTCATCATCATCCATCTCAATCCTCTGCCTTGGAAGATGGTATTCCAAAGTATCTTCCACAAAGATTGAACATTCATCATCATCATTCATCTCAATCCACTGCCTTGGAAGATGGTCTTCCGAAGTATCATCCACAAAAATTGAACATTCATCATCACCATCCATCTCAATCCACTACCTTGGAACAAGGTCTTACAAAGTACCTTCCACAAGGATTAACCGTTCATCATCACCATACAGAATATCTCAATCCACTGCTTCGAAAGGTCTTCCAAAGTATCTTCCACAACGATGGAACATTCATCATCATCACCCATCTCAATCCACTGCTTTGGAAGAAAGTCTCCCAAGGTATCTTCTAAAAAGATGGACCATTCATAATCATCATCACCATCCATCTCAATCCATAGCCTTGGAAGGTCTTCAAAGTATCTTCCACAAAGATGAAACATTCATCATCATCCATCTCAATCCTCTGCATTGGAAGATGATATTCCAAAGTATCATCCACAAAAATTGAACATTCATCATCATCATCATCATCATCATCATCATCCATCTCAGTTCACTTCCTTGGAAGAAGGTCTTTCAAAGTAACTTCCAGAAAGATTGAACATTCATCATCATCATCATCATCAACTGCCTTGGAAGGAGATCTTCCAAAGTATCATTCACAACGCTCTGTCGGAATGCTTTCGAATTTCATTTTTTCTTGTCCCAAGTGTTTTTCTTCTGTGGGTCCTTCTTGTACTTCGGAATCCAGTCTAGTATTTCAGCTGTTCAACGGTGGTCAGTTATTCTAGAAAATAGAAATACGTCCAGCCTAATGCCACTTAAGGGTTTTTACTTTGATCACGATTTCATCAACTTGCGTCGTTTTTCTGACAAGTGAGCTTATCTTCTGTCTTTTCTAGTTATACCAAGCATGATTTCCTTTCATGCATTTTTTACTTGTCAGCAGCTTCTGTCTGTGTATGTATTTTTTAGCTATAATTCACGTCTTTGACCCATAAGTAAGAACCGGAAGGATGCGTTGATTAAATACTTTCCTTTTAAGACATAATGGCAAATTGCTCTTGAAAATTGCGCTGTTTCTTCAGTGTCGCATACCTCTAAATAATATTCCTTTTGAGTTTCTGTGCGCAGAAAAATCTCGATTATAAGTTCATAATACCTCTTCGTATGTTATGTTAAGCGTCTTTCCACAAGGTGCCAAAATGTTTACATTCGTTACTAATCCACTTTTCCTGTTTCCATAGCTCTAGCTGCACAGCTATGCCTTTCCTCTTTCCAAAAGAAAATGAGTTTGATAAACACATCCTGTGTAATTCTTTATAAACCAAATGTAAAATAATTTAACCAACTTAAATCCGGCAGTGAAGCACTGCATGCATCGGGAGAGCGACGTGCATTCGTCTCCAGAAAAAATCCATTCCTACTACCGACAGAATAACAATGATCAAATAAGGAATGCGGTTTGACTTCTCGCGATGCACAAATGACAGGAACACTTTCAGACGTCAATGGCAGTGCAAGCATGCGCGTTCAAGATAACATGAGCGTGCTCGCTGATTCCCGTAGAATGAGCACAATAAAACATTTGCTTCTTGCAAGACTTGGCTTAGAATTTCGGCTTGTTGTGGGCCACTGCAATGCGGCCAACAGTTGAAAATAATCTGCCAAATTTTGAGGATTTTCCGACGAGTAATGGCTATCACAGACACACGCATTAAGACATTCTCTTTTATGATCATAGATTCCCCGATTACCTCCTTTTTAAGTTTCCGATTTGAAAAATTATTTTGGTTTCGGAAAGCATCTGCTAAGGAAAACGTTTCGCTCACACTTTCTACTTTTTCACAGTCCTACTGCTAAGAGGAGCAAATGCATATTTGCATTCGAAATCATAACTTCGTTTTTAAAACATCGATTGAAAAAATTCTGTCTGCATCAGATACCATTCTTTATGAAAAACACTTATGTGCATTTTCTACTCCCAGTGATGCACAGGTTTTCCTCTAGGAAGTGAAAGTTTTTATCTCCATTTGTAACTATACCTCTGTTTCTAAGAGTCGACCGAATATTTTTTTTTTTTTTTTTGATAAATCTTTTTCTGAAATTTCAACTACCATAATACATTTTTCAGCTTGGGGCTCTAATGTATAATTTTATTTGGAATAATATTTTCCCTTCTAGAAGCCCAGTTCGAAAAATTCTTTTTGAGTTCGACTGCATTATATTTTGAAAACGCTTTTGTTGCACTGTAAAAAATAACTGATGTGAATTCACTGAAAATTCCCGAAAATAACGTGCAGCAAAGTTCCCGGCAAGTGCCCGTCTTTTAATGAAATTTCCGTTTTTAAAAGTACCCTATTCACTTCGATTTTAATCAAATAATTTATGAGAGCAGTTGGAAAAGTAAAACGATTAGCAACACAGCTTACCTTCAGTGGTTTTTGTCGAGGAGGTATTGCTTCCTGATGGAATTTATCAAATTCGGAGGAGTTAATTCTTTGCTAACAAATCTCTCATTCAAGACCTGCCAACTACAGAGGTTAGATATGAGAAAATGATTGTTATCTCTGAAGTACTGGAGAATTTCTTCAGTACTTCAGAGATAACAATAGTACTGGAGAATTTCTTCAATTGTCAGTTTCTGCAAGACGTGAGTTGTTAACAGTCCTCTGCTGGCATCATGAAATTTGTGTACGGTCAAAGAGAAAACAAGTTGATTGCATTTTATATATGACTGAGAAAGTTTTTCCTTATATGTTCGTTACGGATTAATCTGAAATTAAGTTATAAGCTCTGTTTACCAACAGGATCAATGAAAGTCTAATGCATAAAACAATGATACTGCAACTGCATCATTATTACAATCAGTATTTAAGTGTCGAAGGTGGTCTGAGCTCCAGAGTCTGCATGTTGTTTCTCTAATTCGAACTCAGGAGTTGGCATATTGTTTCTCCAATTAGAGCTCCGGAGTTGCCATGTTGTTTGTGCTATCCGAACTCCGGAGTTGGCATGTTGTTTCTCCAATACGATCTATGGAGTTGCCATGTTGTTTCTCCAGTTCAAGCTGCTGAGTTGGCACATTGTTGCTCCCGTTCGAGCTCCGGAGTTGGAGTGTTGTTTCTCCAGTTCGAACTCAGGATTTGGCATATTGTTTCTCCAATACGATCTCTGGATTGCCATGTTGTTTCTCCAGTTCAAGCTCCGGAGTTTCCATGTTGTTTCCACTGCTCGAGCTCCGGAGTTAGAATACTGTTTCTCCAGTTTGAGCTCCGGAGCTGGTATGTTGTTTCCCCTGTCTGAGTTCGAGAGTTGGCCGGTCCCGCCTAGCTTAGCTCCTGAGTTGGCATGTGCCCTCCTGACGATATGTTGCGTAGGTCTATATTTTCCAAAGAGTGTGTTTGTACGAGGTGCTAAAGAAAATGAGTTTTTCTGTGGAAGAGTGGAAAGATAATGTGTATTCCATAATATGTGGAAGTTGGAACGGAGTTCTGGAGGAAAATTGTTTTTCAATGAAAGAGCAGAGCGATTCCTCGTTTGTGTATTTAAAGACAGAGATATGTGATACAGGTTTGTGTAAAATCAGTCAAATGCAGTCAAGGGAGCTTTACAGATATTTCAGAAAGCGAAAATAGAACTAGCACTGAGTCAAGATGTAACGTTTCTATGGTAGAAGCATTTTAAATCTGAAAAAAAAAAAAAGTTCCTGGAAGTGAAATCTTGCACTGCTGCCTGAGATGTGAATGCTGGAAATGCTGAACTACCAATTAGAGAGAACACGAAATTATATCAATCAAGTCTTTGGGATTAAGTGTCAGTTTTAATGTAATGTTGAGAAATTCTGAAAGTGCTTTATGTGGGTGTTCCGCTGCAATGATCGTAAAAAGAGGCGTGTGGAAATTTGCCAAAGAAACGTGGTTCTTCCTTAGCAAACCCCCTGCTTTTTATCACTGATAATCACTTGTGATGAGGCTTGGGTATGACATTACTGTCAGTAATCCAATCAACTTCTGATACAGATTTGAAGCAAGCCACTTCGACTACACTACGCACGATGTCTTGGAAATGCTTTATTGCAAGCGTTTTAAGAGCTAGGTCAAGGTGGAAATTTGAAAAAAATATGAAGGCATTGTGTACGTATATATTAAGGTAAAACAACGTTTGTCACAAATATTTTATTTTTTCAAGTCGACCAAGGTTTCGCTGGTCTTTGGCCTAGCTTCACCAGGACGATAGGCACGCAAATGCTCAAATTGTACATGACATCATAAATGGGGTTTACAGTCACGGGTTTTGGTTAATTGCTTCCATGCGCTTGATAGGAATGGTGTGGATACCATGTCATTAACAAGTTGCGAAGAATTCTGATATATATATGGAAAGCTTAAAAATATCAAATTTAGTGGTTGAATCTGGATTGTCGATTAGTTTTGCTTATTCAAAAAGAAATTTATGGTCCTTTTCGTAACAGTTTTTAGCCATCCATGACTTCTTTAGGTCACAGTTCTGAATATAGGTCTTGTGCTCCTTCAATCGAAAATGCAAGGCTCTACGGGTCTGTTTTATATACCAAGCGCCACATTCCCATGAAATTTGATAAATTCGCAACGAGTTTTTGTCATCAACATATTCCTTTTATCTTAAAAAGTTCATTTTGTTTATGGGTTTAAGAATCACTTAAAGGTTTTGAGAATTTCTGAAATTTCGAAGGCCATGCCACGGGAAAATGGAATAATGGTAAATTTCTCTCGTAATGGGCGCTTCACAGCAGTTAACGTGGAGATAGGCTTCGGTTTCCAGAAATTTGTTGAAGCCTTGTCTATAATGGAATACAAGGACACAACCCTTGCATTACAGACAAGGCTCTTAACAAAAATTCGGAAACCGAAGTCTATCTCCGCGTAAACACTTGTGAAGCGCCCATTACGAGAGAATTTTGCCATTATTCCATTTTCCCGTGACATTGCCTTCAAAATTTCAAACATTCTCAAAACCTTTAATTTTAAAGTGATTCTTAAACCTATAAACAAAATGAACTTTTTAGGATAAAAGGACTATGTTGAAGACAAAAACTGGTGAGGAATTTATCAAATTCCATGTGAATGTGGCTCTTCGTATATAGGACAGAACCGTGTAGAGCCTTCCGTTTTCGACTGAAGGAGCACAAGACCTATATTAAGAACTGTGACCTAAAGAAGTCATCGATGACTAAAAACTGTTAGGAAAAGAACCATAAATTTCTCTTTGAAGAAGCAGAACTTATCGACAAGCCAGATTCAAACACCAAATTTGATATTTTTAAAGCTTTCTATATACACTATCTACCAACAAGTAATTGAACACCCCTGCAATCGACGATATCTGCGGTCCTGATACACGTCACGACCGCCGCCGTTAAATATCGTGCGGGAAACGACAACGCAACCAGTTGCAAGCAAGATGCCACGCAGTTCGGAGCTCTCTGATTTCGAGAAAGATGTAATCGTCGGGTATCACAGAAATGGCTGATCCATACGTGACATATCCAGTGAGTTGAAGTACCCAAAATCGACAGTGGCCTACGTGATTGGCAAGTGGAAGATGAGAGGTGACTGTCGGAATGTGCCCCGACCCGGCAGACCCACAAAACTGGTAGTTAGAGACCGAAGGGTGCTGGCCAGAGAAATTCGGAAGAACCGCACCAAATCGATGGGCCACATCCGCCAGGAGTTTCAACAGGCATCTGGGAGTGTTCTTTCGATGAATACCATCCGTAAGGAAGCCCATCTGCTCGGTTATCATGGACGTGCTGCCGCCCACATGCCTTTGATCACCAAGTACAATAGCTCTGCTCAGATAACGTGGTGCAAAGAACGTCGACAGTGGACCGTTGAACAGTGGAAACAGATTCTCTGGAGCGACGAATCAAGGTTCACCCTCTACCGTTCGGATGGCAGGGTCTGGGTTTGGCGTCTGCCTGAAGAACGCCTCCTGCCGGAATGTATTGTGCCAACTGTGAAGTTCGGCGGCGGTGGAATTATGCTGGGGGGGGGGGTGTCTCCTGGTATGGCACTGGACCCTTGGTCGCAATTCCTGGTAGACTCAACGCCGAGACCTACTGCGCCATTTTGGATGACCATGCGCTTCCTACGTTGCGGCAGTTTTACGGGTTGGACTCATGTTACTTTCAGGATGACAATGCCACCTGTCATGTTGCGAGGTCCACCATGGCTTGGTATGGTGACAATGGAGTTAATCGAATGGACTGGCCTGCGCAGAGCCCAGACCTTAACCCTATTGAGCACCTCTGGGACGAGTTGGAGCGTCGACTTAAGGGGTGCCCCCTCCGTCCGAAATCGGTGAAGGAACTGACCTGTCTTCTCCCAGCCGAGTGGAAGAAAATACCGCTAGCCGTCGTACAACGCCTGGTTGAGAGTATGCCCCACAGGGTCGCAGCTGTAATCTCCGCTCGTGGAGGCACCACCAACTATTGAAGGTGAATAAACTTAGTTTTACTTTGCTATCACAGGTGTCCAATTACTTGTTGGTAGATAGTGTATATATCAGAATTCTTCAGAACTTGTTAATGACATAGCATCCACACCATTCCTATCAAGCGCGTGGAAGCAATTAACCAAAACCCGTGACTGTAAACACCATTTATGTCATGAACAATTTGAATATTTACGTGCCATTCGTCCTGATGAAGCTCGGCCAGAGCCCAGTGAAACCTTGATCGATTTGAAAAAATAAAATATTTGTGACAAACGTTGTATTTTCTTATTATATATAATCATCACAAGACTGTAGTCTCTGATTTCAAGAATGAAGGGCATGAATTTGAAAAGGAAACATGGTCTGAAACTCAGGAATTCTTTAGTACTGAGTAGTGTATGTTTTCATCACTTCTCAAACTCCTTTCGTTAATTAGGATTCACCAACCTTCGACTTATGCGCCGTCTAGGGTGCATAAGTCGTTATGCAACCAGCATGGAACATAATATTAATACTAATAAATATGCAATTTCTTGTTGTGGAAAGGCTGCAATGAATTTGAATCTTTTGCGGTAAAACTGTGCAGTGGGTGCAACATTTAAGGAAGACATAAATTCAAATATTTCAATGAAACGTACAGAGAATTTAAAGTTTTGTATGGACATATGCACTGAGTAATCACTGAATTATGACCACATACCTAATACTTCGTAGGTCTTCTTTTCGCCCTCAATACAACAGCTATCCGACGTGGTATCGAATCAATAAGATTCCGGAAGCATTTGGGAGGCATGGCCAACCAAGCTGTGTGTAATGCGGCCTTCAATGCAGGTATGGAGGTGATTTGTTTATCCAGACGCCTCGTATGCCGTTCCATAGTTAATATGTTGGAAGTCTGAAATGTGTTCCTCAAACCATTCCTGCACAACATTGGACCTGTGGTTCGGCGCATTGTCATATCGGAAGGCACCGTTGCCATTCGGAAAAAAGTGCAACATTGTTGGGTGTACAGAGTCAGCAAGCAACTCACGATAGTGGGAACCAGTCATACGTTGTTCTACATGCACCAGGGGTCAAAGTTCCTGCCAGGTAAACATGCCCCACACCATACAACCACCTCCACTGGCTTGCACTGTGGAGACCATGCAGGACGGATCGAGTGCTTCATGTTGTTTGTGCCAAACAAGTAAGCAAACATCCACGTCCAACTTGCATTTCCAGTCATCCGACGTCCAACTTGCATGATCTTTGCCCCAGGCGATATTTTTGGGCCAATCGACCGTGGTTAGGAGAGGATATCGTCGGGTTCGTCTGCTGTAATAGTCCATACGTGCAAGCGTGCGACTCATGGTCATAACAGATACTGTTTCGGGTTGACCTCTGTTGTATTGGGTAGTCAACTGTTGAACAGTGCTACGTCTGTTGGCCTGTAAGAGTCGTAGGACCAGCGCTCAGCTCTCACACAAACCTTTCGCTGTCATGTACAGTTTTGCCTCCGGTACACTTTAAATTCACTTTAACTTCGGCGGCTAGCAAACAACCCACCAGTCCAGCAGTTTGGGAAATCGAGGCACCCGTTCTCCGAGCTCCCACAATCTGTCCTTTCTCAAAGTCCAATGAATCCTTCCGTTTACTCATCATGCTCCTAATTTTGCTATCTACTGCACTTCTCACACCTTATATATGTTACGTTGGTCGACTAATCGCGCCCTCTCAGAAATCACGCGGTCAACTGGCCGCATCCATTTTTGATAAGGGTGGTCATAATTCAGTGATCACTCAGTAAATATGGACATTACTCGCCGAAATTACGTGAAATACAAGATAATGTGCATTTAATTATGAAAAATGTTACAAGCTCTTAGATGTCCAATATCAGATGTTAGCGTTTTCAAGTTCGCTTGTAGGTGTACGTTCATATCTAACTTTTATACATTCCTCACAACGATTTCTCATGCTTCGAACAAGGTGGCTAAGGAGTTCAGTAGGGAGAAATTCCGTTTTCTCAATCAAAGCAATTTTCAGCTTTCTGATTGTTCTTGGAGGAGGTGGACAGTTTGTAACTTACCATCCAAAATATCTCAAGCGAGTAAACTAAGCGCTGACCTCCGACAGTTCGTCCGAGATGGATATGGGTGGTGTGCTTGTCTTATGGAACTGGCTCTCTCCCTTTCCTGGAACCAAAAGCCCCAAACTAGGGACGGGCGACAGCTTACAGCCCTTTGCGTTTGTCCATGGTGGTCGTTAAAACTCGTAACGAAAAAACAAACTAACAGAAAAGGAACTTACGGAAAACTAAATTGATGTACAAACAGGACCGTAACAAGATTTTTTTATGTAGGAAAGCGAGACTTGAAATTACGCTCCTTTTGAGTTCCACTCAAATAATACGTGGTTTTTACTTTCTCACACACACCGCCGTTATAGGGAAGTACTATGATCGTTCAGGTAAAACGCTCAGAGAACTTTCTGCGACAGAGCACAGATGATTAATAAGCTCGTCATCCTAAAAACATGTTCGGAAATGTCATGGAGGTTAGACATATCAGCATATTGTTTTCTACGTCTCCATTCACTGTTTTGGAAAATTCCCTTCATGGATATGAGATGTTCAGACCTCACAGTGAATGTTACTGTTAACTGCACGAAATACTGTATGATATAAACCAAAGTCCTTCTGAAGGATGTAACTTTCTTTTTTAGTTACAATTTCTATTTTTTTACATCCCCCAGAGCATGAATTTACGCCCCTGGAATGACCATTCTGGGAGGGCAACCGCCCTTCCTTACTTCCCGGTAGCTACGGCCCTGTGGACAATGCTTTTACAAGGACTGAAGAATTCGGAATTGATGGGGCAAATATAGAAGTAACTGATGCTTTCATCCAGGGCCGCAGCCACAACGAATTTTCGGGGTAGGGTTTCTGATTTTGAAAATTAATTTTCACCCTACGTTATACGAGTACATATGTTGAATTTTTTCTTCGTCACATTTTTTTTGGACATGAAATTCTTCTTTTAATACTCCCCATTTTTCAAATACTGACTTACACTATATTGACAAAAGTCACCGGACAACCCTTCAAAAGCAAATGAACGGATCTGCTGCCATGTTAAGATGCGCGGTAGAGCTGCAAACGGTATAAAAACAAGCCTGCAGCTGACCGCGATAATATCGCACTGTGAAATTGAGTGAAAATGTCGCTGCGGGAGAGGACTGACTTCGAGGAAGGAAAGATTGTTGGGTGTTATATTAGTGAATTGTCCATAAGAGAATCCGAGAGGCGTTTAAACATACCCAAGTCAACTGTTTTGGATATACTGAATAAGTGGAAGACACATGGCGTGCCTGAAGCAGCAAAACGTACCGGCAGACTAAACAAAATCAGGGATAGAGGACGTCGAAGCCTCAGGAGAGTCGTTACGGCTAATCGACGGAGTACTACACAAGACCTCAGTGTACAGGTGAGTAAAAATGCTGGAACCTCAGTATGTACACGTACCAATCGCATAGAATTTCATTCCATGTGTTGCCGTGGTCGTGCGGCTGCTCATAGGACTTTCATCTCCACTCGGAAAGCTACTCGTCGTTCAACATGGTGTAAAGAACATATATCGTGGACCGTAGATTAATTTGAAACGGGTGCTATCGACTTATGAATCCAGATACACGATTCCTCAGTCTGATGGCCGTGTGTGGATATGGCGGCAACCGGGGGAACGCTATTTACCACAGTGTACTCTTCCTACGGTCAAGTTTGGAGTTGGCAGTGTACCCATGTGGGGGTGTTTCTCGTGGTATGGTCCCGGCCCATTGGTTATCGTCGACAAACCTGTTAACCAAACCGTCTACCTCAATATTCTGTACAATTATGTCCTACCAACTCTGCGGCAATACTATGGTACAGAGCCGTGTTGGTACCAACAGGATAATGCACCGAGCCATAAAGCAAGGACTGTTACGGCGTGGTTTGGCGATAATACCGTATCGTGTGTGGACTAGCCAGCACAGAGTCTTTATCTTAATCCCATAGAGCACTTATGAGATGAATTAGAACGCCGTATAAGAAGTTTGGAACCAAGGCCTACTACTAAGCAACAGTTAGCAGCAGCATTATGTACAGAATGGAAGCGCATACCTATTTCTGTGTTCCAAAACCTTCTCGAAAGCATGTCTCGAATTATCAGTGTATGCATTAAGGCCAAAAGTGGACCGTAACCGTACTAATGTATACTGCATGGCAATAGATGCTATGTTGAGTTTCTCTTCTAGGTGTCCGGTGACTTTTGTCAATATAGTGTATATATCATCACCATCATTGTCAACCATTATCAATCCACTGCTGGACGAAGGTCTCCCCAAGTTTCCTCCACAACGGTCTGTCTTGTGCCAGTCTCCTCCATGTCACCCCTGCATACTTTCGAATTTCATCCACCCATCTCCCATGTGGTCTTCTTCTGGGTCTTTTCCTGTCCCTTGGAATCCAATCTAAAATTTCGGCTGTCCATCGATGATCTGTCCTTCTGGCAGTATGTCCAGCCCATTGCCATTTCAGGGATTTAACTCTGATCATGATGTCTTCCACTCTTGTCATTTTTCGGATCCACGAGTTCCTCTTCTTATCTCTCCTGGATACACCAAGTATGCACCTCTCCATGCTTCTTTGAGTTGTCTGCAGCCTTTGTATGTCTCTTTTAGTTAAGGTCCACGTCTCTGCACCATACGTAAGCACTGGAAGGATGCATTGATTAAACACTTTTCTTTTAAGACATAATGGCATATTGCTCTTGAAAATTATGCTGTTTCTTCCAAAAGCTCTCCAGGCAAGTTTTGTACGCCGATTAATTTCTTCATCAATGTGACCCTCACTTGATATCTGCTGTCCAAGATAAACGTACGTGTCTGTTATCTCCAGCTTTTCTCCATCAATCGATAAATCTTCATTTCTTGTAAAAGCATTGAACATCACTTTTGTCTTCTGAAAGTTCATTTTTAATCCCACTTCTTTACTCTTGTCAGCAAGTTCCTGGATCATAATCTGCAGCTCTGATGGGGTAGTTGCAAAAATGACTACGTCATCAGCAAAACGAAGGTGGGTTAGATAATCTCCATTAATCTTTATCCCCTTGTTTTCCCAGCTCAGCGACTGAAAAACACCCTCCAATGTGGCATTAAAGAGCTTCGGAGATATGGTGTCACCTTGTCTCACTCCCTTTCCAATTTTTACTTGTGTTGTATTTTCAAACAGCCTAATCTTTGCACTTGCATTTTCATAGATGTTATTAATGATATTAATGTATGCATCTTCAATACCGCAGGTTTTCAGAGCCATTGTAACTGCTGATGGTTTCACCGAATCAAAGGCTTTTTCATAATCGATAAAAGCCATGCACAATGGAAGTTCATATTCCCTCGCTCTTTCAATTAGTTCTCTCAGCACGTGGATATGATCTATTGTGCTGTAGCCACTCCTGAATCCAGCTTGTTCTCTCGGTTGAGCCATGTCCAGTGTTACCTTCAAGCGGTGTGAAAGAACTTTAGTGAAGATTTTATAAACTACTGATAGGTCTGTAGTTTCCGAGATCCTCAATGTCACCTTTCTTATGTAGCAGGATCATTGTAGCGCTGTTCCAATCCTCAGGAATCTTTCCTTCATTAAGGCATCGAGTGAAAATTTGGGCGAGTACTGTTTTGATTTCTCCACTTGCTTCTTGTATGATGTCTACAGTAATTCCATCTTCTCCTGGAGCTTTTCCTCGCTTCATGTTCTTGATTGCATGTGCAACTTCTGCTGGAAGGACTGGAGGAACTCTGGTACTGGTATCTTTCATGATGTCTGGAGTGCATATATCATCGCTTTCATATAATTTGGAGTAGAAATCTTTCACTCTTGTCAAAATTTCGCCTCTATTTCTTGTTACAGAACCATCTTCTTTTCTCAGTGCCATAATCTGTTTTCTTCCCTTACTGAGATGTCCCTTTGCTATCTTTAGGCTTTGGTTGTTTTCAATTGCTTTCCTCACTAGTTCACAGTTGAATTTTCTTACGTCTTCAGTGATACTTTTTCTTACTGTCTTGCATAGCTCTATATATTCCACTTTGGAAGTCACATCTTCTTTAGTTGTCCTCATCTCTCTTCTTTTTTGCATCAACATTTTGGTTTTTCCTGATAATTTGTTCATATGCAACTTGTTCTTAGACCCAGCTAATTTTGTTGCTGTTTCCATAAGAGCTTTGGTTACTTTTCTGTTAACTTCAGAGATGTCCACTTCTTCCGATGTTAGGCCTTCTAAAGCAGAAAACCTGTTCTTCAGTTCTAACTTGAAGGTATTATGGTGTTTTTTAAGGTTGGTTATGTCAATAGATTTTGTTTGTCTTATGAGCTTGCCACGTTCAAGTTTAGTGTTGAGGTGCATCTTACATCTCACCAATCTATGGTCACTACCTGTGTTGAACTTGTTTAGCACACTGCAGTCTTCTATGACGAATTTTTTGTTACACATAATAAAATCAATTTCACTTGTCGTCCCATTTGGATGTCTCCATGTCCATTTCCTGTGTGGCTTTTTCTTGAAGAAGGAGTTCAAGATGAAAAACCCTTCTGCCTCTGCAAACTCAACGAGAGTATTTCCACGCTGGTTTCTGTTGCCGTGACCGAATTTACCTACTGAAGTTTCATTCTGTTGCCGTTGCCCTATTTTTGCATTGAAATCTCCCATAATTATTTTCAAGTGCTGCTTACCTTTATTATTTAGATGACAAATTTCCTCATAAAATTCTTCAATTTCTTCTTCAGGATGACTTGTGGTGGGTGCATAAGTTTGAATAATCTGAGCCTGGTATCTGTTCGAGAGTTGGATAACAAGTCGTGCAGCTCTGTCAGAGGAACTTTCAACTTCTACCACTTTATCCTTCAGTTTCTTGTTTATTATAAATCCAACACCACTAGTTCTGCCAGTATCTGTCCCACGATAGTAGAAGAGATGTCCACTTTTCAGTTCGATGAGATCTTCTCCTTTTCTCCTTACCTCACTTAGCCCCACGATGTCCCACCTGATCCTTTGTAGTTCCTCTTCCAATTCAAGAAGCCTTGAATCAGAAGATAGGGAGCGTCCATTGTAAGTAGCCAAGGTCAGCATCAGATGGCAGCCTAGTCCGGTCCTCCGGGGATTCTTAGCACCCTCTGCCTTCATGTCGCACTGGCCGCTGCCTTGGCCAGGTACATTCCAGCTGCCGGAGACTGAGGGCCAAGATTTAAGTTGTGGAATCATTTTGGGGGGTTTGGCCATAACTCACCACGCTGGCCAAGCGGGTTGGTGAGTGTGGGATAGAATTTCCTCTAATCCCGATGGTATAGTTATACCGCTATTGGCGGTCGTCAGAGCCCCTTTAGTGGGAACAGGATGCACCACGAGAAGGCGGGGTTGACATTTGTCAAGGAGAGGCTGTGATGTTACGCATCACCTGACCTTACATCCCTAGTGTATATATATATATATATATAAAACAAAGGGATAAAGATTAATGGAGATTATCTAACCCACCTTCGTTTTGCTGATGACGTAGTCATTTTTGCAACTACCCCATCAGAGCTGCAGAGTATGATCCAGGAACTTGCTGACAAGAGTAAAGAAGTGGGATTAAAAATGAACTTTCAGAAGACAAAAGTGATGTTCAATGCTTTTACAAGAAATGAAGATTTATCGATTGATGGAGAAAAACTGGAGATAACAGATACGTATGTTTATCTTGGACAGCAGATATCAAGTGAGGGTCACATTGATGAAGAAATTAATCGGCGTACAAAACTTGCCTGGAGAGCTTTTGGAAGAAACAGCATAATTTTCAAGAGCAATATGCCATTATGTCTTAAAAGAAAAGTGTTTGATCAATGCATCCTTCCAGTGCTTACGTATGGTGCAGAGACGTGGACCTTAACTAAAAGAGACATACAAAAGCTGCAGACAACTCAAAGAAGCATGGAGAGGTGCATGCTTGGTATAACCAGGAGAGATAAGAAGAGGAACTCGTGGATCCGAAAAATGACGAGAGTGGAAGACATCATGATCAGAGTTAAATCCCTGAAATGGCAATGGGCTGGACATACTGCCAGAAGGACAGACCATAGATGGACAGCCGAAATTTTAGATTGGATTCCAAGGGACAGGAAAAGACCCAGAAAAAGACCACATGGGAGATGGGTGGATGAAATTCGTAAATATGCGGGAGTGACATGGAGGAGACTGGCACAAGACAGACCGTTGTGGAGGAAACTTGGGGAGACCTTCGTCCAGCAGTGGATTGATAATGGTTGACAATGATGATGATGATGATATATATATCATCATCACCATCATTGTCAATGATATATATATCATCATCATCATCATTGTCAACCATTATCAATCCACTGCTGGACGAAGGTCTCCCCAAGTTTCCTATATCATCATCATCATCATTGTCAACCATTATCAATCCACTGCTGGACGAAGGTCTCCCCAAGTTTCCTCCACAATGGTCTGTCTTGTGCCAGTGTCTTCCATGTCACTCCCGCATACTTTCGAATTTCATCCACCCATCTTCCATGTGGTCTTCTTCTGGGTCTTTTCCTGTCCCTTGGATACCAATCTAAAATTTCGGCTGTCCATCGGTGGTCTGTTCTTCTGGCAGTATGTCCAGCCCATTGCCATTTCAGGGATTTAACTCTGATCATGATGTCCTCCACTCTTGTCATTTTTCGGATCCACGTGTTCCTCTTCTTATCTCTCCTGGTTACACCAAGCATGCACCTCTCCATGCTATTTTGAGTTGTCTGCAGCCTTTGTATGTCTCTTTAAGCTAAGGTCCACGTCTCTGCACCATACGTAAGCACTGGAAGGATGCATTGATCAAACACTTTTCTTTTAAGACATAATGGCATATTGCTCTTGAAAATTATGCTGTTTCTTCCAAAAACTCTCCAGGCAAGTTTTGTACGCCGATTAATTTCTTCACCAATGTGGCCCTCACTTGATATCTGCTGTCCAAGATAAACGTACGTGTCTGTTATCTCCAGCTTTTCTCCATCAATCGATAAATCTTCATTTCTTGTAAAAGCATTGTACATCACTTTTGTCTTCTGAAAGTTCATTTTTAATCCCACTTCTTTACTCTTGTCAGCAAGTTCCTGGATCATACTCTGTAGCTCTGATGGGGTAGTTGCAAAAATGACTATGTCATCAGCAAAACGAAGGTGGGTTAGATAATCTCCATTAATCTTTATCCCTTTGTTTTCCCAGTTCAGTGATTGAAAGACATTTTCCAATGTGGCATTAAAGAGCTTCGGAGATATGGTGTCACCTTGTCTCACTCCTTTTCCAATTTTTATGTGTGTTGTATTTTCAAACAGCCGAATCTTTGCACTTGCATTTTCATAGATGTTATTAATAATATTAATGTATGCATCTTCAATACCGCAGGATTTCAGAGCCATTGCAACTGCTGATGGTTTCACCGAATCAAAGGCTTTTTCATAATCGATAAAAGCCATGCACAATGGAAGTTCATATTCCCCTGCTCTTTCAATTAGTTCTCTCAGTACGTGGATATGATCTATTGTGCTGTAGCCACTCCTGAATCCAGCTTGTTCTCTCGGTTGAGCCATGTCCAGTGTCACCTTCAAGCGGTGTGAAAGAACTTTAGTGAAAATTTTATAAACCACTGATAGGAGGCTGATAGGTCTGTAGTTCCTGAGATCCTCAATGTCACCTTTTTTATGTAGCAAGATCATTGTAGCGTTGTTCCAATCCTCAGGAATTTTCCCTTCATTAAGGCATCGAGTGAAAATTTGGGCGAGTACTGTTTCGATTTCTCCACTTGCTTCTTGTATGATGTCTACAGTAATTCCATCTTCTCCTGGAGCTTTTCCTCGCTTCATGTTCTTGATTGCATGTGCAACTTCTGCTGGAAGGACTGGAAGAACTCTGGTACTGGTACCTTTCATGATGTCTGGAGTACACGTATCATCCCTTTCATATAATTTGGAGTAGAAATCTTTCACTCTTGTCAAAATTTCGCCTCTATTTCTTGTTACAGAACCATCTTCTTTTCTCAGTGCCATAATCTGTTTTTTTCCTTACTGAGATGTCCCTTTGCTATCTTTAGGCTTTGGTTGTTTTCAATTGCTTTCCTTACTAGTTCACAGTTGAATTTCCTTACGTCTTCAGTGATACTTTTTCGTACTGTCTTGCATAGCTCTATATATTCCACTTTGGCAGTCACATCTTCTTTAGTTGTCCTCATCTCTCTTCTTTTTTGCATCAACATTTTGGTTTTTCCTGATAATTTGTTCACATGCAATTTGTTCTTAGACCCAGCTAATTTTGTTGCTGTTTCCATAAGAGCTTTGTTACTTTTCTGTTAACTTCAGAAATATCCACTTCTTCCGATGTTAGGCCTTCTAAAGCAGAGAATCTGTTCTTCAGTTCCAACTTGAAGGTATTATGGTGTTTTTTAAGGTTGGTTATGTCAATACATTTTGTTTGTCTTATGAGCTTGCCACGTTCGAGTTTAGTGTTGAGGTGCATCTTACATCTCACCAATCTATGGTCACTACCAGTGTTGAACTTGTTTAGCACACTGAAGGCTTCTATGACGAATTTTTTGTTACACATAATAAAATCAATTGCACTTGCCGTCCCATTTGGATGTCTCCATGTCCATTTCCTGTGTGGCTTTTTCTTGAAAAAGGAGTTCAAGATGAAAAACCCTTCTGCCTCTGCAAATTCTACGAGAGTATTTCCACGCTGGTTTCTGTTGCCGTGACCGAATTTACCTACTGAAGTTTCATTCTGTTGCCGTTGCCCTATTTTTGCATTGAAATCTCCCATAATTATCTTCAAGTGCTGCTTACCTTTATTGTTTAGATGACGAATTTCCTCATAAAATTCTTCAATTTCTTCTTCAGCATGACTTGTGGTGGGTGCATAAGTTTGAATGATCTGAGCCTGGTATCTTCTCGAGAGTTGGATAACGAGTCGTGCAGCTCTGTCAGAGGAACTTTTAACTTCTACAACTTTATCCTTCAGTTTCTTGTTTATTATAAATCCAACACCACTAGTTCTGCCAGTATCTGTCCCACGATAGCAGAAGAGATGTCCACTTTTCAGTTCAATGAGATCTTCTCCTTTTCATCACCTGACCTTACATCCCATATATATATATATATATATACAAAGGCCGTTCCACAAAAACTGAGAGTATTTTTTTTTGAGTTGGCAACAGTGCGAAGGGGTAAAATAACCACGCAGGCGACTAACTGAATTAAGGAAGTATCTATGACAACAGTTATTAGATGTGGCAGACGATTCTGGTTTTGTTATTGCTGAGTTGTTTAAGGTACGTATGCATTTCACCATACAGCTATAGAGGTGAATGATTCAGAATTAGGAAGTGAAATGCGTTGTGCGATAAAATTTTGCTATCGTTTGGGTAAACTACTCCAGAAACAGTTGATTTAATGCAAAAAGCTTACAAACATAAATGTTTGCGTGAGCCAACGATTTTTAGAAGGCACCATGATTTCAAAAAAGGGCGTTTGTCGACAGAACCGGCCCTTAAGACTGGTCGGCCTTAAAGTGTTGTTACGGAGTGTATTGTTAGCACTGTTTAGGCAATCTTGCAAGAAGATCAACAGATGACCTGTGAAGACATAGCGGCGTCATATAATATTTCAAAAACTTCGGCATTCCGCATTCTAAGCGACAAATTACTGCTGCATCGTGTGTGTTCCAGGTGGGTACCACATCACCTGACGAGAGAACAATTGTTAGCCAGAGTTCAGGTGTGTCATGAGTGGAAACAAATGATTGCAAAGGATCAAAACTTTCTAAACAAAGTAATAACTGCCGATGAAACCTGGGCTCCACAATTTCGATCTCCTCACGAAGAGCGCAACGAGTGTCTGGAAAAACACAGACCCGCTTCCTCCGAAAAATCCACCAAACTAAATCAGCTGGGAAGGTGATGATAATAATTTTCTTTGATCATATAGGTGTAGTCTACCAGCATGCCGTTTCTCCACAAATTACTGTCAATGCTGAGTATGATATTTCAGTCTTGAAGCGTCTGCGACGACACATATCGATTAAGCGACCGGAACTGGTGGACAAGTTGACCCTACACCATGATAACGCCCGCTCATATGTGGTTGCTTGTGTTCAACAATTTCTTACGAAATGTAGTATTCAAATCATGCCACAGCCTGCCTACAATCCTGGCCTCGCCCCGTGGGATTTCTGGTTGCTTCTAAGAATGAAGAAGTTCCGTGGCGCAACATTCAACGCAGATGCTGACGTTATTCAAGCTGTACAGGGGTCGCTAAAGCAGCTTCCACAAAAGGCCTCCGCCACATGCCTTGAAAAGTGGACTGAATGATTGGACTGTTGCATATCATCCGAGGGAAGGTACTTTGAGAAAGAATAACATATTTTGCTGTACCTATATTTCTTCATTTTGTGAGATTTTACTTTCAGTTTTTTTATGGAACGCCCGTTGTACCTAGTCTTGACGACTAGGTATACATAGCTTGTCCCAAAACAAATGAGGATGTTTTTATAAAAATTGTGCAATACTGCATTCGACCTTGGCACGAGTCTCGAAAAAACGGTAGTCGTTGTAGCCACCATAGCAACCGGCCACACCTCTTGATCACGCATGCGCCGTCGGTAGTGGGCAGTTTAAAAAGCTTTGTTTCACGAACCCCTAACAAGTGTTTTCGCGCTGTGTTTTTTTGAAAAAATGGATGTGAAAGAGGAACAAAGATGCGCCACTAAATTTTGCTGTCGACTCAAGAAGTCTATCGGAGAGACTTTCCGTCTTATGCAAGAGGCTTATAAAGATGAATGTCCAGGAAAGTCAACAGTTTACGGATGGCATAAAGAATTTATGGATGGTCGTGAGTCGGCGGCTTTAATCACGCATGAAAGACCTTCAAGGAGTGTTACAGAGGTAAAAATCAATACAATAGATGCTATTATACGGGAAGACAGACACCTATCAATTAGAGATGTCGAAGATATGGTTCACATTTCAAAATCATCAATTCACATAATTTTAACCGAGCATTTGGGCATGGAACGAATTTGCTCAACTTGGGTTCCCCATTTCTTTTCATCTGCAGTCCAATGCAAGGCGGCGCATGACCAGTTCTGTCGTTTTTTATTTGGAGAAAATTAATATTAACTTGATGCCCTAACCTGCATATAGCCCAGACTTGTCACCATGTGACTTCTGGTTGTTCCCCGTTTAAAAAAAAAGACATTACGGGGATAACAATTTTAGATTGATCAATTACTTATTACAGTTGCGCATGGGTGCTTCAACAGCGTTTCAGAGGAAGAATTCTAGAAGACATTCAAAAAGTAGTAGGAACGTTAGGACACCTGTATTCGATGCAACGGACAGTATTTCGAAAAAGATGACCACTTCCTTGCTAATTAAGGTACGCACATTTTTTTTTATAAAAACTTTCTCAGTTGTTTTGGGACAGCCTTTGTATATTACACATACAAAGCAAGTCTGCACTAACCTACCCGAACTTAACTCTGCTCGCTCCACAAATCATATAGACTTGCTCCGGAGTGAGGGGATGCAAGTTCGATTCCCGTCATGGACAAACTTGTGTTTTCACAAGGTAATACAAAATGTTTTATAAATTTCCTTTCGCAATAAAAAAAATCGTATTACTATCATTAATTTATTATTTATCCCAACTTTCTGCTTAAAATATTCATCTTCGTGTTGTACCTTCTTTATGAGCAAATTAAAAAAAACCAGCTGATCAGTGAGTGCCGCTCGTGATAATTCACAGCCGTTCTTGCACGACAGGAAGCATCTAAGCTTTTCCTTCTAAAAAGTTTATATATAAAAAAAAGCAAATTTTTAAAGTAATCCTGGAAGAGCTTTTCTGATGTGAACTCCAGGTGAGGTCACATAACTGATCACCTTTAAGTTACTCGTTCAGAGACTGCTCCGTTCTGTAAACTTCTTTGAATGCATTTATGAAGCTGAGAGCAAACAGAAATTAAGTGTATTGTATAAGAAAAGTACGAGAGCCTGACCTTACCGCAACGGAGTGATTTATCATTTGCACGCCGATTGGTCAACATACACTTAAGGTATCTTCGTGATCTCAAAGCAAACATGTAACCTATTGGAATTAATGTTCTGATGCAATCGACGTGCGTAAGTAGTTTGCCTTTTTAAGAACTCTTAGTTGGCAATGCACTTTCCAATAGCATTAATTCAGATAGGTAGGTAAACATCCTCCCGAGCTTTTTTTTTTTTTTTTTTTTTTTCCCTTTTGTTTCGGGGTTTAATGACAACCACGAGCAAACCCGAGGGTCATAAACAATCACCTGTTCTTAATTTGGGGCCTTCTAGGGATCAGAAATAACCAGCGCCGCATGACAATCTCCCTCCCCATGCCTTATTCGGGACCTGAACCGGGCTCAGCTAGGACGACTAGTCAGAGACCTACGCCTCTGACTACTCGGACAACTATGCAGTTCTCTCGAACGTTGCTGTATCTCTGTGAGGATAATTTCGTCCTCCGATCTCATTCTGGGTTTTGCTCGAGCATAAGTTTTCGTGTGTAGTTTCTCCAAATGGAAAAATCATTTACGACAGCTACTAGAGACAGCTCTATGTACTGTATATTAGCCCTATGAAAATAAATAAAATTTAAAGAAGAATTAAAATCTTGATGTATTGTTTGCTGTACTATGAATTTTAGTACTTCATCCAATAATCTGCGTTTACGTATACTAACGAAGCATATGTATAATAGAAGCTGCAGCGTGTCTCATCCGTAACAAATCAGATAATTTTTTCTTTCTTGAGAATTTTAGACGGGGAAATTTATTGATTGCTTTATCCAAGTCAAATGCTATCATTTGCTACAACTTCATAGTAAGTCCAAATACGATGTCATATGATAAAGGATGTATGAAAATACAAGTTTGCCCTCTACAGGTATCGAACTTTTGTCCCCTCACTGCGGAGTAAGTCGCTCTCTTCCGACTAAGCTACGCATACAGAATGTCTCGTTTCAGATTTGTCGTCTTGACACGTTTTCATCTCTGTAGTACGCCACTTATGTCATTTGCTGCAACTTCATAGTAAGCCCAAGTACGATGTCAAATGCTAAAAGATGTCATTTCTTATAACTTCATATTAAAGCTCTACGAGACCCGCCATCTTGTATTGCTGCCTTCTCTTATTAACCAACGGGCAACCGTATTTCATAAATTGCTCGGGCAATTTTGCACATTTTGGAACACCGTTTGTGGCTAACGCAAGATATATGATAAATAAAGTGTTCCCTGGTTTCAGATTTTCATTTTGGACCCTTTAAGTATTTTTTATTAATTAATAAAACTATTAAAACTATGGAAGACACCTTGGTACGATTTTCGCTGCAGATAAAAAATGAAGGGAAAGGTCAATAAAAATTTTGAAACCAGGGAACTCTTTATTTATCATATATCTTGCGTTAGCCACAAACTGTGTTCCGAAATGTGCAAAATTGTCATAGCAATTTGGGAAATACGCTTGCCCGTTGGTTAATAAGGGAAGGCAGCAATACAAGATGGCGGGTCTCGTATAGCCTTAACCCCAAATACGGTTTCCTGTGCAATGCCCGACTCCAACTAGCTTTTTCTTACCTAAACTCTAAAGGAGATACTTCTTCTCTTGCTGCCTTGAGTCTACTAGTACATTTAGGATTAAAAACAAATCTCAGCGAAACAAATAAAAACGATTGTCATGAGAGTAATCTTACAGTTTCAAGCATTCTTTTTGATTATCAAATTGATGAATTTCTTCATTGGTTTTATTTTCTCAAATTCTAAAATTACATTAATATCATTTACGGGGGCACCATTCTAAGTCTTTTGCTTTGTAAAGAATTCTAATAATAATTAATCAAAGCACTGTTTCTTCTTAAAGGTGAATGGATTAAGGTAAAACATGGTCAGTGAAAGGGTTAGGGGCAATTCATGGTCCAAAAAAACTTGTTCACTGACCATGTGGCGGATATTAGTTGCTTTACGTAATTTATGTTTTTCCAACTGTTATCCTAACATGAAACTTCACTGTAAAGCACTACAGTTATCACAGACTAAGGCTTAGCTTGCCGAAATAAATTTGCTTCACCGTAAAGCTTGCTGAATCACTTTAGATGTATCCCAAATACCTTCACTTCGTTGCAGTTGTACACTGAAACATGAAGTAACTAATTAAGCGCAAGAAATAATAACGGCCAAATGAAAGTAAAATATATCGAACTTACGCAGTTCACTCTTTTATTCATAGCCGTCAAGAGCAGGTAGCATGAGAAACATTCTGCTTAATCAAATAGCGTCGTAACAGAACATGTCACCTTAGACGCAATCCTCTCTGTCAACAAAATAGAATACTGAACTTGCTTTGGAACATTCGTAATTAACACGCTTCACAATGTCGGGCTCAAAACCGTGTAATCATAAGATATCGCTGCAACATTGCCGATGACGCCCCGGTGGTGAAGTTGCCTAAGCTCTCGCTTTTGGCCATTCGTCCGAGATGGTTCCGGGTTCGAATCCTGGGATGTTGGGTTTGGCTTATGGCACTAGCTCTCTCCGTTCCCTGTAACCAGTGGCCCTAAATCAAAAACGGGAAACTGTGTATAGCCCATCGAGTTTCTCACGGTGGTCGTTAAACAAACAAACAAACAAAAAACAACGCCGATCTGACTCATACGTCACCATCGTAGAATATGTCATCTACTACGTTATGTCACATGGTTTGTTACACGTCTGTAATTCAGAAAATAAAGGCCTTCACAATTAGCAAATTATACTATAATCTAAATCATGGATAACTTTGGTTGAAATGCGCAATAAGTTTAATTTCAATTATCAGAAATAAAGAAAATTTGTATTTCGAGCTTTTAAAGGGCCATGTATATCTTCCCCAACAAAGCAGTTATTACTGTTATGAGCTTTTAAAGAATTACATATCGTTTTTTTTTATTTTTCGCCGAATGTACTGTATTACAGGAAAGAAAATTTTAAGCATATTAATCGTGTTGGATGGCAGTTCTGTATTTTTTTTTTCTGTCGAGAAATGTTTTTTCTTCAAGTTTATTTCTTTCGACAGAGGTTTTCATCGAAAAAAAAAAACACAAAAAAAGCTCTGGAAGTAAAGCCAAAGCTAGCTGACACACTTCATTTTGCAAGTCTACAATTTTCGCGAAGCTTATTTCTTCATGATTTATATGCATTGAGGTGTCTTTGAATTTCCGGACTAGCAAAATTTTAAGTCAAACCTTCCCGTGAAAAGCAGTCTGTTCATCCAGCGTTTCCCTTAAAAGAAAGCTTTTCTTTTGAAAGCCGGCGATTTGTCAGAAATTATTTTAATGAAACTTTCGTTGAAACAAGTCAATTCACCGGGTAATTTTTTGAAGAGATACATAGTAGTTTTTCGATAACTTTTTTAAGAAATCAAATTCACCAAATAGTCTGCAATACAAGAAACTTACCTTGAAAGAAATAATTCAACCAAGTAATTCTTTGAGGTCAAGTTCCTCGGAACACAAACTTTATCCCAAGTACGATTTTTTTTTCATTGGAGGTTTAACGACCACCGTGAGCAACTCAGTGGGCTATAAGCAGTCGGCCCGCCTCTAATTTAGGGTCACTGGTGCCAGGGAAGAGAGAGAGAGAGAGAGAGAGCCAGCGCCGTTAGACAAACACAACATCCATGCCTCACCGGGATTCGAACCCGGACACATCTCGGACGAATGATCAGAAGACGCCGCGTAGACCACTGCGCCACCGGGGCGGCAATTATGATTTACGAAAACTCCCCATTGCTACAGTTTTAACGAGTTTTAAAACAACTAAAATTTTAACAAAATATATTCGAAGATTATTTATGGTAATCAATTAAATAAAAACAAATATTGCTGTGCCTAAATCTTGTTAGCAAAACTTGTACCGGTTAAAATACAGCAGAAAGTGTACTATCTGAACTTAGCTGCAAAAATGAATGTGTACATGATCCAGGACCGTAGCAAGCTTTTCTTATCTGGGAGGGCCAGACTTGAAATTACTCCCCTTGGAGTTGTACTCAAATAATATGTGGCTTTTACTTTCTCACGCACCGCCGTTATAGGAAAGTAAAGTATTGTGATCGTTCAAAAATCGAACTATAGCTTTTTGACATAAATTTATAAAAAATGTAAAAAATAGGTAAATACCCAAGAACCACAGGTTGTAAATACCAAGTAAATGTTATGTGCACGCCGACAACACAACCCTCCACAGAAATGCAGAACCAAGAAAAAAAAAAAAAAAACAGCGCAGAACGAATAAGTGTCGGATAGTGGATTTGAACGTAATAGGAAGGAGCTTTTTTCCGGATAGGGTTTGGAAAAATTCCGTTCAAGGTTAAACACTCAGAGAACTTTCTGTGACAGATCACAAATGACTCATTAGCTCTTCATCCTAATGCCATGTTCGGAAATGTCATGAAGGTTAAGCATATCAACATATTGCTTTTCATGCCTCCATCCTCTGGTTTGGAAAAATTCCCTTCATGGATATGAGATGTTAACATCTCATTATGTACGTTACTCTGTACCCTACTTAACTGCATGGAATACTGTATGAGATTAATTAAAGTTTTTGTAAAGAAAATACTAAACGGCGTAACTTTCTTTTTTACGCTTTCCAACCGTAGGTTGAAGAAGCGTATATGCTCCAGCTTTGTCCGTCTGTCTGTCCGCACGATAACTCGCGTAAAAATGGTTCGATTTCGATGAAATTTCAGTATGTAGTAGGGGACTACCTGGGGAGGAACCCTATTAAAAATGGACGAAATGGGGTCAAAGGTCAGGGCATAGGAACGGGATCCATTCCATCGCCCTTATGCGTCATAACTTACGTAGAAATGCTTCGATTACGACAAAACTTTATAATGTTGTTCCGGAGGTATACCGAGCCAATTCTATTTAATATCATCGAAATGGGGTCAAAGTTCAGGGCACAAGAGCGAGATTTATTCCACATAGATTATCCTCATAACTTGACTAAAAATAATTCTATTGCGACAAAACTTTTGTATGTTGTTCCGGAGGTACACTGAACCAATTTTGTTTAATATAATCGAGATGGGATCAAAGGTCAGGACACAGGAGCGAGATTTATTTCACAGCTATTATCCTCACAACTTGACTAAAATGCTTTTATTGCGACAAAACGTTAGTTTGTTGTTTCGGAGGTATACTGAACCAATTCTGTATAATATCATTGAAATTGGCTTAAAGGTCAGGGCGAAGGAGCGAGACTTATTCCACAGCCATTATCCTCATACCTTGAGTAATGATTTCTGGTATGTTGGAAAGATTATCATAATCGATGCATTGCATGATTTTACTAACTTGATTAGTTACAATTTCTATTTTTACATTCCCCAGAGTATGAATTTACGCCTATTGGAATGACCATTTCGGGAGGGCAACCGCCCTCCCTGCCCTTCCGGTAGCTACGGCCCTGCATGAATCCTTATGTAAATCAATCCTAATGGCAACGGGGACTGATCACCGGATTCTCGTTATCCTTCTTCAAGACAGAGGATATAACTCAACACCAGCGTGACATTTCCTTTGAGAGCGGCAGATGGCATAGTGGTCAGTATTCGTGACTTCCACGAAAAAGTCTCAGGATCGATCCCAGGCAGATAAGAAAGCTGGAACCGCTAAATATCCGTCGTGCGTTGAATGGGCACGTTAAGCCTCGGGACCCCCGGGTACTGGCCCCCAGTTATAAATAAGAGTGTCTTCCGCTCCCTTTGTACCTCGCTTCAGTGTGACTTTTCCTGTCGGGCACTCTAGCTCAAATCTCCTAGCTTCCTTTTTCTAAGAATCGTTTAAGACCTGGGATCAGACACTCCCTTCCTAAAAACCTCTATATAAATCTACCTCCAGGAGTCGTAACTGAAGATAAACAAGCATCTACGAATCTGGGCTACCAGCAAAGGAAGAACTCGCCACATTTTTTTAATCACCTGGGCATAGAGTATGTGTGCGTTGTGCATGTGATCAAAGCAGCAGCGTTTAGTCAGCTGTGCTTTTTATCCGAGAATCATTTTCCCCCAACTTTGTAAAAAGGTTTCTTGACGGAATGTAGTTGTTTCCTGGCTTTGAAGAAGCAAACTGACCGAAAAAGTGTATTATATGCGTATTTCCTGGATTTTACCAATATTTCTCACTCAAAATAATATAAAGTTTACCCCCTAGTGGTGGGGGAGATAACAGCATATTTATTTTTCGCGATAGTTTTCGCGATAGTAAAAATTCTTTTAACATGGGAATACCACTTACTTCAGGACTCACTTTGCTCACACACACACACTTGAGTTTTTAGTAATGTACAGTTATGACGCTAAATGGTATGAGTGGTACTTCTGTTTTTGCAAATGCTTCTCGGCATCTTAAAATCCTATTGAAAAAAATCTCTCTCTTAGTCTATGTCATTCGCCATGGTACAGATTGCGAACGTTATCGTTTTTAAATAATGAAGTTTTCCCGTTATGAGCACATACGTATAAAAAACTGCTTATGGAAGTTGCACTTGAAAAAAAGAAAAAAAGAGTTCCATCACATGGCTTTCGCTGCAAAGAAAATTTTGCACGTACTCTTTACTTTTTCAGATTTTACAGCTTTGCCGTCAGGGGGCCAGGGGCGGAGTTATATCATATTTCTATTTGAAAGGTTATCTCATACCAGCATATTGGCAAGAGAAGTAATTTTTTGGCGCTGTGTTAATTTTTCGAGCTTATTTCCTGCTAAGCGAGTGTTTCTTGTGTTTCCTTTGCGTTCGATCAAAATATTGGTGAGTAGTAAGAGACGTTTCCCTTTTTCTACAAGTCACCTCAATTCCGCAGAATATTGGGTCGCGGGTAGTCTAAAAGTGCATGACTACTAGGAAAAGTCTTAGGAGAGATCCCTGGAAAGTACGAACGCTCAAACCACTAAACATCCGCCGTGCCTCGGATGGGCATGTTAAGTTGTCGGACCCCGGGTACTGGCCTCCACGGTTATGAATACGTGCGTCTTTCTACCTGGCTTCCACGTGACTTTACTGTTGGGCATTCTAGTCCAAATCTCCTAGCTTCCTACTTCTAAGGGTTGTTTAAGACCTGGGATCAGACACTCGCTTCCTAAAATCCTCTACATAAATCACTTAGCCATTATCTTTGGAATCAGTGGAAACTTAGAAAAAAGGAATTTTTCGAAGCCGAGTCTCCTCGCTCCGGAGTGAGTTGCTCTAACCGCCTAAGCTACACCGACGGAATGTATCGCTGCAGATTTGTCGTCTTGACACGTGCTTCTCATCTGTAGTACCATCTCCCATCTTAATTTATCTCCCTCTTAATTTCTTTTCTTCTGTTTTTTTTAAGCGAAGAATGTACATACATATATACATATTACTAAGCTGTTCTATGATATTCAGAGGTTAGCTCCACTAAGAAATAAAAACTACCAGATAAATTTTACTTACTGTTGCCGTATCAAACTTTCCCATTTGCAGCGATCTTGACATACAACTTGGGTTTCACTGACATCCATCACACGCCATACACAAGATCTTCTATACTTCATACTCATAATCTTTTTCTCATGCAGACACTCCTGAATATGATCCTTCCATGACTTCCTTGGACTTCCTCTGCCTTTCCTTCCTTCCACTTGGGCTAAAAAGATTTTCTTAGTAAGCATCTCATCACTCATTTTTTCAACATGGCCAAACCACTGAAGCATATTAGTCTCCATCTTGTTAACAACATTTTGCTTCACATTACACAACTGCAACACATCTTCATTCCTCACACGATCAGAACGTGTCTTGCTACAAACCCTCCGTAAGTAACTCATTTCTCCAGCACACAAACGACTTCTATGTTTCTTCTGTAGTACCCAGGTTTCACTGCCATACATAAGAGTAGGAACAATTACACTTTCATAAACAGCCATGCGCGACTCTCTTGAGAACCCATCCTTCCTGTGAAACCCTCCCAAAGCAGCCATGATTTTCAATGAAGAATTCACTCGCCTACTAATTTCACCATCCAATTTGTTCTCTCAGTCAAACATGCTTCCTAAATACACAAACTCATTCACCTGGTCAGTCATTGTGCCATTTAGACATATATTACATTCATTACTACCAGTTCCTCTCTCAAAAACCATAACTTTGGTTTTTCCCTTATTTATACTCAGTTTGAATTTCATGCTAACTTCCTACACCCGAGACAACATACTCTGCAACTCACTTTTGCTCTCTGCCAACAGAACAGTGTCATCAGCAAACAGCAATCTGCACACACGGATATCACCAAGACATAAATCAGTATTATCTATTTTGGCATCACGCATGCACGCATCCATATATATATATATATATTCAACCTTGTCTGACTCCTTCACCAATAGAAAATCATTTTGATAACAAACCATTCATTCGTACACAAGCTCTACTGCCAGCATACATGGCTTTTACACTGTTAAGTAGATTCCCAGTAACACCATATTCATTCAATACCTTCCACAAAAGTGTCCTATTGACTCGATCGTAAGCTTTCTTTAAATCTATGAACGAAGCATAAACTTTCTGACCAACAGAACTTTTCAATCATTATACGTAATGCAAAAATTTGGTTAGTGGTCTTTGCCAGGCATAAAACCACTCTGAACATCCCACACTTTCTCTGATGTAAGACCTCGTACTTTTTCAATAACGACCTTACCAAACACTTTCCCTGGCACACTCAGTAGGTTAATACCACGATAGTTCTTGCAGTCAGTCTGATAACCTTTTCCCTTATACAAGGGGACAATGATAGCATCCTTCGAATCCCGAGGGACCATTCTTAACTCCCAGCACAACTGGCAAATTTTAGTTAACCAGTCAATTGCAGGGTCACCACCATATTTCAACATCTCGGCATTTATGCCATCAACTCCCGGAGACTTACTATTCTGAAGAGATTTTAGAGCTTTACACACCTCTTCTCTTGAGATCCCTCTTGTGCTTCCATCCTTCACTGTGACATCATCTGCTTCTGCCTCTGACTCACCTTAGCTTTCCTGATCTAATAACTCACAGAAGTATTCACCACATCTTTCACTTAACTCATTGGGCTCCCATATCATTTCCCCGATCCTATTCATTACACAGCTTACAACTTTGTTTCCCCTATTTTCTTATTTCTCATGTACTTCCAGAAAGTATTTCTATCTTTCCAAAAAGCTAATTCATGCCTTTCCACCTTATTCTTCCTATCTTTTGCCTTACTCTGGTGAACCAGCTTAGCAGCTTCACGCTTCTAATAGCGATATTCATCCACAGAAACTCTACCTTGCAGCTTCCCCAAATAGGCTTCCTTATTTCTCTTTACTGCCTCTTCAATCTCACTATTCCACCAAGCATCACCTCTATTGTTACCCACTATTGTGGTGCCACAGACCTCTTCAGCAGCAGTGACAACACAGTTCTTAAAACATTCCCACTTTATAACGAAGTAAATTTCTCCGTCATTTTTATCCGCGCCGGGGCTCGAACCCGGGTTCTCATTCCGGAATAAGTTGCTCTACCAATTGAGCTACGCGGACGTTTTATTCTGATTCCTATCTGCCTTTATGTCGTGTGCGTCATGCTGGCAGGTACGTCACATCTCCTGGTACGTTACATCATCTCCCCCTTATTTTTTTTTTTTTTTTGAAGTGCTGGAAAAGGGATTCTCTGATTTTTTCCTATCCCGCGGTGTGGAAATAACATCACACCAATGCGAGATTTTGAACGGTCGGGTCATCCGGATAGTTCGGGCGCCATTATAACGAAGTAAATTTCTCCGTCATTTTTATCCGCGCCAGGATTCGAAGTCGGGTCCCCTCATTCCGGAATAAGTTGCTCTACCAATTGAGCTACGCGGACGTTCATTCTGACTCCTATCTGCCTTTATGTCGTGTGCGTCCTGCTGGCAGGTACGTCACATCTCCCCCTCCCCGAAAGAGGGCCGGGGGCATGGCCCACGGGTCAGCCGTGACCATGAATCGTTGCAGGCAGTCATCCACTGTAGAACGTGCACTTGAGAACTCCCAGTCAATCTGGTGTGTGGAATGCAACATCACACACATTTTATTTTTCGAAGCGCTGGAGAAGGGATTCTCTGATTTTTCCTGTCTCGCGGTGTGGAAATAACATCACACCCTAGCGAGATTTTGAACGGTCGGGTCATCCGGATAGTTCGGACGCCATTATAACGAAGTAAATTTCTCCGTCATTTCTGTCCACCAGGATTCGAACCCGGATCCCCTCATTCCGGAATAAGTCACTCTACCAATTGAGCTACGCGGACGGTTGTTCTGACTACTATCTGCCTTTATGTCGTGTGTGTCCTGCTGGCAGGTACGTCACAACTTCTTTTCTACATCCCTCTCACAAGACTTCAGCTCCTTCAGTCGTTCTCTGAGTAAGTCAGAATAACTCTGACGATATTCAGGGAGCCTTTCAACCTTTATTCTTTCCATCCTGGGCCTCTTCCTATTCCTTTTCCTCCAACCAACATTCAGTTTCACTCGTGACACTACCAAATAATGATCAGAACCAACATCCGCACCTCTCATCACACGAGTGTCAACAACTGTAAGTATTTCAGACGCTGTTCATAGACAAGAAAATCTATTACACTCTTTTTTACCAAGAGTACGATTTTCCCTAGTATATGTGTGGATATACTTGTTTCTGAAAAGCGTATTAGATACACACATACCATTGTCAATGCAGAGTTCAATTAATCTTTCACCATTATCATTTACACAAGGATCATTTAACTTACCCAGAACATTGTCAGAAATCGAATTCTGCATACCTACTCTAGCATTGAAATCCCTTGCTATTATAACTTTCTCTTTAGTACCAAACTGGCTCAAAACAGCTTTTAGCTCATTCCAGAAATCTTCCTTCCTAAAAGAAGGTTCCGAGTTACAATTAATTTCGGACGACGTGTGGAAGGAACAACACATATTTTTATTTTCTTTCGAAGAATCCAACGGCCAGTAGAAGCATTTTTACGTTCGGGCGCCAATGTGAAAACAGGAATTTGTTGGTGATGGAGATCGAATCTCCGTCTCCTCGTTCCCGAGTGAGTTGCTCTGCCCACTAAGCTACACCGACGGAAGCCACCCCGGTGGAGCAGTGGCCTAAGCGCTGGCTTATGACCATTCGTCCGTGAAATGTTCAGGTTCAAATCCCGTGAGGCATGGATGTTGTGTTTTGTCTTACGGCACTGGCTTTCTCCCTTCTCTGGAACCAATGACCCTAAATTAGGGTCGGGCAACTGCTTATTGCCTGTTAAATTGCTCACAGTGGTCGTTAAACCTTCAATCAAAAAAAACAAAAAAATCACCGACGGAATGTATCCCTGCAGATTTAGATTTGTCGTCATGACACGTGCCACACCTCTGTAGTACGTCACATCATCTCCCTTTTTTTTTTTTTTTTTGAAGCGAGGAAGGAACCTTTCATTAATTTCAGACGATGTGTAGAACAAACATCACATTTTTCGCAGAACCCAATGGCCAGTAGTTTTTTTACGGTCGGGCGCCAATGTGAAAATAAGAACTTGTCGGTGACAGAGATCGAAGGCGCGTCTCCTCGCTCCGGAGTGAGTTAAGCTACACCGACAGAATGTATCACTACACGTTTGTCGTCTTGACACGTGCTTCTCCTCCAGTACATCACAAATTGAACGTATTCGTGTACTTAAACAACTGCCATGAGGCTTCTGACACGGAATCAGGGGATGTTAGTCCGGATGTTTTTTGTAGCCTCTTTCATTGCTGTTTTCATGAAAAAAAAATTATTTAATTGTTCGAGAGTTTACTTAATTATTTTTTTTTTGCTTCGGGCTTTAAAGCGACCACCAGGAGCAACTCGGATGGGTATCAGCAGCCGCCCCTCCCTAATTTAGGGCCACCGGTTCCACGAAAAAGAGGGATGGTGGTCTGAAAAATACCCGTGCTTCCTCATCCGGAACCGGGCCCCTGTGGCTGAGTGTTCTGAGGCGCTGGCTCGTGATTATTCGTTCTGTGTTTGATTCATTGGGTAAACACAACTCTTACGCCTCCTCATCAGGGACTCGAACTACGGTCCATCTCGGACGAATATTCACGAGCCATCGCCTCAGAACGTTAAGCCGCCGGGGCGGCGTTCTGGGTTTAACCACCCCAGAAAGCTTAGGGAATAGGAGTCCCACATCAGCCCAGGGAGTTTCCCGTCCCTGATGTGGGGCTCCTATTCCAAGCGAGGAGGGGATAGAGCTAACGCCTTGGGGCACACGCCGGACCCATCCCGAAATACAAACCCCTTGCCTGAACCTAGGTCGAATGAATGTCCATAAACCCACACCTCTGAACACTCGGTCGCTGGGTAGTTTTAAGTAAGGGATAGCAGCTCATTTTTTACCTTCGTTGTTGTTAAAGTCTTAGCACCCATTTTTTGGAACGGCTTTTGATCCAGAATTATGTTACTCATGTTAATCACCACGTTTAGTCTCTAATGAATTTTGTGACCAATGAGGGGCCTCAATAGATATACACAGAATCTGTCTGAAGTAAGTTCTAAAAGAGGAGTTATTTTTATTTCGGGGTTTAACTACTCCGATGAACATTTAAATCCATGAGGAGTCGCCCGTTCTGGATTTGGAATTACTGGTTCCAGGAAAGGGAGAGAACAAAGCCGCAGGATAAGCACACCAGCCATGCCCCACCCGGGACTCAGAACGAAGCCGTACAATAAGCGCACCAACCATGTTCCACTTGGGACTCAGAACAAAGACGTACGATAAGCCCACCAACCATGCCCCACCTGGGACTCAGAACAAAGACGTACGATAAGCACACCAACCATGCCCCACCCGGGACTCAGAACAAAGCCGTAGGATAAGCACACCAACCATGCCCCACCCGGGACTCAGAACAAAGCAGTAGGATAAGCACACCAACCACGCCCCACCCGGGACTCAGAACAAAGCTGTACAATAAGCACACCAACCATGCCCCTCCTGGGACTCAGGACAAAGACGTACGATAAGCACACCAACCATGCCCCACCCGGGATTCAGAACAAAGACGTGCGATAAGCACACCAACCATGCCCCACCCAGGACTCAGAACAAAGCCGTACGATAAGCGCAACAACCATGTTCCACCTGGGACTCAGAACAAAGACGTACGATAAGCACACCAACCGTGCTCCACTCGGGACTCAGAACAAAGCCGTAGGATAAGCGCACCTAGTGGCGGGCTGGGTCTAAAAATGTTGGTTGCCAGGAGACAAAGAGGGGTCCACCCACAACTATAAGGCTATCATTGAATTTTTATAATAAATAAATGAAATTTTCAAAAAATATATAAGTGGGAAAAAGGTACAATTAAAATTTTTGCGAAATAAATTTATATTTTTTAATAATTACCGTGCTCATATATTTTACATATTGCTGGCAGTAAAATGTACAATATAGTGAAGCTCCAATATGATTGCATACAGTAATAATATTGGAACTTCTATTATATTTTCAAGCTACTAAAAAGTCATTAACATTTTGTGTGTTTTGAATATATCAATTTTGAGTTTTAGTAATCTAAGGCTGATGTTAACTGATAGAAAGAATATGTTATATTTATTATTCATCTCTTCAATACCTAAAACATTAAAAAAAGTCAGATGTATTGATTTATTGTTTGCTAGCTTTACTACCCGGCTTTGCCCGGGATTTAGGCTTATTAATTTCATATTCCCTTATATGTCACTGAAAAAATCGGGAAAAAAAATTGATGCTTGCAAGAAAGAAAAAAAGCTGATTTCACAAATTCGATCATTACAAATTATTCATTCATAGTGTGATTATTTTAGCACTTGGCCGTACACAACATTTTTGGTTTCTCCTTCATCGGCGACAATATGTAATTTTGTTGGATCCTTTGCTCTTGACATTCCAACACACATCTGTGGAATCAAACGGACCAAAAGCGTTACGGATTATTTAACACGCGTCTAGGAGACACAGCATTGGAATACTGACTGAACAAAATTCGTTAACAATTTGTTATCGACGATGAAATGCATCACGTGCTTTCAGTTTCAGATGTCTTTGAGGGGCGAATCTCTGGGATAAAAAAGTTAAAAACTTATCTTTGCGAATATTTTATGAAACTAGCTGAAATTTTAATGAACACCATAAATCGTTAATATTGCCTGAATCGGTAAATAACTTTTTAAATTAGCCGTCACAATTTTATTAACCGTTTCTGCGAATATATTTCTGTTTACCGATGAATTAAAAATTCCATGCCTATTTTAAAAAGTTTTGACCTGATTCCGGTGAAATTTTGAGGGACTCCTGTTATTACCAATTCATGGTGTTGATAAAAATTTCAGCCCGTTTCGTTAAGATTTCGCAAAGTTGGTTTTTGCATTTTTTTTAAGCACAGTTCTCAAAGAATAGAAACATCTGTGGGTGTGCCACGGCGATGAATGCAGTCACGTGCTTTCAGATTTGGAACGGTGATGTAGCAAACGACGCTGACTTTATTAATTAGCTTATTAATTAATTCATAATTCGCGAACGCAATAACGTAGAGATCTTTAAAATAGTTGCGTTGACCTAGAAATTCCAGCATTAATAAGATATGCAAATTTCACGATGCCACAGTTCGGCGTTTGAGAGTTTTTGCTGCTTCAGAAAAACAGTAGTTTTGTGTTTTATACATAAAATTAAGAATATGTTCAACTCTTGAGATATTTCTACTGTTGTCGTCCGCTCCTTGCTTTTCGTATCCACTACCGAAAGGTGACCTCGAAGGAGCCACGATCGAAAGATGTGTTTTGTAGGACCAAACTGGGTTAGAGAATGCCCAACAATTATTAAAAATAATAATGAGGTTATTGCTGTGATTGAACCAGAAGACCTAACTGAAGTGATTCTGAAATTCGTCTCAGTATAACGTCTCTCACATTCGCTAGAAGATACAGCAATGATTTGCAGATGTTGTCTAATGTTTAAGAGGGCCCACTTCATCAGGGGCCCACTTGCCATCGGGCAAACTGACATCCTGTCCAGTCCTCCACTGAGCATACCAACCATGCCCCACTCGAGACTCGAGCAGGAACCTACGTTGTCAATCAGTCAGAAACCTACGCCTCTGACCACTTGCCACCAGAGCGGCATAGAGGAGCTCGAAATATTTTACAACCATTATCCAAACTGTTGAACTAAGAGTATATACACTGGCGTGCAGAAATTAAGGACGAGACGGTTTTTCGAATGTAACGTCGTGCAGAAGTGCTCCACATCGACTCAAATCATACCATAAGATCCCCAAGATGTACGAATATGGGACAAGTGAGAAAAACCGTCCAAACAAGGAATCCAAAGGATACAAAAGCTCTTTATTGAAAAGGTATCTTCGAGCACAACTGGACAGAAGACAGAAACGTCCACGTGACAGGCGGTTGCCAAGAAAAATCCAGTCTTTAGTGGGGGATATGATCACCCCTGACTGCGTTGCAGGATTTACAACGTCTGTCGATGTTGAGGAGCAGGTTGTCAAGGAGCTGTTGAGGCATCGCGGCCCATTCCTCTTGTAGCGCCAATCGCAGCTGCGGAATCGTTGCTGGTTGCTGGTGACGTGCTGCCAAGCGTCTCCCGAAAAGGTCCCACACGTGTTCGATTGTCCGGGGACCTTGCGGGCCAATCCATGCGCTGAATATCTTCACTCTCCAACAGCTCTGTGACAGCTACTGTACGATGAGGTGTAGCGTTGTCGTCCGTGAAGAGGAACTCAGGGCCCACAGCATCTCTAATCAGACGCACGTGAGGCAGGAGAACCTCGGTACAATAGCGGACACCAGTGACTGAACCTCCTTGGAAAATGTGGAGGTCAGTACGGCTACCAAGCATGATACCGCCAAAACGAGAACTCCACCATCTCCAAACCGGTCCCTTTCGATTATGTTAGAGGTGTGATTGCGTTTTCCTTGCTCTATCCAGATGTGTATACATCCAGAATCGCTCGTCAGACTAAATTCACACTTTTATTACAGTGAGAGATATCACTCTGCAGTTGGTGTAGGCAAATAAAGTGTATCAAGACTGCTTACGCAATACAATGCATCTGGATCATCGTCTCCAAAAAGGAGAGGCAAATGCGGAAGAAAACGAAAAACAACTCCACGAACCGATAAATATCTAATCAGATATAGTAAAATGAATCCAAAAAAAAAAAAAAAAAAAAAAAAAAAAAAAAAGGCAAGCACCGACCTTCAAAGAGATTTATTGGCTAGTGGTTGTGATGTTAGTGGTTCAACTGTACGCCGTAGGCTTCTGGAAGTTGGCCGGGAGGCAAGAAGATCAACGAAAAAATAATATTTGAATGCGAAAATGAAGATAAAACGTTTAGCATGGGCCAAAAAATATAAATCATGGACTGCTGACGACTGGAAAAATGTAATTTTCAGTGATGAAACTCATTTATTTGTGCAGGGTTACCAAGCAAATGTCGTTAGACAAAGCAACTGTGAATCCTTAAGACCTCAGCATGTCAAACAACCTGTAAAACACCCTTTAAAACAGATGTTTGGGGTTTTTTCACATCAAATGGCACTGAAAGCTTAGTCCCTGTTTAAGGTATGATGAATTCAGCCAAGTACGTAGAAATATTACAACGTAGGATTGTTCCATTCTTGCAAACTTTTGACGGGACATTTCAACATGACTTGGCCCCATGTCACAATTCGAAATTGGCCAAGAATTTCATGCTGGAAAATCAAATTCATTTGCTTGATTAGCCTGGAAATTCACCAGACTTAAATCCCATAGAAAACTTATAGAATATTTTGAAGAGACGTTTAGGTAAAATGGACTGTACAACCAAAGAACGCATGATAGCGAATGCTATTAAAGTGTGGTTCCACGATTATGAAGTCAAAAATATGTGCACTCAATTAGTGGAGTCAATGCCAAAACAAATTCAAGAGATCATTTCTGCTAAAGGAGGACATACTTCATACTAATGCAGGTATTTATCAGTGTATATGAAGGCATCAGGTGATGCGTAAATTCACAACCTCTCCTTGACAAATGTCAACCCCGCCTTCTCGTGGTGCATCCTGTTCGCACTAAAGGGGCTCTGACGACCGCCAATAGCGGTACAACTATACCATCGGGATTAGAGGAAATGCTATCCCACACTCACCAACCCGCTTGGCCAGCGTGGTGAGTTATGGCCAAACCCCTCCAAAATGACTCCACAACTTAAATCTTGGCCTTCAGTCTCCGGCAGCAGGAATGTATCTGGCCAAGGCAGCGGCCAGTGCGACATGAAGGCAAAGGATGCTAAGAATCCCCGGAGGACCGGACTAGGCTGCCATCTGATGCTGACCTTGACTACGTATAATGGACGCTCCTTATCTTCTGATTCAAGGCTTCTTGAATTGGAAGAGGAACTACAAAGGATCAAGTGGGACATCGTCGGGCTAAGTGATTTAAGGAGAAAAGGAGAAGACCTCATTAAACTGAAAAGTGGACATCTCTTCTACTGCCGTAAGACAGATACTGGCAGAACTAGTGGTGTTGGATTTATAATAAAGAAGAAACTGAATGATAAAGTTGTAGAAGTTGAAAGTTCCTCTGACAGAGCTGCACGACTTGTTATCCAGCTCTCGAGAAGATACAAGGCTCAGATTATTCAAACTTATGCACCCACCACAAGCCATCCTGAAGAAGAAATTGAAGAATTTTATGAGGAAATTCGTCATCTAAATAATAATAGTAAGCAGCACTTGAAGATAATTATGGGAGATTTCAATGCAAAAATAGGGCAACGGCAACAGAATGAAACTTCAGAAGGTAAATTTGGTCACGGCAACAGAAACCAGCGTGGAAATACTCTCGTTGAGTTTGCAGAGGCAGAAGGGTTTTTCATCTTGAACTAATTTTTCAAGAAAAAGCCACACAGGAAATGGACATGGAGACATCCAAATGGGATGACAAGTGAAATTGATTTTATTATGTGTAACAAAAAATTCGTCATCGAAGACTGCAGTATGCTAAACAAGTTCAACACAGGCAGTGACCACAGATTGGTGAGATGTAAGATGCACCTCAACACTAAACTCGAACGTGGCAAGCTCATAAGACAAACAAAATGTATTGACATACCAACCTTAAAAACACCATAATACCTTCAAGTTGGAACTGAAGAACAGATTCTCTGCTTTAGAGGGCCTAACATAGGAAGAAGTGGATATTTCTGAAGTTAACAGAAAAGTAACCAAGGCTCTTTTGGAAACAGCAACAAAATTAGCTAGGACTAAGAACAAGTTGCACGTGAACAAATTATCAGGAAAAACCAAAATGTTGATGCAAAAAAGAAGAGATATGAGGACAACTAAAGAAGATGTGACTTCCAAAGTGGAATATATAGAGCTATGCAAGACAGTACGAAAAAGTATCACTGAAGACGTAAGGAAATTCAACTGTGAACTAGTGAGGAAAGCAATTGAAAACAACCAAAGCCTAAAGATAGCAAAGGGATATCTCAGTAAGGAAGAAAACACATTATGGCACTGAGAAAATAAGATGGTTCTGTAACAAGAAATAGAGGCGAAATTTTGACAAGAGTGAAAGATTTCTACTCCAAATTATATGAAAGGGATGATACATGTGCTCCAGGCATCATGAAAGGTACCAGAGTTCTTCCAGTCCTCCCAGCAGAAGTTGCTCATGCAATCAAGAACATGAAGCGGGGAAAAGCTCCGGGAGAAGATGGAATTACTGTAGACATCATACAAGAAGCAAGTGGAGAAATCGAAACAGCACTCGCCCAAATTTTCACTCGATGCCTTAATGAAGGGAAGATTCCTGAGGATTGGAACAACGCTACAATGATCCTGCTACATAAAAAAGGTGACATTGAGGATCTCAGGAACTACAGACCTATCAGCCTCCTATCAGTGGTTTATAAAATCTTCACTAAAGTTCTTTCACACCGCTTGAAGGTGACACTGGACATGGCTCAACCGAGAGAACAAGCTGGATTCAGGAGTGAAAACAGGAATTTGTTGGTGATGGAGATCGAATCTCCGTCTCCTCGTTCCCGAGTGAGTTGCTCTGCCCACTAAGCTACACCGACGGAAGCCACCCCGGTGGAGCAGTGGCCTAAGCGCTGGCTTATGACCATTCGTCCGTGAAATGTTCAGGTTCAAATCCCGTGAGGCATGGATGTTGTGTTTTGTCTTACGGCACTGGCTTTCTCCCTTCTCTGGAACCAATGACCCTAAATTAGGGTCGGGCAACTGCTTATTGCCTGTTAAATTGCTCACAGTGGTCGTTAAACCTTCAATCAAAAAAAACAAAAAAAATCACCGACGGAATGTATCCCTGCAGATTTAGATTTGTCGTCATGACACGTGCCACACCTCTGTAGTACGTCACATCATCTCCCTTTTTTTTTTTTTTTTTTTTTTGAAGCGAGGAAGGAACCTTTTCATTAATTTCAGACGATGTGTAGAACAAACATCACATTTTTCGCAGAACCCAATGGCCAGTAGTTTTTTTACGGTCGGGCGCCAATGTGAAAATAAGAACTTGTCGGTGACAGAGATCGAAGGCGCGTCTCCTCGCTCCGGAGTGAGTTAAGCTACACCGACAGAATGTATCACTACACGTTTGTCGTCTTGACACGTGCTTCTCCTCCAGTACATCACAAATTGAACGTATTCGTGTACTTAAACAACTGCCATGAGGCTTCTGACACGGAATCAGGGGATGTTAGTCCGGATGTTTTTTGTAGCCTCTTTCATTGCTGTTTTCATGAAAAAAAAATTATTTAATTGTTCGAGAGTTTACTTAATTATTTTTTTTTGCTTCGGGCTTTAAAGCGACCACCAGGAGCAACTCGGATGGGTATCAGCAGCCGCCCCTCCCTAATTTAGGGCCACCGGTTCCACGAAAAAGAGGGATGGTGGTCTGAAAAATACCCGTGCTTCCTCATCCGGAACCGGGCCCCTGTGGCTGAGTGTTCTGAGGCGCTGGCTCGTGATTATTCGTTCTGTGTTTGATTCATTGGGTAAACACAACTCTTACGCCTCCTCATCAGGGACTCGAACTACGGTCCATCTCGGACGAATATTCACGAGCCATCGCCTCAGAACGTTAAGCCGCCGGGGCGGCGTTCTGGGTTTAACCACCCCAGAAAGCTTAGGGAATAGGAGTCCCACATCAGCCCAGGGAGTTTCCCGTCCCTGATGTGGGGCTCCTATTCCAAGCGAGGAGGGGATAGAGCTAACGCCTTGGGGCACACGCCGGACCCATCCCGAAATACAAACCCCTTGCCTGAACCTAGGTCGAATGAATGTCCATAAACCCACACCTCTGAACACTCGGTCGCTGGGTAGTTTTAAGTAAGGGATAGCAGCTCATTTTTTACCTTCGTTGTTGTTAAAGTCTTAGCACCCATTTTTTGGAACGGCTTTTGATCCAGAATTATGTTACTCATGTTAATCACCACGTTTAGTCTCTAATGAATTTTGTGACCAATGAGGGGCCTCAATAGATATACACAGAATCTGTCTGAAGTAAGTTCTAAAAGAGGAGTTATTTTTATTTCGGGGTTTAACTACTCCGATGAACATTTAAATCCATGAGGAGTCGCCCGTTCTGGATTTGGAATTACTGGTTCCAGGAAAGGGAGAGAACAAAGCCGCAGGATAAGCACACCAGCCATGCCCCACCCGGGACTCAGAACGAAGCCGTACAATAAGCGCACCAACCATGTTCCACTTGGGACTCAGAACAAAGACGTACGATAAGCCCACCAACCATGCCCCACCTGGGACTCAGAACAAAGACGTACGATAAGCACACCAACCATGCCCCACCCGGGACTCAGAACAAAGCCGTAGGATAAGCACACCAACCATGCCCCACCCGGGACTCAGAACAAAGCAGTAGGATAAGCACACCAACCACGCCCCACCCGGGACTCAGAACAAAGCTGTACAATAAGCACACCAACCATGCCCCTCCTGGGACTCAGGACAAAGACGTACGATAAGCACACCAACCATGCCCCACCCGGGATTCAGAACAAAGACGTGCGATAAGCACACCAACCATGCCCCACCCAGGACTCAGAACAAAGCCGTACGATAAGCGCAACAACCATGTTCCACCTGGGACTCAGAACAAAGACGTACGATAAGCACACCAACCGTGCTCCACTCGGGACTCAGAACAAAGCCGTAGGATAAGCGCACCTAGTGGCGGGCTGGGTCTAAAAATGTTGGTTGCCAGGAGACAAAGAGGGGTCCACCCACAACTATAAGGCTATCATTGAATTTTTATAATAAATAAATGAAATTTTCAAAAAATATATAAGTGGGAAAAAGGTACAATTAAAATTTTTGCGAAATAAATTTATATTTTTTAATAATTACCGTGCTCATATATTTTACATATTGCTGGCAGTAAAATGTACAATATAGTGAAGCTCCAATATGATTGCATACAGTAATAATATTGGAACTTCTATTATATTTTCAAGCTACTAAAAAGTCATTAACATTTTGTGTGTTTTGAATATATCAATTTTGAGTTTTAGTAATCTAAGGCTGATGTTAACTGATAGAAAGAATATGTTATATTTATTATTCATCTCTTCAATACCTAAAACATTAAAAAAAGTCAGATGTATTGATTTATTGTTTGCTAGCTTTACTACCCGGCTTTGCCCGGGATTTAGGCTTATTAATTTCATATTCCCTTATATGTCACTGAAAAAATCGGGAAAAAAATTGATGCTTGCAAGAAAGAAAAAAAGCTGATTTCACAAATTCGATCATTACAAATTATTCATTCATAGTGTGATTATTTTAGCACTTGGCCGTACACAACATTTTTGGTTTCTCCTTCATCGGCGACAATATGTAATTTTGTTGGATCCTTTGCTCTTGACATTCCAACACACATCTGTGGAATCAAACGGACCAAAAGCGTTACGGATTATTTAACACGCGTCTAGGAGACACAGCATTGGAATACTGACTGAACAAAATTCGTTAACAATTTGTTATCGACGATGAAATGCATCACGTGCTTTCAGTTTCAGATGTCTTTGAGGGGCGAATCTCTGGGATAAAAAAGTTAAAAACTTATCTTTGCGAATATTTTATGAAACTAGCTGAAATTTTAATGAACACCATAAATCGTTAATATTGCCTGAATCGGTAAATAACTTTTTAAATTAGCCGTCACAATTTTATTAACCGTTTCTGCGAATATATTTCTGTTTACCGATGAATTAAAAATTCCATGCCTATTTTAAAAAGTTTTGACCTGATTCCGGTGAAATTTTGAGGGACTCCTGTTATTACCAATTCATGGTGTTGATAAAAATTTCAGCCCGTTTCGTTAAGATTTCGCAAAGTTGGTTTTTGCATTTTTTTTAAGCACAGTTCTCAAAGAATAGAAACATCTGTGGGTGTGCCACGGCGATGAATGCAGTCACGTGCTTTCAGATTTGGAACGGTGATGTAGCAAACGACGCTGACTTTATTAATTAGCTTATTAATTAATTCATAATTCGCGAACGCAATAACGTAGAGATCTTTAAAATAGTTGCGTTGACCTAGAAATTCCAGCATTAATAAGATATGCAAATTTCACGATGCCACAGTTCGGCGTTTGAGAGTTTTTGCTGCTTCAGAAAAACAGTAGTTTTGTGTTTTATACATAAAATTAAGAATATGTTCAACTCTTGAGATATTTCTACTGTTGTCGTCCGCTCCTTGCTTTTCGTATCCACTACCGAAAGGTGACCTCGAAGGAGCCACGATCGAAAGATGTGTTTTGTAGGACCAAACTGGGTTAGAGAATGCCCAACAATTATTAAAAATAATAATGAGGTTATTGCTGTGATTGAACCAGAAGACCTAACTGAAGTGATTCTGAAATTCGTCTCAGTATAACGTCTCTCACATTCGCTAGAAGATACAGCAATGATTTGCAGATGTTGTCTAATGTTTAAGAGGGCCCACTTCATCAGGGGCCCACTTGCCATCGGGCAAACTGACATCCTGTCCAGTCCTCCACTGAGCATACCAACCATGCCCCACTCGAGACTCGAGCAGGAACCTACGTTGTCAATCAGTCAGAAACCTACGCCTCTGACCACTTGCCACCAGAGCGGCATAGAGGAGCTCGAAATATTTTACAACCATTATCCAAACTGTTGAACTAAGAGTATATACACTGGCGTGCAGAAATTAAGGACGAGACGGTTTTTCGAATGTAACGTCGTGCAGAAGTGCTCCACATCGACTCAAATCATACCATAAGATCCCCAAGATGTACGAATATGGGACAAGTGAGAAAAACCGTCCAAACAAGGAATCCAAAGGATACAAAAGCTCTTTATTGAAAAGGTATCTTCGAGCACAACTGGACAGAAGACAGAAACGTCCACGTGACAGGCGGTTGCCAAGAAAAATCCAGTCTTTAGTGGGGGATATGATCACCCCTGACTGCGTTGCAGGATTTACAACGTCTGTCGATGTTGAGGAGCAGGTTGTCAAGGAGCTGTTGAGGCATCGCGGCCCATTCCTCTTGTAGCGCCAATCGCAGCTGCGGAATCGTTGCTGGTTGCTGGTGACGTGCTGCCAAGCGTCTCCCGAAAAGGTCCCACACGTGTTCGATTGTCCGGGGACCTTGCGGGCCAATCCATGCGCTGAATATCTTCACTCTCCAACAGCTCTGTGACAGCTACTGTACGATGAGGTGTAGCGTTGTCGTCCGTGAAGAGGAACTCAGGGCCCACAGCATCTCTAATCAGACGCACGTGAGGCAGGAGAACCTCGGTACAATAGCGGACACCAGTGACTGAACCTCCTTGGAAAATGTGGAGGTCAGTACGGCTACCAAGCATGATACCGCCAAAACGAGAACTCCACCATCTCCAAACCGGTCCCTTTCGATTATGTTAGAGGTGTGATTGCGTTTTCCTTGCTCTATCCAGATGTGTATACATCCAGAATCGCTCGTCAGACTAAATTCACACTTTTATTACAGTGAGAGATATCACTCTGCAGTTGGTGTAGGCAAATAAAGTGTATCAAGACTGCTTACGCAATACAATGCATCTGGATCATCGTCTCCAAAAAGGAGAGGCAAATGCGGAAGAAAACGAAAAACAACTCCACGAACCGATAAATATCTAATCAGATATAGTAAAATGAATCCAAAAAAAAAAAAAAAAAAAAAAAAAGAAAAAAAAAAGGCAAGCACCGACCTTCAAAGAGATTTATTGGCTAGTGGTTGTGATGTTAGTGGTTCAACTGTACGCCGTAGGCTTCTGGAAGTTGGCCGGGAGGCAAGAAGATCAACGAAAAAATAATATTTGAATGCGAAAATGAAGATAAAACGTTTAGCATGGGCCAAAAAATATAAATCATGGACTGCTGACGACTGGAAAAATGTAATTTTCAGTGATGAAACTCATTTATTTGTGCAGGGTTACCAAGCAAATGTCGTTAGACAAAGCAACTGTGAATCCTTAAGACCTCAGCATGTCAAACAACCTGTAAAACACCCTTTAAAACAGATGTTTGGGGTTTTTTCACATCAAATGGCACTGAAAGCTTAGTCCCTGTTTAAGGTATGATGAATTCAGCCAAGTACGTAGAAATATTACAACGTAGGATTGTTCCATTCTTGCAAACTTTTGACGGGACATTTCAACATGACTTGGCCCCATGTCACAATTCGAAATTGGCCAAGAATTTCATGCTGGAAAATCAAATTCATTTGCTTGATTAGCCTGGAAATTCACCAGACTTAAATCCCATAGAAAACTTATAGAATATTTTGAAGAGACGTTTAGGTAAAATGGACTGTACAACCAAAGAACGCATGATAGCGAATGCTATTAAAGTGTGGTTCCACGATTATGAAGTCAAAAATATGTGCACTCAATTAGTGGAGTCAATGCCAAAACAAATTCAAGAGATCATTTCTGCTAAAGGAGGACATACTTCATACTAATGCAGGTATTTATCAGTGTATATGAAGGCATCAGGTGATGCGTAAATTCACAACCTCTCCTTGACAAATGTCAACCCCGCCTTCTCGTGGTGCATCCTGTTCGCACTAAAGGGGCTCTGACGACCGCCAATAGCGGTACAACTATACCATCGGGATTAGAGGAAATGCTATCCCACACTCACCAACCCGCTTGGCCAGCGTGGTGAGTTATGGCCAAACCCCTCCAAAATGACTCCACAACTTAAATCTTGGCCTTCAGTCTCCGGCAGCAGGAATGTATCTGGCCAAGGCAGCGGCCAGTGCGACATGAAGGCAAAGGATGCTAAGAATCCCCGGAGGACCGGACTAGGCTGCCATCTGATGCTGACCTTGACTACGTATAATGGACGCTCCTTATCTTCTGATTCAAGGCTTCTTGAATTGGAAGAGGAACTACAAAGGATCAAGTGGGACATCGTCGGGCTAAGTGATTTAAGGAGAAAAGGAGAAGACCTCATTAAACTGAAAAGTGGACATCTCTTCTACTGCCGTAAGACAGATACTGGCAGAACTAGTGGTGTTGGATTTATAATAAAGAAGAAACTGAATGATAAAGTTGTAGAAGTTGAAAGTTCCTCTGACAGAGCTGCACGACTTGTTATCCAGCTCTCGAGAAGATACAAGGCTCAGATTATTCAAACTTATGCACCCACCACAAGCCATCCTGAAGAAGAAATTGAAGAATTTTATGAGGAAATTCGTCATCTAAATAATAATAGTAAGCAGCACTTGAAGATAATTATGGGAGATTTCAATGCAAAAATAGGGCAACGGCAACAGAATGAAACTTCAGAAGGTAAATTTGGTCACGGCAACAGAAACCAGCGTGGAAATACTCTCGTTGAGTTTGCAGAGGCAGAAGGGTTTTTCATCTTGAACTAATTTTTCAAGAAAAAGCCACACAGGAAATGGACATGGAGACATCCAAATGGGATGACAAGTGAAATTGATTTTATTATGTGTAACAAAAAATTCGTCATCGAAGACTGCAGTATGCTAAACAAGTTCAACACAGGCAGTGACCACAGATTGGTGAGATGTAAGATGCACCTCAACACTAAACTCGAACGTGGCAAGCTCATAAGACAAACAAAATGTATTGACATACCAACCTTAAAAACACCATAATACCTTCAAGTTGGAACTGAAGAACAGATTCTCTGCTTTAGAGGGCCTAACATAGGAAGAAGTGGATATTTCTGAAGTTAACAGAAAAGTAACCAAGGCTCTTTTGGAAACAGCAACAAAATTAGCTAGGACTAAGAACAAGTTGCACGTGAACAAATTATCAGGAAAAACCAAAATGTTGATGCAAAAAAGAAGAGATATGAGGACAACTAAAGAAGATGTGACTTCCAAAGTGGAATATATAGAGCTATGCAAGACAGTACGAAAAAGTATCACTGAAGACGTAAGGAAATTCAACTGTGAACTAGTGAGGAAAGCAATTGAAAACAACCAAAGCCTAAAGATAGCAAAGGGATATCTCAGTAAGGAAGAAAACACATTATGGCACTGAGAAAATAAGATGGTTCTGTAACAAGAAATAGAGGCGAAATTTTGACAAGAGTGAAAGATTTCTACTCCAAATTATATGAAAGGGATGATACATGTGCTCCAGGCATCATGAAAGGTACCAGAGTTCTTCCAGTCCTCCCAGCAGAAGTTGCTCATGCAATCAAGAACATGAAGCGGGGAAAAGCTCCGGGAGAAGATGGAATTACTGTAGACATCATACAAGAAGCAAGTGGAGAAATCGAAACAGCACTCGCCCAAATTTTCACTCGATGCCTTAATGAAGGGAAGATTCCTGAGGATTGGAACAACGCTACAATGATCCTGCTACATAAAAAAGGTGACATTGAGGATCTCAGGAACTACAGACCTATCAGCCTCCTATCAGTGGTTTATAAAATCTTCACTAAAGTTCTTTCACACCGCTTGAAGGTGACACTGGACATGGCTCAACCGAGAGAACAAGCTGGATTCAGGAGTGGCTACAGCACAATAGATCATATCCACGTACTGAGAGAACTAATTGAAAGAGCGGGGGAATATGAACTTCCATTGTGCATGGTTTTTATCGATTATGAAAAAGCCTTTGATTCGGTGAAACCATCAGCAGTTGCAAGGCTCAGTTACAGTTACAATGGCTCTGAAATCCTGCGGTATTGAAGATGCATGCATTAATATTAGTAATAACATCTATGAAAATGCAAGTGCAAAGATTCGGCTGTTTGAAAATACAACACACACATAAAAATTGGAAAGGCAGTGAGACAAGGTGACACCATATCTCCGAAGCTCTTTAATGCCACATTGGAAAATGTCTTTCAATCACTGAACTGGGAAAACAATGGGATAAAGATTAATGGAGATTATCTAACCCACATTAGTTTTGCTGATGACGTAGTCATTTTTGCAACTACCCCATCAAAGCTGCAGAGTATGATCCAGGAACTTGCTGACAAGAGTAAAGAAGTGGGATTAAAAATGAACTCTCAGAAGACAAAAGTGATGTTCAATGCTTTTACAAGAAATGAATATTTATCGATTGATGGAGAAAAGCTGGAGATAACAGACACATACGTTTATCTTGGACAGCAGATATCAAGTGAGGGTCACATTGATGAAGAAATTAATCGGCGTACAAAACTTGCCTGGAGAGCTTTTGGAAGAAACAGCATAATTTTCAAGAGCAATATGCCATTATGTCTTAAAAGAAAAGTGTTTGATCAATGCATCCTTCCAGTGCTTACGTATGGTGCACAGACGTGGACCTTAACTAAAAGAGACATACAAAGGCTGCAGACAACTCATAAAAGCATGGAGAGGTGCATGCTTGGTGTAACCAGGAGAGATAAGAAGAGGAACACGTGGATCCGAAAAATGACAAGAGTGGAAGACATCATGATCAGAGTTAAATCCCTGAAATGGAAATGGGCTGGACATACTGTCAGAAAGACAGACCATCGATGGACAGCCAAAATTTTAGGTTGGATTCAAAGGGACAGAAAAAAGACCCAGAAGAAGACCACATGGGAGATGGGTGGATGAAATTCGAAAATATGCGGGAGTGACATATAGGAGACTGGCACAAGACAGACCGTTGTGGAGGAAACTTGGGGAGACATTCGTCCAGCAGTGGATTGATAATGGTTGACAATGATGATGATGATGATCAAGGCATAGAATGATTTTGGAAAAAAGAGTGATTTTTTATTTTGTCCCAATTAATTTGCACAGTATAGTAATATCTAATTTTTGGTAAAGAATACTTTGGCCACCAGGGGAAGTAAGAGCTAATTTTTGCTTTTGATGTATTTTCCAAAAAACCTGAGCTTCTAAAATTTCGTTTAAAAAAAATTCGTTTGTGGACCTATACCACTCACGTCGACAAACCTTTTCGAAGTATTTTCTTCTTAAAATATTATATGGTTTCGTTGTCAGGGAGGTAAATGTATATCTAATTTTTGTCAATATCTCTGCTTCTAATAGTTCGATTTCAAAAATTCTTTCTTTATTGGATATAGTTCCTAGTGTGATATGTTTTCCTCATAATTTCAAAATTTTCAAGTAATTCATAGACTTTCCGCAAGGGGGCGCAAACGTAAATTGCATTTTATTCGATATCTCTGCTTCTAAAACTCCGATTGGAAAAATTCTTTCTGCGCTGGACACAGCTCCTGTGGGAAATGATTGGCATATAATTTCTAATTTTTGATACAAAATGGTTTGGTCACCAGGGGCGTAAGCCTTAATTTCCGCTTCTGGTGCATTTGCAACAAAATCTAAGCGTGTAAAATCTCGCTTGAAAAAAATTCGTTTGTAGACCGATACTACTCACGTCGACAAACCTTCTAGGACTATTTTCTTCGTAAAGTAATGCATGGTTTCCACGCCAGGGGTCGTAGATGTATATCATATTTTTGTCAATATCTAATTGAAAGAGTCCGATTTGAAAAATGCCTTCTTTGTTGGACAGTGTTTCCGATGCGAAATGTTTTTCATATAAATACAAAATTTATCATAGACTTTCCGCTAGGGGGCGCAAAGGAAAACTGCGGTTTCCCCGATATTTCTGCTTCTAAAACTCCGATTTGAAAAATTATTCCTGTATCGCATATCGCATACAGCTCCTGATGGAAAATGTGTTTCATATAATTCCTAATGTTTGGTAGAGAATGGTTTGGCCACCAGCGGGTATAAGTGTCAATTTCTGCTTCTGGTGTATTTGCAGCAAAATCTGAGCTCTTGAAAACTCGAGTAAAATTTTTTTTTCTTACACCGATACCTCTCACATCGAAAACCCTTTTGAAAATACTTTCTTCTTGAAATAATGCATGGTTTTCCCGCTAGGTGGTGTAAATGCATGTCTTATATTTGTCCATATCTCTGCTTAGAGAGTCCGATTCGAAAACTTTTCTTTGTTGTAGAGCGTTTCCGCTGCGAAATGTTTCTCATATATATTCAGTTTTTTTAACTCATAAGTCTGCAACCAGAGGGCGTAAGTTCACGATTCCTCTTACAGCAATATCTGCGGGGTTAAAAACCCGATTGAAAAACTTCTTTCTTTGGTCAGACACTATTGTTTCCCATACCGGTTCCATTGACTTCGAATAGCTTTGATAAATTTAATCCTCGTCAGAACGGATGCGAAAAACGTGCTCAGCCGCCTCGGTAGCGCAGTTGTCTAAGCGATGGCCTCTGATAATTCGACCGAAAGGGGTCCGGGTTCGAATCCCGGTGAGGCATGGCTGTTATGTTTGTCGTACGGCACTGGCTCTCTCCCTTCCCTAGAACCAGTGACCCTAAATTAGGGACGGGCGACTGTTTATAGCCCATTGAGTTTCTCACTGTAGTCGTTAAACCTCCAATAATAATAAAAAAAAAAACGTGCTCAATTCACCCAAAAATTCGGTGTCATTCTTGTTTTTCATTGTCGTCAGAGTCACCGTAGCTGGCTTCAAGTCGGAATTCCAAAACGCCGCCCCGGTGGCGCAGTGGTCTAAGCGATGGCCTCTGATCATTCGTCCGAAAGGGGTCCGGGTTCGAATCCCGGTGAGGCATGGATGTTGTGTTTGTCTTACGGCACTGGCTCTCTCCCTTCGCTAGAACCAGTGACCCTAAATTAGGGACGGGCGTCTGTTTATAGCCCATTGAGTTTCTCACTGTAGTCGTTAAACCTCAAATAAAAAAAAACGTGCTCATTTCACCCAAAAATTCGGTGTCATTTTTGTTTTTCATTGTCGTCAGAGTCACCGTAGCTGGCTTCAAGTCGGAATTCCAAAACGCCGCCCCAGTGGCGCAGTGGTCTAAGCGATGGCCTCTGATCATTCGTCCGAAAGGGGTCCGGGTTCGAATCCCGGTGAGGCATGGATGTTGTGTTTGTCTTACGGCACTGGCTCTCTCCCTTCGCTAGAACCAGTGACCCTAAATTAGGGACGGGCGTCTGTTTATAGCCCATTGAGTTTCTCACTGTAGTCGTTAAACCTCCAATAAAAAAAAAAAAACGTGCTCATTTCACCCAAAAATTCGGTGTCATTTTTGTTTTTCATTGTCGTCAGAGTCACCGTAGCTGGCTTCAAGTCGGAATTCCAAAACGCCGCCCCGGTGGCGCAGTGGTCTAAGCGATGGCCTCTGATCATTCGTCCGAAAGGGGTCCGGGTTCGAATCCCGGTGAGGCATGGATGTTGTGTTTGTCTTACGGCACTGGCTCTCTCCCTTCGCTAGAACCAGTGACCCTAAATTAGGGACGGGCGTCTGTTTATAGCCCATTGAGTTTCTCACTGTAGTCGTTAAACCTTCAATAAAAAAAAAAAAACGTGCTCATTTCACCCAAAAATTCGGTGTCATTTTTGTTTTTCATTGTCGTCAGAGTCACCGTAGCTGGCTTCAAGTCGGAATTCCAAAACGCCGCCCCGGTGGCGCAGTGGTCTAAGCGATGGCCTCTGATCATTCGTCCGAAAGGGGTCCGGGTTCGAATCCCGGTGAGGCATGGATGTTGTGTTTGTCTTACGGCACTGGCTCTCTCCCTTCCCTAGAACCAGTGACCCTAAATTAGGGACGGGAGACTGTTTATAGCCCATGAGTTTCTCACTGTAGTCAAACCTCCAATCAAAAAAAAAAAAAAAATCCAAAACAGGGTACGATGTTGACTTGCTGGAAGCTAACATTTTTACCATGCTGTTTCTGTGTAATTTAGCAGGTTTGAACGAGGCAGCCGAAAATATATATTGACATTGAATGTGCGCTGCTTTAGCGCTTGCATTAGGATGTTCCTGTCACGTGTGCATCACGATAAGTTAAACAAATTCCCTTATTTGGGTATTGTTATTCTAGCAGAGGCCGCAATATCTGGTGGCGACAAATTTGTGTCCCTGTCCAGATGCAGTAGTAGTACGCTACCGGTATTTCTCACATTTCTAGTAGTAGGGTAAATTGTTTTACCTACGGTTTATAAAGGATTATACAAGGTGTTTTATCAAACTCATTTTCATTTCATTCCTTCTGAAAGGGGAAAGTCATGACTGCAGCTAGAGCTATGGAAACAGAAGAAGCGGAAAAGCAGAAGAGAAATGCGTCGACAGCTAATGGAAGGACGAGTAACATAGGTCACGAAGAGGTAATATGAATTTATATCTGAGATTTTTGCTATACTCATGTATTCCAGTGATATTACTACAAAGATTTACACATACAGAGTACATAAAAAAAAAAAAAACCGAAATTTTTCGTGCTTAGGGGGTTTATCAGGTGATCTCAGAACACTATCATTCATTGCAGTAAGAAACAGAATATACACTGAAGAGCAATTGAATTAGAGATACCTATCTAGTATCGTGTAGCACCACCTTTCGCCCTGATGACGGCGGCGATTCGTCTCGGCATGGACTCGACAAAACACCGTAAGCGTTGGGAAGCCATACGGATCCACGACCCCTGAACAAGCTCCCACAGTTCACGAAGATTTGATGGAGGGGGTCAGAGCCTCGAACATCTATCTCGATGGCATCCCAGATGTGCTCGATGAGATTGAGGTCAGTTGACCTAGCTGGCCAAGGAAGCGAGGTCACGTCGGTGGAATGTTCATCCAACCATTCGGATACAATTCGGGAGCTGCATTGTCTGGTTGCAGGATGAGGTCCCCAGTGGGATGTTGAAGACGCACAAACGGGAGCAAATGGTCGTCTAGGATATCCCGGTAACGTTGACCTGTGAGGGACGATGTCACACGTACCAGGGGTCCCATTTCAGTCCACGTAAACAGTCCCCAGACGAGAATGCCACCCCCACCAGCTTGAAGAGTACCCTGCTGGCAAGAAGGTTCCATCGCTTCATGTGGTTTGCGCCGTACTCGTATCCTGCCATCCGCATGTACCAACGTGAATCTCGACTCATCAGGCCAGGCAACATTTCTCCACATGTCTAGGGTCCAGTGGCGATTCTTCCGCTCCCATGCTAATCTTTGCACCTTGTGATGTGTGGTCAGCATCGGTATCCTCGTGGGACGATGGCTTCTATACCCCATAGCGAGGAGATGGTTCTGGATGGTGTGGCTGCTTACACGTTTTTGTGCACCAGCGTTAAATTGCCGAATGATTTGTTGCACTGTGGCCCGCTGTTACAATGCGAGCTAGCCGACGATGACCCCACTCATCCGCACGCTGTTGTCCACGGCAGTTGACCCTTGCAGTGATGGTTTTACCGGATTCGATATACTCTCGGTGCACCCGTGACACAGTGGCTCGTGAAAATCCCAGTGCCTGCACGACTTCTGAGATGGAGTGACCCGTTCGTCGGGCTCCGACAATTTTCCCACGATCAAATGGGCTTAGATCCTTCGTCTTACCCATACTGCGTCCGACTCTTACTGATTCCCGTCGCATCACTCCTTATATTGTCCGAATGCTGCATGCGTCATGTCGTTTCTGTTTACAGGGCCGCCCACAGCGCCACATTTGCATAACGCCAGCTGTGTCTAATTGAATTGCTCTTCAATGTACTCACTGCTTCTTAAACGTTTCACTTGGGCAAACGTTTTAACAGTTCAAGCCAGTGAAGTAATAAATTTGCGGTTCCGGTTATATTATCTTTTTCTTCGTGTAGTTCCAGATTGATGATGAATCACACTTGACTATCAATATTCAAAAGCGTTGTTAAAGTGCAAAATTCACTGAGTGATCACTGAATTACCACCTCCTACTTACTATTTTGCAGGTCCTCCTTTTGCCCTTAGTACAACTATCCAACGTGGCATCGATTCAGTATGATACCGGAAGCAGTTGAGAAGTATGACCAACTAAGTTCTATGTAATGCGGCCTTCAATTCAGGTGTGGAGGTGATAGGTGTATCCAGACGCCTGTTATGCCGTTTCATAGTGTCCCACAAATGCTCTATGGGATTGATGTCAGGAGAGTTCGGAGGCCAATCGATATGCTGGAAGTCTGAATTGTGTTTCTCAAATAAATGCTGCACAAATTTGGACCTGTAGCTCGGCGCATTCTCATCTTGGGAGTCATCGTCGCCATTCGCGAAAAAGTGCAACATTTTGCTGGCTGTACAGAGTCAGCAAGCAATTCCCGATAGAGGGCACCAGTCATACGGTTTTCCACATGCGCCAGGGGTCCAAGTTCCTGCCAGGTAAACATACCCCACATCATGCAACCGCATTCACCCGCTTGCACTGTGGAGACCATGTAAGATGGATTGAGTGTCTCATATTGTTTGCGTCAAACACGGACACGACCATCCAAGGAGTGGAGTAAAAAGCGCAACTCGTCAGATCAGCACACTCTTTTCCAGTCATCCGGTGTTCAACTTGAATGATCTTTGCACCAGGTGAGTCTTTGCGCCGATGAATGAAATATGTTTAGAAGAGGATGTCATCGCGGTCGTCTGCTGTTATATTGGGTAGGCCAAAAAGTAATTGCGCTGCTTTCCTGTGTAAATGAAAGGCGAATTTTGAATGGGAAACAAAAACTTTAGTCAGCAACATATTGTCCATTTTGTCCGATGACCTTTTGCCATCTTGGAAACAAGTTCATGACCCCGCGCTCAAAAAAGTTTTTGTTAATTTTCGGCAAAAAACAGTTCCAAGAACGATTTGATAGCCTCATCAGCAGTGAAGATTTTACCATCCAAGGCGTTTTGCAAGAACGAAACAAATGGTAGTCTGATGGTGCCAGATCTGGCGAATATAGTGGATGCGGTAACACAACCCATCCAAGCTGCAACAGGTTTTGACGAGTGGCCAAACTTGTATGTGCTCTTGCGTTACCATGGTGAAACACAACACCTTTGCGATTCACCAATTCCGGAAGCTTCTGTTTGACTGCAACACTTAATTTATCCAGCTGACGACAGTGCACGTCCGAATTAATGGTTCGGTTCCTTGGAAGCAATTCAAAATACACAATACCTTTGAAATCCCACCAGATCGACAGCATAACCTTGCTTTGGCAAATATTTGCTTTTGAAGTGCTTTGAGCAGGTTAATCACACTTGTTCCACGATCTTTTTCGTTCGACGTAGTTGTAGATGAACCATTTTTCATCGCCTGTTATCATACCCCATGTAGCACAGTAACGTTGTTTGAACGTTCAGATTTGGGTTTGGTAGTTGATGATTGGTTTCTAGTTGGTTTAAAAGCTTTTTAAAATATTGATATGTGGTTAACAGCTGAACGTTGAAACAGTGGACGTTTTAGAACATTTATGAAACGTTTTAGTAAAGTTGATATGTTTGTAATGAAATCTTGGAATTTTTAAAACGTTGAAAATCGGACTCAGATCTCAACGCCATCTATCAACAAAATTTAAAAACTAATGATAAACACACCTAATTTTAATAGAAAGTGGTAACTTTTTTTACATAAGTACTAAATTTCTAAAAGGACTTGAACTATTATGAGTTGAAAACCCCTCAATTTTTCGGCAGACATCATAATTTATTTCTTGAGTCTATTGCCAGTTCTTTTTATAAAGCATAATCCAGCGCCCTCTTTTGGTCTACATGAAAAACCGTTTAGTGGAAACCACGTGGCAGAACTTCAAGTTGGCACAAGATTTTCTACTGCCTTTTGCATTGTTTAAAAGGTATATGGATCTTGCTTAGATAGCCTTGTACCTGAGCGGTGTTTTTTACGAGGAGTGTTATTAATTATTTCTTTCTAGGACGAAACGACAGTTCTAAATTGTTTTGGCTCCCGCTACTTGGAAACTTCGGCTTGTAGAGATTGACGAAGAAGCTTGAACTTCTCCAAAATAAGTATTGGTATATTTAAAGGATAGTAGGTAATATACCGAGGGACTTTATTGACGATCTGCCATATACAAGCGCATGCAATGATCACTTTAATTGCAGGAATTTTTCTTTGTTAAATGCTATATGAATGAAGAAGCCGTAAGGTACAATGAAAACGCTACATCAACCCACTATTTAACCAAAAATCTACCTTTCGGAGTTAGTTTAAATACGTTAGAAAACAACTTTTCAACGTTTCATAAAAGTCAAAAATGGGTTTTTCGAATGGTTTATATAACCGTTTATCAACCAGACATCCTGGTGTTTTTTAAACGTATCCGTTTTAACGTTTTTACAACCAACCCGCTAACCATTTTTGAACGTTGAAACAACCAGTTTTGTGCTACATGGGACGTTTCCAAAATGGATCGTTTTCTTCACGTTTCAAGAGCGAATCGCAGATGTCAACGCGCGATTCGCTCTTGAAACGTGAAGAAAACGAAGATGAATTTCTTTGAGATCATGTGGTCTCCACATATCGAGCTTACTAACGTATCCCAGTTGCTTTAAATGGTTTTCAACGCTCGATTTCGATATGTTCAGATTCTCAGCTATCTCTCGTGTCGTTAAACGCCGATTGGATTCGATTAATGCCTTTATTTTGTGGTCATCAACTTCGATTGGCCTTCCTGAGCGTGGTGCATCTTTCACATCAAAATCTTCAGACCGAAATTTCGCAAACCAATTCTGACACTGCCGTAGTTTTAAAACATCTTCACCATACACATCACCTAACTTTTTATGAGCGTGCACAGCGTTTTTTTATTCCTTTTCGGAAGTAATTCAGCAAAACATGACGAAAATGTTCCTTTTGGTTGTCCATTTTGAAATCGATGCCAAACAAACAGTTGTTAACGAAATCGTGCACTTTCTCTTCCTAAAACAAACTTGGACTGTCAGCTGTCACGTTACATAATGAACTTGCAGTTTCAAATGACGTTAATTTCATTTCAAGACATGTTCCTCCATTTATGTGTAAACAAGAAAGTTGACACCGAATTTTCGGGTGTAATAAGCACGTCTTTTGAATCCGTTCTGACGCAAATTAAATTTATCAAAGGTATTCAAAGTCAATGGAACCGGTATGGAAAACAATAGATCTGACCAAAGAAAGAAGATTTTCAATCGGGTTTTTTATCCCTCAGATATTGCTGTAAACGGAATCGTGAGCTTACGAACTCTTAGAAACAGAGATATCGTCAAAAATAAGATGTGACTTTACGTCCCCTGGTAGGAAAACCATGCATTATTTTAGGAAGAAAGTATTCTCAAAAGGTTTATCCGTATAAGCGGTATCGGTCGAAGAAAAAAATTAGTCGAGTTTTCAGGAGCCTAGATTTTGCAACAAATACTTCAGAAGCAGAAATTAACACATATGACCCCTGGTGGCTAAACCATTCTTTACCAAACATTAGAAATTATGTGAAAAATATTTTCCATCAGGTCTTGCATGCGATACAGGAAGAATTTTTCAAATCAGAGCTTTAGGAGCAGAAATAACGCAGAAAACACAATTTACCTTTGTGCCCCCTAGCGGAAAGTCTGATTTACTTGAAAATTTTGAATTTATAGGAAAAACATTTCGCATCGGGAACACTATCTAACAAAGTAGGAATTTTTCAAATCGTACTCTTAGAAGTAGAGATATTGACAAAAATAAGATATACATCCACGCCCCCTGGCGTAGAAACCATACATTTTTTCAAGAAGAAAATTTTCCTAAAAGGTTTGTCGACATGAGTAGTATCGGTCAACAAACGACGTTTTTTTCAATCGAGAATTTAGAAGCTCATATTTTGCTGCAAATACAACAGAAGCGGAAATTAAGATTTACGCCCCCTGGTGGCCAAACTATTTTTTTACAAAAATTAGAAATTTTGTGCAAACGATTTACCATCAGGAGGCGTATCCGGTGCAGAAAGAATTTTTCAAATCGGAGATTTAGAAGCAGAGATATAGGGGGAAACGCAGTTTACCACTACGCTTCCTAGCGGAAAGTCTATGAATTTCTTGAAAATTTTGAAATTATATGAAAAACATGTCACACGGAAAACACTATCCAACAACTAAGGAATTTTTCAAATCGGACTCCTAGAAGTAGAGATATTGACAAAAATAAGATGTACATCTACGCCCCCTGTAGGAGAAACTGTGGAATATTTTAAGAAGAAAATATTTCGAAAACGTTTATCGGTGTGAGTGGCTTCGGTCCACGAAAGAATTTTTAATCGATATTTTAGAAGCTAAGATTTTATGGCAAATACATCAGAAGCAAAAATTAACACTTACGCCCCCCTGGTGGCCAAAGTATTCTTTACCAAAAATTTAAAATTATATGCAAAAGATTTTCCATCAGGAGATGAAAAAAATTTTCAAATCGGAGTTTTAGAAGAAGAGTTATCGGGGAAAATGTAATTTACTTTTACGCCACCTAGCGGAAAATCTATGCGTAATTTGAAAAAGTAACTATATCTAAAATACTCTTCCACATAAATGGAATCGAAAGATGTAATTTTTTCAATCGAATGTTTTGAAGCAAATATGTGGAATAAAACGTGTTTTTGAGTTCGACATCATCTGCATTTACGCCCTCTACTGGAAAAATTGTACATCGTAAAAAAAAAAAAAACGAAATAAAGGATCATTATTTGCATATTTCTAGCTTCCCAATGCAAAAAGAATTATTCAAATCGGACTAATAGTTGCTGAGATATCGTGGGTACAGACGGACGGACGGACAAACCGATAACAGAAGCACGATCTTTTTTACCAAAGACGTGCTAAAAAAGGGTATAACCATTTGGCCAACATAATTGTTCATACGCGCAAGCGTGTGACAGATGGTCACGATAGATACTGTTTCGGGTTGACCTCTGTTGTATTGGGGAGTCAACTGCTGAACAGTGTTGCGACTGTTGGCATGCACAATTCGTCGGACCTGGCGCTCACCTCTCACATCAACCTTTTGCTGTCCTGCGCAGTTTTGCCTCCGGGTCGTTGTTTGACCATTTGTACGTCAGTCCGGTTAAACTTTAACTACGGCAGCTTGTGAACAACCCACCAGTTCGCCCATTTGAGAAATCGAGGCACTCTGTCTCCGAGACCCCACGATATGCCCTTTTTCAACGTCCGATAAATCCTTCCGTTTGCCCATCGCGAACCAAATTTTACTACCTGGTGCTCCATTCATACCTCTGCGCCGTCGACTAATCACGCCTTCTCGGAAATCACGTGAACAACGAGTCGCATCCACTTCTGATAGGGGTGGTCATATTTCAATGATCACTCGGTGTATATACAGTACATATGTATTTAAAAAAATGGCGAATGCTTCTCTGCGATGGTTTTCTGCGAATAATACGAAACTGGCCGAATTTGTCTTAAGTCAGATTAGCACTCCTCTTTTCTTGTCATTGTAGCCAATTATGTAATATATTTTGGGTTATATATATTTGCAATGTAAGGTCAGGTGTTGGGATGTAAGGTCAGGTGATGCGTAACATCACAGCCTCTCCTTGACAAATGTCAACCCCGCCTTCTCGTGGTGCATCCTGTTCCCACTAAAGGGGCTCTGACAACCGCAAATAGCGGTATAACTATACCATCGGGATCAGAGGAAATGCTATCCCACACTCACCAACCCGCTTGGCCAGCGTGGTGAGTTATGGCCAAACACCTCCAAAATGACTCTACAACTTAAATCTTGGCCCTCAGTCTCCGGCAGCTGGAATGTACCTGGCCAAGGCAGCGGCCAGTGCGACATGAAGGCAGAGGGTGCTAAGAATCCCCGGAGGACCGGACTAGGCTGCCCTTTGATGCTGACCTTGGCTACCTACAACGGACGCTCCCTATCTTCTGATTCAAGGCTTCTTGAATTGGAAGAGGAACTACAAAGGATCAAGTGGGACATCGTCGGGATGAGTGAGGTAAGGAGAAAAGGAGAAGATCTCATTGAACTGAAAAGTGGACATCTCTTCTATTATCGTGGGACAGATACTGGCAGAACTAGTGGTGTTGGATTTATAATAAACAAGAAACTGAAGGATAAAGTGGTAGAAGTTGAAAGTTCCTCTGACAGAGCTGCACGACTCGTTATCCAACTATCGAGAAGATACCAGGCTCAGATTATTCAAACTTATGCACCCACCACAAGTCATCCTGAAGAAGAAATTGAAGAATTTTATGAGGAAATTCGTCATCTAAATAATAAAGGTAAGCAGCACTTGAAGATAATTATGGGAGATTTCAATGCAAAAATAGGGCACCGGCAACAGAATGAAACTTCAGTAGGTAAATTCGGTCACGGCAACAGAAACCAGCGTGGAAATACTCTCGTTGAGTTTGCAGAGGCAGAAGGATTTTTCATCTTGAATTCCTTTTTCAAGAAAAAGCCACACAGGAAATGGACATGGAGACATCCAATTGGGACGACAAGTGAAATTGATTTTATTATGTGTAACAAAAAATTCGTCATCGAAGACTGCAGTGTGCTAAACAAGTTCAACACAGGTAGTGACCATAGATTGGTGAGATGTAAGATGCACCTCAACACTAAACTGGAACGTGGCAAGCTCATAAGACAAACAAAATGTATTGACATAACCAACCTTAAAAAACACCATAATACTTTCAAGTTGGAACTGAAGAACAGATTCTCTGCTTTAGAAGGCCTAACATCGGAAGAAGTGGATATTTCGGAAGTTAACAGAAAAGTAACCAAAGCTCTTATGGAAACAGCAACAAAATTAGCTGGGTCTAAGAACAAGTTGCATGTAAACAAATTATCAGGAAAAACCAAAATGTTGATGCAAAAAAGAAGAGAGATGAGGACAACTAAAGAAGATGTGACTTCCAAAGTGGAATATATAGAGCTATGCAAGACAGCACGAAAAAGTATCACTGAAGACGTAAGGAAATTCAACTGTGAGCTAGTGAGGAAAGCAATTGAAAACAACCAAAGCCTAAAGATAGCAAAGGGACATCTCAGTAAGGGAAGAAAACAGATTATGGCTCTGAGAAAAGAAGATGGTACTATAACAAGAAATAGAGGCGAAATTTTGACAAGAGTGAAAGATTTCTACTCCAAATTATATGAAAGGGATGATACATGTACTCCAGACATCATGAAAGGTACCAGAGTTCTTCCAGTCCTCCCAGCAGAAGTTGCTCATGCAATCAAGAACATGAAGCGGGGGAAAGCTCCAGGAGAAGATGGAATTACTATAGACATCATACAAGAAGCAAGTGGAGAAATTGAAACAGTACTCGCCCAAATTTTCACTCGATGCCTTAATGAAGGGAAGATTCCTGAGGATTGGAACAATGCTACAATGATCCTGCTACATAAAAAAGGTGACATTGAGGATCTCAGGAACTACAGACCTATCAGCCTCCTATCAGTGGTTTATAAAATCTTCACTAAAGTTCTTTCACACCGCTTGAAGGTAACACTGGACATGGCTCAACCGAGAGAACAAGCTGGATTCAGGAGTGGCTACAGCACAATAGATCATATCCACGTACTGAGAGAACTAATTGAAAGAGCGAGGGAATATGAACTTCCATTGTGCATGGCTTTTATCGATTATGAAAAAGCCTTTGATTCGGTGAAACCATCAGCAGTTACCACGGCTCTGAAATCCTGCGGTATTGAAGATGCATACATTAATATTATTAATAACATCTATGAAAATGCAAGTGCAAAGATTCGGCTGTTTGAAAATACAACACACATAAATATTGGAAAGGGAGTGAGACAAGGTGACACCATATCTCCGAAGCTCTTTAATGCCACATTGGAAAATGTCTTTCAATCACTGAACTGGGAAAACAAAGGGATAAAGATTAATGGAGATTATCTAACCCACCTTCGTTTTGCTGATGACGTAGTCATTTTTGCAACTACCCCATCAGAGCTGCAGAGTATGATCCAGGAACTTGCTGACAAGAGTAAAGAAGTGGGATTAAAAATGAACTTTCAGAAGACAAAAGTGATGTTCAATGCTTTTACAAGAAATGAAGATTTATCGATTGATGGAGAAAAACTGGAGATAACAGATACGTATGTTTATCTTGGACAGCAGATATCAAGTGAGGGTCACATTGATGAAGAAATTAATCGGCGTACAAAACTTGCCTGGAGAGCTTTTGGAAGAAACAGCATAATTTTCAAGAGCAATATGCCATTATGTCTTAAAAGAAAAGTGTTTGATCAATGCATCCTTCCAGTGCTTACGTATGGTGCAGAGACGTGGACCTTAACTAAAAGAGACATACAAAGGCTGCAGACAACTCAAAGAGGCATGGAGAGGTGCATGCTTGGTATAACCAGGAGAGATAAGAAGAGGAACTCGTGGATCCGAAAAATGACGAGAGTGGAAGACATCATGATCAGAGTTAAATCCCTGAAATGGCAATGGGCTGGACATACTGCCAGAGGGACAGACCATAGATGGACAGCCGAAATTTTAGATTGGATTCCAAGGGACAGGAAAAGACCCAGAAAAAGACCACATGGGAGATGGGTGGATGAAATTCGTAAATATGCGGGAGTGACATGGAGGAGACTGGCACAAGACAGACTGTTGTGGAGGAAACTTGGGGAGACCTTCGTCCAGCAGTGGATTGATAATGGTTGACAATGATGATGATGATGATATTTGCAATATACACATATATTTCTCATTCAGGAATAAGAAATCCCTTTTTTTACGCTTTCCAACCGTAGGTTGAAGAAGCGTATATACTCCAGCTTTGTCCGTCTGTCTGCACGATAACTCGCGTAAAAATGGCTCGATTTCGATGAAATTTTAGTATGTGGTAGGGAATCACCTGTGGACAAACCCTATTGAAAACGGGTGAAGTGGGCTCCAAGGTCAGGACATAGGAGCGGGATGCATTCCATTGCCCTTATGCGTCATAACTTGCGTAAATAAGGTTCGATTTCGATGAAATTATAGTTTTTCGTAGGGGACCACTTGGGGATTAACCCTATTGAAAATGGGTGAAGTGGGGTCAAAGGTCAGGGCATAGGAGCGGGATGCATTCCATTGCCTTTATGAGTCATAACGTGCGTAAAAATGGTTCGATTTCGATAAAATTTTATTATGTATTAGGAAACAACAGGGAACGAACTCTATTACAAATGGGTGAAATGGGGTCAAAGGTCAGGACATAGGATCGGGATCCATTCCATCGTCCTTATGCGTTATAACTTACTTTAAAATGCTTCGATTGAGACAAAACTTTATCATGTTGTTCCGGAAGTATACTTCACCGGTTCTGTTTAATATCATCGAAATGGGGCCAAAGGTCAGGGCATAGGAGCGATATTTATTCTACAGTCATTATCCTCATAACTTGAGTTATGATTTCTGGTATGTTGGAAAGCGTATCACAATCAATGCATTGCATGATTTTACTAACTTGTTTTTTTAATGCATAACACTACAGCATTTTTACTCTTCCAAAATTTTACCTTCCTGGTGGGGAACCTTGTAACCGAAAGAATGAATTAATTTAACCGCAGAGATTAAGAGACACTGTTTTAGAATCTCGGCATAGTTAGTTTACACACGCTTTCTCTCTACAGATTTTGAGTTCTTTGCAAATAGTTAGAGAAAGATTAGCCGCTAATTTCTCCTTTTGTACCGAGGCTCAAGAGAGAGATTAGTTACCCTTTCTTTTACGCCACGGACTGCTAGACCAAAGGAGTCCCTTCCATGTATGGCACGGTTTAGGTTGCCTGGGTGACAAATGATCGCCCACGCTTCATGGGTAAGCAAACACTTCTCCCTCAAGTCCCTGCCACATAATTACGAATATTATAATGCAGGAGCAAGAGAACAATTCCTGCTTACGTGATTCATTGCCTGCCTCATAAATAATGACAATGACCTCCAACGCAGAAGCAATTAGTCAGTGGTCCGATCCCTCCCGGCAAAACAAAATCTATTGAATCCTTCTTCACCGAATTCACGTCGGATAGAAACATTTGATCGCTCCTTGGCAGAACAGAACCAAAACTTATGTTCTCGCAGCTGCACTATTATAATATTCACAATTTTACTTTTCATGTCCACCTTTCAAAAAAGGTTTTAACAAAGTTTAAAAAAAACATCAGTAAGTAGACAAATACTAAGTGACACATAGGAGCAAAAATAAGCCGCTCTAATTTCAGAATTCATGGGGAAGCGAAAGAGATCAATAGAAGTTAAAGACTGACCATAAGGTTGAAACTGTACTTTAATACTGAACGTTCTGAAAGAGATACAGTGAAACTTCCCTAAACGGACACTCCTCAGATACAAACACCTCTCGGCCGCCCCGGTGGCGCAGTGGTCTAAGCGATGGCCTCTGATCATTTGTCCGTAAGGGGTCCGGGTCGTAACTCAAGTTATGAGGATAAGGCATGGATGTTGTGTTTGTCTTACGGCACTGGCTCTCTCCCTTCCCTGGAACCAGTGACCCTAAATTAGGGACGGGAGACTGCTTATAGTCCATTGAGTTGTTCACGGTGGTCGTTAAACCTCCAATCAAAAAAAAAAAAAAAAAAAAAAAAACACACCTCCCGGTTACGGCCACTGTTTAGTCCATGAGGAATTCCTCCTCTCTTTTGCGGACTCTCTCACATACGGACACCCCGCAGTTATGGCCACTGTTCACAGTCCATGCGGAGTAATGTCACTTGTAATTGACATTCCCCTGTCTCTTATGTACTCTCTAAGATACGGACATCTTCCAGTTACGGCCACTGTTCACAGTCCACGCAGAATAACGTGAGTTGTAATTGACGATCCCCCTCTCTTTTGCGGATTTCCTCAGATACGGACATCGCCCAGTTACGGCCACTGTTTACAGTCTCTGTTTACTGTTTAAAGAAAGAGGGAATGTCAATGCGTGAGTTGCTTTGACATTCCCTCTTTCTTTTGCGGACTCTTTCGTATTAGGACACCTTCCAGTTATAGTCACTGTTCACAGTCAGTGAGGAATAGCTTGAGTTATAATCGCCATTCCCCCTCTCTTTTGCGCACTCTCTCACGTACGGACGCGGACACTGTACAAGACACCCCAAACGCATATTTAGGACCATCCTTTTGAAGCCAGGTAATAATAATACGTATGAAGTCACCTGCAGGAATTAGCAGGATTTCGGAAGCGATATCCCTGCTGGCGGCTGCTTCCTAGATCAAATTACAAATCATCGCCTCCCCTGTTAGAAATGAACTGTTCTTAGTCTTTTGTCTTGGCTCTATGGTGACGTTTCTTTATTTTTAGATTACCTCCGAGTTTGTGAGGGTTCTGCTCGACTTGCGAACGGTAAAACTATGAACCTGATAACTCAGTTGCAAACTCATATTTATCACGAAACTATAAGAAAAAAAAAGTCCTAAATAAACGAGCATAAAAGAATTTTTCGTGGCTTCTGAATAAGACTTAAACATATTGATGACTCCCTTTTTTCCAAGAACCCAAGCAATCATTTTTTTCTGTATTGCATTTTCTATGTGACAACGCATGCATAGAAGAACAACTAACGCTATGATAATGCACAGTGTATGCTTAACAACTTTAAAAATGTGAATTATTGAATCATTTTTCAGATTGGTTAGTTTGATTAGCACATTGGTTTTATCTATTTCCTATCAAAAGTCCTTTTAGTACATAAGTACGCAAGTACTACAACAATACGTAGTAGCTACTGCGACATAAAAATAGCCTAAACCCGTCTTTTAAGAACACCTCTCTTTTACGGACAACAAAAACTATCCCGAGAGTGACAATAAATGAGAGGTTTTACTGTACCAAGTTACCAACACATAAGGAAGTAAAAACGATGTTATACCGTGGAAAATTGCATTTTAGCAAGGCCTTCCTGGAGATGGTTTCATAAAAGGAAGGACATGCACAGGTGCGTTATTATGCACATGCGCACTTGGCATTAAAACAGGAGGAAAGGGGAATTGCTCCATAATTAAAAAACAACAGAAAAAACGACATAGAGATGCATAAGAGAATGTGTGTGTGTGTGTGTGTGAGAGAGAGAGAGAGAGAGAGAGAGAGAGACATAACTCATCAGGAAGTGGTGGTAGGCACTTTAGAATTTGGTAAATTGTTTTCCTTTGTTGTCTGAGTTGTAGTGGCTTGTTTGAAGTCAAAATCCCAAAAGGGGAACTTGCTAGAAACAGAAATGTTTACCAAACAATTTCGCTGGCCAGTCGGGCTGGGGACGAAAACGTGACTTTGAAATTTTCTCAGTGGTCCCATCGGTTCTACGTCAACTCGTCGCGTGCGTCAATTCGTCGACCGCGTCAATTCGTCGACTGCGACGATTCGTCGCGCGTCAATTCGTCGCGCGTCAATTCGTCGCCTACGTCAATTCGTCGCGCGTCAATTCGTCGACTGCGTCAATTCGTCGACTGCGTCAATTCGTCGCGGACAAATTCGTCGACTACGTCAATTCGTCGCGTTTACAGATTTTGGTTACATACAAAACGAATGAAGGAAAACGTACGATTTCGAACGTCTTGCTCCCTGATCAAATTTATAAAGTTTGGACCCGCAGACAGGATAGGAATATTACGTTTTTCTTTGGCACTAAAAATATTAGACGGTAAACGGTTTTTGGAACGGGGCAGGGCCCGGTTGGTCAGAGCCCCCATACACAAAATTTTACAGTTTTCAATTCAGAACCACCAAATCGGGTATACTATCTCGTGGTATTCTAACTTAGACTGTAGACGGTTTTGGGAAGCGGTTGCAGAGGGTCGGTTTTTGGAACGGGTCAAGGCCCGGGGAGTCAGAGCTCCCCCCCCCCTACACACACAATTTTCGTAAAATCTAGTTTTCATTTCAGAACCATCAAATTTGGTATCATGAAACTCTAACTTAGACGCTAGACGGTTTTTGGAAGGGGTTGGAGCCCGCGGGGTCGGAGCTCCCCCCCCTCATAAAAAATTTCGTAAAATCGACAGTTTTCATCTTAGAACCACCAAATTTGGTATACTATCTTATGGTACTCCAACTCAGACGGCCGACCGTTTTTGGAACAGGTCAAGGCCCGGGGGTAAGAGCCCCCCACATACAAAATTTTCTTAAAAACTACATTTCAAAATTGTCTTTATTCTTCAAATAAAAATAGCGTTTCTATGTACACGACAGTAGAATTCTGCCAATAAATACAGTGGTATATACAACAACTGGAAAGTTCCAGTGAAACGTAAAACAAAATATTGTTAAAATCATAAAATTATTTCGCCCCGAAGGGCGATGGAGAGGCAGACAATAAAGCACGAGCGATGCAAATGAAAATGTATACTACAGTATTGTAGACAAGAAAAGACATGATGCTATACTATTCACAAATTCCAAGTAAGTATTACTACCATACTCAAGATTAAATATGCACAAGGTGCTAATTCACATAAAAGACCATGGGTGAGAAGGAACTAACAGGTGCAACAGTATTTAGAAATATGACAGAAATGGTAGAAACAATTAAGCACAAATACTTATTATATGCACAGAATTATGCAGTGACAAGAGAGAAATGCGCTAAACGGACCCAGGATGGCAACTTTACAAAAAAAAAAAAAACAGAAATCGAACAAGAATGCAATTCATAAGTGTCATATCATATGTACAGAACAATACAGTGACAAAAAGAAAGCCGCTAAGCATACCCAGAAGGGCAGCTTCTCATAAAACAGAAATGTAACAGTGGTGCTACACTCAAAATTTACATCATATGTACAGAAGTATTCAGTGACAAGGGGGAGAATCGCTAAAAGTACTCAGAAGAGCATCTTCTTACATTAAATTATATACACAGGGACAATAAAATTTCAAAATATATTCAACATAATGTAGGGGACATTGCGTGTGCAGTAAACTGTGCAGAAGAAAGAATTATATACAACATAAAATACAACAAAATCGAAGAGATCATGGGAAACATGGTGAGCTATCTCCAATAGCACATAAAACAGAATAATCACAAATAGCGAATCATGTGGGTAAAAAAGGAGACTCCACCTAGGAGCCTCATACCACCAAAATTAATACGTAAAATCATGAGTTGTGACAGTGAATGTGGGCGACAACAAAAATCACACCTATAAGTTGAGATGTAGCTGCAAATTGTGGATATGGAACCACCCAGCCGATTGGGCCCAGGTGGATTGAAAAACGTTATCGGTGTTTGTTGAGGCAGCACGAGAGTGCTCCATTCGGAGACGAGTGGTTAACCGTGCTAGGAAGCGTCTCCGAATGATAGCACTTGCCTCCTGAGGAGGTGGAGTAAGAGCAGGGAGGCGTTGTTCAAGATGGAAAGCATATACAGTGAACTTCACAAGAAGAAAAATGTAACGGCACACAGGAGGCAAGTGAGTAGGTGGATGCTTAGTTTGGAGTAGCCAAGCATATGCAAGAAATGGTAACGATCGAGCACAAATTCGATCAGCAAGACGAAATGCTGTGTTTAGGACTGGCAGGAGTACGGGGCAGAAGAGGTATTGATGTTGGACGTCGCTGACTTCAGGGCAAAAGGAACAATGTGGAGAGGTGAGAAGGGTCATGCGAAATAGTACCGATGGGGCGGGGAGACGAAGGTGAAGAAATTGCCAATGGACATTGAGTTCAAGAGGGGAGGAAAGGGGAGAGGTAGAGGCTGTCCAGATGGCGGGGAGAAGAGAAGGAGAAGCAGAATGAACAGAAAGTGGAAGTGCGGGAGGGGAAAGAAGGAGCCAATAAAGAGAAGAGGAGGAGATAGAAGTAACTAGAACCGGGGAGCTACGAATGAGGAGAAAGAACGGTAGAGAAAGAGGGGCGGAGGGGACCGAGAAGAGACCATCAGGGGAAGCGAGGAGTGGAAAGAGGCTCCAAAGCGCTGTGCGAAGGAGAAGATATTCGTTAGCAAGAGTAATGGTTGGAGATAGAAACAGGGAAGAAAGAGGTCTCCAGGTTAGATCAGAAGTTACGAGAGAACGGACAGTTATCACACCAGAGCTGAATTAAAAACTACAGTTTTCAATTCAGAACCACCTAATCTGGTATACTATCTCATGGTACTCTAACTTAGACGCTAGACTGTTTTTGGGAGGGGTTGGAGCCCGGGGGGGTTAGATCCCCCCCCCGAATAAACACTTTTTCGTAAAATCTACAGTTTTCAATTTAGAACCACCAAATTTGGTATACTATCTCATGGTACTCTAACTTAGACGCTAGACGGTTTTTGGAAGGGGTTGGAGCCCGCGGGGTCGGAGCCCCCCCCCTCATAAAAAATTTCGTAAAATCTACAGTTTCATCTTAGAAACACCAAATTTGGTATACTATCTTATGGTTCTCTAACTTAGACGGCAGACCGCTCTTGGAACGGTCAAGGCACGGGGAAGGGGGGGGGGGTCAGAGCCCCCACATACAAAATTTTCTTAAAAACTACAGTTTTCAATTCAGAACCACCTAATCTGGTGTACTATCTCATGGTACTCTAACTTAGACGCTAGACGGTTTTTGGAAGGGGTTGGAGCCCGCGGGGTCGGCCCCCCCCTCATAAAAATTTCGTAAAATCTACAGTTTTTATCTTAGAACCACCAAATTTGGTATACTATCTTATGGTACTCTAACTTAGACGGCATACCGTTTTTGGAACGCGTCAAGGCAGGGTGGGGGTCAGAGCCCCCCACATACAAAATTTTCTTAAAAACTACAGTTTTCAATTCAGAACCACCTAATCTGGTATACTATCTCATGGTACTCTAACTTAGACGCTAGACTGTTTTTGGGAGGGGTTGGAGCCCAGGGGGTAAGACTCCCCCCGAATAAACACTTTTTCGTAAAATCTACAGTTTTCAATTTAGAACCACCAAATTTGGTATACTATCTCATGGTACTCTAACTTAGACGCTAGACGGTTTTTGGAAGGGGTTGGAGCCCGCGGGGTCGGAGCTCCTCCCATCATAAAAAATTTCGTAAAATCTACAGTTTTTTCATCTTAGAACCACCAAATTTGGTATACTATCTTATGGTACTCTAACTTAGACGGCAGACCGTTTTTGGAACGGGTCAAGGCCCGGGGGCTCAGAGCCCCCTACATACAAAATTTTCTTAAAAACTACAGTTTTCAATTCAGAACCACCTAATCTGGTATACTATGTCATGGTACTCTAACTTAGACGCTAGACGGTTTTTGGAAGGGGCTGGAACCCCGGGGTGAGAGCCCCTCCCCCTCCTCATAAAAATTTCGTAAAATCTACAGTTTTCAATTTAGGACAACCAGATTTGGTATACTACTTATGGTTATCTAACTTAGACGGTAGACGGTTTTTGGAAGGGGTCGGGACCCGGGTCAAGGTAGCACCATGCAAAATTTTCGTAAAAAGTTCCGTTTTTTACTCTTAAGAATACCCTATTTACGTTCTGAGGCGCTCTTTGGCCCTTTGAGGGCCTTGAACCATAAACCATCAACCAACCAACCAACCAACTAACCAACCAACCAACTAACCAACCTACGGTCTAAGTTAGGGACTGTAGATAACAATAAAGTGCAAAAATATGCGTTTAATGGTGTAATAAAACACAAATCTATATAGTTTAGCTTTCACTACCAACGAACGGCTTATCAGAAAGAAATATAATGTAATGTAAACAGAGAGTTCCAGATATTCAAAATTCAAAACGGTAAGAAAAAGATGATCAATGCCAATGTGAAGTCGTATGCATGCAACATCACATAGGTACATTGCATTTCTGTGTCGCGGGATTCACAGAAGCACACGCCAGATGTACGGCAGTTCTACAGATGTCTCCTAGAAGGTAAGTATTCCCATTCCTTTTTCTTTCTTTTTTGTTTCGCAAAATTAAATTAACTAAATCAAAAAATTTAAAATAAGTTTACTGGAAAATTGCAGGAATATCTTTTTCATTCATTAACTTTCACCGCTGAAATTGGTGATTCCACAAATAGTAATATGTACCTGGCAAATAACTGGTATCCCTGCTAGTACAAATTATATTAATGATTTATTTGCGTCCAGTTCAATCTAGTATGTCCATAAGAGCGTTTGGGGCGGTATGAAAAATACATTTCAACGTGTGCCGCTACGGCGGCGGAGTGATCTAGGCGCTGGCTTCTGACCACTTGTCGAGAAGGATCCTGGTTCAAATCTCGGTGAATCATGGACGTTGTGCTTGACTTCTGGCACTGGCTGTCCCCCTTCCCAGGAACCAGTGGCCCAAAATTGGGAATGTCCGATTGCTTATAGCCCACTGAATTGATCACGGTGGTCGTTAACCCCCCCCCAAAGATTGCGACGTGTCCATTGCTATTTGTTGTGGACCGTACAAAAAGTATGTTTTTGATATCAAAGTGTCCACTTCCATGTAGGCTAGCCATAAAATGTTAGGGGACCGTACAAAATTGCACTTTTGTTTTCACCTTGTCAGCGCTTCGGTATATGGTTGAAGTATACGTACATATAGTTGGGCCATTTCAGCACGTAGTTTGGTTTATATAGAAAATCAAGATAATATTACATTTTTACTCAGCTACAACACATTAATCCCAAAGGCTATTTGTTGAAATCTTTAATCCGCCTTGCTCATATTCACAACGTTAACATAACATGTCAAGTTATTAATGTTGCAGTTTTACCCTGTCACAAAACTTTAGTTACAAGACCTTAGGCGTAAACTTTTTTTAGGAATTTTTAGTCCGACGTATTCATAAGGTTTCGATAACATGCCAAGGTTATGGTACTGCGTTTTGACTGAGGCACAAAAATTAATAAACAGGCCTTAAGCCTTTTTATCAGTTTTCAATCAACCGTGCTCATATACATAAAATTTTCAGAGAAAGTCAAGTTTACTGTGTTACGCATTTACTCGAGTACAAAACTATAAACAGCCATTAACTTTCACCCGCTGAACTTGGTGATTCCTCAATTCATCCATTAACAAGTCTTTTAAGTGATTGTATGCTATGGTCATATTGATAATGTTTGATGACAAGTCAGGTTAATGATGTTGTACTTATTAAAGACTTAAAAAGGTGTAGAGGCTAGTAATTATTATTTGAAGTCTAAGTAAAAGCTCATTTTTAACTTGACTCGTCATGAAATCCTTGTGAATATGGCATTTATTTTATTTTGTACATTTTACAAAGCGTATGCATTTTTTTGGCATTTGTTTTATTTTGTGTTGTACTTGTTACATAGCGTTTCGCATTTTTGTAATGCTTGTGACTTGTGATTGCATTTTGAATTTTTATTTGTTTCACATTTTGAATTTTTATATGTTTCACATTTTGGATTACTTTTTGACATTTTATGTTTTTGACATGCTATTTTGAAAGTTTTGAATTTTTTAATTTTGCGTTGTGTTTTACATTCTTGCATCTTCGGCGGAATTACATTCTTGAAAAATTCAAATACAAGTTAGTAAAAGGTATAATTCAATTAGTGAGAAATACCAGCACATTTTAGTAAAGGGTAGAATTATATGAAATTCCTCTTAAAATGTCCAGCATGTTAACATTGTCTCTGTGCACCAAAGAAGTTCGAATTCCTTTTTATCTTGCCAGCGTTTCTCTTCTGGGTGGATTTGTTGGAATCTGTGCTATCACTCTTTCGATTTTAGCCATAATTGTTCTCTGCTCTTTCGCAATTTCACTGATTATTTCGTACAGTCACAGTTTTTTCTCTCCCAGAATTGTATTCCAGCGTCTGTCTAATCTTTCAAGTTCGTTTTGTGTTCTGGGAAAGCCAAATAAATTGTTTTCACTAACTGACCAAATTGTTGGCGGGAACAGCGGAGGGCTTCTGCTTGGATTGTTTCTTCTGCTTCCACGAAATTTTCCAAGAACATAATTTTCCTCAAACCACTGAACTACAGAATCTGCATATTCTAGTAAAATTGATTTCACTTCTTCAAAAGCAGCTGGAATTTCATCAGATGAAAAAAATGCGAGTGCTTGCAAATGTCTGACTTTGAGAGCAAACTCACTGTTTTCCTTATATTCCAAGGCTATGCCAGAGGATGGATATTCCTCAGCACATTTTTTTCCGAGATGAAACCAACAACATTTGTGTGTGCTGCTTCCAAATTCCTTTTTAGCAGCATTATAACGGTAGCTATTTCAAAATCTATTATTATGCGTATATTGTGGTGCAAGCTGAATATCATAGTCTGATGCATAGTCTTGTAAATCCTACAAAAATACTTTATAATAGTATTATATTATTTATACTTGCTGGAAAGTAACCCATAAACTAGTGGGACAAGTCTGTGCATCACTGGATTCGTTTCAACCATAGCATGAATGGAACATAATTGCCTAAAAAGGGTTGGAAAAGTTTCAAATGTCCCATCCATAATCCAGAGGGGTGCTTCTTTAAGCTTTCGTAAATTATTCTCTGTTAAAAATAAAATAATTCTTTGATGTCCAAATGCGCTATCTCTGCCAAGAAATTTTGCACCATCTTCTCCTGTAAATTTATTGGGGCATCGATCCGTTCTGAAGTCGTAGGCTCCGCAGGCATGTCTTGGCATGTCTTCTCTTTTTTACAACTTGCCTTAGTGCATCCATATTAGGCATGTAAGCTGCATTTACTGTAGCCATTGACGTTGTCACGGTTTGAATAATTTGTGCAGGGGCTTCGTCCGTATTTCTCGCTCGTTCTTTTATTTGCGCTTTTGCAACAGCAACATCACTTTTCTCCGGCGGTCTTGGAGCATGATTATGTGGTTTCTCATTGCGCATCCTGTGTTCATCTCCAATAAGAATAGTATTAGCAAAGCCAGTACAATTTCCATAATTTCTTTCAATACAGTGACAATACCGTAAATCACCTCGCACTCTGTTATGGCAAAATAAATACCCTTTCCATTTCAGCAAATCATTTTCTTTTTGTGAGTTAACTATTTATGTTGCATTCTTCATCTGCATAGTGCCTTCGGAAAACAATGCACTTTCTCTTTCCAAAATATTTAGAATGATATATTTCCACTATTATCACTTGACAACGCACAACAAAGGTTTCAACAAGCACGTTCTCTGTTCTCCAGTCAACTACGAACTAATGAGCAACCATTCAATAAAACACTCAGAATACAGACAATCACGTGAAGCTTGTTCCTCCAGTTAGGGTTTAAGCGAAGTTCAAGATTTTCGCACCTGCGGTCACAAGAAGTGGTTAATTTTAAGGATCGGCATCTTATCTTTTGTTTTTCCAAAACGCAGAGGTACATGTATTTTACAGCTGGGACGCTCCAGGCGGGGGATCAACAGATGCGAAGAACCCGGGAGCCAGGTTCCGGTGGCGGCAGCAGGCGCGGACTGGGCAGCTGTACTCTGGGCCGGTAGGCGTCATGATAATTCTCCAAAATAAATTCAATTTTTTTGTGTTGCACCATGCGTATGAAAGAAAATTGTTATACTGAAAAGACAATTTGTTTACCCCGTAACATATTAAACGAAACCTACGCCCCTACGTGCCAAATGATCTGTAAGCCAAACACAGTTTTTCATGCAACACCTACTCCCGACTTTCTAAGTTCAGATCTGTCTCGTTCGACTTACTTCCTGTACCGCCCCTCTCTTTCGCTAATTGCAGTTAATTGCCGTGAAATTGGTGTTTTACGTTGGGGTGTATTGCCGCCTGTCCTGAAGACTATAGTGAAAGCGGTGAACCCCAGGGGAAAAGTATTCCATCAAAAGCAACAGAAATCCAATGCGAGAGCAAAATTTTGTTCGTTATCATTACATCCAAGCAATTTAGGCGAAGTAGGAAGTGTGTTTTTCTACTACGACACCAGAAGATTGTCGCGAATGCTCAGGCAATTACGATACAGATGTGTCCTTAAGACTTATCTTTCAAGACGCCCAAAGGCCGGCACTAGGGGATGGGGAGGGATACAGTGCGGATGCTCTTTTTTGTTGCAGTTAGAAATTCTTAAGCTCATTCTTCCTTAAACCTTTGCCTGGTTACCAGTAAGTACTGTCTCATGCCTCAACCATTGCACAGATTTGTTGCTTTTGTTTTCATTCTTTGAGTTAACAGCGGGAAAATATCTGAACTGCGTTGTTTCAGTTGGAAATATTTTTTTTTACTTTAGCAACAGGGCTTCACGTATAATTGCAAAATACTTCGATAGAATAAACATACCTTACATAAAGAGTTTGCATGAGAAAATAGATTAATAATAAGGAAAATATTCTGAAACCAAAAAAAGAAATTGCGGAACCGAAAAAGCTAGGTAGAGGAAACAAAAGGCTCTAAGAAAACGTTCATATTTAAAGAAACCTGTAGTCGCTTAATGAGTAAGTGGTATAACTCAATACAAAAACATATGCTGTATTTGAAGAAAAAATTAGAAGCAAGTAGGCATCGTGACTGTCCCCAGTTTCCCCTTTTCATCCTGTCGACATTACAACTACCACAGAAAAGAAAATAACAAAAACATAACAAAAACACCCATACAAAGTAAAATGCCCAAAACATAAAAAGAAGTAACCACACAAAATGAAATGCCCAAAACATTAAAACAACTGCAACCACACGAAACAAAATACCAAAAACATGGTAAGAAATTCTGTTGAAAGCACAATGAAGGTATACGATAGGAGAAATATATGTTTTTAAAACTTAATACAAGTGTCAAAACTGAAATAAAAAGAAAGAAAAAAGAAATATTCCAAATTTCATTGTTACTTTAGATATTTTGACCTGTTGACATTTCGTAAATTGTACTTGCACTCGGTCAAAAAATATTACTTACAAGGACTCTTTAGTAACTTTTAATCGCTGTGGTCGTATTTATAAGGTTTGCATAACAAATCAAGTTAATAATGTTGCGCTTTCACTTACCGTCTCCCGCTAAGTTAGAGTTTCATGACACAAAATTTGGTGGTTCTGAATTGAAAAATAAAAATTTTAAGAGAAAATTTTGCATGTGGGGAGGGGGGGTCTTATCCCCGGGCCTTGATCCGTTCCAAAAACCTTCTACCGTCTAAGTTAGAGTACCATGAGATAATATACAAAATTTGGTGGTTCTAAATTGAAAACTATCGATTTTACGAAAGTTTGTGTTTAGGGGGTAACCACCCTTGTCCCGACCCGTTCTGAAAACCGTCTACCGTTTAATTTAGAACACCATTATATAGTATACCAAATTTGGTAGCTCTAAATTGAAAACTTTAGTTTTTACGAAAAATATTTATGGGCGGAGGGACTCTGACCCCGTGCCCGACCCGTTCCAAAAACCGTCTACCGTCTAAGTTAGAGTACCATGAGAGAGTATGGCAAATTTGGTGGTTCTAAATTGAAAACTGTAGATTTTACTAAAAAGTTTTTATTCGGAGGGGGGTCTAACCCCCGGGCTCTAACTCCTTCCAAAAACCGTCTAGCGTCTAAGTTAGAGTACCATGAGATAGTATACCAAATTTGGTGGTTCTAAATTGAAAACTGTAGATTTTACTAAAAAGTTTTTATTCGGAGGGGTGGTCTGACCCCCGGGCTCCAACCCATTCCAAAACCCGTCTGGCGTCTAAGTTAGAGTACCATGAGATAGTACACCAGATTTGGTGGTTCTGAATTGAAAACTGTAGTTTTTAAGAAAATTTTGTATGTGGGGGCTCTGACACCCGGGCCTTGATCCGTTCCAAAAACGGTCTACTGTCTAAGTTAGAGTACCATGAGATAGTATACCAAATTTGGTGGTTCTAAATTGAAAACTGTAGATTTTACAAAAAAAAAAAAAATATTCGGAGGGGGGTCTAACCCCCGGGCTCCAACCCCTTCCAAAAACCGTCTAGCGTCTAAGTTAGAGTACCATGAGATAGTATACCAAATTTGGTGGTTCTAAGATGAAAACTGTAGTTTTTAAGAAAATTTTATGAGGGGGGGGGGCCGACCCCGCGGGCTCCAACCCCTTCCAAAAACCGTCTAGCGTCTAAGTTAGAGTACCATGAGATAGTATACCAGATTAGGTGGTTCTGAATTGAAAACTGTAGTTTTTAAGAAAATTTTGTATGTGGGGGACTCTGACCCCCCCCCCCCGGGCCTTGACCCGTTCCAAAAACGGTCTGCCGACTAAGTTAGAGTACCATAAGATAGTATACCAAATTTGGTGGTTCTAAGATAAAAACTGTAGGTCTATGCTTTCCATCTTCAACAACGCTTCCCTGCTCTTATTCCACCTCCTCAGGAGGCAAGTGCTATCATTCGGAGACGCTTCCTAGCACGATTAACCACTCGCCTCCAAATGGAGCACTCTCGTGCTGCCTCATCAATACACACCGATAGCGTTTTTCAATCCACTTGGGCCCAATCGGCTGGGTGGTTCCATATCCACAATTTGTTGTTACATCTCAACCTATAAGTGGGATTTTTGTTGTCGCCCACGTTCACTGTAACAAATCATGTTTTTACGTATTAATTTTGGTGCTTCGCTATTTGTGATTTTTCTGTTTTAATGTGCCATTGAAGATAGCTCACCATGCTTCCCATGTTCTCTTCGATAATGTTGGGTTTTATGTTGTTGTATATAATTCTTCCTTCTGCACAGTTTACTGCCCACGCAATGTCCCCTTCATTATGTTGAATATTTTTTTAAAATATTAGACACTGTGTGTATAATATAATGTAACAAGATGCCCTTCTGAGTACATTTAGCGTTATTTCCCCTTGTCACTGAATACTTCTGTACATATGTTGTAAATTTTGAATGTAGCATCACTGTTGCATTTCTGTGAATTAGTACCTAATGTTTAATCTTTAGTATGGTAGTAATGCTTAATTGGAATTTGTGCATAGAATCATGTCTTGCCCTGTCTACAATACTGTAGGTAAACATTTTCGTTTGTATCGCTCGTGCTTTATTGTCTGCCTCTCCTTCGCCCTACGTGGCGAAATAATTTTTTTTATGATTTTAACAATATTTTGTTTTGCGTTTCACTGGAACTTTCCAGCTGATGTATATACCGCTGTATTTATTAGCAGAATTCCATTGTCATGTACACAGAAATGTTATTTTACTGAAGAATAAAGGCAATTTTGAAATGTAGATTTTACGAAATTTTTATGAGGGGGAGGGGGCCCGACTCCGCGGGCTCCAACCCCTTCCAAAAACCGTCTAGCGTCTAAGTTAGAGTACCATGAGATAGTATACCAAATTTGGTGGTTCTAAATTGAAAACTGTAGATTTTACGAAAAAGTGTTTATTCGGGGGGGATCTGACCCCCGGGCTCCAACCCCTTCCAAAAACCGTCTAGCGTCTAAGTTAGAGTACCATGAGATAGTATACCAGATTAGGTGGTTCTGAATTGAAAACTGTAGTTTTTAAGAAAATTTTGTGTGGGGGGCTCTGACCCCCGGGCCTTGACCCGTTCCAAAAACGGTCTGCCGACTAAGTTAAAGTACCATAAGATAGTATACCAAATTTGGTAGTTCTAAGATAAAAACTGTAGATTTTACGAAATTTTTTATGAGGGGGGGCGACCCCGCGGGCTCCAACCCCTTCCAAAAGCCGTCTAGCGTCTAAGTTAGAGTACCATGAGATAGTATACCAAATTTGGTAGTTCTAAGATGAAAACTGTAGATTTTACGAAATTTTTTATGAGGGGGGGCTCCGAACCCGCGGGCACCAACCCCTACCAAAAACCGTCTAGCGTCTAAGTTAGAGTTTCATGATACCAAATTTGATGGTTCTGAAATGAAAACTAGATTTTACCAAAATTTTGTATGTACGGGGGGGGGGGGGATCTGACTCCCCGGGCCTTGACCCGTTCCAAAAACTGACAACCGTCTAAGTTAGAGTACTATGAGATAGGATACCTGATTTGGTGGTTCTGAATTGAAAACTGTCTAAGTTAGAGTAGCATGAGATAATATACCAAATTTGGTAGTTCTAAATTGAAAACTATATTTTACGGCAATTCTGTAGAGGCTCCCTAACCCCCCCCTCTCCAACCGCTTCCCAAAACCGTCTACAGTCTAAGTTAGAATACCACGAGATAGTATACCAGATTTGGTGGTTCTGAATTGAAAACTGTAGATTTTACGAAAATTTTGTATATGGGGGCTCTGTCCAACCGGGCCCAGCCCCGTTCCAAAAACCGTTTACCGTCTAATATTTTTAGTGCCAAAGAAAAACGTAATATTCCTATCCTGTCTGCGTGTCCAAACTTTATAAATTTGATCAGGGAGCAAGACGTTCGAAATCGTACGTTTTCCTTCATTCGTTTTGTATGTAACCAAAATCTGTAAACGCGACGAATTGACGTAGTCGACGAATTTGTCCGCGACGAATTGACGCGCGACGAATTGTCGTAGTCGACGAATTGACGCGCGACGAATTGACGTAGTCGACGAATTGACGCACGCGACGAATTGACGTGACACCGTCCCATCATTAGAAGCAAAACAGCTTCCTTTATTTGCGCTTTGTTATTCCAGTGGTTAGCTAGCAGTCTTGAATTGGAGTAAATTACGGTTCATAAGGGATTTTACAGGGTGTGTTTATCAAACTAATTTCCGTTATATAAAGAGAGTAAATTGCCACCCCGATGGACCAGTGGTATAAGCGCTGACTTATGACCATTCGTCCGAGAAAGGTCCGGGTTCGAATCCCGGTGAGGCATGGATGTTGTGTTTGTCTTACGGCACTAGTTTTCTCCCTTCCCTGGAACTAATGAATCGAAATTAGGGACAGGCGGCTGCTTAAAATCCATTGAGTTGCTCACGGTGGTTAAACTTTCAACCAAAAAATAGAAAAGAGTAAATTCATGGTTGCAGCTAGAGCTATGCCAGCAAAAAGGCACAGAAAATGAGCATTTTAGCGCCTGATGGAAATATTATTAAATCGCCCCTAATGGCTGACTGGTCTGAGGCGCTGGCTTCTGACCACGGACGGTATAATTTCGGGGTCAGTCTAACTTCTATCCTAGGGCTAAAACAATAAAGGAAAGGAGAGAGAGAGAGAGAAGCCGTTACATATATATCATCATCATCATCATTGTCAACCATTATCAATCCACTGCTGGACGAAGGTCTCCCCAAGTTTCCTCCACAACGGTCTGTCTTGTGCCAGTCTCCTCCATGTCACTCCCGCATACTTTCGAATTTCATCCACCCATCTTCCATGTGGTCTTCTTCTGGGTCTTTTCCTGTCCCTTGGAATCCAATCTAAAATTTCGGCTGTCCATCGATGGTCTGTTCTTCTGGCAGTATGTCCAGCCCATTGCCATTTCAGGGATTTAACTCTGATCATGATGTCTTCCACTCTTGTCATTTTTCGGATCCACGTGTTCCTCTTCTTATCTCTCCTGGTTACACCAAGCATGCACCTCTCCATGCTTCTTTGAGTTGTCTGCAGCCTTTGTATGTCTCTTTTAGTTAAGGTCCACGTCTCTGCCCCATACGTAAGCACTGGAAGGATGCATTGATCAAACACTTTTCTTTTAAGACATAATGGCATATTGCTCTTGAAAATTATGCTGTTTCTTCCAAAAGCTCTCCAGGCAAGTTTTGTACGCCGATTAATTTCTTCACCAATGTGACCCTTCACTTGATATCTGCTGTCCAAGATAAACGTATGTGTCTGTTATCTCCAGCTTTTCTCCATCAATCGATAAATCTTCATTTCTTGTAAAAGCATTGTACATCACTTTTGTCTTCTGAAAGTTCATTTTTAATCCCACTTCTTTACTCTTGTCAGCAAGTTCCTGGATCATACTCTGCAGCTCAGATGGGGTAGTTGCAAAAATGACTACGTCATCAGCAAAACGAAGGTGGGTTAGATAATCTCCATTAATCTTTATCCCCTTGTTTTCCCAGCTCAGCAACTGAAAAACACCCTCCAATGTGGCATTAAAGAGCTTCGGAGATATGGTGTCACCTTGTCTCACTCCCTTTCCAACTTTTACGTGTGTTGTATTTTCAAACAGCCTAATCTTTGCACTTGCATTTTCATAGATGTTATTAATAATATTAATGTATGCATCTTCAATACCGCAGGTTTTCAGAGCCATTGTAACTGCTGATGGTTTCACCGAATCAAAGGCTTTTTCATAATCGATAAAAGCCATGCACAATGGAAGTTCATATTCCCTTGCTCTTTCAATTAGTTCTCTCAGCACGTGGATATGATCTATTGTGCCTGTAGCCACTCCTGAATCCAGCTTGTTCTCTCGGTTGAGCCATGTCCAGTGTTACCTTCAAGCGGTGTGAAAGAACTTTAGTGAAGATTTTATAAACTACTGATAGGAGGCTGATAGGTCTGTAGTTTCCAAGATCCTCAATGTCACCTTTCTTATGTAGCAGGATCATTGTAGCGGTGTTCCAATCCTCAGGAATCTTTCCTTCATTAAGGCATCGAGTGAAAATTTGGGCGAGTACTGTTTCGATTTCTCCACTTGCTTCTTGTATGATGTCTACAGTAATTCCATCTTCTCCTGGAGCTTTTCCTCGCTTCATGTTCTTGATTGCATGTGCAACTTCTGCTGGAAGGACTGGAGGAACTCTGGTACTGGTATCTTTCATGATGTCTGGAGTGCATATATCATCCCTTTCATATAATTTGGAGTAGAAATCTTTCACTCCTGTCAAAATTTCGCCTCTATTTCTTGTTACAGAACCATCTTCTTTTCTCAGTGCCATAATCTGTTTTCTTCCCTTACTGAGATGTCCCTTTGCTATCTTTAGGCTTTGGTTGTTTTCAATTGCTTTCCTCACTAGTTCACAGTTGAATTTTCTTACGTCTTCAGTGATACTTTTTCTTACTGTCTTGCATAGCTCTATATATTCCACTTTGGAAGTCACATCTTCTTTAGTTGTCCTCATCTCTCTTCTTTTTTGCATCAACATTTTGGTTTTTCCTGATAATTTGTTTGCATGCAACTTGTTCTTAGACCCAGCTAATTTTGTTGCTGTTTCCATAAGAGCTTTGGTTACTTTTCTGTTAACTTCAGAGATGTCCACTTCTTCCGATGTTAGGCCTTCTAAAGCAGAGAACCATATATATAATATACACTATATAGACAAAAGTCACCAGACACCTAGAAGAGAAACACAACATAACATTTATTGACATACATTTGCACGGTTTCGGTCCACCTTTAGCCTTAATGCATGCACTAACCCTTCGAGAGATGCTTTCGACAAGGTTTTGGAACACAGCAATATGTATGCGCTTCCATTCAATACATAATGCTGCCGCTAACTGTTGCTTAGTAGTAGGTCTTGGTTCCAAACTTCTTATGCGGCGCTCTAATTCATCCCATAGGTGTTCTATGGGATTAAGATCAGGGCTCTGTGCTAGCCAGTGCACACACGACACAGAATTATCGTCAAACCACACCGTAACAGTCTTTGTTTTATAGCTCGGTGTTTTATGGCTCATCCTGCTGGTACCAACAAGGCTTGGTTCCATAGTATTGCCACAGAGTTGGTAGGGCATAATTGTCTGGAATATCGAGGTAGACGTATTGGTTAACAGGTTTGTCCACGATAACCAGTGGGTCGGGACCATACCACGAAAAACACCCCCACGCTAGTACACTGCCAGCTCCATACTTGACCGTAAACAGTACACTGTGGTAAATAGCGTGCCTTCGGCTGCCGCCATACCCACACACGGCCATCAGACTGATGGATAGTGTATCTGGATTCATCACTCCATAGGACCCGTTTCCATTGTTCTATGATCCACGCTAAATGTTCTTTACACCATGCTAAAAGACGAGTAGCATTCGCAGTAGAGATAAAAGGCTTATGAGCAGCTGCACGACCACGGTAACCCATGGAATGTAGTTCTCTGCGAATGGTACGAGTACATACCGAGGTTACAGCATTTTTACTCACCTGTACACTGAGATCTTGTGCAGTATTCCGTCAATCAGCTGTAACACTCGTCTGATTACACAGTTAACTTGTGTAGTACTCCGTCGATTAGCTGTAACGACTCTCCTGAGGCTTCGACGTCCTCTATCACTGATTGTCTTTGGTCTACTGGTACGTTTTGCTGCTTCAGGCACGCCATGTGTCTTCCACTTATTCGGTACATCCAAAGCAATTGACTTGATTATGTTTAAACGCCTCTTGGTTTCTCTTATGGACGACCCACTAATATAACACCCAACAATCTTTCCTTTCTCAAAGTCAGTTCTCTCCCGCCGCGACATTTTCACTGAACCTCACAGTGCAATGTGATCGTGGACAGCTGCAGGCTTGTTTTTATACCGTTTGCTGCTGTACCGCGGATCCGTTCATTTGCTTTTGAAGAGGTGTTCGTGACTTTTCTCAATATAGTGTATGTATATACCCTTACACATCATCAACAATTATCATTCTACTGCTAGATGAAGGCCACCCCAAGACTCTTCCACAACTCTGTGGCTTGAGCCACTCTCTTCCATGTCTCTTCAGCAGGCTTTCGAATTTCACTCACCCATTTCTCACGTTGTCTTCTTCTGGGTTTTTTCCTGCCCCTTGGTATCCAATTTGATATTTCAGTTGTCCAGCGATGGCCAGCCAGTTCTTCTGGAGATATGAAATAGTGCGGGCAAACTTGTCGTGACAAAGGCGATTTGAAAAAAGAACTTGATTTTCTTAAGCGTGTTGCATCACACAGAGGATACAACGCTCCCATCATAGTCAAGGCTCTAACAAAATTTCGGAAACGGAAGCCTATCTCCATGTGGAATCCTGTTGTGCTCCCATTACGAGAGAATTGTGCCATTGTTCCATGCTCCCGTGACTTTGCATTCAAAATTTCTCAAAACTTTTAATTCTAAAGTTGTTTTTAAATCCATAAGCAAAATGAATTCTTTTATTGGGTTGGTGCATAAGTTCATGCCGTTTTTTTCACCGCACTGCAAGAATGTATCACATCAGAAGGGAGAACGGAATCAACCAACTATGTATCCCCCACCCCCCATTGTTTACGGTGGTGTCCCGACGTCTGCAATGCCATTCTTGAAATAACGTGCAGGTTTTGCTGCGAAGAAATCATCAAGGAAATTCTGGAGATCAACATCATTGTTGAACGTTCTGCAACGGAGTGCATTCGATAGATATCGGAACATGTGATAGTCTGAAGGGACGACATCTGGGGAACAGGCCGGATGTAGAAGGATCTCACATTTCATGTCCTGAACGGCTAGTTTTGTCATGTTTGCACTGTGAGTGCGTTATCATGTTGGAAAAGGACACCATGGCGACGATGTGACCATATCCGCAGAATTGCTCCCCCCACACGGCGGAGTTGCTCACAATAGAGTGCAGCGTTGATGGTCCGATTCCTCGGCAGCATTTTCAGGGAATAATGCCTTCCATGTCTCACCAGAAACACAACATGATCTTCGCAGGATGAAGGTCATGTTTCGGACGTGGTATGGGCGCCTTGTTTGGGCTTAAGCATTCCCTCCGATGCTTGAAATTCAACTAAATGCACCACTTTTCATCTCCAGTAACAATACTTGACAGAAAGGATTTGTGTTGCTGAGAACATTCGCGATAACAGATGAGCAAGGAACCACAAAAGGCAACACGCTGATTCTTATTGTCCTCGGTGAGAGAGTTCGGCACCCAAGACCCAATTTCCGGATCTTTCCCATACGTTCCAGGTGTCGAACAACTGTGGCCTGATAACAATCCATCTCAGTGACCAATTCGCGTGTGGTTAGACACGGATCCAAGTGAATGAGATAGTCCAAGCGATCCTCATCAAACTGAGATGGACGACCTGAGCGTGGAGAGTCGTTGAGGTCAAAATTGCCACTTCGGAACAGCTCAAACCATTTGCGGGCTGTCCTATGAGCAATAGCATCCTCCCCATACAGAGCACAAATTTGTCGAGTAGCCTCGGTGGCTGTGGATCCCTTGTTAAACTCGTAGAGGAGAAGATGTCCGAAATGTTAATTCCGCTGTACTTGACGCTCCATACTTCCGTACCTGAAAACCAAAAAACCATTAACCACAATCACACAACGTAATATGATTTAGATACACGACATTACTGGCTACATTTTGATATACAACTGGCCATATGTACCGTCACTACTGACCTGGGAAACACTCGTGAAATAAAACGGCATGAACTTATGCATCAACCCAATAGAACGAAGGATCATGTTGAAGATCAAAAACTCATGAGAATTTATCAAATCCTACGCGAATGTGGCGTTTCGTATATAGGACTTGGGTTTTCGATTGAAGGAGAACAAGACCTACTTTCGTAACTGGGATCTAAAGACGTCATCGATAGTTAAACACTGTTACAAAAATGACCATAAATTTCTCTTTGAAGAAGCGAAACTAATCGACAAGCCGGATTCAACCATCAAACTTGATATTTTGGAAGCTTTCCATATACACTTACGGACAATGAAATTCGCGCACGCCGCCCCGGTGGCGCAGTGGTCTAAGGCGCTGGCCTCTGATCATTCGTCCGTAAGGGGTCCGGGTTCGAATCCCGGTCAGGCATGGATGTTGTGTTTGTCTTACGGCACTGGCTCTCTCCCTTTCCTGGAACCAGTGACCCTAAATTAGGGACGGGCGACTGCTTATAGCCCATTGAGTTGCTCACGGTGGTCGTTAAACCTCCAATCAAAAAAAAAAAAAAAAAAATCAAAACATGCTACAACCGTGAAACTTTGCAAATAACTAGAGTGCGTGCTGGTATGCCAATAATGCACGTTTTGTGCGAGTGCGCATGACTGCACACCCTGCGGTGGTGCTGCAAGCACGAACCGGCAGCTGTATAAATCGGCGTGCAGTCGATGCCCCATGAAAGTGAAAAGCACCGGCCGAAGCAAGCAAGAGTACAGAGTGAAAGGAATGCCGGGTATACGCCAGGGACGTCAATTTACGCAACTTACGGACTTTGAGAGAGGCCTGGTCATCGGGCTGACTGAAAACCGCAGTGTGGTCGGAACGCCGTATAGCCTGCCACGTGGATCGTTTTGATCATACCGTCCGACTGTGTTCGGAGCAGTGAACACGTGACGGTACTGCCACACGGCGGAGCGGCCCCGGGTGGACCAGGAGAACCACCATTAGAGAGGATTGACAGATCGTGTGCCAGGCACGAACGGATCTCACGGGGATCCGGTCCATTATGCAGGCAGTTAACGGCTCCTGTGTACTCACGAACCAATTCCCGACGCCTCGCGGAAGCGAATCTGCGATTCCTGCGCCCCTTACGTGGGCTGCAATTAACACAGGAACATCGCTGGCTCCGTGTGCAGTGGTGCCAGGCCAGAGCGACGTGGAACGCCACAGACTGGCGACGTGTGGGGCTTAGCAATGAGTGCCGCTTCAGTTTTGGGACAGATTATATAATCGTGTCCGGGTATGGAGGTCCCCGTGTCAACGGCACAATCCCAACCTCGCTATCGAGCTCCACATTTCCCCCACTGCAGGCATTATGGTCTGGGTAGCCATTGCCTACGATAGCTGATCCGCTTTAGTAGTTGTATGTGGATCATTGACGGGCCAGCGGTATATGGATGAGATCCTACGGCCCCATGTACTCCCATTCCTGGCCGGAATTGTAGGTGCGCTATACCAGCAGGATAATGCCCGCCCGCACACGGATCGGGTTGCACAGAACTTTCTACGTCATGTCCAGACATTTTCATACCTTCCCGCTCCCCGGACATGTCCCCTATCAAGCAAGTGTGGCACAAGTTGAAACACCCGTTGGCGCCGTGCTGCACTATCCGGGATTTGGAGCACACCGTCCAAAACGTGTGGGCCAGTCTGCCGCAGGACAACATCAAGCGTCTGTTCGCCTCCATGCCGGACCATATTGCTGCATGTATCGCAGCAGGAGGCGGTGCAACGTGCTATTGAAAATGACCGGACTGCGTGCCACAGATCCCTTTGTAATTGTCCTGCAGCTCTGTTTTTGCCATCATGTGTATCATTTACTTGTATCATTCTGTCCATAAAATTTCAGTTTAATCCGATGCTTCCTTCTTGGTGCGCAAATTTCATTGTCAGTGAGTGTATTTAGATACTACAGGAATGTTTGTCTTATGTTTCTGTAGGGTTTTCTTCTTATGTATTTTACCAAATAAAACCTGATTTGGATTAACCGTGTTTTTCAATTTTCAGGGCTCTAGCGTGTCCCAATTACCGCTGGTGAATGACGTTTTACAGTATCCGTCGATATGTTCCGCCATTCGGCCTTCAAAGCAGTGAACAGTTTAGCTTTATTTGTTGGGTGATCTCTTTTTCCGTGCACCCAACGATCCGATTCGTCCGAGAGATTCTCTATAAGGTGCAGATCAGGACTCTGGGCTAACCAGTCCAACTTTTCGAAGCCCATGTGTTTAAACCAATCTGTAACAACGCGAGTAATAAGGCATGGTGTGTTGTCCTGCTTATAGAGATACGGACCTTCTCCAAAATACTGCCACAAAATTGGACGTGCATAATTGTCCAAGACGTCTAGGTAGAGCTCAGCATTCGTGGTATTGTCTTTACAGTATGACATAGTGTGTTATCCTGCTGATTGAGGTATGAGTCTCCCCCAAACTACTGCCCTGCTGAGCTGTATCTGATAGGGCTGAGTGTATACCCGTCCTGGACAATTATGCACTGATAATGCATAATTGTCCAGGACGCCTATTTAGATTTCAGCATTCATGGTTTTGTCCTTATAGTATGAAATGGTGCGTTATACTGATGATAGAGGTATATGCCTTCCCTAAAGTACTTCAACAAAGTTTTTAGTGCATAATTGTCCAGAACGTCTAAGGAGAGCTCAGCATTCATGGTTTTGTCTTTATGGTATGATATGGTGCGCTGTCCTGCTTGTAGAAGTATGGAACTACCCCAAAGTACTGCCACAACGCTGGTAGTGCATAATTGTTCAGGACGTCTAGGTAGAGCTCAGCATTCATGGTTTTGTCCTTAGAGTATGACATGATGCGTTGTCTTGCTAATAGAGGTATGGGAACTCTCCAAAAATACTGTCACAACGCTGGTAGTGCATAATTGTCCAGGATGTCTAGGTAGAGCTCAGTATTCATGGCTTTGTCCTTATAGTATGACATAGTGCATTGTGCTGCAGATAGGAGTATGGTCCCAAAGTACTGCCACAACGTTGGTAGTGCATAATTGTCCGGGACGTATAGTAGAACTCAGCACTCGTGGTTTTATACAAAACGACTAAGGGGACCAAGCCGAATGCCACGAAAACCCTCACCATATCATCCAAATACCACCACCAAACTTCGTTGTCGGGACGATACAGCCCGAAAGGTATCTTTCTCCCGGCATTTGTCACATCCAGGAACGACCGTTAAACTGACAGACTGGGTACCGTGACTCGTCAGTTCAAAGCACAGTTTTCCATTGGTCTACACTCCAAGATCGACGATCCTTTAATAATGCTAATTGGCGTGTTGCATTAGTCGAAGTGATTAGCGACTCTTGGCTGGCTGCTCGATAGTGGCCACCCATGTTGAGCAGAGTTCTGAGCTCGGTACTTATGCTAGCATCAGCCCCAATAGTCTCCCATACGGTTTACATGTTTTGATATAATATTGATTTGCATTCTGAGCGGATATTCCTTTGCAGAGCTCTCCAGACACGTTCTGTTAGTTTTGGGTGGTTCGTTGGCTCATTCCAAAGAGGTTATATTACTGGAGACACCCCTGGCTCTGCCACCATAGGTCACAGCTAATCTGTGGTGTGACGCCACAAGCAGGCAAAAACGAACTAAATTATGCCGTTGATAAAAGAGAAAGCTTGTGTATCATTGATAAAGATTATTGAATTACTCATTTTATCTGTTTATACGCTTAGAAGCTTTTGTTCCATTCGTTTCAAAGCAGCTTCTTTTCTGCGGCTGCGTCGTGCCTGCTCATGACCTCATTTGCAGCACGGACGGTGACTTATGGCGGCCAATGCTGCGTAGATAGGAGGGGTGTGTCCAGTAATATAACCTCCTTGGCTCATTCAGCTCCAGTCCGCTTCCGTTTGCATATGACGTCACCAGCCGTTGACCTAGGAATCTTCAGTTCCGCTGAAATGTCACGTAGGTCACAGCTAATCTTATGACTGATTATGTAGCTCCATGTTATCTATCCTCATTGGGGAAACAATTACCTTGCAGCCGTGCTATTGTCTCACCATAGCCCTACGAGCATATCTATTTCTGGGTATGTGACATAGTGCTTGCTTAGGACCTATCTCACCATGAATAGGAGGATGTCCGGATATTATTGGTAAGGTAGTGCACATACACATTTCCGAGAGGAAAACCCATGAATTTGAAATTATAAATGTACAAAAAATTTTCATCGAAGTTGAGTTCGAAGTAAAATATTATGTTTTCAATAAGAACTTTAGAAGTAGAAAAATGGTATCAAACAGATACCAAGATAAGTATCTATGTTAATTTGCGCCCAACTACTGGCAAGACTGGTGTTTGTAAAAAGCAAAATGAATAAAATAATATGACGTCCCTGTGGCGCAGTGGTCTAAGTTCTAGCTTATGACCATTCGTCCCCTAGAAGGGTCTGGGTTCGAATCCCTGTAAGACATGCATGTTGCGTTTCTCTTACTCCCTTCATTGGAACCAGTTACCCAAATTAAGTACTGGCGACTGCTTATAGACCATTGAGTTGCTCACGATGATCGTTACCCCCCCTCCCAGATTCTCCGATTTCGTGCCTCCGCCTTTCTCAAGGAAGTTCTGGATTACGACCATTCGTCCGCTAGAAGCGTCTGGGTTTGGATCCCTGTGGTACCTGGATGTTACGTTTGTCTTACTCTTTTCCCTGGAACCAGTGACCCAAATTAAGTACTGGCGACTGCTTATAGATCATTGAGTCGCCCATGATGGTCGTTACTCCCCCTCCTAGATTCTGCGATTTCGTGCCTCCGCCTTTCTCAGGGAAGTTCTGGATTACGACCATTCGTCCCCTAGAAGGGTCTGGGTTCGAATCCCTGTGAAACATGGATGTTACGTTTGTCTTATTCTCTTCCCTGCAACCAGTGACCCAAATTAGGTACCGGCGACTGCTTATAGACCATTGAGTTGCTCACGATGGTCATTACTCCCCCCTCCACAGAATCTGCGGTTTCGTGCCTCCACCTTTCTCAAGGAAGTTCTGGATTACGACCATTCGTCCCCTAGAAGCTTCTGGGTTCGGATCCCTGTGGTATCTGGATGTTACGTTTGTCTTACTCTCTTCCCTGGAACCAGTGACCCAAATTAAGTACTAGCGACTGCTTATAGACCATTGAGTCGCCCACGATGGTCGCTACCCCCCCTCCCACATTCTGCGAGAAAGTTCTGAATTACGACCATTCGTCTCCTAGAAGGGTCTGGGTTCGAATCCCTGTGAGACATGGATGTTACGTTTGTCTTATTCTCTTCCCTGGAAACAGTGACCCAAATTAGGTACCTGCGACTGCTTATAGACCATTGAGTTGCTCAGATGGTCGTTACCCCCCCCCCCTCCCACATTCTGCGATTTCGTGCCTCCGCCTTTCTCAAGGAAGTTCTGGATTACGACCATTCGTCCCCTAGAAGGGTCTGGGTTCGAATCCCTGTGAGACATGGATGTTACGTTTGTCTTATTCTCTTCCCTGGAACCAGTGACCCAAATTAGGTACCGGCGACTGCTTATAGACCATTGAGTTGCTCACGATGGTCATTACTCCCCCCCCGAATCAGCGGTTTCGTGCCTCCACCTTTCTCAAGGAAGTTCTGGATTACGACCATTCGTCCCCTAGAAGCGTCTGGGTTCGGATCTCTGTGGTACCTGGATGTTACGTTTGTCTTACTCTCTTCCCTGGAACCAGTAACCCAAATTAAGTACTGGCGACTGCTTATAGACCATTGAGCCGCCCACGATGGTCGTTACTCCCCCCCCTCCCACATTCTGCGAGGAAGTTCTGGATTACGACCATTCGTCCCCTAGAAGGGTCTGGGTTCGAATTCCTGTGAGACATGGATGTTACGTTTGTCTTATTCTCTTCCCTGAAACCAGTGACCCAAATTAGGTACCGGCGACTGCTTATAGACCATTGAGTCGCCCACGATGGTCGTTACTCCCCACCCCTCCCAGAATCTGCGGTTACGTGCCTCCGCGTTTCTCAAGAAAGTTCTGGATTACGACCATTCGTCCCCTAGAAGCTTCTGGGTTCGGATCCCTGTGGTACCTGGATGTTACGTTTGTCTAACTCTCTTCCCTGGAACCAGTGACCCAAATTAAGTACTGGCGACTGCTTATAGACCATTGAGTCGCCCACGATGGTCGTTACTCCCCCCTCCCAGATTCTGCGAATTCGTGCCTCCGCCTTTCTCAAGGAAGTTCTGGATTGCGACCATTTGTCCCCTAGAAGGGTCTGGGTTCGAATCCCTGTGAAACATGGATGTTACGTTTGTCTTATTGTCTTCCCTGGAACCAGTGACCCAAATTAGGTACCTGCGACTGCTTATAGACCATTGAGTTGCTCAGATGGTCGTTACCCCCCCTCTCCCAGATTCTGCGATTTCGTGCCTCCGCCTTTCTCAAGGAAGTTCTGGATTACGACCATTCGTCCCCTAGAAGGGTCCGGGTTCGAATCCCTGTGAGACATGGATGTTACGTTTGTCTTACTTTCTTCCCTGGAACTAGTGACCGAAATTAGGTACCGGCGACTACTTATAGACCATCGAGTTGCTCACGATGGTCGTTACTGCCCCCGTCCCCTCCACTGCTAGTTTCTGCGATTTCGTGCCTCCGCCTTTCTCAAGGAGGAAGAGGGCCAGAGATGTAACGTAGTACCTGACATGTCATAGATGATGTTCTGCTGAAGTGATGCATGAGTTAAATTAACAGTGAAGCAGAAATAAGTAATAAGCTTGCCGGCGTATATCAATTGGGTGAACAGCATCTGTGGAGAAGAAGGTGTGGGTTCGAATACCACTACCAGCAAAAGGTTGTGTTGAAATTATTACTGGCATGATTTTTTTTCATGCTTCATTATACATCAAAAGACTTTTTCTAAAAACTCGAAAGTGAAAGAACGAGACAAATAGCAAGTGAAGGTGATGACGAAATTTTGAATAATGAAAAGGCGTGTTCGGCAAAGAGAGAAAGAGAATATGGATTACGTGAGTCGTTGTTTTCTTTACATTATGTTGGATTAATTCGCTGAGACATTACAGTCGCACGTCGCCTTCAGCAGTCATATTCTTTCCTGTAAGAGCAAGACATGACAGAAGAATCCATGAAATTTCTGAATTTTTTTCGTAAGAGCCACTTAGAACTGCCACAGACGAGGAGGTTATAGGCAAAAGCTAGACTTACTTCTTACAAGGCAAAAATCTCTCGTGACTCAATACGCGAAAAAAAGCGAATATGCTGCTCAGAAAGATGACATGTGACAAGACACGAGGGCCTGGATGTTGTGAGGCGCCATCTATTATTAATTTAGCCAACTTGAGGGACGAATGGGTGTGGTCTGCGATATCAGAAGGGGGAAGGAAAAAATAGAAGACGGGTTTACGATCTCAAATGAGCATATCTAGATTGCTTCTCTCTTTCTTCCATTTTTTTTTTTTTTTATGTCGCCATATTCTGAGAAAGATTTTTTGATGTGCTGCATACATTTGCTGTCAGAACTTCGGATTCTTTCGAACCTTCACTGAGACTAACGACCTTGCGCTTTGAAATCCGAATTAATTAACGATATCGCACGTGGAAGCTGCCATTTTATTTGCCATTACGACATTAACGGGATCCGTTTCAAAAATGCCTGAAAATGAGCTAATCAATGTGCATTATAGGTGTGACAGAATTGGCGAGTGTAGATGATTAGGAAGATATGGTTTAGCTTTATGGTAATTAGGTTTTCTTTTTAATAGGTAAAATTCTACGCAAAAAAAAATCAAAAGAAAAAATCACACACATAATCTATTGTGCGGATGAAGGTGAGAAAAAATGCAAAGATGAAAAGGACTAACTTCAGTTACAGGGACCGAACGCGAATGATTTAAATGAAGCACCCTCGTGAAAAATAAAATGTAATGAAAATCTTTTACGCTTTCCAACCGTAGGTTGAAGAAGCGTTTATATATGCTCCAGCTTTGTCCGTCTGTCTGTCTCTTTGCACGATAAATCGGGAAGAAACCCTATTGAAATGGGCGAAATGGGGTCAAAGGTCAGGACACAGCAGCGAAATTTATTCCACATCCATTATCCTCATAACTTGACTAAAAATGCTTCTATTGCGACGAAACTTTAGTATGTTGTTCCGGAGATATACTGAACCAATTCTGTTTAATATAATCGAAATGGGGTCAAAGGTCAGGACACAGCAGCGAAATTTATTCCGCATCCATTATCCTCATAACTTGACTAAAAATGCTTCTATTGCGACAAAACTTTAGTATGTTGTTCCGGAGATATACTGAACCAATTCTGTTTAATATAATCGAAATGGGGTCAAAGGTCAGGACACAGCAGCGAAATTTATTCCACATCCATTATCCTCATAACTTGACTAAAAATGCTTCTATTGCGACAAAACTTTAGTATGTTGTTCCGGAGGTATACTGAACCAATTCTGTTTAATATCATCGAATTGGAGTCAAAGGTCAGAGCACAGGAGCGATATTTATTCCACAGCCATTATCCTCATAACTTGAGTAATGATTTCTGCTATGTTGGAAAGCGTATCATAATCAATGCATTGCATGATTTTACTAACTTGTTTTCCGTAATAAAGGTTTGACCTTTTGCACAGAAATAAAACATAATACAATAATTACACAGCATTTCGTGTTGAAAACGCTACATATTTATTGAAATGATTTATATTTAATTTTAGAATTTGCGTGTCAGGCACATATTCAGGATTTCTGTCTGGGATGATCCAGAAAAGTTTCATATGTACATGCGAGTATGTATATGTACAATATGTGTGTGTTTGTACACTGAATGGCCGAAACATTAGAGATAACTACCTAATAGCGTGTTGGTCTTCCTCTAGCGTGAATAACAGCCTGTACACGCCGAGGCGTCGACTCCACCAGATGCTGGAGAATTACGCAACCATTGTTTGATGCCGGAGGTAATGCAGTGGCGTAACTAGCTTAACGTACGCCCCCCCCCCCGCAAGATGTACTTCAACACCCTTAAGCACAGTAATTTCCTCAGGATTCCGAACACGAGGGAGAATGCATTTTCCGCGATGTGTGTGTGGTGGTGGGGGAAGGGGGGGGGGTAAGAAGTCAGCGATAGTGTCTGCAAAAGTAATGGCGGTACCTAGAGGCCTGTAGTTTTACCTTTTTAAGTAATATATTTGAGAATACATGAAATTGCTTTGTCTAAATCTAAAATAAATCACTTGAAGAAATCACCCTCTTACACATCGGAGATTTGCGGCAGCTGTGAATAAATGTTGACGCCTGTCGTGCACGTAATCCTAGGTAACTGACTGTTTTCCCACATCCTCCACGGAAAACCCCACCGTGGCCTCGCGCTTTTACTCAGCAGCGCAGAGAGGGCGATTGGAGAGCAGTCGTATTATTTACAACCCATTGCAGAGCAATCGCATTACAACCCGAAGTCAAAGAGCCGAACACTTTCAATCTGTTGGACATTTAGTGCTTCACAAACGAAACTAATCCTTTATTTAGACGAAGCTAAATATATCTTAAAACGAAATATGAATCTTTGGGTTAATTATTGTGCGTGTTCGAATTTTTTCATAAAACTATAACTGGCTGTGCGCCCCTTTTTTACCTGCGCCCCCGGAGCTGAGGGGCTGCGGGTGTGTGTGTGCGCCACTGGCTTGTTGCAGCATTGTCCACAAGTCCGCCGGAAGCGTCCATCCAGGATCCACGGATCTGATGTTTCGCTCCACGGCATCCCAGACACCTTCATCAGGGTTCAAATCCGGAGACTGTGGGTCGAAGGGAGGGGAGAGAGGCACTGGATGCTTCCAAACTCAGATGAGTGCTTCGTGAGCCATACCTGAGTGGTTGCGGTCCCGATGGGGAAGCATATTGTCCTGTGAAACAGACCATGGGCAGTAAGATGCACTAAAGCCATGAAGGCTCACAGGTGATCAGGAAGCACATGCCGATAGCGTACAGCTACAACTGTTAAAGTCCTCGCCAGACAAACTAAGGGATTAATGTGCCCCATGAGAAGGCTCTCCAACCCATCACAGAGCCACCACGGTCTTGAACAACAGAGCCAAGCTGGCACAACGGAGTCATGGCCTCATCCTATCGACGCCACACCCACACCCTTCCGTCAGCTCGGTACAGCTGAAAACCGGATTTGCCTGACCACACTCTGCAGAGTTCCAGATCTGATGTTCTCCGCTCCAGCCGAGGCGTTATGTCCGATGACGAGCAGTCAACAGTGGCAGACGAGTAGGCCGTCGGCTCCCGTAGCCCAGGGTATGAAGCGTGTGCCATACCGTTCGCTCGATGACGCTTCTGAGGCCTGCGACATTTCACCTGGATAATGTTTATGCCGCCGTTCGTTGTCGAGCGGTCGGTCTGTACGAGCCTGGAGTGTTTACTTCTACTCCGGTCATCAATGGCATTTGGTCGACCACCGCTTACTCTCTGGGCGCTGGTGTGTCCGTCGATGGTGCGCTCGCGGCACGTCCTTGATATGGTATGGTTGCCCTCGAGAACCCTAGTGTTCTTACCACTTGGACGATAGAACGATCCATCTGTCTTGCGCCGGCAATACGTCCACGATTAAAGTCGATCAGACCACCACGTTTGCCCATATTTGTCGGTTACAACACACGGCTGGAAAGCCCTGCTAACCGTCTGTTTATCGCTTGCGTTCTGTTTGGGTCTGCTCTACTCTGCTCTGGGGATGTCCATGTTAACTGTCCAGCATCCGTATGTTTAAAAATTTTCTCCACTGAGTGTACACACACACACATGTATGTAATATGTACATATTGCCTAAACGAGCTAATGCTCACTGATCGATAAAAGAAGAAAGATTGAAGGCAGTAGAAATACGCCGTGAAATTTTATTTAGGAATGCTGCTGTTAATGCTAAACAAAACTATAACTCTCAAAGTCGGCAGAAAAATTTCAGTAGCTACTGATGGCAAAACAAAACATGGACTACAGTAAGAGAATTTGTTAAATGCTACCACAAATTTTCGTTTTTCTATAGTATGGAAATACTGAAGAAAAACTGATACAATACTTCTGTTGAAATAGTATAGTAGTTTTCTACATTACTTCTATTGTCTGCAATTCACGGCAGTAGTACCTATCAGGTCCCTCTCCCACTGTGTGTCTGTCCCCCTGTACTAGGTCAGAAGAGTGTTCTCTCTAGAGAAAATTCTAAAATTATGCCATGTATAAATATAAATACATACTGCTCGACATAGAAATGGCACACTAGGAAGCATTTGTCGGAGCGCGTGAAAACAGTCGGGATATGCACACGGTCGAGTCGAATTATTATGACCACCAGCTAATATCCAGAGTAACCGTCGTGTGTAGGGCGGACAGCAGCTGGGCGGGCTGGGAGTGATTCAATATGGAGCTGGAAGGTGCTGACATGTATGTGGAGCCATGCTGACTGCATTACATCTGACAGCTGCTGGAGGGTGCGTGGTGGAGGATCCATAGAGCGAACAACACGATCGAGGTGGTCCTACAGATGCTCAATTGGGTTTAAGTCTGGAAAATTAGGGAGCCAGGGAAGTACCTTGAAGTCTTCATCGTGCTCTTCCAACCACTCTCGGACATTTCTAGCAATGTGACACGTTGCATTGTCGTGCTAAGATCCCATCCTCCCCAGGGAAGACAATCAGCATGTATGGGTGTAACTGGTATGCAAAGATGAATTCATAACGAATTCGATCCATAGTGCCTTCAACAGGTATGAGTGGACCCAGAGAATGCCACGAAAACATTCCCCAGACCACAGCTCTGTCCCCACCAGCTTGTGTTCTTCCAACAATAGTTGAAGAGTGTTTGTTCTCCGATGTTTCTCGCCTTATACGCCAACTTCCATCCGTTCGATGAAGCAGAAAACGTGACTCATTTTAGAAGGCAATCCTTTTCCAATCAGCGGAGGTCTAATTCCGATACTGCCGTGCAAATGTAAGCCTTTTCTGCCGATGCACCCTCGTTACCATAGGTGCTCCGTCTGCATCGGAGCGCCATACGCAGCAGGGTTCGCTGAACTGTCGTATTAGACACACTTCTGGTTGCCCTCTGGTTTATTCGGCCAATGAGTTGCTTCACTGTAGCGTGTCAATTGGACCTCACGCACCTTCGAAGCCGAAGTTCACCTATCACATCAATGGCACGTGGTGGCACTGAAGTTTCCACGTCACTTATTCTCAATGGTGCTATTTTTCCAATCACGATGCATTTTAACCACAGCAGCACGCGAACAGTCCACAAATAGCGCTGTTTCAGATATACTGCCACAATTGGCCCGAAAGCCGATAATCATCCCTTTTCGCAAATCTGATAAATCACTCCTTTTATCCATGACGACAACGAGTGATATGTTTTCAGAATGCCTACAGCACACCTTATATACCCTCCAAGCAAGCTCAAGAAACGTGCCTTCTTTCATTGGCTACGCGCTGTTGACGTCAAAAGTAGGAGGTGGTCACAATAATGTAACTCGACTGTGTATAAATCATGTGAGAGGTAAGGGAGATCAAAGGGTAAGTCATCCTAACTTGGACATATGGACCACTGCATCAGAGTGATCTCGGTGGCGAAAGCACGTGTGAGGGGCGAAAATGCCTGGGCGACGTCATCGGGAATCCTACCATCATAAGGGCACATTTATCAGAGGCTGCGTCATAGGACTACGTACGGTTGGTTTGTCCCTGCATCACATCGCGGTGGAAACGCATCGGGATGCAACAGCTGAGTGCCGAATGTGGCGCCTGTCGTTGGAGAAAGGTAACGTGCGCCACTATAGTGGGACTGGTGCCGCTAGGTGGACGTCCGAATGCCTCGATTGCCACATTCGACTGCAAGCAGTAGCAGCCCCATAATCCACAGCGGATGACATTTAACGAGGCGCACAGGCAGCTATATGAACATCCTCATATCGACACAAACTGAGAATCGCAGATTGTGTGAGGAAGGTTTTCTCTCTTGGCCGTCATTGCGACGACTGCCACTCATCGCGGCATATCGTTTCAGAAGGTCGCAATGGTGCCGTATTAGACATACGTGGCAGGACGAATGAAATCAAGTTGTGTTTCAGCGACGAGACTCGCTTCTGTCTCAGCGACCTCCTATTGAGTCTGGAGGCGATGTGGTGACGGGGCTGGTCTTGCTGCTATCCGTGAATGTCATATGGCTGCTCAGCATGGTGTTATGTTTGGGGCGCTCAGTTTCAACATCCGTTCACCGCCAGTACGCGTAGTGGGCACTAAAGATGCTGCAGCGCATTTTGTTTCAGTATCTCCGTGGAATTCGTGATGCCCAGTTACAGGAAGCGTGCAAAAAGACGAAGTGCAATGCAAACATTCATAAAAACTGGTTTTGAATGGTTCTCACTTATTGGATTTAATAGTTTCACATGGCTTATTTCAGTCTTTGATTCAAACGCGACTGAAGAAATATTTTTGAAGTATCGAATCATTGCCAAAACGTTCTAGCCATAGGTTCACATATTTACTTACACAATTTAGTTTAAAACACTAAAAGCTGACTAAATTTTCCCCCAAAAATTTAGTTCTAAAATAATTAATTCTTCTGCTGAATTATTTTTCACTTTTCGTTAAATCCGTTTTTTAATAAATATAGAATTAGAAGAATGAAACAGTTAAGAAATAATAATTCCGTAATATATCAATTTTACAATAAAAATCAAGACATTTCCATCCGCTACCCTGTTTTTTTTTGTTGGAGGTTAAACGACCATCGTAAGCAACTCAATGGGCTATAAGCAGTCTCCGTCCCTAAGTTAGGGCCACTGGTTCTAGGGAAGGGAGAGAGCCAGTGCCGTAAGACAAACACAACATCCATGCCTCACCGGCATTCAAACCAGGACCCCTTTCGGACGAATGATCAGTGGCCATCGCGCCACCGGGGCGGCCTTCCCCGTTTCCTCCGCAAACATAAAAAAAATGTTCACACAACGCTCGGGTTCTCTTTCTGTAGGGGAAAGTGGGGCCCGGTACCAACAACAGAAATAGGCAAGAAATTCACATTATAATTGCTGCTATGCATTGTAAGCAAATGATTGCTGCTATTCGTTCAAAAAAAAAAAAAAAAAAAAAAAAAAAAAGAAGAATGTAGCAGTAAGAAGGATTTTTTTGTGATTGTTACAATATTGGTTTGGAAAGAAAGTAATGTCTGCAAATGCAAGTCGCCGTCGTTTGCCACGAGCTGCTCCCATCGTATGTGCAGCTGTTGGATACCGTCACTGAAGAATTGTGCTTGCATGGATGCGAAGAAGTGAGTAAGTTCGCGTTCGACATCATCCCGGTTTGTGAACCACTGTCCATCCAGAAAATGCTGCAATGACCGGAAATGTTAGTGGTCCCTTGCGACAATGTTCATGGGATAGGCTGGGCGCGGCAGCAGCTCCGAGCCCAGGTCCCTGATCATGTGACAACTCCCCCGTGCTGTGTGAGATCTCGCTCCATCCTGCTGTAGGAGGACGCCCTTGCGTTTCAGCAGCGCTGGTCGCTTCGACGCAAGTGATGCTTGCAGATTGTCGAGCTGACGGCAGTACGTATCGGCGGTGATAGTTGTGTTCTCTGGCAGCAGCTCAAAAAACACGACACCCCGTACATCCCACCAAATAGACAGCAGGACCTTACGTGGGTGTACGCCGGTTTTGGAGGTCGGCATGGGCTTTTGTTTTGGGTCCAACCACTGTTTCCAGGCGCTGATATTGTCATACAGGACCTGTTTCTCGTCACCTGCCACAATGTGGTCCAAGAACGGTTCAGCTTGGTGCGCAGAAATGCATGCACTCATGTGATATGCTTTCTGCTCAACTGTGAGTTGATGGGGTACCCAAACTCCAGCTCTTGTGCTGCTTCCCAGTTTGACGCAGATGCATGATAATGCTCGTGTGGGCAGTAACCAGCTGTTCGGCCAGCTCCTGAATAGTCACACATGGGTCGCTCTTCACTAAGGTATTCAGCATGTCCGTATCCACTGTCTCTGGTCTTCCGGCTTTGGGACGGTGTGAAAAGTCAAAATGTCTCTCTCGAAACCGTTCGAACCGCACTGACGACGTGATATAGCATTCGGGTACAGACTAGCAATGTGTAATGTTCCTTACAGCACTTGGGGAGTTGCTATACCGCGACGGAACTCATACAGCATGCAATGGTGGATGTGCTCCTTGTCCAGTTCCATCTTGGCTAGCACTTAACACTCTTCGCCTTCTGACGGCTATCTGCCACTGACTTAAGCCACCTATTTGCTGATGTCATGCTGGTGTGCTGCGTAATCTCAGTGGCCAATGTGCGCCTTGGCTAGGGCTTCGACTTCGGGCACCTTGTCATCGGACGTTAGTAGCTTTCCAATCCAATATAATTTACTGTTAATATTACCGCATCAAGCCCCGTTTGGGAACTTGAGGGAATAAATTTTGCTAATTAATTTCGATCGTCTGATCAGGGCAACATTGACATTGGGTTTCCTAGAATTTACGACCCAATCTCATCGTTGGAACCTCTACGAGTTGTGTTTCATACGAGCTCTCGCAAGAACTTATATGCCGCAATGAAATTAAGTTTTAAAACTAACATTCCTGAATCATGTTTTTAATCGTGGTACCTTCAAAAGAAAGAAAACTGTCTACCATAAAATAAACCGATACTCGACACTCATACTCATTTGCAGAGCAGCAACGAAGAAAGACACCTTTGTTTAAAGTCAACAGGTGTTAAAATTTATTTTGACATATTACTTAATTTATGTACAAATTTATGGTGGGACCAGATATGTTATACAGGGTGTATCTAAAGTCTTTCTCTGATTACGATAAATCGTATAAAATGAACCGAGCTAGTTAGACACATACGGTTTTCCAATATAAGTGTAGCTTACCTGAAATCCAAAGTTTTTTCCGGGTTATCAGTATACCTCAACGTGAGCTCATTTTATTACACGAAGGGCATCCAGTCGGTGCTCTATCTCTTTCCATGTCTGTTGCAAAATGTCATATGTGATGGTCGCAAACACTTCAGCTTTTCTTTCCTTCAAAGTGTTAATATCTGCAATTGGTGTTGCATAAACGTGATCCTTAATGTAGCCCCATAAAAAGAAGTCAAGGGGCGTAAAGTCTGGGGATCTTGGTGCCCAGGGTATGGGACCATCTCTGCCTATCCATCTGTTACGGAATTTGTCATCTAAGAATTGATGGACAGGTACACCCCAGTGCGTGAGGCTCACCGTCCTACTGGAACATTAACCATGGTTGCAGCTCTTCCAGTTGAGTGCAACATACAGCTGCATCATGTCGAGGTAAATATCCGATGTAATGGTGGGCTCAATAAAAAAGAACGGTCCAATTACTTTGTTGTGCATTAGTCCGCACCAAACATTGATTTCAGGGCTATCCCTCTGTTTGTCGAAAACCACTTGCGGGTTCTCTGAACCCCGGATACAGGCATTATGCGTATTCACTTTACCTGAGGTATGAAAAGTTGATTCGTCTGTAAAACAAATCCGCTTCAGGTAATCATTATCTTCGTCAATTCGTTCAAGAATATCCATAGGGTATGTCACACGTCTGGACACATCATTAGGTTCCAAGGCTTGAACAATTTGCAATTTGTATGCAAAGAAAACGAAGCCGCTTTCTTAAAAATGCGGTGCACTGTCTTCATAGGTATTCCCAGTTCACTAGAGGCATGTCGAATTGATTTCCTCGGGCTTCGTACGAATGAATCACGCACGGCGTTGGCAGTTTCCTCACTAACGGAAGGTCTTCCACTTCTTGCACTGTCACCGACACTGCCCGTCTGTTTAAAGTTTTGATACCAGTTCCTAATGCTCTTCACATCAGGCGGAGTTCTATCATACTCATGCCTAAACTTCCGCTGCACTGAAATTGCAGATTTGCTTTCATGAAACCGGAGAACGCTCTTTCTCGGACTGACGCTTTCAGCAACAAACTACGCTGCAGAAGTGCAGCGCCACCTATTGTTCCAAAAGTACAAAAAACAAAAAAACTTAAGAATATGACCCAATCAATGCAACAAACCGCGTACGTCTAACTAGCTCGGTTCATTTTATACGATTTATCGTAATCAGGGAAAAGACTTTAGACTCACCCTGTAGCTAATACGTCACTTCAAAACTAGTTAAGGCTAAGCCTAAGGTTCATAGAACTGTTTCCTAGCAATCCGACTAGCTCAAGCTGAGCAATGTTATTTCAGTTTCAAATTTCATAAATTACTTCGACATGCAAGGAATTACATATTTGGACGATGCCTTACCCTGAATCCTCTCGGTCCTTGAGTTGATGATGGGGCTGGGGCTTCATTCCCAGTAGAGTTTTCTTCTTGCGTCCATGAGACGGGGCTGATATCCTCATTTGATAAAAACGCAGCTCGGGAGCTTTCGATATTTCCGAAATTTCTTCTCCTAATACTTTCGGGAACATTTCCCCCTGCGCCTAATGAATTAGCATCTTTTTCACTGCCTCTCTCTCTCTTAACAAATGTTCATAGTTTCTCCCTGCATCCCACTGGTACCTAACATACTTAGTAATTTTCTCCTCCGACGCACACCTTTTTATTTTTTCACTGGGACTCTAACATACTTCGCAATTTTCAAGTCCGACCAAGATTTCTCCAAGTTTTCCCTTTTTATCTTCTCCGTTCCTTTCCTTCTCCTGTGCTCCTAGGCGGGGGTTCTTACCTCCTGAAGGTGTCACCTTCACCTCCATTGGTTCGGGGGGAGGTCTCCCCACATCACACTAGGGGTTTACTGTCTGGTAGACGATGATCAGTGACTCTTTCGAGCAGATGTTCTTCTGGCTGGCTGACCATCTACCGAGTTAAGCCTTAAAAAAATTATTTGGCCCTAACTGTCACCCTGCTTCGGAGCTCTATTATCAGAGTATCTGGGAATACCTTTCTAAAACTTTAAAGTATGATCGAATGCAAGTAAACCCGTCTGAGTTATGTTCCCCAACACGGAGACTGGGTGACAGTTATTACATAAGTTTTACTTTTTGACCAGATTTAAGCAGGGCTTCAACTGCGGACTCGCGCTGCACATTGTCGCCGCTGTGGGCTATTATTAGCTGAGGATGTAATAGGTAATCCCTATGCTACACCGCCGTGCTTGTTTTTTGCAAATGCCTTACAATGAAAATACCTTTCGTTTCGTTTTCAGAACTTTGCACCTGGTCTGGTATCAGCGTTCAGATCTTTCTTTGCACGAGAAGGGAAGAAAAAAAAGAGAAAGAAAAGAAAACAACAAATTTTTATGCGACCTGGAGCAGTATAATACCCTCCTGCCAACCCAATCAGGAATTACTCTAATCAATACAATTAATTAACATAATTAATTAGGTATTTAATTCCTGAATTTGGTTATTTCTTTCCTGAGACAATGTGTCCGAAATTAGAAGAATTTCCGCGGCAGCATTTATGGAACATTGTTTATAGCGAGAAGGAAGGACATTTTTTAATAATTGCTACCATAATTAAAAAAAAACACGATAGAAATAAGGGAGAAAGTTATCGGATGCTCAAGTAACTTTGAGCATCCGATAACAGGAAAGATTTCCTTGCTTTTCTCCGTCTCTTTCTTCTTTTCACATGCTGTAAATAAAATGGTGAGTAAGTTTAATACGCAGAAAATATTTTTTCGTCATCCTGTTTCACCAATTTGTGGAGGAAACTGCTATTGCCGGAAATGAGAGCATTTACTTTACGTGCAGAAGAACAAACGCTGCATATTTAATAAGTGTTTTAACAAATTAATTTTTCGAAACGGATCGATGTTATCTAACGTCATCTATTCAGTGTTCCCGCTTTCTTGAAAAACTCATCGTAGAAATACGGTATGTGTTGATTTAGAAGAAAATGCATTCATTACTTTAATGCGCTAACAGTTCTGCCATGATTTGAATGCTTTTACGTTGGCTTTTAGATTTAGATGCTTCTCAAGTCACGCGCAATATCTATTCTGGCAGCCTTCTGCGCAAAAGGAAAATTCCACATCTTTCGAGAACTTGCCAACAGGGAATTATGTCGAAAATGCTCCCGCATAAAAACCACACCCTCATTGATGACCTATTTTAAACGGGCTTACAAAAGAATAAAAAAAGAGAAAGAAAGAAAATATACACAGCGGTTTATGTGACCGGTGGAAAACATTTTGGCTGTGTGAAGATGGATCATCTCATCGCAGCATATAAGTCCTTGATTTCTGAACCTTTCGGTTATTTTTTTTTCTTTTTATTCGACGAAGCTTTCATCTAAGTAAAGGCTTGACATTGGTTTCACCTGATGCCATCACTGAAATGAGAGACACTATAAATAACAACAATGGCTACATATTTGCAGAGGGTGGCTTCGTCCTTAGAAGAAATTTATGATACCAGAAGCTCATCTATTTTTACCTGTTGTCAACTCTCTGAACGGAGGAACATTTCATTATTGATGGAGTTTTGTTATTTTGAAAGCCCGAAGTGGTCTCAAAATGTTTTGGGTGGATCACTTTGAAGAAAATGATTATTTTGCCGTGCGTAATAAAAGAAAAAAACAACTTTTCTAACTCATCGCTGTTTTCTTATTAATGCCGTTGGCAACAACTGCTCGAAATATATTCCCGCTTCCTAGACGAAGGATATGAAAAATAACGCTAATAAAAAGACAATTATTATTTTTTTATCATGATGTTGCTCTTTGACACCACGCTTCAAATATTCAAAACTATTGCATAAGTCATTAAAAATGGTAGATATTGACTGGTCATACAGTGTATTCAGGGTAAAAAACGTCCACTCGGAATACTTCCGAGAGAAAAAAAAAGGAGTAAGAATTTTTATAAAAATTATATGGAATGGATGCTTTTTTCTGAATACAAAATTATATGGAATATCTTTAACCTTCGTTAAATATTCAACTTCATTTATATATTCCAAATGATATTTGCACTGCATCGTGTTAAATAAAAAAAGGTTGGCAAAAGAGTTTCTCGCGTTAATTGATACTCTTTCGTACCATCACAAAATACAGTCACTGGCACTTAGATAACGCGTTAGTACGAATAGGGAAAAAATGCCTGCAGTTTTTGAAATTTAACACTTAAAAAGAGGCCCGGCTTTCCCCGGATTTAACGAAAAATACATGGACTGTGTTATCTGTTTTTTTTTCCTATTATCAATAGCTTATTTTTTACTTAAGCGTTTAATTGCAGTGTCTTCCAGTAAGAGCTGAAAATTAAACTGCAAGCTTTTTCCGGCGGCACGTTTCCCTGACAACAGGGGTTTCGTGTTTAAGATAGCGCCCCAGTAGTCGGGCATGAAACTATGATAGCGTCTGTCACGTAATACGGTACCAATGGCTATATAAGTAGTACCGCGGAGAGATGTAAACTCGGGCCGCGGGTGGCCTAGTGGTTAGCGTTCGTGACTGCCATGGAAATAACCTCAGGTTCGATCCTGGGCAGGTACGACGAAGATGATTCCTAACTTAGGCTTAGAGTCGCGGTCCCAACACCGCGCTGCGCCTTTTGGCAGGAGAAATATGGGAAAATATATAGAAGCGGGAACAGATTGCCCTGATATAATAATATAAAAGAAAAGTGCGGAAGAATTAGAATTCAAGAAATGTACGGTTTCCCGTTAAGATGTGAAGTTATAAGCTACCCTACATACTTACCTGCACACTCCGAGCAAAAATGTTCATCACCAAAAGCGTCCGACAACACGCCACAGTAACCGAGGAAAGGGCAGGGGAAAAGGGGAACCTGAAATAAAACAAGAAAGATGACACCGAATTTTCGGGTGTAATAAGCACGTCTTTTGAATCTGTTCTGACGCAAATTAAATTTATCAAAGCTATTCAAAGGCAATGGAACCGGTATGGAAAACAATAGTATCTGACGGAAGAAAGAAGTTTTTCAGTCGGGTTTTTAATCACTCAGATATTGCTGTAAACGGAATGGAGAGCTTACGAACTCTTAGAAACTGAGATATCGACAAACATTAGATGTGACTTTACGTCCCCTGGTAGAAAACCATGCATTATTTTAGGAATAATATAATCTGAAAAGGTTTATCCATATGAGCGATATCAGTCCAAGAAAAAACATTTTTAGTCGAGTTTTCAAGAGCCCAGATTATGCTACAAATACATCAGAAGCAGAAATTAACACTTATGACCCCTGGTGGCCAAACCATTCTTTATCAAACATTAGAAATTATGTGAAAAATATTTTCCATCAGGTCTTATATACGATACAGGAACAGTTTTTCAAATCGGAGTTTTAGGAGCAGAAATAACGCAGAAAACGCAATTTACCTTTGTGCCCCCTAGCGGAAAGTCTATGATTAACTTGAAAATTTTGAATTTATATAAAAAAACATTTCGCATCGGAAACACTATCCAACAAAGAAGGAATTTTTCAAATCGGACTCCTAGAAGTCGAGACATTCACAAAAATAAGATATACATCTACGCCCCCTGGCGTAGAAACTATGCACTATTTTAAGAAGAAATTGTTTCTGAAAGGTTTGTCGACATGAATAGTATCGGTCTACAAACGACGTTTTTTTCAATCGAGAATTTAGAAGCTCATATTTTGTTGCAAATACATCAGAAGCGGAAATTAGGATTTACGCCCCCTGGTGGCCAAACCATTTTTTTACAAAAATTAGAAATTATGTGCAAACGATTTCCAATCAGGAGCTGTATCCGGTGCGGAAAGAATTTTTCAAATCGGAGTTTTACAAGCAGAGATATAGGGGGAAAGCAATTTACCTTTACGCCGTAGCGGAAAGTCTATGAATTACTTGAAAATTTTGAAATTATATGAAAAACATGTCACGCGGAGAACACTATCCAAGAAAGAAAGACATTTTCAAATCGGACTCCTAGAAGTAGAGATATTCACAAAAATAAGATATACATCTGCGCCCCCTGGCGGAGAAACTGTGGAATATTTTGGGAAGAAAATATTCCGAAAAGGTTTACCGATGTGAGTGGCATCAGTCCGTGAAAGAATGTTTTCAATCGTTATTTTAGAAGCTCAGATTTTATGGCAAGTACATCAGAAGCAAAAATTAACACTTACGCCCCCTGGTGGCCAAAGTATTCTTTACCAAAAATTAGAAATTATATGCAAAAGATTTTCCATCAGAAGAGTATCCGCTGAAGAAAACATTTTTCAAATCGGAGTTTTAGAAAAAGAGTTATCGGGAAAAATGTAATTTACTTTTACGCCACCTAGCGGAAAATCTATGCGTAATTTGAAAAGTAACTATATCTTAATCACTCTTCGACATAAATGGAATCGAAAGATAAAATAATTTTTTCAATCGGATGTTTAGAAGTAAATATGTGGAATAAAACGTATTTTTTGAATTCGACATCATCTGCATTTTCGCCCTCTAGCGGCGAAATTGTACATCGTAAAAACAAAACAAAATAAAGGTTCATCATTCGCATATTTCAAGCTTCCGAATCCAAAAAGAATTTTTCAAATCGGACTAATAGTTGCAGAGATGTCGTGGGTACAGACGGACGGACAGACAAACCGATAACATAAGCACGATCTTTTTTTACAAAACACGTGCTAAAAAGACAGCACCCACAAAATTTTTGATATCCCAGAGGGATATCAAAATTAGGCACCTGATAAAACAAAATTGCAGTTTGCTCAGTACTGGTTCTTTGAGGAATCGGCTATTTGCCTCATTACTCAGCAGCCAATCAGAGAAAAGAAGTTTACTTTTACTGGATCTTGCTGACTTGGTAGTTATTTACCATTACTGAGGTGGTGTTATCTATAACATTTTACCGTAGATAAGGTGATGTAATCAATGACAATTTACCAAATTTAGGGTGTTGTTGACAATAACATTTTACCCTAGCTATGATGTTGTAAACAATAACAGTACACCAACTGTACTTTTAGTTGCACCTGTTTGGTAAATAGAAGAAAACACAGAAAGACAAAAAAAAAAATGGCAACAGTCATTGTAAGAGAATAATTGAAAATAGGGCCAATCAATTTTACACTAGTCTCTTGTACATATTTTGGTTTATCTGTAAAATGTTTTAATTATTTTCTTTAATTATTTCCTTTAACTGTACCAGTAGTAATCCTTTTTGCAAAAAATGCTTTGGCCCTTTAAAGGGCCTTTTTTTTTTCCATCTCAAAGAGATCATTTGAGGTTTAGGAGGTAGGAGGCCAACTGCAACCTCTTCCTGTCATCCAGCTCTATGGTTCCCGTAGTAATCACAGCACTCGATGTGTTCCCCACCAGCTGAAAGGTAGGTGGTTGAGGAGCACCCACCTGGGCATATGACTGCCTGCTGGTTGGGTAGGAGGATGCCACAGTCAAACCTCTACCTCTATATTTTCCACGACCTCGATGTTGGTTTCCTCTTCTGTAGCCGCTACCACTAGCTGTGGGTTACTCCGTTTTTACGAAGTACTCTAGGCTCATTCTGTAGCCTAGCAGAGTGATGGGTCCTATGGGAACATCGCTATCCGAGGAGAACGTCATGGTTTCCCTGTGTGCTCCAGACTGGTGTCTTCCGCGCTCAATATTGCGGGTAGTGATCCCCTTCTCCCCAAGTGCGGCAGAAACCTCTTCAATGGAGAGTTTGTCAGACAGCTTTTCTACCTCTCTTTTTACTTCCTTCTTTATGCACTGACGGAAAAAAATCCCAACACCACGAAAAAATAGTCGTAGAGGAATGAAATGGCGGCAATACATTCGTATAGGAAACATATTTAATCGATTAAGGTTTCAAGATCATAGCTTATTGTAAGCGCGAGAAGAGCTATTTTAAATGTGAAATGCTGGTACATTAATAACCGGTGTAACCGCCTGAATGTTGAATGCAAGCACGCAAACGTTCATGCATTGTGTCGTACAGGTGCTGGAAGTCAGTTTGTGGGATGGAGTTCCATGCCTGTTGCACTTGGTCGGTTAATACAGGGACGGTTAATGCTGCTTGAGGGTGACGCTGGAGTTGTCGTCCAATGATGTCCCATACGTGCTCGATTGGTGAAAGATCTGGTGATCTAGCAGGCCACAACAACATGTCCACACTCTGTAGAGCACGTTGGGTTACAACAGCGGTATGCGGGCGAGCGTTATCCTGTTGGAAAACACCCCTGGAATGCTGTTCATGAATGGCAGCACAACAGGTTGAATCACCAGACCGACGTACAACTGTGCCGTCAGGGTGGGTGGGATAACCACGAGAGTGCTCCTGCTGTCATAGGAAATTGCTCCCCAGACCATAACTCCAGGTGTAGGTCCAGTGTGTCTCGGCCGCAGACAGGTTGGTTGCAGGCGCTCACCTGGCCTCCTTCTAACCAACACACGGCCATCACTGGCACCCAGGCAGAATCGGCTTTCATCAGAAAACACAACAGATCTCCACTCCGTCCTCCAATGAGCTCTAGCTTGACACCACTGACGTCGCAAACGGCAGTGATTTGGAGTAAGTGGAATGCACGTTACAGGGCGTCTGGCTCGGAGCTGTCCTTCGAGTAACCGATTTGTAACAGTTTGTTGTGTCACTGTGGTGGCAACTGCAGCTCGAATTGCTGCCGCAGACGCGGTACGATGCGCCACGGCCATACGCCGTACACGGCGGTCTTCCATCTCAGTAGTGCCACCTGGCCGGCCGGAACCCGGTCTTCTTGAGGCAGTACCTTCCCTTGACCACCGCTGCCAACAATCATGCACAGTGGCTACATTCCAGCCAAGTCGTTCTGCAATATTGCGGAAAGAAAATCCACCTTCTCGTAGCCCTATTACACGACCTTCTTCAAACTCCGTCAGCTGTTGATAATGGCTTCTTCGTCTTCTTAAAGGCATTCTTGACTAACATCAACACCCTACGTCGAATCTCAACGATAACTAACGCTCACGAACGTTACAGCGCATATTTACAGCCAACCTGCTTTGCATGTTCCGATGGGCGCTACTAGCGCCAGACGTATGCGCCGAGCGCGAACTTTGCATAGACGTCATCTTACAGATGTACTCTCACCGCCTACTAACTGTCGTTTATCTAACACAACCCCTTCTTGGTGTTGGGATTTTTTTTTCCGTCAGTGTATGTGAATTACAAATGTCAAGGATTTTTCCTGCACTTCTGGAGTATCCAGAAGTGCAAGTAATAGGAGCGTTTGAACCACTAAATACCAGCCCTGCGTCGGATGGGCACATTAAGCGGTCAGACCCCGGGTACTGCCCTCCCCGGTAATAAATAACGGCGTCTTCCTCCCCCTTTCTACTTCGCTTCTGTGTCACTTTCCTATCGGGCACTTTAGCCCAAATCTCCTAGCTTCCTATTTCTAAGGGTTGTTTAAGACCTGGGGTCAGACACTCCCTTCCTAAAATCCTCTACATATAATCTGATCTGATCTGAGTTGTAAACTCTATGGGCACGTTAAGTCGTCGGCCCCCGGGTACTGGCACCCCGGTAATAAATAAGGGCGTCTTCCTCCCCGTTTCCACTTCGCTTTCGTGTCACTTTCCTATCGGGCACTTTAGCCCAAATCTCCTAGCTTCCTATTTCTAAGGGTTGTTTAAGACCTGGGGTCAGACACTCCCTTCCTAAAATCCTCTACATATAATCTGATCTGATCTGAGTTGTAAACTCTATGGGCACGTTAAGTCGTCGGCCCCCGGGTACTGGCACCCCGGTAATAAATAAGGGCGTCTTCCTCCCCGTTTCCACTTCGCTTTCGTGTCACTTTCCTATCGGGCACTCTAGCCCAAATCTCCTAGCTTCCTATTTGTAAGGTTTGTTTAAGACCTGGGGTCAGACACTCCCTTCCTAAAATCCTCTACATATAACCTGATCTGATCTGAGTTGTAAACTCTATGGGCACGTTAAGTCGTCGGCCCCCGGGTACTGGCACCCCGGTAATAAATAAGGGCGTCTTCCTCCCCGTTTCCACTTCGCTTCCGTGTCACTTTCCTATCGGGCACTCTAGCCCAAATCTCCTAGCTTCCTATTTCTAAGAATTGTTTAAGACCTGGGGTCAGACACCCCCTTCCTAAATCCTCTACATATAATCTGATCTGATCTGAGTTGTAAACTCTATGGGCACGTTAAGTCGTCGGCCCCCGTGTACCGGCATCCCGGTAATAAATAAGGGCGTCTTCCTCCCCGTTTCCACTTCGCTTCCGTGTCACTTTCCTATCGGGCACTCTAGCCCAAATCTCCTAGCTTCCTATTTCTAAGGGTTGTTTAAGACCTGGGGTCAGACGCTCCTTTCTTAAAATCCTCGAGATATCATCCGAGTTGCAAGCTATTGTAAAAAAAAATAAAAAAAAAATAAATACAAACTAGTTCGACGTTTTAGTTCCATGTCCGTCCACTGGCGCACTGTTCTATTGAGATCTTCGGGGCCAAACTGTTGCCATGTGTCTCTATGGAAGATTAACCTCTGAGTCTCCTGCTCTGTGGTATCGAACTGAGAAAAACACATCTGATTGGGGATCCTTGTGCAGTGGAGACTTCTGCAGTGGAGACTCTTGTGCAGTGGAGACTACAGCCATAGGCTCATAGAAAGTGTGTGTTGTTATGAAAAATAGCTGAAACAAGAATTTTCAGTTAAATATCTTTGACTATTGAGTGATATGAATTTTAAAAGGTATACACCTTCTAGAGGTGTGCGCAATTTATTTATTCAAATTCATGAAAACTCAAGGTGACATCTACCCACGAGCACCCGTAGAATTTTTTTTTTTTATCAGCGGGTCGGTGGCCAAAGCAAAGTTCCAGCATATAAGACCTCTCTAAGCCATTTAAGATAAATGTCAGAAATACAGTCACAGTCTTTCATGTAATGGAAAATACAGTCTTTTATTGTTTTGCTTGAATGGGTCGACAACATTTCTTATAAAATCTGCATTTCGGTACACCGACTTTCGATGGGCACTCACAACACACTGACACCATCTAGACTCTCTTATGTAAGTGTTGATCTTACCCAAGACTTCACCCTATACGCAGGGTACTGAAAGATCTTTCAAAGGCATATTATACCATAACCCTTTACGTTATGCGAGATTTGGTGTTATGCTAAGCTCCAAATGTCCGGCTGAAGAAATGTTGAACTAAGTGTAAATGTGATGCACAAGTTGCCCCGGATAGCTCACTTTAAATTAACTACACGCAAGGCTTTTTAGGACCAAAGACGGAAAACAGAATCATCCCTAGCTTCCTATTTCCTAAAATTTTCTTGCATCGGTCCAGCACAGCACTTTCACTTTAAGTAACTTTTGACAACACCACTACGTCGGCTATTTACGAAATCACATAACCTTATACAGCGGGATACTAAGATATCAAACGCATATCACAGCGAGTTTCACCCACACACCACACAAACAGCTGCTGCTTAATCATTATATACACTTATTGTCATAAAAATCAGCGCACAAAGAAGGAGGCGTCGGATTGAAATGATATTTTAGTAGTGAGATGGTACATACCAAGGACACAAGGGATTACAATATCACAGCAGCAGGACGATTTCCGGTGGACATACGGTACACATTCCGGTCAGCGTTAGTACCGCGTCGGACCGACTCGTGCTCGGATACATGTGGTGATACGGTCCGGCATGGAGTCAAAGAGACGCCGTATGTCATCCTGGGACAGATTGGCCCACACTTCTTGCAACTGGCGCTCTAAATCGCGAACACTAGGATAAGGAGAAAGCTAAGCTGGTGTCCCATCTGGTCTCACACGTGCTCGATGGGCCGAGATATCAGGCGATCTGGCAGGCCACGGAAGTGTCGAAGCATGACGTAGACAGTCCTGGGAAACCCGAGCCGTCTGCGGACGGGCGTTATCTTGTTGGAAAATGGCTCCGGGCCAGGAAATGCAGGCCTGAGAATCTCCTGTACGTAGCGCTGGGCAGTCAAAGTCTCTCGGATCACTGCGAGAGAAGTCCGGTTATCATACGCGATCGCTTCCCAGACCATCACGCCTGCAGTTCGAGACGTGTGCCACTCTACAGTAAGGTCGGGAATGTAGCGCTCACCTGAGATCCTCCACATTCTGACACGGTGGTCGTCAGTTCCCATACAGAAGCGGGACTCGTCGCTGAACACTATACGTCGCCAGTACGTAGCATTCCACGTTACTCGCTGCTGACACGACTGCAATCGACGCCGACGATTGTCAGGTGTTAATGGCAGAAACCATAAGGGCCGTCGAGAGTGCAGATTCGCTTCTGCCAGGCATCTGGAAATGGTTCTGGCCGCCACATGTCTCTGGAAATTGAACAAGAACGCCGTTGCATCTGTGCGTGCCACTCTCACGATTCCGCGGTCCTCTCTGCTGGTGGTGTATCTGGGTCGTCCAGAGCCAATCTGCCGTGTCTGGGTGCTTTCTCATGTTCATTGCTCCCAACACTATCGCACCGTACTGTCCGACCGGCCCAAATGGCGACCAATTCGGCCCGCCGGCCACCCTGCCTCTCTCATTCCGACGATACAGCTTCGTTGCTTGTACGCACATCTACGGCGGCTCATCAGTATGTCTATCGCTGAGAGATCTCAACTGACTCTTACCGTGCATATCGGCACGACTGTGGAGTCCCCTGTGCGGCGCCTTATAAGCCCCAAGGATTGCGATTGCAGCGCCGATCTTGGACGTGCGGGCATGCGGAATAGCACGAAACTTTAGTCATTTGCATATCTGACCTCCCCGTATCTATTCGCCTATAGTTTCGCGTTAATCGCACAGTTTTTTTTCTTGGTGCGCGGATTTTTATGACAATGAGTGTATCTCCCGTCTTGTTCTTATCACCGCGCAAGCATACGTTACTCTCACAGACCTCAAGTGTTGCCAACCTTATTCATATGAGAGAGAAGATATCACGTTAAGATTGAAAGGTGCTAAAGAGAACGAACTCAAATTTACATAGAAAAAGGAACTAAAATGGAAAGTTAAATTAGAGTGTACGTCACAATACACACTATATTATCAAAAGTATTCGGACACCACAATGTTTCGGGAAAAATGGCTTTATTATCGCATTTAGTTGGTCTACATTTTGCTTGTATGAGAGCGGCAACACGTCGAGGCATACTATCAACCGACTTCCGGTAGGTCTCGACAGGAATGGCTCGCTATTTGTCCTGCAAAGCTGCTACCAGAGTGGAGACCGAAGACGGTCGTTGTGGTCGATTTCGTATCCGCAGCTCCAGTTCATCCCAGAGGTGTTCTATGGGATTAAGATCAGAACTCTGAGAAGGGCAGTCTAACAATCCCACCTCATTTTCAAGAAAACAGTCCTGCACACTCCGTGAAGTGTGAGAGGGAGCTCGACCGTGTTGGAAGAGAAAACGGTCATTTCCATAGTACTGCCGCATTGTTGGTAGGGCATAATTATCCGCCGAACGTCGAGGTACACTTCAGAGTTCATGATTTGTGGTATAATAACCAACGAGCTAAGTTCCGTCCACGAAAAATAACTCCGTATCATGATGAAGCCTCCGTCGAACTTAGCAGTTGAAAGAACACACTCCGACGAAAATCATTCGCCGAGCTGTCGATACATCCAAACACGCCCATCAGATTAGAAGAGTGAAAAGCGTGACTCATCACTTCAAAGAACAGCTTTCCAATCAGCCATGGTTTAAGAACAACGGGATACACACCGCTCCAAATGGCGCTTCGCTTTCATGGTAGTTATGTGAGGGTTGTATACTGCAGGTCTACCTGGTATAACGAAGTAAATTTCTCCGTCATTTTTGTCCACGCCGGGGCTCGAACCCGGGTCCCCTCATTCCAGAATAAGTCACTCTACCAATTGAGCTACTCGGACGTTCGTTCTGACTGCTATCTGCCTTTATGTCGTGTGCGTCCTGCTGAGCAGGTACGTACGTATGTATGTATACATAATTTCTAATTTCTGTAAAAAATAGTTTGGCCACCAGGGGGCGTAAACCTTAATTTCCGCTTCTGTTGTATTTGCAACAAAATATGAGCTTCTAAATTCTCGATTGAAAAAAACGTCGTTTGTTGACCGATACTACTCCTGTCAACAAACCTTTTAGAAACAGTTTCTTCTCAAAATAGTGCATGGTTTCTACGCCAGGGGGAATAGATGTATATCTTATTTTTGTCAATATATCTTCTTCTAGGAGTCCGATTTCAAAAATTCCTTCTTTGTTGGATAGTGTTTCTAGTGTGACATGTGGTTTATATAATTTCAAAATTTTCAAGTAATTCATAGACTTTCCGCTAGGGGGAGTAAATGTAAATTGCGTTTCCCCCTATATCTCTGCTTCTAAATCTCCGATCCGAAAAATTCTTTCTGCACCGCATACAGCTCCTGATGGGAAATCTTTTGCACATATTTCTATTTTTTGTAAGAAATGGTTTGGCCACCAGGTGGCGTAAGTCTTAATTTCCGCTTCTGTTGTATTTGCAGCAAAATATGAGCTTTTAAAATCTCGATTGAAAAAAAGTCGTTTGTTGACCGATACTACTCATGTCGACAAACCTTTTAGGAAAATTTTCTTCTTGAAAAAATGTATGGTTTCTACGCCAGGGACGTAGATGTATATCTTATTTTTGTCAATATCTCTACTTCTAAGAGTACGATTTGAAAAATTCCTTCTTTGTTGGATTGTGTTTCCGATGCGAAATGTTTTTCCTATAAATTCAAAATTTTCAAGTAAATCATAGACTTTCCGCTAGGGAGCACAAAGGTAAATTGCGTTTTCTGCGTTATTTCTGCTCCTGAAGCTCTGATTTGAAAAATTCTTCCTGTATCGCATACAAAACCTGATGAAAAATATTTTTCACATAATTTCTAATGTTTGGTAGCCACCAGGGGGCATAAGTGTTAATTACTGCTTCTCAAGTATTTGTTGCAAAATCTGGGCTCCTGAAAACTCGACTAATTTTTTTTTCTTCGACCGATACCGCCTATAGGCTATGGATAAACCTTTTGAGAATACTTTCTTCCTAAAATAATGCATGATTTTCTCACCAGGGAGTATAAAGTCACATCTTATTTTTGTCGATATCTCTGTTTCTAAGAGTTCGTAAGCTCACGATTCCGTTTACAGCAATATCTGAGGGATTAAAAACCCGATTGAAATCTTCTTTCTTTCGTCAGATCTATTGTTTTGCATACCGGCTCCATTGACTTTGAATAGCTTCGATACATTTAATTTGCGTCAGAACGGATTCAAAAGACGTGCTTATTACACCCGAAAATTCGGTGTCAACTTTCTTTTTTTTTATTGGGGGTTTAACTACGACAGTGAGCAAGAGCTATAAGAAGTCGCCCATCCCTAATTTAGAGTCACTGACTCCGGAAAAGGGAGAGAGTCAGTGCCGTAAGACAAACACAACATCCATGCCTCAGCGCGATCCGAACCCGGGCCCATCTTGGACGAATGATCGGAAGCCATCGATTAGACCACTGCGCCACCGGGGCGACCCAAGGTTCTTTTGAATCATACTTGAAGGTGTTATTAGTGAACTTCAGATTAGAAATGCCTGAAGCAACCAAGGAAATGAATCTTAGTTTAATGTTTCAAAATCCACCAAGCTCAACTAATCTTTTAGCTATACTTGTGGTTCAATGACATTAGTACTTTGGTGACGGAAATTATCAATGTGCTTGCATTGTGAAATAAATATCATGCGGGCACATTATGCAATGTAGCGAAACTGCATATGTCAATTAAATTTGTAAAGCTCGAACTGCCACACAGTCGCACGAAGTGTCTATTTTCGAAGCACTTTAATTTTGTATGAAATTAATACACCATTTCATTTATTTATTTATTTATTTTTTTTTTTTGATTGGAGGTTTAACGACCACCGTGAGCAACTCAATGGGCTATAAGCAGTCGCCCGTCCCTAATTTAGGGTCACTGGTTCCAGGGAAGGGAGAGAGCCAGTGCCGTAAGACAAACACAACATCCATGCCTCACCGGGATTCGAACCCGGACCCCTTACGGACGAATGATCATAGGCCAGCGCCTTAGACCACTGCGCCACCGGGGCGGCCCATTTCATTTATAATAACCGATTTGTATACCAATTAATATGCGGATAAAAATCTAGAATAAAAACTCATTAATTTCGAAAGAGAACCCGATGAATTAATAAAATTGTACACGTTGTGGAAAATAAAGGAGACAAAAAAAATGAATGAATACTATCAGCAATGCGAAATAGAAGGGACTAACAAATTAAACCCTTGATTTCTTGCTGTATAAAACTAGTGGAAAAGCAAAATAGACGAATACACTACATAGATGAAAGTATTCTTACACCTAGGTTGAACGGAAGCATGACCATTTATTAGGCGAAATAAGTACACATTTGGTCTATTTTGGTCATTATGACTGCAGCGATTCTTGTAGGCATGCTTTCCACGATCTGGTAGTTCAGTAGTCTATACCGAAATTTTTCTCCCGAGAAGTTTTTGTCAAAACTTCGGTACAGTTATGTCGTACCGGACAAGATTGGATTCAGAGTTCCAGTTCGTTCAACGGATGTTCTGTTGGATTCAGATCGGGATTTTGGGCAGGTCAATCCAACACTGGAGCGTCCTGCAGCCTGCTTATCAAACCAAGATTGAACAGACCTTGCAGTGTGGTAAGTCATCGATCATGCTGAAAGGTGCCTGCCTTTTTCAGTACTGCCACAACGTATAGGTAGCGCGAAATTGTTCCGAATATCTCCGCAGCAAGAAGGTCAGAATAAGACTTCTGGAGATGCCCTGGGTCTCTTAGCCGCGAAGCCACAAAGTGTGGGAATTTTGATGTTGTTCATGCATTTCAGCTTTGTGATATTTTTGAATTGCGTGATTTCGATTTGCAAAAACCTTGTTAACACCAAGCATTACGCTCCACAGAGGAATAAAGTTTTCCATTTTAAACTTTTGTTTTGTTATGAATTTTCACAAACGTTTCATGTATTTCAATTTAAAATATAAACGGGAAGGTGTCTCAGATCAGATCAGATCATATGCAGAGGATTTTAGGAAGGGAGTGCCTAACCCCAGGTTTTAAACAACCTTTAGAAATAGGAAGCTAGGAGATATGGACTAGAGTGCCCAATAGGAAAGGTACACGGAAGCGAGGTAGAAAGAGGGAGGAAAACGCCCTTATTTATTACCGGAGGGCCAGTACCCGAAGCCCGACGGCTTAACGTGCCCATTCGACGCACGGCGGATATTTAGTGGTTCGAGCCCGAGGTCTTCTCCTTGGCAGTCACGAACGTTGACCACTAAGCCACCCGCTGCCCAGGGAAGGTGTCTCAAAATAATGACGAATTTTATAAATCCACCATTTTCTCACATATCGCCAGCAAATAACGATGCCAAATTAGAAACATTTACGACGAAATAATGCGATTCCGCCAATACGAAATGCATTGTAATATCCTTGGAAATCACTAGCTTTTCCACATCTTAATGGCCGCCGCTTGCGATTGTAACCTCCACGCAAAATGATGATGCTTTATTGACGAGGGCATCTCCAGATATCTTATTCTAACCTCCTTGCTCCGTACATGGCGTTCGTGAGGTTGAATGGCACCAAAATTTAATGATCCAGTTCTTTTCAGCATTAACAGCCTCACAGCATCACAGATCCACCTCCAAACTTGACTGTAGAGACAATGCAGTCTCCCTGACAGCTTTCCTCGGACAAATTGCGCATCCTAATACTTCCACTCCAACGTAAGGGTGGACAGCGTGATTCGTCACTGCGTATGGCCCTCTTTCGCTCTCCTGTCGTCCACGGACGGCGACCGAGGCATCACTGCAGTGGTCATTGCCTGGAGCGATGTAGGGCTTATGCGCAGCTTTCCTCTCACGGCAGCCGTGGGAATGCAGTTCCCGACGGATTGCGGTGGTGCAAATAGCTGTTCTAGTGGCTTATGCGACGTAGCCGGCCAGGTCTATGACAGAGGACGTGCGAGCCTTCTTCACATTCCGCAGTAAGCTTCGTTTGGCACGTTCACTTGGCTTTTGCGGCTTCCCAGAGAGCGTCTTCAAAGCAGTGGCACCATTTGCTCTCCATCTATGTAGAACATCAGCGACAATGGATTTTGGGAATACCTGAAGAGCGCCTATGCTACGCTTTGACTGTTTACAATGCTGACTGTTTACGTGATGCGAAATTGAGCTATGGACCTTATTCACCTTGCATTGCATCACTGGAAAGCATTTCCGTGGCCGTGGACCAACAAGGGTTTGTTTACATTCGTTTTCCCATTGCTTAACGTGGTGTTACGTAGCAAGGGTTCAGGAAAAATTGCGATTTTTGTAAATTTCTTAACGATATGTCAAACTTTTGCTGATCGAATGGTTGTGCTAATAAATCCTGTCACCTAAATTGTATAGAGGAAGGAATAACTTTCCATAATTTTCCTCTGAAAGGGCCGAAACTGTTAAAGTAATGGCTGTGCAAAATGAAACTCGATGATTTCCATCCCATTGTTCATACTACAATATATTCTGCCAACTTTAACGAAAAAGATTTTGGATATTATGACACAACGAGTCAAAAGCAATTAAAACCTGGTAGTGTTCCTTCGAATTTCAATTAAAAAAACAAAACACGAAAGATGACACCGAATTTTCGGGTGTAATTAGCACGTCTTTTGAATCCGTTCTGACGCAAACTAAATTTATCAAAGCTATTCAAAGTCAATGAAACCGGTATGGAAAACAATAGTATATGACGGAAGAAAGAAGTTTTTCAATCGGGTTTTTAATCCCTCAGATATTGCTGTAAACGGAATCGTGAGCTTACGCCCTCTGGGTGCAGACTTGTGCGTTAAGAAAAACATGAATTTATAAGAGAAACATTTCGCACCGGAAACGCTCTCCAACACAGAAATAATTTTTCAAATCGGACTCTTAGAAACACAAATATCGACAAAAATAAGATGTGACTTTACGTCCCCTGGTGGGAAAACCATGCATTATTTTAAGAAGAAAGTATTCTCAAGAGGTTTATCCATATGAGCGGTATCGGTTCAAGAAAAAAAAATTAGTCGAGTCTTCAGGAACCCAGATTTTGCTACAAATACATCAGAAGCAGATATTAACACTTATGCCCCCTGGTGGCAAAACCATTCTTTACCAAACATTAGAAATTATGTGAAAAATATTTCCCATAAGGTCTTGTATGCGATACAGGAAGAATTTTTCAAATCGGAGTTTTAGGAGCAGAAATAACGCAGAAAACACAATTTACCTTTGTGCCTCTAGCGGAAATTCTATAATTTACTTGAAAATTTTGAATTTATAGGAAAAACATTTCGCATCGGAAACACTATCCAACAAAGAAGGAATTTTTCTAATCGAACTCTTAGAAGTATAGATGTTAACAAAAATAAAATATACACCTACGCTCCCTGGCGTAGAAACCATGCATTATTTCAAGAAGAAATGTTCCTAAAAGTTTGGTCGGCATGAGTAGGACGGTCAACAAACGACTTTTTTTCCAATCGAGATTTTAAAAGATCATATTTTGCTGCAAATACATCAGAAGCAGAAATTGAGACTTACGCCACCTGGTGGCCAAACCATTTTTTACAAAAATTAGAAATTATGTGCAAACGATTTCCCATCAGGAGCTGTATCCGGTGCGGGAAGAATTTTTCAAATCAGAGTTTCACAAGCAGAGATATAGGGGGGAAAGCAATTTACCTTTACGCCGTAGCGGAAAGTCTATGAATTACTTGAAAATTTTGAAATTATACGGAAAACATGTCACACTGAAAACACTATCTAACAAAGAAGGAATTTTTCAAATCGGACTCCTAGAAGTAGAGATATTGACAAAAATAAGATATACGTTTACGCCCCCTGGCTGAGAAACTGTGGAATATTTTAAGAAGAAAATATCTCGAAAACGTTTATCGGTGTGAATGGCATCAGTCCACGTAAGAATTTTTTCAATCGATATTTTAGAAGCTCAGATTTTATGGCAAATACATCAGAAGCAAAAATTAACACTTACGCCCCTGGTGGCCAAAGTATTCTTTACAAAAAAATTAGAAATTATATGCAAAAGATTTCCCATCAAGAGGTGTATCCGCTGAAGAAAAAAATTTTCAAATCGAAGTTTTAGAAGAAGAGTTATCGGGAAAAATGTAATTTACTTTTACGCCCCCTAGCAGAAAATCTATGTGTAATTTGAAAAAGTAACTATATCTAAAATACTCTTCGACATAAATAGAATCGAAAGATAAAATAATTTTTTCAATCGCATGTTTAGAAGCAAATATATGGAATAAAAGGTATTTTTGAAGTCGACATCATCTGCATTTACGTCCTCTAGAGTCGAAATTGTACATCGTAAAAGAAAACGAAATGAAGAATCATCATTCTCATATTTCAAGCTTCCCAATGCAAAAAGGAATTTTTGAAATCGGACTAATAGTTCCAGAGATATCGCGGGTACAGACGGACTGACGGGCGGACGAACAAACCGACAGCATAAGCACGATCTTTTTTTACAAAAGACGTGCTGAAAAGGTAGGGTTTAGGCCGCGGGTGGCCTAGTGGGCAACGTTCGTGACTGCCACGGAAAGGACCTCAGGTTCGATCCCAGGCAGGTACGAACGCTCGATCCACTAAATATCCGCCGTGCGTTGGATGGACACGTTAAGCCGTCGGACTCCGGGTCTGGCCCTCCGGTAATAAATAAGGGCGTCTTCTTCCCCATTTCTACTTCGCTTCCGTGTAACTTTCCTATCGGGCAGTCTAGTCCAAATCTCCTAGTTTCCTATTTCTAAGGGTTGTTTACGACCTGTGGTTAGACACTCCCTTCCTAAAATCCTCTACATATGATCATTTGATCATTTAGAAGGAGAAAACTGATTTCATATTTGGGTCGGTAAGTTACGAATTTAGCTCTACGTTCTTTCTCCAAAGAACGAAATAAACATTATAATTTTTATTTTATTTAATGTTATGTATTTATTTAATTTTTAAGCAGAGTGCCTAGCGTGCGAACCCTAATTTGTTTTCATATTACGTATTTGTCTGGGCTTCTAAATGTTTGTTTTGCAAAAAAAGGTTCCCAAGTTTATGTTCAAAAGCTTGTCCAATGTCTGACAATAAGAACCTGAAAATTTAATACACCGTGTATGAAATGCTTTATCAAAACTGCACGATGACTAATGACGTTGTTCTCCTGCAACGTGCGAAATAAACATCGAACGTAAAATTGCTTTGGTATCTTTTGGCCACCTTGATTTGTTCTAAGAAATTAATTTCTTCTTCTTCGCCCTGTAGCTCTATTAATTCGTTGTCAGATTCCATTATGTTAAGATTGCAAAAAATAAGCCAACAGTAAGAGATAATCAAATAGCGACAACATTGAATCAGCAGCCATGTTACACCGCAGAAATCCACTTCTGACGTCACATGACTCAAGTCAATCGAGCTTGTATTAGATGGAGGCACCACCGACTCTGCCGCCATAGGTCACGGCTAATCGTTGGCGTGATGTCACATACAGGCAAAAAAGAACTAAATTATGAGTTGATAAAACGCTTACTTTAGATTTTTAGATTGGAGGTTTAACGACCACCGTGAGCAACTCAATGGGCTATAAGCAGTCGCCCGTCCCTAATTTAGGGTCACTGGTTCCAGGGAAGGGAGAGAACCAGTGCCGTAAGACAAATACAACATCCATGCCTCACCGGGATTCGAACCCGGACCCCGTTCGGACGAATGATCAGAGGCCATCGCTTAGACCACTGCGCCACCGGGGCGGCAAACGCTTACTCTGCCGCCATAGGTCACAGCTAATCTGTGGTGTGACGTCACAAGCAGGCAAAAACGAACTAAATTATACCGTTGATAAAACAGTAAGCTTGTGTATCATTGATAAAGATGATTGAATTACTCATTTTTTCTACGTTTAGAAGCTGTTGTTCCATTGGTTTCAAAGCAGCTTCTTTTCTGCGGCTGCGTCGTGCCTGCTCATGATGTCATTTGCAGCACGGACGGTGACTTATGGCGGCCAATGCTGCGTGGATAGGAGCGGGGCCGACGAGATCACGTCAGTCACTTCGTTCCTCACCGGGCCCAAGCATAGGTTTTGTGACGTCACGAAAAGGATCCTTTCAGTCCAGCTTTGTCGCAGCCAACGCCGTCGAGATGACTGACGTGATCTCGACGGCCCCGATAGGAGTGGTGTCTCCAGTAATATAACGTCCTTGGTCTATACGCCTAGAAGCTTTTGCTCCATTGGTTTCAAAGCCGCTTCTTTTCTGCGTCTGAGTCGTGCCTGGATATGACGTCACTCGCAGTACGGACGGTGACTTATGGCGGCCAGTGCTGAGTGGATAGAAGTGGTGTCTTCACTTAATATAAACTCGATGCTCAGGTGCATTGGAACAACATGACTTCGTGTAAGGAAAGCGTTGCCTTTCTCGTGGACCAGTTACTAAATTTTTTGGTGAAACATGGATGCTTCAAGGTTTCACGAATGTGTGAAATATACAAGTACGAGGATGGCCTGTAGAAATGAACGGTGAGTTTCCGTAGTGACACACTGCTCTACGAGCAAGAAGATAACAATAAGGTGAGAAGAAGAAAGAACGGCCGCCCCGGTGACACAGTGGTCTAAATCCTGGATTCTGATCATTCGTCTTACGGGGTCTTGGTTCAAATCCCGGTGAGGCATGGGTGTTGTGTTTGTCTTTCAGCACTGGCTCCCTCCCTTCCCTGGAACCAGTGAACCTAAATCAGGAGAGAGCGAATGCTTATAGCCCATCGAGTTGCTCAGGGGGGGGGGGGGTTCCAACCGAAGGAGAAAGAACGTTGGAAATCTCAAGCCTATGCCTACTTGTAAAACCACTTTTTCTGATAGTGCTCACGTCCTAATTCCAGAAATCATGAGGCCGCCCCGGTGGCGCAGTGGTCTAAGCGATGGCTTCTGATCATTCGTCCGAGATAGGTCCGGTTTCGAATCCTGGTGAGGCATGGATGTTGTGTGTGTGTCTTAGGCTCTGGCTCTCTCCCTTCCCTGGAATCAGTGGCCCTAAATTAGGGACGGTCGGATGTTTATAGCCCATTGAGTTGCTCACGGTGGTCGTTAAACCTTCAAACAAGAAAAGAAATCATGTGCTTCCTTGCTTTGTTGTTTCAGCCGTTGACAGCCTTAGCATTTGTTCTAGTTTTTTTTTTTTTTTTTTTTTTTTTTTGATTGAAGGTTTAACGACCACCGTGAGCAACTCAATGGGCTATAAGCAGTCGCCCGTCCCTAATTTAGGGCCACTGGTTCCAGGGAAGGGAGAGAGCCAGTGCCGTAAGACAAACAAAACATCCATGCCTCACCGGGATTCGCACCCGGACCCCTTTCGGACGAATGATCAGAGGCCATCGCTTAGACCACTGCGCCACCGGGGTGGTTCTAGTTTTTTGGAGGGTGGGGATGGGGGTTAAGGGCCACCGTGAGCAACTCGATGGGCTATAAGCATTCGCCCGTCCCTAATTTAGGACCACTGGTTGCAGGGAAGGGAGAGGAGCAGAGACGTAAGAAAAGTTACAAACACAAATTCATGCCTCACCGGGATTCGACCTCGGACAAATGGTCAGAAGACAGCCCTTAGACCAATGCGCCACCAGGGCGGCATCTGCCCTGTGCCGGATACACTATTCACGTTCAGCGCTCCTGCCATGTGAGTGTCTTTGGTTGTGGTGGTGGTGGTGGTGGGGGGGGGTAACCGTCATGAGCAATTCAGTGGACAACATTGCTAATACCTGATTTGAGGCAGCTAGTACCAGAACAGAGACAGAGAGTGTCGTAAGACAAACACACCATCTGCGTCGCACTTGCTCTTCAAACCCTGATCCAAATAGGACGGGCCGCCCCGGTGGCGCAGTGGTCTAAGGCGCTGGCCTCTGATCATTCGTCCGTAAGGGGTCCGGGTTCGAATCCCGGTGAGGCATGGATGTTGTGTTTGTCTTACGGCACTGGCTCTCTCCCTTCCCTGGAACCAGTGACCCTAAATTAGGGACGGGCGACTGCTTATAGCCCATTGAGTTGCTCACGGTGGTCGTTAAACCTCCAATCAAAAAAAAAAAAAAAAAAAAAAAAAAAAAATAGGACGGCCGCCCCGGTGGCGCAGTGGTCTAAAGCGCTGGCCTCTGATCATTCGTCCGTAAGGGGTCCGGGTTCGAATCCCGGTCAGGCACGGATGTTGTGTTTGTCTTACGGCACTGGCTCTCTCCCTTCCCTGGAACCAGTGACCCTAAATTAGGGACGGGCGACTGCTTATAGCCCATTGAGTTGCTCACGATGGTCGTTAAACCTCCAATCAAAAAAAAAAAAAAAAAAATAGGACGGCCGCCCCGGTGGCGCAGTGGTCTAAGGCGCTGGCCTCTGATCATTCGTCCGTAAGGGGTCCGGGTTCGAATCCCGGTCAGGCATGGATGTTGTGTTTGTCTTACGGCACTGGCTCTCTCCCTTCCCTGGAGCCAGTGACCCTAAATTAGGGACGGGCGACTGCTTATAGCCCATTGAGTTGCTCACGGTGGTCGTTAAACCTCCAATAAAAAAATTCGTCCGTAAGGGGTCAGGGTTCGAATCCCGGTCAGGCATGGATGTTGTGTTTGTTTTACGGGGCTGGCTCTCTCCCTTCCCTGGAACCAGTGACCCTAAATTAGGGACGGGCGACTGCTTATAGCCCATTGAGTTGCTCACGATGGTCGTTAAACCTCAAAAAAACAAAAAAAAAAAACAAAAAAAAACAGGACGAATGATTCGAAGCCAACACTTCTTACCACTCGATCACCGGGGCTGCTCAGGTGAGCTTTAGATGTTATACTATTGCGTGGCAAAAGAGAGTTCATAATTTCTTGTCTTTTCTGCTTCAATGACAAACACTCAGAGTTTGTCGCATAAATCACAGGACTCCGTTATCGAGAAAGTTCATACTCGTTTAATCATGACTAATTTACGCTTTCCAACCGTACTTTGAAGAAACGTATAAGCTCCAGTTTTGTCCGTCTGTCCGTCCGCACGATAACTCGCGTAAAAATGGTTCGATTTCTATGAAATTTTAGTATATGATAGGGAATCGCCCGGGGACGAATCCTATTGAAAATGGGTGAAGTGGGGTCAAAGGTCAGGACATAGGAGCGGAATCCATTACATTGCCCTTATGTGTCGTAACCTGAGTAAAAATGGTTCGATTTCGATAAAAATTTACTATGTGGTAGAGGACCACTCGGGGACGAACCCTAATGAAAATGGGTGAAGTGAGGTTAAAGGTCACGACATAGGAGCGAGATCCATTCCATCGCCCTTATGCGTTATAACTTACGTAAAAATGCTTCGATTAAGACAAAACTTTATGATGTTTTTCCGGAAGTATACTTTACCGGTTCTGTTTAATATCATTGAAATGGGGTCAAAGGCCAGGTCATAGGAGCGAGATTTATTCTACCGCCGTTATCCTCATAACTTGAGTAATGATTTCTGGTATGTATAGGAAAGCTTATAATAATCAATGCATTGCATGATTTTACTAACTTGTTTTTATCCGCCGGCACTTTTTTGAGTAATTCTCCGATTTTCTTTGATCATGCTTTTGAGACTCGTCACACGTGGTCTCCCACTACGGTTTTATTTATACAAATCCGCTTTGCCTTGTTTTCCAGGGAAAGCGGATGCTCTATTCTTCGAAGAAATCGGAGCCTCTCCTTCTGCCTTCAAAAGTTTGATTGCAGCATGATTTTTAAATGGTATAAAGTCAGCCCCCGATAGTCAAGTGGTTAGAAGCGCAGGTTTCTGACTAGTCAGCCGAGCTGGGCCCAGACTCGTGTCCTGGGTTGGGCGTGGGTAGCATGTTAGTCTTACGGTGCTGGCTCTGTCCCTTCCCTATTACTAGCGGCAGTGGTTCCCCCTCCAGTAACCAGTGGCGCCAAATTAGGACGGGCAAATGCTTATAGTCCTTAGTATTGCTCATGGTGGTCGTTAAACCCGAATGCAAGCAAAAAATGAACGTTCTAATACAGTATATTTTGTAGCTAAATTAAAATTACTAAACAAAAACCTGAAATGTATTGATTCTTGAACTAATGGCTTTTTTCTCTTATCTACAGCAATGCGGCAACGGAGCTGTGGAGCCTCCGCATGACTGGATGGAAGAAGAGGTTGTCATGGGTTTCAGAGTATGGCAGCTGATGTTTCTGGCACTTGCGGGTGTCGTTACTGTTGGTATGCTCTTATTTCCCTCATATAATTAAACAATGTGTGCCGACCATTTTTATCAGCTCACTTAAAATATGACCTCATATTCTTCATTTCGTGTAGAAAATTACTAAGTTGTTGCGCGGTTTCTGAAATGTCTTCCGAGCTTTGAGATGTTATGACGTTCTTCGGAAGGACTTTAAGAATTCTGAGGTATTATATTGAATTCTGAAATACCCTTCAAAACCTTCAATTGTTCCTTGTGAATGAGATCATATATACTTTTCTGAAACGGCTTTCAGAGCCCACAGATGTTACGAAGTCTTCCGAAACTCATTTTTTAAGAACTCAGAGATTTCATAATACCTTTTGAAACACCATTGAAGATTCTGAAGTGTTTACCACGTCTTTTGAATCATCTTTTGAAATACTCTGGTGTTACGATTCCATTTGAAACGCTTTTAAAGTTCTGTGATTTGATCACATCTTTTGTAACACCATTGAAGACTCAGACGTTACCATGTCTTTTGAAATGTCTTCTGAAACAATCTGGTGTTAGGACACCACCACGTCTTTTGAAACGTCTTGTAAAGCACTCTGGGTTTACGACTCCATTTGAAACACTTTTACAATAATGTGATTTTATCGCATTTTTTCTAATACCACTGAGGACTCAGACGTTACCATGTCTTTTGAAATGTCTTCTGGAACAATCTGGTGTCAGGACACCACCACGTCTTTTAAAACGTCTTGTAGAACACTCTGGGGTTACGACTCCATTTGAAACACTTTTACAATGATGTGATTTAATCGCGTCTTTTAAGGGCTCAGACGCTACACCATTGATGACTTAGAGACGTTACCACGTTTTTTGAAACGTCTTGTAGAACACTCTTGGGTTACGACTCCATCTGAAAAACTTTTACAATGATGTGATTTTATCGCGCCTTTTAAGGGCTCGGACGGTACACCATTGAGGACTTAGAGACGTTACCACGTCTTTTGAAACTTCTTTTAGAACATTCTGGTGTTACGACGCCATTCAAAACACTTTTTTAGAATTTTGATATTTCATCATGCCGTTTGAAACACCCTTGAGGACTATTAGTCTTTAACACGTCTTTTGAAACGTCTTTTAGAACACTTTTGTGTTAAAAAGCCGATTGAAACACTAGATTTTCGAATTCTGAGATTTTATGATCCCTTTAGAAATACCCTTCAGATCTCTGAAATGTTACAATATCTTTTACAGCATCTTTATGAACTTGAGGACGTTATCTCCTTTTGAAAAGATCTTAGAGCTCTCAGATGTTACGATATTTTTTAAAGCATCGTTTTGAGCTCGAGGAAGTTATCTTCTTATGAAACAATCTTAGGACCCTGAGATGTCTAATGTCTTTTGAACCACTGTAGTTCTAATGGATTCTATATGGCTCATCTAACACTAGCAATTACAGAGAAAACGTTTTATAAGAATTTAGCTGAGTTTTGAACGATTTCAGACACATTTTTGAAGTGCGCGGCAGTTCTTTTTCTGGCTTTCAATGTTGTTAACCTGTGTGTAGGTTGAAATCAACGATTTGTAATGCCCACTTTCGAGTGTTTATATTTGCAGATATTATCGATAAAAAATGCCCAAATGAAACAGATTTAGAGAGACAAACAAGAGATACTCGACCTATAATGAATTGGAAATTTCTAAAAAAATTCAGTCGTAAACTGATTGGGAGTTGGACGCTGCCCACGTCGAGGCTTTCTGACGGAGAACTATCCAGCAAGAAGCTCATATTACCGTGAACATAATGTTTCTCCTAAAATTGAAGTTGCACATTCTTATACGCGTGATACTACACTGCTGGACACCCAAAATACAACACCACGAAGGACACGAGATGGCAAAGCCAGATTTACTGGACACATAACAACAGATACAAAGATGAAACGATTGAGCTTACAGGCCCGTGCGACTTGCGGAACACGCAGACATCAATAGTTTGTGTGGCCCACATGGCTGGCAATAACGGCCGCTACACGCCGCTCCATCGAACGAAAGAGGCTTTGGATGTGGGCTTGGGGTATGTCGGTCCAGGCTGCTTCCACACGTTGCCACAGTTTATCAGGCATAGCAGCGGGTGGTGCTTGCCGGAGCCACTCGGTTGCCGATCAGCGACCAGACGTGTTCGATGGGCTTTGAACCACTGTAGTTCTAATGGACATATCGGGAAAACATGCGGGCCACGGCAGCGGTGACACCTGGTGGGCCGTGAAGAATTGTTGCACGATGCGTGCCACGTGCGGGCGCGCATTGTTCTGTTGAAACGTGGCCGCTGGCAGGTCTTGCAGGTCAGGGAGGACTACAGGCTCCAAAACGTCGGAGACGTAGCGGTGGCTGTTGAGTGTACCGGCGATGCGTACCAGAGGGTACGGGTGTCATATCCAATTGCGCCCCAAACCATAACGCCAGGCCACGGACCGGTATGGCGATGCATAATGCAGGCGTCATACAGTCTCTCTCCGCGGTGCCGCCACACGCGGATCCAACCATCGTGGTGTTGCAGGCAGAAGCAGGATTCATCGTCCAGGTGCGGCGAGAGACTGTATGACGCCTGCATTATGCATCGCCATACCGGTCCGTGGCCAAGCGTTATGGTTTGGGGCGCAATTGGATATGACACCGTAGTCCAGGTGGCGTTTAACGGCCCACTGCCGCCGCACTCGCCGGTGATGTAACGTCAATGGTAATCGGAGCAATGGGCGCCGTGCGACAAGTTCCCGCTCCTGCAGACGACGTCGAATGGTACGTGCTGACACAGGTTGTTGCGCAACACACCCTAATTCCTGCGCTAACATTCGTGATGGGGCGGTGCGAGCCGTCAAAGCCCGCCGCACAACATGCCGTTCCTCTCGTTCGGTGACGAGGCATCAGGAAGCTTTCCACGCACAGGTCCGGCAGCACAACACACTTCCACTACTTACACTCCGCCTTCTGTGCACCCTTCTTATAGTGCTTCTCGGTGGCGTGCCGGGCGCACATGATTTGCATATGCCCTGCAATGCTAATCGTTTGCATGTCCTCTCGCAGGCGACGCATGCCGCGAATTTCAGGCCAATCGGATGCTTCCTTCTTGGTGTTGCGTTTTGGGTGGCCAGCAGTGTATTCGTTATTAACGCTAGTACTCGTCTAACAACATTCCAGCTAATGCTACACTTTTCTTCCACTAAATGGTTTTAAAGTAAACTTTTGTGGACAAAGCTGGCGTATTGCCGGGCGTTTCGTGCTTCGTTGAAAGCGATACCTGCCTGCCTGTGGATATCATGAGGTCAGAACGTAGAGATGATGCTGAGGCCGTACGGTTCCTTTTGGTTAAGAGTTCAATATAGCGGTCATCCTCTGGTGTTGTACTCCTCGGACGACCTACAACAAGTCGTTTGACAACAGTTTCACTTATTTGGAATTTTCTCCACAGCCTTGAGATAACGGAATGTTGGACATTAAAGAATCTGGCCACTTCGGTGACTGTTTTCGCAGCTTCTATCCGTCCGACAGCTCTCCACCTTTTTGAGTCCTCCAAACGTCATCTTTGGGGCATGTTCAACAAAGTGGGTTTTCGGAAATTCTGATCGTGACCTGTAATAACAATTTATGATCATAAACAAAATGCGCTTTCCTTACAGTCTTCCTGTTTGTCATCTAAGGCTACATGTGACATTATTTTCAAGTGGATATTAAGCATTTACATTACAAAGTATGTCTCTGCACCATTTTCATTCCGATTGCTTTACTCGTTTTTATTTTATTCGTATTTTTGTGATGCGTGATTAACTTGTGACCGGCAGTGACGATAAATTTGTTTCTGTAGTTTTTGAGACAATCCACTGCTGGACGAAGGTCTCCCCAAGTTTCTTCCACAACGGTCTGTCTTGTGCCAGTCTCCTCCATGTTACTCCCGCATACTTTCGAATTTCATCCACCCATCTACCAAGTGGCCTTCTTCTGGGTCTTTTCCTGTCCCTTGGAATCCAGTCTAAAATTTCAGCTGTCCATCCATGGTCTGCCCTTCTGGCAATATATCCAGCCCATTGCCATTTCAGGGATTTAACTCTGATCATGATCTCTTCCACTCCTGTCACTTTTCTGATCCACGAGTTCCTCTTCTTATCTATCCTGGTTACACCATGCATACATCTGTCCATGCTTCTTTGAGTTGTCTGCAGTCTTTGTATGTCTCTTTTAGTTAAGGTCCACGTCTCTGCACCATACGTAAGCACTGGAAGGATGCATTGATCAAACACTTTTCTTTTAAGACATAATGGCATATTGCTCTTGAAAATCAAAATATTTATATCTATACATATATATACACTCACGGACAATGAAATTTGCGCACCTCGAAGAAAAAATGCTACAACCGCGAAACATTGCAAATAGCTAGAGTGCGTACTGGTTGGTATGCATGTGATCCACGTTTGGTGCCATTGCGCATGACCGCACACCCTGTGGTGGCGCTGAAAGCATGAACCGGCAGCCTTATAAACTGGCGTGTTGTCGATGCCTCATGAAAGCGAAAAGCACTGGCAGACGCAAGCAAGAGTACAGAGTGACAAGAATGCCGGGTAGACGTCTATTTACGCTACTTGCGGACTTCGAGAAAGTCCTGATCAATATGGATTGAAAACCGCAGGGTGGTCGGCGCGTCTTATAGCCCGCCACGTGGATCGTTCTGACCATACCATCCGACTATGTTGAGAGCAGTGGACACGTGACGACACTGCCATACGGCGAAGCGGCTCCGGATGGACCAGGAGGACTAACAGTAGAGAGGATCAACGGATCGTGCGCCAGGCACGAACGGACACCACGGGGGCCCAGTCCACTATACAGGCAGACATAGGGGCTCCTGTGTGCCTACGAACCATTTTTCGACGCCTCGCGGAAGAGAATGTGCGATCCCAGCGCCCCTTACGTGTGTCACCATTAACACCGGAGCATCGACGGCTCCGTTTGCAGTGGTGCCAGGCCAGAGCGACGTGGAACGCCACAGACTGGCAACGTGTGGTATTTAGCAATGAGTGCCGCTTTGTTTTGGCGACTGATAATCATTGTGTCCGGGTGTGGAGGCCCCCGAGTCAACGGCACAATCCCAACCTCGATATCGAGTACCACACCTTTCCCACTGCAGGCATTATGGTCTGGGAAGCCTTTGCCTACGATAGCCGATCAGCTCTAGACATGGATAATTGTGGATGAGATCCTACGGCCCCACGTGCTCTCATTTCTGTCCGGGATTCCAGGTGCGTTATACCAGCAGGATAATACCGCCCGCACACGGCTCGGGTTGCCTGGGACTGCCTACGTCATGTTCCAGACACTTCCATGGCTTGCCTGCTCTTCGGACATGTCCCCTATCGAGTCGAGCATGTGTGGGACCAGTTGAAACCCCAACTGCCGCCGTGCCGCACTATCCAGGATTTGGAGCACACCGTCCAACACAAGTGGGCCAGTCCATGCCGAAGGACAACGTCAGGCGTCTGTTCGCCTCCATGCCGGACCGTATTGCAGCATGTATCACAGCACGAGGCGGTGCGACGCGGTATTGAAGATGACCGTACTGCGTGCCAGAAATCCCTCTGTATTTGCCCTGCAGCTCTGTTTTTGCCATCATGTGTATCATTTATCTGTGTCATTAAGTCCATAAAATTTCAGTTCAATCCGATGCTTCTTTTCTCGTGCGCAAATTTCATTATCCGCGAGTGTGTATATAGATAGATAGATAGATGTATTGGAAATTCATGTAGAAAGCAAAGATTTAGTATTCATTAATTTCTGTGATATGATCTGGAGAACTGGAGATTCTGGATTCGTTTCCGGACTGGTATAGTCACCGCTTCTAGGAGTCATCCGATATTTCGACTAGTGAAAATCTCTTCAGTTTCCTCAGCTTCAATTGCATGGAGATTCTTTATCTTAGGAGATGTAATGGAAGCCTACTCGAACAGAAATCGGAAGACGTAATTTTCAAATTTTCAGATAACGTGGGCATAGTTGAATACGGAACGGTCGCCACGGAGGCTGAGTTGTCAGAATCGCTGGTTTATGGCTTGTCGTCCCAGCTGGGCTTGAGTCGCTCTCCTGTCCAACAGCGTCGGTTCTCTCCCATCCCTGAAATCAGTGGCCCGAAATTTGGGATGGGCGAATGCTTACAGCCTTAATTAAGAGTCACTCGTGGAAGTTCTTAAAGCTCGAAACAAGAAAAACAAGTTAGTAAAATCATTCAACGCATTGATTATGATACGCTTTCCAACATACCAGAAATCATTACTCAAGTTATGAGGATAATGGCTGTTGAATAAATCTCGCTCCTGTGACATGACCTTTGACCCCATTTCGATGATATTCAACAGAACCGGTAAATTATACTTTTGGAACAACATGATAAAGATTTGTTACAATCGAATCGTTTTTACGTAAGCTATAACGCATAAGGGCGATGGAATGGAACCCGCTCCTAAGTCCTGACCTTTGAACCCATTTCACCTATTTTAAATAGGTTTCGTCCCCAGGTTGTCCTCTTCCACATACTAAAATTTCATCGACATCGAACCATTTTTACGCAAGTTATGATGCATAAGGGCAATGGAATGCATCCCGCTCGTATGTCCTGACCTTTGACCTCACTTCGCCCATTTTCAATAGGGTTCATCCCCAGGTGGTCTACTACGACAAACTAAAAGGTCACCGAAATCCAACCATTTTTATGCACGTTATGACGCATAAGGGCAATGCAATGTATCCCGCTTCTGTGTCGTGACCTTTGACCCCATTAACCCCATTTTCAATAGGGTTCGTCCCCAGGTGGTCTCCTACCGCATACTAAACTTTCATCGAAATCGAACCTCTTTAACGCGAGTTATCGTGCGGATGGACAGACGGAAAAGCTGGAGCATATACGCTTCTTCAACCTACGGTTAGAGGGCGTAAAAATTGAGGCGAAAAATATTGTAGGTTTGAAATTTTTTTTTTTTCGAATTTTTCTAGATGCCTTGGATGAAATGGATGTGTGTGTAAAGACTGGATACGTATGCAGGCTGTCCATTCCAGATATAGATGAACTTCTCATGAAACATCGTAGAAATTAACGAAGAGATGACACATCCAAATCGTATGCTCGTAGGCGCAGGAGTTCAACGGTTATCTGAAGTAATCAACTAAGGTATTTCTGAACACCGATTTAGTTAAAAATAAAAATGTCAGTAAAGAAACATGGGAACGATTTATATAAAAGATTATAATGGTTAACAAGAAAAATATCAGTAGAGGAAGAAATGATTCATAAGAAAGACATTGGAAGATGAAGTTTAGAATGATTCACAAGAGAGGCATTAGCACAGGAAGATTGGAATGATCAATAAAAAGATACTGGTACAGGACGTTTAAAATAAATTACAAGAAAGACATTGGTAGAGGAAGATTGTAATGGTTAATAAGAAAGACATTAAGAACAGGAAGTTTAGACTGCTTATCGACAAAAAAAAAAAAAAAAAACATTCGGACAGGACAATTGAAATGATTAATAAAACAGATATCGGTAGAGGAAGATAATAATGATTCACAAGAACGAATCTGGTACAGGAGTATTGGAATGTTTCACGAGAAATACATTAGTAAAATATTGGAATGATTAATAAGATAGATATTGGTAGAGGAAGATTAGAATGACTCAAAAGAAAGACACTGATAGAGCAGAATTGCAGTGATTCACAATAAAAACATCGGTAGAAGAAGACTAGAATTGGTAGATAAAGATTAGAATGATTAATAAGAAAGATTTTGGTAAATATTTTTTTAATTTGGTGGTTTAGTGACCACTGTGACAAACTCAATGGGCAGTGCTGTAAGACAAACACAAAGTCAATGCCCCACCGGGATTCGAACCAGACCCACTTGAACAAACGGCCATAACTAGATAGCAACACCACACGGGCCGGTAGAGGAAGATTATAATGCATAAGAAAGACATTGAGGAAGAAGGTTGAAATAACTAATAAGAAAGACATTAATGGATAGAGAATGCAACTTAAAATTGCGAAGTATTACATATAAAACTAATACACGAAACGAAGTTACTGCATGTGTTTTAAAAATTCGTAAGATGTTTCTGCCCAGGGGCGTACATCAGGCCCCGAAACCCCCGCAGTGCGGGGGGGAGCTCGTGGTTAAAAGGGCCTCTAGCCTGAGCTAAAAGATTTTAAAAATTTTTTTTGCGGAAACGTCGTATGAAACTGCTTAGAGAAATTGCGAAGAATTAAGGCAGCTTTGAATGAAGTATTAAGAAGAAATTCATTTTTTTCTCAGTAAATACGTAAAATTTTTAGAAATAATTTCCGTTGCTTTAATTCATAAAAACTGGATGATGGGAAAGCAGCTATTCAAAAGAACTTCAGGCCCCTTGTAGTAGCCCTTGTTTTTACAAGGGGCCTGAAGTTCACAGCCCTTGCAATAGTTTCTATGCAGGCATGTTAACAAGGGAGAAATATCAGTTAAATGAGCGGAATTTTTATACCAATGAGAATAAGGTATTATGTATTACAGTTGTTTGCACATAACTATGTATCCTTCCGAATATAAGGAACCAATTCTTCGCGGGAGCGAAAATCAGAGACCTGTGTCATTTTTTTTAATAACGGAGTCAAAAGATTTTGTTTTCTACCTGCAAAACATTGTGGCATTATGTTAAGCGTATTTCTTATATTCCAGAGTAATTAATTTAAGTTGTTTTACGTTTTTTATGCTACAGTTAGTTCTTAATCGTTACTTAGTGATTTGCTTACTCATGTTGTGACAATTCGTATAAATCGGAAAAGTCATTAGACACTCTCAGACGGAAATTGCATGTTTCGTGTGCGCAATCGTGAGGCATTTCGAAAAAAGCAGCTTTAGTTCTTTGAAATAATAAATTTTGCATGATATGATTTACTTTGACGTAAGTATTTTGTGTAGTAATTTGTATTGGTGACCAGGGCAATCATTTTAAATATAACGTGCACATTTGTGTTTCACCCAGTAAAAAATTTTGGATTTTTACGCAAAATTCTCGTAGGTTCCAAAGAATTTGATTTACTAAAGCACCCGTAAAGCCTTGTTAATAATATGGAAGTTAAAATTTTGAGTAATTGAAAGATAATGGATTTTCGCAAAAGGGCCTCAAAAACATTTTTTGCGGGGGGCTCGAGCTTTTCCGGTACGCCACTGTTTCTGCCTACACGTTAAGGCTCATTTACTGATAATCCATATTGTTCTACAAGGTGTCCGAATAATGACTGTGCACTGAATGTACAAATTGCAGTAAAGTAATAATAAAGAAATGTTGAATGGAATTACAGTAGAAGTATCCCGCCACGTGGGTGTGCTCTGTGTCTGGTAACCTTCATGTCTCCCCACCCCGAAGAGCGCGCAGCTGTCATTCTGAGTGAAGGCCATTCCCGAGTGCTTGATCGACAGAGGCAGACGTGTCGATTGATCACTCGTCTCGGCACAAGGACAATGGTGTTGACGATTGAACAGAGAGTGTTTTTGGTGGAACATGTCTTTCGCCGTGACGACAAATACACGGACGAAGTGCAAAAAGAGTTCGCTAGAAAATTTTGTGATGCAGACGTCCCCCACCGTAATGTGGTGCGTCAGCTCACAGCGACGTTTCGGGGAACTGGCAGTGCTCTGGAAGCCCCCTCCCCCTGGTAGGCCATCCTCAGCAGACGAGACCGTACAGGATATCCAGGACAGGATACAGAGGACTCCGTACAAGTAAACGGTACTGTGTCCAGATTGCCTAACCATTCATATCTAAACTCACGGAACGACAAATTAACGAAGCACGTTCCAGCAAGACAGTGCAACTGCTCACACCTCTGACGCATCAATACAGCTTCTGGAGGAATTCTTTGAAATCGCATCATCTCCCGGGGACCGCGGCCTGCCTGGTGACCAGATCTGACACCGCCTGACTTTTTCTGTGGGGAGCACCGAAAGGGAAGGTGTACGCAAGTAATCCGCATACACTTCAAGAGCTACAGGTTGTAATAAAGATCCACATCCAACAAATCACACGACATACCCTGAGAAAAGTCTTCACCAACATGCAGAAGCGTGTGAAGACATGTCCGAATGTCGGTGGGGCCCATTTCCAACACCAGTTCGAAATGGTAAGTGCTAGTTTCAGTGCACATTTATTTTTCGGACACCCTGTATATTTTATGGCACATAATTTTTCTTATTAATTGTCATCTACTTGGCTAACTCTCCGAAACTTTTAAAAAATGAATAATTCCGGCGAGGAAATCTGAGACACATCTCTCGATTTCAATCCCAGTGTATTACTGTTAAACCGTTTAAAAAATATATGTATTTCCGATCTCGATGTTTCGCAGCTGTGAGAAAGTAGGGCAGCCAAACATGGACTGATGTTCTTTTTTTTTTTTGATTGGAGGTTTAACGACCACCGTGAGCAACTCAATGGGCTATAAGCAGTCGCCCGTCCCTAATTTAGGGTCACTGGTTCCAGGGAAGGGAGAGAGCCAGTGACGTAAGACAAACAAAACATCCATGACTCACCGGGATTCGAACCCGGACCTCTTTCGGACGAATGATCAGAGGCCATCGCTTAGACCACTGCGTCACCGGGGCGGCTGACTGATGTTCAGTGGTAGCCGTCAAATCGACTATGACACTTTATATACACTGTATGGCAAAAAAATCGAGGCTCCCAGAAGCAAGTATCCGATCATGCTGAAACTTTGCACGTGTAATGAGGGCGTAAAGAGAAAGTAGTTATTGTAATTTTACCGCAACATTGAGCTCTTTATTTCAGAACAATGTCTCCAAAAGCAAAATAATAACACAAGGAACTTTACACCAACTATGCATAAGATAGCATAACTACACTAGTGATCCGAATTTATTGGCGTAGATAAAAATCAAAAGTTTCCAAGCTTTCGCACATCAACCAGATGGCTTTTTCAATAAAAGTAGACAGCAAACTGCTTTGTCGCTCGACCTGGACTTCCCTGGGCACGGACCTGGTACTATCTTTTATCAGGCAATACGGTGAGTGTTTTTAAAACTATTATTTAGACCAAAATTTCTATACGAAGAAAATCTTTGCGGTGCTTACTTCTGTCAGATCCAAAAAGGAATAGCCCTAAACATTTAAGTCATCTAACAGGTAAATTCTGTTCATGTGTGTACAATAGCAAGAAAATGCATGGAAGATCAGCATGTTTAGCTTTATATGATTGAAAAAAATGTTTCCAAATTTCCCGAACCATATTGTATCATCATATATGTCCATAATGCCAAATACGTACAAATACAAATTTCTGCCACCTAGTAGAAAAATTTAAAAAAGAAAAAAATTAGGTGGGAAATTCTGATTACCTTTATCAAATATGCAAATAATACAGGTATAGAAGTTTTATTGTTTGAGATTTATTGCCTCTTTCTCATCAATTTCCATGTGCTGACTTCCAAAATGATGCTCAAATCTGTCTTCTATGTATAGTTTTTACACACAATGAATTTTTTAAATCATCGGGTGAAGCAAAAACAAAACAAAACACCCCCCCCCCAAAAAAAAACAACAACAGAGGTTTTATAAGTTTACTGATTCTGTATTTTGATCTACAAAAAAATTTTGCAACTCGAATTTGTTGTGGGAAAGGTCTGAACATGTTCTTGTAACACTTGGAAAGGAAAAATCACCAAGGCAGGACTGTCTGAACTTAGCAGTGAAACATATGGAAACAGGTTCAAACAGGTTTAATCTTGCACCTGAGCTTATCTTCACCTCTCTACTATAAGGCTGAAACTGCCACTTGTGTTGTAGTAGAAAGTATGCAATAACCGTTGGGTCGCTCCGGTGGCTTAGTAGTCTAAGCGATGGCCTCTGATCATTCGTCCGAACGGGGTCCGGGTTCGAATCCCGGTGAGGCATGGATGTTGTGTTTGTCTTACGGTACTGGCTCTCTCCCTTCCCTGGAGCCAGTGACCCTAAATTAGGGACGGGCGACTGCTTATAACCCATTGAGTTGCTCACGGTGGTCGTTAAACCTCCAATAAAAAAAAAATAATAATAAAAAAATAACCGTTGGCTGAAAAACAGTCGTGTCATGTGGAAAGATGCCACTGCATATTATCCTCCCCATTAGCACAATAATTCAAAAAGAACGCAGATGCCTGATTAATATATTTTTATGTAGAAACGATATGACATTGAACGAAATCAAGCACAGTGGAATGTCAGGATGAACAAGACAAATCTTAATTTCCACTCGGATGTGGGAAAAGTACTATAAAACTAAATAATTACCATGAAATTCGGCAGTCAAAAAACGTAGACATGATTAAACTTGGCGGCCATTTCATATCTTCTTATGTCCACTTCGTAGTATTTCTAAAAAAAGACTAGTCACAACATTCATGGAATGCGGGAAACTCACGATCAACAGTCCAAGACGAGCGCATGACATCTGGCAGCACACAAGAAGGGCGTCGCGTCAAACCTGTTCCTGGCAAGGAGGTTAGAAGTAAGAGGAGGTGGCAACAGCCCCTCTCCCTGTGGTTCTGGCGTGACGCCACTTTTTATCAGCTGACTACGCCAATGCGCCCAACCTAAGAATCTCCTGTATACCTCTATGGGGAAATCGTGATTTTGAACGGGTTTTTCGGACCCTTACTATACCCATACAGGCATGAAAAAAATTGAGGCTGAAATATTCATTCCCATAATAAAAAATTTTCAGAAAAAACAGGAAAATATTTGTTGGTATTTCTTTAAAAAATTGAACAAGTTAATGAATTTTTGAGCGGAAGTGCATAGTGCGCATGGTTACTTTTTGCCCAATGCCCATGTGCATGTAACCATGCATACTGCCTATGTGCAAGTAACAATGTTTAAAATATAACCAAAAGCCTAATGTTAAGAAATAAGAAGTCCGAAATATTCCTTCTTTCTATCCTTGGTTTGCACGCGCTAAGCAAAACTGCTTAAGCCATAGGAAGTGACGTCATGTTCCCGAACTCTCACAGCGCAGACTCCCACCACCTCAGAGAGAGGACAGAAACAGCTGATCTGTTTTGGCTTCACTCAAAACGGGTCCCTTCACCTCCTCTTCTTCTAACCTCCTTGGTTCTTGGTGATCATGATGATATGGCGTCATGGCTCAAAACCAGTGCAACGTAAAGTGCAAGTAAACAGAAGCGAATCCTTTAAAGTAAAGAAAATACAGAAGGAAAGAGCCATAGAAGTCCACATTGAAACTCCTCCCATACAACGTAGTGCCTCTATCGGTCGGCCACCACAGCTAAGCGTGACGTGGGAGCCCAGAGATTAACCGCATGAAAAACATGTGGTCGTTTTGAGATGAGTGTAGTCAAAGACGTTGCAGTAGCGTGGTTAACTGATAATATCGTAAAAAAATAATGGGACAGGTATAGGGAAAAGGTTTTCAGTTAGTAGGCAGAAGAGAAAAGCTAGGAACAATGTGCTTCGGAAGTAACAGCAGAATTACGAAATAGAGATGGAAGACAAGTTTTCACAAATATATCTGTCAATAAGGGACAGAAAGTCAATAACACATCAACGCTCAGTAGAAAAAGAAAAAAACAAGAAGTTATTGAAAAAGATAACGTAGACATCGAAGCAGATAGCAAAGGAATGCAAATGAGAATTGAAAGTGGAGTTTCACGCGTAACAGCTTTATATAAAAATGGAAAATATTACTGAAGAAAACAATCACAAAATGTACGCAAATAAAATTGAAGACTGAGACTTGAAAACCTCAAGTTCTGAAAATTGAAAAGAAAAAGTAAACAATGCAGTAAATAATAAGCAAGAATAAATAATTTTACTTATTAGTATATTAAAAGAAAACAATAATTGAAAAATGATACCACTGTAACTATTCGTCTTTGGTCTAGGAGTTCCAAATTTGGAATGGAACAGTGGCCACGACTGGAAGCAGTCACAATCGTATGAGAAGTAGTGGTTCTCTGGGAACTCCAGCTGCCAATCGACGGCTAATTCGGAAGCTTACCGATGGGGGCGCTGCAATCGATTTTATGATGGCGCAGTTACATCTTTGCTTCTGTCCACTCTGTATCTTCTTTACTTTATGGCGAACCCTAACAACTTGAAGTTGTGTCGCTGCACTGAATCAGTTGTCTATTTTATTTGTGTTTGGTTTGAATACAGTGGTGTAATTTTTGCGAAAACGGCTACACGAGGGTGCGTTAGCTATCCAGTGCAGTTTCTGTTTTATTTGTCAGGAGTTTGTTATTAAAAAGCATAGAAGATTTGCAATGCATACTTTGGGTGAAACTTGGGGACCAAGACAAATCATTGGCTCCACATAAAGTCTGTCCTATTTGTGTTGAGAAACCGAGGCAGTGGATAGAAGTTAAGAAAAAGTCCATTCCTTTTGGTTTGCCGATGATCTGAAGGGAACGAAAAAATCACAGTGATGACTGCTACTGTAGTTTTACTCTTGTAATGTTCAAGGATACAACGCTAAAAATAATGATGGCCGCTACTTCTCGATGCTGCAATAGAGACTCCCAAGAAACACATAAACGGAAATGTAAGTAGCGCAGTTTTGAAAGGAAAAGACAGAGATTTTAAAGGAAGAAGTCTGAAATTCACTAGATGTAAGAACGAAAGATATGTATAAATATTTTAAATCTGATGCACGAACTCTCAATAATAAGAATTATTCGTTTTCTACATTTTTCTTGTTTGATAACATACTATTTTACGCATACCCTGCTTAAAGTGCTACATCATTTAGTAAAAAAAAACAAAAAAAAACGTACATCACAAAGTAAACCTAAAACTATTACTTGCAGCTAAATATGTACAATATATGCCGAAATAATTCACAACTTTTAATATGTAACATTTTGATACCTGTGAATTTTCCCCATTTGGTTTTTAGAGTATACGTATCCACAAATGGACAGATAAGATGATAAAATAAGTATGTTTTTTTAAGTGTTGGTGTTTTGAAGGCAGTTATCTACCCGAGTAAATGTTCTCCAGGGACGCCTGTTGATTTACCTTCCAGTATGTTTTCTACATAATTTTCACTTTGGTTTTAGTCGTAACATAACGTCTTGCTTGCACAATGGTTCTTCCTTGTTGTCACCAAATATTTTATTTTTAACATGTTCTCCTTTGTTTTACAATATTTAGTTTTCAAATTTGCATGCGTTACTTCATAATTTTTTTTTTATTTTACAGTGGTTCTTCTTTGCTGCTTCATGAAATGCCGAGTTCCACGGACGAAACAGGAAATAGAAGCAGATTTCAAAAGAAAAGAAGTGACCAGAAGGTTCAGGTTTTTACTCGACAAAGTGCAAATAGAAGACACCAGCCTTCGGACAGGTAAGAGAACAATCAGCAGTACACTTCTATTAAAATAATAACAAAATAAGTGATAGAAAAAAATACACTTGTTAAAAATCTGTTTCCTCGTTCTGATCTTTCCTTTGAAGATGGTTCAATCCTTAGCCTATGTGCTCCTATATCTTCACTGATTTTTTTCTGCTTTTTCAAGGATGGTGCCTCTTCCTAACAACCGATGGGATATGAATATGAAGTTTTTTCCAGCACTGTGTTAAACTTTCATGAGAACACTGTTTTAATACTAATGTCGTCGTAAAAAACCTTTCTTTGGAAAGCAATTTTTCTTCCCAAGATATTTTAGCGGATTTGCCGCAAAAATTGACCAAAACGCTAAGCTCAAATGCTTTCTCAGGCGCTCAGAGAGGCCTCCTGTGCAGGACTCATTCCTTCCTCTGGGTGCTGTGTTTGCGTTTGGGCCAGCGCTTGTACAATAAATATGGGAAGAATGCTTGAAAGTGTCCAAGGGCAGCGGGTGGCCTAGTGGTCAGCGTTCGTGAGTACCATGGAGATCACCTCAGGTTCGATCCTGGGCAAGTACGAACGTTCGAACCACTAAATACCCGCCGTGCGTCGGATGGGCACGTTAAGCCGTCGGACACCGGGCACTGGCCCCCCGGTAATAAATAAGGGCGTCTTTCTCCCCCTTTCTACCTCGCTCCCGTGTCACTTTCCTATCGAGCACTCTAGCCCAAATCTCCTAGCTTTCTATTTCTAAGGGTTGTTTAAGACCTGGGATCAGACACTCCCTTCCTTAAGATTATCCGTTAAAATGTCATTTGCCAATTTTTGCGTTAAAATTCTTTAGTTAGTTTGTGACGGGTTTATAATTCATTACATACCGGGATGGTAAATAATGCTTTATTTAACTGCCGGTATGCTCATTTCCATTTTTTGTTAACTACCGGTATGCCATACTGGCCCACTTCTTACACTGGATTTAGCATACGAGTCTTTAATTCTCTCTCTGCCTTTCTCTAACTCTTCCACCCATAGCGGGTTGAGTTCCACAGAGACGACTATGAGCCCTTGGGGATTACCAGCAAATTAATGCAGCCTGCTTGCCTTTCCTCTGCTGCATACAGGTAAGGGATAAAGATAAAGTTCTAAAGTGAGTCCGGGGCCAACTTCACAGGCACCCATCTACGCATTCGCGTCCCCAAACACGGAAAATCCCCCCCCGGAAAAACCGCAGACTAGATGGCCAGCAGAACCGGAATTCGAACACCCATCAGAAATGTCTGCCTCCTACACAGTGCATAGAGACTTAAGAGTTTTTAATTACACTTCCTATTTGTGTGGTGAATAGAAATCTTCTATTGGATCTGAAAGTACAGCGGAGAGGACTATTTATTCTGAGTTTGGGTAGCAAATGTCATAGGCCACCATTTGTGGATCTCTTCTGAGAAGGAAAAGCTTCTTCAAGAACTGTAGATACTAGATGGCAGATACCACGCTATCGAAATTTCACCCCGTCCTCCCACGCAGAATCTCCTGAATTTTATTTAGCAATGTATGTAAATTGTAGCGCAACCCGACTTTGCAGAATCCGCCGGAAGCATTTTAGGAGGAAATGAATGGTCAAAGAAAATCGTGCGGATGTACTGTAGAATCAGAAAGATGTCCCCTCCAAGCTCCCCAGTTAAGAAAGACATTGGCTAATTGAAGGAGGGGAGAGAGTGGAAGTCCCTAAGAAGATATTTTTTTAATATGCCCGAAACAAGTCAGTCATAGTTTTCTGGTCTGGGCTCTGTTTCGTGATATAAAATTAGGGCTCGTTCGGGTTCCTAAAATTGAGCCCGAACACAGCACTGGTGTGCATCCTTCCAAGTGCGGGAACCACCTACTGACCGAAGGACGCTGATGACTACTTCCCGTGACGTGGCAAAGTGTGAAAGTGAAACCTTTAACCACTGAGAAGTACAATTTTAGTGACCTACATAGTGCCCCACATTGTGTCAAGCATGGATTATAATTTTACCCAGAACCGTTTGTAAGTAGAATGTCTGTTCTTTCCATTTCTGGGCCAAAAGAGCTTTAAGACTCGGACGCACGTCTTATGGCTCTCTCATGTGTAAAGAGACATGTAAACAGATTATAATTCTGTGAATAAACGTATATAGCATCCTTCCTGCATGTTTGGAGTTGGCTGTACATGTCCCTGGTAGTAGAACAGATGCTGTAACCCAGAGATTCGCTGCCCCGCTTAGATTATTATTGACTAGGACATAGCCGGGATTTAGTCTCGCGGCCATCCGGTAACAGTACTGTTCCGTAACTTAATTGTTTAATTCATTTTTATTACCGAGTGCAAAAACAAAGATTCGAGAAGTCATCGTATGTGCTTTGCAGGTGTTTTGATAAACAATGCGTCATTAGAAGCCAAGCTTGCAGCTGTAACAAAAGTTAGTGTTGCCACCAGTTTTCTTTATCCTTACCGTGAGAAACTTTGTAAGCAGCGATCTTTGTTTACGTTAAAATACATTAACACATTTTAGTGCCCATGGGGCTGAGCGTTGGTAACGTATTAACATCGTGTTTGCAGCTGAAGAGATAGTAAGAAGTTAAAAAAATGTTGTGACAATAGTGAAGGGCGTCATCATCAGCGGGTTTGGGCCACATGGCTCTGTGTGTGTGCGTTGAAATTCAGATACGTAAATTAATTACACTTTCGCCATATGAAAAGGTAAGCAGATCATTTATGTCGGAAACAAATGAGATGCACGGTATATGTTTTAAACATGGTGTACTAGAATGACTGGGCCGAAAGCGCGCTTACGTCCCACGTTAAAAGATGTCACGGTTTTTAGAACACCGTTTGGTAGTGCTGTTCTACAATCGTCCCCTACTTTTCGTGTTGTCGTGCATTGCTATGCTGTTGTTTATCCGTGTCAGGGTGGACTAGAATTCGTTAAATTTTTTATATATATAAACGTTTGAAAGATAATTTTCCAGGACAGTAGAGGGCTTATTACTCAGTTAAACATGCGATCAACACTTTCCAGAAAATGCTTTGTGCCAAATTGTCAAAGTGGTTACAAATATGCCGCCAAAGCATCGTTATTTAAGGCACCTGTTGATGCGATTTTACTGTCTCAATGTCGTAAGCTTGATAGCCATTACTCATTAGTAGTAAATACACTGCTGGCCACCCAAAATGCAACACCAAGAAGGAAGCATCCGATTGGCATGATATTCGCAGCATGCGTCGCCCGCGAGAGGACATGCAAACGATTAGCATTGCAGGACATATGCAAATCATGTGCGCCCGGCACGCCACCGAGAAGCACTATAAGAAGGGTGCACAGAAGGCGGGGTGTAAGTAGTGGAAGTGTGTTGTGCTGCCGGACCTGTGCGTAGGAAGCTTCCTGATGCCTCGTCGCAGAATACGGCAGTCATTCCAGCACGTTTCGGAGTTTGACAGAGGACGAATAGTGGCTTATCGCGACAGCGGTTTATCGTACCGAGACATCGGCGCCCGTATGGTACGACATCCAGCCACAGTGAGGCGAGTATGGATTTGGTGGGTGCAGGAGGGACGGACGGATCGACGTGAGCGATTGCCGCAGCCGCGGCACAGCACCGAACGAGAGGAACGGCATGTTGTGCGGCGGGCATTGAAGGCTCGCACCGCCACATCACGAACGTTAGCGCAATAATTAGGGTGTGTTGCGCAACAACCTGTGTCAGCACGTACCGTTCGACGTCGTCTGCAGGAGCGGGGACTTGTCGCACGGCGCCCATTGCTCCGATTACCATTGACGTTACACTACCGGCGAGTGCGGCGGCAGTGGGCCGTTGAACACCGCACCTGGACTACGGAATGGCACAACATTGTCTTCTCCGACGAATGCCGCTTCTGCCTGCAACACCACGATGGTCGGATCCGCGTGTGGCGGCACCGCGGTGAGAAACTGTATGACGCCCGCATTATGCATCGCCATACCGGTCCGTCGCCTAGCGTTATGGTTTGGGGCTCAATTGGATATGACACCCGCACCCCTCTGGTACGCATCGCCGGTACACTCAACAGCCACCGCTACATCTCCGACGTTTTGAAGCCTGTAGTCCTTCCTTACCTGCAGGACCTGCCAGCGGCCACGTTTCAACAGGACAATGCGCGCCTGCACGTGACACGCATCGTGCAACAATTCTTCACGGCCCACCAGGTGATCCGATTTCTTGGCGTAGAAAGTAGACACATTAGCGTTTCCAAACTTTCGCACATCAACCAGATGGCTTTTTCAAGGAAGTTAGACAGAAACTGCATCTGCCTAACTTCCTTGAAAAAGCAGTGTAGTATTAGTACAGTGCTACTATTATTTACTACTTAATTAGTGTAACGTTCCTTGATATCAATTTGATAGCCATTGTTGTGTGAGTTGCACTTTGAAAAACAGTTTATAGAAAGAAACAGTTATTATAAAATTAATGGGGTTATTTTAAATTAATGGAGTTATTATAAATTAATAGTTATTATAAATTTCGGCACTATTTTTATCACATATCAATGATTCCTATCCAGCTGTGAGGGAGCAAAGGCTGTAATAGAGTCTATCTACCGGCCCTTACATGTTTCAATGCAACCATGAGTATTTAATTTTAGCTATGTCCCTGATTTATCGATTGATGGGGAAAAGCTGGAGATAATCAATACCTACATTTATCTTGGACAGCAGATATCAAGTGAGGGTCACATTGGTGAAGAAATTAATCGGCGTATAAAACTTGCCTGGAGAGCGTTTGGAAGAAACAGAATAATTTTCAAGAGCAATATGCCATTATGTCTTAAAAGAAAAGTGTTTGATCAATGCATCCTTCCAGTGCTTACGTAAGGTGCTGAGACGTGGACCTTAACTAAAAGAGACATACAAAGACTGCAGACAACTCAAAGAGGCATGGACAGATGCATGCTTGGTGTAACCAGGAGAGATAAGAAGAGGAACTCGTGGATCCGAAAAATGACAAGAGTGAAAGACATCATGATTAGAGTAAATTCCTTGAAATGGTAATGGGCTGGACATATTGCCAGAAGGACAGACCATCGATGGACAGCTGAAATTTTAGATTGGATTCCGAGGGACAGGAAAAGACCCAGAAGAAGACCACATGGGAGATGGGCGGATGAAATTCGAAAGTATGCGGGAGCAACATGGAGGAGACTGGCACAAGACAGACAGTTGTGGAGGAAACTTGGGGAGACATTCGTCCAGCAGTGGATTGATAATGGTTGACAATGATGATGATGATGTCCCTGATGGGGCTTGTGATATATTTCTAATGAAATATAATTCAAAAACATCTTATTTGGCAAATTTTGAACCTTGGTATAAACTAGGCCTCTGTTTTTTAGCCTAATCTTTTTCTGAACCCACTCGAGCTCAGTGTGGGCCTGGACCCAATCCGTTATGAACTGGAGCCTGGGCTTATTTTCTTATATTAATGCATAAATAACGGAACAAAGATAGTAAATTTCCAAGGAAAATCATCTGTTCTGCGAGTGAAATCTCTATACATTCTGACAGAATATTCAAATATTCTTACATTTAATTTGAGTAATAAAAAATTATGCTTAAATAAAAAAAAATCCTAGAAAAAAAGAGGTAGAATATATAAATTAAATAACTTAACGAATGATTTGTCCTATATCAGAAAAAAAAAATGCTAAAATTTTTTATGACGTTTGATTTTCAACTCCAATGTCTATTTGTTTTATCACATTGCTTGCATTTATAACAATATTTTCAAAACGTTTGTATTTTTTTATGTTTCAATAGGGGTTTTTAAGAGTAAATAATATGAACATGCTTTTTGGAGAAAAATTCGTCGATTAAAAGTTCTTAGGGCCGCTCCAGTGGGGCTGTGGTATAAGCGATGGCTTTATATCATCGTCCGGGGGATGGGGGTACGGGTTCGAATCCCGGTGAGGTATGGATGTTGTGTTTTTCTTCGGCACTTTCTCGCTCCTTTTCTTGGAACCACTGGCCCTAAATTAGGGACAGGCGACTGCTTATAACCCATTAAGTTGCTCGCCGTGGTCGTTAAACCTCTAATAAAAAAAAAAGTTCCTAGGCACTGGCAATATATTCAAATATAAAAAACAACGCTGACGTTAACAACTTTCTTTTTTATTAGTAAAAAAAAAGGATGGGTATATACATCCTATAACAGGAATAATATTTTCTTGTAGTATTCCCACACATTCTATCGTAAACTTTTAACAACGATATTTGTCACCGAGTCCTGGTTATTCTTTGTTATTTTATATTGCTTGTATTTATAACAATGTTATCAAAACGTTATTTTTTTATTTTATTTTATGGTCTTTTAATAGGTTTTCTTTCTAAGTATATGTTAAGGTCCACCATAGTAGGTGTACGAACTTGCGTTCTCGAGCAAGGTTCGTAGATTCGAATTCTTGCAAAATTACTATTCATAATGGCATAAGTGTGAAAAAAATGCTTTACGTAAATAAAAGATAATATTCTGAAAACAGGATTTCTGGCAATCATCTGTAATTAAAAAATAAGTAAATCTTGAAGACTGAAAACACCATTTCTCCGTACATTTCTCTATCACAAGTAGGGGGCTTTTGCTTTAGGGCGCCATCTGGTGGGAGAATCATGAGAGCGAGGCACAGAAATCCGTCGCTTTCGGCACCAGTCATTCTAGTCCACCACAGTTTTAAAGGAAGGATTTTCAGAGTCCAAATTATCGCCTGCAGTACGAAAGAAATTGTTTTCTGTCCGAAATCAGTAGTTAGCGACAGACATACTGATCTGCGTACTCATTATCAACTCTCTTCATTTAACGTGATTATGCTTCCGATATCAAATTTGTATATTTTGTGATTAAATTTCGCTATCATTTTTTTTTGTTTAATGCTCTCCAGAGAAAATTTTTACGTTTGCACTGCCTTCTGTACTTTTCTCTGATCCAGAAGTCGAATCTGACCGTTCCGGTTTCATTCTGTGTCTGGAATTTGATTCGGGGCAGAAAACCACCAGCGACGTAACAGTATTTTTCTTTGCAGTGGTCTTACCAAGAATGTTAGAAATCGGGGAGAAAGCACTCTTCTTTGGCTCTATGCAATTCAAGTGAAGCCAGCGAAACATCAGTCCTGTTCCGTCACTGCAGCCATTTTAAGACTGACATGGGCAGAGTATGCAATAGCTGCTAACGCTGTGCGATGCATGAAGTTGGCAATTTGCTTTTAATATTAATAAATTTGCCCTTTATTATATTAATCGTTGACATACTGTACTTAAGGATATTATTAGTTGATTTATCAAAGTTTAGGGCGTTACGGCTACTTCGAGATATTTAAAATTTAGAAAACATTTCGGCTGGCTTCTGTGGGATCAGCGTAGGTACAAACTGTTATCAAAAAGTATTTAATATTTATTGCTGTTTTTGGCTTTTATTATTTCTACTGACTGTTATGACACGAATCAACTTCGTTTCCTCGTTCAGGTTTGGTAAAATGTGCTATTCTTACTGTTTAATGTTCAGTCAGGCACTTTGGTGCACCTAGGCTTTTCTCCACCCAATGCCTCCTGTACGGGGTATTTTTGGGGGTGTTAAAACTTTTTTGGACCAAAAATGTAGTGTATGATCTCTTTTATCTTTTGGTAGTACTCAGGTCTCATTAGCTCTTCTGGGTTTTTCCAGGAAAGTTAGAGCACATTGGCTCATGAGATCAATTTCCAGGTTTTTCACTCATTAATCTTACTTTTAACGCTACTTGCCTGACGGTGTTGTGGGTTTTTATTTTATACTTTAATTATATACGCTATTAGACAACCAGACAACCGTCCGTTGTTGTATTAGAGCACCTAGAATTTCAATTTAGGGCTGATGAACATACTTTTGCAGGAAGGTGAAAATATGTGTTGTTGAGAAGTGACTTGCAATTTTGGGCTAGGCATTTCCCCTGTTATTTCTAGTTTTTTTTTTTTATTATCAAAACTAGAAAATTTTTATTGCTGTATTTTGGTTTCAATTATTCCTACTGACCGTTTTCATACGAATCACTTTCATTTTCCTGTTCAGGATTGGTAAATTTCCTATGTCTGCTCTTTAATGTTCAGTCAGCACTTTCGCTGCCTAGGCTTTTCCTTGACCAATGTCACCTCCAGAGAGATTTGGGAAGGAAGAGTATTTCGGTCTCCTTTACCCTTCTGTTTTTCTCGAGGAGAGTTAGAGCACACTGGCTCCTTAATCACACAATCTCGATTTCTCGGCTTTTCACTCATTAATCTCACTTTTAAAGCTATTTATCCGACGATGTTGGGGTTTTTTATATTAAGCGACACTTTTACATACCATTTTGCACCCAAATCACTGTTCAATGAAGTTTTAGAGCACCAAGACTTTTATTTTAGGGCTGGAGCACACACTTTTTAGAAAAAATGCAATTATTGGCTAAAAATATGGCCCGAATGCCGGAATAAAAATATTTTTGGTGTTTAGGTCTGTTTACAGACCGAATAAAACTCTCTATACTAAAAAAGTAACTGCCGCCGCTGCTGCAGCTGTTTTAGAAATTTCGTAACACTCTTGCTTTCCTAGCTCGCAGCACAATACGTATTTGAACACAAAAATATGAAATTTACATTATTTACAGAGAATTGTTTGGAGAACACGCTGAAATAAATCGTTTCTAGATTCTGGCGATACTTCAAGAGCTATTGTATTTCAAACTTAAGGTAAGCAAAAAAAGTGCTATCAGATAGCGTTCCATATACACTAGAACCACAAAACTTTGTAGGCGTGTAGTGCCATGACCGAAGTTTTTGCACCTCGTCGCCCTGTTTTTGAATTTCGATTTATTTTACGAGAAATTAATATGTTAAATTTCACACAATTTTCTTTTTCGCGATGGGATCCATTTAAAAAAAACGGATATATGGCAAACTATAAATCACAACGCATTACAATCTTTACAGCATAAACTTACAATTATCATCCCTTTTTTACAAAAAAATAAAAAAGTAAAAATCATTTTCTGATTTTTAAGCATTTTTTAAAGACGCAAAGGAAAGAAACGAACGGCTTGTCTGCCTTCACGTTAACCACAGAGGAACGTTCTGGTCCCGTGACCAAGTTATAATATGAAGTTATTTTAATCGATGTTCAACTTTTCATCCTTGGGAACACACTAATTGGGAAGGAAATGTGTACAAAAGTTTTTCAATTGGAAGTATAGGAAGCAAAATTACTTGACGTCCACCTTAACGGTTTAGCATAACGGTTTACGGAAATGCTTTTTGGACCGCTTTAGTTTTCCTTAGTGGTAAATTTAGTAAGTGCTATAAATTCAAACGACAAAAGTCCGCCCTTCCAAAAATTAACGACGGTAAAAAAACTCTGAAATTTTGGAATAACAAGCCTTATTTGCTTAGACATGCAATAAAAATTGAAATTTATATGAATTTTCCAGTTTTTATTTCATGTGATATATTTGGAGATCGGGCTGCAGGGCCCGAGCGCTACTCTGAAAAATAGCGTAGCGAGCCTAGAGGCGCCGCCCCTAGTGAATTATAAATGATAATTCATTTATCTTCCACTTGAAAATGTTTCATATACGAGCTTGACTACTATCTGCTCTTCGGAAATTAAAAGATTTCATATTAAATGTTTCTCCGTTATTTACCTATGAAAAGTAACTCCAAGAGGTGGTCTCCCGGAATTGTTGTGACATCCGTAAGCGCAACAACACACCCTTTCTAAAAAAAACACCCTTCGAATTTCGAAAACCAAACTTGTACGTACGTAACCCAATGGATCAAAACGACTATCATAACCTTAAGATGGCTATCGCCTTCTGCTTGGTCGCCTGTTGAGAAAGCTTCATGTTTGTGACGTCATACTTTCTCTTTACGTGAAAATTTCCAGTACCATTTTATATTGTCCGAAGGCTAATATAAAATGGTACTGGTCAAGTAAAACTATCAACCGAAGCTTCACACACACACACACACACACACACACACACACACACACACACACACAAATTAAGAGTAATAGTAAGTTCCAGAAAACGCATACTTTCCGGGAAATTCCAAAAAGTAAAGGTCGAATTAGGTAGATTAAACCTGGAAATATTATTGCTTCGTAAGTTTTGTCACAAAGAAACATAAGCTCAGATATCTTGGAACGGTGGAGCTTTCTTTTGAAGCGTGCCTTACTGAACACTATATACAGTCAGTTCTTCTCATCCACTCATTGTAAGTGAAACAGGAGTCACTCAAATAAAGTTCAGGAAATAATTACTTACAGTTCTTCCTTCTATTCCATCAATATCTCATAAGCACTATTCATGAAGAAGTAGTTCAAAACAGCACTAATATTTTAAAGCTAATTGACGTCAGTAAACAGAAAACTTGATTAACAAACTCCAACACTAAATCTCTCGTAACAACACAACTCGAATACGCAGACTTCAAGTAAACACCGCTTCAGCGTAATGCAGCTTCCACGATTACGACACCACACCACACCACCACACTTTTTTCTGCTTGCTCCAACATTATATCTCCCGTTCTTATCTGTCTACACGCGCACGCTACGCGGTCTGACCTCAAGACAGTTGCCACAAAACATCTCGTGAGTGAGAAAATATAACGTTAAGGTTGAAAGCCCTTAAAGATAATGAACTCAAAATTTGCCACCCCGGTGGCACAGTGGTCTAAGCAATGGCCTCTGATCATTCGTCCGAAAGGGGTCCGGGTTCGAATCCCGTGAGGCATGGATGTTGTATTTGTCATGCGGCACTGGCTCTCTCCCTTCCCTGGAACCAGTGACCCAAAATTAGGGACGGGCGACTGCTTATAGCCCATTGAGTTGCTCACGGTGGTCGAAAAAACCTCCAATAAAAAAAATTACAAAGACAGCTATAAATGAAAGTTAGATTAGAGCATACGTCGTAACGTCCGCTACGGATCTCTTAACCAGATAACTCATCAAATATCCTGTGCAAGTCGTGTGTGTGACGTGAATATGTATTGTCATCAACAACTATTCTCAATCCACTGTTGGATGAAGGTCACACCAAGCCTTATCCATAATTCTTTATCTTGAGCCATTCTCCTCTGTATCACGCAGGCATGCTTTTGAATTTCATACATTCATCTTCCACATGGTTTCTCCAACGAAGTACAGTTCTTCCAGCAATATATACAGCTCATCGCCATCTGAGGGTCATTATTTTGACCGTGATATCATTCACTCTTGTCACTTTACTGCTCCTGGGTTCCTCATTCTATCTTTCCAGGCTACACCAGCGTGCATCTCTCCATGTTTCTTTGAGTTCTCGGCAAACTCTGTATGTTTATTTTTAGTTAGATCCATGTGTCTGATCCATAAGTAAAAACTAGATGGATGTATTGATTAAACACTTTTCCTTAAACATAATGGTTACATGAACTTGAAAACAGCATTGCTTCTACTAAATGCTCTTCAACCAAGTTTTATATGCTTATTAAATTCTTCTTTGATTTCACCTTCACATGATATCTGTTGCCCAACGTAGGAACGAAACGCAATATCGCACGTCTGTAGATCAATAATTGAGGCACATAAGAATTTCATTGAAATGCAAGGACAAAACTTTTCTAGCTATTATTTTCTGTAGAGTTTGCGTTGCTATGTCGGTTGTTCAAGTGAAACCAGTAAAAGTGATAAGACTGCTTCACTGTAACAATAAAAATGCTTTACTGCAAAAATACAAGGGTTTGTCAAAATAATGGAAACACTTTTTGTGGATAACTTTTTTATTAATAGACTACAGGCTACCCTCGGGCTTCAGAACAGAGGCCATTCGACTTAGAACAGGCATGTACAAGTCATGCGCATGAGAAGATAACGGAATTTGGGACCGTGCTTCCTGCAAAATATGTCCCAACTCTGCCAATGATGTTGGAGGTAGAAAGTGTAATCTGACCTTTGGCTTCCTACAAATGTCCATTAATACCACAAATGTCCTATAATAATATTGAGGTCTGGAGTTTGAGATGGCCGGAGTAGCTGCTGTACCACATCATCAAACTTTTTTTTTTTTTTGATTGGAGGTTTAACGACCACCGTGAGCAACTCAATGGGCTATAAGCAGTCACCTGAGGCTGCCCCGGTGGCGCAGTGGTCTAAGGCGATGGCCTCTGATCATTCGTCCGAAAGGGGTCCGGGTTCGAATCCCGGTGAGGCATGGATGTTGTGTTAGTCTTACGGCGCTGGCTCTCTCCCTTCCCTGGAACCAGTGACCCTAAATTAGGGACGGGCGACTGCTTATAGCCCATTGAGTTGCTCACGGTGGTCGTTAAACCTCCAATCAAAAAAAAATAAGCAGTCACCCGTCCCTAATTTAGGGTCCCTGGTTCCAGGGAAGGGAGAGAGCCAGTACCGTAAGACAAACACAACATCCATGCCTCACCGGGATTCGAACCCGGACCCCGTTCGGACGAATGATCAGAGGCCATCGCTTAGACCACTGCGCAACCCGGCTCATCATACTTTGCAAACCACAACTTGATGCGCTTCGCACAATTCACGGATGTATTATCTGCTTGAAGCCAGGGACGGTTATTAGGACACAATGCCTGCAAAATTGGGTGCAGGTGGTCCCCAAGATGCCTGCAACATTGGGTGCAAGTGGTACCCATGGCAGACGTGACCTTGCAGAATAACCAATGACCCCAAGGAATGCCATGGAATGGCACCCAACAGCATCAGGGATACCCCTCCATGCTTCACAGTCGGAACCAAACAGTCGAGGTGGTACGCTTCTGCAAGTTTTCGTCAGATGTACACTCTACCAGAGGTGGGAAACAAATTGAAGAACAATTCAACAGACCAGATGACACGTTGCTAGTCTTTAGTTGGTAATCAGAGATTTGTAGATTGCTACACATCCATAAATGCCGGCAAGACAGAGTTCCCGACCAACTGTTATGACAGAAACGGGATCATTCCGAATGGTATTCAACTCTGCTGTGATTCGCGATGGCGTTGTCTAGTGCTTTCTTTGTACAGTCCGTGCCAACGTTCTCATACCCCTATCTGACATCGTATGGCGTCCACAATTTGCACATTTGGAGACAACGCCGTGTCCCCTTTGATAGGTAATCATAATCTTCGATAGAGTTTCTCGTGTTCCTGCCGGTCTAGATCATGAAGCTCCTGCAGGACGCGCACCAACGATAATGCCTTTTTTAAAGGTCACCGAGTTCTGACATTGTGGACAAATTACTCCACATCAGCTGTTTCACCTGCTACTGTGGCACTGCTACGTGATATCCGATATCGTACTGCATCCTTTTATATCCCTCACATCGCGTGTGACGTCGTCATCCCTGTGATATGTATACGGCGCATTTTTGCGTGTACTTCAGCCGCAGTCGGTGTTTCCATTATTTTTATAAATCCCCGTAGAAAAGTCGTTGAAACACTTTGGATATCAATATACTATAATGAATTTCTATATTGCAAGGAAGCCAATATTCCGATGTACGTTCTACATATTCGACAACATTCGCATGGAGCATTTGAGAAGCGTTTCACAGTTCTGAGCCCTTGCAACTATTTAGAAACTACGTTTTGAAATACTACTCCCATTATTCATTCAACCCGGCAGAAGCGTAACTAGGTATTTCTGTGCCGGGGGCAAACCACAAAATACTGCGCCCCCGTATCTCTCTCTCGCTCTCTCTCTCTCTCTCTCTCTCTCTCCCTCCCCTTATCTATCTATCTATCTATATAGTTATTTGAAATAATAACTTATTCAAATGAAGTTGTCTAAAGGGCTCGGCAAAACAAAACTGACGTCACACCCCAATGTTACCTCAATGGGGAGGCACCGTCAGATTGACTGATTGCACGGATTTTCCCCAACTGCTTCATACTTCAGTACCACATCAGGCAACGAAAGTGCAGCTAGATATCGTGGCTCGCAGTCACAGTAGTTATCAAATATTATCCAGAGAATCTTCAACAACCTAAACGACATTGTTCTCTATAAACGTACCTCATTTTCAATAGTTTTCTCTTACAACGCACGCCATTTTTAATGTAAATAATTAATATCCCCTGAAAATATAGAGAAAGAAATGCGAATTTTAATTTACTGGGTCACTGAAACTGGCCAATCGTATTACAACGAAATTATGTAAATAAACAAGTGAAAAGTTTGGCGCGAAAAAACCGTGATGATGAGAACATTTCAATTCTAATTTCAATCAGTGATTTTTTGCCCCCTCTCTTAAGCTGTGCCGGAGAAAACCGTCCCGCTTGTCCTGCCCTAGTTACGCTTCTGCGACCCGGATTTGTTTCAGTGTGATTTCAATCTTTTCGGTCCACCGAAAGAGACACTTGTTCCCATTGCAACAACTGCCACAAGAGCGGTTGCCCACGTACCCTAGAAAATTTGTCTCTGATGGAATCCATACGTTAGATTTGCGATCGCGAGGGTTCATTGCAAGAGTAGGAGACGGTTTGGAAATATAGATGCGTTTGCTGTCCAAGACACGAATAAGATATTTGTTCTTTCCACTTTTGAATCACCATCGTGCTATTATTTTGATTTTTGAAACCAAGGTTTTAGTAGGAGGATGCATCGCTCTTTTCTGGAAGTCACCGCTTCAAAAACAGCAAGAAACTGTTTTGATCGTGCGTGGACCCTACCATCTTACCTGTCTGCTCTTCATGTCTGATTACATGGTACTCTGTCATGTAGGCAATGTGTAGGTGGTGCGATCTACATGCACATCGAAGATACAAAACTTGTCGAACTGCTTCGCAAAACAGACACAGTTTCTGGTTGTCGCCTTTCGATGGGAGACTTATTTTTTCGTATGTCATTCGTGTCAGAACTTTTAACAAAGAGAATTAGGTTAATTTTTTGCGCAATGGAATTTACCTGCGCTTCACTTTAATTATGTAATAATAAAAGGATATAAAAACATCTTTTAAGAAACTGAGATAACATTTATCTTTAAGGATTTTTATCGTTTCGCTTTCTACGGAGAATACTGGATGGTTACTGAAGCCATATCATCATCATCATCATCATCATTGTCAACCATTATCAATCCACTGCTGGACGAAGGTCTCCCCAAGTTTCCTCCACAACGGTCTGTCTTGTGCCAGTCTCCTCCATGTCACTCCTACATATTTTCGAATTTATTCTACCCATCTCCCATGTGGTCTTCTTCTGGGTCTTTTCCTGTCCCTTGGAATCCAATCTAAAATTTCGGCTGTCCATCGATGGTCTGTCCTTCTGGCAGTATGTCCAGCCCATTGCCATTTCAGTGATTTAACTCTGATCATGATGTCTTCCACTCTTGTCATTTTTCGGATCCACGAGTTCCCCTTCTTATCTCTCCTGGTTACAACAAGCATGCACCTCTCCATGCTTTTATGAGTTGTCTGCAGCCTTTGTATGTCTCTTTTAGTTAAGGTCCACGTCTCTGCACCATACGTAAGCACTGGAAGGATGCATTGATCAAACACTTTTCTTTTAAGACATAATGGCATATTGCTCTTGAAAATTATGCTGTTTCGTCCAAAAGCTCTCCAGGCAAGTTTTGTACGCCGATTAATTTCTTCATCAATGTGACCCTCACTTGATATCTGCTGTCCAAGATAAGCGTACGTGTCTGTTATCTCCAGTTTTTCTCCATCAATCGATAAATCTTCATTTCTTGAAAAAGCATTGAACATCACTTTTGTCTTCTGAAAGTTCATTTTTAATCCCACTTCTTTACTCTTGTCAGCAAGTTCCTGGATCATACTCTGCAGCTCTGGTGGGGTAGTTGCAAAAATGACTACGTCATCAGCAAAACGAAGAGATGTACGTTACTATAAATACATCAGACTGTGAATACTAAAGAGACGCATATAGCGTATTAAATCCGTTTATTTTGTGGTGTAGTAAGCACTAAGTTTCGCCAAGCTTTCGCACTCCACTGGGAGGCTTTTTCAAGGTAATGGTAGACATAAAATGCAGGGAATTGGAACACGTAAGGAACAAAGATGATTTTTGAAAATAACGTGGGTGACATCACGAGCATATTACATGAATTTTTATCTCGCAATTATACGGTGCATCGGAATGTGTTTCCATTTTTTAATAACGCATGCCAAACCATTGGTAGTTCAGTGGAGACCATATTATTGCATGCCAGATTGCTTGATGGGATTTCGACTGTTTTTCCCTGATGTCAGTTTCTTTAAAGTTCGTGTAAGGGGCAATTCGTCTAATACTATTCCATGCATGAGCGGCTGATGAATACATAACTTCTCTGGTGAGAGCTGTATTCTGAGGGCTGTAGAGAAGGCATGCATTCATCGGCTGCTCCTGCATGGAATAGTATTAGACGAATTGTTCCTTACACGAACTTTAAAGAGACTGCCATCAGGGCAACAGTCGAAATCCTATCAAGCAATCTGGCATGCAATAATATGGTCTCCACTGAACTACCAATGGTTTGGCATGCGTTATTTAAAGATGGAAACACATTGCAATGCACTGTATAGTTGCGTGATAAAAATTCATGTAATATGCTCGTGATGTCACCCACGTTATTTTCAAAAATCATATTTGTTCCTTACGTGCTCCGATTTCCTGCATTTTAATGTCTACCAGTGACTTGAAAAACCCTCCCAGCGGAGTGCGAAAGCTTGGCGAATCTTTATGCTTACTATACTACAGAAATAAATTGGTTTAATACGCTATAATCTTCTCTTGAGAAGCAATATACTTTTATGGCGCAGGATGTTTGATTTATCAATATAATCAGTAATTTGGGGCTAAACCATAGAATACGGGAATTACTTTTGCTTATATTTGGTGACAGTAAAAGGGCTATGTCTGTTTTCTTGCTTGACATTTCCTGCTGCGGTGTGCTGACGAAGTTAGGACACCGCAGCAGGGAACGTCAGAATGAGGTAGTTCGCGCCCTCGACGAATCTTTTATATTTTAGGAAAGATCTTAAAAAGGGCGTTTTGGGGATCGTGTAATTTGTACGTGTGTGTATATCTAGGCATATGCCTTTCGGTGTTTTTGTTTAGTTTTGTTTTTAGCACCGGTTCAGATGGGAAAGGGACATTTTGTTTCGTACCAACAGTATGACACTTCCTTCTAGGAAATGTTCTATCCTTCGGTTCAACTGGCTCTCCTAGACTCTCTTCGGTGTTCTCGGACTGCACGATGTAGTCTATGATTAGTTACTTGCAACATTCAAAACATTCGTTAATTGTCGCAGAAGATCTAATACGATATCGGCTGGAGCATTTTTGAATGCTCTGGTCGTGTGAGCAGTGTTCTGAGAAACATAATGTTATATTATTGCCGTGTGAACGAAAACAGGAGCTTCCAGGAATTTTGTTCCCGCATTGGGGGCAGAACGCTCTGTTTTTCCCCGATACGTGTGACTCCATAACGTTGAACGACAGCGTAACTATTTTCAGACCGTCACTGGATCAATTAGAGAAGATATACGCTGGCAGCAATAGGGCAGACGAGAGAGAGAGAGAGAGAGAGAGAGAGAGAACGAGTCTCCCCGGTGGCCGAGAGGTACAAAGCGTTGACCTCTTATCATTCGTCCAAGATGGGTATGGGCCTGAATGCCAGGTGAGACATGGACGGTGTGGGTATGTCTTACGGCACAGGCTCTCTCCCCTCCCTGGAGCCAGTGGCTCCAAATCAGGGACGGTGATTACTTATGGCTCATTGAGTAGTTTACAAAGGTCGTTACCCCCTCCCTCCTAAAAAAAAGAGGGAGTGAATGGGTGTAAAACAGTTGCCAATGACACAACAAAAGAGGAAAGAGAGAGAGAGAGAGAGAGAGAATCAAAAGAGGGCGCATAATCCAAAGTAAGTAGACGTACGTTCCCGTATTCTAAAGTTTAACCTAATTTTGAGGCCATTGCAGACGGATATTTGTACATAAACAATTTTCATTTGTCAGCGATCTGCACGTGAAGTAATGTTTTTTTCTTTATCTTTTCTTTTCAGCATTGGAGAAAGTCAACCAGTTGTACAATAACAGGGAAAAAATGAAAAGACGAAAGAAGAAAAAAATTGAAGACGAAGAACTCGGCTCTGTTGGAAGCAGCGATTTATTCACAGACGAAAAGCTTACAATCATTGACAGGGTTAAGAAAGTCCTCGGCATTCTCAAGGAGGAAGATTCCGAAGCAGAAGATCAGTCTAAGGGGAAAAGTGATCCTGAGTTAACGCTCGACGAAGAAACAGTAGCGAAACACAGCGACTCGGACGAGGACGACGACGAAGATTCGCAGATGGCCAAATCTCAACGTTCCAACAGCGGAATTGACCGCCAGAGATCGGACTCTCGAGACTCTGGCTTACTCGATTTTCCTAAACAGGACGACTTACACTCCCGTGTGTCCCTACTACACGACTCTCCGCCCCCTGCTGGCAGAATGTCTACCTATAGAGATTCTCAGAGTGAAGGATCATCTCCTCCCGATGATCAGTTCGCGTCCGAAAGCTCAAGGAAACGGATGGACTCAAAAAACTCAGAATCCCTCGAATCAAAACACAAAACGGACTCGACAGATTCCCAACAATCACAAGACTCCGACTTAGGGAGGAAAGGCGCAGATTCCGTTGAATCACAAGACTCTGGAAGCAAAACCCTACGCAAGCAAAAAACTGATTCCCTCGAATCACAATCCAGTGACTCTGCTAAGCATAGGGAGTATCTTAGTACTCAGAAACGGTCATTCACTGAAGGTGATTCTAGACAAAGCTCTCGAAATGGTAGCAAATCTAAAACAATAAAGCATAACAATAACGGTACTTCGAAGTTACGGAAGTCTCTGTCGAAGGAATCAAAACTTAGCAGAGGCAGCTCTAAAGAGTCTTCCTCGCTTGAAAGTAAGCCAAGAAACTCCAAAGGAGGATCGGATAAGGGAAGCTCCTGTAATACACCTCCTGTTTGAAACAACGAAACAGGCGAAATTATATCTTCACGTTTTTTAACGCCCTCTTCAGAAGAAAAAAAAAGATCCTTATTAAAAAACAACATAATCCAGACGCAGCTTAAACAATGGAACTCAGACAATCATGTCGTACGCTTTCGAACTTGGAATTTGTGCCGGTCCAGTGATTGCCGAGAAACAAACAAAAAGATACAACAGAGAAGTGTGACAGTGATGAAGATAACGAACAAAAAACTCAACTGATCAAAAATAATGGGTATTTACTGCATACGAACAATGATAATACTGAAGATTTAGACAGCTTTATGGCATATATGGGACAGTAAGAGACATTGACGATTCTACAGACGAAGCATAGTTTTACTAAAAATCTCATCTTGCGCATTCAGTACTTAATACAAGCACTACCTCTACGAAATGAGTGAATGAATGGTAAAATACATAAATGCATGATATGAAAGCAAAGTACAACAACGTTTCTTTTGCATGCTGTAACTGAATGATGAATGGAAGTCAAATAGCTAGGAGGGCTTCTGAAATTTTTTCAGGGAGCGCAGTATACATGTAAATAAATCATTTCATAAAATTATAAATATATGCTGTATAATACATAGTGTGCATGAACAGTTAAACTAAGCAAAATCATCTGAAATCGTGATACTACTAGAAGCGGAACTCCAAGTCTTACGTTTCATTGACTTTTAAGTTTATTCTAATTCATATAATATACATTCTTTCTTTTTTTTTTCCACGCAGAAAGCCCATTTGAAGATGGTAAGAATACGATATTGATAAATTCACAACTTGATGCCAACACGGTAGCAGTTTTTATTTTGAAATTTTCGGTATTGTGATCCTTTTAAGACCAAAGGAAAATCCGATGTCCTTCACAGCATGGTTTCAAGTTAACGGGCTACGTATAAAGTGGTCCCTTTGGTTTTCTATCGAAGGGGTTAAATACACAGGACGCCTATGTACTACACTGGCAGTACAAGAAGCTAGAATCCTACACCCTTAACATCTTAGGCACCGAGTGACCCATAGGAATCCTACACTCTTAAAACACAGAGAGACTCATTGGAGTTACGAGCGGATTTTAGTCATGTCAGAGTTTGCTTTTACGACAAGAAGGAAAACAGCGCAATAGGTTATTCCACGACTGATGAAATATTATGGAATTTTAACACCGTTTTCTAATATAATCAGAAGACAGCCACTAAAATTATGTCTGCCAATGTATTCTACTGTCTTCATGCGGCAATTATATTGTTTCCCCAGGAAGAGAGCTAAACTAAACTGAAAGAATAGTTTTAAGTTAAAGAACTTATATGGGTAGCTAACTGGCTGTGCAACGGCCAACGACCATGAAGTAAGCATTATAATTTAGAATAATTTAATAATTTGGGAATTCGTCATCGCCAAAATCTTACTTATTGAGAAAGAGAGTTTTTAGCCCCAAAATTATCAAACAATAAAAAGCAAATTTCGTTGACACTCGAAACAACTTACCCGACTTCAGGGTTGGCACAAGACATCAGACATTTAATTAACATTATCAAAACACAAATAAATTAATGAAGGCGGCGCCATTTAAATGAACATTACCAAAATACAGGTAGACATTATCCGTCCCCCACAAATAAATTTAGGTTTAACTATCAGTTTCTGGTTCATAAATAAAAATCAATCGAACTTCTCGGACTTTATTGTTTAATTTGGAGCATGTAGGCGCCTTTCTCTGGGCACAGTCCCTGAGTCCTAAATTCTATCTCTACCTGTTCTCGCGTTTTATCTCTACCGGTCTCGCAAACAAACAGAGTACTTAGTATACTCAAGAGACGCATATAGCGAATTAAATCCGTTTATTTTTGTGGTGTAGTAAACACAAAGATTCACCAAGCTTTTGCACTTTATTGGGAGGATTTCTCAAGGCAATTTTAGACATAAAAATGCAGGGAATTAGAAGACGTAAGGAACAAAGGTGATTTTTGAAAATAACGTGGGTGACATCACGAGCATATTACTCGAATTTTTATCACGCAATTATACGGTGCGTCGCAATGTGGTTTTATATTTTAATAACGCATGACAAACCTTTGGTAGTTCAGTAGAAAATATATCATTGCACGCTACGCTAGTTTGCTGATTCGCACTGCCCAAGAGAGTACAAACTTTCGGCATTTAGAGCATGGTTCTATAGAGCATATAACGTATGCAAACCCGACTACCTAAATAATAAGGAAATTGATAATATTTAGAGCAAAGGTCTAAAGATTGGATATAAGAAGAATACATAGAACTGTAAGAAATCGCATAATGCCAGCAATAGCAAAATCACCCAGTAAGACGATGAGATATGCAGGATCCATCACATATGTCCCAGGCTTTACACATTGGTTAACAAATTTATTACGTAAATAAAACATATTAATAGCAACGAAGTCACATATAATATCAAGTTGCAAGAAGAGACAGTGTGAGAAAGAAAGGGCAAGTGTGTATGCTATACCGTTGGTATATCCTGACAACACGGAAAAGATACAGGGTGTCCCACAATGGACTCCATGATTTTAAAATGAAATAACTCGGAAACGGAGTCGATAGAAGAATGAAACAAGTGGTATGTTTATTTGGAAAGCCGTAAAAATCTGATACAGAAGTCTCAAAATTACCTACAAATGTTGCCGACAGGTGGCGCTGTACGCTGTAGTCGCAGTGCGGAGTCCTATAAATAATGCTGTGAAGCACAGAGCGATCAGTCAGCCGCGGGTGGCCGAGTGGGCAACGCTCGTGACTGCCACGGGAAGGGCCTCAGGTTCGATCCCAGCAGGTACGAACGCTCGATCCACTAAATACCCGCCGTGCGTCGGACGGGCACGTTAAGCCGTCGGACCCCGGGCACTGGCCCCCGGTAATAAATAAGGGCGTCTTCCTCCCCTTTCTACTTCGCTTCCGTGTCACTTTCCTATCGGGTGCTCTAGCCCAAATCTTCTAGTTTCCTATTTCTAAGGGTTGTTTAAGACCTGGGGTCAGACACCCCTTTCCTAAAATCCTCTACATGATATCAGGTATCAGAGCGATCAGTCTTCGGACAGTTTCGCTGTTGAAACGTGAAAGGATTTTAACGTACTGAAAGAAGTGGATGAAGTCATGTATTCCGTGGAGCAACGTGTTTTTCTGGTACTCTAGTATCACCGGTTAAATCGAAGTCTTACGGAAACAAGGGGAAATTTTCAATCCCAATTTAAAGTTGCAAAAGGTCCTGATACGAAAACAGTTCGCCAGCTTTTCGATAAATTTCAACTGACAGGCAGCGTAGCGTGGCTGACGAGTTAGTGGGAAATGTTGGCCCCAGGCAATCTGCAGTTACTCCTGAAAATGTCGCGACAGTTTCTGCAGTTATTCAGAATAATCCGAGAAATCCATCCGAAGAGTTGCAGCGGCATCCGGATTAAAGCGATGCAGCACGCACAAAATACTGAGGAACACCCTACACATATTTCCGTTCAAGATCCAATGTCACCAAGCTATAACAGGTCGAGCTGTGCGACAAAGAGAAGAGTTCGCGAACGATATGCTCTCAATGATTGATCATGATGGATTCGATGTTTGCTGCATATGGTTCACAGATGAGGCCCATTTTCATCTGGATGGTTTCGTGAACACACAAAACTGGCGATTTTGGGGTATCGAAAACCCGCATTTGTGTCAAGCACGACCACTACATTCCCCAAAAGTTACCGTTTGGGCTGCAGTTTCCAGCAAAGGCATCATTGGCCCTTTTTTCTTGCGAGAAACCATCAATACTGAACGGTACGTTGCGGTTTTGGAACAATTTGTCGCCACACTACAAGCGTTGGAGGATCGACCAGGCACTTCGTGGTTTATGCAAGATGGGGCCTGACCACACCGTACCCCAGCGGTTTTTGCCTTTCTTGAGGAATACTTCGGGAATAGAGTCATTGCTTTGAACTATTCCACATTTACTGGAACAGGCATGGATTGGCCTCCATACTTACCCGATCTTACCCCCTGCGACTACTTTTTGTGGGGTACATTGAAGGACACTGTTTTCCGGAACAATCCTGCAACACTGGACGAGTTTGAAGAGTTGATCGGTGAGGCATGTACGTCCATTTCCATTGACACACTACAGAGGGTGACTGAAAATTTCATTCTTCGTTTGCGCCATCTCTGTGCTGCGAAAGGTGCACATTTTGAATCGATTGTCATGTGATTGCAACGACTGCTTGCAAAGGATAGTTTATAGACTATTTCTCGGACTCCGTACTGCGACTACAGCGTACACCTGTCGGCAACATTTGTAAGTAATTTTGAAACTTCTGTATCAAATTTTTACGGCTTTTCAAATAAACATACCACTTGTTTCATTCTTCTATCGATATCCGTTTCCGAGTTATTTCATTTTAAAATCAGGGAGTCCTTTGTGGGACACCATGTATATATATTGGAATGATAAAAGCGATCCATTGACACTAGATGTAAAGAGCACGTGCAAAGTGTCAACCAGGACATGCAGAATACAGCCCTCGCCACAGAAGTCATGCATTCATCGGCCGCTCCGGTATGGAATAGCATAAGAAGAATTACCCCTTACACGGACTTTAAAGAGACTGCCATCAGGGAAAGAGTCGAAATCCTATCCAGCAAACTAGCGTGCAATGATATAGTTTGTACTGAACTACCAAGGGTTTGGCATGCGTTATTAAAAGATGGAAACACATCGCAATGCACCGTATAATTGCGTGATAAAAATTCGGGTAATATGCTCGTGATGTCAACTACGCTATTTTCAAAAATCATCTTTGCTCCTTACGTGTTCCAATTCCCTGCATTTTGTTTTCTACCACGAATTGAAAAAGCCTCCCAGTGGAGTGCGAAAGCTTGGCGAATGTTTGTACTTACTACATCACAAAAATAAACGGATTTAATAAGCTAAATGCGTCTCTTGAGTAGTAACAGTACGGTTTATTTATAATTACGTTAAAGTACTTAGGTTTCTCGCCAAAGGTTTTTCATAATCCGCTTGTGATCACACCTGAACAGCGCGCGAGCGCGCGATTCCATGTTTAAGCAACACCATCTAGAAAATACAAGGCCATGACATTAGAGAGACGAGTTCCCTCTTTTAGTGACGTCACGCGGAAGCCGCTATCGTGTACGACATCACACACGACACCGACGTATCAAGCCGTGTAGGGTCAGAGTGATGTCACATACGTAGGAAACTCATCTCTTTAATGTCATGACCTTGTGCTTTCTAGACGGCCTTCTTGTACCTCAGAAGAATTTTATTACTTGTATGATCCGATGCTTATTTAAAGCGCCGCTTTATGGGTTTCGGTACAGCACGCGGTCTGTTGACGCAAAGGTACACAAAACGCGAACAAACTCGCATGGCAGTTGACAATATCTCGACGCTGATCTTCACCGCTCTCCGCGAGGTGGCGCACAGACACAGGATGGCCCTGTCTTCCTGCTGCTCTTCCGATGACGAAACAAAAACGTTGACCTGCTGTTAACCTGCTCCGTAATCTTTACGGGCCAGATAAAACTCGTGTAAGAAGACGCTTGCTTCAATTTTCACGCCGGATTCGAGTGAGCTTGGCGTCCGGCACCTACACGCATTATTACGCGTTGCAGTAATTCCCATTCTTCCGTCCATGGAGTCAGATTGGTTTATTTCAGACAATAGCAGTCTAGTGAGACTAACTTCAGCATCAAGCCCACCACACGTTGTTTTCTCACTTTTTTTTTCATATATACTACCTTTTTTTTTTTCTTGAAAGGCACAAATCTAATACAGAAAACCAGGCGCTATGCGACTGAGCGTTATTCAAATATCAGATCAAAACAAATGCGATACACCGAAGATGGAAAGCAATATTCGAACAAGTGTATTTTGCCTTCCAGTTGCAAGAATTAATTGCAAAGGATTATGAGATATGTTTCTTAGCTTAATTCGGCATCCAACAGCACACGAGCGCTATATTATCCTGTGATCAGCCACTCATAGAGAAGTTAGTGTTTATCTTATACTTAGGGATCCCAGACACATTGAAAAAAAAAAAAATACCGGACACTTACGACTCAGGGTGAAAATTTAGTATGCGCATCCATCACATATGCCAGTCTTACAAAATGGTTCTAACTATTCTTATTAATCAATCAGTCTTGCTCACTCTTGCAATACTTTTCTGAAGAATGAATTTCACTTAACAATTGTTTCTTATCGTGTCACGAAAAGCTACACAATCCTCATTGAAGAATGATTTTACAGTTTTTCCAGACAATTTGTTTTTCTCACCATTCCACAGTGCGTTCATGCGAGAAAATAATCTTTCGACACACGCATTTGTTCCAGGGATACACATAACGAACTTCACTACTTTCTTTAAATTTGCTAGTTCTCCTTCAACATTTCTTAAGAGATCCACCCAGACTCCATCTAAATGTTAAGATTTCAACATGTCCTTCACTTCACTATGTTTTTTGGACTTCAGAACTGTTTTCACTACCATTACTTCATCAAACAGATTAGATTCAACAATGTTTGATATGGCAGCGGTCTGATTAATAGTTGGACTGTTTGAAAAATTTTTCCCAAGATAATCTGTTCTCAGTTTCACCCAAGACATCATACTGTCTAATTTCAGCATAGACTGTGACTATTCTTTTATATATGACACAGATGTGTTGTAGAAATCAATTTTATGAGATTGGATTACTGACTGCATCCACCGGGTGTCGAGGTCAAGTGCCCTCCTCTCCTCCTATAGCATCCACCAGGTGTCGAGGTCACGTGCCCTCCTCTCCTCCTACAGCATCCACCAGGTGTCGAGGTCACGCGCCCTCCTCTCCTCCTATAGCATCCACCAGGTGTCGAGGTCACGCGCCCTCCTCTCCTCCTATGGCATCCACCAGGTGTCGAGGTAACGTGCCCTCCTATCCTCCTATAGCATCCACCAGGTGTCGAGTTCACGTGCCCTCCTCTCCTCCTATAGAATCCACCAGGTGTCGAGGTCACGTGCCCTCCTATCCTCCGATATCAATCTGCCACGGCTGTGCTTGCCTACGTATTAAGAGCATTGACCACAGAGATAGGCGCGCGGGATATAGCGTCACGGAAGATAACAGTCAGCTTAGGGAAATCTTGGCGTGCAGGTCAAAAAATATGTTTGTGAAAGAATAGAAATTGTAACTCATCGATTCAGTTTTTCAGTCTTCAACTCTAAAATACAGGACAGAAAGCTGTCCCGAAGAGTTTTCTCTGGACAACGGGACGCATTAACCAAGAACAGGACGATACAGTATTTTACGGGATCGTCTGGGATCCCTACAGTTATACTTCCTGTAGAAGAAATTCTTTCAATTGATATTTTAGAAGCAAAGTGGATGCAGATGCGAGTTTCCGCTTTCTAAGCGGCGGAACTGCTCCTTATGGGAAAATAAAATGTCGACAAGAAAGTTTCCCGTAGTAGAAGTTTTCTGAAACAAAAATAATTTTTCGAAGCGGATTTTTAGAAGAGGAAATCGGAGAAAAAAATATGTATTTACGCACCTCAGCGTTAAAAACTGCGCGTTATTTAAAACACAACGTGGGCAGTGCTCTTCATAGTAAATACTTCATAGTGCAGTGTTCTCCAGCACAAATTACAGAGGGTGAGTCGAAAGTTTTGCAGTATTTGGATCACTTTAGGTCTTCATACGTCCTTTACGACGAAAACTGATTAGCATTCAAAGTATTGGCTATCGTGTTGCACAATCTTTAGCCATCTGTCTGCCAGTTCTTCGATTCCGCGGCGGTACCAGTTCTTGTCCTTCGAGGCGAAGAATTCCTTCACCCCAGTTGCCACCTCGTCTTGGTTGTTGACGGGATCGCCCGCGAAGGAAGTGGGCCATGGAACGGAACAAGTAATAGTCAGACGGGACAAGATCCGGATTATATGCTGGGTGTGGAATCATTTCATCAACCGTGCAACGACGTAAAAACATCGACGACAGAAACTATTAACGACGTAAAAGAACACAATACCAAAAACGCTATTTCCCCCTCCCCGGAATCCTAATATTTAAAAATTCCCCAGAACTTTTTAACAGTTTGACTCCCAGTCAATTTTTTTTTGCAGCGCGTGGAAACACTGATGTTGCGAACGAATGCAAATACGCTAGGTATTCGAATGAAACGCTTCGTTCCACAGGAAAACTAAAACTGATATTAAATAAATAAAGATCATTATGCCCAAAACGCTGAGATGAGAACCTTTAACCCACTGGATAACAACTGACACAGCAGAAGATGCATGCTTACCTCCATCGTATTTTAATAGAACATGCACGTTTACTTCCATCGTATTTTACAGGAAACAAATACGGTTCCCTATTTTCATCAGTGCAATTGTACTAGGAAGGGCAGACAGTTCGTGATGTAATTTCAAAGATCACAATTAAGAACTCTCATTCGTAACCTATACATTTCTCTTCCAAATACAGTTTTTCATTTCAGCTGGTACTTCGTTGATTTGATAGTTACATACATTGTATACTTGAAGTAGTATACAGTGCATATGGGTATGAATGTAAATGAATAGTAGCTTCTCTTTTTAACCCGCAAAAGTAGTGACACTAATTAAAAATAGACTCCTTTACAGTACAGTTGGTTGGAGAAACTCCTATTTTTCTCAATGAAGTTTTAAAAGGAATTGCATTTATCAAAATAATGTTACAAGCTGCGAGACAAACACTCCTATGCACTGACATGAGAAATGTATAACTCTCGCAGAACGTCATATAAAAACTTTAAAGCATCTTTGGCATGGATGTCAAATACCTCTCACTCGTTCTTTAATAAAGAGCTTCATTCCTCAAAATCCAATTTTTCCATTTAAGCCTCCACCTATCTTATCTACTGCCATTTCTACGGACAATTTATTTAGAAGCCTTAATTGTATATGATAACATAGAATAAAATTGCTTGCCTCCTCTGTTTATTAATAAAATAATGAAAAACCTCTTAGATGTTTGTCTTATTTAGCACGAAGCACATGCAAAAGGTTTTAGTCCTCCAGACAAGGAAGAAAAAATCCCAAAACATTTAATGGTTGCTAGAATCACATCAAACAGCAAAACGTTTTCATTTCATGGACGGGAAGGGGTAACGTAACAAACATGATCGACATGGCAATACACCAGTCGCTCCTCCCTTATTTGGGGTCACTGGCTCCGGGGAGGGGACTGAACGAGCTCTTCAGAGCACTTGGCCACAGAGACTGCGAAAAACGGTTATCAAACATTTCTGTGGTATGCTAATTGCATGTGACAGCACGATGTACACTCATCGTCAAAAAAATAGTTGCACCCAGAAGGAAGCAACCGACAGGTTGCTTCCTTCTGCGTTGCATGGCATCCCAAATGTGTTCTATCACGTTCAGATCTGGGGATTTGGGTGGGAATGGCAACACCCCAAACTCAGATAAATGCTCCTCTAACCATAATGTGGTGTCCCGACACTTGTGCGCAGGTGCATTTTCTGTTGGAACAGGCCCAACCCATCAGCATGAATGCAGGACATAAACGGGTGTACCTCGTCAGAAAGGATGCGCACATAGCGTTGGCCGGTCACACGTTTGCAGACGTACCAGGGGTCCCAGTGAAGTTTAGCTAAACACACCCCATACTATAATGGACCCCCACCAGCCAGTCCAGTTCCCTGTTGACAGATGGTATCCATGGCTTCATGGGGTTTGCGCCACACACGAATCCTTCCATCTGCCCGATACAGTTTGAAACGCGACTCGTTAGACCGGGCCACTTGTTTCCAGTCAACACGTGTCCAGTGGCCGTGTTGTCGTGCCCAAGCGAGGCGCATAGCTCTGTGTCGTGCACCCATCAAGGAGACTCGAGTTGGGCGTCGGTTCCCAAAGCCCATATCGTGCAGGATACGTTGCACAGTCCGGACGCTAATGCTTGTTGAGGCTGCAGCTTTGAATTCCGATGATACCTGCGAGGGTGTTGCACCCCTATTGCGTGAAACGGTTCTTGACAGCCGACGATGGTCACGTTCACCCAATGTCTTTTTACGGCCACACTGGTATCGTAAGTTGGAGGTTTTGCCGGAATTCTTGTAGTCACGGTACACCCTTGCCATGGTCGTCCGTGAAAATTCGAACTTCGTTTCTACCTCCGAAATACTATGGCCCATTTCACGAGCGCCAACTATGACACCCCGTTGAAAATCGCTTAAATCGTTGTTACTTGTCATTCTCATGCCGAAAACAGCTCTGACAGCTGGCAAGGATGTCTATCGCTTTCTATACGTATTGGCGGACGCAACCGAGTACGTGCATAGGTGACGTTGCTATGTATTTTACATAAGCTCGTCTGTACCAGTTTTTCTGGCACTTCAGTGTATATATTTTTATTGCGAGTTTAACGACCACCATGAACAACTCATTGGGCTATATGCAGTCGCCCATCCCTAATTTAGGGCCACTGGTTCCAGGTAAAGGAGAGAGCCAGCGCCGTAAGACAAACACAACATCCATGCCTCACCGGGATCCGAACCCAACTCGGACGAATAATCGGAAGCCACCGCTTAGACCACTGCGCCACCGGGCGGAGGTGAAATGTGCATAAAGATTAGCCAAATTTTCACATTCCACTGGGAGGCTTTTTCAAGGCAATGTAGACATAAAATGACATAAATGTCTATATGCCATGAAGAAGCCACCCAGCAGCGCCGCCCTTAGGGGTATGCGACAGGTGCGGTCGCAAGGGGGCCCCGCTCTTGGGAGAGGGGCCGCGCTCGCATCCTAAAAAAAGAAAGAAAATGAGAGGGAGAGAGAAAGAGCGAATTTCTTATTTCGAATTATTCTAATTTTGTTTTTTAAACTCCGTCTTTTAAAATTTTTTTTAACTTCCATTACTGTACTTAAATTTACCCAAATATCGGCAGCAAACTACAATAATATGTCTAGCGGAACATTAGTATCGAAGCCATATCTTTCAACGTGCACTATCTAAAGATCCTTTCGAGAGTTTTGTATGGTGCAAAAACAACCAACCAACTATCAACGTGCACTAACAGTTATGGAAAAAGTTGTGCTATGTGAGTTATTTAAATCTGATGCCAAAACTGCAGCCGGTGCTTTAAGATACATAAATAAAATTTAGAATCCTTTACCTAATGCCTTCATCCCCTACAGGATGTTACTTACTGTCCTAGTAACGGTGGCAAGCGTAGAAAGAAGCTTCGCATTTATTATTCTTTAATACGGTCGAAACTGGATTATGGTTGTATCGTTTATGGCTCTGCTCGTCGTTCCGTTCTCCGGTCTTTGGATACTATTCAATATCAAGCGCTGCGTCTTTGTACGGGAGCATTTCGAACATCCCCAATTCCCAGCCTTTATGCTGACGCGAACGAACCATCGCTTGAATTACGCCGTCTGAAGCTGTCTGTTCACTTTTACTTAAAACTTCGATCTCTTCCAGACCATCCTTTGTATGATGCAGTTTTCCATCCCCAGCATGCTCGTTTATTTGAGAACCGGCCCTCGTGCATTCCAACCTTCGGTCTTCGTATGGCGCCCGTAGCCCGTGATGCAGGGCTCGACTTGTCACTGGTTGGAGAGACCAGGGGCTTTGGGGATCCTCCATGGCACCCACTTGGTGTCATGGTTGACACCACCTTTACATCTTTGGATAAATCATCAACCCCTGAGTCAGTGTACCAGCAGCTCTTCGCTGAATACTGTTCTCTCAATTCAGAATACACTCCCATTTTCACTGATGGCTCCAAGATGCATGGAGTCGTTGGATCCGCGGCTGTCTGTGTAGACGACGTCTCTGTTGCGCGGATCCCAGCAGAGGCCATGGTCTTTTCGGCGGAGATGCATGCTGTCTATCTCGCCCTTCTCCATGTTTTTTTTTTTTTTTTTGATTGGAGGTTTAACGACCACCGTGAGCAACTCAATGGGCTATAAGCAGTCGCCCGTCCCTAATTTTGGGTCACTGGTTCCAGGGAAGGGAGAGAGCCAGTGCCGTAAGACAAACACAACATCCATGCCTCACCGGCTTCTCCATGTTCAGTCGAGTTCTTATCATCGTGCTATGGTCTATACGGATTCCTTAAGTATCTTCCAGTCTTTGTCATGTGCGGATTGCCGTGACCATCCTTTTCTCTTGGATGTGAGACAACTGCTTCGTCGTTTGCTCGAGGCCGGTTTTCAGGTTCAGTTTTGCTGGATTCCTGGGCATATTGGAATCTCGGGTAACGAGTGTGCTGATGCGGCTGCTAGATCTGCTTCCTCTTTGGTCGCACACCCTTGCCACTGTTTCACCGGGATTTCCGCTTTCCTGTTCACGATCATATCAAGCGAACGTGGCAGGGTCTGGGGGACCAATAGGTGGAAAATAAACTGCATCGTATTAAACCTATTCTTGGAATCTGGAAATACTCATATCGTCAGAACCGTAGCGAGGAAATGGTGCTTGCGCGTCTCCGCATCGGGCATTGTCGTTTCACTCACCGCTTTTTGCTGTGTGGCGACACTGCGCCGATGTGTGAGACGTGCAATTGCAGACTCACTGTCACTCATCTTCTGTGTAGCTGTGTTCGTTTTCGTGATGTACGTTTTCACTGCTTTCATTCTCATTTGTTGACCGAGGACGCCGCTACGCTGTAGCGGCTCCTAGACGACGACTGCGATACCACCACTGTCTTCTCATTTTTAAAACAAATTGACCTTTTTAAACGTATCTAGATTTTAGCCCTTCCATCATTCTCATCTTTCACTTTTACTGAATCAGCCAGTTTTTAAGCATTATAAAACGTTTTTAATACTGTTTGTTTGTTTTGTGTCTGGCGCTCTTTGGTCAAACATGGCCCTTGCGCCATAAAAGACAACCAACTAACTATCAACGTGCACTGACAGTTATGGAAAAAGTTGTGCTATGTGAGCTATTTCCATCTGATGCCAAAACTGCAGCCGGTGCTTTAAGATACATGAATAAAATTTAGAATCCTTTACCTAATGCTTTCATCCCCTACAGGATATTACTTACTGTCCTAGTAACGGTGGCAAGCGTAGAAAGAAGCTTTTAACGCTTGAAGCTGATTAAATCTTATTTAAGATCTGTCATCTCAAGAAAGATAGTCTTTGGCAACTTTGTCAATTGAACAGGATAAAGCAGGCAAAATAAATTTTGATGATTTAATAGATGACTTTGCTGGGATAAAAGCGCTAAAAGTCTAGTTCTTATAAGGTGAGTTCAATAATGTAAGTACTGTCTCATAATAGGTAGAGACGAAGCCACTGTGGGGGAGGGACGTATGCTGCTGTACTTGTTTTATTTAGATCATTTAAGACATTTACATAATATCAGTAGTGTTCAAAATATTTAAAATGCTGTGCTTCGTTATTGGTTAATTTTCAAACGTCTGGACGTTTCATTAAACTGTAAAGATAACTGTAATAAACTATGTTTTAAGTCTAGTGTAGTGGAGGGAGGTTAAAGCAAGGGCCCCACGGCTGCCAAGGGCGGCTATGCCTCACAGTGAAGTGTGTGAAAGCTTGGCGAATATTTATGCTTTTTACAATACGAAAATAAACGAATTTACTACGCTATAAGCGTCCCTTGAGTACGTCATTAACTAGATTTTAACCACATTTCTAAATGAAACAGGAGGTTGTAAGACCCACTAAAAGTCTATCTAATTGCTTTTTGTTCTTTATATGAACATATAAGTTTCACAGTGGTATTTTCTGATATGGATGTGCATGGATGTTATCTCCAATAGAAACATTGGGGAGGGGGTTTGATTGATTGATTGGAGGTTTAACGACCACCGTGAGCAACTCAATGGGCTATAAGCAGTCGCCCGTCCCTAATTTAGGGTCACTGGTTCCAGGGAAGGGAGAGAGCCAGTGCCGTAAGACAAACACAACATCCATGCCTGACCGGGATTCGAACCCGGACCCCGTTCGGGCGAATGATCAGAGGCCAACGCCTTAGACCACTGCGCCACCGGGGCGGCGCAAGGTTTTTCCATAAGTTTCGCATGTGGTGGCAGCAAAATGCAGGTATGTTTTTGTTTTTTTGGATTGGAGGTTTAACGACCACCGTGTGAGCAACGTAATGGGCTATAAGCAGTCGCCCGTCCCTAATTTAGGGTCGCTGGTTCCAGGGAAGGGAGAGAACCAATGCCGTAAGACAAACAAAACATCCCTGCCTCGCCGGGATTCGAACCCGTACCTTTTCGGACGAATGATCAGAAGCAATTGCTTAGACCGGTGCAGCCAAGTACGTATGTTCTCATATGCATTACAAAAAAAATGGTTGCATGTGGCCTCCAAATAAAGGTCTCTTCTGCATTCCGGGTGGCGCAGTGGTCTGAACGCTGGCTTCTGACCAGTGGTGCAAGATGGGTTTGTGTTCGAATCCCGGTGAAGCATGGTTGGGCCGCCCCGGTGGCGCAGTGGTCTAGGCGATGGCCTCTGATCATTCGTCCGAACGGGGTCCGGGTTCGAATCCCGGGGAGGCATGGATGTTGTGCTTGTCTTACGGCACTGGCTCTCTCCCTTCCCTGGAAACAGTGACCCTAAATTAGGGACGGGCGACCGCTTACAGCTCATTGAGTTGCTCACGGTGGTCGTTAAAATTCCAATCAAAAAAAAAAAAAAAAAAAAAAAAAAGACCACTGCGCCACCGGCTTTTGGGGACTTCTAGAAAGATAATGAAAGTGCTGTGAATTTAAAAATATGTATGAAGCACCTGCTTGCCGTAGTGGTCTAAGCGATGGCTTCTGATCATTCGTCCGAGATGGGTCCGGGTTCGAATCACGGTGAAGCATGGGTGTTGTGTCTGTCTTACGGTGCTGGCTCTCTCCCTTCCCTGGAACTAGTGGACCTAAATTAGGGTAAGGAGAGTGCTTATAGACCAATGAGTTTTTTTTTTGATTGAGTGTTTAACGACCACAGTGAGCAACGCAATGAGTATAAGTAGCCGCCCGTCTCTAATTTAGGGCCACTGGTTCCAGGGAAGGGAGAGAGCTAGTGCCGTAAGACAAACACAACATCCATGCCTCACCGGGATTCGAACCCGGACCCCGTTCGGACGAATGATCAGAGGCCATCGTTTAGCCCACTGCGCCACTGGGGCGGCGAAGCGGTGTTTATTTGAAGTCTGCGTATTCGAGTTGCGTTGTTACGAGAGATTTAGTGTCTTTTTTTTTTTTTTTTTTTATTGTAGGTTTAACGACCACCGTGAGCAACTCAATGGGCTATATATAAGCAGTCGCCCGTCCCTAATTTAGGGTCACTGGTTCCAGGGAAGGGAGAGAACCAGTGCCGTAAGACAAACACAACATCCATGCCTCACCGGGATTCGAACCCGGACCCCGTTCGGACGAATGATCAGAGGCCATCGCTTAGACCACTGCGCCAGATTTAGTGTTGGAGTTAATCAAGTTTTCTGCTTACTGACGTTTATTAGCTTTAAAATATTAGTGCTGTTTTGAATTACTTCTTCATGAATAGTGCTTATGAGATATTGACGGAATAGAAGGAAGAACTGTAAGTAATTATTTCCTGAACTTTATTTGAGTGACTCCTGTTTCACTTACAATGAGTGGATGAGAAGAACTGACTATATAGTGTTCAGTAAGCCACGCTTCAAAAGAAAGCTGCAACGTTCCAAGATATCTGAGCTTATGTTTCTTTGGCAAATTGAACAACTCTATGTAATAGTTACCTCTCAAGACGACCATTTTCCACAGAACTCTGGATGACCTTGTTAGACAGGTTAGGGTGGGGGGCAAAGGCCAATCTTGCCCCCTCAAAAATTTTAATGGGGGTCAGTGCTTCCCTAATATTTTTCGTCCTGTTCAATGTTTTTGTTTTTTCCGTGTTTGTCATTCTCGAAACCGCGTTTTTTTTTTTTTTTTTTTTTTTTGATTGGAGGTTTTACGACCACCGTGAGCAACTCAATGGGCTATAAGCAGTCGCCCGTCCCTAATTTAGGGTCACTGGTTCCAGGGAAGGGAGAGAGCCAGTGCCGTAAGACAAACACAACATCCATGCCTGACCGGGATTCGAACCCGGACCCCTTACGGACGAATGATCAGTGGCCAACGCCTTAGACCACTGCGCCACCGGGGCGGCAATCCGCGAGTTTTTTTTTTTTTTTTGATTGGAGATTTAACGACCACCGTGAGCAACTCAATGGGCTATAAGCAGTCGCCCGTCCCTAATTTAGGGTCACTGGTTCCAGGGAAGGGAGAGAGCCAGTGCCGTAAGACAAACACAACATCCATGCCTCACCGGGATTCGAACCCGGACCCCTTACGGACGAATGATCACAGGCCAGCGCCTTAGACCACTGCGCCACCGGGGCGGCCAATCCGCGAGTTGAAATATTTCTACAGAGAAAAAATGTTTTCCATGCTATCGTGCGCTGTGCTAATTGCAAAACACGCATTTCTCTCCTTTATAGAAATGTATTATTCTTTATAAGATGGACGAAACTCCACCTCATGTGACCAAAGCGATTTACTTCCAAAAAAATCATATATATAGTTTAGTAGAGCTCTCCTCCGTGCCACACAAAAAAACAAAAAAAAAAAAAACTTTACGTATATATATTTACGCAATAAGAAAATTTATGACATCTGAACAAACAACATTTCATGTGATTCACGTGTTAGTGATCATCAACGATCAACTGCATCACGTGCTTTAAGATTTGGAACAGGATAAGGATGACGTTAGAAACGTGTAGCTATTTGAGAAAACGACGCTGATTTTATTGATTTGAAAAATTCCGCACGCAATCACCGCGTGGAGACGAAATTCTAATTTATTTCGTGCAGCTGCACCTAAATAATTCGAAGTCATTTATATTTTGACTCTCTTCGAATAAACAAGCAATTTATATTGTGGTTCAATTGTCTCAAAACATCGAAAATATGCCTCCCGAAAAATCTACTAAAGAACTAGCTTCCCAGAAGCAGCAGTAGCAAAAAAAAAAAAAAAAAAAAAAGTCGAAAGGCGGAGCGAGAAAGAGCTCGTCGGGGAAAGTATGACTATTGCCAAAAAGAATGCGATCGGAATCGCCATCGCTTGGCAAATATGAGTCCTCAGACGTTAGAAAAAGTCGGAATATATCTGCCTGAACCGGTGTTTAGATACGGTCATCTGTATGTGGAAATGTCAAGAGTACGACGTTGTGAAGATAAAAATAGTTCATGGAAAATTCATGCAGGGTTCACAGCCAGTGTACACGAAAAATGTTGTGTACAATGAAGTATCAATGAAATAGGGACTCAAGATTTTGTAAAACACATGGCAGACGGACAGGCAAATAGACGGATGGACAGGGAAGCAATGGAAGATCAAGCTCCTCCCGCTGCAACCTGGGTAACGCCAAAAAAATCTTCTGAGTCTTTTTTGCTATAAATAAATAATTAATTTAAAAAATTACTCTGGATATCGTATTTTTCCTCCGTCATTACTGACGAGCTTTCACCTATATTTAATAAATAACTTAAAAACATTGTTCTGGATATCTTATTTTCCCCCGTCATTATTGACGGGCTTCTTTTTTTTTTTTATTGGAGGTTTAACGACCACCGTGAGCAACTCAATGGGTTATAAACAGTCGCCCGTCCCTAATTTAGGGTCACTGGTCCCGGGGAAGGGAGAGAGCCAGTGCCGTAAGACAAACACAACATCCATGCCTCACAGGGATTCGAACCCGGACGACTTTTTTTGATTGAAGGTTTAACGACCACCGTGAGCAACTCAATGGGCTATAAGCAGTCGCCCGTCCCTAATATAGTGTCACTGGTTCCAAGGAGGGAGAGAGCCAATGCCGTAAGACAAACACAACATCCATGCCTCACCGGGATTCGAACCCGGACCCCTTTCGGTCGAATGATTTTTTTTTTGATTGGAGGTTTAACGACCACCGTGAGCAACTCAATGGGCTATAAGCAGTCGCCCGTCCCTAATTTAGGGTCACTGGTTCCAGGGAAGGGAGAGAGCCAGTGCCGTAAGACAAACACAACATCCATGCCTGACCCGGACCCCTTACGGACGAATGATCAGAGGCCAGCGCCTTAGACCACTGCGCCACCGGGCGGCCCGACGGGCTTTCACCTATATTCAATAAATAATAAAAAAAAATTGCTCTGGACATCATATTTTCCCCCTTCATTATTGATGGGCTTTTATCTATAATAAACAACGAAATAAGTAAAAACGTTTTCCTCCATATTCAGCATTGCTCATTTGATAAGAAATTTGATTGCCAGCTCCGTATATTATTTGACATGTTGTCGTGATATGTGGTAAATATTTAAAACAATTAACAGAAATAAAATAAATAAATAAAAATACAGAAATGTATAATTTCAGCGCTTTTATCTATTTTTTGCCCTTCTCGTTCTTTGAGTAACCGCACTAATTTCCCATATTTTTTTTTTATAAACATTTAGAAATAAAATCTCGATGGATATTTTTTGAATTTTAGTCTTAAAAATATTAATATTCAGCAGAAGGATATTTCTGTTTCCTTGCTGAGGGGGCAATTACAATCTCGTAGTTTATCTTTTTGCCCTTCTTTTTTGATTGGGGGTTTAATGACTACCGTGAGCAACTCAATGGGCTATAAGCAGTCACCCATCCCTAATTTAGGGCCACTGGTTCCAGGTCAGCGGAAGCTTTGTGCACATCCTACAAGGAGTGTTCAAATGAAAAGGTACGAAACGACACTGTGGGTATAAATGAAGACTTTATTCAAAGTATACACCATAGCACAACGATCCCATTGATTAACGAGCCGAAGGATTCCTTGTTCCCAGAATTCCTGTGGCCGTGACGAGACCCAGTCCTGCACAGCGTCCTTGAGTTCGTCGTCCGAGTGTAAGCGCTTCCCTTTCAGATGTTTTTTCAGGGGACCAAATACATGGAAATCGCAGGGCGACATGTCCGGGCTGTAGGGGTGGATGGTCAAGCTGCTCCCACTGAAACTTGGCCAGTTCCGCGTGTGTGACCCTGGAGACGTGGTGACGCGCGTTATCATGGAACAGAACACCTTCCGCTGTCAGAAATCGGATAACGCCTCGCTGCTCCTCAATCGTCGAATTTTGCAATGTGAACGCCATCCTGTCCTCGCACGCACTGCCGCGTCAATTGGACGGCGCTCTTTATAAGAGCCTCTGCTCTCTCCTGCGCATGCGGCCTCCCGCGCATGCTCCGATCCACGCCGGTGACTCCAATCGCATCCCTAAATGTGTCGCTACGTTCTCCCATAGAGGCATAGGCAAATATGTTAACGGTTACGTTCTTATGACGTTTCGTACCTTTTCATTTGAACACCCCTAGTATGTCTGGGGCTCCCTTGATTAAAATTTTCACCCAACAGTTGAAAAGAATATTTGCTGGTAAATATTTTTTTTGCAAGCAATGTTTCTAGTAGTAAATCATTAAAATACATCTCACATGCTAGTAACTTTATAGCCAATGTGGCTTGTAATAGACGAGCATTCACACCACTTCTACTTCCCCGCATCCGTAGAGCTTACAGCTGTGACATTAATTACTCTGGAATTATTTTTTTGCTTTGTAGTATCATTTACAAAACAAATAACTATCCTCCCAGAGATATAATTTAAAACCCATAGTCTACCATAAATTTAATGGAAATGATGAACCGATGGTGGTTTAAGCTGTAATCCCTCACAAAATGTTGCAGCTGATAACTCACATTGGGGAATAAATTATTGCAACAGTCCATGTGAATTATTACAAGTCTTTAAATAAAGTAGTGTCGTTTGAACTTTTTCCGTATTTTCACTTATGTGAAAATAAACCCTACATAATTATGAATATTGATTCACAAATCTTGTTCTCCCAAAACTAATATTAATAAAAATATTTTTAGTAAATTCTACATGTTTTGTTGAAATGCTTTTCATGTATAATATACCGTATTGCTCCGAATATAGGCTTTTTTTTTTTTTTTTTTTTTTGATTGGAGGTTTAACGACCACCGTGAGCAACTCAATGGGCTATAAGCAGTCGCCCGTCCCTAATTTAGGGTCACTGGTTCCAGGGAAGGGAGAGAGCCAGTTCCGTAAGACAAACACAACATCCATGCCTCACCGGGATTCGAACCCGGACCCCTTACGGACGAATGATCAGAGGCCATCGCTTAGACCACTGCGCCACCGGGGCGGCGAATATAGGCTTCACGCGTGATATGAGGTCTCAAGGAAAAACAAACCATACCTACATGTTATTACATGAGCGTGATTATAAGTCACACCCCATTTAAAAAAAAACCATTAAAAATGTATGAATAAAATATTTAAGAAATACTTGGTAATATTTAACATTTTGAATTGGCAGTAGGACATTAAAAAAATGGCTTTTTCTAGCTTTTGTGGCTGCAAAATAATCAATTATATCGTCAAAACTTAAATCTGCTGTTAAATCACTTTTAATGGACAGTATAAGAAGAGCATCAATTGACTCTTCTTTTAAACTTTAATGCTTTGTTCTTTTCAGAACCGTAAACGAGCGTTCGTTTGAACAGTTGGAAATTGGTATTGGTAAAAAAATCCCGAGGCATGTGTCAACAATGGGAAAAATATAAACTAAATTCAAGTCCCTTAACTTCCCATGGCAAGTGAGGGGATCTGTGCTCTCAGTGAATGAATTGTTTCATCAGGATTCGAAACTGAAGGAACTCTTCAGTAGTCTTCTTCAAGTTCATTTGAATACTGCTTTTGCAACATTTCAACTGCTTCCATCACATTGCTTAGGTCATTCTTGTAGACAAATCTAAATCTTGAGTCCAATTCTTCATACGACTTCTTTCTGGTTTGCAACTGTGAAACAAGATTGTCACATATTACGTAAAAAGTTGAGTGATGAAGGATCTCGATTATTAAAAACGTCTGGAGTTGATGAATCATCTAGAAGTCGGTTCTTGGGTATTTTCTTCCTTCTTGAGAATTCATAATCAATTTCTCTCCCTAGCAACTGGTTGGATTCTTTCTCGAACAGTTCGAAATTTTTTCTGACGAAATTCAGGATGAAGTCAATATTTGACTCGTATAACGATAAAACTAACGACAAATTGCCCATGGAAGATTGAAAGGGAAGTGCTCACTTTGTTGATTCGTTGCAATATTGTCCCAGATAATTGTTAACAAAGCAGTCTTTTTTTTCATTAATTTGGCATGAAGAGACTTAAAAATATATTTGGTTTTTGGAGGTAGTTTGGAGGCCCCACAAAATCTGAGGCCCTGGGGAGAGCCAGTGCCGTAAGACAAACACAACATCCATGCCTCACCAGTATTCGAAAACAAACTCTTCACGGACGAATGGTCATAAGCCAGCCCTTAGACCACTGCGCCACCAGGGCTGCCTTTTGCCCTTTCTTTCTCCTCCTAACAAAAGAAAAGACAAGCCCCTCCCACGTTTGATCTCTTCACACCTACCCCCTTAATAATTTGGTGAAGTTGGCGTCCCTGGACAGGTTTCACTGTACTATATGTATTTAATAAAAGTTCTTTTGCAGAGTGAAAGATGAACCTACACACAGTGAATTTTTATTTGATATGATCAAAAATTCAGCAAAGTACACCTTTGCTTGGCCTCTGCCTTACTTCACTAAAGATGTATAGCAACATGATTCGTTCTGAAAAGGACTTATCACATGTGAACGAAAAGAAAAAAGTCAACAATACAAAATAATTTAATATGCACATAATCTCTCCTAAACAATGAACAAATTAATAACATACACTGACTAGGGAATTTTGATCGCATATTCCATGATAAAACACTGATGTCTATAACGTACAAACCAGCAGTTTCATTAAATGGTCCACAACTGAGAAATTTCTACAATCGAAATAACAAAGTAAATAGTGGAATGATACAGTACATCAGAATACGCCATAAATAACATATGCAGTTTAGAACAATGGGGCATCACTTTCAAAATACCAACAACATGCATTTATGAAGCATACTATGAGAAATATATATATATATATTACTATATAGGCACATCCTTTGCATAGGATAGTTATGGCATTACATAAAGACAACTTTTTAAAAATAATAACAACCACACTTGAAATACTTAATAAAAAATCAATATTTTCCTAAATAACAAATTAAAAAACAATGAAAACAAATACATAAGATCAAATCCAAACACAAAGAGTTTATGAATTACTCTACTTCCAGCAGTTCATGATTTCAGGGTGAATAATTTTATTTCGTTGTACCTGTCAAGCAGAAGAAAATCATAGATTTTTTTTTTATTTCGGCATTCTAAATTATTAAGTGAATGTGTACGTTTAATTTCTGAAAGATTTAGTGAGCCACAAATCCACTTTGGTATTTTCAGCAAATACACACACCTGCTAATAAGAAAGTTGTAACCATAAGAATCCGAGAACTATTTAGAAACAAATACCATAAAGGGGCATTAATGTACTACTACTACTATCAAGTAGAGCTGGAACACCCAGCAGTGGACCAAAAGTAACAGTTTTGGGTCTGGATTCGAATCCAGATAATACACAGATGGTATGTTTTTTTATTATTAGAGGTTTAACGACTACCGTGAGCTACTCAATGGGCTATATAAGCAGTTGCCAGTCCCTAATTTAGGGCCACTGGTTCCAGGGAAGGAGAGCCAGTGCCGTACGACAAACACAATATCCATGCCTCACCGGGATTTGAACCTCTTTCGGACGAATGATCAGAAGCCACCGAGGGGCGATGTTATGTTGTCTTTTACCTCTTTGCAATATCGTAACTGGGAACCCGAACTGCATGCACCTTAACTTTCATGCTTATCCCAAACTCACGACTTTCCTTAAAGGGTTTGCTTAATATCTAAAGACCACTAAAAAACAACAGAGGGATTCATCTTGAAGTTACAAATTGAAAAAAGTTGTCCAGTTACAAAAATGACATGTGTATTGCATTTCACTCCTTGAAGTCAACCTAACTCCATGAGCAGCATTTAAGGGGAGAAATGAAGTCATTCCTAATATAAACATGCTGATTCCAGAGAAATAGTGCAAAAGTAATGAAATCAAGCAAAACAGCAAACATTGCCGGCCAGGGCTCAGTTAACTAGGGCTGGCTCATCGCTTTGAGTTCTGGTCGCTGAAGCGGTCCTCGAATGAGCCACTCAGTGACGTCATGAGGATGCATGCCACTTGTCAGTGCGCGATGTAAAACGCTCAGTAGATGCTCTAAATCCATTCGCATTAGTTATCTGCTGTTTGTTTGTATTTCTGACATAGAATTTTTTTATTTAATTTCTCTAGCACATTGCTTTCGTACAATGGCTTCCAGTGCTGTTGCTAAGTGCCGAAATACAAGCAGGAATACGAAAGGGTGAAACATAATTTTTCACTGTTTCCCTCGAAACGACCGAGTAGTTACAGAAGGTAAGTCGAAAGTTTTGCAATATTTGCACAAACGCATGTGCTGCGGCGAGTATGTAACGCGTTTAAACTAATTCAAGTCGCGCACTGCAGTCAGTCGAAAAGGATATAAAGTGGTAATCGTTACATAAATAAAAACATCGTTTATGTACGATATTTAATGTTAAAAGATGAAGAATGTTTACAATTAAAAACCCACTAGTACATTCGGGGTGAAATTCACCCCGTCATCAAGCGGAACAGAGCTTATGTGATACTCGCGCAAATTTATAAGAGTACAGCAATGCACCACGGGTAAAGGTCTCAAGCGTCACAAGATTGTGACCATCGCAACCGAGCAAACACACTCGTGTAATTTCCAACATCAAAACATTCACATGTTAATACAGAGATTTTGTTACATTATTGAAGGCTATTGTCAAATTCATATGTTGTTTTTAATCGCTGTAATTTGAAGTTCAAATTAACTATGCTATTTTTTCCAAATTTTTGATATGTCCACAGGTGTATTGTCATTACATCTGGCCCCCAGGGCTTAATGTACAGGCTTTCAAACAAGGTGTAGTGAGTGTACGTGCGCTGGAGTGTCCAACAGTCTGATTGTAATGTTCCATTTACAACATTCCTAGATAACGCCGTATTACTGCGGTTGGTTCGGATATCATATTTGCGTTCCGGTACACGAATACCCAAGCTTCTCTTTGCGGACCCTACGTAGTTGCTAACATATTCATCTGTTATTCGCTTGAGGCTATATCTTCCATCCCACATAAGGTAGTCGAGTGCGATCCAACCAGAACAACCTGCGCAACGTTGACCAGATTAAAGAATGCTTATACATTTTCTGAAGCTTTTCCCAAATCGTTCACCCCCCCAACGCTTGTGCCCGATATCTTTGGACGCCTTAAACTGCATAAGGAGGTGTTACCTATTAGGCCTTTGAAGCACTTGCCCTATATTTGGCCAAGTTAGCAGAGAGCTCACCTTTTTCTATCAAAAGCTACACTAAAGCAATTGAAAGGATCATAATGATTCAGCCACATGTTGGTCCTTTCATACTTGCCTCTCTGGATATAGTTTCACTATACCCTAATGTACTTATGGACGCCACCCATCGTATTATTGAGGCTAAACTTGCTGAAATTCACGTTCCCACCTCCGAAATTTCTTCCATTATGAACGCACTTCGTTTAGTTAAACAACGTTCATATTTCAAATTCCTTGACAAAATTTACATGCAGACTGAGGGTTCGTCCATGGGACCCCCTCTCCACGGTGTTAGCAGAAATTCTGCTACAATACATTGAAAACAAAGTTCTCAATGAATTTCCTCTAGTCCCCAGCTTATACCTTAGATACGTGGACGACGCCCTCGAGTTTTGGCCTCACTCACAGGATGACTTAAATCAATTCGCCGACGCACTCTCGTCAGTATTTCCCACTATCGGGCTCACGATAGAACTTGAATCTAATTTCTCACTGCCTTTTCGCATATCCCGTGATCCAGAAACTAATTTCCCGTTTATCGCAAGCCAACTAATTGCAATAGTCTTATTCCGTTTAACTTTTCACATCCAATTCCACAACAATTATCTGCCATCAACTTTCTTATTAGAAGAGCCTTCACGCACTCTTCAAGTGAAAGTCATTTACAGTCTGAGATGAAGTTCATTTTCGTGTTGGCGGACAAACATGGTTATCCAAGAACTTTGGTCAACAGAATATACCACAGAACAATAAATCCATCAGTATCAAAGCTTAACAAAATATTTGTGGGGGCATTGGACCAGCACCCACACATCACGAACGTGCTATCACGTATGTGCTCAAAACATGATATACAGTTTGGTACCCGATCAAGGAATCTTATATCGCTTATTAAAAAAGATCACGCAACAACTGACATAATGAGAAAATGGGGAGTGTATAACATTCCAATGTTGGACTCGTCAACAGGTGAATATGTTAGCAACTACGTAGAGTCCACAAAGAGAAGCTTGGGTATTCGTGTACAGGATGACATATATGATATCCGAACCAACCGCAATAATACCGCATTATCTAGGATTGTTGTAAATTGAACATTACAACCAGACTGGGCGAACGCTGTACACTCACTACACCTTGTTGAAAGCCTGTACATTGAAGCCCTGGGGGACATGTTGTAATGACAATACACCTGTGGACATATCAAAAATTTGGAAAAATCACGTAGTTAATTTGAACTTTAAATTACAGCAATTAAAAACATGTGAATTTGACAATAGCCTTTAATAATGTAACAAAATCTCTGTATAATTATGTGAATGTTTTGATGTTGGAAATTACACGAGTGTGTTTGCTAGGTTGTGAAGGTAACAATCTTGTGACGCTCGTGACCTTTACCCGTGTTGCATTGCTGTACTCTTATAAATTTGCGCGAGTATCACATAACCTCTGTTCTACCTGATGACGGGTGAATGTCACCCCGAAAGTACTAGTGGGGGTTTTAATTGTAAATATTCTTCTTTTAACATTAAATACCGTACAAAGACGGTGTTGTTATTTATGTGACATTGTACGAAATTGCTTTTACCTTTACATGGTAATCGTTGCTGGGAACAGCATTGCATGTCGTTGTTCTGTCTGTGGTTGGGATGCCTAAAAGATGAACACCCAAAACCGGCTAATTAGGGAACTTTTGCTTTACGAGTTTGAAATCGGCCATAATGATGCTCAAGCAACATGAAACACTTGTCATGCGAAAGGGGAAGGTTCCGTGGACAACAGCCCCGCAACCAGATGGTTCAAGAAATTTCGCTCAGGTGACAGAAACCTCGACGATCAGTCAAGATCAGGTGGGCTACGAACCGTGGATTCGGAGGCCGTAGAGGTAAATCCGACAACCAGCACTCGGAGATTATCAGGCGAGCTGGGCATATCACAGACCACCGTGGTTCATCCCCTTTAGAACCCCGGCAAGGTCTACAGGAGCTGCCTCCAGCTGAAGCAAACCGCAGAGTGGAAGTGAGCACGAAACTCCTAGAAAACCCACGCGATATACGTTTTATCAATTGTTACGTGCGATGAAAAGTGGGTCTATTTCCGTAATCCTAACACACAACGGCAGAGGTTGAGCCCGGGCCAGCTTCCGGAACCTGTTGCCAAACCTGGGCGCTTCGAGCATAAGGTGGTGATCTGCGTCTGGTGGAATTTCGAGGGGATAATCCATTACGAATTTGTTCCAGACGGTCGGACTATTAACGCCAGCCTCTACTCTGATCACCTGGAGCGGATGTATGCGGTTTTGGACAAGTAACCGTCACTAGTGAACAGAAAGCGCGCTCTCCTACAGCAGGGCAACGCTAGGCCTCATACCGCGCGAACGACCCGGGCAAAACTTCAGGACATCGAACTGATGCTAAACCCAGCATATAGTCTGGACCTTGCCTTGTCGGATTATTACTTGTATCGGTCCATGGCCCACTTCCTTCGCAGGCCGTACTTCAACCACCAAGATGAGGTGGCAGCTGGGGTGAAGGAATTCTTCGCCTCGATGGACAAGAACTGGTACCTCCGCGGTATAGAAGAACTAGCAGACAGATGGCTAAAGACGGTGCAACAGGATGGCCTATACTTTGAATGCTAGGTAAAGGTACGTATTAAGATATAAAATAATCCAATTATTGCAAAACTTTCGACTCGCCCTCTGTACAAAAGACTGGGTTAACAGTTGTTGCAGAGTGGATTCTTTTAATGAGAAAAATGCCAAGATTTGCAGTGAGCAATTTTGAAATAGTAAGTGCGAAGACGATGTGATGAATTGCCTACTTAGTTTACCAGTGAAAAAGATATTGAAATCTTCGGCTATACCAACTGTCAATTTATCAAGATGAAACGTTGAAAATGTCACTGCAAGAGGTGAAAGACAAAGAAAGAGAAAAATACTGCACGATGCTTTTGATAGACTTAAAAATCTTAGTCCCCAAAAAGGTCATTTTGAAGAAAACGTGGCCGCTTTCAACCTGCATCAGATGAAGAGACAGTTTTCTGCGTGAAATGTGATACGTTTAAAAAAAAAAAAAAAAAAAAAAAAAAGAAAAAAAGTAAATTTTTTAAAAGACAATTTGTCAATAATGGAAAAAGAGCTAAACTTACTGAAAACTTGAAAAAAGGATATTTTAAAAAAGCTTTTATCGCAAAGCCAGAAGACGGAATCGTACGCTCCGGCTCTTATTGAAACAAATCAGAGAACTAAAAATTAAGGTAAAAAACCCAAAATAAGAAAAATCAAAACTTGAAAAAAAAAAAAAAAAAAATGACAAATACATTTAAAACACAAAAACACAGGCAAACTTGCTTGTAGAGTACGGTAAAAGTAGAATTAAATGGAAACCTGAATATCCGAAACGTTTGACAAAAATTACAACGGCCAAGGTAGTTTTTTTTTAACGCATTATTTTTGCGTTTGATGGAAGTAATACACACATACTGTATACGTAAAAGGGGAAACAATGATGTATATTCTGTTTCACTCCTTTTGTTTTTTTAATTCATTTCACAATTTTGTTTCAAATTCGGCAGCTCAGTATTTGTATTTATCATCAGAGTTATCAGCACAGATTAGAGCAAACGTGATTCCTAACACTCAGCGACGAATCCCAGCTACGAGTACACCAGCCGCAACGTCCGGGGACTATTGAATTCTGCCGTACGAGCCAGTCCTTGTATCTAGAGCCCTGAAAATTTGCCAGAAAAGATTGGGCCAAACTCAGATAATTTTAAACTTTTTGTTTCCACACGAGCATCTGAGGCTCTAAGGAGGTGGCCGTCATTAACATAGGTCTACTGGTTCATGGACAGAAGCAGTGCTGAAAGAAAAACATGCTACTCATGCGACATCTTGTACTTGAATTCAGGTCCAGGTGGTACTATTAGCCAAAACGCCCACTCCTGTGACCACTTTGGCAACCAGATCGGCAAGCACTTTATTCACAAGATGATAAAGAGTTTTTCCCTATATGAGCCCCTAGTGAACATAACAAGTAATAAATATTTTAAAAGTACTAGGGAGTTATCACTCAAAGAATTTTAATCTAATTACTAGCATCAATTTGAAGTTGACTTTTTTTCACTATATTTCTTATTACCAGTAAAAAAAACCCACAGAAAACGTTTCCATATTTCTTATTACCAGTAGAAAAAAACTCAATTATAGGAAGAAAATTACCAAAACACCATTAAAATGACATGACTCTTGTTTAAAACTATTCTTCCCTTCCTTTATAATGAATTTAGTTACAAAACTTACAGGGGAATAGCGTTTTTTAGAAAGTAATAAGTGCTAATAGATAAATGAAATTCGCGAAAAAAATCTATTAGTTGAAACATTACGGGAAACAAACTGAAGGACATACTCTGGGTTCAAATAAAAATACACAGATTTAAAGAAAAATCATCCTGTAGGAAGCAATAATACATTTGAGCAGTAAGCTGATGTGATCTTTACATCAGAGAAACAGGAAGACTGTTGAAAAGCTAGAAAAGACATGAAATTATGACGTTCTTGGCATTTCTTTGAAACACTGAACATATTTGTTGTTGTTGCAACCATATAACACCGAAACACAGAAAATCATTTAATTATATTAGAGGGAGACAGAGAGATACAGAGTGACAGATATATGCAGAGGTTATGTCAAAGCTAAATTTGTGTGCAAATACACGATTCCTTCAGGAGTAATGCGAATTTGTATTTAAAAGAATTTACTTTTGAGTACATGAAATTCTTGGTATTTCTTTGAAACACTGAAAACAAAGAATTTCATGCACTCAAAAGCCCATTTTTGTTGCAATCATCTAACACTAAAAATCATTAGATTAGATTGCTAGACAGACAGATAAAGATAAATAGATAGACAGATAAAGAGAGAGAGAAGACAGATACATAAATAGATCAAGTGAGATAGAGGTGGGGAAAGAGGGGATATCAAAGCTAAATTTGTAATCAGAGTACATGATTCCTTCATGATTAGTACAAATTTGTATAAAAAAGACTTACTGAGTACTCGTGAAATTATGAAGTTCCTTAAAACATTGGACACGTATATATATATTTGTTGCAATCATCTAACACAGAAAATAATTTAACCATATTTCAACACACCATTTTGGTTTCTATTTTAAAATCTAAGAAAAGCCGTACAATGCATTTCAGAAAAAAATCTCAGTGGAACATGGTTTTATTGTTACTAAGACTTAGAAAGCTCCTGCATATATTTCGAATTAGGAATTAAAAGGATACTGGGTATATTGCTAAAACAACTGACCACCAACGGACAACTGAAATACTACACTAGATTCCAAGGGAATTCAAAAACATGCAAGTGGGAATCATCCAATCACCTCCCAAGTGGGAGATGATTGGATGAAATTCAAAAGCATGGTAGAGTGACATTGAAAGAGACTGGCTCAAGACATAAAGTTGTGGAAGAGACCTTCATTCAGCAGTGCATTGGTAATGGCTGATAATGATATTGAAATGTGTCTAAAATATTTGCCATGGGCCACCAAATGATAGGTAAAAGATACATTAAAAAAAAAAAAAGAAAAAAAAAAAGAACAATGTCATGAACACTTTAACATGTTAAATGTTTTAAAATTTTTACAATCATTTGAAAATGATTTCAAGTACATTAATGGAAAACATGTACCTTTAATGGATTAGTAAGAAAAATTTAACATAGTAGCAACATATTACTGTATCAAAACAAACAATATCATTAGAATGAAAATACATAAAAGTTTAATAGCGCTTCATGAAAGAAGTATTAATGTAGTGCCAATAAGACTGTTCAGCACAGAAAAATCTGTGGATTATGAAAGAACAGAATGCTGTTACCAGTAAAACATACAGTGCTATATGGAATAAAATAATAACCTAGAAGTTTAGAAGTAAAATAATCTAACATGTATTCCCACTTTTTTTAATATATATAAAGCAGTTACCTAACTTACAATAAAAAAGTTTCAGTGAATATATTTAACACTAATAATTTCATGCAAATGAGAGACTGTTGCACAAACACCTTTTGAAACAATTTCAAACTCTTTGGATAATTTCAAATACAACTAAAAGATGTTTAGTTACAATTGTAAACATCCAAAATTTAGCAAATTACAATAAAATATTATTTGAAAATTTTAGAAATTTACAATTTCCAAATACCAAGAAAACATGTTTCATGTTAAAAAAAACCCCCATTATCTGCTAAATAATGCATTTTTCACTTCCAAATGCAATTAAAAAGACAACGAATTCACAACGCATCTCGATACAACCCCCCCCCCCCACACCCGAATTTAATTTATTTAACTTAAACTGTTCATTATGCCATGAAAGAACTAAGCTGAAAACCATACCATAAAGTTTCAAAATTTCTACCTAAGTTTAAAAGACAATTCATACTTAACTTGTGATACTTAATTGGCATTCTTTTAGTGGAAGCACACTATCAGGAAAGCCTTACTGAAACATGCATCACATATTTTAGCAGATTAAGGAGTAAACTTAAAAATACAATGACCATGTTTTAATGGAGGTTTTCTGGACTGTGATAGAAAGATGTTACATTGAGTTTTAATCAAAGGATTTATTTTTAAATACACCAGACTTCTAAAATCAAAAAACGGATTCAGAAGTTTTTTGACAATTTTAAATACCATAATTTCTATCATATAATTTGTGAATTATCTGTTAAAAAAGTAATAAATTTCGGTTTTTGCAGATAAATACCCCACTAAATGAAATAAAAAAAAAAAAAACGTTCTGTGGCATTTTGATCTTTAAAAATCTATATTGTAATTGTGAAGGAGATGGGATGTAACTGAAAATGTACAAAAATGTGTTAACAACAGAAGAAATGCAATGCAACATAAAGCTTTCTCTTCTTCTTCTTTTTTTTTTTTTTTATACAACCATTTTGACAGAAAAAGTGACGGAATGAAGGAGGTATTATTTGCTCTCTTGGAAAACAGCTAAAAACTCAGTAATGCTATCAGCACAAGGCGTTATCATTGCCATTGGTAATAACTTCACGAATCTCATTAATTAAATTTATTGCACAAATCTCATTCATCAGTTTTTGATGCGTTAGTTAAGGGGTTTGTTCAGTCTTCAACTGAAACATTTACATACCACAGATTGATCGTAATTTTTATGGATTTTTAGGTCTAACTAAGGAAGTAATATAATGATAAAAGAATAAAGGATTTTTGCTTTTTATTTACTTTTTAAAATACTTCTATGAATTTTTGTTCTTTACTTACATTAAAAAAACTATGCATTTCTCTACAATATGACCATTTTTTCTTCTTAATTATTTGTACTTCTGGGGTTATCATGTGAATCACGACTTTTCTGTCAAACTGTGGTTTGGGATCAACATCACAGGTGCATACTATATGCCAGAAAATATGATAACTATAACATATTACTATGGAATCGCAAAAAACACAAACTAATTTAGTGTTTGATATCTTAAAAATACTACTTATTATTACGGGGATTACTAAGATGATACTCATTCACCATTGATGCCAATTTATCAGGATTAAGCTTACCAGAGAAGTCCCCAATCATAAAGTATTATTTGAAAAACTTCAGAGAATTAGAAAGAAATTCCATGTTTGACTTGCTCTAGACCTAAAAATTTATGTAATTATACATAGAGTTTTAAAAACAAACAAAAAATTAAAACATCCTTCCCTCCCATTAAGCAAAAAGAAAACAATGTCTTGCTACAGCAGTCTACAGTGTAAACCGCAACTGTGGAAACACCTGAGAAGGAGAAATTGGGAGATACCTTCAAACCAGTGTATCATAACATAAATAAAGCAACTATAACAAAATACACCATTTACCAACAAGTAATTGGACACCCCTGCAATCGACGATATCTGCAATCTTGATACACGTCACGGCCGCCGCCATTAAATATTGTGTGGGAAACAACAACACAACCAGTCGCATGCAAGATGCCACGCAGTTCGAAGCTCTCTGATTTTGAGAAAGGTGTAATCGTCGGGTATCACAGAAATGGCCAATCCATATGTGACATATCCAGCGAGTTGAAGTACCCAAGATTGACAGTGGCCTACGTGATTGGCAAGTGGAAGATAAGAGGTGACTGTCGGAATGTGCCCCGACCCGGCAGACCCACAAAACTGGGAGTTAGAGACCGATGGGTGCTGGCCGGAGAAATTCGGAAGAACCACACTAAATCGATGGGCCACATCCGCGAGGAGTTTCAACAGGCATCCGGGAGTGTTCTTTTGATGAATACCATCCGCAAGGAAGCCCATCTGCTCGGTTATCATGGACGTGCTGCCGCCCACAAGCCTTTGATCACCAAGTCTAATAGCGCTGCTCGGCTAATGTGGTGCAAAGAACGTCGACAGTGGATCGTTGAACAGTGGAAACAGGTTCTCTGGAGCGACGAATCAAGCTTCACCCTCTACCGTTCGGATGGCAGGGTCTGGGTTTGGCGTCTGCCTGGAGAACGCATCCTGCCCGAATGTATTGTGCTGACTGTGAAGTTCGGCGGCGGTGGAATTATGCTATGGGGGTGTTTCTCCTGGTATGGCAAGGGACCCTTGGTCGCAATTCCTGGTAGACTCAACGCCGAGACCTACTGCACCATTTTGGATGACCATGCGCTTTCTACGTTGTAGCAGTTTTACGGGGTGGACCCATGCTACTTTCAGGATGACAATGCCACCTGTCATGTTGCGAGGTTCACCATGGCTTGGTATGGTGACAATGGGGTTAATCAAATGGACTGGCCTGCGCAGAGCCCGGACCTTAACCCTATCGAGCACCTCTGGGACGAGTTGGAGCGTTGACTTAAGGGGTGCCCCCACCGTCCGAAATTGGTGAAGGAACTGATCTGTCTTCTCCAAGCCGAGTGGAAGAAAATACCGCTAGCCGTCGTACAACGCCTGGTTGAGAGTATGCCCTGGAGGGTCGCAGCTGTAATCACCTCTCATGGAGGCTCCACCAACTATTGAAGGTGAATAAACTTCGTTTTCCTTTGCTATCACAGGTGTCCAATTACTTGTTGGTAGATAGTGTATTACCAACAAAACAGGACTTCATATACACATTCAAAGCATCAGATATTCAGTTAATTGGGACTCCATAAAAATTCTTTCCCATCAACAGCACTTGGTGAAAAGGAAGATGGGAGAAAGTCTACAAATTGAATGAAGAGGTGCCACAATTATAAACAGGAAGGCCGGGTATTACCAAACATGTGGCAACACTTACTCTCTTTAAAAGTCAGTCTTGTTCACAGGTTAGTGTGCAACATTAAATTTGACAACAACGATAAATAAATACTGTGGAACATCGGCTACGAATTTCTGAGTTGTATGTTTCACTATTATATGCAATTCTGCATTAGTCTAAGTATTTTACAGTAGTTTCTATCGCTTTTTTAACTCGGTTATACATAATTCATTTATACTTTTTTTTGTGATTATACTTTATATTTGAATTTCATATTATCAAAATACACGGTTTTTTGATTCTTTTGTACAAAGCCCCATATATTGTAATTTTGAGAGAATTTAGACAGTGTTGTTGTGTTTCTTCTTGGTGCAACCAAAGTTGAAACTTAATCACATTAGAGAAGGGTATGTTGCTTACTTTCAGTTTGGATAAAAAATTGGGTTTCTCATTTCATGACTCACACACACATTCCCTATTTAAAAACTGACAAATTTGTGGGACATAACTTTGTGGTTACACTATTTCGTGGCATGGCAGAATAGGATCCTAAATGTAAAATCAATATTTAAAATTGCAGTGTCAAATGGATGCACTTAGAATCTACTGGATAAAAAAAGTTGTTAATTCCTGAGTTTTATACTAAAGCACTGGTCTCAAATTCTTAGTTGTGATGATTTCATTTCACTTCATCTAGAATCAGGATTTCTGTAGACAAATATAGTTGCAAAAGAGAAGTTTGATTTTCATAGGCTTTATAATTTTTGCACACTGTGATAAAATATATTATAACTTTAAACGATTTTTTTTCTTTTGCCACTAATTCCACTTTAAATAAATCATTATTTAAAGCAAACATTTTACAATAGTATTTAACATTTTGAAATTTTGTTTATATGTTTTTTAACATCATTCTCCTTGAAAAACATATAACTGAGGTTTTACTGTATCATCCTAGTATGTTCTTTTAACTCAAACACTAATCCTGTGTATTAATACTAAGTTATATTTTAAAGGTATTTCATCACTAAGATTTGTCATGGCTTCATTAATACACAGGATTAGTATTTGAGTTAAAAGAACATATTTAGTTTTGCTGTTGTTATTAGGTTCCATCGAGTCATGCTGAACTCTTGGTGACTGTATGAACAAAAACTTGCCATCTTGAACTTTTCTCAGCAAGATCTCTCAACTCTCCCATAGTCATTCCACAAATGTATTTGATCCTCCAACCATCTTGTTTTCTGTCTTTCTTTCTTCTGCTTCCCCCAAGGTGAAAATCCTCTAAGTACTTGGTTTCAGTTGAATAAATAAATCCATTATTCTTTCCATGTTAAGCAACGCACAGGAACCGAAAAATTGTTATTCGGCCGCCGTCGGGGAATTGAAACCCGAATATCTCGATATGTAGTCGAGCACGTTAGCCTTACACCACAGCAGCCAATAATTCACGGTGCTATGGGTGTTTTTCTTTTTCATTCAGCATCTGACATCATAAATCCATAAGATGGGCTCAGCTATTGAGACGTGTCTCCATCTGGTGAGTATTAACAGCACTGGCTATATATTAATTATAGCAATTAAATTCAAGGGCGAGATCCAAAGTGAAAATCCCCTAAATACGTGGCATCAGTTGAATAAATAAATTCATCGCTCTTTCCCCGTTAGGCAATGCACAGCAACCGAAAAATTAGTCAGCATCTGACATCATAAATTCTAAGATAGCTGAGCCCATCTTACGGATTTATGATGTCAAATGCTGACTGAAAAAGAAAAACACACATAGTGCCGTGAATTGTTGGCCGCTGTGGTGTAAGGCTAACGCGCTCGACTAGGTATCGAGAGATTCGGGATTCAATTCCCCGACGGCGGCCGAATAAAAATTTTTCAGTTGCTGTGCGTTGCTTAACATAGAAAGAGCGATGGATTTATTTATTCAACTGACGCCACGTATTTAGAGGATTTTCACTTTGGATCTCGCCCTTGGATTTAATTGCTATAATTAATATATAGCCAGTGCAGTTAAAACCCACCAGATGGAGACGTCTCAGTAGCTGAGCCCATCTTATGGATTTATGATGTCAGATGCTGACTAAAAAAGAAAAACACACATAGTGCAGTGAATTGTTGGATGCTAAGGCTAACGCGCTAGCTAGATAGAGAGAGAGATTTGGGGTTCAATTCTCCGATGGCGGCCGAATAACAATTTTTCGGTTGCTGTGCGTTGCTTAACGTGGAAAGAGCGATGAATTTATTTTTTCATGCTTCCTTCAACCTTGCAAAGCATGATCACTTTTTCAAACTCATTATTAGCATGCACCATATGTCCAAAACACACGAGATTTGCTTACAGATCATTGTCGCATGGGAGTGGCTGGGCTTGATTTGGTCAAGTACTGACTGATTAGTTCTTCTTGCAGTTGATGGAATTCTAAGTAGCAGTTTCCAGATCCATAATTCAAAAGCATCTATATTTTTACCCTCACTCTTCCTCAATGTCCAACTTTCACAACCATACATTACCACAGGAAAGACCATTGATTTAACAATTCTAATCTTTGTTCTAGTTGAGATGTCTTTTATCCTTCATAATCTTCTCTAAATTTGTCATTGCTTTTCTCCCTAGGGATAATCTCCTTATTTCTCCAGCACACTGCCCCTCGTTATCTATTCTGAAGCAAAATAAAATAAAATTGTTTACGACCTCCTATTCCTCCCCGTCAGTTATAAAATCTGTAAAGTTGGATAACATGTAGTTCTAACTAAATACTACAACAGCCAGATACAGTAACTATGTGGATTATATATTGTAATTTTTGATGACATACTGTAAAATAATCACCATATAATTCTGTTTCACATGATATAAAGTTTGGAAATTGGCACGACCTTTGTCTTCTTAATATTTAACATTAAACCTTATTTTGCACACTCCACTTTTACTTTCTTGATGAAATGTATTATAGTATGGAATGATAAAAAATCACTTAGTGGTTCAGTTAGGTTTTCAGTAAGATAGATATTGCATGAAACACATATAGGTAAGAGAGGTTGATTTTTTTCACGTCAAATCTTGGAAGGAACCACTCTGTTGTCAATTTACCCTATTTTTAGAACAGGGCAATGTTTCTTACTTAGTGCTAACATCTGTGAGGTTATTCTATTTGAAAAATACCATACGTCTTGTTCACAACAATCACAGTACCTAAATTGGAAAAGAAAATATTTAAAAAAAGGAAGAGATCAAAACAGACAAGAGAGACTGACTGACTTTAAATTTGAAAACCTCAGGTGTTTTCTCACAGAAAAGTCTGAATAGAAGAACATGATGAAAATCTACTTTCATTTATCACAGATTAAAGTAAGCTAAAATTTTGGTGTTATTCTAACAAACTGCAGCAATTGTTTTAAAAATTTAAATGAAAACAATTCTTCGGGGAAGGAGGCAACATTGACAAATATATAAAAACAGGTAAAGGGGGGACTCAACAGTGAAATAATGGGTGCCCAAAAATTTGCACCGAGCTGTACACTTTTAAAAATCTAGAAACCAAATCAATTGTTGTTAGCAAGAGCATTTTTTAAATATGAATTTTACACATTTTTTTTGTCATGCAAATTGCCTTTCAATGTATAAACTGATTGTTTGGACGCCTATACAAATAACAAACAACATAAATTGAAAATGGATATATAAAACATGAACAAGGTCATTTCTAGGCAACATTCAATAAACTCCTACACATTATTATCAAGGCATACAAAATTCAGTTTTACAATAAGAATATTCACAATAAAAATTAATTTACAAAAACCTATTTCCCAACAGCATTTGAATGAATGGCAAACTTTTGGAAAAATAACAATGCCATGCATATTCATGTAAGTGAGGTATTATCACTAGCACATCCATCTATCCATTGAAGTGCTCAGAACTTGTTTTAAAAGGAATAACTATATATATATATATATATATATATATATATATAATGCAACTGATTCATGCTGCCAATTATATATATTCCAATTTAGTGGAATAACTGAACACAGTGAACTTGTTTCATATGGTAATTTATTTAGTGACAAATGAGAAATAACACCATATATTTTGCATCTAATTCCCCTTGTCAATCCTCCTAAGGGGTTAAATCAGTTTTGAACAATCTTGTGCACTTTTGTTTTCATTATTTTCATTTTAGATACTCTTGCACAAATGGCACATTTCACAAATACTCATAACAAACTTTTAAACAATTCAGAGACACTTCATGCTGATGTGAATATGTCCTTGTGTGATAGTACAGTATATTCTCATTTGCACCTAGAATCTTTAATTTTTTTTTTTTATCAAATGAGCTGATATTTGTACACTTTTTAAGATAATAGCTCAGAAAGCAAGTACAGTCTGATACTAGTAATTTACTTCAAAGACATGTACTGACACCAGTGATCTACTTTTTCCTCTGCTACTCTACCACAGCAAGAAATAGATGACACAACAATAACCAGAACACCTGTAGACCAGAAAAATTGTAAACCTTACCCCTTTCAGCAATATTTAATTATGTACAGTAATACAGCAGTATTACAGTACATTATTAAATATCACATGCATACTTAATTATGTGTGTATTCTGAAATTACAGTAGTGTAATTTGAGAATACTATAGTGCCAAAATTACAAATTACCATAAGTACAGCACAATTAAAAATAAGTCAGGACAGCAGTACTATCTCAGTGTTCTGACATAATGATCATCAACTGATTCACTTGTTTGGAATTTAGCATTTTTGTTTTTATTATGCTTTACTATGTTTGTATTATTTCCGTGATACTTGATTAGCCAACATCCCCAAGCATGCTGGTTAATTAAGAATTACTATATATTATAATCAAATAAAACGGACATATACAGTACCTGGACATTTTTTAGAGGGGGTGGGTGAAACTATTTTACAACAACTTTTACATTTTGGTAATCAACTTACCTTTTTAGCACATTTAACAAAATAAATGCTAGTAATCTACAATAACTTTTGTCAGTTTTTCAATACTGTTGACTTTTTAGTGAGATATAATTCTCTAAATCCCCTGGGAATGAAAACAGTATGTGCCCACAGAGAAAAAAATCTCATTTTTACTGGATTGTTTTAAGCACATTTTTATCTTTCAAGAAACCATTTTATCACATGTAAGAATTCAAACAGTGCTAATTCTACCTTTTACACATTATTGTGACGTATAAATAAAAAATACAATTTTCAATATTATAACATCACTACAGTAATCAAGCACCTAGCAGAAACCCCTTGGATTGATGACACAATATACAATCTTCTGATTTAAGGCATTAAAAATGATTTTCTTATCTGATGTATCAAAAGAAAAGTGCTCTAAATACAAAAATGTTAATATTTTTTGTTTTCCCTTCTGATTCACATTAATACAATAAAAAATATCAGAAGAAACAATATTCAGAGAGAAACAGTATCAATATTTGTTGAAAGTCTAGAATAGCATTCAATGAACATGGTTTCTTCAAATTCACTACTTGTGTATGCAGTACTTCACTAACCATGTACTTCCTGTTCAATATGTCACATTTCTTCCAAAAAATCTATAACTGGATAACATTTATGGTCATAATTATTAAAATATTTAAAAGATTGTTAAAAGTTCTACTTACCCTGTCTCTGCACAAAATACAAGGGCAAGTCAAATGAAAGTGAGCCAGACTTCCCCCGTGGCCGAACAATTATGCCCACTGACCTTGACACGTGTTTGTTGGATGCAGTCATCTCTCAGGTCAGTAGTCAAGGCACAGTTGTGAGGAAAGGTACGGTGTATTCTGAGATGCATTGGTTTGAACATGGGACTTCACTGCAATAGATGCTGCAGCATCTATTGCAGTGAACAGCATGGTGTGATTAGATTTTTAATGGATGAAGGTGTTTCACATCATGATATTTGTTGCAGCATGTTCAGTTTATGGTGAACATTGCATTTCATTGGCCACGGTAAAGTGATAGAGCAGACACTTTGAAAAAGGGCATGAAAGCTGTAGCAATGACCCAAGACCGGCACAAAGACATCGTGGCATCACACCAAACACGTTAGCACAGTGGATGCATTGATCAGACAAGATTGGAGCCAGAGTATTAATAAGTCGGCAGCAAGTGTGAACATCAGTCACAACTTGGCACACCATTATTCATGAAATCTGAATTATTGGCTCCTTTATGCTAATTGGATTACAAAGGGTCTCAGCGAGGTCCAGAAGAAGCAGCGACAAGGCCGCATCTGCTGTGGTATCACTGTGGAGGAAATGAGTTCTTGAATTGCATTGTCGTTAGAGATAAATTGTGATGCCACCACTACAAGCCTGAAACATGACGCCAGAGCCTGCAGTGCAAGCATCCTCAATTGCCACCCCAAAGAAGGTCACGAAGAAAACTCCACTGGAAAGGTAATGTTGAAATTTTTTTTATTGTGAGGAGCCGTTACTGATTGAATATGCTAAACATGGAGAGATTGCCAATGTTGACCGCTACTGTGGCATGCTGCAATGACTGCAAAGGGCAATCAAGAACAACTGCAAAGGGCAACCAAAAACAGGTACCATGGCTTATTGTTGAGGGGTATCATCTTGTTGCAAGACCCCATACAGCTAATGTTACCATGGAAACGCTGTGGAAGTTCAAGTGAAAAACTTCTGCACACTCTCCCTACAGTCTGGACACTTTCGCCCTGTGACTTTCATATTTTTGTTGAGTTGAAGAAGCTAAACAGTTGCAGATTTGCATCGGGCAGGCTCATTAGTCAGTGGGACAAATGCCTCAATGCTGGTGGTGACCGACATAATCGCCATGATTCACTTTCATTTGACTTGCCCTTATGTGTCTTGCATTGGCGTTACCATCGAAAATAGGTCATTTCTTTACATACCAGCCATGTATAATGTTTAAGGTGAAAGAAATCAAAAATGCCATTATTACACATAAAGATAAAATAGCATATTAAATATAAAGCATGTGCATATAAAATTCCAATAAAACAAAATACTGAAACTCCATTTTGTGCAGAAAGTGCAACAAGAAACCTCAATTCACAACTAATAGGAGATATTAACAACTGCAATTGTAAACAAAACAGAACTGCATTAATGGAATTTTGCATTGAAAATAATACTGAACCAGATTTGAAAAATATCAAAATAGTAACACAGCAAAAGGTTAACCAAATATTAACAGAAGCAGCCAAATATATTAATAAAAATAAGAGATTTAATTGTAACAACAGTATACCTATTAAGCATGGAGACATATCTTGGAAGAAAAAGATCACAAAAGTTAAAGACAATGCAACATTTTTCAAGAAATGTGATAACAGGAAAGAACAATGATTTGGTTGGGTTTGTGCATGCATGAAAATTTACCTAGCATTGCTAGATGCTCATACCATGATTTGCCACTGAAGACACCTTCAATAAGCTGGAGAAATGTGTCTGGAGGAACTAAAACATGTTTTAAAACTACTACGATGGAGAAATGTTTTTCTTCGGAAATTTAAATCATTTTGGCATATCTTTTTTGAGATTTTCTCTTGTAAATAATAATATACATCCATTTCTCAGATTTCTTCAGGTTTTAACTTCTTTTTAACTTTTATAATGATCTGCACGAAATTATGCCAACAGCAAGGACAACAAGTTTGTAATTATGCTTGCACCTATCAACAGCATTTTTTTTTTTTTTTTTTTTTTTATTGGAGGTTTAACGACCGCCGTGAGCAACTCAATGGGCTATAAGCAGTCGCCCGTCCCTAATTTAGGGTCACTGGTTCCAGGGAAGGGAGAGAGCCAGTGCCGTAAGACAAAAACAACATCCATGCCTGACCGGGATTCGAACCCGGACCCCTTACGGACGAATGATCAGAGGCCAACGCCTTAGACCACTGCGCCACCGGGGCGGCATCAACAGCATCAAATGAACCCACTTTGAAGAAGAAACAAAAGGGGGGAAATCCCCGCCTTGTTGTAAGGAAAATGAAAGAAACGATACGACAGTTTTCTCCGTCACAGAACAAGTGCTCTGGGGTAGCAAACACTCAACTCCTCTCGCAGTAGATTGGGGGGGGGGAGGGGGTCCAATCTTGACCTACTTAACTCCCCGTCAGATCGCAGTGCACCCTTTCTCCTAGTGACGCAGCTGCTTTGAAGTTTACTCTTTTTGACCTCCGATATCAATGGGGGACTGCAAAAAAAAAGTGAAAAATAACAAAAGGAAAAAAATTGGAAATTCCGATTGAAATTTTTCGGCTGTGGGATTCTAAAATTCAAGGACTTTCCAGGCTAATTAAAGAAATTCAAGGACATTCCAGGCCTTGATTTTTTTTTTTTGAAATTCAAGGACATTCCAGGCCTTGATTTTTTTTTTGAAATTCAAGGACTTTCCCGGTTTTCAAGGACGCGTGGGCACCCTGTTTTCATATGATATTTTGAACATCTCAGAATTTTATGTCACTTTCATTGTCAATTTACGTAGCTGGTATATAAAGAAACAACTTACTGTGTTTTGGATGGCAATGCAAAAAGAAGGCGGAAGTACAGTGACTGGGTAAGTAGAATTTTTCCCAATATTTTAAACATTTTACAATTATGACAATGTAAAATTAGTCAAATGTGGACTTTTTTGAAGAAATATCAAGCGCTCAACAGAAGAATGTATGGAGGGTGAAATACTGCATATACAAATGATGTAAGTACCATTTCATTAGCACATGCATAGAGATAAAAATTCTTGGGTGCTTTTAATGCAAAAACAAAACAAACAAATTTAATGTGATGAACTGAAATCACTAAAAAGTACCACACAGTGTAGGTACAAAGAATATATTTCACTGTTAGTGAAAATAACACTTCACTCTATTTTCAGCCAAAAGAAGGCATTTGCATTTTGTTTTTTGGAAAATTTTTACAAAAACTAAATGAACACAATGGGTACAGTGCAACTAATGATTTATATTAAATGTGACTCTTTCAACAATCCCTCCACCCTCCAAGAAGTGGCAAAAATGACATTGGAATTTTAACCATAATGGTGCAGAAATTAACATGCATAAGTTTAGACTTGGGAGGTGCACTTGAAATTCTGTTTCTGGAATCAAAGTACATGAATTTAGATTTAAACAAACAGCCATATATGGTATACTGTCTTTATATTTTCTTTTAAAGTACACACTGGCACGAAAAATGTTTAGATACAAGTTATCTTATTGCAATATTTTCTTTTCTTTTTCATATCTTACCCATACAACATCCCCCCCCCTACCATCTAAAAATGTTTCATTTTAGATATTCTGCTCTCTTAATCTCTAAAAGTATGGGTGAATAAAAATACTGAGTAAGAAAACTTGACATCCTAGAAATGACAAAGCTAGAATTATTATATCACAATTGCACTCTTTTAAAAAACTCTTATTATGATACATTTTTGGACAGAACAAGAAAAACTGACATATTTTTAAAGAAATTCCTGTATAAAGTTCATGCAACAGAAGTCACTATAAATTGTGTTTGGAATAGGGATACACAAAAAACTTACATTAATAAATATGGTAAGGCTGTTAGAGAATTAACAACCAACAGAAAAAATCAAAACAGATTTAATTACAGTCCTTATGGTTCAATGAAGCTCAATAAACAGCAAATAAGTTACTCACAAGGAAGGAATCATGAAGAACACATCTTGTAACAGAACTTCAGACACTGATGGGGGTGGGGGCGAAAACAACTGCAATGCATTTGACATACCCAAAAATACCAAGAAAAAAAAACAACAGCTAAAAGGGTGTCACCTATCATTGCTTTTTCTATAATGTAAACATTCATTGTCTGATAAGCTTAAAGAATCCACATCAGTGTAAAATACAGCGCTCTCGATGGACCTCTTTCTTTTTCAGTTTTTGGAGGCATCTCTGGAGCGTCTTGACGTGATAAACATGAAAAACTAAGCTTCTTAGAAAACTTTCCTTTAGAAGGACGTGGACTTAGCTTTGGATCACCTTTCTTTTGTTTGTTAGGGGCTTTTAGCTTTACAGAGGGGCCATCTTGCTTTGGGAGTTCTGAATTGGGCTGGAAGGCTCTTTGGAGAAGACCACTACATGGATTTTCTTTCTCAGCTTGATCACTATCACCTGCTTCAAATATGGAATTTGCTCTGACAGAGCCCGAATGAAGCTTTTGAAAAAGTTCTGGAAAATTGTTCTTAGGGAAAAGAACGTGTAAGCAGCTCTCAAGTAACACATAAACTAGCCGACGATTCATAAAACGGTGTTGGAACATATTAAACAAAATTAAAGCTCCTTTACAAGAAGTTTCATTCCCGATGACATGCTTGAGCTCATCTGCAAAATAAAAAGGAGGGAAATAAGATATAATAAAACAATGTATTCATAAAAAAATAACACATACAATATAATTTTTTATGCAACTGCAACTTAGCTAAGTTTTGATATAGACATCACTGAAGAAAAATAGAAAAATTGGGAGAATAATGCAGCCATGATCTGCAATCTTGCTGAAATTCTAACATGATTTATCATTATTTTATCACATTATTTTTTGATGACTATCATAGCCTGAGGTTTTGTTGAAACAGTCACAAGAGCAAATTTTTTTACTGTTATGTGAAACTAAAATTGTGATACAGAAAGCATGTGAAATAAAAAAAAAACTTTGCTAACTATTTTTTTTTACCTGACATATTACACTGTTATTATTAACTTTTCAAAATACACAGATAAAAGATGAATCTTTAACTTGTCATTGACAATTTCTTCTGGCAAGCAGCAACACTAGCTGTTATTCTGCCCTAAACATGATGTCTCTCTTATCAATGTTCATACCACATGAAAACAGAGATTTGTACAATTTTTGAGTTGTGCAACCTTACAATGACATTTTGGGTTTACAAAAGTAACAGATGTCTCCCTCATTCCTCTGGTTTTGACACAGGTAAGAAGGACAGAGTGCCTGGGATATTATGACTTTAGTCAGAAAATTGTGATGAAATAGTTAGGTAATTGATGAATCACATTAGTTCTTTGAATATCTTTCAAAGTCTGTTTTTATTTAGAAGTGGTACACATTAAAAACGGAGTTCCAACTAGAAAGGCTTATAAGGGAAGCACTGCCAAGTTCTGAAATCAAATTTGTGAACTTAATAGTTTTTCCCCTTTGATCCCAGTTTTGGGGTGACATTTCATTAGGTGGACGCCCACACCTCTATGTACTTCCAAGAGGAACCATGAATGCTTGATGCTATAGGGATGATATCCTGGATTCCTATGTTCACCCTTATGCAGGAGCCATAGGAGATACATTTCTCCTACAAGACTATAACGCTTGTCCTCACCGAGAGAGGCTGGTAGGACAATATCTTCAAGAGGAGACTGTTGTCCATATAGATTGGCCAGCCAGGTCCCCAACCTTAATCTGATCACATGCATCTGGGATGCTCAATGGAGACTTGTTGCTGCCCTCAACTTCCCTCCATTATTTTACTGAAAACATGGGTTATACATTTAGTAGCGCTTTATTTCTTAAATCAATATTTCTGATACAGAAATGTTTTAACGTTTTCCAGTTCTGAACCTAGTACCAATTTATGCTTAATACCAAGATCTATTTCCACTCACTTCACATGAGCAACAACACTGCTATGGCAACCTTTTCCATTTATCCAGTGCTGTGTTTGGTGAAGGTCAACAAAATTCCAGAGCTGCAAACTTCAAAAATTTAAAAACCAGGACATAATGCGCATTCAGTCGTGTGGTTATTTACAATTCATAAGTAATAAAATTACATACTATAGGTCTAAGACCCCAGCTTCTCTTCAGTTTTGCACTGATCTCAAGAATGGCCCAAATGACAACATAAAAAGCTGAATTCGGCGAATCCATAGAAGAAACTGATGTATGGGTAAGAAGTGACTAAGAAATAGAGAAACACAAATTTTATGGAAAACTAAATGTGAAAAATCAATACTGCGTTGCTCACCCTACTGAGAAACAATTTTATGGGGCATGGAAATAGCGCGGATTCTACTATGGACAGATTAAATACCGACCTAGAAATTTAATTTCATTTAATAAAAGGGAAAGGAGTGAAAACAATTGCTCCTTTTCACTATTGCTGAAGATATTAAAAATGAGGAACATGATCACACACACAGAAAACATCAAAAAATAAAAATATAATGAGGCAGAGGAAAAAAAAAAAAAGGAAAGTCGGAAAATTTAACATGTGGAAACGGAAAACGACGTAATGTTCTCATAGCTGCAACAGCAATCATTTTCAGTGTGATTATGAACATTTGCTAGCTTCACGGACTTTTTTTCTGGTTTTCTTAATCGCTCCCTAGCCTAACCTCACTTTTCGACCATTTTCTTAAAATTTCTTCATTGCTTGAAAGAAAGCAGTACTTATTCAACTCTACTCCATGACCTTTCACTAAAAATGCAAAAAATCAAGGACTTTCCAAGGCTTGGAAAGTCCTTGATTTTTTGCATTTTTAGTAAAAAAAAAAGAGAAATTAAATTTCAGAATTTTACCAGGATTCCAAGGGTAATGCAAACTCTGTCACATGACCAGATGCTTATAACAATTATAACATCCAAAGCACAAAATAAACAATTAAACAAAACAACAACAAAAAAACATTAATAAATACCGAAGAAACATCACGATATTGAAAGCACCCAAGAAACATTCCCGAAAATGTTTAACAAGAGTTAGAATCTTGAAAATATGAAAATCAACTTTACACAGGCATTTAATAATGTTATTTCACTGAGATTTTCAATTTCCATAGCATACTCGTTATTTTCCATAGTCTGCAGTGGACTGACAATTTCCATAGTAACTACATAAAATCCGTAGTACTTAAGAGTTCTGACGCACAATGGCGCAGAATTCCCATCCTTGCACAATGCACAGCACAAGTGCCGTGGATGTGATGTCATAAACCAAGACTTCCAACTTTCTAAGCCACTGACTCTCTTGCTAGCATCACGAGGCTCACGACCTTGGCACTTGAAGTGCTGTGGATTATTTACACGAGACTGACGAAGAAGAAAAAAGCTGAACTTTTTAGCTGGGTGAGAAACAAAAATGTGCGAATATAATGCAACTACTTTCTGTTTGTCTTTTGTTGAATCAGCAGAAGCATAGCATCAGTTGCTTAATATTTCTTTCTGCTAATATCTTTATCTTTCCCTTTATTTATTGCTGCTTTTCTGTCTTTTTTTTATGCACCATGATGACAATAAATTCATTTGCCATGCTGAAATAACTTTCTGTTTATATGAATGCATGATATGAAAGCTTTCACCATTTTAGATAAATGGTGTAATTTTGAGAATATGAATACTTTTGAACACCATGCATCAATTCTTAAAAAATTCCAACTTCGTCACTTCCATATTTATGGAATAAAATGACATTTATCAACAATAGTGGGCAAAAAGAACATCGCTATAAAAAAATTACGATTACGGAAGAAATCTTTATATTGTCTATCTTCTATCTTGTGTTTTCAGAACTTTTGAAAGATGGAATTCCATCCTCTGATGGACCACCCCATCCCCAAAAAATTTCTGTTCAGTTGTGTCTCGATCTCGAAAATGACCAAATAACAACAAAAAAGCAGAATTCCGAGAATCTGCAGAAGGATTTCATGTGTGGGATTACCAAAAAAAAAAAAAAAAAAACCACTTGTCTCCATTCATTACTGAATCCTACAGCCAGCATTGATGCTGGAGGGAAATGATGGCTAATTTGATTAATGAGGGAAAAAACCCCATGCATAATCTATATATATATAAATGGATGTGTATGTGTTCCAGCCCTAACTCTGGAATGCCTGGAGCAATTTCAACCAAACTTGGTACACATATGATATCTGGAAAAAATAGTGGGGTGTAAGACACCCCTAGGGATGGGGTGGGAAGGAGGTGACTTGTAAAAATAATCGAAAACGACCGATATTAGTGTCAATTTCATAACGATTAGTGTCGAATCCATAGTTTTCGGGGTCGCTGAGATGAATAGTGACACTCCCAATGCCGTTTAAGCCAAAGTTTAGTCGAATAGAACGAATAAAACTCTGTAGAACCTTCTGGAAATTTGTAGAAATGAAAAGAACTCTGTAGAACCTTCTAGAAGGTAGTTGAAATGAACAGAACTTTGTAGAACCTTCTGAAAATTTTTAGAAATCATTATGCCCCGGTCTTGGACTCATGATGTTCGAGAAAATTCCAGCACCCACTCGAATCTTAGATGGTCATATTTAAGGCAAGCTAACTCGGCAAGTCTTGCAGTTTATCATCTTTCAGCAAATGTGACAGTTTCATTTTGCTCCTTTAGTTGATGGTATAAGTGTTTCCTACTTTATTTGACAGTGATAGTGTGCATTTTGGATTCACGTTCTGTGAAGAGTTTTATATTTCTACATGGATGTAAGTACTTCATAATTTTAAATTTGTTTTCTCCTTATGTTTATATTAGCTTTTTATTGTATTCTATAATAAATTTCATTGCTGTAACAATGCCTCCAAGGAAACACGTAAGGCGATTGGCCAAGTGCAATCAAAGACTAAAAAAATGAAACAACAGCATAGACAAGAAACTCCCGAGGAGAGGAATAGAAGACTTGCGATGCTGCGTGAGAGAGCTGCTACATCTCAAGCTTCAAAGACAGTACAGCAGCGTGAGACCCAACTACAGGATATGAAAGAGAGAGCTGCTACATCTACAGCTTCAGAGACAGTACAGCAGCATGAGGCCCAACTACAGGATAAGAGAGATAGAGCTACTACATCTAGAGCTTCAGAGACAGTACAACAGCATGAGGCCCAACTACAGGATAAGAGAGATAGAGCTACTACATCTAGAGCTTCAGAGACAGTACAACAGCATGAGGCCCAACTACAGGATAAGAGAGATAGAGCTACTACATCTAGAGCTTCAGAGACAGTACAACAGCGTGAGGCCAGACTACAGGATAATAGAGATAGAGCTACTACATCTAGAGCTTCGGAGACAGTACAACAGCGTGAGGCCCAACTACAGGATAAGAGAGATAGAGCTACTACATCTAGAGCTTCAGAGACAGTACAACAGCATGAGGCCCAACTACAGGATAAGAGAGATAGAGCTACTACATCTAGAGCTTCAGAGACAGTACAACAGCGTGAGGCCCGACTACAGGATGAGAGAGATAGAGCTGCTACACCCTGAGCTTCAGAGACAGTACAACAACGTGAGGCCTGACTACAGGATAAGAGAGATAGAGCTGCTACATCTAGAGCTTCAGAGACAGTACAGCAGCGTGAGACCCGACTACAGGATATGAAAGAGAGAGCTGCTACATCTACAGCTTCAGAGACAGTACAACAGCAGCATGAGGCCCAACTACAGGATAAGAGAGATAGAGCTACTACTACATCTAGAGCTTCAGAGACAGTACAACAGCATGAGGCCCAACTACAGGATAAGAGAGATAGAGCTACTACATCTAGAGCTTCAGAGACAGTACAACAGCATGAGGCCCAACTACAGGATAAGAGAGATAGAGCTACTACATCTAGAGCTTCAGAGACAGTACAACAGCATTAGGCCCAACTACAGGATAAGAGAGATAGAGCTACTACATCTAGAGCTTCAGAGACAGTACAACAGCGTGAGGCCCGACTACAGGATAAGAGAGATAGAGCTGCTACACCCTGAGCTTCAGAGACAGTACAACAACGTGAGGCCTGACTACAGGATAAGAGAGATAGAGCTACTACATCTAGAGCCAAAGAGACAGTACAACAGCGTGAGGCCAGACTACAGGATAATAGAGATAGAGCTACTACATCTAGAGCTTCGGAGACAGTACAACAGCGTGAGACCCGAGTACAGGAAATGAGAGACAGAGCGAGATGATCACGGACTGCACAACATTTTAGCTTAGCATTGGAAGGATTCCACTATGATCCACATAAAGACTTACTTGCAGCATGCAAGTGTTGCCATCGGGAAAAATGGAAATGGTTTGTAGTTACTGTCAAGCCAAAAAGTTTAAATCAGAGTCTCCTGGTATTTGCTGCAAAAATGGGAAAGTGAAACTCTGCCAACTGGAACCACCACCACAAGAACTTTTGACTTAAAACATCAGCAGATATGTCAGAGTCAAAGCATTTTCTTAGTAACATGAGAAAATACAACTCATGTTTCCAAACGACATCGTTCAGTGCAACATCAGTTGTTGAATAGCCCGCATTTCCATCGACATTCACGGTGCAAGGGCAGATTTACCATAAGGTGGGATCGTTGCTTTTGCTGCCAGATCAACCACCAAAATTTCTACAACTATATTTTATTGGAAACGAAGAAATGGAAACTGACCAGAGGTGTGCCTACATCTCAGGAACAAGAAGTCACATTGTGTTAAACTTACAAAGGATGTTTCATGAGCACAATGATCTTATTAAAATATTTAAAACAGCATTGGAACGTATGTGAACAGATGAATATAAAGTAGTCATAAGAGCAGACCGAAGACCAGCAAGTGAACACGAGCGGCGCTTCAATGCTCCTCAGGTAGATGAAGTCGTGGTGGTTATATCAGGTGATGAGTTTGATCAACGGGATATTGTAATTCAACGACGAGGCGAATCATTGCAGCACATTTCAGAAACACATCGATCTTATGATGGTCTACAGTACCCAGTGATATTCCCCCGTGGTGAAGATCGATATCATTTTAATCTGAGGCAGGTCAACCCAACAACAGGTGAAACAACCAGCAAGAAAGTTTCAGCGATGGATTTCTATGCATACAGACTAATGGTTTGAGAAACTGAACACAACTACATCTTAAACTGCAGACAATTGTTTCATCAATTCATCATTGATATGTATGCAAAAATCGAGAGTGAGCGTCTTCTTTACATTCGTCTAAATCAATGTAAACTGAGAGTTGAAGAATATATTCACCTGAGAGATGCTGTGGCAAATGACAGGAACACTGAAAACCTCGGTGCCTTAGTCATACTACCAGCTACATTTACAGGCAGTCCCAGACACATGCACAAATACACGCAAGATGCTATGACGTATGCGAGGACGTACGGGAGACCAGACTTATTTATCACCTTCACCTGCAATCCGACTTGGACAGATATCAAGGAGATGCTTACCACTGGTCAATTACCCAGTGAGTACCATGACTTGATTGCGAGAGTATTTAAACAGAAGCAGTTGAAAATAATTGACGTTATAACGAAGGGCCATGTCTTTGGAGTGCCAAGATGCTGGATGTACATGATTGAATGGCAAAAGTGAGGACTGCCACACGCACACAATTTAATCTGGTTGGCGGACAAAATTCAGCCCACACAAATCGATGACGTTATATCTGCTGAGTTGCCTGACCCAACATAAGATCCTGAACTTTTCGCAGTGGTAACGAAAAACATGATCCACGGACCATGTGGAAATCTAAATCCCAACTCTCCGTGTATGAAGGACGGAAAGTGTACCAAGAAATACCCAAGAAAATTGATTAAAGAGACACAAACTGGAAATGATGGTTATCCTCTATATAGACGGCGAGCTCCAGAAGATGGAGGGTTCATGGCAAAACTAAAGATACGCAGCAACACAGAAATAGAAATCGACAATAGCTGGGTTGTGCCATTTTCACCGCTGCTGTCAAAAATGTTTCAGGCACACATCAACGTGGAGTACTGTAACAGTGTGAAATCGATTAAATATGTGTAAAAGTATGTTAACAAAGGTAGTGATATGGCTGTTTTCGGCATAAGCAACTAGAGAAAAAATGATGAGGTGATGCAGTATCAGTTGGGAAGGTACATTAGCAGCAAAAAAGGCAGTTTGGCGAATCCTAGGATTTCCGATTCACGAAAGACACCCTACTGTTGTTCACCTTAGCGTCCATTTAGAAAACGGTCAGAGAGTTTATTTCACAACAGAGAGTGCCCCTACAGTGGTTGATCAGCCACCAAACACAACCTTAACAGCATTCTTTCAACTGTGTCAGCAGGATCATTTTGCAAGGACTTTGTTGTATCCTGAGATACCTCGATATTACACATGGAATTCATCAAGGAAAGTTTTCTGTAGAAGTAAAATTGGCCAGCCCGACCCTGGACATGATGCAGTCACGAGTGACGCCTTGGTTCAAGTGTACACAGTTCACCCCAATAACGCCGAATGCTATTTCCTTAGGATGCTTCTTCACTCAGTTCGAGGACCAACATCTTTCGCAGAGCTAAGAACAGTAAACGGCGAAGTATGCCAGACATTTAGAGAGGCCTGTCAGAAGTTGGGTTTACTGGAAGGAGACCAGCACTGGGATGACACATTGCGAGAAGCCGAATTGATCTCCTTCCTAGAGCAAATCAGAAACCTGTTTGCTATAATATTGATTACATGCAGTCTATCGAATCCAAACATTTTATGGGAAAAATATAATGAGGCCCTAAGTGAGGATATACTCACCAAAGTCCAGAGAGAAAATCCGACATTAGAAATTATGCTTGGTCCGGACATTTTCAACAAGGCTTTGATTTTTCTTGAGGACAAATGTGTGGCCATGATCAATAAAACATTACTGCAACTCGGCTTGCCTGCACCAGTTCGAGACCGACAAGACGTACTTCACACAGATTACATACGAGAAAAGAACTACAACGTCGAAGAGCTGAGTGCATACGTTGCGGACAAGAAGCTGCTTCTAAATCAAAATCAGAAAAAAGCATACCAAATTATCATGGATCAGGTAGCGAAACAACAAGGTGGTATCATTTTCCTTGATGCACTGGGGGCACAGGGAAAACATTTTTAACTAATTTAATTCTGGCCGAAATCAGGGCTCAGGGAGAAGTTGCTCTTGCCATCGCCTCTTCAGGAATTGCGGCGATGTTAATGGAAGGAGGGAGGACAGTCCATTCCGCACTTAAGTTGTCACTTGACCTTGCCAGGCAGGAAAATCCTACCTGCAACATAAGCAAGGCAAGTGGTCGGGCGCAGGTGCTCAAGACATGTAAATTAATCATATGGGATGAATGCACCATGGCTCACAAGAAAGCTTTCGAGGCCCTTGACGTCACTCTTGAGAGATATGAGAGGAAATGACAACCTGATGGGAGGAGCTCTGATACTCTCCTGTGGAGACTTTCATCAAACTCTGCATGTCATCCCAAAGTCAACACCGGCCAATGAGATCCACTCATGTTTAAAACATTCATTTTTGTGGAGACATGTGCGAAAGATAACTTTAAAGCAAAACATGAGAGTACATCTGGGGGATGACGGCGCTCAAATTTTCTCAAACAAACTACTGGAGATCGGAGAAGGTAGATTAGCAGTCGAATCTTCTGGCAAGATAAAATTGCCATCCGATTTTTGTAATCTGGTGTCGCCCATTGCAGAGCTAATACATGCAGTCTATCCGTCTGTTTTTCAAAACTATAACAATTTGAACTGGTTGCAAGAGAGGACCATTCTTTCTGCTAAAAATGAAGACTTCCACGAAAGAAACAATCAAATACTTGCCATGTTACCAGGCGTAGTCACTGAATATAAGTCTATCGATACCGTAGTAGATGCCGATGAGGTCAACAATTTCCCACCAGAGTTCCTAAACTCACTTGATCCGGCTGGATTGCCACCACATCGTCTTTTACTTAGAGTGGGATCTCCAATTATTTTACTACAGAACCTCGACCCGCCAAAACTTTGCAACTGCACACAAGGCTGTGTGTAAAGAAGATGCTGGGCAATGCAATTCAAGCGACTATTTTAACAGGAAAGGGAGAGGGTGAAACAGTTTTTATCCCACGGATACCACTCATTCCGACAGATCTCTCGTTTAACTTTAAGAGATTGCAATTTCCAGTGAGACTTGCACTCTCGATCATGATCAACAAGTCACAGGGGCAGTCTATTAAGTACTGCAGAGTGGATTTGAGATCGCCATGTTTCTTCCATGGACAACTTTATGTTGCTTGCTCAAGGGTGGGTTCACCCAAGAATTTATCTATTCTTGCTCCTGGAGGTGAAACTAAAAATGTTGTTTATAATCAAGTTTTGTGCTAAATTAATATTATAGTGAATTTGTAAAAGATTTTACTTTATAATTTTTATACTGTATTTATACTTTTAAAAACCTGTAAATAAAATTACTTTTATTTTACACTATAGATAGAATTCATTCCTTTTCCTGTCTAATAGAAGATTGGGATGAATAAATACTCGGGCAACTCCGGGTAATCATCTAGTAAATAAATAAAAGAAAAAAAAACCAACACAAAACCTGATTTTTTTCTGATTTTTTTGTAGAAAAATCGGATTTCCGGAAAATATTTTCAAAAACGGATGGAATCCAGGTAAACCAGGACACTTGGCAGCTCTGAAATGCTATAAATTCTATTATAACTTGGGATGTTTCTGACATACTTTCATTAGCTATTTTTGCAACACTGGCTTGTGCTGTAGTGGTAACTTTCACGTGTGGCTTCTTTAAACTACTTATTTAATCTATTAACTTCCTAATAACAATTCATAAAGCGAATGACAGCACAAAAGTGTTGAATTTTCACTGTTTCCTAAGCGGCCATTCTTTTGAAAAATCTATTGCCCTAAAGCGAGAGTTGAACTCTTACCTCCGAGTATTGTTTGATCATGCTAGCACTAAACCACTCAGGGGATGCACCACGAAGAAACTGAGGCAAAGCAATTGTAGCTCAAAAATCAGAACTGCAGGTATAATTACAGTAGAATCTGAAAAACTTCAATTGCACTGGATTCCATAAATTGAGAGGAAAAAAAAAAAAAAAACCCAGAAAAATTGCGATAACTCAAAAAATGCGCGATGAAATGTAATGAAATTTAGTGAAATCCTGTATCACATTGAGCATTAGAGATAGACCCAAAAACATATCTTCAGAAACACTTCATTGCAATAGCAACATCTCCCCTAGAGCATCCCAGACATGCTCAACCAGTTTTAGGTCAGGAGACCTGGCTGGCCAATCCATACGGCCAATGGTCTCCTTTTGACGATACTGTGTTCTAGCAGCCTCACTCGGTGGGGGTACATTTTGTATGAGAAATACATATCCTATGAAATCTGCATAAGAACAAACACAGGGTTCCCAAGATGTCATCTGCATAACATTGAGCATTCAAGGTTTCTCTTGGAAGCACACACAGGCATCCATCTAATGAGATGCAACCCCAAACCAACATGCTACTACTACAATAAGCGTTTCTTTCACAGGTCATAGAGTGATGATAGCATGCCCCTCATTCTCTCCAGATCTCAGTATGCCTGGAATCACTTTGCAAAGCAAATCTGAACTCATCTGTGAAGAGCATTTACCACTACTGGTTTTCAGTCTAATTGACATGAAGTCTTGCCCAATTCAAATGTTTTCTGATGTGATGGGAGTGTAAGGGCACATGGAGTGCAGGTCGCCTAGCATAAAGACCTCCTTCATCAAGCCCTCTTCTTACATTGGAAGCAGATACCACCGTTCCTGTAGCTGCAGCAAGAGCAGATCGCAGGTGTGTCAAATTAGCTGTCCTGTTTCTCCATGCAGTTAATTGGGGGATATTGGTTATGTTGTAGCATTAGGCCTTCCTTTACTGTACCTTCAGTGCGCCGATTGTGTATTTTGATATTGGTTCCACAGTCTTTGGACCACAGCAAGACTAACATGCAGCCATATTGCAACTTCCACCTGACTTTGGCCTGCCTCTAGTCTTCTGTTTACTCTCCACCTCAGCTCATCTGTTAAGTGATATCTCGCAGCCATTACAACAAATCTATGTCAAAATACTTTCTTTACACTTAGCAAACAGTGTGATGCAAACCTCTGCACCATCCTCTCTTATGCTGTAGTTCATTTGCATACAATACCCTGACTCAGCATTACGTATGTCATATGCCTAAGTTAGAGGCATTTCCAACTTTTCTTTCACAAATGATCGCAATTTTTTCCATAACTTACAGACACCAGAGTACAATTGCTTAGCTTCAGTTACATGGGGATTTGTTGTCCTAGGTGGTGTAATGTTAGCATACTTGAATGAAAACTGGGAGATGTGGCTTTCACTCCTGCTCTAAAGTGATGCAGTTTTCTAGCAACATTGGAAACAGTGAACGGGGCTGATGTGTCGAAAATGACATTTATACATACACAGGGGTTGCGCTGCCGATCGCATTCTTCACAATTTGCGAAAAGAAACAATTTTAGCGATGGAAAAAAAGTTTTGACGATTATCTTTTTTGTAATGTTATACAATACGTTGGAAAAAAATAGAATTTGGTGGATAAGTTCGTGAAAACTTAAAAAAGTCGTATCAACTCCAGTGTACCTACCATGTACTGGAGATACCCCGAATCATTTCCACGTGAAGATTCATCACTCCTTAATGGACGTTATTTCTAGAAATGTATTTTAATTGTCTGCTGTCTTTAACAGGCAGTTTTCTTTTTACGGAGTTCACATTAATGACTTTTCACATTAGTCTGTACAGACTGCATTGTTTTACAGGATAACCTATCTCTTTTATAAATTTTTCTCAGATTTAACCAGATCTCAGTGAAAAAAAATGACATGTGCAAGCTAAGATTATGAATGGTCCTAACACCCTACCCACTCTTAGCTAGAACACAGAGTTTCATCTTTTGCAATTCCAGTGTTTTTGAGTTGTTGCCTTTCAAACACCCAAAATGGCAGTGCACCCAGGTGCACACATATGAAAAACTCCTGGGTAGTAGAGGAAGTTGTACATAATTAATAGGGGGCAGGGCACACACACTTCTGGGGAATCAAGTATGCAATTCTACTCAAATTGGTGCATTATAGACAATACTCCGTATTAAGAGAATACAACGTGGTTTGTCACAAATATTTATTTTTTCAAGTTGACCATGGTTCTGATGGGCATTGACCTAGCTTCATCAGGACGAATGGCATGTAAATATGCAAATTGTACGATATTGTAAACAGTGTTTACAGTCACAGGTTTTGGTTAGATGCGTCCACGCGCTTCGTAGAAATGGGGTGGATGCCATGTCATTAACAAGTTGCGAAGACTTCTGATAAATATGGAAAGCTTCCAAAATATCAAGTTTGGTGATTGAATCTGGCTTGTCAATTAGTTTTGCTTCTTCAATGAGAAATTTATGGTTCTTTTTGTAACAGTGTTTAGCCATCGATGACTTCTGTAGGTTACAGTTCCGAATGTAGGTCCTGTGCTCCTTCAATCAAAAACGCAAGGCTCTACGGGGTTTGTCCTATATAGGAAGCACCACATTCACATGGAATTTGGTAAATTCCCCACAAGTTTTTGTTTTCAACATAGTCCTTTGATCTTAAAAAGTTCATTTTGTTTATAGATTTAAAAATTACTTTAAAATTAAAGGTTTTGAGAATTTTTGATATTTTGAAAGCAATGTCATGGGAAAATGGAATAATTGCAAAATTCTCCTGCAATGGGCGCATCACAGGAGTTGACGTGGAGATAGGCTTTGGTTTCCAGAATTTTGTTAGAGCCTTGTCTATAATGGAAAGGTTGTATCCTCGTTGTACTGCAACATGTTTAAGGAAATAAAGTTCTTTTCCCAAACTGTCTTTATCTGAACATATATGTATCGTGCGATATACACAACTATAAAAGGCGCTGAGTTTTTGTTGCCAAGGGTGATTGGACTTGGCATGCGGAGGTGAGAAAACAGCAAAAGGCTTCCGGTAAATTGTGGTTGCAAGAGATCCATTTGAGCGAGTAACCAGGACGTCAAGGAATGGTAGGCATCCGTTATTTCCAGTTTCGTAGCTGAATTGAATGTGAGGATCAATGGAATTTATAAGTTTGACTAATTCTGGAATTTCAGAATTTTTTCTTTTCCATAGAACAAAAGTATAGTCTACATATCATATCCATAAGTCAAATTTAACAAGTCTGAAAAGTTTTTCTTCAAATCGACGCATGTAAATTTCACATAATATAGGTAACAGTGGACTGCCCATGGCTAGACTTTCCGTCTGTTCACAAAACGCTCCATGGAAAGTAAAACTGTTCTGTTTTATGCAAATGTCCACTAAACTTGTTATTTCTTCTACTTCAGGTTGGCTGTAATGATGCTCTATAAGACTTGATTTTAGGGATTACAGAGCTCCTTTTACTGGAACATTGGTGAACATAGATACCACATCAAAGGATAGAATAAGTTGATCTAGACAATGCTTTCAAAATATTAAAAATTCTCAAAACCTTTAATTTTACAGTATTTTTTAAACCCATAAACAAAATTAACTTTTTAGGATCAAAGGACTATGTTGAAGACAAAAACTTGTGGGGAATTTACCAAATTCCATGTGAATGTGGCACTTCCTATATAGGACAGCCCCGTAGAGCCTTCATTTTCAGTTGAAGGAGCACAAGATCTACATTCGAAACTGTGACATATAGAAGTCATCCATGGCTAAAACACTGTTACAAAAACAACCATAAATTTCTCATTGAAGAAGCAAAACTAATTGACAAGCCACATTCAATCACCAAACTTGATATTTTGGAAGCTTTCCATATTTATCAGAAGTCTTTGCAACTTGTTAATGACATGGCATCCACCCCATTTCTATCAAGCGTGTGGAAGCATCTAACCAAAACCCGTGACTGTAAACACCGTTTACGATATCGTACAATTTGCATATTTACGTGCCATTCGTCCTGATGAAGCTAGGTCAATACCCAGCAAAACCATGGTTGACTTGAAAAATAAATATTTGTGACAAACCACGTTGTATTCTCTTAATACATATAATCGGCACAAGACTGGAGTCTTTGAGATCAAGAATCTTATAGACAATATTTCATCATCCGTTCCTTTTTGATTTTAAGCTTATCAAAGATCAAAAATGTATTGAATTGGTTTTTCCTTTGAAAAAACAATATCAGTGGCTCTAAATCAGATAATGGCTACTCCTTATAGCCATAGAAGCTTATTGGAGCCGTTAAGTCTAAAAACAAAGAGAAAAAATTCTTCACCTTTCATCCTCATTTAGTTTCCCTTCAGTGCAGTCCAATGATGCACATGATATAGCGATATGATCATGTTTTGTGGAATGGAAAATGAAACATCATATCCTGTGAAGAAGAGTAATGGGTCTGCACCCCACAGTTACAGCTGGGTACATGTAGGTGAATTCCAGAGCAGAGTTCCCCTAAATGCACTTTATTATTACAATTCTCACTGCACTTAAAAAGACAGGTACCATTCCCTCATGGCAAAATCCCCACCTATGTATCAAGGAATAGAGAGACCTTGATTCTACAAAGACATGTTTTACATATGCAAGTAGGTTAATATCAATTTCGTTTTTAATGCAGCAATATGGGTATTGGCAGTGATTGGAAAGCTCCTTTTTCAAAACAATTTGCTACCGATACCACTACTCTTTCTGAAAAGCAGCTAGCTACAAAACTTTTCCAGAAAAGTAGTAGCTTTTGCTACTTTTTATTTACCTTTAGGTTTAAGTTAAAGGTGCAAATTCTGAGAATGATCTTTATATGCACATTCTTATATATGGCATTGACAGCTAAATACTGAAGCAAACTGCAAAAATAATTTAATATTACATTTACCTCTTAGCTCTGATCATCATATGTAACGCATTTCAATATATTTATCCCAAAGCTGCAGATTTCTGAGGGTCAAAATGTGTAAAAATATGAGTAAAAGGTGTACATTTTGAAAATCAGATGTTAAGTTATCCACAGCCCCACTGGGAAGGATTGTCCATCATTTGGTTTTCAGTTTTCTGTACATGCACATGCCATTCTTGTCTACTAAGTCCCCTGAGTTGTTGAGTGGTCTGAGGCGCAAGCTTTGGATCATTCGCCTCAGATAGGACACGGTTCTAGTCCTGGACAAGGCAAGAGTTGGTTTTGTGTTTGTCTTATGGCACTGGTTCTCTCCCTTCCCTGGAACCAGTAGCCCTAAATAGCATTGGGTGACTGCTTACAGCCCCTTAGAGTTGCTCATGGTGGTGGTTAAATCCCGAAACAAAAACCAAAAAAATCTTGTCTACAAACAAAAATGCTGCATTTGCTCAATGGATTTTTCGAAGGATGTTGCAACGCGCAATATGTACTAGAAACACACTGTTGTACAAAATGTAAATGAGGAAGATAATCATTTTTCTCCCTGAAAGTGGTATAATAAACATACACGAGACTAATGAAGGAAAAAAAAAAGTTGAACTTTTTAACTGGGTGAAAAATCAAATCGTGTGGCAATAATGTGAACTACTTTCTGTTTGTCTTTTGTTGACTCTGCAGCTGCACAGCATCCATTGCTTAACATATATCAAAGATTATAAAAACATTATGCTGTTCTTTTTGACTACGAGAGTAGATATTCATTAGACAAGACATGACTATTGTACATAAAATTACTTATAGTAGTCAACAGTTGAAAGTATGCACATATTAAAAGGACTACTATAACTCTTGCATACGGAAAGTTGACTATTGCACAAGTTTTTTCGTACAACCCCTCTTTTTTTGTTCGTCATTTGTGAAATTTCTTTGTTTGGTCAATAATGACGGAATTCTCTGTAACATACTATTCAGTATATTGGAAGTTACTCCTAACGAGGTAATATGTTTGGTCAAGGAAAATATCATGGTAAGCTTTAGTTATTCAGAAGCTTAGATTATAGTTGCAACTTATATTGATTAGTTCAGACTTGTAACGATGTACTACAGCTAATAATAACGTGAGAAACAGTACAGCAAACTACGGAATTTATGTTCTGCAGTAATGATAATTTAATCCGCTGCTTAATTTTTCTTTTTGCTGATATCTTTCTCTCCCCATTTCTTCATTGTTGCTTCCTCCTCACCATCTGATGACAATTTCATTCGTCATGCTAAAAGAACTTTCAGCCTTAGGATCATGAGTGCCTGATATCAAAGCTTTAATTAAATATTTTAGATACATGGTGTAACTTTGAGAATATGAATACTTTTGAACACCATGCATTAATTCTTACAAGAATTAAATCACATACTCAAGGCTTTACTCAGATATATCCAAAAAGAACCCAGAGGGTAGGAAGATTAAACAAAATTTCTTCAACTGGAATTAGTACCAAATTCTTAAAAATTTTTCAACTTTGTGACTTCCACTTTTGGAAAATTTCTTATCAATCTAAATCCAAACACTTTTTGGGGGAAATAACATTTAATAACAATGTAGAAGAGTAAGAACATCGGGGTGGGGGTGGGGTGGATCTCTGCTTCGCCTAACTTGACCCTCCCCCTTTTTTTCAAGCAGCAGAAATACATACATTTATGGGACGAAATTATTTTTAACAACCATACTGGGCATAAGGAACATCGTGAGAAAACAAATTATGATTGCAGAAATTTTTTTCACTCCATTGACCTTCCGTTTTGTTGAAACAATTCTTTGACAAGTGCACACAGCACTTGTCAAAGAAATATTTCAACAAAACCAACAAATAACCAACAAATAATGAGGAAGCACTTACTTCTTAACACTTGATAGATGTATATCCATAATATGATTTATTTCCAATGTTGCACACATATTTATTCCAAATACAGAACACACATACTTATTCCAAATGTAGAACACATTACTGAACAGCACACTTCACATAACACCTGAACAATACAACCCTTGAGACATCCAAACCACACCATGTCCAACAAGCAGCTAAAAGAGTCAGCTCCTCCTGTCAACTCACAGGAAGTAACCTCACAGAAACTAATGGTGTCAGCAGTACAGCAGTCAACATAATTTGCATACTTGAACAATGTGCACACTACACAAAACACTAATACATAACTTAGTAACAAATTACATAACATGTGGCCATATAAAAATAATAAATTACAATTATTATGTTACCAATGACATAAGTATGCTACAATTTTTACAATAAATTAATGATATGCTTCCTTCCATCATTATGACAGAATGCACATATTAAACAAAAAGAATATTACATTCACATCCTAACACGTTTTCCAAAGTTTCGTAAGATGGAATTCTGTGTGCTGACGAACTCCTCCCCCCACCCCATCACCACCAACCTCCCAAAAATTTCTGTTCAGTTGTGCATCAATCTCGTGAAGAGCCAAAATGATTACGGAAAAGGCGTAATTTCGTGAATTCACGGAAGAATCTCGTGCCTTAAGATTATAGAGAAATTTTCGCGCCACCTACCTTTCGTTTTTGCACGTTGCTGCCCACAGTTTCATGCTGAAATACAAGCATTTATGCACTGAAATGATGTTTAACAATGATACTGGACAGAGGCAACATCATGAGAAAAAAAATTATGATTACAGGAAATTTTTTTATTCCATTTAACTTCCGTTTTCGAAAGTTTTGAAACACGAAAAACCATCCCCAGATGGAACCCCCCCACAAGTCTTAAGTTTTGCTTCGATCTCGAGCATGACCCAAATGATGACAAATAACGAGGAAGAATCTCTTGCATGACTAAAGCATCATCACAAACCAATGCAGGGGTAAGGGGTTGTGCTGCCAATCGCATTCTTTGCAATTTGCCAAAAAAAAAAAAAAAAAAAAAAAAAAAAACAACTAAAAAAACAACAACACATACACTATCTACCAACAAGTAATTGGACACCTGTGATAGCAAAGGAAAACGAAGTTTATTCACCTTCAATAGTTGGTGGAGCCTCCACGAGCAGCGATTACAGCTGCGACCCTCCGGGGCATACTCTCAACCAGGCCTTGTACGACGGCTAGCAGTATTTTCTTCCACTCAGCTTGGAGAAGACAGATCAGTTCCTTCACCGATTTCGGACGGTGGGGGCACCCCTTAAGTTGACGCTCCAACTTGTCCCAGAGGTGCTCGATAGGGTTAAGGTCCGGGCTCTGTGCAGGCCAGTCCATTCGATTAACCCCATTGTCACCATACCAAGCCATGTTGGACCTCGCAAGATGACAGGTGGCATTGTCATCCTGAAAGTAACATGGATCCACCCCGTAAAACTGCCACAACGTAGGAAGCGCATGGTCATCCAAAATGGTGCAGTAGGTCTCGGCGTTGAGTCTACCAGGAATTGCGACCAAGGGTCCTGTGCCATACCAGGAGAAACACCCCCATAGCATAATTCACCGCCGCCGAACTTCACAGTTGGCACAATACATTCCGGCAGGATGAGTTCTCCAGGCAGACGCCAAACCCAGACCCTGCCATCTGAACGGTAGAGAGTGAACCTTGATTCGTCGCTCCAGAGAACCTGTTTCCACTGTTCAACGGTCCACTGTCAACGTTCTTTGCACCACGTTAGCCGAGCAGCGCTATTGGACTTGGTGATCAAAGGCTTGTGGGTGGCAGCACGTCCATGATAACCGAGCAGACGGGCTTCCTTATGGATGGTATTCATCAAAAGAACACTCCCGGATGCCTGTTGAAACTCCTCACGGATGTGGCCCATCGATTTGGTGCAGTTCTTCCGAATTTCTCTGGCCAGCAACCGTCGGTCTCTAACTCCCAGTTTTGTGGGTCTGCCGGGTCGGGGCACATTCCGACAGTCACCTCTCATCTTCCACTTGCCAATCACGTAGGCCACCGTCGATTTTGGGTACTTTAACTCGCTGGATATGTCACGTATGGAACGGCCTTTTCTGTGATACCCGACGATTACACCTTTCTCGAAATCAGAGAGCTCCAAACTGCATGGCATCTTGCATGCGACTGGTTGCGTTGTTGTTTCCCACACGATATTTAACGGCGGCGGCCATGACGTGTATCAGGACTGCAGATATCGTCGATTGCAGGTTTTTTTTTTTTTTGATTGGAGGTTTAACGACCACCGTGAGCAACTCAATGGGCTATAAGCAGTCGCCAGTCCCTAATTTAGGGTCACTGGTTCCAGGGAAGGGAGAGAGCCAGTGCCGTAAGACAAACACAACATCCATGCCTCACCGGGATTCGAACCAGGACCCCGTTCGGACGAATGATCAGAGGCCATCACTTAGACCACTACGCCACCGGGGCGGCCGATTGCAGGGGTGTCTAATTACTTGTTGGTAGATAGTGTATATCATTTTGGCGATTACCTTTTTGTACTGTTATAACATTTTAAAAAAAATTGAATTTGACAAATGGGTTGATGAAAACTTGAGCAACCCCAAGCAAGCACTGCCAATGTTTTATTACACTGCTGGTAGGTGGAATAAACATTTCCACAAAATTTAGTGAGAGGAAAAATTTGTGTCCGTGTTTGTGGGTAGAATTTGACTAATGTTATTAAGCAATGTTTTTAAATAGCAGATATATGTGCTTAGCAGGCAAAGGGTATAAGCCAAAAAATTGCTAACGTTTTGGCTGCTTTCACAATGTAAGTCGAGTAACGTGATTGGACGCAGGGTACACTTAGCCTCTGTTTAGCCAAGAAATCTGAAAATGTTATGTGTTATGAAGAACTGTTTTCTAACTTTTTTGTTTTAAAAGTAGCACGATTTGTAGCATACTTTTCTGCTACAAGCTACTTTATTTTGCAGTGTGCTACTACTGCTGCAACTCGATTTTTCTATTTGTAGCGATGCTACATACAAAGCTACTGTGAAAGTAGCATGTTACAGTAGCACTGCTACTTCTGATCACAGGGTGGGAGGAGAGTATTGGTTACCTTCCATCTTAAATGCATACAATTGTAGCCAATGATGTGGGTGCACCAATGAGCATTGCAATGTAAGAGTAGTTGCTACTTCTCAATCAAGAAAATGAAGCCAAATCCTGAAAGGGGAATGCGCAGAAGATGGAACTGTCAAAGTGGGATCTCGGGAAGGTTGTCAGATGTGGCTGAAACCCCAGCTGCACGTGGCTACTATAATTCAACCAACACCTCTCTATCTTATGCTACAGAGTTACACATGATGGAAGAAATGAGATCATTTGCATCCCTGTGTTCCATGTACATGGAAGTAAGTGACTTCATTGTGAGCAGCCAATCCAGCGCCACAAAAATGAAAGGAAGTGACACAATATTCTCACTCTCTCTCTTTACTACTGACCAGGAAAAGTAACACACACACACACACACACACACACACACACACACACACACACACACACACACACACACACACACACACACACAAGCCTTGGAGGGCAGCAAGTAGCATGATTTGGCAGCAGGAGAGACACTTTCCCAACCAAAGAGAAAAATCTAGAACTGGAAATAAAATTCCAAGATTTTGACAGGATTCCAGTACATGTGTGAAACCTGAATTAAAGAACTAAGATTTTGTTTCATCAGAAATTTCTTCCAAAGATACCAGTGTTAATATTGAAACTATGGTAAAAATTATAATCTATTAAGTACCCAGTGTTGGTGAGTTTTAAGAAGTTAATATTTTTTTTTTTTTTTGCTTTAAGCAAAATTACAGAGGATGAGTCGAAAGTTCTGCAATATTTGGACCACTTTATGTCTTCATATGTACTTTTACGATGAAAGCTGACTAGCATTCAAAGTATAGGCCATTGTGTTGCACTGTCTTTAGCCAGCTGTCAGCTAGTTCTTCAAACTGCAGCAGTACCAGTTCTTGTCCTTGGAGGTGAAGAACTCCTTTACCCCAGCTGCCACCTCATCCTGGTTGTTGAAGTGCCACTCACGAAGGAAGTGGGCAATGGACCACCAGAACAAGTCATAATCCGATATGCTGGGTGTGGCATCAGTTGGATGGCCTCAAGCTCCTGGAGTTTTGCGCGGGTCGTTCACACGGTTTGAGGCCGAGCGTTGTCCTGCGGTAGGAGAGCGCACTTTCTTTTCACCAGTGACGGTTACTTCTTCAAACGGCTCTTTGAAAACTTTTTGAATCATCTGGTTGCAGTGCTGTGGTCCATGAAACCTTCCCCTTTCGCATGACAAATGTTTCATGTTGCTTGAGCAGCATTATGGTAGAATTCAAACTCCTAAAGCAAAAGTTTCCTAATTAGTCGGTTGTGGCGGTTCATCTTTTAGGTATGCCAACCACAGCCAGAACGACAGCATGCAATGCTGTTCACAGCAACAACTACCACTTTATATCCCTTTTGACTGACTGCAGTGCACTACTTGAACTAGTGTAAATACGTGACATACCCGCTGCAGCACATGCATTTATGCAAATACTGCAAAACTTTCGACTCACTCTCTGTATTTACTTCTCACTGATACCAGAAAAGAATGTAAACAAAGAATTCAGAGTAAAATGTTTTTTATCTGCAAAACACTCACCAAATTCCAATAATATTTAAGTTTTATTTTTAGGTATTGCAGCCAGCTTTGTTAGACTGTAAGCTTTTCAAAATTCACAGTATTTAAATCATTATTTCTATTGTTTTACATTTGAATCAAATGACTCATTTTTTGGTTACAAACCATAATATTTACTTACTATCTGCCACAATAAATGAAGTACAACAAACTTTCAAACACAATGGTGAACATTACAATAATTTTTATACTTATTATAAATCATAAAGTAAGGATATACAGTGAGGACAGAACCTGTATTAAGGTGAAACTCTGTCATGAGGTTGACTGCAACAGAACCAGCCATTAACAGCTGGGCTTCCCAAGAACCAAGTGCTTTCCATTTGAGCTTTGACTTCCCAGCAGAGTTAAAGACGACGTATATAACACATACCTATCATTTTGTAGTTTGTATCTTTCAGTTTTCTATAGCATTCTAATAAGTGGCATTATTCTTGCGTTACTTTTAATTCTGATTTGTACTCCACTGTCATCTGTTTCGATATCTATGTTATTGGCTTTAACACCTATATTTTGTCATCTTTTGGATGTCACAGTTGGCTTAGATTGTGACAGGAGCTGAGGACAAAGGTTGTGGGGGGAACAACGGGAGGGTGCGCGGAATAGCTGGTCCTCATCCATCCCCGAGCACAGGGTTGCCATAGCAACCATTGCCAACGGGACAGGGTCACGTCACATTTTGCTTCTGTTACAGGTAGATGGGGCGCCACATTCTGTGGGAGGAGTTTTCATAGGCTTCTATGATTGCTTCTACCCTGCACCTTCCTTACTTTATGCTATAACGGTTAACAACAGCAACAACAAAAATCACATGCTATTACATGTGTGTAAATTGCTTATGCATAAATGTCCACAAATGGCACAAGTAGCATCTTACCTGGTATTGTACACAGGAGCAAAGTTTTGGCAGCAACCCTGGTCCTTTGCTTAGTATTGTTATCTCTTTCAGATTGAGGCTGAGCTGCAATGCCACCAGGCCAGAATGTTTGGCTAAAAATGAACAAAAAATGATGAAATTATTTTTTAATATGTGAAGTACTCACAATCAGTAATCAGAAAAGGACTACCATATGTGTGCATGTTTTTGGTAACTACTAACAGAAGAGATCCATACAACTACTGGACATAAGCTAAGCTTTTCCTAATAACTTGTTGCATTATTGGACTTACCGTTAAATTTGAACACTTACCGCACGTGTTGGTTTCCGTATTTTCGTTGTGTAGATGCGGCATGGGTTTTTTTTCATTCGGTTGCTGTTCCTTTTTAATTGGCCTCGCCACTTAATGATTGTTTTTCCCTTTGCTACTTCTACATTTCGATACGTTTTTTACCCAAGTACTTTCGGTAACATTCCGTTACCGTCATCTAGGGGACGTTTTGCTCCGACCAGCATGGACCGTGCCGGCAGAGCATTAGGTGGTTCTCGTCGGCCGCATCTGTTCACGGCTATCGCGTCCTCTTGGGCGTTGTGGCGCCATCTCTTGTTGGCCAGCGATCTCGTTTTTCGAACTTTTCTGTTTTTTTGCTCAATTTTAATTAAATTCCTCCAGCTGTTTCTTAAAATATTAGGGTCATTGTATTTGCATACTTTTGCTCTATTTTTTTCTATCATTACCGACTCTGCTATTCTGAGGTGTTTCTCGGATTTACAGCTTTTTATGATTTTTATATTTTCAAATTTAGGATATTTTTGGTTAGCCATACAATATTGAATAAGTGCAGTTTTTTCTTCTTTTTTTCTGCCAATTTTTTACATGTTGTTTTAACCTGTGTTTAAGCTTATTTTTGGTACTTCCTATATATGCCATTGGAGGGTTTTCTGTAATAGGAATTGAGTAAATACCTGCTTTTTCTAACATTTTTATTTTTTCATTATTTTTGATTACTATATTTTTGATAGTATTTACTTTTTCTCCAATTTGAATGTTATCCTTTTTAGAAATATTATTAATTTCATTAGTAGTACCTTTAATGTAAGGAAAACCATTTAGATATTTGATTTCATTTTTATTTATTACTGCATTATTTTTTATTTTCTTTAGTACTTCTGTGTTCCATTTTTTATTAAATGGTTTGGATAACCAAAACTACCTGCAATTTTTTTTATGAAATTAATTTCTTCATTAATGAACTGAATATTTTCAGAGTGCATATATGCTCTTTTAATTAAGGTTTTCAGACTATTGCATTTTTGTGGATAAGAATGTGCCGAATTGTACGGGATTAGAACAGGAACAAATGAACTTTTTCGATAAACTCTGTATTGCAACTTATTTGTGGATTTTAAAACTTGTACGTCCAAAAAGGCTATAGTGTTATTTTTTTCCATTTCTACTGTAAGTTCTATTGTTGGGTATAAAGAGCTGTGACATTTGGTTAATTTTCTTAATTCTTCTTCGTTCAGTTTTGATAGAATGAAAATGTCATCCACGTATTGACAGTATATTTCTGGTTTTTCTTCCATACTCTGCATGACATTTTCTTCAGTCTCGTTCATCACAACCTCAGCATACAAAGTTGATAATGGTGAGCCCATTGGGCCTCCTGAATTTTGCTTGTAAAATTTGTTCTTGTATGTAAATACATTGTTTTCATATAAATAGAATAAAACTTTTTTGAATTCTTGAGTTTGTGTGTCATTTAATATTTTAAGAGTATGTAACTTCTTAATGACAATTTCAATAGCTTCTGGAACAGGAGTGCTTGGATATAATGCTTTAACGTCCATGCTTGCCATATGTAAGTCCTTTAGGTCTGTGTTTAGCTTCTTTGTTGTGTGCTAACAAAGAAGCTAACTCCAATAGTGTTACTGTTGATAAAAAATTAAATGCATTATTTGCTGAACAAAAATTAAGTAAGGAACCAATAAATGAATATAATGTATATGAAAATCGTTCTGACAAGAATTTAAGCTTTTCACAGAAAGCAGTATTACAAAAGGGAAAAAAATTGCCTTTCCACAGGACCTCCCTAAAACTGAAGAAATCATCCCTTGCCTAGAAAATATTCTCAAAAATATACCTGGTGCAGAAAATAAAACGGAAGTTGAGAACAAATTATATAGAATAATTCTAAAAGAATATAATGCCAAAAACAAAACAAAAATTTATATAGAGAACAAATTAAAATATGAAAAAAAAAAAAAAAAACTATTGGAACTGAAAAATGACCCAAATATCAAATTCTGTGAAGCAGATAAAACCGGCCAAATCATTATGCTCAACACAGTCGAATACGAACAAAAAATGACAGTAGCAATAGAAGAATTAAACTGTACTGAAATAAAGAAAGACCCAACTGATAACCAAATTAAATTCTTAGCGAATATAAGAAATCATAGCACATTACCTGATGAAATCAAGTGCTCTTTTCCACCAATGGGAGCAAGCATACCACGCATTGTAGCAAAGATAAAAACACACAAAGAAGATGCTCCAATGAGACTGATTGTTTAAAAAAACCCCTCACCATTGATAACATTAGAGAAAAAAATTTACAGGTTCCTTGCACCCATTTTCATGAACAACAGGTTCACCATCAAGAACACGTATGAATTTATTGAGAAAATTAAAAATGTAAAAACAGACCTAAAGGACTTGCATATGGCAAGCATGGACGTTAAAGCAAAAAAATTTACAGGTTCCTTGCACCCATTTTCATGAACAATAGGTTCACCATCAAGAACACGTATGAATTTATTGAGAAAATTAAAAATGTAAAAACAGACCTAAAAGGACTTGCATATGGCAAGCATGGACGTTAAAGCATTATATCCAAGCACTCCTGTTCCAGAAGCTATTGAAATTGTCATTAAGAAGTTACATACTCTTAAAATATTAAATGACACACAAACTCAAGAATTCAAAAAAGTTTTATTCTATTTATATGAAAACAATGTATTTACATACAAGAACAAAATTTACAAGCAAAATTCAGGAGGCCCAATGGGCTCACCATTATCAACTTTATATGCTGAGGTTGTGATGAACGAGACTGAAGAAAATGTCATGCAGAGTATGGAAGAAAAACCAGAAATATACTGTCGATACGTGGATGACATTTTCATTCTATCAAAACTGAACGAAGAAGAGTTAAGAAAATTAACCAAATGTTACAGCTCTTTATACGCAACAATAGAATTTACAGTAGAAATGGAAAAAACAACACAATAGCCTTTTTGGACGTACAAGTTTTAAATTCCACAAATAAGTTGCAATACAGAGTTTATCGAAAAAGTTCATTTGTTCCTGTTCTAATCCCGTACAATTCGGCACATCCTTATCCACAAAAATGCAATAGTCTGAAAACCTTAATTAAAAGAGTATATATGCACTCTGAAAATATTCAGTTCATTAATGAAGAAATTAATTTCATAAAAAAAATTGCAGGTAGTTTTGGTTATCCAAACCATTTAATAAAAAAATGGAACACAGAAGTACTAAAGAAAATAAAAAATAATGCAGTAATAAATAAAAATGAAATCAAATATCTGAATGGTTTTCCTTACATTAAAGGTACTACTAATAAAATTAATAATATTTGTAAAAAGCATAACATTCAAATTGGAGGAAAAGTAAATACTATCAAAAATATAGTACCGTATATACTCGCGTATAAGTCGAGAAATTTGGGACAAAATGAGAGCTTCAAAGTAATGGGGTCGACTTATACGCGGGGTCTAAAAAAATCGTAAGTCTAAAAGTTCTTCCCATGAGGCAAAAGGCAATCCATCCCAAAAGAAATAAAAATGCCGATGCGGTATTAATTACGAAATCGCAACCCTCCGAAAGAAAAAAAGAAAGAAAGAAAGAAAGAAAAAACACTGATGTGGTAGAATTACGAAATTAAGACCCTCCGAATTTCTCCGCGCTTTGAAAAGTCTCCTCTCTCCTGGCTTTGCATATCCACAGCGCAGTCACAGCCGTGTATAGAAAGCTCCGCCCTTCCGACTACCAGTTGATTGCGCTGACCTTCGACGTAACGGAGCCATGCGACAGCCAGTGTTAGGTGTTGCTTGTTCTTAATCGCACGTGTCTCGCTTCTCCTATTATGGGTGACACGGATTGTGTAAAGAAACGGATGTCCTATAACGCAGGATTCAAGTTGAAAGTGGTTTCTTTTGCAGAAAATACTAACAACTGTGCTGCTTCACGTCAATTTGGCATTAACGAAAAACTGATTCGAGATTGGCGTAAAAAAAGAACGGACTTGGTGAAAATCCCAAAATCGCAAAAAGACGCTGCGCCGTGGAACGACATCTTTCCCAGAGCTGGAAAGTGTCTTGAATGATCGGATTGTGGCCTGCAGACAAAATGGTTACATTGTAACGCGAACTGGTATACGTTTGCGAGCAATGAAGCTCGCAAAAGATTAAAAGTTTGCAGCCGCAAATAACACTTTTCTTGCCTCACCAGGTTGGTGCACAAGGTTTATGAACCGCTATGGGTTGTGTCTACGCCAGCGCACCAAAATTGCACAAAAGTTACCTCGTGACCTCGAAGCAAAGATAATGGAATTTCAAAAGTATGTAATTCAAAAGAGAAAAGAGACTGCTTTTGAACTTTCCCAAATAGGGAACATGGATGAAACCGCCATGTGTTTCGACCTTCCTGGAAATAAGACGGTGAACCAAAAGGGCGAAAAAAATATCTTGATCAAAACGACTGGCCACGAAAAATCCAGTTTCACGGTTGTTCTTTCCTGTTTGGCCGACGGCAGTAAGCTACCTCCGGTAATTATTTTCAAAAGCAAAACTCTGCCAAAAAGCGTTGTCTTTCCGTCTGGTGTGCTCGTTCGTGCCCATGAAAAAGGATGGATGAACGAATCCGGAACAATTGACTGGTTACAGAATGTGTGGAACAAAAGGCCAGGTGCACTTTTGAGGAAACCTTCTCTTTTGGTGTGGGAAATGTTTGTTGCACACCGTTGTGCAGAAGTGAAAAAAACTGCAGAAAATTCAAAAACAACTCTTGCTGTCATCCCAGGTGGGTTGACATCTGTTCTTCAACCACTAGATGTTTGCCTTAATAAGCCCTTCAAGGACAATGTGCGGAGGTATTGGGCAGATTGGATAAGTTCCGATTTGCCGACTGAAACCAAGGGCGGAAATCTAAAGAAGCCGGATATCGTTTTGATTGCGCGATGGATACCTGCGGAAATGGTCGTGAAATCATTCAAGAAATGTTGCATTAGTAACAAACTTGATGACACAGAGGATGATGAGATTTTTATGAGTGATGATGACAGTGATTCTGATGACACAGGCATAGATGGGAATACTGATGTTTATGATGACGCGCCGATGACAGAGAAAGACTTTTTTGAACTGTTTGGTGAGTCTGACTCAGAATCGGATTTTGAAGGGTTCCGATGAAGTTTTTGGGTATGCAAATTAAATTTAGTATTATATATATAATTTTTTTCGTTTTCAAATATTTTTGAATAAATTCATTGAAATTTTTTTTTCTCATTCCGGGATCGACTTATACGCAATTTTCCGATTTCTTACGATTTTTTCCTCTGAAAGTGGGGGGGTCGACTTATACGCAAGTATATATGGTAATCAAAAATTATGAAAAAATAAAAATGTTAGAAAAAGCAGGTATTTACTCAATTCCTATTACAGAAAACCCTCCAATGGCATATATAGGAAGTACCAAAAATAAACTTAAACACAGGTTAAAACAACATGTAAAAAATTGGCAGAAAAAAGAAGAAAAAACTGCACTTATTCAATATTGTATGGCTAACCAAAAATATCCTAAATTTGAAAATATAAAAATCATAAAAAGCTGTAAATCCGAGAAACACCTCAGAATAGCAGAGTCGGTAATGATAGAAAAAAATAGAAAAAAATATGCAACCACAATGACCCTAATATTTTAAGAAACAGTTGGAGGAATTTAATTAAAATTGAGCAAAAAAACCGGAAAAGTTCGAAAAATGAGATCGCTGGCCAACAAGAGATGGCGCCACAACGTCCAAGAGGAAGCGATAGCCGTGAACAGATGCGGCCGACGAGAACCACCTAATGCTCTGCCGACACGGTCCGTGCTGGTCGGAGCAAAACGTCCCCTAGATGACGGTAACGGAATGTTACCGAAAGTACTCGGGTAAAAAACGTATCAAAATGTAGAGGCGGCAAAGGAGAAAAAATTCATTTAATGACGAGGCCAATTAAAAAAGAACAGCAACCGAATGAAAAAAAAACCCCATGCCGCATCTACACAATGGAAATACGGAAACCTACACGTGCGGCAAGTGTTCAACATGGATTTAACAGTAAGTCCAACAATGCAATAGCATTAATGCACGTCAAAAAACGGATTAACTTTTCAATAGCGGACTTTTACTAACGAAATCCAATATTGGAAGTACTTGAAACTAATAACTTGTGTGCTCAAAATGCTAATTAAAAAATAACAAAATATTATGGAATAGAAAAGGAAAGAATTTTGCTTTTCCCATTGGATGCACTCAAAAGACAGTTTGCTAAATAACATTAAAAAAAAAAAAAACTTCTTGAACCACAAATAAAAATTTGTCAATGATATCTCATATTACAAAATTATTGCTGATACCTAATAAATAATCCATAACACTATATGCCAGCCACAATTTGACTATCCCACAGACTTTCTTAATTCTGTACATTTCAATTGTTCAAAAATTAGGAGGAGAAGCAAAAGACACTTTTGTATAACTCATGAGCTAAATCATATATTATAACATACATATAAAGCCACACCATAAGTTGCTGATAGAATAACCCAAAAGTTGTTTAAAAAGTGAATGCAAAAATATTCTGCTACTTTTGCAAGCACAGCAAACAAGAAATCTCAAATAAAAAAAAATAAAAAAATAAATAAATGTTAGACATAAATTTATTTGTACCAGTGAGCCAGCAACAAGTGCAATGGACCATTGAATACAGAAAAGAATCAGCATGGGCTCATCAGGAGAGAGTATGCTGCAAACTCCTCCATTTCCAATGAGCGACTGGAGAATAGGATCTCGCTCCATAGCTATTAAAAGGGGAGTTCTTTTTTTGTTACTTCGAAACTACTAATAAAAAAAAATATTCAAGAGCTTAGTTAACTGTGAGAAGAAGTAACATTTTAGTGAAGTAAAAGGAAGTAATCATATAACAGCCATGTCCCCTTAATCCATAGACCATTTTTTATTAACAATTTTGAAAAAAAAAATCCCCTTTTCAACAGCTATGGGAAAAACCCTGGTCTCAGTCACACATTGCAAATAGAGGAGTTTGCAGCATACACTCTCTCCTGATGAGCCTATGCTGTGTTCCTTTCTGCATTCAATGTGCCAATGACTGACTATATTGATCATTTGCTGGTACAAATAAATTTATCTCTAACAGTTTTCATGGTTGTTTGTTCACTTTAGAATTGCTACTTGTGCTTGCCACAAATAGCATGATGCTTTTGCCTTCACTTTGTGAGAGATATTTGGTTTAATCTAAGCAACTCGTGATTTAGCTGTACTTTTAGGATTTGATTAGTAGCTCTTATCTCTATCTCTCTCTCCTTGCTCATTAGTTAATTAATTTTTTTTTTTTTGTAGAGGTAGGTTCAAATTATAGTTAAATTCAGAATTCATAATTTCTCTATCTCTCTCACATCCATATTTTTTTTATAAAGAAAAAAAAATGTGTGTTTACACTCACTCATTGCTAACAGGAAAAGCTGAAACCAGTATATCCCCCCCATCTTGTAACTGATATGCCATTGTCAGAACTAGTACACCATGTTCTTGTGAACCATCACATAAAAAAAAAAAAAAGCAGTGTATATAAAATAATGCTTCAGATACAAGATCTATTGATATGTAACATATAACATTTCTTAAACAAATGTCAACCCCATCTTCTCAAGGTGCATCCTGTCCTCACTGAAGGGGCTCTGAAGACTGACTATAATAGTGGTATAACTATATCATTGGGATTAAAGCAAATGCTATACCACACACAAACTCACTAACCTGGATGACGATTGTGGTGAATTATGGCCATCCCTTTCCAAATGATTTCATAACAAGTAACTGATACCTACATCTACTTTGGACAACACATATCAAGCAAGGGCAACATCGATAATGAAATTAATAGGCTAATTAAACTTGGGGGGAAGTGTATATGGAAGAAACAGTAAAATTTTCAAGAGCAATTTACCATTATGTCTTAGATGAAAAATGCTTAATAAATGCATCTTACAATTCGTAATTAAGTATTGGAGGAGACATGCACAATGGCGCTGAAGTGTGCAAATTATTAGAGGGGGAGGGGGGCCACGGTGCGTTTTTACAGAACATGCAATTTTTTATTTTTTTAATAGATTATAGGTGCAACAGTGAATACATAATTAAGTAATATTGTTTATTTGATATTAACTTATTATTATTATAATTAGAATGGCTACAACAATCTTGAACAACCTAACTATTTAACATTGGAACTTTGATTTAAAAAAAGCATAAAATACTCATACCTGAAATATCAGAACTCAATCAAATTCTCAAAAACAAAATGATCACAATGCCATTTCAAAACCTAACCTAGTACAACACTGGTGTACAAAAATTAAGGACGAAGAGGAGAAATTAGCATAACAGCGGAACAAGCAGGCAGAACGGACCGAAAGACCACTCAGGAGATAGACTAGGGTCCGGTACGGTAGGGCATGTGCATATATGCAGCATGACCGGGGGGGGGGGGGGGGGTTTATAAAGCACAGGGTCGGTGTGTATGCTCAGCAATTCGGTGAATGCTATTGCATGGTGTAAATCAGCTTGAACGACGTCGAGTTGCTGCCACCGTGTGATTGTGATATGACCAACAGGCAATCCAGTAGACAACATCTGGATGACTTTACCCGAGGTCGCGTCATTAGGAAGTTGGAAGAAGGTCGAAGTGTGACTAGTGTAGCCGAGAAGTTTGGGATCGCTCACAGCATCGTTGCACGAGCTTGGAGAGCATTTCAAACGACAGGAACAGCTGTCCGAGAGTTTAGTTTAGCAGTGGTCATCCACGAGCAACCACGGTGGCGGACGACCGGTATATATATTGTCCTACAAGCGAGAAGAGACAGACGGCAGACAGCGGGAGAAATCGCAAGGCACATGCAACAGACAACTGGACGTCCGTTATCACGTTTTACCGTGGCCAGGAGGCTGCACAAAGGTGGTCTATTTGCACGACGACCAGTACAGTGTGTGCCATTAACGCCTGCTCATTGGAGACTGCGGTTTCTGTGGTGCCAGGAACACAAGAACTGGACACATCAGCAATGGGGTCGAGTTCTCTTTACGGATGAGAGTCTGATTTAGTCTGACGAGCGATTCTGGATGTATAGACATCTGGAGAGAGCAGGGAACACGCAATCACACCTCCAACATCATCGAAAGGGATTGGTTTGGAGGTGGTGGAGTTCTCGTTTGGGACGGTATCATGCTTGGTAGCCGTACTGACCTCCACATCTTTCAAGGAGGTTCAGCCACTGGTGTCCGCTATTGTACAGAGGTTCTCCTGCCACATGTGTGTCTGTTTAGAGGAGCTGTGGGTCCTGAATTCCTCTTCATGGACGACAACGCAACACCTCATCATACAGTGGCTGTCACAGAGCTGTTGGAGAGTGAAGATATTCAATGCATGGATTGGCCTGCAAGGTCCCTGGACCTAAATCCAATCGAACACGTGTGGGACCTTCTCGTGAGACGCTTGGCAGCACGTCACCAGCCGTCAGTAATGATTCCGCAGCTGTGATTGGCGCTACAAGAGGAATGGGCCGCGATGCCTCAACAGCTCCTTGACAACCTTGTCCTCAGCATGGACAGACGTTGTAAATCCTGCAATGCAGTCAGGTGTGATCATATCCCCTACTAAAGACTGGATTTTTCTTGGCAGCCGCCTGTCACATGGACGTTTCTGTCTTCTGTCCAGTTGTGCTCGGAGCTACCTTTTCAATAAAGTGCCTTTGTATCCTTTGGATTCCTTGTTTGGATGGTTTTGCTCACTTGTCGCATATTCTTACATTTTGGGGATCTTATGGTATGATTTGAGTCGATGTGGAGCACTTCTGCACGACATTACATTCGAAAAACCGTCTCGTCCTTCATTTTTGCACGCCAGTGTATATTATAAATCGACAAACAGTGCATGAAATTTATCAACTTCCACCTCATGAAAGTTCTTATTTCTTTCTGATGCAAATGTTTGGCATCTTATGGGATCGTTTGGCATCTTAGCCATGGAAATGAAGTAATCCAATGAGCTTGAAAGTTTCTTTTGTGTGCTGCTTGTCCCTGTACTGGTGGTATTTGAGTCTTAGTTGTATCAGAAGAAATAGAGCTAGATGCTGGCAAAGAATGGCCTGCACCTACATGGGAATGTTCATCACTTAAGCTTGAAAATGTTGACGTATCAGGCTCACCAGATACTAAATCACTTGGCTCACACTTTCTTTTAACAATAAATTGATCCATTCTGGTAAGTGAAATAAATTTGCTCAAAAGTTACAATACAGTTAAAATCACAACAATGTACGTAAATGCAAAACATAACATGAATGATGAAAGTGAAACTTTTCCGGTAGTACGAAGAACAGCTTATTCGATGTAGGACACAGTGGAGTCGAATGATAGACTGTCTTTCTACAAGCATTTTGACTCTCCACACCAAATGGTCAAAATCATCTGGGAACAAGGTGAGAAACAATTGCAGAACTTTCTAACCAGACTAAATGCTGCACACAGCAATTTTCAATTTACATTAGAACGAGAAGTTAGCGGAAGCTACCTGTTTCTAGACATTCTGGTTATGCGCTCCCCCATGGGTGGGCTAGACACAAAGTATTTTATAAGCACACACATGTGTACAACCCAATTTTGCCTTTTTTAGCCAGACCAAATTCGCCCAAATCACCGGTCTAAGAGAGCATTTGACCTTACATCCAACCCCAGATACCTAGAAGAGGAGTTGAATAACATTCAAGAATTTGCATCAAAAGTGGGATTCGATGCGAAACATGTAGAGGACATCATCTTCAATGCAGCCAGAATAGAGACAGGAGAGTTGTAGGTGCTTCCAGTGCAAAGAATGGAGGAAAGGAAGTTTGTAGGGTCAATCTCATATGTCCCTGGTCTGACCTACAGCATCAAAAATGCACTAAAGAGACATAAGCTCAATGACGGCACTAAATCTCCGAGAAATATCACGTCTCGGCTTGCATCAAACCATAGCGATAGAGGGCTGACCAGCCATGCAGGAGTATACGCAATTCCAATTGAATACCGGGTTCCTCAAAGAGGGCTTATGTTGGGATCACAAAGCGGGGCTTTGAAATCAGATTGAGGGAGCACAGACAACTGGCTCCCTACAAAGGACCGCGAGCCACAGCAACAAAAGAAGCTATTGAGATTCTGTCATGTTCAGACGCGTGCAACACAGATGTTATAATGGATATGTCTCCCATTTGGTATAAACTTCTAAAAATCTATCGAACGCAACTACGTCGAGCAACATGTCTACGATTATTACATCATCCTATCTGCTTATAATGACGCAATTATAATCTTTCATACGCATTCCTTTTCTAACGTTTTAGTTACATTTATTGTCTAGGTTCCACTGCCTGAGGAAGCTCTTTGTAGTGAGTGAAAGCTTGCCTTTGTGTAGTGTGTTATTATGTCCATATATATATATATATATATATATATATAGTACCTGTGTACTGAGTTTCATTGTATACCACAATAATCAATTTAAAAAGTGGAAGCATTTATTTAATAAAACGAGAATTTTTATTCAAGAACTGAAAAAAATATTCTTTTCATCTTTGGTGTAAATGAAGTCTACAATAATCTGATGGTGAAACTATGGAAACTAATATTAGTAGTTCAGAAGTTAAATTCACTACGATAATGAAAAAAAGGCGAAACAGATTAGCGGAAAATGCTTCAGTCTTTAAAGTATAAAAAACAAGCTTTAAACTTTGTGCCATGTTTAACAAAATTTATTCATAACTATGCAAGCTATGTTAAATTCAAATATCTGCTGAAATGGGAATAAGGCAACCCTTTTGAATGGTGCTTAGAAGCCATTTGTGAACAAAATATTCTAAAACTGTTATTTAACAATAACCCATGCGCACACGCAAAAATGAAAAAATTCGAATTATACAGTATAAGCACAATGATTTTTCAAATTATGTGATTTTTGTAAAATGAGGCTATAAAGTGAACACGAAGCTAGAATGTTACATCTGAAATGCTAAAATTATAACTTTTACTCATCATGAATTGCCAAAACATTACAAATGAAACATAGAAATCTCACACTTTTCTGCCAATGCATGTTCTCTCTTTTGCTAAATAACTCACAGCTATTGACATACAAAATATCATTTATCACTGCTGCTGTAATGATCATGTACAAAATATATAACAATGGTCATTATTTGAAGCATTTCCTTGAAAAAAAAAATGCCTTCCATCTTTAATAATGTTTATCTGCATCTGTTTTGCACATATGAACAGTGACTGCTAGAAGCAGTTCTGGAGAAAACAATGGAATTATATCTACTGCATCTAATATTCTAATATGTAAAGCTACTCAAACTCCATTGTTGAAAAGTAATTTATAAACGTATTATGAAATTACACAGTCGAGTCACATTATTGTGGCCACCTCCTACTTTTGACGTCAACAGAGTGTAGCCAATGAAAGAAAGCATGAGCTGGCTTGTAGGGCATATAAGGTGTGCTGTAGGCATTCTGAAAGCACATCACTTGTTACTGTCATGGATAAAAGGAGCGATTTATCAGATTCGCAAAAAAGGGATGATTATCAGCTTTCGGGCCAAGGGTGGCAGTATTTCTGAAACAGCGCAGTTTGTGAACTGTACGTGTGCTGCTGTGGTTAAAGTGTATCGTGATTGGAGAAATGGCACTATTGCGAATAAGCGGTGTGGAAACTGTGGAGACCACGTGCCATTGATGTGAGAGGTGAACATCAGCTACAAAGGTGCATGAAGCCCAATTGACATGGTACAGTGCAGCAACTCACTGGCTGAATGAACCAGGAGGCTACTGGAAGTGTGTCTAAAATGACAATTCAACAAACCCTGCAGTGTATGGGGCCCCAATGCAGATGGATGGTCACTGCACCTATGCTAACAAAGGTGCATTGGCAGAAAAAGCTTACATTTGCATGGCAGTATCGGAATTGAACCTTCGCTGATTGACAAAGGGTTGTCTTCCCTGATGAGTCAAGTTTTCTGCTTCATCAAACGGATGGACGTTGGCATATAAGGCGAGAAACATTGGAGAACAAACACTCTTCAGCCATTGCTGGTAGAACACAAGCTGGTGGGGCAGTGTTATGGTCTGGGTTAATGTTTTTGTGGTATTCCCTGGGTCCACTCATACCTGTGGAAGGCACTATGGACCAAATTCATTATGAATCCATCCTTGCAGACCGCGTGCACCCATACGTGCTGCTTGCCTTTCCTGGGGTGGATGGGATCTTTCAGCACGGCAATGCGACTGTCACACAGCTAGAAATGTCCGAGTGGTTGGAAGAGCACGATGAAGACTTCAAAGTACTTTCCTGGCTCCCTAATTCCCCAGACTTAAACCCAATTGAGCATCTGTGATGAACTGCCGCAGTTACTCTGCGATTTTGGATGCATTGCAGTCAGCATGGCTCCACATACCTGTGAACACCTTCCAGCACCTTAATGAGTCACTCCCAGCTCGTCCAGCTGCTGTTCGCGCTGCACATGGCGGTTACTCTGGATATTAGCTGGTGGTCACAATAATGTGACTTGACCGTGTATTTTATATCACCTGCAGACCTGACTAAATTCAAAACTTTTGTTCTCCGGGCTTATGATGTTGAGATCCTCATCAAGACACTGACTTATGCCAAGTTTTATCAACACATAGCAACCGCTGGGGATCCAAATCCCTTGATCTAGCTGAGAGCGTTCGCCTTACGCTACGGTAGCCAACAATCAAGGGAGCTACGAGTGTTTTTCTGTCAGCTTCTGACATCATAAATCTGTATAATGAGTGTGAATTATTCACTGACACCACGTATCGGAGGATTTTCACTGACCCATGGCTACATCCTGTTGGACAAAGTACACAACAGATTCAGTAAACAATGGATGCCCCACAGAGTCTAAGGCACCCACTCCCTCCCACCATGTTTTCTTTTTTTTCACTAAGGTTAAATTCTGTACATTGAAAATTAATGACGATATGCATCTTCTACAAGTTTACACTTCATTTAAACCAGAAAAGTTCTGTCTCAGCCAGGTGACTGAAGTATTGTACATACATGACAGTAATGATAATACATATGTGCAAATGGCATAATAAAACTGAGTTTTTACCTGAACAGCTTGAGCAATTCCGCTACTTGTGAAGCTGATGTCATGTTTTTCACAAAATCAATAATTTTCCTGTTCAAAAGTTTATGAATATTCATTGAAATCAATACAAATCAAACACATACAAAGTAAAAATTACAATCATAACAAAAAAACTCCAATGCCTTTGAATGTCAATAAAATCACACATACTTGTGAAACATAACAGAAAGAGAAATTGATACATATATATACACTATATTGACAAAAGTCACCGGACACCCCTTCAAAAGCAAATGAACAGATCCGCTGCATTGTTAAGATGCGTGGTACAGCTGCAAACGGTATAGAAACAAGCCTGCAGCTGACAGCGATCACATCACACTGTGAGTGTGAGTGAAAATGTTGTGGCGGGAAAGAACTGACTTTCAGAAAGGAAAAATTGTTGGGTGTTATATTAGTGAGTTGTCCATAAGATAAACCGAAAGGCGTTTAAACATACCAAAGTCAACTGCTTTAGATGTACTGAATAAGTGGAAGATACATGGGGTGTGTCTGAAGCAGCAAAACGTATGGGCAGACCAAAGAAAATCGGTGATAGAGGACGTCGAAGCCTCAGGAGAGTCGTTACAGCTAATCGATGGAGTACTGCACAAGACCTCAGTGTACAGGTGAGTAAAAATGCTGGAACCTTGGTATGTACATGTACCATTCGCAGATAACTTCATTCCATGAGTTACCATGGTTGTGCGGCTGCTCGTAAGCCTTTCATCTCCACTCGGAATGCTACTTGTCGTTTAACATGGTGTAAAGAACATTTATAGTGGACTGTAGATAAATGAAAACGGGACTTATGGACTGATGAATTCAGGTACACGATCCATCAGTCTGATGGCAGTGTGTAGGTATGGCGGCAGCTGGGAGAATTCTATTTACCACAGTGTACTGTTCCTACGGTCAAGTTTGGAGTTGGCAGTGCACTGGTGTGGGGGTGTTTTTCGTGGTATGGTCCAGACCATTGGTTATCATGGACAAACCTGTTAACCAGCACGTCTACTTCGATATTCTGGACAATTATGCCCTACCAACCTGGTGGCAATACTATGGAACCGAGCCTTGTAGGTACCAGCAGGATAATACACCGAGCCATAAAGCAAGGACTGTTAGGCATGGTTTGACGATAATTACTTATCATGTGTGGACTGGCCAGAACAGAGTCCTGATCTTAATCCCATAGAGCACTTATGGGATGAATTAGAGCACTGCATGAGAAGTTTGGAACCAAGGCCTACTACTAAACAACAGTTAGCAGCAGCATTATGCACTGAATAGAAGTGCATACCTATCACTGTGTTCCAAAACCTAGTCAAAAGCATATCTCTAAGGGTCAGTGCATGCATTAATGCCAAAGGTGGACCGATACCATACTAATGTATGTCAATAAATGCTATGTTGTGTTTCTCTTCTAGGTGTCCGGTGACTTTTGTCAATATAGTGTATATTATACATATCACTAAGTTTCACTAAGTTTTCTCTGCGATTCATCTGCCACTGATGGTGGTAGATTTTACTAGGTACTGACTGCATCAAATGTTTCCACTTACAGTGAGTGATCTTGGCACACAACTTGAACTTCACTGACATCCATAGCACATCTCACACAAGACCTTTTATATACGTGGTGTTTTACCGAGTAGTGACAACTTTCCTGTGGAATAAATCGTTAAAAAATAACGAGACGGTGCTGTAAGTCCAAGACATTGATCAGCAGGCGACAGGCATTCGCGAGGAAGTAGTGGGACAATAGACACGCAATTTCGGACATGCAGCGATATGCCACGGAAGAAAGAGTTTTCTTGGTTAAAAATTGGTATGCGGAGGGGCAGAAACCCCACAAAGGTGTTACGAAAGTGAGGTACAGTGTTTAAGAATCGTCATAAGCCATCTCATGCGTACCTGACAAAATTGGTAGCGAAATTCGAACAAACCAGCAGTATCACAAGTGACGTGGCAAGCATGGCGACAAAGAGAAGAAAAGCGTGGACTGTGAAAAACATCGAAGCCACACGAGGACTCCTGCACAAAGAAGCCGGTACATCAACACGAAGGCGTGTGCAGTAACTAGACATTAGCACAGCATCTGCATGGAGCATTGTGATGTCGGATTTGGACATGTTTTCCTACAAAATCCAGGTGCGTCAGCCTTTGAGCACAACAACCGTCCAGCAACATTATGAGTTTGCTAAAGACATGTGTTCACTGATAGATGAGCACAACTTTGATGTGAAGAACATTGTCTTCAGCAATGAGGCACACTTCTGGTTGGATGGCTACATTAACCGGAAAAATTACCGCATCTGGGGAAGCAAGAAGCCGGCAGTCTGTGTTGTGAAGCCTCTCTATGTGAAGCTAACCATTTGGTGTGCAATGAATGGTGATGGCCTCATTGAGCCATTTTTCCTGGTCCACAGTTACCTCTGCCGCCTACAGTGACCTTTTGAAGAATTGTTTTTCCCTGCTGCAGTCCAGAAAAACTGGATTCAGAACCACACGTTTCAACAGGATGGAGCACCACCACACTCCACAAATGCTGTTCTTGATTTGCTTCACCAGCACTATGGCCCATGGGTCATCGCCAGACGATTCTCCCAACGTTTTTCAGCCAGCCTCTCTTGGCCTCGATACAGCCCCGATTTAAAGCCACTCGACTTCTTCCTGTGGGGCTATCTGAAAGACTGAGTGTACCAGCACAAACCGCGAACACTGCCTGACCTCCGACGTGCCATCCAACAGGAAATTGCATGGATCCCGTTGGTCCTGCAGCACTTCTAAGCATGCATTCACCACGTCATGACAGCGGATGGTCATCATGTGGAACATGTCATCCCTTGATTACCTTTTGCCTAATCTTACTCCTGTAAAAGTCTTTTTTCCTCTTCTAATAAAGTAAGTTAACTTTATTGTCTCTTTCTTTTGTCATTACCCAGTGAAACACCCGGTACTTGATACTCATTATCTTTTTTTCAAACAGACATTCCTGAACCTAGTCTTCGCATGATTTCCCTGACCCTGTGCCTTTCTATCCTGCCACTTCGACTAAATAAATTCTCTTAGTAGGTATCTCACCACTCATTCTACCTGTCAGGGGTCCATTTGTCAGCATTCATTGGCCTATGTGAAGCGTTGTTTGCAATGACTAGGCATCATCACGGATAAAGCTAGGTATGGCACATAGTGCATGTGGAAATAGGTTGAACTGCACCACTTTTGTACGGGTGGGTGAGTGGGTGACTGTTGCATGCCATTGCTGAGATACTAGTCAAGTCACCCAATGTTCACCTCTAGGATCAATTGCGCATGGCTGACCAATGTGAGCCTTTTCCTGGATGTCTGGGCATGGTTAATCCAGTCCGGGCACACCCTTGATACGGGAGCAGCCAACAAGTGTGGCTGTTTCTGAAATACTGGCACCCGCCCTCCAGGCCCCCGATTATCTGGCAGCAGTCAAATTGACTTAAGTTGCCACTTGATGCTGATGTCATGTGGTACTGTGTTATTGCTCCAAATATGTAAAACAGGGGCTGTTCCTAATGAACGGAACTTCCGTTTTATTATTATAGATTTTTACTCAGTATATATAGGCTGAACTTCTCCTACAGAAGAGTAGGGGACTACTCTAAGAAAACGACTCTTCTGTCCCCTACGTAGTTTTCTTCAGTAGTAGACTACTGAAGAAAATACCCATGTATAACAACAACAATAACACCTTAAATAGTATAACTATCCTAGTGATCTGAAATTTCTTGGTGTAGAATAGAAATGAAAGTTTCCAAGCTTTCGCACATCAACCAGATGGCTTTTTCAAGGAAGGTAGACAGCAAACTGCAAACCGAATAACAGCTTCGGTTTGCAGTTTGCTGTCTAGCTTCTTTGAAAAAAAAAGCCATCTGGTTGATGTGCGAAAGCTTGGAAACTTTCATTTCTATTCTACACCAAGAAATTTTGGATCACTAGTATAGTTATAATATTTAAGTACAATTGGTGTATAGTTTGTTGTTATTTAATTAACAATAACACCTTTGATGAAACAACAATAAAACACAGCAACACTCAACTAAGAGATTTTGTCTGAAACTCTTTATTTACTATAATCAGAGCAAAAATCTATAATAATAAAACAGAGTACTGTATCTATGGTAGCAATAACCTATTAAAAAATCATGGTACACACTTCAAAATTTAGCAAATTGCATTTCACTTTTGTCCATGCTGCAGTAGCCAGTTTTAAGCCAAGTCCAAGTGTGTGTGTGTATGAGGGGGGAGGGGGGGGTTAGACACAAAAAATATTTACCACGATGGTTCTCATGAAATGAACTAATTTTTTAATAGCACCTCTCACACATTTCAAAATACAACAAAACTACTTTTCATTGCTCCAAATGATACAACCTTAAAATCAGATGTAGAACCGTATTACTCATAAGACAAAGCAATAAGGCATTTGAAGTATACAGGGTGCCCAAGAAAGAATGAATACATTTCAAACATGTTTCATAAGAAAATTAAAACAAAAATTAGGAGATAATTTTTTTCTATACGAAAAAGCAACCCAAAAAATTTATTTACCTTCAACCTGAGAAAGAATGGCTACACTTCAAACGTTTCATGAGTAATTAAAGGAAGTTACGACAGTACTGTTTTCACCATAAGAAAAAACAATGCAAAAGGAAAATGTTTAACAACACAAGAGTTTGCATCACACATTAGTGTGCTTATTCTAATGAGCTTGCATGTGCAAGTTTAAACAATACCTGCATTGCACAGACCACTAGCCGACTGTGTCAAGAATGGTGTCTGAGCAGCAGAAGGATCTATGTGTTAGCTGGATGGCAGTCAAAGCCCTCTAAGTCCTTCACTACAGCACGAAAAAGCTCAGAAGAGTATAGTAGTATTACATGATGGGTTGAGAAGTTCAAGGCAGTTCTAGTAGCATGAAGAAACAATGCAATCCTGTACTGTCATCCACATCAGTGCACAATGTGGAAACTGTAAGAATACATTTCATGGAAGCACGAGAAAATCTGTGCAACATGCAAGGCTGCAGCTGAACATTCTCTGGTCCACAGAGAAAAATGTTTTAACCCTTTAAGCACTCACCCCTACCTCAACAGAGGGGACATGGGTGGAGAACAGGTTTCATCTGTAGGGGATAGGGCATTAAGGATTTGGCTGTCCACCAGGGGACAAGGTATTCTGACTCATTTGGACAAGTTCTAAAATTGGAATATGTAATGTTTAGTAGTAATGAACCGGGATACAATTTGATTGCCTTTTTCTAGCTCTATGTTAAATTACATTTATAGCAGCTATGTTTACAACAAAAATGTTCAGAAAAGTAAAATAATGCAATAAATACAATTTAGGTAATCAGATTACATTTCCACTAATAAAGCATAATAAATGCAAATATAATTCAATATTTACAACATTTAAGAAGCATGGACTGTGTGTATACCTGTAAATTTGTACAAATTTAAGTTAAAAAAGATTCATTACTTTTTGTGGGTGTGAAAAATTCTGAAGCACGGTACTGTACAAAGCACTGCATCAGAGCCCACACAACAGACTCAGGTTTATTTCTGAACCCTGTTACCTAAAACCAGAACCTTGTGAAACAGTTTCAACTAGAACTATACAATTCTCTAAAACATTTTGAACTGGCTCATTGTTTATTAGAGAACACACAGCGAAAGCCAAAACAAACACTATATCGTGTGGAAGAAATATTCTTCTCATAATACATGGGAAATACGTCGCTCAGCAAATACAGGCAATTCAGAGATGTCTGATTGCTGTGTTATGTGCATAAACTTCAAGTTACCCAACAGCTTCAACAAGATGATTATGCAGTATAATATGAGTTTGCTCGTGTACTACAGGAACTGGATGGTGAGGGTGGTTACCATACAAGCCTTACTTTCTCAGATGAGACACCACCTTATGTCAGTGGGAATGTGAACAGACATAACAACCACGTGTGAGGTTCGGAACTAACCCTTGCTGTCAATGAACATGAGCAAGTGCACAGAGGTGAATGTCTGCTGGTTTGCCATAACAGAAATTGGAGTGATTATTGTTTCCTTCTTTTTGAGGACACCACCATCATACAGCTCCACAATTTCAGACTCAATCGAATGGCCATATTCTAACAAGATGAAGCACCATGTTTCCTTCTTTTTTGAGGACAACACCATCATACAGCTCCACAATTTCAGACTCAATCCAATGGCCATATTCTAACAAGATGAAGCACCATCACATTCAGTGGTCCACCTAGGATTTCTTTGTGGGTGTGGCCCGAAATATTGAGGATGCAAATAAAAATACCCTGGAGAAATCATTTCCCAAAATATTGGAAAGTGGTAAAAATATCTCATCCATATTAAAATGTGTCTCCAATGATTTGTAAAAATGAGTTGCTCATGGTGGTTCTTAACCCCCCCCTCTCCCAAAAAATATTTGTAAAATACATACTTCAAAATGTATAAACATATATTTAAAAATAAGCAACCAATAACAAAGCACCATGTGATACCTCATGGGGAGGGCGCCTGTGCCACTGGGCCACCTCACTGAGTGCATCACTGTTCATGTTGGAATGTAACTGTTCAGCAATTTCAGGACACAACTTTTTGCAGCAGATGGATTGTAAGGTGGGGTACTTTTTCATGGTCTCCAGAATTAACACCCATGGATTTGGAGGTACACAAAGGACCAGGTGTACCACTTAAAAGTCACATCTTTACAAAACTTGAAAGGCTACACGACCATGCTGTAAACCCCAAATGTGTGCCAATGCTTTATGGGCATTAAGAATTCTGTAAGAATGACGAATAGTGCTCAGTTTGATGTGCTATAAACTTTTTGAGTTGCCTGTTCATGCTGCACACAAAAACTGTATTATAATTTTCTTTATTTCTCCATGAAACATGTTTGAAGCACTTGTATAATTCTTTCTTGGACACTGTGTATTGTAGATAAAACCATTCAAGGAAATGACACTTAAAAGCATAAGAAATTAATGTTACCTATTTAATGTATCACCATATGTTGTTTTAATTATCTGTCGCAGTAAGGCAACTATCCTACGTCTAAACCACAAGTCTTTGTTTTTCAAATCAAAAATCTCATCCATCAACAACAGCATGACTCTTAGAGGTATGTTATCAGCCTGGAAAAGCACAATACAAGTTCAGGCAACATTTTAACACTACGTACAGTATACTACACATATACATGTGCACGTTAAGTTATTGTAGGCATATAAAGTAAATGTTCACTTAATTTGCAAAGTAATACAGAGGAAGAAAAACTGGTTAGAAATGCATCATGGTCATAGTTTAAAAAGCATCCCAGTTTTTATAATGACTAGGAATTACTTATTAAGGTGGTGCTACACTGGAAGAATTATTCTGATGCCACATGTCATATTAATCAAGTTATTAACTGCCTGCTGTCATCAACCAGCAGGTATTGCCAATGAACAAACACAGAGGTGTTGTGATGGACGATATGGCAGTGGCGTGATTACGCCCCCCCAGACGAAGGGGCATACTGCAGCAGTTTTATGAAAAAATCTGAACACACACAGAAACAAACAAAAAATGAACCCAAATATTCATATTTTCCTTTACGATATATTTAGCTTTGCCTCAATAAATGTCAATTTTCATTTTCAAAACACTAGATGCTCAACAGATTGAAGCTATTTGACCCTTTGGCTCTGGATTGTAATATGATATGGGTTGTAAAATGTTACGATCACTTTCCAGTTTCCTTCTCTCTGGGCAGCTGAGGGAAAATGCGAGGTCACATGGGGATTCCCCGTAGAGGATGAGAGAAAGTAGTCACCTAAGGTTATGTACAAAATGACAGGCACCAACATTTATTCGCAGCATCCACAGATCTGTTATGTATAAGAGGGTAATTTTTTCCAGTGATTTATTTTAGTTTTGGACAAAACAATTTCACCTTGCTATTGCTTTCAGTTCTTCCTTGTAGTAAGCATGTCTATCTCACCCACTGTATGGAAACTTTAATATACAAGCAAACAACATCAATTTGCAAAATGTCACAAAACTGTTCAAGTGGAACACAGTATCGGCAAAAGAAAAAAGAAAGAGAGGGTGCGAAGAAACGTCCAAAACTCGACCATTTATTTTTGCCACAGTCAATTAAGCACAAGTGCCATTTCTGATGAAAAGAATGACTATTTGTTTAGCACACCAACTGTTCAAAGTTTGGAAGCAGATATTTGCATTATGTACTTCTGTTCCAGAAATTACTTAAAAAGTTATAACTACTGGGCTTTAGGTACTCTTTTTTTCCAGACACTTTCACTGACTTCCTAACTCCCCCCTCCTCCCCCCACACTGCGAAAAACACATCCTCCCTTGTGCTCAAAATCCTGGGAAAATTACTATGCTTAGGGGTATTAAGGCAAATCTTGTGTGTGTAGGGGGTGTACGTTGTGCTAGTTACAACACTGGGGTATGGGGTTGCCCCAAGGCATCTGTTTATCAGAGTGCCAAAAAGGTTGGAATGATGTGGCTGCTAATTGTAAATGCTGTGTGGCAAGTAATTTTATAAAATAGAAATATACATTTTTCATATGCAGAAAATTTCCTTGCAACTGAGAATTTTCACCTTTTTTTTGTTTTGTTTTGGAGTTTAACGGCACCATGTAAAACTATAAGCACTGCAAGCAGTTGCTGGTTCCAAATTTGCGTCACTGGTTCCAAATTTGTGTCACTGGTTCCATGAAAACAAAAAAGTCAGCACCATCAAACAAATACTAGGTCATTAAAAATGATTAATCTGATTTCAAAATAGCATAATTTCACACCTATCAACCATGTATGACCTCGGCATACACCAAATGAAATAGGAAATCTCAGAGTTTTAATAGATCAGCACGAGAGGGCTCCACACTATGGCTTCGTGACACAGGCTGTGAGAAAATGGCGACTGAACAGCACAAGGCTTTTATGGAAATGATTTACCAGGTGCTCAGAGTATCTATAGGTGGTATCGGCAGTTTGAGGAAACAGAATGTTTGAGTCAAGGCAAGAGCACAGGACAACCGTGCATGTCTCGAGGATAATGTGCAAAGAATCAGAGAAAGTTTCCTATGTAGCCCGAGGAAGTCAACCCAACCACACCAGTCAAGAAATGCGAATTCCTCAGATGACCGTTTGACGTGTTTTGAGACCATGCTTGATTATGAAGCCATACAGGCTGCAACTGTTACAAGCTCTAAGGCCAGGGGACAAGTTAAAGTGACAAAACTTTTGCCAACTCATGCACAATACCATGGGAGATGATAAAAAATGAAAAAGCTTCATCACTGAACACCAGGCTCCCTGCCTGGTGTTCATCGATGAAGCTTTTTAATTTAAGTGGCAAAGTGAGCCATCACAACTTTAGCGCATGGGGCCCGGAAAACCCACATGCAACAATTGAGCACGAGTGCGACTCATCGACAGTTAACATCTTCTGTGCCATTACCCAAGAGAAGGTTTACAGCCCTTTCTTTTTCGTGGAAAACACAGTGACTGGTAACTCCTATTTGGATATGCTGAAGACTTAGCTATTTCTACAATTGAACAAAGATTTCAGAGACTACATTTTCCAGCAATATGAGGCAGCACCTCATTGGCATTGTGCTGTTTGCCATTTTCTCAATAAAGTGCTCCTCGATGTTGGATTGGTCACAGTGGACCACATGACTTGGTGCTCAACAGCTGGCACCAACCTAGGCTATCGGATTTTATGTTGTGTGACATCTTCTTTTGGGGGTATGCTAAGGATACTGTGTACATGTTACCATTGCCTATAACTCTGGATGAGCTTGAGAAACGTATTGTTACTGCGATGGAGTGAGTGAAAACACACCTGCTGGAGTGAGCATGGGAGGAAATAGACTATCGTCTCAACAAAACTAAGGCAGTTTTTCTTTCAGTTGAAGTACCATTACTCACTCTGTACTTGAAAACTTGGTAATTTAAAATGGAATGAATAATTTTGAACAACTCTGTACAATACTCATACCTCAACTGGGTCTCAAACCCAGGTCCGTCTTGGATAAGTGGCCAGAACCTTAGCCTCAGGCCACTCAGCCATCGGGGTAGAGATAAACTTTTCAGTTTTGTTTTTAATTTAAAGTTTCCAAAGGTGCTACGTGCTTTTTGTGCACACTGATTGGACCCGGTACTGGTTCATAATATACTCTTTTTTTGGCTGTCTAATCTAGATCAAAGTTAATGTTTTTGAGTGTATTATATTTTGAAATTAAATTTGCCGTTAATAAACTCTCAGAATACATTCAATACAGAAACAGAACAAATTTTCTCATTTAGGTGCCTACCGACACTCAAGCCACTTCCTGAAAGCAATTCCTCAACTGTCCATGTTGTTGTTTCCCAAGGGGCACAAATTATATGTCTTTACCCCTGGCATCACTTACCTTCACTTTGCCACTGCACATATGGAACAAGATGAAAGATACCACAGTGAATATTCCAAACATAAACCTACATCACTTTGATCTACTTTAATACAGGGAATGATTTCTTTAATGTAAGACTTAAAAAAAATAAGAATATATATTGTTTACTTTTCATTTTATAATGGACAAAGTTCAATTTCTTAAGACAAGTCAGGCCAAAATACCAAAGCTAGAGTACATTTTGCCAGCCCTTCTGTGAAAGGAACTTGACATGTCATTTTGAAAAATTTTGAAGCTTCATATCTAAATTTTTGTAAATAAGTTTTATTTCTTCAATGTGGTTTTTGTTACACTCCACTCCACACAACTAATTTATCTTGTAAACTTGATTGGAGTTCATTATGGTAATGGAAGTTTTTGAAGGAACATTTTGAAATATTCGAACCACAGTTGAATGTTGCCACTGGGAGCAGAGTTCGCAAACACTTACAGAAAATAAATTCCAGGAGTTCACTAAAAAATCTAGGAGCTTAAATTTTTGCTAGAATAATAGTGCCTTAATAGCAATTTTGAAGAATATATTTTATTCTTCTTAACTTTTCTGTTTCACACATTACAATTCTTTGTTTGTGAATATGGAAGGCAGATAAAATTCTTTGTTTGTGACAGTCTTCCATAGTCACAAATGAAGAATTTTAATGTGTGAAACAGAAAAGTTAAGAAGAACAAAATATATTCTTCAAAATTGCTATTAACAATTTTTGCCACGTAGTCCAGCAACAGGCTTAACCTAAGCTTGAGCTATATCGAAATAATAGTGCCTTGTTTTATATTTAGCAAATTGGGTTGAAATTTACTATGCATTTAGAATTCTTATGAATCCTACAAGTTCCATTGTTACAGAGTGTTTTCAAGTGTGCGTCACATTTCAATGAAGTGGCAAAATTTCCCCATATCAAAATTGCTCTGTATAAAACTTATATGAAGCAATCTGAAACCTAGCACAATGATAACAATATGAAACAATTTTGCCATGGCACTGAAAATTCCCTATTCCAGAGTAATCTATTCACACACACATTAGTGGTAGGGTGGCCAGATACCCATTTCCTTTCAGTGAGGAAAGCACATGCTAGAAACAAAGACCATCTTGGACTCATGGAAATGTTTCCACATGATGTTGACTCTAACTGCAAACAACTGCTATGCCACAAACCAAGATGGCTGGAAAAATGGCACTCAAACATCTTGCACTGCAGCGTCACATGAAATGAAAGAGATGACATCATGTCTCCACACTCCATGGAAGGAAGTGATGTCATCATGAGCAGACAGTGCAGGGAGCCAGAACAAAGTGACACAATCAATCCAAGCATTTTGGCCTATTTTTTAATTGCAAGAAAAATCCCATGACTTTTCATAAAAATATGAAAAATCAAGGACTTTTCATGCCTGGAAGGAAAAAGGAAATCCCATTCCAGGACTTTTCCAGGACTCCAGGAGCTGTGCAAACCCTGTGGGAGTGGTCCAAATATACTTTGAAACTCAAATAAAATTCTTCCAAAATCTTTCAATAAATTACCAATGTTTGTCAGAAGTTATATACTCTTTTCGTTTGTCTAGTCTTAGGCACATCTTGGATCTGACTACATTCAAGTTCAAATTTTGTTTCACTCACACAGCCTTGCTAAAATATGTGGTTTATTGCAGTGTAGAAAGGCTGTGGAAGATGCTGATGTTTAATTTGAATTTTTTCAGGTCTGAGACAATCAAGTGAATGACAAACTTTGCTTGTCCCTAACTTGGCCTTAATCTGTTGTCTAAAAGGGATACAAAACTTTGCATCTGTAGTTCAAATGGAAATAAATCATACCATGCTGCTTGTAGATTTACTGTGCATGAAAAGTTTTCCACTCATGGCTATTAAGAGTTTCCTATCCTTAATTTAGATGCATTGTTCCAAAGGACACACAGAACCAGAAATACAGAATGAAAAACACAACCAATTATTCATTCTTCACAATGTCACATGACTATTGTATTGTTAGAATGGTGTGCTGTGCAGGTTAATATTAAACCTGCTGAATTATATGACAAATTGAAAGAAAGCTTAATTTCTCCCCTTTTGGCTACTTTTGCATAGAAATAATTCCTTTACAAACATCATGTGAGCATGTTGCATCTGTTTACCCATTTACGAATTGTTGCCACAATAATTATTCACAACAGAACTAAGATTATAAAATGCAACATAGCAATTGCAAAAAAGTGACCTGTAATAAAAAAAAATATGCAGAAAACAAAATGGGGAGACAATATATACTTGCATGATGTGTAAATACTAATAAAACAATTTTAGAGCATTTTCATGTGCTACAGAAATTAAACTCTCAAGGAATGCTTATAGCACAGTAAATCTGTTTATTTTCGTGGTGTAATATGCATAAAGATTCGTCAAGCTTTCACTGTCCACTGAGAAGAGAGTGAAAGCTTAGAGTGATCTGGTGTGTTTAAAATAACATTAAATAAAACTCAATTTCAATTACGTTCCCAAAGATATGAAAGTTATTTACAAAACTGAATCTTGCACTTTGTTTACCAGTGAATCAAAATCCATGTATTTTTTAAAAAAAGCTGGGGCAATTAGCATTATTTTTAAATTATCAGAAGAGTACAATTCATAAAAATACAGCAACAAACATACTTCGATGTCAAGGCTGCTGGCTGAAACCTTATCAAAGTCCCGAGGATTAGCTGGGTCAGAAGAGGATTTTGATATTGCTTTGATAAAGCCATCTTTAAGTCCAATTACAGTGTCTGGTACTAACTTCACCAAGTTTCCAACACTTTTAACAGAAGCCTTGATAGGATTCACAACAACCTAAATAATAATAATTTAAAATACCAGATAATTAAATTTCAGTTTGCATTACTACCTCAGAAAAAAAAAAATAGCGAAAAAGTAAACTCTTTATTTTTAAAGACAATGAAAATGAAGTACAGAGAAATAAAACATTTACAGAACTTATGCAAGGCATTTCTTGTCTTATATGTTACTTAGTTCTGTTTTAAGACAGCACATGATGTGATAATTCAGGCAAAAAATAAAGGCATATTAGCAAAATGGGCACTGGTACTCTAACCTTTCATATGTATAATTACCAAACACATGTAAATAACAAAAGGAAGAAGGATCTTGATTTTATCTCTATTTGACTTTTTCATAGTCTGACAGAATGTTTGGAAAATTCCTCATTAATGTGAGAAAATCAGTCTTCTCGAATAATGGTTGGGTAAAACTAGTACTGTTGGCACACCTTCACCTCCAGATTGTATAATAAAAGTAAATACAAATAATCACCTATTTATTGAATTCATAGTTTCTATTATTTTACAATATGACACTAAATTTAGCAGCTTATCTATCATGATTGTGCATAATTTCTGCTATGTGAAGAATATTGAATGTGTGCCAACGGTTACTTCTGCTCACAGAATGTTCTTTGTGTTTAGTCATTGAACTAGATACTCAGTTACTTAACAGAATGACATTCAGGGGGGAAAAAAGTTTCTTATCATCATGGATGTCAAACTTGTTTTACACCACCACCTGACTAATCATTTTTCAAGTTTCTGATCTCACACTGATGCTCACATTTTCGTAAGATGCAGCAAGCAGGAGCCTTCAGCTTACAGGGATACCATGCCTCAAAATTCCATAAAAGTCCAAATAAATAAAAGGACATCAATACATTCAGGGCAACTTACCATTTCCTGGTCTTGCTCCCAGTTCAACATTTCCAGCACGTGAGTTTTGATCAAAATGTTGCATGTTTTAGAGGCAGCATGTGGGCTATTCACTTTTCATATCTGAAGTCATTCATTTTATTAACTTCTGTTCCTGGTCGTGTAGGGTTTTTTTGAAGGCGCTGGTAGAGTGTGGCATGGGAGAGCTCCTTTTATGAAGATAATCTACAATGGACGTGGGATATATGAAAGAGAAGAGCATGGTTAAGAAACATCGATGTAGTTGACCAAGGTGTAAATGTCTGATGTATGTATGTATATAGTGCGTTCATAGGGTATTTTAAATTATATATATATTGTATAGAGAATATTTGTATGTATGTTTGATGAAAAAAAAATGTTTTTTGAGTGTCAATATGTACAAGTACCGCAGATGTTTCTTGTGGGTATAAGAGTATATGGCGTGACTGCATTTTGTGTGAAAATGAAGGAGCAATAGAGGATTACTACATGACACCTCCGAAAAAACACTACACGGCCAGGAACAGAAGATAATAAAATGAATGACTTCAGACATGAAAAGTACATAGCCCCCATGCTGCCTTTAAAACATGTGACATTTTGATCACATGTACTGGAAATGTTGAACTGGGAGCAAGACCAGGAAATAGTAAGTTGCCCTGAATGTATTGATTACACAGCTGCACGTTAAACCTAAACCTTCAGATATTGGGCATGTTCCAATGTATGAGGTATTTACAACATAAAAGAACATATTAAAAATCGCATTCAGTTCATTACCACTTGCGAAAAGATTTCACTGCTGTTTTAGCATTTTCTTAAGAGCACCACTAAATGTAAGAAACAAAACAAAAAGAACTTAGTACTAAAAGAAAATTGTGCTGATATAAGTTTTTTTTTTCAGTGTGTGTGTGTGTGTTGTTCTATATACATTTCTTTTTCTCACGAAGTTCAGTGTGAACATTTTGAGATGAGAAAAAAATGTCATGTCAAATGTTGACAAGAATAGGTGACACTTGAAATGAAAGAACAGGTCTTGGCAAATTTTTTTAAGTCATGTTAGGCAACAGATTGTGGAAATAAATTTAGAAGTGCCAAGAAAACAGTACAGGGCTAGGAGTATCAACATTTTTTTTTCAGGATAAGATTTGTTTTAAATTTCAGGACAATTTTAGGACATACAATATATATATATATTTTAATTTGTATTTATTTATTTATTTCAATATTTATGCTGTTGCATTATGACATTAAATCATATATATATATATATATATATATATATATATATATATATGTGCAATTAAAAAGTAATAGCAGCAAAGGGAAACAGGGGAAAGGCCTCACAGACCTGATGTGCCCTGAATCCCCAAAAAACAGAACAAATGAGTCAAACACCGGCCATAACAACAAAGTAAGGGAAAGATGTGTATGCTAGAGTCCCATTTTTTTAAGTTATTAAGTAAGTATATTTTAATTTTTTTTAAAAATAATGTTATATTATTAATATCAATTAACTCCACAGGCAAACCACTCCAGTACTCAGGACCAATGTAGTTAATACCTTGCCTCGACATCTGTGTCTTTGATAAAATAGGCCGCAGTAATTCCTTATTCCTTGTTTTATAATTATGAGTAATGAAATTTAAATCTATTATATCGATAAACAAATTATTTTTACCCTTTTAAAAATCAATTTACCAATGTCAAAATGTAATAGTTGTTTAATATATATCAATATATATCATATACGTGGAGATAATGTAAATGGACAATGTCATCGCTCCTTCCACGTTATTTTTTAAACAACGCATAGCGACTGAAAAATTGTATTCCGGCACTACTGGGATCGAACCCCAGAACTCTCGATAACTAGTCGAGTGCGTTCGAATTTACGCTACAGCGCCAACAATTCTCAGCGCCATGCGTGGTTTTTCAGTCAGCATCTGACTACACGAATACGTATTGATGGTCTCAGCAACTGAGATGTCGTCATCTGGTAGCATTTAACGCAACAGCTATTTTAATTGTAGCTGATAAATTCAAAGGGCGATAGAAATGGTCAATATATATCATATACGTGGAGATAATGTAAATGGACGATGTCATCGCTCCTTCCACGTTATTTTTTAAACAACGCATAGCGACTGAAAAATTGTATGCCGGCACTACTGGGATCGAACCCCAGAACTCTCGATAACTAGTTGAGTGCGTTCGAATTTACGCTACAGCGCCAACAATTCTCAGCGCCATGCGTGGTTTATCAGTCAGCATCTGACTACACGAATACGTATTTGATGGTCTCAGCAACTGAGATGTCGTCATCTGGTAGCATTTAACGCAACAGCTATTTTAATTGTAGCTGATAAATTCAAAGGGCGATAGAAATGGTCAATATATATCATATACGTGGAGATAATGTAAATGGACGATGTCATCGCTCCTTCCACGTTATTTTTTAAACAACGCATAGCGACTGAAAAATTGTATATTTTTAATAGTTGTTTAATCGACGGAATTTCATACCTATTTGGGTCAACACAAGAATGCTGATAGTGAAATAATTGTAAGTTGTTAAGAGTAGAGGGGGAGATCTTTAAATCCAATAATCTGCTAAAACTTATTCTGTAAAATTTGCAACCTATTTATATTAGTTTGAGTAGTCTGTCCCCAAGAGGCAGTGCCATAATTAATATGTGAGTGAATCAATGAATAGAACAACATTTTAAGAATTTTAACTGTCAAACATGATATAACCCTAGAAACAATACCAATATGTTTTGCAATTTTACTTTCAATAATGTTATATGATTTTTTTCATTTTAGAATAGAGTTTAGAATAATGCCCAAAAACTTAAATGTTTGCACACATTCAATAGTTTGATTATTCAAAGTTAAATGATGGTGGTTGAAATTGTGTATTAGCCTGCATAAAGAGATCATTAATATTTGCTCCTTGGAAAAGTAATGTTATGTCATCTGCATACAGCATTAGCTCATTACAAAACTGAACATGGAAAATATCATTTATATATAAGTTTAATAGTAGGGAACCAAGAATAGAGCCCCGTGGAACACCACAGGTCACTCTCAACAGAGGAGAAGTAAATTTATCAATAGAAGTGAATACAAATCTATCAACTAGATAATTTTAAAGAAGAGAGTGGGAAACACCCCCGATCCCCAAATTATACAACTTAGTTTATAGGAAATCACGATTCACAGTATCAAAGGCCTTAGGTAAGTCCGAAAAATAGCAAATGTTATTTCTCCAAGTTCTAAATTTTTTTGAATAAGTGTTTGCAAATATAAGAGCACAGATTCAGCAGATTTATTAGGTTGGAATCCAAACTGATTTCTATTTATAATATTATATTTTAGGAAGTATGTGATCAATCTCCTGTATGACAAACCCTCCAAGACCTTTGCAAACATTGAAATCTTGGCAATTGGTCGGTAATTATTAGGATCACTTTGGGAGCCAGATTTATAATTAGGAGTTAGTTTTGTGATTTTTAAAGAACTGGGATATGCACCTGAGGAAAAAATAGAGTTATAGATTATTAGTAAAGGATTAAATCAGCCACATCCTTTAGAGCCAATCGATGAATTTGATCATAACCTGGACTGCAGTTTGTCTTAATGTGATATAATTCTGTCAACAATTCAGATTTTGAAATTGGAAGTAAATGAAAACTATTAGTTATATGTAAGTTACTGAAATATTGTAAATAGGTTTTATTAAAAGGCCACTGGTTTAATTTTAAATTTTGAGATACTGAACTAAAATAGTTATTTAAATAATTAGTTATGTGTTGAATATTAGTAATTCTGCTACCATCAAAATTTACTGAATGTTCTGGAAAGATACTTTTATGCTGATTACCTAATAAGTTATTTAGATGCTTCCAAGCCAACTGCATGTTATTCTGGCCAAAAATATTACCATAATAATCTCTTTTAATTTTACGAATTTTTGAATTTAAGGAATTTCTGTACAATTTAAAAGCATCATAATCAGTTTGTTGTTTACTTTTTAAGAATTTAGAAAACAATCTATTTTTCTTATTTATTTGATTTATGAGGTGTGATGTAATCCATGGTTTATGAAATTTATTTTTTTTGTGAATGAGCTCTCGAAATAATCAGAAAAGCACAGTCATAGTTTTCCTTAAAGACTCGGAAGAATTTATCAAATGATGTATTTGGAGAGTCATCTAGTGGTAAGTCATCCCATCGTATTTGAATGAATAATTGCTTAAATTTGTTAATATTTTTTTTATTTATTTTATGTGATAATAGTGCTGTAGGTTTCTCATTATAATTTACAGCAGTCTCCATAAAAACAAAAGTTGGTAAATGATCACTTATATCAAATTCAAGAATCCCTGATACTACAATTTCAGACTAAACATTTGTGACAGCCAGATCTAATGTAGTTTGTGTTAGTGGGGTAAATCTAGTTGGAGATGTAATTGCATTCCAAAAACCAGATGATGATAACAACTGATGAAACTGTCTAGTTCTACAGTTATCTTGAGCAATATCAATATTAAAGTCACCAACAAGGAATGCTTTTTTTTTTTTTGTAAAATTAATCATATTACGAAGATCATCTAGAACCATAAAAAATTATTTGTATCTGAAGATGGAGGTCTATAACATACTGAAATAATGTGGAATTGGTTTTGAATAGTTAGTAGCTCAAAATCTGTGCTCATTATTGTAAATTCAGTTATTAAGGAAAAATATGGATGTAAATTATTAATATAATATATAGCTACACCCACACCCCTAGAATTTAATTTATTCAAGTTTAAGAACTGGTAATTATCTACTGATATTGTGAAATCCTCTGAAAACCATGTTTCTGTAATACATATTATAATCTAACATGGAGTTAATTATCTGTATTAGTGTCTCCGACTGAGTAATTTTGTTAATCAAAGATCTAGCTATAAGATGTATCAATTTAAGAGTAAAGTTAGTGTTAGTTGTTAGTAAATGGCTAAGGTTATGATATATATCTATTGGCTGCACACGGCTATTATCTAGAACACAGAAATTTTGCACACAAAAATTTATTTTATCTGATCATATTTTGTCCCTATTTCAGTTAATATGAGAATAGACCAGGTAAAACAAAATATTTTCAAATTATAAAAAAGCTATACCACAGTTATTCAAAAGAATTGTAGATACTTTGACCCTATAGGGAGGCAACCTAAACTGTGATTTTAGTGATACATTTTATTGTGACTTTATTTTTTTTTTCAAAATTTGTATGTTGCTTGGCAAACTACACTTAGTTTCTTCGTGATTTTGTCAGTTGCTTGTTTACCATAGACAGTATCATCTGGGCAACTCTAACTTCCCTCATATTATTTCCTTTAACACCACTGCAATTTGTTTGAAGCCTTGACCAAGAGCTTGTCTGATGTATTTTGTTCAAGTTTTGTGCATTTCTTTCTTCCTTCTAATATCTCAATGCATTCTTCTTCTGCCTTCCTTTTTTTTTATGAAGCATATACTTATAGTGCATGGGACTGCTTCACATAATTCAACAGCTCCTTAAGTAACTGGAATGGAATGAAGAGTTGTCATGCAGTATCATTGCATACTTACACAGACATAAGGAGCAGATGCATGAATTCAAAAGAGTATCTCTTTACTTCATAATAACAAAGCAATTATTTTGTGAAAAGCCCCTTTCAGGATGTGTGTTGCCATGTGATAGTATTAGACATGCTTAATAATGGGCTGATAAGGAACCACATTTGAATGCACTGGCAGAATCTTTAATGACAGCAACCTTGATCAATATTTACAGATATTTGCATCTTCTGAATTTTTTAAAGATGCAGTAACTTGGACATATGAGGTTACACTGCAAATTTAAGTTTAATCTAATGGAAATTAATTGAATTATGCATTAAAATTTTATTCAGACATTTAGAGAAACACCACTATTATGAGCCAGCTGGTTGTCAAGGAAACTGACAACCAGTCTCTGGCTCATTAGAAAAGCTGAATCTTTTAGTGGCAGCAGCTATTGTTGCCTGTAATTGCTTGTGGAGGAGAGGGAGTGGGAAGGGTTGCAAATGGTAGTCATAACATTCTAACTTGGGAAGAGTTCATTATTTTCACAATTGCTGATTGCAGCTGCTTTGGATCAACAACAACCATAAAACAAGTCAAATTTCAAAAGTGAATTATTATTCTTTCAAAAGTTTAGGAATTTCAGGACAAAGCAGTGAAAACTAAGAACTTTCAGGACATGAAAAAGAAAATACAGGAATATCAAGAATTTTAGGACAACTTCTACCCCTGACAATACCACAAGTTGATTTTCTATAATTTTCACATTTGTTTCAATAAAAATGAATGCACACAACACTTGAAAACTGCCTTCAGTGTTGGCAGACTATCTCATGGAACTGTGTTTTGGTGGTTTAAGAAATCCCAGACAGACAGCTCCTCAAAAAAGGTGAGTTTCCATGTGGAAAATCTCACTTACTGGTGATTCCTGAAAATGTTGCTTCCATGCAAAGAGTGGTGAAATCTAAGACAATGTGCACTTATCCAATGATGAGAGAAATTGGGAAGCATAAGATCCAGAGCAGAGTGCAACATTTTGCAAAATGAACTTACTGTATATATTCGCATATAAGGTGATCACCCCAGGTTTGATAGCCAAAAACTAAAAATTGGTGAAAAATTGAGACCTGTACAGCAGCTGACCTTAAACTTCAACAGTTTGGAAAACATGATATATTTATTGAAGGAGGTACATGTTTTGAAAGTATTTAACGTAAGTGTGCGACATACCCAGAACTCTTGTTCTTTTTACATCTCATAATTTCCCAAGCGATTCCCAGATTTGCCCAAACGGTTTTTCCATACAATTCATTACAGGAGAAAGTTGTTATGTTTCCTTTTGTGAATGGCAGATAAATTGATAAATTTTACAATGAGAAGAAAATACATTTACTTGCACGAATCTCACTCATAATAAGAAACTTACTGTTCTTACAAGTGATTTCTTGCTTTTCTCACAAACTCTTGGTTCCAGAAATCTATATAACATATGTTGCAATCCTTGACATGAAGCAAGAACATCAGGTGACAGAAGGTATTGGATATAATCATTTAACATGTGGCGTCGCTTCTCCATCAGTTGACGACTAAGGTTATTGAATGCTTTCTTAGCAGGAAAATTGAATCCTGATAAATGAGGATACTAAAAAAAGAGAGAGAGTGAAAAAATTATATGCACAATAATTTTTGGAAAAATTATATTTAGAAAAAATTATGACTGGTGAAGTTTTTCTTCTGAAAGCATTGAAGATGTTTAAACACTTCAAGGAAGGAGAAAATTCTGGAAATTTTTAAATTGCTAAGGGTGCTGCCTGAAAATTTGGCCTCATTTTCATTTGTGTGACTCCAACAACTATCCTGACATTCTAGGATCATTATTTCAATGCAAAAAGACATTGTTGGTTGGTGCTGCTCCAAGTTTTCTCAAGGTTCAGGGTAAAAGGTTTCACATGACTTACTGATTTCATTATCTCTGTGATAAGACAGTATACAGCAGCCAATATAAATTTCAAACTATTTTTCAATTACTAGTTTGCGCAAGATTCTTTAAGTTATGGTTAAGGAAAATATTGGGTTGGAAAAAAAAGTAATGTTATAAATCACTGACTTTAGCTGCTGGATAATTATCCTTGCTAATAGAAGATAAAAAATGTGCGCTATATACACCATACATATCACTAAGCAGTTCTCTGATATTCAAAGGTGAGCTCTTCACAGAAAGAACTTACTGTTGCTGTATCAGGTGTCTCCAATTACAGCGATTTCGGCATACAGCTGGAGCTTCATTGACATCCATCACACACAGCACATAATCTTTTTCTCATTCAGACATTCCTGAACCTGGTCCTCTTATGATATCCTTGGCCTTCCTCTAAATTTCTTTCCTTCCACTTGAGCTGAATACATTCTCTTAGTAAGCATATCATCACTCATTCTTTCAACATGGCCAAACCACCTAATAACATTAGTCTACACCTTACCAACAACATTTTGCCTCACATTACACATCTGCAACACATCTTCATTCCTCACATGATCAGAGCGTGTCTTAGCACAACCCTTCGTAAGTAATGCACCTCCCCAGCACACAAAACAACTCCTATGTCTCTTCTGTAATACCCAGGTTTCACTGCTGTACCTCAGAGTAGAAACAATTACACTTTCATATACAGCCATTCAGGACTTTCCTGAGAACCCATCTTTCCTGTGAAATCCTCTTAAAGCAGCTACGACTTTTAATGAAAAGTTCACTCGCCTACTAATTTCACCATCCAATTTGTTCTCCCTGTCAAACATGCTTCCCAAATATACAAATTTGTTTACCTGATCAATAACGGTGGCATTTAGACTTGTCCTGCATTCAGTACTGACTGTTCTTCGCTCAAAATCCATAACTTTGGGTTTTCCCTTATTTATACTCAGTTTGAAATTCATACAAACTTAAAAATAGAAACCGAGCGAAACACACAGAGTCACGTATTGTAAAAGGTTCGTTTAGTGGTAGCTTTCGGTTGTCCTACGACCTTGATCACCCACGATCGACTGGATGGGCTGGTTGCCAGAACTGCATTTTGAAGTTGGGGTGTTGGAAATGTTGCCAGATTTTAGAAGAGAGATCCAAATAAATGGGATTTGGTGAGGGGTCTCTGAATTGCAGTTTTTGGTGAACAAAATTTCTATGCTTTCTTGGGAGGAATGATTCAGCTCTTTGAGAAGAATCTTGGGAGGAATGATTCAGCAAGTGGAGAGGAATGATTCAGCTTTTTGAGAAGAATCTTGGGAGGAATGATTCAGCAAGTGGAGAGGGATGATTCAGCTTTTTCATTGAGAACAGTTTTGGAGATAATGACAGGGCAGCCAGTTTTATCAGCTTTACAGATTGCAAGATTCTTACAATCTGTAAAGCTGATAACAAGGCAAGGGAATAATCTGAACAGATCTGCCTACAGAAAACCCTCTGCAATAGCAAACATAATCCCATTTTCATCCCACTCCCCAACTTCTCACAAATTTGTCACCTTAAAAACTTATGTTAATTGTGCCAGGATTGTCTGCAACACTGAATCTTCTTTCAATGAAGAAATAGACACCATAAAGAAAATTGCTGAAGCCCATCAGTTCCATCTGTCTGCTCTCTCACCAATACTAATGGAAAAACCACTATTCATTGGTTCCATCCCTTTCCATGGATCCTTCTCTTATAAGATGTGTAAAATTTTCAAAACTATGGGCTACACTCTCACAGTGAAACCAAACCCTTCTGCAATAATGTGACTGCTTAAAGAGAGGGATCCTGTCTCACCCCTGGAGTTTATGCTATTCCCATTTCAACTTCCACTGGTCTCTCAGTGTACATTGGAAGCACATACCGAAGCATCACTACAAGACTTGGTGAACACAAAAAAGATGTTTCCAGTGCTCTTCCAAAGACAGCTTTATCTGCACTAACCCTTGAAGATACCTCTGCAGTTCCCATTCAGAAAAAAAAACTAAAAAAGTTGCTCCATTCATCAACAAAGCATCTCTGCGCTTCCAAGAAAGCACAGAAATTTTGTTCACCAAAAACTGCAATTCAGAGATCCTTCACCAAATCCCATTTATTTGGATCTCTCTTCTAAAATCTGGCAACATTTCCAACACCCCAACTTCAAATTGCAGTTCTGGCAACCAGCCCATCCAGTCGATCGCGGGTGATCAAGGTCATAGGATGACCAAAAGCTACCGCTAAACAAACCTTTTACAATACGTATACTTTTCAATCATCAAACGTAATGCGAAAATTTGGTTAGTGCAGCCGTTACCAGGCATAAAGCCACTCTACACATCCCACACTTTCTCCGATGTAAGACCCCCGTACCTTATCAATAACAGTCTTTCCAAATACCGTAATTTTCGGGCTAAGACCTGCATCGCCGTGAGGGCCGCAGGTGAGAATTTTTGCAATCTTGGAAGAAAAGTTGCCGTAAGGGCCGCACCTGTGAAGTCCTGGTGCTCTTCAGAAAGCTAAATTATCTTCCTTATTTTCATGAATTAACTCACGCCCAACGTGATTATATGTACTTCAAAGGCTAATTCTGCAACTCTGCGTCGATCTGCTTTATACACTTATTTTTTCATACTGGCAAACATTTTTATTTATACATTTTTTATTAATCATGCTAATGATGTTATTTGTTTGCCTTTATTAAATGCTCAGAACCATTTATATAATCAATATAAATCACAGTTAATCTTAAGACTCCCGTTAGAATATCGCATTGCTCGTAAAACCGCACAATTGTCTAAATTCCATTCAATGTGGATGTCTGCTACAGGATGGTTCTCTGTTCACCGCAACAGAATCCGTCTTAGAAGTAATTAACTTATAAATTGTTGCTTGCTATGCTTTCGATTAATGTTTTCTTTAATAATATGTTCCTTCTATGTTATGCTTTTTTACGCTTTCCAACCGTAGGTTGAAGCGTATATGTTCCAGCTTTGTCCGTCCGTCCGTCCGCACGATAACTGGTGTAAAAATGGTTCGATTTCGATGAAATTTTAGTATGTGGTAGGGGACGAACCCTATTGAAAATGGGACAAATGGGGTCAAAGGTCATGACGTAGGAGCAGAATAATTCCATTGCCCTTATGTGTCATAACTTGCGTAAATATGGTTCGATTTCAATGAAAGTTTACTATGTGGTAGGGGATCACCTAGGGACGAACCCTATTGAAAATGGGACAAATGGGTCAAAGGTCACGACGTAGGAGTGGGATCATTCCATTGCCCTTATGCGACGTAACTTGCGTAAATATGGTTCGATTTCAATGAAAGTTTACTATGTGGTAGGAGACAGCCTGGGGACGAACCCTATTCAAAATGGGTGAAGTGGGGGTCAAAGGTCAGGACATAAGATCGGGATGCATTCCATTGCCCTTATGCATCATAACGTGCGTAAAAATGGTTCGATTTCGATGAAATTTCAGTATGTAGTAGGGGACCACCTGGGGACGAACCCTATTGAAAATGGAAGAAATGTGGTCAAAGGTCAGGACATAGGATTGCGATCCATTCCATTGCCCTTATCCCATATTATTAAGGTGGACGTCAAGTAATTTTGCTTCCTATACTTCCAATGGAAAAACTTTTGTAAACATTTCCTTCACAATTAATGTGTTCCCAAGGATGAAAATTTGAACATCAATTAAAATAACTTCATATTATAACTTGGAAAACTTAATATTTTCTAAAACATAACCATAATTATATTAAAAATCAATCACTTTTCCTTTGGTGGTGTTGAAACCAGAGAAAAGATGGCACGACCTGTACTTTGATGACTTCAGTGGACAAAAAAAATGTTGGATTGCATAATTACGGTTATGGTTTAGAAAATATTAAGTATTCCAAGTTATGAAATGAAGCTATTTTAATCGATGTTCAAATTTTCATCCTTGTGAATGCATTAATTGTCCAGAAAAAAGATGGCGCGACCTGTATTTTCATGACGTCAATAGACAAACAAATGTTGAATTGCATTAATACGGTTAAGTTTTAGAAAATATTAAGTATTGCAAGTTATAAAATGAAGATATTTTAATCGATGTTCAAATTTTCATCCTTGGGAACACATTAATTGTGAAGAAAATGTGTACAGAAGTTTTTCCATTGGAAGTATAGGAAGCAAAATTACTTGACGTCCACCTTAAAGTAGCAATTCTTGTATGTATGTATGTATGTACATTTTATTTTGAAAACGGCTCTAAGAATTTTGATGAAAGTCGTTAACCTACTGTTTTCTGGTACTAGAAATCGATTTAGCTTGATCTCTAATTTAGTAGAATTCGTTTAGTGGGTTAAATAACCACCCCGAATTATAATGTTTTTAGTGATGGCGTTTTTCCATTAATATTACCAATGCTTAGAAATCTTATGATGTCATAATCTCGCCTTTGAGAATGTTGGCGCGCGGTCACGCCATCTGTCTCATTACGTTACGCATTGTGTGTGGATCCTATTAAAGTTTTATGACGTCACACTTGCGGCAAGCAGATGGTCGCTATTCCCATCTGCCTCATTACATCATGCGTTGTATGCGTATGTCGGTCCGCAGGATAACTGGCGTAACAATCGTTTGATTTCGATGAAATTTTAGTATCTGGTAGGGGATCACCTGGGAAGGAACCCTATTTAAAGTGAACGAAATGGGGTCAAAGGTCAGTACATAGGAGCGGGATTCATTCCACTGCTGTTATGCGTCATAACTAACGTAAAAAGGTTCGATTTCGATGAACTTTTAGTATGTGGTAGGGGACCATCTTGCGACAAACCTTATTGAAAATGGGAGAAATGGGGTCAAAGGTCAGGACATAGAAGCGGAATCACTTCCATCGCTATTATGCGTCATAACTTACGTAAAAATGCTTCGATTTGGATGAAATGTTAGTATGTTGTAGGTCTTGCCTGGGGACGAATTCTATTGAAAATGGGCGAAATGGGGTCAAAGGTTAGGACACAGGAGCGGGATCTATTCCATAGCCCTTATGCATCATAACTTACGTAAAAATGCTTTGATTGCGACAAAATTTTATCATGTTATTTCGGAGGTATACCAAACCGGTTCTGTTGAATATCATCGAAATGGGATCAAAGGTCAGGGCACAGGACCGAGATTTATTCCACAGCCATTATCCTCATAACTTGAGTAATGATTTCTGGTATGTTGGAAAGCGTATTATAATCAATGCATTGCATGATTTTACTAACTTGTTTTCTCATGCAGAGACGTTTCCTTTTACCAGCTGCTTCGCACGTGTTTGCTGATTTGCCGCCAACACTTCGAAACGGCGGTGCGCTTTCTCTCTTTCAAGTCGCTTGACCTACTTTCAGTTACTGCGCACTGAGCCGTTACCGCTGGGCGCGCTATCAACAGAAGCCTCGGACGTCACGCTACTCGTCTGTGTGCTTATGTCCCCATTCCATCCCCCATGCAAAGGGCGTTTGAGTTAGGCATTCCTGTTCTCCCCCACTTTCCCTCCTAAACCAACATCAGGACAGTGGAGTTATTGATCACAGTCGAGTTTGTGAACAAAAAAAGACGTGGTTGGAAAAAATTTACTAAGCATCTGCATGGGGGAAAAAAAAAAAAAAAAAAAGGGACGGAAGAAAGTCTTATCGAAAAAAATTCGGCATAAGAGCCGCACACCCGAAAAAGTTCACTTTTAGTAACGTAAGAACCGCGGCTCTTAGCCCAAAAATTACGGTACTTCCACTGGCAGACTCAGCAAACTAATACCATGAAAGTTCTTGCATTCACTCTGATCACCCTTACCCTTATACAAGAGAACAATGATAGCATCCTCCCAATTCTAAGGGACCATTCCTATCTCCAGCACAACTAGCAAATTTCAGTTAACCAGTCAATTAAAGAGTCACCACCATATTTTAGCATCTCAGTAGTTAAGCCATCCACTCCCGGAACCTTACCATTCTGAAGAGATATTAGAGCTTTACACACCCTTCTCTTGAGTTCCCTCCTGTCCTTCCATCTCTCACTATGACATCATCTGCTTTTGCCTCAGAATCACCTCTGCTTTCATGCTCTAATAAATCACAGAAGAATTCACCCCATCTTTTACTTAACACATTGGGCTCCCATATCATTTCTCCGATACTATTCTTCACACAACATAGAATTTTATTTCTCCTATTTTTCTTATATCTTATGTACTTCCAGAAAAATTTTCTATCTTTCCAAAAAGCCAATTCATGCCTTTCCACCTTTTCTTTCCTATCTTTTGCCTTACTCTGGTGAACCAGCTTGGCTGCTTCACACTTCTTACAGCAATATTCATCCTCAGAAACTGTACCTTGCAACATCCCCAAATATGCTTCCTTCTTTCCCTTAACTGCTTCTTTAATCTCACTGTTCCACCAAGCATCAACTCTATTACCTGCCATTGCAGTGCCACAGACCTCTTCAGCAGCAGTGACAACGCAGTTCGTAAAATATGCCCACTTCTTTTCTACATCCCTCTCACAAGACTTCAACTCATTCAGTCGTTTTCCGAGTAATTCAGAGTAACGCTGATGTTCTTCATTGAGCCTTTCAACCTTATTTCTTTTCATCACAGGCCTCTTCCTATTCCTCTTTTTCCAGCCAACATTCAGTTTCACTCGTGGCACTAACAAGTAATGATCAGAGCCAACATCTGCACCTCTCGTCACACAAGTGTCAACAACTAAGAAAAATGTGCACTAAGTAACCAATAAGGGTTCCCACTCAAAAGTAATAAAAAAACTCTGACTTCTCCAGGTGGTTTTTAAAGTTTTCCAGAGTGGCATGTTGCAAAGAATTGTTACATTTCATTCCATTCCATTCATTTTTCTCATAAAAGCACACACTTGTAAATTCTTTACGTAATTTGTCAAATTACCTGCTTTTCATTAATAACAACTAACTGTGCACATTATTTTCTGTACCAAAGTTCCGTGAACTTTTGTGAATACTACCCACACGGAATTTGTAAATACATTCCCATAGAAACAGGTCATATGTAAGAAAAAATCTGTCAGTTGAATAGTTTGTTTTTCTATAACACAATGCAGCCGAGTTTAATGATGGAATGGCTCTGTTCAAAGAAACATGTTTCAAGAGAACCAACAGACAAAGGACTTTGATCCATCATTTGGTTGGTTCTCTTGTGAAGTGTTTCTTCAAGCAGGAGCCATTGTGCCTAATTGTTCCATGGTATAACAACTTCCTGCTGAAATTGAACAAAAGCTTAATAACTGGCAATTTTAAAAATTCAATTTTGCATCTTTTTTTAAAGAATAAAGGAAATACTTAATATAACTGAAAGTAAGATCTTCCAAATTCTAGGCAGGCAGTGATTTGCAAGCAAAAGTTTGAAATCTTGAAAAAATATTTTTTTTGGCAAAATAAAGTATCCATTGATTTTTACAAAAAAAAAAAAAAAAAAAAAAAAAAAAAAGGGTAATTTTCTCTGATTTTTGGAACCATTTTCAAATTCCCTGAAAATTCCAGGTTTTCCCTGTTTTCCAGGTTAAGTGGGAACCCTGAACCAATATATCAAAATTATGTACAGTTACGTGCAAAGAAATGTTTTCAAGCATTGGGGATACCAATGGTAAGTGCCTTTGCGGATTGAGTACATACACAATTTTGATATATTACGTAATGTTCTGATAACAAGGTACCCAAAGTTGAAGAACCGACCACAGCACACATTGGCCACTGAGATTGTGCAGCACATGGGCATGACATCAGCAGGTAGGTAGCTTAAGTCAGTGGCAGTTAGTCATCACAAGGCGAAGAGTGCAAGCGCCACCAGACATGGAAGTGGACAAGGACCATATCTGCCATTGCATGCTGTATAAGTTTCATCATGGTAGCAACCCCTGCAAGTGCTGCAAGGAATATCACCAGTGTGTACCCCAATGCCATATCACATTGTCAATGCTGTCATTGGTTCAAACGGTTCGAGAGGGAAATTTTGACCAGTCAGAGAGTTCCAAAGGCGGAAGACCCACAACAGTGGATATGGACATGCTGAAAGCCTTACTGGTGACCAACCCATGTGTGACACAGGGCTTGGGAGGCAAAAGCCAGTCCTTAGCACTTCAGCAGCCGAGGTTGATGACACAGCTGTGTTGGCTCTTCGGAAGTCAGAACCACGAGGAGCCGTGTTCTGACGGAGCACCATAGGAAAAAAAGGCGCTTTCAGTCAAGGTTATTACCGTATTTAACAGATTACATACAATGTGTCATCTATTGCAATGCACACTCAAATATTAGAAACTCACTTTTTTGAAAACAAAAATTAAGGATTTTGGGTCCTAATATCAGAAAACATTAATGCAATAGTATAAATGCGATAATTTGAAATTAACAGTTTCTGTCATACATGCTTTTTCTTTAAACAGTATTTTGCTTAATATACTAACTATATTTTTCTGATGTCAAAAACCCAATGTATCTTTCCCTTTTTTTAGTAATTCCCTAGAAGAGGTTAGTGGTTTAAAACCTTTTTCTCTCTTGTAAACATTAGTTGAATCAAAATGCGTCTCGTCAAAACTTAGAACGCAGATTTTTTCCTCGCTGGATAAATTCACGCCACATTTTTCATTAGCATAAGGACATCATTTTAGAGACCAGAATTGCATGTGAATTTTGTGTACCACCCTTTCAGAGTTGTAGTGCTAGGCAATAGAATACCGATTTTGTCTCTCCAAAAATCATAGAATATGACAAAAAGTGCTCGAATTACAATGCATCGTGAAATATCTTCTGGTACCCACTTTATATAGCCTCTGTTTCTTCTCACTAAGAGCATCATCAATTTGGGTTTCAGTAAAAACGTTAAGACATTTCTTCAATTTCTCTGGTCTTATTTTTTTCCCCCAACGTATCTTTTTTTCCCCAGTTGTTTGCTTTTAAATAAAAGAGATCTTGCAATCTTTTGGATGGCTGAACATAAGTCCTAAAATTCCTTTTTTTCTTTTTTAAGAGGACATTTTTTTCAACAAAATGTCATTACGGATTTCCATTTTTGAGCAGCTCTTGCAATGTATTATCTCAACATCTCTGTTGTTGTTATCAGAACAGTACGGTTATTATCCCCTTAGATTTCAGTATGCAAGCAAATCTTTTTGGGCTCAGTTCTCGTAATCATTCTAAATACAGCTTGAAGAACTTTCCTTTTTGCTTGTCGACAGCTTCATGAAGTTTTTTCTGCTGAAGTCATAGTACAAGGCATATTAATGGCGGTAGAAGCTGAAGGTTTTAATATTTTCCTCAAAGGCAACCCCAGCAATCAATTCTGCATGTCATCTTTGTAATCATTTGTATCAAAGTGTTCACTGCTGATCCTGCCGAACTTTGCGTTCACTGCATCAAGTCTCGCATCTATTCAGCCGTTCTTTCACAAGAATGGGATCATTCCATGGGAAGATGTGGGAAAAAATGTCCCATCCATTTGTGTTTATAGACGTATGTTGGCACGTTACAACGGCACATGAGACATTTTGTTCGAAAAATGGAAATAAAAATCAACACTTAGCGTACAACTTAAATAAAACACAACGTGAAACAAATACGATAACCCAAGAAACAGCGCAGGAGTGTAAAACCATAACCGAGGAAAATCGGGTCCTGGAGAGAAGTTAGACAAACAAAGCTTGAGGAGCAGGCCAGCGCGATGACGTAGAAACAACTTTCCTACCCATTTTTCACCCACCCTTTCTGACATGGGTCGATGTTCAGTTCCTCAAAGGGACAGGCTAGCCCTTTCCTCTGTAAAGTGCTGCGTGTGACCATGCAGGAGTAGGCCAAACAACTGGGAACTACCCATATGAGCATTATCACGCACCTGCATCAACTTGGGTAGGTCCACAGAAGGGGAGTTTGGGTACCCCATCAACTCACAGCTGAGTAGAAAGCAAGTCGCATGAATGCATGCGGTTCCCTGCTTGCATGTGACTAAGTTGAACCATACTTGGACCACATTGTGACAGGTGATGCGAAATGAGTCCTGTATGAGAATGTCAGTGCCTGGAAACAGTGGTTGTACCCAAAACAGAAGCCCATGCCTACCCCCAAAGCATGCTTACACCCACATAAGGTCTTGATGTCTGTTTGGTGAGATATGTGGGGTGTTGTGTTTTTTTGAGCTGCTGCTGGACAACACCACTATCACCAGTGAGGAGTACTGCCATCAGCTCAGCGATCTGCATGCATCGCTCATGTCGAAATGCCCAGTACAGCTGAACCACAAGGGCGTCTCCTACAGGATAGAGCAAGACTTCAGACAGCATGGGTAACCTGTCACCAGATCAGTGACAAGGGCTGGAAGCTGCTGCCACACCTAGCATATTTCCCAGACAATGCCCCAAGCAACTACCACCTCTTCTGATTATTGCAGCATTTCCTGGGCAGACAGCAGTTCACCAACCGGGATGATGCCGAATGCGTACTCACTCACTTCTTTTCCAAGCTGCCACAATTCTACAGGGACAAATACAGTATCCAAATTTGCCATCAGCCTTAATATGCCTGCTCCACATGGAGAAGATCTTCCCATACCCAAACCTCCATTGAACTGTGAAGAGATACATTCAAATTCATCAAATGAAGATATGGAAGTACATAAAGATCCTGATCCTACATACACTCCTAAATACTTAGACGAGCTCCACTTGATTGAGCAAAATGAATTGAATGATCTTGTTTGAGATCTACATCTTTCCAAACAACAAGCTGAACTTTTATGTTCCCGACTGCAAGAGTGGAACCTGCTAGCGAAGAGTACACGTGTGTCTGTGTTCAGAAATAAAAATTTGGATCTATGTTCTCTCTATGAAATGCAGGACGGTATGTGTCTTTGTTCAAATATTCTGGGGCTAATGACAGAATTAGGAATATCTCACGATTATACAGAATGGCGTCTATTTATTGACTCATCCAAGGTTAGTTTAAAATTTATTTTTTATTTATTACTTTTGTCCAACGAAAACCAGAAGCCTCCCATTCCAGTAACACATGCTGTAGGAATGAAGGAGACTTGTGAAAGCATGGACAAAATTCTCACCGCAATACAGTACGACCAGTTTAGATGGTAAATGTGCGGTGATCTAAAAGTGATCACTCTTTCTTGGGCTTCAAAGTGGCTTCATCAAATTTTGTTGTTTTCTTTGTATGTAGGACAGTAGGGCCACAGCAGAACACTACGAACGGACAGACTGGCCTAAACAAGATGTTTTCATTCCTCGAGAGAGCAACGTTAGTCACAAAGTGCTAGCTAATCCCTCTGATATGCTGCTTCCACCACTTCATATCAAACTGGGGCTGATGAAAAACTTTGTAAAGGCTATAGACAAATCTGGCACAGGTTTCTTGCACTTAAAGCAAACATTTCCAAAATTAAGTGATGCAAAACTCAAAGAAGGCATCTTCATTGGTCCTTGGATACGGAAACTACTGCGTGATTTTGTTTTTATCGAAAAGCTAAACAGCATGAAGCTTGCTGCATGGCAATCTTTCACATCTGTGGTCAAGGGATATCTGGGTAAACACAAAGAGGGCAACTACAAACAGCTGATTCCCAACCTTCTCAAGAACTATAAAAACCTTGGGTACCGGATGTCCCAAGAAATATATTTCCTCCATTCGCATCTGGACTTCTTTCCTGACAACCTAAGAGCAGTCAGCGATGAACAAGGAGAAAAGTTCCACCAAGATATCTGAATGACGTAAGATATCAAGGCAGGTGGGATCTTTCAATGATGAATGACTGGTTGTTGCAGGAGGATGACAACACGACACGCAAGAGAGAAAAAATGAACTACTTGTATGGGTATACACATTTACATTTGTGTTAATATTGTTTACTCTATTTCTCTTTTATTTTGCTGTCTCACATGCAGTGTTATATGAATATGGTATTTATATTTTGTAACACTAATTCTATAGCTAACAGGACACATAAATGCTGTAATACATTACAATGTGAAGCTGTAATATGTACATCTTGCATTGCATATATGTATCTGGAAATATAGCAAATGTTCATACACAAAAAAACTGTACAAGGTGGAGAGTTTTTACAGTCATATTTGAATTCAGCATCCCGAAATTAGTTAAAAACACCTTATTTCACCCATGTTATGAAAATAAAGTCTAAAAATGTTGACTAGTGTTATTATTATTGATATTAAAACATTATTAGGAAGCTCTAATAAAGTCCTACATGTATCATAGTTCTATTGTTATCACGTCTTCCTCCTGTGTTCAGAAGAGCATTGTCGTCCATATAAAAAACAGCCCATATAAGATTCTCAATATGAAAAAAATTGCTTTTTGTATGTGCTGTGCATTTGCCCCACATAAAATAATTCTCCATACAATCAGAAGAACACACAATTGCAGAAGAGCTATGAAACTGTTAGAACTTCAGAGGAGCTTTCAATACTAAGCACTGTTATTATTAATCATATTACATTTTTTACTTTATTATTATTGTATAAATATCATATTTTTTTACTTTTATTATTATACATACATACATATCACTAAGCTGTTCTCTGAGATTCAGAGGTCAGCTCCACAAAGAAATACAAACTTCCAGATAATTTTTCCTTACTGTGGCTGTATCGAACATCTCCATTTACAGCGATCTTGACACACAACTTGGGCTTCACTGACATCCATCACATGCCGTACGCAAGACCTTCTATACTTCATACTCATAATCTTTTTCTCATTCAGACACTCCTGAATCTGATCCTCCCATGACTTCCTTGGCCTTCCTCTGCCTTTCCTTCCTGCCACTTGGGCTAAAAGATTTTCTTGGTAAGCATCTCGTCATTCATTCTTCCAACATGGCCAAACCACCGAAGCATCTTAGTCTCCGACTTGCTAACAACATTTTGCTTCACCTCACACTACTGCAACACATCTTCATTCCTCACACAATTAGAATGTGTCTTGCAACAACACCCCCGTAAGTAATGCATTTCTCCAGCACACAAACAACTCCTATGTTTCTTCTGCAGTACCCAGGTTTTACTGCCATACATCAGAGTAGGAACAATTACACTTTCATACACAGCCATGCGGGACTCTATAGAGAATCCATCATTCCTGTGAAAACCTCCCAAAGCAGCCATAACTTTCAATGAAGAATTTACTCGCCTACTAATTTCACCATCCAATTTGTTCTCTCTGTCAAACATGCTTCATAAACACACAAACTCATTCACCTGGTCAATCACTGCGCCATTTAGACTTACATTACATTCAGTACTACTGGTTTCTCTCTCAAAAACCATAACTTTGGTCTTTCCCTTATTTATACTCAGTTTGAATTTCATGCAAACTTCATACATTCAGGATAACATACTCTGCAACTCACTTTTGCTCTCTGCCAACAGGACAGTGTCATCAGCATACAGCAATCTGCACACACGGATATCACCAAGACATAAACCACTATCATCTATTTTGGCATCACACATGCACGTGTCCATAAATATATTAAACAGCCATGGTGACATTACACAACCTTGTCTGACTCCAGCACTAATAGAAAACCATTTTGATAAAACTCCATTCACTCATACACAAAATCTACTGCCAGCATACATGGCTTTTACACTATTAAGTAGATTCCCAGGAACACCATATTCATTAAAAACCTTCCACAAAAGTGTCTATTTACTCGGTTGTAAGCTTTCTCTAAATCTATGAAGGCAGCAAAAACTTTCTTACCAATTGTATAAAAAGCCACAAACATGGATGTCAATTAATTTTTTTTTTTTTTGTTTACCTTGTTTAAAATAGCTTCATGGAGGTCATGGAACTCACTGTAACGTCGAACAACAAACCATCTTTCCTCTGGGCCCTGTATTCTCTGATGTGAAACTGCAATGGCATACACTGCAAAAGTTTTTCCTGCATGATGAGTTATGCCTAGAAAAAAAAAGTGAGCTGAATTTTAAATCAAAAAATGCTTATAGTGTAGTAAAATTCACTTATTTACTGGAAAAAACGTTATATAGTATATAGAATCGCCAAGCTTTTGTCTCCACTGAGAGTCTTTTTCAAGGCAGTAGATAGACATAAAATGCAAAGAATTAGAACACATAAGAAACAAAGATGATTTTTTGAAAAACAAAGTGGACGACGTTACGAGCGGTATTATGCGCATTTTTATCATGCAATTATACGGTGTGCTGCAATGTGTTTCTACCCTTTAATAATGTATGCCAACCATTGGTAGTTCCACAGATACCATATCAAACTTTAAGAGACTACCATCAGGAAAACTGTCAAAATCCTCTAAAGCACACTTGCAATGATATGGTATCTATTGAACTACCAATTGGTTTGGCATGCATTATTAAAGGATGCAAACACATCGCAGCACACCGTATAATTGCTTGATAAAAATGCATGCAATACTGCTCATGATGTCACCCACGTTATTTTTCAAAAAATCATCTTTGTTTCTTACGTGTTTTAATTCTCTCCATTATATGACTATCTATTGCTTTGAAAAAGCCTCCCAGTGGAGACTGAAAGCTTGGTAATTCTATATACTTTTCGCACCAGAAAATAAACAGATTTTGCTATGCTATAGACATTTTTTGATTGTGCATACCTACAGTGTACCTTTAATTAGTATTAAATCTTAAATAAAAACCGTAAGGATATCGGCATACACAGTGCACATTCATTCACACTCAGGAGGAATACAAATGTTAACTATAATTATGTTGTGAAGTGAATATGCTACACTAGCAAAAACTGAAGCTAAAAATGCTTTCTCCATACAAGAAAGCATTTTTTGTTTAGTTTTGTGACACAATTTTTCCTTTGATTAGTTTGCTCGTAAATTGCACACAATCAAATCTCATAAAATTGAAAGAAATTATATGCTGGCAAAATCAAAAGAGAAAATGCATGATGTACAAACAAGCTTTAACAACACTGGACAAAATGTTGCATTTCTACCATACTAATACGAAACACAGTAAAATTACTAGTGCTGTTATTTGCACATTTCATAGATTATATTTTCAGAAGACAAAAGTGTTGTACAATGCTTTTACAGGAAATGAAGATTTATCGATTGATGTGGAAAAGTTGGAGGCAGCCAATACCTACATTAATCTTGGACAGCAGATATCAAGTGAAGGTCACATTGATGAAGAAATTAATTGGCATATAAAACTTGCCTGGAGAGCTTTTGGAAGAAACAGTGTAATTTTCAAGAGCAATATGCAATTATGTCTTAAAAGAAAAGTGTTTGATCAATGCATACTTCCAGTGCTTATGTATGGTGCAGAGACATGGACCTTAACTAAAAGAGACATACAAAGGCTGCAGACAACTCAAAGTAGCATGGAGAGGTGCATGCTTGGTGTAACCAGGAGGGATAAGAAGAGGAACTTGTGGATCCAAAAAATGACAAGAGTGGAAGACATCATGATCAGAGTTAAATCCCTGAAATGGCAATGGGCTGGACATATTGCCAGAAGGACAGACCATCGATGGACAGCTGAAATTTTAGGCTGGATTCCAAGGGACAGGAAAAGACCCAGAAGACCACATGCGAGATGGGTGGATGAAATTCGAAAGTATGCGGGAGTAACATGGAGGAGACTGGCACAAGACAGACCATTGTGGAAGAAACTTGGGGAGACCTTCGTCCAGCAGTGGATTGATAATGGTTGACAATGATGATGATGATTTTAAGTATGCAATTCTATGAAGAATGTCAAGCTGTGGGGAAACAACTGCAAAGCAAATATGGAGTTTCAAATGCCAAATTAAGTAAATTAATCACACATCTGAATGAACAGCAGGAAGCAAATGCTAAGAAAGGATGGAAAGAACACACGGCAGTTTGGAATCGGTACAGCGGCACAGCAAGACTGGTGCATCAGTCTTCTCAATCTACAGTTAAAATATAATACATTTGGAGAGCATTACAGAAGTTTGAAGTAGGGAAAAATTATCCCAGCAGACCTGCCAACCTCTCAGAACCAAAAAAAGTAACACCCAGATAGAAAAATTGTAACATGACGCATGCTGATAATTTTTGAAGCCTATTTCCGCTATATAAATTCTTGATGATGAGAATGTAGGGATTTTTTCCTACATCAAAATGTTATTGAGAAATTAATTAAATCTAACACTTTTATGTTGTTAATTATTAGAAAAAAATTACGATTACGGGAGAAATCCTCACTCCGCCTAACTTCCGTTTTCGGAAATTTTGAGAGGCGGGAAACTTGCATCTTAGGAGGTCTGCAAGATGGTTCAATCGGGTTCTGGGGATGTCGTTTTTGTCTGCAGGATCAAAATAAATCTGCGATGTGCATCGGCCGTCGCCGCGATTCTGCTACGAGGATTAGCAGAAAATGAATCTGCGATGTACGTCGGCCGTCGCCACTATTCTGCTATGGGGATGAGTACAAAATATACCTATGGTATACGTCGCTGCGATTCTGCTACGGGGACGAGTACAAAATAAACCTGCGATGTACGTCATTGCAATTCTTCTACGAGGATGCGTACAAAATAAATCTGCAATATACGTCGACTGTCGCCGCAATTCTTCTACGGGGAGGAGTACAAAACAAACCTCTGATGTACGTCACCGCGATTCATCTACGGGGACGAGTACAAAATAAATCTGCAATGTACGTCGACCGCCGCCGCGATTCTTCTACTGGGATGAGTACAAAATAAACATGCAATTCTTCTACGGGAATGAGTACAAAATAAACCTGCGATGTACGTCATTGCAATTCTTCTACGAGGATGCGTACAAAATAAATCTGCAATGTACGTCGACTGTCGCCGCGATTCTTCTACGGGGACGAGTACAAAATAAACCTCAGATGTACATCACCGCGATTCTTCTACGGGGACGAGTACAAAATAAATCTGCGATGTACGTCGACCGCCGCCACGATTCTTCTACTGGGATGAGTACAAAATAAACGTGCAATTCTTCTACGGGAATGAGTACAAAATAAACCTGCGATGTACGTCACCATGATTCTTCTACGGGGATGCGTACAAAATAAATCTTCGATGTATGTCGGTTGTCGCCACGATTCTTATACGGGGACGAGTACAAAATAAACCTGCGATGTACGTCAGCCGTTGACACGATTCTGCTACGGGGACGGGTACAAAATAATTCTACGACATACATTGTCCTTCGCGAGAAAAAAAAAATAACGATTACGAAAGAAATCCTCACTACGCCTAACTTCTGTTTTCGGAAATTTTGAAAGGCGGAAAACTTGCATCTATGATAGGGGGTCTGCAAGATGGTTTAATAGGGTTCTGCGGATGTCGTTTCTGTCTGCAGGACCAAAATAAATCTGTGATGTACGTCGCCCGTTGCCGCGATTCTGCTACAAGGCTTCTGTCTGAAAAGGTGAAAAATGGGGGAAAACATGACTATTTAAAAAAAATCGTATTTTTGCTGCAAAATTGTATTAGCGTACTGCAGCATGATTTATCATACTAAATACGATAAAATTGTAACAGTTGGCAGGTCTGTCTCAGGTATGTTTATCGTGGATTTTTTTTTTTTTTTTTTTGCTGCTTAAAAAGGATTAAAAAAAATTACGAGACTGGAAAAGAATGGCACAAAAGGGTGATTTCTGATCTTATGCAAAACTGAAGTTGGAGGAAATTAAAGTCAAACAACGATAAAAGAATAAGAAATTTTTGAAGCTGAACGGCTAAGGCTCAATGAAAGTGGTAGTCACTGAAACAACACAAGAAAAATATTGCTAGAACTTACGTTAGTGGATTTAACTCAGCCTTAGAAAAAGAAATTTTTTCCTAAAGATAGATATAGGTAAAAATTCCAGATTCAGTTATTTTTTAATACATAGTTTTCTACTTAGCCTTAAAAACTGACATGAAAAAGTTATGCTTTATGTGTGCTTAACAGAAACTAAAAGTTGCATAGCTTGAGTAAACAGTGTGCAATTGAAAAACAACAAAAACAAAACATGGAAAGATATATGGAGCAAAACACCTAGTCAAATAGAGAACATATGAGAATATTTTGTAACACAGTAGACACACAGAAATGGTTACAATGTTATGTATGCTAAATTTAGGGTATTAATGTCTGAAAGTATGTGAAGACCCTAACATGAATAGGAGCAGTGCTTTTGTTTGTTTGTGTGTGACAGAATGCAATGGTATGGCATACTAGCTAGCACCTTTGTTGTTGATGATGATGCATAATGGGAAATTCAGCTGTGATCTACAGGAGCATTACTGTATATACAGACCCATGAGCCAGCTTGACAAATTTTTTCCCCCAAATCTTCTTTTTTATGCTTTCCAACTGTAGGTTGAAAAAGCGCATATGCTCCAGCTTTGTTCGTCTGTCCGCACGATAACTCGCGTAAAAATGGTTGGATCTCGATGAAATTTTAGTAGGTGGTAGGAGACAACCTGGGGACGAACCCTATTGAAAATGGGCGGAATAAGGTCAAAGGTTAGGACAAAGGAGAGGGATCCATTCAATCGCTTTTATGCGTCATAACTTATGTAAAAATGCTTCGATTGCGACAAAACTTCATCATGCTGTTTCGGAGGTATACTGAACCAATTCTGTTCAATATCATTAAAATGGGGTCAAAGGTCAGGGCACAGGAACAAGATTTATTCCACAGCCATTATTCTCATAACTTGAGTAAAAATGCTTCTATTGCGACAAAACTTTAGTATGTTGTTCTGGAGATATATTGAACGAACCAATAGTCAGGGTAGGGAGGAGGGTTTGTCTGTATGTGATTTCTGGTATGTTGGAAAGCATACATAATCAATGCATTGTATGATTTTACTAACTTGTTCAGTGTTTAATCCCAGTTTAGCTGTGGTTGTTGTAGTGGATTTGCCGACCTATGAGATTCCTTTCCATATGCATAATTTGGCAAGAGTGTTTTTTTTTTTTTAAATTTAGGGTCACTGGTTCCAGGGAAGGGGGAGAGCCAGTGCCGTAAGACAAACACAACATCCATGCCTCACCGGGATTCGAACCCGAACCCCTTTCGGACGAATGATCAGAGGCCATCGCCTTAGACCACTGCGCCACCGGGGCGGCCAAGAGTGTTACAGTCGCAAATGTTGGAGTATACCACAGGTGATCTAAGGGGGCAACCACCAGGATACGCTCAGTACCTCCAGGACTGATTTTAGGGATCCAACCATGCATTGAATGATACATTCATGGAAACCCTGGAAAACCATGAGCTGGGTGGTTGGCAATGGGTTTTTAACCCCCAACATGAAGCCCACACACAGCCATGAGACACATACCAGCCATGAAATACATCGTGCCATGATGGTAGTTTTACCTAACTAGTTTTATTCCTAAGATAAGCCTCCTGTTTGCTAGAATTTTTACTTTCATTCTATGAAGGACACTGCACACACTGTGCATTTTAAATAATATGCAGTTTTTCCATTAGGCGGTGCAGAGGTATTTTCCTTTTCAATGTTTTTCTCCTGTTCTAAAAATTCACTTGAAAATTTTTCTTTTGTGTTGGTGTTAGAAAGGATTTAAAGAGATGTGGCTTATTACACTCATGATAATGGTGTGCTAAAATATCTTACTTGCTATTTTTATTCCAAAAATATTATCACAGTAAGAAACATCAATGCCTTCAAAGAGCTTCATTTTATTTACGCTTTCCAACCGTAGGTTGAAGAAGCATATATGCTCCAGCTTTGTCCGCCTGTCTGTCCGCACGATAGCTCGCGTAAAAATGGTTCGATTTCGATGAAATTTTAATATGTGGTAGCGGACCACCTGGGGACGAACCCTATTGAAAATGGACGAAATGGGGTCAAAGGTCAGGACATAGGATCGGGATCCATTCCATCGCCCTTATCCCATACTATTAAAGGAGCAATTCTTGCATGTATGTAAATTTTATTTTGATAACAGCTCTAAGGATTTTGATGAAAGTTGTTAACCTACCGTTTTCTAGTACTAGAAATCGATTTAGCTTGATCTCGACTTTAGGAAACTTTGTTTAGTGGGTTAAATAACTACCCCGAATTAACACGTTTTCAGTGCTATGGCGTCGTCCCATTAAGGTTACCCGCGCTTCGAAATCTTATGATGTCACACTCTCGCGATGGAGATGTTGGCGCGTGGTCATGCCATCTGTCTCATTATGTCACGCATTGTGTGTGGATACTATTAAAATTTTATGATGTCACACTCTTGTGAGTAGATGGTCATGGGACCCATCTGCCTCATTACGTCACATGTTGTGTGCATATGACCGTCCTCACGATAACTCGCGTAAAAATCATTCGATTTCGATGAAATTTTAATATGTGGTAGGGGAACATCTGGGAAGGAACCCTATTGAAAGTGTATGCAATGGGGTCAAAGGTCAAGACATTGGAGCTGGATCCATTCCACGGCTCTTATGTGTCATAACTAATGTAAAAGGTTCGATTTCGACGAAATTTTAGTATGTGGTAGGGGACCATCTAGAGACAAACCCTATTGAAAATGGGCGAAATGGGGTCAAAGGTCAGGACATAGGAGCGGAATCACTTCCATCTCCATTATGCGTCATAACTTACATAAAAATGCTTCGATTTGAATGAAATGTTAGTATGTTGTAGGGGCCTGCCTGGGGACGAATCCTATTGAAAATAGGCGAAATGGGGTCAAAGGTTAGGACACAAGAGAGGGATCCCTTATGCATCATAACTTACGTAAAAATGCTTTGATTACGACAAAACTTTATCATGTTATTTCAGAGGTATACTGAATCGGTTCTGTTGAATATCATTGAAATGGGATCAAAGGTCAGGGCACAGGACCGAGATTTATTCCACAGCCATTATCCTCATAACTTGAGTAATGATTTCTGGTATGTTGGAAAGCGTATCATAATCAATGCATTGCATGATTTTACTAACTTGTTTTTAATATTAAGGTATGAGCCATTTTAACTTTTCCTGCTACCAATTAATGAATACCTACACTTTATTTCTGCAAGCAAATAAATAAATAAATAAATCATATGCACGAATGTATATGCATGAATGCATGCAAGCATACATACATCTATAAATAAACAAAAAGGAAAAGCATTTACCAGCAGGTGTGCTTGCCCACTCGCTGCACTAATACTAAAGCAATACTCATAGCAGCAGAAGTACTCTCTGAATTAATATATGAGAGCACATACACTTACAGGATATTAAAGAAGGAAGATTAATCAGCGGACTACCCTTTCTTCTTCAGAATGAACAGATTCTAAAGATGGTGAACGGATCTCTGTTTTCATGTTGACTTAGCCATACTGTATCTTGACATCATCTTGGTTAATAATGCCCAATGCAATATCATGACCCAGACCTATCTACCACCCTTACAAGTCTGTACCTTTTTGAAGAAACTAGATTAACCTAAAAAGAGTGTGCATTTGTTAGCAAGTTTGCCTCCTCATCTCCAAAAACCCAAATATACTATTGAACTGCATAGCAATTACAATTCTGCAAAAAAAATATTGATTAAATATCAACACCTAAACAATCTTCATCAATGTTAAGTAAGAAGAAACTCGCTAAAAACTGTAAAGTAATGAATAAAATAACAATACATTTTAATTACTGGTTTTAAGTTCCTGCAATCAATGCGTACGCAGCAACAAACATAACACGTGGTCCATAAAAAAGAAAAGCATCTCAGTTTGACTGATGATGATAACTTGATATAATATTCAACAATAGAAGTAAGCAATGCCATGCCTTTTCAACACCAAGACTGTAGAAAAACAATACATACTAGAATGCTGGCCAACAGTTCACATAAAGTCAATGATGCAAACTTTTACACTACATGCAGTTATCTAAATTATGTATACAAACATACCTGTGCTGTATATTTCGGCACATAAAATACCTTCACCATTTTCTTCACTGTTTTCTAATGGAACAGTCTCATTGAAACAAAATTCAGAAGTGGGGACTTCAGAGCTCATCAATTCCGTTATCACAATGTCTTGTTCAGATGACTGGCTGCTCACATCAAACTGTAGGATTATGCAACAATTATATTTCACAATGTCACACACATAAACATATAACACATAAATACATATGACACAGGTATCACAAGTCAAGTACTTTAATTAGTGGAAGAAAAAGTGAAAGGTGATTTCCACCTTAAAAACATATTTTGGAAAAAGTATGCTTAATTTTTTCTTACCTTCAGTAACCGTAGGGTAAACAATTATATTTCATAGCATCACACACAAACACACACTGATCAGCCAAAACATTAAAACCACCTTTGCATTATGCAAATAGATGCATGTACAGGCAATCAGCATCAGGCGCCAAGGTCGCAAATGATATACAAGGTTTGTCTGGAAAGTAATGAGACCACTTTTCCTGGGCTTATCATAAGGGCCGGAGGGCGGAGTCTCCGGGTGTGATGGGTGGAGGAGTATGTTAAGTCAATGATCAAAGTCTCGTCAGTTGGCTCCGAGCTTTTACAGAGTGAGGATCGCTTGTGAAGTGGACAGCTGTGTGAGCATTGCGTAATGGTCAAAATGCAGAAGAGTGTCAAACAGCGAAGTGCGGTAAAGTTTTGTGTTAAACTTGAAAAATCCACGACCAAGACGCTTGCTATGATACAGAAAGCCTACGGGAAGGATGCTTTATTGGTTGGTTGGTTAGTAGATTTTATTGGCGCAAGGGCCATGGTTGGCCAAAGAGCGCCAGTATGCTTTATTGAAAGCACAAGCGTTTTGGTGGCACAAAACATTCACAGAGGGAAGAGAAAGCGTAGTGGATGAGCCACGCCCAGGGCACCCTTCAGGTGAAAGCAGTTTTGGACTCTGACTGACGTCTGAGTGTTAGATTGGTAGCAGAGCACGAGGGACTCGCGGAATCCACTGTGCATGAAATCATCCCGCAAGAATTGCAGATGCGGAAAGTTTGCGCCGAATTGGTTCGTAAGGTTTTGACCGATGAACAGAGGAACAACCGTGTGTCGATTTCTCGTGAGCTTGTGGACCGTGTGAGAAGTGAACCTGGTTTTTTGGAGAAAGTGATAATAGGTGATGAAACGTGGGTCTTTGAGTACGATCTGGAGATGAAAAGACAGAGCTCAGAGTGGCACACTCTCGAGTCTCCTCGACCAAAGAAGGCTTGAATGTGCAAATCGAAGATGAAATCAATGCTCATTGTCTTCTTTGAATGTAAAGGTGTTGTCCATAAGGAGTTCGTACCACCCGGACAAACAGTCAACGCTGCATTTTACGTGGAAGTGCTTCAACAGCTGAAGAACAGAGTTGCGCGCATCCTCACGGAGATCAACAACACTTGGGTTCTTCACCACGATAATGCGCCAAGCCATGCATTGCTGAGAGTTTCTGGCGAAACACAACGTGGCAATGCTGCCCCAACCTTCCTACAGCCTGGACTTGGACGACTTCTTTTTGTTTCCCTGGCTCATCCAGCCTGAAAGGACACTATTTTGGGACTGTTACAAACGTGCAAACTGCAGCGACGAGTGCTTTGAAAGTGATCTCTGTTCACGTCTTCCAGGCAAGCTATGTGGTGTGGCAGAACCGCTGGCAGCGGTGTATTGTTGTTCAAGGATGTTATTTTGAGGAATTTTAATGTTATGTAAGTATAATTTTAATTAAATGTCTGTTATTGAATGAGTCTTATTGCTTTCTGGACAGACCTTGTATATATAATACCTGGGTCGGAGCTTTCTCAGTCAGTATTTCATTTCATCTCAACATGGGAAAAGCAAAGGATTTATCCGATAGGCCAGATTGTTGTGGCAAGATGCCTTGGTAAGGTACGCTGCTCATGCTATGCAATAATTAATACCTATTAAAGATGGTCCAAACGAGGTGATACTTCAAGCCATCAATAAGGCATGGGCAAGTCATGCCTTATTGAAGTCAGAGGTCAGAGCTGGCTATTTTGTCTTGTCCACAGCAAACAGGAGGGCTACTGTGGCTGACATTAGCCATAATCTCAATTGTGGTGAAGGGCCCAATGTGTCCGAACACACAATTCATCACACACTTTTGGATATGGGTCTCTGCAACCAGACCCGTTCATGTACCTATGCTCACAGCCATTCACTGTCAACAACACATGTAGTGGGCACATAACAATCGACACTGGACCACAGCAGACTGGAAGAGGGTCTCATGGTAAGACGAATTCCGTTTTTTTGTTACACCATGTTGACGGACAAGCTCATGTGTGACATTTACCCAAGGAAGCCTTCAGCCTGGATGCACATTGAAACGAAAATTTGAAAAACTATCAAAAAACACGCAACAATAAAGAAAATTCTATTTCACAAATTGAGGATACCTTCACAGAAACTGAAATAATATTTAACCTTTCTGGTTTTAAGCCAAATGAAATTCAAAAACGGATTTTATGTTACAATTCGAATTTTGCAGTTTCAAAAAAGGTACCAGTATCCAACATCATAGCGTCGATTGAGGAATCCTTGATAAAAAGCGATCTAAACAGTGATCAAAAAGAAACAATCAGACATTGTGTTAGCCAGATATAACATCTAAGTCCCCTCCACCACTTAAACCCAACTCAACAAGAAAGAATATAATACTCTAAAAGAGTTACAGTCAAATCCTGATATTATCATTACTAAAGCCGATAAAGGAGGACAAGTTGTTATTCTGGACAAAAAATATTATGAAGCAGAAGTCGAAAAACATATTTCTGAAGGAGCCTATAAATAAATAAAAAATGATCCATTGGAGAAACAATTAAAAGAAGTTCGGAAATTGGTATCAAGTTGTATAACTCTTGACCAAAGCTCAAAAAGTCGTCTAAAGCCCTCATATGCCCGTTGTCCATGTTTCTATGCACTTCCGAAGATACATAAGATTGGTATCCTTTCCGTCCCATAGTCAGTAATATCGGCTCAGCTACACATAAGTTGGCCAAGTTTCTATCTTCAAAACTATCTACCTTAACAACTTCTTCGAACAAAACAGCTGTGAAAAATTCCATCGAGTTTGTCAATCGGCTAAAACGACATCCATACTGGGATCAGTTCATGCTATCCTTCGATGTGAAATCCATGTTCACAAGTATCCCACTGAATGGAGTCCTCGATTCATTGAAAGCTAGTCACTCTGAACATCATTTCAGCTAACCAGAAGTCGAAGATATTTTGAGACTAGTGGAAATTTGTATCAGACAAAACAGTTTCCTTTTTCATGGAAGATTTTTCCAACAGATGGAAGGCTTTGCAATGGGCAGCCCACTGTTGCCTATTTTATGTGAAGTCTATATGAGTCACTTTGAGGACAAACTCTTTTAGCTTGTCACCTTTGACCTGTGGATTCGATATGTAGATGATACTTTTGTTCTCTGGAATGGCATGAATTCAGAAATACCTAAATTAGTTGAACTTATCAATTCAATTGATCCTCATATACAGTTCGCATATGAGACTGAAAATAATGGCTGCATACCATTCCTTGATGTCCTTCTGACACGCTCTGAAGGACCCTTTAGTACAACAGTTTATCGGAAACCATTTGCTGTTCCCTTACCCCCACATGCAAAATCAAATCACCCATGGAAACAAAAAATGTCTGCTTTGTACACATACGTATATCATGCAATACATATCTCCCAAACTGAGGATTCCTTACAGAAAGAGCTTTATTTTCTTAAACGAATTGCAGTACACAGAGGATACAGCCCTTCCGTTAGAGACGAAGTTGTCCAAAAATTTAGGAAACCGAAACCTGTCTGCTCACTCATGCCAATAGACTTTCTAATACGAGGGAATTGGACGGTTATCCCTTTTGAACCTCAGATTTGCTTCGGAATTGTAAAAATTCTCCAAAGTTTTAATTTTAAAGTCGCTTTTAAACCCATAAACAAGATAAAATTTTACGGATCAAAAGACTACGTCGAAGATATAAATTCCTAGGGAATTTATCAGATACCTTGTGAATGTGGACTTTCATATATAGGCCAGACCCGCAGGACTTTAAGTTTCCATGTGAAGGAACACAAGACCTATGTATGGAACTGTGAACTGAAGAAGTCTTCTATGGCCAAACATTGCCACAAAAATAACCATAAATTTTTGTTTGGAAACGCTACGCTTACTGATAAAAATGATTCAACCATCAAGCTTAATGTATTAGAAGCTTTCCACATATATTGGAACTCTTCACAGCTTGTCAACGACATGACATAGACTCCATTTCTTTCAAGCGTGGAAACAACTCACGAAAAACTGTGACCGCCAGAACTCTGATGAAATCACAGCGATTTGAATGTTTATTTACCCTCAGTTTGTCCTGACGATGCGAGCCAAAAGTTCTGCGAAACTATAGTCGATGCACAATAAATCTTTTATTGTGGTAAATGTTGGTATTTTCATTCTATCTCAACACCATAATTCTGTAGTCACAAATTATATATATACATGTATGGTATCATCACTGGGCAACAATACATGGCACCATCACCATGCAACAATGCATGTTACCATCGCAGTGTAATAATGCAGGTGCTATCAATGCGTTAAAATGCATCGAAACAATATGCGTCTCATGCTAAAATCCAATGATAAACTAAAACAGTCTAAGCACGCGATGATAAATTAAAATACAAGTGAGATCTTTCGTACTCCGCCTGCAGGGTCCATCTTCAGACTAAAAGACAAGTGGAACAAGGGCACCAAAAAACACCGATTTTATAAGAATACTGTGACAGAATGAATCATGATTTGTGCATGTCTACAATTAAATTGAACACTGTCATAATAATTAGAGATACACTAAAAGTTGTAACATACGATATCAGCATTACAATACCCATAATTAACTTAAGTGTAATGAACCACTGCAATTTGAAGTAAAAATGTAATTATTAACATATACAGGTCTTTCAGTTCAAAATAATGTTCCAATATGAGGAGACCCTCTTAGTGATGCCGACTAGAGTCTCAAAGCTACAACTCCAGTGCCAATCTCCACGAGAACGGTATGAACATAGGTTTTTCGTCATTGCAACAGACAGAGTTTATTTTATGAATGTAAAGGCTCTCAGTGAACAGTAACAGAGATTTGGATGAAGGGGCGGCAAGAATAGAAGTTTTGTCCCATACTGGTTCATGAGTCCCATTAAAAACTTGCCGGGCTAATGCTGTGGAAGTTGCACCATTTTTACTGTCATATTGATGTTCTGACAATCGGACTTTTGAGTGTCTGAGCTGTGGTGCCAATATAGCAAGTGTCCTCCTCATTGGTTATACGGGACTTAAGAAGGGATTTCATAAATGCCATGCCTATGTAGATCTTCTGGTCTATCTCGGTCCTTTCTGATGACTCAAAATAGGTTTAGAGTCTTGAGTCCAAAGTTAATGCCAAAAGGTAGACAAGTTGATTGAAGAGAACTGGAAATGTTAAGGTTAAACGACATTGAAACCATGAATCTGAATGAGTGAGATTCACGAAGTAAGGAAGAAGAATGGGTCCGAAGACATCTCCAATTCATAAGTTCAATTAACTGCTTAGAACAGCCAAATGACGTAGCAATGTCCTTGATATTATTAAGTTTGACATTTCGAATGGCAGGGTTAGAAGAGTGAGTGTAAGCCCTATTGACCAGAAAGGAGAAAGTGGAAAGTTTATAACAAGTAGGGTGACTAGAAGCATTCAGAATGAGAAGTGAAGAAGGCTTCCTACAAACACTAAAAGAGATTGAAGAATGAAATCCAGAAAGGGGAGCCAACCATCAATCTGGACTTCAGTGGTAAATTTCAATGAAAATAAGAGGATGAAAAAGAATTGGCAAACGATTCTAATTCTGAGAGGGTGGAGGGCCAGAAGACAAGAATATCATCCACATACTGCATAAATAGGAGTGGTTTAGTACGCCATGTGGACAGAATCCTGGTCTCCAGGTCCTGCAAAAGGACTTCGGCGAGAAGTGGAGAAAGTGGCGACCCCATAAGGGTTCCCGAACATTGATGATAAATAGCATTGTTAAACCTAAAATAGGAGTGTTTACGGATTAGTTTTAAGGCAGAAAGAATAGTTTGAATTTCTGAATCAGAAAGGTGAAAATGAGAAGAGAGTTTAAGGGCAATTAAATCATGAACAACAGGGAATGGAATACTAAGGAAGAGGAATTTGACATCAAGCAAAGCCATCAGAAAAGGGGTGCAATTCGAACAAGAAAAGGCCTTAAGCCTTTCAAGGGCCTCCCTGGAACTCAAAATAGAATATTTGGGTGAAACCATTAGATCATGAAGGAATAGAGTAAGAGCTTTCTCCAGAGGGAGGGTGGAACTAGCGAAGGCTGAAACTAGGGGTCTAATGGGCAAGTCGGCTTTATGTGTTTTAAGTTTGCTGAAAAACTCTGGAACCCGTGGTCCCAGGGACAGGCACATCTGGCTGGAAATAGCAATGGGGAGAGAAACCTGGTGGTTACGAAGCCTGCTAAGAGCTGAAATAGTAAACTGGGTAGGGTCCTTGGATACTATCTGGTGATCAATTTCAGAGACTGCAGTGACCATCTTAGCATTATAATCAGTGGTATTGAGAAGTACGATCAGGTTGGACTTGTCTGCTGAAACAATAGAAATGTCTGGGCTTTGTCACAATAACTTGAGTTCCCTTAGCTCCTCGACTAAAGCTGGCAGTGTGTTACTTCTGAAGGAAACTAATTTTTGAAGCTCTCCAGAATTTAAAACCTTATAGGTTCTTGTTCTGTAAATTGGGAGCGACTTGATTATTCCCTCAAGAGCAGGGATGACCCGAAGTCCGATTGTCAGAACACCAATACAATAGTAAAAATAGTGCAACTTCCACAGCATTAGCCCAGCAAGTTTTTAATGGGACTTGGGAATCAGTATGGGACAAAACTTCTATTCTTGTTGCCCCTTCATCCAAATCTCAGCTATTGTACACTGAGAGCCTTTACATTCATAAAATGAATTCTGTCTGTTGTAATGACGAAAAACCTATGTTCATACCGTTCTTGTGGAGATTGACACTGGAGTTGTAGCTTTGAACCTCTAGTGGGCATCACTAAAAGGGTCTCCTCATATTGGAACATTATTTTGGACTGAAAGACTTACCTGTATATGTTAATAATTATGTTTTTACTTCAAATTGCAGTAGTGCATTACACTTAAGTTAATTATGGGTATTGTAATGCTGATATTATCATGTGTTACAACTTTTAGTGTATCTCTAATTATTATGACAATGTTCAATTTAATTGTATACATGCACAGATCATGATTCGTTCTGTCACAGTATACTTATAATTTTAGTCTGAAGATGAACCCTGCAGGTGAGATCCGAAAGATTTCACTTGTATTTTAATTTTAATAAAGTAATTTAATTTATCATCTTATATGTCGTGCTTAGATGGTTTTTAGTTTATCATTGTGCTACAATGCATGCCACTATCAATGTGCAGTAATGCATGATACCATAACACTTCTGTATCTTCATCAATGGAAGTGTGATGGCACCAATCACCATGCAACAATGGATGGTACCATTACATTTCCATTTCCTTATCAATGGAATTGTGATGACACCATCACCCACTGTGCTACAATGCATGGTACCATTGACCTTCCTAAGGCCATCGCCAGGGAGGGGTCTTGAGGGTTGAAACCTTTCCCAAAATGCTTAAAATGTCTCAAAAATAAAATAACTGTTTTATAAATTTTTGTAAGTAGTATAGCATATACCACCTGCATGGCAGAGCCGGTTAAGTTGCTAGCACGGCATGGGAGGCGGACGTTTCTGATGGGTGTCCAAACTCCGGTCCTGCCCACCATCTAGCCTACGGTTTTTCCGAGGTTTTCTGCAGACTCCCCATGTTTAGGGACGTGAATGCGTAGATGGTTCCCTTCGAAGTCGGCCCGGACATGGTTTGTTTCTCGACCCCCTTTCTCCAGGATGCCTGGGTTTACCAGATGAGTGTCGATGTGTTGGTAGTAAAACACTGTAAGACGAATGAAATCTGATGTCACATGGCTTCAGGCACCTATGGGAATATTACCTATGGTTGTTGATGATGATAGCATATAAGTCAGTATTTGAAAAATGGAGAGTATTAAATAGAAGCATTTTGTAGGCAAATAATGTGTGACAGAAAAAAACTCTACATTCATTTTCAAATTCAAAACCCTGTGAAATTTCTTTCTGCCAATGGTACTAGACCTTCCATTTCCTCACCAATGGAAGTCTTATTGTGCCATCACCATGCAACAATGCATGGTAATATCAAATTTCCGTTTCCTCATCAATGGAGTGTGCTGGCAAGCTCATCCTCAAAAACTCACTTCAACTGGTCAGTGGGTACTCAGAAAGGCACTACATCAATCTTGCCCGACATCCCTCAGAAACATCAATGAAATATTTCATGAATCAGCAGGAGTTGTGTAGTCTGTATAGACACATTAAGTACAGAGTTTAAAACATTTATCACAGAAGAAGAGCAGCAGCAAATTAGTTGGACACAATCAGCTGACATCTGTGTTCTTCCCCTACATGTCACACACAATGCTATAATTGCTTCCGAGAACAGCACAATTCAGTTTGATGAAGTGACAAATCATGCCACACCCCATTCCAAACTGATGGAAGGGCTTGGGTATATGACTGGAAAAGGGCTTAAACAAACCACACACACACCTGATAGTCACAAGTCAATCACCATTCTGCTAGCCAACATGTCTTTTCTTTAATCTAGCAGCAAAATGCTACATCTTCTAGCCCTAAACCTGGCCTGGCCCAAGCAAATATCTACGTGAATATATAAATCTGTCACATCATTCTAGACAATTTTGTGCTACCTGTGATGTGGGCATCCTTCATACAGAGACCAATCTTTTTCTCCCCCCAACATTCAACAGCCCAATGTTCCTTGCTACATTGAAGCTGCTGTTACAGATTAGTTTATGGACATGAACAAGCAAAGTTGAATAAAATGGTGCAGGGTTCTTACTGGAACACTATGCAAGATCTATGGGATGAATTGGAATCTGGTGAGTGCTAGACCAATATGTCCCACATTGATAGATAAACCAGTCACCATTCTGCAGGAAGAATAGGGTAGTATACTGCCTGAAATTTATCGTTTGCTGGTGGGGAACCTACCAACAGCATGGAGTGGTATGGCAGCTAAAGGGGGACTGCCATGCCATATTAAGATGAGTGGCAGTCATGTCAATGGGAAACCAATATGTGTTTTGATATTCTTTGTATACAAGAAATATAAAATTTTCATATCTGGTTCACATGCAATATTATGCAGTGGCAGAAAATCATCTACTCTGAAAAGATATTCACAAGCAATAACACTGCAATGATTGCTATTGGAGTATTAACACACAATTTTCGAATTTTGTAGGATTATATACATATGTGGATTACTGTTATAGTATGCAATTCAAGTGTCACAAGAAAATTCCTCAAACAATTTAACATTTGAGATATGCATGATGAGTTTAGTTACCACATTTTTTATAATTCCTTGTACTAAATTTCAAAGTTATTACCCCACTTTATAATCATGTATACCAGCTGACTTCACCCAAATAAAAAAACAATGTTGACTCAAAAACTAGATCATTATTTTCACATGTATTCCTAATTTCTCATTTTTCTTCAAAGATCAAACATAATTCAACCCAATTCAGTCCAGCATTTCAACAGCAGTACTAAAAAACCCCAAATATGTACACTACATCATTAAAAACAGGCCCAAACGAACTGGATTATTACTTGCAATACTGTCAAAAATCAACATCACATATTTGTACCATTTAAATTTTAGAGAAAGATACTCTGTATTAAAAAAAATGTATGCAAAGGAAGCTCCTTACCTTTTCTTCCATAGATTTTGAATCCACAGAACTATCTATAAGAGAAATAAAAACAAAAAGAGAAAAGGACATTTCAAGTATAGAATTTGAAGACAAATTGTTACATGAAAAGAAAAGAAAAAAAAAACAACAACAACAGGCAATTCAGTACATAATTTTGGTTGCTTTGAATATTCTAGACATTTCAAGTTTTTTCTGCTGATTTTATGAAAATTTATGCTGCCTAAAATAATTTCTAACAGCAAATATTCACAAATCCTTGGAGTCATAACATCGTTTGAACTCAAAATTTTAGAGCACAATGCTTGCTGATGGATAATACTGTGATACGGCACTAAGGAGAGCATATCTTCGTCATTTCTGCACAATGTGATGAAGCCTACTTTATTTCCTACCATAGCTGGTGCATCATCAGTTGTCATGGACACTAACTTATGGATAGGAAACTTCGTGTTGGTAATAAACGATATAAAACCATTGTAGATATCTTCACCTCTCGTCCGTTCCTTCAGCGGGATCACTGTTAAAAGTTCTTCTCTGAACGTCAAGTCGGGAAAAACCATTCTAATGAAAATACATAGCTGAGCTGAGTCAGTAAAATCTGTAACTCGTCGAACTGCAGAGACAGAAATGCACACTTATGTAAATCTTCCGTTAACTGGTCTAAGTTCTTACTCATAATTTCCACCCTTCTCAACACAGTGTTTCATGATAAAGATATCATTAACCCTTTCCGCTTGACTGTCGGGTGAAACCAGAAATTACGAAATCGCCAAATAGCTCGCATGTTGGGTGTCACCTGCCATGTTGATGATGCCTCTATAGCTCGTATGTCAGGGCTGGCGAGCCAAAGCTGAACTTTCACAGCTAAGTTGTGGCTTCTACTGCAGAAAAAAAAAAAAATGCGGGTGCGGAGAGAGCATGGGTGAAATGTTATTTGAATGGAAGGAATTAATTGTCGAAAGTATTTCTGATTTATTTTTAAAATCACAGAAAAGAACTTCTCCTGCTTTATTGAAAACCTCTTTGATGAGTTCTCAATGTTCAAATGGCTTGTTTCATTTCATAAGTACTTCAGTAATCTTGTATAACACTAATGTCACCACTTTTGACTTACTGTTAGTCTTTGTGAATGCACTACTGTGTGCAGAACTTTGGTCTTTCGAAGTTCACTACCACTTGGGAAACTCATAGCAAAAGTTTTGTGAACAGTTTTAAAATGTCTTTCTACATTTGCTTTCTTAGACAACACAGCACTAGAGTTACAAATAAGACAAACACACTTATATTTAACCATAATAAATAAAAACTCTTCCTCCCATTCACTGTGATAATGATAAGTTTTTGCTTTCTTACTACTACTGCCAGCTACACTCATACTGGTCAGAGTGTACTGAATAACGTGGAACTCGGGAGTACCAAACAACAACAATACACTCCACTGAACAGTAAGTCCACTGTAACACTGTCTCTTTGCACCGAATCTCCAATGCGCATACACAGTGCAAGAGCACAGAAGTCAGGGGAAGGAGGAAAGATTTGGCACTGCCGCCGCCAAGTTGTGACGTATTTTTAGAGCACTGGAAACCAAGAAAATCCATTGCGTTTCCAAAGGCCTGGATCTCACATTTGAGTTGCCTTCAGAAATGTGACCATACTAAAATTTGCAAATAATATGATTTCTCACCACAGGCTACCCTTTTTTACCCGGCAGTCGATTGGTAGATGGCGGTCGATGTTTGGCCATCCCCGTCGTATATATAGATGAAAGAGAAGTGCATAAAATAGTGAATGTCCCACAAATAAAGTAGGGTAAGTGAACGATTTTAATGTAACTTTAAACTTAAAAATTATTATTAAATGCAATTGATTGATTTCCCATATTTTTCTTTTAGTTAATGACTCTCAAAGCAGAGAACAGTGGCATTACTGGCACATTCTACCCAGTGAAGACAGTTCAGATATTTTGCTTTCTTAGAAACACAGTGTGTCCCAGATAGCATTTTATATATACAGTTCAAATATTTAGTATAGAGTATGTATATTTTGCTTTTTTTTTTTTTTTTTTTCGAAAACACACTGTTCTAGGTAGTGCTAAACTATAACATGCTCAAATAAAATCCCAGGGATGTTGATTTGATTTTTGCTCCAGAATGATGGAAATTTGTGAGTTTTGAGCAATACCTGAAGGAACTGACCATCACTAATTTGGGTAACCAGCTCTGTAATAAGAACAGAATCAATGATAAAGAGACAAAAATACACCAACCTGTCTTCTAGAACTTATTCCAAACCTCTACTGAGAATATAGTGTTGTAACTGCTCAGCCTGCAGAAGACTTCATATTTTTTTACTATGGAAAATACAGTGTCTTCATGTAATGCTGATGATAATAGTGAATCATTAAAATTAATAAAAAATACAGGGGCAGGTTGAAAAATCTCATTGTAGTAGGACCATGGTGGTTACTGCAGTGTGTTGTCAAGCAATGTCATAAAACAAATTCACATCATCTTCTGTCTGTCCCAATTTCTTACTTTGAATTACAACAAGCACATGACGAAGAATTTTGCAGTATGCTGCAGCACTGGTTATGAGTCCGTGAGGAAGGAAATATGCAAGCAGAGGTCCTTGGCAATCCCAAAACCTAGTGACCATAATCTTTCTAGTTGACTGAACAGAACATTGGGGAGGGGGGTTTAAGTGATCCCAAACCATGCTTTGTTTCAGGTGTGAGAGGGCTTATTCATTACATGCTATCTGTTATAATGCATTCACGGAAATATTGGGAAATTGTTGCATTCATTCTGATAGTACTCCAAATTATTTAAACACATCATTATTCACTGTTATTTGTTGTCCCCTGACAACATTTTTGGTAACAAATGATCCAAAACTTTCTGGTAGCCTTATGAATCATGAGAATACTATACTGTGCCATACAAAATTCTGAGTTCTGTGGGAATATCATGAAAACGTGTGCACTGATTCTCTGCATCATAGCTTCAACAAACTGAATATTGTATGAGTTATGGCATGAGTGTGGTCAACAAATGTGAAGATCATTATCCAAACTTCTGTACCGTTTAGCAAATTGCATGCACCACAATTGCACATGTCTTTACACAACAGATTTGCTGGTGGTATGATGCATGAATGCCACTGAATGGCATTAAATGGCATGCATGGAAATTCTCTTGGATGCAACACGTTTCTCACGGAAGAGACTCTGACAACCAACCTGGTGGTATAACTACACCACCAGGATAACAGCAAATAATATCCCACACTAACCAGCATAGTGGGTTTTGGCCAGCTCCCCCAAATGACTTTATAGGAAAAGGAACTTGTGGACCATGAAAATGAAAAGAGTTGATGACATCATGATCAAAGTAAAGACTTTCAAGTGCCCATAGGGTGAACATATTGCTAAAACTCACTGTAACTGGAAAACTGAGATACTACACTGAACACCAAGAAACAGGGAAAGACTCAGAAGACCACATAGGAAAAGGCGGATGAAATTCACAGGAATGCTGGAGTGATATGGAAGAGAATTTCTCAAGACAGAGCTGCTGAAGTCACCTTCATCCAGCAGTGGATTGAAAACAGTTGTTGTTGATGATAATCAACGGCTTTCAGACCTTTGGACCACAAAAAGTGAACAACATTTTGCTGCTCATATGAAATTTACATTTGCAGTATGTGAGCTATTTGTACACTGCTGTTCAATAACCATACAACAGGCACAACTGCTGCCACCTGTTGCAAAAACAGAAATTATATTTGTCACTAGCATAAGAATAAAATAGTTTTCTACTCTGTATTTTTGTAAGTAAAAAACAGACACAAACATTTTCATCTGCCATTGCATATAAATTTCATTTATTTCACATTATTACCAATATAACTAAACAGAATCAGATAAATTCTATAAAGAAACATACGTGTTCTGGAATATGAAATGGTGGATAATGTATCAAGTTATCGATTTTGAGGTTTTAAGTTATTTTTGTAGAAAATGGTAAGCTCTTTTCAATGAAACCAATTCCAGATCTCTAGCTCTGTTCGCTGCTTCACAATTTGTACCTAATTATTGGGAATAAAAACTGAAGAAATGAAAAACTGAACATACTTTTTATTGCCAAAAAAGGTAGACGCACTCATAAAATTATCAAGTTTAAGGACAAATAGCACACATTCACAATGGACTGTCACCTCTCTTCTTATTCAATTCTTACTTCAGTTTTGGGGCAACTTCTGCTTTGGAAGAATCTGTTACTAGGCTCCTGATGTTGTTATACAGGTACCACTGGCAATCTAGCGACAGTCCACCTGGCTTGAATACCACTTTAGCATTTTACCATCCAATGGTTTTATTAGAAGAGTGAACTCATCAATTTCCTTACTATGAGCAAATTTCCTATGCCACTAGGGAATATAATGAAGTGATGGTATGAGTGTTGTACCAAAAGTAATGCAAAAGTTGGCATAACTTTTTATTAACTGACAGAGGTTGTTCAAATTGCAGATGTTGATAGAGTAACTCTTCCTCTATAGTAACACTCTTTCATTGCAGGTAAATAATGGATTCCAAGCAAAAGTAATGTGCAGTCATTGAGTTCTTGAAGAAGGAAGGGTGCAGGCTGTCCAACATCCACAGAAGGCTACAGAATGTTTACGGAGATAACACCATTGATAACAGCAATGTGCACAGATGGATGAAGAAGTTTAAAAAAGGGGAAACTGGCATTGAAGACAAACCAGACAGTGGGAGACCATCATCTGTGACCACTGACATGAAGGGTCAACGAGTGGATGAATTGATTAACGCGGAGAGGCGAGTTACAATCAGTGAGCTTGTTGCACAACTGGACTGTGGGCACAATGCCATACAGAAGATGGTGGAAGACTTAGGGTATTGGAAAGTGTGTGCAAAGTGGGTACCTCGGCAGTTGATACCTGATTTGAAGGAGAGAAAGGTGAAAGTCTGCTCAGATCTGCTGGCAGTGTTTGAAGCCAATGAAGACATGTTTTTTTCCAATCTGGTGATAGGGGATGAAATGTGGGCGTATCTTTATGATCCAGAAATGAAGAATCAATTCATGGAATGACATCACACCTCTTCACCAAGACCTAAGAAGTTCAAGAGCCAGCAATCAGCACAGAAGGTCATGGTGACTGTTTTTTGGGATGACAGGAAAAAATGACACCCCTGATTTTTTGGAACACGGCCGTACCATGACCAGTGAGCGGCACATTGAGACACTCAAGAAGCTTAGAGAAGCTATAAGGAGGAAGAGAACGAACAAGATTTTGAAAAGAATCCACATTTACCATGGCAATGCAAGACCACACACATTTCTGGCAACAAATCAGGCGATCAGCAAATTAAGATAGTCGACGGTCTCTCGTCCACCATACAGCCCAGATCTGCTGCCCTCCAACTTCCACCTGTTTAGTCCAATGAAGGATAGTCTCCAGGGACAACAATTTGATGGCAGATGAGGTAAAAGTGGCTGCAAAGAAGTGGGTACAACAGTCCACACCTGAATTTTTTCAAAGAGGATTCGAGAGTTTGGTTCAACAATGGTGCAAATGCATCGCTTGTGATGGAGACTATGTTAAGCAGTACCTTTGTGTAGAGAAAGAGTTACTCTATTAACATGTGCAAATTGAATGACCTCTGTTGTTAATAAAAAAGTTATGCCCACTTTTGCATTACTTTCAGTACAACTCTTGTATTTCATAATCACAGCTAACTGTTTGAAAAATTGCTTCTAGTATACATTCCATTCATACCAGGTCACTTGTTTGGCAGAGACAACTTTATTATGACCACCAGGAGAGGAGGTAATAACACAATTTATCAAGTCATTGAGGGTATCAACATTACTGACACCATACTTTGCTTTAAAGATTTCAAACATCTGATTACGACTAAACTCGTATGACCACTTTAACAGCTGTTTATTCCAAAACTTTTTTTCGCACATTAACCACCTTTCCATAGTCCAGGTCAAATATGAAGAACATACACTGCTGGCCACCCAAAATGCAACACCAAGAAGGACACGAGATAGCAAAGGCAGATTTACTGGACACATAACAACAGATAGAAAGATGAAACGATTGAGCTTATAGGCCCGTGTGACTTGCGGAACATACAGACATCAATAGTTCGTATGGCCCCCATGGCTGGCAATAACGTCCGCTACACGCCGCGGCATCGAACGAAAGAGATGTTAGATGTGGGCTTGGGGTATGTCGGTCCAGGCTGGTTTTACACGTTCCCACAGTTCATCAGGCGTAGCTGCGGGTGGTGCTTGCCGGGCCACTCGGTTGCCGATCAGCGACCAGACGTGTTCGATGGGCGACATATCGGGAGAACAGGCGGGCCACGGCAGCAGTGACACCTGGTGGGCTGTGAAGAATTGCTGCATGATGCGCGTGCCACGTGCGGGCACGCATTGTCCTGTTGAAACGTGGCCGCTGGCAGGTCCTGCAGGTAAGGGAGGACTACAGGCTCCAAAACGTCCGAGATATAGCGGTGGCTGTTGAGTGTACCGGCGATGCGTACCAGAGGGGTGCTGATGTCATATCCAATTGTGCCCCAAAGCATAACGCGAGGCGACAGACCGGTATGGTGATGCATAATGCAGGCGTCATACAGTCTCTCGCTGCGGTACCGCCACACGCGGATCCGACCATAGTGGTGTTGCAGGCAGAAGCGGGATTCATCGGAGAAGACAATGTCTTGCCATTCCGTAGTCCAGGTGCGGCGTTCAATGGCCCACTGCCGCCACACTTGCCGGTGGTGTAATGCCAATGGTAATCGGAGCAACGGGCGGCGTGCGACAAGTCCCCGCTCCTGCAGACGGCGTCGAACAGTACGTGCTGACACAGGTTGTTGTGCAACCCACCCTAATTCCTACGCTAACGTTCGTGATGTGGCGGTGCGAGCCGTTAATGCCTGCCGCACAACATGCCGGTCCTCTCGTTCGGTGGTGTGCAGCGGTTGCGGCAACCGCTCACGTTGGTTTGTCCGTCCCTCCTGCATTCACCAAATCCCTACTCGCCTCACTGTGGCTGGATGTCGTCCCACACTGGCGCTGGTGTCTCGGTACGATAAACCGCTGTCGCGATAAGCCACTATTTGTCCTCTGTTGAACTCCGAAACGTGCTGGAATGACTGCTGTATTCTGCGATGAGGCATCAGGAAGCTTCTGACACACAGGTCCAGCAGCACAACACACTTCCACTACTTACACCCAGCCTTCTGTGCACCCTTCTTATAGTGCTTCTCGATGGCGTGCCGGACACACATGATTTGCATATGCCCTGCAATGCTAATCGTTTGCATGTCCTCTCGCGGACGACGCATGCTACGAATTTCAGGCCAATCGGATTGCTTCCTTCTTGGTGTTGCATTTTGGGTGGGCAGCAGTGTATATTTCCATTAATTTTACCAGTTAACATTTCAGAAATTGTTTAAAAAATAAAAATTACCATCATCATCACATTTGCTGCTCAAGTCATGCAACAAGTCTAGCTCTGCAAGTAGTTTTACATAGTACGTAGTTTTTTTAAAAGATGCCTGATAAAATTCTTGGTCCATAACTTCAAACACCTAAAGAAATTTGTGATAAAGTTGATGAGTTTCAAATGCGATGCATACTTATCTAGAAATCATCAAGCAAAGCAACATAGCTGATCATCAACAGAACAACAACAAAAAACATGAAACACAAAATGCATTTCTTCTGTTTTCACATCTACACCAGATGTTTGGATTATATTGTCATAGCCATACAATATAAATCCAATCTGCCTTACTTATCCCATTCCCACAAAATAAAAAATAAAATAAAAAAATTAACAAACAATAAAAATAAAGAAGTAAAATATTAAGTCTGCCTTCACACAAAATAAGTAACAAATTTCGCCTTAAAATATTCAAATTATTTTTGCAGGCTTTCCCCCAAGAATATTCGACACATCTTAAGACCCAATATTTGCCTTTCCTCTGAATCTTTACTCTTAGTTTTCAACCACTAGCATGACAAAAGCATTCCTGGAAATTCCTGTTTATGGTAAAATAACTTTAGTTGGAAACAAATTTCACATAAATAAAAGGCAGGCCTTTCCAGCAGTGCTTTGACATCATGTTATGTAGGCTGAAAATTAGCCATATAAAGCTCATTAAACTAAACTCAAGTAATTTTGGGACAGGAAGCATATGAAGTTCTATATTAAATATATCATCATCTTCAACCATTATCCATCCACTGTTAAATGAAGGTCTTCTAAAGTTTCTTTCACAACTTCTTGCTTTGAGCCAGTCTCTTCCATGTCACTCTGACATGCTTAAGAATTTCATCCACCAACCTCCCGCATGATCCTCTTCTGGACCTTTTTCTGTACCTTGAAATCTAGTCAAGCATTTCAGTTGTTTAACAATGGTAAGTTATTCTAGCAGCATGTCCAACCCATTGCCATTTCAGGGATTTTACCTTAATCATGATGCCATCAACTCTTGTCATTTTCCTGATCAAAGAGTTTCTCTTCCTATCCATCCTGGTTATACCAGGAACACATCTTTTCATGCTTCATTTAGTACTTTGCTGCCTCTGGATGTCAGTTTTAGTTAACATCCATGTCTCTGATCCACAAGCAAGAACTGGAAGTATGCACTGATTAAACACTTTTCTTTTAAGACATTGGTAAACTGCTCTTGAAAATTACACTGTTCCTTCTAAATGCTTTCTCATCAAGTTTTATATGCATATCAATGTCATCTTTGATGTGGCCCTTGCTTTATATCTGTTGTCCAAGGTAAATGTAGGCATTGATTACTTCTAGAATTGCTCCATCAATTGCTAAACCTTCAGTTCTGATAAAAGCACTATAAATCAAGTTTGTTTCCTGTAAGTTCATTTTTACACCCACTGCTTTAGTCTTGTCAATAAGTTCCTGGACCATACTATGCAGCACTGAGAGAGTACTTGCAAAAATAACTGTGTCATAAGCAAAACAAAGGTGGGTTAAATAATATCCATTCATTTTATTCCCTTGTTTTCCCAGTTCCATGATTGAGAAACACATGCTAATTTTATATTAATTTTGTATTACATTGTGTCTCATTCCCTTTCCAATTTTTATAAGTGCATCTTCGATCATGTGAGGAATGAAGATGTGTTGCAGATGTGTAATGTGAGGGAAAATGTTGTTAGTAAGGTGGAGACTAATACTCTTAGGTGGTCATTCAAGCTTATACAACAATTGTGTTGTATTGTTAGTTACTATTTCACATGTTATTTGATAGTTTTAGCTATGAGGGAGTACTATTTATTGCAAACTGTATATATTATCAACATATTCTCATAATTTTAGCATGGTATACTATTATTCTTACCTTTCTTCTGCACAGGCCGTGCCTCCTGCTCAATGTCATCCGGACGTGTCTGGCCATTCAGGTGTGCACGATACAACACATTGAGAAATAAACATTGTCGTAGTTATCACAGTTGAATAAAATATAATAAAACTGCTTGAATGAAGACTATGAAAGACGAATGAATGTTTAAAAGAACTTCTTTTAAACATTCATTCGTCTTTCATAGTCTTCATTCAAGCAGTTTTATTATATTTTTTAAAAGAACTTCTTTTAAACATTCATTTGGTGCACCGTTGCCGGCGATAAGGGACTAGATGATCACCCCCGGGAGAGCATAGCTTCCAGAGACTGGGGAATAAAGGGGGTGGAGGGTGGGTGGGTGGGTTTGAAGGAATGCATCGGTACAAAAAGAGCAGGGTTTTTTGACTTCTGAACAGTTTTGGCCTGGGAAACTTGGGCGGTGTGTGCCTGGGGTTCCGGGCATTGGATATTGGTAGTGTTCTGCAAAAATCTCCTAAAATCTCCTTGGTGCGGGGAAGGTAGCAAGTGTCTGGAGGCTTGGGGTTCTGTAGAGGTCAGTCAGTCTGCCCGAGATAATTTTCCATGACCTATTAAATCTTGTAATCATTACCAAAGACTGGTCATTGGTGATTGGTGTTCCCTGCTTCACCCAGCCATTTACAGCAAGCACTACACATGGAAAAAATCTACATCGTAATTATTGGGATTACAAAATTGTCAGGTCAAGAAGTAGATTAACCCAGCGGGTCCTGACAGTGATAATATTTTAGTGAAAACATATACACAACAGATAGGAAGTTGATGGGTCTGTAGTTGCAGAGATACTCAATGCCCCCCCCCTTTATGTAGTAGAATAATTGTAGCATTATTCCAATAACCAAGAATCATCCCTTCATTGAGGCATCAAAGTGAAAACTCGGAGAGTGGGGGGAGGGCCCCTATTTCTCCATTGGCTTCTTGAATAATGTCTAAGGTAATGCCATCTTTCTCTGGAGCACTTCCCTGTTTCATGTTCTTAATTGCATGTGCAACTTCTGCTGTGAGGTCTTGCTCTGCCAGGCATGCTCTACGTGGTCTTGCATTATCGTCATGTAGGAGAAATGTTTCGCCTATTGCACCTGCATAAGGATGTACATATGGATGCAAGATATCATTTCTATATCTCTGTGCAGTCAGTACCACATGGCAGGACATAGAGATTTGTTCAACTACCTAAAGAGATGCCAGCCCAAACACACATGCACTACCTCCACTCTTTCACAGATGTTACTGGGATGATAGCGGGTTCCTGGCTCCCTCCAGATCAAACAATGTCTAGAATCACTTTCTAAACTGTATCACGATTCGTCAGTGAAACAATACAGACCTCCATTGACTTTCACTCCAGCCAACATGCATGCATTCCCAACTCAATCACTCCCTCCTGTGCCGTGCGGTGAGGGGCACACAAATTGCTGTCATCGAGCGTAAAGACCTCCTTCATGAAACCGTCTGCATACAGTTGAAGCTGATATCAACCTTCCAGTACCGGCAGCAAGGGCAGATCTGAGATGGGTTGGTGTTGAGGTCCTTTTGTCTTCATGAGATTAACTGCAAATAACGGTCATCAATGGAAGTATCGCTCCAGGACTTCCTTGGCTGTACCTTCTAGACACTAAATCTGTTCTTAGAAATGCATTCCATAGCCTATGGGTTACATACAGAAGGACTGACATTCAACCATCTGGTCACATCTGTTTGACTCTGGCCTGCCTCCAGGCATCCAATGGCTCGCCATTGCAACTCTTCTGGTGAATGATGTCTCAAACTCATTCCTTCGCAATGGCTATCTCCGATTTTTCGAATCGCAATTTGAATCACAAAATCCTAGCACCTTGTGAAATGTGCGTTTTTATACCGGTGTCTGCTGACGTCGTACGATTGCAGCGCCACTACTTTACATCTGATATTTTGAGCTGGCAGTGGTTTTTATGTCACATATGCAAATTTGGTGCAATTCCGATTATTTTTGGCTGAGTTATTGCAAATTTTCTGTTTTTTTCCTTAATTTATGGAAACCAATGTATATATGCTGTATTAAACATCTCCATTTACAGCGATCATGGAACATAGCTCAAGCTTTACTGACATCCATCACACGATGCACACAAGACCTTTTGTATTTCATACTCAATCTTTTTTTCATGCAGACATTCCTGAATCTGGTCCTCCCACGATTTTCTTGGACTTTCTCTACCTTTCTTTCCTGCCACTTGAGCTGAAATAATTCTTTTAGTAAACATCTCATCACTCATTCTTTCAACATGGCCAAACCACCTATTAGTCTACACCTTACCAACAACATTTTGCCTCACATTACACATCTGCAACACATCTTCATTCCTCACATGATCAGAGTGTGACTTAGCACACACCCCCATAAGTAATGCATCTCCCCAGCACACAAAACATCTCATATGTCTCTTCTGTAATACCCAGGTTTCACTGACGTTCATCAGAATAGGAACAATTACACTTTCATATACAGCCATTCAAGACTTTCTGTAGAACCCATCATTCCTGTGAGATCAAAATTTGCTCAACATGTTTAATTGGCAGTTAGTGAGGGTAGTTCTTAAACAGGTTAATATGGGTATAAAGTAAAATTAATTGAATAACAGCACGAGAAAGGTAAAATAAACATATTTCTTAACTAGCCTTTAGTCTGCTATAAATGCATTAACATTTCCTTGCAAAAAGACAGACAAGTCTCTCTAAAGTCTTGGGTTTAAATAATTGCAATAACAAATCCTTTTCTGATCTATGAAACCTGTACCAGTGTTGAAGAACAGAGAGAGCCTTAAAATGTCTGCTGTTATCACAAACAATAAAATTTCCTTTGTCTGAATGTTTGTCCCACTTGATGGTGCAGTGGAAAGAGTGCTTGTCTGTTTTTAATTGTCGAATCCCTGCCTCAACCAATACACTTTTTTTTTTAATTGTTGTAATGTTCATGAAACATACTTTCACATTTGGACATCACAAACAAAAAAAATACCTGGTTATTAAAAAAATCACTCTACATGTCTTATTTTCCCTCTTCATTATTGACAGACTTTCACCTAGTTATAATAATAAAACCTCAGTACTTAAAAAAAGCCTGTTGTTTGTCTCTTTTATCATTCCTTCAAAGAAAAAAAATGAACATAAGCATTCATGTGCCAGACGTCCAATTTTTGGAATCAAATGGATGAAAACATAAAATTAGAGTAACAAAACATTCGGTAAAGTTTACGAGGATTTTAAAAAAGTAATCAACTGTCATCTGAGTTTTTCAGTGTTACTAATTTCATCCAGTTTTTTGTCAAGCACTGTAACAGCATCCACTGTTGTTTTATCCACTGTACTTGTTTTTGAGAACAAGGAGAGGGGGAGGCAGAAGTTTTGATATTATTGCTTTAGATTTAGATTCAATATTATTGCTTCAGATTTATTGGATTGCTTTAGATTTTCTTGGATGGATTCATTGACAGCAGATTCTCTGGATGGATGATCAGCTGCCTTAAGCTGAAACATGCGAATTATGTTAGCACCTTCCATTTCCTCAGTTGCTAGTTCAACATCATGTTCTAAAAATTCATATGACATACCAGAACATAAAAGCATTTCAGCTTCGCAAAACTCACTTGAAATTGAAAGAACTCAACATACTAGATCAGAGAGGGAGTTAACGGATTGTTTTTTACCAATCCTGTATTGCTTCCAGCAATGTTGCATTGTTTACTCACTTAACTAAATCCCATGCTCTTTTGGTGAAATAAATCTCCTCCCCTAATGGAATTTTAATGTTCCTATTACTTTTCTTCTTTTATTAACCTGAAATTCTTTATATTACTCTGTAAAAACTTCAGTATTCCCAACATCAGGAGCTGAAATCTTCCTGTAATGTTAGGAGATACAAATGCTCCCTTCATATTACCGAGTCTAGTACTGTTTTGCAAAGAGCATTGCGTAAAAAAGTAAAAACATCGTTTCTCTTTAGCATTTTACATAAACATTAAAATTTTCCTGCCAACCCCAAAATTCCTTGTTTGCTATCTATGCTTTTTTATTAAATTGACAGTAAATGTAAAATTCAGTACAAAAATTCTGAAAATAATACAGTTTTTAACATTACCCCACAATATCTTCTTGTGTCAGAAATGCATCATTAAAAATTTAAAGAAAAGAGAACAAAGAGAATGAAGTATTAAAAACATGAATTCACTTGTTACTAATCAGATACTTATAATTTCATAAATCATTGTATTTGATAACAATTATCAGGATAAGATGACAGCAGACAGTTTGCTAAAACATCAGTTACTTACAATTTACAGAAAAGATTAAAGTACTGGCATAATCTAAACAATTTCGAAACTTAGCTAAATGTTACAGTCTCACATGACGAGTTTCCAGGAAGCTTACTCACCTTTCCCTGAGCTTCATCAAACCAGCTTTCCATAGGTCTTTCAGTTTTGATTCGTGACAGCAACTTTTTAAGCAGGATTTCATCTAAATTAATCTTAAGTGCAGCCTGGAAAAAACAAAAACACATTAATTTGCAGTTTAGAAATAATATTCTTGCAAAAATGCAGTACAAGTTAAATATCTATGTAAAACCAAATTTCAACCACACTGACAAAGAGAGATTCCGCTGTTCAGAATAAATGAAATAATTGTGATGCTAGTGATAATATCAATTAACAAGAATGTAACTAAATTAAGGGGAATGCTAGCAAAACAAGAAAAACTTGTTTAATTTTTGAGTTGTACTCCAACCCATCTTTGGGACTGACTCAGGAAAGTAGGTGTTGCCACTCATGTGGCAATGTTCATTCCTTTTAGTCATTACTTGTGGCTGCTTTTCTTCCATCTTCATTTTACAAAGTGCTGCTGGTGAAATACAAATTTAATGGAGTCCCAGTAAATGGTATGCCCACTGTTTTGAATATGTCTGTCAAGTTCTGTTTTACTGATAATACCTTTTATTGCAACTTACATTCCACTACCTGAGTCATAAGTTGTCTTCCAGGTCACCTATGTAGGCATTGCCGCAACTGAATTTAACACTGTAGACTATTCCTTCTTGATGCCAGACATTGTCTTCTTTATGTTAGGGAAGAATTAAACTAACCAGAAAAGCTACTTACCATAAAAATTTACATGAAAAACAACAGAGAATTAGCAAGAATTGCAGGACAGACTTGCTCCATGACTTAATAAAATTCAAAACATTCTACCCCAGTACAAAACAAAAGGAAGACAACATTTTACTTCATGAAGGAGTAGTCTACAATGTTGACGGCAATTGTGGTAAAGCCTACACAGATGAAACGAGAAGATAACTTGAGACTTGTCTAGCAGAACATAAAGTTGCAATAAAAATACCTATCAGAAAACAGGGCAGCAAAACAGGAAATAGAGTGTTTTTGGATACAACAACTGTAAGATGTTAATTTTCCCACAGCTACAAACACACACATGAACCAAAGCAAAGTAAAAAAAAAGTCATATTCCTCGTTCAGCAGGAGGACAACGCCACAGCTCCTTTGATAATTGTCTTAATCGCTTGCCACGCATCTGTATTTTTTTTAACCTTAGAGGTTTTGCACAATTCAATTTAAATTTGGCAGACTTCTAATATGTAACCTTCATGTAATACTTTAATATTAATGTCAGTTCAGGCATGTGTACGTTACTCGTATAGACCACAGGGATCATAGCATACTTCTAGAAAATTTTAGGTAGGAATTTTAGGAATTTTTGGAAAAATTTTAGGAAAATTTTAGGAGTGTATTTCAATAAAAACTAGATGTATATTTGTATACATCTAGTAAAACAACTTCGTATACATTGTAAAGAGTTTGCTTCACACCCTTCAACCATATATACTGATAGACTGCGCATGACATCAAAATTTCTGGCTCCAACATAAAATCACATGACATCAGTCAAAAAGATGGGTTACACCTGCTGTGCTTATGGCTGCTCTGAGCGATATAGTAAAGGAAGTTCTATGATTTTTCATGGGTAAGAAACGAATTAAATACCTAAGTCAATAAAGTTCAATTACTTAACCAGAAACTTGCAGCTATTGATATAAAAATATAGTAACTTAAGAAAAAAAAAATGGAATGCATGTTCCAAATTCTTCGCAAATGTTCATCACATTATAAATCACGAAATGTAAACAACCCGATCATGCATGTATATAGCTCATAAGTAAACTTACCTGAAGAGTTTTCATTATATATGAGGTGCATTCACATAATACACCGAAAACACTGAAGTTCTGCAGCATAAATTAGTAATCATAACAGCATTTTTACACGAAATTTGGAGTCTGATGATGACGAGCCCAATGTTGGAGCCATGGCGGCTTTGATGCAGCTATTGCCAATGCGCAGTCCATTAGTATATATGGTCGAAGTTCACACCCAAATTTTTTGCATAACGTCTAATGTCTAAAGTTTAAGTATGATTTACTTCTAATGTTCAGTTCTTATCTTTTCACGTGTTATTATCATATTCAAGTATATTTACCACATTCAAGTTTCACTTTGAACATTAATATGCTGTTGAACCAGAAACAATTCACGATTTTCACAGTAAAGTTTTCAGGTTTCACATTAAATTATAATATCCTAAAAAGGTAATTAAAAACCAAGAACTATGTACAATTGTTCACTGAATTACTTTTTTCATATTATTGTTTCAACCTTTTCCTGATAAGCCTATCTTTTTCTGCTTCCACCACAACTAATTTACTTTCAGTTTTCTTTATTTCAGCTGAACCTTGTATGATCAAGTTAGAGGCAACTGCTATTTCAACAGTATTATGTTTTTCTACAGCTTTTCTCATTCTTTCTGTTCCCTCTTGAATTACTGCTAGGGAGGCTTCTTTATCTTTTTTAAGCCTATTTATTTCTGCATCATTTTCTTTTATTTTGTCATCAAACTCAGCTTTTCTTTTTTTCTCTAGCTGCTTTTCCTTATTTTCCCTCTCTTTCTGCTTCCTTTCTTTTACCTTTTTTGATTCTTCTTCCTTCAGCTTATCAACATACTCTTTATAAAATTTATGTGAATCACGAACACTATTTAACAAATTTCTTGTTATGGGAACTTTACTTACACATCCATAGTGTTTAATGGCCCCTTTAACTATTCTTAATGATGTTATAGTTGAGTCTTTTAAGTTAGCCTTGTCCTTCCTTAACAGAGCAGTGTTAACCGAAAATCCCCTTTCTGCATCAGCATTACCATGAGGTAAAACTAATATTGACTTGATGAGTTTAGCAAGATTTGAGTATTTTTCTTTTCCGCTAGAGTCTTTAATACTAAATATATTACGCTCAGTAATGATCAATCCGCACTGGAATATTCCCTTCCTCTGAAAATTTCACTAGTTCATCTAGAGTTGGCTTATCGCAATTTAAAAGTTTCCACTCTTCTCTTACTCTATCAATTTGTTCCTCAGAAAGATGCAAAACACTTGAAATTCTGGTTATTTCCGAAAGTCCTTCAGTGACTGAAAGTTGAGTTGACTCTTTCTTTGGTTCTTTTACCTTTAAAACTTCTATGTCTCTTAGCTTTTGATTGCAGAATGGCAAATTTGACTTTAAATATTTTGTGGTTGCAATTAGTGATGATCTTACATCTAAGAGAAATAATTTCTGCCTAGTCTCCTGAACATTCCTGAGGAGATTTTTTGTCTTCATACCAACTTCTAACTCCCCTAGTTTTTTCCATGAATTTTTGTTTTCAAAATCTACATTCTTTAGGTCTTCTCCAAATTTCCCTGCAATAACATCATCTTGGATAAACTGAGCCAGAACATTCCGCATTAAAGTATTTAAATAAGAATATAAGTGGTGTATTTTTGGTTCTTCACTCTGATAACATAATGAAAACTTTTCAAAATTTTGGTGTGAAAATGAAATTAATGCTAAATAGCAAGGAGTTAGCTCATTTTTCAGGAAACAGTGGATTCTTTTATACCTTGCTGAATTGCATAGTTGTTTTTCAAATATTTTTTGAGATGGCAAGAAGTTTAAAAAATATTCTGTAATATTTAGCCATTGATCCAAGAGCCTCTGGGCTACAGAACCAACGGTTAACCATCTGTTGCTGACATGAAGCAAAAGAAATTTGGCTGTGACCAATGTTACATCCTCGACAGATTTATAATCCTCTCGTCTTGCAGCACTACTCTTTAAAAAGTAATGCATGTCAGTAGCAAATTCGTCAAAATCTATATTTAAGCTTGTCAAAAAATTTTTAAATGTATTACTAACAACACGCAGGTTGCAAAAACCTAGTTCCAAAGATTTCTGGCCTGTTTCTTGTTTTACAACTTCATTGAATTTGCGTAAAAAGCACTTATTTACATTTGGGCTGTCCATGGATACACAAACAATTCTGTTCAACGAAATATTGAAGGATGATAACACATCAAGAATTTCTTTTAGCAAAATATCTGCTGTTGCATGACCCAGAAAAACGCTTGTTAGGTATCGGCAAGAAACTGAATTTATTTCTGAAGACCAGTACCTGAGATACACATCCAACTGCCGTTTCACTTGCGCATTTGTAGTTTCATCAAATGCAATAGTAACCTTTCCTGGGCTACTAGATGCAATGTCTTTTTCAAATCCTCTTCAAAATATTTTGACAATCCATGCGATATCACATAAGCAACTTTTTTTTCTTTAAGTTGCATTTTGGCTGCAATAGCAGAATCAGGAAACATTTCTTTGAAAAGTTCAACTGTTTCAGTGCATGAAACAAAAGACATATTGATATTGTCCTTAGCAACTTTCATGGCCCATAATGCTTCAAGCTTTAGCCAACTGTAAATCATGACTCAGTACTTCACTAATATTTGTTTTGGGCTGAAGATCATGTCCTCCAAAGGCTTTCAGGATGGACTTATTTTGAAATTTACTTTGAAATTTCTGCAAATGTTTTTTTCCATTATGATGCGCTTTTACTTGTGAAAAGCCACTATTAGAAATATTGAAAATTTCTGAACACAATATACACTTAGCAGAAAATATTGTTTCAGTTGAAGAACACCATTCTTTTAACTTCACTCCGTCCAATTCTTTGGCGAGCCACGCATCTTGAAATTTCGTTTTGGATTTAGGCATCTTAAACACTTGTATTACTAACCAGAAAATGAAAGGGAAGTACAAAAACACGTTCCAATATTGCAAAACCAGACAACTTTCCGAAGTTTGGCTGCGAGGATGTCAGAAGATAGAAAAAAAAAAAAAAAAAGCAAGTCACCACTAGAGAACTGAACCTGCACACAGCACAGAGAACACCATAAAAGACACAAAACCAGAAACTATCATACGCATCTCACGCAAGTTCAGTCAAAGCGAGTCGGAGCCGAGATATATTGCGTATCAAAGGTCGTTGTCGCCGACGCACGATCGAAGGTTAATGATCACGTGCTCTACTGCCTGCCACGATAACACTCAGCTACCATCCCATCGTCATTACTGGAGGTTACGGAAGGAGACCACATGTTTCCTCTTGCTTCCACCCACCTGCGGTTTACAATAACAAAACATCAGCAGAAAGAGGAGGTTCCACGAGGCATGTTCAAAAATAAAGTATGATCTTCTGCGTGCCACTGAGTTCGTCTGCAAAGCGCAAACCAGGGGTGAAAATGACCCCTCCCTTTTCCCTTAGATCTCTTGTTACTCTCGAAAACTGTCCGAAGGCACAAAAGTGGAGCGCCCGCCCCGAAGCAAGTGCATCTCGATGGCGTCATTTTCCCTCCCTTCAGCAGTACACCATATAGGCTGTGTTTCTACAATAACAGGTCTTCTTACCTTACCGTAATGGTAAATTTATTGGCGTTAATAACGGTTATATTTTTAATAAATAAGCTTACAAAAATTTTAGGAAGAATAGCAAATTTTAGTTATAATTTTAGGAATTTTAGGAGGGTCACAAAATATTAGGAATTTTAGGAGAAATGCGATCCCTGAGACCATTAAAAAAATGCTGATTTGCAAAAAACATTTTATATCACTTTCAGTCCAATGCAAGATTTTCAACTTCCATTGTAGTATTCTACCTGCATCAGCTTTCTGAGTTATTGATGGTTGATGTAACACTTTAGAAACACCAACTGTGCTAATATCAGCCTACTAACACAGAATATAACATCTGGCTAAGTAATTTTCACTTCCCACATGAAATGTGACAATCTCACTTTGATATGTCTGATTAACATTTTCTTTTATTGAAGAAGTATCAAGCTTTGCTTAGCCGCCCCAGTGGCGCAGTGGTCTAAGCGATGGCTTCTGATCATTCGTCTGAAAGGGGTCCGGGTTCGAATCCCGGTGAGGCATGGATGTTGTGTTTGTCTTACGGCACTGCCTCTCTCCCTTCCCTGGAACCAGTGACCCTAAATTAGGGACGGGCGACTGCTTATAGCCCATTGAGTTGCTCACGGTGGTCGTTAAACCTTCCAATAAAAAAAAAAAAAAAAAGCTCTGCTTAAATGCATATATATTGGGTTGTTGGAAAAATCATGACATATTTTGGCACCCCATGGCAGTTGGGCAGTTTTGGAAGTACTAGAGGCATGCACAGCTCTGTTATCGCTATGGCATTCGACAGGTGCCAGTTCTAGCTGCAGTCCAAGTCTAAAAGGAATAGTGAGCTATTTGGTTGATTTGCAGAGATTTGACATCAAGTTGAAGATGGAAGACCAAACTGTGCATTTTCGCCATATTTTACTGTTTTACTTCCGTAAAGGGAAGAACGCACGTCAAGCTTGTGAAAAGTTGCGTAAAGTGTACGGTGATAATGTTCTACAAGAACGTCAGTGCCAGCGATGGTTCGCAAAATTCCATGCTGGTGATTTTTATCTCAATGATGCTCCTTGGTACGGGAGACCCACCGAGGATGGATTGTAAACACATTGCACATCCATCATTCACGCATTCACGACCACCTGAAGAAGCTGGGATACGTAAGCAAGCTCGATGTGTGGGTTCCTCATGAACTCAAAGAAGCTCAATTGATGGCACGTATAAACATCTGCGATATGCTCATTAAATGATCCTCTTTTGAAGCGACTGATAACTGGTGATGAAAAGTGGATTGTGTACAACAATGTGCTGCACAAACGGTCTTGGTCCCGACGTGCTGCTTCGCCTCAAATGACATCCAAAGCAGACATTCATCAGTGGAAGGTTCTGGTCTCAGTGTGGTGGGATTTTAAAGGTGTTGTGTTTTTCAAGCTCCTACCACGGAACCAAACAATCAATTCGAATGTGTACTGTCGGCAATTGGACAGTTTGAACGAATCCATCATCCAGAAACGTCCAGAGCTCGTTCGTCGTAAAGGTGTTGTATTCCATCATGACAACGCGAGACCACACACAAGTTTGATCATCCGCTAAAAATTATTGGAGCTTGGGTGGGATGTGTTGCCACACACAGCATACTCGCCTGACCTTGCGCTGTCAGACTTCCACTTATTTCGCTCTCTTCAACAGTCCTTGCGTGGTATAACATTCAATTCAGATGAGGCTGTAAATCAGCACCTTGTACAGTTTTTCGCCACGATAGACAGGTCCTTCTATGAACGAGGCATTCTGCAGCTCACTGAAAAATGGCAAAAGGTTATTGAACAAAACGGGCATTATATCATTGATTGATCTTCGTTTTTTCTATCAATAAATGACCTTTGCAAAACATGGCTAAAATACGTCATGACTTTTCTGATAACCCAATATAACTAAGCTGTTCTTTCAGAGATTAACTCTTCAAAGCAAGATCATTTGTCAAAACAAAATTACTGATGGTGGTATGTTTTAAAACCACATGCTGTTGCAATCAAACTTCTACATTTACAGCAACCTCTACACACACGTCATGAGATTCCCTGATATTTATCACATACCTCACACAAGACCTCTTGTACTTCATACTAATGATTTCTTTCTCTTGCAGACACTCCTGTATTTGGTCATACCATGATTTCCTTGGCCTTCCTCTGCCTTTCTTTCCTACCACTTGGGCTGAATAAATCCTCTTTGTTTGCACCTTACCAATCTTTCAACATGGTGAAACTGCCTCAAAATATTTTACTTTAACCAAGTAGGGACATTTTGCTTCACATTACAAATGTGCAACACATGTGTAATGAGAAGCAAATGTCAGTAGTTACTGCCCATGGTCAAAACAATCTTCCTCATCCCTCCCCTCATATGTAACACATTGCATTAGCATATAAATGATGCCTATCTCTCCTGCAGTATCCAGATTTTACCACCATACATCAGGGTAGGTACAATTAATAACTTTCATACACTGCCATTTAGGACCTTTTTGACAACAGTAGTTAGGACTCTTATTTTTAAATACACCAGGTTGTGAATACGCAAAGAATGCTTATAGCGTTAGTTAATCCATTTATTTTCATGGTGTAAATTTGTATAAAATTAAGCTTTCACACTCCACTGGGAGGCTTTCTCAATGCAATGTAAACATAAAATAAAGACAATTTAGACATTTTATGTCTACATTGCCTTGAGAAAGCCTCTCAGTGGAGTGTGAAAGCTTGGCGAATTTTATACAAATTTACACCACGAAAATAAACGGATTTACTACGCTATAAGGGTTTGTTGCGTAGTTATTAGAACTTTCAAAGTTGAATTTACTCAGCTACTAATGCCACCCTCTAATCTATTTTCTCAGTCAAAAATGTTTCCTAAATAAACAAACTCATTAGTCTGGTCTAATTCCATACCATTTGGACTGAATTTGCATTCAGTCCTCAAAATTCCTCACATACAAACAATGCACATGACTATGGTTTTTGCCTTATTTACATTCAGTTTGAATTTCAGACAAACTTTGTTCATCCTGGACAATATATTATCCAATTCACTTTTGCTGAGTATGTTGCCTTGGATGAATGAAGTACATAAGAAATTCAACTTGAATTCTAGTATCAGCTTCACAATTCTGTTCTGCCATTGAATCCATACATTTTAACCCCAATATTCCTCTAATCACTCATATGTCAGCAGCTTCTAGCCTATTTAAGAGCCATTTACTTTTTACTCAACTACAGTGCCATAAAACAGATGGGTCTAAGTACTGCATTATATACAGCAAATTTAGTTCTATGGTCAACTTCTATCTTAACAAAAATTACTTTTATACAGCTAATACAGCTAGAAATTTCACTTGAAAATTCTACTGTCAATTCTGTTGTTTGCTTCTTAAACAATTTTTTTGTATTCATTAATAAATATAATCAAACATTCTGTACACTACACATTTGATCATTTTGGGAATTTTACCTATAAAACCCCTGATTCTGATTGTGACATTCTAGTTCCTAAGATCAACTTGTACTTATGTCCTAGAAGAATTTGATCTTAGATAAACAGTCAAAAACCTTTTCAAAGTCAATATAAGCCACGTTTGCATTCTAATTCGCCCCAGGAAGCTTTTCAGAAAGTTGTCTGAGCATAAGTACATTAAGTACTGGTATCCTGACACCCTCTACTACTCCTAAAGCTACTCCACTCAACTGATTTTCACCACCATTGGAAGCTTATTCCATCTTTGCAAGGAACAACACTAATGAAGGCAATGTCACAGTAACAGAGTAAATTTTTTTCAGAAAATTATCCACAACACATCTGCCATGCAAATTTTGAGTAGCATGTTTTTTTTTGTTTTTTTTTTCAAATTTCAAGTTCATGTTGTTTTTGGTCACAATGAAAGCAAGAAAGGTGACACCAAATTCTGGGGTGCAATGAGCATATCTTTTGAATCCTTTTACACACCCAGAATAATATTTCAAAGCAGATTTTTAGAAGAAAAAATTCAGAAGTGAATGCATTTATGCCCCTGGAGAAAATCTGCACATAATTTAAAATGTGCAATGTAAGCTTTTTCAGAATGTATTGAACCGGTTACAATACATTATGCACAGTAGAGTCACATTATTGTGACCAACTCCTACTTTTGACGTCAACCGAACGCAGTCAATGATAGAAGAGAAGGTGCGTGTCGTGAGCTGGATTGGAGGGTATATAAGGTGTGCTGTAGGCATTCTGAAAACATATCACTCATTGCTGTCATGGATAAAAGGAGCAATTTAAACAGATTTGCAGAAAGGGATGATTATTGGCTTTCGGGCCAAGGGTGGCAGTATTTCTGAAACAGTGCAGTTTGTGAACTGTTCGCGTGCTGCTGTGATTAAAGTGTATTGTGATTGGAGAAAAGGCACCATTGCGAATAAGCGACGAGGAAACTGGAGCACCATGTGCCATTAATATGAGAGGTTAATGTCAGCTTCGAAGATGCGCGAGTGCCGATCGACACGTTACAGTGGGGCAACTCACAGGCTGAATGAACCAGGGGGGCTACCGGAAGTGTGTCTAAAATGACAGTTCAGCAAACTCTGCTGCCTATGGGGCGCCAATGCAGATGGATGGTCACTGCACCTATGCTAACGAAGGTGCATCGGCAGAAAAGGCTTACATTTACACAGCAGTATCGGAACTGGACCTCCGCTGATTGGAAAAGGATTGTCTTTCCCAATGAGTCACGTTTTTTGCTTCATCGAATGGATGGACGTTGGCATATAAGGTGAGAAACATCGGAGAACAAACACTCTTCAACCATTGCTGGCAGAACACATGCTGGTAGGGGCAGCGTTATGGTCTGGGAAATGTTTTCGTGGCATTCTCTGGGTCCACTCATACTGTGAAAGGCACTATGGACCGAATTCGTTATGAATCCATCTTTGCAGACCACGTACACCCATACATTCTGATTGTCTTCACTGGGGCGGATGAGATCTTCCAGTATGACAATGCGATGTTTCACACAGCTAGAAATGTCCAAGAGTGGTTGGAAGAGCACAATGAAGACTTCAAAGTACTTTCCTGGCCCCCTAATTCCCCAGACTTAAACCCAATTGAGCATCAGTAGGACAACCTCAATCATGTTGTTCCCTCTACGGATCCTCCACCACACACCCTCCAGCAGCTATCAGATGCACTGTAGTCAGCATGGCTCCACATACCTGTGAACACCTTCCAGCACCTTATTGAGTCACTCCAAGCCTGTCTAGCTGCTGTATGCGCTGCACACAGCGGTTACTCTGGATATTAGCTGGCGGTGACAATAATGTGACTCAACCTGTATCAACCAGATTTCTACACATTTGGTCACTACCAACTGAAAAGTGTACTACAAAAGGTCACAAATAGTGAACAGAACATTTTTCATAATGGAAGACATCCACGACAAAGGGGAGTTTTCAAATTAGGATTTTAGAAATGAAGATACTGTCCCAAGTATAGTATACATAGAAATTAACATCTGTGCACTACCATAATGACAAAACTGTGAGGTACAAACATTGGCAAGTTCACGAAAATTATTTCTTGCCACAAATGCTAATAGCAGCAAAAATATTTTTTTTAAAATCGAATTTTTGGAATAGGAGATACCATCCCTCAGAGAGAAGGAACAACATTCTGCCCTACATATTATATGGGGGGTTATTACCAACACAGTAAAGATTAATATGTTGCCCATCACTTACGATTTTAATGCCAAATATCTGTGTGAGAGGATACTTTCTTCAGAGTGTGAAGACTGACTGTTTTTCCTCCACCAATAAACAAACTTCTTACATTGAAGATCATATAATGCAGCCATTTTCTTCTGAAACGCACAGAAAAAAGAATGGACAGTAGAAGTTAGGAGCTTGGTCAGTGAAAAATGATTTTTTCCAAGATGTAGCTAGAAGGAAAAAAAGGGTGCTAACTTTATGCTGGAAATAAATACAATTCTATATACCCTCCTCACTGGAAGTAACAATTATTCCACATTAATATTCTTCCTTAATCATGAAATAAAGGCTTTACAGGACACAAATCCATTCCCCCCCCTGCTTCAATGAGATAGATAGAGAACCTGAAAAATTCTGAAATCTTCTGGCACCCACGCAATCTTCATTCAATTTTTTGGCACCTACCCCAACAAAATTGACACCATGGCAACATCTACCATCAAAATGAGTCTGTATAAACCAAAGGACACCTCTTATTCTAACATGCTTAACCAATTCTGGATTAAATTCACAGTAACTGGTACTATTTTTTCTATTTGGTTCATTTGCCTTGCAGAAACTAAGCAAAAAAAAACGGCAAAAAAAAAAAAAAAAAAAAATAAATAAATAATAAACCATCTGACATCCAGTAAATTAGCAGTTGTGTAATGCTTGAGTGTTATCTACTTTAACAGAAAAAGAAAAAAAAGGCATACCCTATCTCCAAGGTAGGTATCAAATATATGCATAGCTATCTCTCTCAGCTTTTCAATTCCTTGGTTTTCTTGGATTCCTGAAGAGTCATCATCAGAGAGAATTGTTTCTGCAGATGTACGGTAACTCTGAGGATATGGAAAAATGAACACTAAATGAACAAAGGATATTGGAAAATAAATGCAAGAAATAACAGCACACAGCTTTTAACATAAAAAAAAAAAAAAAAAATCACACCTTTTAAGACAAAAGTATGCCAAATTTTTCCAAAACACAAATTATGTATCATTATGAAGAAAAGCTTATATTAATATGCAAACTTACACCTTATGAAGTAGCACACAAGGTTAAACATTATATTACAAGACAATATTTATAATCATAATGTCCACAAAATAAAGTTCTACATAACATCTGTAACACATAAAAAGTCAAAAATAGCACATTTTGAATGTTATTGTAAGCTTCATGGTTTTACAGTTTTGTGAAAACATTTTCAGTTATTTTCAACATCTAATTTCCATAGATCATTTTTGAGTCAGATTGGGCCGTGGGTGGCCTAGTGGGCAACGTTCGTGCCTGCCACGGAAAGGATCTCAGGTTCGATCCACTAAATATCCGCCGTGTGTCGGATGGGCACGTTAAGTCGTCGGATCCTGGGTACTGGCCCCCCAGTACTAAATAAGGGCATCTTCCTCCCTCTTTCTACTTCGCTTCCATGCCACTTTCCTACTGGGCACTCTAGCCCAAATCTCCTAGCTTCCTATTTCTAAGGGTTGTTTAAGACCTGGGGTAGACACTCCCTTCCTCAAATCCTCTACTTATGATCATTTGAGTCAGATTATACACTATATTGACAAAAGTCACCGGACACCCCTTCAAAAGCAAATGAACAGATCTGCTGCATTGTTAAGATGTGCAGTACAGCTGCAAAAGGTATAAAAACAAACCTGCAGCTGACCACCATCATATGGCACTGTGAGGTTGAGTAAAAATGTTGCAGCGGGAGAGAACTGACTTTGAGAAAAGAAAGATTGTTGGGTGTTATATTAGTGGGTTGTCCACAAGAGAAACCGAGAGGCATTTAAACATACCCAAGTCAACTGTTTTGGTTGTAGTGAAAGACACATGGCGTGCCTGAAGCAGCAAAATGTACCGTCAGACCAAAGAAAATCAGTGATAGAGGATGTCCAAGCCCCAGGAGAGTCGTTACAGCTAATCAACGGAGTACTGCGCAACACCTCAGTGTCAGGTGAGTAAAAATGCTGGAATCTCGTATGTACATGTACCATTCGCAGAGAACTTCATTCCATGAGTTACCATGGTTTGTGCGGCTGCTCGTAAGCCTTTCATCTCCACTCGGAATGCTACTTGTCGTTTAGCATGGTGTAAAGAACATTTATAGTGGACTGTAGATAAATGAAAACGGGACTTATGGACTGATGAATTCAGGTACACGATCCAGCAGTCTGATGGCTGTGTGTGGGTATGGTGGCAGCCAGGGGAATGCTATTTACCACAGTGTACTCTTCCTACAGTCAAGTTTGGAGCTGGCAGTGTACTTGTGTGAGGGTGTTTTTCATGGTATGGTCCCAGCTCATTGGCTATCATGGACAAACCTGTTAACCAGCATGTCTACCTTGATATTCTGGACAATTATGCCCTAACAACTCTGTGGCAATACTATGGAACCGAGCCTTGTTGGTACCAGCAGCATAATGCAAGGACTGTTATGGCATGGTTTGATGATAATTCATCGTGTGTTGAGTGGCCAGCACACAGCCCTGATCTTAAACCCATAGAGCACTTATGAGATGAATTAGAGCACCGCATAAGAAGTTTGGAACCACAGCCTACTGCTAAACAACAGTTAGAGGCAGCATTATGTACTGAATAGAAGCACATACCTATCGCTGTGTTCCAAAACCTTGTCGAAAGCATATCTTGAAGGGTCAGTGCATGCATTAAGGCCAAAGGTGGACCGACACTGTACTAATGTATGTCAATAAATGCTATGTTGTGTTTCTCTTCTAGGTGTCCAGTGATTTTTGTCAATATAGTGTATTTTTTAATGCCAGTAAAGGCAACTAAAATGGGATCATGGTCTCAGCTGCTAGGGCTCTTGCCAGCCATAAAATCAAATACGTTGTTCTGTTCTAGGTCAGTTTCTGAAATTTTCATCACAGGGCTATGGTCTTATGCTACCACTTTTTGATTGGATTCTGCTGAAGACCACTGAATGACCATTTGACCGCTGAATGACCATTGAAGAGGTTGCTAACATGATGCAGATGTCTGTTAGTTCTGTTGATGACATTGTGAAAATCTGGTTAGGGTACTGAAAAATTCGGTGCAAAGTGGAATCCCCACCTGTGCACAGATGAACACAAGGCAAATATTGTTATCACTTGTCGCCAATGGAAGTACCTGCTACAACACGAGCCACACTTTTTGGATCGAGTCGTCACATGATGAAACATTTTTCACCATTTGATCTAGAAACAAAACAACAGAGTACCCAATGGGAAAACCTACAGAGTCCCTGATTCAAGAAAGCAAAGATTCAAGTAAGTGCAGGGAAGGTCACGCACCTGATTTTCTTTGGTAAAAAGGGAATTGTGTATGACCATGTTGTAACACAAGGGAAAACTGCTACCGGTGCCTATTATTCTTAAGTTCTAAAAGGTCCTCTAAAGAAAAAAATTCTGAAAACCACCCAGAATATGCACAAACTGGTTGGATTTTTCATCAAGCTAATGCCCTGAACATTGAGCTTTGCTCACCCAGCAGGTTATCCAAGATCTAGGCATTGAAATGAATGGTGCACCCTCCGTATTCACCAGACTTGGCATTGTGTTACTTCCACCTATTCCCAGAAGTGACAAAAAAAAAAAAAAAAAAAACCTCCATGGGCATCGGTTTGCATCAAATACTGAACAATGCTGTGATGGGTATATTGAACCCATGTTGAGGAAGAATTTCGAACACACCTTTTGGAAGTGGATAGAAAGGTGGGACTGGTGCATTCAGGTAGAGGGAGAATATTTCAAAAGTACCGGGTGTTTCACTGGGTAGTGACAAAAGAAAGAGACAATAAAGTTAACTTACTTTATTGGAAGAGGAAAAAGACGTTTACAGGAGTAAGAGTAGGCAAAAGGTAATCAATGGATGACATATTCCACATGATGACCATCCGCTGTCACGATGTGGCAAATACATGCTTCAAAGTGCTGCAATACCGACAGGAAGATGTTCGACAGGATCCGTGCAATTTCCTATTGGATGGCATGACGGAGGTCAGGCAGCGTTTGCGGGTTATCCTGGTACACCCGATCTTTCAGATAGCCCCACAAGAAGGAGTCGAGCGGCGTTAAATCGGGGCTGAAAAACGTTGGGGGAATCGTCTGGCGATGACCCGTGGGCCACACTGCTCATGAAGCAAATCAAGAACAGCATTTGTGGAGTGTGGCAGTGTTCTGTCCTGTTGAAACGTGTGGTTGTGAATCCAGTTTTTCTGGACTGCAGCGAGGGGAAAATGATTCTTCAAAAGGTCACTGTAGGTGGCAGCAGTAACTGTGGACCAGAAAAAATGGCCCAATAAGGCCATCACCACTCATTCCACAGACCACCGGTTCTCACTACCCCGGATGCAGTAATTTTGCCGGTGTTAACCAGAACTGCGCCTCATCACTAAAGACAATGCTCTTCACATCAAAGTTGTGCTCATCGATCAGTGAACACGTCATTCGCAAACTCACAACGCTGCTGGATGGCTGTTGTGCTCAAAGGCTGACGCACCTGGATTTCGTAGGGAAACATGTCCACATCCAACATCACAATGCGCCATGCGGACACTGGGCTAATGTCTAGTTGTTGCGCAAGTCTTGTGTTGATGTACTGGCTTCTTCGTGCAGAAGTTCTCGTGCGGTTCCACTGTCCACACTGTTCTTTTCATCGCCATGCTTGCTACATCATCTGTGACACTGCCTGTTCGTTCGAATTTCGCTGCCAATTTCGTCAGGTATGCACGGGATGGTTTACGACGATTCTTAAACGCTGTACCCCACTTTTCGTAACACCTTTGTGGGGTTTCCGCCCTCCGCATACCAATTTTTCACCAAGAAAACTCTTTCTTCGGTGGTATATCGCTGCATGTCCGAAATCACGTGACCACTGTCCCACTTCCTCACGAATGCCTGTCGCTTGCTTGTCTCAGACTTACAGCGCCATCTCGTTATTCTTTAACAATTTATTCCACAGGAAAGTTGTCACTACCCAGTGAAATACCCGGTATGTAAGTGTGTTTATTACATTACACTTTTTCCCCACGTAAAATCAGTCTTGTTACTTTTTGAACGACCCTTATACAATGCATAAATCAAGAAAGAAGCATATGATGCCATGCTATTAAATAACTTCAACCAGACCGGACCTAATACATGTGAACAAATGTAATACCATGAAACTCACTAACAATATAATAACCTGAAAATGAGTGATTAAAATGAAATCATTAAAATGTAGTACAATGAATGAGGAGTTAAAGCAAAACTAACTAAAAGATAAAATGAATAAGGTGTTAAAAAGAAAAGAATTTAAATGTAATAAAATGAACAAAATATTAAAATGAAACTCATTAAAATATTTCCATTCTAAAAAAAAGTAACTGTCACTGCCTTCACTGTTTTAGAAATTCCGTGACGTGCTTTCCTAGCTCACAGCGCAAAACGTATTGAACACAAAATATGAAATTTACATTGTTTGTAGAGAATCGTTCAGAGAACATGCTGAAATAAACCATTTTTTGATTCTGGTGATACTTCAAGAGATATTGTATTTCAAAGTTAAGGTAAGCAAAAAAGTGCTATCAGTTCACATTCCGGACACACTAACAGCAACATAACCACGAAACTTTGTAGGCATGTAGGGCCATGGCCGAATGTTTGCACCTCATGGCCCTTTTTTTGAATTTCGATTTACAATAGTTTATGAGAAATTAAATTTTTAAATTTCACAAAATGCTCTATTTCGTGATGAGATCCATTTTAAACAAGTTAGTAAAATCATGCAATGCACTGATTATGATACGCTTTCCAAAATAACAGAAATCATTACTCAAGTTATGAGGATAATGGCTGTAGAATAAATCTCGCTCCTATGACCTGACTTTTGACCTAATTTTGATGATATTCAGCAGAACCGGTAAAGTATACTTCCGGAACAACACGATAAAGTTTTGTCTAAACCGAAGCATTTTTACGTAAGTTATAATGCATAAAGGCAATGGAATGGATCCCGCTCTTATGTCCTGACCTTTGACCCCATTTCGCCAATTTCAACAGGGTTCGTCCACATGTGGACGACTACCACATATTAAAATTTCATCGAAATCGAACCATTTTATCACTAGTTATGACGCATAAGAGCAATAGAATGCATCCCGTTCTTAGGCCCTGATCTTTGACCCCATTTTGCCTATTTTCAACAGGGTTTGTCCCCATTTTTTTAAAAGAAAAAGTCATTTTCTGTTTTTTACGCATTTTTTAAAGACGCAGAGGAAAGAAACAAGTGGTTTACTCTGCCTTCAATGTTAACCACACAGGAAAGTTATGGTCCTATGACTTGCTGCCATGGTGACGCAGCTATTTTTAGCACTCTCTTGTCATTGAGTGAAAGGACAGGCTACAATCAAACTGGTAATGACGCAATGCTTAATGACATAGTGACGCTTTTAAAGTTCGGTGTTTTACACCGGCATACGTGAATACCTATCAAAATAAAGGTCTTTGCCTTATTTATAAAAAGCAAAGAGGGAAAATGCGGTTCGTCCCCGAATTGTTCGACCACTTCTAAAAGACTTAGAGATCTGAAAATTAGCATGCTGATAGGTCTTAAGGTCCGTATACCTAGAAAAGAGTGAAAAAAAAAAATATATATAAATAAAAATGGCGGCTTTGGAATATTGTCAGCTTAAATTTTTTGCAAATTGTTTGACCACTTCTAAATGACCTAGAAATCTGAAAATTGACACCCAAAAAGGAATAAAAAAAAAAATAAAAAAAGCGTCGCTTTGAGACATTGTCTGCTTGAATTTTTCTACCACTTCTACACCTAGAAAAAAGTCTGAAAACCAAAAAATTCAAAAGGGTGGCTTAGCTTTACTGTTTCAAAATGCTGATACTTAAAGATAATTTTGTCAGAATCACTGAAATGATTTGAAAATTTCAAATTCTGATTTAAAATTAAGGGATGCCAAAGCCTGCTCCGTTTTATGTCAAACTGTGTGTATCGACGTCACGATGCTGTTCTAAATCGTGAAACAGTAACAGAGTTTAAATTACTTTTCTTTGCTTAATTACTTTTGCCTTTCTTTAATTTTATGTTTAAAAAATGATTTTATAGATTCACCGTTCGGAGAACGGGCATGATTTTGTAATAAAAGGAATGGGAGGCTAAAATTATACTCACCAAAAACTGATGATACAAAACCAAATTATGATAACAATCATGACATTAAATGATGTCAAAGCTGTTCACATTTACACTAATACAAATACTTCATGAGTTAAAGCTTATAAAGCAAATGAACTTACCTCGATGGTGTGATAGAAAAACACATAGCCCTGAGTTCCAATACTGCTCATAAATTCTGCAAAATTTAAGGAATTTAGCAGTTAGTTTTATTTAGAATTTCAGCTGTAACCTGCCAGTTGTCAAAATCGAAAGAATAATGAATACATTCAAAACTAGATCTTAAAAAACAACCACGTCACAAAGAACAGACAAAAAACAGTCCTTAACAGCAATTTTAAAGTTATATATATATATATATGCCTTTTTGCCCCATACATGTAAATTTGTAAACGAAATTTTGAAATCACTGACATGCGACACATTTCAGAGCATTTCAACACTCTGGGACTTTCAAAGCATAAAACAAGAGTATCCCTATATTGGTAAGAAATAAAATAAAAATTGTAATTCAAATACTCAAAAAATCTACAAATCGTCAAAATAAAAAAAAATATGACAGAATAAAATAAGTGGAGCAGCAGAGATGGAAACAGAAATAAAAAATCACATAATATGGTCAAATGAAATAAAACTGCAATCTACAAAATTAAAATTAAAATACACTGAAACCTCAATTAAAGGACATTTGAAAACAGCAGCAAGTCTTGGTTAGTACAGAAGGGCTGCTGTAAGATTTAATGATGACCACTGAACAACGAAACCTTTTAACAGGGGTCAACAGACACCCCAGCCAGTCCCAAGGGAGATCTAATGGATACCTCTTCCTTTAGGATTTTGCATAGTTCCCTTGGTATTTCAGTAAGAGTGATAGAATAGGGACAAATAATGTTGCTAAAGAAATTGTGCCTCGTAGAGAATGGGCTGAATTATGGCAGGTACAATAGTATGCTTAAGTGAAAAGAAAGGAGTTAAAGTTAAGGCCTATGTGAGGTGAGCTCCAGCTCCTGTGTATGTTTTCGTGCCTTCTGTGGACATTTCACAAAAACAGTGTAATGAAAACCTAAACTTAGTAATAAATGAAGTCATGGCTTTCCTAGATGATCAAATGATAGTTACAATCGACAGATTATGGGAATTACTTAGGAATACAGGATGTTAATTCTAGCGTCAAATTTTCCATCGGGACTAACACTACAGTAAGTGTTGCCAACCTTGGCTAAAACTCCAACCTTTAATATCATTTAATGTAGTTCCTCTTCTTCTCTCAATCTCCAGACCTTCCAACAGTTTTCTCTTGAAGAAATGCTTTTGGTGGGTCAGAATTTCTACTGAGTCTCACAAGATTTTATGTCCAGTAGATTGAACATGTCTGTCAAGTCCAGTTTTATTTGTCATGTTTTTTATGGCTGCTTTATGTTCTTTCAGCCTGGTCTTAAGCTGTCTACCTGTTTCTCCCACATAGCTAAGACCACACTCACACTGTATATTGTAGACTACTCCTTCTTTTAACAAGATGTTAGTTTCTTGCTGTTTTAATTTAGGAAGGTAGTTATTAATCTTATTTCCTAAATCTGGAGCTAGTCTGATTTGAAATTTTTTGCTAATCCTTATAAATTTTTCGAACAGGCCCTTATGGTAGGTGATTTTTCTAGTTAACCTACAGCTTGGGTTAGGGCTCTGAACTTTTTTACTATTATTAGTTAAAAATTTTTCCACTATTGGAGCAGGGTAATTGTTCTCCTGAAGAATGATTTTAAGTTCATTTTTCTGCGCTCGCTTATCTAATTCTAAGGAGTTGAGAACATGATCTTTTCGACAAATTGCGAGGCTACGTTCCATTTCATGTATTCTGGATGGTTTGATTAGAAATCCAGCATTTTGTTAGTGTTAGTGAGCTTTTTGAAGACTTGTAAGAATTAGTGCTGTCTAAAATTAAAATAACGTCATCCATATACCTGGCATATAGACAGAAGATAGAAGGAGTAATCAGAACCTCTTCTTCCAGTTTGCCAACGTAGTAATTTGCTAGGAAGGGGTCAACTGGAGAGCCCATAGCTAAATCTGAGGTCTGTTTGTAGAACCGATTTTCAAACTGGAAAAAGTTGTTTTTTAACACAAAAATCAGGATTTCATAGAGGCCAGTCAGTACTTCTTTGCTGAGGTTGTGAAAGATTATTCTATCAGCTAGATCTTCTGCCATGAATTCCAACAGCCGATTAGTATATATGTTAGTATACATAGTTTGGAGGATGTAAGGTCAGGTGATGCGTAACATCACAGCCTCTCCTTGACAAATGTCAACCCCGCCTTCTCGTGGTGCATCCTGTTCCCACTAAAGGGGCTCTGACGACCGCCAATAGCGGTATAACTATACCATCGGGATCAGAGGAAATGCTATCCCACACTCACCAACCCGCTTGGCCAGCGTGGTGAGTTATGGCCAAACACCTCCAAAATGACTCTACAACTTAAATCTTGGCCCTCAGTCTCCGGCAGCTGGAATGTACCTGGCCAAGGCAGCGGCCAGTGCGACATGAAGGCAGAGGGTGCTAAGAATCCCCGGAGGACCGGACTAGGCTGCCATTTGATGCTGACCTTGGCTACCTATAACGGACGCTCCCTATCTTCTGATTCAAGGCTACTTGAATTGGAAGAGGAACTACAAAGGATCAAGTGGGACATCGTCGGGCTAAGTGAGGTAAGGAGAAAAGGAGAAGATCTCATTGAACTGAAAAGTGGACATCTCTTCTATTATCGTGGGACAGATACTGGCAGAACTAGTGGTGTTGGATTTATAATAAACAAGAAACTGAAGGATAAAGTGGTAGAAGTTGAAAGTTCCTCTGACAGAGCTGCACGACTCGTTATCCAACTATCGAGAAGATACCAGGCTCAGATTATTCAAACTTATGCACCCACCACAAGTCATCCTGAAGAAGAAATTGAAGAATTTTATGAGGAAATTCGTCATCTAAATAATAAAGGTAAGCAGCACTTGAAGATAATTATGAGAGATTTCAATGCAAAAATAGGGCAACGGCAACAGAATGAAACTTCAGTAGGTAAATTCGGTCACGGCAACAGAAACCAGCGTGGAAATACTCTCGTTGAGTTTGCAGAGGCAGAAGGATTTTTCATCTTGAACTCCTTTTTCAAGAAAAAGCCTCACAGGAAATGGACATGGAGACATCCAATTGGGACGACAAGTGAAATTGATTTTATTATGTGTAACAAAAAATTCGTCATCGAAGACTGCAGTGTGCTGAACAAGTTCAACACAGGTAGTGACCATAGATTGGTGAGATGTAAGATGCACCTCAACACTAAACTGGAACGTGGCAAGCTCATAAGACAAACAAAATGTATTGACATAACCAACCTTAAAAAACACCATAATACCTTCAAGTTGGAACTGAAGAACAGATTCTCTGCTTTAGAAGGCCTAACATCGGAAGAAGTGGATATTTCGGAAGTTAACAGAAAAGTAACCAAAGCTCTAATGGAAACAGCAACAAAATTAGCTGGGTCTAAGAACAAGTTGCATGTGAACAAATTATCAGGAAAAACCAAAATGCTGATGCAAAAAAGAAGAGAGATGAGGACAACTAAAGAAGATGTGACTTCCAAAGTGGAATATATAGAGCTATGCAAGACAGTACGAAAAAGTATCACTGAAGACGTAAGGAAATTCAACTGTGAGCTAGTGAGGAAAGCAATTGAAAACAACCAAAGCCTGAAGATAGCAAAGGGACATCTCAGTAAGGGAAGAAAACAGATTATGGCTCTGAGAAAAGAAGATGGTTCTATAACAAGAAATAGAGGCAGAAATTTTGACAAGAGTGAAAGATTTCTACTCCAAATTATATGAAAGGGATGATACATGTACTCCAGACATCATGAAAGGTACCAGAGTTCTTCCAGTCCTCCCAGCAGAAGTTGCTCATGCAATCAAGAACATGAAGCGGGGGAAAGCTCCAGGAGAAGATGGAATTACTATAGACATCATACAAGAAGCAAGTGGAGAAATTGAAACAGTACTCACCCAAATTTTCACTCGATGCCTTAATGAAGGGAAGATTCCTGAGGATTGGAACAATGCTACAATGATCCTGCTACATAAAAAAGGTGACATTGAGGATCTCAGGAACTACAGACCTATCAGCCTCCTATCAGTGGTTTATAAAATCTTCACTAAAGTTCTTTCACACCGCTTGAAATTAACACTGGACATGGCTCAACCGAGAGAACAAGCTGGATTCAGGAGTGGCTACAGCACAATAGATCATATCCACGTACTGAGAGAACTAATTGAAAGAGCGAGGGAATATGAACTTCCATTGTGCATGGCTTTTATCGATTATGAAAAAGCCTTTGATTCGGTGAAACCATCAGCAGTTACCACGGCTCTGAAATCCTGCGGTATTGAAGATGCATACATTAATATTATTAATAACATCTATGAAAATGCAAGTGCAAAGATTCGGCTGTTTGAAAATACAACACACATAAAAATTGGAAAGGGAGTGAGACAAGGTGACACCATATCTCCGAAGCTCTTTAATGCCACATTGGAAAATGTCTTTCAATCACTGAACTGGGAAAACAAAGGGATAAAGATTAATGGAGATTATCTAACCCACCTTCGTTTTGCTGATGACGTAGTCATTTTTGCAACTACCCCATCAGAGCTGCAGAGTATGATCCAGGAACTTGCTGACAAGAGTAAAGAAGTGGGATTAAAAATGAACTTTCAGAAGACAAAAGTGATGTTCAATGCTTTTACAAGAAATGAAGATTTATCGATTGATGGAGAAAAACTGGAGATAACAGATATGTATGTTTATCTTGGACAGCAGATATCAAGTGAGGGTCACATTGATGAAGAAATTAATCGGCGTACAAAACTTGCCTGGAGAGCTTTTGGAAGAAACAGCATAATTTTCAAGAGCAATATGCCATTATGTCTTAAAAGAAAAGTGTTTGATCAATGCATCCTTCCAGTGCTTACGTATGGTGCAGAGACGTGGACCTTAACTAAAAGAGACATACAAAGGCTGCAGACAACTCAAAGAAGCATGGAGAGGTGCATGCTTGGTATAACCAGGAGAGATAAGAAGAGGAACTCGTGGATCCGAAAAATGACGAGAGTGGAAGACATCATGATCAGAGTTAAATCCCTGAAATGGCAATGGGCTGGACATACTGCCAGAAGGACAGACCATAGATGGACAGCCGAAATTTTAGATTGGATTCCAAGGGACAGGAAAAGACCCAGAAAAAGACCACATGGGAGATGGGTGGATGCAATTCGTAAATATGCAGGAGTGACATGGAGGAGACTGGCACAAGACAGACCGTTGTGGAGGAAACTTGGGGAGACCTTCGTCCAGCAGTGGATTGATAATGGTTGACAATGATGATGATGATGATGACATAGTTTGGATGTCTAAACTTGCAATTATAGGGTGTTCCAGCACCCCATAATTGCAAGTTTAGACATCCATGAAATCCTGATTTTTGTGTTAAAAAACAACTTTTTTCAGTTTGAAAATCGATTCTACAAACAGACCTCAGATTTAGCTATGAGCTCTCCAGTTGACCCCTTCCTAGCAAATTACTACGTTGGCAAACTGGAAGAAGAGGTTCTCATTACACCTTCTATCTTCTGTCTATATGCCAGGTATATGGACGACATTATTTTAATTTTAGATAGCACTAATCCCTCTCTCTGGTCTACCATCCTAGATTGGTTCAATTCCCTAGATGAAAAGTTAACTTTCACTCTGGAACTTCAACAGAACAATCAGCAAAATTACCTGGACCTGTTGTTAATCCTTCGGAGAGGGGAAATTCTTACAAAAGTCTTCAAACAGCCCACTAACACTAACAAAATGCTGGATTTCTAATCAAACCATCCAGAATACATGAAATGGAACGTAGCCTCGCAATTTGTAGAAAATATCAATATTCTCAACTCCTTAGGATTAGACAAGCGAAAGCAGATAAACAAGCTTAAAATCATTCTCCAGGAGAACAATTACATTGCTCCAATATAGGAAATTTTTTTAACTAATAATAGTAAAAAAGTTTAGAGCCTTAACCCAAGCTGTAGGTTAACTAGAAAAATCACCTACCATAAGGGCCTGTTCGAAAAATTTATAAGGATTAGCAAAAAATTTCAAATCAGACTAGCTCCAGATTTAGGAAATAAGATTAATAACTACCTTCCTAAATTAAAACAGCAAGAAACTAACATCTTGTTAAAAGAAGGAGTAGTCTACAATATACAGTGTGAGTGTGGTCTTAGCTATGTGGGAGAAACAGGTAGACAGCTTAAGACCAGGCTGAAAGAACATAAAGCAGCCATAAAAAACAGACATGTTCAATCTACCGGACATAAAATCCTGTGGGACTCGGTAGAAATTCTGACCCACCAAAAGCATTTCTTCAAGAGAAAATTATTGGAAGGCCTAGAGATTGAGAGAAGAAGAGGAACTACATTAAATGATTTTAAAGGTTGGAGTTTTGCCTAAGGTTGGCAACACTTACTGTAGTGTTAGTCCTGATGAAGGGTAGGGTTACTACCTGAAAATTTGATGCTAGAATTAACATCCTGTATTCGTAAGTAGGGATATAAGGTCAGGTAATGCGTAACATCACAGCCTCTCCTTGACAAATGTCAACCCCGCCTTCTCGTGGTGCATCCTGTTCCCACTAAAGGGGCTCTGACGACCGCCAATAGCGGTATAACTATACCATCGGTGATTAGAGGAAATGCTATTCCACACTCACCAATTCGCTTGGCCAGCGTGGCGAGTTATGGCCAAACCCCTCCAAAATGACTCCACAACTTAAATCTTGGCCTTCAGTCTCTGGCAGCTGGAATGTACCTGGCCAAAGCAGCGGCCAGTGCGACATGAAGGCAGAGGGTGCTAAGAATCCCCGGAGGACCGGATTAGGCTGCCATCTGATGCTGACCTTGGCTACGTATAATGGACGCTCCCTATCTTCTGATTCAAGGCTTCTTGAATTGGAAGAGGAACTACAAAGGATCAAGTGGGACATCGTCGGGCTAAGTGAGGTAAGGAGAAAAGGAGAAGATCTCATTGAACTGAAAAGTGGACATTTCTTCTACTATCGTGGGACAGATACTGGCAGAACTAGTGATGTTGGATTTATAATAAACAAGAAACTGAAGGATAAAGTTGTAGAAGTTGAAAGTTCCTCTCACAGAGCTGCACGACTCGTTATCCAACTCTCGAGAAGATACCAGGCTCAGAATATTCAAACTTATGCACCAACCACAAGTCATCCTGAAGAAGAAATTGAAGAATTTTATGAGGAAATTCATCATCTAAATAATAAAGGTAAGCAACACTTGAAGATAATTATGGGAGATTTCAATGCAAAAATAGGGCAACAGCAACAGAATGAAACTTTAGTAGGTAAATTCGGTCACAGCAACAGAAACCAGCGTGGAAATACTCTCGTTGAGTTTGCAGAGGCAGAAGGGTTTTTCATCTTGAACTCCTTTTTCAAGAAAAAGCCACACAGGAAATGGACATGGAGACATCCAAATGGGATGACAAGTGAAATTGATTTTATTATGTGTAACAAAAAATTCGTCATAGAAGACTGCAGTGTGCTAAACAAGTTCAACACAGGTAGTGACCATAGATTGGTGAGATGTAAGATGCACCTCAACACTAAACTCGAACGTGACGAGCTCATAAGACAAACAAAATGTATTGACAGAACCAACCTTAAAAAACACCATAATACCTTCAAGTTGGAACTGAAGAACAGATTCTCTGCTTTAAAAGGCCTAACATCGGAAGAAGTGGATATTTCTGAAGTTAACAGAAAAGTAACTAAAGCTCTTATGGAAACAGCAACAAAATTAGCTGGGTCTAAGGACAAGTTGCATGGGAACAAATTATCAGGAAAAACCAAAATGTTGATGCAAAAAAGAAGAGAGATGAGAAGATGTGACTTCCAAAGTGGAATATATAAAGCTATGCAAGACAGTACGAAAAAGTATCACTGAAGACGTAAGGAAATTCAACTGTGAACTAGTGAGGAAGCAATTGAAAACAACCAAAGCCTAAAGATAGCAAAGGGACATCTCAGTAAAGGAAGAAACCAGATTATGGCACTGAGAAAAGAATATGGTTCTGTAACACGAAATAGAGGCGAAATTTTGATAAGAGTGAAAGATTTCTACTCCAAATTATATGAAAGGGATGATACATGTACTCCAGACATCATGAAAGGTACGAGTACCAGAGTTCTTCCAGTCCTCACAGCAGAAGTTGCACACGCAATCAAGAACATGAAGTGGGGAAAAGCTCCAGGAGAAGATGGAATTACTGTAGACATCATACAAGAAGCAAGTGGAGAAATCGAAACAGTACTCGCCCAAATTTTCACTCGATGTCTTAATGAAGAGAAGATTCCTGAGGATTGGAACAACGCTACAATGATCCTGCTACATAAGAAAGGTGACATTGAGGATCTCAGGAACTACAGACCTATCAGCCTCCTATCAGTGGTTTATAAAATCTTCACTAAAGTTCTTTCACACCGTTTGAAGGTAACACTGGACATGGCTCAACCGAGAGAACAAGCTGGATTCAGGAGTGGCTACAGCACAATAGATCATATCCACGTACTGAGAGAACTAATTGAAAGAGCGAGGGAATATGAACTTCCATTGTGCATGGCTTTCATCAATTATGAAAAAGCCTTTGATTCGGTGAAACCATCAGCAGTTACAATGGCTCTGAAATCCTGCGGTATTGAAGATGTATACATTAATATTATTAATAACATCTATGAAAATGCAAGTGCAAAGCTTCGGCTGTTTGAAAATACAACACAAGTAAAAATTGGAAAGGGAGTGAGACAAGGTGACACCATATCTCCGAAGCTGTTTAATGCCACATTGGAAAATGTCTTTCAATCACTGAACTGGGAAAACAAAGGAATAAAGATTAATGGAGATTATCTAACCCACCTTCGTTTTGCTGATGACGTAGTCATTTTTGCAACTACCCCATCTGAGCTGCAGAGCATGATCCAGGAACTTGCTGACAAGAGTAAAGAAGTGGGATTAAAAATGAACTTTCAGAAGACAAAAGTGATGTTCAATGCTTTTACAAGAAATGAAGATTTATTGATTGATGGAGAAAAGCTGGAGATAACAGACACCTACGTTTATCTTGGACAGTAGATATCAAGTGAGGGTCACATTGATGAAGAAATTAATCGGCGAACAAAACTCGCCTGGAGAGCTTTTGGAAGAAACAGCATAATTTTCAAGAGCAATATGCCATTATGTCTTAAAAGAAAAGTGTTTGATCAATGCATCCTTCCAGTGCTTACATATGGTGCAGAGACGTGGACCTTAACTAAAAGAGACATACAAGGCTGCAGACAACTCAAAAAAGCATGGAGAGGTGCATGCTTGTTGTAACCAGGAGAGATAAGAAGAGGAACTCGTGGATCCGAAAAATGACAAGAGTGGAAGACATCATGATCAGAGTTAAATCCATGAAATGGCAATGGGCTGGACATACTGCCAGAAGGACAGACCATCGATGGACAGCCAAAATTTTAGATTGGATTCCAAGGGACAGGAAAAGACCCAGAAAAAGACCACATGGGAGATGGGTGGATGAAATTCGAAAGTATGCAGGAGTGACATGGAGGAGACTGGCACAAGACAGACCGTTGTGGAGGAAACTTGGGGAGACCTTCGTTCAGCAGTGGATTGATAATGTTTGACAATGATGATGATGATCCTAAGTAATTCCCATAATCTGTCTGTTGTAACTATCACATGAAAAACTAGTAAATCTGAAATTGTTGATCATTTACTCATTGAGAAAGCCATCCGATTGATGTGTGAAAGCTTAGAAACTTTGTTTTCTATTCTATGCCAATAAATTCAGATTACTAGTATAGTTATACTATTTTGATTTATTTACATACCAGTTGACTGTAGAGACATACATAAGCACTGGAAGGATGCATTGATCAAACACTTTTCTTTTAAGACATAATGGCATATTGCTCTTGAAAATTATGCTGTTTCTTCCAAAAGCTCTCCAGGCAAGTTTTGTTCGCCGATTAATTTCTTCATCAATGTGACCCTCACTTGATATCTACTGTCCAAGATAAACGTAGGTGTCTGTTATCTCCAGCTTTTCTCCATCAATCAATAAATCTTCATTTCTTGTAAAAGCATTGAACATCACTTTTGTCTTCTGAAAGTTCATTTTTAATCCCACTTCTTTACTCTAGTCAGGATGTTCCTGGATCATACTCTGCAGCTCTGAAGGGAAGTTGAAAAATGATTACGTCATCAGCAAAACAAAGGTGAGTTAAATAATCTCCATTAATCTTTATCCCCTTGTTTTCCCAGTTCAATGATTGAGAGTTCGAGGTAATCGATACCTACAATTACCTTGGACAACAGATATCAAGTAAAAGTCATATTGATGAAGAAATTAATCGGCACGTAAAACTTGGCTGGAGAGCTTTTGGAAAAAACAGCACAATTTTTAGGAGCAATATGCCATTATGTCTTAAAAGAAAAGTGTTTAATCAGAACATGTGGAACAGAGACACGGACCTTAACTAAAAAAAAGTCATACAAAGGCTGCGGACAACTGAAAGACTGACTCTTCCCCAGTCGCAAAATTTTCTGATTCTTCCCCAATCGCAAAATTTTCATTTGTTGAAACAGCATTGTACATCAGTTTTGTCTTCTGAAAGTTCATTTTTAATCCCACTTCTTTACTCTAGTCAGGATGTTCCTGGATCATACTCTGCAGCTCTGAAGGGGAAGTTGAAAAAATGATTACATCATCAGCAAAACAAAGGTGAGCTAAATAATATCCATTAATCTTTATCTCCTTGTTTTCCCAGTTCAATGATTGAAAGAAACTTTGCAATGTGGCATTGAAGAGGTTGGGAGATATGGTGTCACATTGCCTCAATCCCTTTCCAATTTTTATTGGTACTGTATCCTCAAATATCCAAACCTTTGCACTTGCATTTTCATAGATGTCATTAATGATAATAATGTAAGCACCTTCAATACCTCAGGATTTCAAAGCGATTGTAACTGCTGATGGTTTCACAGGATCAAAGACCTTCTCATAATCAATAAAAGCCACGCATAATGGGAGTTCATATTCTCTTGTTCTCTCAATTAGTTCTCTCAGCACATGGACATGATCTACAGTGCTGTAGCCACTCTTGAATCTAGCTTGTTCTCTTGGTTGAGCCATGTCTACGGTTACTTTCAAGTGATATGAAAGAACCTGTGTGAAGATTTTATAAACCACTGAAAGGAGGCTGATGGGCCTGTAGTTCTTGAGATCTTAAAAATTTAAAAATTTTATATATACATTTAAACAAGCACATATATAGATAGATATGTGTGGAATTCAAACAAAAAAACAAATTCTTGAAACAGTACTAAATAAATGTGATATTCATAATTGGAAAAGAAAGAATAACAAATTAACCAAAACAAAACAAAAATGCAATTAAGCAAACAGTCCTCAGGAATAAATTTACTTTATTTAAGTTGAAAATTATGCAGAGCTAGACATTTACCTGTAAAATAGTGTAAACCAACATTGTTATTGAGCACGATGTCAAATGGAAGTGAAATCAATTCTGTTATAGCTTCTGGTCCCACTAATGTGTTTAGGTCCACATCCTAGAAACAGAAAGGCTATATTAAAAAACATTAAAAAATTCTGCCATATTAGAACATAACTGGCTTTACAATATTGTCACTACAACACAACTTAAACACATTATCACTTATTTAAGTAAACTAACTGGTCAATTAATAATAAATTGGAATTTATCAATTTTACTACAAAAATGTTATTCATTGATTCTAGAGAAATATAATTTACTTTTACAACATATACTATCATTCTGTGAAAAGCTCATTTTAAATACTGGCTTCCTAGTTTATTAAATTTATTAAACACGTAATCAAACTTCTAATAAGTTTTTTTTTTTTTTTTTTTAGGATTTTTTATTTTAATTTGCAAATTTTTTGAAAAAACTCTTTTACTTCTTCAGGCAGCCACTAGTTGTCTCTTTTTTCACTGTCACTATCACAGTTATGGTTATTTTTCACCCAATTCTTGCCAGATGTTAGGCAGTGACAAATCTCTGCAGTCACAGATGATGGAAACCTGATTCTTCTTCATTTCTATTTCTTCTTTTTAATTTTCTTTTTAGAAAGTTGCTTTGAAAACTGATTACTTTAAAGGAATTCCAAGTCCATGGTGGGATCAGTTTCTCTAACATGCCTAACTAAAACCTGTCTCATTGGAGCAATTCTTGATACATGTTTAGATATGAATGTTAGAGAAACTGGTCACACTATGGACTAGAATTCCCTTAAAATAATCAGTTTTCAAAGTAACTTTCTAAAAAGAAAATTTAAAGGAAGAACAGAAATTGAGAAGAATCAGAATTCCATTATCAATGACTACAGATGTTTGTCATTGCCAACATCTGGCAAATATTTGGTGAAAAATAACCATAAAAGTTAACTACAACCATGATAGTGATAGCAAAGAAATGAGACAAGTGACTGCCTGATGAAGAAGAGTTTTTTCCGAAATTTGCAATTATAATTAAAAAATTCCTAGAAAAAAACATATTAGAAGTTCAATTAAGTGTTTAATATGCTATCATGTTCTCATAATTAATTATAAAGCAAATGCCACATCTAAGGTAAGAAACATTGGTAATCACCGAGTCCTTTCTCCAGTGTTCATTTGATGTCAATTTGAATACATACTCTAAATCTTGCAATTATCTGGTCTAATTTTGTTAGTTTATTGATATATATTTTGAAATGTTGGTTTGCAGCAGTCTTCACATCTCTTAGATTTACCCATATGAACACTCTGTACTGCATACTACACTGCTGGACAATTGCTAAGGACGGATCATAAACGGCTATATAGCGCATAAAAAAGTAAGTGTGGTTGGATGCCAAGTGAAATAAAATAATGTCAGAATGCCAGGACATTACAAGAAAGCCAATTTATTGTGCTCTGAAATCCAGAAGGCTTTGGAACGTGTTCAAGGGCCAAACAGGCCATTTTGTACAGAATACGTAAACATGAAAAAAATGCAATTACCGTCCGCAGGCGTTCCGGCGTAAGATGTCAATACGGGATATGGCCATCATGGAGGGCGATGCAAGATTCCACACGTCGTGTCATGCTTTGCACAACATTATCAAGCAGCTGTTGGGGTAATTTATCCCATTCCTCTGTCAGTGCACGGATGAGGGTGTCCTTGTTTATTGGAGGGCATTTGCGACCAGCAAGACTCCTCCCCAAAGCATCCCACACATTTTCAATGGGATTCAGATCTGGAGAACGTGCTGGCCATACGAGGCGTTGAATATCCTCGCTTTCAAGACACTCCTGGACAGCGACTGTTCGATGACATGTTGCGTTGTCGTCCATGAAAATTAATCTATCACCGACAGCACCACGGAACATGCGAACATGAGGTAGCAGAACATCATTAATGTATCGTTGGCCAGTCATAGTCTCAGTTGGAAGCACATAGAGGGACGTACGGCCACTGATCATGATGCCAGCCCATACCATGACACTACATGTCGGATATCGGTCCCTTTCCTGTATGTTTGCTGGACAATATGCAGTACCACTATCACGCCAGATCAGTTGTCGTCGACAATCAGATGATAGACTGTATCTACTCTCATCTGAGAAGAGGACAGCAGACCAGTCGTTATCAGTCCAATTGCGATGTTGATGGCACCATTGCAAACGGGCAGTACGGTGACGTCTGGACAATGGGATGCACACAACAGGACGGCGGGCGTATAGTCCTCCTTCATGCAAACGTTTGGCGACAGTTTTTCGGGAGATCCGCTTGCCAGTAGCAGCCATAAACTGATTTGCTACCTCACTAGCTGTGCTGCGCCTGTGTCTTTTTGTTGATAATACCGATCTTTTGCAGGTGTCGTACTGCGAACACGACCTCCCCGGTGACGTTTGCTACACTCTCCATTTGTTTGAAATGATTTCCAAAGCCTTGAAACAACACTGGGGCTGACGTCGAACTCCCTGGCAACATCTGTTATTTTTCGCCCTTCTTCAATATTGCCAATAATACGGCCACGCGTAAAATCATCTAGGTGATGTCGGGAAGACATACTGAAAATTGCAAGTTTGTCAATTGATTCTTTCCCTTTCAACTTTGCGTTTGAACAACAACGGTCAATACGCGTCAAATCCTTTATATCTCTTATCAGCGCTATGACGTCACAAACAAGTTCGGCAATCCAAAATTTGCATACGATTTCCTTTGGTTAATCCCAATTTTAAATAATTAAAGATTCTCATGAATTTTTCAAACAGTTCATCATGGCAAGCCCTCCAAATAAAATTTACTTCTCAATTACATGGCATTTTTGCACTCTTTTGTACAGTATGTATACTGTATATACACAGTTTCAAAAGATGCTACAGATTTTCTACTAAAATTAAACTTTAATTTCAATTTTTATACATGGAATTTTTATGATCGTTTGATTTTTAACATTATTTCTACAAATTGCTAGATACATTGCTTTAAACAAAAGTGCAAACTGACACTTTATTGGCATTGCAAACTGACACTTTATTGGGATTGTGGATTTTTTATACATTTTCATTAAGTTTTTTTTCTGACTCTCAGTGACAGATACATCAATATAATTACTCTTCTTGCTGTACTTCCAGTAAGAATTGAAGGAACTGCCTAGAAAACTGAAGTCAAGTATGTATGCATTCTATTTTTTAGAGCTAAGCTGGCATCTTCATTGTTGATCATGAAAAATGATATAATTAACACATCATAAATAAAACACTTGTGAGATTCAGATTTTCCCCTTCTTTTTTGTAGATACAAACAAAAAAGCAGACATACAATGAAGTATACATATCAAAAAAGTAATCGATTTTCAGCTCAAACTTATGAAGTGATAAGTGAAGGTACTCAAAATGATAACAAGGGTTAACTTATTTTTCAGAAATGGCATCACACTTTGTCAGAATTAAACCTAAAGTTGGGTTAGGGAGAAGTCTAAAATTTAAGGTTGTACAAGAACATTTGCTTCACAAAACTCCAGACCTTTAAACTGAACTCAAGTTCCAGAGTTTGCCATGTGCAAGGATTATTTTCCACTCCAAGTTAGGCTATAAAGGGCAAATGTTTCAGGCTAATTTACGTACTATAAAGGTCTGTCTTAGAGCTTTCCAAATCCAGTTTGAAAATTTAAAATAGAAAGCAAAACAAGAACACCAACAGCTCAATCATAGAATGTCGGCAAATGCAAATAGCTGTGTGCGATAATGGCTGATCGCAGTGCCACCCAACAGCTTTCCAGGCAACCATAACCACTCACAACTGTAGTGACAGAACGGACAAAAGTTGACGGTGAAAGCAATGTTGTTTGAGAAGCAACATTTGAGGCACTGCCTCCTGTTCACGTTTCAGCTGAAAAAAGTGCAGCAGAAGCTCAGCAATTGATCTGTGCTGCTTTGGGTGAGGCTGCTGTGTTCTACAGTACGTGTAAGAAGTGGTTTCAGTGGTTTAAACAGGGAAGTTTCGATCTTCGTGATGCAGAACGTCCGGGACAGCCACAGAAAGTTGACGATGAGGAACTCGGAGTAACACGGCAAGCAATTGCAAAGCACCTGCACAAGCTTGGACGGATTCACAAGGAGGGCCGTTGGGTGCCCCACCAACTCACAGCTGCGAACAAGTCTAGGCGCTACGGTGTTGCTGTGTCCTTGTTCTCCAGATTCAAGAAACAGGATTTCCTCCACAAGATTTTGACCTGTGATGAGAAGTGGATCCTCTACAATAATCCTAAGTGGTGCAAATCGTGGGTTTATCCAGGTCAGCCTACCACCAGAATCGCCAAACCGAATATCCATGCCAGGAAGTTGTTGTTGTCCATACGGTGGGATCAGCGCGGTGTCGTACACTATGAGTTGCTCAAACCTGGTGAAACGGTCAATCCTGAGCGTTATTGTAAGCAAGTCATTCGTGTGAGTGACGCAATGGAGGCAAAAAGGCCATACACCGGCAAGGGCAGAAGGTCGGCCCTATTGCTTCAGGATAACGCACGTCCTCATTTTAGGTCACAAATCACCAGTAGCTCATATCATTGAAATGAAGGAAGAGACATTCCACACAAATACGTGGAAACTGAACAAGTACAGATTAATTCACTGTTCAAAATATAACTTCCTTCAGAAAACATGAAAATTACATAACTGTGGAGTGCTGCTCCAGACATGACATAGCATTTTATTTCACCTTGCAGGGTGATGCTGTTAGGCACTATATGATTGCTTCAATTAACAAAAACCTTGACTTGTTCAGGTTCCTAAGCAGTAATTGCTTGGCTTTAATTGCTGGGAACTTCGTTGTTCTAGGAGGTGTAATGTATACTGTGCTCAAATAGAAATTAGTTGATTTATGTTCAATTCCCATTCCAAGATGATGATTTTCAAGTTTTCTGAAGGAAGTTACATGTTAAACTGTGAACTCATAACGCATATGTAGTCTACTCTGATCTCTCTTTTCCACTGCAATAAACTTCTCTCTAATTTTTCAGTATGTCTGATAAAGTTATTTGTACATGTCAACATAATTTTCAAAGCTTGTTCTGTTTTTCTAAAACATCTTTCAGTTCCTTTCATTAGCAGTTTTACCCCCTATGAATTTTTCCTGTTGTGACAGTCTTGATTTTTGATGTGTCCTTACTTGCTTTTTATAATCATGTGGGTGAATTATGTGTTAAGTTGTTATCTGAATTAAGAAAACTCTTCTCATTTTCTGTTTTTAGGAAAAGAAGCTTGAAGTAAGTTTTCTTGAGTTCTTCCTCCTAGTGTCAGGTCCTCAGGTCCTGTCTCTCTGAGGTAGAACTTTTTTTTTCTAAATTTCTGCAGGAACCTTGATCTTTCAATATACATGGATTTGCATGGACCTACGTCAAGACACACAAATTTATTTATAACTTTACTTAGTGGGAAGAAGCAGGCAAAGTACAATTGAATATGTCATTGTAAAAATCTTTAACAAATGTGATTGAAGGTACCAGGGTTTCGAGTTTGACAGTGATCTCGTAGCATCAATATTTAGAGTCAACTACCATTTAGTTAAAAAGTTATCTAAAGTACTAGGAATACATTAGAATTGAGAAATTGATTAATATCAAAGTCAGATAAGATTTCCAGAAGAGAATCGGAGAGGGTTATGTTAAAATGAAATCGTCACCTTGCAAAAACATTGAGCTTAAGTACAGGGTGATTATCTCGCTAAGAAATCCAAACACACCTCAATAACTTCCTCACCGCTTGATGGTTTCCTATGAAAATGTATATGGATGAAGTAAAACCAGCACACTCCACAATGAAGTGGACTTTATCAGTGATCTTGATACGCTGGACAGCTGACCAGGTATTTGACTCAGTGTAGAGTGATTGCATCTGCTGCAAACATATATTCAGTTGAACAGCAAGTATTTATTGTTTGTGAATATTGGCCAATGAGTTCATTTCAACGACGTCAAAGGGCATTTCAGAATACGTATGGTGAAGGAAATGTATTACTGTATTCACAAATTGGTAAAAAAAATTAGAGACAACAGGAAGTCTTCTCAATCAACATGCAGGAGGCCGGAAGATTTTTGAACAGACAGTGACAGGAATGTTAAGGAGCGATTACTGGCATCACCAACAAAATGCTTAAAAATCTTTTGCAAGAAACAGATATTCCTTATTTCTCGCATCAAAGAGCTGCCAAAAAGTAAAACTGCACCCATATTGTGTGTCCGTAGACCAAGAGTTGGTTCCAAAGGATCTGGACAAATGTGTACAATTTTGCTTATGGCTCCAACGTTTCATTGGCAAACATCCTGGGATTTTGGACATTACATTACATTTCATCTGAGTGGCAACATGAACTGACAAAACACATTTATGTGGGCAGAAGAAAACCCACATGACATTCATATGCAAGCATGAGGGAGATTTAAAAGTTATTTTGTTGACCAAGTAATCTCAAAAACTCTGTGGCCACCAAAATCACCAGACCTGACACCACCTGATTTCTTCTGCTGTTCTAAAAAATAGCAGCCAACAACAAGTAAGCTTAAAATCTGGCAGTTTAAGTGTAATTTACAGTAAAACCACCATATCCTCTAGAACTCAAAATTTTAATAATATAAACTCTTTTTTCATATTCTGTGGCAAAGGTTATAAAAACTTAAATTATTTTAAATGTAAAACGAATGGGTATAAAGTGTTATTATATATTTAAATACATGTTGACCAGTCATTAACAAATCAGGTTTAACATAATGTGAGTAACAGTATTTTACAGTGGAATGTCTTTCTGCAGAACATGTATGAAATAATCATCATGTAAAAAGGATTCAAATACAACATGTGAATTAACCTTGAGATGAAATACTATGGATTGTCCACAGTTTCTACGAATTTTTGTCAAAATGTTTCTACGAATTTTTGTACCTCTTTGCTTATTAAAATAAACAAACATAAACTATGGATTTCCCCCTCCAGTTACCTTAATTATTTTGTTTTTCTTATTTCTTTGAACTTACAGGCCATTTTATAAATTACGACTTTTCTGTTGGAAATTTCAGTTTCACAAGTGTGTAGCATATGGTTATCACCCCCTCCCCCTAAGAATTCCATGGCCAATGGATTACATGAAAGAAAAAAATTCTAAATTTCACAGTTCATGAATTATAACGAAAATACAGTAGTACATCACATACAAACTGGGAAATGTTAAAAAGGCTTTGATAAGGAAGTGAGCAACAAAATTAGCAGAGCCTATTGAAATTCCCATATCAACTGTATAAGAACATCGTCACTGAGAAGGAGGTCGGCCAAAGAACAAAGCTGGCAGTTTATGATGCATTGTTTAGATCTACTATGGCAAATTACGACCGAAGTAAAGGCCTCATTAGACAGTGAGATGTGGCCAATATGAGAATGGCAAGAAAATATCATGACAAAATAAATGGATTTAGTGGTACAATAGGAATAGTAATGTAGATATCAGATCTATACATACATATCACTAAGCTGTTCTCTGAGATTCGGAGATTAGCTGCACAAAGAAATACAAACTACCTGATAATTTTTACTTACTGCTGCTGCATCAAACTTCTCCATTTACAGCGATCTTGACATACATCACACGCCATACACAAGATCTATTGTACTTCATACACATTCTTTTTCTCATGCAGGCATTCTTAAATCTGATACTCTCATGACTTCTTTGGCCTTCCTCTGCCTTTTCTTCCTGCCACTTGGGCTAAAAAGATTTCCTTAGTAAGCATCTCATCACTCATTCTTTCAACATGGCCAAACCACCAAAGCATATTAGTCTCCACCTTGCTAACAACATTTTGCTTCACATTACATAACTGCAACACATCTTCATTCCTCACACGATCAGAACGTGTCTTGCCACAAACCCCCTGTAAGTAACGTATTTCTCCAGCACACAAATGACTCCTATGTTTCTTCTGTAGTACCCAGGTTTCACTGACATACATCAGAGTAGGAACTATTACACTTTCATACACAGCCATGCGGAACTCTCTTGAGAACCCATCATTCTTGTGAAAACCTCCCAAAGCAGCTATGACTTTCACTCTCCTACTAATTTCACCATCCAATTTGTTCTATCTGTCAAACATGCTTCCTAAATACACAAACTCATTCACCTGGTTCATTGCTGTGCCATTTAGACTTATCTTGGATTCAGTACTAATAGTTCCTCATTTAAAAAACATAACTTAGTTTTTACCTAATTTATACTTTATACTCAGTTTGAATTTCATACAAACTTTATACATTCAGGACAACATACTCTGCAACTCACTTGCTCTCTACCAACAGGACTGTGTCATCAGCATACAGCAATCTGCAAACACAGATATCACCACGACATAAACTAGTATATACACTGACAGGAAAAAAACATCCCAACACCAAAAAGGGGTTGTGTTAGATAAATGACAGTTGGTAGGCGGTGAGAGTACATCTGTAAGATGACGTCTATGCAAATTTCGCGCTCGGCGCATACGTGTGGCGCTAGTAGCGCCCTCGGGCAGCAGGTTTGCTGTAAATACGCACTGTAACGTTCGTGAGCGTTAGTTATCGTTGAGATTCGACGTAGTGTGTTGATGTTAGTCAAGAATGCCTTTAAGAAGACGAAGAAGCCATTATCAACAGCTCACGGAGTTTGAACGAGGTCGTGTAATAGGGCTACGATAAGGTGGATTTTCTTTCCGCAATATTGCAGAACGACTTGGCAGGAATGTAGCCACTGTGCATGATTGTTGGCAGCGGTGGTCAAGGGAAGGTACTGCCTCAAGAAGACCGGGTTCCGGCCGGCCACGTGGCACTACTGAGAGGGAAGACCGCCGTGTACGGTGTATGGCCGTGGCGCATCGTACCGGGTCTGCGGCAGCAATTCGAGCTGCAGTTGCCACCACAGTGACACAACAAACTGTTACAAATTGGTTACTTGAAGGACAGCTCCGAGCCAGAGGCCCTGTAGCGTGCATTCCACTTACTCCAAACCACTGCCGTTTGCGACGTCAGTGGTGTCGAGCTAGAGCTCATTGGAGGACGGAGTGGAGATCTGTTGTGTTTTCTGATGAAAGCCGGTTCTGCCTGGGTGCCAGTGATGGCCGTGTGTTGGTTAGGAGGAGGCCAGGTGAGCGCCTGCAACCAACCTGTCTGCGGCCGAGACACACTGGACCTACACCTGGAGTTATGGTCTGGGGAGCAATTTCCTATGACAGCAGGAGCACTCTCGTGGTTATCCCACGCACCCTGACGGCACTGTTATATGTCGGTCTGGTGATTCAACCTGTTGAGCTGCCATTCATGATCAGCATTCCAGGGGGTGTTTTCCAACAGGATAACGCTTGCCCGCATACCGCTGTTGTAACCCAACATGCTCTACAGAGTGTCGACATGCTGCCGTGGCCTGCTAGATCACCAGATCTTTCACCAATCGAGCACGAATGGGACATCAATGGACGACAACTCCAGTGTCACCCCCAACCAGCATTAACCGTCTCTTGATTGACCGACCAAGTGCAACAGGCATGGAACTCCATCCCAAAAACTGACATCCAGCACCTGTACGACACAATGCATGAACGTTTGCGTGCTTGCATTCAACATTCTGGCGGTTACACCGGTTATTAATGTACCAGCATTTCACATTTAAAATGGCTCTTCTCGCGCTTACATTAAGCTGTGATCTTGAAACCTTAATCGATTAAATATGTCACCTATACAAATGTATTGCCGCCATTTCATTCCTCTACAACTATTTTTTCGTGGTGTTGGGATTTTTTTCCGTCAGTGTATTTTGGCATCGTGCATCCATAAATATATCAAACAGCCATGGTGACATTACACAACCTTACAAGTCTGACTCCTGCACCAACAGAAAACCATTTTGACAAAACACTATTCACTCTTACACAAGCTCTGCTGCAGGCATACATGGCTTAGATATCTGAGTTGCATATTTCAACTGCAGAAGGAAGTCTGCAGGTAATCAAAATTAAATTTCTATTTTGCTCTCATAATCATTATTTATGGTGTGGTACCTCACCAAACTGAACACCCACCCACTTTTGCATACACAGATGTGATCTGACAATAAATGAACACACTTTCAAAAACTGATCTGAGACATCAGTGTTTGAAACTAACTTTCCAAATAAAACTTTTTTCATTACTTGTACATTTAGCAAACTATTTAAGTGGGCTCCATGTGGTAACTTTTCTTTCAACCACCTGCATTAACAATGTTTATTTTTGGTTGAAAACAGCGGGTTTCACACAACAATAACCATAGAATCAAGCGAGAACATGAAATTATGTACATACATACATACATACTGTACATGCATATCACTAAGCTGTTCTCTGGGATTTGGAGGTTAGCTCCACAAAGAAAAGACAAACTACCAGATAATTTTTAACTGATTATTTACTTACTGTTGCCATATCAAACTCCTCCATTTATAGCGATCTTGACACACAACTCAGGCTTCGCTGATATCCATCACACGACTTACACAAGATCTTCTATACTTCATACTCATGATCTTTTTCTCATGGAGACACTCCTGAATCTGATCCTTCCATGGCTTTCTTGGCCTTCCTCTGCCTTTCCTTCCTGCCACTTGGGCTGAAAAAATGTTCTTAGTAAGCATCTCATAACTCATTCTTTCAACATGGCCAAACCACCAAAACATATTAGCCTTCCCCTTGCTAACAGCATTTTGCTTCACATTACACAACTCCAACACATCTTCATTATTCACATGATCAGAACGTGTCCTGCCACAACCCCCCACCCCCCATATGTAACACATTTCTCCAGTGCACAAACAACTCCTATGTTTCTTCTGTAATACCCAGGTTTCACTGCCATACATCAGAGTAGGAACAATTACAATTTCATACACAGCCATGCAAGACTCCCTTGAGAACCCATCATTCCTGTGTAAACCTCCCAAGGCAGCTATGACTTTCACTCTCCTACTAATTTCACCATCCAATTTGTTCTATCTGTCCAACATGCTTCCTAAATACACAAACTCATTCACCTGGTCAATCACTGTGCCATTTTGACTTATGTTACATTCAGTACTACCAGTTATCCACTCAAAAACCACAACTTTGGTTTTTCCCTTATTAATACTCAGTTTGGTACACAGAGTTATGTACCATAACAAAATTCAGCACTAACCCTTAAAGACACTTCTGCAGTTCTCCTTTGGGAAAAAACAAAACTTGCCTTTTTTATAAACCAAACATCCCTATCTATGGTTTCAAGAAAGCATTGAAACTTTGTTTTCTAAGAACTGCAATTCAGAAATCCCTCACCAAATCCCATTTATTTGGATCCCTTTACTAAAAATCTGGACACAGTTCCTGCACCTCCAATTCACATTGTAGTTCTTGCAACCAGTCTTCTGATTTAGTTAATCTTGGGTGATCAAGACCATAAAATGGCCAAAAACTTCCACTTCATGAATTTTATTACCATACATAACTGAGTGTGTGTGTGTTCTCACTTAATTCTATGGCTATTAATGTTTGCGTATTTTTTTCTATTTCTGCTCAACTTCTCTTCCTGTTACATATTAGTTTTTTACAGCAAATTATTACCTTTTTAAAAATTTTTAAAAGTAACTTTTTTTTCTCAAAGAAAAAAAAAAAAAGCGTGTTTTGCAAGTGATAGCCTAAAAATGAAGGAAATAAAAATATGCCATCATAAAATGCTAACTTTTATATTTTTGATACCAATAAGACTTTTTTCAAGATACAAAATATTACTGTTTAAAAGTAGATGCTGTCACAGCTATATATAAGGAAAAAAATTCAACTATTCCAGAATCTGCAAAATTCAGAGAACAACCCAATGTCAATCTTCTTCAAGGACATGTACACTGAAGTGCCAGAAAAACTGGCACACCAGTCTAATACTTGATAGGTCCCCCAAGGGAGCGCAGGACTGCAAAAATACGACGGTGCATGGACTCCACTAGCTTCTGGAAATATGCTGTAGGTAATGCACACCATACTTCCTGCAGAGCATTCCACAATTCGGGTGTATTCTGAGGTCTTGGATTCCTGTGTTCGATAGTGCGTTGCATGGCATCCCAAATGTGTTCTATCACGTTCAGATCTGGGGACTTGAGTGGGAATGGCAACACCCCAAACTCAGATGAATGCTCCTCTAACCATAATGTGGCGTCCTGACACTTGTGTGTAGGTGTGTTGTCCTGTTGAAACAGGCCTAACCGATCAGCATGAATGCAGGACATGAACGGGTCTACCACATCAGAAAGGATGCGCACATAGCGTTGGCTGGTCACAGACGTTTGTATACGTACCAGGGGTCCCAGTGAAGTCCAACTAAGCACACCCCATACCATTACGGACCCCCACCCCCCAGCCGGTACAGTTCCCTGTTGACAGGCGGGATCCATGGCTTTATGGGGTTTGCGCCATACACGAATCCTTCCATCTGCCCGAAATAGTTGGAAACGAGACTCATCAGACCAGGCTACTTGTTTCCAGTCATCAAGCGTCCAGTGGCGGTGTTGCTGTGCCCAAGCGAGGCGCATAGCTCTGTGTCGTGCACCCATCAAGGGGACTCGAGTTGGGCGTCTGCCCCCAAAGCCCATATCGTGCAGAGTACGTTGCACAGTCCGGACGCTGATGCTTGTTGAGGCTCCAGCATTGAATTCCGACGATACCTGTGAGAGTGTTGCATGCCTATCGCGTGAAACGATTCTTGACAGCCGACGATGGTCACGTTCACCCAATGCCTTTTTATGGCCACACTGGTATCGTAGGTTGGAGATTTTGCTGGAATTCCTGTAGTCATGGTACACCCTTGCAATGGTCGTCCATGAAAATCCGAACTTTATTTCTACTTCCGAAATACTATGGCCCATCTCACGAGCGCCAACTATGACACCGCATTGAAAATCGCTTAAATCATGATTACTTGTCATTTTCATGCCGAAAACAGCTCTGACAGCTGGCCAGGACATCTATAGCTTTATATAAACACTGACGGACGCAACTGAGTATGCACATAGGTGCCATTGCTATGTATTTTGCATAAGCTTGTCTGCACCAGTTTTTCTGGTACTTCAGTGTATATGTATGTCTTTGAAGAAGTGATAAACAATATCTCTCTATATCTTCCATATTTCTTTTAAATTTTCTTTCATTCTTTTGGTTTGCAGGTTTTTACAAAGTTTGCCTGTTTCCAGAAGGTAAATACAGCACAGACATGTTTTTTTTGTGTGGGTTTGGTTTTGTGCTCTTGTCTTTGTTTTCTGCTTTTTCCATTTAGTCTTTTGAAATTTATTTTCATAAAAATTCTTCTCTGCAGCTTCTGTACACTTTAATTTCCAATGGTTCTAACTCTGTGAGCCTAGTCTTTTAGGTGGTGGTTTAAAGCCAGTTTTTGTTTGTTGATAGAGAGACAGACAGATAGATAGATTTATGTATATTACAGAAGTAAATTTGCTCAATTATACAAAAAAAAAAAAAAAAACTTCAAACAAACGTACCATTGTTAACTCAATGGAATCAGTGTCTGCATCTGGACTGCTACCTTTTAATCTCTCAAGTCTATGTTCAGCTGTGTTAATCACAAAGTTGATGCTCTTGATACGTTGCTTCATTTCTGAACAAACAAACAAAAAAGAAACCTTACAAAGTAATATGATTAATTAAGCCATGCAGCTGCATAAAAATATGTACAACACAATAAACTCAGCTCATGCTTATTATAACAGGAACAAAAACAAAAATATTTTTTAAAACCATAATAGAAAGCACTTTTTATGATCTTTCTCAGCTGCCATGCACACACACATAGGCAGATGCACTTTGTCCCTTTTTTTTACTCCTTATTTTTTGTTTGGGGTTTAATGACCCTATTAGCATCTAAAGCTAAAAAGGGTTGTCTGCCCCTAATGAAGGAGCGTTGGTCATATGGAAAGGACAGAACCAGCGCTATAGGACAATATACTCACTACCTCTACCTATCTCACACCATGTGCTGTGTTGTTGTGATGCTAATTGACATATAATGTAGCTACCCATGATAACCAATCTCCAATAGTCTCTAAATTTACATATCACCACATTTTTTCTTCAAAATGATAATATCCCTAACTTTTTGTGACCAGTGCATTTACGCCTGGTGAAGGTGAACAGCAGTAGTACTTGCAGCTGGTGAGAGAAACATGGTGGGCACTTTAGTATACTGAGACACTGATACAGCAGTTATTATAGTGGGACAATGAAAGTTGGTTTCAAAAGTGGTAATGGAAAGCTTCGTATATTTGTTCTTTATGAGAATGTAAAGTGACTTAAGGGTAGAAGCATAATTAAAATACAGTTGAAGTTGCTCTGAAAAAAATTTTTTTTCTTTTTTTTTTTCATGTAGGTGAAAAATTCAAAGCGGTGCTGAATACAATTAACTGAAAATAATTTACATATATATTTCGATGAGAGAAGTAATTTCCTGGGACTACTGATACAGTGGCGGCCGGTGACTACGTGCTGCCGTGCTGCAGCACGCTAAAAAATTTTGAATACATATTCGTATTGTTTATTGTAGCTGAAAGTGTATGCATATGATTTGCTGCCAGCCCAAAATCTGATTTTTAGATGGGCCTTAATCAAGGCTCCTGTTTGTCATTCAGTCTGTGGTGTCGGTTAGCACACGGGAATAACAGCGTGGTTCTGCTGTCGCCTACCCGATCGGTCTTTCATGCTGAAAACTGCATAGTACGGCCCCAACACTGTGTCATTCCTGCCTCCTCCTACACCACACACCTCTTGGGGGTCTTCTGGTCAAACCGGCTACAAGGGTTTCCAGCGTGCTGTATTTCTCTCAGCACAAAATAAGATTACCAGCAGCAAACGGCGTTGAAACCAAAGACCCCCATCCCCCGCTTTCTCCTATCGGAACTGGGAGCAGGGCAGTTGACCAATAGAATAGAGGGAAAACTTATCTGATTGTTTGTTTGCTTCTGTGCTCTCATAATGTTTGCTTGATCAGTCAGTTAAAATCTATCTGTGCTTTTAATTTTTTGTTCTTTATTCTGTGGTTTTCAGAATCTTTTAATTTCATGAATGGAAACTGCAATTAATTCAGTAGATTCTTTGTTGAAACTAGCATTTTCTTCAAGAACTTTAGAGGGAAAAATTGAAATAAAGTCCTTAGGTCGACCAACACCAGATTTGATTATAGCTCAGACGGCAAAATGCGGGAAAGTGCATTAAAAATCGCAAATAATAAAGGTGCAAGTGATTGACTAAATTGTATATTGAAGCACACTGCAAAAAAGTTTCGTATTAAAAATATGAAACTAAATAAAAACCTACTTTTAAAATAAATAAATAAAAATAAATGAGTAATGTTTTCTAGGCAACTGAAGTTGGAGCGGATTAATCAAGTCTTATATTCCGCAAAATATTAAGCTTAATGCTGTGTCGAATATACAATTAGAAATTTAATCATTAATGCCAAAGATGTGAACAAAATGAATAATAATATTAATTTATATAAAATTACGAAAATCTGCTGTCGGGAATTTTCCACGATGACCAAGATGATCCCATTGCCCAATTCCTAAGGCCTGTTGTTGTTGTGGTGGTGGTGGTGGTGGGGGGGGGGTCGCAGCGCGCACGCTCTCAGGAGCATGAGCCACCACTGTACTGATATATAATCTTTGCTACTGCAATTTGAATGACTTTGGTGCTTCGGCAGTTACAAGAACTCACTGAAGGCAATGGAGAAAGACAATTCCAGTTTATCAGTTAAGGGCAACAATGCCAGATCAACCATCTAAATGTTATTTATTAAATTTTCATTAAGGCAGAGGAGGGGAAAGGGGTGCTGAGATCCTACACAAACTTCTGTGCAGCAAATGTAACCAATGATAACCTACATCTGATTGTAAAACCAATAACTTAATGACACAATTAAGTTAGCAGTACAGCCAGAGCCAATGAGCTATTACTACTATCCATTCAACAGGAACATCATCTGATCCTGTAAAGGTAACAACCTACACAGCCATACCTATTATTTTGTACTGAGCTACAACTAGTGATGAAAAATGAGTTGCACCAATGTTAGCAGCAAATGCAGTAAACAAATCATGACAGTTCACTGATTTTCACAATGCAGAAGTGTCCACTCACAGAGTAGCAATTACCAGTGAGTATTTAGTCCAACATAAAAGAAGTTGCATTATTTTTTGGCACAGAAGCACCTTCATTCCACTGTTGTTCCTGCAGCAGTCTCCTCAAAAAATCTGAAAACTGTCGTGCACTCGAACTGAACCCACATCTCTAGATTTTCATTTGATTATGCTGCTGTTACATTTCAAAGGACAATGCATCTCCAAAAAAGGAAGGTTCCCACACTAGGGCAACATAATTTTCAAGTTTTCTGAGGAGACAGCGATTTTCCCTGATGAACTGCTGAGAAATAATTCCGTTGCTTTTCGATCAAAACACTAGGGACTAGTTTTCATAGTGAAGGCAGATGTTCTGTACCTTCGATAATGGTATATCCTAAGGTTGACTTGGAGTATAGATTATTTTTTCCTACATGTTTAACTAATAATCCACATCCATCTTACTAGATTAGACAAAACCCATAAAAGACACTGGAATTCATTTTAAATGATTGAGCACCACCAAGTCACTGTAAAAAGATAATAATAATAATAATAATAATAATAATAATAATAAACATGCATACATACATATCACTAAGCTGTTCTTTGTGATTCAGAGGTTAGCTCCACAAAGAAAGACAATCCACTAGATAAATTTTTAACTGATTATTTACCTACTGTTGCCATATCAAACGTCTCCTTTACAGCGATGTTGACACCCAGCTCAGGCTTCATGGACACCCATCACATGAAACACACAAGACCTTCTGTACTTCATAATCTTTTTTCATGCAGACACTCCTAAATCTGGTCCTCCCATGATTTCCTTAGCCTTCCTCTGCTTTTCTTTCCTGTAACTTGGGCTGAAATTTTTTTCTTAGTAAGCATTTCATAACTCATTTTTTTCAACATGGCCAAACCACATAAGAATATTAGTCTCCACCTTACTGGAAACATTTTGCCTCACATTACACATCTGCAACACATCTTCATTCCTCATGTGATCACAGTGACCCTTGCCACAACACTCCCACCCTCCCCCCGTAAGTACTGCATCTCTCCAGCCCACAAACGACTCCTACGTCACTTCTGTGGTACCCAGGTTTCACTGCCATACATCAGAGTAGGAACAATTAAACTCTCATACACAGTTATGTAGGACTCTCTTGAGAAACTATCATTCCTGTGAAATAGTCCTAAAAGCAGCTAAGACTTTTAATGAAGAATTCACTCACCTACTAATTTCACCATCTAATTTGTTGTATCTGTCAAACATGCTTCCTAAATAGACAAACCCATTCACCTGGTCACTCACTGTACCATTTATACTTATCTCACATTCAGTAATAACAGTTCCTTGCTTAAAAAACATAACTTAGTTTTTAGCTTATTTATACTCAGTTTGAATTTCATACAAACTTCATACATCCCAGACAACATACTCTGCAACTCACTTTTATTCTCTACCAACAGGACTGTGTCATCAGCACACAGCAACCTGCACACACAGATATTACAAAGACATAAATCAGTACTGTCCATTTTGGCATCATGCATGTGCTCATCCATAAATAAATTAAACAGCCATGGTGACACTACACAACCCTGTCTGACTGTTTTGATACACTATTCACTCATACACAAGCTCTACTGCCAACATACATGGCTTTTACACAAATAAGTAGATTCCCAATAATACCATGTTTATTCAGTACCTTCCACAGAAGTACCCTATTTACTCAGTCAAAAGCTTTCTCTAAATCTATGAAGGCAGAAAAAACTTTCTTACAACAGACAGACACTTTTTGATCACCATGCATAATGCAAAAATTTGGTTAGTGCAGCCCTTATTAGGCATAAAACCACTCTGAACATCCCACACTTTTTCTGATGCAAAATGTTGTACCTTATCAAAAATGGCCTTTCCAAACACTATCCCTGGCACACTCACTAAGCTAATACAATGACAGCTCTTGCATTCAATCTGATCATCTTTTCCCATATACAAGGGAACAATGATAGCATCCCTCCTATCCTGAGAAACCATTCCTAACTCCCAGCACAACTACAAATTTCAGTTACCAACCAATTACAGAGTCACCACCATATTTTAACATCTCAGCAGTTATACCATCAACTCCTGGAGCCTTACCATTCTGAAGAGATTTTAGAGCTTTACACTAAGAAATATCTTCTCTTGAGATCCCTCCTGTGCTTCCATCTCTCACTGTGATATCTGCTTCTGCCTCAGAATCACCTCTACTTTCATAATCTAACAACTCACAGAAGCATTCACCTTATCTTTCACTTAACTCGTTGGGCTCCTATATCATTTCTTCGATCCTATTTTTCACATAACTTAGATTTTTATTTATTTCATTTTTTCTATGTCTTATTGATCTCTACAAAGCCCTTTCTTACCTTTTCAAAAAGCCAATTCAAGCATTTCCAAACCTTTTCCCTCCTATCTTTTGCCTTACTCTGGCAAACCATTTTAGCTGTCTCATGCTTCTTACAGTGATAGTCATCCTCAGAAACTTTACCTTGCAACATCCCCAAATATGCTTCCTTCTTTCTCTTTACTGCTTCTTTAATCTCACTGTTCCACCAAGCATCACCTCTAATGTTACCCACTACTATAATGACACAAACCTCTTCAGCAGGAGTAACAACACAGTTCTTAAAACATGTCCAGTTCTTTTCTACATCCCCCTCACATGACTTTAACCCATTCAGTCATTCTCTGTGTAAATTAGAGTAATGCTGATGACCTTCAGGGAGCCTTTTGATCTTTTTTTTCATCATGGGCCTCTTCCTATTCCTTTTTCTCCAACCAACGTTCAGTTTCACTCTTGACACTAACAAGTAATGATCAGAGCCAACATCTGTACCTCTCCTCACACGAGGGTCAACAACTAAGCGTTTCTGACACTGATGGTAAACAACAAAATCTATTACATTCTTAATATAAATACTTCAAAGTTGAGAAAATAGAAAAAAAATGTGCATCACAATCACACTTCAATGACCATGTGAGTATCAAAAGTATGCATTCATGTTGTTAAATGTTAACCACTTCCCAGACTAAACAGTGGTGATAAAAGTAAAAAGACAGATTGTCTTCAAAAATTAACACATTTAAAAATTACATTCTAGTGAAAAACCTGTATGAAATTTGAAAACAACTCTGCAAGTTTCACTAGAAATAGCAGTGAGTTTTGTTACCAGAAGTTGTTTACTTTGGGTTGCTATCACCATACAGAACATTTGCAGTGGACATACGCTGGTATCAGTTCAACCAACTGAATTATGTTCTTGGAGTATCATCATCCAAGGCTGGTGAATAAAAGATGAGTAATGTTTTATCACATTGAATTGTTTGTCCAAAAATTGTAAGAATGCCAATCCAAGAAATCATATACATTCACTGAACTTTGCCTGATTTGATTTTTACTAATTTTCAGTTTTGTAGCAACATTTGCAAAGCAAAATTATTCAGTAAGAATATAACATTGAAGAAAACATCACATTTCTTTTTACCCCAAACCTATAATTCTTTTTTTTTTTTTTGTTTTTTTTTTTTTTGTTTTTGTTTTTTTGTTTCACTGGGACTGAACAATTATTGGAATGGTGACAAAGTGCAATCAACTGAAATGGAAAATACATTGATGATTAAATATTGTCTGCACAAATTCAAAGTTTTTGGCTGAAAAAAAAAAGGTTTTAATGTTTAAACTTATATACCTTTTAAGATGATAACCAAAACCAAATTTTAATGTTAGGAAATTTGTATATATATAAAAAAAGACCAAAATTTGGTCAACTATTTCCCACTGCAGTATTTTTTTCACAAAACACTACTTCAGAAGCTACCACACTATGCATGCAAGGAGCATTGCTCTTGCTTTAAGCAAATAGTTTAAACTGTAAACAGATGCAACAAATGAAGAAATTACAAATTAATTTTATTAACTATGATTTTCTTGTTCAAAAATGTCCGAAATAATCCACAGAAACCTAAAACAACTATTTTTGACTGACCTCAGTGGAACAATGCCAAGATTTGAACACCTTTAGAAATAACAATAGATCAGAATATTTCTATTTTGCATGTATGTTATTCCCCAAATCAAAAATTTTCCCTACATAGCAAGAAAGAGTAGTTAACCACATCTTCTTGGGTGCTATCAAAAATTTTTCCTGAGATGAAAAATATTTTTCTATGAATTTACAAAAATTATAGGTAAAACAAAAAAAAGATAAGTACATTTTAGATTCAATTCATGGGATTTAGAAGCAGTCAAAAATAAATTGAAATCAGGGAATTTTTAAAATACTAGTCATGAAACTGATAAATAGTTCATAAGTGTTTTACATTCTGGTTGCTAAACTGTCCTGCATGCAGTGTCATAGCCAGAAATTTCTTAAGCGGGGGTCCACGGGTTTGGTTTATTGGAGAAAGCCCCATATATACATACATATATATGTCGCTTTAAATTCATACTAAATCTCCCCTCGGGGGGGGGGGTCCGTAGAACTGCACCCGTAGATTAATGTAAATGTTGTTTTTGCAGGTGTATTTAATGTAGCGTTAATGTAAATGCTTGTAATTAATGTAAACGTTTGTTTTACAGGTTTTATAGCTGAGATTCATTTAAGCTCTTCAGATTGCCGCTGAGGCTACAAGAAAAGTTGTTTGTGGTGGAGTGCTACTTTTCGTTGAAATCCTTCAAAGCCACTCAAGCGTCATTTGCTGAGAAATTCCCAACAATGTCAGTACTGACGGTAAGAACTATTCAACAGTTGGTCAAGAAATTTTGGGAAACAGAAAGTGTGCTAAATCGGACACACCTGAAGCAGTCGACCACATTGCCAGAAGAACAAGCGAGAGTCCACAAAAATCTATATGCCGGTTGTTACAACAAAGTGGTATGGCACGCTAGTCTTGACATTATGTAGTTCATGTGCTGCAGTTGAAAATGAACAAAGTAATGAGAGTTCAAGAGCTACTTCCACCAGATACCGCTAAATGACTGGGATATTGTCAGTGGATGCACAACCTAGTGGCACAAGGTCTTATGCATCCTCACCTGTATTTCATGTCAAATGAGACTTATTCCACCTCTCTGGTTATGTGAATCGCCAAAACACATGATATTGGTCCTCCGTGAATTCAAGAGAAATGTTCCAAACTCCACTGTATGATGAAAAGATTGGGGTATAGTGCACACTGTCCACAGGCAGAATCCCTGGACCCACATTCTTCAACACTATTAACTCAGAGTGGTACATGAATGACATACTCAACATATTCATTGAGCAGTTGACAGAAGAAGAGAAACTGTATGCATACTTTCAACAAGACGGGGCCACAGCATATACTTCATTAGCATTTTTGCACCAAGTGGATTTGGTATTCAGTGCTGAGCAAACAGTGTCCAAAGGGTGGTGGCCCCCATGTTCGCCTGACTTCAGTCTGTGTGACTTTTACTTGTGGGGTAACCTTAAAGGCAAAGTGTATGAAACTAATCCAGGCATGATAGATGAATTGAAGACCAATATCACAAAAGTTATCAACAACATCACAGGGGACAAGTTACTGCGATGTCTACCACAATATGCTCAAAAGAACCATACTGTGCAGTAATCAGGTGGGCAAACATTTTTAGCACTTATTGTGACATGACAAGACTGTTGTATAACCATAGTGTTGACATTCTTTACAATGTATGAACAGCAATGTTATTATGCAGGGTGATTCATAAAGAAGTATACAGTTTCCAGATGCTGTAAAACAGTAACAGTTGAAAACACGAACCACAACTGCGAACCGTTAGGTAGATGTATTCATAAAGTTTGTGTCCCGCTACTGAGGGAAGTGATGTAGGCAACAGCGCACGTGTCACATGACTAGTCAGTCAAACTGGCAGCGTCTGCAGTGGAGAAGGCATTTTGTGTTCTTGAATTGAGCAAAACGGAATCTGTAACTGTTGTGCAACAGCTTTTTCGATCACGATTCGGAAAAGAACCTCCAACCAGAAAATTTATCTACGATTGGCATAAAAAATTTTAAACTACGGGCTGTTTGTGCAAACTTAAAAGTCCTGGACGACCGCATGTATCGGAAGAAGTTGTCGATAGTGTTTGCACCACAATTCAACGAAGCCCGGGAAAATCAACGCGGAGGGTGAGTCGTGAAGTGCAGATTTCATAGCCCACTGTCTGGATAATTTTGAGAAAGAAGCTGGAAATGATTCCATACAAAGTGCAGATGTTGCAAAATCTTACTAACCTTGACAAGACAAAGCGCTCAGAATTTTGTGCCGAAATGCAGCACCGTTTTGAAAATGAAGATTTTGCCGATCACTTAGTTCTCACCGATGAAGCTACATTCCACGTGAGTGGTCAGGTAAACAAGCACAATGTTCGCTTTTGGGGAACAGAGAATCCCAGATTTATAGTGCAACACGTGTGAGATTCCCCTAAGGTAAATGTGTTCTGTGCTGTGTCCAAAAAGAAAGTGCACAGCCTCTTCTTTTTTCACGAGAAAACTGTCACGGGAGGCTCTTTTCTGGATATGTTAAGTCTTTGGTTGATGCCACAGTTGCAGGATGACAGTGACAGCTTTATTCTCCAATTGGATGGTGCACCACTGCACTAGTTAGGTAATGTGCGAGATTATCTCAATGAACATCTTCCTCACCGATGGATTGGACGAGCCGCAGACTACAACATGCCACTGACCCAATGGCCACCCAGAAGTCCAGACTTAACACCTTGTGATTTTTTCCTGTGGGGGTACATAAAGTACAAGGTATTCGCCCCTCCCCTTCCTGTTGATCTAGCAGAGCTGAAACAGCGTATCACAGCCACTATCACTGCACTTGATTCAGATATCTTACCTCGCGTTTGGGTGGAAATGGATTACTGGCTCGATGTGTGTCGTGTGACTAAGGGTGCACACATAGAACATCTGTGACTGTCTCTAAAAATACTTGAAACATTCCCCTACAATTCTGTTACAGGTAACATAACATATCTTACATTGTTCTTGTTTTATAGTGCATTGGAACTGTATACTTCTTTATGAATCACCCTGTGCACTGTTTTATTCATTCATACTTCACCGTTCCAGCCAGTGCAACTTTTAGCTGGGACACCCTGTATATTATAATGGAACAAAATTTTGACAATGTTAAATGCTCAACATTCCACACATGTCATGCTGAACATCTTGTTTCATTACCCTTATGCATAGAAACGATCCTGAAAATGGATATTCATTGCAAAAGTAAAAATTAATTTTTTGTGTAGCAAGGTGATAACAATGACAGAAAAAGACACAGATAGCATCATACCAGAGAAACAGAAAAATATGTCACAAAACCTTTCATCAAGCACATAATAAATTGCAATAATAATAATAATAATAAATTATTGTAATATTACCATCTTTGTCACCTGTATCTTTTGATTTTTCCACCTTAACTTCATGCTTAGCAATTTCTTTGACAGCCAATAATTCATCCACACAATCAGTTCGCCGTATCACAGTTAGAAAATTTTTGATAGAGATAGGTGAATCTTTACACTAAAGGTAAAAATCAAGATAATAGAATTCTATAGTTAAATGATAAATAATCTACAAAACAAAATGATGCATAACAGTCAAAAGCAGACTTTTTTTCAAAAAGCAATAATCATAAATGCTAAAAAACTATAAAATTAAGAAAAATAATTACTTTATTTTAAAGCAGAAAAACATAAACATACATTGTGTGCACATGCATAAACAGAAATAGAAAAGAATGACTGCTGAATGGATATACACATTTCAAGTGTGCAGTTCTTTATGCAATATTATATAGGAAAATGACATGTGGAAGTACTCATCATATGAAATACATACATGACATTATTGATAAGAATCATACAGATTTTGTTTATTTTGTTCAAGTGATGAGCAAAGAAACCTAGCATTACTATAAGTCAGTTAAAGCAAATGATTGTTTGAACATTGATTATTATTTGTGTAATAGCTATGATATATACATAGGATGGCTGATAAGCAATGCACACACGCACAGCTTGGTTTTGTAACAGCAAGAAGTAATGTGCACATAGCGTGACCTTGAAGCCGGGTCATTCCATGTATTCAACACAGAAAAATAGCATTTTCAACCTGACCCTTTTAGATTTTTATGAAATTTTGTAGATATGTTGACCTACACAAGAAATGAATGTGTGCTAATTTTTTAGCTTAATAGCTTTTAAATATCCTGAGATAGGAAGTCATAAATTTCAAATTTGCCAAATTTCAGTGTTTTGCATGTCGTAAAAATATTCATAACTCAAAATTTCTTTTCATCACAGAGTGATGAAGTTTGGTTCTCCTAAAACCTCCTTTTTTTGGCTTTAAAATTATTTATTGCTTAATGCATAATTTTAAAATTTTAATTTCAGGGTCACACAATTTAAAATTTGACCTTGAATTTCTTGAAAAGTGGAATTTTGAATTTATTTTAAAAATGACATGTGAAATAATATGGCACGATGATATGTTATAAATTTGAGGGTGGCAACGAAGAGCATCAAAAGTTACAAGGATTTGCTAAATTTACAAGCTTGGTAAATTTACCATATGGCTAAAATATGGTTATTCCACTGATCAATAGAGGAGTTTTATAATCTAGCCAACCAAGCAGCATAAAAAGGAACACATATGCACTCCATTTGGTGATGGGTTACTTTTGTTTATAAATCATTTTATATAATATTAAAAATTTTGAAAATATTCATATTAATATCTCAGCTTTAAAAAGGGTACATGTTATTTACTGAAAAGAGTTGACTTAACGCATTTGAACTTGGCACTGATATCTAATTTTAAAATCTTAAAAATGTATCATCTTGTTCAGCAATGACAATTTTATCGTAACTATTGTAGAAAACTATTTTTATGTAAAATAAAGAACAAAGTTTGCATCAAGTGCATCACATGCTTTCTGTGTGATGCTTTACATTATTTTGAAGTGAGACTGCTCACATGAAAATGGGAAACAATTGCATTCTGGTTTAAATGTCATAATCAGTATACGCTTTCTCCACCATTTTAATTATGTCGGCAAAATTAAAATTTCGTGCATTGGAAGTGTTTCTGAGTTTTTTCAGTATCTTGTGAGATTTTATAAACTCACCCAGCTGCTGTTTTCTTTATACACTTTTTTCAACACGTCGGATCTTGGCAAGTTTAAAATATCTTTATTGAAGGAATATGCATACATATATGAAAACCGGCCATGAAGATAATGAAACAAAATTTTTACTTCATTCGTGCCTTCAAAAATATTCAAGATGCAGCCATTCTACAAGTGTTCTGCACAGAGACATGTCACAAAGACAGATGATATATCTGCAAGTACTATCTGACATTTATCAGAAGTAACATATTATATCTTGGTGACTGTACAAACTCGTATTCTATTTTTGTCCTCTGGGGTAAAACATTGAAGCTTGTGAGGTGTTTGGTATTGTTCTTGATGTCTTAAAATATGGCTGTAATAGCTTTTTTTTTCAGCTTCACACTAACTTTCACTGAGGTATACAAAATCACAGGCTGGCATGGTTTTGGTTGTCTAGTTACATAATTGATAGGGTGTCATAATCTGCATTATTCGTAAAGTTGCTTTACCTGTAAGACCTTTAAAATTGCCACCAACACCATCACAAGCACTATCACCATGGGGTGTTGCATAAAAGTGCCACTGAGCAACTGTTCCTAAATCTATTCATTTTAGCAAAAATTGATCAAATTTTTTCTGTCCTTATATTGTGCTGCTGATCCACTTGAATAATAAAAAATGTTTGTCTTTTAAAACTTTTATTGAGATGAGCAAGCAATGATGAAAAAGATGAACTGCTACTGCACTGTATTGCAAACTCTCCAAAATTATGATTGCCATAATTTGTGCATTTAGTTTCCTCCGATTTTTTGTAATACGCGACAAATGGGTGAAATGTGCAACAGAATCCTTGCACCGAATCTTGCAACAGAAATTCCTAGAGAAATCAGATGTTACCAAAAATTCACAAGATTGCAAATTTGCTTTTAGTTCATTATGAAAACCTGCCTGATATTTAGCTATAAATAAACATTTGAAATGAACAGTATTTTAAAAAAAAAAAAAAAAAAAAAAAAAAAATTGCAAAATCATCAGTGGTTTTTGTTAATGCAGGTGTTGTACAATTTGTAGATATTCACTGCTTGTAGTTATGTCATCAATTACATTAGAATTGAACAAACCATTGAAATTATTTTCTAGTTCTTGAGAAATTTTTGTATTCACTGAAATAGCAAGCTGGTGAAGGTGATTCACAAATTGTATTCACTGTGCAGTCTTTATATGCTTGAATTTTTGTCCTGCATCACTCTTGGCTGATAACTTTTCCATTTTGTATCCAATTAGCATTAATTTGACATTTTGGTGAATAGTACATACACAGATGATCTGAGTGTTACTTGCACCAGCAAGAGCACAATTTTTAGGCTTTAATTCACAAAGAAAGGTGACTTGATCACGCTAGTTACGTTAACTAAAACTTTTACAAAAAGTTCGTAAGTTGGAAGCTTTCGACCTTATCTTAGGTCTTCATCACGCCAATGGAGGACTAAGATTGTTGCCAGATTCTACATTTGAATTTTTCCTATTTTTGTTGCCAAAACTTAGAATTGATCTCCAGAGTGACTTGAGTCCGAAGTTTCCTTCCAACTTAAGAACTTTTTGTAAAAGTTTTAGTTAACGTAACTAGCGTGATCAAGTCACCTTTCTTTGTTAATATTGTTACGTGTTTTGCCCATAATCGTCATTAATTCACAAAACTTGGAAATCCAATTTTTAGAGTGGGATACTTTGCATTGCAAAATATGTACGCTTCCTTCATATTGGAGGAACACGAAAAATGGAAGTTTTTGAAGTCCACCAGCACAAAATGAAAGTTAATGGAAAATAAAAGAAAAACTAAGTAGTATTTAAAAAAAAATTAAACACATTTTTGAAGGGGGGGGGGGGGCTCTAAATATGCTCTTCAGCAGCTGTAAGTTCCTAATATTTCAATCTGAACTGAAACTTTATATTAAGGACAAATCTAATTGGCTTTTAGAAAGAAAGACCACTACCACATTGACCAAAGTAGAGGTTCTTTTATTGTAAATAAAGCATTAATAAGAAATCTTATTTAACTATTATCAAGAAATTGAGCATTAAAAATGTATCTTACATTGATAAATATTGAACCCCCACCTAAATGTTACACAATAAACTTTAATCCATGCATTGTAATTTAAAAAGAAAAAATACAGGCAGGGATAAATGTGATACATTCTGAAACTTATTGAAAAAACAATTCTTTTCAATGTTAGAAATTTTTAGATTGCCACTTCCAGACTTTTATGACATGTCAAAGATATCAAGCAGTTCAACATATAATTTTTAGAAAATAAAATAAAATATCACTTTGAATAAAGCTCATGTTGAGAAATGGCTTCCTAGTTTCTTAATTCAATTACTAATCTAAAACAACTATTATGGAAATTTTACTAGGAAATATTTTCATTTAAATTGCAAATTAAAATATCACTTTCTGGAAAATTTTAATTTTAAAGTTTAAAATTAATTTTTTTTTAATTGAAAGAAAAATCTTATGATGCAATTTTTAATATGTTAAAGCTTGTTTAATAAGCTTTCTATTGACACCAGAATCGACTGGATAACACATTTTAATCTCAAGATATTAAATGTTAAATGGTTGCAAATTTTCAGAAAATGCACAGAAATTCAAAATGTTGACTTTTATTTGCAAAACAATCCACAGGAAAATTAAAATTGTTTTTTTTATTTTTACTTTACTATGTAAGGACTACCTTCTCACCAATTTTCGTTAAAATCGGAGATGTCAACGTTGAGCGCTGTGTTGATCTGACATGGAATGAACCAGCCTCAACCTTCAGCCACAATGGTGGCAAGTTTCATTCCTTTCCTTAGAGCAGTTGTGAATCAGTGTGTGTTAACATGGCATCATGTAATTAGGATATGTCAATGAAGTTAAAAATTCAATCATTATACATTATTTGAAGTGCTAAAAATGTACCACCAACTTAAATTCATTGCTATTTAAAGGCTATGTATGCTGAAAACAGTAAGTCATTGAGCCATTAAATTTTGCCAATATGAACTGGGGCATGCCAATCTTGTTGATGAACCTCTGAGTGAAAGACCAGTTTCAATGGTTGATGAAAATCACCGAAAAGCAGTTGATGAATTCATAAAAAATGATCATCATATCACCCTAAAGTGGATCACAGCTAAGCTTGGAATCTCAAAAGAAAGAGTGGGACATATCATTGCTTGTCAACACAAAAATCTGTTCTCAATGGGTGCCACCCAAGTTGACACCAGAAAACAAACAGAAGTTACTAGAGTGTTGTGAAGAACTCTTGAAGAGTTATTGTGAAGAGGTGATCACTTTCTTTTGAATATTTTTACTGGGGACGAGACATGGATCCATAACTTTGACCCTGAAGTAAAACAATGGAGCATGGGAATACTAACATGCTTCCTCTCCTCATCCCCAAAATTCAAACAGTGCCATCTGCCAGCAGAGTTCTTTTGATTGTTTTTTTAGAAGTTGGGAATACTATCAATTCGGTATGTTACATTCAAACAACAATGAAACTACGCCAGAGGGTATGTTAAGTTAGGAAGTCAACTGCGCCGATTTTGTTGCTGTAAAACAGGACACTTCTTGCACAATACTTTATACCCTCCACAGGCTGAAATTTGAGGTTCTCTCCCATCCACTCTACAGTCCGGACTTGGCGCTGAGTGATTTTCATGAGAACCCTGATATTGGTCTGCTATTAAAAAATATTATGAAATGAAACAGTCTTAACAGGACCTTATCCACTCCAGGGCATGAGCAAACTTGAACAGACTCTGATCTGCTACTTCAATCACCAAAAACAATTGAAAACTCACCACAAGAATACATGCAATAACTATGCAGCAGACAACACAGCGTTTCAAGAATTTGTGAAGAACAGAAAAAATCAAATTACAGGAAATATTTTAGTTTAATAACTGGCAGCTACTGCAAGAGAAACCTGACAATAAAATTTAAATTCTTCTTGTGTAAACAAAACTTTTGATACAGTTCCTATACATTGAGAACAGACCTTGATAAAATCTGGAGGCCAGAAGCATCTGTAAAAACAAAAGAACTCAGAACATGCAAAAAATAATTAAACATTCTTCAAGTTAAAATAGAATTAAATATATTAATCTGAGTAAAGCCTTGAGTAAGTGTTTTATTTGCTGTAAATAACATTTTTATTTTCTTTAATCTACAAACAAAAACTATCTGCTAATAATTTGTTAACTATTCATGTACAGCGTATGTGTGCACGTCTACATTCTGCTACTCTGGTTGTACCTCTTTGTTTATGTTGTAGTACAATTATAATTTTTTATTAATTTTCATGCAGTTATTTTTTAATGAAACAGTTAAATTTACATGAGAGAAATGCAATATATCTGACACACACACATGTACTGGATACTTCATTTAAAACTGCATACAATTTGAAATACATCATGTACACTATACAAACAAAAGTACTTGTACACCTACACCGAATGGAAACAGGAGCGTTTATTAGCCAAAATAAATACATAGTTGGCCTATCTTTGGCATTATGACTGCAGAAGACCTTCTAGGCATGCTTTCTATGCACTACTGGCAGTTACGTACTGGAATTTTCTTCCATTCGTCCAGTACAGCTTCTGCCAAGCTTCCGTAGAGAAAGGTTGTACCAGTTCAGATCAGATTCAGCACCCTAGCTCATTCCACATATGTTCTATTGGATACAGATTGGGACTTTGGGTCAGCCAATCCATCACTTGGACATCCTACTCCTCAAACCAGGCCTTGACAGAAATTGCAGTGTGAAAAGGTTTTCAACCTTGTGTGTACAAGGCAGAGACCTCTGCCGAATAACTGTAACACTGTAGGTAGTGCAGAATTGTTCAGAATGTCTTTGTACAGAGGATGTTCACTCATTTTTATAACGTTTCTGATGAGAAATGACAGAAAATAAAATAAGTTCAAAGAAATGAAACTGATTTATTGTTGTAGTTAAAAGGCTCCAGGAGTTGATGGCATAACTGCAGAGATGTTGAAGTATGGTGGTGACTCTATAATTGACTGGTTAACTGAAATTTTCCAGTTGTGCTGGGAGTTAGGAATAGTCCCTCGGGATTGGAAGGATGCTATCATTGTTCCCTTGTATAAGGGAAAAGGTGATCAGACTGAATGCAAGAACTATCATGGTGTTAGCCTACTGAGTGTGCCAGGGAAAGTGTTTGGTAAGGTTGTTATTGAAAAAGTACGGGGGCTTACATCAGAGAAAGTGTGGGATGTTCAGAGTGGTTTTATGCCAGGTAAAGGCTGCACTAACCAGATTTTTGCATTACGCATGATGATTGAAAAGTATCTGGCTGTTGGGAAGAAAGTTTTTGCTGCCTTCATAGATTTAGAGAAAGCTTACGACCGAGTCAATAGGACACTTTTGTGGAAGGTATTGAATGAATATGGTGTTACTGGGAATCTACTTAATAGTGTAAAAGCCATGTATGCTGGTAGTAGAGCTTGTGTACGAGTGAATGGTGTTTTATCAAAATGGTTTTCCATTGGTGCAGGAGTTAGACAAGGTTGTGTAATGTCACCATGGCTGTTTAATACATTTATGGACGCATGCATGCGTGAGGCCAAAATAGATAATAGTGGTTTATGTCTTGGTGATATCCATGTGTGCAGATTGCTGTATGCTGATGACACTGTCCTGTTGGCAGAGAGCAAAAGTGAGTTGCAGAGTATGTTGACTCGGATGCATGAAGTTTGCATGAAATTCAAACTGAGTATAAATAAAGGAAAAACCAAAGTTATGGTGTTTGAGAGAGGAATGGGTAGCACTGAATGTAATGTAAGTATAAATGGCACTGTGATTGACCAGGTGAGTGAGTTTGTGTATTTAGGAAGCGTGTTTGACAGAGAGAACAAGTTGGATGGTGAAATCAGTAGGCAAGTGAATTCTTCTTTGAAAGTCATAGCTGCTCTGGGAGGTTTTCACAGGAATGATGGGTTCTCTAGAGAGTCCCGCATGGCTGTGTATGAAACAGTAATTGTTCCTACTCTGATGTATGGTAGTGAAACCTGGGTACTGCAGAAGAAACATAGGAGTCGTTTGTGTGCTGGAGAAATGCGTTACTTACGTGGGGTTTGTGGCAAGACACGATCTGATTGTGTGAGGAATGAAGATGTGTTGCAGTTGTGTGATGTAAAGCAAAATGTTGTTAGCAAGGTGGAGACCAATATGCTTCGGTGGTTTGGCCATGTTGAAAGAATGAGTGATGAAATACTTACTAAGAAAATATTTTCAGCCCAAGTGGCGGGAAGGAAAGGCAGAGGAAGGCCAAGGAAGACATGGGTGGATCAGATTCAGGAGTGTCTGCATGAGAAAAAGATTATGAGTATGAAGTATAAAAGCTCTTGTGTACGGCATGTAATGGATATCAGTGAAGCACGAGTTGTATGTCAAGATCGCTGTAAATGGCGAAGTTTGATACGACAACAATAAGTAAAAATATCTGGAAGTTTGTATTTCGTTTTGGAGCTAACCTCTGAATCACAGAGAACAGCTTAGTGATATGTATGTATGTATGTTAAATTGTGTATTACGGGGATTATTAGGATATAAGTTTTCACTTTGTCAAATTTTCGGGTTGTACCTCAAGCCTTCGTCAGGACTGACTAAGATAGAAGGTGCTGCCACTCAAGTGGTAATGTCATACCGCTATGTTCATTAATCGTGGAACCTTTTCTTCTCTCAATGTGTAGACTTTCTTCAAGTTTCCGTTTTAGGTAGTGTTGTTGGTGTGCAAGAATTTTTAAAGATTCCCAGTCCATGGAATGTCCAGTACTTTGTACATGTTTATCAAGGCCTGATTTGGTTGTAATGTTCCTAATTGCGGCCCCACTACATGGGTGCGGAGCTGTCTTCCAGTTTCTCCTACATATATGTTACCACAATTGCAGTTTACACTGTAGATAACTCCTTCTTGTAGTAGCATATTATTTTCTTTTGTTTAAACTATGGAAAATATTTTTTTATTTGATTGAGTAAGTGAGGAGCAAGACGAATATGGAAGTTAAGGCTAATTCTCTGCAGCCTTTCAAATAACCCTTTATGGTAAGTTATTTTTCTAGCGAGTTTAATGTTTTTATCAGACTTTTTATGACTTATTTTTTTTTTCCTTAAAAATGTTTTCTATCTAATTTTCCGGGTAATTGTTATGTCAGCGACTTCTTTAATTCTTTTTTATGGATTTCTTTGGAAGTTATTTCAGAATCTAAAATTTCTATTTTTCTAGGAACTGTGCGGCTACATTATATTTAATGTAGGATGGATGGTATGATTAGTAGTTTAGCATTTTTTGAGTATTAGTAGGTTTTTCGTAGAGTGATGTGGAGATTTTTCCTTCTACGGCAAGGAGTGTCAGATCTAGGAAATTGAGGATATTTTCTTGCTGCACTTCCAGGGTGAATTTAAGCGAGTCATCTAGGGTGTTTAAATTCACTCTGGAAGTGCAGCAAAAAATAGCCTCAATTTCCTAGATCTGACACTCTTTGCCGTAGAAGGAAAAATCTCCACATCACTCTATGAAAAACCTACTAATACTCAAAAAATGCTAAACTACCAATCATACCATCCATCCTACATTAAATATAATGTAGCCGCACAGTTCCTAGAAAAATAGAAATTTTAGATTCTGAAATAACTTCCAAAGAAATCCATAAAAAAGAATTAAAGAAGTCGCTGACAGATAACAATTACCCGGAAAATTGGATAGAAAACATTTTTAAGGAAAAAAGATAAGTCAAGCCATCAAAAGTCTGATAAAAACATTAAACTCACTAGAGAAATAACTTACTAAAGGGTTATTTGAAAGGCTGCAGAGAATTAGCCTTAACATCTATATTCATCTTGCTCCTCACTTACACAATCAAATAAAAAAATATTTTCCACAGTTTAAACAAAAAGAAAATAATATGCTACTACAAGAAGAAGTTATCTACAGTGTAAACTGCAATTGTGGTAACATACATGTAGGAGAAACTGGAAGACAGCTCCGCACCCGTGTAGTGGGGCCGCAATTAGGAACATTACAACCAAATCAGGCCTTGATAAACATGTACAAAGTACTGGACATTCCATGGACTGGGAATCTTTAAAAATTCTTGCACACCAACAACACTACCTAAAACGGAAACTTGAAGAAAGTCTACACATTGAGAGAAGAAAAGGTTCCACGATTAATGAACATAGCGGTATGACATTACCACTTGAGTGGCAGCACCTTCTATCTTAGTCAGTCCTGACGAAGGGTTGGGATACAACCCGAAAATTTTACAAAGTGAAAACTTGTATCCTTGTAATTCCCATAATACACAATTTAACTACAATAATTCTTCACTAGGATTTGCCATGTCTTCATTAATTCACTGATTTATTGGGGTTTTTTCAATCAAGGACTTGTAAAACAATAATAATAAATTTCCTGGGTACAGAGGCACCACATGATTTATAGGTGTTTTTCTTATGCTGTAACTTGTGAAATAATAGGTGTAATGAATTATTGGCTATTTTCAAATTTAGGAGATGGATAGATGAAATTGGTAACACAATAAGAATATTACATATATGGATAGACATAAAAAAAGGAAATTTCTTCAACAATGCTTATTTATTGTTTGTGTTACTTGTGATTGTAGAATTGACAACCTGACAGTGTTAAAAGGTGTTACTGTCAGACGTGTAAGAAATATGTATCACAAAATAATTAAAGTGGCATTGTGCTCGTTCTGGCAGTGATCTCAGGACACAGCAATTATGCCCCAATAAGAACCGGGATCGTTTCCACCCTCAGGCTAGGCTGAGGTGGATACAAGTTCTAAAGAAACTGTTTAGAAACAACCCTTTTTTTCAACAAAGTTACAGCCACTCAAATTTCAGGTTTTTAAAGAACCCATTGGGTTCACCTTTATTTACAAGTGGAAATGATAGGCTGACAAATTATTGAATTTCAATTACAAATTTGGTGTAACACTTTCCTGTGGCTGATATGAAATTTAGGTTAGAGTCTGACAAATTTTAATGGAAAAGATAAACCCTTTGCTGGTAAATCACATAAGGTGGTGTATCTTTTTTTTTTTTTTATATATATTTTCAGACTAGCTTGAATAAAGCTTATTGCACAAATGATACTCAAAAATTCTTTCCAAACATTAATATTTTGGCTTTTCATAAAAGCGCTATGAATATCAGTGGTGTTATGTAAACATTAAACAAATACACAAGCTGCCAAAATAATATCAACAAAATTTCTTAGGCGTTACTGAAATCATAATTTAGTAGAACAAATTTTTCTACGCTAGCAAAAACTAAAAATCAGGATATCAAGAACACTTATTTCACTACTTCAACATCTTTGGCAAAATTAGGATATAAGACCAAGCCAGTAAAAAAAATTTCTAGGTACCAATTTGGCTTAACTGACAATTTCAAAAGGCACTGGGATTCAAAGTGCACGGTAAGTTTCATTAATACATATTAGTACTATCCTATCACTCCCTACTTCTTGGTTAAATTTGTACACAATTTCACTTTTATATATACATCACGGTTCAACACTTAAATATTCACCATATCAACATGTCATGAATCAACACTATTTACAGGTATACTATGAACAAACCAGACTCAAAGTGCAAAAAAACCTATGCGAACTAAGCATTGATTTATCTTTCTAGACCCTTTAGGTAAAATAACAAACAAAAACAGAATGCAAATAGTAACAACACGAACATCTCTATCAAACCAGTTTTTCCTCCTTAAAATTTACAATTTACTTTGGCGACAACTGCGAATACCCAAAATTTATATCAAAACTGCGACATACTTTATACTGTCAAATCTCACTGCAAATCACTCAGACATTATGCATTAGGACCCACTAAGTTAAAATAACAACTGCTAAGGACTCAAAGAAGAAAATACTCGCTTCAAATATAACTAGTTAATCTCAAAATTACTTCAATTAAAAAACACTGTCAATACATTTCTTAAGAACACTCACCAAACAACTCAAGTAATTAATTATCCCTATTTACTCATTTCACAATACTCTAAGACCAGTACACTTGCAATAAATTAAACTTCATGAGACTATACTTACACTACCAAACAAAAATATTCAAAAGCATCTCCTAAACAACTACTTGAAGCTAAATTAGTTCCCACTAGCAATTACCATAATTATCACTCAATCACTTAGGCTTTTTGAACTTTTCTGACAAAGTACAAACGTCACTAATAACTCAGACGGCTTATCTCATATAATCAGACCATGACACATACAAATGTAATTACAAAAAACAAACAAAAAAACTAGCGGCTCCTAAGAGAAAGGCTAAAGGAATCAGGAAAATAAAACCTATCGCAGGCTTTTCTCGCCTATGCATGACTGGGTGTATTTGTTTTCTTCTTTGACATGTCGCCATGTACACTCGAAGAAATATCAACAGTACCACGTTGGTCCACTTCTGAATGGAATTTTGCATCTAGTCGAGCTATCTATCAAGAGAATAATCCCTTAATTATCTCCTGACATCCCTTTAGTATGCTTACTCCAACATCGGGCTTATAACCTAAGTACACAACTTCCAACTCATTATTCCCAGAAATCCTACCACTACACGAAGAATCATTACTCGAAGAATCACTACACAAAGAATCACTTATTTACAGAAATACCACTCACTTATAACTCAGTACACTTACAGGACAATAATTATGTCAACAATCAAATTCCTCAGATCTGATGCATGCCTACTCACTAGCTCATTATTTTTGAGCTAATTAACATTCCTGCATGATTGATGTTGGAACTTAAGCCTACTGAGAGAAACTACTGCATAGCTTATGAAGTACACCTATGATGTATATTTGCCTAAGAATACTACCTCCAAGAAAGATTACAATGCATTATTATTAAGTTACTAGCCACTCATAAAGCACAAAAAAAAAAAAAAAAAAAAAAAAAATACACACAAAATAAAACACTGTATTAACTTCCTAATTAATTCAGAACTTGAGGAAGAAAAAAACAAACACAGTTTGAAAGAGTGTTCAGCTCAATAAGCTCCCTACTAGAATCACTTTATCGCCAATTCATTTCTGTTACTCCATTCGTCAACATTTAGAACCCTCATGAAATTTGGTTACCAAAAGAAATAATTTTTTTTTCATTCAAAATCAAGTATTTAAATAGGTTAATAATTCTCAACTGAAATTTAAATAACTAGCTCCTTTTCCACTACTATGCACAGAAAACAGATTCCTTTTTGAAGCGCGTTATTAATTAAAAAAACAACAACAAAAAAAACGCAAACTTTCAAGTTCGAAAATTCTTACATTTACAGGCGACCTCTTTGGTGGAAGAAAATTTCAAGATGGCTTACCTCGGCATCAAGGTGAGAAACAACTCATCATGAAGTACAAAAAAATATTAAGTTCATTTTTTTGGGGTGAAGGGATGACAGTCTGTTTCTAGCAATCATTCAATGTCTCTAATGATCACACGGAGAGCTCCAAAATTTCTCGGCTCCTGAAGTAGAACACGTTATCTCGGCGGCTAAGAAAGCAATTTCTTTCATCTTATTCTTTTTTCCTCGTCGCCTGGCTGGATGGTGTCACCCATTGCCACCCATGATTCTCCAAGTGGGGAACTTCCCTAGTTTTGAAAATGCATTCCTTCGCTGGCTGTTACAGGCATTAGGGTGACCATCAGCGAATTGGATGGCGGAACCAATTTGGTCCACTCGGCCTCAGGACAACAGAGATTTTTGTAATGGCCATCTTTTACAGCTCACAAAATGTTCGTAGGTTCACAAAGGGGATCAGCAGGCCCATTTTTCTTTACTTTGCTACACTTCTTTTTTACAAAGGAGCTGGCCAACCAAGCTGACAGGGACACCCTAGGCACCCCTAGCCAACAAGGCCGGCCTCTCTCTTTTCATGCAAGAACGCTGAGTTATCGGTACAAATGTAGAGCAGAGTATCAGCGAAAAAACGTCTTACAAGTGAGAAGTTTGACGAGAGAGTGTTTCTGACCTAGTAACCTAGAACTCACGCTTCTTGCAGGGTCACATGCTCATCTCCTGTGCTGCGGGCTCCACTAGCTCTGATTGGACGAAAGTACTGCCTCAGCACCACAGCCACCAAAATTCTGGGAATCCACAAAGGTCAGCAAAATACGCTGGTGTGACCTTTTATCTCAAAGTAACCTCCGCTGGTTGAAGTTGCTCTAAAATTAGAATTCTTGGAACCTGAACTTTCTCTCCTGAAATGATTTTCCCTAGTGAAGAAAGTAAAAAAAAAAAAAAATAAAATAAAATGTTGTGCTATTACACAACAAACTTTTCCTTCCTTTTTGAACTTTTAGCCTAGCTTGTCTTATAAACTTTACAGATTTTAGAATATATATATACACAGGAAGATAGATGAAAATATCATCTTACAAAACCAGCATTTCAAGTAGAAATGGATCGGAACAGAGAAAAAAAGTATTATAAAATCATTTGCTTTTTATATCTTGAAGTAGCTTTACTGCCGAAAAGTTATTGCATGATTTACACTTTTAGCTTTAATTTCACGCCCTCATATATACACATGAAAATCGCCTATCCTTATATCATACGCTGAGCTCATTTTGTGTGGTGTACAAAAAGGAAAGAGAAAAATATATAAAGATATGCATACAAATACTACCACAGAACAAGATAGATAACAAATGTGACGACAAAAATGATTTTTTTTCTCTCAATTAGAACCGCAACTCTGAAACCTTTATCGGAGCAATTTTTCCCCGAATGAAACAAATTAACAAACATTACTTCCCACTAGGATTGACATCATTTAAAACAATATGCAAGAAATCACATGTAAGTTTTAATCTCGGCACATCCAAAAATAGTGTTCGATCCCAGATCAACAAACCAAAGAACATACATGTACATATCATTCCCGCACTTCACTCAACATACACACACATGGCAAAAATATTCTAGCACTCAAAAAGGAATTTAGGAAAGGATAGGAGAAAGAGAATTTGAAGACTGAAATGGAAATTAAAGAATTTCATAACATTTTTCTTGACTTCCCAGGGAAAATGAACAGAAAACTTCAGAAGATATAGCAAATTGATTCAAGTTCCTTACTAAAATTTTCGAGGGTCGATGGTAAAAAACAAACAAAAGAACTGTGCATCATTCTCCCCCTTTTCCCCATCTTGTCCTGAAGGGAATCAAGATGCGTGATGGGAGCCTATTTTCCCTTCCGAAAATGAGATGGCCAGTCTCCTTTTCAGAAGCTGGAAAATGGCGACACATCAAAACTGGAAATAGCATGTTAGATAAACATGAAAGAGACAGACATCTGCTGCAGATAAATATTGTCTGATAAGAACATGGAGCACGTAAACAAGATGTGGATAGGTTACATTTTTGCTCTTTACGAAAAGAAATACTTGTATTCTGTAATTAAAAAATGCTGAGAAAATCATGGAATTAGCATTTCTAAATGTAAAATAAACAGAGGAAAAATAAAAAAAGATTTCTTTTTGAGGGAAAAAAACAACAACAAGAAACAGAGAAAAAAATCGTCAAGCATTGCTTTTAACAGGAAAAAGAACACCAAACAAATATCAAAAGAAGGTACATATTTCTATGACTATTTCAAAAGTAAGGTCTCTGATCTTAAAAGAAAATCCACCAACTCAAACAGCAATCACTAAGTCATTAAAAATCCCTGTATTAACTGTAAACAAGGTAATAAACAAAGATTTGAATCTGAAAAAAATATTCACTGCCTTTTGTCCAGGCAAGTGGCTGAGCACAGAACATGATATAGACTTCTTTATGAAAATTACTTAGCCAGAGACAAATGGAAATTAATGTTGATTATTGATGAACTATGGATCTACCTAAGTGACTGTAACAAAAAAAAAAGGTCAATTTACTATAGAAAAACACTTGCAAACTTGGTTCCAAATCCAAAGAAAGTTTCAGCAAAGGATTCATGATTATTGCTGGTTTCTCATACAATGGGAAATTAAAGTTAAGAAAAGTTGAAAAGAATGTTAAAATCAATTTCACATATTACCAAAATAATGTTTTAACTCCTATCTTTAAAGAAGAAATGCCATTTCTTTATCTACAGAGCCTTTAAAGAGCAGAACTCCATCAGGATAAGGCTGCCAGTCGTGCATCTATATCTACCACTCTGTTTCTTAAAAAATTAAAAAGGAGAAGGGTATCAAGTCTATACTGTTTGCTCATATTCCTTCAAAGTCCCCTGATGTGTCACCAACTGATTATTGTGCCTGTGTGTGTGTGGGGAGTAGGTTCATAGCATAATCTAGAGAAAGTACTACCACATAGAACATTTAAGAAAAAAAACTCTGTAAATGGTGGCTGTTAGGCTGGAGAGCATCATATCATAAGGACTTAAGGCCTTTCCATTAGAACCAGCCCCTTCCTATCACAGATCTCTCTCCAAACTTGATTACATGGACAATGCAGCCACCTGACAGTGTTCCCTGGGCAAATGCCACATCCAAATATGTTCATCTAAATAAAGAGTGTGAAACGCGATATGCCACTTCACACAAATCTCTTCCACTCTTCTGTTGTCCACAAACAGTGAGTGAGATACCACTGCAGTCACCATCTGGCATTGCCTGGAGTAATACAGGGCTTATTTGTAGCTGACTTAGCATGGTAATTATGGGCATGCAGTTCCTGACACACTGTTCTGGTACAAATACCTGTTCCAGTGCATTGTTTGATATCTCCAGCCAGGTCTGCGGCAGAGGACATGGGTGCCTGCTTAACATTCCTCATTAACTTTCTCTTGGCATGATCACTCAATTCGTGCAGCCTGCTTGATTTTTAGTGGTACCATTTGCTTTCCAGTGATGGAGAATATCAGGAAAAGTGGATTTGGGAAATCCCAGAAGAGTTGCAATCCTACGCACTGATTGTTTACTCAGGTGGCATCCAAACACCACGCCCCTTTCAAAGTCCTTCAGTTCATCTCCACATGGCATAATCACTTTCAATGCAGTCTGACAGGTGTATGCCAATGTTTCCCTTCATATACTGCACTCAAAACCCTACACACATCTATCTGGCTCTCGAAATACACACTTATTTCGATATGTGGAAGTGTCCGAATACTTTTGTCTACATACTGTACCGAACTGAATATGGATCAAAAATAAATTATCAAATATATATAAATGAAACATGCTGGAGATGATGCTTAGGATGCCAAACAATAATTAGTTATACACAGATGTCAGGCAACTAGAAATCTGTGGTTACATGTTATCCATGCCTGCTGTCCAAAACTATGTTGTAGAACTATATATTCAATATTGCTTGAAAAATATTGTTGCTGGCTAATTATTAATTTGGGTACAGTATCAAGCAGACCCCTTAGAGTGTGAGTGTGTGTTTAACCCATACGTTCAATATGGTTAGAGATCAAACACATGTAATTTTTTTTTTTTTATAAAGAATATTTACCAAAAATTTCATAAGGTGTTGCAGTTCCAATATTTTCCCATCATATGCATTTTATACACCGACTAATATAAATACAATTCAGTACAGTGTTTTATGAAAGATAAAGCACATTTACTCACCAACCAAACAATGTTTTGGTTCATGTAATCTGGATCGGAAAGCAGTGTAATCAGAGGCAAAAATACAGAGTTAACCATGATTTCCTAAAATAACAGAAGGGAAAGATCAATGTAATTACAAAAATAAAAAAATTACCAAACTGGAAAGGCAGCACTCTTTATACATTTGCAATCAAACTAAAATTAACTTTGTGTTTTCTAAATTTTGATAAAAAAAAAAAAAAAAAAAAGTACTGAAACCGAGCATTTCCTATTTTGAACATTTATAATTACAAATTTTTACTGTACACTGAGCGAGTAACACGAAGTTAACAAATACTGTTGTATTACTCAAATTATCTAAAATTATTTTTCAAACCTTATGCTGACATATACAATAGTTATATACGCAGAACTTCTCTTCATTGAAATGAATACAATTAACGAATTTTAATTCAGTTGAGGAAATACTTCCTAATTTCTGTAATGAAAAGATAACACAAATGTATACAGACTTTGAATTTCCAAAATAATTTATACTGTATGATTAAGATTAACAGATTTAAAGGAAGTAAGTTCAGAATCCTTATGTAAACTTGACTTCACTCAAGCTATAGGTTTTTATAGATACACAAGAGGATGAAGAAGTACATCACCAATGACACCTCTAAACAATAAAAAAAAAAAATCTGAGGTACACGATGTCCATATCGTGAACTGACAAATGACATACAACATATAGCGGTCTTCCTACAAAGAAAGTAATGTAAGTGTATGTTTATCATATAAATCTATGCTTACAAAAAGTATCATTTTAGCATGTTAGATTTACCAAGACATTGTTTTATGTGTTTTTGACTTTATATCAATGAGACAAAAACAACTGTTATAAAGCTTAATGTTTTGGAAATGAAGAAGTTAAGGTGGATGTGTAGTGTCATCAGAAAGGACAAGAAAAAGGCTGAAGAAGGAGGATCCAAAACAGTACTGAGACAAGCCAAAGCTAAGCCCAGGCATGAATCAGGCTCCGGCTCTTTAATATTTACTACGATTTGGGCTCAGGCTCTGAATTTTTCTTTTCTTTCTTTTTTTTTTCTAAACTGTGATTTTATGATTTAGCATATGAGATTTTTATTACACTACCCAGTTGGTAAAGGGAATCTGTTGAAACCTGGGTCTGAGTGGTGAGTGAGAATTAGGGCAGTAGCAGATCTAAAAGCTCTCTTGGAGGGGGAAAGGGGGGGGCAGCTGTTGTCCTAGTAAAAAAAAAAAGACTTACTTGAAGGCACACACATCACTATAGACTTGCAGAGCAGCACCTTCCTGGCACCACAAGGCTTTTTAAACTATTCCATAAAAAAATTGTCTAAATTTTTAAATCACAAAGTGCGAATGAACTGAAAAGCCAGCACTATTTTCATGGAGTTCAATTGCCCACTTTTTGAAGAAGCCAATTTGATGCATTTTAAATCTCATGTCTGGATCATTCAAAATAAAGTTTAATATCATGTATTCAGTAAATGGTAGATTGCTATTTTGAATAGCTTCCGTAAAATAAATTTCTTGCATGTTACTGTCCTTGGTGACCAATGCATCTCACTCACTGATAAGTATATCTTACGAACAATTATAAACTTAAAATAATCAAGTCAAACAGTCTATTATTAGTGAGTGACGGTGAGATACATTGGTCGCCAAGGACAGTAACATGCAAAAAGTTATTTTATGGAAGCTATTCAAAATAGCAATCGACCATTTATTATATTTTGAAGTAGCATATTTTGAACTCAAATTATTTAGTAAATACATATATAAATCATCTCTTCAGGTGGGTTAATTTAATGGAACATTTTCCAGCTTGGAAATTTCTTTAGTTTTTGTTTGTGACCTAATCAAGGTATGTACAGCACTCTATCACGCACCTATATCACACACACTTCAAAAGTCTACCCCCACACAGTAACTTTCCTTACTCTCAATTGCCAATGATGCCAGACAATGTGGGGAAAAAAAAAAAAAAAGAAAAAGAAAACGGAACAAAGCTCACCCACTGCTTTTCATGATCAGTCAAAATCTCTGTTCAATTCGGTTCTCAACTCCATTTCTGAAACTCTAGTTTAGTTGTTTTTTTTCTTCCTTTTTTTTTTCAGCTGAAGCTACAACAGAACATCTCACCCCTAAATTTTCAGCAAATTTTAGTTATGAAAACTTTTACAAAAATCTGCAGATTTATTACTATAATTTTACAAAAATAAATGCATTAATTACTTAAATATTGGCCATTTAAATGAAAAAAATCTGCTCGGAGGGGGGGGATTACCCCAGTTGCCTCCTGGTAGATCCACTACTGGACTGGGTGGGATTATTTATTCCAGCCTTGAGGAACAAATGCCACTGGCCATGCATTAGTAGATTTCTGCAAAGAAAAAGCTCCTTCAAGAACTGTAGAATCAATGCCATCAAAATTTAATTTTGTATCCCCCACATAGAAGCTCCCAGATAGTTTTATTGAGTAATGTATGTGCAATGCAGCACAAACTAATTCAGCCTAATGACCCCCCACCTAAAGCATTTGTGGAGGAAATGAATGAGAACAGAAAATCATATGGATCTCCAAAGTTTCGTGAATGGCAGTCAGTAGATTTTAGGATGGAGTAGAATTAACTTCTTTATGTCATCCCACATAGGAGTAGTGGACTTGACTGGACTTCTCTGGGTAGGCAGTTGTTACTTTACCATTCTTTATGTTCCTTTTATGCTTGTTGATTCTAATTCTAAATGAATGTTTAGTCATTCAATGTAGTATTGCTTGGAGCTGTCCAGATATTGTAGAGGAATGGCATAAACACTGCCTCATTGAAAAGCTGAATTATGGTCTCCACTGTGACCCTCTGTTCTGACATTTTGATACAGAAGAGGCAGTGGGCATGTCGTACATCAATGCACTGTTTAATATTTCCTGGAGGATGCCCGTTTTCTGAAGCCTTGATACATGTGCAACAGATCACGCAGAAATCCCAAACATTCTGCAGTTGTGGAGATCATGCAATCCATCTTCCTTAAACCAACTATCTGATTACAATCAAACTCACTCAGTCTGCCATTTTTTACTCAACATTACAGTCACAGGTACGCTATACAGCAGGTAGATATCAGACATATTTATTTATTTATTAGGCTGGCTGCATTATTTTGGCAGTAGCTGCTTTAGGAGGATTTCACAAGAATGATGGGTTCTCAAGAAAGTCCCGAATGGCTGTATATGAAAGTGTAATTGTTCCTACTCTGTGTACAGCAGAAAAGAAGCAGGAATCGCTTGTGTGCTGGAGAGATGAGTTACAGGGAATTGTGGGAATGAAGATGTGTTGCAGCTGTGTAATGTGAGGCAAAATGTTGTTAGTAAGGTGGAGACTAATATTCTTAGGTGGTGTGGCCACAGAGATGTAGTTCTAAATAAAAAAGTGCCTTAGCGGTAAACGCACATGTAAAAATACTCTCAAAATTTTCAAAATCTGATTCGTTGTTTTTATTATTTATTTTTAAATTTTCATTATTAATTATCTATATCAATTTATATGAAAACTGCATAATCTGAGCAATTTTAAATAACTGGAAGAATGTAACATCAGAAACATATGCTAAGGTTATAAATTTTTTATTTAAATATGGTTCTGTGTCGTTCTATAGGATTTCAAGTATCATTGGGAATGTTTGTGACTTAACAGAGTAACATCAAATCATCATGACTAATGCACTGCTTTTACTAAGATTATGTAGTACACGTGGAAGATTTTGTGTTGCCCGTAAGGAGTCAAGAGAGTGAACTTAGGGGATTACTTTTATTGGAGCCAATACCGGTGGCGAATTGTTTAGTACAAATGTCCATCACTACAGTTTTCTCTCTGAGCACTACGATCTTAACCTCACGAACTAGCCATCTCCTAGAAATTTATTTTGACTGCTGCCTAATCAAAGTAGTTCACATTGTCTTTGTGGTAGAATCTTATAATTTGTGGGACACTCTACAGCGTTATCTAACTGTGTTGATCAATCTAAAAAGTACTTTTTGTTTGTTTGTTTGTTTCTGGGTTTAACAACTACCATGGTCAACTCTTGTGATTATAAGCAGTCGCCCGTCCCTGATTTCAGGTCAGTTGTTCTAGGAAAGAGACAGATCTAGCACCATCGGCTATGCACACCACCCATGACTCATCACGGGTTGGGACTCAATCTTAGCTCGGAAGAATGGTCAGAAGCCTGCGCCTCAGACCACTGTGCCACCGGAGCAGTCATTTCTATAGTACGAACATTCGGTTAAGATACGAGTATGTTTGCATACAGAATATGGTTGTCTCTATTTTTGCATACATGATAATTTAAAACATTTCAATTTACTTCCGATATTGGAGGTTATATTATTTAACGTGCATTAATGCATTTGCATTTTTGAACTTCACTTTTAGTTGGTAAAGTTCGATGAACATTTACCGCACATGGGGCTTGGCTTTCAATTCATATTTCCGTTATGTGGATGCGGCACGGGGTTTTTCATTTGGCCACGGGTCCGCTTCTATTTTTTTTTTTTCCCGTTGGAATTTACTTTGCCTCATCACCAAATGAGTTTTTTTCCTTTGTTGCATCCCCTCATTTACTTCAATATTTATTCATAACCCTAGTACTTTCGGTAATACTCCTTTACCGTCTTCGAGGGGACGTTTTGCTCCGACTAGCACGGACCGTGTCAGCTGGGCATTTCAGTGGTTCTCGCGGGCTGCTTCTGTCATCGGCTATCGCTTCTTCTTGGGCGTTGTGGCGCCATCTCTTGTTGGTCAGTGATCTCATTTTTCGAACTTTTTCATTTTTTTGCTCAATTTTAATTAAATTTCTCCAGCTGTTTCTCAAATTATTAGGGTCATTATGGTTGCAAACTTTTGTCCTATTTTTTTCAATCATTACCGACTCTGCTATTCTGAGGTGTTTTTCGGATTTACAGCTTTTAATGATTTTTATATTTTCGAATTTAGGATATTTTTGGTTATCCAGACAGTATTGAATAAGTGCTGTTTTTCTTCTTTTTTCTGCCAGTTTTTTACGTGTTGTTTTAATCTGTGTTTAAGCTTATTTTTGGTACTTCCTATATAAGCCATTGGAGGATTTTCAGAAATCAAATACATAAAAAAAAAATTGCAGGCAGCTTTGGTTATCCTAACCATTTAATAAAAAAATGGGACACAGAAGTAATAAAGAAAATAAAAAATAATGCTGTAGTAAATAAAAAAGAAGTCAAATATTTAAATGGTTTTCCTTACATTAAAGGTACTACCAATGAAATTAATAATATTTGTAAAAAGCATAACATTCAAATTGGAGGAAAAGTAAATACCATCAAAAATATAGTAATAAAAAATAATGAAAAAATAAAAATGTTAGAAAAAGCAGGTATTTACTCAATTCCTATTACTGAAAATCCTCCAATGGCTTATATAGGAAGTACCAAAAATAAGCTTAAACACAGATTAAAACAACACGTAAAAAACTGGCAGAACAAAGAAGAAAAACAGCACTTATTCAATACTGTCTGGATAACCAAAAATATCCTAAATTCGAAAATATAAAAATCATTAAAAGCTGTAAATCCGAAAAACACCTCAGAATAGCAGAGTCGGTAATGATTGAAAAAAATAGGACAAAAGTTTGCAACCATAATGACCCTAATAATTTGAGAAACAGCTGGAGAAATTTAATTAAAATTGAGCAAAAAAATGAAAAAGTTCGAAAAATGAGATCACTGACCAACAAGAGATGGCGCCACAACGCCCAAGAAGAAGCGATAGCCGATGACAGAAGCAGCCCGCGAGAACCACCGAAATGCCCAGCTGACACGGTCTGTGCTAGTCGGAGCAAAACGTCCCCTCGAAGACGGTAAAGGAGTATTACCGAAAGTACTAGGGTTATGAATAAATATTGAAGTAAATGAGGATGCAGCAAAGGAAAAAAAAACTCATTTGGTGATGAGGCAAAATAAATTCCAACGGGAAAAAAAAAAAAAGAAGCGGACCCGTGGCCAAATGAAAACCCCCGTGCCGCATCCACATAACGGAAATATGAATTGAAAGCCAAGCCCCACGTGCGGTAAGTGTTCATCGAACTTTACCAACTAAAAGTGAAGTTCAAAAATGCAAATTTAAAACAGTTCCTTTGCCCAGATTCTCTTGCCGTGTAACCACGAAAAGTGCCTTAGTGGTGCTAAGCCTAAAAAATAGTGCCTTCGCACCGCTAAGGTGAGCTAAGCCCCTTCTACATCACTGTGTGGCCATGTTGAAAGAATGAGTGATGAGACGCTTATTAAGAGATTTTTTTCAGCCCATGTGGCATGGAAGAAAGGCAGAGGAAGGCAAAGAAAATCATGGGAGGACCAGATTTAGGAATGTCTGCATGAGAAAAAGGTTATGAGCATGCAGTACAAAAGGTCTAGTGTGTGTGTCATGTGATGGATGTCAGTGAAGCTTGAGCTGAGATCACTGTAAATGGAGATGAGCGATACTGCAACAGTAAGTAAATTCTAGTTCCATCAGTTAAACATTTATATGGCAGATTATCTTCCTTTGCGGAGCTAACTTCTGAATCTCTGACAACAGCTCAGTGATATACATATGTATATGCATGTACTCTTGTGGCAGGAAAGAGCAGGTTTGTGGATGGGTGCAGTGTGTATAAGAAATTGCATTTCCAGTGTATAACATACAAACAGAATGAAAAAATAAATTCAAGTACGGGTACATAAATAATTATATGTATCGTATGACTTATATCCACAACCAAACACAATGTAATCAAGAAAACTTACTCTTAAAAAGTACCTAAATAGTTTGTTTTTAAAATCTTCTGGTGGGAGGAGCAGGTACAAAAGGACATCACTCACATACTGTAAATATCCTAAAACATGAAAACCATAAGAAAAGCAATTATTTTGCCATTCTGCTCAATACTTCTATTAAACAAAAAAATCTTTCAGAAAAGAACAACATATATTTCATAAAAACTGACTATCAAATAGAAAAGTATCACAGTACTGAATAATGTACATTAACCTTACGCTTGGATATCACAAAACCATTAGCATTCCTAGTAATGAAATTAATATATGTACACCCTGCAGCAGAATCACAGCAACAGACTACGTACATTGCAGATTTATTTTGGTCTTGCAGACAAAACGTGATATCCCCAGAATCCTATTAAATCCTCTTGTAGACTCCCAATAATGAATGCAAGTCTTCCGTCTTTCAAAATTTCCAAAAACGGAAGTTAGATTGAATGAAGATTTCTCCTGTACTCGTAATTTTTTTGCTCGAGATGTTCTCTCAATGTTTTGAGAAAGGATTGTCCAGTATTTTGTTAAATATAATTTTATTGCACAAATATTTGTTTGTCAGTTTGAAAATGGAGGCAACAATTTCCGAAAATGGAAGTTAGACGGAGCCCTGCAATCTTAAATTCTTTTCTTGCAATGTTCCATCTACCCAGTATGGTCATTATACATCATTTTCTTTGATAAGTGTTTGTATTTAAGATTGGAAATGGAGGAAAATTTTCCCCAAACGAGTATTAGACACAGCAAAAATTCTCTCGTAATTGTGAAATAGAGGCAAAATCTTTTGAAAAAAATGGAAGCTAAAGGGAGCTAAGACTTCTCTTGTAACCCCCCCCGTCCAGCTGTTTTTCTGCACTGTATTATTGTTTAATCATCATTTAATTACATGAATGTTTGTATTTGAAATTCAAAATGGAGAAAGATTTCCCAAAAACTGAAGTAGGACAGAGCGAAGATTTCTCCTGTAATAAAATTTTTTACTAGGGATTCCTCTGTCCTTCATTGTTGTTAAATATAATTTTATTCCATAAATCGATGTGTTTCAGCTTGAAAATTGTGGCAAGATTCTAGGTACAGAGGGCTGGAGTGTTCTTGATCCTAGTTATCATCGCAGTTGCTGTAGTACCCGCGTTAGACATTTTTTTTTTTGGTTGAAGAAATATATGGTGGTCAGTTCTTTTCTCTCTTTTTTAAAATTCTTATCAGTGCAAATTTTTATAGTTTTTCGCATCCAGTAGTTATTTTGCCTAGTTACCACCTGAAGAATGTTTTGTGGTGCCATGTTAACTGTCACAGATTGACCAGGAACTTTCTGCTATAGGGCATGTACATAAATTTTTGCAGGCAAGGTAACTTAGTAATGCATATCACAAACTGACAGATAATCTACATAATTTTGAATTCCATAATAACACAGTTCAATGAAGAATACACAAGTTTCCATACATTTCTTTAATCAAATACATGTTTTATTGTTCACCTGCTAATAGAGACTTATACAAGAAGCTTACAAATACTAATAACATATTAAATTATCACTCAGATCACCCTAAGTATATCAAGAGAAATGTGCCCACTACAATTTAAAGAAAAAAATAGTAAAGCTGAATTCATCTTCAGAAGCTAAAGAAAAACATAAAAACAATAAATTAAAATCCATCTTATTAGAAAATAATTACCCATCAAAAGAAATACATAAACTTTTGGATGAGAATTCTATTAGGAGAAGAACAAGTACTACTATAAAAAATAAAGAAAAAAATTATTCCCAAAAAGAGTCACTTACCACAAAGGACTTTTTGAGAAACTAAAGAAAATAAGCATTAACTATGAAATTAGGTTAGCTCGAGATTTAAACTATAAAATTAAACATTACTTACCATCCCTAAAACAAAGAGAAAGAAATACTTTACTCCTGGAAGAAGTCATTTATAAAATAAACTGTTCATGTGGTTTATCATACATAGGAGAAACAGGACTAGGAGTAACCTCCAGAATTAATGAACATAAAAAGCAGCAGTAAGAAACATTTCCAATAAACCAGGATTAAATAGGCACATATAACAAACTTGCTGCAAGATGGACTGGAACTCCTTAAAAATTATCAAGCACCAATCACATTCAATTATTTGAAAATTAGAAGACTTCTTGGAAATTTACATGGCATAAGGTGGCAACATCAATGACCATACTGGATAGCAAATCAAACAGACTTAGTCACCAAACCTGTGGAAGAAGTATGACACAGGAACTCCTGATGATGATCTGTTGTATAGATCAAAAATTTGAGAGGTAATGTACCTAAAAAATTTATACTCTATAATTCCTGTTAAATTTTTCATTACTGAAAGGGGGAAAGTTTAACATCCAATCTGACAGTGAAATCCAAACAAGTTATTACAGCACATATTGTTTTTCCTCTTTTTTTCTTTAATATTAAATTTCAAATGTGTAAAGCAAGAGCAATTTATTTCCATTTCATGATCTCTTAAATTGTTAGCTAATCTACTGAATTTATATGCACAGCATTTTCCATCAGATCTGAGCAATCTAGATTCTCCCCACTCTCTTAGATTTTTTACACTTGTTACAGGACAACACATTTGAAGTAGCTTCATTCACAAATTTTTGACAACTTTCTGCATTTCAGACTTGTTTTGAAACCTTTTCAGTTATTTGTTGATTCCAAATTTGAAAAACAACATTTTATTGAAAGAAAAGATGATGAAAATGTATTTTTCTTTATTATACAAAAAAAAGCTAGATTTTCTCAAAAAGTTGTGTTTTTTTTTATCAAAATGAAAAATCAGATTTCATACGACTAACATGCTATTTTCCTTATGAATACCAGTATTTGTTGCTTTTGATATATTATTTTATGATTTGCAGTGATTATTGTTCACTTTTTGCTTAAAATGGAATGCCACTCGGTTTTAAACTTGTACTCAGTACCTAAATAGGTATGGGAAAGAAACAACTTTCAAAATTTCCAATGACGAATAATTTACAAATTTCTTTTTCACTTTTTTTTTTCTACAGCTCAGTAGTAGTGTCATAATTCAATGGGTTAAGTTCCTGATCTTCAATGATTTTATCAGATTCTATGCCACTTAAAAAAAATATGGCATACTTAATCTAAGCAGCTAATTACGAATCTTGTGTTTCTGCTTTGGGCACTGATGTGCCTCAAATTTTAAAGAAATGCTCTTTCTTACAGAAAACTGCTGTTTCATCTTCAGAATATTTCTCATGGTTATGTGGTTGGGATGCAGGTCTTTATGTGACTTATGGGATAATTTCACGTTCTGGAATAACACAAGGCAGTAGTTCAAATTCCCTAATAATGCAAGACATTTTGTTTTCTTTTGCTACATGCCACAACCTTCTCTGATGTCAAAACCCTAAAATAATTATAGATAACCAACACACTTCTAGAGGTGTTCATATAAACTGAACAGTTTTCATTTTGCCACAACTAGTTGCATTTTTTAGAACACAGGAGTTTTAAGGTGGCACACAGAATAGTAGTTGCCTTGCTTACTGTTCAGCATGCATCATTAACAATAGAAAACTAGAGCGAGAATCAAACACACATCTCCCAATTTCTGTTCGAGCCTGCTATCTGTTACAACAGAAATCTGCTTAAATGGAAATTGGGAGATGTGAGTTCAATTCCTGCTCCAGTGCAATGTACTTTTCAAGTTTTCTAATGTTACATGTTGAACAGTAAGTAAGGCAATGGCTATCTGTTTGCCACCTAAAAATATTGTAGTTGTTCCATGTATTTGCAAAGAATATTTCTTTCACAATCTCCATTTTTAGAAAAGATTTCCACACAGAAATATCTAAAGTCTTAAATGAAATTTTTCAGGGAAAGCTACTTCACCTTTTTTTACAATCAACTGTGTGATAATGTTCAATTTAAGGTCAGTTCTCTTGCAAACATAAGAGAGACAGAAATACCACTTAAGAATTAATTAAAGGAACATAAATCAGTTATTAAAAATGTGACTGATGAAAACTAGATCAGATTGACTCATAAGAAAAACTGGAATCCAGTAAAAATCTTTAGTACACAGACAGATGTCAGGAAGTAGCTAAAAGGTTGGAAATTGAGAAGAAATTAGGAATAATCATCAAATGAATATATTTGCTGATCAGTGGACCTTTCCTTAAGAATGGCTGCACAACTTTGAAACTGCAGTTCACCTAGATGAGACAGATCTCAAGTTTTCCAAATGTTTTTTTAGGAAAAAACATGAATAACTTCTTAAAATTCATAATTAATTTCCACAAATACATAATAGCTACACAAACTCATTTCTCTTGGCAAAGAAATATCATAACTTCATTCCCCTGGTAAAATTTTAATTAATTTGCAGAATTCGCCATAAAAATTCCATACTGAAAGTTATTGCTTTAAAAATGTCTAATCAAAAATATGCAATACAAATTTATTTTAAGTAGACTCACCAATGAACCTAGAACAAAAGTGTTACTTGAAAAAAACCTAGTGAATATCTTAGCATTACAAAACACATGACTAACTCTAGAATTTAAATATAAGAAAAACTTTCAAATTATTTTAATTGAGCTTTAATAGAGATGAATTCTTGCTTACATAAAAATAATTTTCAAGCTTTTAAAACTCAAAAATCTGACAAATAAAAATTCAGCTCTATGAAAACTCATTTAAAATATGTGAAAAACTATTCAACTTAATTAAGATTATTCTCAAAGATCATATTGAAATAAATGCAAACATTTAAAAGTATGTTTAGTGAATACACTTACTTTTCTCATGTTCCTCTGAAGTACAAACAGTACCACGACACAAATCCTTTTCCATACTCAATTCCAGATCAAAAAAAATAGCATCCATACTTCGTTGCATTGTAGAGCCTACAAAACCACAACATATGTTTGGACAATTCAGTTTACAAAAATAATCCAAAAAGTATCATTTGAACTGTATATACTATATAGTACAGTGTATTAAAGTCAGGTGATGCGTAACATCACAGCCTCTCCTTGACAAATGTCAACCCCGCCTTCTCGTGGTGCATCCTGTTCCCACTAAAGGGGCTCTGACGACCGCCAATAGCGGTATAACTATACCATCGGGATCAGAGGAAATGCTATCCCACACTCACCAACCCGCTTGGCCAGCGTGGTGAGTTATGGCCAAACACCTCCAAAATGACTCTACAACTTAAATCTTGGCCCTCAGTCTCCGGCAGCTGGAATGTACCTGGCCAAGGCAGCGGCCAGTGCGACATGAAGGCAGAGGGTGCTAAGAATCCCCGGAGGACCGGACTAGGCTGCCATTTGATGCTGACCTTGGCAACGTACAATGGACGCTCCCTATCTTCTGATTCAAGGCTTCTTGAATTGGAAGAGGAACTACAAAGGATCAAGTGGGACATCGTGGGGCTAAGTGAGGTAAGCAGAAAAGGAGAAGATCTCATCGAACTGAAAAGTGGACATCTCTTCTACTATCGTGGGACAGATACTGGCAGAACTAGTGGTGTTGGATTTATAATAAACAAGAAACTGAAGGATAAAGTGGTAGAAGTTGAAAGTTCCTCTGACAGAGCTGCACGACTCATTATCCAACTATCGAGAAGATACCAGGCTCAGATTATTCAAACTTATGCACCCACCACAAGTCATCCTGAAGAAGAAATTGAAGAATTTTATGAGGAAATTCGTCATCTAAATAATAAAGGTAAGCAGCACTTGAAGATAATTATGGGAGATTTCAATGCAAAAATAGGGCAACGGCAACAGAATGAAACTTCAGTAGGTAAATTCGGTCACGGCAACAGAAACCAGCGTGGAAATACTCTCGTTGAGTTTGCAGAGGCAGAAGGATTTTTCATCTTGAACTCCTTTTTCAAGAAAAAGCCACACAGGAAATGGACATGGAGACATCCAATTGGGACGACAAGTGAAATTGATTTTATTATGTGTAACAAAAAATTCGTCATCGAAGACTGCAGTGTGCTGAACAAGTTCAACACAGGTAGTGACCATAGATTGGTGAGATGTAAGATGCACCTCAACACTAAACTGGAACGTGGCAAGCTCATAAGACAAACAAAATGTATTGACATAACCAACCTTAAAAAACACCATAATACTTTCAAGTTGGAACTGAAGAACAGATTCTCTGCTTTAGAAGGCCTAACATCGGAAGAAGTGGATATTTCGGAAGTTAACAGAAAAGTAACCAAAGCTCTAATGGAAACAGCAACAAAATTAGCTGGGTCTAAGAACAAGTTGCATGTGAACAAATTATCAGGAAAAACCAAAATGTTGATGCAAAAAAGAAGAGAGATGAGGACAACTAAAGAAGATGTGACTTCCAAAGTGGAATATATAGAGCTATGCAAGACAGTAAGAAAAAGTATCACTGAAGACGTAAGGAAATTCAACTGTGAGCTAGTGAGGAAAGCAATTGAAAACAACCAAAGCCTAAAGATAGCAAAGGGACATCTCAGTAAGGGAAGAAAACAGATTATGGCTCTGAGAAAAGAAGATGGTTCTATAACAAGAAATAGAGGCGAAATTTTGACAAGAGTGAAAGATTTCTACTCCAAATTATATGAAAGGGATGATACATGTACTCCAGACATCATGAAAGGTACAAGTACCAGAGTTCTTCCAGTCCTCCCAGCAGAAGTTGCACATGCAATCAAGAACATGAAGCAGGGGAAAGCTCCAGGAGGAGATGGAATTACTGTAGACATCATACAAGAAGCAAGTGGAGAAATCGAAACAGTACTCGCCCAAATTTTCACTCGATGCCTTAATGAAGGGAAGATTCCTGAGGATTGGAACAATGCTACAATGATCCTGCTACATAAAAAAGGTGACATTGAGGATCTCAGGAACTACGGACCTATCAGCCTCCTATCAGTGGTTTATAAAATCTTCACTAAAGTTCTTTCACACCGCTTGAAGGTAACACTGGACATGGCTCAACCGAGAGAACAAGCTGGATTCAGGAGTGGCTACAGCACAATAGATCATATCCACGTACTGAGAGAACTAATTGAAAGAGCGAGGGAATATGAACTTCCATTGTGCATGGCTTTTATCGATTATGAAAAAGCCTTTGATTCGGTGAAACCATCAGCAGTTACCACGGCTCTGAAATCCTGCGGTATTGAAGATGCATACATTAATATTATTAATAACATCTATCAAAATGCAAGTGCAAAGATTCGGCTGTTTGAAAATACAACACACATAAAAATTGGAAAGGGAGTGAGACAAGGTGACACCATATCTCCGAAGCTCTTTAATGCCACATTGGAAAATGTCTTTCAATCACTGAACTGGGAAAACAAAGGGATAAAGATTAATGGAGATTATCTAACCCACCTTCGTTTTGCTGATGACGTAGTCATTTTTTGCAACTACCCCATCAGAGCTGCAGAGTATGATCCAGGAACTTGCTGACAAGAGTAAAGAAGTGGGATTAAAAATGAACTTTCAGAAGACAAAAGTGATGTTCAATGCTTTTACAAGAAATGAAGATTTATCGATTGATGGAGAAAACTGGAGGTAACAGATACGTATGTTTATCTTGGACAGCAGATATCAAATGAGGGTCACATTGATGAAGAAATTAATCGGCGTACAAAACTTGCCTGGAGAGCTTTTGGAAGAAACAGCATAATTTTCAAGAGCAATATACCATTATGTCTTAAAAGAAAAGTGTTTGATCAATGCATCCTTCCAGTGCTTACGTATGGTGCAGAGACGTGGACCTTAACTAAAAGAGACATACAAAAGCTGCAGACAACTCAAAGAAGCATGGAGAGGTGCATGCTTGGTATAACCAGGAGAGATAAGAAGAGGAACTCGTGGATCCGAAAAATGACGAGAGTGGAAGACATCATGATCAGAGTTAAATCCCTGAAATGGCAATGGGCTGGACATACTGCCAGAAGGACAGACCATAGATGGACAGCCGAAATTTTAGATTGGATTCCAAGGGACAGGAAAAGACCCAGAAAAAGACCACATGGGAGATGGGTGGATGAAATTCGTAAATATGCGGGAGTGACATGGAGGAGACTGGCACAAGACAAACCGTTGTGGAGGAAACTTGGGGAGACCTTCGTCCAGCAGTGGATTGATAATGGTTGACAATGATGATGATGATTAAACATTTAAAAATATACCTTCACAAGGTAAACAACAGCTATGGCAAAGGAATAACTTTTCTGTTGTCAGAAACAAACTGGTAGTAATTCCAAGTTTGCCTGGCATTGCCCTCAGTTGCACAAAACATGAAAAAATAAAATAAAATGATAAAAAATAAATAAAAAAGGTTCCTTATTTATTTGCATGGTTGTATGACTTTGGAGGCAGTGCCAGGCAGTACGAAGGCAGTACGTGTTTCATTATTTTCGCAGTATGAAGGCAGTATGTTTTTCATTATTTTCGCAGTATGTTTTTCATTTCATGCTTTATTCCCACAACTTATTGATTTTGATACTTTGCTTCATATATATGTTGGTTTGCTGCATCTTGTATATTGCAGTTCTTTGGATGTTTTTTTCCTATTGTGTTTTAACCTGTGTGTGTGTATGAGCGTGTGTGTGTTATGAGTTTATCACATATTTTCTGTTAATATTTCTGCATTTATGGCAGATCCATCTTGAAATGCAAACAGGAAAATTCTTTTGGGATTGAAATGGTAATCATCCATAAGCGTTTCAGTGCATTTTCCAAATGATACATGCGCATAGCTTTTTTCTGCCAACCTACAGACAGATAAGATTATATAAATGCACATTTGTACTTCCTTTCTCTTTTTTCGGGAGGATAACTTGAACAGATTCTGGGATTAGATCCACCTTGATCATATTTTTTGCTTGACAGCAGTAATGCACACTGGTTTCCTTAAATTATGAAAAAAAAAGAAAGAAGGAAAAAGAAAGGAAAAAAAAAAAAAAGAAAAATTGCCACAACTCAAAAAACACATAAAGAAATGCTATGAAATTTGGTGAAAACCTGTATCATATTGTACATTGGAGAAAGACCCCAAAATAATATGTAAGAAACACTTCATTCTGACAAAAATGACCACTACAGAACCAGGTGAAAAATAAGGTGTCAAAATGAAATTAACAAAGTAACTCAATAGGGAGTGCAGTCACCCCTAACAGCAAAGCAGACCTCACAGCGACGTTTCATGCTTTTGGTAATGGTGTCTAGGAGCTCAGTAGGTAGCAATGACCATTGTTCATGCAAAGCTCATCTGAGTCCTTCACGTTTTGCCGAGGAAGGTTGAGGGCAGCAAAACATTTCCTTACAGCATCCGAGATATGCTTGATTGGACTTAGGTTGGGAGAGCTGGCTGGCCAGTCCACACAGGCGATGATCTCCTTATGAAGATATTATTCTACCAGCATTGCTTGGTGGAGATGACCATTATAGTCTTGTAGGTGAAGTAAAGCTTCTATGGTACCTGCATAAAGGAGAACATAGGGCTCCAGATATCATCCTACACTGAGCATTCATGGTTCCTCTTGGAAGCACATAAAGCTCTGCACATCCACCTAACAAGACGTTACCCCAAACCAGCATGCTACCACTGCAAGTGTCTCTTTCACATCACAGAGAGATGTCAGCATGTTCCTAATTTTCTCCAGAACAAAGCATGCCTGGACATTGGCAGAAAGGCCATTGAAGGCCTTTAATGTTAGGCTCTTGCATGTAATATGATGAATACAATAATGAAGAAAATATTTTCACGCACAATTTATTATGCATATAACTTTAAAGATTAGTGAGATATTTCGGCTGAAATATAAGACTTGTTCACACTAGTAGCAAGTATTCATGTGGTTGACATCGTTTATGTAGCTGTTGCCAGTAGAGATTTCCAAATAATTGGAATAATGAAGGGTGCGTCCGAATTACATGAATTTTACTCTTAAAAACTATTGTAATTAGAAGAGCAAAAAAACTATTGTAATTTGGATGCACCCTTCATTATTCCAATTGAAGGGTGCATCCGAATTACAAGAATTTTACTCTTAAAAATTGCTCTGAAAAGCACACCTGGACTTTTCTGTGAATATTACTGACAAACTCTATTGGTTTGCAGTTCAATTGGGCAAAGTTTTACTCAACTGAGATGCTCCTCACTCCCCCCAGTGATGTGGGTTAAGATGATATGCAGAATGCTGGTCACTAAGATAAACACCTCCTAAGTTAAGCTCTCCACGCAGATACCACAGTTTCTGTAGCCGCACCCAGGGAAGATCGCAACTATACCATCCTGTTCCTCCATGTAGTTAATTGAAAAAGCTGATTATGTATTTTGAAATTGTCTCCACAGTCTGTGGAACCACAGGATTGACATGCAGCCTGTAATTCGAAGAGTAGCAAGCTGCAGCTTCCACCTGACCTCGGCCGGCCCCTAGTTTTCCCGAAAACTCTCCACCTCAGTTCATCTGTTAAATCTCAAAATCAAAATCCTTTCTTTACATTTTGCAAACAATGTGACACATGCCTCCACAACAGCCCCTTTTTTACTGCAACTCATTTGCATAAACTGATACCGTCGCCACTCATTGGCATACAATACCCTGCACTGCATTACATTTCACGCCGTATGTCCACATTTTGCACATTTCCGACTCTTCTTTCACAAATAATAATGATTTCTCTGTTTATTTTTTCCCTAAATTTATGGAAACCAATGCATTAGGTTGGTGCTGATGAAATGTTCGAAATGAAAGCACCACCCACAAACCTTTATAACAATAGGAAGCACCTTCCTTGCTAATCAAAGTAGTTCCACTCTCCATCGACACACTTCTGCCAAAGGGTTACAAGGCTGGGGATCCAATGGCGATAAAACGCGGGAGTTTGCAAGACAAAGAAAGTGGCAATGGTCTGACACACAGCTTGGTTCCATAGTCCAACTGGTGAAATGTCCTTTGAAAGACATGTAAGCAAGCATTGTTATGCAACAGAAAGACCCCATGCCTGTTGATCAAAACTGGCTATTTGGTACCAAGATTTTTGTGCATCTGCTGCATTTCAGCATAAGAGTGGTCCGAATTGATGGTTTCACCTGGTTGGAAAAACGAATGATGGATCAAGATGGCAGCAGGCCACCATACGAGAATCAGCACTTTCCACGAGAGTAAGTGGTAGCTTTACAGAGTGCTTAGGTGGCTCCATCATACCCAATCACTGTTCCCGATTGCTTATGATTGTTATTGAGGACACACTTTTCATTGCAGGTTACAATATGATGCAGGAATCCTTCCCATCTGTGCCTGATGAAGAGAGAATTGCACACAGATATACCAACCTTCAAAATCTGAAAATCGGGAGATTCTTACAGCTCATAAAATAACATGAGCGCTATTTTTTTATCCACATTTTCCAGACATACGAACAATTTCCCGGAAGTAGTATTATTGGTCCACTAAAAGTTCTGGAGGGAGAAAAAAACAGAGTGAAAATTAACACACCTCTCCTACTGAAATTCGTTTTCAGGTACATCAATTCTGCAAGATAATGAAAACGTAAGATGGCCTGCATGTTGTCGTTTTTTATGAATAGAATAGCAGCCAACTGTTTTCCATTTCTTCTTTAGGTTGTGCAAAAAAGCAACAAAGAGCATCGCACTAACATCGCCTTTCATTACAAGGTGAAGAACTGTAATTACTTGTTTTTGTTGTTATGAATGAATGAGGTTATTGAGGAGATGAATAAGAATAGACTGGATGTGCTGTGTGTAAGTGAAACCAAAAAAAAAAAAAAAAAAGGAAATTGGGGTAGAAGAAGTGAATGGCACAGTGAGTGTGTGGTCTGGAGTATTGGAAAATGTGAGAGGACAAGCTGGTGTAGGTGTGATTTTAAGTGAAAAGATGAAGAACACTTGATTCACTATAGTTGCGTAAGTGAGAGAATTCTCTGGATTCATTTGAAAGTGAAACTTCAGAGAATCTTAATTATTGTAGTGCATGCTCTTTGTGACTCTGAACCTTCCGATAAGAAGGAAGATTTCTGGAATGAGCTAAAAGCTGTTTTGAGCCAGTTTGGTGCTAAAGAAAAAGTTATAATAGCAGGGGATTTCAATGCTAGAGTAGGTGTGCAGAATGTAATTTCTGACAATGTTCTGGATAAGTTTAACGATCCTTGTGTGAATGATAAAGGTGAAAGATTAATTTAACTCTGCATTGAGAATGGTTTGTGTGTATCTAATACATTTTTCAACCACACGTATATCCACACATATACTTGAGAAAATCGTACTCTTGGTCAAAAGAGTGCGATAGATTTTGTTGTCTGCGATCAGCGTTTGAAATACTTAGTTGTTGACACCCGTATGATGAGAGGTGCAGATGTTGGTTCTGATCATTACCTGGTAGTGTCACGAGTGAAACTTAATGTTGGTTGGAGGAAAAGGATTTGGAAGAGACCCAGGATAGAAAGAATAAAGGTTCATTGAAGATCATCAGCGTTATTCTGACTTACTCAGAGAACGACTGAAAAAGCTGAAGTCTGGTGAGAGGGATGTAGAAAAGAAGTGGGAATGTTTCAAGAACTGTGTTGTCACTGCTGCTAAAGAGGTCTGTGACACCACAATAGTGGGTAACAATAGAGGTGATGCTTGGTGGAATAATGAGATTGAAGAGGCAGAAAAGAGAAAGAAGGAAGCCTATTTGGGGATGTTGCAAGGTAGAGTTTCTGTGGATGAATATCGCTCAAAGAAGTGTGAAGCTGCTTAAGCTGGTTTGCCAGAGTAGGGCAAAAGATAGGAAGGAGAAGGTGAAAAGGCATGAATTTGCTTTTTGGAAAGATGGGAAGTCTTTCTGGAAGTACATGAGACTCAGGAAAAATAGGGGAAACAAACTTGTAAGTTCTGTGAAGAATGAGATCGGGGAAATGATATGGAAGCCCAATGAGTTAAGTGAAAGATGGGGTGAATATTTCTGCGAGTTATTAAATCAGGAAAGCAAAGATGATTCTGAGACAGACGCAGATGATGTCACAGTGAGGGATGGAAGCACAGGAGGGATCTCAAGAGAAGAAGTGTGTAAAGCTCTAAAATCTCTTCAGCATGGTAAGGCTCCGGGAGTTGATGGCATAACTGCCGAGATGTTGAAATATGGTGGCGACTCTATAATTGACTGGTTAACTGAAATTTCCCAGTTGTGCTGGGAGTTAGGAATGGTCCCATGGGATTGGAAGGATGCTATTATTGTTCCCTTGTATAAGAGAAAGAATGATCAGACTGAATGCAAGAACTATCGTGGTGTTAGCCTACTAAGTGTGCCAGGGAAAGTGTTTGGTAAGGTTGTTATTGAAAAAGTACGGGGTCTTACATCAGAGAAAGTGTGGGATGTTCAAAGTGGTTTTATACCTGGTAAAGGCCGCACTAACCAGATTTTTGCATTACACATGATGATTGAAAAGTATCTGGCTGTTGGTGAGAAAGTTTTTGCTGCCTTCATAGATTTAGAGAAAGCTTATGACTGAGTAAATAAGACACTTTTGTGGAAGGTATTGAATGAATATGGTGTTACTGGGAATCTACTTAATAGTGTGATAGCCATGTATGCTGGTAGTAGAGCTTGTGTACGAGTGAATGGTGTTTTATCAAAATAGTTTTCTATTGGTGCAGGAGTTAGACAAGGTCGTGTAATGTCACCATGGCTGTTTAATATATTTATGGACGCGTGCATGTGTGATGCCAAAATAGATGATAGTGGTTTATGTCTTGGTGATATCCATGTGTGCAGATTGCTGTATGCTGATGACACTGTCCTGTTGGCAGAGAGCAAAAGTGATTTGTAGAGTATGTTGTCTCGGATGTACGAAGTTTGCATGAAATTCAGACTGAGTATAAGTAAGGGAAAAACCAAAGTTATGGTGTTTGAGAGAGGAACTGGTAGCACTGAATGTAATGTAAGTATAAATGGCACTGTGATTGACTAGGTGAGCGAGTTTGTGTATTTAGGAAGCATGTTTAACAGAGAGAACAAATTTGATGGTGAAATTAGTAGGCGAGTGAATTCTTCGTTGAAAGTCATAGCTACTCTGGGAGGTTTTCACAGGAATGATGGGTTCTCTAGAGAGTCCCACATGGCTGTGTATGAAAGTGCAATTGTTCCTACTCTGATGTATGGCAGTGAAACCAGGGTACTGCAGAAGAAACATAGGAGTCGTTTGTGTGCTGGAGAAATGCGTTACTTATGGGGGATTTGTGGCAAGACACATTCTGATTGTGTGAGGAATGAAGATGTGTTGCAGTTGTGTGATGTGAAGCAAAATGTTGTTAGCAAGGTGGAGACCAATATGCTTCGGTGGTTTGGCCATGTTGAAAGAATGAGTGATAAGATGCTTACTAAGAAAATCTTTTTAGCCCAAGTGGCAGGAAAGAAAAGCAGAGGAAGGGCAAGGAAGACAAGGGTGGATCAGATTCAGGAGTGTCTGCATGAGAAAAAGATTAGTAGTATGAAGTATAAAAGATCTTGTGTACGGCGTGTAATGGATATCAGTGAATCTCAAGTTGTATGTCAAGATCGCTGTAAATGAAGAAGTCTGATATGAGAACAGTAAGTAAAAATATCTGGTAGTTTGTATTTCTTTTTTGAGCTAACCTCTGAATCTCAGAGAACAGCTTAGTGATATGTATGTATGTATGAATTCGCCACAACTCAACTGTTTATTATCATTTAGAACGTGCGCGGCTCTGTTGAGGCGAGGGGTTAAAAGACTGAACTGCAAGACGGCAGGGCAGTTTCCATCTGTGAATCAATTACTGACCCTCTCTAGCTTTCTAGTACCACAGTGGATGAGCTCTTTACCAAAGGCATTGTATAACAATCGGACGCTACTTTTGGACATCATCCTCTGTATGAAACCATTTCCCACTAATGTGGTATTGGAGACTGTGGAAAAGATGATAATCAGATGTTGCCAGATCAGGAGAATATGGTAGCTGTGTCATAATTTACTATTCAAACTGCCTCAGTTTTTGGAGCATGTCTTCCGCTTAATGAGGCTTGACGTGATCATGGTGAAAAATGACACCTCTCCTGTTGGACAGTGCTGGCATTTTTTCTTCAATGGATTGCTTTAGCTGGTCCAGTTGTTGACAAACAGCTCCTTCATGATGGTTTGGCTGGCTGTTAGCAGTTTGTAATGGATAACCCCATCCATATCCCACCAGACTGAAGGGAGAACTCCATCTGAGGAAGTCCTTCGTTCAGCTATGTAGCTGGTGCCTTGTTGTGGTCCACTCATTGTCTTTGTTGCTTAATATTGTTATACACAATCCATTTCTCATCACCAGTAACAATTAGATTCAGAAAAGGTTCCTTTTCCAATCAACAGAGCAGAGATGGGCAGACTTCTATTCATTGTTACAGATTGTGCTCTATGATAATTTGTGAGGAACCCATTGACCCAGCTCAGAAACTTTACCAATCTTTTGCAGATGCCAATGGACCATTGAATGGGTTGACTAGAGCTGCTCGGTTAATTCTTCTACCATTGCATGAGGATTGTGCTTGACAATTGTTCATAACAAATCATCATCAAACTCCTGAGGATGTCCTGGCCTTGGCTCATCTTGAAGGCTATAGTTCACAGACCAAAAATGCTGGAACCATCTTTGTCCTTGACTCACACTTATATAGTGTCTGAACTATAAATCTTGCAGAGTTTCAAAACTGCGGCTGTGGCATTGTTGCCCTGATACTCCCAGAGCAAAATATGCCTTATATGAAGTTTTGACACTTCTATGAAGAGAAGTCAACAAATGTATTAAATGGACATCTACATCACTTGAAATTTACTCTATTCCAACATCGCACTCTCCAGCAGTATATATGGCCCCACAGATTTGCCATGATCGCACTATCTGGCAGCATTCATTCTGACCACATCAAAAATACTGCATTACTTATGGAATGATAATATAATATAATATAATATAATATAATATAATATATAATTCAGGTCAAGTTTATGGAAGTTCAAGCTGAGATGCTTAATATTTCAAAAACTACTGATAAAACCTATCATCAAAGCTTTCTAAACAAACTGTCTATACAGAGTGGAAGAAATATTCTCATAATATGTGGCTAATAAGTCATGATAAATAATACAGCAATCAGACGTCGCTGAATTCACTGTAATTACTGTTTCACACATGAAATCAATCACATCAGAAAAATTGAAAATTTTCTGATGTGATTGATTTCATGTGTCCACGGCGATTAAACTTTCAAGTTTTCTGATGTGATTGATTTCACGTGTGAAATAGTAATTACAGTGAATTGAGCGACATCTGATTGCTGTGTTATTTATCAAAACTCTTGTCAATATGCCTGCTTTGAGTCACGGACTCCCTAACTTCCACTCTGGCCGTAATACATGTATTATTATTGAAATAGTCATTGAATGTGTTTGTTCTGAAGCATTTCTCTCCCATAAAGCAGCCATACATCAGATATTGGTTTTGTAACATATTGTTTCTTTTGCATTTCACTTAACTTCTTTCCATTACATCTAACACAGTTCACAGTTATGACAATGACAGTATGCTTCATACATCTAACGAACGCCTCCGATAATTCACCTAGTATTAATAAACAGCAATTTAAGTTACTGTGCTGCAATGCTGCCTAATTCTCCTCAACTTGCGATACTGCTGTTACATTAGTTCAATCTCATATATTATAGTTCTTGAGAAACCTAGTGACTTGTTTTTAGCAACAAAAGAGAACAAGATTTTCCAACCACTTCTATGTTAACCTTTTCAGAATAAATACTGCACTATCTGTTCTTGATCTGAATATTTCCTCAAACTTGCCTTAGCATGGCCATATTTCTTATAACTAAAAATGTAACGAAGGTGGTCCTTTTCTTCTCTGATCAGCTTCAACACTATGCAAGTTTTCCTGGTCCTGTATCACTCAATACTTGGGGTACTACACCCTAATCAACCCACGAATTTCGTGATGCTGTGCAAAAAAAAAAAAAAAAAAAATGTGATTTAACTAATTAACAACCCAACGTTCATGTTTCTTTCACAGTTGCTACCATGAATATCACTCACAAGAGCTCTTGCTTCTTCTCCTGCATTTCCCATCACTAGAAAAGAAACAGTAGCACAACATCTGCTTTGAATACAACTGAATAGATGCTATACTTTATTATCGTTGGCATATGTCTGCCTTTATTATCATTATTTTTTACTGTTTTCCATGTAGCCATCCTTCAGAAAACTTGAAAAATACATCTGCCCTGGAACGGGAATCAAACCCACATCTTCCAATTTGCATTTGAGCATGCTATTGTTACACCACCCAGGACATCAAAGTTCCAAGCAATTGAAACTAAGCATTGTAGCTTAGGAATCTCAACAACTTTCTTAGTGTGCACTAGTCAAAGCAATCTGTGCTTCATTGCAGCATCAATGACCATTTCTCATCCATTGTATATATATAGATCAATACATCTCCAGTGTTTTAGATCACAGAAATGAATGGGAAGTGAACTTCTGGAAGAATTAATTCTTCACAAATACATGAAAGACACATACATGGGAAACAGTAATAAGTAATAGTATATGCCTTTCATGCATCTGTGAAGAATTAATTATTTTAGGGATGTGTTTCTCATTGATTTCTATGAAGCACTACACTAACTGCAACTCATTCAATCATGCTATATTAAAAATTTGAAGCTGCTTACCTCTTAATAATTGCTTCAGAAATTAGCACCTTAAAGCATTTAAATCATATGTAAGTAACTAATAAACTAGTTTTTAATAGTTCTGTACAAAAAAGGATTCATGTACTGCTTTGCATTAAATGTTGCATCTTTCATGACTTATTCCCTATTGAAAAAGTCATTTAATAAAACATTGTTTTAAGCGAATGAAAACTAGATGTGTGGTGTGATTTGTCTTACTACAGAGTATCTTTAGATAGTACCATAGATATTAATAATGAATAAATACTAGGAAATGCAGGGAAGACTTACCATTATATCATTTTTTGGTAAAAAAAAAATTTGATGTATTACTACACAGCTAAGCTTTTCAAGTTTTCTGTAGAAATTGTTATACAGTGACAGTTACATGTGATATTCCTGTGCCAAAAAATAATGGAGAAGTTCATATCTTTCTATGCAAAGTGCATATCAATTTTTTATAACTCCACATAGATATACTTACATCAAGTATGCAATGCGCTTGTACACACACACACACACACACACACACACACACACACACACACACACACACACACACACACACACTCACTCACTCACTCACTCACTCACTCACTCACTCACTCACTCACTCACTCACTCACTCACTCACTCACTCACTCACTCACTCACTCACTCACTCCCACTCACTCACTCACTCACTCACTCACTCACTCACTCACTCACTCACTCACTCACTCACTCACTCACTCACTCACTCACTCACTCACTCACTCACTCACTCACTCACTCACTCACTCACTCACTCACTCACTCACTCACTCACTCACTCACTCACTCCTCACTCACTCACTCACTCACTCACTCACTCACTCACTCACTCACTCACTCACTCACTCACTCCTCACTCACTCACTCACTCACTCACTCACTCACTCACTCACTCACTCACTCACTCACTCACTCACTCACTCACTCACTCACTCACTCACTCCTCCTCACTCACTCACTCACTCACTCACTCACTCACTCACTCACTCACTCACTCACTCACTCACTCCTCCCCTCCTCCTCACTCACTCACTCACTCACTCACTCACTCACTCCCTCCTCCTCCTCACTCCTCACTCACTCACTCACTCACTCACTCCTCACTCACTCACTCACTCCCTCACTCACTCACTCACTCACTCACTCCTCACTCACTCACCCACTCACTCACTCACTCACTCACTCACTCACTCACTCACTCACTCACTCACTCCACTCACTCACTCACTCACTCACTCACTCCTCACTCACTCACTCCCTCACTCACTCACTCACTCACTCACTCACTCACTCACTCACTCACTCACTCACTCACTCACTCACTCACTCACTCACTCACTCACTCACTCACTCACTCACTCCTCACTCACTCACTCACTCACTCACTCACTCACTCACTCACCCTCACTCACTCACTCACTCACTCACTCACTCCTCACTCACTCACTCACTCACTCACTCACTCACTCACTCACTCACTCACTCACTCACTCACTCACTCACTCACTCACTCACTCACTCACTCACTCACTCAGAGCAAAATCTTAAACTTTAACTAGTCTGAGAACCACCGCTTTATAATATTAACAGCTTACCCTTCAAAACATAATTGTTTAACATTTATGATAATGAATAAAAAAAGAAAACACATTGCAATATCAACAGCTTACCTTCAAAAAATTATTGCTTGACATTTACGATAATGAATAAAAAAAAAACAGCATACTATGAAAGAAACTGAAATATCATACACATTCTTACTTTCTTTATGGGATTTCTTATAAACAATTTCAGATTGCCTGTATAACCGAAGATGAGATGCAAAATCTTCCACCAATTTCTGAGTAAAAAATGGAACCCAATCCACTTCCTTTGTACTTGAAGAAAATAATAAACAAATCACAAAATCATTTTTATGTAACACCATAATGTTCTATAAAAAATTCTATTTCATGTAACAATATATCTCAGATATTTACACTGAGGAGCCATTACATTATGACCACCCCCAGCCTAGAGAGAAGAGTGTGCCTGGAGACCGAATGGTGGCGTAGGTGAAGTTCACAGAGCCCTTACAGTCCGAGGAGAAGCTTTCAATTAGTAGAGTGTTCAGAGTCGGAATGGGAAAAGCTACTGATTTATCGGAGTTTGATAAAGGACAAATTGCGATGGCACGTAGCCTTGGAACTACGATCTTGGAAATGGCAAAGCTTGTGGGTTGTTCACATGCCGCTGTAGTGAGTATATATCAAAAGTGGTGCACGCATGGCCAAACGATGAACCATTGTCCAGCCGTGCGTTGTCCGCAGCTCATTGATGTCAGAGGGGAGTGGAGACTGTCGTACATTGTTTCACAGCAACAGAAGGGCCACAGTGCGACAAATTGCCTGCAGCCACAACAGTGGTGATCAGGGCAATGTGTCACAAGCACACAGTTCATCGCAGCCTTCTGCGTGCGAGACTGCATAGTTGAAGACCCAGCTGACTCCCCATGCTCACTGCAAGTCATCGCCAACGATGCATGAAATGGGCCCAGGATCATCGAGATTGGACCATGGATGAGACTGGAAGAAAGTGGCCTGCTCTGACAAATCAAGATTCCTAGTGCATCACGTAGATGACCAAGCGCGGATACACTGATTACCAATGGAGGCTATGGCACCTGGATGCACTGCTGGGTAGAAATAGGCCGACAGTGGTGTTCTGCTGTGGGCAAATTTTTTTGGGACACTTTAGGCCCCATTATCCCAATAGCACAATCCCTGACAGCTGTCAGGTATCTGAACGTCGTTGACAACCAAGCTCACCCATTCATGGCAACTGCGTTCCCTGCTGGTGATGGCCATTACCAACAGGATAATGCACCATGCCACACTGCCAGAATCATTAAGGAGTGGTTTGAGGAACATGCTGGTGACTTTCTGTTAATGCCTGGGCCTCCAAATTCACCTGACATGAATCCAATCAAACATTTGTGGTTTGACTTGGAAAAGCGGGTTCATGCTAAATCACCACCACCCCGAAATGTACGGGAACTGGAGGACCTGCTGTTGAAATCGTGGTACCAGATATCCCAGGCTACCTATCAACACTTCATCGAATTGATGCCTCGCTGAGTCGCTGCTGTTTTGCGGGCTAAAGAGGGTCCTACAGCTTATTAGGTAGGTGGTCATAATGTAATGGGCTCATTGGTGTACTTTCAAAGGAAAACAATGTTACACTGTTAGTAGATATTTAATAATTAGCATTAAAATTCAAAAGGTATTCAACCGTTTTACAGTTAGAAGCCCAGGTCTAATGAAACTATGTTAAATTATGAGAAAAGTGCTGAATATGAAATGAAGATAAACAAAATTAGAAGTATATGAAACATTCCAAAAATCTTTCCTACAATTCTACATAAAACCAGAACACTTAAATTTTGAACCATTGAAAACTAAACTGAGCTAAACATTTGAAAAAATGAACATATGAGTAATTCGTGTAGAACAAAAACCCAAGTTTTTGACTATGAACTAGAATGGCATAGTCAACTACTTTTAAATATGGAGATGTTTCAAGCTGAGTCATTTAGCACATGTAAATTATTAGTTCTGTTCGTGCTAGGTGGCAGGTAGGCCTTCAGTTTTAGTGCATCAGTTAGTGCTGCATCTTGTCATACATATTGCAGGAAAGTGTTTTCGTGTGCTAACTTACTGAGTTATCAGCTCATACCATATGACGCACACAGAATTCAGGATGAAATTTGGCAGATAAAATATGACATAAGTTCATGAAATATAATTTGGCATGAAAATTGGAGATGACAGGGTCTCTTTCTAATGAATGCACAAAACATTTGCAGATGCCCAGCACATACAAGCACATGCCACGCTGCAACAGTCTCCCAGGAAATCCCTTGAAGATTGTTTTAGGAATTGGTGCATTGAAAGAAAACACTGCAAATCAAATCAGTCAGATAGACAATGTGATGCATCACCACATCAACTTGTCCAAGGGAAAGCATGGTGGTCATTTCCAGCACATGGTGTGACGCCATTTTGAAACAAGGTAGTGCCCATTCAGTATTATCACATTTCATCCATCCAATCCTGCTCTACAGCCAAATATATGAATTCTTTCTATATGAATCACCTGTGAAATGATTTTGATGAAACAATATATCACATTTGCAGCAGTGTTACTAAGTTTGCACTTCTAAGATTGCTCATGATGCAAACTGCAAATCCAAACAGCCACAACCATTTGAACTTCATAAAATGTTCAAAATGAAATCTATACTGTAAACAACTTTTCATACAAGTTAATTAAGTAACACCTTTTCTTTTTATGAAATGGTTTCAGTAAGTTTTGTGACTGAATATGGTGCAGAAACACATGGATGTTTGAGCATACTGTCAGGTTTGCATCATTCTTCATTTCTTTGCTGTATATAAAAAAAAAAAAAAAAAAAATTATGCAGCCACTGTATGTTAGTTGCATGAGTTCAACAAACACAACTATCATGCAAATTGTAATGGTTGAGAAAATTGCAAATATAAAGCCCTAGGCAATGAATAAATTTTCACAGGAAGGAGGAATCATGTTGGCAAATATCTGCAAACATACCATTGGAATTTATAGTGGTTTGCCATCTTAACACTTCTTTACCTCTGAAACAAATGGGACACATTTAAGAGATGATAAACCACATGAATCAGTCAAGTGGGGTTTGGAAAACACATCAACTCATTGTTTTATCATGAAACCACTGTGTCATGGAGTAACAATTCCAGCCAGCACTCTTCCTAAGTACTTCTTAAGCTGAACAATATTTTGCACATTTTACTCTCTCTTTAATATAGGCAGAGCTAGAAACTTAACAATTGATTGCTAGAAACTGCTAGAAACTTAACAATTGATGTGTATATCCATTTTATAACATTTTACTAATTTTTTATATTAACTATACTAATTTTTTTAAGTTGAATTTCATAAAATGCCAGTCCAGAGCACATTTTCAGCTGACAATCATTCTAATACTTTAACAAAGGGAATGTAATAAAAAATTTTGCTTAAACCACTTTAAAATCCAATAAAATGCTGCAAAAATATTTAAAAAATAATCTATATCAATATTTACTTAAAAAACCTACCAAAATCTTAAACTTGTTTTTTTATCAATCATAAATTAAATCGTATACTTAATTAAACTTCTAATATATTTTTTTTTCCTCTAGGAAACATTTTAAATTGCAAATTTTTGGAGAAAACTCTTCTCCTTCATCAGGCAGTCTTTTGTTGTAGTGTCTCTTTCTCAAAATGCAAAATGCAGTTCAAAATTAATAGTTTGCAAAATTACAGTTCAGATTTTTTGTTGTAGCGACACTCTTTCTCTGTCATTATCACAATTATGGTTAACCTTGCCAATTACTGTTATTTTTCACATAATTAAAATTTGAAGTAATCTGAACTGTAATTTTGGAAACTGTTTATAATTTTCTGGAAGCTGGTTTTTCTGATTTTGAATTGAAATAAGTTTTGAAACTTTTTTAATCAAAATTGGTAATGCATTTTCTTTTCATTACCTCAAATCTATGGAATAGTCAAATTACATAAGAAACACCAACCAATCAAACCAATAATTGACTCAAAAAGCTCAATTCTTTCAAATCTAAACTATTTTCTAGTCACTTCAAAAAACTGTTAAAAGAGCCTCTCTTCTTTGATTAAAAATTCAATGGAACTAAAAGAAAAATTAGAACTTCTTCCAACATTAGATTCTTCTATTATGAGTAGTTCAGACATATTTTCTATGTAAACTCACATCAATATAGAACAACTTATAGAGTTTATAACTAAAGACCTTGCAGATTTAATAGTTTTTCATAACAAATATAGAAACATATTAGTTTGAATTTTTGAAATGCTTATCTTCTCTTTGCAAAACAACTACTTTCAATTTGAAAATAAATTTTTCATTCAAAAATCTGGACTTGCCATGGGCTCCTCACTCTCCACACTCTTAGGTAATTATAATGCAGAAAAACTTGAAGAGAAGATCCTAACATAACCCACATATTTTTTTGTATACAGTAGGTACATGGATGACATTTTATTTATAACAGATAACTCAGAAAAAGATTTTCTAGAAGAAAATCCAGACTTATTCAATGAATTAGATGATTCACTCAAGTTCACATTATAACTTCAAAAAGAAAAAAAAATTTACTTCTTAGATATTACAATCTATTATGAAGGTGGAAAATTTCTTACAAAAATTGTACCAAAGAGCCACTGAATACAAATGAATTATTGGATTTCAATTCTTATCATCCATATTTTATTAAGGAAAATGTGGCAAGTCAGTTTTTAGAAAAAATAAAGTAGCATTTACAGCAGATATGAAAAAAGCCCACAAAGAAGAATTTAAAGACATTCTTACAGAAAATAATTATCCTAAAAATGAAAAAGTTATAAATTTTTCAGTTAAGAAGAACACACACCAGCAATAAGTAAAATTCACTAGAAAAATTACTTATCACAAAGGTTTATTCGAATCTTTAAAGAGAATTAGTAAGAAATATAAGACTAGCTCCAAGTTTAGAAAACAAAGTTAAAAAAAAATTCCAAAAGATAAAATTGAGAAGCAGATCTATTTTAAAAATGCAAGGAGTAATCTATGAAGTAAAATGTAGTTGTGGATTATCTTACATAGGAGAGAGAGGTCATAGACTAGAAACTCAAATTGCAGAACATAAAGCAGCTATAAAAAATTGCTCCAACATGACAGGTTTAGACATTGTATGTTAGAGAAACTGTGGTCACAATATGGACTGGAATTCCCTTAAAATCATCAGTTTCCAAAGCAACTTTCAAAAAAAAAAAAAAAAAAAAAAAAAAGAAGAAGAAGAAGAAATGGGAATTGGGAAAAATCAGAATTTCATAATCAATAATTGCAGAGTTTGTTCCTGCCTAACATCTGGCAAGATTTGGTGAAAAGTAATGGTAACCACTATAGTGATGGAGAAAGAATGGCAACAAAAGACTGCCTGATGAAGAGATTTCTACAGAAATTTGTGACTTAAATATTTCCTAGAAGAAAAATCCCATATTAGAAGTTTACTTAATTAATTAATTAAAGAAACTAGGAAGCCAGTTTTTAACATGAGCTTCATTCAAAGAGTTTAATCATGTTATTCATCCTTGATCTGGATTGAGATTTGGTGTCTAGTGTAGAAGCAAATATGGAAAATATATTTCAAAACACAATGCTCTCTTAAGGGAGAGTGCACACACAGATTTTGATGAAAATCAGCATGTGAGATATATGATGTTACAGCATGCACAGTACATTAACATGAAATGTTTTTATCTTATGTTGAAAGAATATATTGATTTATATTCATACAAAAATAGGTGTATACGACAAAAGTATGAAGAAAGCCATTTTACACTATTGCCAATCAAATTTTCCTTCTTTTTATTTATTTATTTTGCCTACTAGCCCCATTAGCTTCAGGGAAGGAAGTAATGCATTTTAATTGTTTAACTTGCATTAAGTTTTCATAAATAATCTCTTAAAAGTTTTTCACAATGAAAAATAAATCTATATGAAAATCCTATGCAACACAGTTCAAACTGGATGTGACGAAAGTGGATCAATAAAAAGGTAACTCAAAAGCCATAAAAAAATTTAACATTCGAGAATCAAATGAGTGAGTGTGCCTTTTAAAAGCGAAGAAATTATATCAAAACAAAATATTCAATGCCCCAATTGAACGCAATGCCCTTCCTGCTGGGAGAATGCTGTTCTCTCTCTTATTCTGTGCTATGGGGAACAAAATCCTGGCTGCAGGGGATTTTTTCTTTTTTGATTTGACATTTAACAATCACCATGAGCAACTCTAGCATGGATATTTTCCATTGCAAAAGTTTTCAAAATACTCTGCACTGTACCACCACTTGCATTATGTCTGCTTAGTAGAATGTTTGCTCTGATTGCGATCAGTTGTGTTGCACATATCCCCCCCACTCTCTCCCTTTGAAAATGAGTGACAGGCAAAGCATACATTTTGATCATTTAGACAAAGTTCTTTAAATTGCCAAATAAACAGTGAAATGAAGCAGAGCAATGTTTTAAAATGAAAAGTTGTAACTTTTAAAGAAGCTAAAAGAATGAGCAGTTTCTGTGTTAAAAAATGAGCAAATAAAGATGCTATGGGGCAAAAATTGGAACAAATATCAATCCAGTAATTCTTTATGAGAAACATTCCAAAGGGCTGAAAATAAGGTCTGTTTAACAAAATTGTGAGACAGATGCAGGAAAACCATCACTGAGAAACAGACTGAGTTTACCATTTCAAAAGAAGTCAAAAGATAAAAGGCACTGGAGGAAACTTGAAATTAAAATATTCCTAAAGACATGTTCAAAGGAAAGTATGAATGGTGGAAGTGAATGATGCAACACCAAACTTCTGAAAAAATATTAGCTGAAAATTTCACTGAAAAGTTGATTGCTTGTCAGCATCATATCATAAGAATATGTAAAGAGCATAATTATTCGTACAGACAGTTGAGAAGTGAAAAATGTGTTTACTTCAACATGCTTTCGAATTTATCAGTTAATGAGAAAGGCAAATCAGATAAGTTGCAAACTAACAGTGTGCCAACTGTTACACAGCTAACCAGTAAGTTTTAGTCCATACACGATTTTGAAATTCAAAAATTTATGTAAAGGAAGATTTTACTGTAAGAACCACCCTTCTTGTTAGATTATTCACAGTAATCAGAACTGTGCACTGAATTACTGTAGTTTACTGTTCACCATGTAACATCTATCAGACAACTTGAAATTTACCACACTTCAAGCTCCAGAGAAATGATAGATCATAAAGTAGCTTGTCACCAATTAGCTGAAAGTTGGCTCGTCATGACAATATGTCACACTGAGGAGCTCCTGCACTGTGTTATTATCACATTTTCAAGTCATCTTATACCAGATGTCAAAAAGATGATGACAAAATGAAAGTTTTGGATCTGTCTATTCCACCAAGTCTCTTTAAGGATCAGAGATAATGATCCAAACTAGAAATTACACCAATGAGCCATTACATTAGGACCACTTACCCAATAAGCTGTAGCACCCCCCCCCCCACACACACACACACACTTTAGCCTGCAAACAGTGGCCACTTGGTAAGGCATTTATTCAATGAGGTGGCGGATAGGTATCCTGGGGTATCTGGTACCATAATGTCAACAGCAGGTCCTCCAGTTCCCGTACAATTCGGGGAGGTGATGATTTAGTGTGAACCCGCTTTTCAAGTTGAACCATAAATGTTTGATTGGGTTCATGTCAGGTAAATTTAGAGGCCAGGGCATTAACAGAAAGTCACCTGCATGTTCCTCGAACCACTCCTTGACGATTCTGGCAGTGTGGCATGGAGCACATTATCCTGTTGGTAATGAATAGGTGAACTTGGTCCACAACGATGTTCAGATACCTGACAAATGTCAGGGATTGTGCTATTGGACTGATGGGGCCTAAAGTGTCCCAAGAAAACATCGCCCACAACATAATACAGCCACTGGCGACCTGTTTCCTCCCAACAGTGCATCCAGGTGCCATAGCCCCCCATTGGTAATTAGCGTATCCGCGCTTGCCCGTCTACGTGATGCGCCACGAATCTTGATTCATCAGACCAGGCCACCTCCTTCCAATCATTCACAGTCGAATCTCGATGATCTTAGACCCATTTTATGCTTTGCTGGCGATGATGTGCAGTGAGCTTGGTGACCTGGTTGGGTCTTTGGCTGTGATGAACTGCGTGCTGTGACATATTGCCCTGATCACCACTGTTGTAGCTGCGCGTAATTTGTCCCACTGTGGCCCTGCTGTTGCTGTGAACAATGTGTGACAGTCTCCACTCCCCTCTAGCATCAATGAGCTGTGGACGACGGCTCATTGTTTGGCCATCTGTGCACTACTTTTGACATGTACTCACTACAGGGGCATGTGAACAACCCACAAGCCACACCATTTCCAAGATCGTAGTTCCGATGCCCCATGCCATCACAATTTGTCCTTTATCAAACTCAGATAAATCTGCAGCTTTTCCTATACTGACTCCGAACACTCTACTAACAGAAAGCCAGTCCTGGGGTTGTATATACACGGTCGAGTCACATTATTGTGACCACCAGCTAATATCCAGAGTAACCGCCATGTGCAGCGCGGACAGCAGCTAGACGAGCTGGGAGTGACTCAATAAAGTGCTGGAAGGTGTTCACAGGTATGTGGAGCCATGCTGACTGCAGTGCATCTGACAGTTGCTGGAGGGTGCGTGGTGAAGGATCCATAGAGCGAACAACATGATTGAGGTGGTCCCACAGATGCTTAATTGGGTTTAAGTCTGGGGAATTAGGGGGCCAGGGAAGTACTTTGAAGTCTTCATCATGCTCTCCCAACTACTCTCGGAAATTTCTAGCTGTGCTACGCATCGCATTGTCGTGTTGGAAGATCCCATCTGCCCCAGGGAAGACAATCAACATGTATGGGTGTAGGTGGTCAGCAAGGATGGATTCATAATGAATTCGGTCCATACTGCCTTTCACAGGTATGTGTGGAACCAGAGAATGCCACAAAAACATTCCCCAGACCATAACGATGGCCCCACCGGCTTGTGTTCTGCCAGCAGTGGTTGAAGAGTGTTTGTTCTCCGATGTTTCTAGCCTTATATGTCAACGTTTATCCGTTTGATGAAGCAGAAAATGTCACTCATCGGAGAAGGCAATCCTTTGCCAATCAGAGGAGGTCTAATTCCGATATGCCGTGCAAATATAAGCCTTTTCTGCTAATGCATCTTCGTTAGCATATGTGCAGTGACCATCAGTCTGCATCAAAACCCCATACACAGCAGGGTTCACTGAACTGTCATTTTAGACACACTTCTGGTAGCCCCCTGGTTCATTCAATCAGTGAGTTGCTCTACTGTAGTGTGTCGATCAGCCCTCATGCACCTTCGAAGACGACATTCACCTCTCATATCAATGGCCCGTGGTCCTCCGCAATTTTCACATCACTTATTCGCAATGGTGCCATTACTCCAATCACAATACACTTCAACCACAGCAGCAAGCGAACAGTTCCCAAACTCTGCTGTTTCAGAAATACCACCATCCTTGGCCAGAAAGCCGACAATCATCCCTTTTTGCAAATCTGATAAATCGCTCCTTTTATCCATGACAGCAATGAGTGATATGTTTTCAGATTGCCTAAAGCACATTTTATATACCCTCCAAGCCAGCTGACGACAAGTGCCTTCTTTCACTGATTATGGGCTGTTGACATCAAAAGTAGGAGGTTGTCACTAATGTGACTCGACTGTGTATATATTGCTCTGTGATCTTCACCTGCATCACCATTTGGTCACCAGGCACGTTCATTTCTCTATGCTGGGGATGGTCATAATGTAATAGCTCATCAGTGTACACACAAAGACTACAGCTGGCTCAAAGATGAATATAGATGTGTTTTCCAGTAAGAATGCTTTGCAAAAAAAAAAAAAAAAAAAAAAAAATTAAAACAAAAACACTGTAGGCTCTTAAAAAGAAACAAGTTACAAACATCAACAGCGATAGAAAATCTTGAACAAGGTTGAATGCATTGCCAGTGCAACCGAAAAATAGTAGATGGAAAAGCCTGCAAGTATGACCAACATGTGAGAACATCTAGGTACCATACAGAAAACAAAAGTACTTAAGATGGAAAATAAGTGAAAAGATGTGGATAGACCAGCATCCAACAGCTGGCTAAACACAGATGACGACAAAATCTGCATATTATATGATTAAATTCTTACTCGCATGCAGAAATAAGGGAGGAAGAAATTTATTTTTACCTGTGTGCAAAATTATTAATTACTTTCTGAAGAAGCTCTTTAATATAGCTGATGAAATCATCATTAGTAGTCAGTTCACTGTACCAGGAACAAATATTGTCACGTATGATATACTTAATTATCTGGAAGAGCAGAAAGTTCATATATAATTTACAGTTATTTTCACTTTTATTTCAACAATTTTCACCCAATATTTTATGAGCATTGTTATTACTTGCATACAATGGAATCAAAAATAAGGAATACAGTCAAACTTTCACACAAGAAAATCATAAGTTCTTGAAAATATTTGCCGAAGAGAAAATTCACCATACAGACACCAATTTCTTGTTTTTATTGTATACAGTATACACTGAGTGGCCCCTTTATTATGACCACCCTCTCAGTATTTCGTTGGGCCACCTTTTGCCTTTAATACTGCGTCGATTCTTCTTGGCATGGACTCCACGAGATGTTGATAGGTGGTTTGTGGAATCGAATCTGAGACCATGCTTGTTGAATAGCACTTTCCAGGAGTGTGAGATTGCAGGGCTGTGGATCCAGCTGTCTGGTGGCTCATTCAACTTCATCCCACAAATTCTCAATGGGGTTGCGATCTGGAGATAGTGGGGGTCACCAAAGCAAAGTAAACTCCCCGGCATGTTCCTGAAACCAATCCTGTACAATAAGAACACTATGGCAGGACGCATTATCTTGTTGAAAGTAGCCATCACCATTGCGATAAACCATCCACATGACAGGATGCACTTGGTCAGCAACGATGTTTAGATATGATGTGCCAGTAAGACGTTGATCAACACGAATTAAAGGGCCCAAAGCATGCCAGGAAAACATTCCCCAAACCAGAACGTTGCCTCTACCAGCTTGAAGGGTTGTAGCAATGCATTTGGGGTCCATGCTTTCGTGCTGCTTCCGCCAAATTCTCACTCAGCCATCTACATGACGCAATGGAAAACGTGATTCATCGGACCACATAATTTGTATCCAATTATAGACTGTCCAATCCTTGTGCTCCTGCGCAAACTGGAGACATTTTATCTTGTTAACTGCAGACAGCAAAGGTGTTCAAACAGGTCTTCGGCTGCCATATACCATCTGATGCAGTGTACGGTGAACAGTGCGTGCAGAGATCATTTGAGGGGATCCTTGATTAAGATGGTCTGTAATTTGCTGCACTGTAGCCCTTCTATTGTCTGTTACCAGTCTGGACACTCTCCGTTCCGCCCAAGCAGTCACTAGCCGATGACGATCACAGGTTGAACGTAGAGACCCAGTTTTTGGCTGACAGTCCAGTCTTTAAACACTTTAACAACAGCTGCTCTGGAACATTTCACGAATGCGGCGGTTTCGGTGATACTCACTCCACGGCTCCGAGCTCTTACAATCATCACATGTTGAAAGCCCATCAAATCACATTTTTTACCCATTTCGTCACCCCAAAATCACTTCTACTACTGTCACAAGCACTAAACTTTCCCTTTTTATTCTAGCCTCGCCCTCTGGCAGCAACAGTGTGCAGCCATAGCTCATTTGCTTAAAACTATCAGGTGGTCATAATAAAGTGGCCACTTAGTGTATTATGATGTTATTGATTCATTACAATTCAGACATATTAAGCAGATTATTATAGCTTGTTCAATTATTTATACATACAAGAATCAGCTATCTTAGATTTCAATTTATTTCAACCATGTAGTGCAATCATAAAAATTAATACAAAACTAAGTTACTTGATGTAAAATAGTCATTAACTTCCACTGCAATATGCACACTGGCTAACTTTCAAGAATTGAAACTAATAAAAAATTTCAGTAAATGTTTAATCAATGTGTTCCATTAACTGAATAATCAAACATATTGATTAAAAGCCAATTTATAATGCACATAATCTGTCAATTTTAGTAGATTTCATATGCTGTAATTAAGATATTTGACTCTATTTAATGCTGTTTACAGTAAGTAAAAAATACAATCGACACATAATTATCTCATTAGTACACTGGTGTGCAAAAATTAAGGATGAAGAGGAAAAATTAGCATAACAGCGGAACAAGCAGGCAGAACGGACCGAAAGACCACTCAGAAGATAGACTGGGGTCCGGTACAGTAGGGCATGCACATATATGCAGCATGACGTTGGGGGTGGGGGGTGGGGGGGTGTCGGAAGGGTATAAAGAACACAGGCCGTGTATGCTCAGCAATTCGGTGAAAGCTATTGCACGGTGTACATCGGTTTGAACGACGTTGAGTTGCTGCCACCGTGTGATATAGCAAACAGGCAATCCAGTAGACGACATCTGGATGACTTTACCCAAGGTCGCGTCATTGGGAAGTTGGAAGAAGGTTGAAGTGTGCCTAGTGTGGCCAAGGAGTTTGAGATCGCTCACAGCATCATTTCACGAGCTTGGAGAGCAATTCAAATGACAGGAACAGCTGTCTGAGAGTTTAGCAGTGGTCGTCCACGAGCAACCACGGCGGCGGACGACCGGTATATTGTCCTACAGGCGAGAAGAGACAGACGGAAGAGAGTGGGAGAAATCGCAAGGCACATGCAACAGACAACTGGACGTCTGTTATGTTTTACCGTGGCCAGGAGGCTGCACATAGATGGTCTATTTGCACGACGATCACTACGGTGTGTGCCATTAACGCCTGCTCATCGGAGACGGCGGTTTCTGTGGTGCCAGGAACACAAGAACTGGACACATCAGCAATGGGGTCGAGTTCTCTTTACGGATGAGAGCCAATTTAGTCTGACGAGCGATTCTGGGCGTATAGACATCTGGAGAGAGCAGGGAACACACAATCACACCTCCAACATCATCGAAAGGGGCCGGTTTGGAGGTGGCAGAGTTTTCGTTTGGGGCGGTATCATGCTTGGTAGCTGTACTGACCTCCACATCTTCCAAGGAGGTTCAGTCACTGGTGTCCGCTATTGTATGCAGGTTCTCCTGCCTCACATGCATCTGTTAAGAGGTGCTGTGGGTCCTGAGTTCCTCTTCATGGACAACAGCACTACACCTCACTGTACAGTGGATGTCGCAGAGCTGTTGGAGAGTGAAGATATTCAACGCATGGATTGACCCGCAAGGTCCCCGGACCTAAATCCAATCGAACACGTGTGGGACCTTCTCGGGAGACACTTGGCAGCACATCACCAGCCGCCAGCAACGATTCCGCAGCTGCGATTGGCGCTACAAGAGGAATGGGCCGCGATGCCTCAACAGCTCCTTGACAACCTCGTCCTCAGCATGGACAGACATTGTAAATCCTGCAACGCAGTCAAGGGGGTTCATATCACCTACTAAAGACTGGATTTTTCTTGGCAGCCGCCTGTCACATGGTCGTTTCTGTCTTCTGTCCAGCTGTGCTTGAAGCTACCTTTTCAATAAAGTGCCTTTGTATTCTTTGGATTCCTTGTTTGGACGGTTTTGCTCACTTGTCCCATATTCTTACATCTTGGGGATCTTATGGTATAATTTGAGTCGACTTGGAGCACTTCTGCACGACGTTACATTCGAAAAACCATCTCGTCCTTAATTTTTGCACGCCAGTGTACATTATCATTAGGTTACACACACACAAATAGTTTATTGATGATTGTGAAATTATTACGATTGCAGTAACTTTAACTTAACTCAGGTTTTGAATATAAGTTTTGTGCCAACATGTTATAATACCTTTAAAAAATGCAATTTTGTGAGGCTTATATTTTTTTATTTTTCATTTCCATCTCTCTCTCCCTCTTTCAGCAGTTATAGACAATCCTAATTCTACAGCGTTTTTACCGAGCCTTTCATGCTAGGCAGCGAGCAGAGAGTACTGGGGACACAGAAGTGGAAGTAAATATGATCGGGTTAATCAGAATTTAAGGTACCATGGTCCTTCAGGGCACTTATTCTCATGGGTGCCTGTAGCTTTGTTTTCGGGAGAAGCAAACAGAAATTGAACTACAAACATCACACACAATTTCCATTGTGCATTCTTAATTATCTAACCATTTTTTACCACATATACAACATATAAATTTCAGTGAAAATCAGAAGCCTCAAAACCCACATGGAGATGGATAAATTAAATTAGACAAGTTGTTAGGACAATAAAGAAATTTCTTTGCTGTTTTTCTGAGTTTTGTGTCTTTTGGCTTTTTGTGACTCTCACATGCCACAAAACACACTGATCACTCAATCAGTCATCAGAAAGAAAGAAATACACCCAAGAAAATGTTCTGGAAAAAATTTTGGATCTTCGTCCAGCAATGAAGGACTGCTGCAGAAGATGACATCTTACGTTTAATTTCTTCGCCATTTATGTTTTTTAATACTGTACATATATGCACTGTTGTCTAATATTAGATACAAAAATTTAATATTATCTTCAGCTGTAAATTCACAACTCTTTTTTTTGCTTTTACTGCATGCACATACATTCAGGAATTAAACAGAAAAATTAGCAATAAGAAATAGTGTCATTGCCAAAATATTTGTAGTACCCTCCAAAAACAAAAACTGCAGTCAAATTTCCAGGGGGGGGGGGGGAATGCACCCTTTCGTCCCTGCACATGGGCACCAGTGCTGAGTTCAGGCTCTAAAATTAGCCCAAGCCCGAATTCTGTACTGCAAGATAGAGCCCAGGCCCGAATGAGCCCAAAACTATGACTAGCCTCTTTAGGCATTAATTAAAAAAAATCTCCTTTTCCAGACTCCCACTCTCTCTGCCCCCTGGAATTAGCAGGTGTCTTACTCAACCGGGAAATGGGGAAGAGATCTCTATCTGTTTCTATAGTACAGTTGCACGTTTTTTTTTTTTTTTTTTTTTTTTTTGTATCATTCATTTCTTTCTGAAACATTTAGGGCGGCTGGAAAGATTGAGAGGTTCTGTAATGTACTTACTTTGCTCAATAGAATAACCAGCTGCATTGCATGTAGAGAGGTGGCAAAATTTCATCAGCATGCTACAATATGTTTTCTAGTATCTATAGTGTTTCAAAAGTGTTTCCTTCTCAGCTGAAATCTACGAATATGTGCTCTATAACATCTGCTGCCCAAGCCTGAAACAAATATTCCTCCAGAGTCCCCCACTCCCAGCTCAGACCCAATTGCCAAAAAATTCTCTTTATTAATTAGAAAGTGTGAGAATAGTCTCATATTCTAAATCATATAAAATTACATTTAAAAAGAGAAGAACATTCTTTCTCTCAATGAGCTGGAGCCCAAATCGTAGTAAATATCATGCAGCTTGAACCCACCAGAGCCTGCTCGGCCCATCTCGCCCATGCTTATTCCTTTTAAATTGAAATAACATGGCACACGCACACACACACACACACACACACACACACATGCAAATCTGAAATATGTCATTCATAAAACAACCACAAAACAATAGAATTTCTGTAAATTTTAAGGATAAACCACAAAACCTGGCAGCTATAAATATGCATGTGTTACTTACTATGTATGGCGCAAAGCATGACTTTTTATGAAATATATTATTGTGAACACTGCAAACCGAAAGAAAGTTATAAAAATTACAATAAACATTAATTTAAAAAAGTTTTTCACTTTTAACTTGCATGTTTGTTAGGCCGACAGGCAAATCATTAAATTTTTGCTTAGGTGGTATTCTTTGTCGATTATTTGAGTTAAAAAAAAAAAGTCTCACACCTGTGCAAAGAACAGAACACCATCCTCAAGTAGGCTATATTAGCTTGAAATTGCAACTCACATCAAATCGTCACAAAAACTTTCATCATTTCATCCCTTGCAGACATTATCGGGCCCTCACTTTATTTTCCTCATTTTCTTAATCTGCTATGATTTCATGCTTTTACAATATGCTTTAAATGATGTCCTTATCAGTAGGATATTCAGCTGCTGTCATTTGTTCATCAACAGAAAGAAAAACACCTAAATTAATCTCATAGTCAATGTTTCCAAGCCCTCTGCATTGTTGCCAGTTTCTTTTTAATACAATTACTGGCAAATTTCCATCTTTCTCCCAATCTATGGCAGCAGCATTATGAAAACCAGCTGCAAAAAAATTCATGGATGTCATTTCCATCATATCATACTGCCAGTTTTTTTTGTGAGATCAGAAATGCATTCTGACAAATCAACGACTTTACCAGCTAGTTGATCATTTTCAATGGCCATAAAAAAAGTTTCGTTAATATCCACTTTTGATAATGAAATTTAATGTTTTTAAAAATGTTCTAATCCATTGGCTGTAATCTAGTGGGTTTTTTTAGTGGACAAGTTTTATACTTTTCAGTTTTAAAATTACAGCTTGAGGGTTAGCATGAGAGTTATCAATATTTAAGTCAATTTTATGATACTTTGCTTAGCTATATGGTTATCTAATTTTAATATCCGAACTTCAAAGTCTGCCCAGTCACCCATGATTTTCTTTTGAAATTCACAATCAAATTATAAAGATTTCACACCTTTGAAATACCTTGGATTTTCGGCTTTGCCTGTTACCAACAGTTCAAAATTTTCTTCTCCAATCATGTTTGCACAAATCATTACCGCTGTTCTTTCTTTACTATGCTTTTTTCCAACATCAAAATTTTATTGGGAAGACACGTAAAAAATTACACCTGCATCAACTGCATTTAGAATGTCTTTAGGATTATAGTCATACAAGAGCTTTTCAAGAACAGAATTTTTTCACTGGACACAAACTTCTTTGCACAAATTCCACAGATATTCCCCACCTCTTCTTAAATTTCTAAGCTGTCCTATACTTGTCTAAAATTCTGTATTCCTGACACATTTAGTACACCCAAGGGCATTTTGTTGAATTAAAGATAAAGACAGGAGCATATTCTTTTCATGAAGCACTTGAGAGCCCATTTGTATGTAGCCTCATCTATTTCATACTAACAAGGGAAGCCTTTCAACTGTCACTCTCCAAAATTGAAGAAACGTGGCCATGAGATAGTACTAAGGGCAAAAACCAATGGGTGTATTTCCGCTTTGGCCCAAATGAACTGACAAAAGTAAACAAGTGGTCCGAAAATGGCCTTAAAGCACAAGTGGAGAAAATCATCGAACATACAAATCATCTAATGTACTGTTGGCTTCCCTGTGATGTAAGCCCACGAGTGTGAAAGTGCAACATTGAATGCTTTGCTAGGAAGCCAACTTTTTACCTCATGGAAATAAAGTGAATAGTGTAAAATCTGTATTTTCGAATGTACAAGGGAAATCGCAAAAGAGAGTGTCTGTAGGTGCATCTCGACGTCTTGAATCGAATGGCGCAAAAATAAAGTTGATATCATCAACGGTTGGGAATATACAAAACAGTGATATCTGGAACACTTCCAATGATCAAGGACACCACCAGGTGGCACTCCAAAAAAACCCCTCGGATGTAGTTGACTGGTTTCACCTGTGATGTGGTGTCCTATGATTAGTGGAAAGTGCTTTAAAAGGAGTTACAGGAGCCTCTTCAGCTCAGTTGTTTTAGGCTTTCCAGGCCAGACCTGTTCTTGCCAAGATTGTGGGTAGTGGACTTGCATCAGCTTTAGGGTTGACAGTGAGTAGAGACTTTGTTTTTCCATGTTAATGTACTTGTGAGAAAGTGTTTAGGCATTACATACAGTTGTTAGTGATAGGTTGCAACTGTGATTGTGTTGCTTATTTTATGACTTTTATTTTGTCTACTCGTTGATGAATCCATAGGCCTATAATGTTGTTGCAGAGTTTACAAACCTCTGCAAGCAGTGCTGGACAAAAATAGATTCCGTTGTTACTGCTGATGAGCAAGATACAGCCTAATTTTTATTTGAGACATTGGTGTCACAAATAACAAGCCAGTGCACTGCTGAAACGATAGAATTTCTTGATCTGTCATGTGATGAAAGTGACAGTAAGAATGAAATAGAACCTCATGAAAACAGTGGTAATCGTTCATCTGCTATGGATGTTTTGTTGCCTTCAATGTCTGTCAGTACACCTGTGCCTGATGTCAGCTACATGAAGAACGCTGTTGCGTACATATACAGAACAGACGGTAAGCGTCGAACGTTAAAACAAATACAACACCAGTTTAAGAAAGTGACCAATTTCAAAACACTTTACCATTGGAAGATGTATGTTGAAAATAGTGGCAAAAAGTGCGATAAGCAGATTGCAACGAATAATTATGTCAAAAATAAATTTACGGTTGCCAGGCGTAGGAACTTGCCAGTTTGTGATGTCGATCTTAGACTCTGGGCATTCGAAAAAGCTACTGAAATTGGTCACAAATTAGTAGCTTCTAAAACATGGCTTTGCAGCTTTAAATCAGAACACTGCATTCGATCACATAAAGTGACAAAACTTGTCTTCCTCATACTCCAGTGACTTTGAAAACTACAGAAAGATACTGCAGAGTTTGTTGCAATGGCTAGAACTGTAACTGCAAATATTAACCCACACTTTGTTATTAACACTGATCAGTGTGGATTTAATTATGAGATGACAAGAGGCTGCACACTCACAGTTCAGGGAGCAAAAACAGTATTGCTGCAAGTGAAGTCAATACATTCGACCACTCACAGCTTTAAAATTCAACCGCTGTCATCAATGAGTGGACAGTTAATCAGCAAACTTTTCATTGTGTTGCAAGAGCCAAAAGGTGTGTTTGATCCAGGGATCCAACAAGAATAACAAAGGATTACACCTAGCAATGTTGTGGTGCACTGCAGCAGTTCAGGCAAGCTTTCAAATAATCTTGTAAAAGAATTTTGCGCAGAAGTGTTGTAACCATCTGTTGGCGATAATTCATTTGTCCTTTTACAAGACTCATGGCATGGACATAAGGATGCTGATGTCATTGCCGAAATTTTTGATGACAAATGTACTCTGCTCACCATACCACCAAAGACAGCAGGTTTCATTCAACCTCTCTATGTTTATTTTTTCCGCCAGTATAAAATATATGCACTTAAAATATTTGATTATGTAACACTTCACAATGTCCATGATTTTGTACTCCATCACCAAAATAACATCATAGTCCTGCATTTATTCATACACCATCAATTACAAGACAGAAAAATTTAACAACATGTTGTTACATCCATGGAAAAAAATTGGATACTGTGAAAGTGATGATGCTTCTTTTGAAAATGTTCAACATATTTGTTTTTCAGATATCAATGACAATTGTCAGTACTGTGATAACTTTGAGATCTTGCGCTGTTTTCATTGTTCCAAATTACTTTTCTTCCGTCATGTGTTCAATGCCACAAATGTTCATTTACACCTGTAATAAAGGTTTTTGTTGCTTTTTGTATGACATGAGTTTATTTTGAATCATGGGAACATAACTAATATTTGGGGTTACACATCACGCACCATAACACATGTTAGATGATTTTCCCCACTTGTGCTCTAAGGCCATTTCAGACCACTTGCTAACCTTTGTCAGTTCATTTGGGCCAAAATGGAAATACACGCATCGGTTTTTGCCCTTAGTACTATCTCCAGGCCATGTTTCTTCAATTTTGGAGAGTGACAGGTGAAAGGCTTCCCTTGTAAGACAATTTTGTTTGTTTAGTGCTGGAGTTGGCTTCACTTTTTTTCAAAATCGCCTCCTGAGATTTGAGACAAATTTGCAACATTTAAAATTTTAATACAAATGTTCATCTAAGTGACATATATGATACAATGTAAACATTAAGCTACAGAAACGACAAATACGTGCCCATAGGCAACATGTGTGCACCCATGCTGGTGGGTTAGGTAAATGATGAAATCATTAAAGAAACATCTGCTATGCATCATTTGCTATTAGAAATTGCCATAAAATCTAAAGCCAAAATTAATGTCATTTCCTGTTTGACCATGAATATGATAAAAATTCACATGATCGATCAAAAGTCTCACAATTTTTTTTTAGAAATTTTTAGATGCAAACCAAACCATCACAACTGTCTCCAATCTAAGATCTCACAAACCATCTTTAGAAAGATTGGGTACAAAACAGCCTTTAAAAGTTCTCCTTCCAGTGGCCTTTTCCACAAATGAGAACTATGTCTCCTGTCAATTTGTGTGTGTGAGTGCACTTGTATGAGTATATGTGCATGATGAAGAATTAACACAGAAATAATTCACAAGACAGATCTTGTTAACCACTTGAACTCGATGTTGATGCTTGGGCTACTTTCAAAGACAACCCAAAGCATCAACAGACATCTAACTCCTAAATTCACTATTGGGGCATCTATGTCACATTACTGTTTTCAGCAAGTCTCTTGTAAAAGAAAAAAAAAGCATGGCTTATACAGGGTGTCCAAAAAATAACTGTGCACTGAAACCAACGTCCAAACATGTCTGCACACGCTTCTGCATGTTGGTAAAGACTTTTCTCAGGGTATGTGGTATGATTTGTTGGATGTGGGTCATCATTGCAGCCTGTAGCTTTAGAAGTGTATGCAGATTTCCTGCATACACCTTCCTCTTCAGTGATCCTCATAGAAAAAAGTTGGGTGGTGTCAGATCCAGTGACATGGCAGCCCAGTCCTTAGAAGATCCTCAAGAAACTGTATTAGTGAAGTAGGTGATTTTCGTGCTGAAGGTAATCCAAAATGAAATGAATCAATGCCGTCTTACGCGCAATTTTTAAAAAACTTTACGTTAAAAAGCATATATACAGATTAAAATACACACATGAGATCTTTGGAGCTTACCTTAAGCTCATCCTCAGATGTTTGTCAATGCACTAATCACAAGTGGTTCGATGTTGGTTATATACCACGAGAGCATTCGCTAGGACGCAGTTCCGAGATAAGGTTGACGCATGCGCTGAAACAATTGGTCGAATTCGTCCTTTGGATTGTCTGGGTGTTTCTCACTATTCATTATTTGTTTCCATGGCAAGGGGATGGTGTATGGACATTCTTTGTTACAGCAAAGGTGACTGTATTTATAAATCACCAAACTCTCTGCAAAGAGAATAGTTGAATGTGACCTCTGAGTGTTCAATATGGTTATGTCTTCTCATATTGGGGTATGCCTGCCTTCCAAGTAGAGTCAGGAAAGGGCTGTTGAAGTAGAGGCTGTTCGAATATTGTATTTATGTTCTGAGGCTCTACAGCTCAAAGGGCGAGTGGTCGAACCCTCGTATATCTTTGTTTTGAGCCCCTTCACACGAGGCCTTAAGAGGTATGGCATAAATGCCATGTCATTTTATTGGTTCCACTGTATCTCTGTCATTTTTTATGGTTGCCATTATATTATTTGTCTTGATTCCAAATCCAATTTTGTGCTTTTTACAAATTGTTTTTAAATGGTTGGTGACACTAGGTAGGAAAGGTACAGAACCAGCATATTTAACAGGTTGGGTGGCTCTAGTTAAAGTTGAGAATGGTGTCAAAGAAACGTGTCGTAGCTGTTTTTGAAAAATTTGTTCTGGGTATAGCCAGTCTCCTAATTTTTTCTAACTCCATGTTACGGAAGGTAATGTTCAACAAATGAGTTATGGCCCGCCTTACCAAGAAGTGCAGAGATGATACTTTTTGACACCTGGGGTGAAATGAGTGAAATGGGATCAGAGTGGTATTTGAACCAGGTTTCCTGTAGACAAAGTAGGAGATAGCGTTGGTAGTTGGATCTCGGTGTAACTGAAAACTCAGGAATGGCAGGGACCAATTTTCTTCCAGTTCGAGCATAAATTTTATTGAAGGAAGTTTTGATGACATGTTTTCAGCAAAAACCTTTAAGTCTTCTAAAGTTGAGGGCCAGAAGATAATAACATAGTCTACGTACCGCAGGTATAGTAAGGGTTGAATCAGAGCATGTGGGATAGCTTCTTCCTCGAGAGATTGTAGTAATACTTCTGCAAGGAGAGGGGACAGTGGTGATCCCATTGGTGCTCCCTCTGCTTGACTAAAAAAAGTATCATTAAACCGAAAAGAGGTTCTGAGAGCTGCCAGTATAACTTGGATATAAGGTGTCAAAAAGTATCATCTCTGCACTTCTTGGTAAGGTGGGCCATAACTCATTCGTCGAACATTACCTTCTGTAACATGGAATTTGAAAAAATTAAGGGACTGGCTATACCCAGAACAAATTTTTCAAAAATAGCTACGACGCATTTCCTCGACACCATTCTCAACTTTAACTAGAACCACCCAACCTGTTAAATATGCTGGTTCTGTACCTTTCCTACCTAGAGTCACCAACCATTTAAAACCAATTTGTAAAAAACACAAAATTGGATTCGGAATCAAGACAAATAGTATAATGGCAACCATAAAAAATGACAGAGATACAGTGGAACCAATAAAATGATATGACATTTATGATATACCTCTTAAGGCCTCGTGTGAAGGGGCTCAAACCAAGATATACGTGGGTTCGACCACTCGCCCTTTGAGCTGTACAGCCTCGGAACATAAATACAATATTCGAACAGCCTCTACTTCAACAGCCCTTTCCTGACTCTACTTGGAAGGCAGGCATACCCCAATATGGGAAGACAATAACAATATTGAACACTCAGAGGTCACGTTCAACTATTCTCTTTGCAGAGAGTTTGGTGATTTTTAAATACAGTCACCTTTGCAGTAACAAAGAATATCCATACACTATCCCCCTGCCATGGAAACAAATAATGGATCGCGAGAAACACTCAGACAATCCAGAGGACGAATTCGATCAATTGTTTCAGCGCATGCGTCAACCTTATCTCGGAACTGCGTCCTAGCGAATGCTCTCATGGTATATAACCAACATCGAACCACTTTGTAATTAGTGCATTGAGTAAGCTCGAAAGATCTCGTGTGTATTTTAAGTTGAGACAGACCGTTGTGGAGGAAACTTGGGGAGACCTTCGTCCAGCAGTGGATTGATAATGGCTGACAATGATGATGATGATGATGATATGGTTTTTAATCTATATATATGCTTTTTAATGTAAAGTTTTATAAAAATCGTGCGTAAGACAGTAGTGCTCTATTTCATTTTGGATTACCTTCAGCACGAAAATCACCTACTTCACTAGTACCTGCCGCTTAGTGGTACATTCCATTGGTCACACTATGGATCATTTAACCAAGATATTCACTAAATCCAAGCAGAAGCTAACCATGGAGACATCACACCTGGCATTCCTGTTAAACTGTAAGGAACTGGGATTAACACCAAGATTATTGATGATTCGTCAGCTCCCGGTTTTCGCACGAGACGCTACCATCCTACGCAAGGCCGAGGGTAAGCGACTTTCAACTATTATTCGTCAAAAAAGAAGTTTCCTTGACTTTCTGCAAAGAAGAACATACAATAATTACCTTCTCTTGACCAAGAACATTCACCCTATACCTCTGGATAGATTCCTAACTTTTACTGAGGCTATCTGCACATTCGAACAACTAAGAGTACAAAAAAATTCAAATAAAAAAATTGTGTCACCTTGTTTAACAGGAAGTGGAGAATAGACCATTGTCTAGGCATCAAAACTCTTTAAGGAACTCAATACGACAACCTACCTATATTAACCTGAGCTCTGTTCCTTTAAATGACATCCAACAACAAGCACTAGCTAAGGGTCTTAAATATGTCTTTCCTGTTACTAAAATTAATATGTTCAGCTCATACCTCAGATTGAAACTGTCATTAAGGCTCTTCCAAGCACAGCTCAGGAAGCTACAAGGTTTCAAATTGCAAAGCAAATTATTAAATATCCTGCTACAAAATACATAACCACCCAACTTATAAATGAAAAGAAGCAACTTCAACAACTCAAACAGAATGAGAATATCACAATTGTCAGTGCCGACAAAGTACCACAGATAATAATAATAGTACCACAGATAATAATCATTCAAAATTTATTTATTATTACATTACTGCAATTCATACATTCAGTGTGCAGTCATTATTCAGACACCCTATAGTATCACTATGTTCATCCACCCACAGTCCATCTGTGGACACCATATCTGTACAACTATCAATCCAATTTGAAAAATTCTTCCAATCACAACTCAGGAAGCTACAAGGTTTCAAATTGCAAAGCAAATTATTAAATATCCTGCAACAAAATATGACCACCCAACTTATGAAAAGAAGCAACTTCAACAACTCAAACAGAATGAGAGTATCTCAATTGTCAGTGCCGACAAAGTACCACAGATAATAATCTAGATAATAATAATAGTACCATAGATAATAATCATTCAAAATTTCTTTATTATTACATTACTGCAATTCATACATTCAGTGGGCAGTCATTGTTCAGACACCCTATAGTATCACTATGTTCATCCATCCACAGTCCATTCGTGGACACCATATCTGTACAACTATCAATCCAATTTGAAAATTTCTTACTGCAGTCAAAAGCCAGAACCGTGTCAATGACAATATGTACATTTTTGTCTTTTTCCAATGCATAACCTTACCGCTAGAGGGCATAAATCCACACGCTATTAAATTCAAAATATATTTTACTTTATATAACTGCTTCAAAAAAATATTTTTTACCTTCTTACACCTTTTACCACAAAGGCCATTTTATGTATATAGTTTTCATTTGAAATAATGCATGGGGTCACCACTAAGGGTCAAAAATGTGGGTTTTTCCCCCAAAAATTTGTATTGGTACTCACTTGTTCTTGGACAAAAGTACTATGTCATTGCAATACAGCAACCAGCATATGCAAAACTTCACAAAACATAAGCCAGTACTATCTGTTTTGGCATCAGACATGACTGCATTGCTTAGTACACTGAACAGACTTGATGATATTACACTACCTTTTCTGACTCCTGCACCAATGGGAAATCAATTTGATAAAACATCATTTACACACATATACAACTGCTGTTGGCATACATAGCTTTCACACACTCAAGCAAGTTTTCCACTACTCTATAATTTTTCAAAACCTTCCACCAAAGCACTCTGTTCACTTTGTCATAGGCATTGCCAAACCTGCAGCAAAAAATATCCTTACAAACAGATAAATCTTTTTGCAATCAACAAATGTAATGCAAACATTTAGTTAGTGTGTAGCTGTTACCAGGCATAAAAAAACAAAAACAAAAACCAATCTACATTTAATACCTGGTTTTCCTACAAAATAAAATAAATTTATCTTCCAGAACCCCACCGCCTCCCTTAAAGAAAACAAAAAACGGACACACACAAGTTCAGCTGATCACACTAACACAGATGTAGGGGAAACATTTCATAAAATGTTTATTGTTGAGAATTATATTTTATAAAAGTGGGTAAAATTTAAGACGGGTGCCCACCATATTTTATCAATGGTTAATCATGATTAATTGCTGTAATAAACATCCCATGCCTGAAAGAAACTGTCACTTCTGATGAACAAAAGGAATGTCACAATTAATGCATATGTGCATATGGAATAAGAAAAGAAACAGATTGCATTGAGGAATTCAGATGTGTTGTTAATATGATTTAGACACAAACTGAATGTCTAGAGGAAACACTACAAACAATGAATGTCTAGAGGAAAACATGATAGCAAACAAATTTTTAAATAAAAGGACACAAAAATACAACACCCAAGAAAGTGCCAAGAGTAAAGTCACACGGTTTGATAAATTTGCCTCAAGCAGGAAATTTACACCCATGGTAAATTGCATGCAGCTCTTTCAGTGTACAGCTAGGAAATGTAATACTACCCACCCCCGAATATGATATACAGGGTGTTTCATAAAGAACGTCCCGATTTGAAAAGTGGATATCTCTGCAACAATGAACCACTGATGAATGCGACTCGTATCATGTCTACGGGCATGGCCCAGAATTTGTTATGACTACCGCTAGATGGCAGCATGAGCATCCAAACAGCCGCTACGCTTAGTGAATGAGAAGATGGTGTCGAGGCAACAGAAGGCGTTTTGTGTGCTCAAATTTAGCAAGACCAAGTCCACGATTATGGTGCAGCATGCGTTTAAACGGCGTTATTGCAGTGCTCCACTAGTGGGAAAAAACATTCGTCGTTGGTATCGACAATTTGAAGAAACAGGGTGTTTATTTAAGGGAAAGAGTCCTGGACAACCAACCACTTCAGAGAAGAATGTGCAACGAATTCACGAGGCATTTCAGCGAAGCCCACGGAAGTCTACTCGTTGTGCGAGCTGTGAACTTGCCATCCCTCATGAGACTGTTTGGCGTGTTTTACGACGACGTTTGCTGCTGAAGCCGTACAGATTGCAACTGGTGCAAGCTCTTAATGGAGGTGACAAAACACAACGAAAAGATTTTTGTGCAACTCTGTTAGAGGACGACACAGTCATACAAAGGTTGATATTTAGCGATGAAGCAACCTTTCATGTAAGCAGGAAAGTTTCGCCCCACAACGTTCGCATATGGGGAGTGGAGAATCCACATGAAACTTTCCAACATGAATGTGATTCACCAAAACTGAATGTTTTTTGTGTGGTTTCTGTTAGAAAGGTGTATGACCCTTTCTTTTTTGCTGACAACACTGTTACGGGCAACTTCTATCTTGCAATGCTGAAGGACTGGCTACTTCCACAGCTGCAGAACGACTCTGAAGATTACATTTTGCAGCAGAACGGCGCACCGCCACATTGGAACCGCCAAGTTCATTGGTTTCTAAACGACACATTGCCTCAGCGTTGGATTGGACTCAGGGGACCCCATGACTTGGCACTACACGCTTGGCCTCCAGACATCACACTATGCGACTTTTTTTTTTTTTTACGGGGATACGTAAAAGACCGTGTTTAGGTTTCCCCTTTACCTGCTGACTTGGATGAGCTCCAAACGAGAATCACGGTCGCGGCAAATTCTCTGACTGAAGACACTCTCCGACGCGTTTCGGAAGAATTCAGCTATCGGCTTGATGTTGTCCGTGAAGCAGGTGGAGGGCACATTGAGCATTTGTAATTGTGGTGAGTGAAACTTTAAACCTTCCTTCATACGGCTCTTTGTTTTGTAACTATCCCACATTTGCCTTATTAAATATACAACTTTGAAATCGGGTTATTCTTTTTGAAACACCCTGTATAAGCAGAAAGATGCCAAAACTGAAATGATTAATGTTGTAGTACATCAAAAGCATTAAAATAAAAAAATGTAATAATCTCATATGACACTTTAGATTTTGAAGATTTTTTTTTTTTACACAAAGACAAAAAATACTAGGAACAACAAAACAAAAGTGGCCATGTGATGGTAAGAACAGGTGTTATTATTAATTGAAAAACACTACAGCACATACATTGTAGCTGAGTTTAAAAATAAAATAGAAAAAAAGTGAGAAATACACATGTACAGACCTCTTGAAGGGGCTCATCAATTTTTGTAGAACCAGTTAAACGTTGATCATGTTTTGTATGCTTTACAGGGTGCTGCAATTGCTGTATAATCTGAAAAAAAAAAAATGTGTACGATTTTATACATGGAAGAAAAAAACAAAAAATATTATATTTACAACAACAAAAGTTCTGAAACAGAAAAATTATATTTACCCAACTATTTTTTTCCGCAGATCTGTTAAATAAATATGCACCACATAACAATGATAGAGACACTTAGACTAAGACGAAGCAGGATCAACATATGCCTAGGTACAGCTAATAGTGAAATACCGTAAAAGGACTAAGCTATCTCCAGTCAAAAGGCTAAAGAATGGGTGAAGCCTAGTGATGGTAACGGTGACAAGGAGTCAATTGTGATATAGTAAAATCCAGGGGTGCAGAATTTGTCCGAACTCGTGAACAAGGTTCGGGGGAAATTAAGACAGCTCTGGGGAAATTTTTGCCCGCGAGTAAAATAATAATAGTAGTAATAATAATTAAACAAAAAATTGACTTATTAACAACAAGTATAACGCGAAAGATAAGAGTAATTTACTGCATGGTAATCAGGTAATCATTTTGAAAAATGTCATGTCGTTATAAGTACAAGAGGTTATGAGCACAGTGACGTACTGCATACTGCCGTTAGCATATGATTCACCGAGCCCAAACGACTTTACTAATGCCAAGGCGTAGACAGCGTGGCACAAGTAATAAGTACGGCGCAACCACTAGTCATGCTAATAAATTTTTTCCGAAACTAATGGCAGCTTATGTGTCATAGGCGCCGATCTGAAAAATTATTAGGGGTTCCACACATTTTAAAGCGAATGACCCATGCATTTTTCAAAGGATTTAAGTCTAATTTTAATTTCATTCAGTAAAATTATTTGGCACAATTATACGCCTGAAATGCTAGAATGAAATAAATTATAGTTAATTGTAGAATTTTTTTTAGCTGTTTTTTTTTTCAGCCTTTCTGCCCCACCACTGTTTTCACCTAGACCCAAAAATGTTTAAGACATTTTGAATCTAAAATAAACATTAGGCTTTTTTTCAAATTTTTAAGTAATAGGCTTTAAGGATTAGTTCTTAATCATCAACATACAGATCTAATACTCGCTTAAACTTGTATGAAAGTCCGCTGCAGTTTTGGGGGAAATTTCAAACAGAAAAAAAATTGCGTTCTGGGGAAATATTGAGCCCTGAAAATTTTCTGCACCCCTGGTAAAATCTACATGGGTAGCTAATATCATTATGGAAAAGTAATTCAGGAATGATTACCATCCAGTCACAGCAAAAATACACCTGGGAATAATACACGAGCTCAGAAAGTGGCTAATGGGGCTCTTTAGAAAAGAGCAAAGTATTCTTAGTAGACAAAACATTAGAGATGAGGTGATGGGCAGTTGACATGGCATCCCCATGCAGAGTGGAACAGACCCAAACCAAACACAGGCGATAAATAGGCAGACAACAGGGCTTCCCAACAGTGCATCGCAATTGATGAACATGGGTAAACATCGTAATCTGAGTGACTTTGATTGTGGATGCATTGTTGGCACAAGACGGATGGGTCATCTATCACCCAAATGGTAAGAATCCTAGGGTTCCTGAGGGCAATAGTATCAAGAGTACACTACGAGTATACCATTGACAGACATACCAGCGCCCAGAGAGCAAGCGATGGCCGACTACACGCCACTGGGTTCATGTAGACTATCCAGACTCATCGCTTCACAATGGTAGAGCAAATCACATCCAGGTTAAATGTCGGAGGCCCAAGCAGCATCAGCGAGTGAATGGTACAATGCATGCTACATACTCTGGGCTACGGGAACTGGTGCCCTACTTGTGTGCCACTGCTGATTGCTCGTCATCGGAAATTATGCATCGCCTGGCGCCGGGAACATCAAAACTGGATTTTTGCAGAGTGGTGCCATGTCATGTGGTCAGATGAATGCCATTTTCAGCTGTATGGAGCTGACGGGAAGGTGCGGGTGCGGTGTTGACAGTATGAGGCCATGGTCCTGAGACTTCTGCATTTCTGATACAGAAATGCACTTACTCAGAATCCTGTAACTATCAATGCTTATATTTCAAAATATGTACCATAGTGTTCAAGACTTTAAACTCATCTTTCTGCAAGGTGGTCAATACCTGCAGTTCAGATGCAAAGAAATTTTGACACTAACATTCAATGTCATCCAAATAAGTGAAAATGTTTGCCATTACTCAAAACAGGTGATAATCAGAAGGGAAGAGATCAGGGTTGTATGCTGGGTGTGGCAAGAGCTTGATTCCATCAAATTTGTGGAGCTTTACTTGGGTCTGAATGGCAGTATGAGATTTGGCACTGTTGTGTTGAAGCAGGGCCCACTAGCAGTTGACTAAAGCGTGACAACTAACTTGTTCTGTTTCTAATCCAGCTGCTCAAAATACAATTTGTTGTTGATAGTTCAGCCATTTGGAATGAGTTCAAAGTGTATCACACCTTCATGATTCCATTAGACACACAGCAAGACCTTTTTCTCAAAATGCCTGTGTTTGGAGACAGGGAAAGCGGCTTTACCTGGGTCCAACCACTTTTCGGAGGTGTCTGGATTATGCATTGATTCATTTCAAATCCCCAATAACTATCTGCTAGACAAATCAAATGTGATGCAGATTTTCGGGCAGTTCCTCGCAGACCTCAACACACTGTTGAGTTTGAGTTGGGGTCAATTCATGTAACCCTCATGCTGTTGTCTGTAGACCATTCCAAGCTTCTGCACGTGGTCAGCTAAGGTAGATTTAGAAATTCTCTGTCTATCTCACAATTTGAAAATGATGGTTGTTGGATTTGCTTCCAACAGCCATGAGCACAGTGGCATCAGAACCATGCGGGCAGCTGCCGCTGTACTTTTTTTTTTTTTTTTGTTCTGCATGGCTGAAACATTGCATGTGCCCCCTCACTTTCCTTCCTTTCTAATTACGTCTGTAATCAGATATATATTTGGATTTTTTTTTACTTATTGCCATTTAAAATTTCTTCAGATAAAACTAAATATTATTTTCTGTTTTGATTATTAACCAGCTGTCTAGAAATGTGATTTTTTTACTGCTGTTCCAAAGACACGGTTAAACTCTCCTTGCTTTGTCCAATACGAGAGGAAAAATATTTGACAGAATACCAGACTTTTAATTATATCAGCATGAAAAAAGGGTTATTTCAGAAAGTACCAGCCTTGTAGTATGACAAAACATAAAAAATTTGATGAAATACCAACCTTATTAAAAAGAACCTAACCTGAAACTAATGTAAAGATAGTGTGTATGTTTTTTTATAAGAACAGGAATGTTTTCTATTTCATTTAAGTGTAATAAAAAAACTTAAAAAAAGGGGAGAATGGAAGGGGAGAGAGAGAAGAATAGAATGAAATACATCTTCATACTTATGTTGTTTCATGTATATGTCAAGACCACGGTTTCCATGAAATTCATACTAATGCAGTGTCCACATCAATAGTTTAACATTGTTTATAAAACAGTAAAATGTTTCATTTCATATAAAAAAAAAACTAGTTTACGCTTTCCAACCATAGGTTGAAGAAGCATATATGCTCCAGCTTTGTTCGTCTGTCTGTCTGTCCACACGATAACTCGCATAAAAATAGTTCGATTTCGATGAAATTTTAGTATGTGGTAGGGGACCACCTGGGGACGAACCCTATTGAAAAATGGGCGAAATGGTGTCAAAGGTCAAGACATAGGAGCAGGATCCATTCCATTGCCCTTATGCGTCATAACTTGCTTAAAAATGGTTCATTTTCGATGAAATTTTAGTATGTGGCAGGGGACCACCTTGGAATGAATTATATTACAACTGGAAGAAATGGGGTCAAAGGTCGGGACATAGGAGCAGGATCCATTCTGTTGCCCTTATAAGTTCATAACTTGCACAAAAATGGTTCGATTTCGATGAAATTTTAGTATGTGGTACAGGACCACACGGAGACGAACCCTATTGAAAATGGGATCAAAGATCAGAACATTGGAGTGGGCATTCCATTGCCCTTATTGCACCATAACGTGAGCAAAAATGTTTCAATTTCGATTAAATTTTAGTAAGTGGTAGGGAACCCCTGGGGATGAATTCTGTTGAAAATGGGCGAAATGGGGTCAAAAGTCAGAACATAGGAGCAGGATCCATTGCATTGCCCTTATGCATCATAACTTAGGTAAAAATGCTCCTATTGCAACAAAACTTTATCATGTTGTTTGTTCCAGAGGTATACTGAACCGGTTCTGTTGAATCTCGTCAAAATGTGGTCAAAGGTCAGGACACAAGAGCAATATTTATTCAACAGCCATTATCCTCATAACTTGAGTAATGATTTCTGGTATGTTGGAAAGCGTATCATAATCAATGCATTGCATGATTTTACTAACTTGTTTTTAAATTACACTAGATTTCATCAATATAATTGCTTTATCTGTAGCAAATTAATAACAAGGAACTATGTAGAAAATAGTAAAACTAGTTTTATGTAGAAAATAGTAAAACTATACTAGTTATCCAATTTATTGGTGTAAGGATATATAAACAAGCATTTTCAAGCTTTTGCACATCAACCAAATGGCTTTTTCAAGGAAGATAGACAGAAACTGTAATCTGAATAATGAAACGCTTTAACAATTTGAAAGTAGCCACTTGATTTTGCAATAAATAGATGTGATATAATATTCATTTAAAGACACAAGGCATCACGTTGGTTGTGCATGCTGTATCCTAATAGGAAAACGGCATTATTCGAAAAACTGGTTCTAAATTTGTAGCAACTCCAAAAAGACACTATCATTGCGAGCGTCACTTTTGATAATGATGTTCAAGGTTTCTTGAATGGCTGTTGATTAGATTTAGGGGTAGAGTAAGCAGCTAATTTCTTCATATCATCCCACATAGCGATAGTGGACTTGAATTTGACTTTGCTGGATGGGGTCGTGGTTTCTTTGCCGTATTTTATGTCCCTTTTAAATGCTCATTGACATAACTTTATCCAAAAAGCCAAACATTCTAATCTTCCTATACTGCAGATTTGCTACCTGGGCTCAATTCCCTACATACCAAATGTGTCTTGCAAACTAAAGAATGCCCTCAAGACGACGAACTACAGCATCAGCATAAGGTCACCTGCATCTTTATATACTATGCTAAAGAGAAATTCTGACAAACCCCCTCTTTCCAGTAAGGCAGGTGTTTATGCAAACCCCCTGCAATATCCAGATGGCTCCAGATGATACAACATTGGAATGACTAAGCATTCACTTAGAGTCAGAGTCAACGAGCATAAAAGGGGCACAAAATACCGCAAAGTAACCACAACCCTATCCACACACACAAAAGCCTAATTCAAGTCTTCTACTCCTATGTGAGATGATATAAAGAAATTAGCTACCTACTCTACCCCTAAATCTACAGCCATTTGAGAAACCTTGGAAATCATTATGAACAGTGGTGCTTGCAATGATAGTCTCTCTCTGGACTTGCCACGAATTTGGAACCAGTTCTTCAAGTAACACCTTTTCCCTACTAGGACGCTGCATGCACAACCAACATGATGCCTTGTGTCTTTAAATGAATATTACATCACATCCACTATCAACCCAAATCGAGTCACCACGTTCAAATTGTTGAGGCGCTCTATTATTCAGATTGCAGTTTCTGTCTATCTTCTTCAAAAAAGCCATCTGATTGATGTGCGAAAGCTTGGAAACATTTGTTCATATATCCTTACACCACTAAATCGGGTAATTAGCATAGTTTTATTATTCATTATCTGTAGCATATTCTAATGATGCCATTGCATCATGATTTGTAACCGTACAATGAGTTTTATGCCCTGACCAAGAAGTACATTCCTTATACATGTATCTTGGCCCCATTGTTCAGAAATAGGTCCAGCGCTCATGCATGAGCAGGGTGTCTAAATCAAGAACAATCAACCCTAGAGAGCCTCCCTAAACCTTTTTCCCTCTTTAAAGCTTATATCACTCACCACAAACTTCTTAAACCAGATTTGTACTGTCTGAGTGATCACAATACGTTCAACTTGATATACTTTTTGGACTGCTTCAACTCCTTTAATTTGCTTTCAATAACAGCACAACAGAGAGAACCATGTTTTCACACTTCATGGCAATTTTGCAAAATGTGATAAATGACCAATGCACGTTACCATAGATGAACTGGTTCTCCAAGAAACAAGCATTTTATATAATCTGCAACATCGACAATCTATCCGTTGAAACTATACAAATCAGCAACACAAAAGAACGCAAGGCAAAGAACACATTTTTTTTTTCTGCACATTCCAATACTTTACAGAGTTTAAGACAATATTTGAGGGACATTCATTTATGAATACTCTACTTCAAAATAAAGTCTAAATGTTTATATTTCACTCCTAACTTATTTGTATACCCTTTTTTCCAAAACAAAACAAAAAGCAACATGGATGCAGAAAAAAAGTGCATTAGAGGCAACAAGTCTACCTTTGATGAGTCCCAAAAATTAGGACACAATCAAGAAAGCAAACTTGATTTTTCATATTAATGTTAACTTGTTTTCTAGAAAATTAGGTGCTGAGAATTTTTTTCTTTTTTTTTTTTTTTTATGTCTAGCTTGTCATTTGAAAGGATTCTCGGAACTTACCTTAGGAATACCTGGATACCTAATTTTTGATTTGGTATTATGAACAGCAGAAGTGCCAGTATCTGTACTGCCAGCACCTGTGTCCAACTGAAGGTCTTGGTCAACAAATAATGCTGCAACACACCTGCACAAAAGAAATAATGCGTAAAACTTTAAAATAGAACAGCTAAAATGTCATATTACACAAATATGAATTATTTTAGGGAAATGAACAAAAGCTTAGGCAGTACTGAGCAATGGAGAACATTAATGATAACTTGCCATATATTTCTAATCAAAAACTACACTAAATAATAACACAAGGAACTGTACACCAACTATATATAAGATAGTACAACTGTACTAGTTATCCGAATTTATTGGCGTATATAAAATCAAGGTTTCCAAGCTTTCGCACATCAACCAGATGGCTTTCTCAAGGAAGGTAGACAGCAAACTGCAAACTGGATAATAGAACGTTTCAAGAATTTGAACGCGGTGAGTTGACTTGACAATAAACGAAGAGATGCGAACGTAATTATTCAATAAAAACACGAGACATCATGTTCGTATTGCACGCGGAATCCTTGGAAAAAAAAAAAAAAAAAAAAAAAAAAAAAAAAGGGCATTCATTATTTGAAGAATTGGTTCCAAATTCGTGGTAATTCTAGCGAGACGCTATCATTGCAGGCCTCATCGTTTGTAATGATCTACAATCAGAAACTAGAGGACTTCATCTCCGCTTCTAGATCTACAGTACTACGAAGGAACCCTTTAAATTGTTGGATTGCCCAGGTACAAAGAGCTGCCAGGTTGACCGCTATCCCGGAGGATCTCAAGAAAGCCGTCAAATTGCCACCAGGCCCCCAGATCCCGAAGCTCTTTGGAAGACTGAAGCACCACAAGCCCGATAATCCATTGAGACCCATCGTGTCAAGGAGATCCGCACCGACGTATCATTTAGAGAAGGCACTCTGCAAATTTCTGGCCAATCACCTCCCTGAATCGGACTTTATAATAACTTCCACTCGAGATTTTATCACGAAAATTAAGCAACTCTCTGTCCAACAGCATGACATTATCGGTAGTTTCGACGTGGCTTCTCTTTATCCTTCGGTCCCCGTGCCGGAAGCCATCAGAACGTTAAAAGAAGCTATACATAATTCAGCACTTTATTCGCAAGAATCTTGCCACAGCATCTTCAAATTAATGGATTTAGTCTCAAATTCTAGTTACTATAGTTTCCGAGGAAAAATCTATAAACAAACAAATGGCGCTCCGATGGGATCTTCACTTTCAGCAATTCTCGCGGAAGCCATCCTTCGCCCAATCGAGCAGCACATATTCACCAGCATTACCCCAAGACCTACCACTTGGCTCCGATATGCTGACGACGTATTTTTCATATGGCCTCATGGAAAGGAGACTCTCCCGCTCTTTTTGGATAAAATCAATGATATACACCCTACGATCAATTTCACTATGGAGTTAGAACACAATAATGCATTGCCTTATCTGGATGTTTTACTGAGTAAATCGCCTGAGAATCGCTTCCGTACACAAGTCTACTACAAACCCACTTCCGTTCCCAACCTGATGCTCCGTAGCTCATTCTGCCCGGCTGATTACAAGACAGCTTTATTCCGTTATCGAATCAGAAGAGCATTCGACATCTCCTCCGATGTTCCTTCTAGACTAAGCGAATTAAAAAGCGTTATGAATTTGGCAACCGAGGCAGGATACGATCCGAACATGGTACATAGATATATCGAAAGAAACAAAAAGAGGCATACCGATCTTTCTATGACGCGGCTACGCTATCTGGGCTCTATTCCGTACGTACCAAATCTTTCCTATAAGCTCAAGAACGTGCTCAGAAAGATGAACCTTGGTGTCGGCATAAGATCTCCGACACCTTTATATGCTATGCTTAACCGAAATACTGACGAGCTCCCATTTTTAAACGAAGCAGGTGTTTATGCCGTCCCTCTACAATATCCGGATGGCTCCAAGCGATTCTACATTGGGATGACTAAACGTTCATTTAGAATTAGAGTCAACGAGCATAAGAGGGACATAAAGAACGGAAAATTAACCACGGCCCTGTCCAGAGAAGTCCAGTTCAAGTCCGCCGATCCTATGTGGGATAACATAAAGAAATTAGCTGCCTACTCTACTCCAAAATCCACTGCCATTCGGGAAACATTGGAGATCATTACAAACGATGAGGCCTGCAATGATAGCGTCTCGCTAGAATTACCACGAATTTGGAACCAATTCTTCAAATAATGAATGCCCTTTTTTTTTTTTTTTTTTTTTTTTTTCCAAGGATTCCGCGTGCAATACGAACATGATGTCTCGTGTTTTTATTGAATAATTACGTTCGCATCTCTTCGTTTATTGTCAAGTCAACTCACCGCGTTCAAATTCTTGAAACGTTCTATTATCCAGTTTGCAGTTTGCTGTCTACCTTCCTTGAGAAAGCCATCTGGTTGATGTGCGAAAGCTTGGAAACCTTGATTTTATATACGCCAATAAATTCGGATAACTAGTACAGTTGTACTATCTTATAAAAACTACACTGCTGGACAATTGCTAAGGACAGATCATAAACGGCTATATAGCGCATTAAAAAGTAAGTGTGGTTGGATGCCAAGTGAAATAAAATAATGTCAGAATGCCAGGACATTACAAGAAAGACAATTTATTGTGCTCTGAAATCCAGAAGGCTTTGGAACGTGTTCAAGGGACAAACAGGCCATTTTGTGCAGAATACGTAAACGTGAAAAAAATGCAATTACTGTCCGCAGGCGTTCCGGCGTAAGATGTCAATATGGGATATGGCCACCATGGAGGACGATGCAAGATTCCACACGTCGTGTCATGCTTTGCACAACATTATCAAGCAGCTGTTGAGGTAATTTATCCCATTCCTCTGTCAGTGCATGGATGAGGGTGTCCTTGTTTATTGGAGGGCATTGGCGACCAGCAAGACTCCTCCCCAAAGCATCCCACACATTTTCAATGGGATTCAGATCTGGAGAATGTGCTGGCCATACGAGGCGCTGAATATCCTCGCTCTCAAGACACTCTTCGACAGCGACTGTTCGAAGACATGTTGCGTTGTCGTCCATGAAAATGAATCTATCACCGACAGCACCACGGAACATGCGAACATGAGGTAGCAGAACATCATTAATGTATCGTTGGCCAGTCATAGTCCCAGTTGGAAGCGCATAGAGGGACGTATGGCCATTGATCACGATGCCAGCCCATACCATGACACTACATGTCGGATATCGGTCCCTTTCCTGTATGTTTGCTGGACAATATGCAGTACCATTATCACGCCAGATCAGTTGTCGTCGACAATCAGATGATAGACTGTATCTACTCTCATCTGAGAAGAGGACAGCAGACCAGTCGTTATCAGTCCAATTGCGATGTTGATGGCACCATTGCAAACGGGCGGTACGGTGACGTCTGGACAATGGGATGCACACAACAGGACGGCGGGCGTATAGTCCTCCTTCATGCAAATGTTTGGCGACAGTTTTTCGGGAGATCCGCTTGCCAGTAAAAGCCATAAACTGATTTGCTACCTCACTAGTTGTGCTGCGCCGATGTCTTTTTGTTGATAGCACTATGTACCGATCTTCTGCAGGTGTCTTACTGCGAACACGACCTCCCCCGTGACGTTTGCTACACTCTCTATTTGTTTGAAATGATTTCCAAAGCCTTGAAACAACACTGTGGCTGACGTCGGACTCCCTGGCAACATCTCTTATTTTTCGCCTACCTTCTTCAATCTTGCCAATAATACGGCCACGCGTAAAATCATCTAGGTGATGTCGGGAAGACATACTGAAAATTGCAAGTTCGTCAACTGATTCTTTCCCTTTCAACTTTGCGTTTGAACAACAACGGTCAATACGTGTCAAATCCTTTATATCTCTTATCAGCGCTATGACGTCACGAACAAGTTCGGCAATCCAAAATTTGCATACGCACAACACGTCTTACTGTATCCCGCGCTTATGCTAATTTCCACATTTTCCTGCCTTCCATTTTATGGTTGCTATCGTTGCTAATTTCATCCGTTCTTAGCAATTGTCCGGCAGTGTACTATTATGGGAATTTTTATTAGGAATTTTTTTTTATTTTAATTGCAAATTTTTGGAGAAAACTCTTCTTCTTCAGGCTGTCTTTCTGTTGTCACTTATTCTCGTCACTATCACGGTTATGGTAAACTTGACGGTTACAGTTATTTTTCATAAAATCCTTCCAGATGTTAGGCAAGGAAAATCCTCTGCAGTCACTGATGATGGAATTTTGATTTTTCTCAATCTCTATTCCTTCTTTTTCTCTAATTTAATTCCATCATCAATGACTGCAGAGGATTTTTTTCGTTGCCTAACATCTGGCAGGATTCGATGAAGAATAACCGCAACCGTCAAGGTTAACCATAACCACAATAGTGACGGGAATATGTGACAAAAAAAAAAAAAAAACAGCCTGAAAGAGAAGAGTTTTCTCCGAAAATTTGCAATTAAAATTAAAAAAATTCCTAGTAAAAATTTCCATAATAGTAGTTTTTGATTAGTAATTGAATTAAGAAACTAGGAAGCTAATTCTCAACATGAGCTTTATTCAAAGAATTGCCATATATGTTTTACTGAACAAGGTGGTTTTTAGACAAAACAAAGTAAAGATAATATGGCTGAATTTATACAATTCTAATTAACAACTGAATTTCCAGTCAATATAACTCTTATAGTTTATAATCTCTGAACAAGCTACTGGAACCTCATGTGTCACCTGTAAAGCAGCTATTAAACAGACTGATTGTACCACAACACGCAAAAGCACATGGCATAAGCAGTACATATGTTATACACTTCATATAAGAGGACCCAGGAATTCTCTAATTTAATTAGTTCTCTAGATTAATTAAAGGCCATTTTAAAAGCATTAAATCTTCTAGGACAAACCCAAAGCCCTAAATTATTTGTAAAATTTTAGCAGTTGGAAAGTTAATTTTTTTTCAAGCACTCCAACATATGAACAAAATTTGTAAAACCTGCATCTTCTTCATAGTTAATAACAGTCACTATAGCTTCCGCATTCTTTCCCAGTACCAAATAATTTTTCAGTTTTCTTTCGATGAAGAATGGATGATAACTGACGATTTCAATTGATTCAACCAGCTCATGTCCGCTTGGTTGTTGTGTCTATCTGGCCTGGTTATATTAGGAAGACTTTAATTGCAGATTTTGTGTTCCACGAAAATTTTTAACTATTTACTAGATCTTCCCAACACATTGAATGCTAAAAGTCAGTCTTCAACTCTGCAAAACATTTTCTCACTTCTCATGGCTTAGGGAAAAATCTTAGATTTTTCATATATAATCTGCAACATCAACAGTTTGCTTTCAGCTTTCCAGAGTGAAAATAAACAGAACAAAAACGTGCTCTGTGATAGGACCACACTTTGTTTATTTTTCACCTAGTCACTGTCTTTAATGTATGGCGCAGGACACAGGACACAACCAGGGTGTTTCATAGTGTGTGTGTGTGTGTGTGTGAGAGAGAGAGAGAGAGAGAGAGAGAGAGAGAGAGAGAGAGAGAGAGAGATTCTTTCTCTCTCTCTCTTATAACCTTACTGAGGTGATTTGATGATCACCTCAGTAAGGTTATGAATGGCAAAATATGAAATTACCTCATGAATGGCAAATACCTACCAGAGCTGTAGTTCTGATTAAGGGTAGGAGTACTACAAAAAATATGACATAAAAATATCCTTTTATTCCTTACTAAAAACCCATATTTTTGAGATATTTGTAGTTCATTAAGTCTAGGAACAGCCATGTCATCAATTATTATCAGTAAGATCTTTTTCAATCACACCAATAATCTCACTGTTATTCACAAAAATTGTAGGGCATCCACTAACCCAGTTTAATTCTAGATTGTGGATCTTTCGAAGACACCGTTTGGCTGTGGATACAAAAAGCAAGGAGAGGAAGATTGGTAGAAATATCTCAAGAATTGGACAAAATTTGGACTGTATCTTATGATCAAAATGCAGTTTCCTTCTGTTCCTTAGTGTAAAGTAAACCTTAGGACAAATTTAACTTTCATTTGTTGGTAAGCTTGACAGATATTTTAATTTCAGCATCCGTATGTTTTATAAAACTGAACATTACAGAATGCTGGTTTTTAGGATTTAATAAAATATGAGAATGTAAATTATGTTTCTGTATTTTGTACCAGGAAACAGTTACATGGCTTAAAGAACAATATTCAAGAATCTGATTTGCTTTTTTTATTAGGTCAACCCTTTCCCCTTTTCAACAACTTATGTTTAAACATTCTGGCACCTTTTCTTATGAAAGAAAAAAAAAAAACACTCTTAATAACACAGAATATGACTCGCCAAGGTCAATTATATTTTAAGGAAATTTTAGAGGTAAGAATGTCAGATACATGGAGAACAACAAAGTGCTGTAGTCCCTACAAAACTCCAACCATAGTGCAGAAATAAGCAGGCAAGTATGAATAAATGAGGGCGATTAAAAAAAATGGCCTTATTACATAACAAGATTTAAAAAAATCATTATGCACCATAAAAGTTAGGTATTAAGAATATTTAAATAAATTTAATTTAAAAAACAAAACAAAATATTTATCATTTAAATTTTGTTAAATTACTTTAGAAATTACCTTAGGTGAAGCCCTTATTTCAATTTTTTTTAATTATAATCCCATTCTGAAATTCTGCAAATAAGCTCATGAAATGTCACACCTGAACATGCATTTTTTTTTAAACAAATAAAAAATGCTGTTTTTGAGGTTTTCAAAACTCAAAAGTTTGAAAATAATTCTAATAATTTATTTTTATTACAATTAATATATGTTATATGTCAAACCGTAAATTTTTGAAAGAGCCCTAAATGAGCACTCTATGACCAAGGGTTGCAGAATTATGGGCATTTTTGTATATCAAAGTGCACTCAAATCTTGTGTTATTTGCAATTTTCATAAATTTGTATAAAAAAAAAGAAAAAAATTGCGTCAAAATCTTGGTTTTCTAACTCTGGAACATCAAGGTTCAAAACAGCTTTTTAACTGGTTGGTTTGACATGACCCGACTGCATTATATTATGCAATTATTTAGCACAAAAAATGTGTATATAAGGGTAAAGAAAATGTTATCAGATGACTGCATTCCAATGTCCAGAAAGAAGGGAAAAGATTATACAATATGCTTTTTTCTTTTAATTCAAAATTTTCATTCACTGTAGTTGGATTGAATAGATAACTTTTGCTGTTCTTTTCTCAGCATCAAGTAATGTTTGAAAATGGGTTACAGTTAAAAAAAAAGTTTACGCTTAAAAATAGAGGATAAAGCTTTGAACAATACATGTTTGACAAAATTGTTAAATTTGCAAAAAAAAAAAATCTTCTATAAAGTAAAATGAGGATTAAAAGATATAAAAAGAGACAAGTTGGTGCTTACCCAATTACCAGAGCTATTGATGACATGATAAAAAAAATACAAAACCATAACCCAAATGTAGATATAAACAGCACAGGAACAAGGCACAACCAAAGCCAATTGGAAGCCATCTGTGGAAAAAATATACAGTTTGTTAATTATCAGAATTTTTCAGAGATACGAAGATTTTCAGAGATATGAAATACATTAAAGAACTATCAACACAAACTGATATGATCCAAAAATTTTCCAAATATGTGGAGACAATGTAAATAGACACGATGACTCTGATATGGTCCAATGATGATCTGGAAAATGATGAATACAACAATATGAAGAAAGGCTGGACTTCCACAGGCCTGTTGTTGCGGTAGTTCCACATGTGTTTCTGCATTGACCTAGTATATCATGTGACAAACCCATTACTCCTGCATTCACAAGTAAAAGAAAAATCACTTTCTCTGGACACATGAAAGAAGAATTACACTTTATGCTGCTTTTGTGCATGGTGAATTCATGTGTCTTAATATTCTGTATATCTTTGTTCCATGAGGTGTGCTGTTTTTCCTAATGGCTAAAAAGTTGATAGCGCCAGCTTAAAATAAAGTTATGCTTGCACTGGGGCCTAATAGTACATAGCGAAATTTCAATACTGAATGATTTATATAAAGAGAGAGGTTTAACGACCACTATGAACAACTTGACGGGCTGTAAGTAGCCGCCCATCCCAACTTTAGGGCCATTGGTTCCAGCAAAGGGAGAGTCAGAGGTGTAAGACACACACAACATCCATGCCTCACCAGGATTCAAACCCGGACCCATCACCAAATGGTCAGAAGCCAGAGCTTAGATGAGCAGGATTCGAACCCAGACCCTTCACCAAATAGTCAGAAGCCAGAGCTTAGACGCACCAGGGCGGCTTGCACAAAGTAATATTCCAACACTAGATGGCTTGTTATTAGTACAAGTCTGGTTAAATATTAAAGGCACAGTTACAACACTTTTCCAAAGTTATTAAGGACACAGAGAAAAGGAATTCAAACATTGTAATCAGTTGTTTTAACTTCAAAAATGTTTATTCATTGCTGTTAATTGTATTTACTTTTAAAAATACAGTTCTGTTTATTTAGCTTCTGAAGGTAGGAAATGATGATTTCATGATATGACATATGCAGAACATCTGTAAGGGTTGCCCCTAAAGAAATATTGTATCAATATACAGTCAAACTCATATAAAATGAAGTTTAAGGGAGAGTTAAAAACATTCAATATATGTGATCTTCATTATAATTGCAACTGAACAGATAAAAAAGGAATTTTTGGCATATTACATTATACATCAGGTTGAAACCATTCAACCATAAATGGTTCATCAATTCGAAGATAAATAATACTTTGCTAATGAAACCTGTAGTTTGCAATACAAATTTAAATGAGATGTGTAACAATAAATACTTTTAATTAATGTAAAAATTAAAGTAACTGAAAAAAATTTGAAATTTCACCAGTTACATTTATTTTGCTGTTAACAAATTATGTCAAAAATATAAGTAAATTGTTGCTTGTTTTGTATTTGTTATGATAGCAACCGTTAAATTTTTTCATCTTCCCCTAATGTAGTGGCTGAAATGTTTCTAGATCCAAAATAAACTAAGATTTTCTGAACTTTCAATAGCACATCTCTTTGAAATTGTCTTCTATTCCATAGTGATTTCTTCTTCATTGCTTGATTGATGAAAATTCTTGCCTTGAACATGGTGGTTGCTCATAGTTTAACAAGCAGGTACAGCATATGTAATGAGAACTGATATATTAATATTTTTATGTGCTTCACAATGGTATTAAAAGTACCTCAAAAAAACAAGATGCAAAAAAAAAAATTTGTTTTTTAGGATTGGACACTCAGTTTGATTTATTTATGTCCTTAGAGCAAGTTAAAATGCACCACAAAAACAGAGTTTATAAGGTGTGAAAACATATGTTGATTGTTTTTTACTTTTTCATTTTACTGTTAAATTTATGACCTATAACTAGAATCTAATTGCCGGCTTAAAGTTTGCCTTGCAGCTAGGCCGCCCCGGTGGCGCATTGGTCTAAGCGATGGCCTCTGATCATTCGTCCGAAAAAGGGGTCTGGGTTCGAATCCTGGTGAGGCATGGATGTTGTGTTGTCTTACGGCACTGGCTCTCTCCCGTCCCTGGAACCAGTGACCCTAAATTAGGGACGGGCAACTGCTTATAGCCCATTGTGTTGCTCACGGCGGTCATTAAACCTTCAATCAAGAAAAAAAAAAAGTACAGCTAAATTCAGTGCATTATTCTTGTGTGAATAGGACACATCATGCTTATGAATTTTGTGGGCAAAATATAATGAATGTGGGAAGCAAAGTGCACCATTTTCATATCACGGTTATATATCCATTCATTCTTATTATATATATTGGGGGACCGGAAAGTAATGTCGCTTTTTGGGGAGACTAAGCTTGGGGAGCAATTGGGAGGTGTCTATGTATGTTCAAGGTAAAGTAAGTGTATGTACAAGTGAGTGAACTATTCGCCTTTAACTTATGTAGGTGTTTTTGTTTTCCAGATTTGCAGAACAAAATGAGTGACATAAAATCCAAGGAGAGCCATCCATGTTCATCATTGTATGCTGTATGAATTTCACAAGGGGAACAATGCAACCGTGGCCACCAATAACATTTGTGCTGTTTATCTGAATGCATTAATTGTCCGCAAGTGCAGCATTGGTTCACCCAATTCCAGTCAGGCAATTTTGACCTCTCTGATGACCCTTGTGCAGGAAGGCCCATGGAGCTGGACAATGACCTGCTGTGTGAAGCCATTGAGGCAGATCCTCGTCAAACCATTGATGAATTATCCCAACATCTTAATGCATCATGGTCTACTGTTCAAGAGCACCTGCAACGGATAGGGAAGGTCTATAGGCAAGGAGTTTGGGTCCCACACGAACTTTCACCTGACAATAAAGCCCAGCGTTCCCCCATCATCAACTCTTTGCTCAACAGTTATGACTTCAGAGATTTTGCACATTTAATTCTATATATTTTACCTGTGTGTCATTGAAATACACATATGCATTCTTAAAAAAAAAATCCAACGTTGTTTTGCATTTCATTGTGGAACTATTTATATCGTGTGGTGGCACATGGAAAGCAGCAATCACAAAAGTAAACACACCCACAGGCAAATACTATGAAAGGATACACATAACACCACGAAAGTCTACCTAGTAAACTACCACCATTCTGAATGGAGTTGTTCTTCCTAACAGAATCATTCATCAACTTGCTGGTGTCTCTAGGAGGCGAGTAAGCAGATTGCACAAGGAAGTGTATTCTGTGCCAGAGAGAGAGAGAGAGAGAGAAAGTCCAACATATTTACTTTCTTCATCGACGTCAATGATCAGTTACCAGGCAACTGTATTTTGAACTAACTTTTGCTGGAGAAAGAGAAGCTGTCAAAATTTAATGGAAACTGTGTAACCCATGTATGTGACTTATTTTTATGGTGAGTCACTGCAATACAAAACCACTTTGCATCAGTACATTTTAAAGCCTATTTTAATTGGCAAATTTGAATGTTGCAAACTCATCAAACAATGTATTTGAAATCAAGTTTTTGTGCAGGTGATGCAATTCAAGTTTATATCGCTTCTAACTGTTTTAGTACTTTCAGTGTTTGTGCTCAATGGTTGGACCTTTCTGTTTCACCAACCCTCCACTAATTTTGTTTTGGTCAGGGATTACTTATATCGTGTTCCCCAGGGGTCTCTTTGCTGTTGTTTTTAATTTCTAAATCTTTGTGAAAAGCTTAATATGGTTTCAGAAAAAGCTGTTGCATTCAGAGGGAACTCAGTTTTTTTCTCTCTCGTAGATTTTAATTTTTCTCAGAGTTGAAGAAATATTGTTCTCATAATACGTGGTAAATATGTCATGATAATTAACACAGCAATTGGACATCGCCGAATTGACTGTAACTACTGTTTCACACGTGAATTAAATAACACCAGAAAACTTGAAAATTTCGTCGCAGTGGAACAGGTGGTGCAACGGATAGCACGCTCGAACGTAAATCGGGAAATGCGGGTTCGATTCCCGCTCCACGCTGACGGAATTTTCAAGTTTCCTGGTGTGATTTAATTCACGTGTGAAACAGTAATTATAGTCAATTTGGCGATGTCCGATTGCTGTGTTAATTATCATGACATATTTACCACGTATTATGAGAACAATATTTCTTCAACTCTGAGTCTTATATGTGTTTTAGATTCACACGTGTGAAGAATAAGTGCAATATTTCAAGTAAGGAATTAGGCGTGAAAACAAAATTATTTTTCGATCTTTCAAGTTATGAAAAATGTCCGAGAAAAATTAGTACATTCTGTCAAGTAATGAAAGACAGCAGTAAGGATAGTTACCTGAACGAAGTGAAGTTTGGTAGACATCCACAAAATGCACAAACCTTTTTGCGTAGCTCCAAGGCAGTGCGAAGACCAGTAGACCAAGGGGTGTCAATTGCACAGAAACAGTATCAAGAGGCATTGCCTCATGCACCAAGGCAGCAGAAAGAGTTTCCACCAGCAACAATAACATTACATGGGGGTTGTGCAGTTTTACTTGCTTCGTGCAAATAATCTGCCACTCACCCGCTAAATGCGATCTGGATTTCGCAACTGCGGAGTAGCCGGGCCCCCACACCACGACAAGGTACCAAACCGGGGAAGGGGGGATAGAATGCCTGCATGATACTGTCCTTTTAGTGCATGTTTTATCGTGGGGAACAGTCACCAGGTGTGTGTGGTTCATACTGCAGACACCATGTTTCATCCGCTACAATAATTCTGGAGCAAAAATCAGGATTCTCAGCTGCAGTACCCAGCAGATTGGAACCGATCAATGAACAAGCCTCCTTTTGGTCATCATTCAGAATGTAGGGTACTAATCTGTCAATAAGTTTTTGTTTTCCCACATCCTCATGTAAAATATCATGACAAAAAGACTATTTGATGCCCACCAATGCAGTTAAAAGTCTCACCATAACTCAGCGATCTTTCTTTAACTGATTCCACTTCCGCACTTCTTCGCTTTTTCTGACGTCCACACACTGGGGAGACACCCAGATCTCGCATCATCATCATCAAAGGATTCCTGCAGGTCAACAAACCGTGCATACCATTCAAAAACTCTGCTGAGTCTCCATACATTTTTTTTAACATCTGTTAATTTCAGTAGCTCATTTATCAAAAATTTCTAACAAAAACAGATGTTTACTCTCTGCTCTCCCATAGCTAAAATTAAACGGGATCAGAATGCTTGCTATGACTCCCTTAATGCCCGTTTGCCACCTGTCAGTACTGGTATAAACTGGTTTCTAGATGTTTGCTCGTTAGCCAAGGACTGTTGTCGTCTGGTATAGTCCTGGAACTTATTGGACGCAGGTTATATTATACTCTTGCAGACACTGACTGCCTTTAGGTGACTATCAAGACCTGTTATCAATGCTTCAATTTCCCTCTACCTTTGTTATCTATAAAGAAAGCAATTTAAATATTACCAGATCATCATATTTATTGTCTTTTTTTTTTTTTTTTTTTTTTTTTTGATTGGAGGTTTAACTACCACCGTGAGCAACTCAATGGGCTATAAGCAGTCGCCCGTCCCTAATTTATAATTTAGGGTCACTGGTTCCAGGGAAGGGAGAGAGCCAGTGCCGTAAGACAAACACAACATCCATGCCTCACCGGGATTCGAACCCGGACCCCTTACGGATGAATGATCAGAGGCCAACGCCTTAGACCACTGCGCCACCGGGGCTGCTGTGTCATCTGCAGCAATTGCTGGGGAGAAGGGCAGTGTTTACAATTGAGGTCGTGGCTCTCTGTGTGCCACTACAAGATATAAACTGGCTTCACAAAAGATTACACACATATATAGATATATAATTCAATGAAATAAAAGGGCTAGCTTTCCGATTACCAATCAGCACATTAACTAGTTAAACACATTTCATGTGAAATTTTGCTTTAAGTAGTTCTAAACATTTTATGATGTGAAATTTTGTTTAAATTGGATCATTAATAAGTACCAATTTCATAAAGTAAAATAAGATTTGTTTTATAGAAATGATATGTTGAATAATAAATAATACATTATTTATTTCTAGCTTCTTTGCTCTAATGGAACTACTTGATACAGTGATAATTTCTGCACTTTCCGTGTGAATACTTGTTCGAATTGAAATTATTGTAAGTAGAACTTTGTAAGGAAAAATAAGATATGTTTTGAAAAAATTAAATGTTTAGAAATAAATATATATTATTTACAATTTGTTTCTTTGCTCATTAATGGAAGTACTTGATGCACTGATAACTGTAAGGCTAGCCAACAAAAGTAATTATAAATCTTTTAAAGGCAAGCTAAAAGTAAATTTTAAACACTCACTTTAGCGTAGGACTTTGTATGACTACATATATAAAACGGATAGTTCGTTCGTAGGACCCTCCTGAGTGAAGCACAAAAATATATAAACATATTTGTAATTTTGTGCTTCACTCCTGACAGAAGAAACTTGGGGAGACCTTTATCCAATGGAAGAAATTTGGGGAAACCTTCATCCAGTAAAAAAAACTTGGGGAGACCTTCACCAGTAGTGGATTGATAATGAATGATGATGAAGTCATGCTAAGATGAGTGTTTAAAAATAACCTTGACTTTAAAAAATTTATAATAATTTATTGTACACATCAGCATTCGAATTACCCAGTGGTCCACTGGCCATTGGCCAGTAAACTTCCATTGGACCACTGAACTATCGTTTTTTTTTTTTTTTTTTTTTTCTAATTTGCAAGTTAAAAAATGAATTTCTGTTTCTTTTACCTAGCTGTAAGGTTTTCTTTCAAGGCTGCAAACTAATGATGTTTAAAAACAAATTTTGGAGATAATTCTATTCAAATGATACGTTATTTTCTACATATAACGTAAATGTCTTTTTTTTTTTTTTTTATGGACCAGTGGGCATTTTGGTGGATTACTGGTTTACAAATTCTAGTGGACCACTGGTTTATAAATTCTAGTGGTCCACTGGGCCAGTAGAAGATTTATTTCTAATTCTAACACTGCACATTATGCTACATACAATAAAAACTATTTGGGGTGTTATTTTAGCATTCTCATGAAGTTTTAATATAAACAAAAGTAAAATATGCATAACTGAATGTGAAAAATCTCTTCTTATTTCTTTGATGTGAAGCACGTACTCCATTGGCTGATGGAATGAACAGTATTTCCCTGTCTTGAGAGCAAAATAATCATATGTGCTAGTAATTATCTATAAGTGTGTGCCCTCCCCCTAATGGGGGTCAAAGATGTAGATATAACTGACAGAAGGTAAGAAAACTATAGCGTAATACAGTGGTGCACCAAGGATTTATTTAAAGGGGGTGGTCCAAAATATTGGGAAGCAATAAAAATTTATCTGCCATATTAAATTAATATATTTCCAATTATTTGTAAAATATGCATTTAAAAACATATACAGATATATTTAAAAATAAGTAGCCAATAACAAAAAATGAAGGCGCAACTGATAGCTCATAGGGAGGGTCCATGGCTCGGCTATCCCAACCAAGTGCACCACTGATGTAGTGACCCACCACAAGCGAAAGTCTCAACTCACCGCAACTGTCATGGAAGAATTCACGCAACACTCAAGTCCAGCCAATTTATCTATATCATCTCTTAAATAAAATATCTAACAAAGTTGAATGTTTGTTTGTCCGCTATGCAAATTTACAGTTTTCAAATTAGAATCACCAAATTTGGAATACTGTCTCAGGGTACTCTAACTTAGACTGTAGATGGTTTATGGAAGGAGTCAGAGCTCGGGGTCAAGGGGCCCCCATACAAAAGTTTCATAAAAAATTTCATTTTTTACTTGAATTTGAATTTAATACTTTTTAAAACTCATAACTGCAAGAATTGATATATTTGTGAAAAGTGCTTTCCAGTGGAGAACTGCAACACAATTCAGCATCAGAACTTAAGGTAAGTAAACAACAAAAATCAAATGGAAAAACTAAAAATACTGTGTGCCTAAAGACTACAGTGAATAAAATTCAAATTCAATGAAGAAATGAAATACAGTATTTTAGGTACAGCTCATGCCGTAAAAAATTAAATGTTTTCATTTGATTTGTACAAAATTTAGAGAGTGAATTATCACCAAATTCTCCCAAGCAATGCCGGGTAGTTCAGCTAGTATTTAATATTCTTGAATCTTAATGTTGTTTTAAAACCAAAAAACTGAATGTTAGGTATATACACTATCTACCAACAAGTAATTGGACACCCCTGCAATCGACGATATCTGCAATCTTGATACACGTCACGGCCGCCGCCATTAAATATTGTGTGGGAAACAACAACACAACCAGTCGCATGCAAGATGCCACGCAGTTCGAAGCTCTCTGATTTCGAGAAAGGTGTAATCGTAGGGTATCACAGAAATGGCCGATCCATACGTGACATATCCAGCGAGATGAAGTACCCAAAATCGACAGTGGCCTACGTGATTGGCAAGTGGAAGATGAGAGGTGACTGTTGGAATGTGCCCCGACCCGGCAGACCCACAAAACTGGGAGTTAGAGACCGACGGGGGCTAGCCAGAGAAATTTGGAAGAACCGCACCAAATCGATGGGCCACATCCGCGAGGAGTTTCAACAGGCATCCGGGAGTGTTCTTTCGATGAATACCATCCGTAAGGAAGCCCATCTGCTCGGTTATCATGGACGTGTTGCCGCCCACAAGCTTTTGATCACCAAGTCCAATAGCGCTGCTCGGCTAATGTGGTGCAAAAAGTAGACAGTGGAAACAGGTTCACTGGAGCGACGAATCAAGGTTCACTCTCTACCGTTCAGATGGCAGGGTCTGGGTTTGGCGTCTGCCTGGAGAACGCCTCCTGCCGGAATGTATTGTTCCAACTGTGAAGTTCGGTGGCAGTGGAATTATGATATGGGGGTGTTTCTCCTGGTATGGCACAGGACCCTTGGTCGCAATTCCTGGTAGACTCAGCGCCGAGACTTACTGCATCATTTTGGATGACCATGCGCTTCCTACGTTGTGGCAGTTTTACGGAGTGGAACCATGTTACTTTCAGGATGACAATGCCACCTGTCATGTTGCGAGGTCCACCATGGCTTGGTATGGTGACAATGGGGTCAATCGAATGGACTGGCCTGCGCAGAGCCCTGACCTTAACCCTATCGAGCACCTCTGGGACGAGTTGGAGCGTCGACTTAAGGGGTGCCCCCACCGTCCGAAATCGGTGAAGGAACTGACCTGTCTTCTCTAAGCCGAGTGGAAGAAAATACCGCTAGCCGTCATACAACGCCTGGTTAAGAGTATGCCCCGGAGGGTCGCAGCTGTAATCCCCGCTCGTGGAGGCTCCACCAACTATTGAAGGTGAATAAACTTTGTTTTCCTTTGCTATCACAGGTGTCCAATCACTTGTTGGTAGATAGTGTAGTTTTGGTAGCTTCTTTGAACAAATCTTTCTCCCTGATGTAGTAAGTTTCTTTTACAAGTCTTCTGTTGATTTGAGGTTATAATCTAAAATTTTAATTTGATCCCACATTGCTTTGCACTTGAACATTACAATATATTTTACAATTGCACTGTTCTGGTCACTTTTCTCACTAGCTGGCTCATGTCCTTTAATTCCTTGTTTCAATTTCCATTCTGTTTGTCCAATATTTCTGTTATTGCAACCTATTGTTACTTGATAAATGACATTCCTCTTTTCCATTTTGTTCTGTTTTAGATATGAACTTTCTTTATTCACTGAGTGAAAGACAAACTGCACAAAACAACAAGGTTTTACTGGGCTGCTGCCTAATGATATCAAAATTTCAGTAGTAGTATAAAATGTCTTCATTTTTTTTTATCTTTGAGTTAAATAACCTTGTTGGAAGTTTTCCCTTTCTTTCGATGCTACAGTTCTAGAGGAGGGTACAAACAAGAAATAAGACTTGAATGAAGGCCTTGTATACAAAATATTGATGCTGCAGGTATTTTAGTCTAAAGGGGTGACAAAATCTGAGGGAAAGATGAACAACCTAAGTGCCTGCAAAAAGACAATAAAAAATTGATTATTAAATAGAACTGTAGAAGGAAATGAACCTACAGAAATGGAACCGTATGATAAGATGACAATGCAGGGAGGGAGGGGGGAAGAAGCTACAAAATGGAACTATGTATTAATGTCTCAATGGTGGCTGCTTCTGTGCAGAAGTCCTTCCAATAATCTTAATGAAAAGCAACTTATTATTTATGTATGTCATAGAGGACTCAGTTAGTGACTTCAACTTGTCATACCAGCCTTACCAAAAATAAGTATAAATTCATAGGAACCTTACAACAGGATGTTTCTAGCTAGAAGCTACACACTTCAATGAATATAACATTAATGTTCAATCTGGATTTTATAACAAATCCACGGTTTTATGGATTAACATTCTTAAGCCTTTGTTCTTGTACTGAAGTAAATATATTTTCATGAGTTCACAATTTCAAAATAAGTAAAAATAATGGGTGTATCAAAATTACATAAGCATTTTACAACATACTTTTCTTTTGCCATGTGATTGAGCATAGCAAAATAATGTTAAATAAAATGTCTCTCTGGAACTGCATTTCACAAAAGCATTAACGGTACGATGTCCTTTGAATTTGTTTACACTCCTAACAGCCCTTACAATCGCCATGTGTTATCGAATTACAGGTGCTAATGTTTAATGACCTGCTCTACATGAATAAAAGCATCCCTGAGTCAGCGTGATGAATGCAATATTTGGAATAGGACAATCTACAACTGTAGCATAACATTAATTCATTTCAACACACACAAATCACAGAGTATGCAATATGCGCTGCATGATATCCATATACTGGTAAATGTCATACTACCTCATGGCTGGTTATGTGATAATCCAAATTTTGATTTCACAAGTCCGGCCTAATCTCCTGGTTCACTTATTACACATCGACTTTTGTGAAACGTACGCTTTCTAACTGTTGACATATACTGTGTAAGGAATCATAAAATATTGCACGGGTGCAATACAACCAGGATGTTTACATTACAACTAACACTAGAATCCGGTTTCCGACTGGCTAGATTCCTAGAAGTCATATGGTATAACGTTTTTTTTTTTTTGTTCCTGCAGTCCTTAAATCAGAAACTTACTACGAATGTACACATGTTTAATAATCTACTACACTCTCTTTAAGCCTATGTTAAAAAAATAATATTAATCACAGTTTTTATGATTTAAGCAACCGTTTCAGTTTCCATAATTTAAAAAGCACTTACGGTGGAAGCTTTTCTTTCTTGCAGTAACGGACATAAACATTTAACTTCTAATAACGATTACAACTCAGACGGTCAAGAAATCCTACCTAGTAACCTTCGTAAACTATACAAACAATTCGAATATAATTCCATTTCAATGAACTCCCTGCCGTTAGTTTTTGGTAGGCGTTCACCTTTAGCGCAGTTGGCATAGGTCGCACTGCCATCTAGCGGGATCGTATGAAAACGCGGGGAACAGCTGCTCCAGGTAGTGGAAAAGCTTCAGATAAGAGAATCATTCGGAGGAGGTGATTCCAGTGGTGCGTTTCCCTCAACTCGAAGAATATTGTTTCTCCTTCCGGATACCAGCGGCAGTCTTGCTGTTCAACACATCTATCATACCTTTCCTTGTTGCTGAATGTAAGCGCGATGTTGCTCTGGTTACTACACAGTGATCGTTTTTTCCAAATTCTCGGATTTAGACAACATGAACTGCTGAGGGTTCTACAATAGAGAAAAGTGGATTTAAGTTGACGCCGGTTTCGTCTTTACTTAATGTGTATGAATTTCGTCTTTGGGGCAAACGAGTCGTGAAAAACTGTTGCTGGGCTATCCGCTCAAGGTTTGATACCTTTATTTTTCTTTATTCTCTGGAAAACTGTTGTCATGATATCTGTTTCCAGGTATATATAGATTCTTAAATGGCACAGGATTTCACCGAGAAAATGATTGGGTTTTAGTATGTTATGTATCTCACAATGGGAACGAGAGATTAGATTTTGTTGGATCAGTGGAAATAAGGAATAAGTTGTCAAATTTTAAGGTATAAGTAATGCAACTAAAGAACGTCGCGCATATAGGATAGTACATAAGGATCGCCGTAATGTAAAATTGAACTTTGTTTTTATTTTCCAAAAGATTTGTATTTGCCAATTTCATTTGTTTAATTTTGTGCTTTTTGTTTTCTATAAATATCATCATATAGAATGAATATTTCTTATCTCTTCGAACTTCTCCTTCACTACGTCTCTTTGTAGAGTTTGTCACTTAAAACCAATATTAAGACGAAATAGTATAATATACATTCCTCTAAGAAATGCTTGATTATTTTTTACTTTTGCATTCAAATAATGAATCAGTAAAAGCAAATGCATTCATTCCCTGTCTGGCATGACCTTTAAAAATCGTACTTGGTGAGAAGGTGCAGGTAAAGATACTGAGAGTTGTGTGTTTGGGGATCTTACTAATCCATATTTCATGAAATATAATCAGCGTATACTACGGCGACTATTCTGACAGGGAAATCTACTGAGTTTTTTTTTTTTTTAATTGGAAGTTTAACGACCACCGTGAGCAACTCAATGGGCTATAAGCAGTCGCCCGTCCCTAATTTAGGATCACTGGTTCCAGGGAAGGGAGAGAGCCAGTGCCGTAAGACAAACACAACATCCATGCCTGACCGGGATTCGAACCCGGACCCCTTACGGACGAATGATCATAGGCCAGCGCCTTAGACCACTGCGCCACCGGGGCGGCCTACTGTTCATGTCTGACGTCCACAGACCAGTGTGAAAACAAAAGCAACCTCTCTCTCTCGTTATCCGTTACAACTCATGGTAGTGTCTTGAACGAGAGAAATAAACTAGGTTTTGTTCTACAGATGGCATTCATCTGAAGAAAATCTTAAGAAGAATACGATATTGAATTGGAATTTTACAGAACGATGTTTCTACTCAAGATATTTCACTGTGGTGAAACGAAAAGTTTCCATTGATCACTAAACGCAACAGTAACTGATTTCGTATCTCTGTTGTAGATTAGACCACTTGTTTCTCTTTTATGTTTTCATCACTTATGACTTTCCGCCATTTTTTTTTGTTTTTGTTTTCAAGCAGTGACACAGTCCTTTAATGAAGAACCATTGCCAGAATCTACATGTAGTTTTTTTCCCCTTTTATAAATGCTCCAGTTTGGAGCTTTTAACTGCAATAATTTTTTAATCGCAGGTAAAGGGCAGCCAAAAACTGTACCTCAATCTCTATGAACAAGATTCGTTACTTTTATTCAGAGAATAACGTCAGCACCAATTAAAAAATTCACACCTTGAAACATATAGGCGTAGCGTGACCAAAAATTTCGGGGAGGGGGGGGGGGCGCCATTCTTGCGAAACTTGCTCCGTAAATGTAACAAACTTCTTTTACATGCATACCAAACCCGAAGCTATATGGATCACCAGGCTTGCGTTGATTCTCCCTAATGAGGATTTTAAAAATCAGTGCTTTTCAAAGCGTCATTTGCGATGATGAACATCGGTTTTTTTTTGTTTTTTTTTTATTGGATATTTAACGACCACCGTGAGCAACTCAATGGGCTATAAGCAGTCGCCCGTCCCTAATTTAGGGTCACTGGTTCCAGGGAAGGGAGAGAGCCAGTGCCATAAGACAAACACAACATCCATGCCTTACCGGGATTCGAACCCAGACCCCGTTCGGACGAATGATCAGAGGCCATCGCTTAGACCACTGCGCCACCGGGGCGGCGAACATCGTTGGAACTATGCTGTTGAAGATTTACAGCGGCCCCCGTGGCGCAGTGGTCCATTCGTCCGTGAAGGATCCAGGTTCGAATCCCGTGAGGCATGGATGTTGTGTTTGCCTTACGGCACTGGCTCTCTCCCTTCCCTGGAACCACTGACCCTAAATTAGGGGTGGGCGACTGCTTATAGCCCACTGAGTTGCTCACGATGGTCGTTAAACCTTCAATTAAAAAAAAAAAGATTTACATACGTGTGAATAACGTAAAAGACCGTAGCCTGGTGAGGACCAGATCGGGCGTCGCCGAAGTCTTTTAGATCAGATCAGATCATATGTAGAGGATTTTAGGAAGGGAGTGTCTGACCCCACGTCTTACCCTTAGAAATAGGAAGCTAGGAGATTTAGGCTAGAGTGCCCGATAGAAACGTGACACGGAAGCGAGGTAGAAAGGGGAAGACACCCTTATTTATTACAGGGGGGTTCGACGGCTTAACGTGCTCATCCGCCGCACGGCGGGTAGTTAGTGGTTCGAACGTTCGTACCTGCCCAGGATCGAACCCGAGGTTATCTCCATGGCAGTCACGAATGCTGACCACTAGGCCACCCGCCAACCGAAGTCTTTTATATATTTTGCCCGACCGTTATATCCATTGCCCGTCTTAGCGACTCACACTGCAATCCAGTACTAGACCCCCTTTATATCTTTTTTTTTTTTTTTTTTTTGATTGGAGGTTTAACGCCCACCGTGAGCAACACGGTGGACTATAAGAAGTCGGCCGTCCCTAATTTAATTTAGGGACACTGGCTCCAGGGAAGGGAGAGAGCCAGCGCCGTAAGACAAACACAACATGCATGCCTCACCAGGATTCGAACCCAGACGAATGATCAGAAGCCATCGCTTAGAACACTTAGATCAGATCATATGTAGAGGATTTTAGGAAAGGAGTGTCTGATCCCAGGTCTTGAACAACCCTTAGAAATAGGAAGCTAGGAGATTTGAGCTTGAGCGCCCAATAGGAAAGTCACACGGAAGCGAGGTGGAAAGGGGGAGGAAGACGCCCTTATTTATTACCGGGGGACCAGTACCCGGGGTCCGACGGCTTAGTGTGCCCATCCGACGCACGGCGGGTATTTAGGGGTTCGAACGTTCGTACCTGCCCAGGATCGAACCTGAGGTCATCCCTATGGCAGTCACGAACGCTGACCACTAGGCCACCCGCGGCCCGCTTAGAACACTGCACCACCCGGCTTATATATTCCCCCGACTTCATTTATATTCTATGCCCTACCTCAATCATCAGCCACCACTCTCAATTTCTCTGTCTAACTACGTGCCTGATAACGTCTGCGCTTTCTAGTACATCACTTTTTTCATTTTGGGATTCTAATGACCACCATGAACAACTCTGTGTTGTACCAGCAGTCGCCAACTTTGATTTGCGACCACGGGTATCGGACAAAGGCATTACCTATGCCGCAAGTAGGACTCGAACCCGGGCCCGTCTTCAACGAATAGTCAGAGGCGCTGGCCTCTGATCCCTTGGCCATCACCGCAACATACACTGCTTACTTCTGCCATAATACGGACTGTTATGTTCGCTCCGGTGGCGCAGTGGTCTAAGCGCTGGCTTATGACAGTTCGTACAAGTTGGTCCGGGTTCGAATCCCGAAGGCATGGTAGTTGTGTTTATCTTACAGCACTGGCTCTCTCCCTACCATGGAACCGGCTGCTCTAAATTAGGGACGGGCGACTGCTTGTAACCCATTGAGTTACTCAAGGTGGTTGTTACACCTCCCAAATGATAATAATAATAAAAAAAATAGACTGATATGAATAACGTAACATACCTTCTGCAGTGTAGCATTACAACAGTAAAATAATTACTTAGAATAATAAGAATGGCCACTCACAATTCTGATATGCTTATCACGTGTAACAAATTTTTTCTTTTCGAAAAATGTGTATACTCACAAGCCTGGGGCTATTTAACTGCCTGCGGCATGGCAGTGTGTATATTGACGTCATGGTTCTTCCTCTTTGAACTTAAGAGCGATTCCATTAAATCTCCCACTCATTAGCCCCCCACCCCCTCATCATTTTAATTTTTTTATGTTAGGGAGACGTACGTGGGGGACAGACGCGTATGCCTCGAAAGCTGAAAGGACGACAAACAACTCTGACTTCCGTTTAGTTTCTTACTTGTCCTGTGCACGTACACTTTAGCTTCATAATGAAGCCATGTTTTTCAAACATAATTCCTTGTTTATTTATTACCGTTGCTTCAGCATCAGTGAAGCGTGAAATTTCATTTAATGGTAAGCGTTCTCACGAGACCTAAAAAATCCAGCCCCCGAGAAAGAAAAAAAAAAAGGAAACTTGTTTGGTTTACAAAAACCTTACTTTTAGTCATTTGTTTGCATCCGTACTGCTTTACATAGAAACCGTATACACAAGATATGCCTTGAATATTTTGTGTTGTTTATGAGAAGTTTTGTGAAATGCGCGAAACATTGCAGAAGCATTCTGCAATTTTTGTATGAAAAATTAATCATGCGTACCACTTAGGTTTTTTACATTTGCGTATCCAGTGAGAGCACTTAGTTTTAGTTTTATATTTCCATATCCAGTGAGTGTTCAGAGCGCATGACTTGTTGGGTCAATCAATCCCGCGACTCTATAATCGGGTTCGAAGCCAAACAAATTTTAAATCCCGCAGCAGGAACTCTAAGTATTATAATATGAAGCAGTCAATAGAGAGTAATGTTTTACAGTCGCTTTAACAATAAATCTTTAGAATCTTAAAGCTTATAAATAATATAACCAAAATTTCAATGGCATTTCATTGCCAGAATTCCTACTGGGGTCACAGTGACAGAAAATGTTAAAAAAAAAAAAAAGTCCTTAATCTACTTGTTACAAATACAGTGTAGACAAAACATTGAAGATAAGGGTGATGGGCAGATGAAATGGGCAACCCCACCCCCCTCGCGCGGAGTGGAACATACTCAAACCGAACGCAGGCGATAAATATGCGTACGCAGCAGCAGGGCTTCCAAACAGTGAACGTTGGTGACTGCCACGGAGAAAACCTCGGGTTCGATCCCATGCTGGTTTGAACCACTAAATATCCGCCGTGCGTCGGATGGACACGTTGAGCCGCCGGACCCAGGGTACTGCCCCCGGTAATAAATAAGGGCGTCTTCCTTCCCCTTTCTACTCGCTTCCGTGTCACTTTCTTATCGGGCACTCTAGCCCAAATCTCCTAGCTTCCTATTTCTAAGAGTTGTTTAAGACTTGGGATCAGACACTCCCTTCCTAAAATCCTCTACATATGATCTGATCTTCCAAACAGTGTGGAGCCGCGGATGGCCTAGTGGTCAGCGTTCGTGACTGCCACGGGGAAACCTCAGGTACGAACGCTCGAACCGCTAAATATCCGCCGTGCGACGGATGGGCACGTTAAGCCGTCGCACCCCGGGTACTGGCCTCAGGTAGTAAATAAGGGCGTTTTTCTCCCCGTTTCTACCCAAATCACATAACCTCCTCTAGCCCAAATCACATAACCTCCTGTTTCTAAGGGTTGTTTAGGACCTAGGGTCTGACACTCTGTACCTAAAATCCTCTACATATGATCTGATGTTCCAAAAATGTATTGCAATCGACGAACATGGGTTAGTGGGCAGTGTCGGATTTAAGGCTTTTGGGGCACTAAGCCAAAATTTCCTATGAGCTCCCCCCCCCCCGGCCACCCATATTTGAATTTGCTCACAAGATTTTCTAATAAACTTCTTTTAAGTTAAGAATATAATAATTGGTAGTATAATTTTATTGTTATATAAGTATTATTTAAATACAAATTATTTTGATTTAACTTGTTATTAAATTAAAGGTTATAAAAAAAATATTTGTAAACATAGTCAAAGAGGTTCACGCTTATGCAGGAACAACACTTTACATTTTGAATGCGCCCTCTATCGCACATTCAAAATGTAAATAACTACACTTTACGTCGGATGCGCTCTCTATCGCACGCGTACGAACACGGGCGTGCTCGCAGTAGAGCTATTATTACGTTCTTATTTCTTTAGTTATCATTCAAAATAAAATAAAATAAAATATTACCACTACTTTATTTTATTCAAGTAAATTAAAATAACGGTACCTCGCTTTTCTAAGTTTTTCTGTTCCATGCTCTCCGTTTTTCTGGATTCTCCACCTGGGGTCCTCTAGAGCCTGGGGCCCCTAGGCCGCGGCCTAGTGGTAAATCCACCGCTGTTAGTGTGGTAATTTGAGAAACTTTGATCGTGGGACGCATTGTCGGCGCAAGACAGATGGTTTATTCTAGCGCCCAAGTGGTAAAAACCTCAGAGTTCCCGAAGGCAACAGTAGAGCGCAAGTGGTCGGCCAACACTCGCCATTGATGACCGGGGTCGACGTAGATTACGGAGGCTGGCACATACCAACCGCTTGGCAACGGCGGCGCAAATCACATCCATGTTTAATGTCGGAGGCCTAAGAAGGGTCAGCGGGCGAACGGTATGGCGCACGCTTTATACCATGGGCTACGGGAGCCGACGTCCTACTCATGTGCCACACTTGACTGCTCGTCGTCGGACACTACGCCACGCCTGGTGCCGGGAACATCAAAACTGGACATGTGCAAAGCGGAGCCGTGTCATGTGGTCAAATGAATCCCATTTTCAGCTGTATCGAACTAGCGGGTGTGGCGTCGGTAGACTGTGGTGGCTCTGTGATGGTTTGGGGAGCCTTCTCGTGGAGCGCAGTAAGTCCCTTAATGGTCTGGAGAGGTCCTTAAACCAGCGTGATGCTGGATGATCACCTACACGCTTTCATGGCCTTCGCGCATCATGCGGCCGATGGTCTGTTTCAGAAGGACAATGCACCGCCCGACCGGTCTGCAATCACCCAGGCATGGCTTGAGGAACCCTCATCTGAGTTTGGTACCATCCAAAGTTCCCAGATAGTAAGTAACCTTGTGGAAGCTCTCTGCGATGCCCTGAAGCTGAACATCAGATTCATGGATCGTCGACCGACTTCGCGGGAGGAGTTGTTGGCAATGCTGTAACAGGCATGGCTGGCATTACCTACGTAAACCCTACAGCATCTGGTGGAGTCAATGCCTCTGTGTGTAAACAGGTTGGTATTCGCGCAACAGGAGGACTAACACGCTATTAGATAGGTATCTCTAATGTTTTGTAAATTGAGTGTATTATATCAGAATTAGTCAATGGAACGTAAACTTTTACAGTCGTTTCAACAGTACATCCTTAGAAGTTTAATGAAGCTAATGAATAATATATGCAAGATTTTAATGGCATTTCATTGCCGGAATTCCTGCTGGGATCATGGCAAAGGCGTAGTAGTGGGGGGAGGGGTCCTCGGGTCCGGACCACCTCCTTAAGGTGGACTGCGTACCCCCTCCCCCTAAGAAATTTCTGGCTACGCCACTAAATCGTAGTGACTGAAAATGTTTAAAAAAAAAAAAAACCTAGAAAGAAAATCCTATAAATTTTCAAAAGCAATTTATTAATTGGATTTGTTGTTTTATCAACTTTTATTAAAATTTCTTAAGTGTACCAGCTTCAAATAAAGTTACTTAGAAGTAAGATACTGAGAATATTAAGTTTCCCTTTAAATACTGTTCTGTTATTCTGTACGGTTCTAGGTATTCAGTGTGAATAATATATGCATATGCATCAGTAACTTATATGCCGCTGTTTTTATGATTATGGTGTGGAAGTGGTGGATATCTTTTGAGTTTCTTTTTGTTTCTTTCCGGGTATAATGACCACGGCGATCATCTAGCGCCATAGTTGCTGAGCTGAAATCTGATTCGGAATCATTGGTTCCGGAAAGGGCCAGTGTCGTGGGGAGGAAGCTTCACCCATGCCTTGCCCGAAGCTCGAACACATCTCGAGTGATTGGCCAGAAGCCAGTGCCTCTAACCACTCGGGGGCCACGGGTGGCCTAGTGGTCATCGTTCCTGACTGCCACGGGGGAACCTCTGGTTCGATCACGGCCAGGTACGAACGCTCGAACCACTAAATATCCGTCGTGCATCGGATGGGCACGTTAAGCAGTCCGAACCCGGGTACTCCCCCCCCCCCGGTAATAAATAAGGGCGTCTTCCTCCCCCTTTCTACCTCGCTTCCGTATCACTTTCCTATTGGACACTCCAGCCAAAATCTCCTAGCTTCCTATTTCTAAGGGTTGTTTAAGACCTGGGGGTCAGACTCTCCCTTCCTAAAATCCTCTACATGTGACGTGATCTGATGTGCTTATAGCTCATCGAGTGCGTTGCTCACGGTTGTCGTTAAACGTCTAATTAAAAAAAAAACGGAAAAAGAAAATGATAAACAAAAATAAAAAAATAATCAAACTTTGACTGAGCACCTTTTCACAGCCCTCCGGCACCACACCAAACGAACCGAATGCAGCTTGTCGTGGCTCGCAGGAGCAGTATCGATAGAAATCCCTCCCAAAAAACTTCAACGTGAACGGTATCCTTATCTTGCGATGTATGTGCGTACAAGTGCGCCTTCATTTCTGAATGTGATCAATTAACAACCTGAACATTTTGGGCGAAAAAATCTGAATTTTAAGCTGCCAAGGTTACCAGTGCAATTTGTGTGAATGGGCAAATGAAAAAGTACGGAGCGAAAAAAGCTACCAGATACTGGTGCAAAAGTTTCAATTCCAATTTTAATCAGATTGTTAGCAGTGAGTTTTGCGCCCTCTCTTGAACTGCGCTCGAGGTAGGGAGTTAGCAGTGTTTCTTTCAGGACCTTTTGACCGAGGGAGGGGGGGCGATTGGAACCTTAGAGGGGGCAAGTTGTTTTCCATTTGCTATAAATATAAAATTACTATATATATACAGAAGAGCAATTGAATTGGAGACAGCTGGTGTTATACAAATGTGGCGGTGTGGGCGGCCCTGTAAACGGAAACGACATGACGTATGCAGAGATCCGACAATATAAGGAGTGATGCGACAGGAATCAGTAAGAGTCGGACGCAGTATGGGTAAGATGAATGATCTAAGCGCATTTGATCGTGGGGAAATTGTCGGGGCCCGACGAATGGGTCACTCCATCTCGGAAGTCGTGCAGGCCCTGGGATTTTCACGAACCACTGTGTCACGGGTGCACCGTCAGTACATCGAATCCGGTAAAACCATCCCTGCTAGGGCCAACTATACCGTGGACAACAGCGTGTGGATGAGCGGGGTCATCGTCGGCTAGCTCGCATTGTAAGAGCAGATAGACAGGCCACAGTGCAAGAAATCACTCGGCAATTTAACGCTGGAGCACAAAAACGTGTAAGCAGCCACACCATCCAGAACCATCTCCTCGCTATGGGGCACAGAAGCCATCGTCCCACAAGGGTACCGCTGCTGACTGCACATCACCGGGTGCAAAGATTAGCATGGGCGCGGGAACATCGCCACTGGACCCTAGACATGTGGAAAAATGTTGCCTGGACTGATGAGTCGAGATTCACGTTGGTACTTGGGATGGCAGGATACGAGTACGGCGCAAACCACATGAAGCGATGGATTTTTCTTGCCAGCAGGGTACTCTTCAAGCTGGTGGGGGTGGCATTCTCGTCTGGGGACTGTTTACGTGGACTGAAAAGGGACCCCTGGTACGTGTGTAATCGTCCCTCACAGGTCAACGTTACAGGGATATCCTGGACGACCATTTGCTCCTGTTTGTGCGTCTTCAACATCCCACTAGGGACCTCATCCTGCAACAAGACAATGCACCGTGCCATCGCTCCCGAATTGTATCCGAATGGTTGGATGAACACTCAACCGACATGACCTCGCTTCCTTGGCCAGCTAGGTAACCTGACCTCAATCCCATCGAGCACATCTGGAATGCCATCGAGAGAGATGTTCGAGGCTTGGACCCCTCACCATCAAATCTTCGTGAACTGTGAAAGCTTGTTTACACGTGTTGAATTCCATTGTGGATTTGTTACCATGGTAGAATGATTTTCAATTTCCTAAGCTAGCTGCCATTGCAAGATAAATTTTGCTTAGCAAGACTTGCATTATGCATTGTCCAAAGCTATGGCCCAAGCAAGGATTTGTTTAAGGAGGACTGGTATTGAAAAACTGGGAAAAAATCACATTCCCTTTTTTTGTATTTTATTAAATATCTAGAATCTTATCTTTAAAATGATGTATTAATTTCCAAAATTGTGCAGTTAGAAGTATTGTTAATATCTTTTTTAAATTTCCTCACTCCCGCGATTTTTGGGGTGACGTTGGTTTTTAGTGCAGCAGGTCGAGTTTTAGAGAAAAGATCAATTTGAAGCGTTGAGGCATTAGATGCAATTCCCTCTCTCTCTCTCTCTTTTCATGATGAACTTGATCTGGAAACTGCACACACATATGATAATATCGTGATTATTATACTATTAAGCGCAAAACTTTGTTTATGTTACAAAATGCAGAATAATCTGGTCTGGAATGCTTTTACGTTCTTTTTTTTTTTTTAATTTTGGAAATTTCCCTACATGCTTTTTTTTATATTCTACTACATCACTCTAAACTACCTTTACCAATTAGCATATATGTAAATTATATTGCAAAAATTAGTTTTCTAGTGTCAAAATTTCAAACACTTGCAACTGCCTGCATGTACGGCATTGTACGTTTTATAATGCAATTTATTCAAAATAAAAGTAAATTTAGAAATAAAAAAAAAATAACGAATGGAATTTTTTGTTTCTAAACGATTTTCTTTTCTTCAGCTTTTACCAAAATTACTGATTCCCCTGATACGGTCGAAGGGCACTTTGATTATTTATTTATTTTTCAAATCCACATTTTAGAACATCTGGCTCTAAGCGTAGTATTTCTAAAAACATATTAATATTGTGAAGTGAATTAACTGAACTAAACTTTTTAAACTAATAATTTTTAAACTATTCCTTGCTTGGGCCATATCTTTGGCCAGTGTATAATGCATAAAGGCAAGCCTTGATAAGCAAAATTTTCCAAGAATCCAGGCCCGGGCTCAGCAAACACATGTAATCAAAGAAAGCGGGCCGGGCCCGGGCTCTCTAGGATTTTGGACCTGGGCGGCCCTCTTTCTTTGATTACATGAGTTCGGGCTCGTCTCTAATACCGACCACGCATATCATTTTTGTATTCTGACGACGGAGCAGAAAGCACATTTGAAATCCATGCAAATATGCTTCGGGTTCCCTTTCGTCGTTTGTTATGGGACAAAAACATTTATGTACTATTTTTGCCTCACTGAACAAGTTTGTAATTGAATTTTTTGCCCTATCTGCAAAGGGGGCGCGATAACCCCCTCAACATCCCCAAAAGGGGGCGAGGGTATTCTTCGTGGTGTTATTGTGTGCGCCATAGGGGGTTTCCTATACGACTGTACAAGAAGTAAATCGCTAACTGCCACAGTTCGTGAGATATTGGCTTGATCACGGACTTTCCTTGTAACCCTGTATAGGATATGCAGTACATCTATATAGTACAGAGGCGTATTTAGAGGGGTGCTTGCCCAGAAAGTGTTTCATTTTATCGTTTTTGGTTAAAACGCGACTTATATTAGAAAAGAAAATGCATTAATTTAATAATAATGCATTAACTTAGCATTAGAAAAAATGCTTTAATTTTTCTTCTGTTTTTCATTAACTTCAATCTTGTTCTGACGGATTTCAAAAACTTCCATTTTCGTCACAACCCCTCCCCCCCCGCCCCGAAAAAAATTCTATATACGCTCCTGATATAGTAATTATTTCTTCAAACATTTAATGAACAAACTTTCTTCAGCTAAAGAAGGGTGTGTGGGATTCACGGTGTGGGTGTCGGTTATGGCACGCTTATAGTGTTTATTTATTAAAATGCATTCAACACTCTCCTTATCCTGAATAGGGCCGCGGGTGGCCTGGTCGTCAACGTTCGTGACTGCCACGGAGAAGACCTCTGGTTCGATCCCAAGCGGGTACGAACGTTTGAACCACCAAATATCTGCCGTGCGTCGGATAGGCATAAGTCGTCGGTCCCGGGTACTGGCCTCCCGGTAATATACACTGACGGAAAAAAATCCCAACACCAAGAAGAGGTTGTGTTAGATAAACGACAGTTGGCAGGCGGTGAGAGTACATCCGTAAGATGACGTCTATGCAAATTTCGCGCTCGCCGCATACGTGTGGCGCTAGTAGCGCCCCTCGGAACATGCAAAGCAGGTTTGCTGTAAATACGCGCTGTAACGTTCGTGAGCGTTAGTTATCGTTGAGATTCGACGTAGGGTGTTGATGTTAGTCAAGAATGCCTTTAAGAAGACGAAGAAGCCATTATCAACAGCTCACGGAGTTTGAACGAGGTCGCGTAATAGGGCTACGAGAAGGTGGATTTTCTTTCCGCAATATTGCAGAACGACTTGCCATGAATGCAGCCACTGTGCATAATTGTTGGCAGCGGTGGTCAAGGGAAGGTACTGCCTCAAGAAGACCGGGTTCCGGCCGGCCACGTGGCACTACTGAGAGGGAAGACCGCCGTGTACGGCGTATGGCCGTGGCGCATCGTACTGCGTCTGCGGAAGCAATTCGAGCTGCAGTTGCCACCACAGTGACACAACGAACTGTTACAAATCGGTTACTTGAAGGACAGCTCCGAGCCAGACGGCCCTGTAGCGTGCATTCTACTTACTCCAAACCACTGCCGTTTGCGACGTCAGTGGTGTCAAGCTAGAGCTCATTGGAGGACGGAGAGGAGATCTGTTGTGTTTTCTGATGAAAACCGGTTCTGCCTGGGTGTCAGTGATGGCCGTGTGTTGGTTAGAAGGAGGCCAGGTGAGCGCCTGCAACCAACCTGTCTGCGGCCGAGACACACTGGACCTACACCTGGAGTTATGGTCTGGGGAGCAATTTTCTATGACAGCAGGAGCACTCTCGTGGTTATCCCACGCACCCTGACGGCACAGTTGTACGTCGGTCTGGTGATTCAAATTGTTGTGCTGCCATTCATGAACAGCATTCCAGGGGGTGTTTTCCAACAGGATAACGCTCGCCCGCATACCGCTGTTGTAACCCAACATGTTCTACAGAGTGTCGACATGTTGCCGTGGCCTGCTAGATCACCAGATCTTTCACCAATCAAGCACGTATGGGACATCATTTGACGACAACTCCAGCGTCACTCCCAACCAGCATTAACCGTCCCTGTATTGACCGACCAAGTACAACAGGCATGGAATTCCATCCCACAAACTGACATTCAGCACCTGTACGACACAATGCATGAACGTTTGCGTGCTTGCATTCAACATTCTGCCGGTTACACCGGTTATTAATGTACCAGCATTTCACATTTAAAATGGCTCTTCTCGCGCTTACAATAAGCTGTGATCTTGAAACCTTAATCGATTAAATATGTTACCTATACAAATGTATTGCCGCCATTTCATTCCTCTACAACTATTTTTTCGTGGTGTTGGGATTTTTTTCCCGTCAGTGTATAAGGGCGTCTTCCTCCCTCTTTCTACCTCGCTTCCGTGTCACTTTTCTATCGAGCACTATAACCCACGTCTCCGAGCTTGCTGTTTCTAAGAGTTGTTTAAGAATTGGAGTCAGACACCCCCTTCCTAAAATCCTTTACATATGATCTGATCTGATCCTGAATCGTGATTCCTTGACTATGAGGTATGGTTACTGTACTTATTATATTTTGAAGAATGGCATGCCTCTTAATACACTTTTTAGCAAAATAAACTATTACACTTGAACAAATATAAAAAAACTTATAATTAGACAAAAATTTGTAGCATTAAAAGGAAGGTAATTCTTTTCATTGAAATGTAAGTGAGGTATGTATCTGTTGTATGATGCATATGTTAAGTTATGGTCTGTATTGCGTTTATTTACAGATTAGGTACCGGAACCATGTGTGATACCAGCGAATACACCCTGGAACAGCGGATTGTTGTCAGTGTCTGGGTACACGAACGTCCACACACAGGAAAGACAATGCGGGACGTGCGTGCCGATTTCCAACAACGATTCGACAAAGAGGCCCCTCCAAAACAGACTCTTCTGCGGTGGGAACATAAACTCTTCGAAGCAGGCAACATAAAGGATAAACCACGAACGGGAAGACCATCAACTAGAGTGCAATAGTGTCAAGTGGTCGAGGAATCAGTTATCAGGTCACCGACGAAGACGGTCCGCAAACGATCAGCGTAGCTTGGAATACCACGATCGACACTGCATAAGCACATGAAGAATGACCTGAATTTTCACGCATATCACCCGATGTTCGTTTAGGAGTTATCAGACATCGATTTCAACCGCAGACGGAATGCATGTGCAATGATGCTTCAGACTTTGCCACAATCCCAAAACGTGGAGAGGTCATTTTCAGTGATGAATGTGCGATATACCGCAGCTGTCGATCACGGAACGTTGTGTTCTGGTCCAAGGAAAACCCACATTATGTCGAAGAATTGGAACATGATCCTCCGTATGTCATGATATGGGCTGCAATAAATAGTCGATATCTGTTTGGACCGTATTTCTTTGATGGTCCAGTGAATCAGACAACTTATCTGAACATGCTGCAAACCTGGTTTGTGCCACAACTTGGAAATTTTGGCATACTGAATGACGTAGGTTCCAACAGGATGGGGCACCCGCCCATTACGCAATCGCTGTTTAAGAAAGCTGGAGTTGATAGGGTGTTTGGCAAGAATTCGGCTACCGCTTTGATATATGCCGTGTGATTAAGGGTGCACACATCGAGTGTTTATAAGTTGCTGTAACAAACTTCAAGAGTTTCCCTACAAAACTGTGCAATGTGAATGTCACTACCTTAAATAGTTTTGATTTTACAAAATGTTGAAACTGTTTATTTCATTTGTAATAACCGTGTACATTGATGATTATTTGTTAAGACCAACAAAGAAATTCTCGCCGTAAGCCGTTAATAACTTACTCTTCTTGTTAGGAACACAAATCACATGAAAACTAAACAGTTCCAATATCATAAAAAAAATCGTGGCTAATAGCCGTCCCTTTTGATGCTTTTAGCGAGATGCATTCGCAGCATAACGGAAAAAGTCTATAGACTGTACTCTTATGAACAAACCTCCCCTTCAGAGAGCTCTGGGTATCAAATAGGCGCGGCTTTTTACTGCCGCCACTGATCAAGATTCTTTCTTTGGTCATACGGCGCTTATGCATTTACTCAAGCACGAACCGACCGATTAATCCGTGTCTGTCAACTGTGTGTTGTAAAGTTGTCTCGCCCACTTACTTGGCCTGTATCAGAGACCCTTCTCGCACGTGGCGAGGCGGTTTCTTCGGTCGGGGAGAACAGCGATAACCATTTTCCTAGTTGGCCGCACCTCAAGCAGATACAAGAAGATTTTCAGGAGATTCGAATAACATTCTCCCAAAATAGGCGTTCCTGATCTGGGTGAAAGGGTGAATCCCGTCCGTTCCAGGATGGTTGTTGACCCTCGGCCACCTCTCCTTGTCTACCGAATCTCAGATTTGGGGTTGTCGCTGCCAGCAAATCTTGTACACTGTTAAAAATTCTGTGGTAGGTTGCACCAAAGAGTGGTACTACACCAGCTGCACCACTTTATGAGAAAGGATACACCATTGTGTGGTGCAAACAAAACCCAACAACATGGTGAAACGTCGCACCATAATGGGATGCAACCTTGTACCATAACGTGGTGCACAGTTGCACCATGTTGTTGGGTTTTCTTTGCACCACACAACAGTGTATCTTTTCTGAGAATGTGGTGCAGCTGGTGTAGCATCACTTTTTGGTGCAACCTACCACGAAGGTTTTAACAACGAAGACGCTCAGCTCAATAAGATTCCACACTTAGTTTCGGTTGTTGGCTAATAGGCCTCCCCTCGCAATCAGTTTCCAAAATATCTCATAAAGTTTCGAGGACTCTTTGTTGCCATACCAGAGCTTGGTTCTTACTTTATTGCATTTAGCGATATTCTGATTCTGTTCCTGAGCTTCAGGCGCCCGGTACTACTCTTTAATACAGTTTCAGTAGTTTCTTTTAGATTTCTGCTCTTTTCTTATATCTGCCTAGCAGATACGCTAACACGCAACGAAAACTTGCATTCAATTCACAGGCCAATTATTTCCGAGTCGTATTTTCTAGCGCGTCCTATCGTTTTCAGCGCCAGCCTGGCAACTGCCCTTCTTTTCTCCAATAGATGTAATGTTCTTGCGTGTGTAGCTGACTGAACGCTACATAAATCAGTTCTCAAAAACTTCACCTAAAGTGAAACAGGAGTTATTCAAGAAAACTTCGAGAAAAAGTTACTTACAGTTAGTCTTTATTCAGTCAAAATTCTTTTGGCACAACTCACTCTTCAACAATGCAATTAGCGTACTAATCCAAATAAGGTGAGAGAACGTTATAAATGAAAAACAAAATACCAACCCTGAAGATAATACGCAGACGTCAAGGAATCACAACTTCCAGTAACTCAACTTCCGCAATTACTATGATACGAGGTTTGTACCAAAAGTAATGCAAAAGTGGGCATAACTTTTTTATTAACTGACCGAGGTAATTCAAACTGCACATGTTGGTAGAGTAACTCTTTCTCTATACAGAGGTAGTACTCAACACAGTCTATTACAAGCGATGCATTTGCGCCATCGTTAAACCCAACTCTCGAATTATCTTTGAAAACATTCAGGTGTGGACTGTACCCACTTCTTCACAGCCACTTTCACCTCGTCTGTGTCATCAAATCGTTGTCCCCGGAGACTGTTCTTCATTGGAACGAACAGGTGAAAGTCGGAGGGCGCCAGATCTGGGCTGTACTGTGTATGGAGGACCACCTACCAGCCTAATTTGCTGATGGCCTGACTTATTGCCAAAGATGTGTGTGGTCTCGCATTGTCATGGTGAATGTGGATCCTTCTCAGATTCTTGTTCGTTCTCTTCCTCCTTACGGCTTCTCTAAGCTTCGTGAGTGTCTTAATGCTCCGCTCGATGGTCACGGTACGGCCACGTTCCAGAAAACTAAGGAGAATGACACCCCTGTCATCCCAAGAAACAGTCACCATGATTTTTTGTGCTGATCGCTGGCTCTTGAACTTCTTAGGCCTTAGTGAAAAGGTGTGACACTATTCCATGGATTGATTTTTCGTTTTCGGATAGTAAAGATACGCCCACGTTTCATCCCCTGTCACCAGATCGAAAAAAATGTCTTCATTGGCTTCAAACGCTTCCAAAGACCAGAGCAGACTTCCACCCTTCTCTCCTTCAAATTGGGTATCAACTACCGAGGTACCCACTTTGCACACACTTACTGATACCGTAAGTCTTTCACACTCTTCTGGATGACATTGTGACCACAGTCCAGTTGTGTAAAAAACTCACGGATTGTGACTCGTCTGTCCGCGCGAATTATTTCATCCACTTGCTGACGATTCGTGTCAGTGGTCGCAGATGATGGTCTCTCGCTGCGTGGTTTGTCTTCAGTGCTGGTTTCCCCTTCGTTAAACTTCTTCATCCAACTGTGAGCATTGCTATTGTCAATGGTGTCATCTCCGTAAACATTCTGTAGCCATCTGTGGATGTCGTACAGCCTGCACACTTACTTCGTCAAGATATCGATGACGGCACGTTGCTTCTGCTTGGAATCCATTTTTACCTGCAATGAAGAAATGTTACTATAGAGGAAGACTTACTCTACCAACATGTGCAATTTGAACGACCTCTGTCAGTTAATTGAAAAACTATACCCACTTTTGCATTACTTTCGGTACAACCCTCGTTTCATCGTACTACCATTTCCACACACTGTTGTTGCTCAAACATTATTTTTATATATCGTCCAGTTCTCATCTGATACATACACACGTCATACGTTTCCACCTCAAGGTGTTTCCAACAGGGGCGGATTGGGACGACTAAACCAGGCCCGAGAATTTCAGTCTTGCGATCCATTACAAAAACACACATAACTACAGGGGAATACCTCATAAATTCCCTCAAACAAAAAAAAATCTATTAGATCCTGGATGAAAGAGAACTGTTGAAAAATGCATTTTAAAACGAATTCAGTAGTGAACGAATTTTAGCAATTTAACAGTATAACAATTTCCTAAATCCGCTCATGATGAATGTAGCATCAAACCATGCGCAAAATGTGGTGTTGTACAGGACAACATTTTTCCTTTGAAAAATTTGATTTCGACAAAATCATGAGTTTCTCGAAAACCCCAGTTCCAACTTGATCATCATGAAGGTTATTCTGAGAGTTGAAATGTGTGCACATAACAATTTTCCTACGCAATTAAATCTTCGATTTATCTGGTCCCTGATCACCTACTGTGTGATCGCTGATCAGTTACCAAATAAATAATTTTTGGTACCTCTATTTATAGTATTGGTACCTCCTTCTTCAGTAGACCCATAGTTTGAGCAATACGTATAAACCAGTTCTGTGGTAAATCATTGTTGCTGTTAACACAAATGCGAGACGGACACGATTTCGGAATATCCCTGCCCAGGAATTGCTTTGTTTGTATGTAAATAAGGGTGTTGAGGATGATGGCCGTCACAGTGGGTGTTAGTGTCGCCGTCAAAATTAGAAAACGATGCCAGGGCCTACCAATTATGCTGAGCTGCAAGTCCAACGACCTACGTCTAACTGTAGTTAGCTTTTTTAAATTAATTTATAACAGTGTACTTGGTCCAGCTGCAATTTTCTCGTATAAGTGCAAATAAATTTGCTGTTTTTTTAGAGCAAAAGTTAAATTATAGAAAGAAGGAGCAGATTTTTTTCTTAGGGAAATAACTTTTCAGACAGACATAAAGCACAAATAAAGTTACCGATTTCTATTCTAAGTTGTAAAATAATTATTCGTGTGTTAAGAAAATTCAGGTTAATAGATTACGAGAAAGTGGGCCATTCTCGAGTTGTCCACCGGGAATGTCCCAGTGTCCCGATGGAATTATCCACTCCTGGTTACCAACCATTCTCTTGCGAGGGAGGAGATATAACGTTAAATTTGAAAAATGCTAAGGAGACTGAACTCAAATTTACATAGAGAAAGTAACTAAAAATGAAAGTTAAAGTATACATCACATAGTCAGAAACAAAAGGAACGTTGAATTATTTTAGGAGGTTATTTTCGACTCTCGCTGCTTCAGACAGAACTACCTTGTTTAGTCTACAGGGCATCACGCATTCCTGTCTGGAGCAAATCCCCTCTCCGTATGTTGTCCGTGGAACAAAGAAAGAGATCCATTTGGAGCTTTCGCTCTCATTGGTTATATTTCTCTGTTTATGTCCTCTTTCCAGATTTTTACAAAAATGTCTCGTCCCCTATTTTCAAAATCAATATAATCCGGCGTAACAATACATATTCATGACCATACGTAAACGAGGTGTGGAAACAGCTTTTCTCCGTCAATTTAAGTTCCTCCAAACTGGATTACTGGAGCAACAGAATGCTGTTTTTCTGAGAAGGTAATTGTTCTGTAATTGTTTTCTCAGCTCCATTCTTTGAAATAAGAGGAGTTGGGGAAGAAGATGAAATATTTTAAAATCAAGCTCGAGAAGCGTTGATGGGCTAGGGGAATGCAAAATAATGTTACCGTCGTGAGTAACTTCCTTCCGTAATGACATTTTCGGGAGAAATTCTAACTTGATTAAGGAAATCTTTGTAATTTAGAAAAGCGAATCCGCAAGAGCACCTTCCCTCTCTGTCTCTCTCGCAGCGCAATAGAGAGAGAGAGTAAAGCGACGCATGAAAATGAGTTCTTTTCAGAAGATCTGAATGCTTTGGACATATTAAATAGCGCTGAAAAAAAAATCTGCATTCACCGTGCCTTATGTAAGCGGTATATTTTCTGGAACATTTTTGCAGCGGAGGTTACCAACAGTGTTGTGTCTCACTGAAGAAAATCTATGATGTATAGAAGGAAAACGAATTGATTCATCTATAATGCCCACAGCCTCATCGTGCTTCGCGCACTTCAGCTGTAGATTGTATTTATCATTGCTGATCGTACGTTTTATTTCGCACTGAAGACATATTTCCAACTGATTTTTTTAAAATTGTTAAAACATTCTAATATGATTGCATTAATCATAATTAACATCTGAAATGTTATTTATTATACGAAACGTGTATATGTGGCTTTGGGAACACTACGCAAAGTTTGTTCTTCTTACAAATTTTGAAGATGACAATCCGTTTTTTGGCGTAAATGTGACAAGGATGGTAAGTCAGATAATATCCGAAAACTTGAAAATTTTCATCGTCCTGGAGCGGGACTCGAACCCGCGTCTCCCAGAAAACGCCTAGGTATGCTAACCACTACACCACCCAGAACGACCAAGTTTCAAGTTTCCGATCAATTTGAATTTAACCATCACAGGATTCGCTAGTCGAAGCAACGGCATTCATGTTTAGCGAATCTGGAGGTTAATAATTCTATCCCGTGATTGCCCGGAGAAGCAGATAAATCATGAAAGAAATACGGGATTACGCCATATAATACAAATTTTGAAGATGACAATCCGTTTTTTGGCGTAAATGTGACAAGGATGGTAAGTCAGATAATATCCGAAAACTTGAAAATTTTCATCGTCCTGGAGCGGGACTCGAACCCGCGTCTCCCAGAAAACGCCTAGGTATGCTAACCACTACACCACCCAGAACGACCAAGTTTCAAGTTTCCGATCAATTTGAATCTAACCATCACAGGATTCGCTAGTCGAAGCAACGGCATTCATGTTTAGCGAATCTGGATATTAATAATCCTATCCCGTGATTGCCCGGAGAAGCAGATAAATCATGAAAGAAATTTTCAAGTTTTCGGATATTATCTGACTTACCATCCTTGTCACATTTACGCCAAAAAACGGATTGTCATCTTCAAAATTTGTATTATATGGCGTAATCCCGTATTTCTTTCATGATTTGTTCTTCTTATTCACTCACTTTAAGTGAAACAGAGTCACTCAAGTAAACTTCAAGAAAGATTTACATACGGTTCGTCTTTAATACGATGGTTAATTTAATTTTATTGAAAATTCTAACTAATAACCCATGCTATGCGCTGGTAGAAAAATGCGACTTAATATGTTTTTTTTTATTATCTAGCCAAAACAGGTTTGATAAAAAAATAATTAAACAAAAGTATTTCATTTCATAATATTAAATTGCTGGTGCTGATAATTTTATTATTCAGTTTTTATAAATGTGTTAAAAAGTACACTGAAGTGCCAAAAGTCATGTGATACGTACTCAGTATCGTGCAGGACCTCCTCTAGTCCTGCGAAATGCAGCAACTTGACGTGGCATCGATTCCAGAAGTTGCTCTGAGACTTCTGAACTGCTTCTGAAGAGACGTTGAGCCACGCGATCTGAACAGCCGCCCACAATTCCCTGGTATTTGTAGATGCAGAATCTTGAGTGCAAATTGACTTTTCCACCACGTTCCATGAGTACTATATTGGATTCATGTCGGGCAAACGTGGTGGCCACACCATCCGTCGGAACTATCCAGAATGCTCCTCGAACAAATTTAGGACAACTTGGGCCCGGTGACATGTCCGCTTGGAAAATCCTATCGTTCTTGGGATACATGAAGGGGCTGCAAATGGTCACCCAGCAGAGCAACAAAGCGATTACCGGTTAATGACGTGTTTACGAGAACCAGAGGACCCAAACTGTACCACGTAAAGACACCTCTCATATGTATGGAACCACCACCAGCTTGCACAGTGCCTTGTTGACAGCTTGATTCCATGGCCTCATGAAGTTTCGCCACACCCGAACCCTATCATCAGCTCGTAACAACTGATAGCGTGACTCATCTGACCACGCCACATGTTGTCAGCCTTCCAGAGTCCAATTACCGTGTTCACGAGCCCAGGCTACGTACTGTGCCGATGTCGTGGTGTTAACAAAAAGGCCCTCTGGTGTGTCTTCTGCTCCCATACCCTAAGGACGCTAAATTACGTTGCACTGATCTGATGGATATGTTTCTCGTACCTCCTGCATTGAGTGCGGATGTTATTTGAGCCAGAGTCGCTTGTCTGTTAGCATGGACAATCCTGGTTAGATGCCGGAGGTCACGGTCGTTCATCACCCGTTGTCGGCCATTGCGCTGTCCACGGTGGTGGTAATAACTTCCATGAGGTACAACTTCATGAATGTTCTCACAACTTCGTACACTGAATGTCTCATCATCTGGCTCCCACTATCATTCCTCGTTCAAACTCAGATAATTCACGTCGGCTTGCATAGTTCTACTGGTGGATGTTCAACCAGATTCACGAGATTACACCTCGCAACTCATAAAAATCGTGGCGGGCGTCGAAGCCTTTATACGACGGCAGCGCCAATTAAAAATTTGCATACTGTTATCCCAAAACTTTTGGCACTTCGATGTATTTTCTAAGGGGTTCGGAAGATCTCGCGATAAGTACAGTTTTGTGTGTATTGCTCATTATCGTTTAGGAAATTTTTTTGCGCTTGAGTTGTTTTATCGTATACTCTGATTTTTGAGGATTTGTGAATCTCTACAATGCTACATACATGCCTGTACCTCGGTCTCAGAACTGGGGGTGGGGGAGGGTGAGTTAGTCGTTAACTACACTGAAGAGCAATTGAATTAGAGATACCTGTCTAGTAGCGTGTAGCACCACCTTTCGCCCTGCTGACGGCGGCGATTCGTCTCGGCCTGGACTCGACAAGACACCGGAAGCATTGGGAAGCCATACGGATCCACGACCCCTGAACAAGCTCCCACAGTTCACGAAGATTTGATGGAGGGGGTCAGAGCCTCGAACATCTCTCTCGATGGCATCCCATATGTGCTCGGTGGGATTAAGGTCAGGTGACCTAGCTGGCCAAGGAAGCGAGATCACGTCGGTGGAGTGTTCATCCAACCATTTGGATACAATTCGGGAGCGATGACACTGTGCATTGTCTTGTTGCAGGATGAGGTCCCCAGTGGGATGTTGACGACGCACAAACGGGAGCAAATGGTCGTCCAGGATATCCCGGTAACATTGACCTGTGAGGGACGATGTCACACGTACCAGGGGTCCCATTTCAGTCCACGTAAACAGTCCCCAGAAGAGAATGCCACCCCCACCAGCTTGAAGAGTACCTTGCTGGCAAGAAGGATCCATCGCTTCATGTGGTTTGCGCCGTACTCGTATCCTGCCATCCGCATGTACCAAAGTGGATCTCGACTCATCAATCCAGGCAACATTTTTCCACATGTCTAGGGTCCAGTGGCGATGTTCCCGCGCCCATGCTAATCTTTGCACCCAGTGATGTGTGGTCAGCAGCTGTACCCTCGTGGGACGATGGCTTTCTGTACCCCATAGCGAGGAGATGGTTCTGGATGGTGTGGCTGCTTACACGTTTTTGTGCACCAGCGTTAAATTGCCGAGTGATTTCTTTCACTGAGGCCGGTCTATCCGCTGTTACAATGCGAGCTAGACGACGATGACCCCGCTCATCCACACGCTGTTGTCAACGGGAGTTAGTCCTTGCAGGGATGGTTTTACCGGATTCGATGTACTCACGGTGCACCCGTGACACAGTGGCTCGTGAAAATCCCAGTGCCTGCACGACTTCCGAGATGGAGTGACTCATTCGTCAGACCCCGACAGTTTGCCCACGATCAAATGCGCTTAGATCCTTCGTCTTACCCATAATGCGTCCGATTCTTACTGATTCCCGTCGCATCACTCCTTATTTTGCCGGCTCGCTGCACACGTTACGTCGTTTCCGTTTACAGGGTCACACACAACGCCATTTTGCATAACGCCAGCTGTCTCTAATTCAATTGCTCTTCAGTGTATATTCATCCACGAATACAGCAACTTTTGCTTTGTATTTTTGTATTTTCGTCCCTTTTGTTAATTTACTTCACTAGCAAACAATTTCTCCAGGCCGGAAAGTTAAAAAAAAAAAAAATGTGATTCACAATTGCAAAGTGGGCGATGGGGGAGAAAAACTGTACTCTCTTCAAATATAAGAAATAAATCTCATTATCAAAATTTGTTTGGATGGTGGCTTAGTAGCATGATTATTACCGCTGCAAGAATAACTCCCAGCTGGCATGAAATATTTTTTATTTATTTTTTAGTTTACTGTTCTTTATCCTTTTTGTGGACCCACGCAATGGCATCGCGGAGTTTTTTTATTCTTTGTTCGCCTTTTTTAATCAACGCGCATTTTCCTTCGCTGGTGATTGGAGGTAGAATCTCCTTACCGCGGTCAACAGCCAATCCTCCGTTTGCAGCTCAAATGACGCAGTTGTCTAAGCGCTGGCTTATGATCATTCGTCCGAGATGGGTTCGGGTTCGAATCCCGGTTAGGCTTGGATGCTGTGTGTGTCTTACGGCAATAGCTCTGTCTCCTCTCCGTGGAGCCAGTGGCACGAAATTAGGGACGGGCGACTGCTTATATAATAGCCCATCGAGTTGTTCACTGTGGTCGTTAAACCTCAAACAACAACAACAACAACAAAAAAAGCTTTTCTCTCTCTTTCTATCCTTTTTTTTTTTTTGTTTGGTAATGTTTTTTTTTATTTTACATTTTCTCCCCAAAACAGTAAAAATAAAGGAATCTCTTCCTTCCCTGACTCCTAGCAGCAAAAAGACGGGTGCTCATGTGACAAATAATCATTGGCGCAGGTGTTCCTACTGATTCACTTCGGGAAGTAATTTCTTTTGAGCTTTTCTGATCTGTGACGGCGAGACCTGAAATTGCGCCCTTTCGAGTTCAAAAATTCCCCACTTTCATTCAAATAGTACGCACTTTTCCCTTTCTCACACCTCATTGTATAGCAAATTATTATGATAATTCAAAAATCACACTTTTGGTTTTTGACATAATTTTAATGAAAACGTAAATACCCAACGGTCAACATCAACGAATGTAAATATAAAGTAAAACGTAAATATTACGCAAACGCCGACAGCACAGCACGTCGCAGCTATGTAGAGTAGAAAACAAACCAGCATATAACGAATGAATTCTAAATAGTGAACGTAACTATAAGAAGATGCCTTCGAGATAAGGCTTGGAAAACTTCCGTTCAAGGTTAAACGCTCAGAGGAGCTTTTTGCGACAGAGTACAGATGACTAATCAGCTCTTCATTCCTATACAGGGTGTTCGGAAAGGTCATGGAGGTCAGGCATACCACTGTTTTAATATGCTTTGTGAAAACACGAATTTGTCTGTGACGGGGATCGAACTGCGCCCCTACTTCCGGAGTAAGTTGCTCTCCCAACTAAGCTACACGGACGGAATGTATCGCTGCAGATTTGTCGTCTTGACACGTGCTTTACTTCTGTAGCACGTCACAGCTTCTATACGCTGTTGCGGACTATTCGTTTCTAGAATGTGATATGTTTACACCTTCCAGTGTATTTTATTCTGTTCCCTGTTAGCTGCGCAGAACTAAAGTATTTTAAAAAAGAAAATATTGAAGTGCATAACTTTCTGTTTCAGTTAAAATTCTCAGTAAATTTATCCACACTTTGTGAATTTCTATCTTTTGCGTCCCCAAGGGGATGAATTTACACCCCTGGTATTATCATTTTGGGAGAGCAACCGCCCTCCTTGCCTCCCGGTAGCTACGGCCCTGCTTCGTGAGTTATCCACCCTTCGTGCCGTATAATTTAAATTTTGACTTTTTTAAAAATATGTAATACTCGAAAAAATATTGTAAAGTATTCATGCTTATAATGAACGAAACACGAAAGAAATTTTCGTAAACCACCTAAAATAAAAGTTCAGAAATTTTACAACAACGTCCATTTTCCCGAGGCGGGGGAAGGGGGGTGAGCCCTTATAGCCCCTGTTATTGGCCATGAGAAAAAAACAGGTGCGTACAAATACATACCAACATGTTCGAAAATTTACCCTTGAGAATTATTGATTTGTCACAGTGAGCAGGAATTATCGGAAACTGACGACGCTTCAAGATGAGAGGGAGATTTACATTTCTAAGCGGGGAAACCGATATTTGGTATAAAGACTGTCGCCACGGTTGCATTCGGAAATTGTTACAGCCTCATTTACATTTCTGTGTAGAGCTGTGATACAACGGCGTATTTGTTCACAAAGGCCTTTTTTTCCCAATCTCGGCTTCTTAACAGCGTTATGATGACTCCTACTTTGAGCACTGACGTACACTCCAGTATCAGAATAATATGACCACTTCCGGAACTATAGTGTACCCGCCCATGCGCGTCACTGAGTGCACGTGACAAAGTAGACCACAGGGAGATATCAGCGGACGGCCAGGCCAGATGAGCCATGGTGCGTTACGTGAGCACAATGGGCAGAGGTAATGATTTGACGGACGCTCAAAATGGAATGATCATCGGCTACCGCGCCAAGGGTGGAAGCGTCTCAGAAACAGCAGACTGCGTGGGCTGTTCGCGAGGTGCTGTAGTATGATGCTGTACTAAGAATGGACAGCTGGCACATCGAGTACCTCCCGATGTCGTAACTGCGGATCCCCAAAGGCTATCGACCTCAGAGGAGAACGTCACCTCCGTTGACTGGTAAAGGGCAATCGCCACGCAACAGTGCAGCAAATGAACACTGGGGCACCCAGGTACGTGTCACCGATAACAGTACAGCGAACCCTGTTACGCATGGGTCTCCGGAGTCGACAATGCGTCAAGGCACTCATGTTAACCGGCAACGACGCCCGCAGTGCGCACGGGACAACCGTCATTGGACAGTGGAAGAGGTTGCCTTCTCCAACGAATCGAGGTTTTTACTCAGTTGAAAAGACGGGCTGTGGCGGATACGGCGTCAAACACAGGAGAACCAACACCAGGACACGCTTGTCGGTCAAATACAGGCCGACGGTGGCAGTGCGCATGTCTGGGGGATGCTTTCCTGGTATGACCTGGGACCGCTGGTGCGATTGGATGGGTCTCTGAACGCCAATGGCTACATGTCCATCCTCGCTGACCACGTGCATCCCTTCATGTTGGACATTTACCCTGGTGGTGATGGTGTCAACTAATTGACAATGCGCCCTGCCACGTCGCTAAGAGGGTGCGTGACTGCTTCCCGGAACACGACAGCGAAGTCTCCATTCTCTCTTGGTCGGCGAAATCTCCCGACCTCAACCGCATAAATGAACTATTTGGATCAACAGGTTCGACGTGCCGACCCGCATTCACGTCATCCCGAGGACCTCCGTGCTCTTTTTCAGTCCGAATAGACACGTGTGGCTCTGACAACCTTCAACCTTTCAGGGACTCATCGCTGTCATTCATCCAGGCCAAGGGTGGTTATTCCCATTAAGTTTTTTTTTTTTGGTTGGAGGTTTCACGACCACCGTGAGCATCTCAGTGGGCTATAAGCAGTCGCCCGTCCCTTATTTAGGGTCACTGGTTCCAGGGGGAAGGGAGAGATCCAGTGTCGTAAGACAAACACAACATCCGTGCCTCACCCGGGATTCGAACCCGGACCCCGTTCGGACGAATGATCAGAGGCCATCGCTTAGACCACTGCGCCACCGGGGCGGCTCATTCTTAAGTGGTGGTCATGTTATTCTGATGCGACTATGTATATGGCGGGGTACCGGATGGGTTAGTTCGTGCAAAAACTCTGAGGAATAATTAGCCGAATCATTGTATCGGCGCTGTAGTAAATTCCATCTGTCCTGGCCTGACTGCTTAGCTATGTAATTTGTCTGTTGATGCTCTGTTTTTCTTTGTCGGTGCAAGAATGATGCTTCTGGTCACTTCTTCGAGAGACATTTCATTCAAATTGTGTCCGCAAATGTTCATCGATGAGATTTTCGTCCAAAATCATTTGTGGAGAAACTTTATTCGAGAACCAAGGGACACACAAATTTGGAATCTGCTGTATTATGCCTCATCCAATGTCGAGCAGTCATTCGTTATGTATATTACAGTACGTTGCTCGCATCGCATTTTCGTTCTCAATACTAATTTGATGAAATGCTGCCGCGATGCACTCGATTTAGTGCAGAACTCCACGAAATCAATTCTTGTTCCTCGTGTGACAAATGGTAATGCTTGTCTGAAGTCTAATCCAGTGACGATCACTTTTTTCACCAAACGGTTGTTCACTTTGCATCAATTCGTGTGGGTCATGATCAGTACAGCGAAGACAATGTCAAGTCAACGTGGAGATTCCATTGACAACTTTGAGCGAAGAAGCGTTTCTGCTTCTCAAGCATTGATTGGTTCGCGTTTCTGAGAACGAAGTGTCCAATAGCGGAACACGAAGCTTGAAGCCGCTGTGAAATAACCTTAAACTTTTAAGCAACGAAATAATTTGTTTATGTTGCTGCGAATGAAATTCTGTTTATTGTATCGTAACAGTGTTTGTTGCATTTTGTCGTAACTCTGCTGCATTCTATCGTAACCCTTATTGTTATACTGCAACACTGTTTTTGTTAGCAACTGCCACGCGGTTGCTAACAATTAACAGCGTTAGAGAGAGAGAGAGAGAGAGAGAGAGACAGACAGAGAGACAGAGAGAGAGAATGAAAGAGAGAGAGAGAGACAGAGAGAGAGAATGAAAAAGAGAGAGGAAGAGAGAGAGAGAGAGAATGAAAGAGAGAGAGAGAGAGAGAGAGAGAGAGAATGAAAGAGAGAGAGAGAGAGAGAGAGAGAGAGAGAGAATGAGAAAGAGAGAGAGCATGAAAAAGAGAGAGAGACAGAGAGAGAGAGAGACAGAGAGAGAGAGGGAGAGAGAGAGAGACAGAGAGAGAGAGAATGAAAAAGAGAGAGGAAGAGAGAGAGACAGAGAGAGATAGAGGAAGAGAGAGAGAGACAGAGAGAGAGAATGAAAAAGAGAGAGGAAGAGAGAGAGAGAAAGAGAGACAGAATGAAAAAGAGAGAGGAAGAGAGAGAGAGAGGGAGAAAGAGAGAATGAAAAAGAGAGAGAGAGAGACAGAGAGAGAGGCAGAGAGAGACAGAGAGAGAAAGAGAGAGAGAGAATGAAAAAGAGAGAGAGGAAGAGAGAGAGAGACAGAGAGAGAGGGAGAATGAAAAAGAGAGAGAGAGAGGGAGAGACAGAGAGAGAGAATGAAAAAGAGACAGAGAGAGACGGAGACAGAGAGACAGAGAGAGACGGAGACAGAGAGAGAGACAGGGAGAGACAGAGAGAATGAAAAAGAGAGAGACAGAGATAATGAAAAAGAGAGAGACAGGGAGAGACAGAGAGAATGAAAAAGAGAGAGACAGAGATAATGAAAAAGAGAGAGACAGAGAGAATGAAAAAGAGAGAGGAAGAGAGAGAGAGAGAGAGAGAGAGACAGAGGGAGAGAGACAGAGAGACAGAGAGACAGAGAGAGAGGGAGAGAGAGAGGGAATGAAAAAGAGAGAGAGAGAGAGAGAGAGAGGGAGAGACAGAGAGAGAGAATGAAAAAGAGAGAGACAGAGAGAGAGAGAAAGAGAGAGAGAATGAAAAAGAGAGAGACAGAGAGAATGAAAAAGAGAGGAAGAGAGAGAGTGAGAGACAGAGAGAGAGAGAGAGACACACACGCAGAGAGAGAGAGAATGAAAAAGAGAGAGGAAGGGAGAGAGAGAGACATAGAGAGAGAGAATGAAAAAGAGAGAGGAAGGGAGAGAGACAGAGAGAGAGAGAGAGAGAATGAAAAAGAGAGAGGAAGGGAGAGAGGAGAGAGAGAGAGAGAGAGAGAGAGAGAGAGAGAGAGAGAGAGAGAGAGAGAGAGAGAGAGAGAGAGAGAGAGAGAGAGAGAATGGATTCTAAGACTCTAGACCTTTCCTGAAATTCTTCACTTGCAGTTATTCTTTTTTGTTTTGTTTCTCGGTCATTTCAAAATACGTACTTTTTACGACATAATTATTTACAGTTTTGTGCATTGTTTTTCTCTTCACGTTTGTAAGAATAATCAGGTACGCTGTAGGTAATCGTTCAAGAACACAGAAGACTGTGTGCATTAGGAATTGTAAAGTATCCCCGGAAAAAGTTAATAAACTGCATCACTTAGAGCCTTATTTTAAAAATCAGCAGTCCGCACAACACTAAAGTCAGAATATCTTACGTGGTGTGAGAAATCGAAACGGAAACTTACGAAAGAAAACTTAATACCCGATAGCTGCTGTTGCCTGTGAACGGTAATTCTACCCAAGTATTCCAAGGATATTAAAAGTTCAAGGTTAGCTCCTAGTTCAACGACAAATAAGCAATCCGTTTCGATGTTAAAAAGAGATCTTTTTTTTTTTTGAATGGAGGTTTTACGACCACCGTGAGCAACTCGATGAGCTTATAAGCAGTCGCCCGTCCGTAATTTAGGGCCACTGGTTCCAGGGAAAGGAGAGAACTAGTGCCGTAAGACAAACACAACATCCGTGCCTCACCGAGATTCGAACCCGCACCCTTCTCGGATGAATGGTCATAAACCAGCGCTTAGATCACTGCGTCAACGGAGCGGCGCTCAGTTGTTAAATATTACATCTTAAGGAGCAAAACTAGATACCAATGACTGAATGGTTTGACTCTTTTTTCAGTATATTTAAATATCCCTCCTAATGCGGACGGAATCTCAGATGGCAATGTCTTTCCTCCCAAATTCCATTCCGTTTGTTCTCCAATAATATAACTCTATAGCCGTGAAAAGTTTTCAAATAATCATTGCAGAATAAAACAAGAAATGCATACATGTTATGGGATGCAGAAGACCTGAACATAAATATATACACTGGTGTGCAAAAATTAAGGATGAAGAGGAGAAATTAGCATAACAGCGGAATCAGCAACGAGCAGGCAGAACGGACCGAAAGACCACTCAGGAGATAGACTAGGGTCCGGTACCGAAGGGCATGCGCATATATGCAGCATGACGTAGGGGGGATATAAATCACACGGGCGGTATACGCTCAGCAATACAATGAAAGCTGCTGCCACCGTGTGATATGGCCAACAGGCAATCCAGTAGACGACATCTGGATGGCTTTACCCGAGGTCGCGTCATTGGGAAGTTGGAAGAAGGTCGAAGTGTGACTAGTGTGGCTGAAGAGTTCGGAATCGCTCACAGCATCGTTTCACGAGCTTGGAGAGCATTTAAAACGACAGGAACAGCTGTCCGAGAGTTTAGCAGTGGTCGTTCACGAGCAACCACGGCGGCGGACAACCGGTATATTGTCCTACAGGCGAGAAGAGGCAGACGGCAGACAGCGGGAGAAATCGTAAGGCCCATGCAACAGACAACTGGACGTCCGTTATCGCGTTTTACCGTGGCCAGGAGGCTGCACAAAGGTGGTCTATTTGCACGACGATCAGTACGGTGTGTGCCATTAACGCCTGCTCATCGGAGACTGCGGTTTCTGTGGTGCCAGGAACACAAGAACTGGACACACCAGCAATTGGGTCGAGTTCTCTTTACGGATGAGAGCCGATTTAGTCTGACGAGCGATTCTGGACGTATAAACATCTGGAGAGAGCAGGGAACACGCAATCACACCTCCAACATCATCGAAAAGGACCAGTTTTGAGGTGGCGGAGTTCTCGTTTGGGGCGGTATCATGCTTGGTAGCTGTACTGACCTCCAGATCTTCCAAGGAGGTTCAGTCACTGGTGTTCGCTATTGTACCGAGGTTCTCCTGCCTCACGTGCGTCTGTTTAGAGGTGCTGTGGGTCCTGAGTTCCTCTTCATGGACGACAACGCTACACCTCATCGTACAGTGGCTGCCGCAGAGCTGTTGGAGAGTGATGATATTCAACGCATGGATTGGCCCGCAAGGTCCTCGGACCTAAATCCAATCAAACACGTGTGGGACCTTCTCGGGAGACGCTTGGCAGCGCGTCACTATCCGCCAGCAACGATTCCGCAGCTGCGATTGGCGCTACAAGAGGAATGGGCCGCGATGCCTCAACAGCTCCTTGAATACCTCGTCCTCAGCATGGACATACGTTGTAAATCCAGCAACGCTGTCAGGGATGATCATATCCTCTACTAAAGACTGGATATTTCTTGGCAGCCGCCTGTTACATGGACGTTTCTGTCTTCTGTCCAGTTGTGCTCGAAGCTACTTTTTCTATAAAATGCCTTTGTATCCTTTGGATTCCTTGTTTGGACAGTTTTGCTCACTTATCCCACATTCTTACATTTTGGGGATCTTATGGTATGATTTGAGTCGATGTGGAGCACTTCTGCACGACGTTACATTCGAAAAACCGCCTTGTCCTTAATTTTTGCACGCCAGTGTATATTTTAATTAAAGTAAAATTATTTATGTGTGTGTGCATATGAAGTATATACACAGTGGAAATTGTTATAACTGAGTTGCGATACGGTTCTTACTTTCATACGTAATTCTGCGCTGGTCTCGATATTTTGCTGTTGTTTTTATCCCTTTTTCAATTCTGTTATACGTAATTCATTTGTACGCTTTTTGCGATTAAACTTTAAATTTTGAATTTCATATTATCAAAAATGCACGGTTCTTTCATTCTTTTATGCATAACCCTGTATGTTACAACTCTGAGAGGATTAAGACAGTGAATTTTGCTGTCATGAAATGATGCAGCTAAAAATGATTACAAAATAACGTTTACAGTTCTGTTTTAACGTAGGACTACGTCTAACTCAGCGGATAGTATGGGGCGACTTACGGCCGAGCGCCTGTGACAAAAAATAGGTCCCGATTGAAATCATTATAGCGTTAAAAATACGTGCCACACACTAATAGTGTTAGCATATTCGTAAACAGCATGGAGTCCAATTCGCATAATGCGCAATACATCGTGCGCGCGATGCTCTCCTCGCTTCCTGTGCGCTGGGGAGGTAATGCAATATTTCTGGGTGTGACGCCGCGTTTGACTCAGTCTACCTCGGCAACCGTGAGCGCTACACGACTGTGCGTAGCATCAATTTAAGGCTCCCGACGAGATCTATTCAAATATACGAAGAACATTTCGCAGTGGTTTGAGCTGCATATTAAAAAAAATATATGTATTGTGAACAGGTAAACACTTTTGACAATATCGTGGTTTATCAGGACAACCGTGAGTGCAAAACGACTGTGCGTGGTATCGTTTTAATGCTCTGGACGAGATCTATATATATATATCATCATCATCATCATCATCATTGTCAACCATTATCAATCCACTGCTGGACGAAGGTCTCCCCAAGTTTCCTCCACAACGGTCTGTCTTGTGCCAGTCTCCTCCATGTCACCCCTGCATACTTTCGAATTTCATCCACCCATCTCCCATGTGGTCTTCTTCTGGGTCTTTTCCTGTCCCTTGGAATCCAATCTAAAATTTCGGCTATCCATCGATGATCTGTCCTTCTGGCAGTATGTCCAGCCCATTGCCATTTCAGGGATTTAACTCTGATCATGATGTCTTCCACTCTTGTCATTTTTCGGATCCACGAGTTCCTCTTCTTATCTCTCCTGGTTACACCAAGCATGCACCTCTCCATGCTGCTTTGAGTTGTCTGCAGTCTTTGTATGTCTCTTTTAGTTAAGGTCCACGTCTCTGCACCATACGTAAGCACTGGAAGGATGCATTGATCAAACACTTTTCTTTTAAGACATAATGGCATATTGCTCTTGAAAATTATGCTGTTTCTTCCAAAAGCTCTCCAGGCAAGTTTTGTACGCCGATTAATTTCTTCATCAATGTCACCCTCACTTGATATCTGCTGTCCAAGATAAACGTACGTGTCTGTTATCTCCAGCTTTTCTCCATCAATCGATAAATCTTCATTTCTTGTAAAAGCATTGAACATCACTTTTGTCTTCTGAAAGTTCATTTTTAATCCCACTTCTTTACTCTTGTCAGCAAGTTCCTGGATCATACTCTGCAGCTCTGATGGGGTAGTTGCAAAATTGACTACGTCATCAGCAAAACGAAGGTGGGTTAGATAATTTCCATTAATCTTTATCCCCTTGTTTTCCCAGCTCAGCGACTGAAAAACACCCTCTAATGTGGCATTAAAGAGCTTCGGAGATATGGTGTCACCTTGTCTCACTCCCTTTCCAATTTTTACGTGTGTTGTATTTTCAAACAGCCTAATCTTTGCACTTGCATTTTCATAGATGTTATTAATAATACTAATGTATGCATCTTCAATACCGCAGGTTTCAGAGCCATTGTAACTGCTGATGGTTTCACCGAATCAAAGGCTTTTTCATAATCGATAAAAGCCATGCACAATGGAAGTTCATATTCCTTCGGTCTTTCATTTAGTTCTCTCAGCACGTGGATATGATCTATCGTGCTGTAGCCACTCCTGAATCCAGCTTGTTCTCTCGGTTGAGCCATGTCCAGTGTTACCTTCAAGAGGTGTGAAAGAACTTTAGTGAAGATTTTATAAACTACTGATAGGAGGCTGATAGGTCTGTAGTTTCCGAGATCCTCAATGTCACCTTTACTATGTAGCAGGATCATTGTAGCGGTGTTCCAATCCTCAGGAATCTTTCCTTCATTAAGGCATCGAGTGAAAATTTGGGCGAGTACTGTTTCGATTTCTCCACTTGCTTCTTGTATGATGTCTACAGTAATTCCATCTTCTCCTGGAGCTTTTCCTCGCTTCATGTTCTTGATTGCATGTGCAACTTCTGCTGGAAGGACTGGAGGAACTCTGGTACTGGTAGTATCTTTCATGATGTCTGGAGTGCATATAATATCCCTTTCATATAATTTGGAGTAGAAATCTTTCACTCTTGTCAAAATTTCGCCTCTATTTCTTGTTACAGAACCATCTTCTTTTCTCAGTGCCATAATCTGTTTTCTTCCCTTACTGAGATGTCCCTTTGCTATCTTTAGGCTTTGGTTGTTTTCAATTGCTTTCCTCACTAGTTCACAGTTGAATTTTCTTACGTCTTCAGTGATACTTTTTCTTACTGTCTTGCATAGCTCTATATATTCCACTTTGGAAGTCACATCTTCTTTAGTTGTCCTCATCTCTCTTCTTTTTTGCATCAACATTTTCGTTTTTAATGATAATTTGTTCACATGCAACTTGTTCTTAGACCCAGCTAATTTTGTTGCTGTTTCCATAAGAGCTTTGGTTACTTTTCTGTTAACTTCAGAGATGTCCACTTCTTCCGATGTTAGGCCTTCTAAAGCAGAGAACCTGTTCTTCAGTTCTAACTTGAAGGTATTATGGTGTTTTTTAAGGTTGGTTATGTCAATAGATTTTGTTTGTCTTATGAGCTTGCCACGTTCAAGTTTAGTGTTGAGGTGCATCTTACATCTCACCAATCTATGGTCACTACCAGTGTTGAACTTGTTTAGCACACTGCAGTCTTCTATGACGAATTTTTTGTTACACATAATAAAATCAATTTCACTTGTAGTCCCATTTGGATGTCTCCATGTCCATTTCCTGTGTGGCTTTTTCTTGAAGAAGGAGTTCAAGATGAAAAACCCTTCTGCCTCTGCAAACTCAACGAGAGTATTTCCACGCTGGTTTCTGTTGCCATGACCGAATTTACCTACTGAAGTTTCATTCTGTTGCCGTTGCCCTATTTTTGCATTAAAATCTCCCATAATTATTTTCAAGTGCTGCTTACCTTTATTATTTAGATGACAAATTTCCTCATAAAATTCTTCAATTTCTTCTTCAGGATGACTTGTGGTGGGTGCATAAGTTTGAATAATCTGAGCCTGGTATCTTTTCGAGAGTTGGATAACAAGTCGTGCAGCTCTGTCAGAGGAACTTTCAACTTCTACAACTTTATTCTTCAGTTTCTTGTTTATTATAAATCCAACACCACTAGTTCTGCCAGTATCTGTCCCACGATAGTAGAAGAGATGTCCACTTTTCAGTTCGATGAGATCTTCTCCTTTTCTACTTACCTCACTTAGCCCCACGGTGTCCCACTTGATCCTTTGTAGTTCCTCTTCCAATTCAAGAAGCCTTGATTCAGAAGATAGGGAGCGTCCATTGTAAGTAGCCAAGGTCAGCATCAGATGGCAGCCTAGTCCGGTCCTCCGGGGATTCTTAGCACCCTCTGCCTTCATGTCGCACTGGCCGCTGCCTTGGCCAGGTACATTCCAGCTGCCGGAGACTGAGGGCCAAGATTTAAGTTGTGGAATCATTTTGGAGGGGTTTGGCCATAACTCACCACGCTGGCCAAGCGGGTTGGTGAGTGTGGGATAGAATTTCCTCTAATCCCGATGGTATAGTTATACCGCTATGGGCGGTCGTCAGAGCCCCTTTAGTGGGAACAGGATGCACCACGAGAAGGCGGGGTTGACATTTGTCAAGGAGAGGCTGTGATGTTACGCATCACCTGACCTATATATATATATATATATCATCATCATCATCATCATTGTCAACCATTATCAATCCACTGCTGGACGAAGGTCTCCCCAAGTTTCCTCCACAACGGTCTGTCTTGTGCCAGTCTCCTCCATGTCACCCCTGCATACTTTCGAATTTCATCCACCCATCTCCTATGTGGTCTTCTTCTGGGTCTTTTCCTGTCCCTTGGAATCCAATCTAAAATTTCGGCTGTCCATCGATGATCTGTCCTTCTGGCAGTATGTCCAGCCCATTGCCATTTCAGGGATTTAACTCTGATCATGATGTCTTCCACTCTTGTCATTTTTCGGATCCATGAGTTCCTCTTCTTATCTCTCCTGGTTACACCAAGCATGCACCTCTCCATGCTTCTTTGAGTTGTCTGCAGCCTTTGTATGTCTCTTTTAGTTAAGGTCCACGTCTCTGCACCATACGTAAGCACTGGAAGGATGCATTGATCAAACACTTTTCTTTTAAGACATAATGGCATATTGCTCTTGAAAATTATGCTGTTTCTTCCAAAAGCTCTCCAGGCAAGTTTTGTACGCCGATTAATTTCTTCATCAATGTGACCCTCACTTGATATCTGCTGTCCAAGATAAACGTACGTGTCTGTCATCTCCAGCTTTTCTCCATCAATCGATAAATCTTCATTTCTTGTAAAAGCATTGAACATCACTTTTGTCTTCTGAAAGTTCATTTTTAATCCCACTTCTTTACTCTTGTCAGCAAGTTCCTGGATCATACTCTGCAGCTCTGATGGGGTAGTTGCAAAAATGACTACGTCATCAGCAAAACGAAGGTGGGTTAGATAATCTCCATTAATCTTTATCCCCTTGTTTTCCCAGCTCAGCGACTGAAAAACACCCTCCAATGTGGCATTAAAGAGCTTCGGAGATATGGTGTCACCTTGTCTTACTCCCTTTCCAATTTTTACGTGTGTTGTATTTTCAAACAGCCTAATCTTTGCATTTGCATTTTCATAGATGTTATTAATAATATTAATGTATGCATCTTCAATACCGCAGGTTTTCAGAGCCATTGTAACTGCTGATGGTTTCACCGAATCAAAGGCTTTTTCATAATCGATAAAAGCCATGCACAATGGAAGTTCATATTCCCTCGCTCTTTCAATTAGTTCTCTCAGCACGTGGATATGATCTATTGTGCTGTAGCCACTCCTGAATCCAGCTTGTTCTCTCGGTTGAGCCATGTCTAGTGCTACCTTCAAGCGGTGTGAAAGAACTTTAGTGAAGATTTTATAAACTACTGATAGGAGGCTGATAGGTCTGTAGTTTCCGAGATCCTCAATGTCACCTTTCTTATGTAGCAGGATCATTGTAGCGGTGTTCCAATCCTCAGGAATCTTTCCTTCATTAAGGCATCGAGTGAAAATTTGGGCGAGTACTGTTTCGATTTCTCCACTTGCTTCTTGTATGATGTCTACAGTAATTCCATCTTCTCCTGGAGCTTTTCCTCGCTTCATGTTCTTGATTGCATGTGCAACTTCTGCTGGAAGGACTGGAGGAACTCTGGTACTGGTATCTTTCATGATGTCTGGAGTGCATATATCATCCCTTTCATATAATTTGGAGTAGAAATCTTTCACTCTTGTCAAAATTTCGCCTCTATTTCTTGTTATAGAACCATCTTCTTTTCTCAGTGCCATAATCTGTTTTCTTCCCTTACTGAGATGTCCCTTTGCTATCTTTAGGCTTTGGTTGTTTTCAATTGCTTTCCTCACTAGTTCACAGTTGAATTTCCTTACATCTTCAGTGATACTTTTTCTTACTGTCTTGCATAGCTCTATATATTCCACTTTGGAAGTCACATCTTCTTTAGTTGTCCTCATCTCTCTTGGATTCCAAGGGACAGGAAAAGACCCAGAAGAAGATCACATGGGAGATGGGTGGATGAAATTCGAAAGTATGCAGGGGTGACATGGAGGAGACTGGCACAAGACAGACCGTTGTGGAGGAAACTTGGGAGACCTTCGTCCAGCAGTGGATTGATAATGGTTGACAATGATGATGATGATGATATATATATATATATATATATATATATATATATATATATATATATATATATATATATATATATATATATATATATATATATCTATCATCATCATCATCATTGTCAACCATTATCAATCCACTGCTGGACGAAGGTCTCCCCAAGTTTCCTCCACAACGGTCTGTCTTGTGCCAGTCTCCTCCATGTCACCCCTGCATACTTTCGAATTTCATCCACCCATCTCCCATGTGGTCTTCTTCTGGGTCTTTTCCTGTCCCTTGGAATCCAATCTAAAATTTCTGCTGTCCATCGATGATCTGTCCTTCTGGCAGTATGTCCAGCCCATTGCCATTTCAGGGATTTAACTCTGATCATGATGTCTTCCACTCTTGTCATATATATCATCATCATCATCATTGTCAACCATTATCAATCCACTGCTGGACGAAGGTCTCCCCAAATTTCCTCCACAACAGTCTGTCTTGTGCCAGTCTCCTCCATGTCATCCCTGCATACTTTCGAATTTCATCCACCCATCTCCCAGGTGGTCTCCTTCTGGGTCTTTTCCTGTCCCTTGGAATCCAATCTAAAATTTCGGCTGTCCATCGATGATCTGTCCTTCTGGCAGTATGTCCAGCCCATTGCCATTTCAGGGATTTAACTCTGATCATGATGTCTTCCACTCTTGTCATTTTTCGGATCCACGAGTTCCTCTTCTTATCTCTCCTGGTTACACGAAGCATGCACCTCTCCATGCTTCTTTGAGTTGTCTGCAGTCTTTGTATATCTCTTTTAGTTAAGGTCCACGTCTCTGCACCATACGTAAGCACTGGAAGGATGCATTGATCAAACACTTTTCTTTTAAGACATAATGGCATATTGCTCTTGAAAATTATGCTGTTTCTTCCAAAAGCTCTCCAGGCAAGTTTTGTACGCCGATTAATTTCTTCATCAATGTGACCCTCACTTGATATCTGCTGTCCAAGATAAACGTACGTGTCTGTTATCTCCAGCTTTTCTCCATCAATCAATAAATCTTCATTTCTTGTAAAAGCATTGAACATCACTTTTGTCTTCTGAAAGTTCATTTTTAATCCCACTTCTTTACTCTTGTCAGCAAGTTCCTGGATCATACTCTGCAGCTCTGATGGGGTAGTTGCAAAAATGACTACGTCATCAGCAAAACGAAGGTGGGTTAGATAATCTCCATTAATCTTGATCCCTTTGTTTTCCCAGCTCAGCGACTGAAAAACACCCTCCAATGTGGCATTAAAGAGCTTCGGAGATATGGCGTCACCTTGTCTCACTCCCTTTCCAATTTTTATGTGTGTTGTATTTTCAAACAGCCGAATCTTTGCACTTGCATTTTCATAGATGTTATTAATAATATTAATGTATGCATCTTCAATACCGCATGTTTTCAGAGCCATTGTAACTGCTGATGGTTTCACCGAATCAAAGGCTTTTTCATAATCGATAAAAGCCATGCACAATGGAAGTTCATATTCCCTCGGTCTTTCAGTTAGTTCTCTCAGTACGTGGATATGATCTATTGTGCTGTAGCCACTCCTGAATCCAGCTTGTTCTCTCGGTTGAGCCATGTCCAGTGTTACCTTCAAGCGGTGTGAAAGAACTTTAGTGAAGATTTTATAAACTACTGATAGGAGGCTGATAGGTCTGTAGTTTCCGAGATCCTCAATGTCACCTTTCTTATGTAGCAGGATCATTGTAGCGGTGTTCCAATCCTCAGGAATCTTTCCTTCATTAAGGCATCGAGTGAAAATTTGGGCGAGTGCTGTTTCGATTTCTCCACTTGCTTCTTGTATGATGTCTACAGTAATTCCATCTTCTCCTGGAGCTTTTCCCCGCTTCATGTTCTTGATTGCATGTGCAACTTCTGCTGGAAGGACTGGAGGAACTCTGGTATTGGTATCTTTCATGATGTCTGGAGTGCATGTATCATCCCTTTCATATAATTTGGAGTAGAAATCTTTCACTCTTGTCAAAATTTCGCCTCTATTTCTTGTTACAGAACCATCTTCTTTTCTCAGTGCCATAATCTGTTTTCTTCCCTTACTGAGATGTCCCTTTGCTATCTTTAGGCTTTGGTTGTTTTCAATTGCTTTCCTCACTAGTTCACAGTTGAATTTTCTTACGTCTTCAGTGATACTTTTTCTTACTGTCTTGCATAGCTCTATATATTCCACTTTGGAAGTCACATCTTCTTTAGTTGTCCTCATCTCTCTTCTTTTTTGCATCAACATTTTCGTTTTTCCTGATAATTTGTTTACATGCAACTTGTTCTTAGACCCAGCTAATTTTGTTGCTGTTTCCATAAGAGCTTTGGTTACTTTTCTGTTAACTTCAGAGATGTCCACTTCTTCCGATGTTAGGCCTTCTAAAGCAGAGAACCTGTTCTTCAGTTCCAACTTGAAGGTATTATGGTGTTTTTTAAGGTTGGTTATGTCAATAGATTTTGTTTGTCTTATGAGCTTGCCACGTTCAAGTTTGGTGTTGAGGTGCATCTTACATCTCACCAATCTATGGTCACTACCTGTGTTGAACTTGTTTAGCACACTGCAGTCTTCTATGACGAATTTTTTGTTACACATAATAAAATCAATTTCACTTGTCGTCCCATTTGGATGTCTCCATGTCCATTTCCTGTGTGGCTTTTTCTTGAAGAAGGAGTTCAAGATGAAAAACCCTTCTGCCTCTGCAAAATATATATATATATATATATGTGTGTGTGTGTGTGTGTGTGTGTGTAAAGAACATATCGCAGTGGTTTAAACTAAAATTTAAAAAAACATTTCTTCGTGAGAACGGGTTAACATTTTTGACAATGCCGTGGAATTCGCCGAATGAACGCAAGCACAAGTGGAGAAAATCAAAACGAGAGGCAAGAGCAAGTAGTGAGGAATGTAAGAAGCCCAAGAAGACAGAGCACCGCGTTGGGTAATTCGTGTATCAATCTGCTTTGTGTTCGCAATGAATCCAGCATTATTTGTAAAAATCATGTAAGCTGCTTTTCATATCATAGACCTGTGTTGGCTATAACAAATTAAATAAACGCTTTGAAACCATACTCGACTAGCTCATTTCAATTCTCCGATCTGCAAGTCGTTGTCCTACGTTTCAAACTGACTGACAACTCAATGAGAACTGACTCTAGCTGTTATGACGAAGAAGTCCTGTCTTACTTCTACGTTAATTTAAAACAGCAACATACTAAGAAATAGTTCCTAAATGAAAGAAACCTTAACGGCCAGACGAAACATGTAAACAACAGAAGTCAAACACATCGTAGCATAGCATATTGCACTAAACTCTCCACACACCACACAACGCTCCTTTCAATAATCAGTTTACAATCCAACGCCTCTTCAATAATCAGTTTACAACCCAACGCTCTCAAGCAAATGATTAGTCGTCGTTTTTATCTCTTGTTCTTATCAAAATTCAGGCATACGTCACGTTCATTCAACCTCAATTTTGTTGCCAAACGTATTCGTTTGAGAGAAAGATATCACGTTAAGAGTGAAGAATAACAGAATAAACTCAAGATTTACATAGGGAAAGAAACTAAAAAGGAAAGTTAATTTAGAATATACGTCACACTGTATATTTTTTTCTCTGAATTTAAGAAAATTGAAACAAGCAAAGCTAGTGAATATTTTACTTGACCCTATTGCTTAATCAGCTAGTAGGCAAACTGCTTTGCAAAGAGCGGTGTATACAAGTAAATAATGTGTAATAGGGGTATTGAACGCAAAACAAAATCGCATTCGGATTTACTGCCTAGAATTTCAAAGGTAACGGTTTTTTTTTTTTCGTATATTGAAAATATGAAATCGTACAGAATTTCTTAACCTAGTTTTTAAAATGCAGGTAGAATAAAAACATTAATACAAAAGGCAAAATAGACAGATTTAAAGTAGCAAGCGAAGTATTCACATATATCTTACATTATAAATTAGCGTAATCTCAAATTAAGCCCCCCTTTTGTTTGGAGGCATTCAAAATTTTACAATGGATCCGATAAATTAAGATCCCCCCCCCTTTTTTTGGAGGTATTTAAAATTTTACAATGTTTCAAAATTTTATCATTACATGCTGAAATTTCTTTTATACGTTTTTTACGTTTATGCGTTTTTTTGAAGCTATCCTCTTGAAAAACGTATAACCGAGGTTACAATGTGTATGTAACACACACAAGAAAGTAAAAAAAAAAATCAACGATTCTTCGTTACATTTCCATGAAAAATCCTTGGCAAAAGTACTATTTAAATGATGTGAAAATAAGACATCCCAACTAGCGTAAAAGTACGGAATGTCAGTCAATATTGCTGCACATTTACGGCTAAAACAAGAATCATTGGCTTTCGACAATAATAGCTGTAAGGGTCAACAAAATAACAATATATTTTAGTATGATGAAATGAATCATGAAATAAATACGCGATTACACCATATAATACAAATTTTGAAGATGACAATCCGATTTTTGGTGTAAATGTGACAAGGATGGTAAGTCAGATAATATCCGAAAGCTTGAAAATTTCATCGTCCTGGAGCGGGACTCAGATCTGCGTCTCCCAGGTAGCGCCCGGGTATGCTAACCACTACACCACCCAGAATGACCAGGTCATCTTCAAAATTTGCATATTTTAGTATTTTTGACAAACTTCTTAAAATTTTTAATAAAGGCTGAATTATGCATGTTAAAGATTTTTAACGGGTGGTAAACACCATACAGCTATTAACATTCTCGACCCAACGCAAAGACCATGTCAGAAAAATGCGAAGATAAAAATAACCTAATGAAAATTATTGTGCAGTAATAAAACTAAAGTTATTGAAGAAATTCGTTCCAATATCATTAACTGTTAAAATGCCGTCGTTTCACGATGTAACATGAAATTCAAATTTAACGATAAAATGACTTTTATTTACACCGAAGAAAAAGTTGAAAGTCAAAATCACATCACTAGATCTTTCGTGCTGGCTCCCAGCAAATCCTCAGGTGAATGCTAAAAACGATATTGTAAATGCTTGAAAAAGAGTCCACCATGGAACGTCACTCTTGTTTACATACGCGTTCAGGCGTGAAGTCACGGTTCAGGTTCCGAATGACTTCCAAAAACGTCACCACACTCTAATTATTGTTGTTTTAATTGTTATTGGGTTAGTTCTGAAATAAAGTTCGAGTTAGTGGTTTATTTGGTCCTTGTTGTTTGAAATTAACTGTATCCAAGGTGGAGGCACAAATCTGGGTACTTCATCATTACAACATTTATCACCGTTATTGACGATGTGTAAACTCTCCGCTAGCAAAGTCGCATTTCTGTTGTTGTGACTGGGAAACAACAGAAATGTCCCCACTCTCACCTCTCCTGGCAGAGATTGTATTACAAGATTTAGAGGAAAGAGTTTTACAACTTACTCCAGTAGCTCCATGCTTATATCTACGATACATAGATGATATTCTTGTTTTCTGGAACCATGATGTAGATTTCTTATATGAATTTGCTGAACTGATGTCTTCGCAGATTACCTAAATTAATTTTACGGTTGAACTTGAACAAAAATTATACTATACCATTTTTAGATTTTATGTTGAAGAGAAACCCAATATCACAAACTCTTTCTTTATCCATATACCACAAACCTAGCGCAGCATCAGCAATTATACCATATCATTCAGCACACCCTGATACATATAAACTTTCTACATTTCAGTTTCTCATCCGTAGAGCTTACACACATTGCTCAATCATTACCGCCAGAAGACGAGAATTAAATCAAATAAATGCCATAGCAGACGCCATAGCAGAGTATCCCAGAAATATAGTAAACCGGATCCATCGTAAAATAAGAACACATTTTTCTACATTAACTAAAGAACCCAAACAACGCAAATATGTTGGGTCAGTGGATTATATTCCAAAAGTTATAAATATACTTAAAACATCATGTAAAAAATACAACTTGGATTTTGGAATTAAAACGTACAACCTAATGTCAAATACTGTATTAAAAAAGATCGGGACCCAATCCTGTGTAATAGCAGATCCGGAGTTTATAAAATACCTTTAAAAACTCTAGGTACCGTGGACATAGATCGGATTTACATTGGATCCACCATGAGGTATTTGAACTTTCGTATTGCGGAACACAAGTACACTGTCAAAACACATTCAAACTCTACAGCACTTGCAAGATTTCGTAACCAGGGCATCCCTCTATGGAATGAGGCAAGAGTTATTTCTATAGTCACAACAACAGAAATGCGACTTTGCTAGCGGAGAGTTTACATACACATCTTCAATAACGGTGATAAATGGTGTAATGATGAAGTACTTAGATTTGTACCTCCACCTTGGATACAGTTAATTTTAAACAACAAGGACCAAATAAGCCACTAACTCGAACTATATTTCAGAACTCACTCAATAACAATTAAGACAACAATCATTAGTCAGAATGTGATGACGCTTTTTGAAGTCATTCGAGACCTGAACGCGATGTATGTAAACAAGAGTGGCATTCCATGGTGGACTCTTTTTCAAGCTTTTACAATATCTTTTTTATCATTTACCTGAGGATGTGCTGGGAGCCAGCACGAAAAGATCTAGTGATGTGATTTTGACTTTCTTTCAACTTTTTCTTTGGTGTAAATTAAAGTCATTTTATCGTTAAATTCGAGTTTCATGTTATGTCGTGCAACGACGGCATTTTAACAGTTAGTAATAGAACTAAATTTGAAATCAGTATACCTGCACTAAAAGTGTTTACTGTAGATGAAGATCGAGTAACCACAAGACATTTTCTCTTTCAAAGCACATGAGGGCACTGAGAGGTGACTAAAGGGTATCCATAGCGCATCATTGTTACTGCGTGCCCACAGTAAGATATATTAAAGATTTATGTAGAGGATTTTTGAAAGGGAGTGTCTGGTCACAGGTCTTAAACAACCCTTAGAAGTAGGATATTTGCAAGGCAGGAAAGTCGCACGGAAACGAGGTAGAATGGGGTAGGAAGACTCCCTTATTTATAACCAGGAGACCAGTACTCGAGGTCCAACGGCATAACGTGCCCATTCGAATCACGGCGGATTTTTAGAGGGTCGAGCATTCATATCTGCCTGGAATCGATCCCGAGACTTTTCCGTGGCAGTCACGTGCGTTGACAACTAAGACATCCGCGGCACGCCCACAGCAGGTAAATCAATCAAGGGTGTGATATAGGATTCTGAACTCCGCCCGAAATGGAATCCTGGCTGAACTGTAAAAAATTCTGAAATTCACGAGTCACTTTCCGTCATTCCGTTCGTGAATTAACGAAACGTATTTCTGATACAACCTTTTCCGTAAAATGACGGAAAAAATACCCCATGAATTTCACGGATTTTTCTTACCACGGGGAAATTCTGAATTTTCAGAAGCCTTTCCACAATTACTTTCTTATATTGACGGGAAAACTCCGTCCTCACGTTTTCCGTATTCATATAATGAAAAATTTCCGGTTATAGGAGAGATTCACGGGAATATTTGGAAGTTTCATTAAGGTGGTTCTGCCTAAAATCTCTTCCTTATGTTTCCACTGGTAAGACTTCTTTACATATTTTCTTCGCAATTAATGGGGTGAAGATTTGCACAACGATAAAACTAAGGTATAGCATGGGATACTTAATACTTGCCAAAACATAACTATAATTATATTGAAAATCTATCATTTTTCTTTGAGTGATGTTCAGACCTGTTCATAGATGGCGCTGCCTGTACATTGATGACGTCAGTAGAAAAGCAAATGTTGGATTGCTTAGTTATGGTTATGTTTTAGCAAGTATTAAGTATCCCAGGCTATAACTTAAAGTTAGTTTTATCGATGTGCAAATTTTCATCCTTGGGAATGCATTAATTGCGTAGAATCTCGTATATGTAAAGAAGTTTTACCATTGGAAACATAAGGCAGAGATTTTAGGTGGAACCACCTTAACTCTTAAATTTCAATAGTCTGTCGAAACATTGGATTTTGAAGTTCTGTAGCGACACCGGATATTGTGGATAGCATATCGCAAGAATTTTGTTTACTGTGGCACAAAATATTTATTTTCCTGTCCCCGATTTTGTGCACCACCTATTTATTATATATTGTGTTACTGTAAGAGACCGGGTACTTATATATATTACTTATTATACAGGCGATTATACTATGTTTATGTAACAGTGTTTGGGCCCCTTAAAACAAAATCTGTTATAGCTATCAAGAGTACATTTTATACTTAGGAGTTTTGTGAAATAACACTATAAAAAAGTACATGTTACCTTTTTTTAAAGATAATTGAAAGTCATTGTCAGTTTAAAAAGATCAAGTTTCAAAGCATTTTGTAGCTTCGAAAAATCACAATGAAAAATGAGAAATTTGTGAAAAGTTCTCCCGCAGAAAAAAAAATTATTACAAACCTATTTAGAAAAATAATAAGCTCCAACAGAAAATAAAATGACTAAATCACTCACATTAATAATAATAAAAAAATTCATTGCTGGCGCAATTTGTTTTACGATGAACGTGAATTTAATTCCCGAGTGTTTGTTTGTGATAGTGGTTAAAGGCACGCGTATCTGTTGAACCAGCCCGAACGACGGGGGTTCGATCCTGACTGCAAACGTAGGATTATCTGGGGTAAGGGATGAAAAGTGCAGGTTGTTTGATTTTGGCGAAATTTCAATTTAAATACGGAAAAACGTGAAACAATCTTTTCTGAAATAAACGAAATTTCTGACTACGGAAGTTAAAATGAACGGACACTTTTAAAAACTGAAATTTCTGAAAAAGAGGACACCTACTGGCAATTTTACTGCACGTTATTTTCAGAAATTTTCCGTAAATTCACACCACTTAATTTTTACAGTGTACGTCACCAAGTCTGGATGCTTATATGCATAATTATCGGCTTTCAACGGGTTCTCATTCAGTTTAGTCTGGTGATTGCACCTGACGGTTACATGGCAAGCAGTGCTGGGATGGGCCGAGCTCAAACCGGAAATCGAGTCTGGCTGCATAATACGAGGTACTTATAATCGAGTTCGGGCTCAGGTTGTGAGAGAAGGAGATAATTTTCTTCCTCTTTTCTTAAATGCTATTTTGTAGCATTTAGGATGCTACAAAATAATTTCTAATTGGTAAAGAGAATTCTTCGGTATCTGAGTCTGGATGGGGCATGGGGACTCTGGGGGGAAGGGGCAATTTTTTTTTCTGGGTTTGATAACAAATGCTATGAGTCATAAATTACTGGATTTCTGCGGAGAAAGAAAAGTTTATTCAAGAATTATAGCACGCCGATGAAATTTTGTCCCCTACCTCCACGCGACAGCCTCATGCTAATTCTATTGAGCCACGTGTGATGTAGATTGCTCCGTCGTCCGATCTTTCCTGGTGTCCGAACCCCGAAGCATTTCAGGAACAAACCGATGGTGAAAAAAATTGAGGGGCTTTACTATACACTGTAAAAAATAAGGGTTGTGGAATTCACGGAAAATTTCTGAAAATACATTCCAGCAAATTTGCCGGTAGGTGTCCGTCTTTTTACAAAACTTCCGTTTTATAGAAGTGCCCGTTTTATTTTAACTTCCGTATTTTCACAGATTTTCCGTTTATTTCAGAAAAGTCCGTTTCAGGTTTTTCTGTATTTACACAGAAATTTCGTAAAATCGAAGACTGTGCGTATTTCAGCCTTTACACCAGTTTATACTTTCGCAGCGGTGGGGATCGAACCAAAGTTGTTTGGGTTGGTTTAACAGAAAACGCCCGTCTAACCACTGAGCCAGAAAGACTATGAAATCTGAATCACGTTCATTGTAAAATTAATTGTGCGATGATGAAATTTCCTTTTTTTTTTTTTTTTGCCATTAATGCGAGTGATTTAATCATTTTATTTTCTGTTGGAGCTTCTTATTTTTTCGAATAGGTTAGTAATAATTTTATTTTTTCTGTAGTATTTATCCAAATGAAGTATTATTTCTTCATCGTGATTTTTCGAAGCAACAGAGTGCTTTGGAACTTGAGATCTTTTTAAACTGATAATGACTTTCAATTATCTGAGAAAAGGTGAAACGCATACGTTTTATAGTATTATTTAGCATAACTCCAGATTATAAAATTTACTGTTGATAGCTGTAATATATAGCTTTTGTCGAGATCCGAAGACTGAAACATAGACATCGTACACTCACCTGTACTATAATTTAACCGGTTTCTTACAGTAACACAGTATGTAATAGCTGGTGCACAAAATGGGGGAGAGGAGAAGAAATATCCTGTGCAACAGTAACCGAAATTCATGCGATATTCTATCTACAATAGTCGACCTCGTTGCAAAATTTCAAAATCAGATCCTTCGACAGAAGATTGAAAATTAAGAGTTAATCAAACCTCAGGTGTATTCCCACGAATTACTCCTATTACAGGGAATTTCTCGTATGTGGATACGGATAAAAGTGAGAACTGAGTTTTTCCGTTAATATATATACGAAAGGAATTGCGGAAAGGTTTCTGAAAATTCAGAATTTTTTTGGCGTACGAAAAATCCGTGAAATTCAGGTTCCTTTCTGTCAGTTCACGGGAAAGCCTGTAACAGAAACACACTTCGTTAATTCACGAAGGGATTCACGGAAAGTGGGCTCCTGAAATCCAGAAAATTTTATAGAATTTAGAAACAGATAAAGGTCCTTTCCCCGCTCCGCAGTTGAGAAAGACTTTAGTTAATCGCAGAGGGAGGGGAGAGTGAAGTCTGGAAAAGGAGATTATTATTTTTTTTAATGCTTAAACACGTTAATCATAGTTCTGGCGTTCATTGGGGCCCGAGTTCTATTTTGCAACATAAAATTAGAGCTCGGACTGACATACTTCGGACTGTTAAAACGGAGCCTGAACTCAGCACTGATGGCCAGTCTGTCCTTGAGTGACTTCAGTTGTAAAGGTGTACGCATTTCTCTCTCTCTCTCTCTCTCTCGATGACGTCACACAGAGCCCATTTAAAGAGACAGAGGACCCGGGGTTGGGCAGTATTTTGGGTCCCCAGTTAGAGCCCTGCAGAGGCAATATTTTTAGGCCCGGCCCGGGCCCACCTATAGTTTAATGCCAGACCCGACCCGGTCCACTCCCACCCAGTTAATGTCAGGCCCGGCATGGAAGCAGAATGTTGAAAACAAAACAAATAGCATTTCTTGACATTTTTACCGAAAGAAGCTTTCCTTTGTTTCCTTCACTTGAAAGAGCAGTTTACATTTTTTAACCCTTCCCTCTGTCTTGACCGCTATGTAAGTTATTTGCTATATTTATACTTTATAAGTAATTTGCTGCGTTTATATGTAATTTGTTGCTTTATATGTGTGCGCTTACAAATAATTGTCTTGAATGAGCAATGAGAGCGCATATTGAAGCTTTACTTGATTCCTAATTCTTATAAATGCAAATCATCGTACCTACCAAGTGTTTTTCTGGCGTAAACTTTCGAAATAAATGGAATTTGGATTCAAAGGGGAGAGATATTGCCAAAAATCAAAAACGAAAAGACGAGCGCAAAATAAATAAATAAATAAATAAATAATAGCACTAAGCGGAAGAGAAGAATGATTGCGAGAAACAAGAAATATGATCACGGGGAGGGGAAAACAGAGAATTCAAAAACAGAATGACCTAAATTTACCAACAACGTGACTGCACGGTACACATGCAAGTGCAGGCCCGTACAAGTCCGCCTACGAAATTTTAGGTGCGGCCCGTGCGGGGATCTATCCCCAGTATTAGTGGCACACTTAGGATTTGACTACAGGTGGCCGAATAAAAATACTCAAGAGAAAACATTCCCCAAAATATGATGAGGAAGCCATAGAAATATCCTCGCCATATTTTTGAAGTGTGTAGCCCATGATTCATGGACAAGTCAGTGTTAGCAAGAAAATGTTAAAATGTATGGTTGAAAAATAGACACCAGTTCAGTTCTGCTTTAAACCAGCCTGTTGAAATTATATCAAAGTAGTGAACAAAATAATATGAATCAAATATCATGATTCAAACGAATTCTTGATGTATGAAAATTTCCCCCAATTACAGATGTGTACGAAACATCTCAAATGCTTTCGAAAGATTTGATGATGGACTGGGGGCGACTATACATTTTGCGGACCTAAAAAAAATCGAAAGAAATAGAATATTTTTTTCACAAGGCAGTTTCTTATAGTTATTGCTGTGCTATCTGCAAAAAATAGAAAACAGCTCTAGAACTGTCAATTCTTCAAGCATCCTACATAATTCTTGGGGCCCTTGAAAATGCGGGACCCGGGGATGCAGCCCCCTTAGCCCCCGTCTGAAATGGGCTCTAACGTCACAAGATATATTTTTCTGACGAATTTCTGTTTAGCTTTCTACTTTATCGTACCAAAAACAGAGCTACAAATTTTTTTCAGCTCGATACTTATTTTCCAATTCTCACTTATCGCAGTATCTGTTTCATACTTTTTGAAATTTACACCCTGCCTAACAACCTGCCTTCAGTTTCTAGCACGTCTTTTGTAAAAAAGATCACGCTTATTTTGTCGGTTTGTCCGTCCGTCTGTGGACACCATATCTCTGCAACTAATAGTCCGATTTGAAAAATTATTTTTGCATTGGGAAGCTCGAAATGTGCAAGTGATGTTCCTTTACTTCGTTTTTTTTTCACGATGCACAATTTTGCCGCTAGAGGGCGTAAATGCAGATGATATCGAATTTAAAATGCGTTTTATTCCATATATTTGCTTCTAAACGTCCGATTGAAAAAAATCCTTTACCTTCCGATTCCATTTATGTCGAAGACTACTTTAGGCACAGTCACGTTTTCAAGTTACGCATAGATTTTCCGCTAGGGGGGGGGGGGGGTAAATTGCGTTTCCCCCGATATCTCTGCTTCTAAAACTCCGATTTGAAAAAAATTCTGCAGCGAATGCAGCTCCTGGTGGAAAATTTTTTGCATATAATTTCTAATTTTTTGTAAAAAACGGTTTGGCCATCAGGCGTAAGTGTCAATTTCTGCTTGTGTTGTATTTGTAGAAAAATCTCAGCTTCTAAAATCTCGATTGAAAAAATTCCTTCGTGGACCGATACCACTCACGCCGATAAAGCTTTTTGGAATATTTTCTTCTTAAAACAATACATGGTTTCTCCGTAAGGGAGAATAGATGCATATCTTATTTCTGCCGAGATCTCTGCTTCTAAAAAACCGATTTGAAAAATCGCTTCTTTGTTGGATACAGTTCCCAGTTCGAAATGTTTTTCATATAATTTCAAAATTTTCGAGTAATTCATAGACTTTCCGCTAGGGGGCTAAATGTATACTGCGTTTTCCTTGATATCTCTGCTTCTAAAACTCCGATTTGAAAAATTCTTCCTGCACCGGATACAGAGTCTGGTGGAAAGTTCTTTGCGTATAATTCCTAATATTTGAGAAAGAATGGTTTGGCCACCATGGGCATAAGTGTATATTTCTGCTTCTGATGTATTTGAAGCCAAATCTGAGCTCCCGAAAACTCGATTGAAAAAATTCTTTCGTGGACCGATACCGCTCACATCGAAAAACGTTTTGAGAATACTTTCTTCTTAAAACAATGTAAAACAATGCGTGGCTTTTCCGCCAGGGACGTAGATTCATCTTATTTTTTTTAATATCTCTCCTTCTAAGAGTCCGATTTGAAAAATTCTTTCTTTGTTGGAGAGCGTTTCCGCTGCGAAATGTTTCTCATATAATTAAAAAAAATTAACGCACAACTCTGTCACCAGAGAGTGTAAGCTCACGTTTCAGTTTGCTGCAATATCTGCGGGACTAAAAACCTGATTGAAAAACTTCTTTCTTCGACCAGTTACTACTAACTATGCAAATTCTGTGTGTATATTTTCTTTTCAAAATAATGCACAATTTCGCCACTAGGGGCGCAAGTGCTTAATCTGTTTTTCTTTATATATCTGCTTCTACACACGCGATTTAAAAAAAAAAAATTAACACTAAATGTCATTTACCTTGTAGAACACTTTAGGCTAGTACATGAGGAATTCTGTAGTTCATAGTTTCGTCGGTAGGTGGTGTTTTTGTACTTCAGTTTGCAGCTGTATCGCCACTTCTAAAAACCCTATTGAGAAATATCTCCTTTACTGTAGGCCATTCGCTATACCAGATATGTGGAGCATTATAATCTTTAAATAAATACACAAATTTCCGTTAGGGGGCGTAAAGGTCAAAACCTTTTTCTCGCTATTTCTGCTTCCGGGAGACGTATTTGAAAAAGTTATTTTTCCATAGCATAGCGTTTTCCACGAAGAATATTTTTCGCCTATTTTCAACTTTTCCATTATGCAAAATTCTTCCGCGATAGAAGGCATAGATTTATATAATGCTTCATTCTCGTATATTTCTTCTTCTAACTGTTCGATTTTAAAATCTTTTTGTGTCTGATACCTTCCTTCTGCTATGAAAAACTTTTTGTGCGCCATTGTTAACTTTCGTAACATGCTTTTTAGCCGCTGGTGGAACAAGCAGATGTTTCTACTTCTCGATGTTTCATCGATTGTTAAAACCGGTTGATTGTTTTCTCAACCGGTTCTATTGACTTTGAATAACTTTGATAATTTAATTCGCGTCAGAACGGATTCAAAACACTTGCTCATTTACAACCGAAAATTCGGTGTCATCTTTCTTGTTTTTTTTTTGTTTTTTTTTTGTCTTTCAGAAAATTGTTTGTTTACTAAAGCTTTAGGCTAAGCTATTTCATGTTACTATAATCAAGAACAAGGAAAAAATTACTTCGAAAGAAGCATTCACAATTTCAATTTTCCTAAAAAATAAATACGAATTATCCCTGTAGTTCTTTTTATGAATATTTTGTCCTAATGCAAAATTAAATAAGTGAATTGTTTTCCCCACTCCCACGAAACGAACGGAAATCTAGTATGTGTAGCATATGATTAATTTTCATGCATTTTATATTAACATATGAATAAAATATGTTTTTTCTATTTTGATGTCGTTGGAATACGAAGTCTAATTATTTTAAAAACAGTTTTTTCCTCTTCCTCCTCTTTTTTTCTTTAGGGCGTATGTTCTTTCAGTGCCTCCATGAGCAATTTGTTTTCAACGTTACATTTTGCGTTTAAACTAGGCAGAATTTTTTACGAGCAGAAGAAAAAACAACTGCTACTGCTTTGTTAGATGATCTGAAGAATCATATTTCTGATTTTTATTACAATTTTTTTCAGACTTGGGTTTCCAATAATTAAATGAAACCTTTCCTTTTTGTTTTAACCCCTGAATGGTGCAAAGGCATACTTTTAAAGTGGAATTTCTTATTCATCAGGTGGATCTATGTAAAGGCATATTCTTCTTTGCTATTGATTAGATCATTCAATTTGATAACGTTTTCTGAATGAAATTATGAAACTGATTTCACAAACCTATGTTAGATTATGTTCCTAAACCTAACAGTGATATTTGGTCTCTCAATCCACACTTTACATAATTACATTTCAGTAACAACTAGACGAAACCCGTCGGAATCGACGGAAATTTTTTTTTTTTTTTTTGAATAATAAACTTATATGATATAACAAACGTAAACTTTATTTGATTGACAAATTCATTCAACCACTTCAATAAAGACAATAGTCCAGGTTCGCGATTTTTTTTTGTGACTGAAGATTTAACGACCACCGTGAGCAACTTAATGGGCTAAAAGCAGTCGCCCGTCGCTAATGTAGGGTCAGTTGTTCCAGGGAAGGGAAAGAGCCAGTGGCGTAAGAAAAACACAAAATCCATGCCTCACCGGGATTCGAACCCGGATCCTTCACGAACGAATGATCATAAGCCAACGCTTGGGCTGTAAGGAGTGGCCCGTTCCTAATTTAGGGTCACTGGTTTCAGGGAAGGGAGAGAGCCAGTGCCGTAAGACAGACACAACATCCATGCCTCACCGGGATATATTTTTTTTTTTTTTTTTTTTTTTTGGATTGGAGGTTTAACGACCACCGTGAGCAACTCAATGGGCTATAAGCAGTCGCCCGTCCCTAATTTAGGGTCACTGGTTCCAGGGAAGGGAGAGAGCCAGTGCCGTAAGACAAACACAACATCCATGCCCGACCAGGATTCGAACCCGGACCCCTTACGGATGAATGATCAGAGGCCAGCGCCTTAGACCACTGCGCCACCGGGGCGGCGCCTCACCGGGATTCGAACCCTGTAGACAAAACCCGTCGGAATCGACGATATGGTTTTTTTTTTTTTTTAAAAGAATAAACTGGTATGAAACGTTTATTTACAGCTTTACATAATGGGAAACGTCTTACCTAAGTGAATAAACTGGATTGAATGAATGTTAAATTGTATCTATACATCATTGAGTCCAATGGCACAACGCAATCAGGTTTTCAAATGTTCGCTGTTCCGATAAGAACTTTCAAACAAATTCCTGCTAGCGTTGTTTTGCACTACGGTTCGCTGATAAGAGTGACTTCAGACTTTGGACTATCTGAGTCTTTCCATACTACCGCCTTCAGCAGCGCGTGAGTCAACCGCAGGCGATCGGATGTCAACCGCACGCTTCTCCCATTGACTTTACATAGGAACTTTGTCGCCCCACAACGCCCGAATCGTTGCCCCAATCTCATTTTTCTCTTCGACTGACACATCTACATGGTAAGACCTTTATTTTGATTTTTCAATCATATGTTTACGTTCAGCCGTTCTCTCACAACCGGTCTTACAGTAAAAAAAACTTATGGAATTAATATATAGATTTAAGAGATCTACATTGGCAATGTATCAAGTTTGGGAAATCTAATAAATGAAATAAGAAAATCAAGGTACATATGATTTTAGTCCACGGAAGATAGATCGTAATGTCTTAATCAGAGAAACCTTTTTGATTTTTGTTAGCCAGTCTAAAATCATGTCTAAGTGTCTGAATCTAAGCGAAGCTTCGGGATTTTTTATTTTTAAACAGTCGTCAAATTCACTGAAGTGCCAGAAAAACTGGTACACCAGTCTAATACTTAGTAGGTCCCCCACGGGAGCGCAGGACTACAGAAATACGATGGGGCATGGACTCTACTAGCTTCTGGAAATATGCAGTAGGCAATGCACACCATACTTCATGCAGAGCGTTCCACAATTCGGGTGTATTCCGAGATCTCTGATTCCTGTGTTCGATAGCGCGTTGTATGGCATCCCAAATGTGTTCTATCACGTTCAGATCTGGGGACTTACGTGGGAATGGCAGCACCCAAAACTCAGATGAATGCTCATCTAACCATAATGTGGCGTCCCGATACTTGTGTGGAGGTGCATTATCCTGTTGGAACAGGCCCAACCCATCAGCATGAATGCAGGACATGAACGGGTGTACCTCGTCAAAAACGATGCGCACATAGCGTTGGCCGGTCACAGACTTTTGTAGATGTACCAGGGGTCCTAGTAAAGTCCAGCTAAACACACGCCATACCATTACGGACCCCCACCCCCAGCCGGTACAGTTTCCTGTTGACAGGCGGGATCCATGGCTTCATGGGGTTTGCGCCACACACGAATCCTTCCATCTGCCCGATACAGTTAGAAACGCGACTCGTCAAACCAGGCTACTTGTTTCCAGTCATCAAGTGTCTAGTGGCGGTGTTGCCGTGCCCAAGCGAGGTGCATAGCTCTGTGTTGTGCACCCATGAAGGGGACTCAAGTTGTGCGTCGGCTCCCAAAGCCCATATCGTGCAGGGTACGTTGCATAGCCCGGACGCTAATGCTTGTTGAGGCTCCAGCATTGAATTCCGATGAGACCTGCGAGAGTGTTGCACGCCTATCGCGTAAAACGATTCTTCACAGCCGACGATGGTCACGTTCACCCAATGTCTTTTTACGGCCACACTGGTATCGTAGGTTGGAGGTTTTGCCGGAATTCTTGTCGTCACGGTACACCCTTGCAATGGTCGTCCGTGAAAACCCGAACTTCGTTTCTACTTCCGAAATACTATGACCCATCTCACGAGCGCCAACTATGACACCGCGTTGAAAATCGCTTAAATCGTTTTTACTTGTCATTCCTATGCCGAAAACAGCTCTGACAGCTGGCAAGGATGTCTATCGCTTTATATACGCACTGGCGGACGCAACCGAGTACGCGCATAAGTGACGTTGCTATGTATTTTGCATAACCTCGTCCGCACCAGTTTTTCTGGCACTTCAGTGTAAATGCGCAATGGATTGCATCTACATTGTAAGCACATCATTCATACTTCAGTTAGTAGATATACAAATGTCATGCTCTCTATCGCAAGATTTGCCAGTTGTCATGCAAATCATTGCCAATTTTTTTTTTCCAACCGGAGAATGACGATACGAAAAATAAAAATACGTATTTTTTTTGGATGGAAGTTTAACGACCACCATGAGCAACTCAATGGGCTATAAGCAGTCGCCCGTCCCTAATTTAGGGTCACTGGTTCCAGGGAAGGGAGATAACCAGTGCCGTAAGACAAACACAACATTCATGCCTCACTGGGATTCGAACTCGGACCCCTTTCGGACGAATAATCAGAGGCCATCGCTTAGACTACTGCGCCACCGGGACGGCAAAATATGCATTTACTCTCCCTGACGAAAAAACTGTTAACGTTTATGACAGAAAAAGTGCGCCAGACGTTTTCCTTCGTGAGCCGTAGCTGACCGAAAAGGAATGCTTTTGAGTCCTTAGGAGCGCAGATACTGTTGCAAATACCGGGTGAGCCAAAAGTCACTGTGCACCTGGCAAGACTATACACGTACAACAACTACAAGCGTACCTGCTTCAACAAATGTTGGAAATGGGCCCTTCCTGTGTGCAGACATGTATCCACTTGCCTGAACATGCTCTCAAAGACACGTAACAAGTCCAACGGAAAAATATTGCTGATTACTGTGGTGATGGCTTCCTGTAGTTCCAGCATAGAACGGGGATTGTTCTTGTAAACAGAGTTTTTTCAGTAAACCCCATAGATAGTAATCTGGAGGCGTGAGATCGGGCGAACGTGGCGGCCATATGACCTTTGGAGATTATCCTGTTTCGTACACATCAGTCAACAACGGCATGGAGACATGAGCTTAATTAATACAGACATTGTGATGATGATGATGAGACACTATGTCTCATCATGAGACACTATGTCTCATCATGAGACACTATGTCTCATCATGATGATGAGACATGAGTTGTATAGGACGTAGCGTAATCCTGCTGAAAGTAGCCATTAACAGTTTACTCCTCGCTTAAATTCCCAAAGAATGGGTACACAATATTGTCACAATACCTTGCTGCGTTTATGGTCCCCTCGAAGAATATGGGTCCAATTATGCGTCTCCGAGATATCACACACCAAACACCAATCTTCTGATCATGTAATGGCATTTCGTGTATCTGATGCGGAATATTTTAAGATCACATACAACTGTTTTGGTTGTTCACATATCTCGATAAGTGGATTAGCGCCTCATCGGAGAGAAACGTGACATCCCGAATATCCGTACTCCATTGTAGAATATGGGCCCAATTATGCGTCTCCGATATATCGCACACCAAGTCCCTGAACCACACTATTATCATAGTCTGTGTGTTTTAGTTCGTGCACTGTTTTGATTTTATACGGGTAGAGCTGCAGTCGCGTCTTTAGTGCCCTACGGGTGCTGCTGTACGACATACCTGCTTCTTGTGTCGATTTTCGAAACGATTTCTTTGGACTTTTAGTCATGCGAAAAGAAATATCCTCCACCGTTTCCTCTGTTAACACTCGCTGACTACCGCTTCTCGGAGCATCTCTCACTGATTATGTTTTACGAAACTTTTAATTTAACCACCTCACTGCATTGCGATGGGGTGCTTCAGGATCGGGAAATTGTTCTCTGTACTTGTGTTTCACTTCATCCGTATATTCACCTCCACTACAGAACACATGTTCAATCAGAAACACTCGACCCTCAAACGACAACAACATGTTCAACCGGCCACTGTGACGCATTTCTTCTGACTGATTCCATCACGGCCAGACGCCAAACGCCAAAAATACAGGCCTCGTCGTTGAAGTTCAGACGGTAGGATGCGCGTAACTCCGCCCCAAACACAGGAACATTCTCCATTCACAATATTGCATGTATATGCACGGTAACTACACTTTATAGATGTCTTATTACTATTTATCACAGTACGACAGGTTCACAGTGACTTTTGGCTCACCCTGTATATTAAAAACAAAGAATATGCACTTATGCCCCCTTGTAGCAAAACTTTTCGTTACAGAAAATTAGAAATAATATAAAACATATTTTTTTCAACACAAACTCTATCCGAACCCAATTATTTTTAAAAGCTGATTTTTAGAAGCAGAAATGTCGAGAAAATGCTCTATACATTTACGTCCCTAGCGGGAAAAGTCTGCATTATTTGAAGAAGAAGCTGTACGGAAAATGGTTTTTGTTCTGAAACGCAACGAAAAAGAAAAGAAGGATTTCAGTCTTATTTTTAGAAGTAATGATATGAATAAAATACACTATATTGACTAAAAGTTACCGGACACCCATTAAAAAGCAAATGAACGGATCCGCTGCGTTATTAAGATGCGCGGTACAGCTGCAAATCGATATAAAAACAAGCCTGCAGCTGACCGCGACCATATCGCACTGTGAGGTTGAGTGAAAATGTCGCGGCGGGAGAGAACTGACTTTGAGAAAGGAAAGATTGTTGGGTGTTATATTAGTGGATTGTCCATAAGAGAAACCAAGAGTCGTTTAAACATACCCAAGTCATCTGCTTTGGATGTACTGAATAAGTGGAAGACACATGGCGTGCAAACGTGCCGGTAGGCCAAAGAAAATCAGTGATAGAGGACGTCAAAGCCTCAGAAGAGTCGTTACAGCTAATCGACGGAGTACTGCACAAAACCTCAGTGTACAGGTGAGTAAAAATGCTGGAACCTCGGTATGTACTCGTACCATTCGCAGAGAACTTCATTCCATGGGTTACCGTGGTCGTGCGGCTGCTCATAAGCCTTTCATCTCCCCTCGGAATGCTACTCGTCGTTTAGCATGGTGTAAAGAACATTTATCGTGGACCGTAGATGAATGGAAACGGGTCCTATGGATTGATGAATCCAGATACACGATCCATTAGTCTGAGGGCCGTGTGTGGGTATGGCGGCAGCCAAGGGAACGTTATTTACCACAGTGTACTGTTCGGTCAAGTTAGGAGCTGGCAGTTTACCCGTGTGAGGGTATTTTTCGTGGTATGGTCCCTGCCCAATGGGTATCGTGGACAAACATGTTAACCAGCACGTTTACCTTGATATTCTGGACAATTATGCCCTACCAACTCTTTGGAAATGCTATGGAACCGAACCTTATTTGTCACAGGATAATGCACCGAGCCATATAGCAAGGACTGTTGCGGCGTGGTTTGACGATAATTCCGTATCGTGTGTGGACTGGGCAGTACAGAGCCCTGATCTTAATACTATAGAGCACCTATGGGATGAATTAAAGCGCCGCATGAGAAGTTTGGAACCAAGGCCTACTACTAAGCAACATTCAGTGGCAGCATTATGTACTAAATGGAAACGCATCCTATCACTGTGTTCCAAAACCTTGTCGAAAGCATGTCTCGAAGGGTCAGTGCATGCATTAATGCCAAAGGTGGACCGACACCGTACAATTGTATGTCAATAAATGCTATGTTCTGTTTCACTTCTAAGTGTCCGTCGAATTTTGTCAATATATTGTAAATTTTGGATTCGATAGCATCTGAATTTTTGACCGCTAGAGGCAAAGTTATGCATCGGAACACCGTTCAGGCTATCCAATCTAAAGCGAAATTTTCAAATAAGACTAATAGATGCAGAGATACACAGTCCTGCCATTAGTATCCGGACACCTTCAAGTTTACAAATAATTTTTATTTACATAAAATTTAATATTGTGCTCTGAAAGCTTTGGTCCTTATTACGGTCTCTAGTCTTCGTGGAATACTCTTCACTAGTTTCATGTAAATGTCCGCCGAAATGTTTCGGGATTCGGTCTTCACAGCAGTGACCAGTTCAGCTTTGTTTTTTAAGCGATCTCTTCTTCCACGTACCCAACGATTTAATTCGCCTCAAAGATTCTCAGTAGAGTTCAGGTCGAGACACTGCGCAGGCCAGTCTAACCTTTTGATCACGTCCTCAAGCCAATCTGTAACGAAGCGAGCAATATGCATTGTGTGTTGTTCTGCTGAAAGAGATATGGGCCTTTCCAAAAGTACAGCTACAACGTTGATTGTCCAGGATCGTTTCAATCGATCACAGAACCGTGCATCGTGAGTGCCAATATCTTACCTAGTTGTGGTTTTATAAAATGTTAAAACTGTCTATTTTATTTGTAATGACCCTGGGTTTTCTTCAGACCTGGAGGGGGTTGCTGTAGTGCATATGTATGTGTATATACACTACAGCAACCTCCCCGCCCCAAGTTTTCTTCAGACCAGAGCAGCAACCCTTAGCTCTTTTGTAGACCAAATCAATCTCCTCTCCTCCGCAAGGTACACTGTTAACAATTTCGTGGTAAGTTGTACTAAAAAGTGGTGCTACACCAGATGCACCACTTTCTGAGAAAAGATATGCCATTGTGTGGTGCAACCCCCTCCCCCAAAAAAACATGGTTCAACTGTGCACCACGTTATCGTGCAAGGTTGAACCACATTATGGGGAGTGATTTCACCATGTTGTTGGGCTTTGTTTGCACCACACAATGGCGTATCTTTTCTCAGAAAGTTGTGCAGCAGGTGTAGCACCACTTTTTGATGTAACCTACCACAAAATATTTAGCAGCTTAGGCTTCTGGTTACGCTACTGAAGAATGGAAACTATTTATAAATATAAAATCTTCAGTAGTAAGCTTATAGATGTGTTCTATTGCATAATGGAAACAAAAAATATTAGAAGAAACACTGTTGGCAGTTATGTGGTGGTTTGAAGGTAATGGAGATATTACTTAGATTGCAAGGTGGATTCACGAGGTATTGCTATTTCCATTGTTTATGGAATTGTCATGCCAAACAGCAACGCTGTGTTGTAGAGGAGGGAATGGCCATTCAGAGAAAACTACTCTTCTGGAATCATCATCATGAACTATTCTCTACTGGATGAAAGTCTCCCTAATTATATTCCACAGCTCTCTGTCTTGAGTAATTCTTCTCCATGTTACTCCGTCATGCTTTCAAATGTCATTCACGCATGTCCCATGTGGTCTTTTAATTCTTTTTTTGTGCCTATGTATTCAGTCTGGTATCATTTTAGTTGTCCAACTATGATCAGTTTTTCCAGTAATTTCTTGCCCATTGTCACTTGAGAGCCTTTACTTTGATCATGAGGTCGTCAGCTCTTGTCATTTTTCTGGTCCACGAGTTTGCTTTTTTTTTTTTTTTTTTTTTTGAGTTTTAACGACCACCGTGCTTGATTTACTGCCTGGTTTCATAGAGGGGAGAGAACCATTGCCGTAAGACAAACGCAACATCCATGACTCACCGGGATTCCAATCCGGACCCATCTCGGACGTATGGTCATCAGCCAGCGCTTACACAATTGCGCCACCTGGGTGGCCCATGAATTCTTCTTTGTATCATTCCTGGTTACAGCAAGCATTCATCTCTCCTATCTTTTTAAGTTGTTTACAGCTTTTGTCTTTTTCAGTTAACGTCTGTGTCTCTGATCGATAAGTAAGAACTACAAGGATCTAAATTCAGTCCAACCAAGTTTTATGCACCTATTAATGTCTTCGACGTGACCCTCACTTAAAATACATTTCGCATAGTAGCGTAGGTCGCTAAATGAAATTTATTTAGTGTAGTAGGTTTCAGATTTTGTTAAAAGGCATGCTACCTTACAGGGCCGGATTAAGATGCACCCATTCACTTTAGAATAAAGTCTGTGGGCCCCTAAGCTAAGATATCTGAGTGGGCTACCAAGGCTATGACATCTGAGTAGGCCCCCAAAGAACTTATGACGGACAATGATTATGAAGTCTGTTAAAACACGAGATTGTAGCAATATATTTGTGATACACTCACTAGCAATGAAATTTGCCCACCTAGAAGAAAACATGCTACAATCGCGAAACTTTGCAAATAGCTAGAGTGCGTGCTGGTATGCAAATGATCCACGTTTTGGGGCGATTGCGCACACCCTGTGGTGGCGCTGAAAGCACGAACCGGCAATCTTTAAACCGGCGTGTAGTCGATGCCCCATGAAAACTAAAAGCACCGGCCGGCGCAAGCAAGAGTACAGAGTGACAAGAACGCCGGGTAGACGCCGGAGACTTCGATTCATGCAATTTTGAGAGAGGCTTGATCGTCGGGCTGAAAACCGCAGGGTGGGTGGCGCGCTGTATAGTCCTCCACGTGTATAGTTCTGACCATACCGTCCGACTCAGTTGGGAGCAGTGGACACGTGAAGACACTGCCAAACGGCGGAGCGGCTCCAAACGGACCAGGAGGACCACCAGTAGAGAGCATCAACGGATCGTTCGCCAGGCACGAACGGATCCACGTGTGCTGCCATTAATGCCGGAACATCTCCCGCTCCGTGTGCAGTGGTGCCAGGCCAGAGCGACGTGGAACGTGACAGACTCACGACGTGTGGTGTTTAGCGATGAGTGCCGCTTCGTTTTGGGGACAGATGACCATCGTGTCCGGGTGTGCAGGTCCCCTGGTCAAAGGCACAATTCCAACCTCGCTATCGAGCGCCACATCTCCCCCACTACTGGCATTATGGTCTGGGGAGCCATTGCCTACGATAGACGATCAGCTCTAGTAGTGGTACGGGGATCATTGACGGGCCAGCCGTATGTGGATGAGATCCTACCCATGTGCTCCCGTTCCTGTCCGGGATTCTAGGTGCGCTATACCAACAGGATAATGCAGCCCGCACACGGCTCGGTTTGCCTAGGAGGACTGCCTACGTCATATCCAGACACTTCCGCGGCATGCCCACTCCCCGGACATGTCCCATATCGATCACGTGTGGGTCCAGTCAAAACGCCAGCCGCCGCCGTACCGCACTGTCAAGGATTTGGAGCACACAGTCCAACAAGTGTGGACCAGTCTTCTGCAGGACATCATCAGGCGTCTGTTCAACTCCATGCCGGTCCGTATTGTAGCATGTATCGACGCACGAGGCGGTGCGACTCGCTATTGAAGATGACCGGACTGCGTGCCACAGATCCCTCTGTAATTGTCCTGCAGCTCTGTTTTTGTATCATTTCGTCCATAAAATTTCAGTTCAATCCGATTATTCCTTCTTGGTGCGCAAATTTCATTGTCCGTGAGGTTAATTAATACGTAGTGCATTCTCCAAATTAATAAATTGACTGCAATTTTTTCATAAAAATTCACTGTAGTTTCCATTGTTCTCACAAGAACATCAGATAAAAGCTTAAGGTTCGTAGGGTTGTCTTGGATTTTTTGTTAATTTAGCATTGTATACTTTCCTTGAAGAACCTTTTTTGTTATGCAATGAGAAATCGGAATGGATTTCGCCCATTAACGGTTCCAAGTGCAAGGGAAGAAGTGTGGGTAAATGGTATTGAAAAAGCTGAAAGTGTCCGCCGACCCGGCAGTACACAGCGACATGAAACGTTTATCCTTAGAGAGTCACCGCCTTTAAATCTGTTCGTCTCCTAGCCTCTATTTGTGATACAGTGGAAATCATACGAGACAAAACTAAAACTAATTCACTTCATCTCAGGATAAATACACAAGCTGTGTATTATTTGAGGGGTAGAAGCGCGCCTCTTGGGCCCTTTGTAATGGTGAGCCACTAGGTCCAAGCCACCTACAGCGAGATCGCCTTTTGGGCAGGACACAGAAACGGAAGGAATGAGAGCAAGTCTAGCGACTTTGACAGAACAGTTTGTAGTAAGATTAGAGTACAGTAGATGGCGCCACCGCACAAGTACGATGTTGCACACAAAGGGGTGAGAGAATTTCAGGGAGGGGGCATAGGAAAGGATACCCATTTAACCAGTGGGTGCAGCCTGGGGGCCGTCACTTAACGTGCTCGTCCGATGCACAGCGGATATTCAGCGATTGTTAGTAAATCACACCATCTCTGAAAGATCAGCCCAGGTTCGAACCTGAGGACCTTGCATTGATAGTCTGACTCGCTAATCACTAAGCCATCCGCTGTTCGGCTATAGCCCAGGTAGACCCCTGCATTGATAGTCTGACTCGCTAATCACTAAGCCATCCGCTGTTCGGCTATAGCCCAGGTAGACCCCTGCATTGATAGTCTGACTCGCTAACCACTAAGCCATCCGCTGTTCGGCTATAGCCCAGGTAGACCCCTGCATTGATAGTCTGACTCGCTAATCACTAAGCCATCCGCTGTTCGGCTATAGCCCAGGTAGACCCCTGCCCCTTTAATACGGCTCTGCTCCTTACACCCGGACATTTACTGACACCTTCCCCATCTTAGCGTTTCGTTATTTACAACGGACGAAACAAGAAATACGATTAAATCGTCTAAGGTATTCTTGAGTTAGAAGCGAAAACGATGCTTTTTGAAAATTTTGAATTTATAAAACTTGTTTTGGAGGAGCGGGGCCAGCGAAGCGGGTGTTAAAAACTTTAGCTATCCCCAGTTTTCGACATCGTCTTAATCAGTTCAAAATGAACAGTTAGTGTCACAATTTAAAACTTTCTAGTTTATGCAGAATAAGAAATTACTAAGTGGTGAGATAATGCTCATATACGAGTAATAATAAAATTGGTTTTCTCTCTATCTGTGTGTTTCTTGGTCGACAACAGAAAACAAACAGCCGCCCCGGTGGCACAGTGGTCTAAGGCGCTGGCCTCTGATCATTCATCCGTCAGGGGTCCGGGTTCGAATCCCGGTGAGGCATGGATGTTGTGTTTGTCTTACGGCATTGGCTCTCTCCCTTCCCTGGAACCAGTGGCCCTAAATTAGGGACGGGCGACTGCTTATAGCCCATTGAGTTGCTCACGGTGGTCGTTAAACCTCCAAACAAACAAAAAAAAAAAACAAAAAAACAACAACAAACAAGTTAGTATCAGAAGGGACGGTGGTCGTGACGTAGCAGCTCTCCTTACGCAACTGCACAGGCCTCCACTGCTCAGCCCACGAATGCTAAAAAATTTAGCCCTGCTCAGCACTCCCCGCAAGAGACTTAGTCTAGCGACGCCCGTGTTTAGAAGACATTACAATTAGCCCATTGATAACTCTCCAAGGAAAACCTGGAAAACACTTGCTCATGAGCCAAATTATTATTACTATTTTTTTTTATATTACAACTGCGCCAGTTTCCGGGCAAAGCCGTAACGGGCTCAAGTTATAATACATATAAAGGACGTCTGGAAGCAGGGCAAAATTGTTTTCCTCATGTGACATTTATTTCTAAAGAGACAAAGGCTATTTTATTAAAGAATTGCAAAATCTCTGTTGATGAGCGTAGCTCGCTAAGCAACGCAGAGATGTATAAATATCTTCCAATTATTTCAGGACTCTTTTAATTCTTCAGGGACGCGGAAATTTTTTGTCTGAACTTGGTTTTACACTTTATTTGAAGAAAAGCTGATTGCATGGACTGCTGCTTTTTCCACTTTTAAAGCTCCCAACATTAAGCAACTGTTAGTCTACGCCTAGCTAATTAAGTTCTAAGGTGGCTGTGATATTAGATGCGCATGCGTGATGCGGGTAATCCCAAAGCGGTGGTTTGGTCTCGGCGCAATTGAAAGGAAGGGGAGAGTTAATGGAAAGTTCCTACCAGCAGGAGCCGAATTACACCCTCGTGAGTAAAGACATTTTCCTGGAAAAGTCGACCTCTAACAAAGGTCAGAATGTCAGAAGAGCGCTGAAAGTAATTTCAGCGACCTTGTTGTTTCCCTGTTACAATAACAGCTTATTGTGTATTTATGTATTCACACTTTTCGTTAACGAAATATTGCTTCTTTTCAACGCTACGTTTGCAAAACATGGAGAAGCCAATGGCTTGAGCCTTCCTATGTAAAATTTATTTTCGATCTATCGAAAGCACAGCCACAGAAACGAAAATAATACCCTGGTATACTTTGTATATACATTATGCTACGCATCTTTCGCATGTCAATCCCTTTGTAGTTGTGAAATGAAACGAGTGATACTAGAAAATACATTTGTTCACCTACAACGCATTGCATTTATTCGCGTTACTCACGCCCACACCGAGCCACAGTCCCCGGTGCGTACTAAGTGGAATTAAATCGTAACAACAAACAATAAGGTTTACTAATTCCTGACACTGGGCGGTACTTAAGGAGGTGGATTCAATATCGTTGTCGTAAAACCAATGAATGAAGATATGAGTCACAAAAGCAAATATTTACTAAACTGGTGGCGGCAATAGTAAGTATTTCGACTGTTTAGTTTTTCAAAAGCAATATTTATTATTATTATTATCGTCATACATTTTGCAGATGTAGATAAACGTAAGAAACGACCCTGACACCGATGAAATGTGATGTAGTTACGAACGGGGGCGTATTTAGATGGAAGCTCAAAAGGCATTAGTAGTATAGGGGCACTATGGCGGCGGAAGTGACGTCACCGGTTGGTATGGTCAACTTCCGGAACTCATGTCACGGCGCGCTTTCCGTGGACGTCGACGAAGAAACTTTTCTTCCGGTGGCAACAGTGGGCGTGGTCCTCGGAGTTCGCCATTTTTTTACTGCATCACGTCACCTTCACATAGTTGTCGTCGATGTTGACGAAGCAGCTTTAAATCTTGGGGGAATCATTTTCATCAGTCATTTTTATTTGGAATTTCTCAATTTTTTTTTTTTTTTTGGGGGGGGTCGGAAATTTAATTGCAAGTGGTCTCGGGGAAATTTTTTTGAACCATGGATTTATTTTCGAAAATAGGGACGAATAGGTTTGGAACTGGATGGGTTTAAACTCAGGTCGTTAATAATGCTGCCTCATGCTGTACCGGTACGATTACAGAGACATTGTCTACGGTTGTCAATAGGATAAAAAGATGTCGTTCGCGTAATGGGGAAGACTGCTTGAGGGATTTGCTGTTGGCCGTCTTTAGATTGATTACAGGGAGAAGAGCGTATGAGTCATGCAAACATGCCCGTACATGATTTTCACAACCATGCAGGCGTGTTTTCACTACCACGGAGAAATACTGCAACGCCGTGGGATGTGCTACTGGCCAGATGCTGGAAGTCTCGGATTCGTAAACAGTGACAGGGAAGTTTATCTTCTGTGTGAACAGGTTCTTATTTATTTATTTTTTATGTCGTATTATTCTTCATAATCCTAACCATACTTTTTTCTTGACGAATTTTCAAATGTAAGGTGTTGTTTAAACTTTTTTTTGCCGACGTGATTCATACACGTTTAATCTGGTTCATACATTTTCTTGCGAAATAAAGGACGTTTTTTTTTAAAGTTTTAGAATGAATTTTTCTGTTGGGGTTTCTTATAATTTAAATTTTTTCTGTCTCAGGACCTATGAATCTTTTTTCATACCTTTCTCTGTGCAATGTGTTGTTTTCAGTAACTAAGACCTTCTTTCGATCATATTCTTGCACGTTCATAATTTTCTCTTGTAAACTGAAGAACTTCATTTTTTTCACGTTTCAACATTACTTTTTGTTGTGTGGAAGTTGGTTGTAATTGATTTTTCTATAGGAAGACTTACTAGTTTCTTCTTCATGAATATTCTGTGCAAAATGTTGTATTCAGTAATTGAGATTTTTTTCTACCGTAGTTTTTCTTCATGTTTTTATCTTCCAAAATGAAGAATATTTATTTTCTTTGTCTTCAAAATTAAAAAATACAAAATAAGCATTTTTTTTCTCTTCATGGGTTTATTATACTTTATTTTCTCTATAGGAGGACTTATTGATTTTTTTTTCGTTATTTATTTTGCGCAATGTTTTTTCAAGAATTCAGTATTTTGTATCACTATGTTCGTTAAGGTGTTTTTCTCCTTATGAAATTTGATGGCATTATTTTTTTTCACGTTGCAACAATTTTTCTGTAGGGGCTTATTGTATTTTATTTTTTCTATAAAAGGGCAAAATTTATTTTTTCGTTTGTCATTTTTCGAAACGTTACGTTATACTTTGAGAACTTAAGATTTTTTGATCTGTTACGATCGTGTTTAAGTTCGGTCATGTCTCTTAGTGTGAAGTAAAGGACTTCTTTTTTTCACGTTTCAAAATTATTTTTCTGTAGGGTTTTATTATAAGTTGTTTTTTCTGCAGGAGGATTCGCGAATTTTTTCACAATTATTATACGCAACGTTTTTAAATATATTCCAAAATAAAAATGGCAGATGAAAATGATTCCTCAAGATTTAAAGCTGCTTCGTCAACGTTGACGACACTCACGCGAGGGTGATGTAAAAAAAAATGACGGACTTCGAGGACCACGCCCACTGTTGCCCCCGGAAGAAACGTTTCTTTGTCGACGTCCAGGAAAGCGCACCTGTGACTTCACTTCCGGAAGTTGACCACGCCCCCTTCGACGTCACTCCCGCCGCCATGGCAAACAGTGGATGTGGTCCTCTGTGTCTGCCATTTTTTTACTGCATGAACGTAACCTTCACGTGCTTGTTGACGAAGCAGTTTTAAATCTTGGAGAATAATTTTCATCAGCCATTTTCTCTGAACCACTGTCTGCTGTTGGTAAAAGACAGTGGCTCAGTGTTCGTTCTGCGAAAATTGCAAGACTCTGCTATCTGGGTATGAAGGAAAGGATAATATCGCAGCACCTTCTAATTGCTGTAGTTTTCGGCGAACTACTACTCTGTAATTGTGACTTGAGGCATTATCAACTTGAAGCAACGCCCGCTTCCCATTAATGAGTGCTAGGCAACGTTGACTCAGAGCATCATGGACCCATTCCTGTTATCCCGCATGGTAGTACCCTTCCACAGCCTGAAGATCTACGAGTTTCCAGTGCACAGGATTCTCACAATTCCACCAAATGTACGGGCTTTCATTTCGAACTGCCCTCTTTGCCCCTCTTCCTGACGTGGCTTTCAGCTACTGGTTCCCACTGGTGGGATAACGTAGGAGCCATTGAACAGCACATTTACCAAACTACATCCTCTGCTCATATGATAACCCAATGTCGCTCCGTGCCAAATGCACAACATCAGCTCTGTGTGTCCCACTTCATCGCGGTACCCAATTGAAGCTGGCATGCGTTTCGCACAGGAATAAAAGCCCAGCATTATACGTATGTAGTTCAAAATGGGATGAACTTTCGATTCATCCTGGTATTTGGCAACGTAGACAGTGAATTACAGTAAGATAAAATGACAACTTGGAGTACAATTTGGTGGAGTTGTTGAGGTATACGTAGACTTGTAGCGATTACGAGTAGGTAGTTCAGTGCTGACGTAAAGCTTATTGGGATACACACCGAAGAGCTAAAACATTATGATCACCTGACAATTATGATGTTGATCCTCCACGTGGTGACAAAACAGCTCTTACCTGGCGAGGCATGTACGGTACAAGATTTTCTAAATGTGTCTTGTGGAATCTGGTACCAGCAACGTCGCCAATAGATCCTTTAATACTTGAAAGTTATGTGGTTGAGCCGCTGCAGATCGTATTTGCTGTTCCAATACAAACCACAAATGCTCGAGTGGATTAATGTCTGGAGAACTTGGAGGTCAGGGCTATACCTAAAAGTCTTCCTCATGTTTCGCGAACCATTCTTGAACCATCCGGGTATTGTGGCACGGCGCATTATGCTGTGAAAGAAGGCACTACCAGATGGGAATATTATTCCCATAAAATGATATTCCTGGTCTGTATTGATGTTTTGGTAGGTATCATAGTTTTCCTCACATGCATAACTAGACCCAGGGTTTCCCAGCAGAACATTGCCCAAAGCATTACACTTCTCCATCGGCTTGTTTTCGTCAACGGTGTTTCCTGGAGACAACACTTCCCCAGGTAAATGACACACACGTACCCTGTCTTCCACATGGTGCAGCAGGAAACGAGATTCCTCTGACCAGACAACCTTTTTCCAATAATTTTTAAATAGGCACAGTCTTGATGCTCGCGTGCCCTTTGTAGGTTCTTTCGACGGTGAACCGACAAGGAAACGGACATGTGGTTGTCGCTGATTGCAAAACCAAAGTACGTTGTTTAGATAGAGGTTCCTAAGATATGTTTATATCCAAACTTTGCGCAGCTATGGATAAGAGTGGGAGCCACTATAGAGCCTTGTGCAGGAGCATTACATTGCATTATGTAATGTATATATATTATGAAGGTTATATTAGAACTTCTTACAATTATTTTCTTTAAAAATAAGTGCAAGAAGTCCCTATAAAAATATGGTTACATTCATAATGGGCACTGTGTTGGTAACATCAGATATGAACTTTTGGCACAGAGGCCATTTTCTCCGTCTGCAGTCTTTTGTTCACTGTCAGTTTTCAGCACCTCGATTTCAAAACCTAATCCGCTTTGCATTTTATAAGTTTAATTATGTCACTACTCACCCTGGATTCTTCCAAACACCTCTCCAGTATTGTTTTCAAATCGGGCCTAATTGAGGAATGTGCTAGAGAAGATTGCGAGGAAACAGCACTCATGAAATGTGCTCACTGTGAGAATTACTTTTGTTTGGATCATTCCATAATTAAAGATCTTCATATTTTTTGTCGCACATGAGAGGTGAGTGCAATGTATATAAATTACTGAACACGCTATATTGTATATCCATTTATGAATACTTTGTAAAACAACAAAAACAATTCCGATACGGGCAGCAAGAGTAATGGAGATTCCATGAATATTGTCTCTGCCAGTGTTCTTTGATGTCGTATAACTTCATCATTTATATTCCATAACACCTAAAAGTTTGTCATTATACATTACTTCTTCAGTACTGTCGAATGATATAACAAGCACTATGCATCTAGCGAAAACGGCCCGGACCGTTCCCTTGTGAGGTTAGCATGAGCAGTCGAAGCTGCCTACTGCTACGCAGCCCCATTTTCATCAGGGTTGGATGTACTGTGTGTTGTGACATGTTACCCCAGTCCCCAGCGTTCCAATTATCAGTGAGTTGCGCCACAATGTCTCTTCTGTTGTCTCTTATCACACGTGACAGTCTTTGCTCACCTATAGTGTCGATGAGCCGTGGCCGACCCACATCTTTTCAGCGGTTTGTGGTTTTTCCCTGCTCGGACCTTTTTTTGAAGGTACTAACCACGGCTGACTGTGAGTACCCCACAAACCTTGACATCTGGGAAATTCTGTGAACCAGTCGTCTGTTCTTTGTCAAACTCACTTAAGTCCTCTGTCTTTCCCATCTGCAAAACAAGAATAACACTGATTAACAGAACTTAGTAAAGGTGATATTGATATGCACTGCTGGCCACCCAAAATGCAACACCAAGAAGGACACCAGATAGCAAAGCCAGATTTACTGGACACATAACAACAGATACAAAGATGATACGATTGAGCTTACAGGCCCGTGCGACTTGCGGAGCACGCAGACATCAATAGTTCATGTGGCCCCCATGGCTGGCAATAACGGCCGCTACACGCCGCAGCATCGAACGAAAGAGGCTTTGGATGTGGGCTTGGGGTATGTCGGTTTAGGCTGCTTCCACACGTTGCCACAATTCATCAGGCGTAGCCGCGGATGGTGCTTGCCGAGCCACTGGGTTGCCGATCAGCGACCAGACGTGTTCGATGGGTGACGTATCGGGAGAACAGGCTGGCCACGGCAGCAGTGACACCTGGTGGGTCGTGAAGAGTTGTTGCACGATGCGGGCGCGCATTGTCCTGTTGAAACGTGGTCGCTGGCAGGTCGTGCAGATAAGGGAGGACTACAGGCTCCAAAACGTCAGAGATGGTGCGGTAACTGCTGAGTGTACCGGCGATGCGTACCAGGGGGTTGCGGGTGTCATATCCAATTGCGCCCCAAACCATAACGCCAGGCAACGGACCGGTTTGGCGATGCATAATGCAGGTGTCATACAGTCTCTCGCCGCGGTGCCGCCACACGCGTATCCGACCATCGTGGTGTTGTAGGTAGAAGCGAGATTCGTCGGAGAAGACAATGTAGTGCCATTCCGTAGTCCAGGTGCGGCGCTCAACGGCCCACTGCCGCCGCACTCGCCGGTGGTGTAACGTCAATGGTAATCGGAGCAATGGTCGCCGTGCGACAAGTCCCCGCTCCTGCAGACGACGTCCAACGGTACGTGCTGACACAGGTTGTTGCGCAACACACCCTAATTCCTGCGCTAACGTTCGTAATGTGGCAGTGCGACCCGTCAATGCTCGCTGCACAACATGCCGGTCTTCTCGTTCAGTGGTGTGCCACGGCTGCGGCAATCTCTCACGTCGGTTCGTCCGTCCCTCCTGCACCTTCCGAATCTATACTCGCCTCACTGTGACTGGATGTCGTACCATACGGGCGCCGATGTCTCGGTGCGATAAACCGCTGTCGCGATACGCCACTATTCATGCTCTGTCGAACTCCGAAACGTGCTGGAATGACTGCCGTATTCTGCGACGAGGCATCAGGAAGCTTCCCACGCACAGGTCCGGCAGCACAACACACTTCCACTACTTATACCCCGCCTTCTGTGCACCCTTCTTATAGTGCTTCTAGGTGGCGTTTCGGGCGCACATGATTTGCATATTCCCTGAATAGCTAATCGTTTGCATGTCCTCTTGCGGGCGACGCATGCTGCGAATTTCAGGCCAATCGGATCCTTCCTTCTTGGTTTTGCATTTTGGGTGGACAGCACTGTAGTTTTATGACCTTCATACACGCCGTCGTTTACCTGCAGTGACTTTGATTTGCATAAAGCCGTGCTAGTCATTATATTTTGGCTCTTTGGTGTACATAATCGATTATTGTTGTCATTCAATTGAATTTTGTATGAAGACCGTCGAGTTACGTTGAATCAGTGGATCTTACCTTTCAGTGAGTGTAGGAATAAAGGGTTTGATTTGTTATTTAAGTCTCTTATTCTTTATGATGATGCTTTTCCTTCGTCTCTGGACTATTAACAGGTAATTAATTATGCAAAGAGTTTGAAGATATATTCTACAAAGTTCTTTAAGAACCTTTAGCTAAGAACTGGGTTAAGCAAATAACTATCAGAAACTTAAAATACAGACAATAGTTAGTTAAAATTTAATAGATTTTATAAATGACTTCAATGAATTTGTTACACTTAGATGTAAGATTCACTAGAAATGGCTTAAGTTTTAACGCCACGCGGAGGTGATGTCACATTATGAGGGGCCCGAAATCCAGTTGGACAAGGTGGTCCCGGAAATTAATGATAGGCACTGGTTCACATATTCAAAAAGCCTTCAAGTGATTTAGTGTTTATATTATTATAAGTGCGACCGGCACAGCGCATTTAGTCAAGTCGCTGTGCACTGTGTGGGAGGAGGACGTTTCTGACGGGTGTTCGATTCCCGGTCCTGCCAGCCATCCAGTCTGCAATTTTTCCGGAGTTTTTCACAGACTCTCATGTTTGGGGACGCGAATGCGTATAGATGACTCCCTGTCAAGTCGGTTCCGGGCTCACTTTGTCCTTGGACCCCCCCCCCCCTTTCCCTTGGCTGCTGGGTTTACCAGATGAGTGTCGATGCACTGGTAATAAAACAATAAAACACGATTGTAATCTGATGCTTCATGTGGCACAATCTTCCCATGGTTGTTGATTATGTTGAAGATTATTATAACTGCGCATATATATGCAGTAGGACGCGCTTATAACGAATCCTCAGGGGCCACCGGCTACCTATAGTGGTCAACTTTCGGGACTACCACGGAGAAGACCTCGGGTTCGATCTCAGGCAGGTATCAGATCAGATCTTCAGTTGAGGATTTTAGGAAGGGAGTGTCTGAACTCAGGTCTTAAACAACCCTTAGAAATAGGAAGTAGGAGATTTGGGCTAGAGTGCCCGATAGGAAAGTGACACGGAAGCGAAGTAGAAAGGGGAGAAAGACGCCCTTATTTATTACCGGGGGGGGGCAGTACCCGGGGTCCGACAGCTTAACATGCCCATCCGACGCACGGCTGATGTTTAGTGGATCGAGCGTTCGTACCTGCCTGGGATCGAACCTGAGGTCCTTTCCGTGGCAGTCACGAGCGTTGTCCACTAGGCCACCCGCGGCCCAACCCAGGCAGGTACGAACGAAAAAGATGAGCCATATTTAAACTTTTTTAACTTTAAAATATAATCTGGAATTTGCCAAGGAATAACGACTACCGTGTTTTCATCCTGTAGACCTACGTATTTTCCCCTAGGAAGTGCTGTTTTCCTTCTCCGTAGAAAGGCTATCAAAGTAACATCAGCAAGACCATGAAAATTCAGTTGTCCTCCACTCGTCCAAATCCTCAATTTAAGCTTTTTTTAGCACGTCTTTTGTAAAAAAAGATCGTGCTTATGTATCAGTTTGTTCGTCCGTCCGTCTGTAGGTACCATATCTCTGTAACTTTCCGATTTGATACTGTCCGATTTGATAAATTCTTTTTGCATTGGGAAGTTTGAAATGCGCGAATGATGCTCTTTTATTTCATTTTTTTACGATGTATAATTTCGCCGCTAGAGGGCGTAAATGCAGATGTCGAATCCAACATACATTTTATTCCATATATTTGCTTTTAAGTATCCGATTGAAAAAATTATTTTATATTTCGATGGCATTTATATATACAAAGAGTATTTTAGGTATAGTTACTTTTCAAGTTGCGCATAGATTTTCTGCTAGGGGGCGTAAAAGTAAATTATGTTTTCCCGATATCTCTTCTTCTAAAACTCCGATTTGGAAAACAAATTCTTCAGCGGATACAGCGCTTAATGGAAATCTCTTTTACATATAATATATAATTTTTGGTAAGCAATACTTTGGCCACTAGGTGGTGTAAGTGTTAATTTTTGCTTCTAATGAATTTGCCAAAACATCTGAGCTTCTAAAATTTCGATTGAAAAAATACGTTCGTGCACCGATACCAATCACGTCGACAAACCTTTTCGAAATATTTTCTTCTTAAAATATTGTATGGTTTCTCCGCCAGGGGGCGTGATGGATGCCTTATTTTTGTCAATATCTCTGCGTCTAATGGTCCGATTGAAAAATTCTTTCTTTATTAGACAGAGTACCTGGTCTGACATGTTTTTCATATAATTTTAAAATTTTCATGTAAGTCATAGACCTTCCGCTAGGGGGCGCAAAAGTAAATTGCGTTTTACCGGATATCTCTGCTTCTAAAACTCCGATTTGAAATATTCGTTCTGCACTGGACACAGCTCCTGATCGGAAATCCTTTGTATAAGATCTCTAATTTTTGGTAAAAAATGGTTTGGCCACCAGAGAGCGTAAAGCCTTAATTTCCGCTTCTGATGTACTTGGAGCAAAAAATGAGCGTCTAAAATCTCGTTTGAAAAAATTCGTTTGTGGAACGATACTACTTACGTCAACAAACCTTTCAGGAATATGTTCTTCTTAAAATAATGTATAGTTTCTACGCCAGGGGGTGTAGATGTAAATCTTATTTTTGTAAGTATCTCTACTTTTAGGAGTCCAATTTGAAAAATTCTTTCTTTGTTGGATAATGTTTCCGATAGGAAATGCTTCTCATATAAATTCAAAATTTTCAAGTAAATCATGTAAATCGCGTTTTCCCCGATATTTCTGTTTCTAAAACTCCGATTTGGAAAATTCTTCCTGTATCGCATACAGCTCCTGATGGGAGATGTTTTTCATATAATTCCAAATATTTGGTAAAGAATGGTTTGGCCACCATGGGGCATAATTGTTAATTTCTGCTTCTGGTGTATTTGCAGCAAAATCTGAGCTTCTGAAAACTCGACTAAAATTTCTTTTCTTGGACTGATACAGATCACATCGAAAAACATTTTTGAGAATACTTTCTTGCTGAAATAATGCATGGTTTTTCCGCTAGGGAGCGTAGATGCGTATCTTATGTTCTATTTCTCTGCTTCGAAGAGCCCGATTTGAAAAATTCTTTCTTTGTTGGAGAGCGTTTCAGCTGCCAAATGTTTCTCATATTAATTAAAAATTTTCTGAACTCATAAGTCTGCAACTAGAGGGAGTAAGTTTACCATTCTGTTTACAGCACTATCTGCGGGATTAAAAACCTGATTGAAAATCTTCTTTCTTCAGTCAGATACTACTTTTTTCCAGACTAATTCCATTGACTTTGTATAGCTTTGATAAATTTAATTTGCGTCAGAACGGATTCAAAAGATGTGCACATTACACCAGAGAATTCTGTACCATCTTTCTTGTTTCAAGTTCGTATGATCAGGAGCGAATGAAGAGGCTGAATAGGAATTCCCCGAGGGCATTAGGAAACGCTCTGATGTTTGTTTGTGCTTTTAAGTTGGGGATTCATACTCAGAATGTGGAGTCTAAAGCTGTACCATCGCTTTTAAGCCTGCTTTAAGGACAACGAGGGATCAGGTCGTGACTGACTACTGTTTTGGAAGAGAAGAGTGCAAGACAAGGTCGCTGGGTTGAAGGAAACTAATTAAGGAGGAGAAAGGTATTGTCTGCGTTGACTTATTTCCCCTGAACCCTAATCCACGAAAATATTTGTTGTAAGATCCTTCTTCTACATATGAAATTTTCTTTTAATCAGGACGTGTTGCTGGTGTTAGTGACAGTGTAACTTGTTTATTATACGGGTATAAATCTCTTTAGGTTTTACTGATTTTATTAAAAATGGATGAACGAAATATTAGCAAAAGATGATTCCAAACTTTTGACTCTTTTGTATTCTAAAAAGTGCAAAAACTTCAAGGCAGTTCCAAAATTAATGAGTATGTATCCAGAAGGGGCAGGGAATATTGCACAAATATCTTTGCAGCCTGTAGAAAAACGAAAACAAATTCTTTCTTTCAGCGTTTTTGTAAATAAAGTTGCTCTCAAACTTTCCCCACCGGTCGCCCACCCTGATTTCGAAGTCTGGGGACGTCCCTGATCATTAGCCGAGGTTAGCTGACTTAAAAACACACATAGCACCGTGGATTGTTGGCCACCGTGGTGTAAGGCTAACGCGCTCGGCTAGATATCGAGAGATCCGTGGATTCACTTACTCGGCGGTGACCGAATAACAATTTTTCGGTTACTATGTGTTTCTGGAACGTGGAAAGAGCGATGTATTTGTTTATTTACTGACTCCATGTATTTGGAGATTTTCACTTCGGAAGTCTTGTTAATTTGTTGGTCTTAGGGTAGAGACTCCTCGTTATGAACAAGTCTAACCCAAGTCCTCGGTATAGCATAAGTATAGTGCTCGCTAGGGTACATAAACCTACAAACTCTAATCGACCGCCATCGTTTCTCACTTATGGTGCAATAGTATTCCACGGAATTTTCAATTACATTTTCAAACAAAGGAGTTTTCCTTCCGGGGATTTTTTTCCTTTTTTCAGTTTTGGGTATTTTCTGGTGAAGGTGTTTTTCCCGGAGGATTTTTTTAGCTAAATATGAGCATACCGGCACTTCAAAATTTTCATTTCGAGCACTGTTGTTATGGAAACACAAACGTAAATACATATTATCACATATGCGTATTTTTCATTCTAAAACGGGGTTACAGACAGCGTTGCATTCAGAGAGTTTTTTTTCGGGGGGGGGGGCAATTACAAATTCTGGGGGCGGGGAGGGGGATGAAACTTGTTGACTGATTATATACATATAAACACAACTTTGTTATTTATATATACGTACATTAACATATATGAAAAATTTTAAATAGAGTATAAAAATTTTCTTATGCTCGAATATCGCAAATGCGAATTCCAAAAAATCTACACATACAAATGATTAAAAACGCAAAAAGTTATACCTTTCCTTTAATTCAGTAGCTCACCACGGATTTCCCCATGGGGTGGTGTAAAATATTGAGGATGCTAGTAAGGTAAATCTGTGCTGGAGGAAATCCCCCGCTCCCAACATTAGGAGTGATAAAAATGTCCTCGCCTTACTGCGAGCGTGTTTCTCATTATTAAGGAATCATTACAGCGTTACCTGAAAACGTATGGTGTTAAGCGCAAACCATTCCCCTGCCGTTTGGTTTCAGCCCGTTTAGATTATTTAGATTAACACATACTTAAACAAAAACTAACTAACCGTTTGTGTGTGTAGATGCCAGTTTGAGGTGGCTTGATTTATTTTTTTTTTTTTTTTTTGTCAAGGAACTTAGATCATCCACTGACAGGAAAAAAAAAACCCTTTTATGGGAACAATTTCTAATAATTTGCTATTGTTAAAAATTAGGTAGCAAATATTTTGTTGTATTGGAAGCACTAACGTCACGTTAGCTACACTGAGGCATAACCGTATACATGGAAAGTTGGCATCCAGAAGACTGAAATAGTGTTAAATGCCAGCTTCCAATATATGATGTATTGCAGTGCAAACATCTGTACTCTGTGGAATTAGGTTTTTATTGCGGTAGTATTCCGAGAGTGCTTGAAAAACTGCCCCTTCAGCTAAGGCTGTTTAATGTTTTATTGAAGGATGATAGAAATTTCAGATTGAAGTCCATGTGGATGTTTTTTGTTTTTTTTTATTTATAATATTTTCTTTCATTTTCTTCCGTTTTTTCTTTTAATTAATTTCTCCAAATATTCAGCAAACAATTAGATTAAATATATGGGGAGATCTTCCAAAAACCTACGGGGGGGGGGGGGGTCATGGATTTTCGGGGGGGGTTAATCACCCCTAAGAAGGTTCCTGAATACATTACTGGTTACAGAGCACCCGGATTTAAGCTGGGAATTTCTTCGGTCCCACGTCCTCGTTATATGTGGATTCTACTGATTTCAGGACCTGAATGGACTTTGTTTTGTCTTAAAAATAGCATTTATCTTCGCTCTTCCTTTGTTTCGAATCCATTGTTTAGCACGGCTGGATCATTGCTAACCCATTTTCTATAAATTGTCTGAAGACGCGAAAATATTTCATCAACGGCGAGAAGTATCAAAAACAAATCGCTGAAGTAAAGGCTTTCTTTCCGAGATCAGATTGAAGCAAAACTTGGGTATTCTGTCAAGAGATTGTTTTATTATTGGATTTGGTTAAATCTCGGGATGTTTAAACCATCAATAATAAATGCACGGATGTTTTACTTGAACATTGCGTGGTGTTTATTCCTCATTAATATCCAGTTTCCTTAATTACAGCTGTAGCGGTTTGCGGTTTAGCTCAAACATAAAATATTCAAGCTTGGAATCCTTTGTTCGGCTAGGAGTGGAACAGAGCGAGCGCCCTCTATTTTTTTTAAAGTTCAGCTGTTCTGTGTGCCGCAGACAAAGCTAGTCGCACTTCAACCTCTTCATTTGCGTGCATCGTTTAACATCCAGAGTTTCTCCCTGAAAGGAAAAAGGCTTCTCCAATCGGGCTATGAATTAACGACGGAATTTATAGCTGGCGAAATTCTTACTTCGTGACACTAATTGCCTGAACGCTACACACTTCTATGAGTTGCAGCGATCGAGTCGACAATAACATGCAGACGCAATAATCGCTGAGATCTGCGCTATTTTCGAGAATATTATCGAGTTATCTCTCGAAACTGGCACGATAAGGCGAAACGGACGCCGTGTAATTAACCTTTAATTAGAAATGTGTTTGCGTTGCTCGTAAATGGTTGGAATGGGGCACTTGCGTCTCTTCGGATGCGTTCCCAAGCTCATTGAAAAATGCTAAGAACGAGGCCCTCGTTCGAAGCCGCTTGAAGATGTGATGATAAGGCGTACTGATATGCAGCGTTTTGAAGAGTGATAGAACTCTTAATGGAAAAATATTTCCCTTTTGCTGCTATGCATCTTTCCCGATAGTAGTGCAGGAAATCCGAAGTGAAAAAAACAACAACAACCGATGTAACGAAAATGGGTAACGGAAGTAGTCAAAACCACTGTTGTAATTTGATTTTTGAATGCTGCCCCATGCTGTTACGCAACAATAGTTAATTGCATCATTACTCAGCATTATACACAGTCGAGTCACATTAATGTGACCACCTCCTACTTTTGACGTCAACAGCGCGTAGCCAATGAAAGCAGAAACGTGTGAGCTGACTTGGAGGTTATATAAGTTGTGCTGTAGGCAATCTGAAAACATGTAACTCATTGTTGTCATGGATGAGAGGAGCGATTTATCAGATTTACAAAAAGGGATGATTCTCGGCTTTCGCGCCAAGGGTGGCAGTATTTCTGAAACAGCGCAGTTTGTGAACTGTTCGCATGCTCCTGTGGTTAAAATGTATCGTGTTTGGAGAAATGGCACTGAAATTGCGAATAAGCTACGTGCAAACTGCGGAGCACCACGTGCCATTGATGTGAGAGGTGAATGTCGGCTTCGAGAGTGCGCGAGGGCCGATCGGCACGCTACAGTAGAGCAACTCACTGGCCGAATGAACCAGGGGGCTACCAGAATTGTTTCTAAAACGAGAGTTCACTGAACCCTTCTGCGCATGGGGCTCCGATGCAGACGGATGGTCACTGCATCTATGCTAACGAAGGTGCATCGGCAGAAAATGCTTACATTTGCACGGCAGTATCGGAATTGGACCTCCGCTATTGGCAAAGGATTGCCTTTTCCGATGAGTCACGTTTTCTGCTTCGTCAAACGGATGGACTATGGCGCATAAGGCGAGAAACATCGAAGAACAAACACTCTTCAACCATTGCTGGAAGAACACAAGCTGGTGGGGGCAGCGTTATGGTCTGGGTAATGTTTTCGCGGCATTCTCTGGGTCCTCGCATACCTGTGGAAGGCACTATCGAGCGAATTCTTTATGAATCCATCCTTGCAGACCACGTACACCCATACATGACGATTGTCTTCCCTGGGGCGGATGGGATCTTCCAGCACACCAATGTGACGTGTCAGACTGATAGAAATGTCAGAGAGTGGTTGGAAGAGCACAATGAAGACTTCAAAGTACACTGCCGGACAATTGCTAAGGACGGATGACAATAGCAACGATAGCAACCATAAAATGGAAGGCAGGAAAATGTGGAAATTAGCATAAGTGCGGGATACAGTAAGACGTGTTGTGCGTATGCAAATTTTGGATTGCCGAACTTGTTCGTGACGTCATAGCGCTGATAAGAGATATAAAGGATTTGACGCGTATTGACCTATTGTTGTTCAAACGCAAAGTTGAAAGGAAAGAATCAATTGACGAACTTGCAAGTTTCAGTATGTCTTCCCGACATCACCTAGATGTTTTTACCCGTGGCCGTATTATTGGCAAGATTGAAGAAGGGCGAAAAATAACAGATGTTGCCAGGGAGTTCGACGTCAGCCACAGTGTTGTTTCAAGGCTTTGGAAATCATTTCAAACAAATGGAGAGTGTAGCAAACGTCACGGGAGAGGTCGTGTTCGCAGTACGACACATGCAGAAGATCGGTACATAGTGCTATCAACAAAAAGACACCGGCGCAGCACAGCTAGTGAGGTAGCAAATCAGTTTATGGCTGCTACTGGTAAGCGGATCTCCCGAAAAACTGTCGCCAGACGTTTGCATGAAGGAGGACTATACGCCCGCCGTCCTGTTGTGTGCATCCCATTGTCCAAATGTCACCGTACCGCCCGTTTGCAATGGTGACATCAACATCGCAATTGGACTGATAACGACTGGTCTGCTGTCCTCTTCTCAGATGAGAGTAGATACAGTCTATCGTCTGATTGTCGACGACAACTGATCTGGCGTGATAGTGGTACAGCATATTGTCCAGTAAACATACAGGAAAGGGACCGATATCCGACATGTAGTGTCATGGTATGGGCTGGCATCATGATCAATGGCCGTACGTCCCTCTATGTGCTTCCAACTGGGACTATGACTGGCCAACGATACATTAATGATGTTCTGCTACCTCATGTTCGCATGTTCCGTGGTGCTGTCGGTGATAGATTCATTTTCATGGACGACAACGCAACATGTCATCGAACAGTCGCTGTCCAGGAGTGTCTTGAGAGCGAGGATATTCAACGCCTCGTATGGCCAGCACGTTCTCCAGATCTGAATCCCATTGAAAATGTGTGGGATGTTTTGGGGAGGAGTCTTACTGGTTTCCAATGCCCGCCAATAAACAAGGACACCCTCATCCGTGCACTGACAGAGGAATGGGATAAATTACCCCAACAGCTGCTTGATAATGTTGTGCAAAGCATGACACGACGTGTGGAATCTTGCATCGCCCTCCATGGTGGCCATATCCCGTATTGACATCTTACGCCGGAACGCCTGCGGACGGTAATTGCATTTTTTTCACGTTTACGTATTCTGCACAAAATTGCCTCTTTGTCCCTTGAACACGTTCCAAAGCCTTCTGGATTTCAGAGCACAATAAATTGTCTTTCTTGTAATGTCCTGGCATTCTGACATTATTTTATTTCACTTGGCATCCAACCACACTTACTTTTTTATGCGCTATATAGCCGTTTATGATCCGTCCTTAGCAATTGTCCAGCAGTGTACTTCCTTAATTCCCTAGACGTAAACCCAATTGAGCATTTGTGGGACCACCTCGATCTTGTTGTTCGCCCTATGGATCCCCCGCCACGATCCTCCAGCAGCTGTTAGATGCACTGTGATATATCTAAAGACCTTGATGCACTGCGATATATCTAAAGATCTTGATGCACTGCAGTCAAGCATGGCTGCACACACTTGTGAACACCTTCAGGCACCTTGAGTCACTCCCAGCCAGTTTAGTTGCCGTCCCCGCTGCGGACTGCGGTTACTCTAGATATTAACTGGTGGTCACAATAATGTTGCTCGACCGTGCATTTTACTAAACTGTTGCCGAACATTATTTCACCACGTTTTACATAAACGGAACAATATCTCATTGCAATCTGCGTAAATTACAAGAACCTGATGCTAAATGTGATAAAAACCATTACAAAAAGGCATTTTCCTGTTATGCATCTTACCCGATGATAGTAAAGTATGCGTCCTAGCAAAATTGAGCTTCTTTTCGATACCTCCCGGTGAAGAGGGATGCCTGAAGTGGACGACAGCTTTAAATTTTTATATAACACGATTGGGAATGACCAGTAAATATCCTAGACCCAAAGTTACCAATCCTCCTTTGTAACGCACTTACCATTTAGCTTTTCTTTCTATCTGGAGGTAAAAAATTTTAGCATGCGCATGCGCAGATGAACTTTCGTAGCTACATCGCATTTCATCGGTGGCAGGGTTATTTCTTACGTTCTTCTGAATATGATAATAATAAAAATAATCTCTGTATTCGAAAAAAAAAAAAAAAGTAACTGCCGCCGCTGTTTTTGCTCTAATTTCGCGACACTCGCGCTTTCGTAGCTCGCAGCGCAAAAAGTGTTGAAACACAAAAATATGAAACTTATGTCGTTTGTAGAGAATTTTTTGGAGAACACGCTGAAATAAACAGTTTTCCGATTCTGGCGATATTTCAAGAGATTTTATTTCTGGTTTTCAAATTTAAGGTAAGCAAAAAAGTGTTATCAGTTCGCGTTCCGGACACACTAACATCAACAAAATCACGAAACTCTGTAGGCATGTAGGGCCATGGCCGAATTTTTGCACTTCGTCGCCCTTTTTTTGAATTTCGATTTAGTTTATGAGAAATTAAATTTTTAAATTTCACAAAATTCTCTATTTCGCGATGGGATCTGTTTTAAGAAACCGATATAACCAAACTATAAATCATAACGCAGTGCAATTTATACAGCATAACTCACAATTGTCATTCCTCTTTAAAAAAAAATTAGGAAAAATCATTTTCTGGTTTTTAAGCATTTTTTAAAGACGCAAAGGAAAGGAACGAACGAATTCCTCTGTCTTCAAAAGTAACCACACAGGAAAGTTCTGATCCCGTGACTTGTTGCAATGGTGACGCAGCCATTTTTAGCACCCTTTTCTCATTGGGTGAAAGGACAGGCTACAATCAAACTGGTAATGATGCAATGCTTAATGACGTAGCAACGCTTTTAAAGTCAGGCGTTTTCCGCCAGCATAAAATAAAATAAAAATGATGGTTATGGAACATTTCTCTGCTTGAAACTTTCGCGAAGTGTTCGACCGCTTTTACATGACCTGGAGATTTAAAAATTGTCATGTTGATAGGTCTTAAGGTCCGAATACCTAGAAGAGTCCGAAAAAAAAAATCAAAATGGCGGCTTTGGAACATTCTCTGCTTGAATTTTTCGCGAATTGTTCGACCACTTCTCTATAACCTTGAGACCGGAAAATTGGCATGCTGATAGTCCTTAAAGTCCAGATACCCAAAAAAGTCTAAAAACCAAACAGTTCAACAAAAGGGAGGCTTAGCTTTACTGTTCAAAATGCTGATAGATTTAAAGATAATTATGCCAAAAACATTGAAATGCTGTAAAAATTCCATGAAATTTTGATTTAAAAGAAAGAGGCCTCAAAGCCTGATTCGTTTTACGTCAAACCGTATGCATTGACGTCGCTACCTCTTCTGAATCGTGAAGTTGTTACGGATCTTAAATTATTTTTCTTTCCCTTAATTACTTTTCCTTAGCCAGGGAAATGTCTGCAGCTTGCTGAAAAATTTTCTTTGCTGCTGCAACCCGTTGATTCTTCTTATCAGCAATCATTTTGATCACTGAATCTTCTGATCCGCAGTTATTTTGATCCCTGAATCTTCTGATCCGCACGCATTTGTCCAAGAGCTTCCTCATTCCCAGAACCTCGTGCATAATCCGGCACTTCTTCGCTCTGGAGCCAGTTGTCTGAACCAACTGAGCTGCACCGACGGAATGTACCGCTGCAGATTTGTCGCCTTCACACTTAGTTCACCTTTGTAGTACGTCACATCATCTCGCCCTTATTTTTTCTTTTTTTTTTTTTTTTTGTGAAGCGAAGAAATATTTTTTCATTAATTCCAGGCGATGAGTGGAACAAACATCACACATTTTCAGAAGAACCCAACGGCCAATAGATCCATTTTCCATAATCGGGAGCCAATGTGAAAACACATTTTTGTCGCTTACAGTGATTGAACCAGCGCCTCCTCGCGTCGTAACCAGTTGTTCTAACCGATTAAAGCCGCCCCGGTGGCTCAGTGGTCTAAGGCGTTGGCCTCTGATCATTCGTCCGAAGGGGTCCGGGTTCGCATCTCGGTGAGGCATGGATGTTGTGTTTGTCTTACGGCACTGGCTCTCTCCCTTCCCTAGAACCAGTGACCCTAAATTAGGGACGGGCGACTGCTTATAGCCCATTGAGTTGCTCACGGTGGTCGTTAAACCTCAAAAAAAAAAAAAAAAAAACCGATTTAACTATACCGAAGGAATGTATAGTGCAGATTTGTCGTCTTGACATGTGCTTCATCTCTGTAGAACGTCACAGACATCACCAAAATCTCCCCTGGGGTTTTTTTTCTGAGATTCATTGGTTTTTGAAAATCTTGTAAATGGCATCCACATTTCGTGGAACGGGAATCGCAACAAACCCTTTCTGGACGGTCTTCATCCTCAGTTCTGAAAATTTCTGTCTTAAATTTGGCAACCCAGTTGTTAACTGTACAATATGAAGGACAGTTATCACATAATGTCTCCGATATTTTACTGTGGATTTACTTCGCTGTCTTCCTTTGAGAAACACTGCTCTGCTATCTTCGCTCTGATCTCTACTTAAGAGGACGACGTCTTCGGTTCAGATCCTACCCGGCTGGGATAGATCAATGGTAAGAGCACAGTCGGCTGCCATTCTGTTGTTTGGGCTGCGGGTGGCCTGGTGGTCAACGTTCCCGACTGCCACGGAGAAGACCTATGGTTCGATCCCAGGCAGGTACGAAAGCTCGAACCACCAAATATCCTCCGTGCGTCGGATGTGCACGTTAAGCCGTCGGGCCCCGGGTACTGGACCCCCGGTAAAAAATAAGGGCGTCATTCTCCCTCTTTCTACCTTGCTTCCGTGTGACTTTCCTATCGGGCACTCTAACCCAAATCTCCTAGCTTCCTATTTCTAAGGGTTGTTTAAGACCTGGGCTCAGACACTCCCTTCCTAAAATCCTCTACATATGATCTGATCTGTTGGTTGAGCGTTCGATTGCGCTACCAAACACTCGCCGTGCTTCGATGGTCACGTTAAACCGGCGGTCCCGGAATGTAGGACCTCCCTTTAAAAATAAGGTTATCTGTTCTTCCCTTTCAAGATGCATGTGCTGTATCGTTGTGTTCTATTTTTTATTATATTCTGTTTTTTTTTATCTTATTACTATTCTCTTTGATTTCTATTTTTAACACGTCCTTTGTAAAACATGTTAGTAAAATCATGCAATGCATTGATTATGATACGTTTTCCAACATACCAGAAATCATTACTCAAGTTTTGAAGACAACGGCTGTGGAATAAATCTCGCTCCTGTGTCCTGACCTTTGACTTCATTTCGATGATATTTAACAGAATTGGTTCAGTATACCTCCGTAACAACATACTAAAGTTTTGTCGCAATAAAAACATTTTTAACCAAGTTATGAGGATAATGGCTGTGGAATAAATCTCGCTGCTGTGTCCTGACCTTTGACCCCCATTTCGATGATATTTAACATAATTGGTTCAGTATACTTACGGAACAACATACTAAAGTTTTGTCGCAATAGAAACATTTTTAATCAAGTTATGAGGATAATAGCTCTGGAATAAATCTCGCTGCTGTGTCCTGACCTTTGACCCCATTTCGATGATATTAAACAGAACCAGTTCAGTACATCTCCGGAACAACATGATAACGTTTTGTCGCAATCGAAACATTTTTATGTAAGTTATGACACATAAGAGCAATGAAATGGATCCCGCTCCCATGTCCTGACCTTTGACCCCATTTCGCCCGTTTTCAATAGGGTTCGTTCCCAGTGGTCCCCTACCACATAATTAAATTTCATCGAAATCGAACCATTTTTACGCGAGTTACCGTGCTGACAGGCGGACGGACAGAGAGACAGACGGACAAAGCTGGAGCATATACGCCTTTTCAACCTACGCACGGTTGGAAATCGTAAACAAGTTAGTTAAATTATGCAACGCATTGATTATGATACGCTTTCCAACACACCAGAAATCATTACTCAAGTTATGAGGATAATGGCTGTGGAATAAATCTCGCTCCTGTGTCCTGACCTTTGACTACATTTTGATGATATTTAACAGAATTGATTCAGTATACCTCTGGAACAACATGATGTTTTGTCGTAATCGAAGCATTTTTACGTAAGTTATGATGCATAAGGGCAATGGAATGATCCCGCTCCTATGTCCTGACCTTTGACACCATTTCGCCCATTTTCAACATAGTTCGTCTCAAGTTAGTCCCCTACCACCTTCTAAAAGTTCATCGAAATCGAGCCATTTTAACGTGTTATGACGCATAAGGGCAATGGAATGGACCCTTCCTATGTCTTGACCTTTGACCTCATTGCACCCATGTTCAATAGGGTTCGTCCACAGTGGTCCCCTAACCCATACTAAATTTTCATCGAAATCGAACAATTTCTACGCGAGTTATCGTGCGGACAGACGGACAAAGCTGGAGCATATACGCTCCTTCAACCTACGGTTGGAAAGCGTAAAAAAGATTACGCTTATGTTTTCGGTTTGTCCGTCCGTCCTTCCGTAGGTATCATATCTCTGCAACTATTAGTCCGATTTGAAAAATTCTCTTTGCATCTAGAAGCTTGAAATATGCGAATGATGATCCTTCATTTCGTTTTTTTTACGATGAGCAATTTCGCCGCTAGAGAGCGTAAACGCAGATGATGTCGAATTCAAAATACATTTTATTCCTATATTTCCTTCCAAACATCCGATTGAAAAAAATATTTTATCTTCCGGTTCCGTTTATGACGAAGAGTATTTTAAGTATAGTTACTTTTTCAAGTTACGCATAGATTTTCCGCTAGAGGGCGTAAAAGTAAATTACATTTTCCCCCGATATCTCTTCTTCTAAAACTCCAATTTGAAAAATGTTTTCTTCAGCGGATACAGCTACAGATGGAAAATGTTTTGCATATAACTTCTAATTTTTGGTAAAGAATACTTTGGCCACTAGGGGGCGTAAGAATTAATTTTTGCTTCTGATGTATTTGCCGCAAAATCTGAGTTTCTAAAATCTCGATTAAAAAAATTGTTTCGTGCAACGATGCCACTCACGTCGATAAATATTTTTGGAATATTTTCTTCGTAAAATATTGCATCGTTTATCCGCCAGGGAGCATAGATATATATCTTATTTTTGCCAATATCTCTGCTTTTAATTGTCCGATTTGAAAAATTCTTTCTTTATACGAGTTTCCGGTGTGAAATAATTTTCATATAATTTCAAAATTTTCAAGTAATTCATAAACTTTCCTCTAGGAGGTGTAAAGGTAAATTGCGTTTCCCCCGATATCTCTGCTTCTAAAACTCCGATTTGAAAAATTCTTTCTGCACCAGATATAGATCCTAATCGGAAATCTTTTGCATATAATTTCTAATTTTGGTAAAAAATGGTTTGGCCACCAGGGGGCGTAAGTTTTAATTTCCGCTTCTGATGTATTTGCACTAAAATCGGAGCTTCTAAAAGCTCGATTGAAAAAAAAAAATCATTTGTGGACTGTAGGGGCGAGAATTTATGCACATCGGTGAAATATGTGATAGACATTTGTCGGCATAATATATTTTGATCGAAACTCTTTAGATTCATGTGATGGGCATTAAATTACATTAATCTTATAAGAATGAACTGTTTTCATCAAGACATGAACATTAGATGTCAACTATTTTCAAGTGTATTAAGATCTTCCTTAGAACGGATGTTAAACCATGTAAATGTACTAGTAAGGCGACATTCCAATGTGCCTATTGTAATGACGATGTACTCGCGGAGGTACCGCTATTGTTCCTGGCCTGGGGGAATGCAAGTTGTGGGATGCGCGGAAGGTAAAAGGTCAAGATGAGGCGAAAGGAGGTCAGCACCGGAATTCGCAGGTCAGGAAGAAAAAAGGTGGGAGGGGGCAGAGAGGCAGGCGGGTCGCCTGCTCGACGCGTGCTCTCACTCGGAAAAAGTGTTAGCGCCTCTGGCGGAGAAGGCAGGAGCCAATCAGGAGGCGAGGAGAGGTTACTACGGAAAAACTTCGGGATAGAACGAGGTTGGAAGGGACAGTTAGTAGTTGGAGTGGAGCGTGGAAGGTGCTGGGGGCAGCACGGTAAGAAAGTTGGTCGTAGGACACGTGACAGATATAGCACGGGAAAAAGGTCGTTGTTGGAAGAGCCGGAGGGAGACACCGGTTGTCTGTAACGAAGTACGGAGAAAACTATCTTCGAGAACACGTGTTTCGGGAACAGAACACGAGGCTTAGCTTTCCAAACAAAAAAGTGTGAGGCGAACGAAAGATTCCGGCCATTAAAGACTTTCACGTTCGGGGTAGGGAAGGAACTTGCAAATGTTTATTTGCAGAAAAGAGTATTCCGTTAATGAATAGGGACTCTAGTTTCGCGGAACTGCAACTTGCAGGAGCTCGTGTTACGGATCAATAGCTGCCAGGATTGATTATCTTTGATTAAACATTTTTTGTTAAGTTTCAAACAAGCCTAATGTTGAATTCATGCCTTGAATATCTTGCCATTAATTTTACTTCCCCTCTCTCGAATAACAGATCATTTTTAGTAAAGCTGGGAGAGTAAGAACGCCAGGCTGTCTTCAGCTTTTCGTTGATAGATAGTTTCCATAGCAAAAGAACCTTATAAATTTCTACTTCCTGCTGTGGGGAATTTTTGTCAGCACGGGAAGCCAGGATCGTTTAGCTGATAAACAATAATTAACATAATGAGCTTCCACCCCTACAGTGGACCGATACTACTCATGTCGACAAACCTTTCAGGAGTATTTTCTTCTTAAAATAATGCATGGTTTCTGAGCCAGGGGTCGCAGATGTATATCTTATTTTTGTCAATATCTCTACTTCTAGGAGTCCGATTTGAAAAATTCCTTCTTTGTTGGATAGTGTTTCTGATTCGAAATATTTTTCATATAAATTCAAAATTTTCAAGTAATCATATACTTTCCGCTAGGGGGCGCAAAGGTACGAGTTTTGTACGTTATTTCTGCTTTTAAAACTCCGATTTGAAAAATTCTTTCTGTATCGCATACAGCTCCTGATGGAAAATGGTTTTCATATAATTTCTAATATTTGGTGAAGAATATTTTCACCAGGGGCATAAGTGTTAATTTCTGCTTCTGGTGTATTTGCAGCAAAATCTGAGCTCCTGTAAACTCGACTAAATTTTTTTTTATTGGACCGGTACCGCTCACATCGAAAAACCTTTTGAGAATGCTTTCTTCCTAAAATAATGCATAGCTTTTCCGCCAGTGGTCGTAGATGCATATCTTATATCTGTCCATATCTCTGTTTCTAAGAGTCCGATTTGAAAAATTCTTTCTTTGTTGGTGAGCGTTTCCGCTGCGAAATTCAAATTTTTCTTAACGCACAAGTATGCAACCAGAAGGCGTAAGCTCACAATGTCGTTTGCAGCGATATCTGCGGGATTCAAAATCCGATTGAAAAACTTCTTTCTTCTGTCAGATACTATTGTTTTCCATACCGTTTCCATTGACTTTGAATAATTTTGATAAATTTAATTTGCGTCAGAACGAATTCAAAAGACGTGCTCATTACACCCGGAAATTCGGTGTCATCTTTCTTGTTTTATTATGTGATCTGCTATTGTTTGGCATCCCTCTCATTTTTCTATCACGGCCTTTACATACTTTCTCCTTTACTTTTGCTTCTAGTATGCGGCATATTTAACCCAAGGGCCGTAGCTACCAGGAGGGCATGGAGCGCGGTTGCCCTCCTAGAATGGGCGTACCAAGGGCGTAAATGTATGCTCTGAGGGGTGTACAAAACAGAAATGCAGGACGTGTGAATAAATTTACTGAAAACTGTAGCTCAAAAAGAAAGCTGTACAGTATTTTCTTTTTTTTAAAGGCCTAAGCTAGTCGCATACTGTATCTTGTGTAGGTAACTACTGCACAGAGTGACCTACTCTGCATGGTGTGAATCCCTCATATGCATGAAAGGAACTATGTGAAACAGCGGAGAGGCATAAATGACAAATGCGGATATGCGTAACTTCCGCGACCTTCCTGAATGCGCTGTAGAGCTGAAGTTGAAGAGCTATTTAGTCACTTCTGCTCTGTCGCAGAAAAGCCTTCTGGGTGTTTAACCTTGAATGGAATTTTTCCAAGCCCAACACTGAAAGTATGGTTCACTATCTGATACTCATTCGCTCTGTGCTGGTTCGTTTTCCATTTTGCAGAATACCGTTTTTTCGTCGTTTATATAACTTATGTTTTACTTGGTATTTGCAACCAATGGATTTTGTGTATTTCCCCAGTTTTGACATTTTTAGTAGAATTATGTCAATAACCGGAAGTGCAAGTTTTGAGCGATCATAACTTTTTATTTTAACAGTGGTAGAAGGTAAAAACTGCGTAGAGATGAGCAAATTTTTAACTCGAAGGGGCGTAATTTCAAGTCTTATCCTCCCAGATTAGAAAAGCTTGTTCCGGCCTTGGCTGCATCTAAACCTTCGTTGGTTGGAAACCCTACGCGAAATGGTTGCCTACTTGACTTCAGAGCTGCAACTGAAATGGTTATTCACGTTACAATGCGATAAAGATTGTTCATAAAATATTGCAAGACATATACTTTCATGTAGCATATATTCCACATGCCTAGATAAAGAGGGAGGTGTGAATGCCAAAGACTTAGAATCCTCTCGCAGATGAGAAGATAACATGTTCATTTTATAATAAATGAACTTATCCATAAGAGGCAATGCAAAGATGTCATGTTCATAAAAGGGGAGGGGATTCAGTAATTCTGCTGACACGTCATGTTCAACTCATACTTCTCTCAAGATTTCAAAATACGTTATGTTTCCATTTCTCGTAATAAAATGTGGTATGTGGATTGCAGATTTTCTTTTCCGTCGAAATCCTTTAAATTTTCCACCACTATTATATTCAAAATATATTAATATTGTATTAGCTGATAGCCCGCGCCATGCACAGGTTGAAAAGCTGTGACTGGTATTTTTATAACACGAATCGTAAAATATATATACATAATATAATAAACGGTTGAATTATTAATTTACTCTGCAATGCGAAGAAAATGAAATAAAACACCTACGTAACAGAACAAACGTCACAGACAGTTGTTTGAGCACGTGCGTGTTGCTAACTTTATTTTTACTAACTTTATTTTATTTTCTGGTATTTCTCCTTGATTTTACGTATCGTGCGATAGCGGCGAGCTTAGTTCCGATTTCGGCCACCGGATAAAAGCAGATGGCGCTGCAAATACTGATTGATGTTGCTGAAGCGTTTTTAGGGACAGACGTAGCCTATTATGTAGGTTTTTATTATTCTAAATGTATTATCAACCCCGAAAGGGAAGCAAACAAAACTAGATCGTGGAAGTGATGTGAAAAGTCTCAGTTACAAAAACTTTGTTTGCACCTAGCTTGGTCACGATAGAAAGCTATAGAATCATGAGTTGAGAGATTTCATTCGAAACGAAATTTGCATTTATGTGAATCCCCTTCGAAACTCTTTTGGAAATGCCGAGTGTAAAAAAAGATGAATTTTTTGAGAACACTACTTGCGTTCACCTTTCTTTCTTTTGTTTTTATCTGTGTGTATGCGTGTGAAATCAAATGCATTACTACATCGCTAAACGTACATAGGTAATTTCAAAAGTTTTGCACACTGCGCAGGCGCTGTCCGTAGGATGACGAAATAACTCCAATCGTTGAACCAATTGTGACTCAGACTTCAATTTACAAAGTTGTGTTTACATTTGCTGGCTAATTTGTTCCTGTTCCGAAAAATTCTGCCTAGAAATGGAGGAAGAAAGAGTCAGATCAGATCTCACGCAGCGGCTAGCGATCCTACATTAAAATTGAAATTTTGCGAAGATAATCCCCTACTGAAATTCATAAAGCTTTGCGTGAAGTTTGTGGAGTTAGTGTAGTGGATCGTAGCACAGTGTCATGGAGGGCTTTTGTTTCGCCCAAGGTCGGGAAAGCATGAAAGACGATCCAAGAAGCTGCCGGCTTTCACATGCGACGGACGACACCTATCTGGTTATCGTCAACAGCATTTTGGAAGAAGATCGACGGGAAACATGTGAACAGATTGCATATGAAGCAAATATGGCTACCGCTTCGGTTTTCGGAATCCTAACTGAAAAATTACAGAACAGAAAAGTGGCTTCCCAAAGATTCGCCAAAGGGGCCGGACATGCTCGAAGCTGGTGTCATCATATAGTAATATCATACACCTTAATAAAAAGTGTGCATGTTTATAGAAAAACTCTTTACAAGTTGCTCTTGAGTAGCAAAGGACATAGTCTTCATTGATGTATAGTAAGTCGAACGGATGACAACGAACATATATTTTACTGACATTTATTTTATAAAGTATCATATAGTTAAAAAATGTATGATCTATCAGTTGCTATTGTCATTGCAACACGTCGCAAAAATTATCTATGCTGATGATTTACAGGCATATGTACATACACTATTATGTTCAAACACAACTGTATACACTGAAGAGCAATTGAATTAGAGACAGCTGGCGTTATGCAAATGTGGCGCTGTGGGCGGCCCTGTAAACGGAAACGACATGACGTATGCAGCGATCCGACAATATAAGGAGTGATGCGACGGGAATCAGTAAGAGTTGGAAGCAGTATGGGTAAGACGAAGGATCTAAGCGCATTTGATCGTGGACAAATTGTCGAGCCCGATGAATGGGTCACTCCATCTCGGAATGCGTGCAGGCACTGGGATTTTCACGAACCACTGTGTCACGGGTGCACCGTGAGTACATCAAATCCGGTAAAACCATCCTTGCAAGAGCCAACTGCCGTGGACAACAGCGTGTGGATGAGCGGAGTCATCGTCGGCTAGCTCGCATTGTAACAGCGGATAGACGGGCCACAGTGCAAGAAATCACTCGGCAATTTAACGCTGGTGCACAAAAACGTGTAAGCAGCCACCATCCAGAACCATCTCCTTGCTATGGGGTACAGAAGCCATCGTCCCACGAGGGTACTGCTGCTGACTGCACATCACAGCGTGCAAAGATTAGCATGGGAGCAGGAACATCGCCACTGGACCCTAGACATGTGGAAAATTGTTGCATGGACTGAGGAGTCGAGATTCACGTTGGTACATGCGGATGGCAGGATACGAGTACGGTGCGAACCACATGAAGCGATGGATCCTTCTTGCCAGCAGGATACTCTTCAAGCTGGTGGGGGTGGTCTGGGGACTGTTTACGTGGACTGAAATGGGACTCCTGGTACGTGTGACGTCGTCCCTCACAGGTCAGCGTTACCGGGATATCCTGGATGACCATTTGCTCCCGTTTGTGCGTCTTCAACATCCCGCTGGGGACCTCATCCTGCAACAAGACAATGCAGCTGCCGAATTGTATCCGAATGGTTGGATGAACACTCCACCGACGTGACCTCACTTCCTTGGCCAGCTAGGTCACCTGACCTCAATCCCATCGAGCACATCTGGGATGCCATCGAGAGAGATGTTAGAGGCTCTGACCCCCTCCACCAAATCTTCGTGAACTGTGGGAGCTTGTTCAGGGATCGTGGATCCGTATGGCTTCACAACGCTTCCGGTGTCTTGTCGAAACGAATCGCCGCCGTCATCAGGGCGGAAGGTGGTGCTACACGTTACTAGACAGGTATCTCTAATTAAATTGCTCTTCAGTGTATATTCATCAAATTCAAGTAAGAAATTCTGTGGCAAGACCAATCTGCAAATGTCACAAAATTAAATGAATAGTCCCTCATGATGCGACAGGATACTTAACTGTCTAGTTCAGGTGAAGTCTAGTTTAGGTCGAGACAGTTAAGTACTTTGTCGCATCATAAGGGACTATTCATTTAATTTTATGATATTTTCAGATTGGTCTTGCCACAGAATTTCTTACTTGAATTTGATGAATATATATAGTTGTTTGAACATAATAGTGCATGTACATATGTCGGTAAATCATCCGCATAGATAATTTTTGCTAAGCGTTACAATGACAATAGCAACGGATAGATCATAAATTTTTTAACTATATAATTCTTTATAAAATAAATGTCAGTAAAATATATATTCGTTGTCATCCATTAGACTTACTATACTTAAATGACGTCTATGTTTTTAGCTACTCAAGAGCAACGTGTAAAGAGTTTTTCTAAGCATGCATACTTTTTATTAAGGTGTATGAGATTACTATATATCTCCATAACAGATTTCAATTAAACGATACTAGCATTTTAGTATCGAATTTAGTACTGGTATCATCATTTTGCACGACAACGCTAAACCGCGTGTTGCACGTACAGTAGAGACATTCTGGAAACGTATGGATGGAAATTGCTTCCCCACACACCATACAGTCCTGACATGAGCCCACCAGAGTATGACTTGTTCCCAAAACTGAAGCAGCCAATCTGCGGGAAACGATTCAAGATGTTTCTAATGAGGTGACCCGAGTAATCCGACGCCTCAACAATGGAGGTGTCCTGATTGGAATACAAGACTTGCCCAAAAGTTGGGCCACTGACATAAAGAAACATGGAGATTACTTCGAAGGCCTGTAAAGGTATGTTGTGAAATAAATTCGTTTTTTAAGAGATAACCTACAGTGTGCAAAACTTTTCAAATGACCCTCGTAAATTTACGTGAATTCAATAACAGGAATTGCAACTATTCTGGTAAAAGTGTCAATACATTGTAAATGAGTTATACATTACCTATCAGTAACTGTGGATTACTGAGTTAATTTTTACTCTTTTCTCTGGGACAACAAAAAAAAGTGGAAAGTTTTGGATTAATTTCTCAGTAACGAAAAGTTTAGATCCCATAGACACTTAAAAAGTCTGTAGTTCCGTTTGATGTACACAGTGTGGCAAAGAATTTTTAAGACTGGGTCGGTAAAATGAAATAGAAACAAGAAATTATAATTTGTTTTGGTTTGTTATTCAAAATAAGTCCCTCCGGCTTCAATGCACTTGTTACAGCGATTTAATAATGATTCGAATGCCTGTTCCAGTTCACTTTGCGGAATTGCCTCCAAAGCACGCGTCGAAGCTGTTTGTATGGTCGAAATATCATCAAAATAACACCATTTTAACGTCATTTTAAGTTTTTGGAATAAAGAAAAGTCGCAGGGTGCTAAATCGGGCGAATACGGTGGATGATTCAACACACAGCCGTTATTTTTCGCCAAAAATCTACGAACAAGAAGTGAGGTGTGACTGGGTGCATTATCGTGCAACAAACACCAACTGTTTCATCCCGATATTCTGGACGAATGCGACGAATTCTGCCCATCAAACGCCTCAAAACATTTAAATAAAACTCGCCAGTAATTGTTTGTCCACTTGGAATAAATTCTTTGTGGATAATACATTTACAATCAAAGAATGTAATGAGCATAGTTTTGATTTTCGATGGAATTTTTCTTGTTTTTTGGCTTGTGGTGAGTTTTTTGACTTCCATACCGCACTTTGTCGTTTTGTTTTAGGATCATATTGAAAACACCATGTTTCATCACCTGTAACAATCGATTTTAAGAAGTTTGGATCATTTTCAGTGGCTGAAATGATGTCTCTGCAATGTGCACTTCTCCTTGATTTTTGTTCGTTGGTTAACGTGTGTGGAACAAAGTTAGCACAGACTTTTGTTTTGCCCAAATCTTCATGCAGGATGGTTCGAATCGTTTCTTTGTTGATGTTTAAAGACGCTTCCATCATTCTTAGTGACGCACATCGATTGTTTTACACGAAATCACGCACTTTTTCAATAATCTCAGGTGTCCTAGATGAACTTGGTCTTCCAGTATGCTTATTATCTTCTAGCGTATCTCTTCCGTCCAAAAAACGTTTGTGCCACAGGAAAACATTTGATCTACTTAAACAAAAATCACCGTAAACTTGTTTCATCATTTGGTACGTTTCAGAGGCACTTTTACCAAGTTTTGCATTAAATTTAATAACAGCCCTTTGTTCCATCTTAATGATTCAACGTGAACATTTTTTTACTTCTCTAATGAACGGCCGTTTCGTTTGAGTTACTTTAACAACTGCGCAGTACTTTTGGCAGAAAGCAAGCAGATGGACATGGTTTATAACGCATTCGCGATTACACTGGTGGCGCCACCGTAGGCTGAAATCTAGCGTCAGTTTTAAAAATTCTTTGACGCACTGTGTAGTTTCTATGACTGTTAAAGGTGTTGTGCCTCTAAATTTTGTAATATGAAATTTTTATGAGCTAGAGCATTGAACAAGCTAGAAATTGGAATGCCTACTTTTTAAGGAAAAATATACGTCAAGTAAATATTCTTTCCTCATACGATTGTTCTTGGAATCTTAGTTTGAGCATCAATATGCTTTACGACCGTTCAGTAGATTTTCTTCAAAGCTTATTCCGTTGGAGGTTTACAAAAGAATTCATGAAGACACACACACACACACACACACCACTCTCTCTCTCTCTGTGTCTGTCTCTCTCTCACAGAAAGAGAGACTGTCTGATGTAGTTTCAACTATTGATAACGATCGTTTTTGAAATCTTAGTTTTAGCAGCGATATATCTTCAAATTGCTGAATAAATTTCCTTCAAACGTTAATTCGTTGGGAATTATTCACGGAGAGAGAATTAACGAATTTAAATTTAGATAATTATTAATTAACCTTTGCTGTTTTTGTATTTTACTGTACATTTGTTTTGTTTTTGTCATTAAATTTGATATAGATACGTTTCAAGGAAATTTTGTTGAAGCTTTGCATTTCTTCTAAAAAATTTCGCCTGGGAAATAAAATTTTTCTTTAAACCACCTTACTAATTATTTAAATAATTATTATTTTCAAATTTCTATACGTTTCTTGCTTGCTTTTGAATAGGTGGCTATCGTCTGAGACGTTAACATTTTTGATAATATGTTAGTTGAAAAACTTTACCTTTCTTTTCCTTCTCTCTTTGACGCTTTTTTATACTGCAGCCCATCTAAACTACATGGGGATTACAGCTGATGCTTTTCAGACTTATCTTGTTCGGTAGAAAGAAACGAACAGAAGCTGGATTAGTCATTCGAATTAATTCTCTTTTACACTAAACACGATGAACAACATTTTCTTTGCTCAGTATTTGGCCTTGAGCTTACAGCCTGCCTGTAAAGCGCATTATACATGTATAATACAATATCAGGCATAGGCTTTTGGAAGCTCACGGCTTACAACCCTGAGTAAGCGAAATATAACGCAAAGAAAAAAATTCCCAACGTTTTCTCTTCAAAACCGAGGAAATACAAGTAAGAAAAGGTAAAAGAATAAACTTTTAGTATTTTTAGGGCGACTCAAATTTTTTTCAAAAAAAAAGCTTTTAACCAATTTTTTCTGCGGCATTCATGCACATTCAGAAATAGAAAAAAATGTACAGAACAGAAAATCAAATCTGTAATGCGGAAAATTGAAGATTAAAAATTATATATGCGGTTATCAATAATTTTTCAGCATACGATTTGGAAACGACTGAATGATCTTTGGTGATGTAATCTCGCAATGATTTGTTTGAATTGGTATATCATGTCATACCTCTGTGTCTTAGGCGACAGACACATTTATGCAGATACCTGAAGAATCATAAAATCGATGTTATTTTGCGTAATCTGCTGTTAAAAACAGCTAAAATATCGCAAAAATGCGTTTGGGAAGAGTGTACTTACGCGAATGATAGGTAGGCAACTAAATTACCCTCATAAACGCAAACTGCATGATTTGCAGTAATATCACATGGCTGTCTCCAAGGAAAAGGAGAATTAACTCTGCGAAAAAATGCAGTTTTTCGGTATCGCCTATTTCCATGACTCGCATTTTTGCTAAGGCATTAACTATGATGACATATAGTTTCCTTTACATGAAAGGGATTGCGTCATAATTCTGTGACACAATCATAAATCACTCAGTATCAATTTTATGCATATCTCATCTCTCTCTTTCCCCCTCTCTCCCTCGCGTACAAAACAAAAGAATTCAGTTATGCGAAACGAATTCTGTACAGGCGCGTTGCATATCTTTTTAAGGAAACGTGCAAACAATTTCGAAATGAAAACTAGAGAGGAAGAAAAATGGCAGTTATATTGGAATTACTCATAAAGTGGGGCATATTATTTTCGAAGTTTCAAATGGGAGCAGTATGGTGAATCCTTTCTCGAAGAATTATCACTTTTCGCACGTCGTTCGAAAAACTCAATTATTTGTTTGCAGTGCAACTTTGTTTATCTGATGGTCTGTTATACAGTATCTCAAAATCGGTATGTCGTAGTGAAATTTGTTTTTTCCATTGCATAATGCCAACTAGCATTATGAGGAGGAAAACTCATTCGCTTGCGAACTTCTGTGATACACATTTTTCTCGCTTGGTGGCGCAAACATAGTTATATTTTATCTGATGGCTACACTTCAAAAAGTGGGGCTGAAAACGTTCTCTTTGTATATCAGATAAAACTTTCCACGCATTTCTAGCTTTGAGCGATGGATTGCGTAACATATTTCTGCTAGGCGATGTCAGTGTATCTTTGCATTTGTTTTGCCATGACATCGCCACGTCTGAGAAGCCTATTTTAAAAATTCTTTTTGCATCTGATGATGGCTGTAATTATGAAAATAATTTTTCTCACACTTTTAGATTACACAATATTTCTCTTGGGTGGGGTGAACCTGAATTCTTAGTTCGACGATATTTTGAATTCTACGGGCCAGAATGGAAAAATTCCATTCGAAATAGCTGGCTAAAAGGTATTTCAAAAATATTTTATTTTCCAGGTAAGGAACGGCGTGATTCATCTGAATTCAGAATTATATCTGAACCTCAAAACCCCCAATTTGAAAAATTCTTTTTTGTATCCGATTGATGTAGCCGTAACCATAATTTTGCGTGAATTTTTCTGCTGCTATATTTACCCGCTTAGTGGAGTAACTTTAGATTTTAATTCTCGACGATACCTCAACTTCTATAAGTTGGACCAGAAAATGTTCATTAATAGTGCTCAGTTCTAACTGCTATCAATATTATTCGCGCTTCTTCTGATTTCTCAGATATAGTATTTACTTATTAACGGTTTATTTCTCTTTGACACTATATCTGCTTTTATAAAATCCTGATATGAGAAATTGTTTTTGCAACAGATGCATGTATCCAGGATCACGGTTTTCCATGTAATTTTCAGAGTTTTTGATGCAAAATTGCCGCACTAGAGGGCTTAAAATCTCGATTTATTAGTAGAAAACTGCTGGCTGCACACTTGAAAAACATATAAAGAAAAAAAGGAACGTCCTGTAGGATTTTATTAAACGGTGCAGTTATTATTTCTGAGAATGCGAAGACATTTTTATTGCTATAATTTCGTTTGGGGGTTTAATGTTCCCTGTGAACAGCTCTGAGGGCTATATGCAGTAACCCATCCCTAATTTGGGGCCACTGGTCTCATGAATTGAGACACACCGTCCTCCTTTCTATGACCAGTGGCCCCAATTCATTACCCATGCCCCATCCGGGGCTTGAATCAGATCTCATCTCAGGCGTATGGGCAGAGGCCATCGCCTTAGACCACCCGGCTCCTGGAGCTGGCTGGACATTCTTATAGCTATTTAGGTTTAGTTAGTGTACTTTTATATGTGGGATTTTTATTAGCCAATTTTTAGGTCTTGTCTTTGCTTTGGAAGTATTCGCGTATTGGTATGTGCAATATTCTTTCCTATTTTGATTTAAGTTTTTTGATAATCATAAACAAACACATGAACGCCTTGTCAATTTGTTCTTTCCCACTTACTTAGCTTTTGTATGTCTTTCGTTCTTAGTAAATTAGCTTCTGTCATGTGTAATTGGAAAGCCATGACGTTACAGTTCGAAATGTTTGCCAATTATCGTTAGTCCAGTATTTCCCCGCCGTGCTCACACATGCTTAAAGTCACTTTTTTAAAAACCAAAATCAAAGACAATGGAAAAACAACTTACATTTTCGTTACAGGGACGCCCTGTTTTATTATTCACCATGTTACCATCAGAGTCTTTATAAATTATTCACGCTGAAATCTTGAAAAATACACTGTAAAAAATTGGAGGGTATAATTACGGTAGATACACCGGCAGCTGAGTGGCCAGTCAATAAACTGTAATTTTACAGTACCATACCGTAATGTTCATTAACATGTCTAATGACCGAGAAATAAAAACATCTAATGACCATAATGCTCATTAATATGTCTAATGAAAAATAAATAATAATGCATGTTATGTACATGTCTAATGGGAAATAAAAACGTCTAATGCCGTAATGTTCATTAACATGTCTAATGACTGGGAATAAATAATATGTCTACTGACCGGGAAATAAAAACGTGTTGCCTGCAGAGGTGTTGCCAGTCGACTGATTGCACATGAAAAAACAGGTATATAACCACTTTAAGAAGAACGTTGCCAGATTGTCAAGGTTAAAATACAGTAACTGTTCAAACAGCTTGAACATGTAGTTTATCCACCGAAAATTTATGGTTGAACGCCCGGTGGCGTGCTTACAATCTGTAAACCGTCTTAATCCGGGTTAAACACTGACTGTTCACAACAATTTTTTACAGTGTACATTGTCGTGGACTGGGAATTTCGTCATCATCTCCCGGTTTCCCTTAGAGATTATTTTCAAGTTCTCGGAATTGATGGCTGCATTATAAACGGTTAAATACAACGCTTGTATGCCGAAAAAACATCTGCTTGTGGCGCTTCCATGTACACACGGAGATACTACTCCTTTGTAATCCCTATTACTTTACAAAGCTGGGTTCGTTCGTTCCTCAGTAATCAAGTTGAAACACCGGGTTAGCAGTGTGGCGCAATCTTATTATTAAAGTTACTGCTAAATACTAAAATTCTAATAAGAAAACAAATTAAATGCTCTTTTGAGTTAAAACTATTGCAACGAAAACATTTTTTCGTTGCAATAGTTTTTTTTTGCTAATGTTCCTTCAGTAAAAAAGAATTTACAGAAATGGCACCTGAGCATTAAGAAAAACAAGCTCTCTCAAAAATAAAGTTTTTCTTTCACTTTGTTTTTCAGGAGAAAATTTTCACAAGCTGCAATTTTTATTTTTATCTCGTCATTTCCGATTTGTCGTCGTTACTTTTCATGATGTTTTCTGAAGAACTGAGGATTCCTGGCCAGGATTCATTGTTGGATTAGAAATGATCGCCGCAACCAGGAGATATGGATGCGAGGGGCGTATTTGGAGGGAGATGCCAAGGAAGCCTCCTCTAGCGTTTCATTTCTGACTTCGTGTGCAAACTAATATGAGCACCCATGGCTAAAAATGCAAAATTACTAACTCGAGTGCGTGGGTAATTAATATGAGCATGCATGACTGCCATCTGCTAAAAAGGCCTAAGCTGAGGCCTAGGGAACTAAAATTGATTTTTGTATCTTAGTAAATGTGGAACATTATCCACTTGACTTCATATGTAATTTTTATGAGTATGACGTGGGGTGATTAAAATTTGCTAAAAAGGCCTAAACTGAGGCCTATAAGGCCTTAAAATTAATTCTTTGTGTCTGAGTAAATGTACGAAATTATTAACTTTGCTTGTTATATAACCCATATGAATATGAGCACTGTAGCTTAAAATTTACTAAAAGGGCACAAATCTAGAGGCCCAAGGACTTAAAATCAACGTTTTGGGTGTGGGTAGAAATTCAACATTATTAATTTGTTTTACTATGTAAACCTTATGAATATGAACAAGAAGGATTAAAATTTGCTAAAAATTCCCAGATCTAGGACTATAAGGCCTTAAAATTAATGGTTTAGTCTTGAGCAAAAGTGCAACATATTTTACTTTACATTTTATGTAATGCTTATGCATACGAGTAGGGTTTAAATCTGTTAAAATGGCCTGTACCTAGGCCTACGGCCAAAAAATTAATGTTTTGTGGTTGAGTAAAACTGGAACATTACTTACTTGGTTTGATATGTAAACTTTATGAATATGAGCTCGGGGGATTAAAATTTGACAAAAAGACACAGATCTAGGCCTTCTAATTAATCTTAAATTTCGAAAAGCCTACTAACGAGGAGGTGTTTCATATAAATTAAAAGTGTATATGTTATACAATCCGATAATGTTTAGGTGGCCAGTTTTTTCAAAAACTCGCACCACACTCCAACAGATCTCCAACAACAAAATTCTAAGTTTTCGATAAACTGACCATTCGGTGAAATGATCTTTCGATGTAATTAACTTTTAGGTAAAGTAATCCTTCGGTGAAATGAACTTTTCGATCAAATGTCCTTTCGATGAAATGAACTTTTAGGTGAAGTGACCTTTCGGTGAAATGAACTTTTCGATCAAGTGATTTTCGGCGAAGTGATTTTCGGTCAAATGAACGATACCCGATCCTCTCCAGTATTATCTCATCCACTTGCAACATGGCTTTTAAAATCCGGGTTTACAAGTCAGCAACGCTGTTGGGCATCCGAGGATCGTACGCAGTATGCTTAACACGCAGTACAGTGGTATTTAGTCCGTAATGCTGGCTATCTAGTTTCGAGAGCAGTGCCTATCGAGGAAGTAGTGAACATCCTGCAAGAAATGAGACTGTGTATCATCTTGCTGGAACAGCATATTAGGCTCCATGTAAACTTTCTGTTGTGGAGAGTTTTTCATTTCTAAATACCCAATTCCTGTGGCGGTTGATTCCGCAAAGATGAATTAATTTCACTGCCTTCTCCGTATCACAGAAATGAACTTTTTTTTTTTTTTTTTTTTTGCGTGGCCAATGTACTGCCGCCTTGTGGAGTTCACTCGACACAATCGTATTCAAAGAAACTTGAGGATAGAATACATACCGGGACAGAGTGGTGTAAACGAAGTAAAACTGAGACGGTTCCAGTAAAATAGGGATGAATGGGTTCCTTAGGTATAACAACGGCTACATAAGATCTCCTCTCTTATTATTACCTCACTGATATAATGCTAGTTTTTTCTTTTACAAAAATGTGCTCATATATCTTCTGTTAACAGCACACATTTCAATTATTAGGGGTACAAATAAGTTTTAAAGCTTTTTTTTGTGTGACGTATAGTGCTAATTTACATATCCGTCATCCTCCGCGTTGTTATGGGACCGTAACTGGTCCAGAGTATAAAATGTGACGCAGAAGTTTGCCCAACAGTCAAACGCACTGGCACATCGGTAGGTGAAAGATGGCAAGCGATACTGCATTTATTCAACACTGCATTCGTTACGAATTTCATCAAGGAAAAAGTGCTGCAAAAGCATGTGCATCGATCTGTTCTGTTCTGGGGAATAATATTGTATCGAAAACCACGTGTGAGTTTTGGTTTAGACGGTTTAAAGCAGGTGATTTTTATGTTAGCGACCGAGAACGTAGCGGCGCCCCACAGAAGGTTGCACGTGAGGAACTGCAAGCATTGCTGGATGAAGATTCGTCTCAAACACACAAAAAAAAACAAAAAAAAAAAAAACTAGCTGAACAACTGGGGGTAACTCAACAAACCATTTCCAATCGTTTACACGCAATGGGAAAGAGTCAGAAGGAAGGAAAATGAGTGCCACATGACCTGAGCCAGAGGAACAAAGATGAGCGTGTAATGAAGTGTTTGAATCTGTTGAATAAACAACACAGAAAGTCTTTCCTGTGACAAATCGTTACGGGTGATGAAAAGTAGATATAGCACGACAATCTCAAACGCAAAAAACACTGGGTAGACCCCAATTAAGCAAGAACTTCGACACCGAAACGCAATTATTCACTCCAAGAAAGTTCTGCTGTGCATCTGATGGAATATGAAGGGTGTGCTCTCTTATGAACTATTGGAACAGGGTCAAACTGTTACTTCTGATAGCTACAAGCAACAATTCGTGCGATTCAACCAGGAAACCTGTGGGAAATGTCCATTCGCAGGCAAAAGATTGCGTCTTGTGAAATTACTGCATGACAACGCTACGCCGCACTTCACGAAATCGGCCAAGGAAACGTTATTGACGCTTGGCTGGGAAGTTTTGGAGCACCCAGCGTATAGTCCCGACATAGCCCTTTCAGGCTGTCATTTGTTCCGATCGCTGCAACGATGGTTTGTCTGCTGTACGGTTTCGAGCATGTGACGAAGGGCAAAAATGGGTTGACGACTTCATCGCGTCACACGGCTAAATATTCTTCATGGCTGGAATCCGCCAGCTGCCCGACCGTTGGCGAAAGGTGATAGATAATGACTGCGCATAGTTTGATTCATAAAGGTATTATCTACGAATTGAAAAAAGAATATCAAATTACATGTTGCGTTGTCTTAAAATGCTTTCAAACTTATTTGTACACCTAATACACCAGAGCCGATTTTAAGAAGACAGGAGGCCTGAGGGTTGGACAATGTTTTGGGGCTCCATATTAGTGACACATCTAGGATTTCACTAGGAGTGGATGATAAAAATACCCAGGAGAAAACATTCGCAAAATATGATGAGGAAGTGATAAAAATTACCCCGCCATATTGAAGTGTGTATCCCATGATTCATGGACGAATCAGTGTTAGCAAGAAAATTCAAAAATGCATGTTTGAAAAATGGACATCAGTTCAGTTCTGCTTTAATCCAGATCCCCCACGGTTCAGCTTTTTGAAATTTTATCAAAGTAGTGGACAAAGTAATATGATTCAAATATCATGATTCAAACAAATTCTTAATGCATGAAAATTTCGCCCAATTACAGATGTGTACACAAAAACATCTGTAATGCTTTCGTAAGTTTTGAGGATGGAATGTGGGGTGACTATACATTTTGCGGACTCCTCCTAAAAAGCGAAATGATATAGAGAAAAAAATCACTAGGCAGTTTCTTATTGTTTTCGCTGTGTGATATGTAAAAAGAAAAAAAAACTGTAGAACTCTGTCAATTCTTTAAGCATCCTGCATAATTCTGGGGCTCTTTCAAAATGCGAGGCCTGGAGCTGCAACTCCCCTGGGCCCCTCTTAAATGGGCTCTGAATTACATTATTGTTTTACAGGTAGCCGAAAGATAGAAATAAAGGAATTTACAATAGTATACAGGAGATGAAAGATGCAAAAATTGCGAGAGCATGCAGAATCTGTGAAATAGCATTTCTAATACCATCAGCGTTTTCCAAAAGAAGATTCAATTTCGTAAGAAGGTTGCACATAAAAAAGAAGTCATTCGAAGATCAGCTGCCGATTCGCTTAATGTCTTTTGTCTCACGTCATGTTTAACTAGTATCAGCGAACAAATGCGATCACAATAGACGAACAATATTGGCTTAACGGACTATCTATCTTTCGACAGCGATTTAATGATTTCGTAGCATTGCCGCGAGCATTTCGAACCATTCTTGTAGGCACTCGATGACTAAAGAATTGAAAAAAAAAGTAGTTTTGAAATAAATTTACATATTTCTTTGATTTTCATGCATCTCCGAGATTTATCCTTTCTTTTTAATTTTTCGAAAGATTAATAATATTCACAGGCGCAAGAAATAATTTTTCGAAAGACTAACGCACCTGAATTCCAAAATGTTCTTTTAACATATTGTTTCCGATTTGAATATTTTGCTTAGCGAGAATTGCAGCTTGTTTATATGTCCGGGGGAACCCAATCGTTGTTTCTTAATTTGCTTCTTTTCTATTTCTCGTTCTTGCTTTACGCAATATATCGTTTTTCTTTTCTTTCTTCAGTTTGAGAAATCAACGAAGTCACTTTTATATCATTTCCCTTCCACTCAATTCCGAAACATCTTTCTGCTTCTATGAACTCCAGCCTTTTAACTTCCACTACAGTTTCGAAAATTATTATTTTTATGAGTATGATTTAAATTCGTGGACAGCACGCAAACCATCAAAAAAGAACTGCTCAAAGAAAAATAAACACACAATTAGGTGTATTACGCTTTAAAACACCAGGCGCGTGTTTACGCAAAAGTTGTCAAGTCAGAATGATAGCTGCGAGGATGCGAAACAACGGTATGCAAATTTTGGTTTCCGCATTACCCTGGTCTGTCATATACGTGCACAGGCGCAAGACAGATGTGCCGGAAATAACTGAACGGACATACAAACTTTGTAAAACTCATAAAAGCAACACATACGTACATTAAAATCACGCAAGTAGGCAGCTTGCCTATACAAGTCAATAGAATATTAATAAACACCAATATTACAGACTATTAGAACCATAGTGCTTAATAGACGAATAATAAAGCGTCTATACAGGGTATTACACGAAGAGTGTCCTAAAGGAATTGGAAAGTAACGGTTGGTCGTAGCAGTAAGGTGAAAAATGTGAAAAACGCGGCAAATAGAGGACAGTTCAGCTACGATAGTTGGACCCCGGAATGGATAATTTCCGAAAAAAATTGAAAATTTAATATTTATACGCCTCCTCGCGGAAATCAAAGTCAGTTAGTAAAAAACGCGCAGCTCCGAATTAGGGGAAAGAAATGCACCCGGACGCTTTAGAGGAATATTTCGCTGAGATATCGGTACTTGAAATTCTGGACATATGCCAGCTTACCTGCAGTGAACACGTGCATTGTCAAATGTAACGCATAAAACATGTGCACTATCTGTCTATCAGAATCACATTGAACGCTTCTAATGTCTGAAAAGACAACATGTCGGTTGTCCTTTTTTAAAGGGATTTGCAGATGTCCCCTCATATGTGTCTTGTGTTTGGCGCTCTTTGGCCAGACATGGCCCTTGCGCCATAAAAACTGACAAACCAACCAACCAACCCCCCCCCCCATATGTATTGTACGCGGACGTTAACGCTGCGCATGCTCACTGCAGGTAGGCTAGCGTACGTCCAAAATTTCAACTATCGATATTTCAGCGAAATATTTCTCTAAAGCATTCGGGTAAATTTCTTTCCATTTAATTCGGCGCGGTTTTATTGACTTTGGTTTCCGCCGCGTGGAGCCGCGTGTAAATATTTTATTTTCATATTTTTCGGAAAATATCTATTGGGGAAGGGGGGGGTTGCAACTGTCATAGCTGAACTGTCCTCTGTTGCGTATCTTTGATTTTCCTTTTTACTGCTATGACCAACCGTTATTAGCAAGTCTTTTGTATAGACGTGATAATAAACTCTGCAACTATTTGTCTGATTTGAAATTTTCTGTTTGCATTGGGAAGCTTGAAATATGCGAATGATGATCCTTCATTTCGTCTTTTTTTTTTTTTCGTTGTACAATTTTGCCGCTAGAGGGCATAAATGCCGATGATATGGAATTCAAAATATATTTTATTCCATATATTTGCTTCTAAACATCCGATTGAAAAAATTATTTTATCTTTCAATTCCATTTATGCCGAAGAATATTTTAGGTACAGACACTTTTTCAAGTGACGCATAGATTTTCGGCTATGAGGCGTAAAAGTAAATTGCGTTTTCCCCCATATCTCTACTTCTAAAACTCCGATTTGAGAAAAAAAAAAATCTTCAGTGGATACAGCTCCTGATGGGAAATCTTTTGCATATATTTCTAATTTTTGTAAAAGAATGGTTTGGCCATTCATTAAACAAAGAATGCTTAAGTGTTAATTCTGCTTCTGATGTATTTGCCACAACATCTGAGCTTCTAAAATCTTAATTGAAAATATTCGTTCTTCGACCTATGCCACTAAGAGTAAAGAATGGTTTGGCCACCAGGTGGCATAAGTGTTAATTTCTGCTTCTGATGTGTATTTGCAGCAAAACCTGAGCTCCTGAAAACTCGACATAAAAAATTCTTTCCTGATGGACCGATACCGCTCGCATCGTAAAATCTTTTGAGAATACTTTCTTCTTAAAATAATGCATGTGTTTCCCGCGAGGGGACGTAGATGCATATCTTATTTTTGTCAATATATCTGCTTCTAAGAGTCAGATTTAAAAAATTCTTTGTAGGAGAGCGTTTCAGCTACGAAATGTTTCGCATATAATTTCAAATTTTTCTTAACGCACAAGTCTGCCACCAGAGGATGTAACTGAACGGTTCCGTTCACAGCAGTATCTGCGGGATTAAAAACCCGATTGAAAAACTTCTTTCATCGATCAGATACCACTGTTTTGTATGCCGATTCCATTGAATTTTAATAGCTTTGATAAATTTAATTCGAGTCATAACGGATTCAAAAGTCGTGCTCATTACACCCGAAAATTCTGTGTCATCTTTCTTGTTTTCCTATTCCTTTCGGACATTCTTCATGGAGCACCCTGTATATATATGAAAAAAATCTTAAAGTACTACAGTAAAACGTCTTGATTGCTGTCACTCTGTGAAAATATTGATCGGGAATTCGGAGATATCCATTATTGAGGCCATTGACTTCTTAGCCCACCTATGTTCACAATATAAAAAAACTGCATTCTGGATATCTAAGCACAATATAAAACTAAAATGACGCTTTTTGATTAAATGTTTTATTTTTTTCTGCTTTTGTTTGACGTCCGGAAATAACACAATACGCGTGCATACATGCAGTAGACGTGCACTATTTTCGGATTTAAATACAGCGCATACAAGTTCATATTTTGATGCATGTTGCAAAAGACATATGCGACAATTAAATATTACACCCTCAATTTTAAAATATGAGCATTTACCACTCATTATTTAATAAAATCAGTAAGCAATTTTTGATGCAAAAAATCTGACAAAAATATTCTTTTTTCCATTCGTAGCCTGTTTATGAATATGATTTTTCAGATTCTTTAGTAATACTAATCCTTTCAAATTATCCCCTTTGTTTACAAAAACCTTTTGTGGCTTATTAACACAGCGATCAGACAGCTCCGAACTGCGTGCATTTTACTGTTTCTCACGTAACGTAGTCACGTCAGAAAACTTGAAAATTGCATCTTCCTGGAAAGGGATTCGAACCCGTATCTCCCGGTTTCCGTTCGACCATGCTATCCGTTACACCATCCAAGACCACGAAGTCCAAAGTATCTGAGTTATTTGGAAAATTCTAATAGTTCAGATGAATTTCCACGTAATATGTGATGAACATGTCTTAACTATAATATAATATGTGATGAACATGTCCAAACTATCTACCTTTTGTGGCTCTTCACTACACTTTACAATACCCTTAAAGTCCTTGACATCGCACACCTCTTCTACACATACCAGTTGCAGAATTAGTAACTTTTATTCAATACCGAGTTGTACTTTCTTTAGCCCGAATTATAGCACGTATTCGATTTGACATAAACTCTACCGGAGCATGTAAATTGCGAACCGAAATCGTACAGCCCTCAACCTTTATATGTAAATTGCAAACTAAGGCCCAAGACCCCTATGTGTAAATTGCGAACCAACTTTCCTACGCCCATTCTGACTATATAAAAAAATAAACCAGTATGAAAAAATAATTATTAAAACAATGTAAAAGAATTTAAAGCAATGTATTCACGAAAACAACAAAACTAGTTTGTCATCCTTGCGCAGGGGCCATGTTAATTTTATCTGTAATGTTCCATATTTACTTAATTCAATGTATTCACGAAAACAACCAATGTGTTAAGTAAGTATACAGGGTGCAAAGGAAAGTCCCTTTAGCCTGAAATAACTTGCGAACGCAGAGAGGTAAAGTTATGCAAGTGAGATAACGATATAGTAAAGCGACTACGCCCAATCGAATGCAACCAATAGCAGCGCCCCTAGTGGCGAAATGCGGAAATTAGCCATTGCAAATCGAAAACGAAAAGAGATAGAGCAAAATTTCTAATTACAAAGTTGTAGAGCATCAATATAATTAGTACAAAATGACATTTGTTTCACACGGATAAGATAAATTGTCGCCTGAATACCCTACAATATCAAAATCGATGCGCGACCTTTTGTGTGAACGTTTGAAGGGAACAGGCATAGGCATGAGCAAATACACACAATTTATATTGCATAAATGCGTACTTATGCCAATAGAGTTTCATGATGTCAGACAAAACAAAAACGGCAAACTGGCGCACAGTGATAGAAAGTTAATATCGAGTATGTTCGAAGAGTTCGCCATTGCCCACGAGCCGTCTGACTACACTTGCGATGGTAACCGCACCTGGATGTGGCCCTGCTGGAAAACGAACGGCATATTCCCGTGCAACTAGCGCCGCGTTTCGTTGGCATTCGACGTAAATAAGCACCATCTCGCAATATTGCGAGTGAGGGAAGCTCGCCATTCTCACACAGCGTACGTAGACCTAAACTTCTGATTAGGGTACATCCTGCTACTGGTTTTTATATCGTAGGTACGGTACAGCGTCACAATCTGTATTTGCATATGGCTACATTTGCGAAATGTGAATATGCAGATTCGAATCGTCGCGTATCGATTTCGGACATTTTAGGGTATTCAGGCGACAATTTATCTTATCCGTGTGAAACAAATGTCGTTTTGTACTAATTGATTGATGATGTATCTCTTTTCGTGTTCGATTTGCGATGGCTAACTTCCGCATTTCGCCACTAGGGACGCTGCTATCGGTTGCATTTGATCGGGCATAGTCGCTTTATTATACCGTTATCTCACTTGCATACCTGTACCTCTCTCCGTTCGCAGGTTATTTCAGGCTAAACGGACTTTCCTATGCACCCTGTATATGTACTTAAACCAGTATCAAAAGTAAACAAATAATGATGAAAACAATTTAACACAATGTAAAGCAATATGTTCACGAAAACAAGGAAATCAGTTTGTCATCCCATCACATCAAGAATCCCATTATCGGAAATAATCAGATTTTATAATAATGCGATGCAAATTTTACATAAGAAACTCTTGAAATAGGTCCTCTTTTGTAATCGTCTATTTTTTCTTGCAAATTGTTTTTTCGTTGGAGCGCACTTTTACTGATTCTTCCCTTTGGATCTTTCACACTTTGAATTTTAATGTACGTTTGCGTTTGATATAATATCAACACTTTTACGAAATTATACAGGAATGATGCGTGTCGCTTCTAGTTAACACATCTTCCGGGTCGAATGTAAAAACATTTGCTTTACAGTTTTTAATTGTGCATAACTGAAAACAGTCCTCACTTTTCAATATCTTCATTTTGCGGTAAGTCTAAAAGTAACAAATCTTTTCCTTTTTCAGAGATCGAGCGCGTCACTTCCATCGTGAAACTTGTCGAACAACAAAAGATATATCTAAAGCAAGGCAATCAAAAAATACGAGTTTGCTTAGATAATTCCCGCTGATGTTCAGAGAAGTGGATTCGGAATTCACATATAGCGATCATGGGCCTTGGTTCGCAATTTACATACAGAGTTTTAATGGTGGTCTGATTTTGGTTCGCAATTTACATACCACCAACTCCACAAGCTGTTGGAGTGTATTTACATCTACAGCATACCAAGCATTTTCCAGACAGTTCTGTAACTCACTCAGATTTGACGGAAGAGGACTTTGTTTCCGGATCTGTTTTCCTAACAAGTCCCATGCATTCTCAATGGATTTCAGATGCGGCCTGTATGACTGCCAGGAAAGATGATGGAAGTCGCTGTCATGCTCGCTGAACACATTTTGCTCGATGGACAGTACCATCGTCGTCCATGAAACACTCACCTTCTGGATAAAAAGCCAACATTGCAAAATGGACTTGATCGGCAACAATGTTCAAATAAATGTACGAACTTATTTTGGTTTCGCATTCATTCCGAGTCAATGCAATATTCTCTCGTTTGTACACGTAAATACCACGCTATAGCTCTTGTTCATCAATTTCATATCGCTTTGTGTTATGCAGCTTATATTATATCCGTACTTAAACGCATACGGTTGCTTTACGTTCTTCCAATTTCCTTTTTTCTGCAATATTTCTAAATTTTTTAACGGTTTGTCTATGGAACAATGAATATAGTATCATGAAAGAAATACGGGATTACGCCATATAATACAAGTTTTGAAGATGACAATCCGATTTTTGGCGTAAATGTGACAAGGATGGTAAGTCAGATAATATCCGAAAACTTGAAAATTTTCATCGTCCTGGAGCGGGACGATGAAAATTTTCAAGTTTTCGGATATTATCTGACTTACCATCCTTGTCACATTTACGCCAAAAATCGGATTGTCATCTTCAAAATTTGAATATAGTATAGTAAATATTTTAAGCTAATTTGTCGAAAACAAATGAAGTGTTGGCTTGTCTGCTTTTCTCCTCTTTTTGCTTTAAATATTAAAAATTAATATTCCAATGAGCCGTTGATGAAAATAATAATTTAGTTTTAAGTCTTTAGATTACGTTTTTAACACGAACAAGAATGTTTCACCTTTGAGGCGTATAGAAGTGCGGTCATTATGTTTAGGCACTAGTATTGCACTACGAAGACATGTGCACCTAATAAAACATGGGTGGTTTTAGCAGGTGACCCTTGATATATGAAGCAGGAAATTATGTATCTATCCGTCCCTCCGTCTCATCTCTTCCATTTCGCCCGGTTAGAAAACTTCCTCAGGTAGTTACAGCTATGAAGAAAATTATCGATACCTTTGTTCTTTTCCAGATACAAAATGTTACTACTAAGCGACGAAAATACGTGTGAACATTGTTATGCACTATCTACCAACAAGTAATTGGACACCCCTGCAATCGACGATATCTGCTGTCCTGATACACGTCACGGCCGCCGCCGTTAAATATTGTGTGGGAAACAACAACGCAACCAGTCGCATGCAAGATGCCACGCAGTTCGGAGCTCTCTGATTTCGAGAAAAGTGTAATCGTCGGGTATCACAGAAATGGCCGATCCATACTTGACATATCCAGCGAGTTGAAGTACGCAAAATTGACAGTGGCCTACATGATTGGCAAGTGGAAGATGAGAGATGACTGTCGGAAAGTGCCCCGACCCGGCATACTCACAAAACTGGGAGTTAGAGACCGACGGGTGCTGGCCAGAGAAATTCGGAAGAACCGCACCAAATCGATGGGCCACATCCTTCAGGAGTTTCAACAGTCATCCGAGATTGTTCTTTCGATGAATACCATCCGTAAGGAAGCCCATCTGCTCGGTTATTATGGACGTGCTGCCGCCCACAACCCTTTGATCACCAAGTCCAATAGCGCTGCTCGGCTAACGTGGTTCAATGAACGTCGACAGTGGACCGTTGAACAGTGGAAACAGGTTCTCTAGAGCGACGAATCAAGGTTCACCCTCTACCGTTCGGATGGCAGGGTCTGGGTTTGGCGTCTGCCTGGAGAACGCCTCCTGGCGGAATGTATTGTGCCAACTGTGAAGTTCGGCGGCGGTGGGATTATGTTATGGGGGTGTTTCTCCTGGTATGGCACGGAACCCTTGGTCGCAATTCCTGGTAGACTCAACGCCGAGACCTACTGCATCATTTTGGATGACCATGCGCTTCCTACGTTGTGGCAGTTTTACGGGGTGGACCCATGTTACTTTCAGGATGACAATGCCACCTGTCATGTTGCGAGGTTCACCATGGCTTGGTATGGTGACAGTGTAGTTAATCGAATGGACTAGTCTGCGGACAGCCCGGACCTTAACCCTATCGAGCACCTCTGGGACGAGTTGGAGCGTCGACGTAAGGGGTGCCCCCACCTTCCGAAATCGGTGTAGGAACTGACATGTTTTGTTCAAGCCGAGTGGAAGAAAATACCGCTAGCCGTCATACAACGCCTGGTTGAGAGTATGCCCCGGAGGGTCGCAGCTGTAATCGCCGCTCGTGGAGGCTCCACCAACTATTGAAGCTGAATTAACTTCGTTTTCCTTTGCTATTACAGGTGTCCAATTACTTGTTGGTAGATAGTGTATATTTCACTACATATTCAAAATATCTTATTGTGATTTGTTTTTTGTTGGATACCTTTCATTATGGCGAATATTTTTCGCACATTTTTTGCTTCATATAATGCAATGCACAGCTTGTCACTGTAGAGGGTGCACATTTATATTGCTGTTTGTGACCATACACTGAATGTGCTCTTTAAACCACCTACCTAATACATCGTGAGCCTTTTTTCGTCCCTAGAACGGCCCCCATCCGGAGTGGCATCGAATCCACGAGGTCTTTGTACAGTTGCAATGAAATCTGTAGCTATGATGTCTATCTTTTTACTAGAAATCTACTACTGACTGCATAGTTTAAAATTAAATAAAAACTTATTCCTTAAAATAACTGGGCTTTATGACAACAAACGTATTTTTAATCCGGATAATGTGTGTGTGTGTGTGTGTGTGTGTGTGTGTGTGTGTGTGTGTGTGTGTGTGTGTGTGTGTGTGTGTGTGTGTGTGTGTGTGTGTGTTTGAATATTATATTCATTCCGCGTTCAAATAAAAAGTAAAGCCTTTTTGTAAACTCTGATAAATGCTAAATAAATGAAATTGGTCGCTGTGCACCACGACCAAATTCATTTATTTTGGCGGTTCAAACTTTCGCTGTACGATGACTAGTGACGAGACGGTAGACTCCTGCAAGCATTTCATGCTTTTTGTAGGTCGTTAAACTTTAAATAAATAAATATATATAAATAAATTATCTTATCCAACTGATAGTCCCAGACATAGAGCAGATGTTTTGAATTCTGATGACGGCAGCACCGGAAAGTCGTGCAATTTCTTAACATCAATGATGCCAGGAGTAAATTTTTTATAATAATTTATTATTATTATTTTTCCAGTGTCGACTTTTTCCATTTCAACGAGAACTTTTCCACTAGAGAATGCTGTTGAACGGAACTTGCTCGCGAGTTCTGCTATCAGTAAATTAAATAAGAATTTTGAGCGAAATTGGTCGGTTCTTCGAAGCGGTTGAAAGCAGTCTGAAGGTTTTAGCTACAGCTTGCTTGATATTATAGAACGTGCAGCAGTTCCTAAGTATTTATGTAAAGAGCCATAAATTCCGGCTTTTGTTTATTTTGCAAACGCATGAAACTCCGAAAATAGTTTCTTCCTTTCGAAAACGGAGAAATTTGTCTCCTCGGAAACTCATGACTCAGTAATGTCTATTAAAGTCAATCGACCGAAGTGATCAAAGGTGGAGCTGTGGTTGGGGGAAGTCGAGCGTAGTTTGTTCACGGTGGAGTCAAGGCGATTACAAGAAACAATCATGCATATTGAATGCGCGTGCCTCTGTTATTGCGGATTCTCCTCCGCATTCTGTGCGTGACGAAAATTGGTAAAACGAAGCTGGGACGTCTTCCATGGGAAGAGAGCCTTTGATAAAACCGTAACCGTGGAGGAGGAACAATTGTGGCTGATTTCTCTCGAGTATGATGACGTCGTCATAGCCATTGATTCTTTCCTAGGTATCTGCCGCATTTGCTCTCTACATATTAGTTCAAGAACGGCCTCCTTTTATTTCAGTAAAGTTTCCAGTTTCTTCTGTTGTCCGACAAGAAAAAGTAATTTCTTTCCGAACGCCTTCTACGATGCCAAACCGAAAACGTTTTCCTATCTAGTACCAGAATTTTGAAAATATCGGCATATGCTGCTGAAAGAAATATTTCAGTTTGTTGGTACGTAGTGAATGTGTGAAATAAATCTTACAATTCACGAATACACAGCTGAAAAAAAAAAAAAAGAAAAAAAAAGCTGTTTGCTAAGGATGTTTGAACGAATTTAGAATATTTTTGGGGTGCTGAATCCAAAAATGACATTAGTTTGGCCTAATTGGTTGTAGCGTTTGAGATAATGGATACCCCTGAAATTATTATTTTACCCCAATGGCTCCTGATGTATGCAGCTGGATTTGGTCTGTCTTTTTACTCTTTAACATTGTTTTTATCTAATCTTATCTTTAACATTGCTTTACAAGCTTATCCATTGCATGTAATATATTAATTTTTTTTTTGCATAGAAATATGAGTTCTTCACGAAGATGCAGCTTTAACAATCCTAATGCATTATGCTACATTTACTGCGAATACACTCAGCAAAAACAAAGTTAAAACATCACTGACTTTGTAAGACAAGCATACCTTGCTAATTTTGGAGAGAAGCTTGGGGACTAGGACAACAAGCCTTGGGCTCCCCATAAAGTTGGCAAACCTATGGCAGTGGAAAAATGGAGAAAGGAAAAGTTTACACTTTGACGTGTCTATAGTGTGGAGAGAGCCGCAAAACCACCGCGATGATTGTTATTTTTGTGTTGTGAATGTGAAAGTTTTCAATTGCTACAAGAAACCTAAGTGAGAGCATCCTGATTTGGAATCAGCAAGGTGATCTGAGCCACATAGCAAAGACATTCCAATACCAGTGTTTACCTAACTTCCTGACCTTCCATTGTCAGATGTTGAAGAATACAGGATTTGGAATGTAGCGCAGGTGGTAGCAAGTGGAAGTAAATATGAAGGAATCTTTTCAACACCTCAGCAGTTCTCCCAAAAATAATTCAATGGTCTGATACGAGACCTAAATCGGTCAAAGCAAGCATCTGAAATTTTAGCATCTAGGCTAAAAGAAAAGAACTGTCTAAAGCCGAAATTAAAATAATAGCCTATCGGATAAGAGAGGACGGAATTCTTTCGTACTTCAGCCAAGATAAAGAGCTTGTATACTGCAATAACATTTCTGGACTTCTCCAAATGATACTACCAGAATATCGACCAGAAGATTGACAGCTCCACCAGAAGCTTGAAATGTGTTTTATTGCTCATTGGTAACTGCTATGCATCTCTTCCAATTGCTCACTCAACAAAACTTGAAGAAGAATATTAAAATATCAAAATGGTGTTGCAGATGCTCTGCTCTCATGAGAACCAGTGGTCTATTTGTGTTGATCTATAGACGGTGAACTTCTTGCTTGGGCACCAAAGCGGAAACACGAAGTACACTTGTTTCATGTGCTTGTGGAATATAAGGGCAAAGCAAGATCATTGGAAAAAAGTGACATGGCTTTCAAGGGAAAACATGACTGCAGGTGCAACGAACATCATCAACGAGCCATTAATTTCCAGAGAAAAAATTATTCTCCCCACACTCCATATCAAGCTCAAATTGATGAAGCAATTTGTTAAGGCCTTGAACAGAGATGGCGATTGCTTCAAATATATTTGTATATCATTCCTGGGACTGAGTTTTGAAAAACTAAAAGCAGGAATCTTTGATGGTCCTCAAATTATTTAACCCATCAACGATTCGAATTTCACAAAATTTCTGCAATGATGTTGAAGCTTCTGCCTGGTGCAGTTTTGTCTTAATTGTGGAGAACTTCTTGTGTAAACACAGAGCATACAATTATGAAGACTTGGAGTAAAACATGATCGCTAACTTTAAAAATTTGGGTACTAACATGAGCATAAAGGTACACTTTCTTCATAGCCACTTGGACAGATTTCCCGATGATCGTGGCATTTTTAGTGAAGAACAAGGGAAGAGGTTCCATTAGGATATAAAGGTGACAGAGGAAAGGTATCAAGGCTGGAGACTCCAACGTGATTCTCTTGATGACCTATAAAAGAAAATCATACGGAGGTTTTCTCTGCATTAATTGCGATTACCTGGATAAGCTTGCTTTGTTTTTATGTTATTGTACTCAATACAACGTCATTAGGTGTTTACTTTTGTATGATTTCAGGCAGTTTCGATGTGATTTGGGGGTAGGGTACGCTTGACTATTGAAGTTTTTGCATTTTTTATGGTTTTCACCAAAAGCATATATTATCTCGAAACTTAGAGCCAATCTAGAAAAACCGATGCCATATTCGGAATCAGCGAAACAAAGTTGCCCTGAAATCGCTCTAATATAACTGGCAATAGAATTACTAGCGTTGAACAGTGTAATGTTTGACTTTGGATCCTGTTTTTCATGCGAAATACCTCGCGTGTTCCGTATTCTGACAGCAGAATTTGCTTCAAATTTTGAAGATGACAATCCGATTTTCGGCGTAAATGTGACAAGGATGGTAAATCAGATAATATCCGGAAACTTGAAAATTTTAACTTGAAAACTAGAATTTGCTTCTTTTCACTCAGATTCAACAAACGTGACTCACACTTCAACACTGTATCCAACACTGTCCTGCTTGTTACGAAACTACACCGCTTTCCATAAATTAAGGGGGAAAAAAAGAAACATCGCAATTAATTATTGGTGAAAAAATGTTGGACATGCATGAAACTTTTGTATATGACGTGAAATGTAATGCGGAGTCTGGGTATCATATGCAAATGAGTGTCGATGGCATCGGTTTATGCAAATGAGCCGGGAATAAAAGCACCTGTTGCGGAGGTGGGCGTCACTCGCTTACGGAGTATTAAGATAGGGTTTTGAGATAGCAGATGTGTTGTAATGGCTGCGAGACATCATTTATCAGATGAATTGAGGTAGAGATCTATCGGAAGACTACAGGCAGGCCAAAATCAAGTGGAAGTTGCAAGATGGCTGGCTGCATGCGAGTTCTTTTGTGGTCCCACACTGTGGAACCAATTTCAAAGAAATGCAGTCAACTTCTCGAAGGTACAGCGAAGGAAATCCTAGGGCTAAAACACGTGTAGATAACCGATATCTCCGATTAAATGTGTGGAGAATCAGGACGGTTGCCCCGAAACAGTTAGGATCTGCTCTTGCTGCGAAGGCGGTGTATCTGCTTCCACCGTGCACAGAAGGCTTCACGAAAGGAAATCTTTATGCTGAGCAGGTCTTTATGCTACCTTCCCGTCACGGGGAGAACGTTTTAATTGGGCAAGACTTCACATCAGTTGGACTGAAAACCATTGGAGGTCAATACTCTTCACAGATGAGTCCAAATTTGCTTTGCAGAGCGATTCTGGGTGTACTTTAATCTAGAAGGAGCAAAGAACATGTTACCATCCCTGCATGTCTCGTGAAAGGGACACTTATGGTGGTCGTAGCGCACTGGTTTAGAGTGGCATATCGTTAGGCGAATACACAGATCTCTATGTAATTCCAAGAGGAACCAATGCTCCACCCAAACATAGGAGACCAAGACATCATTCTATGATGTCCTGGTCCCTTATGTTTGCCCTTATGCTGGTGTCGTAGGAGACACATTTCTCCTAGAAGACGATAACGCTCGTCCTCACCGAGAGAAGCTGGGAGAACAATATTTTCAAGAGGGGACCATTGTCCGTATCGATTGAGCAGCCAGGTCTCCCGACCTTAATCCGATCGATCATGTATGGGGTGCTCTAGGCTTAAGGAGACGTATATTGCTGCCCTTAACTCCCTTTTACAAGACCTGGAGGGGCTTAGACAAACTTTGCTTGAACAATGGTCGATGCTACCTACTGAGCTCCCAGACACCATCAACAGCATGAAACATCACTGTGAGGCCTGTATTGCTGCGAGAAGAGACTACACTCTCTATTGAAATACTTTGGATATTTCATTTTGACACTTTATTATTCACCTGGTTCTTGTAATATGATCATATTTGACAGAATGATGTGTTCCTTACGAAATGTTTTAGGGTCTTTCTATAACTTATGATATGACACAGGTTTTCACCAAAATTTGGCATTTCATTATGCATTTTTTTATTATCGCGATTTTTCCTGTCTTTTTTTTAAATTTACGGAAATCGGAGTACATGGTGTGTACCTCATACTTTGGTGCCGACAACGAGTTTTGACATCCGAATCTATTGAAACAAACGATATTAGAAGTTTCTATCTGTTATCTATTAGTGAAAGAAAATTGTAGTAGAAAATTTTGTAGTAGAAATTTTAGCAGAAAACTTTGTAATAGAATTTTTCTTGTTACACCAATAAATAATGGATAGAAACTTCTAGTTTCGTATATATATTTTATTAAATGGTGTATTTTCACTTTTAATGAAAATCTGTCGCGTGTGACCACATTTCGACTTAGCCGGTTTGACGTACGATGCTACATTTTATTCGACTACAAGGCTTGTGCCATTCACTCCGGTGCCACATCAGCGTTATGACTTCCTAATATGCTTTCCATGTGATTCCGTCATATGTAATGACACTAATCAAGGCATCTTGATATCCGATTCTGCTGTCCATTTGTCTACAGAGTGTGTTGCTCTCAGTTTTATGCTGCACAGTTGTTACGGCATTTCAATATGCTTGTCATGAAAATCTTTCACGTGCACTTACACCCTGAATCAGCCAGCTTGACATCCTATTCTGTTATTCATTTGACTGCGGAGTGTGTACTTCTTACTTCATGTCGCATTACTGTTGTGACATCCAAATCTGCTTTCTATGCTAGTCCTTCACTCGTATTCACATCCCGAATAGGACGGTTTGACATCTGAGTTTGCTTTCTATTTGACAATATAGGGTCTGTTCCCCTCACTTCGATGTCGCTCGGCTATTCTGACGTAGCAATCTGCTTTCTATGCAAATCCTTCACGTGCACTCGCCCCAAAAATGGGCTGGTTTGACATCCGATTCTGATTTTAATTTGATTACGAAGTATGCACCTCTCACTTCCATGTCGCACTGCTGGGTGACATCCTAATGCTTCGTATGATGCTATTCCTTTATGTGCATCCGCACACCGAATAAGTCTGCTTGGCTTCCGTTTCTGCTTTCTGTTTGACCGAAGCGTGTGTATCTTTTACTTCGATGTCTCACTCTTTTTGTGACATCCCAACTTACTTTCTATACTAATCCTTCACGTGTATTCACACCCCGAATGAGTCGACTTGACATCGGATTGTGCAATTCATTTGACTACAGGGTATATTCCTCCGAATTCGATGTCGCGCTAGTGTTGTAACAAGCAAATATTTCCACGCGAATCCTTCACATGCACTGACACCCCGAATCGGCCGGTTTGACTCCTGTTCTGTTATTCATTTTATTATGAAGTGTGTAGCTCTAACTTTGATGTTGCATTATTTTTTTGAGATCCCAGTGTGGTTTCTGTTCAAATCCTTTGCACTCCGGAAGAGCCGATTTGACATCCGAATTCTGGTTTACATTTGACTATAGGGTGTGGATCTCTCACTTCGATGTCGTGCTATTGTTATGACGTCTCAATCTGCTTTCCATGCAAATCCCAAACTTGTACTCACTCCCCGAATCAGCCGATTTAATGTCCTATATTCTATTATTCATTTGATTACGGAGTGTGTATCTCTCGCTTCGATGTCACACCATTGTTGAGACATCCCAATCTACTCTCTACGGGAATCTTTCGCGTGTACTCACACACCGAATGAGATGGTTTGGCACCCGATTCTGCTATTCATTTGACTACAGGGTATGTTCCTCCGAATTCGATGTCGCACTATAGTGTGGTGGCATTTTAATCTTCTTTCCATGCGAATCCTTCACGTGCACTCATACCTCGAATCGGCCGGCCGGTTAAACATCGATTCTGTTTTTCATTTTATTCCTGTGTGTGCACATTTCACATTTGTTGCATTATTGTTTGACATCTAATCTGATTCTTGTGTAAATCCTTCACTTGTACTAACACCCCGGAAGAGCTGGCTTGATATATAATTTTGCTTTCCATTTGACTACAGGGTGTGTTCTTGAAATCGGAGACTACAGTCTTGTGACGATTATACATATGTATATTAAGATAATATAATGTTTGTCACAAATATTTCATTTTTTCAAGTCGACCAAGGTTTCGCTGGATATTGAACTAGCTTCGTCAGGACGAATGGCATGTAAATATTCAAATTGAACATGATATCATAAATGGTGTTTACAGTCACGGGTTGTAGTTAGTTGCTTCACGCGCTTGATAGAAATAGTGAGGATGCCATGTCATTAATCCGTTGCGAAGAATTCTGATATATATGGAAAGCTTTCAAAACATCAAGTTTAATGGTCGAATCTTGCTTGTCAATTAGTTTTGCTTTTTCAAAAAGAAATGTATGGTCCATTTCATAACAGTGTTTAGCCATCGATGACTTCATTGGGTCACAGTTCGAATATAGTTCTTTTTTTTTTTTTTTTTTTTTTTTTTTTTTTGATTGGAGGTTTAACGACCACCGTGAGCAACTCAATGGGCTATAAGCAGTCGCCCGTCCCTAATTTAGGGTCACTGGTTCCAGGGAAGGGAGAGAGCCAGTGCCGTAAGACAAACACAACATCCATGCCTGACCGGGATTCGAACCCGGACCCCTTACGGACGAATGATCAGAGGCCAACGCCTTAGACCACTGCGCCACCGGGGCGGCATATAGTTCTTGTGCTTCTACAATCGAAAACGCAAGGCTCTAGGAGTCTGTCCTATATACGAAGCGCCACATTCACATGGAATTTGATAAATTCCCCATGAGTTTTTGTGACCTAAAGAAGTCATCGATGACTAAACACTGTTACGAAAAGAACCATAAATTTCTCTTTGAAGAAGCAAAACTAATTAACAAGCCAGATTCAACCACCAAACTTGATGTTTTGAAAGCTTTCCATATATATCAAAATTCTTCGCAACGTATTAATGAGATGGCATCCTCACCATTTCTATCAAGCGCATGGAAGCAACTAACCAAAACCCGTGACTGTAAGCACCATTTATGTCATGTACAATTTGAATATTTACGTGTAATTCGTCCTGATGAAGCTAGGGAAACCTTGGTCGACTTTAAAAAATAAAATATTTGTGGCAAACGTTGTATTATCTTAATATACAGGGTGTGTATCTGTTACTTTGATGCCGCACTATTGTTGTAACATCTTAGTTTTTTTCCGCGTAAATATTTCACTTGCACTCACTCGGCGTTACGGCCGGTTTTACACCCGATTCTCTTATTCATTTGATTACGGGGCGTGAACCTCTTACTTCGATATCGCAGTTTTGTTGTGATATCTCAATCTACTTAAGTTAATCTTTCAAAAGTATCCACATGCCGATTCAGTCATTGATTTGGTTACGGAGTGTGTACGCTACGCTGTCGCAATGTTTTTATGACATCACAACATGTTTTTCATGCAAACCTACCATGCATACTCCCACTGATCAAGATGTCTTGATACCCAGACTCTGCATTTGATTTGAGTACACCCTGTACTCAGATCAAATGCAGAGTCTCTTCGATGCCGCACAGTTGTTATCACTTCCCATCTGTTTGTAATGCAAATAAAAACTATATAATAGGCTACGTTTGCCCTAACGCTCTGACGTCATTCATGACTTGCAGCCCCATCTGCTTTTATCCGGTTTCTGAAATCGGTACTAAGCTCACCGGTATCGCATGATACGTAAAATCAAGGAGAAATTCCGGAAAATAAAATAAAGTTGGTAAGACAAACTACTTCATCTGTGGCAATACGCACATGCTCGAACAACTGTCTGCGACGTTTTTTCTGTTACGTAGGTGTTATGTCGTGTTTTATTTTATCTTCTCCGCATCGCAGAGTAATTTCATAAAAAGGAATCAGCGTTATTTTATTTCATAAAAAGGAATAGGCTTCTGTCATGAAAATATTGAATGGGAATATTACGAAAAGTTTGCTGTTGGTGATCCATATTATAGACTGCTCATTAATAATTCCACCGTTTATTATAGTTATGCATTTTATTACGATTCGTGTTACATGACAAGAAAAAATTTCAGCCACAGCTTTTTCAACCATGCATGACACGGGTTACGGACTAGTTACTTATATGCACTCACACATCGACAAAATCCGCATTTCCAGGTGTTCTGCGTTTCATATCAATGAAGGATACACTATCTGCATTCCGCTTTTCAAAGCTGAAATACTTGCGACGTACATTTCTATTTTTAATGGAAAATATTTTCGTCTGTACTTAACGTCGCAGATTTTGTTTGACTCCCCATGTGTTGTTCACAAAAATGTCGCGCATTAGTAATACGAACGTATAGATGTGTGCGCCAGAAAAAAATGTTTCTCTCAACAGAATACCTTCCAATTTGTAGCACGTTTTTTTTTTTTTTTTTTTGATTGGAAGGTTGACGACCACCGTGAGCAACTCAATGGGCTATAAGCAGTCGCCTGTCCGTAATTTAGGGTCACTGGTTCCAGGGAAGGGAGAGAGCCAGAGCCGTAAGACAAACACAACATCCATGCCTCACCGAGATTCGAACTCGGACCCCTTTCGGACGAATGATCAGAGGCCATCGCTGAGACCACTGTGCCACCGAGGCGGCGTAGCGTAGCAAGTTTTCCACCTACTACTAACAGAAAAGAAACGAGGTCATTCCTCTATGGCATGCAAGACGCCATAGCTGCCTGCACATGAATGACTGGACCCAGGGTTTCCCCAAGGGAACATTTTCAAAGCAGTACACTTCCCCCACCGGCTTGTTTTCGTCCCACGGTGTATCGTGGTGCCAACATTTTCCCAGGTAAACGACGCACACTTACCCAGCTGTCCACATGATGCAACAGGAAATGAAATTTATCGGACCAGACGACGTTCTTCCAATCATTCAAAGTCCCGTTTTGATGCTCGCGTGGCCATTGTAAACTCTTCCGACGGTTAACCGAGGTTAGAAAGGACACTCTAAGTAACCTGCTGCTACGGAGTTATTTCCGTCACCATCATTCAAAGTCCCGGCAAATTGCACCACAGTATCCTTTCTGTTGGCTCGTACCATACGGAACAGTCCCGGCAAGTTGCACCGCAGTATCCTTTCTGTTGGCTCGTAGCATACGGAATAGTTCCGTACCATATGGAATAGTCTCGTACCATATGGAATAGTCTCGTAACATACGGAATAGTCTCGTGCCATACGGAAAAGTCGCTTACCATACGGAATAGTCTCGTACCATATGGAATAGTCTCATGCCATACAGAATAGTCCCTTACCATATGGTATAGACTCGTACCATATGGAATAGTCCCTTACCATATGGAATAGACTCGTACCATATGGAATAGTCCCTTACCATATGGAATAGTCTCGTGCCATACGGAATAGTCTCGTGCCATACGGAATAGTCCCTTGCCATAGGGAATAGTCTCGTACCATACGGAAAAGTCGCTTACCATACGGAACAGTCTCGTACCATATGGAATAGTCTCGTACCATATGGTACAGACTCGTACCATATGGAATAGTCTCGTGCCATATGGAATAGTCTCGTACCATACGGAATAGTCTCGTACCATACGGAATAGTCTCGTGCCATACGGAATAGTCTCGTACCATACGGAGTAGTCTCGTACTATATGGAATAGTCTCGTACTATATGGAATAGTCTCGTACTATATGGAATGGTCTCGTACCATACGGAATAGTCTCGTACCGTACGGAATAGCTTTCACTCACCTCTAGCGTCAATGAGCCGTAGTCGGCCACACACCATGCCAACGGTTCGTGGTTTTCCACCTTCCTCGTTAGGCCACTTTTCGTACATACTAGCCACGGCTGACCGTGAGCACCTCACAAACCTTGCCGAGTCGGAAATGCTGCGCTGTCCAAGTCTCCTGTCCATTACAATTTGGCCTTTGTTATACTCCCATAAATCCGCTGTCCTTCCCATCTAAACAACAAGAATCACACCGATTAACAGAGCTCAGTACAGGTGTAATTTATACCATGTCTTTCACATGCGACGTTCTTTACCTTCAATTGCTTCGATTTGCATAACGACGCGCTGGTCATAACGTTTTGGATTTTCGGTGGGTATATAGTACATATTAGGTACATACAGGGGTTCGACAGAATAATGTGAAAACCTAGGAAAAAAAGGTTTTATATACCTAATAGGGTGTGGGACCACCTTTGCATTCAAAACCGCCTGAATCCTCCTTGGAATGGACGCATACAAATCCTGGATGGTGGTTAGTGGGATGTTTCACCATTCTTCATGCAGAAACTGCTCCAATTCCTTGAAAACGCACTAGGAGGAAAACGGGATCTTATTCTGTTTTCCAAAGCAGACCACAGTGGCTCGATGATATTGAAGTCTGGTGATTGGGGAGGCCAAGGGAGGTGTGAAAGTTCGTCCTCATGTTCCCCGAAGCATGATTGCACATTCTGAGCTCTGTTAATTGGGGAGTTATCATCTTGTTAGATGGCATTCCCTTCAGGAAACAATGCCTGAGCCATTGGATAGACTTAGTCGGCCAAAATGGTTTCATACGACCTAACAGTCATCCGTCCCTTTCAAGGTGATCTGCTAAACCCCACGATATGACCGCCTAGAGCATGACAGAACCACCACCATGCTGCACTGCTGGGAGCAGACAGTCTGGGTTGTACGCTTCTGACGGTGTTCTACACACGTAAACACGTCCTACGATGGGGGGTAGTGTGAATGTGGATTCATTCGAGGATATTACACAATACTACCGTCGCTGTTGTGCATTATCAGGGTCAGTAGATGTTTTGCAATAGCAGCTCTGCCGAGAATATCTTGTTTCTGCAGTTCCCAGCGCAATCTTTTCGTTGATACTGTGGTCTGGAGATGCAGATTAAGCTCCTCACTAATTTTCGGCGTCATGGTCTTCTTATTACGGGTAACAATCCTTTTTAATGCCCTCCTGTCTCTATCAATCATGGTCTTTATAATTATATAATATACACATTTACCAAAATCTTGGCAAACTGCACATATCTACACAGTCGAGTCACATTATTGTGAAAACCTCCTACTTTTGACGTCAACAGCTCGTAGCCAATGAAAGAAGGCATGTGTCGTGAGCTGGCTTGGAGGGTACATAAGGTGTGCTGTAGGCAATCTGAAAACATATCACTCGTTGCTGTCATGGATAAAAGGAGCAATTTATCAGATGTGCAAAAAAGGGATGATTATTGGCTTTCGGGCCAAGGGTGGCAGTATTTCTGAAACAACTGTGGTTGAAGTGTATCGTGATTGGAGAAATGGCACCATTGCGAATGAGCGATGTGGAAACGGCTGAGCACCACGTGCCATTGATATGAGAGATGAATGTCGGTTCGCAGGTGCGTGAGGGCCGATCGACACACTAGAGTGGAGCAAAGCACTGGCCGAATGAACCAGAGGGCTACCAGAAGTGTGTCTAAAATGACAGTTCAGCGAACCCTTCTGCGTATGGGGCTCCGATGCAGACGGATGGTCACTACATCTATGCTAACGAAGGTGCGTCGGCAGAAAAGGCTTACATTTGCACTGCAGTATCGGAATTAAACCTCCTCTGGTAGGCAAAGGATTGCCTTCTCCCATGAGTCACGTTTTCTGCTTCACCAAACGGATGGGCGATGGCGTATAAAGCGAGAAACATCGGATAACATACATTCTTCAACCACTTCTGGAAGAACACAAGCTGGTGGAGGTAACGTTATCTTTTGGGGAATATTTTCGTGGCATTTCCTGGACCCACTCATACCTGTGGAAGGCACTATGGGCCAAATTCGTTATGAATTCATCCTTACAGACCATGTACACCCATACATGCTGATTGTCTTCTCTGGGGAGATTGGGATCTTTCAGCACGGCAATGCGACTGTCACACAGGTAAAAATGTCCGAGAGTGGTGTGAAGAGCACGATGAAGATTTGAAAGTGATTCCCTGGCACCCTAATTCTTCAGACTTAAACCCAATTGAGCATCTGTGGGACCACCTCGATCGTGTTGTTCGCTCTATGGATCCTCCACCACGCACTCTCCAGCAGCTGTCAGACGCACTGCAGTTAGCATGGCTCCACATACCTGTGAACACCTTCCAGCACCTTTACTTCCAGTCCGTCTAGCTGCTGTTCCCGCTGCACACGACGGTTACTCTGGATATTAGCTGGTGGTCACAAAAATGTGACTCGACCGTGTGTATACACTCCATAAATTACATGAATTGTAATATTTGGAATTGGGAATATAGATTGGATTTTCTGAACAAATTTTTTAAAAACTGTATTTTAAGGACTTTTCTTGAGAAGAGCATAGAACTTGACATTTTTGTTGGGTGAATTTATGAACTGGTTCATTGAACGAAACTTTTTGAAAACGCGAAAAACAATATCAGACATTTTGTGTAAATATAAAGAATGAATTTTAATTGTTATTTAAATTTAAATTGTGTAAATAATGTCGGAATTAAACTGAATAAAATTGAAAAAACCAATTATGTAAACCTGGGAATAGTGACATTTTTAGGATCCAAATTTGTGAAATTTCACACCAATAATGTGTAAAAAGGTGAGTGTTGGTATGCGGAAATCTCTATGGTAGAGAAATACCAGAAACACTTTAAGCAGATAGTTCAGTCATGGTCGTTTTCCAGCTGCTCTTGTGTTTCGCGGATGAGGTTTTACCACTAAAACAGTATGCTGTCACGACGCTAGACACAGTAGCTCACGATATCTCCACTACCCTAGCGACTGTTGTTACGGAGGCACCAACTACCTATTCACCAACAATTAGCCCTCTTTCGAAGTCCGTTACGTCTCTCATTTCGTCGTCACCCTGAAAAACATTTTGCATCAAGACACTTTAAATGCACATAAACAGGGCTTTGAGGTTCTGAACAAAGCTATTACAACCAAAAAGCGGTGGATACCTTTTCGTATTGCGACGTACTCAGCTGCATTAAAAGTCACGTTTCTGAGCGTGGTGTTCATATTATTCTGTCCAACCCCTGTATATTTACATCTACATATTTTGTAAATTTAATAAATAAGCCAATATTTATACATTAAATTCCCCTTTTTTAGTTATGATGGTTACCTACTGTATGTAATTATGTTCCCAATTATTCGGAATTTTTGATTTTCCGAAGCTACAGTGGGTTCCTATTAGATCGGATAAATAAGGTTTTACTTTATCTCTGAATTTTTCTTGTGTCTTTGTTGTTTAAATATGTAACGCGTAGGGCATTAATGTTATTAACAAGTCAGTTAAATCATGCAATGCAATGATTATTATGACACGCTTTCCAACACACCAGAAATCATTACTCAAGTTATGAGGATAATGGCTGTGGAACCAATTTTACATGAATAAAAGGATAAACCAATTTTACATGAATAAATCTCGCTCCTGTGCCCTGACCTTTGACCCCATTTCGATTACATTCAACAGAACCGGTTCAGTATACCTTCGGAACAACATACTAAAGTTTTGTCACAATAGAAGCATTTTTACTCAAGTTATGAGGATAATGGCTGAGGAATAAATCTCACTCCTGTGTCCTGATCTTTGACCCCATTTCGATGATATTAAACAGAACCGGTTCAGTATACTTCCGGAACAACATACTAAAGTTTTGTCGTAATAGAAGCATTTTTACTCAAGTTATGAGGATAATGGCTGAGGAATAAATCTCACTCGTGTGTCCTGACCTTTGACCCCATTTCGATGATATTCAACAAAACCTGTTCAGTATTCCTCCGGAAACACATGATAAAGTTTTGTTTCAATCGAAGCATTTTTACGTAAGTTATGATGCATAAGGGCAATGGAATGGATCCCGCTCCTATGTCCTGAACTTTGACCCCATTTCGTCCATTTTCAATAGGGTTCGTCTCCAGATAGTCCCCTAACACATCCTAAAATTTCATCGAAAGCGAACCGTTTTTAAGAGATATCGTGCGGACGGACAGACGGACAAAGCTGGAGCATATATTCTTCTTCAACCTATGGTTCGAAAGTGTAAAAAAGGAAGCCGAACTAATATTTTAAGCTTAGAACGACCAAATTTTCTTTGAGTCATAAGCCACTCTTAGAAAATATGCTTGTCTCCTTAAAATGATACATATTAAAACTTTCTTTGGGAGAAACGTTGGAGACGTGCAAAAAAAAAAAATAGCTACCACACACCAGAATGCAACCACTTTCTTAGAGTAAATGTTTTTGTTTTCAGTTTGTTTAATAATTGGAAGGTAAACAAAAAAAAAAGACGCAAATTCTGCGTGGTTTTACAGAAAATGAGTTCATCACGCGCATAATTAGACCATGTAATATGTTGCTTGTTTTCAAATAAACCTTAGAACTTTCTTTCTTTTTAATTTTCCTGTCGCACATTTGCGTACCTCCGTTAGCTTTTTCAACAGCGCTGAAAGTTTCATGCTTTATATTGATCTTTGTCGGGATGTGAGATGCTAATGATGTTTAGTTTCGCTTCCCGTAGACACAACACGGGAGAGGCTGGGCATACAACTCCAGAACCATGTTTTAATAACGTACATATCATCATTTAGTTGAAGGAAATTTAATTTTTCTTTCCTCCTCCGGCTTGATTTTGAAGGAAAGTGACGTATAATGAAGAACATTAGTTATGAAAGTGCTAAAGATGGAAGGCAACATTAAGATAAGTCTTCTTTAGTTCGAGCTTCTGCATAATTTATAACACAGAAAAAACAAAAGTGAAATGTTACGACGTTTTCACACTCAGGGTGGATTTCATGTTCCTCAGCACTGCAAGACTTTGTGAAATTAAAGTTATTTTATGGGTTTGTTGAATTGTTTTCACATAAACTTCACTTCAAAGTATTTAAATCTAAGCTTACCTTTTAGACTCAGTGAATTAACTTCACTTGTAGACTCGGATGAGTTTCAGTCGCTTGTAGCTGAAAATTTTATTTAGTCGTATACACCTAAGAGCCAAAACATTATGATTAGAATGTCTTTATACAAATCGAAGCAACTGCAGGCAAAATGCGGTCATGAAACGGTACGAATAACACCTGATGCTGAACTCTGTTAATCAGAGCTATTCTTGTTCTTCAGACGGGAAAGGCAGCAGACTTTAAGGTATCCCACTACGTTGAAAAGGTCGTTTTAGGCCAAATTTCCCATTTTGTAAAAATGCGTTCATTTTAAAGCCCCATTTTTTAGGATTCCAAAACTGCCTTTGTTTCTTGTCTACGATGAATAGATGCAGAGTTATAGCGATCGGAATTTCTAAACCCAACCTTTCCAGTGTCACTTCCCGTTCGTTTGTCAAACGAACGGGAAGTGACACTAGAAAGGTTAGAAGTAGGAAATAATTAGGTTAGTCTTACTATTTGTACATAAAATTGTAGTAAACAATATTTTGTACAAGGTTTTACGGATATGGCAATACTTTGGATACAATTAGGTGATGCAATTTATGTGTGTGAGGGTGGCAAACATAAACATACAGTGGCGTGCAAAAATTACGGACGAGACGGTTTTTCGAATGTAACGTCGTGCAGAAGTGCTCCACATCGACTCAAATCATACCAAAAGATCCCCAAGATGTACGAATATGGGACAAGTGAGCAAAACCGTCCAAACAAGGAATCCGAAGGATACAAAGGCACTTTATTGAAAAGGTAGCTTCGAGCACAACTGGACAGAAGACAGAAACGTCAATGTGACAGGCGGCTACCAAGAAAAATCCAGTCTTTAGTAGAGAATATGATCACCCCTGACTGCGTTGCAGGATTTACAACGTCTGTCCAGCTGAGGACGAGGTTATCAAGGAGCTGTTGAGGCATCGCGGCCCATTCCTCTTGTAGCGTCAATCGCAGCTACGGAATCGTTGCTGGCGGCTGGTGACGTGCTGCCCAGCGTCTCCCGAGAAGGTCCCACACATGTTCGATTGGATTTAGGTCCGGGGACCTTGCGGGTCAATCTATGCGTTAAATATCTTCACTCTCCAACAGCTCTGCGACATCCACTGTACAGTGAGGTGTAGCGCTGTTGTCCATGAAGAGGAACTCAGGACCCACAGCACCTCTAAACAGACGCGCGTGAGGCAGGAAAACCTAGTTAGGTTGTAGCTATTTACATTTAATGTAGTGAAGAAATTTGTCGAAAATTCACATTAATGCATATAGGAATGAGTGTGTCTTAGCAGTGTTTAGGAACATCACTTACCTATTAGTTCACTGCATTGATAATAGTCATGCGCATATACTGATGCAAAAAATGCCATCACATGTCTGTAGCTTTTTTCGCACATCTTTTGTAAAAAAAGGATCGAGCTTATGTTACCTGTTTGTCCGTCCGTCCATCCGTCTGTAGACACCATATCTCTGTAACTATTAGTCCGATTTGAAAAATTCTTTTTACATTGGGATGCATGAAATATGCAAATGCTGTTTTATTTATTTTATTTTTTTGTTACGATGCACAATTTGGCCGCTAGAGGGCGTAAATGCATATGATGTCGAATTCAAAATACATTTTTATCCCATATATTTGCTTCGAAACATCCGATTGTAAAAATTCTTTTATATTTCCATCCCATTTATGTCGAAGAGTTAATTATAGTTACCTTTTCAAGGTACGCATAGATTTACCGCTACGGGCCGTATAAGTAAATTACGTTTTCCCCGATATCTGTTCTTTTAGAGCTCCGATTTGAAAACTTTTTTCTTCAACGGATATGGCTCCTGATACAAAATCTTTTGCTTATAATTTCTAATTTTTGGTAAAGAATACTTTGGCCACCAGGGGAAGTAAGCGTTAATTTTGCTTCTGATGTATTTGCCATAAAATCTGAGCTTCTAAAATATCGATTTAAAAATTTCTTCCGTGGACAGATGCCACTTACGACGATAAACCATTTCGGAATATTTTCTTCATAAAATATTGCATGGTTTCTCCGCCAGAGGGCGTAGATGTATATCTAATCTTTTGTCGATATCTCTGCTTCTAATGGTCCGATTTGAAAAATTCTTTATTTATTGGATTGAGTTTCAGGTGTGACATGTTTTTTATATAATTTCAAAATTTTCAAGTAATTCATAGACTTTCCGCTAGGAGGCGTAAACGTTAATTGCATCCCCTCCCCCGATATCTCTGCTTCGAAAACTCCGATTTGAAAAAATCTTTCTGTACCGGATACAGCTCCTGATGGAAAATCCTTTGCGTATAATTTCTAATTATGGTAAAAAACGGTTTCGCCACCAGGAGACATAAGTCTTAATTTCCGCTTCTGATGTATTTGCAGCAAAATCTGAGTTTCTAAAATCTCGAATGAAAATAATTCGTTAGTGGACCGATACTACTCGCGTCGACAAACCTTTTAGGAATATTTTTTTCTTAAAAAACTGCATGATTTTTACGCCAGGAGGCGTAGATGTATATCTTATTTTTGTCAATATCTCTACTTTTAAAAGTCCGATTTGAAAAATTCCTTCTTTGTAAGTGTTTGCGATGCGAAATGTTTTTCATATAAATTCAAAATATTCAAGTAAATCATAGACTTTCCGCTAGGGGGCGCAAAGGTAAATTTTGTTTTCTGCGTTATTTCTGCTTCTAAAACTCCGATTTCAGAAAATCTTTCTGTAGCGTATATATCTCCTTATCGGAAATCTTTTGCACATAATTTCTAATTTTTGGTTAAAAATGGTTTGGCCACCAGGGGACATAAGTGTTAATTTCTGTTTCTGATGTATTTGCAGAAAAATCTGACCTCCTGAAAACTCGCCTGAAAATTATTTTCTTGGACCAATACCGCTCACAAAGAAAAACCTTTTGAGAATACCTTCTTTCTAAAATAATTCATGGTTTTCCAGCCAGGAGGCGTAGATGCATATCCTATATTTGTCCATATCTCTGCTTCGAAGAGTCCGATTTGAAAAATTCTTTCTTTGTTTGAGAGCGTTTCCGCTGCGAAACGTTTCTCATATAAATTCAAATTTTTCTTAACGCACAAGTCTGCAACCAGAGGGCGTAAGCTCACGATGTCGTTTACAGCGATATCTGCGGGATTAAGAATCCGATTAAAAAACTTTTCTTCCGTCAGATACTATTGTTTCTCATACCGGCTCCATTGACTTTGAATATCTTTGATAAATTTGCGTCAGAACGGATTCAAAAGACGTGCTCATTACACCCGAAAATTCGGTGTCATGTTTGTTGTTATCTAGAGCGTTTACAGTAAACGACATTTTCCCTTAAATTCTTTTACAAATTTCCCAATTTCTTGAAAATTTATATTGATATCATTTTTTTTCAACGTTTATGTGTTTTTTGGGGGTAAAGCCTTCCTAAAAAAAAATTACCTATTCTTGCATTTAAAAAAAAAAAAAAAGTGCCCCCAACGTGTTTGGATACCTCAAGAAAGTTAAACAAAAGTTTGAACAAAACTTTACGGTCAGGCGACTGGGTCAGAGCATTTCCCAGGCGGCAAGGCTTGTGGAGTGCTCACGGTCAGTCGTGGTTAGTAGCTTCAAAAAGTGGTCCAAGGAGGTAAAAACCACGAACCGCCGGAAAGATGTGAGCCGACCACGGCTCATCGATGCTACAGATAAGAGAAGATTATTCCATATAGAACGAGGCAACAGGAGAGATACTCTAGCGGAACGTGCCGATAGTTTGAATGCTGCTGACAGAAGTAATGTGTCACGACACACAATACATCGAACTTTGCTGAAAAAGATGCCACGCAGCAGCAGGCCACTCCGGATCAGAGATGGAAACGGGTCAACAATTTATTGCGAGTCAAACGGGTCAGGTTATTTTTGAAAAGAAAAAAATATTACGAAGAAAATGTACTGTGGAATTTTGCTCTCGATGATGGTGCTAGCGGAGTGAAAAATGATTTGTCATACAAAAATATTGCCGTCTCTTTCTTAAAGCAAAGAAAATTTCCACCGACCAACGATAGGACGCCGACAGTGGATTCACATATCGTAAAATGGTACTTCCTTTGCATTTGTTTTCAATTCGATCGTCCGGAGCAACATACAGGCAAACGTCTGTCGCCTGCTTCTCTGGTGATTCACTCTCTAACACCCCGCGTGTCACACTGAAAGACTGAGAGTTACTTTTAACATCACATCTTTTGCATTAATCATTCAGAGGTTTCGTTTGACGTGCTAACATCTCCTAACATTTCATGTCGTGTCGAAATTAATACTTTATTTGTTAATATGGGTGAATTTAATATTAAGAAGATTGAAAAAGGCGTCGAGGCCAACAAATACGTGCTTGTTGAAACCAAAAAGGGGAAGAGTGAATGCCGGAAGTTGCTTCACCTCATTAAGAAACCAGAATGTGTTTCACAGCAACACCAACTTTTACAAGCTTGCGTTGAGTTGAAAGTTTTCATAATGTGAATGTATTGCCACATCTAATTAAAAAATGTTGACTGCATCGCCATCAGAATTAAGTGGAATAGCCTTAACAGTACTGCCGAGGGACTTTTGAAAACATGTGTAAAACAGTTAGGTTATGTCTTGCAAATGAAGGACGACAGTTTCAACACTTACTGTAAGCAAGTGAGTAAATTATACGTTTTCCACATAAATTTGTATGATTTCTTTATAACCTACGACCATACAACCTGCGATACACACTGCGCAGAGACTTTTTCAACACCCTGACACAGTGTATACAGTATATATATATATACGATCGAGTCACATTATTGTGACCTTCACTAATATCCAGAGTAACCGTCGTGTGTAGCGCGGACAACAGCGCGACGGGCTGGGAGTGACTCAATAAGATGCTGGAAGGTGTTCACAGGAGCCATGTTGACTGCAGTGTATTTGACAGCTTCTGGAGGGTGCGTGGTGGAGGATCCATAGAGCAAACAACACGATCAAGGTGGTCCTACAGATGCTCAGTTGGGATTAAGTCTGTGGAATTAGAATGCCAGGGAAGTACTTTGAAATCTTCATCGTGCTCTTCCAACCACTGTCAGACATTTCTAGCTGCATGTATGACATCAAATTGTCATGCTGGGAGATCCTATTCGCCCAGAGAAGACAATCAGCATGTATGAGTGATGTGGTTTGCAAGGATGGATTCGTAACGAATTTGGTCTGTAGTGCTTTCTATGGGTATGAGTGGACCCAGAGAATGCCACGAAAACATTTCCCCAGACCATAACGCTGCCTCCACGAGCTGAATTTCTTCCAGCAATGGCTGAAGAGTGTTTGTTCTCCAAAGTTTCTCACCTTATGCGCCAACGTCCATCCGTTCGATGAAGCAGAGAACGTGACTTATCGGAGAAGGTAATCCTTTGCCAATCAGCGGAGGTCCAATTTCGATACTGCCGTGCAAATGTAACCATTTTCTGCCGATGCACCTTCGGTAGCATAGGTGCAAAGACCATCCGTGTGCATCGGATCCCCATACGCAGCAGGGTTTGCTGAACTGTCGTTTGAGACACACTTCCGGTATCCCTCTAGTTCATTCAGTCAGTGAGTTACTCCATTGTAGCGTGTCGATCTGCCCTCCCGCACCTTCGAAGCCGACGTTCATCTCTCACATCAATGGCACGTGGTACTCCGCAGTTTCTTCGTCGCTTATAGATACACTGTAACCATAGCAGCACACGAACAGTTCATCAAACTGCGCTGTTTCATTAATATTGCCACCCTTGGCATGAAAGCCGATATTCATCCCTTTTTTTGTCCGTGTACAGTGATAATGGGGACACGTGCCTTTATTCATTGGCTGCATGCTGTTAACGTCAAAAGTAGGAGGTGGTCACAATAATGTGACCCGAATGTGTGTGTGTATATATATATACAAGGGTTGTCTAAAATAATGGAAACACCTTGAAACAATAGGTGTTACGTACCTTATATGGTGTGGGAGCACCCTTGTCATTTAAAACTGCTTGAATCCTCCTTGGAATGGACGCATACAAGCCTTGGATGGTGGTAAGTGGTATGTTGTACCATTCTTCCTGCAGAAACTGCTCCAATTCCTTGAGCGACGTCGGAGGAGGATAATGGGATCGCACTTTGTTGTCCAACACAGACCACAGGGGCTCAAAGATGTTTAAGTCCGGTGATTGTGCAGGCCAGGGAAGGTATTCAACTTCATCCTCATGTTCCTCAAACCATGATTGAACAGTTCGACTTCTGTCAATCGGCGAATTATCATCTTTAAAGGTGCAATCCCCTGACAGAATTAATGTCTGCGCTATTGAATTCACATGGTCGGCCAAAAGGGTGACATAGTCACCGCTAGTGATCCGTCTGTGTACAGTGATAATGGGGCCTTCTGCAAACCACGAGATTATGGCCTAAACTACTACGAAACCGCCCCCATGCTTCACTGTAGGAAGGTGACAGTCTGGGTTGTAGGCTTCTGCGAGGGTTATCCACACGTAAACCAGTCCTGTGGTGGGGAATAGTGAGAAACTTGATTCATCGGAAAACAAGACATGCTTCCGTTGATCCGCAGTCCACGTTTTATGTTCCTGGCACCAATGTAGTCTCCGTTTCATATTCACCTGTGACACCAGGGGTTTTGTAATCGCAGCTCTGCCGTAAATATTATGCTTATGCAAGAAACCAGGGCTTTTGAATTCGGAGCTCTGCCGTAAATATTGTGCTTATGCAATTCCCTTCGCACGATATGGGTCGACACTGGGTTTTGTAGATTTGCATTAAGCTCAGCAGTCACTTTCGTCGCCGTGGTCTTCCTCCTTGCGGTCACAATCCTCTTTAATGTCTTCCTGTCTCTCTCAGTGAATTTGGGTTTCCCTCCACAGTTGTGTCTCGCAGATGATGTGCCGTGAACATTGTATGCCGTCATGACCTTCGACACGGTACCTCTCGATACCCCCAATACCCGTGCCACTGTGGTTACCGACGCACCAACCAGACGGACTCCTACAATCTGTCCTATTTGGAACTCCGACCGGTCACTCATTGTGCCTTCACCTGGAACGAAATTATGCAAACACCGATTTACAATGCAATCACGCAGACCCTTGAGACCATAAGCAACACTTTTTTTACAAAAAAAAAATGTAGCTACATGTTCGTTGTACTGAAAAAGCAGAACATACCAAAGTCATTATTTTCAGCAAGGTGTTTCCATTTTTTTGGACAATCCCTGTATATATATATATATATATATATATATATATATAATTATGTATAATTATAAATCGAGTTTCGAATATATAGTTCAGGGAGATTTGTCCGGGTCAGGTTCGGGTCGAGACCGGGTGGGTGGAATTATGTGACGTCCGGGTACAAAATTTTTGACCCGTTTCCAACTCTACTCCGAAAGCCCATGATAACATTGATTCACCGTTGAAAGCGCCTGCAATGGAAACGCAAGCATCAAAACTGAACGTTGAATGACTGGAAGAAGGTAGTCTGGTCGTTTCCGTTTGCACCATGTGGATAGACGGCTACGTGTGCGTCGTTTACCTGGGAAAGTGTTGGCACCAGGATGCACCGTAGAATGAGAACAAGCCTGTGGAAGAAGTGTAATGGTTTGGGCAATGATCTGCCAAGAAACCCTGGTTTCAATCATTCAGGTGCAGGAAAGTATGACGTCTACCACCTACCTAAACATCATTGCAAACCAGGTATATCCTTTCATGGCAACGATGTTCCCCTCTAGTAGTGTCTTCTTTCAGCAGATAATGTGCCATACCACACTGCCAGGATTATTCGAGAATGATTCTCGGAAAACGAGGAAGACTTCGAAGTATTTCCCTGGCCTCCGCATTCCCGAAACCTCAATCCAGGCGAGTATCTGTGCTTTATGCTGAAACAGCAAATACGATCTGCAGCGGCTCTGTCACGTAACTTACAAGAGTTAAAAGGATTTGCTTTTAAAGTGTTGATAAAAGATACCAAAAGCCACTATTAGAAATCTTATAGCATCAGTACATCGCCAGTTAAGAGCTATTTCGGCGTCACGTGGAAAACCAATATCATATTAGACAGGTGATCATAATGTTTTGACTCTTCGGTGTATAACATTTCAAAATTCAATGATAACAAAAGGTACTTGTTAGTATCTAAACCACTTTCTTTATTCGTCAATCAAGGACGTCCAAAGTCTATAATTAACAGGTCTTCAATACCAAACAGAAGTCATCACTCTTTCCACGTTTATGAGTGAGTCATCGAAAAATTCTCATTGGCCGCCACCGGGAATCGAACCCAAGTTCTTCCAGTTACGCGTCGGATATGCTTCCACTGCAGCACAATGACCTCGAATTCCTCCAGACTCACATGCACGAACTGCCAAGCCAATTGGCAGATGCTTCGCGGAGCCCCGCACAATGCCTGGAAAGAGCGATGACTTCTGTTTGATGTTCCTAGTCCATGTCAAATGTATGTATTAATTATTCATTCGCCTTCTGATTATTTGTTCAGTTGCTGCTTACCATCTTTGGCGAATCCCCAGCATTGTGCGGGGCACCAAGAAGCAATCTGCCAATTGGTATGGCAGTTAGTGTATGTGAGTCTGGAGGAATTCGAGGCCGCTATGGTGCAGTGTAAGCATATCCGGCGCGTAACTGGAAGACCCTGGGTTCGATTCCCAGTGGCGGCCAATGAGAATTTTTCCGTGACTCACTCATAAGCATTTAAAGAGCGATGACTTTTTTTTTTTTTTTTTTTTTGATTGGAGGTTTAACGACCAACGTGAGCAACTCAATGGGCTATAAGCAGTCGCCCGTCCCTAATTTAGGGTCACTGGTTCCAGGGAAGGGAGAGAACCAGTGCCGTAAAACAAACACAACATCCATGCCTCACCGGGATTCGAACCCGGACCCCGTTCGGACAAATGATCAGAGGCCATCGCTTAGACCACTGCGCCACCGGGGCGGCACGCGATGACTTCTGCTTGATGTTCCTAGTCCACGTCAAATGTCTGTATTAATTAGGTCTTCAATAAACAAATCTTCCAAAATAAGCTAGATTGACTTGGATCAAGGATGCTTACAATATGTGTGACACTTATATCTGTTTGAGCACAATCCATTCACTAAATGCAGTAATCTCTCATATGGACATTACTGATCGAAATCAATCTGCTCTCACAATAAAAAGCGTGCTTACAAGATTCGCTCGCTATCTTCTCGCCTCAACATTGCATATGCATGAATCGCTGAACTAACAAAGCGCATTGAACACTTGAGCTCTTACATCAGAAGTCTTTATCTGCGTTAGTTGCCCTTTGACAGGCTGTCAGGATTGCCAACTTCAAATTCATCGGGTGAAACTTAGTGGGCCGCCCCGGTGGAGCAGTGGTCTAAGCGATGGCTACTGATCATTCGTCCGAAAGGGGTCCGGGTTCGAATCCCGGTGAGGCATGGATGTTGTGTTTGTCTTACGCCACTAACTCTCTCCCTTCCCTGGAACCAATGACCCTAAATTAGGGACGGGCTACTGCTTATAGCCCATTGAGTTGCTCACGGTGGTCGTTAAACCTCCAATAATAAAAAACAAACTTTGTGGTGTTAAGTTTACAAAATACACACAACGAGAAGAAATCAAATTTCCGTAATAACCCAGGATCTCAATAGGAAGGTTAAATTAGAGGCATACGTCACAACTTCTCGTATTCGGAGTACATTGAACTTAGAGCAGTGTAGCAGGGACTTCAGATAGAGGTCTGGGCAAGATTTTTGACACAGCGGCCGTTCATGTTCTGCGTTAAATTACTTTTACAAAATATCGAAAGTGTTCAAAAGAAGATAAATGAACAAACAAATTTGAAAATATTTCTGAGATTATTTCGAACAATTTGGTACTGCAAATCAAGAGGTTGAAGCCCATCAAAAGCAACTCTGAGAGAGCTATAAGTATTCTCTCGTCTCTAATGTGGGGAGTCAGAGCCAAAAGACAAACACACAACCCATGCCTCTACCGGGAATCGAAATATGGCTTACCTCAGACCAAGGTAAGTACAATAGATAGTAGAGGTAGGTCCATAAGCCGGTTGGGCGGTATTGGCTACTCGCTACCATACCCCTGTGACGTCAAAGGTACAAAGCAGCTAAGGACCGAAGTTAAGCGTTTTACAAGCTTTTGAGAAAACACTGTGGGAATAAAACAAACAAGACTTTTTATGGAAAACGCCTAAATAAAATATTTCAGAATAGGCCTACTTTTCACAGCATTAATGGACAGTATCTTTAAATACAAGGCAACAAAATGTATTTCGGTTTCCAAAAAACGTATAAATATATTGAAAAAAATGTCAAAAAATCAAAATTTGCGCTTAGAAACTTTTTAAAGTCTAAAATAAAATCGCAATAAAATTAATTATCTAAGTAGACAGTACTTAAAAAAAAGAAATACTGCCGTTTACTATAAACCATGCAAATACCTTTGCCATTTTTAAAATTAAAGATTAAGAGTTAAAACCCCTATAAAAGTTTGTAAGTTTTGGGTTTGATTTTCAGGTATGTACATGAAATTTATAGCTATTTTCAAACTTTCAGCTGGGCGCTGGGTGTTGAATATTAAAAAAAAATTATTCATTCCTTGAATGCGTAATTCTAGTTACAATAAATAAAATATCAAATGTAGAGTGTTATCGTAAAGATAGCTGAAAAGAGCGAGAAACAAAATCTTTACATTTCGGATAAAAAACAAATTCTGATGTTTATGTAAGATGCTGTATGATATGAATTGTAACATTTAGCAACTGTGCATGTGAAAAATCCTCCAAATACGTGGCGTCGGTGAATAAACAAAGACATCGCTCTTTCCACGTTTAGCAACATACAGCAACCGAAAATTTTTATTCGGCCGCAGCCAGGAAATTGAATCCCGGATCTCTCGATATCTAGCCGAGCGCGTTAGACTTACACCACGGTGGCCAACAATTCACGGCCCCATGTGCGTTTTTCTGTCAGTATCTGACATTATAAATCCGTAAGATGGGCTCGGCTACTGAGACGTCTCCATCTGGTGGGCATCAACGGCACTGGCTATATATTAATTATAGCAGTTAAATCCAAAGTGAAAAATCCTCCAAATAAGTGGCGTCAGTGAATAAACAAAGACATCGCTCTTTCCAAGTTTAGCAACGCACATCAACCGAAAAATTGTTAAAAACTGTGCATGTATTTCTTCATTTTCACAAAAAAATTAAAAAAAAAAATTGCTACATTTTAGGTTACAGAAATGCAAAAAATATAACATTTTGAGTTTGAAGTACATCTCAAGGTGAATTTGTTTTACTTTTATTGAGAACTTTTCGCCCACTGTTTATTTTTGTTTTCATATTTTTCACTTTCGTCATACAATTATAGTAAGGAATTTAATCCTAATGAAAAACACTCAATTTTGCGTAAAGATGTACGATTTTTCCATCTACGTCTGGAAACACCTTTTCGAATTCCAAAGATAAATTGTGACGTTTTGGTGAGATTAGTCCCGGAGTCATGGATTGGAGTCGCTAGGATAAAAATAACGTAAATGAAAAGTTAAGTTAATAGTGTTTATAATTTGAGAAAGTTTTTTTATATACAGGTGGAAATTCTAAATACTTTATTTTGAATATTTGCAGTCGCTCACGTGCTCAGGTCACAAATAATGATTGTATAAATTGTGCAACGCTCCTAGCCATTACTTCCCCACCAGAATTTACTTTGCCCAGCCACTATCTCGGTAATCTGTCTCTCTCTGGGTTCGAATCCACAACTAGGACGTAATGTGCAATAGACAGATAATCAAATAAATTTACAATAACAAATAAACAAATCATACACAATTTACTCTTCTAAACCCTTTTATATCATTCAATAGTTTTAGTACAAATACAAGTCAATTACTTCAGAACATATTAAACTGAATTTAAATTCCAACATACTGCAGATTTTCACCCCGTTTGCTTCATCAAATTTTTTATCACGCAAAACAGGCAATACAATTCCAATAACATTAGATATTTAAACCCCATTAATCATTATTCTGTCATTTCTTGAGACAACATTCAAGATTAAATACCTGAGCACCCCAAAGCACAAGAATATTAATTCTGGGTATGTAAACACTATTAATTTGAAACTCCCAATAGTACAACATGTATCAATAAACACCACATGAAAATAAACCAATTTCAAATAACTTTCAATTATTCTACAACCCTACTTTAAACTCTGCCAGCAACTATTAATTATTCAAAGAAAAAAACTTTTGCACTCACGTACTAGGACTTAATGGTATTCCTCTGACGGACCCGGCCCACGCACACAACAGGCTCAATGAGAAGAAAAGTTTCCACACAAACTCCGTGCTCTCTGGGCATATAAAAAGACGTGACGACTTTCACTGCTTCCGACACCCAAGAACAATCAGGTAGAAACTCCGATTTCTCACAGCATGGAAGGACGCAAAGCAAATTCACTGCTTCCGACACCCAGGAACAATCAGGTAGAAACTCCGAGTTCTCACAGCATGGAAGGACGCAAAGCAACTTCACAGCTTCCGACACCCAGGAACAATCAGGTAGAAACCCCGAGTTTTCACAGCATGGAAGGACGCAAAACAACTTCACTGTTTCCGACACCCAGGAACAATCAGGTAGAAACTCCGAGTTCTCACAGCATGGAAGGACGCAAAGCAACTTCACAGCTTCCGACACCCAGGAACAATCAGGTAGAAACCCCGAGTTTTCACAACATGGAAGGACGCAAAACAACTTCACTGTTTCCGACACCCAGGAACAATCAGGTAGAAACTCCGAGTTCTCACAGCATGGAAGGACGCAAAGCAAATTCACTGCTTCCGACACCCAGGAACAATCAGGTAGAAACTCCGAGTTCTCACAGCATGGAAGGACGCAAAGCAACTTCACTGCTTCCGACACCCAAGAGGAATCAGGTAAACACTCAGAGTTCTCACAGCATGGAAGAACGCAAAGCAACTTCACAGCTTCCGACACCCAGGAGCAATCAGGTAGAAACTCAGAGTTCTCACAGCATGGAAGGCAAAGCAACTTCACTGCTTCCGACACTTAGGAACAATCAGGTAGAAACTCCAAGTTCTCACAGCATGGAAGGACGCAAAGCAACTTCACTGTTTCCGACACCCAGGAACAATCAGGTAGAAACTCTGAGTTCTCACAGCATGGAAGGACGCAAAGCAACTTCACTGTTTCCGACACCCAGGAACAATCAGGTAGAAACTCCGAGTTCTCACAGCATGGAAGGACGCAAAGCAACTTCACTGCTTCCGACACTTAGGAACAATCAGGTAGACACTCCAAGTTCTCACAGCATGGAAGGACGCAAAGCAACTTCACTGTTTCCGACACCCAGGAACAATCAGGTAGAAACTCCGAGTTCTCACAGCATGGAAGGGCGCAAAGCAACTTCACTGCTTCCGACACCCAAGAGGAATCAGGTAAACACTCAGAGTTCTCACAGCATGGAAGAACGCAAAGCAACTTCACAGCTTCCGACACCCAGGAGCAATCAGGTAGAAACTCCGAGTTCTCACAGCATGGAAGGGCGCAAAGCAACTTCACTGCTTCCGACACCCAGGAGCAATCAGGTAGAAACTCTGAGTTCTCACAGCATGGAAGGACGCAAAGCAACTTCACTGCTTCCGACACCCAAGAGGAATCAGGTAAACACTCAGAGTTCTCACAGCATGGAAGAACGCAAAGCAACTTCACAGCTTCCGACACCCAGGAGCAATCAGGTAGAAACTCCGAGTTCTCACAGCATGGAAGGACGCAAAGCAACTTCACTGCTTCCGACACCCAGGAACAATCAGGTAGAAACCCAGAGTTTTCACAGCATGAAAGGACGCAAAACAACTTCACTGTTTCCGACACCCAGGAACAATCGGGTAAAAACTCCGAGTTCTCATAGCATTGTTTTCCAAGAAGAAATCAACCTGCACCTGTGTGCCACACGCAGAGAAAATGTGCAAACGATCCTCCCAAAAAAGAACCAGCAGACGAGAGATAAAAATCACCAATATATAGCGCCAAGAGACCCTGAGTTCCAATCAAGCCACTCCACTACGAGGGGCGTCAGCTCCGTTACATTTTTGCATATAAAAATTTTCTACACATCAAATCCTTAATCATAGCTCAATTTAATAAAGTCCAATATTATATAAATAAAATATACAACAATTTCTTTTACAAATAACACATAAACAATTTATACAATAATAATTTCTGACTTCAGCACGTGAGCGACTACAAATTTTCTAATGACGTGAGCGACTACAGTTATTCTAAATAAAGTATTTAAAATTTCTACCTGTTTATAAAAAAAACTTTCTCAAATTATAAACACTATTAACTTAACTTTACATTTACGTAATTTCTATCCCAGCGACTCCAGGCCATGACTCCGGGACTAATCCCACCAAGACGTCACAATTGTTCATTATGTGTTATTTGTAAAAGAAATTGTTGTATATTTTATTTATATAATTTTGGAATTTATTAAGTTGTGAGTTATGATGAAGGATTTGATGTGTGGAAAATACTTATATGCAAAAATGTACCGGAGCTGAAGCCACTCCTAGTGGAGTGGCTTGATTGGAGCTCAGGGTCTCTTGGCGCTATAAATTGGTGATCTTTATCTCTCGCTTGCTCGTTTGTTTTGTGGTATTGTTTGCACATTTGCTCTGCGTGTGGCACGCAGGTGCAGTTTGAATTCTCTTTGGAAAACTTTGCGGGAAGGCTCGTTGGCTTCAAGTGTTGAAGCGGGACGGTCGAATATCTGCAGGAAGGGAATTACCATGGATGAACTTCTTTGGAGATGAATTGCTATCTCTTTCAAGTTTTCTCTTGATGATGCAAGAGTGTCTTTTCTTGAATCAGCAAAAGCTTTATGCCCTTCCATGACGTAAGAGGCCGGAGTTTCTGCTTAAGTGTTCCTGGGTGTCGGGAGCCGTAAAGTTTGCTTTACGCCCTTCCATGCCGTTAGAACTCGGAGTTTCTGCTTAAGTGTTCATGGGTGTCAGGAGCAGTGAAAGTTTTCGTCACGTCTTTTTTATGCCGAGAGAGTATGGAGTTTCCGTCCAATTATTGCTGAGAGTTATGAGTGGTGGAGGGTTTTCTTCACGCGTGGACGAATGCATTGTGAAAAATTTGGAGTACCGGAATTTTTTTTACATGGAATACTCATCATCCAGTGAGTCACTTGACGTTTTTGTGTGTGAACTTTTCTTCTCATTGAGTCTGTTGTGTGTGTGTGTGTGCCGGGGGTCGTCAGAGGAATACCGTTAAATCCTAGTACGTGAGTACAAGAGTCTTTTTCTTTGTATAATTAATAGTTGCTGGCAGAGTTTAAAGTAGGGTTGTAGGATAATTGAAATTTATTTGAAATTGGTTTATTTTCATGTGGTGGTCATTGATGCATGTTGTACTATTGGGAGTTTAAAATTAATAGTGTTTACATACCGAGAGTTGATTGTCACTCTTGTGCTTTTAGTGTGCTCATACGCTTTAATTAATTTTGAATGTTGTCTAAAGAAATGGCAAGCTAATGATTAATGGGGTTTAAATACCTAATGTTATTAGTATTGTACTGCCTGTCTTGCGTGATAAAAATTGAAGAAGCAAAAGGGGTGAAAATCTGCAGTATGTTAGAATTTGAATTCAATTTAGCAACATGCGTTCTGAAGTAATTGACTTGTGGCTGCACTAAAACTGTTGAATTATATAAAAAGTTTTAGAAGAGTAATTTGTGTATATTTGTTTATTTGTCATTGTAAATTTATTTGAATATCTGTCTACTGCACATTAAGTCCTAGTCGTGAATTCGAACCCAGAGAGAGAGAGAGAGAGATTGATTGATTGATTGATTGATTACCGAGATAGTAGCTGGGCAAAATAAATTCTGGTGGGGAAGTAATGGCTAGGAGCGTTGCAAAATGCTTAACTATACCATGATGTTTCGCAAGTAGTTCTCCGTGGATTTTCAATAAAATACTTCCAAATTTTCGTAGAGTTTCCATGCAAGAACTTGTAGGATATGTATGACTACCTCTGCTGATATGCTTTTTGAAAAAATTCTGCTCAAAGTTTCTTTTGTTCATCAATGCATTTTCAGACTGTAAATTTCGAGCTTTCGAATAATTGAGTTTAGCTTTGCTTTGCCAATACTGAAGTTTCGATCGTAACTCAGAATTTATTTCATTGAACTTTTCTATATATTTTTAATTATGAAAATTCCTTTCCATATTGTTCTATTTCGACTTTCAAACTAAATAATGTTGCGGAATCACGTTCAGCTATGTCGTCAACAGACTGAACTTCCAAATCTGGACTTAATCTTGCATTCTTCGATATAAAATTCTGTATTACGTCTGGCAAAAACTGCTGAGATTTCCTTTTTCCATCACGTTTTGATCTTTCCTGCTTTGTGCTTGAAGCATAACTACCAAATATATTAACGTAAGGAATTACACCTGTTTTCAGGCGACGGCGAGAATTGCAGCCTATTAATACATTTTTTAAATCTCTTTCAAAATCCTCATCATCAAAATCGGCACCGCATATTTTGGCGTTGTCGGCGTTAAATGTATCGTTTCGTCGACATGAGTTAATCCAGGCTTTTCTCAAACTGCCCTTTGGTATTCGATAAAAATTTAAGTTGTAATCTTTTGATCTCTCGCTGTTGTCCCGACAAGCAACAGGGTATCCAGGCATATCTATTAATGCACAACGCAAAAAGAGGGTTTAGAATTGCTAGGTTCGAAAACCTGCACTCGGACCTACCTTCTATAATCTACTTATCTTGACGCCAGACTACTAAGTTAGAAGCATACGCCTTTAACCATCCTGCCAACGGCACGGTAAGAATAAATTCGAGTGTTCAAGAAGAAATATGTGAGGATATGATACGTATTGAAGGAAACAGCCTCGAGTAGTTGAGAATGATTAAGCTTTAGGTGGCCGACGAACTTGAACCGAAAGGCACCTTTCGGTTCAAAACATTTTCTGCGATCCCTAAGCAAAAATGTTCATATTGCTGCCGGGTAATGAAAGCAACGACAAAACAATTCCTTTACCTTACTATCTCAGCAGTACCGAGTCTTTCATTCTCTGCTGCATGAGCCAAGACATGATGGAGAAGGGCTAGTGCCCGTAACACGGACATCATGCCACTGGAGATAAAAAAGTGACCTAAACAACTTTTCTCTACTTTCTCAGGTTCGAAGCGATTGTTATTGCCCTTTCAGTAGCTGATCAGTCAGAAATAATTAATATCAATCATGCTCATAAATGGCCACTTTGAATAATAAAGCTAAGGTGGCAAGCAACACTTTCCGATGCGCAAGTTCACTTATTCTGGCCGAGTTCTGTCAACTTTTTGGACAGCGAATATATTCGTTCGATCTGATTTCAGTCCCGTTTTGTAAACCCCGAAATAATATGGTTAAGCTAAGAAAGGCGGGAAGCGACTTCAAGGGAAGAGGTAACTAACTGTGGCATATCAGAATCATTGTACCTGGTTATAGATGGGATTATCAGAAGTGTTAGTGGGATGAGAGATCTCTGGGTGACAAGCGTCGATAAATTTGCTGAAGGGTATTTTGGCACCAACGAAATTGCTCAAGGGTTGGTTTGCAGATACTAACGAAATTTGGAACGTAGAAAACTGTTTTTTTCAGTGTGTGATGATAATGGACGACCAACTATAGATAGCTGCCTCTGACGAGACGGAACAGGCCGAGAGCGGCACGACAGATGACCATAAGGGTAGAGCTGTGAGATTGGGTAAGGAAATAGATTGCACGAAGAAACTGGGTGTTATGTAAATTGCGAACTAAAATGTGTAAATTGCGAACTAAAATGTGTAAATTGCGAACCAAAATACGACCGTCATTAAAACTCTATATGTAAAGTGCGAACTAAAATGTGTAAATTGCGAACCGAAATCCTACCGTCATTAAAACTCTATATGTAAAGTGCGAACTAAAATGTGTAAATAGCGAACCAAAATCCGACCATCATTAAAATTCTATATGTAAATTGTGAATAACATGTGTAAATTGCGAACCAAAATCTGACCGTCATTAAAACTCTATATGTAAATTGCGAACCAAAAATCCGACCGTCATTAAAACTCTATATGTAAATTGCGAACTAAAACGTGTAAATTGCGAACCAAAATCAGACCGTCATTAAAACTCTATATGTAAATTGCGAACTAAAATGTGTAATTGCTAAAACTAAAATGTGTAATTGCGAACGAAGGCCCATGACCGCTATATGTAAATTCCGAACCGACTTTTCTGAACATCTGCAGGAATTACCTAAGCTAGCTCGTCCGTTTTGATTGGTTTGCTTTAGATATATCTTTTGTTGTCCGACAAGTTTTACGATGGAAGTGACGCGCTTGATCACTGAAAAAGGAAAATATTTGTTAATCGTAGACGCCTACACTTACTGCAAAATAAAGATATTTTCATAAATACAATAAATTAAGTGCAAATGTACATATACTAAATATGGAATATCACCGAAAAAAATTAACATGGCCCCTGCGCAAGGATGACAGACTAGTTTTGTTGATTTCGTAAATAAAATGAATTACGTACAAATGTACATATACTAAATATGGAACATCACAGAGAAAATTAACATGGCCGCTGCGCAAGGATGACAAACTAGTGTTGTTGTTTTCGTAAACACATTGCTTTAAATTGTTTTACATTACAAATTTTGAAGATGACAGTCCGATTTTTGGCGTAAATGTGACAAGGATGGTAAGTCAGATAATATCTGAAAACTTGAAAATTTTCATCGTCCTGGAGCGGGACTCGAACCCGCGTCTCCCAGAAAACGCCCTGGTATGCTAACCACTACACCACCCAGAACGACCAAGTTTCAAGTTTCCGATCAATTTGAATATAACCATCACAGGATTCGCTAGTCAAAGCAACCGGCATTCATGTTTAGCGAATCTGGAGGTTAAGAATCTTATCCCGTGTTTGCCCGGAGAAGCAGATAAATCATGAAAGAAATACGGGATTACGCCATATAATACAAATTTTGAAGATGACAATCCGATTTTTGGCGTAAATGTGACAAGGATGGTAAAGTCAGATAATATCCGAAAACTTGAAAATCTTCATCGTCCTGGAGAAGGGACTCGAACCCGCGTCAGGATTCGACTAGCGAATCCTGTGATGGTTAATTGATCGGAAACTTGAAACTTGGTCGTTCTGGGTGGTGTAGTGGTTAGCATACCCGGGCGTTTTCTGGGAGACGCGGGTTCGAGTCCCGCTCCAGGACGATGAAAATTTTCAAGTTTTCGGATATTATCTGACTTACCATCCTTGTCACATTTACGCCAAAAATCGGATTGTGATCTTCAAAATTTGTATTATATGGCGTAATCCCGTATTTCCTTTATGTTTTACATTGTTTTAATCATTATTTTTTCATACTGGTTTATTTTTTGATATCGTCAGAATGGGCGCAGAAAAGTGGGTTCGCAATTTACACATCGGGTCTAGAAAAGTTGGTTCGCAATTTACCCATATGTGTCTTGGCTCTTAGTTCGCAATTTACGTATCGGGGTTGAGAGCGGTCCGATTTTAGTTCGCAATTTACACACTCCGAAGAAACTGATACAAAGGAATTATCTCCCTTGCGTTCCACTACGAAACGATTAAGTGTAAATAACGTGGGAACAAGTTTTTACCTCTGTTACAAAAAAAGATATATTTCTTTGTGTGAGTATTCCCTGCTGCAATCTGCAATGGGTCCTGCCAGGCCGGAACTATTAAAATGGATCAGAAAGAAGTATCAGAAGAATTTTGGATAGATAAGAAAAACAGTTGTTTTTAAGTTTGAAAGCAATTGATTTTTAAATATTGATTGGCTACAGGCAAAGGATTTTTTTCTAATTTCTTAGAAGACGTATTTAAAAGAAAGCAGCTTTTCAAAGCTGCAGTGCGATTTAAACGAGTAATAAAAATTCAAGTAGTGGAACTGTATCAGAAAAAGAATTCATAAAACCTCCAAAGAACAAAAAAAGTATCCCTAGTTGCTGAGCAGAAGCTGGTTCCCATGCTCCTTATGTCATTATAAATTTAAAGAGAGAAATTAATTCTGTTAGATGGCAATAAATCTACCGAAGGAAATTTATATTTTTTGCATGAATTTCACGAGAACTTACCTGGTGCACTTTCCATTCTCATGAATTCAACACCCCCCCCCCCCCTCCCTTCCTTTAAATTCCGAAGTAGTTCCTTTGCCTCGCTGTATTATGAGTTTGCAGAGTTGCGGTGGTTTCCACATGATGCAAGTGACTATAAATCTTTGCTTTTACAGGAACGGATTATTTTTTCGTGTTTTCCGATAAACATGAGAGTAAATGAAGTCTTTACTAACATTTCTTTCTTTGCTCTTGACGTATTTCATTGCTATGAACATTTCAGAAAGAAAGTAAAATGAATCTTTAATATAATTTCAGTTTTTCTTTCTTGCGAGTGGTAACACTGTACGTGCCTTTATCGCATAATAAACGTCGCTTCTCTTTTCTGATTGTTCGCGTTAGCGGAACGAAAAAAGTAATTGAAAATTGTCAGAAATGTCTTTAGTTTTAATAGAATCTAAGGCAACATTATGGCGTATATACTCTGTAAAGTTTGCTGTTTCTAAAATATCATTCGCCGCCCGGGTGGCGCAGGGGTCTAAGCGATGGCTTCTGATCATTTGTACGAGATGGGACAGAGTTCGAATCCTGTGAGGCATGGATGTTGTGTTTGTCTTACGGCTCTGGCTCTCTCCCTTCCCTGGAACCAGTTGCTCTAAATTAGGGACGGGCGACTGCTTATAGCCCATTGAGTTGCTCACGGTGGTCGTTAAACCTCCAATCAAAAAAATGATCATACACTAAGTGATCACTGAATTATGACCACATACTTAATACTCCATTGATCCTCTATAGCAGCTAACCGACATGGCATCGATTCATTAAATTACGGAAGTAGTTAGGATTTATGTCCAACTAAGCTGTGTGTAATGCGTCCTTCAATGCAGGTATGGGTGATGGTTGGTGTATCCAGACACCTGATATGACGTTCCATAGTGTACCATAAGTGCTCTATGGTATCGGGGGAATTCGGAGGTCAATCGATATGCTGGACGTCTGAACTGTGTTCCTCAAACCATTCCTGCACAACATTGGACCCGTGGCTCGGCGCATTGTCATCTTGGAAGACACCGTCGCCATTCGGGAAAAACTGTAACATTTCTGGGTGTACAGAGTCAGCAAGCAATTTACGATAGTGGACACCAGCCACACGTTGTTCCACATGCACCAGGGGTCCAAGTTCCTGACAGGTAAACATGCCCAAAACCATACAACCGCCTTCACCGGCTTGCACTGTGGTGACCATGTAAGATGGATCGAGTATCTCTTGTTATTTGCGCCAAATACGTACACGAGCATCCACGGAGTGGGGTAAAAAACGCGACGTTTCAGTCTAGCACACTTTTTTCTAATCACCTGACGTCCAACCAGGCGAGTCTTTTGCGCCGATGAACCGTGGGGGGGGGGTCGTTGGGGTCGTCTGCTGTTATAGCCCATACGTGCGAGCTTGCGACGCATGGTCATGGCAGATACTGTTCCGCGTTGACTTCTGTTACTGTAGAAGAGTAACAGTAAACAAACTGTCGAAGAGTAACAGTAAACAAACTGTCGAAGAGAGCTGCAGCTGTTGGTATGTACGAGTCTTTGGACCCGACGCTCCTCTCTCACATCAACCTTTCACTATCCTCTTCAGTTTTGCCTTCGGGTCGTTGTGTGACTGTTTTCACGGAAGTTCCCATACATACGGCGGCTTGCGAACAACCCACCAGTTCAGCCGTTTGGGAAATTGAGGTGGCGCCGTGGTCGAAGCGCTGGCTTATGATCATTTGTCCGTGAAGGGTCTGTGTTCGAATCCCGCTGAGGCCTGGATGTTGTGTTTGTCTTACGGCAATGGCTCTCTCCTTTCCCTGGAACCAGTGACCTGAAATTAGGGACGGGCGACTGCTTATAGACCATTGAGTTGCTCACGGTGGTCGTTAAACCTTCAATAAAAAAAATCGAGGCACTCACTCTCCAAGCTTCCATAATCCGTCCTTTCTCAAAGCCCGATAAATCCTTCCGTTAACCTATCACCCTCCGAATTTTACTACCTGAACTGTAAAAAAAAACCATCTGGAATTCACTTTCCATGATTTCTTTCGTGAATTAACGAAGCATATTTCTGATGCAACCTTTTCTATGAAATAACAGAAAGGAAACCTGAATTTCAAGGATTTTTTGTACAGCAGGCAAATTTTAAATGTTGAGAAACCTTTCCGTAATTCTTTTCTTACATTGACGGTGAATTTCCGTTTTTAGGATGTGTTAAAGGTAAATTTCCGTTCTTTAAGACGTGTTAACGGAAAATCCTAAATGTTTAGAAACCTTTCCGCAGTTGCTTTCTTATTTTGACGGTAAATTTCCGTTCTTAAGATGTGTCAACGGAAAATTTTGAATGTTCAGAAACCTTTCTGCAGTTCCTTTCGTATATTGACGGGAAAACTCCGTTCTCACTTTTTCGTATCCGCATGACGAAAACAGTCTGGTAATAGGACAGATTCGCTGGAATACTCGAGGTTTGATTAACTGTTAAATTTCAGTTGTCTGTCGGAGGACCTGATTTTAAAGCTCTGTACTGGGATCGGATACTGTGAATAGCATATCGCATGAGATTTTTGTTATTGTGGCACAGGATATTTTTTCTTCTCTCCCCCATTTTGTGCACTAACTATTGTATATTGTGTTACCGCAGGAAACCGGGAATTTTATTTATTGTAGAAGTGATTGTACGATGTCTTTGTTTCAATCTGTGTAGTGCTTAACACAACTTTTTTTATAGCTATCAAGAGTAAATTTTATATTTAGAAGTTTTATGAAATAATGCTATAAAACAGTACATTTGACCATTTCTTAAACATAATTGAAAGTTATTATTAGTTGAAAAAAATGCCTTAAGTTCCAGAGCTTCCTATTGCTTCGAAATATCACGTTGATAAAAAAAAAATACTTAATTTGTGATAAGTCCTCCTACCGAAAAAATAAAATTATTACAAAAGTATTGAATATAAAATAATAAACCCCAACAAAAAAATCAAGTGACTAAATCACTTTCATTAATGAAAAAAAAAATCATCATCACGAGATTAGTTTTACCTTGAACGTATGTGCAGTTCTTAAGACTTTCTGGCTCAGTAGTTAAGACACGAGGCTTGTAAGTCAGTCGATTTGAGTTCGATACCCGCCACCGGCGTGGGAGGATTATCCAGCGTAAGGGCTGAAATATTCAGCGTCTTGGATTTAGCGAAATTTCTGTATAAATACGGAAAATCTTGAAACGGACGCTTCTGATATAATGCGTCGCATAAATATAGAGACAGAACAAATTCTCGAATAAAAAAGAAACAACAACGAGCTGAAATGTACATCTCATATTTATAGCAAAAATAGCATAGGACACGCAGCGCTGCACAATACTTTGACGGAAACATAACAATTCCAACACAAAAAACAAGAAAAAATTAAAAATACGCTGTCTGAAAAATATAAAGACTTACTATTTATGAGCACCTCCGGTACGAATAGCTGAGCCGTTGTTCTGAATAACACTGAAAACCCGATTGGGCATGCTGTCCACCAAGTGATGTAAGTGTTCTGGACTGAGTGCGTACCAGCTTCGTTCAATCTGCTCTTTCAATGCCACCACACTTGAGAACTGCAATCCTTTCGCATACACATCACGAGCGAGGATACTCCAGAAGTTCTCATCAATAGGTTTCAGATCTGGACCGAGTGCTGGCCAATCCATTACGGTCACATGATGAGTATTAAACCAGCTTTTCGTTGATGCAGACCGATGGATAGAGGCGTTGTCTTGCTGGAACAGATAATCAACACCCTCTAGAGTTTCGGCAAAGGTAAAAGGTGGCTGCTGAGTATGTCCTGATACGTTTCGAAGTTTTGCCTGCCTTGCAATAAAGCGATATCCGTTGTCCCATTGAACGCAATAGCTCCCCAGACCATCACAGATCCCCCCCCCTCCCTTCCTTTCTGTCTGCTGAAAAAGGTGCGTGGCTCGCGTCGTAAATCCTGCCAATAGCAGTTCCAACCGTCAAGGCCGTTCAGGTTGAACTTTTTCTCATCGGAGAAAATAGTTGTGATCCACTCGTCCGTCCAGTGCATGTGGCTGCTTGCCCATAAAAATCTAGCTTCCTTGTGGCGCTGCGTGAGATGTGGCAGACGGCGCATTTTACGGAGCACAATGTTGCGACTTTCCTTGATTCGTCGATGAACTGTGTCCTTTGAGACGGTGACACAAAAAGTCCGAGAAACTTGACGTCGTGATAACTTTTGGGGTGAAACTAAACGCATGATGGCACGATCATCTCGTTTGGTTGTTATTCGAGGTCTTCCAGGCCGTTTTCTAACGCACCGCTTTTCGATAAAGTCTTATAAATGACTGCCCTACTCCTCCCCATGGCTTTACAAGTTTTCGCTACAGGCATTCCATTTGCTCTCCAGTCTCCAAATCTTCTGCACCTCCTCACCAGAAAGTTGACTGTTGCGTTGCATTTCGGCAAATTAATGTCTGACGGCAGGTCCGCTGTCTTTTGTAGGCTGGACCGAATTACGGCCCATGCGCGTGCGTACAGCATGCTAATTTGTACATCTAATTTGCATGCGGCTACTTTACATAGTTGTCTTTATATTTATGAGACACCTAAAATTACGCTATTTCACTTTGTGGTGTTGTTCTTTTCACACAATCCGGTCATCTCGACGGATCGAAACGTTTGTTGTAGGGTTAAGTCTAATTAGGCACCACTTCAGCTTCCTACCTATATTCGCATTGCGTTAACGGCGCAAAGTAGACTGTCTCTATATTTATGCGACGCACCTTATAAGCGAAAATACTGACTACAGAAAATCTGTGAAAATACGGAAGTTAAAAAAAAACCCGAGAGGTTTTAAAAACTGACGTCGCTAAAAGACTGACACTTACCGGCAACTTTGCTGCACGTTATTTTCAGAAAATTTCCGTGAATTCGCACCACTTATTTCTTACTGTTCTGCTCCACTCACACCACATATATGCTATGTAGGTCGACTAATCGCGCCCTCTTGGAAATCAGATGGTGAACGATCCACTTTTAGTACGGGTGTCCACGATTCAGTGGTAACTCGATGTATATCGTGATTGCCTATTAAAAATACATCTGTATTAAGGAAGAATAAAAAGGAATTTTTTTGTCTTGCTCATTTTAAACGACCATTATCATTTATAATATTTGGTAAACGTAAGTCAGCTTCTGTATTTTCTGTTTACACCCAACAGATACACGACCCTATGACTCGTGGTAGAGACAACGTCTTTACTTTAAATTCTAGGCTCATAACTGAACATGTCTACGTAGAGAAAGAAGGTTGGTTTAGTAGCACTAGAGGAATTCCTAAAACATGTTGATGTTTTATTTAGTGGGAGCATAAGATATAGTAATCCCCCCCCCCTCCCGGCAAAGAAAAAATAATAATAATAAAACAAAACAAATAAACAACAACAAAGAAAAAATGCATTAGAACTCGAGATCTTTTAAATTGTCAAGGGCTTTTCATTGTTTTCAAGAAAAATTCAAATGTACTGCTTCATAGTATTATTTCACAAAACTCCCAAATATAAAATTTACTCTTGATAGCTATTATAGCTACTGTCTTAAAGGGTTCAGATGGTTTTCTCAGGAATGGTAGACAGCAAACTGCAGAAAAAAAGTTTTAAAGGAAAAAGTTTTAAAAAGGTTTTCTCTAGGAAGATAGTGCTGTCTACCTTCCTTGAGAAAGTTGTCTTGTTGATGTGCGAAAGCTTGGAAACTTTGATTTTTATTTACGCCAATAAATTCGGATCCCTAGTATAGTTATAGTATCTTATGTATAGTTGGCGTAAAGTTCCTTGTGTTATTATCATACAATCAATTTAATTGTTTATCAAACTTGAAGTATTCCCGTTAATCTCTTCTATTACCGGGAAATTTTCATCCTAGAGATAAAGAAAACTTGAGAACATATAAGAAAGGTGAAAATCCTCTAAATACGTCGCGTATTTAGAGGATTTTCACCTTTCTTATATTAAAGAGCGATGTATTTATTTATAAGAAAGGTATTGCGGAAAAATTTCTGAAAATTCAGAATTTTCCGTTAACACCTATTAGAAACTGAAGTTTACTGTGAGTATAAGAAAGAAAGTGCGAAAATATTTCTGAAAATTCAGAATTTTCCTAGCGTCCGAAAAATCCGTGAAATTCAGGGTTTTTCTTTTCATTTCACTGAAAAGGTTGTATCAGAAATATGGTTTAAGTTAACGAAAGGCATCCCGGAAAATGGTTCGGGAATTTCAGAAATTTTTTTGCTGTGTAGGGAAAAATTTAAACGCAAATATGATATTGCTACCTTGTGGGGAGCTCTCGTGAACAGCTCTTAGTTTGGTGCTGACTTTCTTTTTCTTTTTTTTTTTTTTTTTGATCAAAGCTCATAATTTTTGTAGTTTTTCTGATGAGTTTGCAAGCGTTTGCTTTCGACTGAGAGTCATGGCTGAAATCTCTTTTTAAGAACAGCAAAGGTACTCCGTTAATCTGGTTTTAGACTGCTGCCTGCAGGGAACAGGGACGGATTCAAACTCTCACTATCAAAGCATAAGCTGTTCGTTTTCCTGAGAAACGATTCCAATACTGCCTGCCGTTGCTATCTCAATCTCTCCTGTAAGTAGCTTATCCTTTGCTGAGGAAAAAATTGCGGAATTGACATTTTGACCCACACTCTTTTTCGTTTCTTCCAACGTAATGTTCCGCTCCTCGAAACACTTTTTTCTTTTTGATGTTTTTGAATACCGCACAAAAATATCCTTGAACAGAGACCATGCCTACCGGTTTTGAATCCTTTTTCTTAAAATCACTTGTCGTTATAAATCAACCATTTCTTTTTTGTCTGTGTTTGCGATGGGTTCTTAGATTATAACATTTACTCAAAATAAATAAAATGCATTCAGTAATACGAAACAACGTAAAACTACGAAACCGGTTACTGAATTAGAAACCCTTATGCAGATGAACGTAAACGTCACTTACGTAGCGTAAATGCAAAATATACATGGTCACGTGCATTACCACGTGATTTAGGCAATTATTTAAGACTGCTGCGCGAGAATCGTCAGCAGTGTTGGTCACAATGGAAAAAACAAAGGATATTTCACTTAATGCAAAGTATTACCGTCTTTTGCATGATCTGAAATAGCGATGCGTAAATACGAATTAAAGCGAACTTACATGATCATTTTAAAATACTATTTATTTCTAAAAAATCGTTAAAATACCATGAAGTCAAGAGCATAAGATCTTTTGGACGCACAACGGTGTCTATCCTCAGATGCGTCTGTGCACTACAAATGGAGAAGCGTAAATTAGTACGATATGTAAACAGGTTGTGGTTAAGAGAGGGTATGACGTTTGCCATCCGTCAATGCGCGTGAGCTAAAAAGTTCATCGATTACATTGTATGAATCTTGTTCATCTTCAACGTTGGTCGACAGGAGCATTTTTCACTTTAAATGAATGTAGCTTGGTTGATCATCATCAGATGATGATCAACATCTGAACATCAACCAAGCTGCATTCCTTTACCGTGGCAAATACTCATATCGACCAACGTTGAAGATGAAGAAGATTAAATTCGGCATTTATGCAATATAATCGGTAATTACCAACTAACATGAACTGTTTTAGCGCACGCGCATTGACGAATGCCAGACGTCACGCCCTCTCTTAAGCTCAACCTGTATATAGTATATCGTACTAATTTACGTTTCTCCATTTGTAGTGCACGGGCCTCATCTGAGGATGGACACCGTTATGGGTCCAAAAGATCTTATGCTCTTGACTTCATGATATTTTAACGATTTTTTAGGAATAAAGTCTTTTAAAATTATCATCGAAGTTGGCTTTAATTTGTATTTATACATCGCTATTTCAGATCGTGCAAAACACGGTAATACTTTGCAATAAGTGACTTCTATGTGGCACACACACATATGATTTATCGACAAAGGATCTTTCGCATTTCGAAAAAGTGCTTATTGTGGGCTCCCGTCTGGCTGGAGCGACGATTTCGAAAACGACAGAGCTGACTGGCTTTTGAAAGGTGAGATATCCCATGGATATCTCACCTTTTTTTCGGTGGAAAAATAACGCACATTACTTGTCTAAGAACCGTAACTATTGCTGGACGACATTCTGTCAGAAACGATATCGCCGTCGTCTGAGAAGACCTGCACGGAGAAACAGGACTTCCTGTGTGTAGCAATTGACAAAAGCATTCAATGGAGGCAGTTCCCGACACATACCTCAGCGAACAATTCGCACAGAACTAAAGAGGATCGGTATTTGCAGTCTCATGTCAATACAGAAACTACTTATTTCTGCGAAGAACCGGAAATTTCGTCTGCAGTGATGTCGGAAACACCGTGACTGGACGACTGCAAAAAAGTCATGTAGTCCGGCATATCGCTGCATACCTTGTTATATACCGACAGTAGGCAGAGAGTTTGGCGCGAGCCCCAATAAGCAATGGATCCAGCTTGTCTTGTAAACACAACTTAATGTTATGGAGGTGGTGTCATGGTATGGGTCACGTTCTGATGGTACGGAACGGGCCCTCCGACATTGCTGGGAAGTCGGATGTTCTCCAAGGATTGTCTGATTGTGCCGGTCAGTTTCATCTTGCAGCGTTGACTTTTTATCTAGCAGGTGTCTGTTGTTTCTTGGGTAAAGATGCTATCTATCGTGTAAGATGCGCTCAGCAATAGTTCAGAGAGCGTGTGAGCGACTTCCATCATCTTCCGTGGTCACCACAAAGGCTAGATCTGAACTTTACTAAGAATGTGTGGGGCACGGTAAAAAAACCGGAACCGGGAGCAAAGTTCTCTTCTGTCAAATCTGAGCCAATTAAAGGACTGTCTGTTGAACGCTTGGTATGCTGTTGACGTGGATGCACTCAAACACCTTGTGGAATCTATGTCAAACCACCTACGTTGTGTGTTTCGGGCTAAACGAGTTCAAACTCTGTATTGAATGAAAGTTTCTAATTCAGTGGCCGGTGTATGTAGTGTAATTAAATTATTGCGCGAGATTCTCGGATTATCATGATCGTCAGAACGAACAGCACAGTCAAATTTCCAACGCTTTCCGATGGTTCAATATATAGCTGATGCTGTTATTTTTCAGGATTAGTTCTCAACATCGCTGATTGACTGTCAGAATTTACTCAGTGGGCACCCAGGATTTTGACAAGGGGAGGGGGTGTACAGAATATATGTTCTTGTAGAAAAAAAAATATGTGCGGGCGCGCCCGCACCTGTTTTTGATAAACATCTAGCTAACCGTTGGAGATAGATTTGAAATTTTGTGGATGGTTTTTACGGACTGCACATAACTGTCACTCAATGTTTGCATTTTGTGTGTCTGTTCGTCCTTCCGTCTATCCTATGTTTTCGATGAATTTCTAGAGATGAGTTTGTTACGAAAAAAATAAATAAATCTGGATAGCCATTAGGAACCGGAAGTAACTCTGGGCGAAGGATCAGAGGTTACCGCAGCCTTCAGCAAGGTCACAGGCTCTTTTACCGAGCAGATGTATCAATAGTGTTACACGTCCCCTATCGCCTACCGTCCCCCTGACCGATTAAAGCAACATCATAACTAAGATACCACGAAAGTCACTAGCCCACTCCCACATCTCCCCGTAGACGCAGAACACTCAGATCCTAGCTGAAACTCATGTTTTCCCAGGAAGAACTCCTCCCAAGGACTGAAAGAATAAACATGCTTTAACTATTTTTTCTTAATTTAAAGAACACGTCTTGCGTGTGCATGCAATATAGTATGTATGAATTAACTATGTATTATTTTTGTAATAGCGCAATATCTTAAGGCCATTGCTATTATTTGGGGGGGGTGCGGACACTTTGGACCCCCTCCGTCGGTGCGCCACTGAATTTACTCATCCACTAGCTGATTATATTCTCTTTAGTCTCGTTCGGTTTATGGTGCCAATCAAAATATTCTCGCGGGGTGCGTCGTTTTTTGAGACATGATTAAAATAAGCAGTCAATTAACATCTTGGTCAGAAATTTATTCGTTACTAAGAAATTTATAATGTGACATAACACACACGCACACACACGCACACACATCGAAGAGCCAGAGCCTAAACATTATGATCAACGGTCTAATACGATGTTGGCCCTCCAAGTGCCGCCGCCCCCCAAAAAACAGCTGTTACACGGCGAGTCAACGATACTGCAAGATTACTAAAGGTGTCTGGTGGTATCTGGTACCAAAACGTTACCAGCAGATCCTTTAAGGCTTGTAAGTCACGCGGTTGAGTCGCCGCAGATCGGATTTGTTGTTCCAACACAAACCACAGATGCTCAATTGGATTGATGTCTGGGGAATTTGAAGGCCAAAGAATTCCTGGAAGTCTTCCTCATGTTCCACGAACCATTCTCGAACACTCCGAGCCGTGTGGCATGACGCACTATTCTATTCCACGAACCATTCTCGAACAATCCGGGCCGTGTGGCATGGCGCACTATTCTATTCCACGAACCATTCTCGAACAATCCGAGCCGTGTGGCATGGCGCACTATTCTATTCCACGAACCATTCTCGAACAATCCGGGCCGTGTGGCATGGCGCACTATTCTATTCCACGAACCATTCTCGAACAATCCGAGCCGTGTGGCATGTCTCACTATTCTACTGAAAGAAGGCACTACCAGAGAGGATCACCGTTGCCATGAAATGATGTACCTGCCCTGCAGTGATGTTTAGATAGGTGACAAACGTCATAGTTTCCTGCACGTGAATGGTTGCCAAGAGTTTCCCAGAAGAACATTGCCCAATGCATCAAACTTCCTCTACGAACTTATTTTCGTCCCATGGGGAATCCTAGTGACAAAAATTTCCCAAGTAAATGACGCACACGTTTCTTGCCTTCCACATGGTGCAAGAGAAAACGAGATTAATCGGACCAGACGACCTTCATCCGTCACTCAAGATCTAGTTGTGATGCTGCTCACGTGTGTATTGTAGGCGCTTTCGACTGTTAACCGAAGTTAGCATGGTCACTCGGTGTGGACTGCGATTACGCAGCCCCATCTTCAGCAGGGTTCGATGTACTGTGTGTTGTGACACGTTACCCCCGTCACCGCCTTTCAAATTATCGGTGAGTTGAGTCACACTATATCTTATTTTGGTTCGTACCATACGCGATAGATTTCGTTTAAGTCGTCCGGCCATTAAGATTTGGCATTTGTGAAACTCGCTTATGTCTGCTGTCTTTCTCATCTGAAGAACAAGAATGACACTGATTAACAGAGACCAGTACAGCTGTTACTCGTATTTATACCATTTAGTGCCTTTAACACGCCCCGTCGTTTACCTGCAGTTGCTTCGATTTGCATAAAGACGTGCTAGTCATAATATTTTGGCTGTTCGGTGTATACATATACAGGATGTTCCCAAATTTGTGTGACAAACAAAGAGGGGTGATACTACACATAAAGATGAATAACTTTTCCAATGGAACGTAGGGTGGCACTCCGCTCCTAGTGCCCGAAAAACGTTAAGTTCCGTGTCCACGTTGATCCTCCAACAGTGAAAAAAAAACACAACTTACCTAAATTATGGGTTGCACACTTGCGTTGATGAACGTAGAAGCAGAGCAGGACTCGAATGAGGTGCTCGAAGTGGTACCGGAGGGAGTCGTTGCACAGCCCACACCGACGGATGAAAGATTGTCGCACTCTCTCATAGACTCCCGGTGTGGTGTTGATCTGTTCCGCAGCGACAACAATTTTCGCGAAGAAATTTTCCGGCTACTCCACAGGCGTCTCATACACCAGTGTTTTCAGGTGTCCTCAGAAGAAGAATTCCAGCTGTTTCAGGTCCGGAGAGCGTGGAGGCTAAGCTACCGGTCCGCCCCGTCCAATCCACCTGCCGGGATACCGGGATAAGTCGCACTCAGGAAGTCCCGGACCGCGGTGAAAAAATAGGCAGGGGCCCCATCATACATGAACCACATGTCTCTCCGAGCATTGCGCGGAACACTCTGCAACAAGCCGGGAAGCACTTGCTCCAGAAACACACGGTACACGGCGCCGGTCAGACGTTCTGGCAAGATGTACGGTCTTAGCAGACAATCACCAAGGATACGTGCCCAGATGTTGACGGCAAACCTCTGCTGGTGGTGGCTAGTGGCGGAGGCGTGCGGATTATGTCAGCCGAAATGTGCTGGTTGTGATAGTTGAAAATGCCCTCCCGCGTAAACATCTCCTCATCACTGAATAACACCAAGGCGGGAAAGTGTGGATTAGCAGTGTTCATCTGGAGCAACTATACCTGACGAACTGTACCCGCCGGGGAGATTCATCTCCGGCCAAAGCTTGCACGTGGAAGGGATGCATCCGCTGCTAATGCAGAATTTTCTACACCGCACTATGAGGAACACTCATTTCCACTGCTACTGCTCGCGTACTTGTGGACGGGGCTGCTGCAAATCGTTGCAAGACAAACGTACTCTTCCATTTCCGGTGTCCGCACAGACCACTGACGCCCCGCATCACACCTGGATATCTTGAACGAGTCAGTCTGCCGCAGGCGTCGATCAACTCTGGCGAATGTAGCATGATGAGGCATACGACGATTCGGGAATCGCTCACGGTACATCTTCGCTACAGCACGTCCATTGCCTCGTGCTCGGCCATACATCACATGCATATCCGCCAATTCCTCGTATGAGTAGTCCCCCATGTCGTGCACGACTGCAGTGTTGCATTCAGAGATTTTTTTCCGGGGGAGCAACTACAAATTTCGAGGGGGGGCTAAAACCCCTCCTTTGCGATATAAGAGCATTATATGTACTGTATATATAAGGGTTGATTATATACATATAATCACAATTTTGGTATTTATATATTAATTATACACATAAAATTTTAAATAGAGTACAAAAATGTTCTTATGCTCTTATATCGCAAATGCAGATTATAAGAAATCTAAAAATACAAGTGATTAAAAAGGTAAACATGTTATACCTTTGCTATAATTCAGTAATGGACTACGGATTTCAACATGGGGTGGTGTAAAATATTGAGGACGCTAGTAAAGGCAAGACTGTGCTGGAGAAAATCCCCTCAAGACATTAGGAGTGGTAAAAATGTCTTCGCCTTACTACAAGCGTGTTTCTGATTATTAAGGAATCATTACAGAGTTACCTGAAAACGTATGGGGTAAGCTGTTCCCCTGCGATTTGGTTTCAGCCCCTTTAGATTATTTAGATTAGCAAATAGTAGTCAAAAACTAACTAACCGTTTTGATGCAATTTTGATGCGCCTCGATTTTTTCTTGTCATAGAGTGTAAACCACCACCGCCACAAAATAAATTACCTTATTATGGAACAATTTCTAATAATTTGATATTGTTAAAAATTAGGTAACAAATATTTTGTTGTATTGAAAGCATTTAACGTCACGTTAGCTACATTAAGGCTTAACCGTAAACATGGAAAGTGGGCATCCAGAAGACTGAAATAAAACTGAATGCCAGCTTCCAAAATATGATGATGTATTGCTTTGCAAACATCTGTTCTGTGTAGAAGTAGGTTTTTATTGCGGAAGTAGTCCGAGTCATCAGTGCTTGAAAAATTGCCCGTTTAGCGAAGATTGTTTAATATTTTGTTGAAGGATGATAGAAATTTCAGATTGAAGTCCATGTGGACGTTTTATTTTATTATTATGATATTTTCCCTCATTTTCTTAATTTTTAAAAATTAATTTCTCTAAATATTCAATTATAAAAGAACCCAATTCCACTAAATATAAGGGTAGATCGCCCAAAAATCTACGGGGGATTCATAGATTGGGAGGGGGGCTAAGCACCCCCGAGAAGATGCCTGAATACATCATTGCCTCCTCTACGTCCGACCGACGTATACCGCAGTGGGATAACTCTAATTTCGGTGAATCCGTTCCCATGAACCCGTTTCGTATATCCCAGTGCATGCTGGTCGTGAGCCCTGGGTCGTGACGCTCGTTGCGTCATGCACAGTCAGCCAGGACACACCGGGCGTCTACGAGAGACTGCAACAGTCCTTCATCCGTCGGTGTGGGCTGTTGCACGACCCCTCGGGCGCCACTTCGAGCACCTCCTTCTTGTCCTGCTCTGCTTCTACGTGCATCAACGCAAGTGTGCAGTCGATAATTTAGGTAAGTTGTGTTTTTTCACTGTTGGAGGATCAACGTTGGCATGGAACTTAACGTTTTTCGGGCACTAGGAGCGGAGTGCCACCCTAAGTTCCTTTGCAAAAGTTATTCATCTTTATGTGTATTATCACCCCTCTTTGTTTGTCGCACGAATTTGGGAACACCCTGTATTTTATAGTCACTTTGCAAGGCCCTTTAGAGATGCAAGGCAAGATCAAGGAACTTACTTACAGGATTAAAGACGTGAACTTTAAAATGAACTTACAGAAAGCAAAACTGATGAATAATACTTTTATAAGAACTGAAGATTTAGCGGTTGATTAGGCAGACATACGAGTAATTGTTGACTATATACTGTAAGCATTATACCTTCGAGTTGCTGATTACGTAGTCATATTTGCAAGGACCCCTCAAGGATGTAGAGTATGTTCCAGGATCCTGCTGACAAGAGTAAAGAAGTGGGCTTAAAATTGAACTTATATATGACGGCAGGAATTCGTATTCAAGATTTGAAATAAGTTCATTTTTGAAGACCACTTATATTTTAAAGCAATCTTATGTATGCATATGGAAAAGACACATCGAAACAGGTAAACCCAACGTTATGGAGAAAAGGAGCATGGGACTTGCAGCCTTACCCTCCTTCAAATATGTTAAAGGGAGGCAATTTCCATTACAAAACAAGTTTTTCTTACTTCTACTTAGAGAGGACAGTAGAAACTACTAATTTATTTGCATGTATTATGAACGAAACATATTTTGTAACTTTCCTCTATGGGTGAGAAGAGTGTCGCAGATTTTTCTGACGTAAATCAGGTTACCTGAAAAAAGTTACTTATAGATCGGATCATCGCAATTTTGATTTTAGTGTTTGGACTCCATACTTAGGGGTCTCTCACCGGCGGATCACCAAAGAATTCGAACTCTGTTTAGATACGAGGTGTGATCTAAAAGTATCGAGATTGGTTGCATACGCTCGGAATCACGTGACACAGTAGGATGCGGTTTGGCACAGGTTGATCTGGGAACCTACTACGCATGTGCTGTGTGTCATGTCCCCCCTAGTCGCCCGATTTTTTAAGTAGCGCTTTGTTGTTACGCGTGTGAGGTTACGTGTGTGAGGCTGCTAGTCGCATTTGTTAGTTCGGAAAAAATTGATCAAAGAATTTGCATCAGATTTTGTCAAAATTTGGCGAAACATGTAAAGATACATACCTAAAGTTACAGAAAGTCCATGGAAGGATTAAATGACACACACACAAACACACACACACACACACACACACACACACACACACACACACACACACACACACACACACACACACACACACACAATTTTATGAGTGGTATAAACGTCTTAAGAATGGTCGTGAAGGTGTTGAGAGTGATGAACAGCCTAGGAGGCCGGCAACCAACAAAAGTGAAAACAATATCGAACTTATTCAAATAGATGTACTGGAAAATCGCCGAATCGCTATTCATCACCAGTTATCTGAAGAGTTCAGTATTAGTTTGGGTTCAGTTCAATCGATTCTTACGGACGATTTTCAATGAGACGCGCCTCAGCGAAATTTGTGCCCAAATTGCTGTCAGGTGAGCGAAAACAGGCACATGCTCCAACTGCAGTGACTTGCTTGAGTGCATCGAAAACGACGAAAACTGTTTTCAAAACTATCATAACTGGTAATGAATCGTGGTTTTATAGGTGTGACCCAAAATTTAAGGCCCAGTCTTCACGATGGAAGACTCTAAACTCTGATAGACCCAAAAAGCACGACAGAGCCGTGGCTATGTCAAGATAATGCTGGCTGTTTTTCTTTAAAACATGAGGGAATTGTGCATCATGAATACGCTCCATCAGACAAGACAATCAACAAGGATTACCACTGTGAAGCTTTACGGAGTTTGAGATGCGCAGTTTGTCGCAAAAGGCCGGCATTGCATGAGAAGGGCGAACAGCAACTTGACCATGACATCGCGCCATCCCATTCATCGCAACTTGTGCAGCGGTTTCTTTCTAAGCACAGCATTGCACAGGCCCGACAGCCACCTTTTTCGTGAGAACTCGTTCCTTGCGATGTTTTTCTCTTCCCCAAAATCAACTACTACTTTAAAGGGAAGAGATTTCAAGATATTGAGGATATACAGCAGAATGTGACGAAGCAGCTCTTCTCTATTTCAGAAGATGACTTGAAAAACTGCTTCGAGTTGTTGAAACTGTGCTGGGCTAATTGTGTGGCTTCGGAATGGGGCTACTTGCAGTCTAGATACTTTTGATCACATCTTGTACATTCCATTTCTTCGTTAGATTCCCCTTTCTTCACAAGTCACTCTACAGCGCATAATTTTGGAGCGGAATCAGGGTTCGGTGTCACTTCAGTATGCTTTTGATGAACGCCTCACTACTTAGCTCCAGTTATTCTATTTTGGACACGAAACAAAGGAAATTCCCGGCGTTTTTTAGAACCTGCCTTTTTCAAGCGCTGAAAGCTTATTTATCTTTGTCGGATGTGCTTCTCGATATTTCTAAAACGTAGCATTTTTTATGTTTACAGTATATGCTACGTACACACATTGACAGTTAAGAACCGAGTTACTTCGCACACCTTCTTTCCGAAGCACCTGTTTATTCAAATTCTAAAAAAAATACAAGATTGATGTGAGTGATCCTGAAGAAATGACTCGTCCTCCGTTTCCCCTCTTGCCATTAACATAGACAATGCTGTGAAGCGTGCTTTTGTCTTCATACCTTTCATTTTCTCTTCTTCCTTTCTTTTTCCTTTTTTTTTTGTCTTCGAGCGGTGCTGATTCGCACTCTCTGTATCCACCTCTGGTAAATGTGTTGTCTTTTGGCAAGGGCTGATGCATAATGCAAGAGTAACAAGATTCCGAATCACGTCCAGATGATTTTTCGTGCCAGCTAGACAGCAATTTGCGCCAAACTTGATGGTAGCACGTACATCCCCTTAATTTTTATAGCAAAGGTGTAACATTTGTTTCACTGGTTATTAATTCTGATATCCTACTCTGTGTTACCCGGTTCGTAGAAACGCAAATAGTTGGCATCATAAGTGGAAAGTTTTCTTATCTACTGAAACAATTGCAAATATTTTTTTTTTTTTTTTTTTTTTTTTTGGAGAAGCATGAGAAACTCTTAGCGATTCCTTTTAAATTTAAGTCATTTAATGTATAAAGGACTAAAAATTATATTTTGATCTGGATTTAGCATGTTAAATACTCTTTTGTAGTGCACATGCTTCACCATACGAAAAAAATAACATTTCAGTGGTTGGTCGGGAAAAAACATTTCACTCTTCGTTTTCTAGAAAAAAGGTTGACCTTACATTCATTACTAATTACTTTTATCAATTTACAGAGGATAGTCACACATTTTTAGAATTAGTTTGCAACAATATAATTAATGTTTAAAATAAAAATATTTCTTTCTTAAATATTTTATCTGATAGCCCTGAACTTTGAACCTACGTCTAGATTTCTAAGATAACAGGGCATTTCTTAAAATTGGTAGTGGTATTTATTCCACTCCTCTTCCATTGCTTTCCATAGTCCAATCGTTGTTTTACGTCTGCGTTTAGAAAGCTCTCTTTTTTTTCCGGCACAATAGTCCATTTGTGACTCATCAATGGACTATTTATTGTGCATTTGTACTGCCAAGAAAAATGGGTATCAAGTCTTATATCTTTTGTTCACATTCCTTCAGGGGATTCTGCAGGAATATGAGCAAAAGGTATAGACTTGATACCCGTCCCTTTCTTTTCAAGAAACGGAGTTGTTGATTTGGATGTATGACTGGTACTCTTATCCTGATGGAATTCTACTCCTTGAAGGCTCTGTGGATGGATTGCCTCTTTAAATATAGGAGTTAGAACATTATTTTGGTAATATGTAGAATTGAGTGTAAGGCTCTTTTCAACTTTCCTTAACTTTAATTACCCATTGTTCGAGAAAGCAGAAATAATCATGAATCCCTTACTGAAACTTTATTTGGATTCGTGGAACTAAGTTCGTAAGTCTCTTATACCGAAATAAATTTCTCTGTCATTTTTGTCCACGCCGGGAATCAAACCCGGGTCCCCTGATTCCGAAATAAGTCGCTCTCCCAACTGAGCTACGCGGACGTATGTTCTCGCTTGCTATCTGCCTTTATCTCATGTGCGTCCCGCGGTACGTCACGTCCCCCCCCCCCAAGAGGGCTGGGGGCATGGCCTACTGGTCAGCCAGGACCATGTGTCGCTGTAGGCAGCCATCTGCTGAAGAACGTACAGTGGAAAATTCCCAGTCAATTTGGTGTGTGGAACGTAACATCACACACATTTATTTTTCGAAGCGCTGAAGAAGGAATTCTCTTAATTTTTCCTATCTCGCAATGTAGAAAGAACATCACACCATTGCGAGAACTTTAACGGCCAGGTCATTCTTGAAGTTCGAGCGCCAATATAATGAAGTAAATTTCTCCGTCATTCTTGTCCACGCCGGACATCGAACCCGGGTCCCCTCATTCTGGAATAAGTCGCTTTCCTAACTGAGCTACGCGGACGTATGCTTTCGCTGGTTATCTGTCTTTATCTCATGTGCGTTCTGCGATGCAGACACGTCACACTTTTTCAGTTCTTTTACGATAGTAAATCGACCTTTTTCTGTTACAGTCCTTTCGGTAGATCCTGTCTTCATCAATAGTCACAAGAAATTTCCATGTGTCTCCGGCTATGTGATTTACATAAAGAAGCCTACACCGTGTTCTGCGCTCAGCCACACGCCTAGGTAAAAAGCTGCGAACATTATTGTTTTTTTGCGTTTTTTTAATATTCAAATCTTTGTTTATTACCTTGTTTACAGTTCATATATACATTTTTAACGACTTAGCGATTGCTCTTTGGGTCGGTGGATTTTCTTTTAAGACCAGAGACCTTACTTTTGAAATGTCATAAAAGTACATGCATTCTTTGGATATTTGTTAGGTGTTCTTTTTCATGTTAAAAGAATTGCTTGACGATTTTTCCTCTATTATTAATTATATTTCTTATTTTTCGTTTAAAATGCTGCTAATTCCATGATTTGCACAGCTTTTTTTGATTACAAGATACGAATATTTCTCTTCGTAAAGAGCAAAAACATAACCTTTTGTCCCCAGCTTGTTTACACGCGCCATTTTCTTAGCAGACGATAGTTATCTTCAACAGATGTTTCTTTCGTGTTCATATAACACGGTGTTACCAGTTTCAATACTTAGAACGTCTTCTATTTTCTCTAATTTCTATTCGGAAACGTCCTTAAAATGTGTGCACACCTTCTGTTTATTAAAATAGATTAATTTGAGTAATTTTAAATAAAAGAAACAATGCTACGCGAGAGTAATAGATCGTGCACTTCATGAGATAGGATCAAGTAACCCTTTGGGGTTGTGGCGAGACAAAGACAACATTTCTTTACATCCTTCATTTACTGTAAAGGATTTGTTGGGGTTAGGGGTGGCTGGGTTTGTGTTAATTTATATTTAAAGAACATCACATTTTTATTTAAATATCGTTCTGTCATTCTACGATTCCTCTATTTAGAATAATGCATATTACCTACACTAAACAGGTGCAACTAACATATAGTCATATCAACTGTGACTAATACGCCGATTTTACTAAAATTATGAGGAGATTTCGTTTGTGTTACCGAGAAAGAATCAGTGATCTCAAGGGTTACTTTTAACAGAGCCGATATCCGGTGACAAGCAGTTTAGTAGAAATTCACTACACTACCGTAAAACACATGTCCTTCAGTCTCCATGATGGTTCAAATTTTCTCTTTTACTTTCTTTCCGAGCAGTGCAATCTTTGCCCCACAGAGTAGCCACCTGATATATATTTATTCTGACTGCCTTCAAGACAAAATATTTTACATTCCCTTTGTACTAAAATCTTTATAATGCGTGAGCCGACGGTATTTTCTCATCTCTATGGTATTTTCTTTTGTTTGTTTCTGGATTTACCTACCGCCATATGAGCAACTTGTGGGATTATAAGCTGTCACCTATTTCGTATTTCGGAACACGGGTTCCAGGAAAGGGACGGATCCTGCGCCATCAGACAAACACACCACCCATGACTCATCCGTTGCTCTGGACAGTACCTAGCTCGAACGAATGGCCAGAGGCCAGCACCTCAGACCACTCGACTTCGGTGTCAATCATTTCTGTTGTATGAAAATTCAGTAAAAATACTTATACACTATCTACCAACAAGTAATTCGACACCCCTGCAATCGACGATATCTGGGGTCCTGACACACGTCACGGCCGCCGCCGTTAAATCTCGTGTGGGAAACAACAACGCAACCAGTCGCATGCAAGATGCCACGCAGTTCGGAGCTCTCTGATTTCGAGAAAGGTGTAATCGTCGGGTATCACAGAAATGGCCGATCCATACGTGACATGCCGCCCCGGTGGCGCAGTGGTCTAAGCGATGGCCTCTGATCATTCGTCCGAACGGGGTCCGGGTTCGAATCCCGGTGAGGCATGGCTGTTGTGTTTGTCTTACGGCACTGGCTCTCTCCCTTCCCTGGAACCAGTGACCCTAAATTAGGGACGGGCGACTGCTTATAGCCCATTGAGTTGCTCACGGTGGTCGTTAAACCTCCAATCAAAAAAATACGTGACATATCCAGCGAGTTGAAGTACACAAAATCGACAGTGGCCTACGTGATTGGCAAGTGGAAGATGAGAGGTGACTGTCGGAATGTGCCCCGACCCGGAAGTCCCACAAAACTGGGAGTTAGAGACCGACGGGTGCTGGCCAGAGAAATTCGGAGGAACCGCACCAAAGCGATGGGACACATCCGCGAGGAGTTTCAACAGGCATCCGGGAGTGTTCTTTTGATGAATACCATCCGCAAGGAAGCCCATCTGCTCGGTTATCATGGACGTGCTGCCGCCCACAAGCTTTTGATCACCAAATCCAATAGCGCTGCTCGGCTAACGTGGTGCAGAGAACTTCGACAGTGGACCGTTGTACAGTGGAAACAGGTTCTCTGGAGCGACGAATCAAGGTTCACCCTCTACCGTTCGGACGGCAGGGTATGGGTTTGGCGTCTGCCTGGAGAACGCTTCCTATCGGAATGTATTGTGCCAACTGTGAAGTTCGGCGGCAGTGGAATTATGCTATGGAGGTGTTTTTCCTGGTATGGCACGGGACCCTTGGTCGCAATTCCTGGTAGACTCAACGCCGAGACCTACTGCACCATTTTGGATGACCATGCGCTCCCTACGTTTTGGCAGTTTTACGGAGTGGACCCATGTTACTTTCAGGATGACAATGCCACCTGTCATGTTGCGAGGTCCACCATGGCTTGGTAGGGTGACAATGGGGTTAATCAAATAGACTGGCCTGCGCAGAGCCCGGAATTTAACCCTATCGAGCACCTGTAGGGCGAGTTGGAGCGTCGACTTAAGGGGTGCCCCAACCGTACGAAATCGGTGAAGGAACTGACCTATCTTCTCCAAGCCGAGTGGAAGAAAATACCGCTAGTCGTCGTACAACGCCTGGTTTAGAGTATGCCCCGGAGGGTCGCAGCTGTAATCGCCGCTCGTGGAGGCTCCACCAACTATTGAAGGTGAATAAACTTCGTTTTCCTTTGCTATCACAGGTGTCCAATTACTTGTTGGTATATAGTGTATGTCTGCATACAGAACCAATTTACTTATTCTTGCATGCATGGTAATCTAAACAAACTTCTTCGCCCTACTTTTCTTTCCTGCTAAACATGAAAAGTGCTTTATCCTTTCTAAGGCGGTCTAAGGCCCCTTCTGCATCAGTGAATGAGCGGAATCCATTTCTGTGCTTGAGAAAAAGTATTCAACAGGTGAGCGGAAGGTGTTTTTCAGTTTGAAGAGAAAGATTCACCGGTGGCCAAGTGACAGGGTTAATAGGCTTCAGTTACTCAAGGGCCACAGTGGAATCTTGGAAAAAGGCCACAATAAAGTTCCACAATGGACCAAAGGGCCATAATGAAGCTTGGAAAAATTGGGCCTTAGCGCCACTTTGGCGCACTATGCACCTTCTACATCACTGGGTGAGCGGAACACATTTTTCTGGGTTTGAGAGAAAATATTCTTCAAGTGAGCGGAAGGCATTTCCCGGCTTGAAAATATTCATTGGTAACCGAGTGACAGTGGTCGATAGTTTTCAGTGACGCAAGGGCCACAATAAAGTGTCACAATGGAAAAAGGGCTACAATGAAAAGAAAAAGCCTCATTGAAGCCACGAAAGTAGTGTCTTAGTCGTGCTAAGGCTCACTAAGCTCCTTCTTCATGTCTTGGTGAGTGGAATACATTTCTGTGTTTGAGAAAAAAGATTCAACAAGTGAGCAGAAGGCATTTCTCGGTTTCAAAAGATTCACCTGTGACAAAGTGATGGCGGTTGATAGTTTTCAGTAACACATGGGCTACGATAAAGTGTCACAATGATAAAAAGGCCGCAATGAAAAACATCAACAATGATAAAATGGCTACAGTGAAAAAAAGACAACAATGAAAAATATACAGTTGACGTAGACCAGGAACATCAAATAGAAGTCATCGCTCTTTCCACGTTTATAAGTGAGTCACGGAAATTTTTTCATCGGCCGCTACCGGGAATGGAACCCAGGGTATTTCAGTTACGCGTCAGATATGTTTCCACTACACCGCAGCGGCCTCGAAAAGAATTGTAAGAATTTTTCCGTGACTCACTTACAAACATGGAAAGAACGATGACTTCTGTTTGATGTTCCTGGTCCACGTCAACTGTGTATTTATCATTCACTCACCTTCAAGTCATTTGTTCAATTGCTGCTGTTCATCTTTGGTGAATCCCCAACATCGTGCGGGGCTTCAAAGAAGCAACCTGCCATGTGGTTTGGTAGTTTGTCGTTAGTGAGTCTGGAGAATTTCAAGGCCGCCGTGGTGCAGTGGAAGCATATCCAGCGCGTAACTGAAAGACCCTGGGTTCGAATCCCGGTGGCGGCCGATGGGAATTTTTCCTTGACTCACTTATAAACGTGGAAAGAGCGATGACTTCTGTTTGATGGCCACAATGAAGCCTAGAAAATAGTGCCTTAGTTCCTCTTAAGGCTCACTAAGACCTTACCGCATCAACGGGTGTGCGGAGCATCTGGGTTTGAGAATAAAGATTCATCAGGTGAGTGAACCACCTGGGTTTGGGGAAAAAGATTTAACCGGTGAGCGGAATGCATTTCTCGGTTTGAAAAAAATTCACCGGTGACCAATTGATGCTGTTTTCAGTGGCGCAAATGCCATAATGAACCAAAATGCATACCGAGAAGGCATTTCGTGGCCGTTGTGGAACAGGATTCAGAAAGCAGCAACGCTTTGGCGAGGCGTATTTCTACTTAGGTAAAAAGACTCAAAGGTCAGCGAAGCAGTGTTAATGCATTTCTCTGATTGTCGGAAAAGATTCAAAAATCGACAAAGTAAAGGAAAAATGCTTCACGACTTACGCAAAAAAAAAAAAAAAGCAGGAGAGGTGAAATATAATCTTATACCCGTTTACGAGATCGTGTTATAGGAAACCCCATTTTTACAGCGCTGTATACAAATTGAAGAATGCTAATTATCCAATTTTCGGTTTTATTTTGGAAAATTTCTGATTTACTGTTGTATTTATTTTTGAGAATTTCTGGTTTTATCTTTTTAGAATTTGCGACGCGTAGACTGTTCTGTGCTGTTGTTTTAGCTGCAACAGCACTTCCTGAAAGCGTTAAATTGTTCGGAACCACTTCCTTGCTTCTTTTTGTTTCTTAACACTTTATCAATGCAACCTGTACTGGAATCAAATAAAGTGGATTTTACGATAAATTGGAGAAAATATCACGAGTTCTGTTATCCTCCCCGCAAAAATCTCGTAGAAAGATTATGAATAATTAAATGTCATACAGCGCTCTTGAAAGGTGGTAACACAACAGGGAAATTAAGGGTGAGTTCAGAATATCTCTAATAAGTAATGCCTAACAAAACTTGAAATAGGAAAAGCTAAAATATTTTAATTTAACAAATTTTTACCTAAAAAAAATAACCTTACCCAACGTTGGAGAAAAATCCCGAGGCAAACGTACAGGTAAATAAAGCAGGAGACGCTGCTTTGCAATTCCTGCATATATTAGAATTTTTACAGATAATCAACACATTTGTATGTCTACGGGTAGTAGTCAAAAGCGGCTGCTAGTTAAGATATTTTTAGCTTGTCTCAGTAGAAACACCAGGGAGGAAAAATGTTCCGGCACCTTTTCTAACCCAAACTTTTGGTTTTGAGTTTTGGAATAATTATTTAATTAAATAACGTCATAACTCCTTCAGAAATTTAGAGATGCTATATAATGGACTGAGGCTAAGGATCGAGGAAGTTGGAAAAGACTGGGGAGGGCTATATATACAATGCAGTAGGTGTGAATAGGCTAAGAAGAAGAACTCTAAAGTGTAACAACATGTAATTACCATAACATGCGAGTGCGAGAAATGGCAATACTTAACCCCTCGCGTTTCATATTGTTACCAGTTGTACATGAAGAAGTTTATTTTCTGTACATAATGTATATATTACCGTACAGCTTTTATACAGCGATGCATTATATAATACATAGAAAGAAACATACTCTACGGTGAACAAGATATCAAGAAGATATTTAAGAGGTTTAAATTTTTTTAATGAGAGAGATATGATTCGTTGTTTTACAGCATGCCTACAACTTCCAGGAACTGAAAAACGTAAGCAACTTCCACAGCTGAAGTGAACGTTTCAAACCATTGCTCTGCCTTCTAGTGAATGTGAAAAAGTATTTTCTCAGACGAATTTGATAATCACCCCAGTTAGGTATTCGCTTTCAATCACAGCAATAACTTTATTACTATTCATAAAAATTATGGTGCCTTCGCTAACCCTGTTTGATCCCACAAAATACGTCCAATGGTGACTCATTCGAGGACGCTATTCAGTAGTAGATACGAAAAGTAAGAAGCGGGCGAGATCGGTAGAAACATCTCAAGGGCTGAACAATTGAGATATTTCTACTGGGCCGCGGGTGGCCTAGTAGTCAGCTTTCGTGACTGCCACGAAGAGGACCTAGGGTTCGATCCTAGGCAGGTACGAACGCTCGAACCTCTAAATATCCGCCGTGCGTTGGATGGGCACGTTAAGCCGTCGAGCCCAGGGGACTGGCCCCCGGTAACAAATAAGGGCGTCTTCCTCCCCCTTTCTACCTAGCTTACGTGTCACTTTCATATTGGAAACTCTAGCCAAAATCTTCTAGCTTCCTGTTTCTAAGGGTTGTTTAAGACCTGGGGTCAGACATTCCCTTCCTACATTCCTCTCCATATGATCTGATCTGAACAACGGACAGTATTTTTGGGAAAAAATGCAATTCCCTTCTGTTCCTCAGTGTAATGAAATGTTTAGCGTAAATTTAACTCTCATTTGTGGGTAAACTTGACGGAAATGTTAATTTCAGCGTCTGCTACGCGTTATACGAACAAAACTGTTACTGAACACTAATTTTCGAAATAATAATTTAATATAACATGAACATGTAAATTATAGCTTTGCATTTTGTACTATGTAACAGTGGAATAAAGAACAACGTTCAAGAAATGCTTTTGTTTTTTAATTAGGTCAACACTCTCTTTATTTCGGTAACTTGTAATTAAGTGTTAAGGAACCCTTTCCTCCAGAAAAAAGCACAGGAGAAAATATTGAGGCTTGTGAAATTAGATGCTAATAGAAACTAACAAAGCGGAGGATATTTGAAGTTTGTTAACTTCACCGAAACACAAGATATGTATTTTTTCATACTAACTCTTCAAAATGCAAAATTTTCTTTTTTGTCTGCATTTCTGTGACTACAGTTTTTGCGTCTCTGCCATTTGTTTTAAATGAATGCCATTTAAGGTCTGGAGCGACAATTTTGAAAACAGCAGAGCTGATAGGTTTCTCAAAAAGTGAGATATCCTGGGTCTTTAATCAGTGGAAAAATGACCCACTTTGCTTGTCTAAGAAGTGTAAGCATTGAGGGTAAGCATTGATGGCCATCAGTCTGTACCGTCTAAATGCTGACTTAACAGGGCTTGACGGAGCTCACTTGACACGTTTACTGCCGTAAACGCTACGGTAACATTTCCGATCGGAGGAGCCACAGGTTCGTACCCGTGTATAGTGGTGCGAAATGAGAATCATACTCGACGGACCGTGTGCGCTATTGTGATCCACTGGGAGATTCGTTCACGCGAACATTTTTCTTTTCTGGGCACAAGGCCTTTAATCCAGTATTCTGGTACAGTAACAGACAAAAAAGTACAATCACATTGAAAGAATGGCATCATTACAAAGACTAAATTCGCAGAAACAAAGTACGCACATTAAGCGGAAACAATTTTATCTGGAGCGCAGAGCCGTCTTTGTCCTCCAGCTGTTGGATGGTGTCAACCATACTCTACTCGGTTTCGTTGAATCTCCAGTTCGCGTCTGAGTCTAGACTAGAGTGAGCGGTGTCCAGTTTCAATTTGTATCTCTCATTGGCCTTGCTGTAGTTGTGGCACTGAGCGTCGTTGGAGCAATTCCAGTGTTTGTGCTCGTCCTGGACTCAGCGGTCACAGCTCTCAAACAATGCGAGGCACTTAGCCTTATAGTGCCCGAAACTGTTGCATTTAAAGCAAAGGGTTTCTCTCAAGAATTCTCTGGTGGAGAGAACCCTCCAAGCAATGTTAGCCTTGCCTTTTTTCAGTAAGGCTCTAAAATACACTGGGGCAAGCTCAATCACCCAGTGGACTTTTTTCTCCTTTTCCTTGATCGGGAAGACAGCCTTGCATTTCTCTGGCTCTTTTAAATTGTTTTGACTAGGAAAGTCATGTTAGATGAAATTTTTCTCCCAGTCTCTCTTTTCCATGCACAATGTCTTGGGAGTTTCCTTACTGGTCTTTTCAGTTCATAGGATTCAACCAGATCCCCTCTTTCCTCGTATGCTTCTACCAATTTTGTACCCCATCTGCTCCCGTACATTCTGTGAGAATCCCACCATTGTTCACTTTTTTACTCCATTTACTCCAGTACCTAGAGTCCTCTCTGGGTCCTTGGGGTAGACCAAGAGAGTGTGCGTGGCTTGGGGTTTTTCTGACCATCTAGTTTAAGCTTTTCTCTGACAGCTTGGGCATATGTTCACTGTCCTGGCTGGTCTTTCGCTTCATTTCTTTCTCTCTCTTGTAGCTTGCCTTTCAGGAACTGAATTTCCAACAGCTGTTTAGTATGGGTCTCTTGGATAAGACCCAAGATTGGTTCTATCAGCACTCTAATATTATGAGAGGCTCTAGTATTCCAACTGTCAAGGATTTTGTTCAAGGGCATGAACAGTTCGTTGATTCCCTTTGTCTCTGCACTCACGTTATTCTCTGTTTCGTTCTCCCCCATTGGTGGGTTCGAACGATCAGAGATAGATGGTATTCACTCACTAGGTGAACCTGCAGTTGGTCCGCTCTTTCGAACGAGGGGACCGGTGAGACGACGACGCGGCCGAGTCGGATAGGCTGGGAGTTGAAACGAGCTCTTAAAAGAGCTTTTCCGTCCAAATTACTTTGGATTTTAATCTCGCAGGCGCGCCTTGCGCGGAAACCCAACCTCACCACTTGCGCATTCTTTCGTTTCTGAACACTATTATTCTCTAGCCTTATAGCTCCCGATCATCTCGGCTGGATAGTCCAATCCGCCACTCGTCTATGAAGCATAAGTGTGGCGCAACGACAATAGGTAAGGAACGAGATCGCTGTATTCTCTGAGGGCTTGTATGGAGAAATAGGACTTCCTGTGAGCTGCAATTGACCTAAGCATTCAGTGAATACTGTTCCAGACCTGAATTGAAGAGGATCGGTATTGGTGGTTACATACCTCTACGGAAGCAAGTGATTTACGAACAGGAAAATTCGTCCACATTGGTGTAAGAAACGCTGTGACTGGACACTTTAAGACTGCATAAAAGTCATGTGATACGACAAGTCGCGGTACAGCTTGTTCTATTGGGTTGGTTCGAATAGAATGTCTGGCAAAGGACACTGTAAGACTGCATAAAAGTCATGTGGTACGACAAGTCTCGGTACAGCTTGCTCTATTGGGTTGGTTCGAATAGAATGTCTGGCAAAGGACACTGTAAGACTGCATAAAAGTCATGTGGTACGACAAGTCGCGGTACAGGTTGTTCTATTGGGTTGGTGCGAATGGAATGTCTGGCAAAGGACACTGTAAGACTGCATAAAAGTCATGTGGCACGACAAGTCGCGGAACAACTTTTTCTGTTGGGTTGGTGCGAATGAAATGTCTGGCAAAGGACACTGTAAGACTGCATAAAAGTCATGTGGTACGACAAGTAGCGGTACAGCTTGTTCTATTGGGTTGGTGCGAATGAAATGTCTGGCAAAGGACACTGTAAGATTGCATAAAAGTCATGTGGTACGACAAGTCGCGGTACAGCTTGTTCTATTGGGTTGGTGCAAATGAAATGTCAGGCAATGGACCAGCACACGTGGACGGCGAGAACGGAAAAGTAGGATAATTTACCTCGGCAAAATAATCCCTCTCGGCATCGATACATAGTTGCCATCTGTCCAACAATGCTATGATCCCGTAACGAAAAAAGTCTTGTGGCTGGGACTCGAACAAATCATCAACTGTACGGTGAACCTCGTTGTCTGTGGTGAACTGTTTCCCGGACAGGAAGTGATCCAGGCGACGAAACAGAAGATAGTTTGTCGGAGATAAGTCCGGGTAATAGGCAGGATGAGGTAGTGTTTCATAGCCCAAGGCACTTAGTGTCCGCATCGTTTGTTCTGCGAGATGAGAGCGAGCGTTGTCCTGGAGCAGAAGAACACCATGTCTGTTGACCAAAGCCGGTTGTTTCTGCAGCAATGTCCGGTGCATCTGGTGTAATTCAGCACAATAACGTTCTTCAGTGATAGTTTGGCCTTTTGTCAAGAAACTCCGATGAATTATCCCGGCTGTGGACCAGCAGACAAGAAGCATCATTTTCTTGGTGTGTAGGGGTGGCTTAGGATGCCATCGAGCAGGCTGTGCATGTTTTGCAGGTCCGTTAAGACCGTTTCCGATGGTGATAAAGGACCCTCTTCTCGTCACAGGTGACGATTCGATGAAGTAGAGGTTCCTGTGTATTCCTGGCAAGCCGCGACGTGCAGACTTTCAAAAGTCTAGTCTTGTTGGCAGTTGTCAATTCATTCGGCAGCCAGATGTCCAGCTTTTTTGGCCTTACTCAGCGCTGCCAGACGCCGAACAACTGCCGTGTGGTGGACACCTACTTCTGCTATCTCACGACACGTTTTTCGGGGATCCGCTTCAACCACACGTAAGAGAACATCGTCAGAAACAACAACAAGTCTGTGACCACGTGCTTCGTTTTGCAGGTCCGTATCTCCGCTTCGAAACTTCACAAACCATCGCCGAATGGTTCGTTCGTTGAATGTATTATTCCCAAAAGCTTTGTTAATGTTTCGAGCGGCATTTCCTGCAGAATGTCTCAGTTTAAATTCATACAGGAAGATGACTCTCAAATCCGGCGTATGCATGTTTCCTTTGCAATCCACGTGACGTGCAAACAAACCACGTCTGAACCCTGTTCGTCACACACGTTCTAACTATTTATAGTAACTCTATGACGTAATACCCGCAACACCTGTGGGTGGCTCCATTCCGCTGTGATGGGGCCTGTCTCTGCCGCTCGTTCGCACCAACCCCATATATCTCCAGTAGGCAGAGAGTTTGGCTGGAATCTCATGAAGCAATGGACCCAGCTTCCCTTGTAATCACAACTCAAGGTTCTAGAGGTGGTGTCATGATGTGAGGCCCTTTCTATTGATACGGAATGGATCCCTAATATTTCTGAAAGATGGGGTTCCCTTTAAGGATTTTTTAAACATTGTTGCCGATCAAGTACATCCTGTAATGTGCACGTTTTATCCAGTAGGTGATGGCTGTTTCATGAATGAAAATGCTACTGTCCATCGCGCAGGATGTGTTTAGCAGCAGTAGTGCAACAAGCATGACAGCAACTACCAACATCTTCCCCGGCTACCACAAAGCCCAGATCTGCACCCAGTTCAGAATATGTGGCATATGTTAGTAAAACAAATGTTAGAGCAAAGGCCCCTTCTGTAAAATCTGAGTAAATCAAAGGACTGTTTGGTGAACGCCTGGTATGCTGTAGACGTAGTTGCATTCCAACACCTTATGGAATCTATGCCTAAACCGTATACGTCCTGTATTTCGGGCCAAAGGGGATCCAACTCTGTATTGAATAAAAGTTTCTAATTCAGTTACCAGTATGTGTAGATTGTGCATAAACTTGAACAGTTTCAATTAATTGGTTGTAAGTCTGTCTATTTCTGGGACCCAATTTGGCGTTTCAGTATCTCAACTACAGCAGCTTTATAACGAGAAGCTGGAAATCGATGAAAAATCCCACCATGTAAAAAAATGCATATATGATAATATGGGTATACATTTATACTCTATTATATACCTACAATAATTGGGTACACTTGAAAGTTTTAATTTATCAAGTACAGTAGTATAAATTAAAATAAAACAAACACTTTCATGAATACATATTAACAGCGAAACATGCAGCAATCATCGTGTAGGAACATTTAAAAAAAAATAATGTCTTTTGTTTTGTTTTACATTTATGCTCCCGTAATTTTCATCTAATAACACTTTCATTACTCCCCTAACCTCTCTGCAACCCTTGCCCAGAAATCCACTTAGTACACGTACGTGTTCGCCACCCATCCTCTTTTTGCCTAGGAGTAGATGGCCTGTTTTCAACTTGCTCAGCAATGGACGTACTCCCTCTCCATTGCTTTTCTATCAACTTTCTTCCACTAGCACGCAAAGAATCTCCTGCGCTGTTGCAATTTCATCCTGTGTGCCGTCATTTCTATTCTTCCATTCCAAAGCACTGCGCAGCTGATTTTCTTTGCCTCATTACACATGGAATGTAATTAAAGTTTGTTTCTTTGTATGTTAAAAGTGATCATCTTAGCTTTTATCTACGTCGTTAAATCCGGGAATTACATTAAATTTTTTTGGTTAAAAACGGTGAAATTAGCTTTGAATTAACATTACACCAAATGAGAGTTTTTATTTTCCTCGTTAAATCCAAGATCTTGCTAAATACAGGCTCGTTATAAGCCGTTCATTCAAGGCCGTCTAGAAAACACAACGGAATGGCATTAGAGAGATGAGTTGCTTCTTTTAATGACATCACAAGGCTTCCGATTAGTTTTTAACGCCGTTGTGTCAGACGTCACACAAGACACCGACGTATTAGGCCGTGTAACATGAGGGTGACGCCACAAACGGAGGGAACACGTCTCTTTAATGCCATGGCTTGTGATTTTAGACAGCCTTGGTTTATTGCATATCTGAATTTTTAATTGCTCTTTTTTGTCTAACGAGAGAGTTTGAGCATGATAAATAATTTGTTTTCAAGGAGGTTAGAATAATACTTCTGGAGATGCCCCGAATCTCTTAACCGCTAGGTGTGGGAATTTGTCGTTATTTACATGACACCAATGTAATTTTAAATGTGTATTTTGGAATTGCGTGGTTTTTGGTTGCAGAAATCATGTTGATATGTAACCGGAATGAATTATACTTCATACACGAGTGAAGTTTTCAATTTTAACGCTATGTTTTTTTTAGAATTCGCACTAATGTTCGTGTATTTCAATTCAAAATAAAAATGGGAAGGAGCCTCAATATAATTAAGAATTTTATAAATTCAGCATTTCTTCACATATTGGCAGCAAATTGCGATGCGAAATCGGAAACATTTGCGACGAAAGAAGGCGATTCGGCCAACACAAAATGCATTGCAATAGCCTTGAAGACCACCAGCTTTACCACACTTTGACGGCTGTCTCTCGCGGTTATAGGCTTCACGTAAAGTGGTGCTGCTCCGTTAACAAGGGCATATCCAGATATCTTATTCTAATCTCCTTGTTTGTTTCAGACTGCCAAATATAAATATTTTGAAAATATAGCATCAGGTTCCTTACGATAACCCATCATTCCGGCAGATGACAATGAGACCCACGTAATAGATATGACGTATTCATGACGCAGATGGCTTGATCGCTATCCAAAGCTAAACTCTCACTAGGTAGCGCTAATGGCCGAATTTAGAAAATACGAATTCTGCGGTGGTAACCATTAGGAAAACATTGTGTGCCGACGTAGATTCCTTTTCTTGTCATCGCTTTTAGCGTATTTCATTAAAAAAATTTCACCAGTTATTTAACGAAAATAAAGAAATGAATTGCTGTGTTCCACTATGCAAGTCGTTTCAAGTTCGTTGTTTCCTGACAAATATTTAGTGCAACGATCAGAGTCCTTGAAGAAAGAAAGTGTAAAATAATAAACAAAGCGTCACGCTTCTGTAACTCTTGAGTCATACCACAGTTTATCTTACAAAATTATTACGGCAGTAGAAAAGCTACCGAAAATCGAAGTTTTGTGTTTCCGTTGCGAGATGTTTACGTCTATGCATTTCAATGATTACTAAAATGAAAGGTCTTTATTGCGATAATAATACTACGCTCGTTTCCAGAGTAGCGCTTGGGCCCCGCAGCCCGATCTCCCAGTACATCACATGAAATAAAAACTGGAAAATTCATATAAATTTCAATTTTTATAGCATGTCTAAGCAAATAAGGCTTATTATTCCGAAATTTCAGAGGTTTTTTTACTGTCGTTAATTTTTGGAAGGTCGGGCTTTTGTTTGAACTTATAGCACTTAGTAAATTTACCATTAAGGAAAACAGAAACTGTCCAAAAAGCATTTCCGTTAACCGTTATGCTAAACCGTTAAGGTGGATGTCAAGTAATCTTGCTTCTTATACTTCCAATGGAAAAACTTTTGTACACATTTACTTCACAATTATTGTGTTCCCAAGGATGAAAATTTGAACATCGATTAAAATAACTTCATATTATAACTTGGAATACTTAATATTTCCTAAAACATAACCATAATTATATAAAAAATCAATAACTTTTCCTTTGGTGGTGTTGGAACCAGAAAAAAGATGGCGCGACCTGTACTTTCATGACTTCAGTAGACAAACAAATGTTGGATTGCATAAATGTGGTGTTCAAAGTTTCATCCTTGGGAACGCTTTAATTGTCCAGAAAAAAGATGGCGCGACTTGTACTTTGATGACGTCAGTAGACAAACAAATGTTGGATTGTATAACTATGGTTATGTTTTAGAAGATATTAAGTATTCCGCGTTATAAAATGAAGTTATTTTAATCGATGTTAAAGTTTTCATCCTTGGGAACGCATTAATTGTCCAGAAAAAAGATGGCGCGACCTGTGCTTTGATGACGTCAGTAGAGAAACAAATGTTGGATTGCATAATTATGGTTATGTTTTAGAAAATATTAAGTATTCCAAGTTATAAACTGAAGCTATTTTAATCGATGTTCAAATTTTCATCCTTGGGAACGCATTAATTGTGAAGAATATGTGTACAGAAGTTTTTCCATTGGAAGTATAGGAAGCAAAATTACTTGACGTCCACCTTAAACAACAGAGATAGCTTTACCAACAAAACATATGCATAAAAAATTCTCTGCGTCACCATGGCAGCAGGTCACGAGACCAGAACGTTCCTCTGTGGATATCTATTAACCTTGCTCTGTGGTTATCGTGAAGACCGACAAGCCGTTCGTTTCTTTCCTTTGCGTCTGTAAAAAAAATGTTTTTTTCCTGTGAATTTATCGTCTGCTTTAGTGGTTCGTGTTGACTGTGTTGTGTTTTCACCGTTTTGCCTCACTTGAAGTGAGTGTGTGTGCCTCCTGTTACGTTATTTTGTGTTTCTTCTGTGTGACGCAGTTGCAGCACACAGTGTTGTGTTGTTCGGCTTAGCGGCCATGATGGCTGCTCCCCAATTAGAAATGCAAGTTCCGTCTGCTGATTTTATCTCCGCTGGATTTTCTTTGGCTACATCGACCGCTTGTGAGACAATTATGACCTCTTCAAGTGTGGACTTGTCTATTTCTAATTGTGTTTCTGCTTCTAATGTGCTTCGTCCTAATGTTTCTGCATCGACACCCCTCCCCCTCTATTTGGAGGCCTTGGTTAAAGTTATTCCCAAAGAAAGCATCGTTTCAATTATTCGCATTGGAGGGGGTGTTGTCGTTCATTTTGTTCACCAAAAAGCCACCGACACCCTTCTATCTACAGGTCCCCGCACGGGGATAACTGGTTTTCCAGTTATTTGGGGAGCGGCGCCCCCACGGCCCGAGCTGACCTTGTGACTGGTCAACATCTGATGTCACGCCACAGCTTGTTTTTTTTCTTATTTTGGTGCTGTTGGTGTTTGCATGGACGGCTGTTCATCCAGCTGTTGGGGAGTCGCGGCCCCACGATCCCGAGCTGGTCTTGTGTCTCGCTTTTTCGCTTTTATTTATTTTCTCCACTGGCTAGTTGCCCGTGTTGTGTTCTCTACCTAATCTCTACCACGTTATGTACTAACACCCCGGTCTTGTGGTTTTGTTACCCTCCACCACTAACTGATTTATATTAACCGCTCAGTTCGTAGGTTGCTGAGATTCCGTTTAGGTTCCCTGCCAGGATTTGTCTTCTTTGGATTTCTTTTTTCCTTTTAGCTGGTTTGGGTACTAGACCTACCTGCATGTTTGCCGCGTGCGGAGACCCGTGAGGCGGAAATGGGATGTCTGGCGGCTGAGGTCGCAGGAGACCGGATAAAGTGCCTCCTGTGTACCAACACTCCTCTTCGACCCCGGCTTCGCTGTAAACGGGAGGCTAGAGACTAACCCACCTCTAGTCAGAAGTCATGTACGAAGTTGTGTACCGGGCTTTAGCGGCTTTTTTGTCGTATGGCACGGCAGGGTGAGCCCGGGGGCTGTGGGATCATGCCAAAGGCGTTGGCATGACGGTACCAGGAGGCCGAAGTGTCCGCCGAGTGCGTGTGATCACAGCCAACGGACTATATCTGCAACGTATAAGCTCCAGAACTGTGTCCAGCGTCATTTTCTCGGCTTGCGGACCTCCAGTTCTCCCTTGTAGGACTCGGTGGTGGGTGGAGTAGTTTGCAGACGAATCTTCCTCCTTTTTTCCATGGGCAAAAACAAAAAGAAAAACTCCAAATTTAAGTCACCTGAGGAAATGTTTGTTGACAACGACTCTCCTTCGTCTTCTCAACCTACCAAGTCTCATACCCTTAAACGGCCTTTAGACCTTGACCTGGACCAAGAATGTGGAACCTCTTCTTCGGCAGCTGTACCAGTCGCTCCGAAGCGTCGTCTCCCCTCGATTGCTGTGACTACGCATGCTACACACTTACTTGTAGAATCCATCGATCCGAATGAGAGACTGTCCACCAGATCTCCATTTTTTATTTCTAAAGCTTTGGACGCTGCGGTTGGCCCCTTGAAGTCTGTGAGGAAGCTTCGCTCTGGGGACCTGCTTGTTCAAACTTGCAGTGTTTCTCAGAGTAACACTCTTCTGCTCCTTACTAGTCTTCAAGGCATTCCTGTCAAAGTGGCACCTCACCCGTTTCTTAACACCTCTCGGGGTGTTATTTCGGAATTTGATCTCTTGCCATGCAGTGAAGAAGAATTGGTGACTGAACTTGCAGATCAAGGTGTTATTGCTGCACGTCGTATGATGTTCCGGCGCGATGGTTCTTTGATTAAGTCTAAAAATGTGATCTTGACTTTTAACTCCCCGAAAGTTCCGACCGAAATAAAGGCTGGCTACTTGGTCTGTGGAGTTCGCCCGTACATTCCCAGTCCTCTGCGCTGTTTCAGGTGCCAGAGGTACGGGCATTCCCAACGATTCTGTAAGAGTTCCGCTCTTTGCGCTAATTGTGGCTCCGGTGAACATGACGGGGAAGGTTGCACTTCTGCGGCCTGCTGTGTTAAGTGTGGTGAGGCCCATGCTGCTTACTCCCGCAACTGTATGAAATGGAAGGACGAGATGGCGATCCAGCGTCTCAAGACCCTGGATGGCCTCTCGTACCCTGCTGCCAAAGCCAGGTTGGGTATTCCCACCATCCGACAGCGTAGTTTTGCCGCAGTGGTTAAGTCTCTGCCACCACCCGTGCAGCCCTTTGTTCCGCGCCCTGTAGCTCTCGCCGCACTTGCCAAGCGATCTACAGTTGAACAAGCGACACAGGTGGATTTCACCGAGCTCCAGCTTCTTCGACCAGCTGAGTCTGCGCCTTCTCGTTTGAAGACGACCGACTCTTACAGTTCCCAGCAGACAGCCTGCACGTGCGCAAGACCCGGCCCTCAATCCGCAAAGGTGTGCAGTGTCCATCCAACTGTCTCGGCCTCTGCGAGGTCCCCACCCTCAACCAACATTCTAGAGGAACATGGGGGGAGGAGAGTGACAGTTCGTCCCCAGCCTCAACCAGCATTGCAGAGGAACATGGGGGGAGGAGAGTGACAGTTCGTCCCCGCCCTCTGCCAGCGTTGCAGAGGAGTGTGGGGGGAGGAGAGTGACATTTCGTGTCCCTCAATTAGTGAATTTTTTTATAAATCTGATTGACTACCTTGTCTTCCCAGCTTTCATCATTCTCTTTTTCAACTTTTAACAAGCCTGTCTGCTCTTACTTATTTTCCGCGCTTTTAAATTTCTGTGGCTGATAGTTCTTTGTCTGGCGCTCTTTGGCCAAACCTGGCCCTTGCGCCACTAAAATCCACTAACCAACCAACTATCTACAGGCATTGATATTGGCTCCTTTCACTTGCAACCTGTTGCTTCTGCACAGCGCCCGGTCACAGTGACATTATCTCCTGTGCCTATTGCTATTCCTGACAACTTACTTGTTGCTGGATTGGGCTGTCTTGGTCGAGTAGTGGGAGAGACTAAATTTCTCCCAGCTGCTGCCAGAGACTCTCCATTCAAATTTGTGCAAGGAGGACGTCGCCAATATCGTGTTATTTTCCCCACTGACTAAGCCATTTCTAACCGCCCCACATATCTGAAACTTGTTACGGACACACGAACATACGTTTTCAACTTATTTGTTGGTGTCCAGTGTTTCCGGCGTAGAGCTGAGGGACACCTGGCTTTTGAGTGCCCTCAGCGCACACTTGCGCAAGGTGCTGTCCCTTCGTTGAAGGTTCCTGACACACCTCCATCATACACTTCCTCCTCCCTTACTACTGAACAAACTGTTGCCCCAATGTCAACCACGTCACCATCTCTACTGCTTGCTCCTTCAATGACTGCAGATATTTCGTTGTCTTCACCTGTTTCAGTTCCGCCACTGCCATTCAACTCCGAGCAGCCGCTGTCTTTCAAAACTCCTACGCAGTTATTGCCAAGCACTAAACAGCCATTACCATACAACTCCGAGCAGGCACTTTCTTTCAAAACAACTACGCAGTTATTGCTAAACACTGAACTGCCATTTCCATTCAACTCCGAGCTGCCGCTTTCTTCCAAAACTATTGCGTGATCATTGCCCAGCTCTCAAGCGCCACCATCAAGCAACAAATTGCCTCCCGTTTCACAGCCTGTTTCGCAAGTGCAAACACCTGCTTCTGAACTGTTGAAATCTGCTCTCATTGTTGACATGTCATTTCCATCTCTTCCTACTTCGGTGGGCTCCTCTGAACCCAAAATTGCCGGGAAACGCCCAAATTCTGCCCAGTCTTCTCCTAGGCGTTCGCGTCGCACTAGACGTTTTCGGACCAAATCTGCCACTTCCTCTGGAACCTCACCTGGCGTAGAATTTTTTTTTCTCAACTTCATACAACAAACAGATTCGCTTGCCTCCCTACTGATGATGATATGGATGTTGGTGCTAATTTAAGTGAATCAGCATCGATTGCTTCGGATGTTGTTGGAGATGATTCTTCTCTTCCTACCATTCCCAAACTTTCCGCTCTGTTCAAAGACTGTTCTGTTCCAATGGAACCGCTCACATTTACTGAACTTCTTGAACTAATTCAACGCCCAAGGATTGACAGATTTCTAACAATCCCGTGTATTCAATCTAAGTTAAATTGGTTATCTGAAATGCTTCAACAACTGCAATTGCTTGATGAATTTTTGATTAACGTTTCCGTTCCTCCTGAAGATGCCCAGCTTCAGCATCGTCTGTGGTACATGTCTGTGGTATCGTCTGTGGTACATGCTGAAGTTGCTCACAGCTGAACTCGAAAACAATCAACTGCCTGTTCATGATTTCCCAACTGACTGAGCTTTTTTCTTCTGAATAAACGTTTTGTTTTGAAATTGTTTACCTTTGAACTTGTACTGCTTCACCGTCTGTTTTTGTTTAGTGTTCGGCAAACTCTTAGACACAGTTTAATACTATTGTTATCAACGGACTCATAGACTTTTAATTTTACTACTGTTCAACTGGGCAGCCTGTGAGCGCCCTCTTTTTCACACCCTTTACATTGTTGTTATTGTTTTTTTAAATGCTTGCGTGTACCTTGTTCTCTCCCACATCTTGTTACTGTTTTGTATTCTGTACTTGTTCATATTTTGTAGAGGCGTTTTTTATATCTAACATTTTCAGCAATAAATATCTTATGAAGACAAGCCGTTCGTTTCTTTTCTTGCGTCTGTAAAAAAATGTTTTTTTCCTGTGAATTTATCGTCTGCTTTAGTGGTTCGTGTTGACTGTGTTGTGTTTTCACCGTTTTGCCTCACTTGAAGTGAGTGTGTGTGCCTCCTGTTACGTTATTTTGTGTTTCTTCTGTGTGACGCAGTTGCAACACACAGTGTTGTGTTTTTCGGCTTAGCGGCCATGATGGCTGCTTCCCAAGTACAAATGCAAGTTCCGTCTGCTGATTTTATCTCCGCTGGATTTTCTTTGGCTACATCGACCGCTTGTGAGACAACTATGACCTCTTCAAGTGTGGACTTGTCTACTTCTAATTGTGTTTCTGCTTCTAATGTGCTTCGTCCTAATGTTTCTGCATCGAATGTTCTTCGTCCTAATTTGCATATCCTGGGTGCCGAGTCGCGTTCTGCTGCCATGGCTGCTACTCCTCCACGCTCGAATGCTGCGACCTCTCGTCCAAACCAATCTCATGCACCTCTTTCAATGCAATCAGAATTTTCTAGAGAAGATAATGTTCTCAAGATTCGGATTTCTGACGACTCACCAGCAAGTAAAGAACTTTCCTCAGCTTTGTTATTAAGTGTGTACTTTTCGTCTCTTCGTGACACCCCCTCCCCTCTATTTGGAGGTCTTGGTTAAAGTTATTCCCAAGGAAAGCATCGTTTCAATTATTCGCATTGGAAGGGGTGTTGTCGTTCATTTTGTTCACCAAAAAGCCACCGACACCGTTCTTGCTACAGGCATTGATATTGGCTCCTTTCACTTGCACCCTGTTGCTTCTGCACAGCGCTCGGTCACAGTGACTTTATCTCCTGTGCCTACTGCTATTCCTGACAACTTACTTGTTGCTGCACTCGGCAGTCTTGGTCGAGTAGTGGGAGAGACAAAATTTCTTCCAGCTGCTGCCAGAGACTCTCCTTTCAACTTTGTGCAAGGGGGTCGTCGCCAATATCGTGTTATTTCCCCCACTGACCAAGCCATTTCTTACCGCTCCACAACTCTGCAACTTGTTACGGACACACGAACATACGTTTTCAAATTATTTGCTTGTGTCCAGTGCTTCCGGTGCCGAGCTGAGGGACACCTGGTTTCTGAGTGTCCTCACCGCACACCTGCACCTGGTGCTGTCCCTTCGATGAAGGTTCCCGATGCACCTCCATCTTCCACTTCTTCCTCCTTTACTACTGAACAAACTGCTGTTCCTATGTCAACCACGTCCCCATCTCTGCTGATTGCTCCTTCCATAACTGCAGATATTTCGTTGTCTTCACCTGTTTCAGAACTGCCATTACCATACAACTCCGAGAAGGCGCTATCTTTCAAAACAACTACGCAGTTATTGCCAAGCACTGAACCGTTTTTACCATTCAATTCCGAACAGCCACTTTCTTTCGAAACTTCTGCGTCTTCATTGCCCAGAACTCAAGCGCCACCACCGTGCAATAAATTGGAAACCCGTTTTACAGCCTGTTTTGCAAATTCAAACATCTGCTTCTGAACTGTTCAAATCTGCTCTCAATGATGACATCTCATTTCCACCTCTTCCTTCTTCTGTGGGCTCCTCTGGACCCAAAACTTCCGGGAAACGCCCAAATTCTGCGGAGTCTTCTCCAAAGCGTTCGCGTCGCTCAAGGCGTTCTCGGACGAAATCTTCTGCCACTTCCTCTGGAACCTCACCTGGCGTGGAGAAGTTTTCTTCTCCACTTCGTACAACAAACAGATTCGCATGCCTCCCTACTGAAGATGATATGGATGTTGCTGCTAATTTAAGTGAATCAACATCGGTTGCTTCGGATGTTGATGAAGATGATTATTCTTTTCCCATCATAACCAAACTTTCAACTCTTTTCAAAGACTGTTTTGTTCCAGTGCAACCGCTCACATACACGAACTTCTTGAACCAATTCAACACCCTAAAAAACGCAAATTGCTAACAATCCCGTGTATTCAATCCAAGTTAAATAGGTTACCTGAAATGCTTTCAACAACTTCAATTACTTGATGAATTTTTGAGCAATATAACTCTTCCTCCTGATGCTGTCCAGTTTCAGCGGCGTCTTTTCATACCTGTTGAAGAAGCTCTCAGCTGAACTCGAAAACCATCTACTGCCTGTTCATGATATCCCAACTGATTTGTGGTAGTTTCAACTGCCGAAGCTTTGCTGCGTCGGCAACTAATGCTCTTGTCTTCGAAGATATTCGTTATCTTAAAGCTAAGATCATTCTCCTGCATGAAACAAACTGTTCTCCTTTGACAGACATTTCCCGCTGGCGACGCTGGCCTTTTGTATTTTTTCACAATTTCCGTGCCCATTTGGGGTCCGGCACCGCAATTGGCATTCATAATCGCTTTCTTCCGTTTCTGTCTAACGTTGTTGAGTCACAGAGCCTGCTCGGGATTTTTCAATACCTTTCTTTTCGCTTCCTTTCTAACCGTTTTCATTTGTTAAATTTGCACGTTCCTCGTAGTGATTCAGAAGCTACATCCTTCATTCTTCATGTTACTACAGTTCTCGCTGAGATTCCGTCTTCTAAAGTTGTGATCATGGCTGGTGACTTTAACTGTACACTGCAACCTCTTTACGATCGTGATGGATCTCAAGATTTCTGCTCTTCTCTGGTTACGCAACTCACTCAACTGGTCTTTAATTTTGATCTCCAAGATGCATTTCGCCTTCTCCATCCTGTGACCCGTGATTTCACCTGGTTTCCTCCGGCAGGATCCTCCAACGCTGCTGCACGTTTGGTCCGATTTTATGTTTCCAGTTTTTTGCGTTCCTCCCTTGTTTCTGTTTCACATGCTTCAGCTGTTTCCTCCGACCATCATCCAGTCGCTCTACAATTTCATCTTCCCTCCACTGGTGTCCCTCACCCAATGGTTCGGACCCTTGAAGATTTCTGCCTGCAAGATCCAACTTTTATTTCTCATGTCAACTCCATTATTGCGCAATCAGTCAATCAACTTCCCTCCACAGTTGACCCGGCAGCTCTGTGGCTCTCCACCAAGCATTCCATTGCTGCGTTTGCTAAACGCTTTTGTTTTTCTGTTCGCACTAATCGTCTAATGGATATAGATTCAATTCGCCGTTCTCTTCAGTCTACCTCGCACACCGATCCTAACTTTGAAATCTTGCAAGCCCGGCTTCATCATCGCCTCCAATCATCGGCTAAATCTGCTCTGACTCGCTTGAAGTTCATCCATCTTCACTTTCATGATAATCCCCTTCAGAGTGTTCGTCATCTTGAATAACATCGAACTAAATACAATACCATCGCTTATCTTTCTTTTCCGGATGGATCTACTACGGCAGATCCTTCTCTCATCTGCCAACATACTCATTCATACTTTTCTGGTCGTTTTCAACCTTCTCTGATGCCTCCAGCTGATTCCTCTCCACTTCTTCACGGTCTTCCTCAAGTCCCTCATTGTCTCTTTTCTTCGCTCAGTGCTCCAATCTCACCAGCCGAAACTCGTTCTTCTGTTTTCAGTTTTATTGATCGTTCCTCACCAGGTGAAGACGGTCTTCCTCTTTCCTTTTATAAGGCTTTTCTTTCCACTCTTCTTCCTCTTATTGTTGCCTGTTTTAACTTCGTTTTTTCTTCGGTTTCCTTTTCTTCATCAGCTTTTTCCTTTGCTCTACTTCGCCTTATTCCAAAATCTGGCAACCTTGGACTCTTGATAAACTGGCGGCCTATTTCCATTCTAAATACCGATTACAAAATCTTTGCCAAAGTTCTTGCTCTTCGCCGTAATCCAGTTCTTTCGCACATCATCCATCCTGATCAGACATACACAGTTCCTTCTCGCTCAATCGCTTCAAACATCACTGTCATTCGTAACTTATACTCTCTTGCTTCTCGACTCTCTGAACCTCTCGCAATTTTCAATATCGACCAGCGTCAAGCTTTTGATTTAATTAACCACTCATATCTCTTCACTGGGATGTAAGGTCAGGTGATGCGTAACATCACAGCCTCTCCTTGACAAATGTCAACCCCGTCTTCTCGTGGTACATCCTGTTCCCACTAAAGGGGCTCTGACGACCGCCAATAGCGGTATAACTATACCATCGGGATTAGAGGAAATGCTATCCCACACTCACCAACCCGCTTGGCCAGCGTGGTGAGTTATGGCTAAACCCCTCCAAAATGACTCCACCACTTAAATCTTGGCCCTCAGTCTCCGGCAGCTGGAATGTACCTGGCCAAGGCAGCGGCCAGTGCGACATGAAGGCAGAGGGTGCTAAGAATCCCCGGAGGACCGGATTAGGCTGCCATCTGATGCTGACCTTGGCGACGTATAACGGACGCTCCCTATCTTCTGATTCAAGGCTTCTTGAATTGGAAGATTAACTACAAAGGATCAAGTGGGACATCGTCGGGCTAAATGAGGTAAGGAGAAAAGGAGATGATCTCATTGAACTGAAAAGTGGACATCTCTTCTACTATCGTGGGACTGATACTGGCAGAACTAGTGGTGTTGGATTTATAACAAACAAGAAACTGAAGGATAAAGTTGTAGAAGTTGAAAGTTCCTCTGACAGAGCTGCACGACTCGTTATCCAACTCTCGAGAAGATACCAGGCTCAGATTATTCAAACTTATGCACCCACCACAAGTCATGCTGAAGAAGAAATTGAAGAATTTTATGAGGAAATTCGTGATCTAAATAATAAAGGTAAGCAGCACTTGAAGATAATTATGGGAGATTTCAATGCAAAAATAGGGCAACGGCAACAGAATGAAACTTTAGTAGGTAAATTCGGTCACGGCAACAGAAACCAGCGTGGAAATACTCTCGTAGAGTTTGCAGAGGCAGAAGGGTTTTTCATCTTGAACTCCTTTTTCAAGAAAAAGCCACACAGGAAATGGACATGGAGACATCCAAATGGGACGACAAGTGAAATTGATTTTATTATGTGTAACAAAAAATTCGTCATAGAAGACTGCAGTGTGCTAAACAAGTTCAACACAGGCAGTGACCATAGATTGGTGAGATGTAAGATGCACCTCAACACTAAACTCGAACGTAGCAAGCTCATAAGACAAACAAAATGTATTGACATAACCAACCTTAAAAAACACCATAATACCTTCAAATTGGAACTGAAGAACAGATTCTCTGCTTTAGAAGGCCTAACATCGGAAGAAGTGGATATTTCTGAAGTTAACAGAAAAGTAACCAAAGCTCTTATGGAAACAGCAACAAAATTAGCTGGGTCTAAGAACAAATTGCATGTGAACAAATTATCAGGAAAAACCAAAATGTTGATGCAAAAAAGAAGAGTGATGAGGACAACTAAGGAAGATGTGACTTCCAAAGTGGAATATATAGAGCTATGCAAGACAGTACGAAAAAGTATCCCTGAAGACGTAAAGAAATTCAACTGTGAACTAGTAAGGAAAGCAATTGAAAACAACCAAAGCCTAAAGATAGCAAAGGGACATCTCAGTAAGGGGAAAAAACAGATTATGGCACTGAGAAAGAAGATGGTTCTGTAACAAGAAATAGAGGCGAAATTTTGACAAGAGTGAAAGATTTCTACTCCAAATTATATGAAAGGGATGATACATGTACTCCAGACATCATGAAAGGTACCAGTACAGAGTTCTTCCAGTCCTTCCAGCAGAAGTTGCATATGCAATCAAGAACATGAAGCGGGGAAAAGCTCCAGGAGAAGATGGAATTACTGTAGACATCATACAAGAAGCAAGTGGAGAAATCGAAACAGTACTCGCCCTAATTTTCACTCGATGCCTTAATGAAGGGAAAATTTCTGAGGATTGGAACAACGCTACAATGATCTTGCTACATAAAAAAGGGGACATTGAGGATCTCAGGAACTACAGACCTATCAGCCTCCTATCAGTGGTTTATAAAATCTTCACTAAAGTTCTTTCACACCGCTTGAAGGTGACACTGGACATGGCTCAACCGAGAGAACAAGCTGGATTCAGGAGTGGCTACAGCACAATAGATCATATCCACGTACTGAGAGAACTAATTGAAAGAGCGAGGAATATGAACTTCCATTGTGCATGGCTTTTACCGATTATGAAAAAGCCTTTGATTCGGTGAAACCATCAGCAGTTGCAATGGCTCTGAAATCCTGCGGTATTGAAGATGCATACATTAATATTATTAATAACATCTATGAAAATGCAAGTGCAAAGATTCGGCTCTTTGAAAATACAACACACATAAAAATTGGAAAAGGAGTGAGACAAGGTGACACCATATCTCCGAAGCTCTTTAATGCCACATTGGAAAATGTCTTTCAATCACTGAACTGGGAAAACAAAGGGATAAAGATTAATGGAGATTATTTAACCCACCTTCGTTTTGCTGATGACATAGTCATTTTTGCAACTACCCCATCAGAGCTACAGAGTATGATCCAGGAACTTGCTGACAAGAGTAAAGAAGTGGGATTAAAAATGAACTTTCAGAAGACAAAAGTGATGTACAATGCTTTTACAAGAAATGAAGATTTATCGATTGATGGAGAAAAGCTGGAGATAACAGACACGTACGTTTATCTTGGACAGCAGATATCAAGTGAGGGTCACATTGGTGAAGAAATTAATCGGCTTACAAAACTTGCCTGGAGAGCTTTTGGAAGAAACAGCATAATTTTCAAGAGCAATATGCCTTTATGTCTTAAAAGAAAAGTGTTTGATCAATGCATCCTTCCAGTGCTTACGTATGGTGCAGAGACGTGGACCTTAACTAAAAGAGACATACAAAGGCTGCAGACAACTCAAAGTAGCATGGAGAGGTGCATGTTTGGTGTAACCAGGGGAGATAAGAAGAGGAACACGTGGATCCGAAAAATGACAAGAGTGGAAGACATCATGATCAGAGTTAAATCCCTGAAATGGCAATGGGCTGGACATACTGCCAGAAGAACAGACCATCGATGGACAGCCGAAATTTTAGATTGGATTCCAAGGGACAGGAAAAGACCCAGAAGAAGACCACATGGAAGATGGGTGGATGAAATTCGAAAGTATGCGGGAGTGACATGGAGGAGACTGGCAAAAGACAGACCGTTGTGGAGGAAACTTGGGGAGACCTTCGTCCAGCAGTGGATTGATAATGGTTGACAATGATGATGATGATGATGATCTCTCCACTGTTCTTCGCCAGTTTGGTTTTCCTTACTCCTTCCGTTTGGCGCTTTCCAATCTTTACTCTCACTCCTTCTTTCGTGTTTGTACTTCAGCATTTCTCACCTCTGCTATTCCTTTCGCTAGTGGGATCAAGCAGGGCTGCCCCCTGTCGGGTCAACTCTTTGCTCTCTCTTTTGAACCGCTTTTGATTTGTCTCCGTTCTTGTTTGTTTTCCTCAGTTCCGCGTGGAGTTGCGTGCACCCGTCACCACCGCACAGTTCTTTCGGCATACGCAGGTGACTTAACAGTCTTCATCCGTTCTGAGGGAGCATTCGGTATTCTTAAAAATACCTATCTTGAATATGCTGCGATTTCTGGTTCTTCACTCAACATGGATAAATGCTCTGGATTATGGGCCGGGTCGTGGACGATCCGCGCTGACTGCCCTTGGGGTGCCCGCTGGTCTTCAAGCGTTGCCTTGAGACGGTGAAAAGCCGCCTAGCACCTTTTCACCGTCTCAAGCTTTTTCTGTCGTTCCTCAGCCGTGCCTACCTCCTCAACACCTTCCTCTAGCCATGTTTTTTTTCATGCTTGGATTGCGCACCTTCCTCCGCCGTTTTTGCTTCGCGAACTTCAACGTACCTTCACTAATTTCATCTGGAATGTCATTCATTGGGTGCAGCACTCCACTCTCGTTCTTCCTATTTCTTTTGGTGGTCTCTCTCTCTCCGATATCTCTCTGAAGTTCAAAGCTTTCCACCTTCAAAATTTCCTTCGGAATTTCTCTCTCCAACCTTCTTCTTCTCAAACCATTGACGACACGCTTCTTTCCCCGAAGTCCCCACCTCACTTTCTCAACTTTTCTCGGCATGGACCTCTTTCCTCTCGTTCCGAGCCATTTCCCTGAGTTTTACAGATCCGCTCTTACACTCTGGCGTTCCTTATATCATATTCTCCTTCCCCCTGCCTCTACTAACGATCTCCTTGCGGAACCTCTCTTCTTTTTTCTGCTATCCGCTCCTCTGCTTCTTCATATTTGCACTTCTCCACCTGGTTCACCAGTGGCGTGGCGCGAGTCTCTCAACTCGTTGATTCCAACCTTCGCTGGAAATCGCTCTCCCAGATCACTCCTCCTCTTTCGGATTCGCCCATTCATCGTTCTCAGCTGCGATTACTTCAAGTCAGTATTCGTCGACTCTACCCTCTTCTCGCAGCTCAACATGGACTTATCTCGCAACCTTCAGCGTCTCATAGCCTTCCTTTTCTTGTGTATCTCAATGATATTCCCTTCCTTCCTCATCAGGTTACTGTCAAGCTTCTTTATCAGCATTTTTTAACACATTTTCTTGAACCAATGCCTATTCCCAATGTTCCATCTTCAGATTTGCCAGCCACCTGGACAGACTCTCATACTACTCTCGCCTCTCCAAAAGCTCGTGACATTCATTGGTTACATCTTCATCGCCGCCTACTGACTCCTCAAACTCTTCACCGTTTCCGTCATCTGACTTCACCTCTTTGTTTTTTTTGTTCAACTCTCGGAGACGTTCATCATGCATACTTCTTGTGTCTGATGTTACAGCCCTTGTTCTCACTGATGTTCTCTCTCCTTCAAAAAGTTTGTGCTCACCTTCACACCATGTCACATTATCTTGTGTTACGTCACCACTTTCCGTCGGCTCCCACGTATAATCATGTATGTTCCTTCCTAATTCTACAAACGAAGTATACAATCTATCTGTACTATCATCGCAGCGTCGACCAACCTTCCCTCCGCCGTTATCACACAGCTCGTCGTTTCTTCTGCCGTAGATATCGTCACTCCGTTACAGCCAGACTACAACTCGAATTTGACATTGCACAAGCCAATAACACTGTTTCAAACTTCATGTCTATATGGTCACCACAACAGCCTTGGTTCCAAGTCGTTGAAAATGTCGTGGAACTGCTGGCTTAACCTTCGGCTCTCCACTACAGTGTTTTATTCCATCATCAGTGTTCTTCATTAGTGTTCTGTGTCTACTTTTCTGCCCAAGTGCGAGACTTACTTTTACTACTAAATTCGCGTTTTGTTTTGAAATTGTTTACCTTTGAACTCTTACTGCTTTACCGTCTCACAGACACATTTCATTACTATTGTCATCAAAGGACTCATTGACTTATATTTTTTACTACTGTTAAACTGGGCAGCCTGCGAGCGCCCGCTTTTTCACAACTTTTACATTGTATTTATTTGTTTTTTTTTTTAAATGCTGGCGATCACCTTGTTCTCTCCCATTTCTTGTTACTATTTATTTTGTATTTGTATATATTTTGTTCGGGGTTCTTTTCCCAACATTTTGAGCAATAAAGACCTTATGAAGACAAGCCGTTTGTTTCTTTCCTTTACGTCTTAAAAAAATTCTAAAAAATCAGAAAAAGACTTTTTCTGAAATTTTTTGTAAAAAAGGGACGATAGTTGTAAGTTTATGTTGTAAAAATTGCAATGCGTTATAATTTATAGTTTGCCATATATCCGTTTTTTTTAAATGAATCCCATCACGAAATAGAGAATTTTGTGAAATTTAGAAATTTAATTTCTCGTAAACTAAATCGAAATTCAAAAAAAGGGTGACGAGGTGCAAAACTTCGGTCATGGCACTACAAGCCTACAAAGTTTCGTGGTTCTGTTGCTTTTAGTGTGTCCGGAACGCGACCTGATAGCATTTTTTGCTTACCTTAACTTTGAAATACAATAGCTCTTGAAGTTTTGCTAGAATCGAGAAACGGTTTATTTCAGCGTGTTCTCCAAACAATTCCATACAAACGATCTAAATTTCATATTTTTTGTGTTCAATTCGTTTTGCGTTGCGAGCTAGGAAAGCAAGAGTCGCGAAATTTCTAAAACTGCGGCTGTTACTTTTTTTTAGAATAGAGAGATTTCATATTGTATGTCACTTATATCAGTTAACTTTTGATTAAAGTGTAGGTTTATTTAATTTTAAACAACGTATTCGTTGGGGAAACTACATCTGCTATCACCGTTGTTTCCAATTTTAGTTACTACGGTTTCTACTGCCACTTAGTGGTCAAAACGTTCAACAGCGAGGGCACTTTTTCTCGTAGATATTTCCATATCGGATAGGTCATATCTATTACATGGGTCTAGGATGACACAAAGACGTGAAATAATGGTGTTATTGCCTAAAAGCTGTAAATGAAGATGAATTAATATTTTAAATGAAAAATGAATGAATACATTGAGTGTAAAGAATAGATACAAGAAGTGGATTAAGATTCTGATCATATTTTCCCTCGAAAACGAATAAAAAATAATGCAACTTCAGTAGCATCCTTGTTTTGTAAACAGTATCTTATATTTGCTTCCCAGGCGTTCTCAAAAATAAAACATTATATTGTTCTTCAAAGACATGAGCCAATCATCTCCGGATGTAATCCCACGACAATACTATATCCGAAGCAGAATAATTGCCCTCAGTGTAAATCTTTACATTAGATTCTTTACATGCAACTATGAATTGAACTTGCAGAAAGGTGACTTTGTAAACAAGAGCCGATGTTTTACTGTCAACAAGTCTTGTCTCCTTTTAATTAATTATAGTAAATTATCAGCAAGCGCCGTTACTAAGCAACATATACCTTCACAGTGGGACTTGTGACGTGATACACCGAGAAATCTGTCTAATTAAGCTTATGTTTTCAATCGTAGAAATTGCTTGGCATAGCCATTTACGTATTCTAAACGGAATGCAAAACAACAAGCGGAACATATAATCCCTTTTACTAGAGACCCTCTGCCGTCATGAAATAAGATACACTATATCATGGTTTACAAAAACGCGGAGAATTTATTTGACATGAGTTTCATTGGCAAATAAACGAACTAGGTAAACAAGTAAAATTAAATTATAGGAATCTGCTACGGCGTTCAAACTTTTTTGATCAACGACCCAGTTTTAACAATTTATTTCTTTCTCTGAAAAAAGAAAGTTATATTGTTCCAACTTACGTAAAGTTACCTAAAATGGTTACCTCCCCCCCCCTTTTTTTGCGACATATTGAAATTCACTAAGGTTTCTCTCAATGATGCTCGAGCTTATTAGAGAAACGTGTTTTACAGAGAATAAAAATTATTTTCATTGCAAATTCTTTAACAATCGGTTTAGTTTCGAAAAGACGTTAACCCTCAATACTCATTTGCAGTCATTATTTTAATATTGTACTGTGGGTTAGCTTTGCATTAGAAACACTTCCCGTTTTACATATTCGGAAGGATAACGAAGAACCACGTGATGCCAACGTCACGTGCGGCCTTTATAAATTATGCACATACATCCTTTGTACGTAATCAGTAAATATTTGCCAGTAATTGGGAAACCTGGCGACTTAAGCCTAATTGACAGCTGCCAGATAATTGGGGCCTGGAGGGCGGGTGCTAGTATTTCGGAAACAGCCACACTTGTTGGCTGCTCCCTTAATATTGTATCAAGGGTGTACCAGGACTGTATTAACCATGCATAGACATCCAGCAGAAGGGCTCAAATCGGTCAGAACGCGCAGTTGATCCGAGAGGTGAGCGTCGGGCGTGACGACTGGTATCTCAGCAACGACGTGCATGCAACAGTCACCCACCTCCCCCACCAGTACAAAGTTCGACCTACAGAGCGATTCACTCTGGAATTTACCCCAAAAAAGCGCTATTATTTTGAAAGTGGAAATCATTTCAAGCTGAAATTTGAAGACGAAGTGCCTTACCTTTTCACAATCACATCGATATCAGAGAAGATAATAAAAATGTCCTCCAATTGCATTCAAACAGAGATCAACTCTTCGCTGCATATTGTTAAATGTACGCGTCAGCATGTTGGCATTGCTTCAATTTCCTGTGTGATGTTGTTTCTCAGCTGCCGCATAGTCTTAAGTCTATTGCTATATATAGTACTAGGCCTATGGTCCTAGGCATAGTCCAGGGGCGTAAAGATAGCCCCCACAACCCACGAGTAGCGGGTGGCCCCGTGAATTTCAGGGGGCCCAGATCTATGTATTTATTTATTTTTTTATTTAGCAATTTAATTTTAGACAAAGAGGTTTTCTACTTGCTCTAGAAATTTTGGTCTTAAATTTTCTGTCTTTTGGATACGAAAGTTTTTGAACTAAAGGGCCCCATTGACACAGACTTTTATCTGCGCGCCGATTAGATATCAGATCAGATATAGAGGAATTTAGGAAAGGAGTGTCTGACCCCAGGTCTTAAACAGTCCTTAGAAATAGAAAACTAGGAGATTTGGGCTAGAGTGCCCGATAGGAAAGTGACACGGAAACAAGGTAAAAATGGAGAGAAAACGCACTTATTTATTACCGGAGACCAGCACCCGGGATCCGACGGCTTAACGTGCCCAGCCGACGCACAGCGGATATTTAGTGGTTCGAGCGTTTGTACTTGCCTGCGATAGAACCTGAGGTTTCTACCTTCGGTCATCGCACACTCAAAGTAGGCTTGATGGACTTGCGACGAAAAGCATTGAAAATGACCGAGCCAGAAAACTAGACGTGGCGAAACTGATTGCAATATTCGCTAAGAAGAACGTTAGAAGGGAATCCAGATTTTAGTAACGTAAGTTTTCTTTATTTTGTAAAGTATGCTTGCTTCTTGAATTTAAAAGACAAGACACTAAAAGGAAACGATATCGCTGAAATATTTAAAACTAGAAAAATGTAAACACACTTGTTTTTCCTCTTTCTCAAAAATTATTGTATTAAAGACTTAAAGAACTTTAAAGGAAGTTCGAAACCAGACACTCGAAGATCAGTATTAGTTTTTACTTGTTTGATATCGTCAACATTTGTCATTTGAAAATTTTGCATTTTTTTCCTGAGTACTAAATTTATCGAGGATACTTACCGGAATAAGTGCTCACATAATTAAAAGAAATACATAAGTGATCATAGAATCAATATCTGGAAAATATATTTTTACTACGGCGAAGTTAAATATTTACCCTCAATTTTTGCATTAATTTTTACTATGTTGGGGGCCTGTTAGGAAGATTTCGAGGAGGAGGAGGTGTGTGCCCAGAGATTTTGCGTTATGCCATTGGCATAGTCCTAGGTATATTGCTATATATAGTACTAGGCCTATTGTATATACTACCTTTCAGATGACCACATACGAAGTAATCGGGTGGAGTTAAATGTGGAGACCTGGGCAGCCACAAACCTTTGGAGAGAACCAGATCGCTGAAGAAACTTCGAATCTCAGCCATGCTGGCATTGGAAGTGGGACAAGTCGCACTGTCTTGTTAGAAGAAGCCATTCTGCAGTTCAATGTCATCCAGTTGGTTCATGAACTGCGTGTAGATATTGTATTGAGATGTTCTTCTCTGTTAACAGTATGTTAAAAGAAAATGGGACCGATTATCCGGTTCCGTGAAATGGTGCAACAAACGCCAATCTTTAGGGGATGCATTCTTTCCTCGTGAATGACATGGGTATTCTCTCTCGCCCATACCAGGGTATTCTGTGAGTTCTCATAAAGCCAGAAAGGTGGAACTTTGATTCGTCCTTGAACTGCGTAATATCTAATACGCCTGGACTTTGACTGACACATTTCTTAAACCACCGGAAGTAATGTATTCGCTTCGGCATGTCAATTGGTAACAGCTCATGAACAACTTTACCCATTTTTTCAACCCTCTGGCATGGTGTAATATGACAGTCCCGTTTCTTGCGGAAGCCTACGTAACAATTTCTCTGGACACAGTAACAACCTCTTTTCCACACACTGACTGGGTTTTCTGACATTGCGGGTCCTCCTGAATGCGTATCAACAAGGCTTCCTGTCGTCTTAAGCTTCTTCGCAAGATTTGAAATCGTAGGCTTCGTAGTTGGTTCCCGACCGAGAAATTTCTTCTTAAACTCTTTTTAACACTCCTTGAAAGAGCCGGAATTCCAATAACTTCGAACGATAAACACACGCTCAGCAATCGTGAACACCATCGTACTAGACTCTAGCCTACGGACAAAGAGAATGGCGCGAAACCGTTCCCACCAGACGCCGTGTATTGTGGCGCCATCTGGGCATACGAGCCAAAAGGCGCAGATGTGCGAATGTCAGAACGTACGGCACTTTGTCTTCAAATTTCAGCTTGGAATGTTTTTCCAATTGGCCAACATTGTCTCCGCAAATTTTTTTCGTGCAGTCCTGTTATGCGGCTTAACTTGTTGATGCATTTGAATCGTATATGCATGTAAACGCAACTTTTCATGGAATACCCGATGCATTGTTGGTGGTGGGATGTCTAGCTGCACACTAACCTTTCAGATGGATTTCCTCGGGCTTCTCCGAAATGACTTTCGAATCCGTTCAACTTTTATCTAAGACACCGTAAGCTTAGCATGTTTGCCAGCCATTGGTAACAAACTTCGTATTTCTCTGGGTTGCTTGTCCCATTTCATAATGGACACGTGACATCTGCCGTTGCTCCAAGGTTGTGCTCGCGGAGAAAACGGCACTGTGCAACAGATTCAAATTCCGCAAGCGATAGCAGCCAAAACATCTTATGCTCTGGAGTCCACATGGCGACTGAAAGAAGTAGTTAACTTCTGGGCATGCATTGTACGCCTAAATTCACCTGATTTTCTCTTTTTTTTTTTGTTGAGGGTTTAGCGACCACCATGAACAGCTCAATGGGCTATAAGCAGTCTTCCTTTTCTAATTTAAGGCCACTGGCTCTAGGGAAGGGGGAGAGCCAGTGTCGTAAAGCAAACACAACACCCATGCCTGACCGGGATTCGAATCTACACCCACTTGAACGAAAGTTCATAAGGCAGCGCTTAGACCCACTGCGCCACCAGGATGGCTCACGTGGTTTATAAATTTCACAGCTGCTCTTTACAATGGCGCTCACCTTTTGACATTTGAACTAGTTCTTTGTACGAATTTTTCTTTTATTATACGTCTAACCGGAACACCCGGTGTAGTTTACAAGGTACAGTGAAAGACTGCACTAATTTACCCAACACTTTTCTCTGCTCGCTCCACACACATTATATACGTCGTTTGTATCTTGTCAAAACATAAACACGTCACCTGACCTCAAGACTGTTGCCACATAACATTTAGTGAGTGAGAAAAATATAACGTTAAGATTGAAACGCTTAAATAGAATGAACTGAAAATTTATGTAGGGAAAGAAACTACGTAAAAATGAAAGTTAAATTAGAATATACTTCATAGTGATACTACGAAGATACGGTAATAAAACGGGCTACGGCAGCTCATCGACGTATCAGTCGTGACGTCATTGTGCGCATTACGCATACGAGTGGTGAACGGACACTCCGCTGAGGAGCAATAAGAAGCTCCCTGATGGCAGCAGGATCAGCCTGGCAACCACGTTGTCTCCAGACTCAATTGGCGTTCGTCGACGCTGAGACAGAAGCGAGACTCGTCGCTGAATATGACATGATTTCATTCTTCCCTCCACGCATGTCTCGTACGGCACCAGAGCAACCTTGTTCGGCGGTGAGGGGCGAGAACTTAAGCCTGCCCCAGCTAAACTCCGTTGCACAGTCTACGCAGTGTGCCGTTAAGTAATGAGACTGAATTTTTACGGGACAGCCCTTTGAATGAAAGTAATAAACGTGTTTATAGTTTTGACTTCTAGAGTGTGCTGTAATCATGGGAGCAACTTCCAAGTCGAGTTACGCAGCAATTTTCGTATGGCCACACTTGAAGTAAGACTATGCGGGTGAAGCATGTCAGAAGTTGCGGCGCTAAGAGCTGTTTTTTTTTTTTTTTTTTTTTATTTGGAGGTTTAACGACCACCGTGAGCAACTCAATGGGCTATAAGCAGTCGCCCGTCCCTAATTTAGGGTCACTGGTTCCAGGGAAGGGAAAGAGCCAGTGCCGTAAGACAAACACAACATCCATGCCTCACCGGGATTCGAACCCGGACCCCTTTCGGACGAATGATCGGAGGCCATCGCTTAGACCACTGCGCCACCGGGGCGGCCTAAGAGCTGTGATAAAATTTTATTGTAAATTAGGAAAAACTGCCACGGAAGTGCAACAAGACCTAAAAAAAAGTTTACGGCAATAGCTGTCTGAATCGTACACAGATGTTCCGCTGGTTTTCAACGTTTAAAGATGGAAGAGTGTCCCTCGATATGTTTCTGCGGAGGCGAAATATATGGAACAGCCAGAAAAAGCACATCAATATCGAGCGCTAGGATTCGAACTCAAACGCAGAAGTAGGAGAAGTTCGCGCTCTAACGCAGTAAATGGGCTATTTTTTTCTGAATAGATTTTTCAAAAAAAACATGTAGAGATGTGAGATAGTGTTATAGAATGAAGAACTTTCAAAAAGTTATTACTTTATGAATATAAAATATATATATTGGTAACAGCCAAGATGTAAAAAAATAATCATTTTGTATGTCATGAGTTTTTTGGCGTTGTAAAATTTTATGTGTGTGTAGTAGCTAAAATAAGTCGTCATCTGTTTATATATGAAAAAGGTAATACAGATTAATCTTTTAATTTTGGCATGGCCTTATTTGCGTCACAGGTTTTCATCACTAAAAATTTGCCTACATTTATAATTATTAAGAACCATCTGAAGATGCCTTTTTAAACGTGCTCACGAAAATTATTTTTTATGTAGGTGTAACCTCTAGAGCAGAGGTTCTTAAGATTTTCTACCACAGTTACCACTTTAAGAATCTGATGAAAGCTAAAGCTAAAGACACCCTTCTAGAAAAATATCTATAAATAAGTAACAATATTAAACGTTCATAACCTCAGGCACTTTGGGCAGGGATCCTTCACCTTTTCTAAGCAACGGGCCCCTTAAGAATATGACGAAAGCTAACGAAAGCTAAGGACCCTCCCAAAGTAAGTAAATAAATAAATACAAATGTTAGGGCCATTTTTAAAGCAAGCTTATGTTTCACGGAGCCGCTTAGATTTATTCATGTATGGGACCTAGTTTAATATCTCTGCTTTAGATGTTTATGGAGTTGTTTTTTACATGGAACTTAGTTTTTTATACGTTTTTCTTTCTTTTCTTTTCTTTTCTTTTTTTTTTTTTTTTTCGTTTTTTGTGATGCCAGCTGAATTTTATGGAACTGGAGCTATATAAAATAATTCTTTTCCCAAACGTAACATTATTGATACTAAGCATGGTGTCGTTTAACCGTGCGTCCTTATTTTAAAGATATTCGAAAGGGGAGAAAGGGAAACACTACTTATATGCCAGAATTGGGTCATGCTCATGTCAGCGCTTGCCTTTGAGCATTCGTGACGTATATTCTATTTTATCTTTCATTTTTAGTTCCTTTTTCAATGCAAATTTGAGTTTGCTCTCTTTTGCACTTCCCAACTTAACGTGATATCGTCTCTCTCATATGAATGGAGATTTGGCAACACCTCTAAAGTGAGTACGTAAGGGACATATGTATGTTGATAAGAACGAGAAAGGATATATATATATATTGCGACGCAGTTGTTTGGTGTGGAGATGATATGTTAAATCTTTGCTGAGGTTATTGATTGTACGAGAGCTACTAACGCATGTGAAGTTATATTTTTATTGCCGTCTGCATAACCACACTGCGAAGTTTGTGAGTGTTATACCACTGATTGATTACCAGTTGTGGACTAAGGAAGTTGGAATATATCACCATGCTACAATATATAATGAAGTTGGATACAAATAAAAGATTTGTAAGTACCAAACTTTGACGTTATTTCGAGTGATTGCCTATTTCATTATTGGTGAACTTTACATTTAGTACATGTAGTATTAGCTAGTCAGAAACTTTGGAATAGTTGTTACACTACACATTGTGTGGCAACGCCTAGCTTGCATTCGTTGTATGTAAAATAAAGGACCTTGCTTGATATCTGTTGTCCGAGGAAGAGGCAAACGTCAGTTTCTTCTAAAATTTGTACCATCAACTTCTAAATCTTCAGGTCTCGTAAAAATACTTGAACATCAAATTTGTTTTCCATAATTTCATTTTTTAATTCCACTTTTCACTCTTCTCAGCAAGTTACTGGATCATACTCTGAAGATTTGAGGTTTACTTGCCAAAATGGCTATGTCGTCAGCTAAACGAAGATGGGTGAAACAACCTCCATTGATCTTTACTTTTTGTCTTTAAACTTCGCTGTTTGAAATACATTCTGCAATGTGGCACTGAAGTGTTTAGGAGATTGGATGAGCACGGGCTCCTCTTTTAAATTACGAGTCCATCCCAATCCCGGACATTTGAAGCCTGGATCCAGTCCAGGCGCATTATATCATTATTTATGACAGGTCCGGTCTTATTATATCGTTATTTATGACTGGTCTGGGTCTGAACATTTGTGAAAATTTACTTTATGTGAATAAGGATAAAACGAAGCATATTGTTTTACTCCCATTTATATTTTCATCATCAGATAAGAATGTTAGTGCTTTCTGTTAACGTCAACCCCGAAAAAAAAGAGGGAGAAATAATTATCATGTGCATCATATTCAGGTAACAAAATGTCCTTCATTTTGTTTCCCAAGTGTATCAAATTAAATCGTTTACCTAATTAATTGTATTTATATTTTCATTCAAATTTAAATGAGGACTTTGAACTAATAAATTTCATTATAAAATACGTGTCATTTCTGCATGACATGAACATTGAGTATTCCTGTTTTGCTGACGGATTAGATCCGATTACGCACTGAGTAAATGTTCATATATAGCTCAAATGCTTTGTATTACGTGGAAATGTACATTGAAGTGCCAGAAAAACTGGTACACCAGTCCAATACTTGGTAGTTATGCCACGGGAGCGCAGGACTGCAGACATACGACGGGGCATGGACTCCACAAGCTTCTGGAAATATGCTGTAGGCGATGCACACCATACTTCTTGCAGAACGTTCCATAATTCGAGTGTATTCCGAGGTCTCTGATTCCTGTGTTCGATAACGCGTTAGATGGCATCCCAAATGTGTTCTATCACGTTCAGATATGGGGACTTGGTTGGGAATGGCAACACCCTAAACTCAGATGAATGCAGGACATGAACGGGTGTACCTCGTCAGAAAGGTTGCGCACATAGCATTGGCGGGTCACAGACGTTTGTAGACGTACCAGTGGTCCCAGTGAAGTCCAGCTAAACACACCATTACGGACCCCTCAGTAGCCAGTACAGTTCCCTATTGACATACGGGATCCATGGCTTCATGGGGTTTGTGCCACACACGAATCCTTCCATCTGCCCGATACAGTTGGAAACGTGACTCGTCAGACCAGGCTACTTGTTTCCAGTCATCAAGTGTCCAGTGGTGGTGTTGCCGTGCACAAGCGAGGCGCATTGCTCTGTGTCATGTACCCATGAAGAAGACTCGAGTTGGGCGTCGGCTCCCAAAGCCCATATCGTGCAGAGTACGTTGCACAGTCCGGACGCTGATGCTTGTTGAGGCTCCAGCATTGAATTCCGATTATACCTGCGAGAGTGTTGCACGCCTATCGCGTGAAACGATTCTTGTCAGCCGACGATAGTCACGTTCACTCAATGTCTTTTTACGGCCACACTGGTATCGCAGGTTGGAGGTTTTGCCGGAATACTGGTAGTCACGGTACACCCTTGCAATGGTCGTCCGTGAAAATCTGAACTTCGTTTCTACCTCCGAAATATTATGGCCCATCACACGGGCGCCAGCTATGACACCGTGTTGAAAATCGCTTAAATCGTTATTACTTGTCATTCTCATGCCGAAAACAACTCCTGACTGCTGGCAAGGGTGTCTATCGCTTTACATACGCACTGGCGGACGCAACCGAGTACGCGCATCGGGGACGTTGCTATGTATTTTGCATTAGCTCGTCTGTACCAGTTTTTCTGGCACTTCAGTGTATAAGCTGTGTATTATTTGTGGTGTAGCGGCATGCCTCCTGAGCCTTTGGTAATGTTAGGCACTTAGGCTGTAGCCCCGTTAGACCTCCCCTTAATCTGGCTCTAAATATTGCCAAACAAAAAAGCTGTTCCATTTTGTAATAACAGGAAAATAACATACTTCAGACATTTTGCGCGTTCTGCTGCGCACAAGAAATCTAACAGCAGGGGAAGAATGACGTCAGGCTGTTGTCGCCAAGTGAAAGTTATTGTATTCCCGGACCTCCTTCTAGTGTTTAATATTTTTCGTGCATAACTGTGTGGTAAAATATCATGAAAAAAGAAAAAAATCTAAGAACTTGTAGGAAAATGAAGCTTAAAATTTTTGTATTTTGCTCCTGCGTTCTAAAACAAGCTACAAATAACACTGCGTGATATGGAAAAGTGCGTGTTTTAAAAATAAAAATAGAAATACAGGATGATTCAGAAGTCCCCGAACTCTATATTTTAAAACGTATTTGCTTCAAAACCATAAAAGATATCAGAGTGTTGCTGCTTGTGGCTGTTATGTGTGACCTTGGGAAACGAACTGCGCCACGTGATAGCATCACGTGACACTACGCTTACGCGGCCGCTGGCAAGCAGTAACGTTCAGTCAGCCATGAGTCTCACGCAAGAACAGAAAGTCGCTTTGTTAGAAGTTTATTTTGCGGAAAAATCTTACCAACGTTGCATCCAGCTCTTTCAAAGGAAGTTACCTGATGCTCCTATACCAGGTAAAACAACTGCGTATGACCTTGTGAACCCGTTTTGCGAGATAGGCAGTAAGCCTAAAAGCGACCGTCCGGCAGTCCATGGTGACAACCACGTTTCTGGAGAAAATTCACGTTTCCCTGCAGCACTCTCCCCGGAAGTCACTTCGGCGGCTTTCTCAAGAGTTAAGTAATCGTATTCAGCCTACCAGAGGGCTACTAAACGTCTAAAGCTACGACGATACAGAATTCGAGTAGTGCAAGAGCCACGTCCTTTGGACTCGGAAAAGCGCATTGCCTACTCTCAGTGGTTTAAGAGTTTCATGCGCAACAATGTGACTAACTAGTTTATCAACACTTTTTTCAGTGACGAGGCATGGTTTCATTTGAATGGATATGTCAATAGCCAAAACACTCGCATATGGACTGCGGAGAATCCACACGCATTGTATGAGTTTGGACGTCACTGTCAGAAAGTTGGAGTGTGGTGCGCCATGTCTGGACGGCGAATAGTAGGGCCATATTTTTTTCGACACAATTGTAAATTCCGCTATGTATGCAGACATCATCCATCAATTTGTAGCGATGCTGGAAGAACACGAACGTTAGTGTTGGTTTCAACAAGATGGAGCAACGTGCTGCACATCAAATGACAAAATGGAGATGATACGTGAGTTCTTCCACGATCGATTAATCTCGAAAAAACTTTGGCAGCCTCGCTCACGAGACTTTTATTTGTGGGGCTATCTGAAGGATACAGTTTACCACAACAACCCTAAGATGGTACACAGGACCTGCGGAACAACATCATTACAGCCGTGATTCCAGCCAACACGCTGAAAGGAGTGTCCGCCAACGTGTGTCGTCGGGTAAATTTGTGTCTTCAACAGAATGGTGGACAATTTCAGCATCCATTGTAAAGTGGTTTTCATTTCCTGCAAGTATGAGTGTCAACATAACAGTATATAAAAATAGTTATACATCACTATATTCGTGGTAGAAATATTTGAATTCAGAGTTCGGAGACTTTTGAATCATCCTGTATATACCTAGAGTTTTGTAACGCTATTTTCAGGGTTTTCTTCAAGTTATACATTTTTTTTTGCAGTACTGAAGCTTAGATAATCCCCTACAAATTCTAGCATTTTACTTCTTTGTGGTAAAATAAGGTACAATTAATATTGCGTGATATTGAAAAGTGCAGGCTTTGAAGAAAATACTTAGAAACATGCAACTCGAGTTTTGTAGCACTGAACGCTTTTTAAGTTTATCTTCAAGTTATGTATTTTTTTTTTCTGGTAATCCCGAAGCTTATACAAAATCCTCTCTCGTTGAAAACGGTTATTCGAAATTTTGATTCGTCGTTAACTGTCTGCGACTCGTAGAGCTCTTGAAATTTGTTTCTTTTTTATTATTTTTTTTTCTTCTTTCTCATTTCAAACAAGTTTTCCCCAGCAATATTTGAAAACGAGGCGACAGCTCACGAGATGAAATGTACAATTTGAACTTCGTCAATACCACAAGCATTATTTGAATGTTAGTTTTCTCGAAGCAATAAGCAGAACACTTGTAATGAACAACTGACGACTAAAATGATCAATGGACGCAGCAATTTCGACGTCGCTCAAATCTCTGTATTAAATCGAGGGGGAATTCATTGCAATCAATTGGAACACTATTCAGAAATCTGAATACTGTAACGTGAGATTACAGACCCGGCTATTCGCATTTCGTGTTTCCATAAAATGGATCAGTCTGAAGAGAAAATGCGAATGAATGCATTGAATACGTTGTATTGTTATCTACTACATCCGGCAGGAAAATCCAGTATTTGAACGGTAAATCGCGCGGTAATTTAAATTCAGAATATCTCTGTCATTTGAATTATTTCACCGTATTATACAGACCCGGTTTTCATAGTTTGTGAGCACTGTGTTTCCTATATGCCATTGGATTACTTTGCCTGCAGCCCTGAATTTGTGGTTTATTACAACGCCCTGCTAATTTAAAAAGAAAAGGGAAAGAAAAAGTATTTGTTAGTTGTACAGAAACTTATAAGAGAATCCGTTTCGATTGCTCTATTTAATATAGTGAAAATTTTGAAAACAGTGCTCCTAAAAGAAAGTGAAAAGAAAATTAAACTGAAAACAAGTACATATTTCTTCCAGCGGGCTTTCTACTAGAAAGATTGCTGTCTTATATTCCCTTTCACATTCAGTATATACACTGAAAAGCAATTGAATTAGAGACCGCTGGCGTTATGCAAATGTGGCGCTGTTGGTGGCCCTGTAAACGGAACGACATGACGTATGCAGCGATCCGACAGCATAAGGAGTGATGCGACGGGAATCAGTAAGAGTCGGACGCAGTATGGGTAAGACGAAGGATCTAAGCACATTTGATCGTGGGCAAATTGTCGGGGCCCGACGAATGGGTCACTCCATCTCGGAAGTCGTGCAGGAAATGGGATTTTATCGAGCCACTGTGTCACGGGTGCACCGTGAGTACATCGAATCCGGTAAAACCATCCCTGCAAGGACCAACTGCCGTGGACAACAGCGTGTGGATGAGCGGGATCATCGTCGGCTAGCTCGCAATGTAACAGCGGATAGACGGGCCACAGTACAAGAAATTACTCGGCAATTTAACGCTGGTGCACAAAAACGTGTAAGCAGCCACACCATCCAGAACCATCTCCTCGCTATGGGGTACAGAAGCCATCGTCCCACGAGGGTACCGCTGCTGACTGCATATCACTGGGTGCAAAGATTAGCATGGGCGTGGGAACATCGCCATTGGACCCTAGACATGTGGAAAAATGTTGCCTGGACTGATGAGTCGAGATTCACGTTGGTACATGCGGATGGCAGGATACGAGTACTGCGCAAAGCACATGAAGCAATGGAACCTTCTTGCCAGCAGGGTACTCTTCAAGCTGGTGGAGGTGGCATTTTCGTCTGGTAACTGTTTACGTGGACTGAAATGGGACTCCTGGTACGTGTGACATCGTCCCTCACTGGTCAACGTTACCGGGATATCCTGGACGACCATTTGTTCCCGTTTGTGCGTCTTCAACGTCCCACTGGGGCCCTCATCCTGCAACAAGACAATGCACTGTGCCATCACTCCCGAACTGTATCCGAAAGGTTGGATGAACATTCTACCAACGTGACCTCGCTTCCTTGGCCAGCCAAGTCACCTGACCTCAATACCATCGAGCACATCTGGGATGCCATCGAGAGAGATGTTCGAGGCTCTGACCACCCTCCATGAAATCTGCGTGAACTGTGGGAGCTTGTTCAGGGGTCGTGGATCCGTATGGCTTCCCAACGCTTCCGGTGTCTTGTCGAGTCCATGCCGAGACGAATCGCCGCCGTCATCAGGGCGAAAGGTGGTGCTACACGTTACTAGACAGGTATCTCTAATTCAATTGCTCTTCAGTGTATGATTTAAGAGCTGAGCATTTTTTATGTGTTTTAAATGACGGTAAAAGATCATCACATAATGACGTGTAGCAAATTTAGTTGCTTATCAAGCATAGATTTGACAAATTACGTCGGACAAATCTTTCTTCCCCACTGATCAAGAAGCTTTTCTTCTTCACTGATCGGTTGCATGCAATTTGATGTTTTGGAAAATGTAACCTTTCCAGAACACAAAATGTTTACTACATTGCTCTCGTTCTTTTAAAAAATCTGCTAACTTGTTGCGAGAGTATCAGGTTCTTCGTTGTACTGACTGGTACTAGCACGACCCCCGTATGAATTACATTTTCATTTAAGAACTTGATGAATTCTGAACTTTTCTAATTGAAACATGAGGTGGTCATAACATGAAAAACTTGTAATTGCTATCAGGGTTGATCAATGTAAAACAAGCCAACATTAAAATAACGGGGAAACTACATTTTATTTTAATACACTGTTCCCAAAAAGTTAGGGCCGCCCCGGTGGCGCAGTGGTCTAAGCGATGGCCTCTGATCATTCGTCCAAAAGGGGTCGGGGTTTGAATTTCGGCGAGGCAGGGTTGTTGTGTTTGTCTTACGGCACTGGTTCTCTCCCTTCCCTGTAGCCAGTGACCCTTAATTAGGGACGGGCGACTGCTTATAGACCATTGAGTTGCTCACGGTGGTCGTTAAACCTCCAATATATAAAACAAAAGTTAGGGATATTTCGGTTTGGAAGGGAAAACGTGGCGATATGCAAATTTAGCGACTACTGAAGATCAGTTATCAGCTTAGGAAGCTACATGATATGTAAATTAGCATCATAACAATACAACACATGGTGTGCGGTGTTTTTATTTTATTTATTTTTATTGGAGGTTTAACGACCACCGTGAGCAACTCAATGGGCTATAAGCAGTCGCCCGTCCCTAATTTAGGGTCACTGGTTCCAGGGAAGGGAGAGAGCCAGTTGTGTAAGACAAACACAACATCCATGCCTCACCGGGATTCGAACCCGGGCCCCTTACGGACGAATGATCAGAGACCATCGCTTAGACCACTGCGCCACCGGGGCGGCGTGTGCGGTGTGCGAGCCCCGATAAAAGCACCCTGCGACAAGTGGAAAACGAATCGTTTCTCCGCTTGATCTAGAAGTTTGCTGAATGTATTGCCTTCAGTATGGGATTAACTTAATTAACCGTTTAAGCATTGACAACAGAAATGGGCCTGTTAGCACGCCACAGTCAGGTGTACGGCAGATCGATGTGGCTGCTGCTTCAGAAGTTTCGCAAAGCGTGGTACGTCGGCAACACACAAGATTTGTACGGCATAGAAATCTTGCAGATCGATGCAGGAGTGGTCGCCTGAGGATAACCACCAGGTGGCAAAATCGCTACCTGGGAGTAAATGCTCGGAGAAGGTCTCGTATCAGTAGTAGCCAACTCCGTGTATCACTTCGAGATGCTTCTGGTGTCACTACTCATACAGCACAAAACGCTTTAGAAATGTGTCAATAATGTTACAATCTCTCATTTTCGTTACACTTTCAGAGATATCTAACAATTACGTTTCAGCAATATCTATTTTGGAACATAACTCTTTGTACATCACGGTTACGTTAAAAATAGCATTTACCAATACTACTGTTTTATAGTTTCCACTGTACATAATTGCTACCTTGATGTTACATTCCGGCGATGTTTAAGATTTTTGGTTTGGCAACGGCCTCGATGTGCATGCGCATTTATGCCATTTTATCGAAGCATTCTCGTAGTCATATTTCTACGTGCTACTGGGATATTCTTTGGCGATACTGTCGTACTCGAGTTAGCTAACTAGTTGATTTAATATTTCATCTTTTTTTTTGTATGTGATTCAAGATCATCTGAAAGTAAGTAATTGTTTTGATTATTATAATTTTTAAATTCTAAAAAGCATTTCATAAAATCTAAGTAGATGACTGTGTTGTTGTATTAGTATACTATACCAATATGTTTTTTTTTACTTGAAGCTGAGAAATTTCATATTGATAGATATTTAGAAAAATGTCGAATTTAATTTTCTTTCTTTTTTTCGCTGAAATATAGTCTATTCCTCATGTGTAACAGAAATTCGACACCCTCATTTAGGACCGATTTTTATTTCTTTTGTTATCAATATATAAACGCCGCCACTGTTCCCAATGGACAGCGGACTGCGTTGAACCTGTGAAAACGTAAACAACTCGTAATACGACTGTTGTTGCTTTTGAAACAGGTGTCGAATGTAATATTTTTATTGTGATTTTACAAAGTTTATTAAAACTATAATGTTCAACGCAGTAAACAGTAATATGATGATGACACAAATATCTTTCAAATACGTAACAGTAATGTAACGAAGTTACAAATATCTTTCAAATACGTAACAGTAACATGAAGTTTGTGACGTATATTCTAAATTAACTTTCCTTTTTTAGTTTCTTTCGCTATGTAAATCTTGAGTTTATTCTCAGTATTCTTCACTCTTAACGTGAGATCTTTTCTCTCAAACGAATACGTTTAACAACACAATTGAGGTTGAATGAACGTGACGTAGTCCGAGTTTTGATAAGAACAAGAGATAAAAACGACGACTGATCTATTGCTCGAGAGGGTTGTAAGAGAGCATTGTTGTACGAGAGCGTTGTAAGAGAGAGCATTGGGTTGTAAACTGATTATTGATAAGAGTGTTGTGATAATGTGTGGTGTGTGGAGCGTTCACTACAATATGCCATTTTACGATGTGTGTACTACAGCCTGAATAAAGCATCTTTCCGTAAGTCGACTTCTGTTATTTACATTTTTCGTCTGGCCGTTAGGGTTTCTTTCATTTAGGAACTATTTCTTAGTATGTTGATGTGTTAAAACAACGTAGAAGTCGAAAAGACTTTTGCGCTATAAGTTGGTATGTTGAAGTTACAAAGACCTTTCACTGAAACGTATCGGTTATGTTTCAAAGTTATGTAACATTTGAGGACATTTTGACGTAACTAAGTTTTCTGAAACATTACTGTTATGTTGCGCATCGTACCTGAAAAGTCTCAATTTTCAGTGCTACGTACTTTTAACACCCGTGAAGACGGTAGGAAACCGTCTTCACGGGTGCTGACTTGGAACAAGGTGGCCGCTAAGATTTATAGCATTGACATCAGCTCACAGTCGTCAAAGCTGTACCTGGCTCCAATAGTAAATTTCATGGAATACAGAGTGGCACTATGTACTTTTCACAGACGAATCCCGTTTCGCTCTTTATCCTGATATTCAACAAGGACACGAGTGGAGGAGATACGGCACACGAATGCAACCACCCTAAGACACTATGTGCAGTCCGACCACACTTATTAGCGGCAGTCAGTTCTGATCTGGACAAGAATGTGTTTTGATGGCGGTACTTTCTTGAATGTTTGTCAAGTCAACATGAATGTCTCAGTGTACTGAAACGAGATCATTGCGCCCATTGTTGTAGTGTTTCACGCTGCTATTGGACATGGATTCGGTTTTCTCGATGAAATGTAACCAGTCACCGTGCCTGGAGCGTGCTTTCAGGAGCCGGAAAATCATGGGATTGAATCGTTACTGCTGCCTGCGAGTTCTCATAGCGGAAGGAGTGTCAGAGACAAAGAGATTTTCAAATCGAATAGTTAAAAGAAGAAACATAGAAGGAAACGTGATATAACTTTACGCCTTCTAGCGGTAGCATTTTGCTTAATGGAAAAGTTGAAAACTTGCGAAAAGTATTCTTCATGGCAAAACCTATGTTAAGGTGGAAAAAAAAAAAAAAATAAAAAACGTCTCCCGGAAGCAGAGATAGCGAGATGAAGGTTTCGACATTTACGCTCTTGGTGGAAAAGCTATGCATTATTTAAAGAGGATAATGTTCTCCAACTTTATTGTAGCGAATGGCATACAGTGAAAAAAGAAATTTATCGATAGGGTTTTTAGAAGCGGAAATATAGATGCAAACAGAAGTACACAAACACCACCTAGCGACAGAAATGAAAACTACAAATAATTTTTTAAGTACAAACCTGAAGAGTTCCACAAGGTAAATGGTGTACAGTGTTAAAGGAATTTCTGAAATCGTACATTTAGTAGCAGAGATATCGAGAAAACAGATTAAACATCTGCGTCTCCTAGCTGAGAAATTGTGCATTATTTGAAGAAGGAAATATACACAAAATGCTTTCATGGACAGTAGTATTTGACCGAACTTTTTTTTTTTTCAATTGGAGTTTTAGCACCGCAGGTATTGCTGCAAACATGATGTAAACCGAAACATGAACTTATGCCCGCTGGTGGCACACTTGTATGTTTAGAAATTTTTTCGAAATATTATAATTATGTGTAGAACATTTTTGCGAGAAGCTGTATCCGACGCAGAAATAATTTTTCAAGTAGGCCCTTTGGCAGAGATATCGACGAAATTTCAGTTTATCTTTACGCTCCCTAGCGGAAAATCTATGAAGTACTTCATAAAGAAAATACCCAAATAGTCTTCGTTATTAATGGAATCGAAAGAAAGAAAGAAGTTTTTTCAATCGGATGTTTAAAAGCAGATATAAGGAATAAAATTTATTTTGAAACCGATTGCATCTGCATTTACGCCCTCTAGTGACGAAGTTATGCATTGCAAAAATCCAGAATGCAAGGACCATCGTTCTCACATTTCAGGCTTTCCACAGCAAAAAAAAAAAAAAAAAAAAAAAAAATATTCAAGTCGGAATAATATTTGCAGAGATATGGTTTTCCCGGACGGACGGACGGACGAACAAAGTGATACTATAAGTTCGTACTTTATTTTTTTTTTTTTACATAAGATGTTCTAAAAATAGTGAGCCGTGGTCTAAGCGATGGCTTATGACCATTCGTCCGAGAAGGGTCCGGGTTCGAATCCCGGTGAGACATGGATGTTGTGTTTGTCTTACGGCACTGGCTCTCTCCCTTTTCTGGAACCAGTGATCCTAAATTAGGGACAGGCGACTGCTTATAGCCCCTTGAGTTGCTCACGATGGTCGTTAAACCTTCAATAAAAAAAATAATAATTGTGAGAACATTCACGAGCTACACAGAATGATAGTTCTGTTGGGAAAACTAGAAACACAATGTACTTTCGTGACTTACAGCAGTTTGAGGAATGTGTAGAGCTAAAGGGAACAGCCATGAGAAGGCATGGCCATCATGACGTCATAGCTGTCCCCACACCAGCTACTAAATATTTCAGTCAGTATCTCGTTGGCCGTGTCTAGGTCTGGGCTCTGGCTCCGTACGACGCACGGGCAGTATTCACGTGGCAGCGCTGGATGAGGCAGGGCTGTTGCCTTCCCTGAATGGTCATCATAGGATCGTAAATTGACGCTCTGAGCGATGTCAAAATATAAATTTTAACTAAATAAGTAAGTTACACCCTTCGGTATTTTCTTTTTAAAGACTTTAGTTGGTCTCATACAGTATTCCATGCAGCTAACCAGGGTACAGAATAAAATATAATGAGAAGTGTGTACATCTTATATCCATAAAGGGAATTTTCCGAAACAGCGAATGCAGGCATAGAAAACAATATGCTGGTATGCATAATCTCCATGACCTTTCTGAACATGTCGTTGGGATGAAGAGCTAATTAAGCATTTGTGCTCTGTCGCAGAAAGTTCTCTGAGCGTTTAACCTTGAACGGACTTTCTCCAGCCCAACTCCCAAATCTTCTATTGCTACATTCAATGTCCGATACTCATTCGTCCTGCGCTAGTTTGTTTTTCGTTATGTATTTCTTTGAAGTGTTGTGTAGTCCGATTTCACATAACGTTGTACGTTTTACTTGGTATTTACAACCTGTAGTTCTTGGGTATTTACCTAATTTTTACATTTTTAATGAAGGTATGTCAAAAACCTGAAGTGCGATTTTTGAACGATCATAATACTTTTCTATAGCGGCGGTGGGTGAAGTGCCAGAAAAACTGGTACAGGTTAGCTTATGCAAAATACATAGCACCGTCACCTATGCGTGTACTCCGTTACGTTCGCCAGTGCGTATATAAAGCGATAGACATCCTTGCCAGCTGTCAGAGCTGTTTTCGGCATGAGCATGACAAGTAATAACGATTTAAGCGATTTTCAACGCTGTGTCATAGTTGGCGCTCGTGAGACGGGCCATAGTATTTCGGAGGTAGAAACGAAGTGCGGATTTTCACGGACGACCATTGCAAGGGTGTACCGTGACTACAAGAATTCCGGCAAAACCTCCAACCTACGATACCAGTATGACCGTAAAAAGACATTGGGTGAACGTGACCATCGTCGGCTGTCAAGAACCGTTTCATGCGCTAGGCGTGCAACACTCTCGCAGGTATCAAACGGAATTCAATGCTGGAGCCTCAACAAGCATCAGCGTCCGGACAGTGCAACGTACCCCTGCATGATATGGGTTTTGGGAGCCGTTGCCCAACTGGAGTCCCCTTGATGGGTGCACGACACAGAGCTATGCGCCTCGTTGTGGCACGGCAACACCGCCACTGGACACTTGGTGACTGGAAACAAGTAACCTGGTCTGACGAGTCGCGTTTCCAACTGTATCGGGCTGATGCAAGGATTCGTGTGCGGCGCAAATCCCATGAAGCCATGGATCTCGCCTGTCAACAGGGAACTGTACCGGCTGGTGAGGGGTCCGTAATTGTATGGGGTGTGTTTAGCTGGACTTCACTGGGACCCCTGGTACGTCTACAAATGTCTGTGGCCCGCCAACACTATGTGCGCGTCCTTTCGGACGAGGTACACCCGTTCATGTCCTGCATTCATGCTGATGGGTTGGGCCTGTTCCAACAGGACCATACAAGTGTCGGGACGCCACATTATGGTTAGGGGAGCATTCATCTGAGTTTGGGGTGTTGCCATTCCCACCCAAGTCCCCAGATCTGAACGTGATAGAACACATTTGGGATGCCATCTAACGCGCTATCGAACACAGGAATCCGAGACCTCGGAATACACCCGAATTGTGGAATGCTCTGCAGGAAGTATGGTGTGCATTGCCTACAGCATATTTCGAGAAGCTAGTGGAGTCCATGACTCGTCGTATTTCTGCACTCCTGCGCTTCCTTGGGGGACCTACCAAGTATTACACTGGTGTGCCAGTTTTTCGGGCACTTCAGTGCAATTTGAGCGGAACTCGAAGGGGCGTAATTTCAAGTCTTGCCCACTCGGGTAAGAAAAGGTTGCTACGGTCCTGGCTCGTGGTATGGCACTGAGTCTGTCCCTTCCCTTTCCAGTGGCCATAAATTAGGGGAAGGCGAGCTCTTTTAATTTTAGATGTTCAGCGAGGTAATTAAACTCCGTAACAAAGCAGAATAAAAAAATAAGAAAAAAGAGGAAACAAAACAAAAAAAATATTAGAAAAAACAAAAGAAAGCAAAACAGGGTGTTAAGTAGAGAAAATAAACTTTCTTTTGATAACCTTTATTGCTTCTAATTGCCTAGTACGCTCTCCTTGATCATCCCCTAAATCAGACTGTAACAGATTACAATATTACAGATATCTCTGCAGAGTGCGAATTCGTAGTTTCAATAAAATTTTCTTTACCGAGAAATCCTGCTTCGTTGCAAGAGGATGCACGATTTCCCGTAACAGTCGAACTGGGACATCAGGTAATTCGCACGTATTCCATGAAACTCCTTTGCATCTACAGAAGCGAGAAGTTTGACGCGCAAGATCACGTAGCTAATTTGTAGACCCAATATTTTTTGAAGGAACACTCGGAGCTGAATTAATAATATGAATGCCATTTGGAGAGGATCAACATGTGATACTATCACCATCTGCCGATGTCACTCCGTGGCTAAGAAAAATTAAAATATATTAAGAAATAAAGTAGCTATTTCTGAGCCTTCGCTGCTGAAGTCTCTTATGCTATTGAGGACAAACGCTCATGACGTGACATGGGCCATATTTACTACTGAAATTTATTCATATCTTTCTTAATTAGCACTGAGCTTAAGTTCTGATTTAATGGTACTGTGATTGGGGTTTCAAAGCATTTCGGAATGGCCGATGAACCTAATTTAATCACTCGAGTAAGGGAAGACTAATGGAGAAGCCTATGCACAGGGTGAGTCAAAAGTCACAGGACACCCTTGTATTTCAGAAACGGAAGTGAAAATGATATATCTGATACACCAACAAAACATCGGTGCGGGGGGCCTACCTATTAGGCTATTTCTGGAACATGGCCGCCATCTTGAAATCCGTCATATTGGATAAAGGTCAAAATTTTCAAATGGTAAAGGGGGTATTTTGCATCAAAATAAGACCAGAATTTTCTCAGAAATTGATTGCCGTAATCAAATTTAGCATATGTGTTTTGGTCCACAAGTTATTAACACAGAAAGATGAAATAACAACCTCTAAAGTACCCAGTGATGCGCAAATATTTGATGTGCGCAATATGTTGTCTCTGTTGCTGAACACAGGGCTGAAGGAGCTTGATCCAGCCGGTACGCACCTACACGAGAATATCGGGAGAAATGCGGTTACAGTTCATCAGGATGCTTTGCTGAAGGTGGTGTTTGTCGCGGATTTGCTAACACAGCGTACACCAGGTGTTCCAGATGACCCCACAGATAAAAGTCGAGTGGTGTGAGGTCGGGAGATCTGGGTGAGCATTCCAAAGGATCACGCCGGCCAATTCAATGACCAGGGAATTGAACATCTAGCCATTAAAGAACAGTTTCCCCCGTAGTGTGGTAAAGCCCCATCGTGTTGGAAATGACAGCTGAAACTGCCATATTCATTCAGAAGGGAAGGAAACACTGTTTTCTTCAGCATTTCCAGCTAGTGCTGAGCATATACGTTATTGTCGATGAAAATGGGTCAGGTTACACGGGTGTCCCATATTCCACACCATACCATAACCTTTACATTACCAACGATGTTGAATGGTTCCGTCCAGTGAGGATTCCAGTACCTGTGGTTCTGACGGTTAACCTCACCACTTAAGTAAAAATTGGCCTCGTCACTGAACAAAATGCCCTCTGTGAATGAGGGATCCCTTTGTTGTTGGTCTAAAGACTGGGTGTGCTGCCCCGGTGGCTCAGTGGTATAAACGATGGCTTCTGATCATTCGTCCGAGATGGGTCCGGGTTCGAATTCCGGTGAGGCATGGATGTTGTGTTTCTCTTACGCCGCTGGCTCTATACCTTGCCTGGAACCAGTGGCCCTAAATTAGGGACGGGCGAGATGCTGACAGTGGGTGTTAAACCTGAGATGCTAAATTAGGGACGGGCGAGATGCTGACAGTGGGTGTTATGCCCCCTGAGATGCTGACAGTGGGTGTTAAGCCTCCAATTAAAAAAAATAGCCCAGGTGCAGAACTCGCCACGTCTATCAGTGTCATCCTGTTATAGTTACTGCCGCATATGGATCTTGAACGGATGCCAGTGAGCAGTGTGAAGAATTCGTACAGTGGCTGACTGCTACAATGGTTGACTGACTGATACCACATTCTGCTGGATTGACTGGCTGACACCCCATTCTGCTCGGCTGACTGGCTGATACCACATTCTGCTGGGATGACTGGCTGATATCACATTCTGCTGCGAGACTAGTCGTGTGCTAAATTGTGGACTTTTTGCAAAGGATGCCAAAACCATTGTTGAGGTTTCCTCGTCTGTAGCAGTTTTCTACCGACAACTACGTGGCTTGTCGTCCACAGTTCCAGTTTCTCAGAATTTGGGTATCAGGTATGTGACAGTGTTGCGTGAAATTAGTGGTCTTTCTCGGTGTAGGTTATTGAAGTCTGCGGATATGATACGGCAGCTAATAGGATCACCTCAATTCTCTCCTCTTTCGTCACATCAATGGCATCTTCAGTTACCTGCAACAAACAATGGTTATTTCAACTTTTTGTGCTGATAAATTGTGAACCACAAATCTGCTTACGGCAATCAATTTCTAAGAACATTCTGGTCTTGCTTTACATGCAACATTTTTGACATCCTTTCAAAAATTTGACCTTTATCCAATATAGCGACCATGCTCTGGAAATAGCCAACAAAATAGGCCCCCTCACCGATTCCTTGCTGGAGTATTCAGAAATTTAATTTTCCCTCCCGTTTCTGAAATACAAGGGTGCCCTGCAATTTTTGACTCACCCTGTATATAAACGGTATACACGGATGCAAGGTCAGGTTATGCGCAAACATCTCATAGCCTTTCCTTTATAAATGTCAACCCCGTCTTCCCTTGGTGCATCCTGTTCCCACTAGAGGGGCTCTGACGACCACCAATAGCGGTATAACTATACCACCGGGATTAGAGGAAATGCTATCCCACACTCACCAACCCACTTGGCCAGCGTGGTGAGTTACGGCCAACCACCAGAGTGTCAGACCTCGTGATCAAAATAAAATCCCTGGAATGGCAATCGGCTGGACATATTGCCACGAGAATGGATCATTGATGGACAAGCAAAATTCTAGACTGGATTCCAAGAGACAGGAAAAGACCACGTGGGAGATGGGTGGATGAATTTCGAAATCATGCGGAAGTGGCATGTAGGAGAGTGTCCTAAGACAGACCGTCGTGGAAGAAACTTGGGGAGACCTTCACCCAGCAGTGGATTTATAATAGTTGACAATGATGATGATGATATACATATATATTTATATCAAGGATATTTTTTAGAAATTAGAAACTACAGATTGTTCATATAACCACAGATTTTCTTGTTCTGTCTTGTCCTGAGGAATTTATTATAAACTATTTTACGTTAAGATATAATTTAACATTTACACTTTTGCAATTCCATGTACTCCAATGAAACAGTTAACATTTTGAAGCAACGTCTTAATGCAAAAAATTCCAGCTCAGGAAAGCTAAAAGGAGCATATTAATCTCACACCAGTTGCTCTGCACGAAGTTGAAAAATGAAAAAGCATGAGCTTTGTGAATTTGAATAAGGCAGATTAAATTAAGATCGAGGCAGAAAAGTATGCTAAAGTCGTAATCAAATATATGACGCTTTGAGAAGAACACCGGTTTGTAAGATTTCTTTCTGTTACAAAATTATTCGAGAAGAGTTGTTTCAAAGATATGAATTGTTTACGCAAATTCAAACAAAATGTCACCGTTGCTCCGGAGGACAATATTTCTTTTATTTTGAAAAGAATTTCAATTTATCGCGATAAATATTTTATTATGGCATGCTTTTGAGAATTATTTACGAAATGCATGTTTATTGCAGCGGTGTGCTTAGTTTTATCCTTTAATTCCTGTTGTACATACTCGTTTAATATTTTTTTCAATCTCGCTCTAATCTTAAAAGGGAATTCCTGTTTTCCCTTGGTACACATTTTACAAAAGACGAAATTTCCTTCTTTCACTTTTGTCAAAGAATTTTCTGTAGACGTCAAAGAAGAATTTCGTTTAAACTGTTTGCGCGCCTCGAAAGCGGAATTTTTACAATGTGGATTAAATAGAATTTGCCCTCAAAATATTCCATTCGTTTATATGATAATATCCCCCCCCTTTCATACCGTTCATTCATAATTTTATTCATTCACAATTTCATTTCACCTGAGGAAATCTTTTCGAAAATGACATTCGTTCGCTTCCTCTTCACGGTGTACATAATTTTATTCGTTTAGTTTGCTTTCAAAACCAATAGCAACGCAAAAGTTCAGGTTTGTTCTGAAAGAAAAGCTGCAAGACCGGATTGCGTTTTGGAGAAATAATGTTTACACGAGATGTTACCGCGATGTGATAGAAACAGAATAGTTTTTTTTCTCTCCTCGTTATTCTTAGTTACTGTGTCTGAAGACTGCAGTTCAATTTAGGAAGCTTTCTTTTTTCACTGCTTTGTTATTATCTAAGAGAAATGTATCATCCAAATATTGGGTTGATGCATAAGTTCATGCCGTTTTATTTTACGATTGTTTCCCTGGTCAGTAGTGACGGTGCAGATGGCCAGTTGTATACACTGAGTGGCCACTTTATTATGACCACCCCCTCAGTACTTCGTTGGGCTACCTTTTGCCTTTAATACTGCGTCGATTCTTCGTGGCATGGACTCCGCGAGATGTTGATAGGTGGTTTGTGGAATCTGAGACCATGCTTGACGTATAGTACTTTCCAGAAGTGTGAGATTGCAGGGTTGTGGATGATGGCTCGTTCAACTTCATCCCACAAATTCTCAATGGGGTTGAGATCTGGAGATTGTGGGGGCCACCTAAGCAAAGTAAACTCACCGGCATGTTCCTGAAACCAATCCTGTACAATACGAGCACTATGGCAGGACGCATTATCATATTGAAAGTAGCCATCGCCATTGGGATAAACCATCCACATGACAGGATGCACTTGGTCCGCAACGATGTTTAGATATGATGTGCCAGTAAGACGTTGATCAACACGAATTAAAGGGTCCAAAGCATGCCAGGAAAACTTTCCCCAAACCATAACGTTGCCTCCACTAGCTTGAAGGGTTGTAGCAATGCATTTGGAGTCCATGCTTTCGTGCTGTTTCCGCCAAATTCTCACTCGGCCATCGGCATGGTACAACTGAAAACGTGATTCATCGGACCACATAATTTGTATCCAATTTTCGACTGTCCAATCCTTGTGCTCCTGTGCGAACTGAAGACGTTTTCTCTTGTTAACTGCAGACAGCAAAGGTGTTCAAACAGGCCTTCGGCTGCCGTATCCCATCTGATGCAATGTACGGCGAACAGTGCGTGCAGAGATCATTTGAGGGGATCCTTGATTAAGATGGTCTGTAATTTGCTGTACTGTTGCCCTTCTGTTGTCTGTTACCAGTCTGGACACTCTCCGTTCCGCCCGAGGAGTCACTAGTCGATGACGACCACACGTTGCACGTAGAGACCCAGTTTTGTGGCTGACGGTCCAGTCTTTAAACACTTTAACAACAGCTGCTCTGAAACATTTCACGAATGCTGCGGTTTCGGTGATACCCGCTGTATGGCTCTGAGCTCCTGCAATCATCCCACATTGAAAGTCAGTCAAATAGCATTTTTTACCCATCTCGTCACCCAAAAAATCACTCTACTACTGTCGCAAGCACTAAGCTTTCTCTTTTTATACTAGCCTTGCCTTCTGGCGGCAACAGCGTGCAGAGATAGCTCATTTGCTTAAAACTGTCAGGTGGTCATAATAAAGTGGGCACTCAGTGCATATCAAAATCTAGCCAATGATATCGTGTATCTAAATCATATTGCGCTATTTGATTGTGGCTAATTTTTTTTTTTTTTTTTGGTTTTCAGGTCCGGAAGTATATATAGAGTTTCAAGTAGATAGGAATGAACATTTCCGATATGTGCTCCTCTACGAGTTTAAGAAGGAATCCACAGCCGCCGGGGATACTCTACCAATTTGTGCTGTATTCTAATATGGGGAGGATGCTATTGCTCCGAGGACAACCCGCAAATGGTTTGAGCGGTTCCGAGGTGGAAATTTTGACCTCAAGGACTCTCCACGTTCAGGTCGTCCATCTCACTTTGATGAAGATCGTTTGAACCATCTCATCTACTTTGATCCGCGTCAAGTCACACGCGAGTTGGTCACTGGGATGGACTGTGATCAAGCCATAGCAGTGCGGGACCTGGAACGTATGGGAAAGATCCAGAAAATGGGGTATTGAGTGCCTCACACTCTCACCGAGGACAACAAGAATCAACGGTTTGCCCTATGTGGTTCCTTGTTCGCCCGTTATCGCGAATGTTCTCAGCAACACAAACCCTTTGTGCCACGTATTGTTACTGGAGGTGAAAAGTGTTGTCTGTACGTGAATTTCAGGCATCGGTGGGAATGATTAAACCCAAAAAAGACTTCCACACCGCGTCTAAAACATGACCTTCATCCTTCGAAGATCATGTTGTGTGTCTGGTGGGACATGGAAGGCATTATTCACTGGGAAATGGCGAAGGAATCGAACCATCAACGCTGCACTCTACTGTGAGCAACTCCGTCGTGTGAAGGGAGCAATTCAGCAGAAAGGGCCACATCGTCGCCATGTTGTCCTTCTCCAACATAACTCACACTCTCGTAGTTCAAACGTGACCAAAATGGCCATTCAGGACACGAAGTGGGAGATCCTTCCACATCCGGTCTAATCCCCAGATGTCAACCCTTCAGACTTATTACCTGTTCCGATCTCTGTCGAAAGCAGTCTGTAGCAGAACGTTCAACAATGATATTGATCTTCAGAATTTCCTTGATGATTTCTTCGCAGCGAAACTTGCACGTTTTTTCAAGAATGGCATTGCAGACGTATCCAGACGTTGGGACACCATCGTAAATAATGGGGGAGGGATACATAGTTGATTGATTCCGTTTTCTCTTCTGATGTAATACATTCCTGTAGTACGGTGAAAAAAAACGGCATGAACTTATGCATCAACCCAATACTTACTTTCTTGTAATACGCGATCTTTCTCTTAAAAAAAGTGATATCACTTTTGCATATGGAGATTTCAGAACGAAGACCGAATCCTGTAATGTAGAGCACGGAAACCAATTTGTGAAAGGCTATTTGTTATCAGTTTTTAAAATGGAAACCGATTTCTGATAGCAGCGGTTTTAATGTACAGCAGCCAATTTACAAAAAGGTAATTTCAGTTTTTTTAAATGGTGATCTATTCAAAAAGGGAGTCAACAATGATTCTTTTTAGAAAAGTGTGACGTACTACAGAGGTGAATCATGTGTCAAGACGACAAATCTGCAGATGCACATTCCGTCCGTTTAGCTTAGTTGGAAGAGCAACTTACTCCGGAGTGAGGAGGCGCGAGTTTGATATCAGTCGCGGACAAACTTTTGTTTTCACATTGGCGCCCGAACGTAAAAATGGATGTATTGGTCGTTGGGTTCTTCGAAAAATGTGTGATGTTTGTTCCACACATCGTCTAGAATTAATGAAAAATTCCTACTTCGCTTCAGTAAAAAAGAAAAAAAATGTTAAAAGGGAGATGATATGACTTACTACAGAGGTGAATCACGTGTCAAGACGACAAATCTGCAGAGGTACATTCCGTCTGTGTAGCTTAGTTGGGAGGGCAAGTTACTCCGGGGTGAGGGGGCGTGCCTGCGTCACGGAAAAACTTGTGTTTTCATAAAAGGTAGTTATCAGAGGTGAAAGTAGATGATTTGATTTTGGGGGAACGCATTGTCTAGAGTTTAAAGTCTTGCGAATTTACCCACACGTGCACAGAGGGAGAGAGAGAGAGAGAAAGAAAGAGAAGGAAGGAAAGGAGATATCCTATATAACCATGAGAGAAGAAAGAATATTATGTCAAAAACGGTGAATAGCATTGTTTTCCTGCTCAAAGATTGTTCCTTTGTATGAGTTTCAGTTCCCTTCCCCCCGCAAAAAAAAAATGTGCTGTTAGACACCACTTTAAACAATTAGTGGATGCGGTCTTCCGCGAAAGTCAGTGCAGCCTTGGTCATTGGTCAGCGGCTGTATACTGAAGTATCACCGTTATTAAATGAATTACTCTCATCTTTGAGTTCAGTAATCTAAAGCTAACCAGCAGTACTGTTACGAGTTCAAGATTTCCCCCAGCTGGACAATGCATGGAATGATACGAATGCAAAACAGTCGAATGCGAAAATCCCCTCTAGCTAAAATTATAAAGAACAAATTTCACTGGTTCCGAACAAAAGCTCTGAAAACTGCAAAATCAGAGAAACAAAACTTTGAAACATAAAAATCTTACATACATAAGAACGGAATTCATAGTATAAATAAAACAGCACGCCCGAATGTCCTCGGTATAGTTTAGCGTACTTTTGTTTGCAACTATATACGTACTTTTGTTTGCAACTATTTTGTTTAGGAAAATTCCCGTACTAATTCCTTGAGGGAACGCCGTTCCCTCCCACTCTCACCACTGGCAGTAATTGTATTTTAAAAGAAGAATATTGATCATGAAAAACAAAACTACAGCATGTAGAATTTTTTTTTAAACAAGCATGCTTTTCAGACAAGTCAAAACGCCACAAATGGGTTTTAACCCTTTAAGCGAAAGATGTACATGAACCAAATGGTGCCCAACACTTTCTGCACTGCCAAAACAAAAGTGTGCACATCGGGTTTCACGAAATCTACGGGAAAACAGAAATGTGCACATCGGGTTTCACGAAATCTACGGGAAAACAGAAATGTGCACATCAGATTTCACGAAATGTACGGGAAAACAGAAATGTGCACTTCGGATTTTCACGAAATTTACGAAAAAACAGAAACGTTCAAATCGGTTTTCACGAAATCTACGGAAAAACAGAAATGTGCGCATCGAGTTTCACGAAATCTACGGGAAAACAGAAATGTGCACATCGGGTTTCACGAAATCTACGGAAAAACAGAAATGTGCGCATCGAGTTTCACGAAATCTACGGGAAAACAGAAATGTGCACGACGGGTTTCACGAAATTTACGGGAAAACAGAAATGTGCACATTGGGTTTCACGAAATCTACGGGAAAACAAAAATGTGCGCATCTGGTTTCACGAAATCTACAGAAAAACAGGAATGCGCACATCGAGTTTCACGAAATCTACGGGAAAACAAAAATGTGCACATCGGGTTTCCCAAAATCTATGGAAAAACAAAAATGTGCGCATCGGGTTTCACAAAATCTACGGAAAAACAATCTTAACGGTACCAATCATAAACCTGGCACAGGTGATAAGAAGTCGCTTATAGTCCCCTATCCTCTACTCCATGACCCAAGGTTTATAATAGGGAAGGTCTAGCCCCCCTGACACGGACACCACGCCACTGGAAAGAAACATACAAGTGACTCAAACATTGTCTTCTTTCTTAAGGTGGCCACAGACACACGTTTTTGAATGTCACGTTTCAGTGTCACGCCAGCAAATAGAGGGGAGGTTGTGTCTAGGGCGGCATGTAGCGTGGAGTGAACCAGGAGTGAAGCTCTCAACGTCTGCTTGAACTGCTCTGTACTCCACGCTACATGCCACCCCAGGCACAAAACTCCCCCATTTGCTGGCGTGACACTCAAACATGACATTCAAAAGTCCGTGTCTGTGGCCATCTTTAGGTTCAAAGGCTGTTACAGTCCATTTACCGGGTAATCAGTCAGAGAAGATTAATGTCAATCATCCTTTAAATGACCAGTTTTAATAACAAACCTAAGGGGAAAGCAGCGCTTTCTGTCGCGCAGGTTCCCTCTTTCCAGCCGCATTCGGCCCGCTTCTTAGACAACGAATATATTCATTCCAGCTGATTTCACCCTATTTTGCTAACCCGGAGTTAATTTGTTCCAGCCGGTTAAAGGGTTAAAAAATAGTACCTTATTTCCAAATAGAAAATCCCCCAGAAATGCATAGCTTGTCCTATGTCGCATCAATTCCAATTTGTGAAAGTCACGGCATTTGTTTAAAGAAAAAATTCGTTTCTGAAGTCAGAGCGTATAAAATGCAGCAAAATTATTTAAAACTTTTTTTCATCAAATGAAGTATTGATCAAGAAACATGGTTCCTTAAATATAAGGAAAACAGTTTTTTTTAAAGTGCCGTACTGTTTTCAAGTAGACCGATAAAAAAGAAAAGGTCAAAACCTATAAAGTTCAACACCGTAATAAATTTTAAAAAATCTAATGTGAAAGAACACCCAGGTTCATCCCCCGTCACAACATTAGAGAAAAACACCTCACCCACCCTCTCATAACAATCCAAAAGTGTTCCGGCGCATGTCTACTCTTTGCTGACATTGTTCACGGGTTAGGCTTCTTGGGATCCACTTTGAACAAATTCTTCTGTAGCCCAGATTCCCTAATTAATGTTTCCATAGCACTATGACCACAATGAATTGCATCACACAATTCCTGCATGCTGATGATGAGGTCTTTCACTCAGCTGTGATGAGGTCTTTCACTCGTTGCGTGATGGCATCTGTCACTTCAGTTGCGGGTCTTTCACTCGTTGCCTGTTGGCATCTGTCACTGCAGTTGCGGGTCTTCCACTCCGTTGTTTGTCTGACATTGAACTTTCTCGCTCTCGAAACCTTTTCATCCATTTTCAGACATTACTGATATCGATTGTGGCAGCTCCATACGCCACCAGAAGTCTTCTATGGATTTCTGGAGCCTCACATCCATCTTTTTCCAGGAATTCAATTACGGCTAGCTGCTTTTATTTTTCATTCGTGATCTTTATTTCCGATTCTAAAAAAAATGGGTTTTCACATTGGTAACATATCGTAGAACATGTCAGTGCAATTTAATTAAAATCACTTCAAAATTCCAAAAGTTATTAAGGACGAGGCATTACTCTCAGGATGCCCTAAGTTGAATTTCTGAATTTTCCATTGCCCAGATTATTGCCGTTAAGTTGCGTAAGTGTGTATTGCTGTTAACAACTGAAATCGCCGTTTCCCAAAAATCCGATTAAAAGTTTTCGTTTTGAACTCTATGCCATTCGCTATGGATGAGGGTTGCGAACTTTATTCACTCTTAATGCTGACCAATCTTTTCGCTAGGAGGCGTATATACACTGATCACAAAACGTTAGAGACATTGCGGTTTGAAAGAAAAAACGTGGTGATAGACAAATTTAGCGACTACTGGAGATCAGTGTGGACAGCTACGTAATATGTAAATTAGCATCATGACAACACAACACAACACATGGCGTACGAGCTCCGATAAAAGTACATTTCAAGAAATGGAAAACGAGTCGTTTCACCGCATGATCTAGAAGTTCGCTGAAAGTATTGCCTTCAGTGTGGAATTAACTTAATTAACAGTTTAAGCATTGACAACAGAAATGCGGTCATGTTACATGCATGTGTACGACAGATCGATTTGGCTGCTGCTTCAGGAGTTTCGCAAAGTGTGGTAAATCGACAACATACAAGATTTCTATGGCATAAAAATGCTGCAGATGAATCCAGGAGTGGTCGCTCGAGGATAACCTCCAGGAGGCAAGATCGCTACTTCAGAATAAGAGCTCGGAGAAGGTGTAGTATCATTAGTAGCCAAATCCGGGAATCACTTCAAAGTGCTTCTGGTGTCATAGTATGTACTCAAATGGTACGAAACCGTCTCCACAGGTACGGACTCTGAGCAAGGAGGCAGCTGAGATGTACACTGAAGAGCAATTGAGTGAGAGATACTTGTCTAGTAACGTGTAGCACCACCTTTCGCCCTGATGACGGCGGCGATTCGTCTCGGCATGGACTCGACATGACACCGGAAGCCATACGGATCCATGACCCCTGAACATGCTCCCACAGTTTACGAAGATTCGATGGAAGGGGGTCAGAGCCTCGAACATCTCTCTCGATGGCATCCCAGATGTGCTCGATGGGATTGAGGTCATGTGACCTAGCTGGCCAAGGAAGCGAGGTCACGTCGGTGGAGTCTTCATCCAACCATTCGGATACAATTCGGGAAAGATGGCACTGTGCATTGTCTTGTTGCAGGATGAGGTCTCCAGTGGGATGTTGAAGACGAACAAATGGGAGCAAATGGACGTCCAGGATATCCTGGTAACGTTGACCTGTGAGGGACGATATCACACGTACCAGGGGTCCCATTTCAGTCAACGTAAACAGTTACCAGACGAGAATGCCACCCCAACCAGCTTGAAGAGTACCCTGCTGGCAAGAAGGATCCATCGCTTCATGTGGTTTGCGCCGTACTCGTATCCTGCCATCTGCATGTACCAACGTGAATCTCGACTCATCAGTCCAGGCAACATTTTTTCACATGTCTAGGGTCCAGTGGCGATGTTTCTGCGCCCATGCTAATCTTTGCACCCTGTGATGTGCGGTCAGCAGCGGTATTCTCGTTGGACGAGGGCTTCTGTATACCCCATAGCGAGGAGATGGTTCTGGATGGTGTGGCTGCTTACACGGGTTTGTGCACCAGCGTTAAATTGCCGAGTGATTTCTTGCACTGTGGCCCGTCTATCCGCTGTTACAATGCGAGGTAGCCGACGATGACCCAGCTCATCCTCACGCTATTGTCCACGGCAGTTGGTCCTTGCAGTGATGGTTTTACCGGATTCGATGTACTCACGGTGCACCCGTGACTCAGTGGTTCGTTAAAAACCCAGTGCCTGCAGGACGTCCGAGATGGAGTGACCAATTCGTCGGGCCCCGACAATTTGCCCACGATAAAATGCACTTAGATCCTTCGTCTTACCAATACTGCGTCCGATTCTTACTGATTCCCGTCGCATCACTCATTATATTGTCAGATCGCTGCATACGTCATGTCGTTTCCGTTTACAGGGCCGCTCACAGTGACACATTTGCATAACGCCAGCTGTCTTTAATTCAATTGCTCTTCAGTGTATAGCATTAACATCAGCTCACCGTCGTCAAAGATGTACCTGGTTCCAACAGTACATGTCATAAAATTCAGAGTGGCATCATGTACTTTTCACAGACGAATCCCGTTTCGCTTTTTATCCTGATACTCAACGAGGACACGTGTGCTAGATATCCTGCACATCAATGTAACCACACTATGTGCAGTCCGCCGCCCCGGTGGCGCAGTGGTATAAGGCGCTGGCCTCTGATCATTCGTCCGTAAGGGGTCCGGGTTCGAATCCCGGCCAGGCATGGATGTTGTGTTTGTCTTACGGCACTGGTTCTCTCCCTTCCCTGGAACCAGTGACCCTAAATTAGGGACGGGCGACTGCTTATAGCCCATTGAGTTGCTCACGGTGGTCGTTAAACCTTCAATCAAAAAAAAAAAAAAAAAAAATGTGCAGTCCGTCCACGTTTACCAGCGGCAGTCAGTTCTGGTCTCGTCAGGAGTGTGTTTTAATGGCTGTACTTCCTTGTATGTTTGTCAAAGCAACAAGAATGCCTCAGTGTACTGAAAGGAGATCATTGTGCCTCATTGTGACACTGTTTCACGCTGCTATTGGAGATGCATTCGGTTTTCTCGATGACAATGCAACCAGCCATCGTATCTGGAGCGCGCTTTCAAGAGCTGGAAAATCATGGGATTGAATCGTTACAGCTGCATCGGAGGTCTCCTGACCTTACCCTTTAACGACCATAACGCCCAAAACGCCCGTGCATACAAACAACCATAGCCGCCCGAAACGCCTGTCTAGAGTGAGTCAGATTTTCTATCTTTACCTGATCTTCAATATGAACGACCTATGATGGATCAGCAAGTGTCACGCTCAGTCACTATTGTTGCTATTAAGCAAGAAAGGAACCAACGGACAAGGAACCAACGGCGTCCCAAAGGTTCTCAATAGGATTAACCCTTTAACCAATGGTCGTTAAAGGGTTAATCCTATTGAGAACCTTTGGGACGCCGCACAGGGACGTCTAGATAACAACGTTCCATACTCCAGTACACTGACTGACCTCTGTAACGTGTTGCCTGTAATATGGGACGAGATGCCTCAGCCATTCATCAATAATGTCATTGCTAGTATGTCTCGTAGGTGTCAAGACTTTCTTTGATATAGAGCTGGTCTTACCGGGTACCGAAATCCAGAGGTATGGTCATTCTCCGAATTTACCATTTTGTGCATACTGCAACGTTACTTTCTTGTGTGGAGATTGTACAATAAATTGTTTTGTAAATGTACTTCATCTTTTGTGTTACCTAGCCTCACTGATGTTATTTTAAAGAGTGTCACTCGAATGAGATACAACCTTCATTTCATGCAATATGCCTAACCTTTTGTGACCATTTGATGATATACAAGGGTTGTACCGAAAGTAATGCAAAAGTGGGCATAACTTTTTTATTAACTGACAGAGGTCGTTCAAATTGCACATGTTGGTAGAGTAACTCGTTCTCTAATACAAAGGTACTACTCAGCATAGTCTCCATCATAAGCGATACATTTTGCCATCGTTAAGCCTAACTCTTGAATCCTCTTTGAAAAAAATTCAGGTGTGGACTGTTGTACCCATTTCTTCACAGACTCTTTCACCTCGTCGGTGTCACCAAATCGTTGTTCCTGGAAACTGTCCTTCATTGGACCGAACAGGTGGAAGTCGGAGGTTTCCAGATCTGGGATGTACGGTGGATGGGGACAACCGACCAGCCTTATTTTCTGGTCGCCTGATATGTTGCCAAATATGAGTGTGGTCTCGCATTATCATGATGAATGTGAATACTTTTCAGATTCTTGTTCGGTCTCTTCCTCCTTATAGCTTCCCTAAGCTTCTTGAGGGTTTCAATGTACCGCTCGCTGGTCACGGTCTGGCCACGTTCCAGAAAATCAAGGAGAATGACACCCCTTCATCCCAAAAAACAGTCACCACGACTTTCTGTGCTGATCGCTGGCTCTTGAAATTAGGCCTTGGTGAAGAGGCGTGACGCCATTCCATGGATTGATTCTTTGTTTCCTGATCGCAAAAGATAAGCCAACGTTTCTCTGCCTCTCGCCAGATAGGAAAAAAATGTGTCTTCATTGGCTTCAAATGCTTCCAGCACGTCAGAGCAGACTTCCAATCTTCTCTCTTTCAAATCGGGTGTCAACTGCGGTGGTACCCACTTTGCACACACTTTCTGATATCCTATGTTTTCCACCATGTTCTGTATGGCATTGTGACCACAGTCCCGTTATGCAAACAAGCTCACGGATTATGACTCGTCTCTCCACGCGAGTCATTTCATCCACTCGCTGATGATTCGTGTCAGTGGTCGCAGATGATGGCTTCCGCTTCTTTAAACTTCTTCATCCATCTGTGCACATTGCTCTTGTCAATGGTGTCATCTCCCTAAAGATTCTGTAGTCTTCTGTAGATGTCGGACAGCCTGCACCTTTCCTTCGTCAATAATTCAATGACGGCACGTTTGCTTCAGCTTGGAATCATTTTTTTACCTGCAATGAAGAAATGTTGCTATAGAGGAAGGCTTACTCTACCAACATGTGCAATTTGAACGACCTCTGTCAGTTAATAAAAATAATATGCCCACTTCTGCATTACTTTCGGTACAACCCTCGTATATTTTCTAAAAGATGTACTTGAGAAAGGGTTTTTTTCTCATTGTACATCGCTCACACAGTGAAATATATTTTGCATATGCTTTCCACTTCATTATAATACACAGTTATCATGCAGCCTACCGCTATGGGGCGTCAATTTGTATTTTTATTGTAAAAGCACAACAGATTCTTAAAAAATCCGATTGAAAAACTAGTTTATCGCTAGGATACCCATGGACATTTCACGCGTATTCTCTTCTTCCAATAACGCTCAGACCAATAAATGTTCGACAAGCATAAAACGTTTTATATTACTTAACGTTTCTCTGATTCAAAAGACGTGATCATTACATCTGAGAATTTGATGTCATCTTCCTTATTTTATTGTATATTCATCGATCGTAGAGCGATAAGTACGTTCCTTTTGTTTTTTCGGCTTTCAATATAGTTTATAAACTCGAAACACAGAAAAAAAAATCTAAGTGAATTAAAAACTACCCGCTGATAAATTTTAATCCTTCATTATTATGATCAGCGTACCCTATTTAGTAAACGGAAATGCCTGATTTGCGTAAGTCTTCGAAAAAGCCGAAAATTTGTCATCTTGTCGCTTCGAAATCGCCTCAAAAAATGCGGCAAGATTATTGGACTAATTAAGCTTTAAATATAATCATTTGGGAAAATAACGATAGTTAAAGGTGTATTAAATTCAACGAACCGTGTATTAAACATTTATTTGAATAACCATTGCCTTAGGAATCAAGCCCACTACAATAAGTCATTGGTTGTGGCATATGAAGTTTATCAGGGTATACAGAAGCTTGCTATGTACATTCCGGCATAGAAGGGTCAGAATTAAGTATAACCATGGATTCATCTCCTGAAATTTCGGAAATTGTCACTTTGAACTGGTTTGCTGGTCGGCTACATGGCAATATCAACGGCACATCTGCGCCAAACAGTAATACTCTTGAACGACTACCATGTATTTGTGAAGATTAATTCTTCATCGTTATCTCAGAATTCTTCATCGATAGATTAATTCTTCATCGTTATCTCAGAGTTCTTCATCGATAGATTAATTCTTCATCGTTATCTCAGAATTCTTCATCGATAGATTAATTCTTCATCGTTATCTTAGAATCAGAGGCTAAACTAAGGTGGCTGCCCGGTTGCAGCTCAAGATAGGGAGCAATATTCGATTGAAATCGCAATCGAAGCATTTATCTAGTTTCTGGTACATGTTTTTCCAGCAATACTTCTCGTCATTTGTTCATTCACAGAATTCGTTTAAACGTTTCACTAGGTTCGGTAGCTTTAACAGCTTAAAATTTTCATTTCTTCCTCAAAATGTTCAAGGGATGTTAGTTTCTCGCATTCAGATATGAAGGAGCTGTTGTATATACGTTGCAAGAAAAAGATATCGTTCACATTGTTGGAGATTCTCGGGGGCTATTCTGTCATTACTGCGGCTGCGAGTTATGAATACTAGAATATTCGGCCCGTTTGATGTGGTATCGAACGTCTGAGCCTGTTTCGAAGCAGTTGGTTAAAGCTACACAAACAGTCAGTTCGATTATTTTTGTTTGTTTGAGGGTGTAACGACCATCGTGAGCAATTAAATGGACGATAAGCAGTCACCCGTCCCTAATTTAAGACCAATGGCTGCAGTGAAGGAAGAGAGCTAGTGCCGTTGAAAAAATACACCACCCGTGTTTTACCTTGGACGCATGGTTTGAAGCCAGCGCATCTTATAGCATTCAGATACCGGGGCAGCACAATTCGATGGTGCTAGAGATGCCATTAAAGTACGTCGTTAATTGATTTGCCTGTGTTCATCCCTTCGCCGGTAGTACCAGGTTCCAGTCCTGAGGGGCATGGGTGTTGTGTTTGTCTTACAGCCCTGCCTTTCCTGGAGACAGGGGTCCTAAACTAGAGACTGGTGATTGCTTATTTTCCTTGGAGCTACTAGCAGTGATCGTTAAATTTCCGAATTAAAATAAAAAAGTGCCAGATGGGGACGTAATTTTGTTTTTGGTTTGTCCTGGGCGCAGAAATGCCTATTTACATCTCGGTTCAGAGAACGTACTGTACACAGGATGTTCACCCACGTTCAAAACGTTTTTGACAAGAAATTACATAAAATAAAAGAAGTTTAGAGGATTGAAACTGGCAACAGCGTGTTAGATGAACACGAAAAAAACATCTGCTGCAATTAAATATCGTCTGCTAAGAAAATGGCGCACCTAAACAAGCTGTGGATAGAAGATTTTTGTTTTGCTCTTTAGGAAGATAAATAGTCGTTTTCTGTAATTAAAAACTGCTGTGAAAAACATTGTGTTAGCATTTTTAAATATAAAATAAGCAATATTATTAATAATTGAGGGAAAAATTCTTAAGCATTGCTTTTAACCGGAAGAACACCACCAAACAAATATCCCAAGAAGGTTCCTACTTTTACGACTATCTCAAAAGTAAGGTCTTTGGTTTCAAGTCCGCCGATCCTATGTGGGATGACATAAAGAAATTAGCTCCCTAATCTACTCTTAAATCTACTGCCATTCGGGAAACATTGGAACAATGAGAACTGCAATGATAGCGTCTCGCTAGAGTTACCACGAATTTGGAACAAATTCTTCAAATAATGAATGGCTTTTGTTTTGCTCCAAGGATTCCGCGTGCAACGCGAACATGATTCCTTGTGTTTTTATTGAATAATTAGATGAAAGCTCGTCAATAATGACGGGGAAAATAAAATTTATGGTACAGAAATTATTGACATTTATTTAGAGTTTTTTAGTTCCACGTACATAGATGGCGACGTTGGCTCACAGCTTTCTGAAAATTTCCCAAGCAGTCAGTTATGGAATTTGATAACGACGGGTTGTCTGTTATGTGTTTTGTAAAACCTTTAGTCCCTATTTCGTCAACACTTCGTGGAACACAACATTTTTCGTATACACTGACTGTGAACCCTGTATCAATTTCCCCTGTTCTTTTCCGTGAACTATTTTTGCCGGTTCAACGCCATGCAGAGCGGCATCATTAATGCTTTCTTGATCAACTTCAAAAAGCATTTTGCATGTGTCAGCAAAAGGATTATTTTGAGACATGAAAGTGCTTAGCTCTTGCATCACACTTGGATTGCACTGGGCGTTTCCCCTAATCCTCATTCTTTGATCACCAGCCTTTTCCGGGTCCAATATATACAGTTGAGCAAACTTTCTCTGGTACCTCATTTGCTGGATGCAAAGCTCCTGCTCGATGGTAAATTTGTCCGTTAATTCGGAAACAATAGGGACCGTATCCAGGAGGCGGAGCAATGTTAGCTCCCATGGACGCAAACGCCAAAACGCTATTTATTTATCTTATGTTGGTCATGAAATGTTTCGAATGCTGATGCTGTTCTTTCGTTAACTGCTGAATAACAGGGGCTGACCTTATAGCATCTAATTTTACTTTGCCTTTATGACAGCATTGCGTAAAAAGTTTGTCAGATGGCTGTTCTGCCGGAAAATGTTTTGCATGACAAAATTCGCAAATACTGTCCATGGAACCACAGTTATGAGAGTCTACATTTGGTTCTACAACGTTAACTGCGTCACGAACAGCTTGGTTTCTTGTTCGTGGATTTTGTCGGCGGATTGTAACACCACGTCTCTGGCGTAATATTTGCGATTGTGACATGTCTGCAATCTGATGTTCGCGTCCTTGTGCGATTTGTTCTGACGTCACGTTTGCAATTCGGTGTCGTTCCCGACTTCGTTGAATTTGCTGAGGAGTTATATTTGCTACGCGATGACGATTCCGATCTCATTCTCTTTGCAGAGCAGACATACTTTTCCGACGGGCCCTTTCTTGCTCCGCCTTTCGTCTTTTTGCTGCTTCCTTTTGGAAAGCTACTTCCTCAGCAGATTTTTCCCGTTTAGGAGGCATATTTGCAGTGGTGTTAAAACTCACGCAAAACAAAGTCGATGTTTTGAGACAAATGAACCACAATATGAATTAAATGACTTCGAATCGCACACATCCGAAAAAAACCCAACTAACTTTGAACGAAAGAAAAAAAAGATGTAAACAAAACATTAAACATTAAGGAGGAACGGTTACGGATAACACAGTTTGAACACCGGAATATAAATGTTCGTCTTTTTCTGACAGCGTAATAAAGCATATCAAGGGTATATAAATAATAATAATGAATTTTGTTTTTTTGTTGTTACATTGTAGGCTGCAAAAAATAAAATTTATTATTATTTATGTACCCTATATGAAATAGAACCAAAATCCCTGACAGAAAGTTTTCGAATCTCTAAAGAGTCGACCGTGTGACGTAATGCATCTCTGACGTCATGTGAGAATGATTTGGATTAGATGACGTCACAGCAGCAGCTGTGTGTGTTCATTGTTGCTATGACAACAAAACAGTCATATACGCGTAGACTGTGTGCGTGTATGTGATGACGTCACCTACACGAAAACACGAAAAGCAAAGCGTGACATCACAAACGTTTGTTTCTCGGTTGTTGTTATGACGACTAAAAAAGTGGCACGGAGGAGGACTCTAGCAAATTATATGTTAGGATTACGTTCGCATCTCTTCTTTTATTGTCATGTGAAGTCACCGCGTTCAAATTGTTAAAACGTTCTATTATCCAGTTTGCAGTTTGCTGTCTACCTTCCTTGAAAAAGCCATCTGGTTGATGTGCGAAAGCTTGGAGACCTTGATTTTATTTAAGCCAATAAATTCGGATAACTAGTACAGTTGTTCTATCTTAGATAATACACGCACCTAAAGAGCAATCGTTAAGTCGTTAAAAATCTCTGTATCAACTGTAAAGAAGGTAATGGCGTATATTTGAGGCTAGCTAGGATATCTGCGAAGCCCAGAGAATGCACAAATAAAACTGAATTAAATATACATAAATAAAAATCAGTTATCAACGGTATTTAAATATGTCGATACTTTCGTTTCGAAAAAAAAACGCCTGCGGATTCGCTTCTTTGACTCAGCCTGGCGAGCGAAAACTAACGGCTTAACGCAAGCAGCTCTTCCAGAGTCTTCGCAGTTCTAATACGAAAACTTTCCGTACAATCGCTTGCTAGCGTTTGCATGACAACATGAATCAGCTGGCAGAGGGGAATGGACCATTGCTTTGGGAAACGGTTAGCTCAGGAAAAAGAAGACAGACTGTCTCAGTCACTTGCATACTACCGCCCATAAGTGTTTCGCAAGAGTTGTTTCAGTTTTTGTGAAGTGTCAATGAATTCAAATCGGAGATATTATATCTTAAATTCGTGGCTTTGTTGGATTCGAACTGTTTTGATAAATTTTGTGAAAGCTTCCCTGAACATCTACTGTCAGAACTTAAAGAACTATATTCTTCAAATTTTGTAACAGCTCTACTAAAAAATGAACTGAAGGCGTTTTATTCCTTTGATGAATACAAAAACAAATCAGTAAGATACATTATGTGTTACATAAAGTTGAATAAATTGGACATAGTGTTTAGTGAGGTGTACAGATTAGTAGACTTCATATTAAACTTTCCATCAACAACTGCAACTGCCGAAATAAGTTTTTCTGCATTAAAAAGAATCAAGATATATCTTAGGACATGCACATTCGAAAAACTTGTCTGTTTTGTCAATAGAGAAAAACATTATTTTGAAATACGAAAAAATACTGGGAAGAAGCATTTTATGAAAACGTAGCACTCAAGTTCACACAAAAGAAGAAGAAGAGTGGAATTCATGTACAAATAAAGTATTCAGAAGAAGAATGGAGTTCATGTACAAATAAGTGTTCAAATTGTAATCCTCATAATTATTTGGTATCATGTTAGCAATGGCATGTACCTAAAATTTAGAAAAAAAGTTACTTCTATTACTTAACAATTAAAAATTAAACTTCTGAATTTAAAAAGAAACAGTACTGGGGGAGGGGTGAGATAGCCCAGGTCTCGGACCCAAGATACGCCACTGTAATAAACAAAGATTTGAATCTGAAAAAAAAATTAACGTTCACAGCCTTCTGCCTAAGCACGTGGTTGAGCACAATCCACGGTGTAGACTTCTTTATGAAAATCACTTAGCCGGAGACAGATATAAATCTATTGTGACTATTGATGAAGCATGGATCTACCTAAACAACTGTAACAAAAAGTGGTCGATTTACTATCGTAAAAGAGCAGGAAAAGACATAAATTTCGTTCCAAGAATCTCAAGAAAGTTTCAGTAAAAGATTCATGATCCTTGCTGGTTTCTCGTACAATAGGAAATTAAAGTTGAGAAAAGTTAAAAAGAATGTTATAATCAATTCTACATATTACTGAAATAATGTTTTAACTCCTATATTTAAAGAGGAAATGCCGTTCCTTTATCCACAGAGCTTTCAAAGAGTAGAACTCCATCAGGATAAGGCTATCAGTCATACATCCAAATCTACTTCTCTGTTTCTTGAAACTTTAACTCCTATATTTAAAGAGGAAACACCATTCCTTTATCCACAGAGCCTTCAAAGTGTAGAACTCCATCAGGATAATGCTACCAGTCATACATCCAAATCTGCAACCCTATTTCTTGAAAAAAAGAAAAAAAAAAAGAGACGAGTATCAAGTCTATATCTTTTGCTCATATCCCCCTGATGTGTCACCAATGGACTATTATTTTTCCTTCGGACTGCTAAAAGAGCACTTTCTAAACGCAGGCCTAAAACAATGATTGGACTACGGAAAGCAGTGGAAAGGGAATGGAAAAAAATACCACTACCAATCTTAAGAAATGCCCTGTTATCTTGGAAATGTACAGTAGATGTAGGTTCATAGTTCAGAGAAAGGGCTATCAGATGGAGTGTTTAAGAAAGAAATAATTTTATTTTAAACAATAATTATATTGCTGGAAAATCGTTATAAAATGTGTGAAAATGCTCTGTATAACTTCATAGTCATGCCTTACGATTAAATTTTTATGCAAACGCCGTCGGCGGATCTGATATGTTTCGAATAGGATGTAGTACTTCGGAAGTAACGGCTGTGAATATGGAAAATGTACGGAAAATAAACGACTTTACTTTTATTTAAACATTTGTCGTAATAATATCATTAGAGTTACGGAATTATTCATTACACTTTTTATTGATACGTGTCTTTCTTCTAATACTACATCACACTTGTATGCATTTTAATTTAACCAAAGACCGCTCCGTTAATGCCATACGTGCTAGTCTTTTCAGAGGAAGAGAACTAATGCTAATCTTATTAACGACTTACTTCACCGAAAATAATTTCGAACGGAACTCGACCTAACGAGATGAACAGGACTACGTATATGGGGATGTTGGGATTTCAACTTTTAAACAAAAATGAGCCTTGCACTCGTCTGAATCCGTCGACGCATCTAATTAAGCCCTCACTGGGTTGAAAAGTTTTTCTGGAAAATTAGCGGAGTATAATGAGATAAAGTGTGCGGCTCAGTTAAGGCTGTCATTTTTAGTACGTGTAAAAACAACACATGATTTGAAAGAATGCCTTGATATACCTTATTAAATATGCAGCGCTGAAGCAAATCCTTTGAACACAATTTTTAGAAATTAATGAGGTAAACATCTTATGTCACACACGCTTAATATAAAACGAAAAGGAAATGCAAAGATCAAATCACTAGAAACGAGTATAAAGCACGGAGAAGAGTCGTTTTGCTTCACACTTGAGCTGTGACTGACTACATTTTTGTAATCATTCATATTGTTGTTGTGGCCGGGCTATTATTTAAATTCACGATTACCAAGCGTTGTCCTAGACGCGAAGACTGAATTTTTAGGAAACACTTAAACAGAGCTGACAACATCCACCCAAAAAGAGGGCGAGAGATTACTATCTCTGCAAAACACTAAAATAATTTAATAGGTAATAAAAAGGCACAAAATTCTTGATTATAAATAGATAGCTATTGTTAGTTTTAGAGGTCCTTTTAACCGACATCTTATTTCTGATTCAGAGTTCCGTTATCGAAATTAACTGTTCGGTTCACTCCAACATGCAACAGTTCTGCTTATGCTTTGGAAACAGTTCCTCAACAACTACCTAGCATACTAGAAATATACATAAATGCTTCTGCTTACGAGTTTATGACGCAGTAGTTAATGCGACAGGCTAAGGTAATTTCACCTGGTATCGGTGCTCTCACACTTAACACGCTGCCATTACAATGAGACATCGCAGATTACGAACTCTTCCGTAGTCACATAGACACACACACACACATCACTTTCGTCCCGGGAACTTGGTTGCTCCTCTATGAATCGGCAGCCCATGTGACTGGAGGGAGGAGGGGGTGATGCAGGTTTCTAGTAGCAGTCAGCTATCCGTGCGCTAATTTTCTCTTTCTGGTGAGGGTCAATGACCAACTTCACTGGGCATCTCCCTGTATTCCAATGACACTTACTTTTGGCTCACACTCGCCCGCTGCCTCCAGTCAGCAGTTCGCATATTCCTGTTTCACACGGATCTCCAGCGTTCTCACACATACTTTCAAGCCTTACGCTTTCTTCGAGCAGTACCTTACTGCATTCATTTCACGAGTTGCTAAGCTAGTCCCCAATCTCGGGGAATCGCTCCATTCGTCCGGAATGTAGCAGGCTCCTTTTCGCAGGTCTTCCTCGCTTCGACCCGAACCAACAACTGCAATTTCTTACTTATTATTAACGTCAAGGTGCCGTGATCTTCCGTACACACGAAACAACACGAAAAGAACAATGGTACTCTAAATACACTTAACCAATCGACAAATGTACGGTTACTCGCTAACCATTGCCTTCTTTTTCCATTAAGCTCTTAAAGTGGCTTGTAATTAATACCTCGCTTTGAGCCGTCACAAGATGTTTTGTCTATGCGTCACCTACGACCGGCATTACCTCGATTTACGACTCAACAGCGTTAGTAGCTCGACCACTCAAACAGCGCGAGATGCCTTCCTAATTCTCCCTCTTCCCCTGAACAGCACTTTCTCTGTTCTTTTAATTTTCAACCCCGAAAAAGCTTCAACATTAATTAACGCCTAATTAATTCGATACGTCCACCACGCCTATTAATTCCACAATTAATGGGGGTAGATCGTAACAATATTGTTATACGTAAATTCGTACGTATTCACTGAAGAGCCAAAACATTATGATCAGGGCATCTTTGTGAAAATCGAAGCAACTCTAGGTGAACAGTGGCGTCTGTGAAGATCGTGAAACGGTATAAATAATACCTGATACTGAGCTTTTTTAATCCGTGTTATTGTTGTTCTTTATATGGGAAAGGCAGAGAATTTAAGTGAACTTCACAAAGGCCAAATTGTAATGGCCGGACAACTGGGCCAGAGTATTTCCGAAACGACAAGGCTTGTTGGGTGCTCATGATCAGCCGTGGTTAGTACCTTCAAAAAGTGGTCCGAGGACGGAAACCACGAACCAACGGAAAGGTGTGGGCCAACAACGGGCAATCGATCTTAGAGGTGAGCAAAAGTTATCCCTACGGTACGAGCTAACAGAAGGGATACCATGGAGCAACTCTCCGGTGTTTCGAATGCTGGTGACGGAAGTAATGTGTCACAACATGCAGTACAATCCAACTCTGCTGAAATTTGGGCTGCGTAGCCGCAGACCGCTCGGAGTGCACATGATAACCTCTGTTCACCGTCGTAAGCACCTGCAATGGCCAAGCGAGCATCCAAACTGGACGTTGAATGATTGGAAGAAGGTCGTCTGGCCAGGTGAATCTCGTTTCCTGTTGCACCATGTGGATGGCCGGGTACGTGTGTGACATTTAGCTAAGGAAGTGTTGACGCCGGGTTGCACCGTGGGACGGAAACAAGCCTGTGGAGGAAATGTGATGCTTCGAGTAATGTTCTACTGGAAAACCTTTGGTCTCGTCATTCATGTGCAAGAAACTATGATGTCTACCACCTACCAAACAACATTGGAGACCGGAAACATCCTTTCATGGCAACAGTATTACTCTGTAGATGTACCTACTTTCAGAAGGATAATGCGCCATACCACACTTCCCGAACTGTGCGAGAATGGTTCGCGGAACATTGGATTGCTCTGGCCTCCAAATTCCTCATCCAATGGAGCATTCGTGGTTTGTATTGGAACAGCAAATCCGATTTACGGCGATTCAACCACGCAACTTACAAGAGTTAAATGATCTTCTAGTAACGTGTTGGTATCAGATACCACAGGTCGCTTTTAGAAATCTTGTAGCGTTCATACTCCGCCGGGTAAGAGCATTTCTGGCGGTATGCGGGGGATCAACTTCATAGTAGGCAATAGGTCATAATATTTTGGCTCTTCTATGTATGCACTCCTGAGTGTTTGTAGGCAACGTATGATAACATCTGAAATTGAAGACATTTCTAATAAACTAGAGGACGTATATGTAGTTGAAGTTAACCGTTATCATCCATGAGGTTCCGTTTGAGCTAGCAATCTCATCGGCGTTTGTACTCCTAATTATGTCATGTGTAACCGTATGCATTAAAACAACGTTGCATGCTTACCTACAGTGAACGAACGACAATATATCGAAATCGAACCATTTTTACGCAAGTTATGACGCATAAGGACAATGGAATGGATCCCGCTCCTATGTCGTAACCTATGACCTCATTTCGCCCATTTTCAATAGGGTCTGTTCCTAGGTGGTCCCCTGCCACATACTAAAATTTCATCGAAATCGAACAATTTGTACGGGAGTTATCGTGCGGACGGACAAAGCTGGAGCATATACGCTTTTTCAACCTACTGTTGGAAAGCGTAAAAAAGATACTTCCTTTGCGTTCTTTTACAATTCGATTGTCCAGGGGCAAGGTACAGGAAAACTCTATTCGCCTGCTTCTCAGCTGATTCACTCTCTCCGTGCGAAGTCCACTGTATGACTAAGCGTTACTTTTCGCATCGCATCTTTTACATTGAGCATTCAGAGGTTTTCGATTGATGTGCTAACATCCCGTTCCCGTGACATGTCATGTCGAAATTAACTCCTTATTTGTTAATATGGATGGATTTAATATTAAGGAGGTTGAGAAAGGAGTCGAGGCCAACAAATACGTGCTTGTTGAGAACCACGAGGGGAAGAGTGGATGCTAGAAATTGTTTCGTCTCATTAAAGAATCGGTGAATAATTCTGTGTTGTTTGGTCTTGCTTATTGTTCAAAATGTGGAAAGTGTATAATTATAAAGAAAGATGTCGACGGTATAATAAAAGATTATGGAACCAAAAATCTAACGCACCATATGAAAGTATGCGCACTTCCATCAAAGCGTGGAAAGAGTGAACAATCTAAATACATTAAAAAAGTACACTTGTGTAATCGTAAATAATGATTCCCATTTGTAATATACTCACGGTGGCCACGGTCATAGTCAACCATTACTTCTGGATTACGCAAAATAGTGTCACTAAAATTTAGCAAGTAAGCAAATTTTATTATTAAAAAAAGATTTCAGTTATTAAATATCAAGCAGTTATTGAACTGAATATATATATTACGTTTATACAGGGCGCATAGGAAAGTCCCTTTAGCCTGGAATAACTTGCGAACGGAGAAAGGTACAGTTATGCAAGTGAGATAACTGTATAGTAAAGAGACTACGCCCGATCGAATGCAAGCGATAGTAGCGCCCCTAGTGGCTAAATGCGGAAGTTAGCCGTTGAAAATCTCAAACGAAAACAGATAGAGCAAAATTTCCAATTACAAAGTTATAGAACATCAATTAATTAGTACAAAACGACATTTGTTTTGCACGGATAAGAAAAATTGTCGCCTGAATACCCTTCAACGTCCGGAATCGATGCGCGACGATTCGAATCTGCATATTCACATTTCGCAAATGTAGCCGTATGCAAATGCAGATTGTGACGTTGTACCGTACCTACGATATAAAAACCAGTAGCAGGATGTACCCTGATCAGAAGTTTAGGTCTACGTATGCTGTGTGAGAATGGCGAGCTTGGATTTCTGGGGTTACGTAAAAAATCAGGTGTATGCAACAACGCCTAGAAGTCTCCTGGATCTACGTCGTCGTGTTACAGATGCTTGCAATAATGTGACACCTTTCATGCTGAGGAATTGCATGCAGAGTTACTTTCACGAATACAAATATGTATCGTGGGCAATGGAGAACTCTTCGAATACTCGACATTAACTTTTTATCACTGTGCGCCAGTTTGCTTTTTTTGTCTGACGTCATCGAACTGTATTGATATAAGTACGCATTTATGCAATAAATTGTGTGTATTTGCTCAAACTTATGCCTGTTCGTTTCAAACGTTCACACAAAAGGTCGCGCATCGATTTCGGACATTTTAGGGTATTCAGGTGACAATTCATCTTATCCGTGTGAAACAAATATCGTTTTGTACTAATTGATTGATGCTCTACAACTTTGTATTTGGAAATTTTGCTCTATCTTGTTTTGTTTTCGATTTGCAATGGCTAACTTCCGCATTTCGCCACTAGGGGCGCTGCTATTGGTTGCACTCGATCGGGCGTAGTCGCTTTACTATACCGTTATCTCTTACATAACTGTACCTCTCTCCGTTCGCAAGTTATTTCAGGCTAAAGGGACTTTTCTATGCACCCTGTATGTATATATATATAAATTGAGTTTCGAATTTATAGTTCAAAGCAGATTTGTCCTGGTCAGTTACTGGTCCGGGTCGGGACCAGGTCCAAAATTTTTGACCCGTTTTCAACTCTGATCTTTAAATAAGCACAACGTCACAATTTGGCGTCAGTGCGTGGCTAATGGATGAGGTAACACAATTGCGCATGCGCGACTCTGAAGCGAATACTTGCGCGGGAGTGATACGAGAAGGGTACTCATTTTCTGGATGGCCATAGTGGCAACTGTGCCCTTTTTCACAAGAGAAAAAAACTTCATCGATGATCTTTTTTTCTTTTCTTTCACAGAACTGCTTTATTTTCAGTGAAATCGTTTCAAAAATAGTGCAAGGGACAAAACGTTGGAACATAAACGAGCGCAGAAAGAGACTGAGCGATAAGTCTAGTTGTTTGTGGTTCAAAAACATTTCCTATTCCCATAAAACACGCCCGAGCCACTTTTTGCTACAATTGGAAACTAAATGTCACCTGTGTGGGAAGGATTTTCCTTGCGTTTACCAAAACAGTGTTAGAATACGAAATCGTCGTTTCCGCTGGAGTTATAAATATTGTTTAAAATCATAATTTGCCTTGGAAATGTGAATCCATTTTTTTCGTCGTAACGAAAACTTCGTGGAAATGAGTATCGTTATATGGAAATTAAAAAAGTTCTCAGTGGGATTTTTGACAGGGATTTACCTGATTTTCTTTAAAACGGAAGTTTCATTGTATCAGATTTCACTCTATCAAGAATCAACTGTATTAAGCAGCATAAATATCCCTTAAACAGAACTAAAAAATAATCACAAAATTTAGTTGTAGTGGGGTAGCACACTCAGCAGAAAACAGTCCCCCCGAACGCTTCATTTGACTACTGCATTAAATTAGCAAATCGCTTGACGTTTAATATTGCAGTTTATCAAAATTGCATTGTTTCATTAAAAACTTGATTTTTTTCTTATATGAAGTTAACAGGATTCATTTTCATCCCTACGTTCTTTGAAACTGTGATAAATGCATGTAACTTTAATAAAATTAAATTTTATGTTTTTACCATTATCTACAAAATGGGGCGGCAACGTATTTCACTTACATAAACCTCCTTAAAATATTCATTAGTATGGCTCATTTATTCAGAGAAAGTGAAAACTCTTTGTCGATTCCGAATTCTTCTTAAACGACAGAAACTTTCAAATGGGGATAGTTATTCGGACCAAATTCTTGGAGAAACCCTTAATTGGATATTGATTAATGGGGTGATGGATGGTGAAGGTTATAGGGATGCCGCTTTCCATCTCTCTCTCTTTCGTTCACTCTTTCCCTTTCTCGCACTCGCTCTTTATGGTTCCTTTTGCCCTTTGTAATCTTCTAGATAAGTTTCTTAAATCTTTCAGAACGCTTTAGCAGCTTTTCCCATAAATTTCGTGGGAGAAAAGAAGTAATTACTCCATGATTTGCGTGCGGAAGATTACTATATTTACGACGAAGAAATTCCGTTTGCTGTCTGTTTCCTTGCAATGCTCAAACATATTTCGATAAACTCTTACGTAATAAAATTCTGCAATCGGAACTATAATATTTCATTCTATGAAGGTTATTTTTAAGAATGCACAAAGCTCGCTTGTGTGTACGAATGGGAGAATAACACCATTGTTATCAGTTTTGCGTCTTTAGAGAGCCTGGCTTTGTTTGGCTGAAGAATGTCGTGCTTTCACTTGCATTACACTTTATCTAATTTCACGCATTTGTGTTTCAAAACGAAGGCTGACTGTGATTCAGGAAAGGCATTTAGCAGTGACCAGCGTTCGTGCATTGAAACTAAAATTATCTTCCGCAAGCATTGCACAGACGTCCACAACTCCGTACGAGAATTCGGAGTGAAGAGGCGCTGTCCTGCATCAAATGAGTTATATCGAATCCTGCATCACTTATTGCTAAAGCTATATAGTACAAGCATTGGAGACGATGCGAAACGTGGAGAGCTGCTCATTGTAACACATCAGCGACGACAGACAATTACGTTTAGGAAATGGATTCTCTCAAGAATTATGACGAAACTGCTTATGCGGAAAACAAACCCAAGTACTCCGTGTTCTGAAATTCCGACTCAGTTCCTTCTGAAGAGAATAGCTATCTGTAATTCATGCTTTAAAATACAAGAACCAAGTGGTTACCTGGGAGACAATCAAAGAACAGTTGTTGTGCACTTTTGAACAGGATCACCGAGATAAATTGGTCTTAGAACCCTAGAGAAAAGCCAGTTATTGTAAAGAAACATTGCAAGTGAAACATTAATCACCTAACCTGTTGAATGAAACGAGGGCCGCCCCCGTGGCGCAGTGGTTTAAGGCGTTGGCCTCTGATCATTCGTCCGAAGGGGTCTGGGTTCGAATCCCGGTGAGGCATGGATGTTGTGTTTGTCTTACGGCACTGGCTCTCTCCCTTCCCTGGAACCAGTGACCCTAAATTAGGGACGGGCGACTGCTTATAGCCCATTGAGTTGCTCACGGTGGTCGTTAAACCTCCAATCAAAAAAAAAAAAAAAAAAAAAAAAAGGAAACGAGGATCAGGGCACCTTCCTCGTTTAAAACGGTACTCAATATCTTCATCGTCTTCCTAAAGTCATTTAAAATTTAATTTGGTAATATCACTTATATTGATTTATTCTGGCATAGAAATTAAGAATGAATAAAGAAGAGCAGTATCTTGAAATTATTGGAATTAATATGAAAATTATTAAGAAAAATAAGAAAAGCAATACCTTGAGATTATTCATATATAAGAACAGTATAAAATTTCACAATATGTCCTTTGGATTGGGTCGAGCCAGGAGCGTATTTAGAGAGAGGCTAAGAGCCTAGCTCTCGCCGAAGGTGTTTCATTTTATTTAGTTTTTGGTTAAAATGAGACCTATAGAGGGTGAGTCGAAAGTTTTGTCATATTTGGATCACTTTATGTCTTCATACGTACCTTTACGACGAATGCTGACAAGCATTCAAAGTATAGGTCACCGTGTTGCACCGTTTTTAGCCATCTGTCTGTCAGTTCTTCGATTCCGCGGCGGTATCAGTTCTTGTCTTCCGAGGAGAAGAACTCCGAACTTCTTCACCCCAGCTGCCACCTCCTCCTGGTTGCTGAAGCGCCGTCCACGAAGGAAGTGGGCCATGGATCGGAACAAGTAATAATCCGTAATAGTCCAGACTATATGTTGGGTGGGGTATCTGTTCGATGTCCTCAAGTTCCGGTTGTTTTGCCCTGGTCGATCGTTCGTGAGGTATGAGGTCTAGCATTGTCCTGCTGTATGAGAACGCCCTGTCTGTTCACCAGTGCCGAGTACTTCTCCTCCAAAACGGCATACATCCGCTCCAGCTGTTCACAGTAGAGGTGGACGTTGATGGTCTGACTGTCTAGAACAAATTCGTAATGGATTATCCCCTCGAACTTCCACCAGACGCAGAGCATCACTTTGTGCTCAAAACGCCTACGTTTGGCAACAGGTCCAGGAAGTTGGTACGGGCTCAACCACTGCCGTTGTGTGTTAAGATTATGGAAATAGACCCACTTTTCATTGCACGTAACAACATACGCCGCGCGGGTTCTCTATTCTTTTGGTAAACGTACGCCGCGCTGGTTTTCCTCGGCAGCTCCTGTAGAGCTTGCCAAGGTCCTGAAAGTGACTAACCACGGTGGTCTGTGATATGCCCAGCTCGTCTGATGATCTCCGAGTGCTGGTTCCAGGATTTGCCACTTCGCCATGGCGCACGGCCTCCGAATCCACGGTTCGCGGCCTACCTAACCTTGGCTGATCGTTGAGGTTTCTGTCACCTAAGCAAAATTTCTTGAACCATCTGGTTGCAGTGCTGTGGTCCACGGAACCTTCCCCTTTCGCATGACAAATGTTTTGTGTTGCTTGGGCAGCGTTATGGCCGAGTTCAAACTCGTAAAGCAAAAGTTCCCTAATTAGTCGGCTGTGGCAGTTCATCTTTTAGGCGTCCCAAATACAGACAGAACGACGACATGCAATGCTGTTTACAGCAACGACTACCACTTTATATCCCTTTCGACTGACTGAACTAGTTTTGAACTAGTTTAAACACGTGACACACCCGCCGCAGCACATGCGTTTATGCAAATATTGCAAAACCTTCGACTCACCCTCTGTACACCAGAATAACATGCTTTAATTTAATAAAAATGTATAAACTTACAGTAGAAAAAATGCTTCAATAAAAATACATCAACTTGCAGCATTAGAATTTTTTTTTATTCTACACTGCTGTCCACCCAAAATGCAACACCAAGAAGGACACGAGATAGCGGAGCCAGATTTACTGGACACATAACAACAGATGCAAAGATGAAACGATTGAGATTACTGGCCTGTGCGACTTGCGGAACACGCAGACATCAATAGTTCGTGTGACCCCCATGGCTGGCAATAACGGCCGCTACACGCCGCGGCATCGAACGAAAGACGCTTTGGATGTGAACTTCGGGTATGTCGGTCCAGGCTGCTTCCACACGTTGCCGCAGTTCATCAGGCGTAGCCGCGGGTGGTGCTTGCCGGGCCACTTGGTTGCCGATCAGCGACCAGACGTGTTCGATGGGCGAGATGTTGGGAGAACAGGCAGGCCACGGCAGCAGTGACACCTGGTGGGCCGTGAAGAATTGTTGCACGATGCGTACCACGTGCGGGCGCGCATTGTCCTATTGAAACGTGGCCGCTGGCAGGTCCTGCAGATAAGGGAGGACTACAGGTTCCAAAACATCGGAGATGTAGCGGTGGCTGTTGAGTGTAGCGGCGATGCATACCAGAGGGGTGCGGGTGTCATATCCAATTGCGCCCCAAAGCATAACGCCAGGCGACGGACTGGTATGGCGATGCATAATGCAGGCGTCATACAGTCTCTCGCCGCGGTGCCGCCACTCGCTTATCCGACCATTGTGGTGTTGCAGGCAGAAGCGGGATTCGTCGGAGAAGACAATGTCGTGCCATTCTGCAGTCCAGGTGCGGCGTTCAATGGCCCAATGCCACCGCACTCGCCGGTGGTGTAACGTCATTGGTAATCGGAGCAACGGGCGCCTTGCGACAAGTCTGCAGACGACGTCGAACGGTACGTGGTGACACAGGTTGTTGCGCAACACACCCTTGTTCCTGCGCTAACGTTCGTGATGTGGCGGTGCGAGCCGTCAATGCCCGCCACATAACATGCCGGACCTGCCTTTCGGTGGTGTGCCGCGGCTGCGGCAATCGCTCACGGCGGTCCGTCCGTCCCTCCTGCACCCACCGAATACATGCTCGCCTCACTGTGGCTGGATGTCGTCCCACACGGGCGCTGATGTCTCGGTATGATAAACCACTGTCGCGATAAGCCACTATTCGTCCTCTGTCGAACTCCGAAACATGCTGGAATGACTGCCGTATTCTGCGACGAGGCATCAGGAAGCTTCCCACGCACAGGTCCGGCAGCACAACACACTTCCACTACTTACACCCAGCCTTCTGTGCACCCTTCTTATAGTGCTTCTGGGTGGCGTGCCGGGCTCACATGAATTGCCTATGCCATGCAATGCAAATCGTTTGCATGTCCTCTTGCGGGCGACGCATGCTGCGAATTTCAGGCCAATCGGATGCTTCCTTCTTGGTGTTGCATTTTGGGTGGCCAGCAGTGTATTTTTCATTAACTTTTATTTTGTTCTGGTGGATTTCAAAAACTCCCATTTTTCGTCCCCCCCCCATGAAAGAAATTTTAAATACGTCCCGGGTCAAGCAGAACATGAAAATATAAATCCTGCGACTACGATAAATCTTGAATTTTACACACAACTTCCATTTTTCATGAGGAAACACTACAAGCACCGCACTCCGAATGCAGGGTTCGGCGGAGATGCATGCTGTGTATTTTGCACTTCTTCATGTTCAGTTGGGATCTCATCAACGGGCTGTGGTGTACACTGATTCTTTAAGTGTTGTACAGTCAGTGTCATCGTTGGACTGTTGTGACCACCCTTTTCTTTTTAACGTACGAAGGCTTCTTCGTTCTTTGCTCGAGGACGGTGTCCAGCTACAATTCTGTTGGATTCCTGGGCATGTTGGAATCTCGGGTAACGTGTGTGCTGATGCGGCTGCTAGATCTGCTTCCTCTTTGGTAGTCACACCCTTGCCACTGTTTCACCAGGATTTCCGCTTTCTTGTTCACGACCATATCAAGCGAACGTGGCAGGTTCTGTGGAACCAAGAGGTGGAAAATAAACTGCATCGTATTAAACCTGTTCTCGGAATCTGGAAATCCTCATATCGTTGGAACCGTAGGGAAGAAGTGGTGCTTGCGCGTCTCCGCATTGGGCATTGTCGTTTCACTCACCGCTTTTTGCTGTGTGGCGATGTGTGAGGCGATGTGTGAGGATGTGTGAGGCGTGCAATTGCCGACTCACTGTCACTCATCTTTTGTGTAGTTGTTTTCGTGATGTGCATTTTCATTTCTTTCATTCTCATTTGCTGACCGAGGACGCCGCTACGCTGCAGTGGCTCCTAGATGACCACTGCGATTCTGCCGCTGTCTTTTCAATTTTTAAACAAATTGACTTTTTCAAACGTATCTAGATTTCAGCCCTTCCATCATTATCATTTTTTCACTTTACTGAATCTGCCAGATTTTAATCATCATGCCATGTTTTTAATACTGTTTGTTTAATTGTCTTGTGTTTGGCGCTCTTTGGCCAAACATGGCCTTTGCGCCATAAAAATCAACCCAACCAACCAACCAACCGAGAGCAGGGAATAGAAAAACAAATTAATCAGCAAGTGTCTCCTCAGCAGATGCAGATGAAGCCCCCAAACTGTATAACGATTTTAGAAGATGGATTTCCATATAAATTGTTTTCCGTTTCTGCAACGTTGCGCTATCTGAGCTCAGGTATTGGAGAAAATGCATCCATCTTTCCCCGAGAAGAAATGGAAACTGGTCACGGTTCAGTTGGTCGACAAATTCTTGCGGGTCAAACGGGTCCGGACGATGTGTTCCTGATCTGATTTCGACCCGATTTCATTTCCGTTTTAGTTTTGAAAAGAAAAATAAATATTTCAAAGGAAAAAAATGCGTACTGTGGAATTTCGTGCTCGATACTGGGGCAAGCGGAGGGAAAAATGATTTTGTAATGCAAAAATCTTGTTGTATCTTTCTTAAAGCTACGAAGATTTCTAACCGACGATACGGCGCCGGCTCTCGCCGTTCCGACACCACATCGTAAAACGATACTTCCTTTGCGTTTGTTTTCAGTGCGATTGTCCGGAGCAAGATACAGACAAACTCCTGTCGCCTTCGTCTTTGCTGATTCATTCTCTAAGACACAGGGTGTCACATTGTAAGACAGAGTTACTTTTCACATTGCATCTTTTGCATTGAGTTTGACGTGCTAACATCCCTTCCCATCGCATGTCGTGTCAGAATTAACGCCTTATTTGTTAATATGGATGAACTTAATATTAAGAAGATTGAAAAAGGCGTCGAGGCCAGCAAATACGTGCTTATTGAAAAGAAAAAAGGAAAGGTTGAATTCTGGAAGTTGTTTCGCCTCATTAAGGAACCAGAATATGTTTAGCAGCAATACCAATTTTCACAAGCTTGTGATGAGTTGAAAGTTTCCAAAATGTGAATGTTGATTTCATGTGTGTCCCTTCCTTCCGAGGGGCAGTGATTAAATCAACATTCACATTTTGGAAACTTTCAACTCATCAGAAGCTTGTGAAAATTGGTGTTGCTGTGAAACATAGTGTGATGCCTGATAGGTTATAAAGAAAACAGCAAACACTGAAATTAGACATACAACGAGTTACTTAATTCAAAAATTTGACTTTAGAGGCAGAATTAAGTGGAACTGCCTTAACATTACTCCTGACGGACTCTCGCAGATGTGTTTGAAAACATGTGTAAAACAATTTGGTTATGTTTTGCAAATAAAGGACAGTTTCAACACTTCCCGTAAGTAAGTGAGTAAATTATATGTTCCCGTAATTCATTTGTTTGATTTCTATATAACCTTGGATACTGATTGCGGAGAGACGTTTTGAACGCCTTGTGTATATATAAACTGTATATATAGATTTGTCCGGGTCAGATTCTGGTAATCTACGGGTCCGGGTCAGTTACAAATCCGGGTCGTGTCCAGTTATGTGACGTCCGGGTCCAAAGTTTTTGACCTGTTTCCACTTCTGCCTCTGAATTGAGTCCGTATCTTCCCCTACTTACGACTGTTAACCTTTGTCTTCTTGGAGGTTTCATTTCCCGCTTTTAGAGAATAGCAGATATTTTTTCTGCGCTCCGTTTTTACTTTGTGCAAACTTGAAAGACAAAAACACAGAAAAATTGTAGCTTTTGCTACTTTTTAGCTCAGGATACACAGAAAGTAAAAATGAAACCATTATCGATGCCCCTTTGCATCTGATAAAAAGAATGCATTTAAAATTGCTATCAGTGGTGGAAAATCAAGGTGATGACAACTTATCAAACGTTAAAAAAGAAAGTGATTTCGGTAGAGTTTCTGGAGATACAGTGGGTATCACAGGATTACTGAGAACTCCTGTAAGAGGAAATAACAACAAGATTCAGCACCAATCTTCTTAAACTGTATGACATTCTTTTTATCTTTTGATTGGAGGTTTAATGACCACCGTGAGCAACTCAGTGGGCGGTAAGCAGTCGCCCGTCTCAAATTTAGGGCCACTGGTTGCAAGGAAGGGAGAGAGAGTCAGCTCCGTAAGACAAACCCAACATCCATGCCTCACCGGGATTCTAACCCGGACCAATGATCAGAAACCATCGCTTAGATCGCTGCGCCACCAAAGCGGCTGTACGAGACTGACGTCCTCGTCTTGCACGACAGAATGAGGACACGCAACATTTAGAAAAGAGAAAGTTCCACAATCACCGCATCAGTAGAGTTCAGATATGTTTATTGCACACTCATCATTTTATAGAATTAAAGAAACCAGTAGGTGCTGAAAGTCGCGGGAGCATTAAGGAGGTGAGATTCAGTGTCACTTAAGTTAATACTAACACTTTTCTGGTGGGTATGAAAGACTTGCAGAAGGGAGCTAAGTAGCCATCATGAGACAAAACGATGTTTGAACTGAAGGACTAAATAGTTTATTCGCTAAATATGAGTCATGAGACAAAACGATGTTTGAATTGAAGGAGTAAACAGATCGTTTTCTAAATACGAGTCATGAGATAAAACGATGCTTGACTTGAAGGACTACACAGTTCATTCGCTAATTATGAGTCTTGAAACCAAACGCTGCTAGAAGTCCAGGATTTAACAGTTTATTCGCTAAACATGAGTCATGAGAGAGAAAAATGCTTGAAACGGGGACTACACACTTCTTTCGCTAAATACACTGCCGGACAATTGCTAAGGACGGATGACAATTGCAATGATAGCAACCATAAAATGGAAGGCAGGAAAATGTGGAAATTAGCATAAGTGCGGGATACAGTAAGACGTGGTATGCATATGCAAATTTTGGATTGCCGAACTTGTTCGTGACGTCATAGCGCTGATAAGAAATATAAAGGATTTGACGCGTATTGACCGTTGTTGTTCAAACGCAAAGTTGAATAGGAAAGAATCAATTGACGAACTTACAATTTTCAGTATGTCTTCCCGACATCACCTAGATGATTTTACGCGTGGCCGTATTATTGGCAAGATTGAAGAAGGGCGAAAAATAACAGATGTTGCCAGGGAGTTCGACGTCAGCCACAGTGTTGTTTCAAGGCTCTGGAAATCATTTCAAACAAATGGAGAGTGTAGCAAACGTCACGGGGGAGGTCGTGTTCGCAGTACGACACCTGCAGAAGATCGGTACATAGTGCTATCAACAAAAAGACACCGGCGCAGCACAGCTAGTGAGGTAGAAAATCAGTTTATGGCCGCTACTGGCAAGCGGATCTCCCGAAAAACTGTCGCCAGACGTTTGCATGAAGGAGGACTATACGCCCGCCGTCCTGTTGTGTGCATCCCATTGTCCAGACGTCACCGTACCGCCCGTTTGCAATGGTGCCATCAACATTGCAATTGGACTGATAACGACTGGTCTGCTGTCCTCTTCTCAGATGAGAGTAGATACAGTCTATCGTCTGATTGTTGACGACAACTGATCTGGCGTGATAGTGGTACTGCATATTGTCCAGCAAACATACAGGAAAGGGACCGATATCCGACATGTAGTGTCATGGTATGGGCTGGCATCATGATCAATGGCCGTACGTCCCTCTATGTGCTTCCAACTGGGACTATGACTGGCCAACGATACATTAATGATGTTCTACTACCTCATGTTCACATGCTCTGTGGTGCTGTCGGTGATAGATTCATTTTCATGGATGACAACGCAAAATGTCATCGAACAGTCGCTGTCCAGGAGTGTCTTGAGAGCGAGGATATTCAACGCCTCGTATGGCCAGCACGTTCTCCAGATCTGAATCCCCTTGAAAATGTGTGGAATGCTTTGGGGAGGAGTCTTGCTGGTGGCCAATGCCCTCCAATAAACAAGGACACCCTCATCCGTGCACTGGCAGAGGAATGGGATAAATTACCCCAACAGCTGCTTGATAATGTTGTGGAAAGCATGACACGACGTGTGGAATTTTGCATCGCCCTCCATGGTGGCCATATCCCGTATTGACATCTTACGCCGGAACGCCTGCGTACGGTAATTGCATTTTTTTCACGTTTACGTATTCTGCACAAAATGGCCTGCTTGTCCCTTGAACACGTTCCAAAGCCTTCTGGATTTCAGAGCACAATAAATTGTCTTTCTTGTAATGTCCTGGCATTCTGACATTATTTTATTTCACTTGGCATCCAACCACACTTACTTTTTCATGCGCTATATAGCCGTTTATGATCCGTCCTTAGCAATTGTCCAGCAGTGTATGAGTTATAAGACAGAACTAGGTTTGAATTGAAGGAGTAAACAGTTCATTCTCTAACTACGAGTCGTGAGAGAGAAAGAAGCTTGGATTAAGGAACTAAACAGTTCATTCGCTAAGTATGAGTCATGAGATAAAATGATGCTCGAACTCCAGGATTTAACACTTTATTCGCTAAATGTGAGTCATGCGGCAGAACGATGCTTGAATAGAAGGACTCCACAGTTCATTCGCTAAATATGAGTTATGGGACAGAACGATGCTTGAACTGGAGTAAACAGTTCAATCTCTAAATATGAGTCATGAGATAGAATGATGCTTGGAGTGAAGGACTAAAGAGTTCATTCACTAAATATGAGTCGTTAGACAAAACGATTTTTGAGTGGAAGAGCTGAGCAGCCTTTTCCTTCATTTTGGAATTTAACGACTAATATGAGCACCTCTGAGGGCCAAGCAGTCGTCCTTCCATAATTTGGGTTCGCGGGCTCCTGTACGGGCTCAGAGAAAGCGCCATCAATATTCACACATCTCCTTGTTCTACCTGGATTCAAATATGGGCTCAATTCGGAGGAATGGTCATAAACCAGCGCCTCAGACCACTTCACCATCGAAGAGGCACTAAAAAATTTAGTTCAATAGATAAGAATCATGAGATAGAACGTTCAAGACTAAACTGTTCGTTCACTTGTAACGTACTACAGAGGTGAAAACATGTGTCAAGACGAAAAATCTGCAGCAAGACATTCTGTCGGCATTGCTCAGTTGGGAGAGCAACTTACTCCGGAGTGAGAGGGACACGGGTTCGATGCTTGTCGTTGACAAACTTGTGTTTTCACATTGGCGCCTGATTTTTGGAAAACGGATGCACTGGCAGTTGGGTTCTTCGAAAAATGTGTGATGTCTGTTCCATACATTGTTTGGAATTAATAAAAAAAATTCCTACTTCGCTTCGGAGAAAAATAAATTAAGATGGAAATGATGTGACGTACTACAGAGGTGAAAACATGTCTCAAGACGACAAATTTGCAGCGAGACATTCTGCCTGCGTAGCTCAGTTGGGAGTGCGACTTACTCAGGAGCGAGGACACACTGATTCGATGTCCGTCGCGTACAAGCTTGTGTTTTCACACACTAAACATGAGTTTGTTTTCGGAAACATAATTGCAGGGTGCAAAATTTTTGAAAATATCAAAGTTCACCATCATATTATGCTTATGAAAAGGTTCAATATTTATCAGTAACATAAAATGATTATAAATGTGGTAATAAAAGTGATGATATAATATTTTGAACATCTTTCGCGAAAAGGAATGCAGTGAGGATAATCTAAACTTGACACAACCGTTCTGGAAAAGGAGCGTACAGGTGTCAAGATAAAGGTCATATAAACGTTCTCAACCGCCGAACGGAATTGTTTACTAATTTTGAACTCAAAAGTTTTGGAACGAATTTCTTTAGGACAGGAAGTTTTGCTCTGATATTGAATACAAAATGAAATAAAATCTATGGTCAAAGCTTGTACACGCACACGCAGTAACCTCTAGCTCTCTTTTTCCCATTTTACTAAGTTTAAAAAAGGTTCTGTTAGACACCATAAATTTTGTATTTTTAAATTAATAAATTTTTAAAGAGGGATAAAAATTTGGTGATACATTTCAGTGTTTTGTACAATACAAACAACACTACTGTTTGGGAAAATTATATCGCAATGAAGGGCTGCTGTTATTAGCTTGAAACTTACAGGATACGTGCAAAAGGTTGGGATATTCAAACGATTAAAACGATTACGATTGAAATGTAACTAAAAAGGACATTTGAAAATGTGAAATGCAAACGATTACGATTAAATGCAAACGATTACGATTAAATGCAAACGATTACGATTAAAATTTCAGTGAAAATACTCATGCGGTTTCAGAGCAGCGCCCTCTGAACTGTATGGTCTTGGTTATAAAGGGCTGGCTCAAACGAGATAACGAGCCGCGGATGGCTTAGTGGTTAGCGAATCAGACTATCTATGCAAGGTCCTCAGGTTCAAACCTGGGCTGATCTTTCAGAGATGGTGTGATATACTAACAATTGCTGAATATCCGCTGTGCATCGGACGAGCACGTTAAGTGACGGCCCCCAGGCTGGACCAACTGGTTAAATGGGTATCCTTTCCTATGCCCCCTCTGAAATTCTCTCACCCCTCTGTGTGCAACATCGTACTTGTACGGTGGCGCCATCTACTGTACTCTAATCTCATTACAAACTGTTCTGTCAAAGTCTCTAGACTTGCTCTCATTCCTTCCGTTTCTGTGTCCTGCCCAAAAGGCGATCTCGCTGTAGGTGACTGGGACCTAAACTCTACTAACTGTGGACGGAAGTTCTACAAGAAATGACAAATACTGTGAATCAGTAAGATATCTCAAACAGTGAAAAGCCGACATTGAGTCGGAAAGGTGGTTCTTGTGTTTCACTACGCACCGTCGCTGGAAAAGTGAGCAACTGGCTTTGAGCGAAGAACAATTGTTGCGATGAGAGAAGCTGGATTTTCCTACGGCGAAATTAGCACTGGTACGGAACGAAACACTAGTACAATAACGCAAACGTGGGGTCAGTGGATAGATGAGGCTCCAACTCACATGAATCTGGGAATTGAACAGTAAAATTGCACAACTGTACGGGATGACAGACACCTCTACCGCATGGTAGTGACCGATCGCACATCGACATCTACAGTGTTAGCGCAGCAGTGGAGCATTGTCACAGGTCAAGCTTTGTTCTCCAGCACAGTTCGACGTCATCTGCTCAACTGAGCACTGGTCTCTAGTAGCCCGTTGCTGCGCATTCCTTTGCACCTCAACCACAGACACCTCACGCTGCAACGTGATCTCGAACACAGACATTGGAGCGCTGGTTGGCAACAGGTTGTGTTTTTTGACAAGTCACGATTCAATTTGATGTACCACGATGGTCGTATACGTGTTCGAAGACATCTTGGTGAACGGCAGCGTACAGCGTGCATTGTGCAGCGTCACACAGGCCCAACGCCAAGCGTCGTGGTTTACGACGCCATTAAGTTTAGTTCGCGATCTCGTCTGATACGAATTGAGGGAACCCCTTAGCAACCAGCGGTACACCAGGGACGTTTTAGAGGCACAGATGATAGCCTTTCTTCATAGTTGTCCTGGCGCTATATTGCAGCATACAATGCTGGGCCATGTGTAGCCCGGAATGATCAAGACTTCTTCCATGAACTGCAGAGGCCTCTCCTTCTTTGACCTGCGCGTTCGCCGGATATATCCTCGCTTGGGACATGTCTGGGACATGGCAGCTAAGTGATTGGCCCGTAAAGCACCTCCGCCAGTTACCACAAATAAACTCCGGTCTCTCATGGATGCAGCCTGACAGGACGATATTAAAAACCTCTTCCATTCAATGCCAGACCGTTTAGAGGATGTTATTGTTGCTCGAGGTGGCTACACTCGATACTGAGTTTTAAAAATCTTGTATAGCTCTACAAATATAATCAGTTATCTCCTGTAACATGGGGAAGAATCTGTGATATAAATTGCATTATTCTGTGATATAATTGTCTGGGACGTGGTGGCTAAGGGACTGACCCGTCAAGCGCCTCCGCCAGTCACCACAAATGAACTCTTGTCTCGCATAGAAGCAGCTTGGCAGGCTATTCCCCACGTGGATATCAAAAACCTCTTCTATTCAATGTCACATCGTGTACCGTAGAGGATGTTATTGTTGCTTGAGGTGACTTCACACGATACTGAGTTTTAAAAATCTTGTATAGCTCTACAAATATAATCAGTTATCTCCTGTAACATGGGGAAGAATCTGTGATATAAATTGCATTTGAATAGCGCGATTCTTTCTTGGTGTTGCAATTTTCACAAACAGTAGCGTTTTTGGCCTGACTAGCTGTTCCTTCTGCCCAGTTATTATTGATATTCCTTATGCAACTGATATTTCAATAATTTATGGTGATGGTCCATTTTGGAAGATTTCATTTGAGGGTGATCTTAACGAGGTGGCATTTAATGTACGTATGTTGAAAGGCCGTGATAATGAAAGTCTTTAAAAATCCTCTCGAAACAGAGATAGTTGGAAATCCTGGATATTTCTCATTATAATTCGAAATGCTCATCTGTGATTCTTGAAATTACCTTCCGGCGCATTTAAGCATATAAACAATCAAAATGCAATTTGAGTGAAACGAACTCATTACAGTAGGTTTAATGGATATGCCTGATACAAAATCTGTCTCCAAGATTTCCCTTGTTGCAGAATTCAATTGAAAATTATGTATTGAGGGGCTGTAAATTATGCGCACGACTTGTGGAACCGTTCCAGACCATCTCAGGCTCAGAAAATTAATGACATATCTCCAGGCATGGAGCTGACATGGTAACGAGAAATATCAGAATGTACGTCCAGCTATGTGGACCACATAGTATTTCATATTCGTGAAGCGACATTTAGACGCCATACAGGAAACTTAAGGACACTTGGCCACATGTTCAATATAATTTTATGTTAAGGGATTTCTGGATTAGGAAAGTACTGTGTTATTTATAGAAAGCTGGGTGTTGCAAGCGTCTTCAAACTAAGGGGCACTAAATTTTTAATCTAAGTGTCGCCACTTTCCCAGCCATAAAGAAGGCGTCCATTACTAATTCTTGGCATTGGCCCCACAGGGAACGGAGAGAACCAGAGTCAGAAAGTCAGACAGGATACCAATGTTTTTCTCCGGAATTCGAACTCAGATCCAGCAGTACGAGTCATCAGATGCACGCGTCTTCGACTACTTGGCCACCGTTGCAATTGGGAAACAATGACATTGTGAATAACTGTGCCTTGTGTAACCCATATATACACTATCTACCAACAAGTAATTGGCCCCTTGTGATAGCAAAAGAAAACGAAGTTTATTCACCTTCAATAGTTGGTGGAGCCTCCACGAGCGGCGATTACAGCTGCGACCCTCCGGAGCATACTCTCGACCAGGCGTTGTACGACGGCTAGCGGTATTTTCTTCCACTCGGCTTGGAGAAGACAGGTTAGTTCCTTCACCGATTTCGGATTGTGGGGGCACCCCTTAAGTTGACACTCCAACTCGTCCCAGCGGTGCTCGATAGGGTTAAGTTTCGGGCTCTGCGCAGGCCAGTCCATTCGATTAACCCCATTGTCACCATACCAAGCCATGGTGGACCTCGCAACATGACAGGCGGCATTGTCATTCTGAAAATACCATGGGTCCACCCAGTAAAACTGCTTAAACGTAGGAAGCGCATGGTCATCCAAAATGGTGCAGTAGGTCTCGGCGTTGAGTCTACCAGGAATTGCGACCAAGGGTCCCGTGCCATACCAGGAGAAACACCCCACACATCATAATTCCACCGCCGCCGAACTTCACAGTTGGCACAATACATTCCGGCAGGAGGCGTTCTGCAGGCAGACGCCAAACCCAGACCCTGCCATCCGAACAGTAGAGGGTGAACCTTGATTCGTCGCTCCAGCGAACCTGTTTCCACTGTTCAACGGTCCACTGTCGACGTTCTTTGCACCACGTTAGCCGAGCAGCGCTATTGGACTGTGATCAAAGGCTTGTGAGCAGCAGCACGTCCGTGATAACCGAGCAGATGGGCTTCCTTACGGATGGTATACATCGAAAGAACACTCCCGGATGCCTGTTGAAACCCCTCGCGGATGTGGCCCATCGATTTGGTGCGGTTCTTCCGAATTTCTCTGGCCAGCACCCGTCGGTCTCTAACTTCCAGTTTTGCGGGTCTGCCGGGTTTGGGCAAATTCCGACAGTCACCTCTCATCTTCCACTTGCCAATCACGTAGGCCACTGTTGAGTTTGGGTACTTCAACTCGCTGGATATGTCACGTATGGATCGGCCATTTTTGTGATACCCGACGTTTACACCTTTCTCGAAAGCAGAGAGCTCCGAACTGCGTGGAATCTTCTATGCGACTGGTTGCGTTGTTGTTTCCCACACGATATTTAACGGCGGCGGCCGTGACGTGTATCAGGACCGCAGATTTCGTCGATTGCAGGGGTGTCCAATTACTTGTTGGTAGATAGTGTAGTTGTTAACGTACAGGTATCAGGCGACTTTCCGAAAGTGCCAGAGACTAAAAGAACCCCAACAAATGATTAAAACTAATAATCCAGAGCACGAAATTGCGACTATCAGTTTACAATACGCTAACTATGCTCAGGGTAATTGTAATAATTTGAAATGAGACAATCTCATACTATATTAATTTGAGCTCAAACCAGGATACTTGAGTGGTTTGAGGAAAATAAACTGCTCACACACACACTCAAAGGTAGGGATATTATGTTTTAGAACTGTGTTTACGCAGATATTATTAGGTCTGATTGCTAGGTAAGAGAGTACGAAGCGCAACGGTACGGAATTGTTTAGTTTCGCATTGCTTTCACGTACGCGCAAGCGCAAGAGAAACGAACGAAGGATAACTGACCTTAGAAGCAGTTGGTGTGCTAAGATGAGTCTTAGTGGTGCGAGTCTGTAAACGTTAATGTCAGACTACAAACTATGCAGAGGAGACATAGGGTCGAAGAACACAGTTTGTAATATTGCTATAAGGGCTCAGTAATAGATGTTGCAGCAGCTCTTCAAGCATCCCAAAGGGTGATATTTCGACTCCATGCTCGTTGTCATAAACAAAGCGATGCAGCAGAACTCTGGAAAAGTGGCCGCCTGAGGACAACTACAGGCCTGCAAGATTATTACTTTCTAATAAACGCTGTCAGAAATCCCAAAATGTCCAACGGCTGCATCACAGGCGCTTGAGAAGTGCCATAGCGTCCTGGGTAAGTGATCGAACCTGTATGTAATCAACTACATCAGAAAGGCTGGTGATCGAGATGTCTATTACACCGAATTCCGAAGACTGCGGCAACCTGGCATAAAAGACGTAAGCGAGCACGACAACATACATTAAAAGCGTTGTGTTTTGCGATGAGTTCAGATTTAACCAGCACGAGAATCTGTGTGGAGAGGAATCTGCTTCAATATCTGCACAGATAACGTTTACTAATTTGGAACTCAACGATGATGACTCAAGTGTATCGAGACATTAACACGGGTAATATGTAACTTTTCCACGCTGAAATAGGCCGTAGTGTCCTCTTCGTGGATGACAACGGACGGCCTCATCGATCTCACATCGCGGTTCACAAGCTCAAAGATCGCTTCTACTTTATAGCCTCCCCAAACTTGAACCTTTAACCTGCTAAAGGGAATTTACTCAAATTTGGTAAAACTAGCTGAAATCAGCTCGAACGTATATAATTGCTTTGCAAGAAGTGAGCTGAACGCTTCTGGAACGAGTAAGCTTGAGCATCAGAAGGCGTTGCTTTACCCTTAGCTTTGGTATTCAAAGCGGTTAATTAGGGAATGGTTTGATACTAATTCTTTCTGACTGATTGCCTACTGAAACGGTTGTAACAATGGCGGAAAACCTGTGGAATGAGATAAAAGTTATTTGAGCCACTTGTTTTTGCCCGCTGGCATGATGCCCGTGTCAGGAGGACTAACCATTCCCCATCATATTTTGGGTCATACAGCGAAGAATAGAGGACTAGAAGCGAGCTCTTATTCTTAGTGAGAGGTTTATGGGCATTACTTCTGTAATGAGAGGGGGAAAGAAATTGTTTTGACGAGAAATTTGTAAAACCTGACCGCGATGTGAATAATTTTGTTAGGAGATCGCAGAAAATTTTGAGCACCATTTGGCTGATGCTCATCGGCCTCTTAGACATTTAAACTCATTGAGCTCGTCTGTGATGCGCTGTAGAACAGCATGGTCGGGTATCCTTCTCCGCCTCCCCCCTCCCCCCATTGACACTTTTAGAAATTTGTGACATTTTGTTTCTTGTGTGAGCGGCGCTTTTTCCCTTAAATCAGTCTGAATTTTCTTATATGCGATATTCCACGGAGGTGCCGAGTAGCTGTGAACAATCGACGAGATGACAAAACGTACTGAATGACCAAGGTAAGCCTCACAACACTTTTGTCTGAACATGCCTGTTTTGTGTTCTACATCCCATCTAGTCCCATAATTAAACGAGTGCGGTTGCTTACTTGTTTCTGATTTCTTTTGCTGCATCCCAAACATATTTTGAGTATGCTTATCCAAGAACAAAGCAAGCCAGACACCGTACAACTCGTTTAGGAGGTAAAAATGATAATAATAAGGGCATCCCGAAACTGATTTCAGGATAGTAAGTGTTGTTTAAGTTTTCTTTTAAACAAATTATAATTATTAATAGCCAACAACTGCGTTGTCTAGTTGAGTAAGAATGGTTGAGGACAGTTAAAGAAATTAAGGAAGGGAATAATTCGTTCTTTATACTTTTAAACATGAGTTTTGCCTAGTTAAAACGGTATAACTGATCAATATTTAATAACTGAACATCATTAGTCTGCAATCTGGGGAGAAAAAATTAGGATTTGAAAAGGGGGAACCTGAAAGTCTGAATTGCACCAGTCTCAAAAATCTATGCCGTCCCGGTGGCGCAACAGTCTAAGTGATGGCCTCTGGTCAATCGTCCGAAAGTGGTCCGGGTTCGAATCCCGGTGAGGCATGGACGTTGTGTTTGCCTTACGGCACTGGCTCTCTCTCTTCCCTGGAACCAGTGACCCTAAATTAAGGACGGGCGACTTCTTATAGCCCATTGAGTTGCTCACGGTGGGTTAGTCGTGTTTATCTGTGCTCCTCAAGTTTTCGTCGGTGTGTGTTATTTTTCTTCGTTGTCAGTGTTCTATTTCGTGTGTGTGTTGTGAGTGAAGGTCCCGTGTTTCTTTTTATATGCCTGCCGAGCTGGTAAGTGCTTATTTTGATTAGTTATCCTTATTTTTCTGCGTTGGCCAAGCTGGCTAAGGGCTAAGCTTCTCCTCGCCATTGCAAATGGCGGCATCCGGGGAGAATGACGTCCTAACCCTTGCTACCGGAAATGATGATCTCCCGATAACAGCTTCTCTAAATACTACTACCAATGACGTGTCTATCTCGATAAACCACTCCTCCTTGCAGCCTTCTGTTGCTGCCCTACCATCGGATATCGCCTCTTCTTCCAAGTCTCCCAGCGGTGATACGATGTCCTCTCTGAAAGCTAATGATGACGCCATGGATGTTTCGCACTCCATGCCGGAATCATCTAAAAAGCAACGTACATCTACCCTCTCATATGCTGACGTAACCGCATCTAAGTCGGGACCTTCCCAGTCTTCTTTTTCTTCTGGACAATATGTGATGACGCATAGTGCCGAAGGTTGGCCTCTGATCATTTATCCGTAAGGGGTCCGGGTTCGAATCCCGGTGAGGCATGGATGTTGTGTTTGTCTTACGGCACTGGCTCTCTCCCTTCCCTGGAACCAGTGACCCTAAATTAGGGACGGGCGACTGCTTATAGCCCATTGAGTTGCTCACGGTAGTCGTTAAACCTCCAATCAAAAAAAAAAAAAAAAAATAATGCCGAAGTCATTGAGGTTGTCCTTAAAGAAGATACCCCTTCTGGGCTGAAATTCCTTCAAACTATGGAGAATGGTGTTGTGTTTCCGAGCCTGAGAAATACAAAACTCACTGCATATACTGCTGATCTTCGAGAGATTGTTCCTGCATCAGCCATAACTCATGTGGGCAGGAAGCCTTACAAAGTAGTTGTTTACTTCTCTACTCCTGCCCATTCCCTACATGTACTGACCAAGGGCATCTCAATTGGTGATCGTCACATCCATGCCGAACCTGTTTCACAGAGTTCCGTTGTTGTAAGTTTCTCACCAGTTCCACCTGAAGTTTCAGATGATCTCTTGATTGCCGCTCTTCTTCCTTATGGCCGGATCATTGGAGGTGTAACTACCTACTCTTCGTTTCCGGAGGTGCCAGAAGATAGATACCTACTCGGGTTTCGCAGCAATGTTCGTGTGGTCTTCCCTTCAGAGGAGCACATGCTGCGTATTCCACCCACTTTACGTGTACGCTGCTACACGCACATTAGAGAGATATTCATCACAGTAGGCTCCGTCTGTCCGAATTGTAAAGGCACGGGACATCCCCGCGCTCTATGCCCTCATAATGCGAACACTCTTTCCAAGTCAACAGCACGACCTTCTTCCTCTTTGTCACGTCAATCTGCTTCCTCTTCTGGTGCTAAAGACCAGCAACAGCAGACTTCCTCAAAAAGTAGTGATGCAGCAGTTGGTCAACCGACGTCTACAAAAAGTAGTGAGACAACCGTTGGTCAGCCAACGTCTACCAGAAGTAGTGAGACAGCCGTTGGTCAACCGACGTCTACCATAAGTAGTGAGACAGCCGTTGGTCAGCCGACGTCTACCAGATGTAGTGAGACAGCCGTTGGTCAGCCAACGTCTACCAGAAGTAGTGAGACAGCCGTTAGTCAACCGACGTCTACGGGTAAACCCTCGACCTCGGGCGATGCATTGGCGCCCCCATCATCTCTTCAGTCGAAAGAGGCATCAATTGTTAATCCCAAGTCTCCTATAGAGATGGTTGATGACGATTCTCGTCATACTGCTACACCGACCGTTGAGGTTGTTTCTTCAGTTCCTTTTAAATTGCCGGAAGTTCCAATTCCGGTTACAGCACAAAGTCGTGGACGGGCGAAGCGACGTAGAACTTCACGCGCTCAGAATAAGGAGTTTAGAATGGCAACCACCCTTAGGGCAGGACGTGATCCTTATAGTAGTCAGATGCTCACGTCTGAAGGCTCTATGGAATTTGATACAGATGATGGAACAATTATTCCGATCTCCTGTGAAAACATTTTACATATTCTAGAGGCATCCTCTCTTCCACAGACACCTGTGTCTGGAGAGAAGGTGTATGCGTTCCTAATAAGTCCCCGTAGAGACAAGCTGTCTCGCAATTTTTTGGAAGGTTACTCCCACTGTCTGTCGGACACCATGAATCAAATGTTGGCGATACATTCTCATTTACGCACAGTTCCGGGCAGAGATCTGGGTGGTCCCTACTGGGCAAAGAAGTTCCGTAGCCGTCTGGCCAAGTTACAGAACGCAGCCGACAACATCCTCCAACCATCATCAGACTATTCTGTTCAAGACAGTCTCACTGAATAGTAGGGGTATGTGTACCCCTTTGGCTAATGCTTTAGCGTATGAAGACGTCCACCACCTCAAAGCAGATCTCCTACTTTTGCAAGAGACAAATTGTCTCTCCACTTCACCCTTCCATCGCTGGAGGAGATGGGACTATCAATTTCATCACGCATATAGGCTCTCTCTTCGTGGAGGTTTAGCGATTGGTGTACATAATAGATTTCGTCAAGCACTCTCCTCTGTTAAAGTTCATAACCTGTGCCGAGATTTATTGCAGCGACTCACTTTCGTCCTAGATGGACAACGATATTTAGTTTTCAACATATATATTCCATGTTCATCTACACATCTAACGTTGTTATTTTCGTCGCTCCGCACTGCACTTCAGTCAGCATTACCATCAGATCATGTGCTCATTGGAGGAGACTTTAACTGTACACTTCAACCAGAGCTCGATCGCGCTCCTTCGAGGATTGAACATCGTTCACGTCTTGTGGAGCAATTGCGATCATTAGTGTCTGATTTTGATTTACATGACGTGTTCCGACGATTGCATCCGACATCCATTTCACATACCTGGAGAGCTGCATCTGCATCCTCCTCTCTTTCTGCCAGGCTGGATCGATTTTACGCTTCTGCTCCGTTATTGCCCATTACAACGGATTGTATGCACTCTCCTACAGCTTCATCGGATCATTGTGCCATCACTATCTCCTGTAACTCTTCATCTCGTCTGCATGTTAGGTCTCGGTCATGGACACTAGACACTTCTCTCTTAGCTGATGAGAATATATGCACCGAGATCAGAGATCGTCTTGATCATATGCGAGAGGGCCTGTCCACTGCACCTTGTGCCATCAATTACTGGCTCGAGGTAAAATCTTACCTAATTTATCTTCTTAGACGTCATTCCTTCTCCGAAGGCACGAAGCGCTCCATGGAAGAGCAAAATCTCCAAAACATCCTGTTACAGCTTGGTGCGAGTCATCCCATGTATGCAGCTTACCAAGCGGATCTTAGAGCACTTCTTGAGCCTCGTGCACGTCAGGTAATTCTTCGTCTCCGTTTACAACATCTATCACCAGAGGACTGCTCCTTTGAGTTTCTATCCGCGTTAGAAGAAAAGCGCCGCTCGTCGCATCAGCTTCGACTACTTCGGCGGCCTGATGGTGAAATCACCTCTGATCCGGATGCAGTTTGCTCTCAGGTTCGTCGATATTTTACTATCAAATACAGTGAAACTCCTCAGCCTTCTGTTTCTGCTTCTGCTACTTTACTCTCTGCTCTTCCCCAAGTTCCTTCCAATCTCTCTGATTCCCTTTTACAACCTATTTCGCAGACTGAACTTCGGACCATTCTAGTCTCTCTAAATTCCCGTGCTGTCCCAGGTCCAGATGGCCTTCCGCTTCTTTTCTACCGTACTTTTCTCCCTTCGTTGCTTCCATTTCTTCTCGCCGCTTTCAATGCTGCTCTTTCTTCCTCTTCTCTTCCGAGGGGTTTCACAGAATCTCATATAGTGTTATTTCCCAAGAAAGGCGATCTGCTTGACTTGGGAAACTGGCGTCCTATCTCGCTACTAAACATTGACTATAAACTCTTCACTAAACTCCTTTCCAGTCGACTCAACCAAGTTCTTCCATTTCTTCTTTCTCCCGATCAGACCTACACGGTTCCTGGTCGGTCCATCACTTCTAACCTCAATCTCCTTCGAGATCTCCTACATCTGGCTCGTACTAACTCTGAACCACTTGCCCCTCTTTAATCTTGACCAAAGAGCTGCTTTCGACAATATTTCACATTCGTATCTTTCTGCTGTTCTTATTGCTTTCGGCTTTCCTTTTGCTTTTGTTACCTCTATTCTTGCCCTTTATCAGGACGCTGCTTTCCATGTCAAGACGGCCGCCTTCTTGACTGCACCTATTCCTTTTCGGCGAGGCATTTGGCAGGGTTGCCCACTTTCTGGGCAGCTCTTTGCCATTGCTTTTGAGCCGTTTCTTCGGTCTGTCCATCGAGTCTTTATAGATGCACTGCCACCGCCTACTGCAAGTACTAGGCACTTTTCTATCTGTGACATACTCTGCATATGCCGATGACGCTACCTTTTGCGTAAGGACAGACGCTCAATTCGATATCTTGCTCCAGATTTACGATCAATATTCTTCATGTTCAGCGGCATCACTTAACACATCCAAGAGTGCAGGCCTATGGAGCGGAGCGTGGGCCTCTATAACTGACACCCCGTGGGGCGCCTCATGGACTGCTTCATCCCAAAAATTCCTTGGGGTCCATCTCGGAGTCCGTCTTTGTGCTCAAAATGAAACATTCAATGCTCTCAGAACACGCCTTACTCGAACTGCTGCATTCTGGCGAGGTTCCCAGTTTTGTACTTCTTACTTCTCAAGAGCTAGAATAGCTCAGACTTATATTCTTTCACCATGCCTATATGCATGGTCAGCAGAACGTATGCCCATTTATCACCTCAATGAAATCACTAGAATCATCTCAACGATAATATGGAACAGGTACCATTGGATCCAGGTCTCCACTCTCTGTCGTCGAGTCACTGATGGAGGTATTTCACTGCTGGAAGTTCGCACCTACTATAAAGCACATAAAGTGGTTTCTTTCCTGCGGCTACTAAGTGCACCAGAGTCGCCAGTTACGCTCGTTAGAGATGTCATGATATCGCCTAGGAATCCCCGAATCACTTTCATCACGTATCTTCTAATGGATCAATCTCCTTTTTTTCATTCTAAACTTTCCCCTTTCTACAAAGAGGTCCTTTCCTTTCTCCGTTCTCTACCCCTCTTCCGTGCTCCACCGGCTGCCACCACTGAACTATTAGCTGAGCCCCTGTTCTTTTCTTCCATCCTTCATCCCCTAATGCTCCCTACTTCACTGACCTTTCCTGGCTCCCCGCCGGAATAGTATCTGTTCAGGATCTAATTTCTCCAGATCTTTCTTGGAAACCCTGCTCTGATCTGTCCCCCCACATCTCCCCTACCTCTTCCTCTCTTTCGCTGTATGATTCCTTCCGTTCTTCAATCATTACCCTCTTCCCTAACCTTGCCTCTCAAGCTGGGTTAACTCTTGTTCCCTCTGCCTCTCTTCTTCTTCCCTTTTTCCTTTCCGTTCGGGGCTCATCACTTCCTCTCTCCAGTTTTTCTGTCTCGTCTCTTTACCGTTGTCTCATTGATCCACTGTATGATACACCATTGATGATTCCAGATGTTCCGAATGTCGCCCTTTCACAAGTGTGGTCCATGTCTAATTCGCCACTATCTATTCCAGCAGAAAGAAACATCCAATGGTTGTTTCTTCATCGGCGGTTACCAGTTCCTACCAAATTATTCAGGATGACGCTTGTTGATTCGCCTAACTGCATGTTTTGCTCTACGATTGCGGATGTAGATCATGTATATCAACATTGCACAGTGCTTCTTCCCTTGCTACATCTGACCTTCACTACTGCACAGTGCCTTAGTACTAATGATCTCTCCTTCTTAGCCTATAGCACGCTACTCAGTTCAAGTACTCCGCCTATTCCTATATCAGAGTCATGTGCTTATGTATTCATATTAGCAAAACATGTGATTTTTTGCTACTATCAACAGCTACGTTCTACCCCTATACAGCCTACCATCTTTCAGGCGGGAGCTGCGATGTGCAGTCAGTTCCGGAACAGAATGATTTCACGCTTGAGGCTTGCTTTCACTGTTGCTAAGGCTGCGAATCGAATCCCACACTTTATGTCAGTGTGGTCACCTTTTCGTCAATGGTTTTCTGGTCCATCAGAAGACCTTAGACTTTTGTTCTGACTTCTGTGAAATTGTTTGGACTAATTGAAGTATAGTTTTGTGATTATCGTGTTCTTAGGTGCCCTTGTCATCATTGCTTCTTAATGTTACTGCACGTTTGCATGTTTCTCACCAACAAGGTCCTGTAGGTGAGTTTCTTGTTATACCACAGGCACTTAGAATAAGTTTTTTTTTTTTTTTTTTTTCGGCACTTTCCTTATGTCTGCCGGGCTTTATAATATTCGTTTTTGCTCACGGTGCTAAGCAACTGTTTGATAGTGTTTAAATTGTATTATTGATTTTGCACAGTGTGGTTTTTGATCATGTTACATGTACATAAAGGGATATGATCAGTCGATTACAACATGTTCTGCAAGGTTTAGCACTTTTGTAGTGCAGGGGGTAATTGTTCATCATTCGGTTATTTGTACTGTACCTGAAGTATAGTTGCTATGCCAAAAGCTCAGTTTTGTATATACTAATGTACTTTCCTAATTGTACTGTAAAATTTATGTTCGGCACATTTCGCATGTTGGGTCACGATTACATGTCTTAAGTTTTATGCTCATGGTGCGGAGCAAACGCTTTGATAGTATTTCAATTATATGTTAATGTTACACAGTGTGGTTTTTCTCATGTCACATGTGCCTAACAGGAAATAATCAGTCTATTAGATAATGTTCTGCGCTGTATTGCATATTTGCTGTACAAAGAGTCAGTTTCATATTTTCATTATTTGTATTGTACCCGAAGTATAAATTTTCTGTAAAACGCAAGTTCTATTTGTACTAATATACTTTACTCTTTGCACTGTGAAATTTACAGTTGTACCATGGAATTGTAATTCCTTATTAGTGTCTTCCCTATGCCGTTGCATCTTGTGTACATATGTTGTTGTTCATTACAAGTTAATCTATAGCACTGTGATTGAGGCACTTGTTTAAGCCTAAGTAATAGTTTCTTTTTGTAATTTGACAGCGTTTCACAAGAGAGATATTGCATTCAATTTGTATAGAGTTCACACCATCATTGTGGATAGATCATTTATTCGCTTATCTTTCAGATACTGAAAAGTATAAACCTTCTGCTCTTTACTTCTTTTTTTCAAGATTGCTCAAAATATATATGTTTGTTTTTGCACTGTAAAATTTATAGTTATACCTTGTACTGGTGTTCACCTATTAGAGATGGCACTCTGCTGATGCATATTGAGAACATATGATGTACATAGAGTAAGTCACCCCTTAAGTCAAGTATTGTCAGTGTTATGAATTTGCTTACATTGTATATAGTGCATCCACATAGTGTAAATATCTCATCATCATTGTAAATAGGTCATCTACTTGTTTATCTTTTGGTAACTGTTAAGCACAGGCCATCTGTATCTTCCTGTCCATGTTTGCTCCAAATAAAAAAAAATTGTTGAAGCTCATGGTGGTCGTTAAATCTCCAATCCCCCCCCCCCCAAAAAAAAATATTTTGTAATATCTGAAGTTTGGTTCTTAGTTAGTAGTCGAGCCCCAGACCGATATACAATATGAGAAGTAGGGATAAATTAAAGTGTAATAAAGTAAAATCATAATTTTCGATGACAAATAAGCCATAACTCTCCCAATGATTCCAATATTTCGAGAAATTAGGGAAATAAGGTGATCAATGTGAGAGTTGGATTTAAGATCCGACTGAATAAAAGCACCTAACTATTTAAGACTTTGCACATAATGATCCTAGAGTGAAACTTGTTTCTAAATGCTACTAGCTTTGGCATTTATGTTCGGTTCGTAAACTCTTGTCTCTAACATCCCAAGATGTACTGAAGTCTGAACCAAGACTGTTTCTGACCGTTGGCTTTACAAAGTTCATTGTAGAAAACAGCTGCTCACAGCCATTTGGTGATCCGAACAAAGTAAGTAGCGCTGTAGCAAGTCTCTTCACGGCCGAAAATCTCTGTGGGAGGCTATCCCACTGTTCAAGTATCAAGTTCTCTGGCTTCTGGGTAGAGTACTCAGCATCGACAGCACCCTCGATTTCCTCCAATGCTTCGCCAAGTTTGTTGAATTTGTTCATCCACGTAGATCTCTCTTGAAATTGTATGAACTCCATTTCCAAATTGTCAGTGGCCAACCACTCGAAAAAAGTGAAATTAAGGTCACTCATTTTAGCAGCACGAGACATTGTGATAAACTACAATGTTTCCTCCAAATCTCAAAATTGAGAAAATCGCGCCGAGGTTATTCGTTTTGAATTTTCTAAAACATCTTAATACTCTTAAGGATGTTTTCTGTATCTTTCGGATAGAGGTTATCATCGAAAAATGTGAGTAGTTCATGTTGCACTCTTAGTGAAGGAGTGCACTTAAAATTCTTTGTTTCAACATCTCTGAAGAATGCTTCCAAGTTTGCGCTCAAATGTTCTATTTGCAGTGTGTCCTATTCCTTAAAATTCCTCACTCAAATCATTGTATAGTACTGTAAAATCTCTGAGGAACATTAAAGCGCACAGTCAAATTGAATCCGTGAGTTCTGGGAATTATTGCTACTTTTCTGTTAAGAAGAAGCGAATTTCATCCAAAAGCATGGCAAACCTGAAAAGTACTTGTCCGTCACTCAGCCAGCGAATATTATTATACTTGTACATAAGAACCCCACCATATTGAGATTCCTCCTCATCTAACATCTCAGAGAACTGGTAATTATTCAGAGCACGTGCACACATGAAATTTACAATCATAAATTATCGCTAAAGCCGTATTTGCACTACCTATAGAAAGAAGTTCACAATTTTAGCTACCACCGAGAGTACACTTTCAAAGGACTTCAGACTTGCTTTCGAACACAGTGTTTCCTGGTGCAAAATGCAGTGGAACTACACAGTAGGGTGTTGAACGTCTTGGCCAAGAAACGTTATAAATCCGTTATGTTAATCCACCATATTTGGGAAGCCATCAGTAGCCACAAACACTATTTTATTTAAGTCAATCCCTATTTTTACAAGAAATTCTTGATTCACTTTGCACAGTATATGTTTCCATGTGATCGTAGTTGGCAAACTCAGCAATTTAATTAATTCCTCCCTCATTACATTTCCACAAGGAAATCTAACAAAAACAGCTAACCTTGCTTGAGCTGCCTCATCAAGATATATGTATTGAAAACATATCGGCGTTGTCTAAATCAGATTTAATCTGGTCCGAAATACTTTCACTCATTCTTGTTATTCTGTCTTTAACAGTGTTCCTGCTGCCTGGCATTTCCTTAAGTCTATTCATAATTCGTTGCTTGTTGGGAAAATCTTCAAATAATTTGTCGGACGTGTTATAAAGTAAAGGTCTTTTCGTGCTGCTACTTTATTTTAAACCATCACCATATGATGAAAAAGTTTCTAAACTAAACCTTAACGGGCAGACGAAAGATTTAAGAACAGAAGTCAAACTTATGGAAATGATGCTTTATTTAAGATGTTTTCTCCAACATATCGTAACATAACATATCGGTATCAACACTCCACATTAAACACACCAACAACGCTCTACATTAATCGCTCCACAACGCTCCACAAGCAACAGTTGTATCATAGTTTATATCTCTGGTTCTTATCATAACAACAGGCATACGTCACGTTCATTCCACCTCAATTATGTTGCCAAAAGCATTCGTTTGAGAGAAAAGATATCACGTTAAGTGTGAAGTATAACTGAAAACAAGTCAAGATTTACATAGGGAAAGAAACTAAATAGGAAAGTTAATTTAGAATATACGTCACAGTGTCTACGAAATCAGCTTTTGAAAAATCACCGTCACAAAGTGGTTTCCCATGCTGTGCTATAGAGTGAGATAGATGAAAACTAGCTGCAGTGATCTTATTTCTTGGCCTGAAAGAAGATGCGAAACAATAGGATTGTTTTTCATATTGCTTCACTTTTTGTCAACTGTAATCCCTTCTTTCTTCATTTTTGACATGGAATAAACATTTTTATGATTCCTCTTAAAATGACGCTTTACATTGATAGTGCGTGATACAACTGTTTCCGTACACAAGTAACAGAAAGCTTTATTGGTTTTTTTTCCAATCACTCCGAACTGCGATGTCCACTGTTCTTGAAATACGCGGCCACTATTTTTGTTTTTGTTAAGTTTTTTTTCTGCACCGAAAACGTGTTTGCATGGTCTGTATATAAAAACACCAGCAATAAAGCACTGGCGTCGCATTGTTGCCAAATTATAAATCTGAAATCTCTCCGTTCATTGTTTAAGGTTATTTTCAGTAGTATTGTTACACTCGCCGTCTCATGCGCGTCTTCCTGTCTGATTGGTTTTCTCTTCCTTCCGCAAAGGTGAGAGCGGGGTGAGCCGGAGAGAGGGAGACTTGAGCTTAAACAGGTATGGACGTCTCGCGGTGAAAGTCCGTAGGAGCAGAATGCTAAAAAGAATAATAATAATTCTGTGCGTATGACGCTTGTCTTTTGGGAATTAATGCAATAGGCGATTATGTAAAGTGAAGTTGATTTAGTACCACTTAGGAGGACACTTCTTGGCCAGATTTTTTCTTGTCAGAGCTCGGTTATTTGCAAGAACACACTACAGACATGCTGTCGAAAAATTGTTTTCAAAACACTAAATTTTTATTTAATGCTAATGTTCTCAGACCGGTGTACCTACACCCAAATCGTGTTCGTGTGCCACAAAGTGACACGCGTGTCATAGGTTCGCCATCCCTGATCTATGGTTTGTGTTGGAACAGAAAATCCGATACACCACGTAGCTTACGAAGGTTAGAGGTTCTGTTGGTAACTTGTTGATACCAGACACCACAAGAGAACTTTTGAAACCTTGTAGTAGTCCATGCCTCACCGGATAAGAGATGTTTTGTCCGAACGTGGAGGACCAACATCATATTAGACAAATGGTCATAATGTTTAGACTTTTCGATGTACAATTTTTAATTATTAGTCCGTTTTATTATCATATGTAACAGTTACCAATACCAATTAGCATTTACAATCGTGGCCAAATGTATCAGCAGACCGAAAGTCAATTTTTGATGTTTGAAGTCAACGTATTCAACGTAATTGTAAAGTCAGGAATACAGATTATACATCATTTTAAATGACATCTTATGCTCAATTCAAATATTTTTACAGAATGTTATTACCAGTAATAGAAGTGAAGTTTCAAGCAAAAGTACAGCGTCTAGTCATAAAAAGCAAAAAATAGTGGAATTTGTGAAATTAATGTACAATGCATTTAACATGAAATTACTGTACAGTACATTGTTGAAACATGCAGGACACTTGCAATAACTTACCGACAAGCAAAATACGCTTTAATATTTAATTGGATAACCACGGTTTCTTTGTAATAAAGTGCACCTTCTTGGCATGGAACTAATGAGCTTCTCTAGTTGTCCATTGGTGATAACACGGTGCCTTACGGCCCTTAGAAACTCAATCTTGTTTTAGATGTGGGTCCTTGTTGACGGATCTTTTGCTTCAATCTCACCCACAGATTCTCTATGGGATTAAAATCCGATGACTGTGCCGGCCACTGAAATTTTCCCTATAAGTTTTTCGATTAAACCACTCGTCAACCAAGTTTGACCGATGACATGGCTCGTTATCGTCCTGAAAAGTAAAATTCCGCAAACCCATGTTTGGTGCAGTTTGGGCTCCGAAATATCCACATATTTCCATCCATTCAATGTAACATCAGCAATGTGCAGACGGTCAACACCACTGACTGAAATACAGGACCATAGCATCACCGAAAGTGGGTGCTTGATTGTTGGCTGAATGCAGCATGTCTTATATCTTTCACCAGCCCGACGACTTACATAATTATTTCCAGTATTAGCGGAAATGGTAACAGTTGCTTCATCCCTGAAAATAACATTTTTCCCATTCATCAACAGTCCAATTCTTGTGTGTCTTGGCCCAAGCAATTCTTTTGAGCCGTTGTTGTTCAGTAAGGAAAGGTCTTCGTGCAGCTTTTCGTGTAGTCAGTCCATTTTCTTGTAGCCTACGACGAACTGTACGTGCTGATGCAATAATTTCTACTTCATTCTCCCTCTCATTTCTTAAATTAGCAGCTGTTTTAAACCTTGATTTTAAGAAATGACGAATCAACATGTGATCATCACGTTCAGTACACAGCCTTGGTCGACCTGTTCTTTTTCTGTTTCCCACACATCCTGCTTCCGCAAGTCTTTTAATGGTGCGCAAGAGAGTGGAATGATCCCAGCCATATTTAAAAGCAATTTTACGACCACTGAATCCAAGTTCATGCAAATTAATAATTTTTGGCCTGGTTTGAAGAGGCAGGACCGATTTTCGGGTCTTTGACATTCCGAAATTCAAATATCACCAGGAATTGTGCATAAACTCCCGTCAACTGACTACAAGCAGCTGCGTTCTAAGTCTGCAAATACCGAATAAGGAGTTCCTAAATTAGGTTGAGAAACCCGAACCCACAGCGCCATGCGCCTTTTGGCAGGTGAAAGAGAATCTAAGAGAGTTAGGAGCAGATTGCCCTGATAGAATAGAACGAAAGAAAAGTATGGAAATATTAGAGGAGAAGGAGTAGACGGTTACCCGTTAAGAAGTGAAATTGTAAGCTGCCCTACATACTTACCTGTAACAACAAGCCATTCCAAGCGATATTTCTCTCCGCAGAAAAATGCCCGGTACACCTGTGCCACAGATGAGTGCAGGGGGAAAAGAAGGAAAGGACACGGGAAAGGGGAACCTGAAAAAAAAACATCACACACAGAATAAGTTTCCCAGAGGAAAATCGACGTTCAACACCGGATAAGACAAAACTGGCCATTTGCTCAGTGTGTCTCACGGGTCCGCTATTGCTTTGTTATTCGCCAGCCAATGAGAGAAGAGATTTTTCCCCATTGGTTTAAAGGATTTTTTCTCAGGTTTACTTTTGGTGATTCTTGCCAGACATGTCAGCGTAACCATAGCAGAGGTGGTGTGATCACAAGATTACACCGATCGAGGTTTAAGATACTCATTTTGAGTAAACAACCGAAAAATAAAAAAAAGCCACAATCAGGGTTTTTATTCCTTATTTAGGGAGCCGGTAGTATAAGGGCCAATCATTTTTTTTCTTCGCTACTTGTCTGCTTGTTGCACAATTATGTGCAACAGCGGAAAAAATTAAGTCCTGTTTTGTTTATTTATTATTATTATTTATTTTTTGTCAGAACTAATGCGTAAGAAAAAAATAATTTAAAAGACAAGACCAACAACGCCTTATTAGTTAGGGGGAGAGATATTCAGTACAAAAAAGAAAAATCTTTTATGCAACATTTTGCTCGGCCCTTAAAAGGGCCCTTTTTTGTTTTGTTTTTCCCCCAAAAACTGATATTCAATTTTTTGCTTTCCTCCCACGTGTGAGGAATAACTTAAATTTAGTCCCAGTTATTTTTTATTTTTTGGAAGTATAACTGTGAACTGGATTCTTTTCAGGAATTTTATTTAAAATAGCCTTCGGTCTTTTTAATTTGTCAGTATCATTAACAACATAATTAAGGGCCTCCCTGACAAGAGGATTGGGATGTTTCTTCGCTTTCTCGTAATACCTTTGCGCTAGATCATACATAGTATAATGTATAGAGTTGATATTTAGCATACTTCTACGTCTTCAGACTATTCTACATCCTTTTATACATGTAACTCACTAGCGGACGTCGGAGAAAGCTATAGTGAAGTACAGGGTCGTGAACGCTTTTTCAGAACTGGATTTGTGTTTCCTCACTTTCATATTTTTGCTTGTAACTTCACTTCTGTTACTGGTAATAACATTCTGTAAAAATATTTGAATTCAACATAAAATTTCCTTTAAAATGATGAATAATATGTATTCCTGACTTTACCATTACGCTGTATAAGTTGACTTCAAACATCAAAAATTGACTTCCGGTCTACTGGTGCAGTACTTTTGGCCACGACTGTAGATGAATTCCTCATCTTTACCTTAAAGTAAAGTATCTTGCACCATAATGCTATAATGTTTTCTATTTTTTTATTTAAAGTATGTATATAGCATACTAATAAGTTTTTTTTCTTGTTTAAAATTAGTCCTTGCAACCAGAACGTATACGTACATCATCTTAGTCTGTTACAGATTTTGCATGTATACATCTGAAACATTTCAGCATGCACAGGCTTTGTGAAAATATCAATATCTACTCCTTCAGAAACTCATGTTAATTACTTAGTTTCTTTTACCTCGTTTATTTAGAGAAGCATTTATACATGAGAGAAAAATTGAAACAGCAGAAAAACAAAACAATCGTGTGTTGTTTCGTAAGAAAGATTCCTTGTTTAAAATATTCTTAACTATAAAAAATTCAGCAGTCATTCATATTTTTAAGTCTTCCCCGTTTTTAATCCTAGGTGCAAAAAGAAAATATTTCCTATAGAAATTTCCATCCTTCGAAGAATTTGCTTTTATCTACTATCCCCCCCCCCCTCTTTCTTCCATCCCACAAGCACCCTGCCTATTCGAAATTTTTGGATAAATCCCTGATTATCCATTATCCATTATCCATTCTTCCTGCATAGTTCCAGTTTAGGAAAATAAAACCCAAATTTTTAGTTTCTCTGCTTATTAGCAGATCAAATTTTGTAGCTGATGAAGTATATACGAATAGAACAGGTACTAAATTAAAAAAATTGATAGAGCACGCTAATGTGTTTAACTTTAATTAATCAGTGCATGACAAGGAGAAAAAAATGTTGAAAAACTTTCAGAGCACTGACTGTTTTCAGCGTCTTTTTTTTATATATATCGACGGCACATTAAGTAAAAATATTATAAGCTTGTCTTCGTTCCCGCCATCTTTACGATGTTAGTTTCCTACATAATTAAGATCCCAATGTCATTGACGGGTCATCTGAAGAAAAAGAATATAACAAAAATTCAAAAATGTTTCGCGTCTAATGTGCTGCGCTTGATCATTAGCGACCACACTGAAACAACCTTAGATCGCTGATGTGCTTAATGAACAACCCAAGAAATCATTGTTGGCATTTATGGAGGGTAATTCCTTTAATTAGATGGAGTGAAGGAATCTTAGTTGGGAACCAAGGAATCTTAGGAATTATTCCAACACTGATGTTCAAAATTATTCCTTTTGATCGGTACCTGAAGTTTACATTATTGGCGCTTCTTATTACGAAATCTCTTTTTCTCTTTTTATTGATGTGGTGGTGATTACCAATTTTTTTCTATGACAGCTCCGCAGTGAATAAAAAGAGAACCAGAATAAGCACATTAAATAGTACATTAACTTCTTAATAAAGGCGATCTTCCATGAAACACTATCAAAATTGCTAGAGCTTATAGCGTGCACTTCGCCGAAAATGAAATGAATATCTTCAAAATATGCATATATTCTAATAAAAGGACCGATGAATGTATTTAAAATAAAGTACGTTTTTTTTTAATTTTGATAAAACGCATCATTTTTCTTATTGCGATTTTGATACCTGAAAAATTTTTAACCATCGTAGGACATCCAGCAATTTCTTGTAGCGTTTGCACCTATAGGAAAGGTTTTAGACGCAATACCTGTGCCATATGGAACTTTTGTGCTGTGTATCAGGGACAAAGTTATATGGTATTAAACATAGATGCTCAGAAACGACAGAAGATAGACAGTTCAGGGACATAGGAGTGCTAGATTTAAAGTGCGAGTCTACATAGTTGAGAATGTGGGAGACTATTGTGTCACAACGAGCACTTCGAGGGAGAGAGAACAAAGGAGAAGGGAAGGAGCATCTTACAGTCTGCACGGGCAGGGGCAGCCCCCCAAGCCCAAGCCCGGCTCGAGTTGAACTATTTTTGTTTAGAGAACAAAGCAACGGATCAGGCAGAGCTTTTTCCCAGACATCTACGGCCTTGTCGGACCTAGTCGACCCATTTTTTAAAATGCAATTGTAAAGACAGAAAAGAATCGTTCTTTCCGATTTCCTGGTCTCTTTAACTGTTCTGATAGCTTTCTGACTTCCATGACATAGCCCAGGGCGTGCTCACAGAGGCGGGAAAAGGCACTCAGAATGTTTTTACTATCTGTAAGTATTAAGATGGTACAAACAATGGTTCGATAGTGTGTGTGTGTGTGTGTGCGCGCGCGCGCGTGTGTGTGTATGTGTGTGTGTGAAACAGAGAGAGAGAGAGAGAGAGAGAGAGAGAGGGACGTCATCTACTATTTCTCTTATGCCTAATACCTATAGGGATTAACTTTTGCAGTGTTACCGTTTTCTAGTTGGGAGAAAGGGACATTTGACTACCCTTTTGTGGCATTTCACTCGGAAAACTTATCGGCAGCCGACCCGTGTTGATGTCTTTATTTACACATAGTTGCAATTGTAAGTTCCTTAACCATGAAATTTAAGAAATCAAATGAACTGCGCGAAAAAATTGCCACAGGGGAATACATCCTAATAGATATTAAGCCGGAAAAGTTACATTTGGGCTCATTTTAAACAGAATGTCAATTCAGAAACCCTTCAATCGAAAAACGTTGTGCAGTGCAATAAGTGCAACATTTTTTTAAGCTATGACAGTACAAAATCTGGAACATCTCATTTTAAGAGACATAAATGCGTGTCTGCTGCTACAAGTTGCTCGTCCAAATTTTCTGTTCATATTCTGCCTAAGAGGAAATGTTTCCTGTTGCAATCAGGTATGTTAATGTACTTATGTTCATTCCGAGTCTGTATAAAAACTAATTGTTTAATCTTATTAAACTTTAAGTTTATGAATTAACTAGTACGCAGTTGAGTCACGTTATTGTGACCACCTCCTACTTTTGACGTCAATATCGCGTAGCCAATGAAAGAAGGCACGGGTCGTGAGTTGGTTTGGACGGTATAGAAGATGTGCTGTAGGCCAGCTGAAAACATATCACTCGTTGCTGTAATGGAAAAAAGGGGTGATTTATCAGATTTGCAAAAAGGGATGATTATCGGCTTCCGGGTCAAAGGTGGCAGTATTTCTGAAACAGCGAAGTTTGTGAACTTTTCGCGTGCTGCTGTGGTTAGAGCGTATCGTGATTGTAGAAATGGCATCATTGCAAATAAGGGACGTGAAAACTGCATAGCAACACGTGCCATTGATATGAGAGCTGAATGTAGGCTGCGAAGGTGCGTGAGGGCCGATCAAGAAGCTACAGTGGAGCAACTCACTGGCTGAATGAACCAGGGGGCTACCGGAAGTGTATCTAAAACGACAGTTCAGCGAACTCTGCTGCGTACGGGGCTCCGATGCAGACGGATGATCATTATACCTATGCTATCGGCTTACGTTTGCACAGCAGTATTGGAATTGGACCTCCACTGATGGCAAAGGTTTGCCTTATCCGATGAGGCACGTTTTATGCTTCATCGAACGGATGGACGTTGGCGTATAAAGCGAGAAACATCGGAGAACAAACACTCTTCATCCATTGCTGGAAAAACACAAGTTGGTGAGGGATGCGTTATGGTCTGGGGAGTATTTTCGTGGCATTCTCTGGGCCCACTCAAACCTATGAAAAGCACTGTGGACTGAATTCGTTATGAATCGATCCTTGCAGACCACGTACACCCATACATGCTGATTCTCTTCCCTCTGGCCGATGGGATCTTCCAGCACGATAATGTGACGTGTCACACAGCTAGAAATGTCCGAGAGTGTTCGGAAAAGCACGATGAAGACTTCAAAGTACTTCTATGGCCCTCTAATTCCCCAGACTCAAACCCAATTGAGCATCTGTAGGACCACCTCGATCGTGTTGTTCGCTCTATGGATCCTCCACCATGCAGATTCCAGCAGCTGTCAGATGCACTGCAATCAGCATGACTCCACATACCTGTGAACACTTTGCAGCTCCTTATTAAGTCACTCCCAGCCCGTCTAGCTGTTGTCCGCGCTGCACACGGCGGTTACTCTGGATCACCATAATGGGATTCGACCGTGTGTTTAGACCTAGGTTGAATGCATTTCAAAGAAGACCCTTTTTTCTTTTTAATTTTCCTTCATTGCACACGCAAAGTAAACTGTAGGATTTCTTTTTCTTTAAGTGCGCCGTACTTTGGAAACCTATTTTGAACGAACTTAGTCTTTTATCTTTTTATTCTAAGGTTATATTCTTCGATGATACTTAAAGTTTCGTTAATATTTTTAGCCTTACATTTAACTAAAAATTTTCAATAATATCTCATTTCATTATTTAATTTTCACAATTTAATAAAATTTAATAGAAAGACAAAATAATACAAAATTGGACGGGCCGGGCTGATTTTAAATAATAACGGCAATTGACTGGCCCGGCCAGCCTCGGCTCACCAAATAAAGCCCGTACGAACCTGTAGAACAGCTGACCTTATTTGTGAAGAAGGGTCCAATAAACCGTAACCGCCGCCTTAACTTTGCCATCCGCCGTACGGCAAGTATTCAGTGGTTCAGAGCAACACAACCTAACTGGAATCGATTCCGCGATCATCTATTTGGAAGGCTCTTGCTCTAACGCCTACGTCACTCGCGGCCTCCGCTAAAATTTCAATCAGACATTCAGGCATTTATACACTAGATAATTCATAACATCTGTGCAATAGGGATAGGGGTTCGGGTGTCTTCTTCTATGCGGAACGAGCTGGTTCACCGATTGTTTGGCAGGTGCCGTCCCAGTGGCCCAAAATGGCAGTTTCCTAATGCGTCTTGTTCTTTGATCTCTGTATCCAAACTTAGCTCTTGCATCATAAAACTGCGAAGGTAACCAACCCACAAACAAAATAAACCATCAATCAACTAACCATCCAGTAAATTTCATCCATGGAATTTTGAATGATCTTCGTCCCTATTCTTCTCTTTTTTCCCCCTACTTGTTTTAACATAGCTTTGTGTATACCTACATAGCCTGTTCAACTTGTAACTTTCAACGACCTTTGTCAGTTGATACTTAAATCTCTGTCTCCCAACGTCAACGCTCTCTACCATGACTGGATGGTGTTGTTGTTTGTCGTAGGTGTTTCAAAAGAAAGGACAACGTACATAAAGTTTCTCTGGGCGCTGAAGACGTGGTAGCGGAGATCCGTCTCCAACTGTATATTCAGGGTATTTATAAACTCCTTGTACAACTTTAAACTTCAATAACTATGGATGTTATAATGAAGTAAATTACTCTGTCATTTTTGTCCACGCTGGCCATCGGACCTGGGTCCCCCCTCATTCCGGAATAAGTCGCTCTCCCAACTGAGCTACGCGGACGTATGCTCTCGCTGCTTATCTCATGTGTGTCCTGCATGGCAGGCACGTTACATCTCCCCCTCCCCCTTTTTAGCAGAAATCCAATCTTGCATGGTAGTCTTTTCTTTCTGTAACATTTGATCCACCTGAATCTTGTAAGCATGTTCATTTAGTTTCATTTTCAAAATCTTGAACTCCGTTAATGGCGGAATGCTTAGTTCAGCAGATGCGCACGTCGCAGCGATTTTGTTGGACTCCTATCAAATGCTTCCTGGATTATGGTCACATCCTCCGCGTTGATTGGTGGCCTCCCGGATTGTGGTTCGTCATTCACTGGCCCAGTTTCTTTAAACATTTTCATTCAGTTTTTAATTGAGTTCCTGTGTGGTGCATCTTTCCTATAATAAGTAGTGAATCTTTTTCTCTTAGCTGTTATAGACTTCAATTCTTCTAGCCATAGTACCATTTCTTCCACTGTCGCCATTCGCAATCGGTTAAAGTATCTGAAAATACAGGAAATTATAATTGATTTGCTAGATTTTAAGAACACTATTGAATAAAAACTGCATAAGTGAAGCATTTATATGCTGTTTGTACTGTATTTCTATCATGTGTACATCCAAAGTTATTAACGTTTCAAATTGTACAAGGACTTTATACACTGAGTGGCCACTTTATAATGACCACCTGCCAGTTTTAAACAGATGAGCTATGGCTGCACGCTGTTGCCGCCAGAGGGCGAGGCTAGTATAAAAAGGGAAAGCTTGGTGCTTGCGACAGTAGTAGAAGTGATTTTTCGGTGACGAAATGGGTACAAAATGCGATTTGACGGACTTTCAACGTGGGATGATTGTAGGAGCTCGGAGCCATGGAGCGAGTATCATCGAAACCGCCGCATTCGTGAAATGTTCCAGACCAGCTGTTGTTAAAGTGTTTAAAGACTGGACTGTCAGCCAAAAAATTGGGTCTCTACGTGCAACGTGTGGTTGTCATCGACTAGTGACTGCTCGGGCGGAACGGAGAGTGTCCAGACTGGTAACAGACAACAGAAGGGCAACAGTGCAGCAAATTACACACCATCTTAATCAAGGATCCCCTCAAATGATATCTGTACGCACTGTTCGCCGTACACTGCATCGGATGGGATATGGCAGCCGAAGACCTGTTCGAACACCTTTGCTGTCTGCAGTTAACAAAGGAAAATGTTTCCAGTTCGCACAGGAGCACAAGGATTAGACAGGCGATAGTTGGAAAAAATTATGTGGTCCGATGAATTACGTTTTCAGTTGCACCATGCCCTTGGCCGAGTGAGAATTTGGCGGAAACAGCACGAGAGCATGGACCCCAAATGCATTGCTACAACCCTTCAAGCTGGTGGAGGCAACGTTATGGTTTGGGGAATGTTTTCTGGCATGCTTTGTGCCCTTTAATTCGTGTCTGACTGGCACATCATATCTAAACATCGTTGCTGGCCAAGTGCATTCTGTCATGTGGATGGTTTATCCCAATGGCGATGGCTACTTTCAACAAGATAATGCGTCCTGCCATAGTGCTCGTATTGTACAGGATTGGTTTCAGGAACATGCCGGTGAGTTTACTTTGCTTAGGTGGCCCCCACAATCTCCAGATCTCAACCCCATTGAGAATCAGTTGGATCCACAACCCTGCAATCTCACATTCCTGGAAAGTACTATTCATCAAGCATGGCCTCAGGTTCCACAAGCTAACTCTCAACATCTCGTGGAGTCCATGCCACGAAGAATCGACGCAGTATTAAAGGCAAAAGGTGGCCCAACGAAGTACTGAGGGGGTGGTCATAATAAAGTGGCCACTCAGTGTATAAACACCCTGTATAGTCCTCATTGTGAAAATCAGTTTACATTTTTTATATTACTTAACGTAACATTAGTGCTTTAAGTTATGTCCATTGATATTTCAAACATACGAAAGTGAGCTTGCAGGATTTTCATAGAAAATTGCAGGATTTTTCTCCTCCTAAGGTTGGCAAGTCTGCACCCGTAAAGGTTAGTTAATTATGTGGGACTTAAAATCTTGAGTATTTGAAAGCTAATGGATTTTCGCAAAAGAGCCTCGAAAACATTATTGAAGGGGGGAGAGGCTCGTGTTTTTCCGTACGCCGCTGCCTCTACCAAAAGAATTAAAAATATTTAATCACTTGTGGAACCATTTGACTTTTTATTTTTTTAGTGTGATTTTACACAATAGAAGTTAAAAGATTGTAAGTCGCCGAATCTCAATAAATCACATGGTATTGATGGACTGAGAACTAAATTCTACCGCGTCGGTCCTATCACGAATCATACGAATTCTTCCTGAAGTTTCCAATGAGATCTTCCAAACACAGTGTTTATTGGCCTTATACTGTACTGCAGTTTGCTTCTCATTTCCGGAGGAAGGTGACTTTACGAATCTTGTGAACTGGTATCCTATAAATATCTTAAATATGGACTGCAAGATATCAAATAAAATGTTAGCATGATGGCTTAAAAAAGTACTGCTATCCATCGTTGGTATCCATCAAACGTTTAGTGTCAGTTTTGAAAATTTAGCGTTCAGTGATTTGATACTTGACGAAGAAAAAACAAAATCGCATTGAGCACTTCTTCTTCTTGGTTACTCAGTCAAGGACTGGTTGTTCAGTAGATGTACTCTGTATCTACATTCCTGTCTATTCTCCGCCGTTCTCTTCAAGTCATCGTATGTCCTGGTATTGGGGTCTTGGAGTAATTGTGCCACAAAACCATTCCTTGGCCTTCCTCTTCCTCCCTTGCCTTGATTTTTCCCTTCCAAAACTTTCAGAATCGGGCCTCCATGGCGCAATGTGTGTCCCATCCATAACATTCTTCTTCTTTTTAACATGTTGATCAGATTCCTGGGTTCTCCCACTTTCTCCAGGACCTCCTCATTAGTCTTTCTATTGAGCCAGCTTATTCCCTCCATTCTTCTACATCTCAAATGCCCCCATCTTTTTCTTCACAAGTATACTATATTTTCAAAAGTATTCGGACACCACAACGTTTTGGGACAAATGGCTGTATTATCGCAATTAATAGTTCGTCGGCCCAGCTTTTGCTTGTATGACAGCGGCAACAAGTTGAGACATACTATCAACCAATTTCCAGGTAGGGGTCGATAGGAATGGCTCGTCATTTGTTTTGTATAGCTGCGTCCAGAGCGGAAGGCGAAGACTGTCGTTGTGGTCTATTTCGTATCCGTCGGTTCAGTTCATCCCTCAGGTGTTCTATGGGATTAAGATCAGGTCTCTGAGCAGGACAGTAACAATTCCACCTCATTTTCAAGGAACCAGCACTGCATACGCCGTGCAGTGTGTCAGGCAGCTCGATTGTGTTGGAAGAGACAACGGTCATTTCCATAGCACTGCCACGTTGTTGGTAGTGCAGAATTATCCAGAACATCGAGGTGTACTGCAGAGTTCATGGTTTGTGGTATAGTAAACAACGGGCCGAGTCTTATTCACGGAAAACAATTCTATACCACGATGGAGTCTCCGCCGAACTTAGCAGTTGGAAGAACACAGTCCGCCGAAAATCGTTCGCCGGGTTGTCACTAAATCCAAACACGGCAATCATTATTTGAAGATTAAAAAGTGAGAGTCATCACACCAAAGAACAGCTTACCAGTCGCTCACAGTCCAAGAAAGGTGGAAGACACATCACCCCGAGCGACGCTTCACATTCATGGTAGTGGTGTGCGCCTTGTAGGATGTTGCTCTACCATAATAAACCACACTGTGCAACTGTGTACGGATAGTTATGGTACTAAACGAGCCATTACAAGCACTTCCTACTTCAGCAGCAATAGAAACTGCAGAGGAAGAACGGGATTTCTTAACATTTCTTACCATGTCTCTTCTCTCACGTACCGCCAGTTTGTGCGGCCTTCCTGGTTTTCTTGGGTTTTTTTTTTCTGTAGTTGCACCGCCCTGCTTCCATCTCTTAACGACATCACTTACAGTCGATTTTAGTATGTTTAGTTTAGTTGCTATGCTCCATATGGAAACGTTACTCAAATGACATCCTATGTCCAGCCCAAGCTGCAACTCGGAAATTTCCCATCCACACGTCATATCTGCTTCAAAGTTACTGATAACACGACAGAACACTTCCAGCTTTCTATACGCCCTCCTCCCCTTCACGGCGCACCTTCCTGCGCAACCGTTCTTTGCACTTATGCAAATATTTAGCAGTGTCCGAATACTTTTAATATTATAGTGTATCTCTTTCAAACTTTGCAGTCTTTCGGATTTGGAAGCAGCTTTACAGCTTTTACTGCCCTTCTCTATTGGTATTCGCTGTTGTGTGTTCACTGTAGTACAAATCTCACGACTGCGATTCCTTTCCTCAAACCTCGATTTAACGAACTTCAAGGGACCAACAATTTTGTACGTAAAATCGCGGAATTCGCTAAATCGAGGAAACCTTTCGAATGAAACATTCAGTTAAGCCTAGTGTTCATAATAGAATAAGTAGCGATGTTCTCTTTCTTTCAGTGACTAATGTTTCTAGTGCTACCTGTGTTCATCAAAACGTTGTCCGTAAACGAGCTGTGTTGTTTAATTTGAGCTGTAGATTTAACACTGAAAATAAAATAAAAACAAAAGCGCAATTTGGCGAAGAATTCCAGAGGTTCAGGAATGGTTACGTACCATGTGTGTCCCTGACTTCATAGAGTACTATTCTTCTGTTAGTAGCTGAAAACAAGAATCCCCAGGGTACTCTAGAATTCCTTCCCCATACCGCCTTTCATTTTCCTGCTTCCCACCCATGCACGGAAACGTTGTGCTCCTTTGGAACTTGTTGGTCCTTTGCTTCTCCCTGTAAGAAGCTTACGCTTGATAGTAGTCGGAGGAAAGGCGAACTGATTTATGATTCCGTCAGGCTGTGTCGCAGATGTTCTTTGAAATGCTGGTTAACTGCATGCGTAAAATTTTCCTGTTACGCAAAGGTCTTTCTAGCTGACTTTTAACGGGAAAATGTTGGTTAACATAGTTTGGTTTGGTGGTTTAAAAAAAAAACGTTCGCTAAATTGAGGAACTGTTCGTTAAATCGGGAAACACTAAGCATTAATTTCAATGTGGTTCCGCCCAGAACACAAAAAATGTACGTATAATCGCGGAATTCGTTAAATCGCAGTCCGTTAAATAGGGGTTAGACTGTACATCGAAGCTATCTTCTTTTAGGTAAATTATTTTCTATTGGTCTAGAACCTATGGTTTATTTGCTGAAAACTAGATTGAAACAAACAAGACTATTTCGGATTCATCACTTCACCCAATTTATTACTATTTAATCAGCATACGCCGATAACACCGCGGATTTTCTTCGTAATGATGCAAAAATTAGTTTTCTAGCCACTAATTTTAGTATTCATGCCACAGAGCAAGGCGCTTTTTTCAACAAACTGGAGTGAAATGAGCTTGAATGTGGTCGAAGGTGAAGTCGTCAAGAGTGGGCTACTCACTGGATATCTATGGGACAGAAATTTCCCCTTCTCCTCGTAGGAACTGATTGCTACGGTAACCTTAACAACTGGGCTGATATTTTTGATTGATTAGATATCGTTTTTGAAAACGATAAAAGATGAAACTCTTCGCGTTTTTACGTGGACGAAGTATCATTTGCAGACAACTAGCATCCACATCCATGTGGCAGAGACATAAGGCAGTGTTCCGCAACCGATGTGCCGCGGAACACCAGTGTGCCCCCACAAGGTGAAAGGTGTGACGCGAACTTTTACCTATTATCCCATTGTAAGAAATTAATTGTCGAGTTTTATTTTTTTAATTTTATCCCAGTTAATGGGTTTTAAATGCCTGTATATCATTATCTGACGATTCACTGATTAAATAAGATGGTGCTGGTTTATTCTTTATTACATGCCGCAAATTTTTGTTTATCCTAAGAAATTAAATGTAAATTATTTACTCACAGCTGTTGTTATATCGTAGTTTTGCTTATTGATATATTTGTATTTCTTGCCTCTACCGCTGCGCTATGTGGCTTCTTTGTTACACTTTCCGCTTGTTCTGTGTACGCTTTTCCCAAAAAGTGCGGGGATTAGCAAAACTTTCCCTGTCTTCTATTATTTTATTACATTGATTTGGTATGTGTCCCTGTTTGTTAGTGCTTCTTCAACTTTATTACTTTTTTCCTATACCGATGCACCCAGCCATTGTTAGACTTTATTTTAAATAAGTCGGTATATGTGTCCCTTCTTCCATTTGAAGAGTATAGGTCCCGCGTCTTACAATTATTTCAGTTCTATCACAGCTATGCTCTGAAGTAGTCCGAAAATTGTGATTGCTAACCAGTCTTGCTATTTTCTATTACTATTAAACAATTTTATTTTTCAAGATGGACAAGTTCTCTGTAGAGGTGTTCCGTCCACGAGTGCAAGTAGTGAAAGCATTGAGCCCGAAAAAAAAAATTAGTGCACCGGCAGTATAGTGATAATTATTTATCTTACGGTTTTCTTTGGTGTGATGATAAAACATGCCCAATCCCCGAGTGTATCGTTTGTGGTGAAAAACTCAGCAATGCTGCTATGGTTCCCAATAAATTGAAACGACATTTGTCAACAAAACATTCTTCTCTGTCAAGCAAAGATATCAATTATTTTCGTCGGTTGTAGGAACAAAACAAAAAGCAAGCAACTTTCATGACTGCAACGGTACGTGTTTCGGAAAAAGTACAGGAAGTTAGTTATAAGGTAGCCGAACTTATCGTAATGGCCAAAAAACCACACACAAAGCAGCTGAAACGTTGTTAATGCCTGCTTGTAAAGAGATGGGGAAAATAGTCCTGGGTTCAGAAGCTGCTAGTGAAATTTCAAAAATTCCTCTCTCTGCTGACACAATCAGTCGCCGAGTTAATGACATGTCCATTGACATTGAAGACATCATGAAGGAGAAAATCAACAGCAGTCAGAAGTTCTTACTTTCGATCGACGAGTCTGCCGATATTAGCGGTCACGCACAACTTCTTGCTTACATTTGGTACATCAATGGAGATGTAATTGCAACTAATTTTTTTTGCTAAGAACTTCCCGAGCGAGCCTCCGGTGAAGAAATATTTCGTGTGACTAATGAATATGTGCTCTATAATGATTTAAAATGGAAGGATTGCCTTAGTATTTGTACAGACGGAGCCGCTTCTATGACAGGCCGAGTGAAAGGATTTGTAGCTAAAGTACGCGAAGTAAATCCTAACATATGGTGCGATCATTGTCTCATGCATCGCGAAGCCATTGTTGCTAAGTCTTTACCATCTTTGCTGAAAGTTGTGCTGAACGAAGTAGTAAAAGTCGTGAACCTCATCAAATCGCGGCCCTTAAATTCTTGGCTTTTTTCTGTTTTGGATCAGGAAATGGGATAAGAACATACTACACTCCTGCTACATACAGAAGTACGGTGGTTATCACGGGGGAAAATGTTAACGCGAATACATGCATTTTTGATTGTTGAGAGGCATGAGTACGCGGATTTTATTTGCAGATGATGAATGAGTATGTAAGTTGGCATATCTTTCCGATATCTTCGTACACTCGAATGAGCTGAACAGAATGAGCTGACTTTTGCTGCTTTCTTGGCTTACAAAAATGTGTTTAATATCGTGACACCACAGTGTGAGTCGTACCAAATATTAAGCTGATAAGAACAGATACTACACTTTGATGTTCATAATAGACATCGGTTTGCTGGAAATTACAGTGTCGGGATGAACCTGCTTTTAGTACCTTGTAGATGTATGCCACCGCAAATCGGTTTGTCAATGCAAAGAATTGGTACAGGACAGAAATGTTATTTCACATTTTCCTCTCCTACTCTTACGATAACAGAGGCAAGGTAGGAACGAAAATATTCTGACTTGTAAAAAAGCTAAATTTGTGGATACACAGGATTGAAAACGGGTCGTTTGAGATGTTCCCGACTATATGGCCACTTGATGATGAAAATAAAGTGGTAATGGACTTAATTAAAGAACATTTACAAATCTTGCAGCAGAAGTTCGAGAAGTATTTTGGAGAGAATGTTCAAGATTTCGACTGAGTTTGTGATCCATTCGTTGCGAATTCAAAACCTCTTCCGATTAATATACAAGAGGAACTCGCAGATTTAAAAGCAGACGAAACATTGAAATTAATACTTCTCGAAGTGCCTTTGGACACATTTTGGTTGGCAATAAGGAGGGAATACTCGGCTATCATCGAGATGGCAATTAATGTGTTATGGCCATTTTCAACTACATATTTGTGTGAACTGGGCTTTTCGACGTTGACTGAAATTAAAACATGAAAGAGGGAGAGACTCAAACCTGTCGACGAAGAAATGAGATTTGCATTGTCAACGATTCTGCCATGGATCAGTCGCCTGTATGCAGCTAAGCAGGCGCAAATACACTGCCGGACAATTGCTAAGGACGGATGACAATTGAAACGATAGCAACCATAAAATGGAAGGCAGGAAAATGTGGAAATTAGCATAAGTGCGGGATACAGTAAGACGTGTTGTGCGTATGCAAATTTTGGATTGCCGAACTTGTTCGTGACGTCATAGCGCTGATAAGAGATATAAAGGATTTGACGCGTATTGACCGTTGTTGTTCAAACGCAAAGTTGAAAGGGAAAGAATCAATTGACGAACTTACAATTTTCAGTATGTCTTTCCGACATCACCTAGATGATTTTACGCGTGGCCGTATTATTGGCAAGATTGAAGAAGGGCGAAAAATAACAGATGTTGCCAGGGAGTTCGACGTCAGCCACAGTGTTGTTTCAAGGCTTTGGAAATCATTTCAAACAAATGGAGAGTGTAGTAAACGTCACGGAGGAGGTCGTGTTCGCAGTACGACACCTGCAGAAGATCGGTACATAGTGCTATCAACAAAAAGACACCGGCGCAGCACAGCTAGTGAGGTAGCAAATCAGTTTATGGCTGCTACTGGCAAGCGGATCTCCCGAAAAACTGTCGCCAGACGCTTGTATGAAGGAGGACTATACGCCCGCCGTCCTGTTGTGTGCATCCCATCGTCCAGACGTCACTGTACCGCCCGTTTGCAATGGTGCCATCAACATCGCAATTGGACTGATAACGACTGGTCTGCTGTCCTCTTCCCAGATGAGAGTAGATACAGTCTATCGTCTGATTGTCGACGACAACTGATCTGGCGTGATAGTGGTACTGCATATTGTCCAGCAAACATAGGAAAGGGACCGATATCCGACATGTAGTGTCATGGTATGGGCTGGCATCATGATCAATGGCCGTACGCCCCTCTATGTGCTTCCAACTGGGACTATGACTGGCCAACGATACATTAATGATGTTCTGCTACCTCATGTTCGCATGTTCCGTGGTGCTGTCGGTGATAGATTCATTTTCATGGACGACAACGCAACATGTCATCGAACAGTCGCTGTCCAGGAGTGTCTTAAGAGCGAGGATATTTAACGCCTCGTATGGCCAGCCCGTTCTCCAAATCTGAATCCCCTTGAAAATGTGTGGAATGCTTTGGGGAGGAGTCTTGCTGGTCGCCAATGCCCTCCAATAAACAAGGACACCCTCATCCGTGCACTGACAGAGGAATGGATAAATTACCCCAACAGCTGCTTGATAATGTTGTGCAAAGCATGACACGACGTGTGGAATCTTGCATCGCCCTCCATGGTGGCCATATCCCGTATTGACATCTTACGCCGGAACGCCTGCGGACGGTAATTGCATTTTTTTTCACGTTTACGTATTCTGCACAAAATAGCCTGTTTGTCCCTTGAACACGTTCCAAAGCCTTCTGGATTTCAGAGCACAATAAATTGTCTTTCTTGTAATGTCCTGGCATTCTGACATTATTTTATTTAATGTTATAGGGTGCAGCCTAACTTGTGGAAAATTTTTATATTTCATTTATGCGGTAAATTTGTGTTTCGATGTAACTGCAAGGCAGCACTCATAGTTATAATTAATTACGGTAATTGATCCTCTAATTTGTTCATCACTGCCATTGTTAAAATTTGTTCAGTATTTGATAAGTGCATAATTCGTAGCCTTCTGGCAAACGAGAATTGTGAAAGGCCACATGGCAACAGACCATCTCTATTTCGGACTCATAGCAACAGTCGTGTGCATTTTCAACTAACGAAAGACTGCAAAACTCACCCCCAAAAGTCCCTCTGCAAGCCAAGAGACATTCGGTGGTTGCAGTTTTTCTCCGAACTGAACGGGATAAGGGGGAACCGACTATCACCCACAGTTGAAAACAAGGTGATAAATCCCTTTTCAAGTGGCTAAGAGAAGCCCTGTGACAGGACAAAGAGGAGAGAAACGAGCAGAAGAAAAAAACAAGCGGCGGGGCATTCTCAGGACGGTGGCAAAGCCAGACACACGCACGAGAACAGCACCAGCGAGCTGCATGGAACCTAGGCCTGAGAGCTGACCGCTGGGAGAGCTCGGAAAAAGAAGCAGAGAAGCACGTAAGGAGGGCTATGAATGATCCCCTCTTAAACGAGGACATCTCAGTCCTTTGGACTTCTCGACCGATACTAGGTCGACATTAGTGCACTTTTGCCTAGGCTGTCTATTTACCAAAAAGGCAGGACATTTCGTGCCACTTCTCTGCGCTGAGGACCTCAGACAACGGTTGCCAAGGTATGTTATCTTTACATGAACATTTGCTCACGACGTACAAGTGCCGTCGGACAGTGAACAGCATATAGAACTCTGTCCCCTGAAAAAATGAATACGCACGACAGCGGAGGCCTCCAACACATTTTATTCGTGATTTTTATTTGTGTTATGGCCATAAGTTTTAAGAGCTCTTCCCTGCTAATTTGGCATCAAGCCTATGCAGGTGTGTGTAATATTATAGAGATATATTTAGCTTATAATTAAACTGCGGCAGTCATGATAATTACTGTATCATTTTAATTGCTGGTACCCACGCTCGTACTCAATTATAGTTTTTCTAAAGTGTGTATTTAAATGTTTTGGGTAATCTCTTACATGTTTCCTTCGCTCTATTTGTTTATTGTGCATACTAGAATTTAATCAGTGAACAGTGTTTGAATCAGTGTTAATTGTTAAATCAGAGTTAGTTAAATCAGTATTATCGTTTAATCAGTGATAAAGTGTTTAAATCATTGTGCATAATTAAGCTGCCGATAGAGCAGCCCACCATACAGTCATCTCAGCAGATGTTTGTGCCACTTCATGGATAAAGGTGGCAGTGTATATAATATACCGTTGGATATTAAATGTCAAGCGTACGTGAAATGAGCGTTGGGTATCTTTTCGAGTGTGTGTGTGCGTTGCTGTGATTTTCGGTAGATTGGGACGTGCTGGAGTTAAATCCAGGCATCCACGCCCAATCGCGGTACGGGTTTTGCGGGAAGTTAATAATTAATTTGTTATAATTAATTATGGGAGGTCATTATTAATTATTGGAATCAGATAATTACTTTGTTGTTGCAGAATTTTCGGTTGTCAACGCAAGTAGGAAAACTCCTTGCTAGCCCCTAGCAGCAGAGGAGGAGAGCAAAATTTTTGACAAAATTTTCTTTAGTTTTTTTTTATTTTTATTTAGATATTTATTTTTTTTTCGGTGGAGATATCGGGTGCTTCACTGCAGGCGATACTTCACCTGGTGCCGCGGCCACATCAGCCTGTGAAGGTAAGATCCAACATTAACTTGGCATCCAACCACAATTACTTTTTTATGCGCTATATAGCCGTTTATGATCCGTCCTTAGCAATTGTCCAGCAGTGTATCATATTGAAGGTATGAGTAGAATTATTTACTTTAATAGTATTAGAAAAGTTTTGTTTTTTTGTATTTTGTACAGTGAATTAAAGTTCATAAATTGTTAATAAATGCACGAGTCGATTTCTGTTTAATAATAATAGAACAGAACAATAATATAATAATAATAATAATAATAGGTTGATTACATTACGTATTTATATTAATAGTGTCATACCATACGTTTTTGAGGGGATTAACATTTTGGTGTGCCGTGTTGAGTCACTGATAATATATGGTGTGTCTCAAGTAGAAAAATGTTGCGGAACACTGACATAAGGTATTTACATTTTCTGTTAACGCTCCGAAAACTATTCAAAGAAAATTTGCCAGTCTTGTATGGGCCCAAATCTTTTGGACTTGAACATTTGCTTCGTCTTTATATGCCTTGGAGGTCAAATACTTGTTTTCGTCTCACAAAAAATGTGATCATTTCTTCTCCAGCCTTTTCTTTTTTAACTACTCGTTCAGGTTATTTGCTAACTGCATCTCTCAAATTTTCAGTGGACACTAGATCCGGCTTTTTTTTATCCAGTTCTGTCAAATGGAGGAGAACCCATTGGTACTTCTCTCCACTACTATCACTTAAAACAAGTTAGTAAAATCATGCAATGCATTGATTATAATACGCTTTCCAACATACCAGAAATCATTACTCAAGTTATCACTCAAGTTATGAGAATAATGGATGTGGAATAAATCTCGGTCCTGTGCCCTGACCTTTGATTCCGTTTCGATGATATTCAACAGAACCGGTTTGGTATACCTCCGAAATAACATGATAAAGTTTAGTCGCAATCGAAGCATTTTTACGTAAGTTATGATGCATAAGGGCTATGGAATAGATCCCGCTCCTGTGTCCTAACCTTTGACCCCATTTCGCCCATTTTCAATAGAATTCGTCCCCAGGCAGGACCCTACAACATACTAACATTTCATCCAAATCGAAGCATTTTTACGTACGTTATGATGCATAATGGCGATGGATTTTCAATAATTCGCCCATTTTCAATAAGGTTTGTTGCCAGGTGGTTTTCTACCACATACTAAAATTTAATCGAAATCGAACCACTTTAACGTTAGTTATGACGTATAAGAGCAGTGGAATGGATCCCGCTCCTATGTACTGACCTTTGACCCCATTTCGTTCACTTTAAATAGGGTACCTTCCCAGGTGATCCCCTACCAGATACTAAAAATTCATCGAAATCGAACGATTGTTACGCGAGTTATTGTGCGGACGGACACAATCACACAACGCGTGACGTACTGAGGCAGATGGGAATAGCGACCATCTGCTCGCAAGAGTATGACGTCATAAAACTTTAATGGGATCCACACACAGCGCGTGACGTAATGAGACAGATGGCGTGACCGCGCGTCAACATTCTCAAACGCCGCGAGATTGTGACGTCATAAGATTTCCAAGCATTGGTAACATTAATGGAATAATGGAACAACGCCATCACTAATAACATTATAATTCGGGGTGGTTATTTAACCCACTGAATGAATTCTCCTAAAGTCGAGATCAAGCTAAATCGATTTCTAGTACCAGAAAACGGTAGGTTAACGACTTTCATCAAAATTCTAAGAGCTGTTTTAAAAAAAATGTACATACAAACATAGAAGAATTGCTACCTTAAGGTAGACGTCAAGTAATTTTGTTTCCTATACTTCCAATGGAAAAACTTCTGTACATATTTTCTTCACAATTAATGCGTTCCCAAGGATGAAAATTTGAACATCGATTAAAACATCTTCATTTTATAACTTGCAATACTTAATATGTTCTAAAACATAACCATAAGTATGCAATTCAACATTTGTTTGTCTACTGACGTCATGAAAACACAGGTCGCGCCATCTTTTTTCTGGACAATTAATGCGTTCACAAGGCTGAAAATTTGAACATTGATTAAAATAGCTTCATTTCATAACTTGGAATACTTAATATTTTCTAAACCATAACCGTAATTATGCAATCCAATGTTTTTTTGCCCACTGACGTCATCAAAGTACAGGTCGCGCCATCTTTTCTCTGGTTTCAACACCACCAAAGGAAAAGTTATTGATTTTTAATATGATTATGATTACGTTTTAGAACATATTAAGTTTTCCAAGTTATAATATGAAGTTATTTTAATCGTTGTTCAAATTTTCATCCTTGGGAACACATTAATTGTGAAGGAAATGTGTACAACACTTTTTCCATTGGAAGTGTAGGAAGCAAAATTACTTGACGTCCACCTTAATAATATGGGATAAGGGCAATGGAAAGGTCGCAATCCTATGTCCTAACATTTTACCACATTTCGTCAATTTTCAATAGGGTTCGTTCCCAGTAGTCCCCTACTACATACTGAAATTTCATCGAATTCGAACTATTTTTACGCAAGTTATGACGCATAAGGCAATGGAATGCATCCCGATCTTATGTCCTGACCTTTGAACCCACTTCACCCATTTTGAATAGGGTTTGTCCCCAGACGGTCTCCTACCACATAGTAAACTTTTATTGAAATCGAACCATATTTACGCAAGTTATGACGCATAAGGGCAATGGAATGATCCCGCTCCTACGTCGTGACCTTTGACCCCATTTGTCCCATTTTCAATAGGGTTCGTCCCTAGGTGGGCCCCTACCACATAATAAAGTTTCATTGACATCGAACCATATTAACGCAAGTTATGGCGCATAAGGGCAGTGGAATGATTCCGCTCCTACGTCGTGACCTTTGACCCAATTTGTCCCATTTTCGATAGGATTCGTCCCTAGGTAGTCCCCTACCACATACTAAAATTTCATCGCAATCGAACTATTTTTACGCCAGTTATCGTGCGGACGGACGGGCAAAGCTTCAACCTACGGTTGGAAAGCGTAAAAAATGGCCTTGAAATTTGGAGGTCTTTGCCAGTTGATCGGTCTTGCACCAACGCTGAAACAGCAATTCTTGACGAACCTCTGTACATCCTTACTTAAATCGTCATGGAGAACGTTTTATTTTGTCACCTGAACAGCAGCTGGGACAACTGCATTAGACACTTTCTGGATCATTAGTTGAGGTAGTTTCCTTTCTCAGCCGGTGCTCCGTGGCAGACTATCCCATCAATAAGGAGCGACTGCTGCTTTTACAAACAGCTGTTTGTTAATATTTCCCTAAAAGCATCGTTTGTTAAGGCCCGTTTTTACTTCGATGAGAAGCTCGCCTCAATCACGCCTTTTTTTGGGTGGCACGGTGAAATTTCAACGTACTCTTTCTAGTAACGTAAATGAGCTTCCAGTTTCTTTGTCTTCATTAACCTTCTTCACATTCATGCCGAATGCCTTGTAGTCTTTAAAGCTCTCAAGACTGTTTTCAGGATTGCTTATTTACCATACAAAACTCAATATAGTGAAATAACGCAATGAAAGAATATCAGAGCCTTATCCTCCCTGCTTCTTCTTCTCATCCATTATGATAACACTTCCTTTCTCTTTTCTCCGTTTCTTTTCATGACCTCTGAACTTTTATCATAGTTTTACGCAAACATGTAATCTGCATTTCACACTTTCACACTCCCCTTCGTTCTGTCTTGAGGACGCTCTCAACTCCGGCTGAATTTCCGATTCGGTTCTCGCGTTTCGTAATACACTGCAAATGGAATTCCAAGCTTGCAGTTTCACCTCTACCCTTGATCACTTCATTCAATGGAATTCAGGGAGCAACCTCTTCCAAATTAAGACTGGAACTACTGACTTGAAATACAGTATTTGTCGAACTCTGTCATCCCTCCTTTTTTGCAATCAATGTTTTTCTGTAAGATAGTGTTGCATATAAAAGTATGCAAATGACTCAGTTTGTACATACATGCATTTTTAAATAATCTCTGAACCCGTCAAAGAGAAATAGTAACTCCCTGCCTCACGGTGTCTTGATTTGTGTTTCAATTCTTGCATTTGTGCAATGTGAATAGTACTTAAATGAATAGTTTAATCTCTAGAACAGTAAGGGATCAGTACAATCAACCTTCACAAATCACATAAATTGATATATGAGAAGAACCGAGGACTGTAAATTTTAGTGACTGGAAATCCGAATGATATACACTCTTGCAAAAAATAAATAAATAAAACGAAGCACCCCGAGAAAGTCGTTCGACCTTGATGAAACCAAGTAGCGCCGGGCCGAATATTAACGACCAATGACTAAATAGTGGCCCGCCACTGCGCATCGAGGAGGGGAATCAAGAGCAAAGCTTGCACGGAGGGATAATTATGACAGCTGATAGCGGTTGCGTTAACGTCCACAGATTGTGAGGATGCCTCGATGTCGGATCCGTGCACATTACGAGGGGTTGAGCGAGTTTGAGGAACGGCGTCTGATTGGGCTGAGAGAAGACGGTTGGGCAAGCCGCTATATCGCCAGGCATTTGGTTCGGAGTGACGCGATAATCGAACGATGTTGGTGCCAAATGGTAGAGGAGGATGCAACCCAGTGGCACGCAAGCAGTGGACGGCCGAGGACAACGACAGAACGCAGATATCGAGCCATTGCAAGAGCTTTGCGAACGAAACCAAACTCGTCGCTTTCACACATCCGTGGCCGTGTTACGTAGTCTTTAGGTACTGAAGTGGCCATCGGAACCGTTGCCAGATGACTTGCAGCACGGGGATTACATTCGATGAGTCTTATATCCGTACCTCTCCGCCTAACACTGACCAGTGAGCATCTCCGGCATCCGTTGCAGTGGTATCGGGCCCGATCAGCGTAAGATAGGGTCTAAAGGCGTCGTGTTGTCTTCAATGATGAGTCACGGTTTGCAATTATAGCGCTGATGACCTGTGCATACGTGTCTGGAAACGATCCGACCAGCGCAAAAATCCTGCCTCCTGTCTCTTTCTTCGTCGTGGAATGGCACATGGTTGGCACACAGGGAATGAATGTCTGGGGAGCCATTTTTTTTTGCATGGAGGTTTAACGACCACCGTGAGCAACTCAATGGGCTATAAGCAGTCGCCCGTCCCTAATTTATATTTAGGGCAACTGGCTCCAGGGAAGGGAGAGAGTCACTGGCGTAAGACAAACACAACATCCATGCCTCACCGGGATTCGAACCCGGACCCCTGTCGGACGAATGATCAGAAGCCATCGCTTAGACCACTGCGCCACCGGGGCGGCAGGAGCCATTTCCTCTGATAGCCGGACACCATTGGTACTAAATCGTACCACCCCCACAACGCATAGGTACGTCGACGACATTTTACGACCTGTTGTGTTGCGATTTCTGTCGCTGCATCATCGAGCATTTTTTCATCAGGATAATGCGCGGCCACACGGCTCTTCCAGGCCTGCCAACATAATGTCGACACCCTTCGTTAGCCAGCCCGATCTCTGAGAGATCAAATATGTTTAGGACATGGTGGAACGCCACCTACGCCCGTCCTAGAATATCGACGAACTTGCCCGCAGTTTGGACTTTGGACACCATCTATGAACTATATGTGTCTACGTCACAACGGGTAACCTCTTGTATCCGAGTCAGAGGTGTCGCTACAACGTACTGACTTGTTCCACTCGTTAGCTGTTTTATACGAATAAATGCACCAACTGCACTAGAATTGCCATCATTTCCTTTCCTATACATGTACACTGAAGTGCCAGAAAAACTGGTACAGACGAGCTTATGCAAAATACATAGCAACGTCCCCTATGCGCGTATTTGGTTGCGTCCGACGGTGCGTATATAAAGCGATATACATCCTTGCCAGCTGTCAGAGCTGTTTTCGGCATGACAATGAGAAGTAATAACGATTTAAGTGATTTTCAACGCTGTGTCATAGTTGGTGCTCGTGAGACGGGCCATAGTATTTCGGAGGTAGAAACGAAGTTCGGATTTTCACGGACGACCATTGCAAGGGTGTACCGTGACTACAAGGATTCAGGCAAAACCTCCAACCTACGATAGCAGTATGGCCGTAAAAAGACATTGGGTGAACGTGCCCATCGTCGGCTGTCAAGAATCGTTTCACGCGATAGGCGTGCAACACTCTCGCATGTATCATCGGAATTCAATGCTGGAGCCTCAACAAGCATCAGCGTCCGGACTGTGCAACGTACCCTGCACGATATGGGCTTTGGGAGCCGACGCCCAACTCGAGTCCCCTTGATGGTTGCACGATACAGAGCTATGAGCCTCGCTTGGGCACGTCAACACCGCCACTGGACACTTGATGACTGGAAACAAGTAGCCTTGTCTGACGAGTCGCGTTTCCAACTGTATCGGGCAGATGGAAGGATTCGTGTGTGGCCCAAACCCCATGAAGCCATGGATCTCGCCTGTCAACAGGAAACCGTACCGGCTGGAGAGGGGGTGTCCGTAATGTTATGGGGTGTGTTTAGCTGGACTTCACTGGGACCCCTGGTACGTCTACAAACGTCTGTGACCGGCCAAAGCTATGTGCGCATCCTTTCTGACGAGGTACACCCGTTCATGTCCTGCATTCATGCTGATGGGTTGGGCCTGTTCCAACAGGACATTGCACTTCCACAGAAGTGTCGGGACGCCACATTATGGTTAGAGGAGCATTAATCTGAGTTTGGTGTATTGCCATTCCCACCGAGGTCCCCGCATCTGAACGCGATAGAACACATTTGGGATGCCATGCAACGTGCTATCGAACACAGTAATCAGAGAACTCGGAATGCACACGAATTGTGGAACGCTCTGCAGAAAGTATGGTGTGCATTGCCTACAGCATATTTCCAGAAGCTAGTAGAGTCCATGCCCCGTCGTATTTCTGAAGTGCTGCGCTCCCGTGGGGGACCTACCAAGTTTTACACTGGTGTACCAGTTTTTCTGGCAGTTCAGTGTATACCGCACAAATGAATTTTTATCTTGGATAATTCATTCTCAATTGATTATTCCTTCTCGATGCTTCGGTCTTTTTTTTTTTTTTTTTTTTTTTTTGCAAAGGGTCTATTTCTAACCGCGCAACCGATGAGTTTTCCATGTTTTGTTTAACTTCCGGAGAAAAAATAATATAAAAGATGACTTTTTTTCTTTTTTAAAGGAACGTCCATGGTTTACCCGAAATTGAAACCAAGGATTTCAGTAAGCAAAGTCAATGCTTAAATATTAGTCTCCTAGATGCCCCAAGAAACATTTAAAATATTTTGAAGCCATTTACAGATTGCTGGTTCAGTGAAACATCTACCGTCAAAAAGAGTCGATTACCTATAAAGCGTCATCCTGACTTTAAAATTAACTGCATGGAAGCTTCAGGTAGTTTCAACTCAGGTTAGCGAAAATGTTAACGTTGCGGTGAAAAATAAAGGTCTTTTAAGCTATTAAGCCTGTAAAATGTACGTATATGAAAGTCAGAATGGAGGCAAATGATTTTTTTAACCTTTTTTTAAAATTATTATTGTGCTTTTTCGTTCTTTCTCAGCTGAAAGTATAGGTATTGCTGCTTTCTGAGTAATCTTTTTTAGTCTTTGACTGCGCCAAGTTTATTTTTAACCACTTGGTATACACTAAGCGCACTATCAAAGGGAAAATTTATTTCGCTTCCATTCCTTTTGGATACCCCCCTTATTCCATTACTGTAGTAACTCTGGCAACGTTCGTTTGAGCTGAATCACTATTTTCTCCGTGATTTCTGTGTTCATTTAAGCAGCCATTAACTTCGCTACCAACTTCTGAAAAGTCCAGTCAATTTTTCTTTCTTTTGCTTAAACGAGGTTTTGCCCGGTATCGTCTCGCAAGTTCTCTAAGAAGAATCCTGCATGCAGTGCTCTTACTTTTTTTCTATCACGTATCGTGGTCACAGACATAAGTTCTGGTCTCTTTTTTTCGCTCTTTCTTTCTTGTTCCCTTTTTTTTTTTGCACTAGGAAAAGAAGATTTGCTTTGCGGATTCCTTTTCTTTTACTTCTTCTAACCGCTGCAGCTATTATTGATTTGTCTGCAATTAAACAGCAGTATGATATTATGTTCAGTTTCCGACGGTGTCTTAAACCTCTTAACCACACTGTTTCGTGTTGAGCTTCCAGTATGTGGAAATACTATAAGCAGGTGAAATCCGTTAGAGCGAATGGCGGAATAACGGATATTTTAGTAAAATGCAGTCTTTTCACGTTTCGAAGACACTACCCCGAAAACATAAAAAGTGGGTTAATTTTAATGAAAAAAATTATGGAAACGTTCAGTATAACAAACATTATTATCTATTGGATTGATGCATAAGTTCATGCCGTTTTATTTCACGAGTGTTTCCCACGTCAGTAGTGACATATGGCCAGTTGTATATCAAAATGTAGCCAATAATATCGTGTATCTAAATCATATTACGTTGTGTGATTGTGGCTAATAGCTTTTTTAGTTTCCAGATCCGGAAGTATGGCGTGTCAAGTCGAGAGGAAGGAATGTTTCCGACATCTGCTCCTCTACGAGTTTAACAAGAGGTCCACAGCCGCCGAGGCTACTACACAAATTTGTGCTGTATATGGGGAGTATGCTATTGCTCCTAGGACATCCCGCAAATGATTTGAGCGGTTTCGAGGTGGCAATTTTGACTTCAACGATTCTACACGCTCAGGTCGTCCATTTCACTTTGATGAGGATCGTTTGAACCATCTCATCCACTTGGATCCGCGTCAAACCACACCATGCTAATTGACCACTGAGATGGACTGTGATCGGGCCACAGTGGTGCGACACTTGGAACGTATGGAAAAGGTCAAGAAACTGGGTTCTTGGGCGCCTCACACTCTCACCGAGAACAACAAGAATAAGCGGCTTGCCATATGTGGTTCCTTGCTCGCCCGTTATCGGGAACGTTCTCAGCAACACAAATCCTTTCTGTCACGTATTGTTACTGGAAGTGAAAATTAGTGCTTGTGCGTTAATTTCAGGCATCGGAGGGAATGGGTTAAACCCAAACAAGGCACCTACATCACGTTCAAAACATGACCTTCATCCTGCGAAGATCGTGTTGTGTGTCTGGTGGGACATGGAAGGCATTATTCACTGGGAAATGCTGCCGAGGAATCGGACCATCAACGCTGCACTCTATTGTGAGCAGCTCCGCCGTGTGAAGGGAGCAATTCAGCATGAATGACCACATCGGCGCCATGGCGTCCTTCTCCATCATGATAACGCATGCCCTCACATTGCAAAATTGCCAAAACGGCCATTCAGGACATGAAATGGTTGATCCTTCCACATCCGGTCTAATCACCAGATTTCGCCACTTCTATCACTTGTTCCGATCTCTGTCGAATGCATTCCGTTTCAGAAGGTTCAACAATGATGTTGACCTCCAGAATTTCCTTGATGATTTCTTCGCAGCAAAACCTGCACGTTTTTTTAAGAATGGCATTGCAGACCTATCCAGACGTTGGGACACCATCGTAAATAATGGGGGGAGGGATACATAGTTGATTGATTCCGTTTTCCCTTCTGATGTAATACATTCCTATAGTGCAGTGAGAAAACGGCATGAACTTATGCATCAACCCAATACCACCATAATACCGAATAATCTACAGTAGATGATAGTTGACGGTGCCAGTTCTGGACTATAAGGTGGGTAAGGTTAAAATTCCCATCTGTATTTCTGAATTTTTTCCGCGGTCAAACGAGCAGGGTGCGGTCTAGTTTTGTCGTGCTGCAGGATGACTTTCTAGTCCAGCTATTTGTAATGCGAAGCACTGTGAAACGTTTCTAATCTTTGGACATAATGAGCGAAATTTGTGGTTTGTCCAGGCTCTAAAGAATCAACCAGAATGCATTCATCTGCGTCTCAAAAGACAGTTCCTATAACCTTTGCAGCTATAGGAACTGTCTTAGGTTTCTTCTTGCTTGGAAAATGCAGATGATGCTATTCCATATTCTGGTGTTTTGTTTCAGGTTCGAAATGGTGGAACCAACTTCGTGACCTTTCAAAATACTGAACAAAAATCGTCCCCATTTCATTTCGATACCGTTCCAGCAGTTGTGGCACATTTTTGCTCTGGCCTTTGTGGTCTTATATCAGTGCACGTTAGATACAGCGGTTTTTTTTAACGTGGATACTTCTTTAAAGTCGGTACCCTGGGGGTACCGTACCCTTTAGGAAAACTTGATCGCTATAATTTCTTACGATTGGTCAATTGATTATAATTTCTAAATTATAACAAATAGCTAAAATCTAATAACTGACAGTGCGACATGAGGGCGAGCGTTGTCCTGGAGCAGAAAAACACCAAAGCCGATTGTTTCTGCAGCAATTTCCGATGCATCTAATGTAATTCAGCAAAATAACGTTCTTCAGCGATGGTTTGGCTTCTTGCCAAGAAACTCCGATGAATTATCCCGGCTGTGCACCGCCAGACACTTTGTTAACGTTTCGAGAGGCAATTCCTGCAGAATGGCCCAGTTTAAATTCATGCAGGCTGCCCCGGTGGCGGAGTGGTCTAAGCGATGGCCACTGATCATTCGTCCGAACGGGGTCCGGGTTCGAATCCCGGTGAGGCATGGATGTTGTGTTTGTCTTACGGCACTGGCTCTCTCCCTTCCCTGGAACCAGTGACCCTAAATTAGGGACGGGCGACTGCTTATAGCCCATTGAGTTGCTCACGGTGGTCGTTAAACCTCCAATAAAAAAAATCATGCAGGAAGATGACTCTCAAATCAGCCGTCTGCATGTTTCCTTTGCAAGCCACGTTACATCCAAACGTTTAAATCACGCCTGAACCTTGTTCGTCACACACGTGCTAGCTATTTATACTAACTCTGTGACGTAATATCCGCAAGACCTGTGGGTGGTTCTATTCCGCTGTGATGGGAGCCTGTCTTCACTGCTCTTTCGCGCCGGAAATTTCTATCGCAAAAACCCAATATTTTATTGTTTATATGTCATTAGATGTGATATTTAATGGATATTTTAAAAATGTCATAGTTTGTCCTGTAGCTGAGATATATTTTCTCTGTTCTTAAGTTACATTACAAAAATCATGACAAGTCGAAATTATTATGACAAGTTAGTAAAATCATGCAATGCATTGATTATGATACGCTTTCCTACATACCAGAAATCATTACTCAAGTTATGAGGAAAATGGCTGTGGAATAAATCTCAGTCCTGTGCCCTGACCTTTGATACCATTTCGATGATATTCAACAGAACCGGTTCAGTATACCTCCGAAATAACATGATAAAGTTTTGTCACAATGTAAGCATTTTTATGTAAGTTATGATGCATAAGGGCTATGGAATAGATCCAGCTCCTGTGTCCTAACCTTTGATCCCATTTCGCCCATTTCAACAGGATTCGTCCCCAGGCAGGCCCCTACGACGTACAAACATTTTATCCAAATTGAAGAATTTTTACGTAAGTTATGACGCAAAATGGCGATGGAAGTGATTCCGCTCCTATGTCCTGACCTTTGACCCCATTTCACCCATTTTCAATGGGGTTTGTCCCCAGGTGGTCCTCTACTACATACTAAAATTTCATCGAAATCGAACCTTTTTTTACGTTAGTTATGACGCATAAGAGCAGTGGAATGGATCCCGCTCCTATGTCCTGACCTTTTACCCCATTTCGTTCATTTTCAACAGATTTGCTTCCCAGTTGTTCTCCTTCCACATACGAAACTTTCATCGCAATCGAGCGATTTGTAGGCGAGTTATCGTGCGGACGGTCATACGCCCACAACGCGTGACGTAATGCGGCAGATGGGAATCGCGACCATCTGCTCGCAAGAGTGTGACGTTATAAAACTTTAATAGGATCCACACACAACGCGTGGCGTAATGAGACAGATGGCGTGACCGCGCGCCAGCATTTCAATCGCGCGATTGTGACGTCATAAGATTTCTAAGCATGGGTAACATTAATAGGACGCCATGACGCTAAGAACGTGTTAATTCGGGGTGGTTATTTAACGCACTAAACGAATTTTCCTAAAGTCGAGATCAAGCTAAATTTATTTCTAGTACCAGGAAACGGTAGGTTAACGACTTTTATCAAAATCCTTAGAGCCGTTTTCAAAGTAAAATTTACATACATACAAGAATTGGTCCTTTAATAGTATGGGATAAGGGCGATGGAATGGATCCCGATCCTATGTCTTGACCTTTGACCCCATTTCGTCCATTTTCAATAGGGTTCGTCCCAAGATGGTCCCCTACCACATATTAAAATTTCATCGGAATCGAACCATTTTTACGTACGTTATGACGCATAAAGGCAATGAAATGCATCGCGTTCGTACGTCCTGACCTTTAACCCCACTTCACCCATTTTCAATAGGGTTTATTCCCAGGTGGTTCCCTTCAATATACTAAAATTTCATCGACATAGAATCATATTTACGCAAGTTATGACACAACAGAGCAATGAAATGGATCCCGCTCCTATGCCGTGACCTTTGACCCCATTTCGTCCATTTTCAATAGGGTTTGTCGCCAGGTGGTCCCTTACCATACACTAAAATTTCATCGAAATCGAACCATTTTTACGCGAGTTATCGTGCCGACAGACCGACAGACGGACGGACAAAGCTGGAGCATATACGCTTCTTCAACCTACGGTTGGAAAGCGTAAAAAAGGATTATTTGTCCAATACTTAGATTTACAGCAATAAATCGGTTTTTGTAATGCACAAGGAATGAAATAACATTTAAATACAGAAATATAATGAAGCAAAATTATAAAATGTACCTAATATTTTGTTGCCCAGCCTTTAGCTTTAATCACATTTTTGCATCTTGCTGGCATACTGTGAATCAGGTTTTGTGAACGATTGGGTTGAACAATACGATTCCAAATTTGAATTACATCTTCACTGAGTTGAATTTTTAGTTGTTGTTTTCTTCTTTAATCGGTCATATGGCACTTTGAAACATAAATTTTCGATGGGGTCTAAGTCCTGCGACTGTGGCGGCCATTTTTTTCCTGAAACCACTTTTTCACTACTTTAGCACGATGACAAGGAGCATTGTCATCTTGAAAAATAAAATTGCCGTCATAAGGTCTTCAAGATGATGGTATCATCTTGTTTTTTATTATCGAGATGCATTTCTGGGCATTTACCGTACCATCGGCAATATGGAGGTTCCCAACGTCATGTGCACACATACAGCTCCAAACCATGACCTTCACCGGATGTTTAATGGTAGTCACTAAGCAACTTGGATGGAATTCTTCATTTTTGAATCTCCTTACACAGGCACTACTCTGATTCCCACTATGGGAAAATTCTGATTCATCACCGAAAAGAACATTTCCCCATTTCTTAGTTGTCCACGAGACATGCTGTTTTGCCCACTGAAATCTACGCTGTCTTTGATTTGCAATTAACAGCTATTTACGCTAGCCTTTGCAGCCACGTGCAGTAAGTTATAATGAAGCAGATTCCTCCTACCAGTAGATATGCTAATAGTAACATCAGTCACTTCAGTCCATCTTTGAAGCAATTCAGGTGAATGCCAAGCTTAGCTTCCTGAGCACTGTGTCTTGTCTGCCAAGCTTAGCTACCTGAGCACTGTGTCTTGTCTGCCAAGCTTAGATTCCTGAGCACTGTGTCTTGTCTGCCAAGCTTAGCTTTCTGAGCACTGTGTCTTGTCTGCCAAGCTTAGCTTCCTGAGCACTGTGTCTTGTCTGCCAAGCTTAGCTTCCTGAGCACTGTGTCTTGTCTGCCAAGCTTAGATTCCTGAGCACTGTGTCTTGTCTGCCAAGCTTAGCTACCTGAGCACTGTGTCTTGTCTGCCAAGCTTAGCTACCTGAGCACTGTGTCTTGTCTGCCAAGCTTAGCTTCCTGAGCACTGTCTTGTCTGCCAAGCTTAGCTACCTGAGCACTGTGTCTTGTCTGCCAAGCTTAGCTTCCTGAGCACTGTGTCTTGTCTGCCAAGCTTAGCTTCCTGAGCACTGTGTCTTGTCTGCCAAGCTTAGCTACCTGAGCACTGTGTCTTGTCTGCCAAGCTTAGCTTCCTGAGCACTGTGTCTTGTCTGCCAAGCTTAGCTTCCTGAGCACTGTGTCTTGTCTGCCAAGCTTAGCTTCCTGAGCACTATGTCTTGTCTGCCAAGCTTAGCTACCTGAGCACTGTGTCTTGTCTGCCAAGCTTAGCTTCCTGAGCACTGTGTCTTGTCTGCCAAGCTTAGCTACCTGAGCACTGTGTCTTGTCTGCCAAGCTTAGCTTCCTGAGCGCTGTTTCTTGTCTGCCAAGCTTAGCTTTCTGAGCACACTGTCCTGCCTGGATGTAGTGGATCTGGGCCTTCTACTGCGATGCATATTTTTAGTACCACCAGTGTCTTTTATTTTCTTCAGTAGCCAAATGACTGTAGATTGATTACAGCCCACTGTTTCAGCGATTTGACTTGAAGAATATCCGTCTTCATGTAGAACAACTATTTTTATTCTGCCCAGTGTGGAAAATTTCGCAGTTTTAACTATCATTAAGAATGTACACAAATTGTACCGTTATAGCAGCAAGAAGGGACCACTACAATACTCTAGTAGCTTTGCGTGAGCCCTTATAAATGCTGGAGTAGAATTAGGATAGCATTAGGTAGCAAACAATCATATAAAAGAATGTCTGTGATTCTGAAAATCCTCCAAATACGTGGCGTCAGTAAATAAACAAAGACATCGCTCTTTCCACGTTTTAGCAACACACAGCAACCGAAAAATTGTTATTCGGTCACCACTGGGGATCCGAATTCCAGATCTCTCGATATCTAGCCCAGCGCGTTAGCTTTACACCACGGTGGCCAACAATCCACGGCGCTATGTGTGTTTTTCTGTCAGCTTCTAACATCATAAATCCGTAAGATGGGTTCAGCTACTGACACGTCTCCATCTGGTGGGCGTTAACGGCAATGGCTATATATTAATTATAGCAGTTAGTTCAAAATATACTTTATTGGCAAAAACATAGGGAATACAGGCGTACCACATATGGCAAAATAAACAACAAAACAATGAGCGATACTGATGAAATATTACAGGTGAATGTGATACGACAGTCAACTAAGGATGACAAAATGTTAAAATCGTTAAGAAGGAACAATATATGCTTGAGGAAGATGATGCACAAGCAAAAGTAATGATTAATTAATAAAGCATGTGATGACGTGCAGAGTGAAAGCAGAGCACAAAACAACAGGTAAATATATTTACAAGAACATGGCTGTACAACGCAGTGCACAAAAAGAAGGGAACATGTAAAACACAACAAAAGCATATACTACGATAAAGGTACAGAAGGTCCCACAATCCAGGAAACCACACGATATGTGACAAAAACATGATAAGTATTACAGAACATAGTGGAAACTTGGGCGAACTCCCCAAGTGAAACACAAGGATACACAAAATACAAACAGCAAGCCGTGCAGTATTGCATCGGTCCAAAAAACAACGACATGGGACGAGCAAAAAATACATGACGTCAAAGAATGTGAAAATGCAAGACAGAAATAAGGTAGAAATTAAAAGATGCAACACAATGCAGCAAGAAAAAACAGAAAGAACAAAGTATCGCAGGGCAATACCTCTCGTATTGCTCCAAGAGAACAAATACACGGTGCGCAACTCAATGAAGGTACAGGCAGCAAAAGCAGACACATGAGTGAAGAATAAGTATTAAGGACAGGTGCAACGAAGAAACAAATACAACACGGTACATGCACACGAAATACACAAAAATTGCAGAAAACCCCTACAATACAAATCATAAGCAGTTATATGACAAACACTTAGTAGACGCTGTGACGAAGCACCAGGAAGAGAGAACACAAAATCTCAACTGATGCATTCAGATCTTCGAAGCTGGAAAAAAACAAAAAATCAGAAAGAAAGATGAATGGAAGATCCAGTGATTTCGAACCAACCGGTCCCCTGCGCCCAGGTAGACCGGAAAGAGGCTTGAGATTGAGGGGTGGAAGCAGCGAAGTTCTCCAGGCGTAGTCGAGACACGATGCGATTCCTAAAAATCGACCGTAAGGCCGCGCCAGCAGAGAGGATACTAGGTGTGGTAGCAGGAGAGCGGAGAGATTGATGATAAAGAAAAACGACATGTTTCACAAGTACGAAGAGATAGGCACAGGCATCCGGCAAAATAGCCGGGGGATGTTTGGTAAGCAATAGCCACTCGTACGCTTGAAAAGGGATGTCTCTGGAGCAAATGGTGCCTACAAGACGAAAGGCAGTATTGAGAAGTGGAAGGAGAACGGGACAGTGACAGTAGACATGAGGAACATCACCTTCAACACCACAAAAGCAGCAGAGAGAAGTAGAAGAAATAGACATGTGAAAGAGAGAAGAAGGAACAGGAAGGCGGCGGTGAAGAAACCGCCAGTGGATGTTTCGCTCTAACGGGGTAGAAAGGGGAGAGAAAGAGGCAGACCAGATAGGCAGCAGAAGAGAAAGAGAAGCATCAGGAAGACCATGCGGAGAAGTGAGGGGCGCACGAAGGATCGCATAGATAGAGGCAGTGGAAAAAGAAGAAATGGGAGCAACAGAGTCCCGAAAGGGAAGGAAGAAAGGAAGAGAGAGGCTCGGTCCAGAGACAGAAATAAGGCCAGTGTCAGAAACCAGAAGTGGGAAGAGGGTACGGAGAGCGGAGCGAAGAAGGTCATACTCCTCTTCCAAGGTGGAAGAAGGGTCAGGGAAAAGAGAAGAGAGGGGTTTCCAGGTCAAATCGGAAGTTAATAAAGCTTCGACAGTGAGAATTCCTGAGCGGAACCAAGAGGGGAAAAGAAAGTATGGTTGATCGGGTGGATGAATCAGAGTGGAAAAGAAAAGAGGTTCTGCAAGCAGGTCCAGGGTGGTAGAGGGAGGAGCGCGGAGTAGCGGGAGAGAATGAAATACCGCTAGAGCGTCGATAAGAAGTGGTGGGAGGCGTTTAGAAGTAGAAGGAGATGAATCCATCCGAAGAAAAAGGTGGAAAGTGAAGGATGGATCATGAAGAGAAATAAGAGTATTCAGGGTAGAAGAAAGTGCAGGGGAGGGCGAAAGGAGAAGACGAATGAAAGAGACGATTCGGTGAGCTCGATAATATGTTCTGACATCCGGGAAGTGAAGACCACCAAATGATGTTGGCAGAGAAAGCGTTGCAGCAGAAATCCAATGTCTAGATGACCATATCACTGAAGTGAAATTACTATTGATGGCAGAGAAATGATGCGATTTAAACACACAGGAATCCCAAGGATAGAAGCATTGTGAGAGAAGATATCGATGAACAATTTGAGCACGTTGAAAGTAAGAGGAAAAGGAAAACGTAAATCGCCAAAAACCAGCCGCGCGATGAAGTCGTGGGCGAAGAGCTTGCCAAGTGACGTTGCTTGTGGTAAAGGAGTGTCCAAAATGAGCTCCAAGAAATTTTTGGGTCGAGGAGGACCACACTGCTCCCCACGGCGAGTCAGTGCGGCCACTCCAAGAACCACACCACAGTCCAGCACTTTTCTGAATATTCAGGGCAGCACCAGAGAGAGCAGCATACTGTTCATAAGTGGCAAGAAGAGTATCAAATTGGTCATCGCGGCGAAGACAAAAGGTAACATCATCTGCGTAAGCAGAGACAAGAAAACGGTGATGCCGAGTACTAGAGACAATCGGTCCCACCGCAGGTAAGAGAGACGCCCGACTTGCAATCAAAAAGGGCTCAAAGGCGAGAGCAAAGAGTTGTCCTGATAATGGACAACCTTGTCTGATGCCAGAACGAAAAGGAATCGGGGCCGTCAAAAATGTGGCCGTTCGAACGTGCAAATGGGCGCCCCGGTAGAGGCTAAGGATGAGAGAAACAAAAGCGGGAGGAAAACCATAGTGAGTTAATACGGCAGAAAGGTAAGCGTGAGAGACGTTATCAAAAGCGGATTTCTGGTCAAGATTAAACAAAGCTAAGGGTTCGGAATGTTTTAGTGCAAGAAAGGAAAGGTTATGAAGAAAGGAGATATTGTTAGAAATAGAACGACCAGGCACGGTATATGTCTGGTCGGGGGATATGAGGAACGGAAGAACAGAATTTAGGCGGCGAGAAAGGAGTTTAGTGAAGAATTTGTAGTCCAGGTTGAGAATAGAGATGGGGCGCCAATTCGACAAGTCCAGAAGGTCACCCTTCTTCGGCAGGAGGATGACATGTGCAACTGTAAATTCCGGCGGAAGCGCAGGAGAAGAAAGAGCACACGAATAAGCGGCAGAGAGAAAAGGCAGGAGTGACGGAAGAAAGGCCCGATAGAACGAGAGTGGGAGGCCATCAGGTCCCGGGGAAGAGTGAAGATTGAGGGAGGCAAAAGCCTCTCTCAATTCAGGCAAAGAAAAATCAGCAATGAGAGGGGCGCAGAGAGAAGACGGGACCTGAGGGAGAGAAGAAAGAAAAGAGGAGGAAGAAAAAGAAGAACCCTGCGCAACCGCTCGGAACTTCTCCTGAAAGAAGTGACGGACATGAGAGCAGATGAGAGTTGTATTGCCAGTAACAGTGCCATCAGGCAATCGGAGATGTCTGATGGAAGATGACGTGCGTCGCATGGATTCCATCTTCGAAAGGACTTCGAAAGAATGCGTCGATGGTGAAATACGTAGGAGCCGAAGACGACGGACTGCTTGCTGAGCAAACGGTTTGAGGCAGGCATGAAGTTCATCACGGACGGAGGCGTAGTGCGGGTCAGACATTGGCGTCGCGGAGAGGAGTCCTCGTAGGTTACTCACCTCCATCGAGCGAGTGGTGGAAATAGTAAAGGAGAGCTGACGAACGAGCAAGAGAAGATCCCGTTTGACATCAAGCCACAAACGCAAGGCGCTTGGGGTCGTTGTGAGCAGCAGCTTACGATCAGAAAGGAACTTCTCAACTTTCTCACAAAAGGAACGGTCTTGCAAGAGAGTGTCATCAAACGTCCAATGACGACGCGTAGATGAAGGTGCAGGAGAGACGCAAATTGATAGTGAAACGGCAGAATGGTCGGAAGAAACAGTAGGTGAATGTCGAGCAGCAGTGATAGCAGGGAGTAAGGAAGCAGAAACATATATTCGGTCCAACCGCGCAGCAGTAGAACCGAACGTCGGCGGATTACACCACGTAAAGGAAATGGAATCAGGATTTAGCCGTCTGAAGGAATCGACAAGATGAAAATCATCAAGGAGCTGAGTCAGCTGTGAAACTAAATTCATGCGGTATTCGCCAAAAGACGAATTTCTGTCAAGAGAAGGCAGCAGCGTGCAGTTAAAATCCCCCCAAGAACGAAATAATCCCCGGGAGGAATCGCTGCAATCGCTGCACGAATATTACTGAAAAGATGAGCAACATATATTTCATCAGTGGGAATATATACATTAAAGATATGAAAAGTAACATTATGCACACAAAAGGTAAAACACTGAAGAAAATCAAGGTGTAAATTTGTCACAGAAATAGAAGTCAGCTGAGTCAAAAACCGCTGGCGCACACCTACAGCTATACCACCATACCGCGAGAGGCGATACGAGTGGTAAAAGGTGTACGGCCAGCGTCTCCATAGGTGAGTGGGAGTGTCAGCAGAGCAGTGAGTTTCCTGGAAAAGGAGAACATCTCCACCAGCGGCAGAAATGTCCTCATAAACGAGGGAGTTCAACACTGGTGTCGCGAACCCGCGACAATTCAAGGAAGTCACAGTGAAAGTGCCATGTCTCTAGTGGCAGTGACAATCTTTTCCAAATGGGAACGGAAATTGTTGTACCGCCGTTGGATGCACTTCTGAGTGGCAGCATCCTCGGCAGATGGACTCTTGATAGTATTGTAAAGAGTTAACAGTTGTGCCAGTTGATTCTCAACTGCTGGGTAGAGACCTTCAAATCGGTTGACATAGGTGGGTAAATTAGGAAGAAGAGTCTTGGCACAAGCAAAGTCGTGCAATTCGTTATAAGGGAGAGGAGTGTCCGGAAACACATTCATGTGTAGGCGTGCGGAAAATTCCTCAAGAGGCAGGAGGTAGATAACTGGCTTGGAAGACTTGACAGGGCGACCCGAAGCAGGTGATCCAGCAGGCTTAGTCGGAGAGGTGTGAGTAGAGTGGCCAGATTGTCGCCGTCGTTTCGTAGAGCCGCGAGGAGGTTTGGCATCCCTTTTGTCAGAACGGGTCCGGAGATAGCCCTCCGTCCCATCACTCATCGCTTGGTCGCTGACGCTTTGATAGGCTGTGTCATCAGCGGTCGAGGTCTCGGTATCAGACTGGTCAGTCGCAACGGACTCAGCAACTGCTGTAAGGTCCACAGGAACACGAAAAGATGCTGAAGATTGTAAAACTGGGTAGTGTTCCTCGGAGAGAGAAGGTGGGACAACAATTGGCGTAGAGGTTGCTACCGAAGGTAGGTTGTTCGCAGGAACCACCGTCGGTAACGGAGCGCTACTAGGATCTTGATGAGAAGGCGTCGGATCTTGATAGACGGGCGAAACAGACTTTGGTGGAGCAACTGGACACTGCTTATAGTAGTGACCAACCTGATGACATTGACTACAATGGAATTCCGTCAGGAAGTTTATTTGCCTGACCTGATCTTCGCACCGAACAGTGAAGTGTGTTGGAAGCCGTTCGATTGCTTCTTGTGATGGAAATATGACCCTCGCAACACGGCGAGCACCTTGGATCGACGCATGTCGTGGATCACGTAATGGGTCGTTTCGGGCAGCAAGATGCGTTTGTATGCCTCCAACTACCCGACCAACCGAAGATAAGACAGCATACAGCATGAGATCTGTCACCTCCAACGGGACCGGGTAGAAAGAAACGTTAATGGGTCTTTGGCCCACTGGTTCTGCAGAAAGATGTCTATCACCAATGGTGAGACCAGATGTTAGGAGAGATTTCGCCATTTCAGCCGTGGCCAGATAAACAACTACAAGTCGTCCTCTACGATACATTTGCGGAATAGATTCAGATGGGAACCGCTGTGCAATGGCATCTGCATATACTCGCAAAGGAGTGTCCGGAAGGGCTTCGAAATGAACGCCGTTAAATCCAAAGGGCGAGATTTTATGTCTATGATTGGCTATAACAACTGATACGCAGTTGACGTGAATTTCAATGTGTTTGTCCTACCCCATATTTTATGTCGTATCTTAAGAACAGAAGTAACTAAATGAAAAACTAAGACGGTTTTGAAATCTCCATTAAATTTCTCATTTAATGACATAAATGATGAAATAACTATGCAAATTATTTAACTAAAAAAGAATTAAACTTTAAAATTCACGGCTTTTGCAGGTGATGCAGTACCTTTTGCACACCATTGTAAATGTATGTGGAATCACGGAGTTGAGAAATTGTGTTTACTGCAGCAGACATAATAGTGCGGAGTCCGACGTACCGTCTCACGTATTGTTAGTTTTCAAATTTCTAAAAAAACAAAACAAATGAAATAATGTTTGAATTCATTGGCTTCGCACTTCCTAGTGTTTCTTGTGACACAATGGCGTGTAATGAAAACCGTTGTGTATGTCGCGCAAAGAACTCTGGAAATCCGTCCAGCTGGCTAAGTGGTCAGAAGTTCTGCCATCTGGCTGATAGTCCTAGTTGGCTGCAGGTTCGTGTCACGGATGAAGCAAAGGTGGTGAGCCCGACGTGTGACGCTGACTTGTGACGTATATTCTCATTTAACTTTAATTTTTAGTTTCTATTCCTCTGTAAATTTGAGTTCGTTCTCTTTTGCACCTTCTAAACTTAACGTGATATCTTCTCCCTCACATGAATGAGGTTTGGCAACACCCTGCGGTCAGAACGTAAGTGACGTATGCATGTGACAAGAACAAGACGAGATATATAATGGCTACGCAGTAGCTGTGAGAGGGGGATTTAATGGTGAACATTGATGCTTCTTTTGGATACGCGACTGCTTAATTGCCGTTTAAGTATTTGTGAAGGCTACGTGTTCTACTTTAATAACAGTGTTGTGTTCTTGTGGAAAATAACTAGAGTTCCAGCTTTGTGCTTCATAGTTACTTGTTATTGTGGATTAAGCCACGTTTCGTGATCTCACCTTGTTGAAGTGCAAATGATCAAGTGACTATTGACAGCAATAAAGGATTAGCTGTGAGTAACAACTTCCTGACTTTATTTGAGTGACTCGTATTTCACTGTAGGTGAAGTTTTGATCTATGTAGTGTTTTAGTAAGTCAGCTACACACAAACGCTACAGACTGTGTTCCGTTTCTGGAACCAGTCGTTCCAAACTGCGCACAAGAGGCACCTAAAATATTAAAGAGAGTCGTTAACTCCTTCTCCTTCCTCAAAAAAAGAAAAAAAAAAAGACTGTGGAAACAGTCAACATCTGAAGCTAAGGGACACCATTACTTCTTATTTTTATTTCATAGGAAATAGCAGCATAGTGAGTGATTAATTCATACATTCGACGTGGATCAGGAACACCAAACAGAATTCATCGCACTTTCCACGTTAATACAGTAGTGGCCAAAATTGTGGAAACCTTTTGGAAACAGTTTATGTTGGAGGTTTGGTGGCTCATAACACCATTTTTGTTTGGAGTAATACCATAAAATTATGTATTAATGGAAAGATAATTTCATCAAGAATGTAATGCAATAACTTTTATGAAGGATTTTGTATTAGAACAGCAGTTATAAAGAAGAAAAGTGAAACACATAGAAAAAATGAGATAAACACAAGTTCTCACCATGTCAGTTAATACTTAGTTGGGTAACCTTTAGCGTTAATTATGACCTTACAACGCCTTCCCATGCAGTGAACCAAGTTTGTTTTAGTTCTGCAGCTGTTATAATGTGAAACCAAGATTGAATTATTGCTTCTATTAATTGGGTTTTATTGCTGGGATGCTTCTGACTAACAAGTTTCTTTAGTCGGCTCCATAGATTTTCGATGGGGTTAAGGTCTGGGCTATTCCCAGGCCATTCCAGCAGTGGAATATGATTATCTTGAAACCACTTTTTGCACACAGCAGCAACATGACATGGAGATGAACCCTGTTGAAATAGAAATGTTTCATTATCTTGGAAAAGATCACGTGCGGAAGGCTTCAGTTTCGGCTAGTGTATTTCATCAATGTATTTTTTTGGCCATTTATATTCCCATTAATCACGCAAATTCTGCCCACACCTTTTGATGTCATACAACTCCAGATCATAACACTAACTGGGTGTTTCACGGTACATGTAATGCAATCAGGATCCAAATCTTCTCCGATTCTTCTCCTTAGGTATTTTATGCCATCTACCAAACAGGGGGATTTCGGTCTCATCACTCCAAATAACACTGTCCCATTGTTCCGCTGTCCAGTTAACATGGGGTTTAGCCCAGTTTAATCTTTTCAACCTTTGTCTGAGAGATAAACATGGCTTCTTTTCTGGAATTCTAGCTTTTAGACCAAATTCCTGCAGTGTGCGCAGAACAGTCTTTGCACTCTACTTCACATTACATTGCGCCATTTCATCTTGTATACACCCAGATGATTTTCTTCTGTCACCTAGGCACAGTCTCTTAATTCTTCTATCATCACTTGCAGTTGTGCATCTTTTCCTGCCTTTACCAGTCTGGTTTTGTAGTGACTAAGTCTCCTTATACCTCTTTAAAAAGTTAGAAATTCCACCTTTGGTAAAGTTTCCACCAATTTTTCTTCTAATTTCTTCATAACTGAAGCCATGTTCACTTAATACACTGACGGAAAAAAATCCCAACACCAAGAAGGGGTTGTGTTAGATAAACGACAGTTGGTAGGCGGTGAGAGTACATCTTTAAGATGACGTCTATGCAAATTTCGCGCTAGGCGCATACGTGTGGCGCTAGTAGCGCCCTCGGAACTTGCAAAGCAGGTTTGCTGTAAATTCGCGCTGTAACGTTCGTGAGCGTTAGTTATCGTTGAGATTCGACGTAGTGTGTTGATGTTAGTCAAGAATGCCTTTAAGAAGTCGAAGAAGCCATTATCAACAGCTCACGGAGTTTGAACGAGGTCGCGTAATAGGGCTACGAGAAGGTGGATTTTCTTTCCGCAATATTGCAGAACGACTTATCATGAATGTAGCCACTGTGCATGATTGTTGGCAGCGGTGGTCAAGGGAAGGTAATGCCTCAAGAAGACCGGGTTCCGACCGGCCACGTGGCACTACTGGGAGGGAAGACCGCCGTGTACGGCGTATGGCCGTGGCTCATCGTACCGCGTCTGCGGCAGCAATTCGAGCTGCAGTTGCCACCCCAGTGGCACAACGAACTGTTACAAATCGGTTACTTGAAGGACAGCTCCGAGCCAGACGCCCTGTAGCGTGCATTCCACTTACTCCAAACCACTGCCGTTTGCGACGTCAGTGGTGTCAAGCTAGAGCTCATTGGAGCACGGAGTGGAGATCTGTTGTGTTTTCTGATGAAAGCCGGTTCTGCCTGGGTGCCAGTGATGGCCGTGTGTTGGTTAGAAGGAGGCCAGGTGAGCGCCTGCAACCAACCTGTCTGCGGCTGAGACACACTGGACCTACACCTGGAGTTATATTCTAGGAAGCAATTTCCTATGACAGCAGGAGCACTCTTGTGGTTATCCCACGCACCCTGACGGCACAGTTGCACGTCGGTCTGGTGATTCAACCTGTTGTGCTGCCATTCATCAACAGCATTCCAGGGGGTGTTTTGCAAAAGGATAACGCTCGCCCTCATTCCGCTGATGTATCCCAAAATGCTCTAGAGAGTGTCGACATGTTGCCGTGGCCTGCTAGATCACCAGATCTTTCACAAATCGAGCACGTATGGAACATCATTGGACGACAACTCCAGCGTCACCCCCAACCAGCATTAACCGTCTATGTATTGACCGACCAAGTGCAACAGGAGTGGAACTCCAACCCACAAACTGACATCCAGCACCTGTACGACACAATGCACGAACGTTTGCATGCTTGCATTCAACATTCTGGCAATTAAACCGGTTATTAATGTACCATCAATTCACATTTAATATGGCTCTTCTCGCGCTTACATTAAGCTGTGAACTTGAAACCTTAATCGATTAAATATGTTACCTATACAAATGTATTGCCGCCATTTCATTCCTCTACAACAATTTTTTCGTGATGTTGGGATTTTTTTCCGTCAGTTTAGTACTGTTTTTTATCGCTTTCTGGGTGACCAGTCAACTCTTTGCGCCATTTCTCTAATTTTGATACGTTTAGCTAGCTCACTAAATGAAAGAGCACACACACATACAAAAAGAAAAAAACCCGACCAATTTGATGGCAATCACATAACACACTGGCAAATGTCCTCCTCTCAGCTCCAATACATGACATCAATAGCCGAATCCTACTGTGACCTGATTGGCTCATTGTCAAAACAAGATGACACTTGATTGGCCCTCTAAACACTCATTCTCATTGGCGCTATTCAAATGAAGGAAATCAGCTTCATATCATCCTAAGCAAGTTGTGCTTCCTTTTTCTGGTTATTTGGCTATAACTTTTCATAGAGTACAGATTATTGAACAAACTTTGCTGCATTACATTCTTGATGAAATTATTTTTCCATTGATTAATAATTTTATGGTATTACTCCAAAACAAAATTGTGTTATGTGCCATCAAACCTCATAAATACACTTTTACCAAAAGGTTTCCACAATTTTGGCCACTACTGTAAATGAAACCACATGGCGGGTTGAGTCCCATTGCTTTTTCCACGTTAATAAGTGAGTCAGTTGCTGCTTTCCATCTTTGGTGAATCCCCAGCATTATACGGGGCTCCATGAAGCAATCTGCCATGTGGTTTAGCAGTTAATCACTTGTGAGTCTGGAGAATTCTAGGCCGCTGTGGTGCAGTGGTAGCACATCCGGCGCGTAACTGGAATACCCTGCATTCGATTCCCGGTGGCGACCGATAAGAATTTTTCCGGGACTCACTTATTAACGTGGAAAGAGCGATGACTTCTGTTTGGTATAGTGAGTGATGATTTGATGTTCCGAATCATGCTTTGATAAAATCGTAAAGTGCTGGAATACATATCGAAGTTTGTCAAAAAATTCAAAACATAATATTACAGCAGCTGATGAGTGTATCACAAGGAAGTACAGAAGGTGAGTCGGAAGTTTTGCAATATTTGCATAAATGCATGTGCTGCGGCGGGTATGTCACGTGTTTAAACTAGTTCAAGTAGCGCACTGCAGTCACTCGAAAGGGATATAAAGTGGTAGTCGTTACTGTGAACATCATTGCATGTCGTCGTTCTGTCTGTGATTGGAACGCCTAAAAGATGAACAGCCACAACCGCTAATTTGGTAACGTTTGCTTTACGAGTTTGAACTTGGCCACAACGCTGCTCAAGCAGCACGGAACATTTGTCATGCGAAACGAGAAGGTTCCGTGGACCACATCAACGCAACCAGATGGTTCAAGAAATTCAGCTCTGGTGACAGAAATTTCGACGATATACCAAGGTCAGCTAGGCCGCGAACAGTGGATTCGGAGGCCATGCGCCAGGCTGTAGTTGCAAAGCCGACAACCAGCACTCGAAGATTATCAGGCGAGCTGGGAATATCACAGACCACCGTGGTTCGTCACCTCAGGACCTCGACAAGGTCTACAGCAGCTGCCGCATTGTCCCTCACGAACTGACGCCAGATGAAGCAAACCGCCTAATGGAAATGTGCAACAAACTCCTAGAAAACCCGCGCGATGTACGTTTCATGAAGAAAATTGCTACGTGCGATGAAAGGTGGGTCAATTTCGATAATCCTAACGCACAACGGCAGTGGTTGAGCCCGAGCCAGCTTCCTGAACCTGTTGCCAAACGTGGGCGCTTTGGGCACATGGTGATGCTCTGTGTCTGGTAAAATTCCGAGGGGATAATCCATTACGAATGAGTTCCAGACGGTCGGACCATCAACACCAAACCTCTACTCAAAATAGCTGAAGCGGATGTATGTCGTTTTGGAGGAGAAGTACCCAGAAATGGTGAACAGAAAGCGCGCTTTCCTACAGCAGGACAACGCTCGATCACATACAGCGCGAACGATCCAGGCAAAACTCCAGGAACATGAGGACATCGAACTGATGCCACACCCAGCATATAGTCCGGATCTTGCCCCGTCGGATTATTACTTATTCCGGTCCGTGGCCTACTTCCTTCGCGGGTGGCACTTCAACAACCAAGAGGTGGTGACAGCTGGGGCAAAGGAGTTCTTCGTCTCGAAGGACAAGAACTGATACTGCCGGGGAATCGAAGAACTGGCCGACAGATGGCTAAAGACAGAGCAATACGTTGGCCTATACTTTGAATGCTAGTCAGCTTTCGTCGTAAAGGTACGCATGAAGACATAAAGTGATCCAAATATTGCAGAACTTTTGACTCATCCTCTGTAGTTAGGAATTTTTCTTCTTTGCAAAAGGCGTGGACATTTCGTCATATGTTGCGCTATAATGTTTTCCATATGAAGTGCTTAATAAGGCAACTGGTTATTTATTTCATCTTTCCAAAACGAAAGGGAAGAGTTAGGGATATCGCTTATATAAAATGGCGTTTTTTTTTTTATTTCAGCAATTTTCCGAAACTAAGCTTCAGTTAAAATCTTCTTTGCGGAGCATTTTAAATTGCTCACATCTCGGGTAGTAGAAGCAATACTTCTCTCATTCGTTCTTTAATGACCGACTCCTTCCATTTAAAAGCAGCCACAGTCGTTATCTGAGCTGTCTCAGCTTCCGAAGCCAGTCGTTGCTGGCAGAGAATATATTAGCACTAGTTCCAGTTTGCTTCGATCTTGAGGGATCTCAGAGAAATTAGTAACCGTGATGAAGATAATCCCTGACTAAATCCTTGGAAATCAATAATCCCCGATGTCTGCAAGATTTCGGCTCACATTCATTTCGGTTCTGCTCAACGACGATTAAACTTCCCGGTGTAGACCCCGGGATGCCAGCCGTAGATTTCAATGCTTCAAAGCACCAGACAGGCTCGAGGTCATTCGGGTAAGTGATTTCAAATCTCAAGAGCAGAAGAGCGAAAGGAGAGAGAGGGAGAGGGAGAGAGAGTGAGGAAGTGTGAACTACATAACCAGATGATTGATATCAAAATCCTTCTGTCATTCATCATTACTATAACTGCGCTTCAGGACAACCGGGTCTTACTGTGTCATTGTTTGTAAACGGTGTCTCTAATAAGGGGTATTCCCAGTGAGCTGTTGTTGTAAATACCTGTGATTGAACCCTAATAAATCTAGATTTCACCATGTTGCTTGCACCATCGTGAAGCTGGGTTTCACACATAAGGTGTGATCCAAAACACTATTGAGTGAAACATACAGGGTGCTCATTTCATGATTTTTGCTCACATAATCAACAGTTTTTAAAATCTGCTTCTATGAAGAATTCGGCTCCCCACGCTTTTTTTAAAATTTTCCTTCTTACGGGAACTATCAAAAGATTCGTATGGTATTCCGTTCACTAGGAAAATAATATATATATATCATCATCATCATCATCATTGTCAACCATTATCAATCCACTGCTGGACGAAGGTCTCCCCAAGTTTCCTCCACAACGGTCTGTCTTGTGCCAGTCTCCTCCATGTCACCCCTGCATACTTTCGAATTTCATCCACCCATCTCCCATGTGGTCTTCTTCTGGGTCTTTTCCTGTCCCTTGGAATCCAATCTAAAATTTCGGCTGTCCATCGATGATCTGTCCTTCTGGCAGTATGTCCAGCCCATTGCCATTTCAGGGATTTAACTCTGATCATGATGTCTTCCACTCTTGTCATTTTTCGGATCCACGAGTTCCTCTTCTTATCTCTCCTGGTTACACCAAGCATGCACCTCTCCATGCTTCTTTGAGTTGACTGCAGCCTTTGTATGTCTCTTTTAGTTAAGGTCCACGTCTCTGCACCATACGTAAGCACTGGAAGGATGCATTGATCAAACACTTTTCTTTTAAATATATATATATATATATATATATAAACACCCAGATCTATCTGTCTGTCTCTTTCTGTCAGGAACGCTCTCGAGATTTCAAAGTGATCGCGTACTAATTTAAAAACATTGGATTACATTAATTTGTACGTTTTAATTACTTTTTATTTTTTAATTTAACTAACTTTCCGAGTTTAGTGCTGATTATGTTATACATTTTGCAAAATATCGATCTATCTAAAACGCTCTAACCTACAATAAAAACTGAAATCTTGAGATGTCAAAGTGAGCGAAATTGCATCTGAAAACAGATATCGCCCCAATAGCGCATTGTCGATAACGTAGATAGTTCCGATTTGTACTACCAGATGTCGCATTTTTTTTGTAGAAAAAGCTTCGGTATGAAGTTTCAAACTAACCGTCAAATAGAACAGTCTGAAATAAGCCGTGAACGGAATAACAAATGCGCCGGAGAAAAAGTCACTTAACGCGAAAAATCAAAGCAAAAGTTATTAAGGTAATTTATAACAAGGTACTGTAAACCTATTATACTTAAAATAGTATACTATATTAGTAACACGAATTTATTGGCATAGAATATAAATCAAAGTTTCCAAGCTTTCGCACATCAACCAGATGGCTTTTTAGAGAAAGGTAGACAACAAACTGAATAATAGAATGCTTCAAAAGCCATCTGGTTGATGTGCGAAAGCTTGAAAACTTTGATTTATATTCTATGCCAAGAAATTCGGATTACTATTATAGTTATACTATTTTCAGTTATTAAGGTAAGTTTACAAGAAAACAACTGGACTACAAGGAAAATTGTTAAACAAGAACAAACAGTTCACACAGAATGTTTTTTATCGGGAGATCTTTTAAATAACGGAAGTTAATAGCATATAATTTTCAGTTCTTACATGAATGAGTTCTTACTACAGTATGTAAGTTTTTACTATATTTCCTTACAGAAATCCGACGTCTATTTGATTTGTTTCAATTAAAAACTTCATTAAAACTTCTGCTTCAATTAAAAACTTTACCCCATTCTAGGACGGGCAATATCCTCTCTCTCTCTCTCTCTCTTTTCTCTCTCTCTCTCTCTCTCTCTCTCTCTCTCTCTCTCTCTCTCTCTCTATATATATATATATATAGTCATCCTGAAGAAGAAATTGAAGAATTTTATGAGGAAATTCGTCATCCAAATAATAAAGGTAAGCAGCACTTGAAGATAATTATGGGAGATTTCAATGCAAAAATAGGGCAACGGTTACAGAATGAAACTTCAGTAGGTAAATTCAGTCACGGCAACAGAAACCAGCGTGGAAATACTCTCGTAGAGTTTGCAGAGGCAGAAGGGTTTTCGATCTTGAAATCCTTTTTCAAGAAAAAGCCGCACAGGAAATGGACATGGAGACATCCAAATGGGACGACAAGTGAAATTGATTTTATTATGTGTAACAAAAAATTCGTCATAGAAGACTGCAGTATGCTAAACAAGTTCAACACAGGTAGTGACCATAGATTGGTGAGATGTAAGATGCACCTCAACACTAAACTCGAACGTGGCAAGCTCATAAGACAAACAAAATGTATTGACATAACCAACCTTAAAAAACACCATAATACCTTCAAGTTGAAACTGAAGAACAGATTCTCTGCTTTAGAAGGCCTAACATCGGAAGAAATTGAACATTTCTGAAGTTAACAGAAAAGTAACCAAAGCTCTTATGGAAACAGCAACAAAATTAGCTGGGTCTAAGAACAAATTGCATGTGAACAAATTATCAGGAAAAACCAAAATGTTGATGCAAAAAAGAAGAGAGATGAGGACAACTAAAGAAGATGTTATAATGAATATAGCTTTTACTAAGCTAAATTATAATGAATATAATGCTTCTACTAAGCTAATGCTTCTTCTAATGCTTGTTATTTGTTAATTATCATGAATAAACTTTCCTGCTAGTAGTGTAGTAATAATAATGAACAAGCTTTTAACTGCTAGTAATGTTGTAGTAGTAATTAAGATGAATAAAGTCTTATGCTGGTTGTTAATAATAATCAACTAATGAAATAAACCTAACAGCCAGACAGAGATCTGACAAAACTATGAACTGAAAAAGACGTACTTACTATAACAATCTTTTATTTGGTAAACTTCTGGCTCTCACATAAACGAAGATCTCTTTATACAACAACAGCTTTCTGACACATAAACCACAGCTCACTTCGTACAACAACAGCTCACTCTACGCACATCAACAAAAAGCTCTCTCCATATAAACAAACGCTCTCCTCCACATAATTAAACGCTCTCCCTATACAACAACAAACGCTCTCTCCATACAAACAAACGCTCTCCTCTACGTATCGTTGAACGCGCCTATTTATACTGGCTACCACCACGTCATGACTTACACTCATTGCCAGATCTCATTCAGCGGGAGAAATAACATCTCGTTCAGTAAGAAGATAATTTACATAGTAAAATAAAATAACCAGAGATAGTAAAAATCAAAAGGAAAGTGAATCGAGAGTATACGTTACATCATCTCCCCCTTAATTTTTTTTTTTCGAAGAACCTATCAATTTTGGAGTGTAAGTCTTACACTTCGTTGATTGACGTTTATCGACCTCTTTTTTTGTTTTGTTGTTTAGTGGCAGCAGTATGTACAATCTCAAACTTGGCATGACAAAATCAAGAAATCTGTATTCGTCTGTGAAACACTTCGTATACTTGAACAAAACAAACCTGCATCGGCATACCTTCCTTTTATTCTGCCTAGCAGGAATCACTTTTTTAATTTCAAATTACGTTCTCATTATTCGTTGAATACACACCAACTGTATCAGCAGCGAAGATTGCCTGGAGCTGCCTAACAGTAACAATTTTATTATTTTACCCCTAAGCACATAGATATATATAAAAAAATTTGGATTAGTAGATGGACATAGAAGAAATATAAAAAAAAACACATATATACACAAAAAAGAATGCATAGGCCCACACGAAAAAAAGAAATTCTGACACGCCAACTGGTCGTGCAGGATAAACAACAAACGGAGAAAAGAACCTGTCCACGAGAACTTACTTATCTCGAGGACGCATAAAAAACTCTAGTACGATAACGTTTTCCAGGCCTAATCGGACTGGTAAATTCAGGTGGCGTAGTGCGTTTCAAGGATTTGAATGGATCTGAAACATCTGTATTCTGTCGGTCAAGAAATCCCGGCGACAGACAGGAACGGTCAGGAACGGCTGAAGTCTGTCGGTCCGGAAATCCCTGCGGCTGATAGGAACGGTCCGGAACGGCTGACGTCCGTCGGTCAGGAACGGCTGAAGTCTGGCTGTCCGGAAATCCCTGCGGCTGACAGGAACGGTCAGGAACGGCTGAAGTCCGTCGGTCCGGAAATCCCTGCGGCTGACAGGAACGGGCTCCCCCAGGCTTTTGATATGTAGTCCCTTTGTGCTGGGGCCCGTGGTGTCCTTCCAGCATTCTTTTGGACGGACGTGGCTCCGGCCACATCGTTTGTTTTCGTTTTCTCCCTCGTGGCATGAGAGTAGAAGCCGGCATCGGCCCTGTTTGCCCTGAACGTAGGTTCCAGGGGCGAAACCCGGGCGGATGCAAGGATCTCTGCCTTCGTCGCTGTTGCGGCGAAGCAGATTGGGGAGACAAGTTACGCTTTCGCCCAGCTTTTGGTGTTACTGGGCGGTTTGTAATTGGTGTTTGACGTTTAGGAATCGTCAAATTCTTGTTCATAACTGATAAATCAGAAATATCCGAAGACTCTGAGTCGCTGCTGCAATTTAGTGGTCGTGCAGGGCGATGTTTATTTCTGCCTATAGGAATACTCTCTGACGAGGTATTCAAGGAAGTATGAGCTTGTGTTGGTGCAGAGTTATCAGGAAATGGTGCAGCAATAGTCTTGGCAATGGTTGGAGGGAAAGTAACGATACTAGTATTTGAAGAACTTGATTCGAGCCTTCGTCTCATGGGAGAATCAGGTTGCGTGTTTGGAAACCCGTCTTGAGGAGGGGAGGGTGAAGAAAAAATCACTGGAGATTCTTCAAAAATGTTTGTTGGTTCGTCCAAAATTTCTGGAGGTTGATCGTGAGATATAGACTCTTGAGTCTGTGGAACAGAAGGTTGAGTAGGGTTGATTATAAAATTGATATTTCGTTCATGATACCTGCGACACTGAGCAACGTGTACATATTGAAAATTGATTGTCAGGTTTCTCAAGAATAATGTTATTTTCAAACACATTTGCCACCCGATATGGACCTTTGTAGCTGGGTGCAAATTTCTTCACTAAAGTATGAGAAACAGAAGACTAGAAGTGCGTTTCCACGAGAGTGAGATCTCCAACGACAAGATCTGGTTCCCTACGCCTAGTATTATAATATCTTGCTTGAGCCGCTTGTGCTCCTAGCATTGCAACACGAGCTTTTTCAGCCATGATTCGTACTGATTGCGGAGTTGGTCGCTGGTTTAGTTCATCGATAATCCCCGTTAAATTTTCAAAAGGGGTTTTAATTTTGCGACCCAGAAAAAGTTCTGCAGGAGTAATTTTAGTAGATTCGTGAACAGACGAGCGGAGGGCGAACGAAAAAAAGCTCAAGATGGTCATCCCATCGCTCGTGATGATCTATGACAAATGTAGCAATCATTTTAATAAGCGTGCGGTTTACTCGTTCCGCCGGATTACTCTGGGGATGATATGGGGAAATGAATTTATGCTTAATGTGTAGTCTAGCACACATTCTTTCAAAAATGTCAGAAATAAATTGAGGACCATTATCCGAAACTACTTTATTAGGTGCACCATATCTAGAGAATACTTCATTAACTAATACATTACAAATAACTTCTGCCGTAGCGGCTTTAATGGGAAAAACGTCAACCCATTTAGTAAAATTATCAGTTAATACTAAAATGTAACGAGCTTTGTTTTTAACAGATAAAGGATAAGGTCCCAATAAATCTACTGATATAATGTCCAAAACATGAGAACTTGAACTAGATTTCAAGTAACCGGCAGGTCTTACATTACGGTAATTATTAATCTGACACAAGTGACATGATTGAACGTATGTGAGCACACTTTGGTACATGCCAGTCCAATAGGCAACATCCCGCAATTTACAACGGGTTTTGCGAATACCTAAATGGCCTGCAAGAGGTTTGTCATGAAATTCGTTTAAAAGGGCCATTCTAAGGGTTCGCGGAATACATGGGCGAAACTCTGCCCTAGTAGTCCTAGATTTCGTATAGTAAAGAAGACCCTCTATGACTTCAAAATGTTGTGACCTCCCAGCCAAAGAAGGATCCCTTTGTAGGGGCGAACCCGCAAGCAAAAAATTATAGATATCCCCAAAATCTGGATCATTTATTAATTCTGCCATTATCTGCTCTCTGGATGTTATATCAGCTATTAGAAGTAAAGGCTGACATCCAGGAGTAGTTTCTGTGGGGACCCCAGTAATCGGAACGCGAGACAATGCGTCCGGTAATTGATTCTTATGACCTGGCTGATACGAAATTTTGATATTGCTCTCTTGTAACTTAAGAGCCCACTTCATAAGTCTTTGAGAGAGATGCTTAGCAGAATTCAAATACTGAAGGGCAGAATGATCCGTAATTATGTTAACTGTCAATTCGTTAAGATAACATTGAAATTTGTCAAGAGCCTATACAACAGCAAGACATTCACGTTCCGTAGCTGAACAATTGCGTTCAGCTTTGGCTAAAGTACGAGACGCAAAAGCTATTGGATGCCCAGCTTGTGAAAAAACGCAACCAAGACCAACTCCGGATGCGTCAGTATAAATATCAAATTCCTTAGTATGATCCGGGAAAGCCAACACAGGAGGCTGAGTCAACGCAGACTTCAGTGTTTCAAACGCAGCGTTAGCCTCAGGTGTCCAAACAAACTTCTTGTATTTACGTTTCAAAGCATACAATGGCTCACAGATTGTAGCATAAGCGAAGACGAACTGCTGATACCATCCGGTCATTCCCAGAAAGCGTGATAGTTCTTTTGCTGTTTTAGGCCGAGGAAAGTCAACAATAGGCCTAATTTTTCCATTATCCGTAAATAAGCCGTGGGGAGTGATTTTCAACCCCAGATATACAATCTCGTCCCTCGCTATCTGGCATTTACTAGGTTTTAACGTCAAGCCAGCATTGTATATGAGTTGGAACACCTGTTTGATCAGAGAAAGGTGCTCGTCAAAAGTCTCGGATGCAATAATAATGTCATCCAAATATACATGCAAATGGGGACCCAGAACAGGTCTGAGAACCGTATCCATAAGCTTTTGGAAAGTAGCAGGTGCAGAAGCTAGTCCAAAGGGCATACGTAGGTATTCATAAGCCCCAAAAGGAGTCACAAAGCCTGTTTTATCGACGGAGTCTGGATGTACCGCCACCTGCCAATATCTACTCGCCAAATCCAAGGTTGACATCCATTTAGTTGATGACAGGTCATGCAAAATATGCGACAAGACAGGTAGTGGATAATTGATCGTTTTTGTGACTCGGTTGAGCTTGCGGAAATCTGTCACGAAACGAAATTCATTGGGTTGTTTCTTTGGAACCAAAAAGGCAGGAGCAGCCCAGGCGCTTGTTGACTCCCTTATTATGCCCTGTTTAATCATTTCAGAAATTTGACGTTGCATTTCCTGTTTCTTATGTGGAGCACAAGGGTAAGGCTTCGTCGCTATCGTTTTCGAAATCTCAGTGTCAATGACATGATAAACCACCTGTGTGAAACCAGGTTGATCAGAAAATAAACCAGGGCTTTCCTGCAAGAGTAGAGAAAGCTGGTTTCGTTGCCTCTCATTCAATTGGTTACTCAATAACAAACTCGTTATATTTATATGAACCGTAGGAATCACTTCGATAGGTTCCGGAAAGGAAATCACATGTTGTACGAAATTCAGAGTTATTTGAAACGTATGAATAAAGTCCATTCCCATTAGACATTTAACAGGTAGTTCGTCTATAAGCAGGAAAGAATGCGTAAAACGAGCCTTTCCCAGCCCTTGAGATAATGTGACAGTTCCTGTGATACTGAAGATTTCGTTATTTGCACCTCGCAAATACTGCGTCGCAGGCTGAACGAGTATTGCAGGAAAATTGTCAGTGCAAATCTTCGTATTTAGGGCTGATATTTCCGAACCAGTGTCGAACTTTGTCTCGACAATAATATCTTCAATTGTCAAGAATACATCAGGCAACTGAGGAGTTTGGACAGTCACTAACACTGTTTTAGGGTCAGAATGCTTGGTATCAGGAAGCAGGACCGACCCTTGGTCTACTTCCTTTGGAAGTTTAAAGGATTCCTGGTTGGATTATCATGCGGTCTGAAACCTCGACCCTGCCGGGTATCGGGAAAATTTTCACGATGAGGAAAACTGCGTGAAACCTGCTGCGGGAACTCCGCATGTCTGTTGACATTTTCATATCTATTACTTCTTCCCTCAGCACGGGCAGAAAAGTCATTATTGCCCTGAGCATGAAAACGTTCCGAATGCTGTGGATTGGAACTGTGTCGAGCATACTGTGCATTTGTACGATATCCCGAAGATTGTTCAGAAACTCGCGGTTGGTTTGCCACTCTTCTGTGTGGTGGAACGTATGAAGCTTGGGCGTGCACTTGTGTATGCTCGCGCTGAAAGTTATTATGCCTATTATGCCGCTGAGGGTTTTCGTAATAAGCCTCGCGGGGTGTCCGAGCATGGTGAGTTAAACCATATTTGCCGTGTCGCTCTTCATACGTTCGTATGAGGCGAAGGCATTCATGAATTGTAGCAGGGTGTCGAACCTCAAGAAAATCTTGTAAAAATGGGTCGAGCTGCTGCAATAGGATATCCAACATGTCGACATGACTGGCATGTGGATCCCATAAGTTATATAAGCGTGTTGTTTCCAACGCAAATGCAACAGGGCTATCGTTGGGTCCTTGCTGACGAGAAAAAAGTTGTTGTGCAAGGCTAGCTCGACTGAGGCCGAAAGGAAAGACCTCCAAAAATTCTGCTCGGAAATTCTCATAATGATAATCCGGGTTCGACACTCTCCACTGCCGATACCAGGTCTTAGCGGTATCCTTCAAGCAAGTGCCTGCGATTTGTACTTTGCAGTCTTCAGGAATATTGTATAGATCAAAATGATCTTCCAAATCTTCGAGGAACTTTAAGGATCCCTCCAACCCATTGAAATGAATTGTTCCTGCATGCGGCACGAAATGGGCAAGCATTCTGCTTCGCTGAGAGGATTGAACTCCCTCAGGTACGACCCGCGACTCAGAGTAATAGGAAGCTGGTGCATTACGAAATTGTGAAGAATGTCTGGGTACGTGTAGATCATTCATATCAAAGTGAGACCCACAGGCTTCTTGCAAATTGTCAAAAAAAAAAAAAAAACACCATCACACTAGAAACTTGCCTTAGGGTGAAATATTGAAGTTGTCTCAGGTAGTGAAGACATGGGTAATAATTGTCAAGATCTCGTGTTCGAGAAAAGTTCGGGCGCCAATTGTAATGAATTTAGCTTTTACTAAGCTAAATTATAATGAATATAATGCTTCTTCTAATGCTTGTTGTTTGTTAATTATCATGAATAAACTTTCCTGCTAGTAGTGTAGTAATAATAATGAACAAGCTTTTAAAAAATTGGAAAGGGAGTGAGACAAGGTGACACCATATCTCCGAAGCTCTTTAATGCCACATTGGAAAATGTCTTTCAATCACTGAACTGGGAAAACAAAGGGATAAAGATTAATGGAGATTATCTAACCCACCTTCGTTTTGCTGATGACGTAGTCATTTTTGCAACTACCCCATCAGAGCTGCAGAGTATGATCCAGGAACTTGCTGACAAGAGTAAAGAAGTGGGATTAAAAATGAACTTTCAGAAGACAAAAGTGATGTTCAATGCTTTTACAAGAAATGAAGATTTATCGATTGATGGAGAAAAACTGGAGATAACAGATACGTATGTTTATCTTGGACAGCAGATATCAAGTGAGGGTCACATTGATGAAGAAATTAATCGGCGTACAAAACTTGCCTGGAGAGCTTTTGGAAGAAACAGCATAATTTTCAAGAGCAATATGCCATTATGTCTTAAAAGAAAAGTGTTTGATCAATGCATCCTTCCAGTGCTTACGTATGGTGCAGAGACGTGGACCTTAACTAAAAGAGACATACAAAGGATGCAGACAACTCAAAGAAGCATGGAGAGGTGCATGCTTGGTATAACCAGGAGAGATAAGAAGAGGAACTCGTGGATCCGAAAAATGACGAGAGTGGAAGACATCATGATCAGAGTTAAATCCCTGAAATGGCAATGGGCTGGACATACTGCCAGAAGGACAGACCATCGATGGACAGCCGAAATTTTAGATTGGATTCCAAGGGACAGGAAAAGACCCAGAAAAAGACCACATGGGAGATGGGTGGATGAAATTCGTAAATATGCGGGAGTGACATGGAGGAGACTGGCACAAGACAGACCGTTGTGGAGGAAACTTGGGGAGACCTTCGTCCAGCAGTGGATTGATAATGGTTGACAATGATGATGATGATGAATGTTGTAGTAGTGATTAAGATGAATAAAGTCTTATGCTGGTTGTTAATAATAATCAACTAATGAAGTAAACCTAACAGCCTGACAGAGATCTGACAAAACTATGAACTGAGAAAAACGTACTTACAACAAATTCTTTATTAGTGAAACTTCTGGCTCTCACATAAACGAAGATCTCTTTATACAACAACAGCTTTCAGACACATAAACCACAGCTCACTTCGTACAACAACAGCTCACTCTACGCACATCAACAAAAAAGCTCTCTCCATATAAACAAACGCTCTCCTCCACATAAACAAACGCTCTCCCTATACAACAACAAACGCTCTCTCCATATAAACAAACGCTCTCCTCTACGTATCGTTGAACGCGCCTATTTATACTGGCTACCACCACGTCATGACTTACACTCATTGCCAGATCTCATTCAGCGGGAGAAATAACATCTCGTTCAGTAAGAAGATAATTTACATAGTAAAATAAAATAACCAGAGATAGTAAAAATCAAAAGGAAAGTGAATCGAAAGTATACGTTACAATGTGACTTCCAAAGTGGAATATATAGAGCTATGTAAGACAGTACGAAAAAGTATCACTGAAGACGTAAGGAAATTCAACTGTGAACTAGTGAGGAAAGCAATTGAAAACAACCAAAGCCTAAAGATAGCAAAGGGACATCTCAGTAAGGGAAGAAAACAGATTATGGCACTGAGAAAAGAAGATGGTTCTGTAACAAGAAATAGAGGCGAAAGTTTGACAAGAGTGAAAGATTCCTACTCCAAATTATATGAAACGGATGATACATGTACTGCAGACATCATGAAAGGTACCAGTACCAGAGTCCTTCCAGTCCTTCTAGCAGATGTTGCACATGCAATCAAGAACATGAAGCGGGGAAAAGCTCCAGGAGAAGATGAAATTACTGTAGACATCTTACTAGAAGCAAGTGGAGAAATCGAAACAGTACTCGCCCTAATTTTCACTCGATGCCTTAATGAAGGGAAGATTTCTGAGGACTGGAACAACGCTACAATGATCCTGCTACATAAAACAGGTGACATTGACGATCTCAGTAACTACAGACCTATCAGCCTCCTATCAGTGGTTTATAAAATCTTCACTAAATTTCTTTCACGTCGTTTGAAGGTAACACTGGACATGGCTCAATCGAGAGAACAAGCTGGATTCAGGAGTGGCTACAGCACAATAGATATCCACGTACTGAGAGAACTAATTGAAAGAGCGAGGGAATATGAACTTCCATTGTGCATGGCTTTTATCGATTATTAAAAAGGCTTTGATTTGGTGAAAACATCAGCAGTTACAATGACTCTGAAATCCTGCGGTATTGAAGATGCATACATTAATATTATTAACATCTATGAAAATGCAAGTGCAAAGATTCGGCTGTTTCAAAATACAACACACATAAAAATTGGAATGGGAGTGAGACAAGGTGACACCATATCTCCGAAGCTCTATAATGCCACATTGGAAAATGTCTTTCAATCACTGAACTGGGAAAACAAAGGGATACAGATTAATGGAGATTATCTAACCCACCTTCGTTTTGCTGATGACGTAGTCATTTTTGCAACTACCCCATCAGAGCTGCAGAGTATGATCCAGGAACTTGCTGACAAGAGTAAAAAAGTTTGATTAAAAATGAACTTTCAGAAGACAAAAGTGATGTTCAATGCTTTTTCAAGAAATGAAGATTTATCGATTGATGGAGAAAAGCTGGAGATAACAGACAAGTACGTTTATCTTGGACAGCAGATATCAAGTGAGGGTCACATTGATGAAGAAATTAATCGGCGTACAAAACTTGTCTGGAGAGCTTTTGGAAGAAACAGCATAATTTTCAAGAGCAATATGCCATTATGTCTTAAAAGAAAAGTGTTTGATCAATGCATCCTTCCAGTGCTTACGTATGGTGCAGAGACGTGGACCTTAACTAAAAGAGGCATACAAAGACTGCAGACAACTCAAAGTGGCATGGAGAGTGTATGCTTGGTGTAACCAGGAGAGATAAGAAGAGGAACTCGTGGATCCGAAAAATGACAAGAGTGAACGACATCATGATCAGAATTAAATCCCTGAAATGGCGATGGGCTGGACGTACTGCCAGAAGGACAAACCATCGATAGACAGCCGAAATTTTAGATTGGATTCCAAGGGACAGGAAAAGACCCAGAAGAAGACCACATGGGAGATGGGTGGATGAAATTCGAAAATATGCAGGGGTGACATGGAGGAGACTGGCACAAGACAGACCATTGTGGAGGTAACTTGGGGCGACCTTCGTCCAGCAGAGAATTGATATATCATCATCATCATCATTGTCAACCATTATCAATTCCCTGCTGGACGAAGGTCGCCCCAAGTTACCTCCACAATGGTCTGTCTTGTGCCAGTCTCCTCCATGTCACCCCTGCATACTTTCGAATTTCATCCACCCATCTCCCATGTGGTCTTCTGGGTCTTTTCCTGTCCCTTGGAATCCAATCTAAAATTTCGGCTGTCCATCGATGATCTGTCCTTCTGGCAGTATGTCCAGCCCATTGCCATTTCAGGGATTTAACTCTGATCATGATGTCGTCCACTCTTGTCATTTTTCGGATCCACGTGTTCTTCTTCTTATCTCTCCTGGTTACACCAAGCATGCACTCTCCATGCCTCTTTGAGTTGTCTGCAGTCTTTGTATGCCTCTTATAGTTAAGGTCCACGTCTCTGCAACATACGTAAGCACTGGAAGGATGCATTGATCAAACACTTTTCTTTTAAGACATAATGGCATATTGCTCTTGAAAATTATGCTGTTTCTTCCAAAAGCTCTCCAGGCAAGTTTTGTACGCCGATTAATTTCTTCATCAATGTGACCCTCACTTGATATCTGCTGTCCAAGATAAACGTACGTGTCTGTTATCTCCAGCTTTTCTCCATCAATCGATAAATCTTCATTTCTTGTAAAAGCATTGAACATCACTTTTGTCTTCTGAAAGTTCATTTTTAATCCCACTTCTTTACTCTTGTCAGCAAGTTCCTGGATCATACTCTGCAGCTCTGATGGGCTAGTTGCAAAAATGACTACGTCATCAGCAAAACGAAGGTGGGTTAGATAATCTCCATTAATCTTTATCCCCATGTTTTCCCAGCTCAGTGACTGAAAAACACCCTCCAATGTGGCATTAAAGAGCTTCGGAGATATGGTGTCACCTTGTCTCACTCCCTTTCCAATTTTTATGTGTGTTGTATTTTCAAACAGCCTAATCTTTGCACTTGCATTTTCATAGATGTTATTAATAATATTAATGTATGCATCTTCAATACCGCAGGTTTTCAGAGCCATTGTAACTGCTGATGGTTTCACCGAATCAAAGGCGTTTTCATAATCGATAAAAGCCATGCACAATGGAAGTTCATATTCCCTCGCTCTTTCAATTAGTTCTCTCAGCACATGGATATGATCTATTGTGCTGTATCCACTCCTGAATCCAGCTTGTTCTCTCGGTTGAGCCATGTCCAGTGTTACCTTCAAGCGGTGTGAAAGAACTTTAGTGAAGATTTTCTAAACTACTGATAGGAGGCTGATAGGTCTGTAGTTTCCGAGATCCTCAATGTCACCTTTCTTATGTAGCAGGATCATTATAGCGTTGTTCCAATCCTCAGGAATCTTTCCTTCATTAAGGCATCGAGTGAAAATTTGGGCGAGTACTGTTTCGATTTCTCCACTTGCTTCTTGTATGATGTCTACAGTAATTCCATCTTCTCCTGGAGCTTTTCCTCGCTTCATGTTCTTGACTGCATGTGCAACTTCTGCTGGAAGGACTGGAGGAACTCTGGTACTGGTATCGTTCATGATGTCTGGAGTGCATGTATCATCCCTTTCATATAATTTGGAGTAGAAATCTTTCACTCTTGTCAAAATTTCGCCTCTATTTCTTGTTACAGAACCATCTTCTTTTCTCAGTGCCATAATCTGTTTTCTTCCCTTACTGAGATGTCCCTTTGCTATCTTTAGGCTTTGGTTGTTTTCAATTGCTTTCCTCACTAGTTCACAGTTGAATTTTCTTACGTCTTCAGTGATACTTTTTCGTACTGTCTTGCATAGCTCTATATATTCCACTTTGGAAGTCACATCTTCTTTAGTTGTCCTCATCTCTCTTCTTTTTTGCATCAACATTTTCGTTTTTCCTGATAATTTATTTACATGCAACTTGTTCTTAGACCCAGCTAATTTTGTTGCTGTTTCCATAAGAACTTTGGTTACTTTTCTGTTAACTCAGAGATGTCCACTTCTTCCGATGTTAGGCGTTCTAAAGCAGAGAACCTGTTCTTCAGTTCCAACTTGAAGGTATGATGATGATATATATATATATATATATATATATATATATATATATACTTAAGAGCAAAACTCTCTCTGTTTAATAGTAACAGATGAAGAGCATGGGTCGGGCCATGAAGGTTAATGGATGCAAGCGAAATTGTTAACTAGTGCTAGGTCATGCTACTCTACGGAGGACATGACTTATATATATATTTTTTAAACTATTTTAGGTGGGAATGTTACTTGCATCTATGGCCTTGCAGAAACCCATTTCCAACTAGGTCTTTGTGGAAGTGAGAAAATGCAGAGTTTTTGCTGGTCCTTGATAAAGCCAAGGCTCAGTATTCTCGACACCTTCTACATTCAGTTGTTTTATTTTCTTTTTTTTCTTTTCTCCTTTTACTCACGCAGGTAGATACATAACCTTTTCTATGTTGTACTAGGTGTGAGTCAAAATTATATATGTATTTTTTTGCTTAGGTATCTTTATAGTATATATATATATATATATATATATAAATTAATTTGCAAAAGTAAAAGAAAAACAAATCGCAAAATTAGAACAAAAACATAGCTAGTACAATGAGAAGCGCCAAAGGCAGCTATACTCATGTAGTAGCATATATATAGAGTGAATTGTAGAAAATAAGAACTGCAAAGATTAAATTCCATGAAGAATACTGAATTAAACTCAAAATGAAAATTCAAAATTGAAAACCCAAAAAGTGAACAAACAGGTTGTCGTCATCAGGAGAGCATCAACCTGCGGGTGTGGCCTTTCTAGTACCAACAAGCGACAAGGATAACCAAAAATGTCGGTTGGTCATGCTCCCTATACCATCAGAGTAAAACATGTCAAATTGCACATTGACACGTATTACTAATCTAGGACCTTACAATATTAAGTAAGTCTGGCTATATAAAGTACCACTTGGTGGGTCCCTAGTGGTTGAAGACTTCTATTTACATACACAGTTTTGCATCTCGTCATTTTACATATTCTTTTGGCTTGCTAGGATGTTATGCAACCGCGACCACTTTAACGTTAGCATATATATTTGGGTTCTTGTGGGTCGTTGGTCCAGTTCAGTTTAAACTTCATTCATTGCGTTGACCGGTTTGGTCCGGCGGTAAGCCTTTTTTATCATTTTTTCAGTGTTTATAAACTTGTTTTTTGATTTTCAATGTCTGTTTTGGCGTTTGGTCTGGTGTCCTAGGGAGCATGACCAACCGACATATTTGGTTCTCCTTGTCGTTTTTTGGTACTAGAAAGGCCACTTCCGCAGGTTGATGCTCTCGTGATGACGGCAACATGTTTGTTCATTTTTTGATTTTCAATTTTGAATTTTCGTTTTGACTTTAATTCAGTATTCTTTATGGAATTTAATTTTTGCAATTCTTATTTTCTACAATTCACTCTGTGTGTGTGTCTCTCTCTCTGTATATATATATTACAGAAATCTGACGTCTATTTGATATGTATCAATTTAAAACTTCATTAAAACTTCTGCTTCAATTAAAAACTTCGCCCCATTCCAGGGCGGGCAACATCCTCTATATATTAATATTTTTTTATATAGATATTAATATTTTTATATAATATATATATTAATTTTTTATTAATACTTCATTTCTCTATTTGACTTGTTTCAATTAAAAACTTCATTAAATCTTCTGCTTCAATTAAAAACTTCGACCCGTTCTAGGACGGGCAACATCCTCTATATATTAATATTTTTTTATATAGATATTAATATTTTTTTATATAGATATTAATATTTTTATATAATATATATATTAATTTTTTATTAAAACTTTATTTCTCTATTTGACTTGTTTCAATTAAAAACTTCATTAAAACTTCTGCTTAAATTAAAAACTTCACCCCGTTCTAGGACGGGCAATATCATCTACATATTAATATTTCTTTAAAGCTTAAAACCAACCGTCCTATAGGTTACTATTTTATATTTGAAGGGTTCGGGGGTAAACCATGGTAACCAACATTTTTGTGAAAAAAATTAGAAGCGTATGAAAAATAACTGCGGTGGTAATCTGAGCATTTTATAGTATTTATTGCACATTTATGTCAACATATGGAACCATGTGTGTTCGCTTGCACGATTATCGCCTGTGTCTCGTCACCCCTTTGATGCATCAGATGTTATCGTCAACAGAATCGCCGATTGCACTTTTTTCGAGTGTCGTACACCACACGGTAAATTCTCGCTAGGTTTGGGCATGAAAATCCCAGGAGCATAGCCGTTTGCGAGATGATCGAACCAGCGCGCTTGGCGCCAACAATCATACCACGTTCAAAGTCTCCCAGATTGTCCGTTTTACCCAGTACGACAGCCATTCGAACCTAAGTGATGCTTAAAGAGCTGATTTGCCTCATTTATACCGTATATACCGCGCTCACGTAAGGTCTTACGCGTTGGAATGAGCCATTTATGTGACGAAGGTAGGTGTACCCGATAAACTGGCATCTCATTGTATGTTGAAAGTCTTGAAAAGGTTTTGATGGAGTTAAAAAGGAAATTTTTTGTACCGCGTTGTAAAAACAGAGATATCGAGACATATGGGATTTTGTATTTACGACACGTAGGGGGAAAAACGTCTTCAAAATCAATCGATAATATGTGGTAAACCTTGATTATGCTTAACCCTACGGAAAAGGTTCTCGAGTTGGACTGTGGGTAACAATTCCATATCTTTACTGGCTGTGGGATAGGCAGTCGGACAAAAACAATAACATACACATGCCTTTCTTGTAAATTTACGGATGTATTCCAAAAGATGTGTGACAAAAAGAAGTTTCTTGCATTAGCATAATGAATTTCCTCGTATGTTTCGTTGTTTCGAAATCATTGATTACGTCCTCACAGAGCGCGTGTTGCGTCACGGTTTGTGGTGAGCAGGGCGAGAACGGTCAATCGGTGATCCATCATCGTGTTGCGAAGGTAATTTTTTTATTTTTATTTTCTCCGGTGTTCAGAAAGACTGCTACTCTGAACACTTTGTCGCTGGGGCGGAGACGATGATGCGAACAGCAATGTCGATATTAGTGAGGTAAAGTTCCTGTAAATCTCTCTTCCGAAGAATCGCCCACAGCTCTGTCATGTATGTAACATCTTCCTTCAGAAAAGCTTTCAAGTGGTTGCGTCTGATGGATGCATTTTTTGATGGACCAATTTTTCCAAATCATATGTATATGCGGAAGAAAGACTTTTCAGCTGATTTTCTGCCATCTTCTGCCCGTGCCAACAACTGGATATTTTGAAAAAAAAGTCAAAATGGCTGCGTAGTTCTTCATTACTGGCATACGTTCTAACTCCGCGAGCAAATGACTAGACAAGACTTTAAATATGCTGAATCCCTATTTTTGTTTTTGATTAACAAATGACATACAGGCCATTTCTTTTTTAGCACGTCTTTTGCGTAAAAAGGTCGTGCTTATGTTATCACTTTGGCCGTCCGTCTGAATGTGGACACTATATCTCTGCAGCTATTAATTCGATTTGAAAAATTATTTTCGTATCGGGACGCTTGAAATGTGAGAATGATCCTTGCATTTTAGTTTTTTTTCGATGCACAACTTTGCTTCTAGAGGGCGTAAACGCAGATGATATCGAATTCAAAATACGTTTTATTCCATATATTTGCATCTAAATATTTCATTCATAAACTTCCTTTTGCCTTTGATGCCATTTATATCGAAGGCTACTTTAGGTACGGTCTCTTTTTCAAGTAATGCATAGATTTTTCGCTAGAGAGCGTAAATGTTTATCCGATTTTTCCCGATATCTCTGCTTCTAAAAATCCAATTTTAAAATTTCTTCCAGCATTGAATACAGATTTATATGGGAAACGTTCTCCACATAATTTATAATTTTTGGTACCCAACATTTTGCCCACCAGGGGGCGTAAGTGTTTATTTCTGCTTCTGATGTATTTGCAGCAAAACCTAAGCTTCTGAAAACTGGACTGAAAAAATTATTTCATGAGCCGATACCGCACACTTCGGAAAATCTTTTCATACTTTCTTCTTAAAATAATCCATAGCTTTTTCTCCAGATGGTGTAGATGTATATATGCATATCATATTTTTGTCGATATCTACAATTCTAAGAGCCCAATTTGTAAAATTCTTTCTTTGTCGGGGAGAGTAAATAATATTGCTCCGTAAGACACCAGCCAGAGGCGTAACAGGTATTTTTGCGTCCGGGGCAAATCACAAAATACTGCGCCCCACCACCTATCTTTCGATCTTATAAATAACTAATTTAATAGTGTATATAATTCTATATATATAGCAATGGGCTGGACATACTGCCAGAAGAACAGACCATCGATGGACAGCTGAAATTTTAGATTGGATTCCAAGGGACAGGAAAAGACCTAGAAGAAGACCACATGGAAGATGGGTGGATGAAATTCGAAAGTGTGCGGGAGTGACATGGAGGAGACTGGCACAAGACAGACCGTTGTGGAGGAAACTTGGGGAGACCTTCGTCCAGCAGTGGATTAATAATGGTTGACAATGATGATGATGATGATGATGATGATAAGGGGATAAAGATTAATTGAGATTATTTAACTCACCTTTGTTTTGCTGATGACGTAATCATTTTCGCAATTACCTCTTAGAGCAAGATCCAGGAACTTGCTGACAAGGGTAAAAGAAGTGGGATTTAAAATGAACTTTCAGAAGACAAAACTGGTGTACAGTATTTTTACAAGAAATGAAGATTTTGTGATTCATGGGGAAAAGCTGGAGATCCCCGATACCTATATTTACCTTGGACAGCAGATATCGAGCAAAGGTCACATTGATATAGAAATTAATCGACGTATAAAATTTGGTTGGAGAGCTTTTGGAAGAAACAGTATAATTTTCTAGAGAAATTATGTCTTAAAAGAAAAGTTTTTAATCAACGCATCTTTCCAGTTCTTACATATGCAGCTTAGATATGGACCGTAACTGAAAAAGACATACAAAGGCTGTAGACATCTGAAAAAGCATGGAGAGATGCATACTTGGTGTAACCAGGAAAGATAAGAAGAGGAATAAGGAAAATGACCAGAGTGGAAGATATCATGATCAGAGTAAAACCCCTGAAATGGCAATGGGCTGGACATGCTGCCAGAAGAACGGACCACCGATGAACAACCGAAAATTTAGACTGGATACCAAGGGACAGAAAAAGTCCCAGAAGAAGACAACATGGGAGATGGATGAATGAAATTCGATAACAGGCTGAAGTAACATGGATTAGGGTGGCTCAAGGCAGACTTTATCGGTAGACCATATTGCTGTCTTAAGCACGAAGAACAAGACATAACCCATACGAAGTAAATTTTTCGTGCTGAAGGATACTAAGAACACATTTGCCGTCTTTACACGATTTTAAAAAATTACGGTTAAAATGATATATACATTAGAACATGAGCACTTTCAAGTCCACTGTGGACCCGTCATCAGATGGTGTGGTTGCATTATGCCCTGGGTGGTATATATTATATAGGATAGTATGCACACTGACGCAACATTATGTTTTGTCATGCGCATGCCCACTACACAATCATGTCGTTTCATTAGAGCAGCCGGTATTGTCTCCTTTCGCTGTAATAGTTACAAAGTAGTTTCCATGGCAACGGTATAATGATAGGGATCGTCGTTACAGCATTCTGCACTATGTTTATGTATCAAAAGGCTTTCTAACAGGAGGATAGATGAACAGGTAGTCGGCGTATGTAACAAAGTAACATCGTCCCAGATAGGTTGGTGTTTACTCTTCAGGCATAGTCTTGAAAGGGCGGTGGAGGTAGAGCATGCCCTAACATTATATCTATGTTCAGAGACACGTAAATTAATATTGCGACGGGTCGAATCTATGTATATCTGGTCGGTTACATCAGCATTCATAGCTTTTAGTGGAATTGCGTACACATCGAATTTGGAACCATGGGGAATCTGATCCCTGTCATTTTTTAATATGGGCGAGAATGTTGCACGTTTTTATGCCAAAATCAAAATTAAATGGACGACATGCGGTTTTTAGGGTATTTGTGACAGCAGGGATGTATGGTAGTTTGCCGACGTATGAAGTGCTTGGTCTCGTTCTTGGTAATGTTGAGTATGATGCATTAAAGACACGGCGCATTATGTAATTAACTGTGGTAGATGGATAATTATATAATGCTGCAATATCCATAAGTTTCGCAACTTCTAGGTCTCTTTGATCAGTTGAGGATGAATGTGTAACTGCTCGGTGAAACATAAAGTGAAGGGCTGAGAGTTTTTGCCTGAGTGGGTGGTAGGAGTTATAAGGAATCATAGATATTGTTGCAGTTGGTTTTCTGTAAACAGAGTGAGTTACTTCGTTCGTATTAGGGTTTCTTTCCAACAAGATGTCCAGATAGGGTAATGTATAATTGGTCTCGAATTCTGTAGAAAATTTTATTTTATGGAACTGTATTTTGTAGACAACAAGCTGGTGAACTCGGTAAGGCTTTCAAGGGTGGACTGCCAAAACAAAAGCACATCATCCACGTATCTCAGGTATAAAATAGGTTTCACATGAAAGTTTGCGAGGACTTCGTTTTCCAGGTCTTGTAACAACAACTCAGATAGAACAGCTGAGAGGGTGACCCCATAGGGGCCCCTTCCCGTTGACGGTAAATAGTTTCATTAAATCGAAAAAATGTTCTGTTGTACACTAGTCTTAAGGCATTAACAATGCCTTGAATTTCATTATGAGTATAAGTTCCGTGGGCTGACAACATTTCTTCGATGATACGGTGGACAGCAGGTACAGGTACATTAGGGTATAGCGAAGTGATATCGAGTGAGACCATTATAAACTGCGAGCTAGTTGGTGTAACAGAATGTATTTTATTTAACGCCTGAGAGGAACTGGACACCGAGAATATGGATGAAGTTGTTAATGGAACTAGACATTTTGCCAATGCTCCCTCGAGGGGCCTAGTTGGACTTGCATAGGCCGAAACGAGGGGGCGTACGGGATTACCTGTTTTATGGGTTTGTAGTTTTCCAAATAATTCGGGAACACGGGGTCCAGGTGGTGGGTGCATAGCTTTAGTGATATTTGTAGGAAGTAGACCTGAAGATTTTAACCTGGAGAGGGCCGAAACGCTAGCATTAGTGGGATCGCGGGTGCAGATGGTATGTGGAATGTTTGCAATTGCCTGGTTCATTTTATCAATGTAATCAGTTCTGTTCATTATAATAACTTGGGAGGTCTTGTCCGCACTGATTATGGAGATATCGGGGTTTTGACGCAGCTGTCTAAGTTGGTTCAATTCATATTTGAGTTTCTTATGCGCAGGATTATTACTAGATTGGTTATGAATAGTCTTGATGGTTCTAGCAACTTGATGTCTAGCGGAGTCTTGAATAGTATAAGGGAGCGCTTTAACAATTTGTTCAATCTGTGGAATAAGCTGAATATCATTGACAACATGGATAGGGTAGGCGTACTTAAGTCCTCTATCGAGCCCACTTTGCTGAACTGGGTGCAGTTGGATATCACTGAGGTTGATGTAGGATGTTGAGTTCAGGCACTGCAGATTAGGTAGTGTTCCACGTTTCACAACTCTATTGTCAACTTCCTGTGCGACCAGTTGTCGGAGCTTTTAATATGTGTTTCCAGTGTTTTAGCGTCCTCAGATAGGCTAATGGCATTGGTAATTGTCAGGATTCTCTCCAGGACAACAGGTTGTGTCCATTTAGCTAAGTTCAAGTGGGCATCATATGTTCGTCGTTGTAAATAGTCCAAATATCCTCTTTTTTGCCGAATAGTACTGGCGAGTCTTTTTGTTTCGGCCGTACGAAGGATAGCCGCATCACGGGGGAGATTGGCTTTTGCCGAAGTATTAGGAACTTTGGCATGATCCTCAGATCCCGACAATTAAGTAGGAAATCCAAATGCGTCTTCTGAAGAGTCAATGTGTGCTTCCATTTTTTATACACTCTCACCAGGTTGTCCATAATGCAAGAATAAAATGATAGGAAAAGATGCTACATACCAAAAAGCGGCTAGGTACCATAGGAAGTCAATTTTTCGTGCTGAAGGATATTAAGAACACATTTGCCGTCTTTACACGATTTAAAAAAAAATTACGGTTAAAATGATATATACATTAGAACATGAACACTTTCAAGTCCACTGTGGACCTGTCATCAGATGGTGTGTTTGCAACCACACCACAGTGGACTTGAAAGTGCTCATGTTCTAATGTATATATCTTAAAACCCATAAAACAGGTAATCCCGTACGCCCCCTCGTTTCGGCCTATGCAATTCCAACTAGGCCCCTCGAGGGAGCATTGGCAAAATGTCTAGTTCCATTAACAACTTCATCCATATTCTCGGTGTCCAGTTCCTCTCAGGCGTTAAATAAAATACATTCTGTTACACCAACTAGCTCGCAGTTTATAATGGTCTCACTCGATATCACTTCGCTATACCCTAATGTACCTGTACCTGCTGTCCACCGTATCATCGAAGAAATGTTGTCAGCCCACGGAACTTATACTCATAATGAAATTCAAGGCATTGTTAATGCCTTAAGACTAGTGTACAACAGAACATTTTTTCGATTTAATGAAACTATTTACCGTCAACGGGAAGGGGCCCCTATGGGGTCACCCCTCTCAGCTGTTCTATCTGAGTTGTTGTTACAAGACCTGGAAAACGAAGTCCTCGCAAACTTTCATGTGAAACCTATTTTATACCTGAGATACGTGGATGATGTGCTTTTGTTTTGGCAGTCCACCCTTGAAAGCCTTACCGAGTTCACCAGCTTGTTGTCTACAAAATACAGTTCCATAAAATAAAATTTTCTACAGAATTCGAGACCAATTATACATTACCCTATCTGGACATCTTGTTGGAAAGAAACCCTAATACGAACGAAGTAACTCACTCTGTTTACAGAAAACCAACTGCAACAATATCTATGATTCCTTATAACTCCTACCACCCACTCAGGCAAAAACTCTCAGCCCTTCACTTTATGTTTCACCGAGCAGTTACACATTCATCCTCAACTGATCAAAGAGACCTAGAAGTTGCGAAACTTATGGATATTGCAGCATTATATAATTATCCATCTACCACAGTTAATTACACAATGCGCCGTGTCTTTAATGCATCATACTCAACATTACCAAGAACGAGACCAAGCACTTCATACGTCGGCAAACTACCATACATCCCTGCTGTCACAAATACCCTAAAAACCGCATGTCGTCCATTTAATTTTGATTTTGGCATAAAAACGTGCAACATTCTCGCCCATATTAAAAAATGACAGGGATCAGATTCCCCATGGTTCCAAATTCGATGTGTACGCAATTCCACTAAAAGCTATGAATGCTGATGTAACCGACCAGATATACATAGGTTCGACCCGTCGCAATATTAATTTACGTGTCTCTGAACATAGATATAATGTTAGGGCATGCTCTACCTCCACCGCCCTTTCAAGACTATGCCTGAAGGGTAAACACCAACCTATCTGGGACGATGTTACTTTGTTACATACGCCGACTACCTGTTCATCTATCCTCCTGTTAGAAAGCCTTTTGATACATAAACATAGGGCAGAATGCTGTAACGACGAACCCCCTATCATTATACCGTTGCCATGGAAACTACTTTGTAACTATTACAGCGAAAGGAGACAATACCGGCTGCTCTAATGAAACGACATGATTGTGTAGTGGGCATGCGCATGACAAAACATAATGTTGCGTCAGTGTGCATACTATCCTATATAATATATACCACCCAGGGCATAATGCAACCACACCATCTGATGACGGGTCCACAGTGGACTTGAAAGTGCTCATGTTCTAATGTATATATCATTTTAACCGTAATTTTTTAAAATCGTGTAAAGACGGCAAATGTGTTCTTAAATATAAGACATAACCCATTTCAACACGAAATAAACCAGATCAAATCATCGCAAGCTGTGAAAATATCTTTACTTGCGAAAATTAAAACTTGTTTAAAAGGTTTAAAATGATTAAAACAATGTGCGAGATCTTTCGGGTCTGTCTTTTACAGACCCATCCTCAGGCACAACAAGAAAACTCACACGGGGCACGCTGGCTTATATACGCACCTCTGTGCATCAGCAAAATACAGCGCATGCGCCGTACTACAAAGTCGGGTATGCTTTTGTATATTTTGTACATATTTTCATTTGTTACTTTCTGTGTAAAGCATACCTGACCTTGTAGTACGGCGCATGCGTTGCACCTTGCTGATGCTCAGAGGTGCGTATATAAGCCAGCGTGCCACGTGTGAGTTTTCTTGTTGTTCTTGAGGATGGGTCTGTAAAAGACAGACCCGAAAGATCTCGCACATTGTTTTAATCATTTTAACCTTTTAAACAAGTTTTAATTTTCGTTAGTAAAGATATTTTCCCAGCTTGCGATGATTTGATTTGGTTAATTTCGTGTTGAAATGGGTTGTTCTTCGTGCTTAAGACAGCAATATGGTCTACCGGTAAATCTTAATTTGCACGACAAAAACTTCCACTCATCGTCAAGACAGACACTTGTAGAGGAAATTTGGAGAGACTTTCATCTAGCAGTGGATTGATAATGGTTGACAATGATGATGAGATTACTATATATTCAAAATTAAAGTCACACTCCTATGTTATTTCTATGAGGAGGCACAATCATATTGAGTTTTGTAAGGATTTTCGCAGCTTCTTCGGACTTCGGACAATGGATACTACATCAAACGGACCGAATAATGCATCTGGAAGTCTTTGCTGGCCGTCGCAGTAATGATCAAACAGCCCCAAAAGGATCTTGAAGAATGTGAACGAAATTCTTCTCATGTAACATTGATGCAACCTCTCCTTTATATTTCAAAGTGAACAACTAATATCTCGTGAACGTTTTGTGAAAGAAGTGGGAATTTTAATTTGCCAAAGTTACTGAAACTGGCGAAGCACACTGTAAGCAATTTTTGTGAACGGACAAATGACAAAGTATGGCGCGAAAAAAAAAAAAAACTACCAGGACCTTGTGCCAAAGTTTATATTCCAGTGTTAATCAGAATGTAAGCAGGGATTTTTGCGCCCTTAATAGAGCAGCGCCCAGGACAGCCGCCCCCCGCTTGCCCTACTCTAGTTACACCTCTGATACCAGCGTCTGCTGCCCTTGAAGAATCAATATACCTCGTGCGACCGTAAAATTAACCTTATATGTGAAGCTGTCTCAGCACGATGTAAAGCACTTCCGTCTAATACACGCAGGCCGGAGATGTATAAGATATTTATTTAAAATCTAAAACCAGTATGCACAGATAAAAGCCACTTTAAAAACAGGTAAGATCTTTCAAGTCTTCACAAGACTCATTATCAAGCCAAAGTGCAGCCCAAGGTGCAGTGAACATGACCATATATGTACAATCAAGCGACCGTCGTGCATTTATAACTACACTGCTGGCCACCCAAAATGCGACACCAAGAAGGACACGAGATAGCAAAGCCAGATTTACTGGACACATAACAACAGATACAAAGATGAAACGATTGAGCTTACAGGCCCGTGCGACTTGCGGAACACGCAGACATCAATAGTTCGTGTGGCCCCCATGGCTGGCAATAACGGCCGCTACACGCCGCGGTATCGAACGAAAGAGGCTTTGGATGTGGGCTTGGGGTATGTCGGTCCAGGCTGCTTCCACACGTTGCCACCGGTCATCACGGGTGGTGCTTGCCGGGCCACTCGTTTGCCGATCAGCGACCAGACGTGTTCGATGGGCGACATATCGGGAGAACAGGTGAGCCACGGCAGCAGTTACACCTGGTGGGCCGTGAAGAATTGTTGCACGATGCGTGCCACGTGCGGGCGCTCATTGTCCTGCTGAAACATGGCCGCTGGCAGGTCCTGCAGGTAAGGGAGGACTACAGGCTCCAAAACGTCGGAGATGTAGCGGTGGCTGTTGAGTGTACCGGCGATGCGTACCAGAGGGGTGCGTGTGTGATATCCAATAGCGCCCCAAACCATAACGCCAGGCGACGGACCGGTATGGCGATGAATAATGCAGGCGTCATACAGTCTCTCGCCGCGGTGCCGCCACACGCGGATCCGACCATCGTGATGTTGCATGCAGAAGCGAGATTCGTCGGAGAAGACAATGTCGTGCCATTCCGTAGTCCAGGTGCGGTGTTCAATGGCTCACTGCCGCCGCACTCGCCGGTGGCGTAACGTCAATGGTAATCGGAGCAATGAGCGCCGTGCGACAAGTCCCCGTTCCTGCAGACGACGTCGAACGGTACGTGCTGACACAGGTTGTGGCGCAACACACCCTTATTCCTGCGCTAACGTTCGTGATGTGGCGGTGCGAGCCGTCAATGCCCGCCGCACAACATGCAGGTCCTCTCGTTCGGTGGTGTGCCACGAACGAGAGGACATCCCACACGGGCGCCGATATCTCGGTACCATAAACCGCTGTCGCGATAAACCACTATTAGTCCTCTGTCGAACTCCGAAACGTGCTGGAATGACTACCGTATTCTGCAACGAAGCACCAGGAAGCTTCCCACGCACAGGTCCGGCAGCGCAACACACTTCCACTACTTACATCCCGCCTTCTGTACACCCTTCTTATAGTGCTTCTCGGTGGCGTGCCGAGCGCACATGATTTGCATATGCCCTGCAGTGCTAATCGTTTGCATGTCCTCTCGCGGGCGATGCATGCTGCGAATTTCAGGCCAATCGGATGCTTCCTTCTTGGTGTTGAATTTTGGGTGGCCAGCAGGGTATATCAACACCTAGGTGTACATGTACTGTAAACATAGAAATGAACTTTCCCTAAACATTATCTAAAAGATCCCGCGATTTTAATGTCTAACGTCAGGACATTAAAATCACCGGATATTTAGATAAAGTGTCGGAAAAGTTCATTTCTATGTTTTTAGTACATGTACACCTATGTGTTACTATAGTTATAGATGCATGACGGTCGCTTGCTTGTGCATACATGGTCTTGTTCACTGCACATTGGGCTGCACTTTGGCTTGATAATGAGCCTTGTGAAAACTTGAAAGATCTTGCCTGTTTTTAAAGTTGCTTTTATTTGTACATACTGGTTTTAGATGTAAATAAATATTCTATACTTCTGGGGCTTGCATGTATTTGATGGAAGTGTTCTAAATCGTTCTGATACAGCTTCACATATAAGGTTAAGTCTGCTTTACTTATTTGTTTAACTAGAAAAATGGTTAATGCACACAATTGACGTGGATTAGGAACATCAAACAAAAGTCATCGCTCTTTCCACGTTTATAAGTGAATCACGGAAGAATTCTCATCTGCCGCCACCGGGAATCGAACCCAGGGTCTTCCAGTTACGCGCCGGACATGCTACCACTGCACAACAGCGGCCTCGAATTCTCCAGACTCACATACGACTAACTGCCAAACCACTTGGCAGAGATTGTGCGGGGCTCCAAGAAGCAACCTGACTAGTGGTTTGGCAGTTAGTCATATGTGAGTCTGGAGAATTCGAGGCCGCTGTGGTGCAGTGGTAGCATGTCCGGAGCGTAACTGGAAGACCCTGGGTTCGATTCCCGTTGCGGCCGATGATAATTTTTTCGTAAACGTGGAAAGAGCGATGACTTGTGTTTAATGTAGAAAAATGGTGATTGAGGGTGACATTTGCTGATTAAAGGCCGTCTAAATTCAAAGAACAAGTGGGGATAGAAAATCCTTCTCACCCTAGACAGACGGTTTTGGGCGGTCGTTGTTGTTTGGATGTAAGGGCGTTTCAAGCGTTATGGTCGTTAAAGCGTTAAACACGTGCACTGTGAGTACAAATCAGAAAGAAATATGAGAGTAAACTAGAATTGTGCACGAGTATTCGATTTTTTTAGTGTATGCGATTTATCTTTGCATTCTTGTAAGCAGGGATCGACTGATCAAAAAATCTAATATTACATTCTAAGAACAAAGAAATCGCAAAGCTCTTCTGCTGGCATAACATGCTCAAAAACGACACTAAATGACAATAAAAAATGCAATGTTGTCACCAGCAGAAAGAAACAAAAAATATTACGATACATACGAGATTCAGCTTTCATTTGCATATTCCAAAATGTTCATAATAATAAAGTAATCTATCAAATACAAAAGGAAAAAAATGATGGGAAAAGCTTTTTAATATACGCTTGCAAATGCATTTCGAAGGCATGTCGCAAAAACCGAATGCCAAGGTAGAACCGTATCTTATCGATACTTAATTCACCACCGCCGGTTAATTACGAGGAAGGAAAGCCATTTTTCCTGTTTCGAGACGCCATTACGAAGAAACACGAAGGCGTTATCGCTGATCTCATGTTTACACAGTATTTATGGTACTTGAACATTAACGCCGTTCTAGAGTCGTCCGCAAACTCTGCAGATAAACGGCTTTTGAGTCGAAGAACCGCAACAAAAGTTAGGTTGAACGTGCTGTTGTTGTAGCACTCAAGAGAGCTCTGCCATTGTTTGATCGTTTCGGCTTTGCTTTGGCAAACATATCCTGTTTTGTCTTGAAACCGACACACAGGATTTCCTCTACGTCTTTGCTCCAGCCTCCGCAATTTTATTCAATAAAAAAAAACACGAATCAAAGGAAAATTATCAGAATGCAGCCTATGAAACGTTTCCTCAAATGGGATGGATCGATAACTGTTCACTGCTTCTATAAGTCTTTAATTATTTTTTTATTCCTATAGTGAGTGAGCTCTTTGAAAGAAAGAAAACATAATGATATGCATCGTGAAAAAGGTAATGTTTTAACACAGTAAAGTAACCCCACTCAGCAGTACAGCATTTTCAGCATTTCATGTAATGTACACTTCTATGTGAAAATTAGAATATGTGCAGTGATACTGTTTACATATATACATACATGCACAGTGCGTCAAAGAATGTTTAAGACTGGCGCTAGATTTCAGCCTACGGTGACGCCACCAGTGTAATCGCGAATGCGTTATAAACCGTGACCATGTGCTTGCTTTCTGCCAAAAGTACTGCGCAATTGTTAAAGTAACTGAAACGAAACGGGCGTTCATTAGAGAAGTAAAATTTTTTTCATGTTGAATTATTAAGATGAAACAAAGGGTTGTTATTAAATTTAACGCAAAACTTAGTAACAGTGGCTCGGAAACGTACCAAATGAGGAAACAAGTTTACGGTGAGTTTTGTTTAAGTAGATAAAATGTTTTCCTGTGGCATAAACATTTTTTGGATGGAAGAGAGACGCTAGAAGATGATAAGCATACCGGAAGACCAAGTTCATCTAGGACACCTGAGATTATTGAAAAAGTGCGTGATTTCGTGACAAACAATCGATGTGCGTCACTAAGAATGATGGAAGAGTCTTTAAACATCAACAAAGAAACGATTCGAACCATCCTGCATGAAGATTTGGGCAAAACAAAAGTCTGTGCTAAATTTGTTCCACACACGTTAACCAATGAACAAAAATCAAGGTGAAGAGCACATTGCAGAGACATCATTTCAGCCGCTTAAAATCATCCAAACTTCTTAAAATCGATTGTTACTGATGATGAAACATGGTGTTTTCAGTATGATCCTAAATCAAAGCGACAAAGTGCGGAATGGAAGTCAAAAAACTCGCCACAAGCCAAAAAAACAAGAAAAGTTCCATCGAAAATCAAAACAATGCTCATTACATTTTTCGATAGTAAGGGAATCCACAAAGAATTTGTTCCAAGTGGACAAACAATTACTGGTGAGTTTTATTTAAATGTTTTGAGGCGTTTGATGGGCAAAATTCGTTGCATTCGTCCAGAATATCGGGATGAAAACAGTTGGTGTTTATTGCACGATAATGCACCCAGTCACACCTCACTTCTTGTTCGTAGATTTTTGGCGAAAAATAACGTCTGTGTGTTGAATCATCCACCGTATTCGCCTGATTTAGCACCCTGCGACTTTTCTTTGTTCCCAAAACTTAAAAGGACGTTAAAAGGGTGTTATTTGGATGATATTTCGACCATACAAACAGCTTCGACGTGTACTTTGGAGGCAATTCCGCAAAGTGAACTGGAACAGGCATTCGAATCATTATTAAATCGCTGTAACAAGTGTATTGAAGCCGGAGGGACTTACTTTGAATAACAAACCAAAACAAATGATAATTTCTTGTTTCTATTTCATTTTACAGACCCAGTCTTAAAAATTCTTTGACGCACTGTGTATCATTAAGCTGTTTTCTGAAATTCAGAGGTTACCTCCTCAAAGAAAGACCATATGCCAAGTACACATTTAACTGATAGAACTAGAATTTACTTACTGTTGGTGCATCTAATGTCTTCATTTACAATGATCTCTGCACATCACTCAAGTTTTATTAACATCCATCACACGCCGCACACAAGATCTTTTGTACTTCATACTCATAATCTTTTTCTCAAGCAGACATTCCTGAATCTGGTTCTCCCATGATTTCCTTGGCCTTCCTTTAACTTTCTTTCCTGCAGCTCGGACTGAAAAATTCTGCTAGTCAGCATCTCATCACTCATTCTTTCAACATGGCCAAACCACCGAAGTATATTAGTCTCCACCTTACTAACAACATTTTGCCTCACATTACGCATCTGCAACACATCTTCATTCCTCACATGATCAACGAGTGTCTTACCACAACCCCCCTGTAAGTGACGCATCTCCCCAGCACACAAACGACCCCTATGTGCTTTCTGCAGTACCTAGGTTTCACTGCCATACATCAGAGTAGGAACAATTATACTGTACTTTCATACACAGCCTTTCGGGTTTCTTGAGAACCTATGATTCCTGTGAAATCCTCCTAAGGCAGCTATGACTTTCAATGAAGAATTCAGTCCCTTACTAATTTCTCCATCTAATTTGTTCTCTCTGTCAAACATACTTCCTAAATATGCAAACTCATTCACCTGGTCAATCTCTGTGTCATTAAGGCTCACTTTGCATTCAGTACGAACAGCTCTTCGCTCAAAAAGCCTAACTTTGGCTTTTTCCCTTATTTAGTACTCTCTTTGAACTTCATACAGACTTTGTACATCCGGGACAACATACTGTGCAACTCACTTTTTTTGCTCTCTACCAACAGGACTGTGCCATCAGCATAGAGCATTCTGCAGCCACGCATATTACCAAGACATGAATCCATAAATATATTAAACACCTAGGGTGACACTACACAACTTTGCTTGACTCCTGCACCAATAGAAAACCATTTCGATAAAATACCACTCACTCGTACACATGCTCTACTGCCAGCGTACATGGCTTTCACACGATTTAAGTAGATTCCCAGTAATACCATATTTATTCAGTACTTTCGACAGAAGAATCCTATTTACTTTGTGATAATCTTTCTCTAAATCTATGAAGGCCGCAAACACTTTTTTACCAAAAGGCAGATACTTTTCAATCGTCATGCGTAAAGCGAAAAATTTTATTTCTGCAGCCCTTACGGGGCATAATACCACTCTATACATCCCACACTTTCTCTCGTACTTTATCAATAATGACCTTCCAAACACTTTTCCTGGGACACTCAGCAAACAGACAACACCCCATAGTTTTGCATTCAGTCTCATCACCTTTGCCCTTGTACAAGGGTAAAACGACAGCGTCCCTCCAATCCTGACGGACCATGCCTAACTCCCAACATAACTGGCAAATTTCAGTTAAGCAGTCAATCACAGGGTCACCACCATATTTCAGCATCTCAGCAGATGTGCCATTTACTCCCGGAGCCTTACCATTCTGAAGAGATTTTAGCTTTACATACCTCTTCTCTTGAGATCCCACCAGTGCTTCCATCTCTCATCGTGACATCATCCACCTCCGCCTCAGAATCATTCCGACTTCCATGACCCAATAAATCGCAGAAGTGCTCACCCCATCTTTCACTTAGCTCATTGAGCTCCTGTATCATTTCTCCGACCCTATTGTTTACACAGTTTAGAATGTTATTTCCTCTCATTTTCCTATATCTTATGTACTTCCAGAATGTTTTTCTGTCTTTCCAAAAAGCCAAAGTGTGCTTTTCCTTCTTATCCTTCCTATCTTTTGCCTTACTCTGACGAACCAGCTTTGCTGCCTTGCGCTTCTTACAGCGGTATTCATCCTCAGAAACTCTGCCTTGCAACATCCCCAAATATGCTTCCTTCGGTCTCTTTACTGCTTCTTTAACTTCACTGTTATATTCATTGCTAAGATTATTTGTATGGCACAAAAAACAAAAAAAAAAAAAAAAAAAAAGCTAGCAAAACATTTCACTGCAACACACAAAATGCTTCACTGCAAGACCACAAATGTCGTTGAAACAACGCTTTCTCAGAGAAATCACTTTGCTGCAATGGTTTTTTGCATTGAATTGAAGTAATTCATTGGTTGACATTCTAGAGATTCAAAACATGTCAAAGGATTTAATTTTGATGCGAAAAGTATAAAATAAAACTAATTATGAATCAAATTTCATGCATAATGTAAAGAAGACTAAAATACATTCTTATGAGAATTATTTCAGAATTACTGGGAATGTACCGAAATGAATGTATTTCCAAGCAATTATTTACAATCGAACTTCAAAATTTCATCAGTAAAATGATGATGCTGATTTAATCGTGTGTGTGTGTGTGTGTGTGCGTGCGTGCGTGTGTGTGTGTGTGTGTGTGTGTGTGTGTGCGTGCGTGTGAGAGAGAGAGAGAGAGAGAGAGAGAGAGAGACAAGTTTACTTACATTTTTGTTATTCGCCACATATTTCGGAAGTATCTTATCTTATCTTATCTATAAAAACTTATCTTGTATATGAAAACTTATCTTCAATGAAAATCGCCTTATGAAACTTCTTAATCTGCCACATAACTCTTTTTGTACCGAAAATATAAGTTGTTATGGTTAGGACAAAACTCTTCAAAATTTCGCAGTTCTGAGCTCTGTGTGATGTATTAGAAAATCCCATTTTCTAATCACTAATTCTATCATCTTACCTAATTGAAAATCTGTCTTGATCTCTTGTTCACAATTTTTTCATTTCAGTAATATTTAAAAGAAAATAGCCTACCCTTCTCTCACCATGTCCAAACCACTTACGGTTTCTCAGAACGTGACTGAAAAATAATTTTACGTTCTCCAGTTTTGTTCGAAGCCCATCTAACGTATAGCTCTAAATTAACTTTCCTTTCTTAAGTTTCTGTTCTTACGTAAATTATGTTGCTTCGTCGTATTTTTTCGAACGGCTCATCAGATCTTCAAAATGTTTTACATCCCTTGGTAACATCTGGAAGTAAGTCAGAGTAAATAAAATAACACACTTTGTGTAAAGAAAGAGGCGTGTGCAATCCACTTTTTTAGTCAGTTAGGAAGGATGGAATTGAGCAGTTTTATGGGGAGGGAGAGAGGGAGTAGCATTTTATAAGAGAAATGTGTCGTTCCCCTAGCTAAACGCTAAACAGAGATCCTTTCAGGGCTTACGATCTTCTAACTCTTGGAGAAAAACTCTAAAGAAACAATGATGGGACGGGTTGGCGAAGGGGAGTGAATGAGTTTCCTTATACACTGACGGAAAAAAAATCCCAACACCAAGAAGGGGTTATGTTAGATAAACGACAGTTGGTAGGATGTGAGAGTACATCTGTAAGATGACGTCTATGCAACTTTCGCGCTCGGCGCATACGTGTGGCGCTAGTAGCGCCCCTCGGATCATACAAAGCAGGTTTGCTGTAAATACGCGCTGTAACGTTCGTGAGCGTTAGTTATCGTTGAGATTCGACGTAGTGTGTTGATGTTAGTCAAGAATGCCTTTATAAGAAGACGAAGAAGCCATTATCAACAGCTCACAGAGTTTGAACGAGGTCGTGTAACAGGGCTACGAGAAGGTGGATTTCCGTTCCGCAATATTGCAGAACGACTTCGCAGGAATGTAGCCACTGTGCATGATTGTTGGCAGCGGTGGTCAAGGGAAGGTAATGCCTCAAAAAGACCGGGTTCCGACCGGCCACGTGGCACTACTGAGAGGGAAGACCGCCGTGTACGGCGTATGGCCGTGGCGCATCGTAATGCATCTGCGGCAGCAATTCGAGCTGCAGTTGCCACCACAGTGACACAACGAACTGTTACAAATCGGTTACTTGAAGGACAGCTCCGAGCCAGACGCCCTGTAGCGTGCATTCCACTTACTCCAAACCACTGCCGTTTGCGACGTCAGTGGTGTCAAGCTAGAGCTCATGGGAGGACGGAGTGCAGATCTGTTGTGTTTTCTGATGAAAGCCGGTTCTGCCTGGGTGCCAGTGATGCCCGTGTGTTTGTTAGAAGGAGGCCAGGTGAGCGCCTGCAACCAACCTGTCTGCGGCCGAGGCACACTGGACCTTCACCTGGAGTTATGGTCTGGGGAGCAATTTCCTATGACAGCAGGAAAACTCTCGTGGTTATCCCACGCACCCAGACGGCACAGTTGTACGTCGGTCTGGTGATTCAACCTGTTGTGCTGCCATTCATGAACAGCATTCCAGGGGTGTTTTGCAAAAGGATAACGCTCGCCCGCATACCGCTGTTGTAACCCAACATGCTCTACAGAGTATCGACATGTTGCCGTGGCCTGCTAGATCACCAGATCTTTCACCAATGGAGCACGTATGGGACATCATTGGACGATAACTCCAGCGTCACCCCCAACCAGCATTAACCGTCCCTGTATTGACCGACCACGTGCAACAGGCATGGAACTCCATCCCACAAACTGACATCCAGCACCTGTACGACACAATGCATGAACGTTTTCGTGCTTGCATTCAACATTCTGGCGGTTACACCGGTTATTAATGTACGAGCAATTCACATTTAAAATGGCTCTTCTCGCGCTTACATTAAGCTGTGATCTTGAAACCTTAATCGATTAAATATGTTACCTATACAAATGTATTGCCGCCATTTCATTCCTCCACAACTATTTTTTCGTGGTGTTGGGTTTTTTTTCCCGTCAGTGTAGTATTGATTCCCTGTGGTGCTTAGAAGCCTCTCGTTATATAGTCTTTGTGGGAGAGAGTGAAGTGTTTAGTGGAAGAAGAACATCCCGAAAAGGCCACTTCTCCATGTGTTTCTTTACTAATTTCCAGTCGTGATTTATTTCCTTGCTTGACCGTATTCGGTTAAAACTTAAAATACAATATCTGTCACCCTCCCTTCTCTCATGGAATGCCATCTTACCAAACCATGGGATATATCGAACGTTCAAAGTCTGTTTACCCTCCTGCAAATACATTTAACAGAACAGAGACTTAAGCTTCTAAGCACCGTAGCGAATCAACACTAAAGGAACCCCATTCACTTCATATCTCCACCCCGTCTCATCATTGTTTCTTTAGTGGTTGCTTCAAGAGTTGCAGGATCGTTGCTTAGCTAGGGTAACGACATGTTTCTCCTTTATAATGCGAATCTCCTATAAAACTAGTCAGTTTCATTCTCCTGAACTGGCAGGAAATAATGAACGGACTATATAGGCATACAGGGTTACAAGGGAAGTCCGTGATCAGGCCAATATTTCACAAACTATGGCAGTTAGCGATTTACTTCTTGTGCAGTTGTATAGGAAACCTGTTATGGCGCACATAATGACACCACAAAGGATCCTATCGCTCCCTTTTGGGGGGTTGAGGGGGCTATCGTGCCCCCCTTTGCTGATAGGTCAAAAAAATCAATTACAAACTTGTTAAGCGAGGCAAATATAGTACATAAATGTTTTTGTCCCATAACAAAAGATGGAAAGGGGCTCTCCAAATGCGAAAAAAGCGGAAAGCTGCCTGAGACGCTGTGCGAAGCATATTTGCTTGGATTTCAAATGTGTTTTCAGCTTTGTCGTCTGAATACAAAAATGATATGTGTTGTCGGAATGCCAACACTTCGTGAACCAGTGACGGGAAGTCGAAAGCTTTGCCACGTACGCAAGTCAATTAGATGTGCATAGAGTTTTCCTATTGGATGAGTGTTTTGCCACTTTATGCTATTTCTCCTTGTCTCAGTGTATTTCTTACTGTATTGGACATCAAAGTCTGATACTAAATACGTCAAGGAACTGCGTTTTATTTCAGAACAAGAACTGCTGATAAGGTTTGTAGGAAAACTTTTCTTTTGTGCTTTCATTTACTTAGAACTTACCAGTTTAGATAAGTTCTAAGTAATAAGTTCTTGTCTAAATACTCTGTCGTTGCTTCCGGATGGTGTGATTTTCTTGGGGCCACATTCCCGGTCCCCTTCCATCTTTTGTTATGGGACAAAAACATTTGTCTACTATTTTTGCCTCACTGAACAAGTTTATGATTGACTTTTTGCCTTATCTGCAAAAGGGGGCGCGATAGTCCCCTCAACACCCCCAAAATGTGAGCGAGAGGATCCCTCGTGGTGTTATTGTGTGCGCCATAGTGGGTTTCCTGTGCAACTGCACAAGAAGTAAATCGCTAACTGCCATAGTGCGTGAGATATTGGCTTGATCAAGGATTTTCCTTGTAACCCTGTATAAGACAAAGTACTGCTCCAAGCAAGCCGCTTCTATCTTTGGTATTCCTTCGTTGTTAGAAACGATGATGAGTTGTAGAACGAATGAATTGTAAAGAGCTACCTCGGGATACTTGTACGTTGTTGACAACGTTTACAGGTGGATTTATTATGCCTACGAAACTAGTCATAAGTAAGTCGCCAAGTAAAGAAGAATCAAATAAGCAGAGGCGTAACTAGGGATTCTTGCGCCCTGGGCAAACCGCAATATTTTGCTCCCGAATTTCTCTCTCTCTCTCTGTCTCTCTCTCTCTCCCTCTGTCTCTGTCTCTCTTTCTGTCTCTGTCTCTCTGTCTCTGTCTCTCTCTCTCTGTCTCTCTCTCTGTCTCTCTCTCTCTCTCTCTCTGTCTCTCTCTCTGTCTCTGTCTCTGTCTCTCTCTCTCTGTCTCTCTCTCTCTCTCTCTGTCTCTCTCTCTGTCTATCTCTCTCTCTCTCTCTCTCTCGCTCACTCACTCACTCACTCACACACACACACACACACACACACACGAAAAGAACTCTAGCATTGAAAATGTAAGTAAGGAGAAGCCGCATATAAGAATTTTCAAGAAAAATAGCTTTAAATTAAAGACAACAAAAAGCAGATACAATTTGAAAAATATAACCGTACTACAAAGACTTTCTAGCGAAACTAGGCGTTAAATTGCATTTCTAAGTTCTAATGAAAGTAGGTGTAAAAAATACACAATCAAAATGTGACTGTTTTTTATAGCTTTTCGCAACTCCTTCGGAGTTCGAACCTTCGGACCCACATCAAGCAAACCGAATTTAGCTGACAGTCGTGGCATTCAGCCACAATAAAGACTTAATAGCCTCCAGAAAATCTTCAGAAATGTGAACGACATCCTTATCTTGCAAAGCACATATAGTCTATCCAGCAAAAGAAGCACTTTAAGTTGGTTGGACTATACTTCAGTTGGTGCCCCATTGTTGTAGAAGAGGGACCATGGTTCTTCTTCAGTTGGACGGACTACACAACAACGCCTTCATTACTGAATGTGAGCAACTAACAACTCCTGAACATTTTGAGGAGGAAATTCGAATTTTAATTGTACCAAAAATTTGCGCAAAAGTTTCAGTTTCGATTCCAAACAGTGATTCTTGCGCCCTTCCCTTAAGTTGCGCCCCCCGGGAAGCCGCCCCGTCTGCCCCACCCTTGTTACGCATCTGCAAGTAAGAGTTTGATGTTTACCTGTTAGCAGTCTCTTTCGTATTCAAATGAACTTTGCCTATCAATATCTTATAGATTTATTGTGTGAGCTTTTAGTTAGTATTCAAGTGACTGTGTAACAAATTAACTACCTGCACGAAATAATTAAAGCAATATACCGACTAATTTCATTCTCTATTCCAGGTAAGAACTTTGCACAATTTTCCTGCAACATCGTGTTGTAAGTACATCACATTCTCTATTTTTCATGCTAGTTTGCAACAATCTATCTTTAAAATACATTAGATGGTATTGTGTTAATAACTAGGTCTGTAACTTTTTGCTTTCACCTATCATTCCAAAACTTAGCTATGTGAACAACATTTGGTTTTTGGCGACAGTTTCACTCTCTATTTGAATCAATAAACTGCAATTTTTGGCGACTGAAAAAAAGTCAGATGCTTCAATTTACACACTTTCCTTTTAGCTTTAATTTTTACAGTCACCTATAAACCCTCCATTAACCATATTTTGATTTTATTTAAATTTAGAGACACTCGGTTTTTTACACCAGACAAAAAATTAGTCACAGCTAACAAACAGAAATGACAGTAAGAAGTTATCGGTAGCATAGAGGCAGCCGTGATAGCATTGTTGGGAGATAAATAGCACTGATGTGGTCTACAGAATAATTTCTGTCGCGTGCAGATGGTGAAGAGCAACTTGTGTGTTGATTTTAATCTGCAATATGGATCGTAAGACAGACGTGACTGAGTGTCAAAAAAGGAGTCATCGTGCTTGGCCGTGCCCACGGACGCAAAGAGAATGAAGTCGCCCAATTTGTTGGTATGTCGAAGCGTACTGTACATAGGGTCTACAAACAGTGGTGTAGTTCGCAGTCAACTGAAAATCGGCGACTTAACTGTGGCCGGAAAACGACTCTCATAAACAGGGACCGCCGCCATGTTTCAAGCCTAGCAACTGCAAATCGGTTTCAAACAAGGCAACAATTGCTCCAAACAGTCAATTAAAGTCAACTCCAAGCAATTTCCAAAAGGATATTGCGACGAGAACTGCATGCGATGGACATCTGTAGCAGAGTACCACGGAACAGGTCTCTTTTAAGAACAAGTCGCAAATTTTCACGTAAACAATGGTCTCAGAGGCACCGAAACTTTACTGTGGAGGATTGGAAACGAGTAATTTGGTTTGATGTGTCTCGTTTTTGTTTGTAGTCCAATGATGGAAAGCCACGAGTGCATCGCAAGCCCAATGAAGCACCCCGGGAAGCCTATCTGATTGTGTCGAAGGTGTTTTTCAACCTGGAGGGAGTTCTGGGATGTTTTGGGGATGTTTTTCGTACCACGAAATGGACCCTCTGGTTGCGGTGCCTCCGCATTCTGAATGACGAAGTGTTTCTTTTTGCCCTACATCTCCAGAAGCAGCATCACATTGCCACTCCTGTCTTCCAAGACGACAATTGCTGTGTGCACAGGGATGAAACTGTGTCTGAGTGGCACGACGAACAATCAGAAACACTGTCTCACCTCGACTGGCACGCCAAATCCCCAGATTTAAATCCTATTGGACGAAGTGTTGCCCTTTGCCCTACATCTCCAGGAGCAGCATCACATTGCCACTCCTGTCTTCCAAGACGACAATTGCTGTGTGCACAGGGCTGAAACTGTGTCTGAGTGGTACGACGAACAATCAGAAATAGTGTCTCACCTCGACTGGCCCGACAAATCCCCAGATTTCAATCCTATTGAAAATCCGTGGAATCATTTGGAACAGAAGGTGAAACGCCGGAATAGCCACCCACGTACTCTAGCGGAACTTCGGGACCAATTCACACACGAGTGGCTGCAAATCGATCTTCAATACATCCAGATCCTTGAAGAATCTCTCCCACACCGGATTCACGCTGTTATCAAGGCAAATCGCACCGTCACCTGTTATTAGGTAAGTTCTGACAGGAGTGACTAATTTTTTTGTCCGCTGTGCTTATACAACTATTTCTATATGATGATTCGTTCCTTTCCTCGGAACAGGAAAGCTAAATTCTATCACGAAATTAACCTCATCCGCTTCTCTATTAATTCTATCACGAAATAGTCCTCATTTCGCCTGAATGTACTACATCGCCTGCATCTTCTAAGGCCTTTAGCATACTATCTGAAATGCAGAATTGAAAGAATACGTTAATTAAGCAAAATCTTGGGAAATTAAAAGTGTGCCCGAACAGCAAATAAAAACTGCATCATAAAATCACATCAGATTGCTTATCTTCTTTCTACCTATATGCACCACTTCTACATTTTTCAACACTTTAAGCGTCATTTCTTCAACATTCAAACTGAACGTGTTAATGAAACACACCAACAACCAGACTCTAAAAGAAGTGATTTGCGTAATATAGTAGAACCCGCTTAAAACGAGGACCTCTGGACCGATGGAAATCCTCGCTAAACTTGGGCAGCACTTAATCTGTTTCGGTGCGAAGATTCCAGTATATAATAATACACATGCGCAACAATTTGCACATACGTTTGTATTATACCACCGGGTATCTCAAAAAGATTGAAACAAGATTTTATCTCTTCGACGATTGATATCAGACATACTTTCAATTAGAATAATACTCAAAATGACGTAATGACTTACGATATGACAGTCGCACCCCTGTGGGTGGCATTTGCATAAAAAAATAGGCAGCCTTCGCAAAAAAAGGGTGTATAATTTTTTTTTAGCCTAAAAAGCAACCCTAATTAGCCTAAAAAACAACCCTCCGCTACTTGCAAACTCGCGGAGATATTCGCGATTAAATTTGTAAAAGAGCTTGTTTATGGAGCCGCATAGCTTTGTTGCACTTAAAGCGAGTAGGGGAAGAGCTCTCGCGAGTGCAAGAAATTATCACTGAAGACGTTACATTTTCTATAATTTTCATCGCGAATATCTCCGCGAGTTTTGTAAGCAGAATGAAGGGATTTGTTTTTTTTTTAGATTAATTTAAGACATTGTGCAACTTTTTTCGATTGAACGTTTTTTCTGCGAAGGCTGTGTAAAACATATTTTTTTTATTTTTATGCAAATGCCACCCATAGAGGGTGCAATTGCCATATCGTAAGTCTTTAAGTCATTCTCAGTATTTTTTTTAATTGAAACTATGTTTCTGTGAACAACCGCTGATGAGATAAAATCTTGTTTCAATCTTGTTTGAGATTTATACAAAGTATCTCTTACCAATCCTTGAAGAGATAAAAGCTTGTTTCAATCTTTTTTGAGACACCCGGTGTATCCGTATACGTCGTAACATACGGCAACATTTTTCACCATTTTCTAGCTCTATAATAATGACTACTTTGTCGTTTGCGTATAACAGGTTTTCCTTAGACGTTTTGCCACTTATAAAAGTTTAGGATTTTCTACTTTTCATTTCATTTCACCTTTTTTTCTTTATGGGATTACATTTTACCATTTTATATTTCAATATTAATTTTTTATATCATATAATATTAAGACGAAAACATATATAATATATGTACTTATGTACAGGGTAACCACAGAGCAGGAAATTGAGTAAAAGGCTGTATATACTTTATATTGACAAAATTCACCAGACACGTAGAAGAGAAACACAACATAGCATTTATTGATACACATCAGTAGAGTCTCGATCCACCTTTGGCCTTAATGCATGCACTGGCCCTTCGAGACAGGCTTTCGACAAGGTTTTGGAACACAGTGATAGGTATCCGCTTCCATTCAGTACATAATGCTGCCGCTAACTGTTGCTTAGTAGTATGCCTTGGTTCCAAACTTCTTTTGCAGGGCTCAAATTCATCCTATAGGTGCTCTATGGGATTAAGATCAGGGCTTTGTGCTGGACAGTCCACACACGATACGGAATTATTGTCAAACCACGCCGTAATATTCTTTGCTTTATGGCTCGGTGCATTATCTTGGAGCTCGTTTACGGGGCTCCAGGGCAATGACCAAGCCATAAAGTAGACGTGCTGGTGAACAGGTTTGTCCACGATAACCAATGGGCCGGAATCATACCACGAAATACACCCCCACAAGAGTACACTGCCATCTCCAAACTTGACCGTGGGAACAGTGCACTGTGGTAAATAGGGTGGCTCCGGCTGCCGCCATACCCACACACGGCCATCAGACTGATGGATCGTGTATCTGGATTCATCAGTCCATAGGATCCGTTTCCATTGATCTACGGTCCACGATAAATGTTCTTTACACCATGCTAAAGGACGAGTAGCATTCCGAGTAGAGAAGAAAGACTTATGCGCAGCCGCACGACCACGGTAACCCATGGAAACAAGTTCTCTGCGAATGGTACGTATACATACCGTGGTTCCAGCATTTTTACTCACCTGTACACTGAGGTCTTGCGCAGTACTCCCTCGATTAGCTGTAACGACTCTCCCGAGGCTTCGACGTCCTCTATCACTGATTTCCTTTGGTCTGCCGGTACGTTTTGTTGATTCAGACACGCCATGTTTATTCCACTTATTCAGTACATCCAAAACAGTTAACTTGGGTATGTTTAAGCGCCTCTCGGTTTCTCTTATGGGCAACCCACTAACATAACACCCAACAATCTTTCCTTTCTCAAAGTCAGTTCTCTCCCGCCGCGACATTTTCACTCAACCTCACAGTTCGATATGATCGCGGTCAGCTGCAGGCCTGTTTTTATACCGTTTGCAGCTGTACAGCGCATCTTAACAACGCAGCGGATCCGTTCATTTTCTTTTGATGTGGTGTCCGGTGACTATTGTCAATATAGTGTATATGCTTATGTACAGGGCAACCACAGAACATGTAGTTGAGTAAATGGCTGTATATACTGGTATATAGCCTGAGTGAATCCCAATTTCCTTTAAGGGCGTAGTCAAGCCAAACGTCCCGCACGTATAAAATTTACGCATATATGGTGTGATTAATAATTTTCTACTATTAAATTTTATATTTTAGTTTGCTAGCAAATATTATTTTACTTGTTTTCGAAAATGATTATAATTATTGATATGTGTTAGTTGACAAGGTAAACTATTCCATAACACCAATCCCTGATAATCAATAAATCTTTGTTGGGTTAAAGTGTTAGGCATTGGTAACAAAAACGCATTTCTGTTTCTAGTTCGATAGTCATGACCCACAATATTCAGCTGAATTAAATGTCGATACCTATTCTCCTTTATTCTTTTATACATAATTCCTCGTAATCTATATTGCCATAATTTCTCAAAAGCAATTTGCTTGGAACAGACGTTGTTACTGCTCATCGTTTGGGTCGTGAATTGGCGTCTAGTTCAAGACCGCTTGTGGTTAAGTTTTTGAGAATGTCGCAGCGAGACATCGTATTAAAAAATAAGCGTCTACTCAAGGGATCTGGGACTGTGATTACTGAAAGTTTAACATTTCCCAGACATTTGTTCTGCAATAAACTGAGGGCTGGAGGATTCCGATTTTGGACCCAGTGCGGAAAAATATTTCTGCTTAATGAAGCTGGCCAAACTAGGATCTTCAGGACTGTGACGGATATTTCGAATTTTGCTGATGACGGTATTAAATAGAAGGTGTGTGAACTATTAACGTTCATATTGTGTATTTATTACCCCCTTGTTCTGTTTATACATTCCTGTTGTTTGTGTGTATTATTTGTGTGACAGCAATGTAAGTGTTTGTATAATACTTTTTCATTTCTTTCTTCATAACTTAAATATACAATTGTCTTGCTAAATGTAAGTGGTATTTTCTATATAAGTAATTTCGTGTGTTGCCTTCAGCGTATTGCATTGCGATTGTGTGGCCTGGAGCTCGTTTATGTTTTCTGGTACAGCATTTAATGAATAGCGCGACATACCGCTTTGGAGCGTTACATTATGTTCCAATTGCTTCTTCGTGATTTATCACTCTTGATATTGGATTCATTCTTTCCCAGCCTACTAGTTTGTTTGTCGGGTAGTTACTAACACGTTAACTGCTCGTTGGAAGTGTTAGGTTTACATTTTAGCGTTCTGCGAATATGGGATTTAGTGTTCGCTCGATATTTGTCACACTTTTATGGTTTCCTTTGATTATTATTTGAATACATGGCTGCATTACTTACAGTATGCGGCACTTCATATCATCATCATCATCATTGTCAACCATTATCAATCCACTGCTGGACGAAGGTCTCCCCAAGTTTCCTCCACAACGGTCTGTCTTGTGCCAGTCTCCTCCATGTCACCCCTGCATACTTTCGAATTTCATCCACCCATCTCCCATGTGGTTCTCTTCTGGGTCTTTTCCTGTCCCTTGGAATCCAATCTAAAATTTCGGCTGTCCATCGATGATCTGTCCTTCTGGCAGTATGTCCAGCCCATTGCCATTTCAGGGATTTAACTCTGATCATGATGTCTTCCACTCTTGTCATTTTTCGGATCCACGAGTTCCTCTTCTTATCTCTCCTGGTTACACCAAGCATGCACCTCTCCATGCTACTTTGAGTTGTCTGCAGCCTTTGTATGTCTCTTTTAGTTAAGGTCCACGTCTCTGCACCATACGTAAGCACTGGAAGGATGCATTGATCAAACACTTTTCTTTTAAGACATAATGGCATATTGCTCTTGAAAATTATGCTGTTTCTTCCAAAAGCTCTCCAGGCAAGTTTTGTACGACGATAAATTTCTTCATCAATGTGACCCTCACTTGATATCTGCTGTCCAAGATAAACGTACGTGTCTGTTATCTCCAGCTTTTCTCCATCAATCGATAAATCTTCATTTCTTGTAAAAGCATTGAACATCACTTTTGTCTTCTGAAAGTTCATTTTTAATCCCACTTCTTTACTCTTGTCAGCAAGTTCCTGGATCATACTCTGCAGCTCTGATGTGCTAGTTGCAAAAATGACTACGTCATCAGCAAAACGAAGGTGGGTTAGATAATCTCCATTAATCTTTATCCCCTTGTTTTCCCAGCTCAGCGACTGAAAAACACCCTCCAATGTGGCATTAAAGAGCTTCGGAGATATGGTGTCACCTTGTCTTACTCCCTTTCCAATTTTTACGTGTGTTGTATTTTCAAACAGCCTAATCTTTGCACTTGCATTTTCATAGATGTTATTAATAATATTAATGTATGCATCTTCAATACCGCAGGTTTTCAGAGCCATTGTAACTGCTGATGGTTTCACCGAATCAAGGCTTTTTCATAAATTAGTATTTATATACGTAATTCTAGCTATACTGTATCATGATGATTTTTTTACTATAATGATACTTGGGTTCTGGTACTGTAACGTACCAGGAGATGTGACGTACCTGCCAGAAGGACGCACACGACATAAAGGCAGATAGGAATCAGAATAAAATGACCGCGTAGCTCAATTGGTAGAGTGACTTATTCCGGCATGAGGGAATCCGGGTTCGAATCCTGGCGTGGACAGAATTGACGGAGAAATTTACTTCGTTATAATGGCGCCCGAACTATCCGGATGACCCGACCGTTCAAAATCTCGCAATGGTGTGATGTTTTCCACACCGCGAGATAGGAATAATCAGAGAATCCCTTATCCAGCGCTTCGAAAAAAAAAAAAAAAAAAAAAAAAAGATAAGGGGGAGATGATGTAACGTACCAGGAGATGTGACGTACCTGCCAGAAGGACGCACACGACATAAAGACAGATAGGAATCAGAATAAAACGTTCGCGTAGCTCAATTGGTAGAGTGACTTATTTCGGAATGAGGGGATCCGGGATCGAATCCTGGCGTGGACAGAAATGACGGAGAAATTTACTTCGTTATAATGGCTCCCGAACTATCCGGATGACCCGACCGTTCAAAATCTCGCAATGGTGTGATGCTATTTCCGCACCGCGAGATAGGAAAAATAAGAGAATCCCTTCTCCAGCGCTTCGAAAAAAAAAACAAAAAAATTAAATTAAGGGGGAGATGATGTAACGTACCAGGAGATGTGACGTACCTGCCAGCAGGACGCACACGACATAAAGGCAGATAGTAGTCAGAACAAACGTCCGCGTAGCTCAATTGGTAGAGTAATTTATTCCAGAATGAGGGGACCGGGTTCGAATCCTGGCGTGGATAAAAATGACGGAGAAATTTACTTCGTTATAGTACATCATTCTTTAGATTACATGACCTAATGCTTTGTGTGGTTCTGGCGTACGTTAGATCTGCTCGGGTTTCTGCTTTGGGTACTTCACTTAATTATTGATCTCACTCCTTCGTGGGGTGAGATCAATAATCAAGTGAAGTACCACGCTTTCTGGTGTGTGTTTTGAGTTCTGGTGTTACTACTTCGTGTTTTTTTACCTAGGACATTGTTTATATGCATTCGTGGCTATTAGGAATTTCTGCCTGGTATTTGCTTGGAACTTAGTTATTCTCTTTTTTTTTTTTTTTTTTTGAAATATTAGGATTAACTTTTATATTTCTATGCCTGTAGGGTTCAACTTTCTTCGATTTTCGGTGCATTTGTGCGGGTTCTTTTATTGTTACTTCAGAGCTTTAAACTATGTGTATTTTGTCTTGATTTTGTGGCCTGATACTCGTTTGCAGTTATTTTGGCATCGCGTTTCCTGGGCGAGGCCGGGGAGTTGGGAGCCTAGTTGACTTAATTCTTTCTGCTTTACTGTTTTCTTCAAATTACAGACACTTTGATTGTGGTAGACATTGTTACTACTCATCGCTTGCGGTTGTGAAATGATTCCTGGTTCAGTACCGATTTTGTTCAATTCCTCCGTTTGTTGCGGCGTGATTCATGTTCAGTAATGGGTCTTCACTTAGGGGATCTAAGGATGTTATTACTACGAGCTTAGTATTGGCCAGAGGGCTGTTTCTGTAACAAATTGTGGGCTGGCGGATTCCTGTTTTTAACCCAGTGCATGAGGATCTTTCTGCAATAAGAAGTTGGCCAAACTGTAATTTTCTGTATCTTAACGGATATTTTGGATTTCGCTGATGAAGGTATTAAATAGTTAGCATATGAACATTTTTTATCGTTTATTCGCTGTTTCTATGGCATTTTTTTTACTTATGGGTGTAAGTAACTTTATGATTTCTTTTTGGCTCTTTATTGTATAGCTGCTTTATTAATGCTTGCTGTATATTGTTATATTACTTATTTTGTGCGTAATGTTTGGGGTGCTGCATTACGATAGTTTGGCCTCTCACTTGCTTTGGGATTTAAGTACAGCATTGTGCATGATACGACCTTACTAATTTTGAATCATGTTTTGATTGTTAGGGTTCTAACAATTGGGGTGGGCTGGTGAGGCAGTCGACTTCTTACAGGTGAGGCTGTTGACTTTAAGAAAAAAAAAAGAAGAAGAAAAACCCAATTGGTGAGGCAATTTACTTCTTAAATAAAAAACGTAAAAAGCAATTTGCTTGTAATACACATTGTTACTGCTCATCGTTTGGGTGTGAAGTGGTTTCAGGTTTAAGTTCACTTGTTAGTTAGTTCTTACGAATGTCGCAATGCGATTTCATATTCAAACATAAGCGTCTACCCAAAGGTTCTGAGACTATGATTACTGAAAGTTTAACATTGCCTAGAAAGTTGTTTAGTAATAAATTGAGGGCTGGTGGATTCTTGTTTCGGACCCAGTACAAAAAAATTTATTGGCTTAATGAGGCTGGGCAGACTGGGATTTTCAGGACTTTGACGAATACTTCAAATTTTGCTAATGACGGTATTAAATAGTAGGTACTTGAAAAATTAACATTCATATTGTGTTTTTGTTGTCCCCTTGGCCTATTTTAACATTTTTATTGTTTTTGTATATTATTTGTCTGACAACAATGTAAGTTGTATGTATAATAAATACTTTTTCATCTATTTTTTGGCTACTTGAATATACTTGCTATTGTAAGTGGTACTTTCTATATGAGTAATTTCGTGTGTTATATTTGGCATATTGCATAGCGATTGTGTGGCATGTCACTCGCTTGTGTTTGTTGGTGCAGCATTTAGTGAATAACATGACAAACCGCTTTTGGAGTGTTATAATATGCTATAACTGTTGGGGTTACTGTTTAGTGAATTCTCTTTCTGGATTTGGATTTCATTCTTTCACTGCCTATTGGCTTGTTTATTGGGTAGTTATTTGCACTTTTAACTGCTCGTTTGAGGTAATGGGATTACATTTTATGGTTCTGCGAACGTGGGATGTAGTGTTTTCCGGATATTTGGCACACCTTCGTGGTTCGTTTGATTATTTGAATGCATACCTGTATTATTTATAGTATGTGGTACATCATATGTTAGCATTTATGATCAGAAATTTAGGTGTATTGTATCATGATGATTTTTTTATATTATAATGATGCTTGGGTTCTTGTACGTCATTCTTTTGAGAACATAACCTAATGCTTTCTGTGGTTTGGTATATGTTAGAATGTTCGGGTTTCTGCTCTGAGTATTTCACCTGTATATATTTTGTCATGATTTCGTGGCCTGAAACTCGTTTGGGGTACAAATATAGCATTCTGCAGTTAACTGGGCATCGCGCCCTCTGGGCGAAGCCAGAGAGGGGGTCCTGGTTGACTTGATTCTTTCTGGTTTTTTTTATCTCTTTTCTTTAAAAATAGACACTTTTGTAACAATAAAAGGATGACTTCGCACAATACGTTAAATGAAATGAGAAACTCACCGTCTATGTACGATATTTAATAAAATACGAAAGATATTTACAGTTAAATCACCCCACTAGCACTTTCGGGGTAACATTTACCCCATCATCACGTGGAACAGATGCAATGTAGTACTCCTTTATATAGTTGTGCAACAATGCATTATGGGTATAAGTAATCAAACGTCGCATGGGTCGTGACCGTTGCCGTTATAACAGCGTAAAGAGTATAATTTCATTAGCTCTTAGTTTAACATATCAGTACAAGGATTCGTTACAAATACAAAGTTATGATCAATTTTATATATTGTTGCATTTGTTCCCTAAAACGTATGAAGCTTTAGGGGACAAATGCTGTAATGACTACTTGCCTGTGGATATATCAAGAATTTGGAAAGATCGTATGACTAACCTGAACTTTAAATTATAGTAATATATATTTACAATTCCAACAATATATAAAATTGATCATAACTTTGTATTTTTAACGAATCCTTGTACTGATATGTTAAACTAATAACTGGTGAAATTATACTCTTTACGCTGTTATAATGGCAACGGTCACGACCCATGCGACGTTTGATTACCTATACCCATAATGCATTGTTGCACAACTATATAAAGGAGTACTACATTGCCACTGTTCCACCTGATGATGGGGTAAATGTTACCCCGAACGTGCTAGTGGGGTATTTTAACTGTAAATATCTTTCGTATTTTATTAAATATCGTACATAGACGGTGAGTTTCTCATTTCATTTAATAGACACTTTGTTGGTAATATACACTGTTACTTCTCATCACTTCGGTTGTGAAATTATTTCTGGTTCGGGACCAATTTTTGTTCAGTTTCTACGTGTGTTGCGGCGTGATTCATATTCCAAATATATTTGTTCACCCAAAGGAACTAGGATTGTTATTGCTAAGTGTTTGGCATTGGCAAAGTAGATTCTTCTGTGACAAATTGTGTGTTGGTGAATTCCGATATTGAACCGAGTATACATGAGGATCTTTTTGCTGAAAAGGTTGGTCAGACTAAAATTTTCTGGACATTAACGGATATTTGGGATTTCGCTGATAAAAGTATTAAATAGTTGGCATATGGACAATTAAGTTTGATATTGTTTATTTATATTTCTATGGCATATTTTCTTAATTATTCTTCATATGTGTGCGAATCAGTTAAGGGCAATGTAATTTTTGGTATAATTCTTCTTGATTTCTTTTGATTCTTTTTTATACAGATGCTTTATTAATGTATTCCGTACATTTCAACATTACTTCTTCTATGCGTAAACTTGGGCGTACTGTATTATGTTTGTATGGCCTCTTATTCGCCAGAGGTTCTAGTACAGCGTTTTGCGCATGATATGACCTACCGCTTTTTGAATCAATAGATCATCTATTAATTGTTAGGGTTCCTTCTTTATAGTTTCTTGTTTTGGATATTGGTGCATGTTTGTCGGGTAGTTATTTGGACTACCACTGCTTGTTTGAAACCTTAGGGTTACATTTTGGGGATGTAAATAGTTTTCTGGTTTCTTTTGATTACTTATACATACAGAGCTGCATTTCTTAGGGTAAGCGATATTGTGTATTCCGTAACTTCAAAGCGGAAATTTTGTCTACGTTGTCATGATTTTGTGATCTGATATTCGTTTGTAGTTTTTATCTTTCAGCACCTTGAAGACAACTATGCCTCGTGCATTCTTAGGACTAGGTGCTTGTGAGTTTCAAATGTTAGGGTTATGACGCTCTAAACTGTGATGCTCTGTTGCTTTGTGTAGTGTCTTTCATACACACGTTTTACCTAATTTTATTGACTATGTCACTCTGAACACGATCGGTGTCATTGTTTGGCTCTTCATCGGTGCTGGTTATTGCATTTGTTTTGGTTACTGCTAGTCTTCTTAGAGAAGTGCTGAGGTTTGTTATTCGTGAATGACAGGTTATTAGTTTTTTAGTTTTTGTTTTTATGGTGAAATTACATTAATTTACTTGCATTTCACGCTTTGTAAAGTTTCGATATTTTCATATTTTTATGTTAAGGCAGTGCGGTGGTTGGCGCTGATAGGGACTCAATGGATCAGGATTGAAAACTGCGTTTTTTTGGGAGGGGTTCGTCTACGGCTGGTGGCACATCGCAAACTGGTAATGACATGGTGTGATGGTATGTCATCACTGATGACTGCTGCTCCGGCGGTGCTTTGATAGTCGCATAACATAGTTCTGGGATTGATATGTCATTGAATCAACATGTGGATTATTTTTTTTTATTTCTGCTGGGACTTCATTTGCATTATAATATCCTTCGTTGCTATTGCTAGTACATTTTACTACCTGATGATTAACCTAGTTCATTTCAATTTGTTTTATCCCATTGATGTGATATCCCCGGTGTTTATATCGATTTGTGATTCCTACTAATTCTACATTTTTTCCCCTACTTGTTCATTTTTTTCTCTACTAGTAATTGAATGCAGTGTGAATATTACTCATTACAAAATTTCAACCACCTATTAACGACTTATTCACTCAACAGCCTAAAATTAATCCATATCAATGCTAGATCACTAATTAACAAAATTAACTTATTGGAATCACTAATTCAACTAACAAATTTAAATCTTGATATAATTTGTATCTCTGAGACTTGGTTTCCTTCACATTGTTACTCATTGCAAATTAATAACTACAAAAGTTTCCACTTAAACAGTACTTACTCAACTGGTGGACGGGGTTGCAATTTTTGTAAAAGATATTTATAATGATTTTTCAATTATTCCAAATTTCACAGTATCGAATCAAAATGCCGAAATTCTAACTATTCATAACCAATTTTATATAATTATTGTTTGCTATAGGCCACCCAACTCAGACCTTACAGCTTTCCTATCATTACTTACTGAATTACTTAAATACTCTAACCTTTCAAAGAAAAAAAAACGTTTCTTATGGGGGATATGAATGTCGATTTATTACAAAACATTAATCACTCTTTTCAACTTTTACAATCACTTAATGCTTCTTGACACCAAAACATGATTTCAGTCCCGGCTCGTATAACCACCAACTCACAGACATTGATTGATCTCTCTATCACAAATGTATCAACTGAGACTACCATTTCAGGGGCTTTACAGTATGATTTTAGTGATCACCTCCCTATATTTACAATTTACCTTCTTAAACAACAAACTACTACACCTGAAGACTGCTCCACGTTTAGACAAATTAACAATACAAATGCGGAAAGTTTTAAAATACAATTAAAAAACATTAACTGGAGCACTATTTTGGTTGATGGTTCTGCAAACAAAAATTATGAGTCGTTCATCACAACTATTACACAACTTTATAATCAATCTTTTCCAAAAATTCTAAAACAAAATAAACTGAAATTTTTTTTTCGTAAGCCATGGATTACCAATAATCTATTAAAAAGAATAAACAAAAAAAAATAACCTCCTTTCGAAATTCATAAAAAGTAAACTACCACAGGACTTCAAAAATTTTAAAACATTCGTGATACACTAAACAGCGATATTCAGTACACTAAGCGTTACTACTATCACGGCATTTTTTTCATATAACTCTTCAAAACTAACATGAAAACATTTAAACTTGCTAATGGGTAAAAATACACATTTAACGGCTCCTCAATACTTAACAGATTATAATAACTTTCAGCTTACAGACAAACAATATATTACAAATGGATTAAATGAACATTTGACCTTATTTCTACAAACACTAAAAAATAATCTAACTATCCCAAATATTCCATTCACTAACTACATAGGGAGCACACACAGGTCTAATAATTTTTATCTTACTGAAATTACCGAAACAGAACTACTAGAAGAATTTAACAACATACATTCCAGGTCTGGCCCTGAATATGATGATCTTCGACCATTCATTATTAAAAATATCGCTAATCTTATTCTTGATCTTCTATTGCTTATATTTAATGATATATTCCAATCTGGTGAATTTTCTGATCTACTCAAAATCACAAAAATAATCCCAAAATACAAATCTGGATCAATAAACGATGCAAATAACTATCGCCCTATAGCCAATTTATCAATTTTTGCTAAAATTTTGGAGAGATTGATTCATAATAGACTAATCTCGTACATTCATAATCTAAAAATCATCCATCCAAATCAACATGGTTTTCAATCTGGAAAGTCAACAGAATCAGCCTTATTATACCTACAACAAACAGTCCAACGTAATTTTGAACTCAACTTGTATACCATCGCATTATTTTTAGACCTATCCAAAGCTTTTGATTCCATAAATCATAATATCTTACTACACAAATTACACACGATAGGAATTACAAACAATGAACATTCTCTTTTTAAAAGTTATTTATCAGATAGGCAACAATATACACAAATTAACCAACATCAATCCACTCTTCAACTCATACCAACTGGTGTTCCATAGGATTCAGTTTTGGGACCTGTAATTTCAGTATATACATTAACGATATCTTTATTTCAATAAGTGATATAGACCTACTCATCTATGCAGACGACATAACCATCCTCACCTCATTTAATTTAACGACTGACACTACTAGTATTATTAATACTCAACTTAATAACATCTCAGATTGGCTAAATTCCAATGAATTAATAAATACTACCAAAACAAAATCTTTAATTTTCTCAAAACAAAATATTTCACAACCTCCTTCTATCACATTATCTATTAATGGTACAAACATAGAAGAGGTTAACTCCTTACTTTATTTGGGAATTACCTTACATAGGGACCTTAGATGGAACCAACATGTGGACTCTCTTCTTCTCAAACTGTCTAAAAATATTGGAGTTATCAGCTTGGTATTTACAAACCTTACATATAACACAATAATTCATTTATATTATACCATGTTTCAGACTCATATTAATTATTCTACCTTATCGTTGGGACAGACAACTAAATATAACTTCGAAAAACTTCAAATTCTTCAAAACAAATATGTAAGATTAATTGACCTAAAATTTGATAGAAATACACAACTAACACTATATAATACCACAAGAGTTTTCCCAAACAAATATAACATTCTTACGATTAACCAATTATATTACTTCAATATCGGGAAAATTATGTTCAAACGCATTAAGAATAATCTGCACGCCGACATCATGCAAATTATACCCCAGATACACACACATGACACAAGCACTAAATCACACATTCATCCGAAAACGAAAACCATGAAGCAAAGTTTAAATTACATTGGCCCACACTACTGGAACTCATTACCTACGGAACTAACTTCTTTAAATAAGTTTAACCTTTTTACAAAAAAACTAAAAAAACTTTATAATGAATTGCGGCTCCTCAAATTAATGATTACAGTGGATGGGAACTATGACTAATATTACGACTTGTATCATCATCATCATCATTGTCAACCATTATCAATCCACTGCTGGACGAAGGTCTCCCCAAGTTTCCTCCACAACGGTCTGTCTTGTGCCAGTCTCCTCCATGTCACTCCCGCATATTTACGAATTTCATCCACCCATCTCCCATGTGGTCTTTTTCTGGGTCTTTTCCTGTCCCTTGGAATCCAATCTAAAATTTCGGCTGTCCATCTATGGTCTGTCCTTCTGGCAGTATGTCCAGCCCATTGCCATTTCAGGGATTTAACTCTGTATATCGTGATGTAAATTGCTTTTTCAATGGTATTATCTGCTCATATATCATTACCTTTTTTTTGTTACTATGACACTCTTGTTTGTAATTACAACTACTGACCTCAGTGTAAAACTAACCTAGGAAGCATGGGACTCTGTCTGGCCTGACTGGCCTTTCCCCCCTGCTTTCTTGCTGTGTATTGTTTCAACTGATTTTTCTGTAACACTGTTTTTTTTTTCTTTTTTTTTTATTTTTTGCTCAGCAAAATAAATGAATTGCATTGAATATCTAAAAATCCATATATATTAATCCGCACCCCCGTATTTAAATTATTTTCCCTAAAATTATTTAAAATTTTGACCATCCTGTTTTGTAATTATTTTACTTTATATAAATTAGTCTTATTAGTTTGACCCCATACTGCTAAACAATATATCAAACATGGGTAAATCAGACTGTAATACAGCATTTTTAATGTTTTAACTGTTAAATTATTTTAAATTCTCGTAATTAAACCCAATACCCATGAAATTTTATTTACATTTTTTGTATATTAATATTCCATTTTAAATTATCCTCAATTATTATTCCCAAATATTTAATATTATTAACTATTTGAAGGGTACAATTTTCCACAAAAATACATGGTGGCCCAACAGTCTGTCTATCTCCCTTTTTAAAAAGCATAATTTTAGTTTTTTCAACATTTGAACTGTAACGTACCAGGAGATGTGACGTACCTGCCAGAAGGACGCACACGACACAAAGGCAGATAGGAATCAGAATAAAACGTCCGCGTAGCTTAATTGGTAGAGCAACTTATTCCGGAATGAGTGGACCCGGGTTCGAACCCCGGCGCGGATAAAAATGACTGAGAAATTCACTTCGTTATAATGGCGCCCGAACTATCCGGATGACCCGACCGTTCAAAATCTCGCATTGGTGTGATGTTATTTCCACACCGCGAGATAGGAAAAATAAGAGAATCCTTTCTTCAGCACTTCGAAAAAGAAAAAATAAGGGGGAGATGATGTAACGTACCAGGAGATGTGACGTACCTGCCCGAAGGACGCACACGACACAAAGGCAGATAGGAATCAGAATAAAACGTCCGCGTAGCTTAATTGGTAGAGCAACTTATTCCGGAATGAGTGGACCCGGGTTCGAACCCCGGCGCGGATAAAAATGACGGAGAAATTTACTTCGTTATAGAACACAGAAAATTTTTATCTAGTCATTCCATCAATTTTTCAATAAATTTATTACATTTTATTTTGGCCTCATTTATATATGGACCTGTGATCATAACTATGACATCATCCACAAATAAAATTAAATCCTCATTAGGTTCAATGCTAAAAATGTTATTAATATAAATTAAAAACAGTATTGGTTCCAGAATAGAACCCTGCGGTACTCCTGTTTCATTAATTACCTTGTGCGATTTTGTTTTATTAATCTGTACATACTATTCCGTATTATGTAGGTAGAACTCTAATAAATTTTATTATTGATTTCCTATTCCATTAATATAGAGCTCATCCAAAAGTATCCTGTGATCAACCTTATCAAATGCCTTTCTAAGGTCTAAGAATATTGCAGTGGTTACTAATCTCTTTTTTTCTATTATTTAATATGATATTCTGGAATGTTAAAATGGCTATTTCTGTTGATTTTCCCTTTGAAACCTATACTGATTTTTATTAATAATTTGATATTTCTCAAAAAAATTACCTAATCTTGTATATAATAGTTCTTCTAAAACCTTAGAAAGAAAAGATAAATTAGAAATTGGTATGTAATTATTTATATTATTCCTAGACCCAGTCTTATGTTTTTGAATTATTTTTGTTATTTTTAATTCTTAAGGTATTTTTCCAAATTCAATAATCACATTAAATATGTGACTGAGAGGTTTAAAAATTATTTTGGAAATCCTTTTAATAACCCTTGGATGTATGTCATCTGGTCCCACAGATGTTGACTTTAAATTTCTTTTGTATGTCTCAATTTCTGCTGTTGTGAAACATTGAAATTAACACGAATTTGTTAATGTTTTTTGTTGGTAAGCAGTTTCCAATTTTCTTTTATTATTAGTTTTAATTTGATTTTTTATTTCTTTAGGAGCATTTATAAAATAGCCATTAAATTCGCTTCCTACAGATTGAACATCAAAAACCCTCTGACCATTTATACTCAACATAATTGTTTCAATTGTATTTATTCCCTTCCCAACATCTCATTTATATTTTGCTAAATAATTTCAGTCGATTGAGTATTAGATAGATTGTTATAGTACAGTTTTTTGTATTTAATTTCTTTATTAAGCAAATTTTTAAATTTTTTGAAATTTCATAGATCAGTTGGTTGTCGTCGACGTCCGCGTGAGGTTAAGCGCCATTTAAAGACGAACATAAAGCAAAAGCAGCTCCATTCTTCTCAATGCAATGCTCGGTTGGAGGGTGAAAGATACAACGGACACAATTCCAGGAATTTTTACCTCCTGCATTCTCTCAGGCCGGATCCCCATTCCGTTATTATCCTATACCTCTCTGCAATCGTCGACCAGAAATCCACTTAATGCGTGCGTGAATCACACCCAACCTCTGTTTGCCTATGAATAGAGGGCCTGATTTCAGCTAGGCATAGAGCCCTTTGAACTTGGTGATGGAGATTTTTTTCCACAACTCTCTTTTTGAGCATTTGATGTGCCATATTCCCATTGTTTTTTCTAACAACATTCTTCCACTAGCACACCAAGATTCTACTATGCTGTTGCAATTTTGTCCTGTATGCTACATTCCTCCATTTTAGAACGGTGTGCATGCAGCACGTTTCGCTGCCACGTTAAATATGGAATTCCATTAAATTTGCTACTTCGCTTGTTAAAACCGATTATTTTTATTATTTTTTTTTCCTCCCTCTCGTTAAACCCGGAGATTTGCTTAAATTTTGCTTGTTAAAAACGATCAAATTATTTTTTAATTCCCCTTTTACCCAACACAAGTTCCTGTTTTGCGCGTTAAATCAGGGATCTCGCTAAATACGGACTCGTTAGAAACGAGTTCTACTGTATGTTAAAAGATGACCACATCTTCTATTTCCACATTCATTGCGATTGGCTACATCATAGATATTTTTATTTTTTGAAACCGAAAGGAGGTAAAAGAACTGATAGTAAGCTGGAAAAAGTAATTGCATTTAGATGAGTGATGGTAGTGATCAATTTCAAGTGCATTTTCAAAAGCAGACAAGCTCTCTGCAAAAAAAGATGGTGCACGTTTTCGGATATATGTTACGGCTAATGTTATGTAAGGAAAACGGTTCTCTGGCGTGACTGGAAACAATACATTTTGTGGCTCGTTGGAAATCCCTTTGAGAGCCATAACGCGGCTGGTCAGTGTGATACTGGAACTGTTTAAGCGGAACTTATTAAAAAAAAAAAAAGGTGGAAATGGAAGAGTTTGCAGAACAGCTCAATATTACAATAGCGGAGGAAAAGAGCTGTCCTTTTTATGCCCATTTTGGGCCTCTTAACTTCTTTTATGCAAGAAGCTGATGCTGGGACGTGAAGAAATAAAGACGGTGTCATCATGGGAGCCAATGACGTCGCTGCATTTGTTGCTGAGACTGCAGGAGCATATTGTGTGCATTTCCTTGCCTCTAGGGACGAAAAGCCACCTAAGGCGAATATATTGAAAAAAAAAAAAAACAAACTACGATGTCATCACGTGTGAATAGCTTTTAGCCTGCGTAAAAACCCTTTTTGTGGTTGAAGAGTGTGGGTGCAATATTTGACTTACGAAATAAGCTGAAGATTACCACCTTTTTTTCTAGGTGAGCAGCTGCAAATATTCACACTCCAATGAATAACTAGTTCAAAACACATACATTACATGCTCATTTTATTCGGAGTATTTTTCTTATTATATAATTACGGAACGAAAAATTCACGGTATACGTAACATATGAAATAAAAGTTTTTCTTGAGCAACAATGCAGTTTAGATAATTTAAAAAAATTGATAGCACCGAAATGTAACACTAATCATGTAACAAGGAAGATGATATCGAATATCCTGTTGTAATGAGCACGTCTTTTGAATCTTTTCCGACACGAAAGAAATATTTCAAAGCAGATTTTGGAAAACCTAAATATTCAGCAAAAAAAAAAAAAAAAAAAGACAAAAGAAAAAAAAAACTGGCTTACATCTCCTAGGCAGAAACTTTGCATAATTTAAAATACGCGTTGTGAGCGAGGTTATTCATAAGGAATTGGAACAATTAAAAGAAAACGGATTTCTACAAACTATAAAATATCCATGGTTAAAGAGCATGTTATGAAAATTAACAGATCGTGCACAAAACGTTTCTTATAGAAGAAGACACTAGATGCAAAAGGGATTTTCAAACTGAACTATTAGGAGAAGATATATTGCGTACTAGCACTCACGCCCGTTCTCCGAATGTGAATCTATAAAATCATTTTCTAAACACAAAATTAAAGAAGGGAATAAACGATTTAGGGAAAGAAAAGTAATTTATGATACGTAATTGTTTTACAATTTAAAACAGGGTCGTGACATCAGTGCATACGGTTTGACGTAAAACGGAGCAGGCTTAATTTTAAATAAAAATTTAATGAAATTTTTACAGCGTTTAAACGTTTCTGGCATTGGGTCATTCCACGTGAAGACACCCATTATAAAAAAAAAACTTGTTGCACCATAGTATCATATTTTTTTAATTTTTTACATAGATACATATGGTAGTGAAACCCCATTCTGAATTTGGAAAATATTTTGCCCAATAATAGCTGAGATACAAGGCTTTTACAAAATGGTCATTTTGACTTAATGGCGGCCATCTTGGATTCTTCACCAATGTCAATAAATGTAATAGCTCGACAACTAATAGTTCAATTCAATAATTCTGGTACCAATTTCAAGCTATTTATATCGGGAGTGTATATGTCATACCAAAACAATAGTAAAGTTACGTTTTAATATGTTTATTACATGAAAAGTGCAAAAACCACCTTCAGATTAATAGTTAACTGTAATGGGTAGTAAACAAAATGACACATAATATTTTTTTTTCTGAAACTTGGTAGAAACATTAACTAATTTCTGTGTTTGAAGTAGAAAAAATGAGGATGGTAATATTTTTTTGTTTTTTTTTAGTCAGAACTAAGGCGTAAGAAATTTTTTTTTATATAAAAGACAAGACAAACAATACCTTGTTAGTTAGGGGGAGAGATATTCAGCACAAAAAAGATAAATCTTTTATGCAAAAAAAAAAAAAAAAAAAAAAACTTAAGAGGGAAATATGTGAAGTAATGACGTACTACGGAGGTAAAGTAGGGGTCAAGACGACAAATCTTTAGCAATGAATTCTGCCCGTGCAGATAGTTGGGAGAGCAACTTACTCCGGAGTGAGGAAGCGCGTATTGGATCTCCATCACGGACAAATTTGTGTTTTCATACAGTATAGTACAATCAAGAAACGAATTGTTTGGAATAATCCTGAAAGTAAGAGTTAAAGCACTAAGTTGAAGTGGAGATTTAAGCTTTTAATGTAGTTAAATCTTTAAAATAGCAGCTCTGTAGATACCAACTAAAGGAGGCTGTTGTTTTACAAAATAGGAACGACATGGGTTGAACAAGAAACGAAGTAAAAGGAACACGCTCTTCATGTTCATTACTTTGCCTTTGCGGAAACGTCAAAAGGAAAGGTAATGGAGACGGTGCTGCTGCAATGTGAGGTCGTTGTCATGTTTTGACGCCGTGACACGGGTCCAAGATAAGCGTCCTCATACCAAAACACTCAAATGCCCAATCACTTGTGGAAATCACTTTGATGTCGGCCAGACCCCCGATCTCGTAAACATATCAAGAATGTTCCGGCAAGGGAACCTAACCTACTTCAGGCACTCGGAAATTCAGCCAACTCCATTTCAAAGACGCGTCGGAAATAAAGTACTCTCGACTACAATCAAGTCGGCAATTCCTGAGTGGAAATACGAACAGCAAACTGGACGACATGTTTGATCGATATTTAAAGGATCGGCAATTACTGTCACTTCTTTCTTTAGAGTCATGCCCCAAGAAGCGATCTCTTTAGCTGTGACATTTTAATTAACTAAATGGACAGATGACGACGGAAAACACCCATTTATTGAGAGTTTCAAGAGAAAAAAAGGAATACTTTATTCTCGGACGATTTCAAAAGATTCACGATAGCGCTCGTCATTAAACGACTGAAGAAAACAAAAAAAAAAGTTAATTTTGCTGAGTTTTGAGCTAAACTGTTCGCAATTAAAGATCTAACGCAAGCAATAGTTTCCGGCATTCTGACCAGTAAAGCGAGAAAATTTATTTCATTTGATGCATTGCTTTTCCATTCCTTCGGTTTTCTACGACAGTGTGTTGTTTTTCGTAATTTTCTGGGAAGTTAATAGTTTCCAATGAAATCTCTCAACAGACAGTTAATGTTATTTTTATTTCGCGAAGAGATTGGCACAAGTCAGTAAATTTCGTTAAAAACCTCTCTGACATTAATAGGCTTACAGAGTCAAATTTAATGAAGAGCTTCGGTTGTGTGTATTCTTTAACCACTTTAATAACGTCCTCAGACTCTGCTGTCTTCGTGAACTTAAATGAGAATGTAGAAAATTCCGTGTGATGACCTTTTGAGTTCAGGTGGACTTGCATTAACATACACTATATTGACAAAAGTCACCGGACACCCCTTCAAAAGCAAATGAAAGGATTCGCTGCATTGTTAAGATGCGCTGTACAGCTACAAACGGTATAAAAACAAGTATCCAGCTGACCGCGCTCATATCGCACTGTGAGATTGAGTGAAAATGTCGCGGCGGGAGAGAACTGACTTTGAGAAAGGAAAGATTCTTGGGTGTTATGTTAGTGGGTTGTCCATAAGAGAAACCGAGAGGCGTTTAAACATACCCAAGACAACTGTTTTAGATGTACTGAATAAGTGGAAAACACATGGTGTGCCTGAAACAGCAAAACGTACGGGCAGATCAAAGAAAATAAGTGATAGAGGACGTCGAAACCTCAGGAGAGTCGTTACAGCTAATCGACGGAGTACTGCACAAGACCTCAGTGTACGGGTGAGTAAAAATGCTGGAGCCTCGGTATGTACACGTACTATTCGCAGAGAACTTCACTCCATGGGTTACCGTGGTCGTGCGGCTGCTCATAAGCCTGTCATTTCCACTCTGAATGCTGTACGTAAATGGCCTGTACGTCATTTGTTAATCAAAAACAAAAATAGGGATTCAACATATTTAAAGTCTTGTCTAGTCATTTGCTCGCGGAGATAGGATCACTAACTTCCGAAATAGGATCGCTAACTTTTAAAATGCCCCGCTAGGGGTGCTGCAATCGGTCTCATCTGATCGAACATAGTCACTTTACTATATGTACACACTACTTCCACAACTCTAGCATTTTGCGTTCAAAAGTTATTTCCCTGTTTAAGGACTTTCCTATACACCCTGTATAATCTCGTATTACTTCATTTTGGATATTGTAGATTTCAAGAGAAATTGTTTAATAAATGTGTAGAGTGACACACATAAATAATTAATACAACAAAGTCACTGATCAGAAGTAATTTAATTGTGCATAAAGTATCTTTGTGTAGTTTCAGTTATTAAGAGGAGCTGAATGAACGTGAATAATTCCGTCAATTCTCTCTCTCTTTCTCAATCTCATAATATATTGTAGCTTCATCACTATATTTGTCATAAAATTGTGCGGTCCATTTGCCCAGCATGTGGCAACGAGTATATATGTTATCCCAGATGTGTCATTGAATAATAAACTTCCATTTGATTCTATGAATAAATAAGTATGTATGGAGTACACGTATTCCAAATTGGAAATGGGGCCGCGGGTGGCCTAGTGGGCAATGTACGTGACTGCCACGGAAAGGACCTCAGGTTCGATCCCAGGCAGGTACGAACGCTCGATCTAATAAATATCCGCCGTGCGTCGGATGGGCACGTTAAGCCGTCGGACCCCGGGTACTGTACCCCCGGTAATAAATAAAGGCGTCTTTCTCCCCCTTTCTACCTCATTTCCGTCACTTTCCTATCCGACACTCTAGCCCAAATCTCCTAGCTTCCTATTTCTAAGGGTTGTTTAAGACCTGGGGTAAGTCCTACATATGATAATTTGATCAAATTGGAAATGGAGCAGCGGATGGCTTAGAGTTTATAGATTCAAACTGCTGATGCAGTGACCCCAGGTTCAAACCTGGCGTGGTGGTGTGCATTTCTAACCATCGCTGAATATTAGCCGCGCATCGGACGAGCACGTTAAGTGACGACCCTTAGGGTGGGATCCCCCCCCCAGTAATTTCTCTCTGCCTTCTATGTACAAAATCGTACGGTGGCGCCATCTAGTGTGATCTCCCTCACTTCCAAGCTAGCCTGTCCGAATCGTTAGATTCATTTTTGAGTACATATATTTGAAATATATGTACTCAAAAATGAGTACATACATTTCAAATTAGGAATACCAGATATACTCACAATTGATTCCCTGTATGTACTAAAAAATGAGTACGTCTCTTTTTCAAAAATGAGACACAAGTACTCGGAGCCAAGAATAAGCCAAGAATGTACTCAAAAACAGTGCATTTTGCTTATTTTTAAGTACCAATTTTTAACAGTGTGTTGAATTGAAATTTAGTAGGTAACAAAACTTCATTAAATTCAAGTTTTCGAGTGAACCGCTTTTACAACCGGTAATTTTCCGTCATATGGAAACGGAAAAAAAGTGAGAACAGAATTTTTCCGTTAATATACGAACGAAATCATCGCAGAAAGTTCCACTGGCAATTCAGGTTTTTCCGATAAAACCTCTAAAGAAACGGCAAGTTTCAGTTATTAACAGGAGCTGAATGAACGTGAATAATTCTGTCAATTCTCTCTCTATTTCTCTTCCGCTCAGGGAGGGTTGAGTACCTCCAAGACGAATATTCCACCTATAAGGTCGTTTGGCGAGTTAATGCAGCCGCTTCTCCGCTCCTCTGCTGCATATCGGGACAAGGGACAAAGTGAGTCCGGGGCCGACGATACAGGGGTATCATCTACGCATTCGGGTCTCCAGGCCGAGGGAGTTTGCGGGAAACCCCTGAAAAAACGCAGACTAGATGGCAGGCAGAATCGTCCGCTTCCCACACAAAACATAGCGACTTAACCTACTGCGCCATGCCGGTGCTTCTGTTGATTCCGAATTGAAAAATATTCTGTCGATTCCGATATGAAAATATCTGTCGATTCCGATATGAAAAATCCAGGAAATTCAGGTTTCATTCTGCCATTTCAGGGAATACGGTTGAATTAGGAATGTGTTTCGTAAATTCACGAAAGGAATCACGAAAAAACGAAAAATGGCTCCTGAATTTCCGGAAACTGGACGAAACCTGTCGAAATCGACGGTTAGTTTTTTATTTTTTTGAAAAGAATAAACTCACATGAAACGAAACAGCAAATGTAAACTTTATTAGATGAACAAATTCATTCAACCACTTCAATAAAGACAATTGTCCAGGTTCGTGATTTTTTTTTTTGACTGAAGGTTTAACGACCACCGTGAGCAACTCAATGGGCAGTCGCCCGTCCTTAATTTAGGGTCAGTGGTTCCAGGAAAGGGAGAGAGCCAGTGCCGTAAGACAAACACAACATCCATGCCTCACCGGGAGTCGAACCCGGACCCTTCACGAACGAATCATCACAAGTCAGCGCTTAGACCACTGCGCTACCGGGGCAGCCAGGTGCGTGATGAACATCACGACTGCACCCTCTTTCAGTCGTGCAATGAGAGGTGGAAAGTTATAGCTCACTCTTTCATTCTGAAATTCATCTCGATAGCTCACTCTTTTACTCTCATCTTCAGTCACAATTGTGTTTGTAAATGTTGTTGGAATGACATTCGCGTTGCGAATACTCTTCATTCTCTCTTGTCTGAGACATATAGTTGCGACCCATTGATCGCTTACGCCTTCCAATAAGACTCTTACGTTTTCTTTTTTTTTTCTGCGGGAGAGACTTTCTGTTAAGGTTAAGTGTGCAATAAATTAGTTACTTACTTTAGGACTGATCTAGAACACCATGCACACTCGAAGTCTGACACTGAACTGAGAGCCTGATGTAGATAAGGGCCGCACCTTCCTCCCATAGACTTTACATCTGATTTTTCTCTTCGACTGGCACATCTACATGGTAAGACTTTATTTTGATATCTCAACCATATCTTTACGTTCAGCCGTTCTCAAAATAGGACTCACAGTAAAAAACCTTATAGAATTAATATACAGATTCTGACAGTGCCTAAACATCCTTATTTTTTACATATCATCATCATTGTCAACCATTATCAATCCACTGCTGGATGAAGGTCTCCCTAAGTTTCTTCCACAATTGTTTGTCTTGAGCCTGTCTCCTTCATGTCACTCTTGCATGCTTCCGAATTTCATCCATCCATATCCCATGGGGTCTTCTTCTTGGTCGTTTGGGGTCTTCTTCTTGGTCTGTCCAGTCTAAAATTTCATTTGTCCATCGGGGGGTCTGTTCTAAAATCCAGTCTAAAATTTCATTTGTCCATCGGGGGTCTGTTCTAAAATCCAGTCTAAAATTTCATTTGTCCATCGGGGGTCTGTTCTGGCTACATTTCCAGCCCATTGCTATTTCAGTAATTTCACTCTGGTCATGATGTCGTCCGCTTCTGTCATTTTCCTTATCCGCAAGTTCATCTTCTTATCTTTCCTGGTTACATCAAGCATGCACCACTCCATGCTTCTTTGAGTTGTATGCAGTCTTTGTATGTCTTTTTTAGTTAAGGTCGATATCGCTGCTCCATACGTAAGCACTGGCGGGGATGCATTATAGATTGTTAAAAATCAGTGGAGTGAATTCACGGAACATTATCTGAAAAATATCACGCAGCAAATTTGCAGCTAAATCTCCGTCTTTTAACGAAATTTCCGTTTTTTCTAACTTCAGTATTTTCCCAGAATTTTGGCAGTCAGTAATTCCGTTAATTTCAGGAAAATCCGTTTTGGGTTTTTCATATGTTTAGTGATATTTCGCAAAATCTTCAGTTCTAATTTCGTCCGTCAATTTCTTTCCCAGCCCAACACAACGAGCCGTTTCTAATTTGTCCCTGGAGGAGTTGAACCAGCGATCTTCTGAACGGGAAACGCGTGTCTTACCGATGAGCCAGAAATCAGAAATTCTCCTTAAAACCTTTTCGGTGTAAGGTACAACAACTCTAATTGCCAGATGATGTTCTCTTTTTTTCTTTCGTTATTTATGTGGGTGAATTAGTCATTTTATTTTCTGTTGGAGTTTATTATCTTTCTGAACAGGTTTATAATCCTTTTATTTTTTTCTGTACGAGCACTAATTTCAAATTGCATTTTTTTCTCCATCGTGATTTTTCGAAGGTTGTGAATAGAATGCTTTGGAACTCGAGATCTCTTTAAACTGACAATGACTTTCCATTTTCTTTAAAAAAAATCAAATATACTGACTGCTTTATAGTAGTATTTCACAAAACAATACAAATTTGGAAGATGTGAATCCGTTTATATATATGACAAGGATGTTAAATCAGATATTATCCGAAAACTCGAAACTTTCATTGTCATGGAGCGGGAATCGAACCCAAGTGTCCCGGATAGCACCCGCGTATGCTAGAACGACGACATTTTCGAGTTTTCGGATATTATCTGACTTAATGTCCTTGTCATATTTACACCAATAAACGGATTCACATTTTCCAAATTTGTATTGTACAATGGTGTAACCCTGTATTTCATTCATTGATTTCGCATAAGTCCTAAATTTAAAATGCACTCTTGATAGCTATAACAGCTTTTGTTTTTAAGGGTGTACAGACTGATACATAGACATTATACGACTCGTACAACAAATTTAGAAGTTGAACAAACATCAAGTATTCCTGCGAATTCCGGAAAAGTGAGAACGGAGTTTTCCGTTAACAGCTCTTAAAAACGGCAATTTACCGTCAATATAAGAAAGGATTTGCGAATAAGTTTCTGAAAATTCAGAATTTTCCGTTAACATATCTTAAAAACGGCAATTTATTGTCAATATAAGAAAGGACTTGCGGTAATGTCTCTGAAAATTCAGAATTCTCCTGGCGCACGAAAAATCCCTGAAATTCAGGTTCTTTCCCTTATTTCACGGAAAAGGTTGTACCCGAAATATACTTCGTTAACTTATAAAAGAAATCACGAGAAATGTCTCGTGAATTTTAAAAAATGTCTTACAGTATATGTCTTTAAAAAGACGCGCTGAAAATAAAAGTAGCAAGCGAAGCAAATTTATGCAAATTTCAGCCATAAATAGCTTGTTTGTGTTTCATGCGAATGGAGAGGGAAAATGTTAAATATTTGAAAAATGGGTGATTCTTACCTTTAAGCGTATCAAGTTCAAACAATTCCTCTTTTAAAAGTCGCATGCAACTATTCGCTATTGATAACGTCATAATTCATGCTTGGAGCCGTTTCGTTAGTCGCCATTTTAATTCTGTTTGTAGTTCGTTGCCAACGACAACCGCCCCAAGAAGGGGCTCAAGGAAGGTAGAAAAAGTTGGGAACAGTCCTGAGCGCTGAACAAATCGGAAGATTAAAAAAAAGACAGGTTTCCCAGAGGCTGCTTAAAGAGGTGTGTTGCGTCTGATGTATTGGCAAAAGGTGTTCTTGCTTTCCGATATTACAAATTCTTAAGAGCGGATTCTACTCACGCCATGTCTCTCTAATGGCTGGATCACGTGACGCGACGGGGATCATCATCTGCTTGTACCTATTAGGACTGCCTCAAAATGAAATCAATTGATGTCTTTTGTTGGAAAATGGTAGTCCACTGCCTTCCTCCTTCTCTGAGTAAACAAAACGATTAATTAGGCACGGAATTATATTGCAGCTGTTAACGAAATAGACATTTTTTGCATGTCGGACGTGTCTGTCTGACAGTCCGTCTACAAAAGGAATAGTATCATGCACTACAAAGTTGGGGAAAGCAAATAAGCTACTTTACTGCAGTCTTTTCAAAGAGCGTACACTCAAGCAGGGAAATAAGGAAAGATTCTGCGAGCGACTTTGAAGTAAGTCTTATAACTGTCAACAATTTCTTTTGAAAATTTTACGTCTTTCGTAATGACAGTGGTACTGCCAGCATCACATCAGTGCTGTTACACGAAAACAAGTTAGTAAAATCATGCAATGCATTGATTATGATAAGCTTTCCAACATACCAGAAAAAATTACTCAAGATATGAGGATAATGGCCGTGGAATAAGTTTCGCTCCTGTGCCCTAACCTTTGACTCTATTTCGATGGTATTAAACAAAATTGGTTCAGTATACCTCCGAACAACATAACTAAAGTTTTGTCGCAATAGAAGCATTTTTAGTCAAGTTATGAGGATAATGGCTGTGGAATAAATCTGGCTCCTGTGCCCTGACCTGTGACCCCCATTTCGATGATATTCAACAGAATTGGTTCAGTACACCTCCGGAACAACGTACTAAAGTTTTGTCTTAATAGTTTAATTTTTAGCCAAGTTATGAGGATAATGGCTGTGGAATAAACCTTACTCCTATGCCCTGACCTTTAACCCCATTTCGATGATATTCAACAGAACTGGTAAAGTATACGTCCGGAACAACGTGGTAAAGTTTTGTCTCAATCGAAACATTTTTACGTAAGTTATAACGTATAAGGGCGATGGAATGGATCCCGATTCTATGTCCTGACCTTTGAACAAATGTCGCCCATTTCAATAGGATTCGTCCCCAGGTGATCCCCTACCACATAATAAAATTTCATCGAAATCGAACCATTTTTACGCAAGTTATGACACATAAGGGCAATGGAATGGATCCCGCTCCTATGTTGTGAACTTTGACCCCATTTTTCCCATTTTCAATAGGGTTCGTTTCCTACCACATACTAAAAGTTCATCGAAATCGAACCATTTTTAAGCGAGTTAGCGTTCGGACGGACAGACGGACAAAGCTGGAGCATATACGCTTCTTTAACCTACGGTTGGAAAGCGTAAAAAACAACAACATTGAAGCAAGTCGTTTTTATCTAAACAAGTTAGTAAAATCATGCAATACATTCATTGTGATACGCTTTCCAATATTCCAGGAATCATTACTGAAGTTATTACTCAAGCTATGAGGATATAGCTGTGCAATAAATCTCGCTCCGGGGCGCTGACCTTTGACCCCATTTCGATGATATTCAACCGAACCTGTTCAGTGTATCTCCGGACATGATAAAGTTTTGTCGCAATCGAAGCATCTTTACGTAAGTTATGACGCATAAGGGCAATGGAACAGATCCCGCTCCTATGTCGTGACCTTTGACCCCATTTCACCCATTTTCAGTAGGTTTTGTCCCCGGATGGTCCCCTACCACATACTAAAATTTAATCGAAATCGAGCCATTTTTACTCACGTTATGACGCATAAGGGCAATGGAATGGTTCCCGCTCCTATGTCCTGACCTTTGACATCATTTCCAGCATTTTCAATAAGGTTCATCCCCAGGTGATTCCCTATCATGTACTGAAATTTCGTTGAAATCGCCCCCTTTTTACGCGAGTTATCGTACGGACAGACAGACAGACATACAGATAGACGGACGGACAGACAAAGCTGGAGCATATACGCTTCTTCAACCTACGGTTGGAAAGCGTAAAAAAGGACACTCGTTACTCTGTTAAAGATTTCTGTGTCTGCAATACCATGAAAATAACATATTTCGTAGAATTTGGAAATTTTTCGTTGCCTAGAATATAATATGGAATAGTAAAAGTGTCATTGTCATCATCTAACAGGCAGTACAAGAAAACTCCTGGACGATGCCAGGTAAAATCCTATAGGCAGAGGCAATAATCATCAGTAGGAGTTCAGTTTCCCAGAGCGATCGGGCATTGTATGCTAAGGAATACTGTTTCGACTTTTTCACTGATTACTTCACTGGATTAAGTTATGCCCTCAGAAGCGATCAGTAACACGGTGAACGAAAGCGAATCTCAGATTATCACGTTATTTTATTGCTTTTGAGACGCTAAGCGTGCTATTCTTCAAAGCAGGCGTTAGCAAGGAGGGCGAACTCGGGAAGGGAGCAGGGTAATCTGACATAGAAGTTGTGAGAGAAGATTAGGAGAAGAGCTAGAAAGCAAGAATGGGGAATGACGAAGTCTCCTGAGATTGGGTGCTTAATTGATACGAAATGAAACAGAGAAGTTAGATAATACATCCTGTTGAAAGTAGAAAATAAAGCGATTTAAATAATTGCGTAACTAAGACCAATTTCGCGACAACCAGCATAATAAGCATTAGATATTAATAAAGAGCAGATTTATTAATGTCACAAGTTGATTTACTGCTTTCTTCGTGATATATATTTCATATATTAAGAGTTGCAGTTAGACAATTATATCGAATCCGAAGCAGGAAAGATGAAAACCCCGCTAAGAAACCACACATATTTTATCCGTGGAATACTTACTCTTCCTCAGTTCTGATAAATCTTTTAGAAATGCTTTTATTCTTCGTGCGAATGGTCGTTAACTTCTAAATTTAACATCAGCGTGTGTTTCAGCATTTAAAGCTTCAAAATAATGTTCAGCGAACTGTAGTCATACCCACATACTGTATAACGAGCTCGAGCTCGCTTAATACGAAGTTCCGCATTCACCGAAGTTTTTACAGATCCCTTGAACTTCGTAATATTCTCCCTTGTTACTTTAACCACAAAATAAGACCAATAATTTTTGGAGAAACCGCATATATCAAAGTTCAGTACAGTTATCAGCTAACAAAATAAGTGGCTCTCACCCAGTTCTTCCACTGGAAAACAAGGAATTATTCTGCTATTGACAACACCCTCCCTCCCCCCTCCCGAATGCCCTTACAGATAGGTCAATTCACATGTAGTCAAGAATGTTTCAGTTGCTCTTTTATTACCCCCCCACCCCGCCATGATAAACACACATCTGTTTAAATGTTGAAGATGACAATCAGCTTTTTGGTGTAAATATGACAAGGATGGTAAGTCAGATAATATCCGATAACTTTAAAATTTCGTCGTCCTGGAGCGGGAACCTTATCCGCGTCTTCCAGATAACACCAGGGTATGCTAGTCACTACAACACCCAGAACGATCAAGAATCAAGTTTCCGTTTGAAGTTTTGTTTCATGATACATATGTTCCTTTATTTTATTTCTCATGTCCGACTTTGAGGTTTGATAAAGCCGACCATGAGGGTTTGATAAAGAATTGGCAAGAATTATGAATTCACATCTACCCAAACAAAGAACATTATCGGCTCCTTAAATCTAGTTACTAACCACAACTATTTCAAGTTGGAGGGAGACATCTACAAACAAACAAAAGGAGACCGATTGGTTCACCTCAGTTTTCAGTCCTTGCGGAAACAGTACTTGCCACTAGAAGATCTCATTTTTTAAATTATGTCAAGAAACCCCGAGTGTGGATCCGCTACGCTGACGATATATTCTTCACATGGGAACATTTAGTGCACGAGTTAAATGATTTTATGCAAAAGGTAAACAACCTACACAATACGATAAAGTTCACCATGGAACTTGGAGTGGATGAGAAGTTGAATTATCTTAACGTTGTGTTCAGAAAGAAATAGAACATCCAGCTACGATTTTGACGTTTATTATAAACCGACCGCAATACCGAACCTTGTTCCTCCTGATTCGCACTTCCCAAAAGAGCACAAAAGAGAGCATGGTTCTATAGAGCGTATAACGTATGCAAATCCGACTACCTAAATACATTCACCGGCAATGAAATTTGTGCACCTAGAAGAAAACATGCTACAACTGCGAAACTTTGCAAACAGCTAGAGTGCGTGCTGGTATGCAAATGATTCACGTTTGGTGCTAGTACGCATTTCCGCACACACTGTGGTTGCGATGCAAGCACGAACCAGCAGCCTTATAAACCGGCGTGTAGTCGGTGCCCCATGAAAGTGGAAAGCAGCGGCCGACGCAAGCAAAAGTACAAAGTGAGAAGAATGCCGGGTACGTCAATTTACGCAACTTACGGACTTTGAGAGAAGCCTGATCATCGGGCTGACAACCGCCGGGTGGTCGGCGCGTCGAAAAGCCGGCCACGTGAAACGTTCTGACCATACCGTCCTACTGTGTTGGGAGCAGTGGACACGTGACGGCACTGCTACATGGCGGAGCGGCTCCGGACGGAACAGGAGGATCGCAGTTAGAAACGATCGACGGATCGTGCGCCAGGCACGAACGGATCCCACGAGGACCCGGTCCATTATACAGGCAGTTAACGGCTTCCTCGTGCTCACGAACCATATCCCGACGCTTCGTAGAAGCGAATCTGCGATCCCAGGCCCCTTACGTGTGCTTCTGTTAACACCGTAAGATCGCCGGCTCCGTGTGCAGTGATGCCAGGCCAGAGCGACGTGGAACGTCACAGACTGGTGGCGTGTGGTGTTTAGCGATGAGTACCGCTTCGTTTTGTGGGCAGATGATCATCGCGTCCGGGTGTGGAGATCCCCAGTTCAACGGCGCATTCTCCACCTTGCTATCGAGCGTCACACCTCCCCCACTGCAGTCATTATGGTCTGGAGAGCCATTGCCTACGATAACAGATCAGCTCTAGTAGTGGCACGTGTAACATTGACGGGCAAGCGGTATGTGGATGAGATTCTACGGTCCTATGTGCTCCCATTCCTGGCCGGGATTCCGAGGTGCGTTGTACCACCAGGATAATGCCCGCCCGCACACGGCTCGGGTTGCCCAGGACTGCCTACGCTATGTTCAAACACTTCCATGGCCTGCCCGCTCCTCGGACATGTTCCCTATCGAGTATGTGTGGGACCAGTTGAAACGCAGGCTGCCACTGTGCCGCACCATCCGGAATTTGGAGCACACCGCCCAACACGTGTGGGCTAGTCTGCAGCAGGACAACATCAAGTGTCTGTTCGTCTCCATGCCGGACCGTATTGCAGCATGTATCGCCGCACGAGGCGGTGCGACGTGCTATTGAAGATGACCGGACGGCGTGCCACAGATCCCTCTGTAATTGTCCCGCAGCTCTGTTTTTGCCGTCATGTGTATCATTCATCTGTATCATTACGTCCATAAAATTTCAGTTCAATCCGATGCTTCCCTTCTTGGTGCAAAAATTTCATTGTCCGTGAGTGTAATAAGGAAATTGCTAATATTTATAGCAAAGGTGTAAAGCCTGGATATAAGAAAGATGACATAGACAGAATACGTAGAACTGAAAGAAAAATCGTAACAAAAGCACTTAGTGAGACAATGATATACAAAGGATCCATCGCATATGTCCCAGGCTTTACATATTGGTTAAGAATTTATTGCGGAAATAGAACATATATTAATAGCAATTAATCCCCCCCGTTATCACATATAATATCAAGTTGCAAGGAGAGACAGTGTGAGAAAGAAAAGGCGGGTGTGTACGCTATACCGTTGGTATATCCTGACAACACGGAAAATGTATACAGTATATCGGAATGACAAAGCGATCCTTGGACACCAGATATAAAGAACACGTGCGAAGTGTCAACCAGAACATGCAGAATACAGCCCTCCCTAGAGAATTCATGTATTTACGGGCAGGTCCTGTATGGAACAATATTAGAAGAATTGCTCCTCACTCGAACTTTAAAGTGACTGCCAATAGGGAAACGTTCGAAATCCTCTCTAGCAAACTAGCATGCAATGATATGATCTCTACTAAACTACACTAATGGTTTGGCATGTGTTATTAAAAGATGGAAACACATCGCTGCGTGCTGCATAATTACGTGATAAAAAATATGCTCGTGATGTCACCAACGTTATTTAAAAAAAAATCGTCTTTGTTTGTTACATGCTCCAGTTTCCTGCAATGTCTAGCCATTACCTTGAAAAAGCTTTCCAGTGAAGTGTGAAAGCTTGGCGAATCTTGTGCTTATTACACCACAAAAATAAACAGATTTAATACGCCATTATGCGTTTCTTGAGAATTCGTAAGGATTCATATATATTTTTTCCCTAACTTTTCATTTATTTCAATCATTCACTTTCACACTATTAACTTTTATTATTAGTTTAACATGTATCTCAGTGAAATTTAATATTTTATAGGTTATTACTTTTATAAATTTCAGGACAAGTACACTGGCGTGCAAACATTAAGGACGAGACGGTTTTTCGAATGTAACGTCGTGCAGAAGTGCTCCACATCGACTCGTATCATACCATAAGATCCCCAAGATGTAAGAATATGGGACAAGTAAGCAAAATCGTCCAAACAAGGAATTCAAAGGATATAAAGGCACTTTATTGAAAAGGTAGCTTCGAGCACAGCTGAACAGAAGACAGAAACGTCCATGTGACAGGCAGCTGACAAGAAAAATCCAGTCTTTAGTAAGGGATATGATTACCCCTGACTGCGTTGCAGGATTTACAACGTCTGTCCATGCTGAGGACGAGGTTGTCAAGGAGCTGTTGAGGCATCGCGGCCCATTCCTTTTGTAGCGCCAATCGCAGCTGCGGAATCGTTGCTGGTGGCTGGTGACGTGCTGCCAAGCGTCTCCCGAGAAAGTCCCACACGTGTCCGATTGGATTTAGGTCCAGGGACCTTGCGGGAAAATCCATACGTTGAATATCTTCACACTCCAACAGCCACTGTACGATGAGGTGTAGCGTTGTCGTCCTTGAAGAGGAACTTAGGGCCCACAGCACCTCTAAACAGACGCACGTGAGGCAGGAGAACCTCGGTACAATAGCGGACACCAGTAACTGAACCTCCTTGGAAGATTTGGAGGTCAGTACAGCTACCAAGCATGATACAGCCCCAAACGAGAATTCCGCCACCTCCAAACCGGTGCCTTTCGATGATGTTGGAGGTATAATTGCGTGTTCCCTGCTCTCTCTAGATGTGTATACGTCCAGAATCGCTCGTGAGACTAAATCGGTTTCCTCCGTAAAGAGAACTCGACCCCATTGCTTATGTGTCCAGTTGTTGTGTTCCTGGCACCAGAGAAACCGCCGTCTCCGAAGAGCAGGCGTTAATGGCACACACCGTACTGGTCGTCGTGCAAATAGACCACCTATGTGCAGCCTTCTGGCCACGTAAAACGCAATAACGGACGTCCAGTTGTCTGTTGCATATGCCTAGCGATTTCTCCCGCTGTCTGCCGTCTGTCTCTTCTCGCCTGTAGGACAATACACCAGTCGTCCGCCGCCTTGGTTGCTCGTGTACGATCACTGTTAAACTCTCGGACAGCTGTTCCTGTCGTTTGAAATGCTCTCCAAGCTCGTGAAATGATGCTGTGAGCGATACCGAACTCCTCGGCCACACTAGTCACACTTCGACCTTCTTCCAACTTCCCAATGACGCGACCTCAGGTAAAGTCACCCAGATGTCGTCTACTGGATTGCCTGTTGGCCATATCACACGGTAGCAGCAACTCGACGTCGTTCAAACCGATGTACACCATGCAATTGCTTTCACCGAATTGCTGAGCGTACACCGCCCATGTGCTTTATACCCTTCCGACACTCCTCCCCCTACGTCATGCTGCATATATGCGCATGACCTACCGTACCAGACCCTAGTCTATCTCCTGAGTGGTCTTTCGGTCAGTTCTGCCTACTCGTTCCACTGTTATGCTAATTTCTCCTCTTCGTCCTTAATTTTGTGCACACCAGTGTAGTATAGATAGTTTCTTGGATCCAAAATAGTTATAGTTAAAAGTTTGTAAATATTCATTCGTTTCTTTTGCACAAAACTTTCACCTCCACTTTGCGGGTAGGAGCCTGACCAGGAAGAACTACCTGGATCAGGTTGTATACAATTTATTTAGAAGCACCCCTTTAGAAAACTGTGTATAAAAGATCGTATGAAGTGTTTTTCAAAATGTAGGAAAAAGTAAATGAACAAAAACAAATTATTTTTTTGAAAAATAGTGAAGGTTAATGACTAAAGATTAAAACAAATGAAATGATAGTACAAGAAAGAAAGAAAGATTTTCAACACCCAAGAATTTATTTTTGGATCCTTAAAGTTATTAAAAATCATTCTATTATTCTATATTTTAAAACTAATATTAATGTATTTCATGTTATCCTGGAATTTATCACTTTTTAAATTAAATTTAATGTTTCAAATATTTCCTGCGCAAGTGCTGTATTTTTTTCCTTCCCTTCGCCGTCTTTCAATCACATAATCTCTGTTTAGAAAACTTTAGAATTTATTTTTGCGTCTAGAAACATCTTAAGGCTGTATTTGAATGAGTGTTAGGGTTCATCTGCGATAGATGGCGCAAAAAATCATCCCTTGCGCGTGGTTTTTACGTCTTGAGGGACTGTCCGAGAAGTTGGCGTCAGCGAATCACTGCAGATCTCGCAATATTCAGAATGGAAGCGGTCTCTCGTTGGCTCCACAAAGAAAATATAAATTACGTGTTGTTACATTTTAACCAATGAAGTTTTTTGAGGGTGGAGCTTAGTAGGAAGGCTGAGTTTCTATAGCTCAAATTCAGGGGTCCTCTGCTAATGTACACATTCTATCTTCAAAAAATTAACGTACAGTAGGATTTAAGATGATTTATGGGAGACAATATTCCAGTCTCAATTTTGGCCCGATCTAATTATTTCTATTTGGCCTAGATAATTCAAAAAAGGTCAAAGAGAAATGAGAGATTTCTTTTCTTCCAGACAGAAACACTGCTAAGCAAATTTATCGCGCCATCTAGTGCCCAAACTGGAATACTTTCAAGCCAGATAAATTGAATTAAAAAAAAATTCTTAAATTTTTTTCGGAATAATAACTGTGGCACATGTTAGCTATAGGTCGTTTTCATTTGTTCTCAAAATTTCAAACACTACAAAGTAATAGACTTCCAGAAAATGTGTACAAAATAGTTTACATTGCAGATATAGGATAAAATTTCTCTTACACTCATTCAAAGACAGCCTTAACCACAGCTTCCGCGGAAGCTGAAAAACTTTACAGCGATCATGATAAGCACAAAACAAGCAGGAACTGTCTCATATATCCGACGTAACAAGTGAATTTTCAAATTTTGGGCAGTTACTTTAATTTTTACGTTCGTTGAATGTTTTGCTTGTCGCAGATATCGCTCATATTAGTTTTCTAGCTGTAGTTTTCATATAACAGTATTATTTATTTTCGATTAATTGATTTATAGTTTGTGATTGAGTAGTTTTAACTTTACAAAATGTACTATGCCAAAAATATGCCTTTTTTATCCCCCGGTTATAACGAATTTCGCATATATCGAATGCTTCTGACTCTTCCTTCAACCTATTTATATTTGGGTCCTATTACATTTTCAAACTCGTAATACTTCTTTATGTGATTGATAACACGGTTGCAAAGTCCTCCAGAATCAACGATAAGCTTATTTTTTTTAATGCTAACGAAGAATCCTAAAAAAATTAATTTGGCTGGCGCAACAGTATATTCTTAACCTTGATTTCAATTTTTCTAAAAATAAAATCACATAATGAAGTAGTTCAGCTACAAACCTCGCTTTTTTTAGTTATTATATATAATATATAAAAGTACAATTTCGAAAACTTCAACACATCAATCACTACATTCTAACTGCTTTTTGTTTTCCAACTTTTGTTTTTGTTTCTGGGTTTAAGGACTACCATGAACAACTCTAAGGACTATACGAAGTCAACCGTTCCTAGTTTGGGGCACCTGGTTCTTAAGAAGTGCAGGTTCAGCGCTTTTTATCCCATCTACGCCTCATAGTTTGAAACTACATCCCACTCCCAGCTCGAATGACTAGCCAGAAACAAGCTCTTCTGACAACCCGGACATTGGGGCGACCTTTTCGTTTTGTTGTGATTAGAGAGACAGATTTCAATCAACGCACTGATAGTCTTCTTCCATTCAGTGAAATGGCGATGTAAGGTTTCCCCAGATCTAACGATTTCCCGTATTCAGCGTTACAGTTTGATACCCTTCAATGCTTTTCTATAAACATGCAGTTAAAAACCCCCTGATCTTGCGTTTTGATGTTGACATTTTCCTGCGTCTAACGTTTTAATGTTAACGTTTTCCCTCATCTAACGTTCCTATTCGTCAGCGCCCGAGCTTTTTTCATAGCCAATTTAGCAGTTTTTCTTTCGCAGTTTGGATCGGAATGGTTGGAGGTTTAACGACCACCGTGAGCAACTCCATGGGCTACAAGCGGCCGCCCGTCCCTAATTTAGGGTCAGTGGTTCCAGAGAAGGGATAGAATCAGAGCCTTAAGGCAAACACAACATCCATGCCTCACGGGATTCGAACCCTTACCCTCTCGGACGAATGGCCAGAAGCCATCGCTTAGCCCACTTCGCCACCTGGGCAGCGGGATCTGAATGGCATAAGCCATCAAGTGCGCTGTGCATTTCCTGTTCCAACTTATTCCCATCAGAGGGGGAAAGAAAATAACATCTTGCAGAGCGGCAGCAATGAAATGGGTTGTTTAACAACATTAGATCATATGTAGAGGATTCGAGGAAGGGAGTGTCCGACCCCAGGTCTTAAACAACCCTTAGAAGTAGAAAGCTAGGCGATTTGGGCTGGGTGTACGACAGGAAAGTCACACGGAAGCAAAGTAGAAAGGGAAGGAAAACTCCCTTATTTATAACCGGGAAGGAGGACAGTATCCGGGGTCCGACGGCTTAATGCTCCCATTCAACGCGGTGCGAATGTCTAGTGGTTTGTGAGTTCGTTACTACCTGGGATCGATCCCAAGTCCGTAGCAATCACAAAAGTGTTTAACAGCATTTTTGTCGTCACAGGCTTTACTTCCCAGGACCAGGCACACGCGCGATACAGATAAAAGCGAAGTACTTCTCAAAGAACTAATAATAGAGTGTCAGATAATTAACAGCCTGGTTTTATCGAGCTTATAATGCTAGGATGTGTTTGGTCAAAGTCTCGAACAATGGAAGACTTCTTCTGGTTGAATCGACAGATTTAGAAGTCAACAAACTAGTGTACAAGACATTACGGGTCCTGTGATTGTAGGAAAGTGGGAAAATGATGAAATGCTGAAAATTATGGGACACCATCACACCTTTTCTAGAAGAAGTGTTATAGAGCTCTTTTTAGTAAGGTGAGGTACGTATACAAATTATGTGTTTTATTTAATGCACTATTGCTGCGTATACATTTTCCTGTGAGATCGGCATTTTAATTTTTGTTTTGACTCTTTTTACTTGTGTTCTCGTGATAATCTACCACGAAACATAATGGGATTGTTGCCATCACATGACATTTTAAACAATAATTTTAAACCAACAAGTTAGTAAAATCATGCAATTCATTGATTATGACACGCTTTGCAACATACCAGAAATCGTTACTCAAGTTATGAGGATTAGAGCTGCCTGTAGGAAAAATCTCGCTCCTGTGCCCTGACCTTTGACCCCATTTCGATTATATTAAACAGAATTGGTTCAATGTACCTCCGGAACAACATACTAAAGTTTTATCGCAATAGAAGCTTTTTTAGTCAAGTTATGAGGATAATGGCTGTAGAGTAAATCTCGCTCCTGTGCCCTGACTTTTGATTCCATTTTGATGACATTCAACTGAATCAGTTCAGTATACCTCCGGAAAGACACACTAAAGATTTGTCGATACGTAAGTTATGACGCATAAGGGCGATGGAATGGATCCCACTCCTATGTCCTGACCTTTGACCCAATTTCGTCCATTTTCAATAGTGTTCGTCCCCAGGTTGTCCCCTACTACATACTAATAAAATTTCATTAAAATCAAACCATTTTTACGCGTGCTTCAAAAAGGCAAAATGATTCTCTTGCAAGTTGCACCCCTTGACAATTCTGAATATATTATTTTCATAACTTTTTAGTGTCTTACGCTAATTTCTTTCTTGAATGTTGGGTGGCAATATGTGCCATATTTCAGTTGCGATGTACTATTCCTAAAACAATATGAAAAACCCAATAACGTTATTTTGAATTCATACAAAATAGTTTTGAAAAACTGAATTAAATACTCGGTATAATCTATCACAAAAAATCTGTTTTTATTGGCGTAAACAACTGATATTGCTAAGATTTTGCACATCTACGGGTGGATTTATCGATGCAGACTGAAGATACTACTAACCTATGTTGAAGAAAACGTATAAGCCTTTGAAAGGCAATACTTGCGTTGAGTTAACTTCAAATTGCATGTATACAGCTGTTTGTGAAATGTGCAACACCAAGAAACAATCGAGCTATTCAAATGAAATTATTATTTCAATTTGGTGTATAATTGATCTTTTTATTTAAATATTCAGCATTTGATATTTAAATAAACTGTCTAACTAATTATAACAATTTGTCACTGTTTCTGCAGGTTTCGAAATCACCAAATAAGAATCAAGAATTTTGTTTTCAGGGCCGTTCTGTACTCCTAGCATGGTACAGTTAGCTCTTCACGGGCTCTTTCTTGCCCGTGAGGTAGGCGACTGTTGTGGGCTCGATTCCGCGCTGCCGCTCATTTTATTCGAGGGCTCTCCAGACTGTAACGGAGATTCCGGTACCAGGAAAATTGGCCCTGCAAGCATGAGCCGTCCCCGAAGCCCCCACCTCCCGGAGATTTATATCCTTCTTCCTGCATCCGGCCGGCCACTCAACTAGGCGCACGCTTGGCTGAGAATCCTAATGAAGGCCGTGGTCCTATTTGGCGGCAGGAGACCTAGGAAATTTGTAATGCAGTGTGAAGTGTCCTACACCGTCATTAAATTTGTAAAAGTTAAAAAACTGGATCGCGTTAGGCTAAATTGAAAAGCATAAATATTTTTTCACGTCATCTATGCGAGGTCGTGTACAACGAATTCAGTGGCATTTGGGATCTAAATGCTTTTTGTAGCTGGGTATTTCCATACGGTTATAGTGAAATTGAAGAACCGCTGAAAAGGTTATAATTTAATATAATACTACATGATGTAAATTTGTTGAAGCTTTACTGTATCGTACACTGATGGTAACACAGCAACACCAGCGTTTTAAATGCTCCTAGGAGACCAACAAAAAACGTAGTTCGTAGCTCACTATATTATTGTTTCGTACACTTCCAGTTTTTCTGTGAAGATCACTTTTTTTCATGAGCGTTAACAACCTTTTTTTCGAATATGATTGGAAAAATATTTTTGAAGCACATACAGTTACGTATGAAAGAAATACAGGGTAATTCAAAATGATTGCCCCGATTACAAATGACAATACCTGGTTTATGAACATAGATATAGAGATCTCATTGATGCACAATAAAGAAGGAAGTTTAGAATTTTATTTCCGTACCTTACAAATGCTCTATGTGACTCCCCTGGGTCACGCGGATAACATCTAAACGGCAATCCATTTCACGCCATAGATTATGAAGCATGTCCGTAGTCACTGATGCCAGTGCAAGCTGAATGCGCATCTTTAGTTCTTGCAGAGTTCTCGGCAAAGGTGGTGCATACACATGTTCTTTGACATACCCCCACAAAAAGGAAGTCACAAGAAAAAGAAGTCCCTTTTCAAACACCAGCACGCAAAACCCCTTTTCTGTCGCCATTTCTTACCACTGACTTTGGCGCACGGGCAGCTGACTTTCTCCTACGTCACCATAGCAACACAGCAGTAGGTTCCAATAAAATTCTAAACTTCCTTATTTCTTGTGTAGGGATATCAGCTGTCTATTTATCTTCATAAACACTTTATTGTCATTTGTAATCGGGGCAATCATTTTGAATTACTCTGTGTTGTAATGGAAAGTAAACTTTTGGCATGGATATAGAAGAAATGCGGCCATGGCAAGAAAACGTTTCTCATGGTTATTGAAAGAAAGCGGCCAAGATCAAAAAGTTTTGGCTTGGCTGAGCAAAGAATGTAGCCAATTTCAGATTAACTGAGAATAGAATGTGACTAGAAGCCACTATGGCGAGTAAACTTTCGTCACGGCAATTTAGGGAATGTGGTTATGGCACCGAGCTGAAGTTTTGGAAATAATATGACTGTAAGTGGCTATTGTGGATAACTTTTAGTAAGTGGTCTACAGTGAGGAACATTGAACTACAGTGAGTAACGAAAGAAGGAATGTGTTTAGTCTAAGTAAACTTTTAGCGTGGCTACAAAAGTAATGTAGCGGTGCCAAATAAATTCTTGTCATGCCTATAGAAATGGCCATGGTAAGGAAACCCTTGTACTGACTATAGAAGGAATATGGCATTGGCAAGTAAACTCTTGGTATAGCTATAGAAGCGGCCGTGGCAAGTAAACTTTTGGAATCGATATAGATGGAATGTAGTCATGGCAATAAGCTCTTGGTTTGGATAGAAGGAATATGGCCTTAGCAAGTAAACTCTTGGCACAGTTATAGAAGAAATATGGGCTTGGGGAGTAACCTGTTTCCTAGGGAAGTGACCATGGCAAGGAAACTCTTGGCATAGCTATAGAAGTGGCCGAGGAAAGTAAATTCTTGGAATGGTTTGATAAAGAATGTGGCCATTACTAGTAAACGTCTGGCATGCTTACAGAAGGAATGTAACCGCTGCAAGTAAACTTTTCTCATGGTTTTTGGGAAAGAATGTGGCCATTACAAGTAAACTTTTGGCATGCTTACAGAAGGAATGCAACCATGACAGGTAAACTTTTCTCATGATTTTTGGAAAAGTGTTGCCTTGGTGAGTAAAGTTTTGGCATGTGTAAGAAAAGAATTTAACCATGACAGACTTTTCGCATGGATAGGAAAATAATGTGGATACATTTATCCTGCATATGAAAAGAATGTGGCTATGATTGCTAGGTTAAATAAACTTTTTGCATGTTTATATAGGAGAAATACAGTTACCCAGAATGAATTTTTGGCGTTGCTGGTAGTGGATGTGACTAGAAGTGGCTGTGGAGCGTAAATTTTTATTATGGCAACGGAGGAAAAGTTTTAATGTTGATCTAAATTTATGAAAAGAATGTATCTGTAAAATTCTGTAGTGGATAACTTTTGGTAAGTGGGAAAACCTTTCGCTTCAGTGGGTGACTACGGAAGGAATATGACTTTTCCGAGTAAACTTTTAAGCATGGTTATGGAAGGAATGTGGCTTCGGAAGTAAAATTTCAGCACGGCAATGAAAGGAATGTTGTTAGGGCAAGTACGCGTGTGACATGGCTATAGAAGACATGTGTCTACGGCAATTGCACCTTCGGTATGGCTAAAGAAAGTGGCGCAGTGGTCTAAGCGCTGGCTTCTGACATTTCATTCAAGATGGAACTGGGTTCGAATCTCGGTGAGGCATGGATGTTGTATTTTTCTTACAACATTGGCTTTCCTTATTACTTGGAACGAGTGGCCTTAAATTATGCTCATAGCCCATCGAGTTGCTCACGGTGATCGTTAAACCCCGAAACAATGGGGAGAAATGGCTATAGAAAGTATGTGCCTACTTCCAGTGGACTTTTTGGCGTTGCTGCAGAAGAAATGCCACTACGGAAAAAATGTTTAGTATGGCTATGTAAGGAATCCGTGGTAACGGCAAGTAAATTTTTCTACAGCTATGAAAGAAATTCCGGTGCTGTTATGAAACTTTTGGCATGTCTACGGAAGTAATATGGCCATGACGAGTAAATGATTGGCATCTGTTCTATATTTCCTATAATGTTGGAGCATATTTCTACTGTGAGAGCCAAAGGAGTAAAGTCAAACCCTTATTTAACGGACTGCGATTTAACGAATTCCGCGATTTTACGTGCATTTTCTATGGTCCGGACGGAACCACATTGAAATTAATGCTTGATATTCCCCGATTTAACGAACACGTTTCCTCAATTTAGTAAACGTTTTTTATTTTTTAAACCACCAAACTATGTCAACCAGCATTATAGCAGAAGTAATTAAAATGATGACATATATGGTGAGTGCAAATCTTGGTATTAATTGCCTAGTTGAAGTAATTATAACACTTCACACGGTTCATTTATCAAAACAGTTGTAAAAGGCAACAGCTTCACTCGGCTTGTTGCGATATCGTTTTCCCTTCGTTTACATCACGACTGCATACACACGCGTTTTTACAAGGAGAGCAAAGCTGAGAAAAAATCCGAGTCACATATATGGGTCACAGGTGTTTTTTCCTCTCGATGCTGATGCGAGCGCAGTTCCTTCTCCGAGAGTGTTACCGTGGGAAAGTTTTCCTTACGAGTTTCTTGCGTCTTTACCATTCCTGATACATACCCATTCCTGATCATCCGGAATTCTTTCCCAAATTGCTTTTCTTTTTTCTTCTCGGTATTAAATATTGAGGTCACATTAAACAGAACAGCTTATTTGCGGATAAAGCTTTGAACATAGATAGCACTAGAAAAGTTAGAAGTGAAATTCACTTAATATTGTAGTTTGCAAAGGTGCATTTTGTGAGAGCATTTAAAAAAATAAACGACTGCAGCAAAGAAAAGCAGAACATATTTTCAATCAGCCCTGTATGAAAATCTTTTCATTCATGAAAAAATGGACATTTTGTCGCAGCTCGATGTGAACCCAGGATCACAGACTGTTGTAGCAGAGAAACTCGGAATTTCCAAGTCAACGTTGTGTGCCATAGCAAAAAACAGAAAGGAAATTGAAAGCTGTGCATCAAAGTTTGGGCAATTTTCGAGTAAGAGGAAATCTATGAAACCATCGCCCCTGAGTGAGTTGGAAAACGCTCTTGTCCCTTGGTTCCAACAAAAACAGGCTAGTAATTTGCCTATTAGTGGATCACTTCTGAAGGAAGAAGCACTTCATCTTGCCCAGAGACTTCAAATAAAGGAATTCACAGCATCAAATGGATGGATTGATCGTTTTAAGCAAAGACATAACATAGTGTATAGAGCTCTATCCGGCGAAAGCAAAAGTGTTGATCCCGTGACGTCAAAAGCGTGGAAAAATGTACAGCTGCCCCAAATTATTGAAGGGTGCATGCAGTGTGACGATTTTAGTCCTGATGAAACTGGACTGTTTCATAACCTGCAGTCAGATAAAACACTCTGTTTTCGAAATGTTACCTGCCATGGGGGGAAAGAAGTCGAAAGAGAGAATCACTGTTTTTCTAGGTGCCAATGCTGACAGGTCAGTAAAATTACAGCCATTAGTTATAGGAAAATTTGCTACACAACGTTGCTTCAAAAGTGTGAAATCTTTGCCCACCAAATACGAAGCAAATAAAAAGTCGTGGATTACCACAGCTTTATTCCAAAATTATATAGAAGCCTTGGGTGCTCAGATGCAGGCCAAAAAGAGAAAAGTCCTCTTATTCATTGATCAGTGTTCGGCGCATCCTCAGGTAAACAATCTGAAAAATGTTCAAGTCATTTTGTTGCCAAAAAATTGTACTACTGAATTGCAACCGCTGTATCTGGGTTTCATTAGGTCTTTTAAAGCCAATTATCGAAAGTTTCTCATGCGAAAAGTACTTCCTGTTATCGATGCAAAGGAAGATGCATCTAAAATTAAATTAACATTCTCGATGCAATGATTTCGTGCGACAGTCGTGGAATGCAGTTACGACAGATAGCATTAAAAACTGCTTTAACAAAACAGGCTTTTCAGGTTATGAACAAGAAGAAAGTGGGTCCAATACCAAAAATGCTGTTGATAGTTTTGCGGATGATGATCTTGCAAAATGGAATGAAATTGCCTCATCAGGTATTGTGTTTTCCGATTATGTTGGTTGTGACGCAAATGTGCCTGCCAAATGAAATCCCTTGATGACGTTTTGGATGAACAAATCGGAATAAATGCATCAAATTCTGATGAAGAAGATGCAACAGAACTGAAATTTACCTGCTTTAGTGATGCTGCTAACGGCATAGAATGTGCTAAAACCTACTTGTTGCGCTTCGATATTACTGATGACGTTTTTCATGTACTTCAGAAAGTTGAACCTGCAATTTATAAAGCTAAAGGTTCTGAAAAAATATGAAATCTTGTCTAAAGCATTTCTTTTCCTCAGTGTAAAAAGGTATGTGAAAACACAAGTTTGTGTGCATCGAAGCAGTGTCCCCTCACTCCGGAGTAAGTCGCTCTCCCAACTGAACTACGCAGACAGAATGTCTGTCTGCAGATTTGTCGCCTTGACACATGTTTTCACCTCTGTATTACGTCACAGGTAATCAACACATATTCTGTTTTTACAAGTTAATTAGTATTAATTGATGTTCCGTTTCATGTAGTTTATAAAACTGAAACCGTCATAAGAAGCTAAGTGCTAGGAAACAGATCAACAATCGAATTTTTCTTCCAATTTTAAAGTACGCTTAAACTTTGATGCTACATATTAAAGTCTAATACGTATCTACGAATTATGTTCTTAATATGTAAAGTAAATGCGTACGTATAACATGTTTGATCATCAATTTCATAATTAAAAGTACTACACATAATTTTAAATCTCACTGAATGAAAGAGAACTTGGCTGCTTACGTATTCTATTTTGAACACTAGCTAAATTTGAATGCTTCATTCGAAAGGCTTCCTCGATTTAGCGAATTCCGCGATTTTACGTACAAGACTGTTGGTCCCTTGAAGTTGATTGTGTATTGATTAGCGATTTTATGGGTGTTATACTCCGAGTGGCCAAATTATTATGACCACCTGGTTAGTACGTTGCTGGGCCACCGTTCGCCCTTGATACTGCATGAAATCGTTTTGGTATGAACTCTGTTTAATGTGGGTAAGTGACTTGAGGTGTAAATGCGATTATTTGCACCCTACAGCTGTTGAAGATTTGATGGTAGCGAATCCAGCTGTCTGATGATCCCTTTTGACTGCATCGCACAAATGCTCCATTAGTTTGAAATTCGGTTATTGAAAAAGCCAAAGTAGCAGGGAAATGTCTTCGTGATGCTTCTCAAACCATTTACGTACAGTGTGAGCACTATTATATGGAGCATTGACCCGCTGGAAGTATCCTTCTCCATATGGATAAACCATCAACATATCTGGGTGAACTTGGTCAGCAACGATATTTAAATGCCATTGGGCGGTTAGACGTTGCTCCATACAAACGGCCCAAACCCTTGATGGGCTATGAGCAGAGTAGTAGCGATGCAAGATGGGACCATGATTGCGTGCTGCTGTCTCCTTGTCCTCACCCTTCCATCTGCATAGTATGGCTGAAAACGTGATTCGTCGGACCATTACCCTTTTTCAACTCATCTGTTGTCCAAGTCTCGTGTTCTTGAGCAAACTGGAGGGGTTTTTAATTGTTCTCTGCAGATGGGAATGACTTACGACCACTCAGCTTCTGTGGTCCATGCGATGTAATGTACGGAGAAATGTACGTTGATAGACCATCAGACTTGGTACCTGATTCAGATTATCTTTAATCTGAAGAAATGTTGTCCATTTGTTGGACTGAACAAGTCTGCCTACTCACCGCTCAGCTCGAGCATCCAGTAGCAGTTGACGACTGCACGCCTTGTGCTCAGACCCAGTGTTTTGACTACTGGTCTACTCACTATAAACTGCAACAACTGCTGCCCTTGAGCGTTTCACAAGTGCAACGGCTTTGCTAATGCTGGCACCACCAATACTTTGAGCACCCACGATCATTCCACGTTTAAGGTCCGTCAGAGCGCGTCTTTTACTCATTATTTCTTGCACAATGCACTTCATTAGTTTCAGCATACCTTCAGGGTTCCCCTTTTTAACGCTTTCCAACCGTAGGTTGAGGAAGCGTATATGCTCCAGCTTTGTCCGTTTGTCCGTCCGCACGATAACTCTCGTAAAAATGGTTCGATTTCAATAAAATTTTAGTATGAGGTAGGGGACCACTTGCGGACGAACCCTATTGAAAATGGGCGAAATGTTGTCAAAGGTCAGGACATAGGAGCGGGATCCATGTCATTGCTCTTATGCGTCATAACTTACGTAAAAATGCTTCGATTGCGACAAAACTTTACCATGTTGTTTTGGGGATGTACTGAACTAATTCTGTTAAATATAATCGAAATGGGGTCACAGGTCAGGACACAGGAGAGAGATTTATTCCACAGCCATTATCCTCATTACTCGGGTAATAACTGGAGTAATGATTTCTGGTGTGTTGGAAAGCGTATCATAATCAATACATTGCATGATTTTACTAACTTGTTTATACCAATTCAGCCATCTTGCGTTGGCAGTACCTGCGAGATAGCTACTTTGCAAAAATGATCTGGTGGTTATAATAATTTCACCACTCAGTGTACGTTGGAATGACTCACCCATTCAGGACGTCCATGTTTGTGTTTGATCTGCAGTTTTCAGTGGATGTAAAAACTCAGATATGAAGACCAAAACAAATCTTTTCCTCGTCCGATACCGAAGGAAACATCTTTGGCGTGAGAAGCTTGGTTTGTCAGCGGGAGACCGTTCTTACCTAACTAGATACACATACAACTGGCATAGCTTTTCGAAACGTTTCGTCAACGTAAAACTGCTGTGTTATCAGTTAATTCTCGCTAAATCGGACACCTTAAATATATTATGTGCAATTCTCTCTTTTTGGAATCAATAAATACGTCCAGCAAGGAAATCTTTAACATAATTCACGACCAGTCAAGTCAACAATTTTGGAGTTCCGTATTGTGAACAATATTATGAATATGTCACTTCCACCATTCCCTCTTTACTTTTAATTTCTTTTCGAGAATGGTAAGTTAACTTCTTGGCAAGAGATTTACAAACCTATTGCAACTGCGTCTGTCATTTACCAACAGGGTGAACGTAGCTTCGAAAAATGCTTTAATGCGGCCTTCGCAACTTAGAAAGAAAAGCTGTAAGATGAAGGGAGAATACAAATTTGGAAGATGGGAATCCGTCCACCGATGTAAATATGACATGGATGTAAAGTCAGATAATATACGAAAACTTGAAAACTTCGTCATCCTGGAGCGGGAATCGAATCCGCGTCTCCCGGATAGCGCCCGAGTATGCTAACCACTACACCACACAGAACGAACAGGTTTCAAGTTTCGGATTAATTTGAATATCATAACCATCACAGCATTCTCGAGCCAAAGCAACCAGCATTCATATATAGCGAATCTGGAGGTTTTGAATACATTCCCGTGACTGCCCGAGGCGCAGAATATCAATGAATGAAATGTGGGATTACAAAATTATATAATACACATTTGGAAGATGGGAGTCCGTTTATTGGTGTAAATACGACATAAGTCAGATAATATCCGAAAATTTGAAATTTCGTCGTCCTGGAGCGGGAATCGAAACCGCGTCTCCCGCATAGCACTAGGGTATGCTGTCTTCGACTAACGAATCTTGTGATGGTTATACTCAAATTAATCAGAAACTTGAAACCTGGTCGTTCTGGGTGGTGTAGTGGTTAGCATACTCGGGCGCTATCTGGAGACGCGGGTACGATTCGTGCTTCAGGACGACGAAATTTTCACGTTTTCATATATTATCTGACCTTACATCCATGTCATATTTACACCGGTGGAGGGATTACCATGTTCCAAATTTGTATTGAACAATGGTGTAATCCCGTATTTCATTCATTGATATGAAGAGAGAAATTAACCTCATGGTTTATATACTTACTTCTCAAAAAAGGACAAGTTTCATCTTTGTGAATGAAAAATAAATAGGCCCTGTAACTTAGAAAAGCGGGGGTTTTGTATCTGTATATAAATTGTAAGATATTTTTTGTAATGTGACGTATCTACCTGAGAGATGATGCAAATGTCAAGATGGCAACGTTGCACCGACACACTACGTCCGTGTAACTTAATTGGGAAAACATTCTGCTCCGGAGCAGAAGGATGCTTGTTAGATGCTGCCACCGGCAAATTGCTCTTTTGCGATATTGGCACCCGAACCTAAAATGAATCTCTTGGCCGTCGGGTTCTTCGGAAAATGAGTGATGTTCGTTCCACACATTGTCTTGAATTAATGAGAATTCCTTCTTCTGCAGTTACCTCCTTCAAGCGTGGTTTGTTGCTGGCTCACCCGGAAACCACCAATTCCGTCCGAACCCTTTCCTCAATTAGGAGGAGCAGGAGGGGGTAATATGTGACGTACGTACCTCAGAGGCGACGCACGTACCTCAGAGGTGACGCACATGTCAAGGCGGCAATTCGCAGCTACAAACTTCATCGATGTAGCTTAATTGGGAAAACATTTGACTCCGGAGCAGAAGGGTTCGATTTCCGCCAACGGCAAATAGATTTTACGCTATAGTCGGTAGATTTGAAAAAGTAGGGGAGGATTTTATAAGGCAATGCAATCTTTATATACTGTAGAGTTATTATTTGGGTTTCATTTGTTCCCTTAGTCATTTTAATCGTGAAATACATCTTAAGAAATTTTCATCTGGCTTTATGACAAGGTCCATATAATAAATATACAGCTTAATCTTCTCCAACAGTTTCAGTGTGTAAGAAGTTCCGAGAGATCTCGAGGGAATGCGACAAGCTATATTTCCTCCCTCCGCTTTGAAATAAATAATTCCTATCAGTCTACGCGTAGCACTAACGCTTATTAAATAATTTATTCGTCAGTAAGTTTAACTTTTGAGGCTGAAATCCGTGTAGTTCGTTCCCCTATTTGAAATCATTAAGACATTCTGAGAACGTAATGAAGCCACGTGTAGGGATTTGGTCCCCTAAATAATTCAGGAGTCTAGCCGTCGGGGCAGCGTGACATGACGGGACTTTCAATCTCCTGTCGACTCCACCTGCGTCCAAGAATGGAACTCCAGTACCAATTTAGTAATGGAAAAACAGTTGGTGGGACGGAAGGAAACGCGGGGGTCTACACTGCTGAAGGAATTGAAGCCGCTCGACTTCCATAATGAAAGGGTGCTGATGTAGGAGGATCGGGGAAAGCAAAACGATGTTTGCTTCTGTTTTACCGTCCGAGTTTTATGCTCCCGCGAGCCAGTGGAGAGCTTTATATAGACGTTTGTTTTCAGGAGACTCCCTGTGTTGTGGTAATGGATATTCTGTGTTATTCAAGGGGGAGTGCTCTTGAATTTGCTTTAGCTCGGGCGCCGCTGAATGGAATTAATGACCCCAGTTCAGACCCTCCCTTCCGCCTACAGAGATCGACACAAAGAGAAGCTTATTTATTCGGCTGATTCTCTTCTTATTTTCAGTCCTGTTGATTGATCAACCGTCTCAACCTTCGTCATTGCGAAACAGTTTACAAATAAATGAAGACAAATTATGAAGGAGTGATGAATGTTGGGGTGAAGTGTTTCAGGAAACACCGTACGAGCTCTGAGCAGGTGAATTTAAAAGTATTTACCTTTTCTAAATAAATTGTTTTTTGACAAGTATCGCTGTTATTTATAGAACAATTTTTAAACTGGCTGTTTAGTATAAATTTTAATCCGTTTCTCAGGAGCTTATGCTTTCCACTAGTACTTTTTACATAAGCACACTGGACAAAAAATTAGTTACGCCTAAGAGAAATGCCAGTAGGAAGTTACCGGTTGCACAGAGGGCGCCGTGATAGCACTGTTGGGAGATAAATAGCACTGATGTGGTCTGCAGGATCATTTCTGTCTCGTGCAGTGGTAAAGAGCAGCGTGTGTGTCTGATTTAGTCTACAATAAGTGTCGTAAGACAGACGTTACTAGTGGCAAAAAGGAGCCATCGTGTTCGGCCGTGCCCATGGACACAAAATGAATGAAGTCGCCCTATTTGTTGGTGTATCGAAGCGTACTGTCCAGCGGGTATGCAAACAGTGGTGTAGTTCGCAGTCAACTGAAAATTGGCGACGTAACTGTGTTCAGAAAACGATTCTGACCAACAGACACCGCCGCCATATTTCACGCCTAGTAACTGCAAATCGGTTTCAAACCATGCAACAATTGCTCCAAACAATCAATGAAAGTCCACTCCTACCAATTTCCAAAAGGATATTGATTGTCATGAGAACTACATGTGATTGACATCTGGAGCAAAGCTTCACGGAAGAGGCCTCTTTTAAGAGCAAGTCACAAAATCGCACATTATCAATGGGCCCAGACGCACCAAAACTTTACTGTGGAGGATTGCAAACGAGTAATTTGGTCTGATGAGTCTCCTTTTACTTTGTACTCCAATGATGTTACGCAACGAGTGCCTCGTAGGCCCAATGATGCCTTTAATCCTAATTGGGTCGAAGGTGTTGTTCAAGCTGGAGGGGTTCTGTGATGTTTTGAGGATGTTTTTCGTACCACGAAATATGCCCTCACTTTGCAGTGATGATGAATTTGAATCAGCATGCGTACCTCCGCATGTTACTCGTATGTCCTCCGGAATATCATGCAACATTGGAGGACCATGATTCGTAGGTATGAATTTCGGAAAGGGAGCCTACAAATTAGTAAGTGTAGGAAAGCAATTTATTCACCATTTAATTCCTACGATATCGCATAGTACGAGGAAATAGTTAAACGAGGAAATAGTGAAACGAGGAATATTACCACCCCCTACTCGATGTGAGGGCGAACCATCTGCTGCGTCCTATTCGCTGCAGTGTCAACCAGTTACGCCCACTACGAGAAATATGCCCTGTTCGTTCCCCGCTAGCGTGCGTAAAACGTGACTTCGTTAATAGAAAATGGTCCAGTAAATTGGCCCCCACCTGTGATTGCGAGCATTTCACTCTCGTAGCGTTGCTTGTTGTAACCTCCGAGTTTTTCTCTTTACTAACCAAGGGGTGTGTTTCGTGCCTATCCCTACTTAAATTTCCGGAGAGCTCGGGGAACACAAAAAAAAAAAAAAAATTAAAAAAAAACAGCAATTCGAAAGAATGATGAAAAAAAATAAGGAATTTCCTCTTCAAGAAAGAAATCTGCTCAGCCAGGTCTTAGAATAATTATGAAATATGTAATATAATTATCCTCTTAGAATGCCTTTCCGCATTATGCTTCTCGGATTTTCTTTCCCAATTCCCGCGCTCTCTAAATTGTTTACTTGGTAACTACTTTTCCTCGTTTAACTATTTCCTCGTACTACGTGATACCGCTGGAATTATTTGGTGAATAAAATGCTTTCCTACACTTACTAATTCGTAGGCCCCCTTTCCGAAATTCATACCTACGAAATCATGGTCCTCCAATGTTACACGATATTCCGGAGGACATACGGGTAACAGGAAGAGTAGTTACCAAGTAGACAATTTAGAGAGCGCGGGAATTGGGAAAGAAAATCCGAGAAGCATAATGCGGACAGGCATTCTAAGAGGATAATTATAATACATATTTCTTAATTATTCTAAGACCTGGCTGAGCAGATTTCTTTCGTCAGGAGGAAATTCCTTAATTTTTTTCATCATTCTTTTGAATTGCTGTTTTTTTCTTTTTTTTTTTTTGTGTTCCCTGAGCTCGCCGGAAATTCAAGTAGGGATAGGCACGAAACACACCCCTTGGTGAGTAAAAGGAAAACTCGGAGGTTACAACAAGCAACGCTACGAGAGTGAAATGCTCGCAATCACAGGTGGGGGCCAATTTACTGGACCATCTTCTATTGACGAAGTCACGTTTTACGCACGCTAGCGGGGAACGAACAGGGCATATTTCTCGTAGTGGGCGTAACTGGTTGACACCAACAGAAAGAGTCACACAGGAAGCGTACGTGAAAATTCTAAGGCAACGTGGACATCCCGCGGAGCAGTTAACAAGATAAAGGAATATTCATCTTCAAGAAAACTCCATGTTCTCAAGCCTTTGCCAACGAATCGGAGGGATTCCCATACAGGGATGTAAACCAATGCCGAAGAGAGGAAAAAAGGCCCAGCCAATGAGGTGAGAGCATTTTGGGTAGGGCAAGAAAAACCCAACCCCTTGAGCATAGACGGAAGAGAGAGAATATTCACACAAAAAAAAGACTTTTTTTTTTAGTGGCAGAGAGAGAAGCGGACAAGATTTTGCAGAGAGGACAGAATGGACTCTAGATGAATCCTGGACAGAATATCGCTGAGAGAATTAAGTTAGGGGTTTTTCCTCAGAGGACGCTCATTTTTGAGCAAGATGATTTCCAGGTGAAGGGAAGTATGATGTTTTCCCTGAGAGGACTTTCCACAATTTTTGGGTGAAGCATCGAGTGATCTCATGCGGGCAGTATGCATCCAGGTAGATGATTTTTGGGAAGCATACATTGAGAGAGAAGGGTAATTTTATGAGCGAGCAAACAAGCAAGTGGCCAGATCAAGAAAAGTATGATAGAAGAGCTAGCAAATATCGACTGGACCGGATGAGGTCCCAACCATAGACTTTATACCTATAAGTATTACCGGACGACAACGAATGTGATGAACAGAAAAGGGATATGGTGAGAAAAATTTCATAATTCCCAATATCTCGTTAGCATGATCATGATTTTGTCTCCTATACATCCTCGGTAGAAAAGATATTTTTAATCTCTTGCAAGTGCTGAATAACATAATGTGTCTTATATTTTGCGAAATGTGAACTTTAAAATATGATTACGAATATCAAAAAGCATACTGAACTTAAAATATATTTTGGTTTAAGTTAATAGAAATCTCCACCGATCAGTGTAATAGATTTTAAGGAAACACTAATGAAAATAAATTATGTATTTTATAATGAAATTTACCCGAGTTCCTCCAATCTTTGAAAATTCAAAATAAGTGAATCTTTGTTGATTTTAACCTGAATAATTAACTAGAACAATCGCAAAGTTTTGATAGAGTAGCAACTCCAAGATTTTAAGAAGAAAATAACTTTTAGCATTTAGCAAGCCCAGTCGCAGGATAAAACGTCCAAATCTGACATCATGAGTTTATTAAATTTCAAGCGGCATATGGAGGGATATGGGTTTCCCATGTTCTCCCATATGAAACACAACGCAATGCACCCGTCAACCCTGAGCTTGGAGACCCTCAATTAGGGAACCCAACTTCACGGTAGACACCCATAGGCGGAAGATAATAGAAGATAAAGTGTTACGAAAATTAACGGTCGTTTTAATAATTAATCCCACTGCAGCGAATAGGACGCAGCAGATGGTTCGCCCTCACATCGAGTAGGGGGTGGTAATACGCATTTTGAATGACGAAGCATTGTCCTTTGCTCTACCTCTCCAGGAGCAGCATCACATTGCCACTCCTGTCTTTCAAGACGACAATTGCAACGCGAAAAGGGCTAAAACTGTGTCCGAGTGGCACGATGAACAATAAACAACACTGTCTCACCTGGACTGGCCCGCCAAATCCCCAGATTTCAATCCTATTGAAAATCTGTGGACCATTTGGAACCGATGGTGAAACGCCGGAGTAGACACCCACGTACTCTGGTGGAACTTCGGGACCAATTGACGCACGAGTGGTTGCAAATCGATGTTCAATACATCCACAACATCGAGGAGTCTACCACACCGGACTGATGCTGTTATCAAGGCAAGAGCCGCCGTCACCCGTTATTAGGTATGTTCTGACAGAGGTAGCTGATATTTTGTCTGGTGTGCTTATGTATGAGAAGTACGTTTCTTTTCCCTCGTCTGTATGTGGCCGATTTTCTTGCGATTGTCACTGCTGTTTGAGGTAGAATATTATTGCTTTCATCATGGTGGGCCGCGGGTGGACTAGTGGGCAACGTTCGTGACTGCCACTGAAAGGACCTCAGGGTCGATCCTGGGAAAGTACGAACGCTCAATCCACTAAATATCCGCCGTGCGTCGGATGGGCACGTTAAGCCGTCCGACACCGGATAGATCATATGTAGAGGATTTTAGGAAGGGAGTGTCTGACTCCAGGTCTTAAACAACCCTTAGAAATAGGAAGCTAGGAGATTTGAACTAGAGTGCCCGATAGGAAAGTGACACGGAAACGAGGTAGAAAGAGGGAGAAAGAAGGCCTTATTTATTACCGGGTGGCCAGTACCCGGGGTCCGAATGCTTAACGTTACCATCCGACGCACGGCGGATATTTAGTGATTCGAGCGTTCGTACCTGCCTGGGATCGAACCTGAGGTCTTCTCCGTGGCAGTCATGAACGTTAACCACTAGGCCACCCGCGGCCCGGACCTCGGATACTGGCCCCCGGGAATAAATAAGGGTGTCTTCCTCCCTCTTTGTACTTCGCTTACGTGTCACTTTCCCATCAGGCACTCTAGCGCAAATCTCCTAGCTTTCCATTTCTAAGGGTTGTTTAAGACCTGGGGTCAGACACTCTCTTCCTAAAATCCCCTACATATGATCAGATCTGATCTTTCATCATGGTTGTAGCTGTTGTTATATTCGCTTTTCCTTGAGCTTGCTATTTCATAAGTATTTATTTTGTTAGGTTGTTTACAGGTTACCAGACATCTTCGTCATGTTCTTCTTCATTATGTTGTTTTTAGGCTACCACATCAGCTCATCTTCTTCTTCGTATACTTCTTCATCACGCTCTGTCTTCAGACAGCTATATAAGCTCACCTTCTTGGACATATTCTTCTTTATCATGATGTGTCTTCAGACCGTATAAGTTCACTTTCTTTGTCATGTTCTTCATCATGCTTTGTCTTCAGACAATCGTTTGACCTTACCTTCGTCATATTCTTCTTTATGCTTTATCTTCAGTCAACCATATACTATTTTACCTTCTTCGTCTTCTTTTCCGTACGCTGTGTCCTCACCTACCATATGTCCTCAGCTTTCTCAGTCATATACCTTTTTCTTATACTGTGTCTTCAGGCTACCATATCAGCTCATCTTCTTCGTCGTATTCTTCTTTATCACGTTCTGTCTTCAGACAGCTATATGAGCTCACCTTCTTCGACATATTCTTCTTCATCATGCTGTTTCTTCAGACCGTATAAGCTCACTTTCTTTGTCATGTTATTCATCATGCTTTGTCTTCAGACAATTGTTTGACCTTACCTTCTTCGTCATATTCTTCTCCATCATGCTGTTTTCAGGCCACCACCACAGCTCATCTTCTTCGTCATATTCTTCTTTATACTTTATCTTCAGACAACCATATACTCTTTTACCTTCTTCGTCTTCTTTTCCGTATGCTGTGTCCTCAGCTACCATATGAGCTCACTTTCTCAGTCATATACCTTTTCCTTATACTGTGTCTTCAGGCTACCATATGAGCTCACCTTTATCGTCCTATTCTTCTTCGCCATGTTGTCTTCATGCAACAATATGAGTTGACCTCTTCTTTTATATTCTATCTGTTATTCATATTCATGTTTTTTATCTTCTTTTCCAGACTACCATTGGTGTTAATCTTTTACAGCACGTCATTTGTAAAAATGTACGTGCTTATAAGATCACTTGTCCGTCCGCCTGTGGACGCCACATCTCTGAAACTATTAATCCGATTTGAAAAATTCTTTTTGCATTGGAAAGCTTGAAGTGTGATAGCGATGACCCTTGCTTTCAGTTTTTTTCTCTGCAAAATTTCGCCGTTAGAGGCCGTAAATGCAGATGATATCTAATTCAAAATACATTGTATACAATATAACTGCTTCTGAACATCAAACTGAAAAAAACAAATATTTCTTCCTTTAAATGCTGTTTATAACTAAGACTAATTTGGGTACAGTTTCTTTTTAAGTAATAGATTTCCCTCAAGGGTGCGTAAAGGTAAATTGCGATTTCTGCAATATTTCTGCTTCTAAAAGTCCTATTTCAAAATTCCTTCTGCATCGGATACGGATCCTGCTGGGTAACGTTTTATTATATTTTCTAATTTTCGGTAGAGAATAATTTGGCCACCAGGGGATGCAAGAGTTTATTTCTGTTTCTGATGTATTTGTACCAAAATCTGAGTTTCTGATAACTCGACTGAAAATATTATTTCGTGGATGATTACGCTGACCTCGCAAAACGTTTTGAGATTACCTTCCGCTGAAAATAGTGCTTAGGGGGAGGGGGGGGGGATGATGTATATTTTATTTTTGTCGATCTCTGCTTCGAAGAGTCCGATTTGAGAAATTCTTTCTTTATGGGAGAGTTTCCAGAATGAAATATTTCTCATATAATTACAAAATTTTCTTAACGTCAAGTGTGCCACACTTGAGGGCGTAAGTTCACGTTTCCGTTTACAGCATGTTTGCAACAATATCTGCGGGACTAAAAAACCGATTGAAAAAATTATTTTTCGGTCAGAGACTACTAACTATGAAAACATTTTGTGTGTTTTTTCTTCCCAAAATAATGCACAATTTGGCCGCTAGGGGCGCAAATGTTCAATCTGTTTTTCTCGATATCACTGCTTCTAAATGTTCTTCCCCCCAAAAAAACATTTTGACACTGGATAGCATTTATCTTGTGCAACGCTATAGGTTTGTACTTCAGGAGTTTTCTGTAGTTCACAGTTCTGTCGCTAGAAGGTGTTTGTGTATTTTTGTTTGCAGTTGTATCTTCGCTTCTAAAAGCCTTATTGAGAAATTTCTCCTTTTACTGTATGCCATTCGCTACAATAAAGATAGGCAACATTATCCTCTTTAAATAATACAGAGCTTTCCCACTAGGGGGTGTAAAGTTCAAAAACCTTTTTCTCGTTATCTCTGCTTCCGGGAGACATGTTTGAAAATTTATTTTTACTTAGCATTGCTTTTTCTATGAACACTGTTAGCATATTTTCAACTTTTTCATTACGGAAAATTCTTCCTCTCGGAGGAGTAGAGTCATGTCCTGTTTGCCTCTATATAATTTGTCTTAACGTTTAGATTTGAGAATGATTTTGTTTCCGATACCTTTCTTCTGCTATGCTAAGCTTTTTGCGCGTCATTTGTTAATTTTCGTAACTTAATACTTTTTAACAACTGTTGTAAGTAAATAGCTGTTTTTATTTTTGGATGTTTTATCGATTGCAGAAATCCGGTTGATTTTTTTAATAACCAGGTGCATTGACTTTCGAAAAACTTTGATAAATTTAATTAGCGTCAGAAGGGATTCAAAAGATATGCTCTTTACAACCAAAAATTGGGTGTCATCTTTCTTGTTGTCTGTTTTGTCCATATTTCACACCAATCATAATCATCTTGTGCTTTCAACAATACCTTCAGTAGAACCAACCTAAGGTCTAATCATCAGATGGGAAGAGTTCATAGAGATTCAACATAACGTTCGCGCAGTGGAGGAACTTTATATTCAACATAGACTTTTAGTCCAAAAGGGAGGAAGTTCTAATCCACTATTAAATTCCACTTTCTCACGCCATAGGTCTCCAGTCTCTATGCCTACTATTCATATTTGGCATTTGGACGTTCCAATTGTTTACAAGCAACAATCAATCAGCTATCATTGGTGTTAGTATGAGGGTCATTACAAAAGTTCTGCACACGTTGATCTAAAACGAAAGCGGATGATGCAATCGCGAAAATGATTGCGTCGTGTCAATGTCAGACTCTCAGCAACGCAGTGGTGTCAGAACGACGCGCTATCATTTGCTGTGTGGAGGTGGGAGGGTTTGGAAATGGAAGCGCGCAGCTCCTCAGATCGAGTCACGGCATTAGACCGGGGCTGGTACGTGAAAATAGAAACTCTGCGGAGAAAAACTCCGACACAGATCCATACTGCCTTGCAAGAAGTTTATAGGGAAATAACTCTTGATCGAAGCCTAATTTCTCGCTGGGCATTGCGCTTTCGGGAGGGTCGAAGCAGCATTGAAGATGATTCCGTAAAAACACTTCGTGCAGGAGGTTGGAAATTAATGTAAGTACATTGCCGTCTATGCACGATAAAATATATTTATCGTATATATATTTATCTATATTTTATCGTGCATAGACGGCAATGTACTTACATTAATTTCCAGCATTGAAGATGATCACCGCTCAGGCTGACCTCAAACAGCGACAGACAAATTCATACACACAATTCACGTGGGTTAGGAACATCAAACGGAAGTCATCCCTCTTTCCACGTTAGTAAGTGAGTCACAGAAAAATTCTCATTGGAAGCCACCGGAAATCGAACCCAGAGTCTCCCTGTTACGCGCCGGACATGCTACTACTGCACCACAGCGGCCTCGAAGTCTCCAGACTCACACACGACTAACTGCCAAACCACATGGCAGGTTGCTTCTTGGAGCCCCGCACAATGCTGGGAATTCACCAAAGTTGGAAAGCAGCAACTGAACAAATAACTAGGAGGCGAATGAATAATAATTAATACACACAATTGACGTGGATTAGGAACATCAAACGGAAGTCATCGCTCTTTCAACGTTTATAAGTGAGTCACGGAAAAATTTACATCTGTCACCAATGTTGAACGTTTCTTGTAGAGAATCACCGTTTGACAATCGAGGAGATTGCTGATCAGGCAAATTCGTCCACCATGTCTTGTCACCGGATTTTGACCGACTCACTGGGATGAAGAAAAGCCACCACGCACTGTGTGCCCCATCAACTCTCCCCAGAGCAGGAGGCAGCCAGATTGTGCATCGCACAAGATCACCTCCACAGGTTCGTAAGGGAGGGTAACACCTTCCTGAACAGAATTGTCGCAATTGATGAGACTTGGACCCGTGATGTTGAGACGGAACTGAAGTCACTGTCAGCGGAATGGTGGGATCCAAGTTCTCCATGCCCCTCGTAATGTCGTCGTCAGCAATCCAAAGTGAAACAAATGATGATTTTTGCGTCCGATGCCCAGGGTGTTGTGGTCTCTGATCGAATGCCGATAGGGCAAAGTGTCACCGCACAATATTATCGTTACCTTCTGAGGACAAAGTTGAGACCGATCAGTCGTCAAAATCGCCCCAACTTGTTGGAAGCGGGAGAGATCTTGCTGCTTGACAACGCATCGTGTCATGGTACAGCGTCGGTACGGGGACTTTTGTCGAAATATGGCTGGGAAACTTTATTCCACCCACCATACAGCACTGATCTCAGTCCACCCGACTTTAATCTTTTCACAAAGTTAAGAAAATCGGCATCCACTACGAGGGGCGTGGGGAACGAATCGCTGGGCGAACTGTCATTGGACGTGACCCTAGTAATACGACAGCTGAACAAAGATAGCGTGTAACGGGGCTTCCACGACCTACCCACTGGCAAGCTGTCATTAGCAGCGAACAGGAATACAGTGAACGGCAATAAGGTAAGTTTTCTCCGCAACTTCACATTTTTCTCAAAAATAGACAGTGTGCAGAACTTTTGTTAGGACCCCTGTAGACGATTAGTCAGGTGCTCGCGGCTGCCGTCGCTAATGCTCACGATCATTGTCACGTTATTCTCTTTCTTGTGATTGTTTGAAAACTTAACATTATGTGCCTCATTAGGCGTTCCTCGAGAGAAATTATTGCTATGTGCCGAGTTCAAATATAGGTGCTAATGGGTGGTATTAAACTTCTTAAGCAAAGTATTTTAAAAAAAAAAAATTACTAATCCGGATTTAGTTGTTTCAGTGAGAAGAAAATATCCCTCTGATTAGGTAGCAGGTATGTTATAACTTGAGTTTTGGCTCATATGAGCGTTGCAATTTCATGAATTTATCCGTAGTCTCTGGATCCCTCATTGACACCACTACCGATTTTATCTCTAGAATGTTTTCCATTCTTGTAAATAAACAAAACCTTCCTTTATGAATCCTATTTTGCATTGTGGGATATGTAGAATGTACGGGTATTTAGAATAGAACTCCAAAGTGTAGAGCTCTCCTGGTGGCAGAGTGGTACGAAGCAGAGTTGGAAACGGGTCAAAAATTTTGGACCCGGACCCGACCTGGACAAATCTACTTTGAGCGATAAACTCGAATATATCATCACCATCATCATCATCATTGTCAATCATTATCAACCACTGCTGGATGAAGGTGTCCCCAAATTTCTTCCACAACTAACTGTCTTTGGCCAGTCTCCTCCATCCACCCATCTCCCACGTGTCTTCTGCTGGGTCTTTTTCTGTCCCTTGGAATCCAGTCTAAAATTTCGGTTGTTCATCTGTGGTCCATTCTTCTGGCAGCATGTCCAGCCCATTTCCATTTCAGGGATTTTATTTTGATCAGGATGTCTTCCACTCTTGTTATTTTTTTTATCCACGAGTTTCCCTTTTTACCTTTTTTGGTTATAACAAGCATGCATTTCTCCACGCTTCTTTCAGTTGTCTGCAGTCTTTGTATGACTTCTTAAATTTTAAGGTCTACGTCTCTGTAGCGTACGTAAGCACTTAAAGGATGTATTTATTGAACACTTTTCTTTTATGATATAATGACATATTGCTCTTAAAAATTGTACTGTTTCTTCCAAAACCTCTCCAGCCAAGTTTTATACGCCAATTAATTTTTTCATCAATGTGACGACCCTCGCTTGATATCTGCTGCCTAAGGAAAATGTAGGAATTGGTTATCTCTAGCTTTACCCCGTAAACTGATAAATCTTCATTCCTTGTAAAGCATTGTTCATCAGTTTTGTCTTCTGAAAGTTTTAATTCCCAATGCTTTACCCTTCTCAGCAAATTCTTGGATCATGCGCTGCAGCTCTGAAATATTATTTCAAAGATCTCTGAAGAGTTCTTTGAAATATAATTTTCTTTTAAAAGATAAAACTGGAATAAGACTGGGTCGAAATCGGGTCACGAACACCGTGTCCCGACCCGTTTGATGCTCAAGAAATTGTCGACCCGGTGACCCGTTTCCATCTCTAGTACGAAGTGATGGATTCTAATCAGTCATCTGTGATGACTCCGGGTTTGAATCCCGGGAGGTATGGGTATGGATGATGCGTTTGTCTTACGGCACTGGCTGCATCCGTTCCCTAAAACCAATGACCCAAAATTATTAAGGGGCGTCTGCTAATATCCCATTGAGTTGCTCACGTGGTCGTTGAACACTAAACAAAATGTTGCTGTAGGCCCTTATTATAATTTACCTAGAAGGTGGATGGTAAGATGGAACGTTATTTTGAGTCGATTGACGTTTTTGATTTTCTGTCTATCATTAATTAGTCTCTCGACGTGAGAAAATAGTTTAAAGCTATTTGGAGGTAGAATATTTGGGGGAGCAGCTAGGACGACAGCTGATAAATCTTTTTATTTTTAATCATAAGCTTTGGAAAATATCCGTAAATTGCCTGTCAGTGAATTTTACAAGAAAATGAATTCCTCAGGCAGCTTTTCTTTAGCAGGAACTGTCAGCCAGGTGGAACTTTTATACGAGTATATTTAATGATAAGTAGAAGCGTTTGTTTCAAGAATGCGTTTGGAAATGGCAGCAGGAAGCATGGCTTTCATAAACTCAATGTGATGGCGTTTGATATTCCTTGAAAAAAATCTGGAAATGTTCGTCTTTTCTTGATTTACTTCCTATATCGAGCTTCTTCCTTAATGGCCATCTCAGAACTTGCTGTTTCTGTTTGAATGAATGCTTCAATATACTCGGGGAGAAGCGGGAGATATCGGATGCGGCAGAAGAGATCTCGTTTCTAAGCAAATGTCACCTTCAATTCCCAGAAGAACTGAAGGAGATATGTTTGAGCAGCAAACATATCAACGGGAGACGTGGCTACGGGGAGTTTAATATTGCTAACACAGAATACTGAAAAACAAGTAGTATTCCCTGCTTGGTCAAAATGTTTGAAACTGCTGCCAGCTGCATTTAATTGCTTCGAAAAGCCTGGTGGTGTGACCATGTATTCCGCCCAAGCTTTAAACGTCACTGTAGATGGACAAAATAACTAATTCACTGAAACTCACTGTTTAAATAGGAAAGTTATGACCTTTTTAGTTCACGTTAGGAATATTAAAGACATGCTTATTACTAAAGTCTTTACAACAATGAGTCATTACGTTACGACCAGCTACCTAATAAGCTGTAGGATCCCATTTAGTACGCGAAACAGCGGCCGCTCGGCGAGGCATCGATTCGACGAGGTTGCGATAGGTATCCTGGGGTGTCTGGTACCATAATGTCAAGAGCAGATCCTCCAATTCTCGTTCATTTCTTGGTGGTGGTGATTTAGCGCGAACCCACTTTTTCAAGTCGAAACACAAATGCTCGATTGGGGGTTCATGTCTGGTGAATTTGGAGGGCCAGAGCATTAACAGAAAGTCACCAGCATGTTCCTCGAACCGCCCCTTGACGATTCTGGCAGTGTGGCATTAGGCATTATTATGTTGGTAATGGCCATCACCAGCAGGGAACACAGTTGCCATGAATCGGCGAACTTGGTTCGCAACGATGTTCAGATACCTGACAGCTGTCAGAGATTGTGCTATTGGGATAATGGGGCCTAAAGTGTTCCAAGAAAACATCGCCCGCAGCATAACACCACTGCCGCCGGCCTGTTTCCGCCCAACAGCGCATCCAGGTGCCATAGCCTCCGTTGGTGATCGGCGTATCCGCGTTCGGCAGTCTATGTGATGTACCAGAAATCTTGATTCGTGAGACCAGGCCACTTTCTTCCAATCATCCATGGTCTAATGTCGATGATCTTGGGCTCATTTCATGCGTTGTTGGCGGTGACGTGCAGAGAGCATGGGAACCCAGCTGTGTCTCCGGCTACGCAGGCCCATGCGCAGAAGGCTACGATGAACCGTGTGCTGTGACACATTGCCCCTGATCACCACTGTTGTAGCTGCAGGTGATTTGTAGCATTGTTGCCCAGCGGTCTCTGTAAACATTGCGCCACAGTCTCCGGTCCCCTCCGGAATCAATGAGCTGCGGACGACACACGGCTCGTCGTTTGACCATCTGGAAACCACTTTTGATACGCATCCACTACAGCGGCACATGAACAACCCAGAAGCCTCGCCGTTTCCGAGATCGTAGTTCTTTGGCGCCGGGCCATCACAATTTGTGCTTTATCAACCTCCGATAAATCGGCAGCTTTTCCCATTCTGACTACGAAGGCTCTACTAATCGAAAACCGGTTTTCGGACTGTATATATACTGCCTTGTGAACTTCATCTGCGCCACCGTTCGGTCTCTTGGCGCGCTCATTTCTCTACGCTGGGGATGGTCATAATGGAATAGCTCATCGGTGTAGGTCTTTACGTGATTCAAAGGGATTTCTTTGAAAGACTTGACTCTTTTTTGTAAGTAATGCACCTCTTGTTTCTATTAGGTGTGAACTTAATTCTCGGCCCCTAACCGCAAGCGATCATGGAACGTCGGCAAATGCAAATATCTGTGTGCGATAATGGCGCACTGCAGCGCCATCGAACAGCTTCCCAGGCAACCGTAACCGCTCACAGCTGTAGTAACAGAAGGGACGAAAGTTGACGGTGAAAGCAATGTCGTTCGAGAAGCAACATTTGAAGCACTGCCTCCTGTTCGCGTTTCAGCTTAAAAAATTTGCAGCGGAACCCCTGAAAATGATCTGTGCAGCTTTGGGTGAGGCTGCTGTGTCCTACAGTACGTTTAAGAAGTGGTTCCAGCGGTTTAAGCAGGGAAATTTCCATCTCCGTGATGCAAAACGTCCGGGACAGCCACAGAACGTTGACGATCAGGAACAGGAACAACTGTTGGACGCGGATCCTTGTCGCACACAGTCAAAGCTCGCCCTGAAACTCGGAGTAACACGGCAAGCCATTGCAAAGCGCCTGCACAAGCTTGGACGGATTCACAAGGAGGACCGTTGGGTGTCCCACCAACTCACAGCTGTGAACAAGTCTAGGCGCTACGATGTTGCTGTGTCCTTGCTCTCCAGATTCAAGAAGAAGGATTTCCTCCACAAGATTTTGACCTGTGGTAAGAAGTTGATCCTCTACGATAATTCTAAGCGACGCAAATCGTGCGTTTATCCAGGTCAGCCTACCACCAGTACCGCCAAACCGAATATCCATGCCAGAAAATTGTTGCTGTGCATATGGTGGGATCAGTGTGGTGTCGTACGCTATGAGTTGCTCAAACCTGGTGAAACGATCAATGCTGAGCGTTATTGTCAGCAAGTCATTCGTGTGAGTGACGCATTGGAGGCGAAAAGGCCTCCAAGTTCGGTCCTGTTGCACAGTGTCTTGACAACATTCTTACAGAATTTGTTTTAATACACTGCCGGACAATTGCTAAGGACGGATGACAATAGCAACGATAGCAACCATAAAATGGAAGGCAGGAAAATGTGAAAATTAGCATAAGTGCGGGATACAGTAAGACGTGTTGTGCGTATGCAAATTTTGGATTGCCGAACTTGTTTGTGACGTCATGGCGCTGATAAGAGATATAAAGGATTTGATGCGTATTGACCGTTGTTGTTCAAACGCAAAGTTGAAAGGGAAAGAATCAATTGACGAACTTGCAAGTTTCAGTATGTCTTCCCGACATCACCTAGATCATTTTACGCGTGGCCGTATTATTGGCAAGATTGAAGAAGGGCGAAAAATAACAGATGTTGCCAGGGAGTTCGACGTCAGCCACAGTGTTGTTTCAAGGCTTTGGAAATCATTTCAAATAAATGGAGAGTGTAGCAAACGTCACGGGGGAGGTCGTGTTCGCTGTACGACACCTGCAGAAGATCGGTACATAGTGCTATCAACAAAAAGACGCCGGCGCAGCACAGCTAGTGAGGGAGCAAATCAGTTTACGGCTGCTACTGGCAAGCGGATCTCCCGAAAAAACTGTCGCCAGACGTTTGCAAGAAGGAGGTCTATACGCCCGCCGTCCTGTTGTGTGCATCCCATTGTCCAGACGTCACCGTACCGCCCGTTTGCAATGGTGCCATCAACATCGCAATTGGACTGATAACGACTGGTCTGCTGTCTTCTTCTCAGATGAGAGTAGAAACAGTCTATCGTCTGATTGTCGACGACAACTGATCTGGCGTGACAGTGGTACTGCATATTGTCCAGCAAACATACAGGAAAGGGACCGATATCCGACATGTAATGTCATGGTATGGGCTGGCATCATGATCAATGGCCGTACGTCCCTCTATGTGCTTCCAACTGGGACTATGACTGGCCAAAGATACATTAATGATGTTCTGCTACATCATGTTCGCATGTTCCGTGGTGCTGTCGGTGATAGATTAATTTTCGTGGACGACAACGCAACATGTCATCGAGCAGTCGCTGTCCAGGAGTGTCTTGAGAGCGAGGATATTCAACGCCTCGTATGGCCAGCACGTTCTCCAGATCTGAATCCCATTGAAAATGTGTGGGATGCTTTGGGGGGAGTCTTGCTGGTCGCCAATGCCCTCTAATAAACAAGAACTCCCTCATTCGTGCACTGACAGAGGAATGGGATAAATCACCCCAACAGCTGCTTGATAATGTTGTGCAAAGCATGACACGACGTGTGGAATCTTGCATCGCCCTCCATGGTGGCCATATCCCGTATTGACATCTTACGCCGGAACGCCTGCGGACGGTAATTGCATTTTTTTCACGTTTACGTATTCTGCACAAAATGGCCTGTTTGTCCCTTGAACACGTTCTAAAGCCTTCTGGATTTCAGAGCACGATAAATTGTCTTTCTTGTAATGTCCTGGCATTCTGACATTATTTTATTTCACTTGGCATCCAACCACACTTACTTTTTTTATGCGCTATATAGCCGTTTATGATCCGTCCTTAGCAATTGTCCAGCAGTGTATAATGGTATAAACTTGATATATTGGCTGTCTGAAACAACTTTAATTATGGGGAAATACCAATTTTTTGAATACATTTCTTCGCTGAATGGATTAAATTATTTTATACTGTAATGCAAATGTACAAGTTTTTGGCAATTGATCTTTCAAAGCTGAATACGACATTTCCTCTGCAAACACTAGACTAAAAATAAAGGTCCCGCTATTCCAAAAGCTTTATGGAATGAATTTCACTTCATAACTGTTCGAAAGCCCTTCTGATAGAGAGTGGTTGTATTATTTCGCTGTCTGCAATAAAATATGACATGACTGACTCCCGAGAATGATCCATTTCTTACCTGGATTCAAGTAACGGGGTACCGTTACTTGAATCCAGTGACTCTTTTGTTGTTTCTCTACAGTACTTTACTAGAAACTTCTGATAAGTTGAAAGTTTCCAAAATGGAGGTAATAATTTCATCATTAACCCTCAGAAGGAAGGGATACTCACAAAATCAACATTCACATTTTCGAAACTTTCAACTCATCACAAGCTTGTGAAAATTGGTGTTTCTGTGAAACATATTTTGGCTCCTTATTGCGACGAAACAGTTTCCAGTATTTACTCTTCCCTTTTATGTTTTCAACACGTACATATTTCATTTAATTCAGAAAACAACGTTTGTGGATGCAGTTTTCATAATTTAAAGAGTACTGTAGTTTCGTTGAAAGCTATGGTCCAGCTCTGTCAGGACTAAGCGTTTCCATTTCTTGCTTCTGACGATGTCACCAGTTTCACATGTCAAACGCCTAGTGCGCCCATCAGATTGGAGATTGATGAGTGCTTTCCGTGCGCTTGATGGAGATGGAGGTAAATCATTTACCAGGTTATTATAGTTTTGAAATTATACATGAAATGCTCCTAAAATGTCTAGGACAAATATTGATTTAGGTCTATCTAACGGTTTGGCGTCATTAAACAGAAATTGGTGGTTATTTTCCCAACAGTGCTGGTATTTTTTTATTTCACTCTTTTTAATATATGATTGGTGTTCTTTTAATCTGAATTTAAGCGATCTCCGTGCCTCACCTATGTATGACAGACCATATTGACACTGGATGCGACAGATTCCTCAAGAATTTATGTCAGGAATTAGGTTCTTTTTTGCAAATTAAATCATCTTAGATGCAGAAGTGAAGATCACTTTGAAATTTGATGACTTGAGGATTTTTGAAATTTGGAAACAAAATTTAGGGGTGAATGGAAGAACCGCCAAGTTTCGTTGAGAATTTGGAGAGATCGGGGTCAAGGTGGACTTATACTGAAGTTTAACAATTTTTTTGATAGCTGAGGCCACTAATGAATGTTTGAAGCTTCTGGACTCAGCTATCAAAATATTTGTTAAACCTCTGTATAAATCGACCTTGACCTCGATCTCTCCAAATTTTCAACAAAACTTGGCGGTTCTTCCATTTATCCCTAAATTTGGTTTGCAAAATTTGAAAAAATCCTTAAATCATCAAATTTCAAAGTGATGTTCACTCCTGTACCTAAGATGATTTATTCTGCAAAAAAACGAACCTAATTCCTGACAAATTCTTGAGAAATCTATCGCATCCAATGTCAGTGTTGCCTGTCATACATAGGTCAGACACGGCGATCGCTTAAATTCAGATTAAAAGAACACCAATCATATGTTAAAAAGTGTGAAATAAAAAAATCTTTCATAGCCCAGCACTGTTGGGAAAATAACCACCAATTTCTGTTTAATGACGCCAAACCGTTAGATAGACATAAATCACTATTTGACCTAGACGTTTTAGAAGCCGTTCATATATTTCAAAACCGTAATAACCTGGTAAATGATTTATCTTCATCTCCATACCTATCAAGCGCGTGTAAAGCACTCATCAATCTGCAATCTGACGTCCGCATGAGGCGTTTGGAAAGTGAAACTAGTAACATCATCAGAAGCAAGAAATAAAAACGCTTAGTCCTGACGAAGCTGGGCCATAACTTTCACCGAAACTATAGTAGACTTTGAATTATGAAAATTGCATTCATGAATGTTGTTTTCTGAATTAAGTGCAATGTAATTATGCAATGCTTGTAGTTCAACTATTTCAAAGCACGTACATGTAGACCTCGACTCTTTTTTCACTCGCCTTAATATTAAATTCATTCATATTAAAAAATAAGGCACTAATTCCAGGTGCATTTCAGCAGCCCCCCCTCCCACCACATAATTTTTTAATTTTTCAGACACCATTCGTTTGTACCACGTATGAACCGGAAAGAACTCCGTTTTTTTTTTCGTTTGAACCGCAATAGTTTTGGAGGTATTTAAAAAACAAAGTACGTGTGTGGGGGTGGGGTGGCGAAACGATAGACCCCCACCACGGAATTTGTTAAATTTTTTGGCACCATTCGTTTTTACCACGTATGAACCGTAATGAACTCCATTTTTTTTCGTTTGAACCGCAATAGTTTTTGAGATATTTAAAACATAATATTGAGAATTTACTTATATTTGTAGGAGGCCGACCATTTCACCAGCCCCGCCCACCATGGAAATTCAAAATTTCAAAATAGCCATTCGTTAGTATATCGTATGAACCGGAATGAACTCCATTTTCATCGTTTGAACCGCAATAGTTTTTGAGATATTTAAAAAATAATATTGAGAATTTACATATATAGAGAGACCGACCATTTCACCAGCCCCCGGGCCGCGGGTGGCCTAGTGGTCAGCGTTCGTGACTGCCATGGAGATAACCTAAGGTTCGATCCTGGGCAGGTACGAACGTCCGAACCACTAAATACCCGCCTTGCGTCGGATGGGCACGTTAAGCCATCGGACCACGGGCAACCCCCCCCCCCGGTAATAAATAAGAGCGTCTCTCTTCCTCGCTTCCGTGCCACTTTCCTATCGGGCACTCTAGCCCAAATCTTCTGGCTTCCTATTTCTAAGGGTTGTTTAAGACCTGGGGTCAGACACTCCTTCCTAAAATCCTCTACATATGATCTGATCCACCAGTCCCCCACCATGGAAATTCAAAATATCAAAATAGCCATTCGTTAGTAAATCGTGTGCACCGGAATGAACTCCATTTTTATCGTTTGAACTGCAATAGTTTTTGAGATATTTAAAAAAAAAAGATTGAGAAAATTAGGGGTCGACAATTTCTCCAGCCCCCTCCCCCATGGGAATTCAAAATTTCAAAATAGCCATTCGTTAGCAAATCGTATGAACCGAAAAGAACTCCATTTTGATCGTTTGAAACGGAATAGTTTTTGAGATATTTAAAAAATAATATTGAAAATTTACATATGTAGAGAGAGAGAGAGAGAGACCATTTCACCAGTCCCCCCCCCATGGAAATTCAAAATTTCAAAATAGCCATTCATTAGTAAATCGTATGTAAGATGGTTATACAGAGTTGCTTACAATTTAAAATTGGTCGCTTTCTGTTGAAATGGTAACTGTTCATTGTTGGTTGTTTTATAGAAGGGTTAAGTGCTGAATGGTTTACGCTTTATTACAGCATTCCATATGAAAATCGCAATTTTATTAAGTGATTGATTATCCGGAATCAGTGGCGTAACTATGTTTCAAAATGTGAGTTGGTGGGGAGGGGGGAGGTCCGATCACACATACACACATTATGTGTATACATATATATACAACATTATATACCATTATATACATACTGTATAAGATAAGAGTTTGGGACCTCCTCCCCTACACACAAAGACGCAGGAGCAAAGCAGTTGCTGAGGCGTGATCTAACGGATACGACATAGGCGCCTCTGTTGGCGAATTGTGGAACTTGGCGAACACAACTGTAAAACTGATAGATAGAGCAGAAGTGTGAATTACAAAGTTGTAGAACTGACTTTGCTTATTAGAAATCGATATCGCTATTTTATTAAGTACACATTAAACACGTGTTTGCATTCTACAAAAAATTACAATCTTATATTTTTAAATTTAGTTGGTTCACATCATAAAAAAGTGTGCATTATATCATTATATCCCCGAAAAATTTGGGGGTCCTTTACATTGGGGATCCCTGACACTGAAAATCTGGCGCGATCTTGACCCATCTAAACCCCCTCCCCCTAGCTACATTACGGAGATGAGAGCTTCGCAAAATTGACAGATTTATGCAAGTAAACCCAGAGAGGATGTTACTTTATTAAAATACTCACTTGCATAAAATTGTACAACATATCGCCTAAAGCTGTGTATCAAAATGTTCACTCGTTTAAAAAAATTGGAACGTAAAAAGACTGTCATTTTATTTATGCGGTAGCTATAATAAAAACTATCACTTTAGTGAAGTGATAGTTTTTATTATAGCTACCATATTACAAAAAACTACCGCTTAGTTAAAACAAAAAATTCTACCCTTTCAACTATGTGTAACTACCCCATTAGTAAAGTGGTAGTTACACATAGTCTAAAGGGCTTTTAAAGCCATTACCACAAAGTTACGTTAAGTATGGTAATATCACCTAAGGGTAACTTCCTGAACTTATGTTGGAAGAAGCGTAAGAACTCTTATTTGTTTTTACACAAAAGATGGAAATATACAGGTCGAAGAAGGATCTAAAGTCATAAATGAAAGTATATGGAATAAATTTTACCGTACGTTTTACTTGAAATAAGCATTTTAAGAGCATATCAGCTGGATATGAGTTTTATAGGTTCCACGTAGTAGGAAAATGTGAACCTTAGTAAGTATAGGATTCTTGCTGAAACTGAATATGATGGATTTACGGGTATTCGCATTTTTCCATTACGAGTGGTACTGCGGTACAACGCATTTCATCGATAAGAGCCGGGATCCTACAGAGTCTGGCGGGGACAACCATTCACCAATAAACCAAAGCTGTCGTTCACACCTGGATGTCTATTATGTGATTTGACCATCCGTGGGAAAAACAAAACACTCTGGGAGACGATCGAGTTTGTGAATGGGGAGCGATGTTAAACCGTTTAGCGCATAGTGCTGTCAAAACGAATAACACCACCACACATCTTTGGCCTTCCTTTAAAAAGATAGGGAATCGAACTTACAAGCTGTACATCTGCTTTTGTAGAAAGTTTATAGTCATATTATTATTATTAGTATTACTACTAGTCTGCAGCCCGTCCTAAGATCGATGCTTTTGCTTTAAATAAATATTCATATACAGGTGATGTTGCCCGACCTATGACGGGGTGAAATTTTTTAATTGAAGCAGATTGAAAACATATCAGATAGACGCCGGGTTTCTGTAGAACTGAAAATGTTTTTGGATGCGATTTTGCTCTCTTTGACATCTCGAAATTTCAGTTTTTATTGTAGGCTAGAGTGTTTTAAATAGAACTGAGTATTTATTTTTTATAATAACGCTGATTCCTTTTTAATGAAATTACTTTGCGATGTTACTCATTTTTATGAAATTACTATGCAATGCGGAGAAAATGAAATAAAACACGACAAAGCACCTACGTAACAGAACAAACGTCGCCGGCTGTTGTTCGAGCATGCGCGTGTTGCCACAGATGAAGTCATTTGTCTTACTAACTTTATTTCCTTTTCCGGTATGTCTCCTTGATTTTACGTATCGTGCGATAGCGGTGAGCTTCGTTCCGATTTTGGCCACTGGATAAAAGCAGATGGTGGTGCAAATACTGAATGACGTCAGAGCGTTAAGGACAGACGTAGCTTATTATATAGGTTTTATTATTATTATTATTATTATTATTATTAATCTCACAGGGTATTTGCAGTTCTTCCTTTTACATTTATCGATTATTATAACTTGACATTCCTTTTCAGATATTAAATACTTTATGAAGAAATATGCATTTTAAATTGCTACAACATGAAACGAAATCAAAGATATTTTGGGAGTGTTATCCTATGGTCGAATATAAATAAATATATATATATATAATATAAGGCGCAAAATTAATTTTCTAGATATGATTATAGGACGCAGAGATAGCGAGGAAAACCGAATACCAATTTACATACCTAGCTGACATATTGAACGTTGTTTAAAGTAGAACGCGCCTCAAAATTATCTTTGTAGTAGGCATGCAAAGGAAAAAATAATCTTTTCATTCAGAAGCGACGCCATTAAATATAAAATGTGGGAATGAACATCTATTCATGTAAAAAAATATATTTCGAAGTCAACAGCATATTTATTAACACCCTCTAGCAATAAGCTTATGCATCGAAAAAACATCAAAATGCGTAGATGTTCATTCCCACACTTCAAACTTTCGAACACCAAAAGTTTTTTTTTTTCAGAAAAGATATTGTGCCTAAAAACAAACGGACTATTAGCTGCCTTTTTATTTCAAAAAGATTTGATAGAAAAAGTCCTCCCCCTTATCAATTTCAATCCTGTTTCAATTTCTTTTGTATTGTGTCCTGCTGATATACACTATATTGACAAAAGTCCCCGGACACCTAGAAGAGAAACATAACATAGCATTTATTGACATACATTAGAACGGTGTCGGTCTAATGCATGCACTGACCCTTCGAGACATGCTTTCGACAAAGTTTTGGAGCACAGCGATAGGTGTGCGCGCTTCCATTCAGTACATAATGCTTCAGCTAACTCTTGATTAGTAGTAGGCCTTGGTTCCAAACTTCTTATGCGGCGCTCTAATTCATCCCATAGGTGCTCTATGGGATTAAGATAAGGGCTCTGTGCTGTACAGTCCACACACGATACGGAATTATCGTCAAACTACGCCGAAACAGTTCTTGCTTTATGACTCGGTGCATTATCCTGCTGGTACCAACAAGGCTCGGTTATGAGTATTGCCACAGAGTTGGTAGGGCATAATTGTCCAGAATATCGAGGTAGACGTGCTGGTAAACAGGTTTGTCCACGATAACAAATGGGCCGGGACGATACACGAAAAATACGCCCACACGGGTACACTGCCAGCTCCAAACTTGACCGTAGGAAGAGTACACTGTGGTAAATAGCATTCTCCCGGCTGCCGCCATACCCACACGCAGCCATCAGACAGATGGATTGTGTATCTGAATTCATCAGTTCATAGGACCTGTTTCCATTGATCTACGGTCCACGATAAATGTTCTTTACACTATGCTAAACGACGAGTAGCATTCCGAGTGGAGATGAAAGGTTTATGAGCAGCAGCACGACCACGGTAACCTATGGAATGAAGTTCTCTGCGAATCGTGCGTGTACATACCGAGGTTCCATCATTTTTACTCACCTGTACACAGACCTTTTGCAGTACTCCGTCGATTAGCTGTAAAGACACTCTTGAGGCTTCGATATCCTCTATCACGGATTTTCTTTGGTCTGCTGGTAAGTTTTTCTGCTTCAGGCACGCCATATGTCTTCCACTTATTCAGTACATCCAAAACAGTTGACTTGGGTATGTTTAAATGCCTCTCGGTTTATCTTATGCATAACCCACTAATATAACACCCAACAATCTTTCCTTTCTCAAAATCAGTTCTCTCCCGCCGCGACATTTTCACTCAACCTCACAGTGCGATATGATTGCGGTCAGCTACAGGCTTGTCTTTATACCATTTGCAGCTGTACGGCGCATCTTAACAACACAGTGGATCCGTTCATTTGCTTTTGAAGGGGTGTCCGGTGACTTTTGTCAATATAGTGTTTATTTGTTTTTCGCTGTTTAAAAACCACCTGGAGCTTCTTAAGGGTCATAAGTAGTCGCCTGTCCTTAATTTGGGACCATTGGTTCTTGAGAGGAATGGCATCTGGGACTCGAACCTGAGCCCGCGTTGGACGAGACTGGCCATAAATCACCATCTGTGACCACTTTTTCTCGAGGGAGGCGTTCTGCTGATGACTCATGATTTGGAGTAAATTCCAATTCAGTTTTTTCTTTTCGAGTTTCTTGTATATATATCTGCCTAATAGAATGTTTTTAGAATTGTTTTTATATGCCGATTAACATCCTTCTAAATATGTTTTTAGCTGTCAACCACTTTCTCCACGGTATCAATATCAGCAGCAACATCCACTTTCTAAATGCAACCCTATTTACGCAAGATATTTTTTCGGTATAGCTAAATTACTGGAATTGTTTTTATATATCTTACGTTTAGGATCCCTCGGTTAGCTTTTATTGAACTTTGAACTAGTTCATTGAGGAAGATTTAGGTAAACTTCCGCAGTTAGTGATTTTTCTCGTGAATTTCTCTCCTTTTCTTTTTAAGAAGGTCTTTAGTTTTTTAAACTTTTCTTTTGATAATTTGAATAAATATTTTCTTGAGAAATTTCATTTAATTATTGTCGTGTATTTATTTTAAATCTACAGTAGAATCAAATTTACGTGTTTTTAAATGAATCGATGTTTCAAATTTGCTTTCATTCAAAAAGAAGAAAAAAAAACCCGCATAAGTTATGGTCTAATAACACCAGCTTACAAATGAAAATTTTTTTCATCAAATTTTCAAGTTATTTATGTAAATTAATACGCTGATTACAAAACAGACATTTTTTTTGGGGGGGCACCACGTACCGTTTGTTTTACAAATGAAGTTTGCACATATTATGATGCGGATGCACTTATGCAAAATGATATATACTTATAATAACATGTTTACTGAACGAATTCATCCACTTTTAAACTACACAGTGGAGTCACATTATTGTAACCATCTCCTACTTTTGATGTCAACAGCGCGTAGCCAATGAAAGAAGGCACGTGTTATGAGCTAGCTTGGAGGGTATATAAGGTGTGCTATAGGCATTCTGAAAACATATCATTCGTTCCTGTCATGGATAAAAGGAGCGATTTATCAGATTTGCAAAAAGAAATGATTATCGGCTTTCTGGCCAAAGGTCGCAGTATTTCTGAAACAACGCAGTTTGTGAACTGTTCGCGTACTGCTGTGGTTAAAGTGTATCGTGATTGGATACATGGCACCATTTCGAATAAGTGAGGTGGAAACTGCGGAGCACCACGTGCCATTGATGTGAGAGGTGAACGTCGGCTGCGAAGGTGCGTGAGGGCCGACCGACACTCTACAGTGGAGCAATTCACTGGGGGATTCAGTTGATAGATTGGCCAGCACGTCCTCCCGACTTAAATTCCGTATAACACACGTAGGACGTTCCGCGAAGACTCATTGCTGCACGTCAACACACACCGGAAGCTGTGCCAAAGACGGCGCTGATGGAAGAATGGGAAATGTTGCCGCAAGAATTCATCAAAAACCTAGTGCGAAATATGGACAGACGACGTAAATCATGCATCGATGTTAAAGGTGATGATATCCTTTACTGAAGACCTCCCTCTTCCCTTCGTTCCGTCTTCGGCAGTGATGCATCTGTATCATGGCACCCAGTGCTATGTAGCCAGTTCTGAAAAAAGTTCCACTATATCCTTTAGTCTCTTCAGTTGTGTCACTGTTGTTTCCGCCATCATTCCCGTATGTACTGGCGTTCCTATGATTTGAATTTCACGTATTCAGTGCGCTCCTGTACGACACTACAGGTCAAAACCTGGCTCGTATTTCAGTTTTGCACACCAGTGTATGACTCTGAGTATGAAATACGACTTGATTTTTTCAGTCATTGTTCAGAATTATATTTCTGAGCTTTGTGTTTGATACTGATGCCAACCGTAGGTTCTCTGCTAATCAATCAAATTCACAGGCGAGAGTTCGTATTCGCGGAGCCTTTTAAAATTCGAAGCTATAAACAACGAACCAATTAAACAGGCACAATAAATCAGCAAATAATTCTTAAGTACCGGAAGAGAAGAGTTCAGATTTAACTCACATAAATTTATCCGCGCTAATAAATCAAATGTGCGAATAACGGATATCTGGTAACATTCACCCACTTCCGCGTTCTACATCACTGAGCAGTAAAGCATAATTTATCTTCAGTGCTTATGGCACTAATTATACGGAGTGTCATCCATGACATGTCTACAAAGGTTAGTAAGCCACCGAGTCACGAGTTCGGCCACACAGTTGCAAATTCCTTATCAATATTGTTTAAAAGACAAAAGTCTCGGCAAGTGGTGTAGCAACAAGGATATTATTTTATCTCGCCGAGCTGAGCTTCCAACTTCCAGATTTTCCGTGTCGCTTGCCCAAAGGTGGCTTTATGAAGGCAAATTACATTAGAGGAACGCAGAAGCTGCTTGGAGTTTAAAAGTTAAATCCGGAGAACAGAACTACGTTTCAGTTCATATAAACATAAGAATAGAAACACATTAATTTGCTGTAGTCATTACATAGGCCCAATGTTCTTTCTTTTGAAGACTTTTGTGCCTGAAAGCTTAAGCATAGGTTGCTGTAAAAGAAGGGGGAGTGGTAACCTAATTCAAAGTAACTCCATTCATTGGACATTTTTCTTTAAGTATTAGCATTTTTGCATGGTACAAAATGCGAAAACATAATTTAGAAGCTCAAAGAGTAAAAAATAGGTGGCGTGAATTCACGGAAAATTTCTGAAAATAACGTGCAGCAAAGTTGCCGGTAAGTGTTTGTCTTTTTCAAAAATTTCCGTTTTTAAAAGTTCTCGGTCTTTAACTTACAGATTTTCCGTAGTCAGTAATTCGGTTTATTTCAGAAAAGTCCGTTTCACGTTTTTCTGTATTTATACAGAAAATTCGTAAAGGCCTTTCGAAAATGGTATCGAATACAGCAAACCCAAGGCCTTTCCAAAATGGTATCTATTGCAACAAACTCAACGCCTTTCTTAAATGGTATCGATCGCTACAAACTCAAAGCCTTTCCAAAATGGTAACAATCATAGCAACCCAAGACCGTTCGAAAATGGTATCGATTGCAGGAAACCCAAGGCTTTTCCAAAATGGCATCTATTGCAACAAATACAAGGCCTTTCCAAAATGGCATCTATTGCACAAAACCCAAGGCCTTTCCAAAATGGTATCTATAGCGACAAACCTGAGGCCTTTCTGAAATGGTATCTATTGCAACAAATACAAGGCCATTCCAAAATACATGTATCTATTGTAACAACCCAATTCCCTTCGAAAATGGTATCGATTACAACAAACTCAAGTTCTTTTCAAAATCGTACCGATTATTACAAACCCAAGGTCTTTCCAAAATAGCTTTGAGAATGGAATGAAACTTTCTCACCCAGATTGACGATTGTCGCTGGATTCTCAAGCTGCAGATTCGTCGGGTGGCTAAAAATGGCGACATTAACTCAGCATATTATCAGAGATTCTGATTTCAATTTTCGGTCAGGAAGCGCAGGCGCTGTATGAGAGGACAAAACTCTGCTACGTACCCATCAAGATAAATAGTAAAGCCACACATCAAAATCGACCCAGAATTTCTTATGCCAGACAGAGCAGAAGACTAGGATTCAGACAACATCATAGTATGACATCCCTGTCAAGTCTCCTGATATCTTTCCAATGCATTTCTATTCCGATAGTTTCTTGAAGCGCGCTATTTGGCGGAGACGACCACATAGAAGAGATGGTGTTTGAAAAACATGAAAGGAGGAGTTTCACAATATCAGCATGATTACACGGCGAAACATCCTCCTTCAGAAGATATTGCATTGCAGAATGATAGCGACCACGAAGTGCCGTCAGATCGAACACTATCTGTGGTAGAGAAAGGTACTTTGGAAATCCCCTGCTATCTGAAAATCATTACCTAGGTTCTAAACGACCTGCTGTATTGTGAAACACTTTCAAATGTTTTTTTTTTAATTTTTGAATTTAACAAACACTGTGAACAATTCAATGAGCTATAAGCAGTCGTCCGTTTCTAATTTAGAGTTACTGGTTCCCGGGAAGCGAAAGAACCAGTGCGGTAAAAATAATGGAAACACCTAGCTGAAAACAGTGACTTTGGTATGTGCTGCTTTTTGAATAAAACGAACATGTAGCTGCAATTGTTTTTGTAAAAAAGTCTTGCTTATAGTCTCAGGGGTCTGTGTGATTGCATTGTAAATCGGTTTTTGCCTAATTTCGTTCCAGCTGTCGGAGTTCCAAAGAGGGCAGATTGTCGGAGCCAGTCTGGTAGTGCTTCGGTAACCACAGCGGCACAGGTATTGGGGGTATCGAGAGGTACCGTGTCGAAGGTCATGACGGCATACAATGTTCACGTCACAACATCATCTGCGAGACACAACTGTGGAAAGAAAACCAAACTCACTGCGAGAGACAGGAGGACATTAAAGAGGATTGTAACCGCAAGGAGGAAGACCACGGCGACGAAAGTGACTGCTGAGCTTAATGCACATCTCCAAAACACAGTGTCGACCCATATCGTGCGAGGGGAATTGCATAAGCACAATATTTACGGCACAGCTGCGATTGCAAAACCCCTGGTGTCACAGGTGAATATGAAAAGGATACAACAGTGGTGCCAGGAACATAAAACGTGGACTGCGGATCAATGGAAGCATGTCTTGTTTTTCGATGAATCAAGTTTCTCACTATTCCCCACCACAGGACGGGTTTACGTGTGGAGAACCCCCACAGAGGCCTACACCCAGATTGTCTCCTTCCTACAGTGAAGCATGGGGGCGGTTTCGTAATGGTCTGTGGCATGATCTCGTGGTTTGTAGGAGGTCCCATTATCACCTTACACAGACGGAACACTAGCTGCGACTATGTCATTCTTTTGACCGACCATGTGCATTCAATGACGCAGACATTGTTTCTGTCAGTGGATTGCACCTTTCAAGATGATAATGCCCCGATTCACAGAAGTTGAACTGTTCAATCATGGTTTGAGGAACATGAGGATTAAGTTGCACACCTTCCCGGACCTGCACAACCACCGGACTTAAACATCATTGAGCTCCTGTGTTCTGTGTTGGAAAACAGAGTGCGATCCCGTTATCCTCCTCCTGCGTTTCTCAAGGAATTGGAGCAGTTTCTGCAGGAAGAATGGTACAACATACCACTTAACACCATCCAGGGCTTGTATGCGTCCATTCCACGGAGGATTCAAGCAGTTTTAAATGACAAGGATGCTCCCACACCATATTAGGTGCGTGACACATATTATTTCAAGGTGTTTCCATTATTTTGGACAGCCCCTGTACTTGCCTCACCGGCGTTCGAACCTGGACCCATCTCGGACGAATGAACATAAGCCAGCGCTTACACCACTGCGCCACAGTGGCGGTGTTTCAAATGTTACGACGCAAGACATCGCTTATAAAAAGCGCTATTTTTTAGATTTTCATAAACTAACAGAATTGCCGTTCCTGTAGCGCGGTGGTCTAAGAGCTGGATTCTCACTTTTCTTCCGAATGGGCGCGGGTTCGATTTCCGGATGAGGCATGGAATGGTGTGTTTGTCTTACGGCGCCTACTCTCTCCCATTTCTGAAACCAGTGACCCCAAACATAGAGACGGTCGACTGCTTATAACTCTTAGAGTTGGTCGTTGAACCACAAAACTAAAAGAATGAAAAGAAAAGCCGTTACTTTCAAACATTCCAATTTATCTGTGTCGTGTTGTTGGCGAATAACTTTGAAAGTTGCGTCCTACTACGCATATTAATCGCGTTTTATTTCAGAATCTTTTTATCACAACAGGCGCTACCAGTCTAGAAGCACTTATTTGACCCTGCTCTCTTTAGTTACGCGTTATGTTATTAGTCTCAACTGTTACGAATGATATATTAATAGTCTTCATTCAAATTCATGAGGTGTTGCTCTAGATGCCTCTTTGACATTTCCTAAATTGTGTCGCAGATTGCCCTTTTGGCTAATTAAACTGATATCATGAAATGGCGTTATTAATACTATTAATGCTACTGTCCTTGTCAAAGAGAATTTTCAGCGTTGAATACAAAATAAGGTGGATGAGTAATTTTTGTTTTTACCTATACTGAAAGAAAAATTGGAAACGTTTTTTCAAACATTCTTTTCTTATGGTACTATTGCAGACACCTTAGAATTCCTACATTATGCAACAACGAAAATATAGAGAGGAACACAACATGTTGGCACATTTGCTTTTTATATATACAGAAAAAATGTTAGTAATGATAATAAATAAGCAAAAAAGTGTTTTCTATATTTTGCTGAAATGTCACGCAAACAAATCTTTTTCTGTGAAAATATAACAGATGACAGCAGTTAAAAGTTGCAATACCTGCATTATTTTTGTGTCGAAATCTACGACTGCGTTTTTAGGAGAGAACATTTCTTATCTCAGTAATGCGTTTTTTGCTTCGAAGACGAGTACGTGAAGCAACAGTGATATTTTCGAGATTTAAATTGTGATTTCATTTTTTAGCAGGTCCTTTGTGAAAAAAATTGTGCTTATGTTGCCTGTCCGTCCGTCTGTGAACACCATGTTTCTGCAACTAGTAGCCCGATTTAAAAAATTCCTTTTTGCATTGAAAGCTTGAAATATGCGAATGATTACCCTTCATTTTATTTTTTTTTTACGATATAAAATTTCGCCGCTAAAGGGCGTAAATGCAGATGATATCGAATTCAAAATACAATTTATTCCTTATATTTGTTTCTAAACACCCGATTGAAAAAATTCCCTTATTTTCAATTCCGTTTATGTCAAAGAGTGTTTTAGGTGTAGTCACTTTTTCAAGTTACGCATAGATTTTTCAGCTCAGCTGCGTTTTCCTCGATATCTCTACTTCTAAAACTTCGACTTAAAAATTTTTTTTCAGCGGGTACAGCACCTAATGGGAAATGTTTTGCACATAAATTTTAATTTTTGATAAGCAATAGTTTGGCCGACAGGGGGCGTAAGTGTTAATTACTGCTTCTTATGTATTTGAACCAAAAGCTGGGCTTCTAAAATCTCGATTCAAAAAATTCGTTCATGCACCGATACCACTCACGTTGATGAACTTTTTTGGAATATTTTCTTCTTAAAGTATTTGCATAGTTTCTCCACCAGGGCCGTAGATGTATATCTTATTTTTGTCAATATCTCTGCTTCTAATGGTCCAATTGGAAAAATTCCCTCTTTATTAAAAAGTTTTCGTTGCGACATGTTTTCATATAATTTCAAAATTTCAAGTAATTCGTAGACATTTCCGCTAGGACGCGTTATGATAAATTGCCTTTCCTCCGATATCTCTGCTTCTAAAACTCCGATTTGAACATTTCTTTTTGCACCGGATACAGCTCCTGATGGGAAATCTTTTGCATATAATTTCTAATTTTTGGTAAAACATGGTTTGGCCACCAGGGGGAGTTAATGTATATCTTATTTTTGTCAACATCTTTACTTCTAAAAGTCCGATTTGAAAAAAAAAAACCTTGTTTGTTGCATAGCGTTTCCGGTTCGAAATGTTTTTCATATAATTTTAAAATTTTCAAGTAATTCATAGACTTTACTCTAGGGGGCGTTACGTAAATTGCATTTTCCCCGATATTTCTGCTTCTGAAATTCCGATTTGAACAATTTTTCCTGTATCGCACACAGTTCCTGATGGGAAATATTTTTCGTAGAATTTATAATATTTTGTAATAAATGGTTTCGCCACCAGGGGGCATAAGTGCTCATTTGTGCTTCTGATGCATTTGCAGCAAAATCTGAGCTTCTGAAAACTCGATTCAAAAATTTTTTTCCTGGACTGATACCACTCACATCGGAAAACGTTTTGAGAATAATTTCTTCTTAAAGTAATGCATGGTTTTCCCCGCCAGGTGGCGTAGATGCACAACTTATATTTGTTGATATCGCCGCTTTAAGAGTCCTATTTGAAAAATTCTTTCTTTGTTGAAGAGCGTTTCCGATGCGAAATGTTTCTCATATAATTTCAAATTTTTCTTAACCCACATGTCTGCAACCATAGGGCGTCACAATTCCATTTATGAGATTAAAAACCCGATTGAAAAACTTTTTTCTTCTGCCAAATACTCCTGTCTGTTTCCATATAGGTTCCACTGACTTTAAATAGCATTGATAAATTTAGTTCGCGTCAGAACCCTGCAAAAATGGTACGTGCACATACCGAGGTTCCATCATTTGTACGCATCTGTACACTGAGGTGTTGTGCAGTACTCCTTCGATTAGCTGTAACGACTCTCGTGAGGCTTCGACGTCCTGTATCACTGATTTTCTTTGGTCTGCCGGTATGTTTTCCTGCTTTTCAGGCACGCCATGTGTCTTCCACTTATTCAGTACATCCAAAATATAGTTGATTTGGGTATGTTTAAACGCCTATATATATATTATATATATATATATAACACCCAACAGTCTTACCTTTCTCAAAGTCAGTTCTCTCTCGCCGCAACATTTTCATTCAACCTCACAGTGCGATATGATCGCGGTCAGCTGCAGGCTTGTTTTTATACCGTTTGCAGCTGTATACCCTGCATCTTAACAATGCAGCGGATCTGTTCATTTGCTTCTGAAGGGGTGTCCGGTGACTTTTGTCAATATAATTTCCACATCTAGGAGAAAGATCAAATTATTTTTATTCAGAAGTGAAGAAAGATCTACATTTTAGCACGTCTTTTGTAAAAACTTGTAGGTGCTTAAGGTATCACTTTTTTTGTCCGTCCGTCAGTGGCACCATAACTTTGCAACCATTAGTCCGATTTGAAAAATTATTTTTACGTTGGGAAGTACGGAATGCGAGGACAGTGATCCTTTCTCGCTTTTCTCCGATGCAAAATTTCCCAGTAGAGAGCGTAAATGTTATAGATGCTATCGAATTCAAAATACATTTTATCCCATAATATTGCTTCTAAATATCCGACTGAAACTTGTTTTTTTCTTTAGATACCATTTACAACGAATAAGTTTTTCAGTGCAATGTCTTCTTCAAGTAACGCACATTTTTCCCACTAGGATGCATGAAGTTAAATTGCAATTTCTCCGATGTCTCTGTTTCTAAATAGTCGATTTGAAAATCAGTTTTTGCATCGGATAGATCTCCTGTTGGAAAGTGTTTTACGTATAAATTTTAATTTTTTGTGAAGACCGGTTTTGCCATTAGGTAAGTAAATATATATTTCTGCTTCTGATGTATTTACAGCTATATCTATACGCTTCTGAAAACTTGATTGAAAATTTCTCTTTTGAGATCTGATACCTCTCCCTACGAATAACCTTCTCAAGATTTTCTTTGCTTAAAATAACTCACAGTGTTTCCGCCTGGAGGCGTAGATGTAAAGCTTATTTTTCTCAATAGCTTTGCTCCTAACAATCCGAATTAGATTTTTTTCTTTGCATGAGAGGATTTGTAGTGCGCAATGTTTTCCATATAATTTCAGAAACTGTTTCTTTTTAACGTACAATGTTGCCACCAGAGGGTATAAGTTCATGTTTGCGTGCTCCGTAAGTACATTTAAAGCTATATCTGTGCTTCTACAAACTTGATGAAAAAGTACTTTTTCAGTCACATACTACAAACTACGCGAAACATTTGTAAGCATTTCCTTCCGTGAATAATACAAAATTTCCCCGTCAGGTGGCGCAAATATTTATCTGTTTTTCTCGATATATCTTCTTCCAAAACTCAGATTATAAAAATTATTTAAACACTGGATACCATTTATTTTGTCGAACACTTTGTCTGTACTTGAAGGGTTTTTGTAGTTCACAGTTCAAGCGCTAGGTAGTGTTAGCGTGCATTTCTCTTTGCAGTTGTGTCTCCACTTTTAAAATCCTATAGGAAAATTTGTTATTTTACTGTATGCCATTTGCAACAGTCAGGATAGGGAACAGATTTTCCTCTTTACACAATGCACAGCTTTCCCGCTAGGAGGTGTAAATATCAAAACCTTTTTCTCTCCCATTCTTGCTTCCAAGACACGTATTTAAAAATCTATTTTTCCTTATCATAGCTTTTGTTATGGAGAATGCTTTTTGCATACGTTCTACTTATCCATTATTCAAACTTTTTTCTGCTAGGTGGCGCAAAACTATGTAATTTACGCTTTCCTACCGTAGGTGCAAGAAGCACATATGCTCCAGCTTTGACAGTCTGTCTGCACGATAACTCGCGTAAAAATGGTTCGATTTCGATGAAATTTTAGTATGTGGTAGGGGACCACCTTGAGATCGAACCCTTTTGGAAATGGGCGAAATGGGGTCAAAGGTCAGGACATAGCGAGATCCATTTCATTACCCTTATGTGTCATAACTTACGTAAAAAAGCTTCGATCGCGACAAAACTTTATCATGCTGCTCTGCAGTTATACTGAACCGGTTCTGTTGAATATCATCGAAATGGGGTCAAATGTCAGGACACAGGAGCGAGATTTATTCCACAGCCATTATCCTCATTACTCGGGTAATAACTTGAGTAATGATTTCTGGGATGTTGGAAAGCGTATCATAATCAATGGATTGCATGATTTTACTAACTTGTGTTTTCCTCTATTTACGCTTTCCAACCGTAGGTTGAAAAAGCGTATATGTTCCAGCTTTGTCCGCTTGCCTGTCCGCACGATACCTCGCGTAAAAATGGTTCGATTTCGGATAAATTTCAATATGTGGTAGAGGACAACGTGGGGATGAACCCTATTGAAAATGGACAAAATGGGGTCAAAAGGTCAGGGCATAAGAGCGGGATCCATTCCATCGCCCTTATGCGTAATAACTTTCGTAAAAATACTTCGATTGCGATATAACTTTATCATGTTGTTCCGGAGGTTTATACTGAACCAGTTCTGTTGAATATCATCGAAATGGGGTCAAATGTCAGGACAAAGGAGCGAGATTTATTCCACAGCCATTATCCTCATAACTTGACTAAAAAAGCTTTTATTATGACAAAACGTTACTTTTCAGCCACTAGTGGAAGGACGTAACTGTTCCTATTTCTAAATGTTTTATCGAGTGAAGACATGCGTTTGATTAATTTTTATTTAAAGGAGATCCATTGACTATTGAATGACTTTAAAATATCTTATTGAAAAGATTCAAAAGACGTGCTCATTACAACCGAAAATTTGATGTCATGGTTCTTGTTCTTTCTAGAAGCGAAACAAACTGTACGTTTGTTTAGGATTATTTATAACAGAAACTGGCAGTAACTAAAATAACTCGGATTATGCTTATTTGAAAAGCAAAGAATCACCCTGTTTTTATCCCTTAGTTATTTACACCGAAAAATATCAGAGACATCAAATTATTTCTTCTTTATTAACACCAGAAGCAGCGCAATATTTAGTTGCGTCAACTTTCCGTTACACCGTTCCCCTCATCAATGGAAAAGTGGTTAATCATTTTCTGTGAAATTTTATAAGCGCATTACAATTAATTCCCCATTAACAATTAATTTACCGAATTCCCCGTTTCCATTTGTTTCTGGAACACGCAAATACGTTTTGTGTAATAAACAGAGTTAATGGCATTCCGAGGGGCAGAAAGTGAGTGTATATGTCCGAGGCGAGTTGAGGAAGTTTGTGTTGATGGAACGCAGATGGAGGTCATTCTTTTACCATTTGCAGTCTATCAGTGTCACCGAGAAAGGACGCAAGAGGATAATTACGTGATTAATGCAATGTATTTTGGCCCCCTTTGCACATGTGCTTCACTCACGATGTTTCTCTCTTCTCTCGGGATGAACCTGCTTGAGCTATCGCAGACCTCTTTGGATGCAAGATTTACAACCCTGGGAGCTTGCAAAGGTACACGCAAGGAGCACCCCCGATGGAATACTTCGCAGATGACTGAGCTCATATGTCAGACTCTACCAAAGATCGGAATATGACTATGTGACAAGAATCCGAAAAATGACTCCAGAAGGTTCATTTTAAGTTGTGCAAAGCAATGCGAAAAGGCGAAAATAAATTATCGTTACTAGACTTTTCTCAGTGGCTGTGAAGATAATTTATTTTCGTCTTTCACATAACTTGAGAGCAGGTTTGATTTCTGTAAACAACCAAAACCAATTGTTTTATGGAGTAATTTGGTGGAAAATTGCTTTCTTTCAGGGTTTTCTGCAATGCTTTAATCCAAGAGGTGCTGGCATCTAACTTATTTTTTTATTATTGGAAATTTAACGACCACCATGAGCAAATCAATGGGCTATAATCAGTCGCCCGACCCTAATTTAGGCTCACTGGCTCCAGGGAAGGAAGGGAGCCAGTGCCGTAAGACAAACACAACATCCATGCCTCACCGGGATTCGAACCCGGACCCCTTTCGGACGAATGATCAGAGGCCATCGCTTAGACCACTGCGCCACCGGGGCTGCGGTATGTGACTTGCATTAGTGTCAGGTGGCGGCTGAATATATAAATTCATTTAGATTCTTTATGAAAGCTTCAGTTGATTGGAAATAAAATGCCCGCATGTTTTACAGAAGCAGGCTTGGGTGGTAAATGGGAGATGCGTATTTGATTCCCTCTTCATGGTAACATACTGTGTATCTGGAGAGTTTGTAACATGGACGAAAGTTAATTCCGTCATCTCTGCGCCTTTAAATATCCAATGAATTATAATCATCGTCGAAGTTCTGCAAAGACAGCGACAAGCTGACATTGCGTCACACCACTACAATGAACTGCAAAGAGAAAGTCAGATGAAAACTCGACGTGTTCTTCCCATTTGCGCAGCAGTAAAATTCATTACTAGCGATATGCGTGTTAGACGTGCGCTCGCTCTGAAACTACGGAGTTATCAGGTTGTAAAGAAAGTTTCCGGAAAAAAAATCGTATGTAGTCAAGATACTTTTCCGGAAAAAATCGTATGTGGTCTAGATAATTTTCCGTAAAAATCACATGTGGTCAAGATACTACGGGCCTGCGGTGGCGTAAACATCCCACAGTGCTGTACGCGAAAGAATCGATTCTACGGACGGAACGTACGCTTTGTGGCGAAGATTAGTTGCACGTGGTGATGATACGATTGCGATATCGAAGGCAGGTGTGCGTACAATATTGCTCTATGAATACTTGAACGGCGTGAAAGTTACAGAAGCACTTGGAAAATTGTGAAACGAGTTTGATGACGATATTATCTCACAGAGTACTTCCTATGACTGGTACAGGACATCTGACATTGCTGTCTGATGCACCCAGAAGTGGCAGACCCAGTAAGGTTGAAAACGATGTACTGCGACACGTGCTATTGACCAAACCTTATGCAACACTACGGGAACTGGCAGAGTAACTGAACACCTCCCATACGATCATCAACGTCAGACTTCGAAAGTTGGTATATTCGTGTAAACTGTGCAAATAAGTTCCACATGCTTTGTTTGATCAGAATCGGATGCAACTCTGCTCCATTTCTGTTGCTCTGTGTGAAAGACAAAAACTGGAGCCTTTTTGATCGGTTGGTTTCGGGTGACGAAAATTGGGTCACATGCGTGAATGTTACGCGACAAAGAGCCTGGACCAAGCAGGAACAACCTCCACACTAGGTCGCTAAACCACCTTTTCATGGACGGAAGATGATGCTGAGTTACTAGTGAGATTGCCGTAGTGTGATTCGCTATGAACTCTTACCGCGGAACAATACCATCACAGCGGATGTTTACATCCAACAGTTGGACCGTCTCCATGTTGTACTGCAAGAAAAGCGTCCAGCGTTGATAAATCGTCATGGAGATGTTTTTCACCAAGATAACCGTCGTCATTATCTCGCTTTACGGACCCAGCAAAAAAATGCACGAGCTGGAGTGGGGAACATTGTCGCTCCACCCTTAGTCCCTGCACCTTGCCCAGTCCGACTTTCATCTGTTCCGGTCTTTGTCGAATTTTCTCGCTGTGAAAAACTTTCCTAATGACGATGATATAAAACGTTGCATGGATGACTTCTTCAACTCCTGCTCGACAGACTTCTATCGCAACGGGATGTTTTAACTCGTAAATGGATGGAACAAGGCCATCAGTTCCAATAGGGACTACCTGGAGGATTAGGTTAAGTGTTTTGTAGGAGTTTTTAAGTTTGAAATACAGGCTTCTGTATTTTCCGCATACTTTCTCTACAACCTGATAGTTTGGCCAACGGTAGGTTCGCAGTAGCGAAGAGTGTTCTTTCACTACAATTATTTTCTGTGTGCGTCGAAAACTCTCGTTCATGTGCTACTGATTTTCTTAACTTCTCTCTGTTATATGTATCTATGCAAGAAGATAGAAATAAGTTTTACGAAGTGGTTCATTGAAACTTATAACGTACAAGTTTGTCCGCGTAGGACATTGAATCCGTGTCCCCTCACTCCGGAGTAAGTCACTCTCCCAACTGAGCTACGCGGACATGTGCTCTCGCTGCTATCTGCCTTTATCTCATGTGCGTCCTGCGGGGCAGGCACGTTACAAACTGTGTGTTCCTTTAACAGTAAATGAAAGGGAGTCATGTAATGTCCAATCATCAGTTTTAATAGATATGAAGATTTACTATATCTGTGAATTTGTTGTTATGTGTATTAATTTTTTTCATACTCCAGCATTACAAGAGCGTTGACTTTGCATTTCTGAGAATGAACGATTTATGAGCTTGCGCCTTTCTCCTTATTGTTAATGAGGACAGTTATTAATAAAAGGACTTATCTGTCGCTCAGTCTTTAGGTTAATTAACCTTGGCAGTTTATATAACACTTTTACAGCTGGCGACAACTCCACGTATTCTCTAAACAGAATAATGGAAAAAAAAGAGAGAAATATTCTTGGCAAAAAAAAAAAAAAAAAACACCCAAAAGGAATCATCCAATCGAGGTGAAAATTGGTATTTGTAATAAACATACTTAGGAAAGGAGATGATTGCAATTCCAAATAAGTTGAGCCATTTATTCCGATAAAACAGCTTTAAGACTGTATTATTGCGCGGGTTCCCACTGGCGTTACCAAACCACCCAAGGGGGAGGGGGAGAAGGAAAAAAGCCGCCCCGGTGGTGCAGTGGTCTAAGCGATGGTCTCTGATCATTCGTCCGAACGGGGTCCGGGTTCAAATCCCGGTGAGGCATGGATGATGTGTTTGTCTTACGGTACTGGCTCTCTCCCTTCCCTGGAACCAGTGACCCTAAATTAGGGACGGGCGACTGCTTATAGCCCATTGAGTTTCTCACGGTGGTCTTTAAACCTCCAACCAAAAAAAAAAAAAAAAAAAAAAGAAACAAGGGAAAAAAAATAAAAAAAACAAAGGAAAAAAATAAATAAATAAAAAGTATAGATAAGACGTACACTTTCCACAAAACATTCATTACCCGAATTAAAAAAATAAATAAATGAATAAGTAAATAAATAAATAAATAAGTGAATGAATGAATAAATAAATTCGGAAATTGGGTTTCCACCTGGATGTCCAGCCTCGTGGCCGCGAGCTCTGTCACAAGTGGAACAAGTCAGTACGTTTTATTTCCCAATCTGGCTCTGACACACCTGGCGTAGCACAGACGCACACATTAGGTACATACAGCATGCCAGATTACGGGATGGACATACGTGCCGTCCCAAATATGTCCCAAACATGTTCGATCGGTGAGAGGTCTGGCGATCAGGCTGGCCATGCAAAGGTGTCAGCATTATAGAGGCAAATCTAGAAGAGCCGTGCTGTGTGTGGCCGGGCATTATCCTGCTGAACAATGGCTCGGTGACGCTGCGACAGGACTGGCAACACAACAGGTCGTAGAATGTCCTCGATGTACAGTTCAGCCGTGAGGATGGTACGCAGGACTACCTAGGGGATTCGGCTATCGTAGGAAATGACTCCCGGTGTGCGAGCCATATGTCGTTCCACGATAAAGGCAGGACCCATCCTCTGGCCGGCTCGTATACAGACACGTATGCGGTGGTCATCGGTCATTGGAGACAAATGCAAACCTTGACACATCACTGAAGACAACACGGCCCCTTTGGGTGCTATCCCACCTTGATCGGGCCAGGTACCACTGGAACCGGTGCCGATGGTCGCTGGTCAGTGGTAGGCGGAGAATTGGCGTCCTCTAATTTAGTTCCCTTGCCGGAAGTTGTCTGGCAACGGTACAGATGGCCACTTCCGCCACTTCTGTAGACGACGAAACATGTCCACGGATGATTGAGAGTAACGAAAACGGTTCTGCGTATGATGCTATCACAGTCGCTCGATCCTCACGCTCTGTCCGCTTGCCACTCGCTGGTTGTGTCCTCCTGGACTGATTCCCTCGTCGCTCCGACTCAAATGTTTGGCTATACGGCGACTTAAGCAACTCACTCAGCCCAACTGTACGTGCTCTCTCAAACCCTCTCAACTGCTCGTGTTATGCACAGATCCGACGTCAATGCATCCTCACAGTCCGTGAAGGTTAATGCAACTGCAATCCGCTGTCACAATTGTCCCTGCGTGCGAAATTTGCTACTGATGTGCTCTCCAGTTTACATACGCTGTGGCAAGCCACTATGTAGCCACTGGTCGTTATTTTTAATCATTTGGATATTCGTCCCGGAGGTACTTCTATACTGCTGGCCACCCAAAACGCAACACCAAGATGGACACGAGATAGCAAAGCCAGATTTACTGGACACATAACAACAGATACAAAGATGAAACGATTGAGCTTACAGGTCCGTGCGAATTGCGGAACACGCAGAAATCAATGGTTCGTGTGGCTCCCCATGGCTGGCAATAACGGCCGCTACACGCCGCGGCATCGAACGAAAGAGGCTTTGGATGTGGGCTTGGGGTATGTCGGTCCAGGCTGCTTCCACACGTTGCCACAGTTCATCAGGTGTAGCCGCGGGTGGTGCTTGCCGGGCCACTTGGTTGCCGATCAGCGACCAGACGTGTTCGATGGGCAAACATATCGGACGAACAGGCGGGCCACGGCAGCAGTGACACCTGGTGGGCCGTGAAGAATTGTTGCACGATGCGTGCCGCGTGTGGGCGCGCATTGTCATGTTGAAGCGTGGCCGCTGGCAGGTCCTGCAGGTAAGGGATAACTACAGGCTTTAAAACGTCGGAGATGTAGCGGTGGCTGTTGAGTGTGCCGCCGATGCATACCAGAGGAGCGCGGGTGTCATATACAATTGCGCCCCAAAACATAACGCCAGGCGACGGACCGGTATGGCGATGTATAATGCAGGCGTCATACAGTCTCTCGCTGCGGTGCCGCCACACCCGGATCCGACCATCGTGGTGTTGCAGGCTGAAGCGGGATTCGTCAGAGAAGACAATGTCGTGCCATTCCGTAGTCCAGGTGCGGCGTTCGACGGCCCACTGCCGCCGCAGTCGCCGGTGATGTAACGTCAATGGTAATCGGAGCAATGGGCGCCGTGCGACAAGTCCTTGCTCCTGCAGACGAAGTCGAACGGTACGTGCTGACACAGGTTGTTGCTCAACACATCCTAATTCCTGCGCTAACGTTCGTGATGTGGCTGTGCGAGCCGTCAATGCGCCCGCCGCACAACATGCGGATCCTTTTGTTCGGTGGTGTGCCGCAGCTGCTGCAATCGCTCGCGTCCGTCCGTCCGTCCCTCCTGCACCAACCGAACCCATACTCGCCTCACTGTGGCCGCATGTCGTCCCACACGGGCACCCATGTCTCGGTACGATAAACCGCTGCCGCGATAAGCCACTATTTGTCCTCTGTCGAACTCCGAAACGTGCTGGAATGACTGCTGTATTCTGCGACGAGGCATCAGGAAGCTTCCCACGCACAGGTCCAACAGCACAACACACTGCCACTACTTACATCCTGCCTTCTGTGCACCCTTCTTATAGTACTTCTCGGTGGCCTGCCGGGTGCACATGATTTGCATATGCCCTGCAATGCTAATCGTTTGCATGTCCTGTGCGAATTTCAGGCCAATCGGATGCTTCCTTCTTGGTGTTGCATTTTGGGTGGCCAGCAGTGTACGTGGCGTTTTATCAGCATCGAACGACATTCTCGAAGTGCTTTATTTGTTTGTTTGTTTTGGCAAGCAGTGTGTTAGGGATACTTTTGTTCCCCCGTTTATTTCTGGTAACTCCCCGCCTCCAAGAAAGAAATGATAAATAAAAAGACAAAAATCACTCTACTCTACACTTTTTTCATATGTTGAACGGTGATATTCCTTTCCAAGTGTAGGTTTTGTCACAGAAAGGTTTCTCAAACCTACCTTTAGAAACTTAGCCATCCTCGAACAGAAAATCAGATTTTACGTTGCCTATCGAAGACGTTTTGCAACTGAAAAGATTTAAAAGGCGAGGGAAACTATGGTAAGCGCAATAGAGGTTACGTAAAATATACAATTTTTGAAACCAAATCCATGGAGGACGTTGACAAACTCAGGCAAGAGGTGCCATATTTTGAACATACACAAAGCTGTCCCTTTCAAAAAGATTTTTTTCTAGCTTGACAGTTGCAGAGAGTAGATATCGTTGAATAAGAATTTTTGCTACCTAGTAGAGATTTTTTGCATCAACAATGGTTAAAAAATGCATTATGATCGCAGTTATTTATTCAATTCTGATACCAGTTTTACAGACGACGATTTATATCGCCAAACAAAAATAGCCGTTCATCTCACTACGCAGAAAAGCGACTTTCACCTATGACACACACACACACACACACACACACTCAAGAGAAACAATATAAAGGACGATAGAAGAAATGTAATGTTCGTGTAAGTATCGCTGATTGAACACTACACAAAACAGCTCTTAAATACACAAGTCACCGGACACCCTTCAAGTGCAAATGAACGAATCCGCAGCGTTGTTAAGATGCGCGGAACAGCTGCTAACGGTGTAAAACAAGCGTGAAGCTGACCGCGATCATATCGCACTGTGAGGTTGAGGTAAAATGTCGCGGCGGGAGAGAACTGACTTTGAGAAAGGAAAGATTGTTGGGTGTTATATTCGTGTGTTGTCCATAAGAGAAACCGAGAAGCTTTTAAACATACCCAAATCAACTGTTTTGGAAGTACTGAATAAGAGGGAGACACATGAAGCAGCGAAACGTACTGGAAGACCAAAGAAACTCAGTGGTAGAGGACGTCGAAGCCTCAGGAGAGTCCTTACAACTAATCGACGGAGTACTACTGCACAAGACCTCAGTGTACAGTTGAGTAAAAATGCTGGAACCTCCGTATGTACACGTACCATTCGCAGAGAACTTCATTCCATGGGTTGCTGTGGTCGTGTGGCTGCTCATAAGCCATTCATTTCCACTCGGAATGTTACTCGTCGTTTAGCATGGTGTAAAGAACATTTATCGTGGACCGTAGATCCATGGGAACAGGCCCTATGGACTGATGGATCCAGATACACGATCCATCAGTCTAATGGCCGTGTGTAGGTATGGCGGCAGCCGGGGGAACGCTATTTACCACAGTGTACTGTTCCTAAGGTCAAGTTTGGAGCTGGTAGTGCACTCCTGTGGGAGTGTTTTTTTTTTTTTTTGTGGTATCGTCCCGGCCTATTGGTTATAGCAAAGACACCTGTTAACCTGCACGTCTACCTCGATATTCTGGACAATTATGTCTTTCCAACTCTGAGGCAATGCTATTGAACCAAGCCTTGTTGGTACCAACAGGATAATGAACCGAGTCATAAAGCAAGAACTGTTACGGCATGGTTTGACGATAATTCCGTATCGTGTGTGGACTGGCCAGCACAGAGCCCTTATCCTAATCCCATAGAGCAACTATGGGATTAATTAGAGCGCCGCATAAGAAGTTTGGAACCAAGGCCTACTGCTAAGCAACAGTTAGCGGCAGCATCATGTACTGAATGGAAACGCATACTTATCGCTGTGTTTCAAAACCTTGTCGAAAGCATGTCTCGAAGGGTCAGTGCATGCATTAAGGCCAAAGGTGGACCGACACCGTATTAATGTATGTCAATAAATGCTATGTTGTGTTTCTCTTCTAGGTGTCCGGTGACTTTTTTCAATATAGTGTACATCGGCTACGCAGAAAATGGGAGTCTCCGAGGAAACTTCAAAATGATTACTTAGTATTAGTCTTTATTCAGCCACTAATGCTTTGGCACTTCATCAAGGTGTAATCAAATCAACGTGAGTTAATAATAATAACACTTTGTTTATAAAACAACACCAACACTAAAATTGAACACGCAGCCTTTAAATAACTCAAACTTCAATGTAACAACGTCCCTTCCGAAATTAGTATTAAAATTCCACCATCTCCCCATACTGCTGCAGCTCAAACATTATATATCGGTCAGCTTATCTGACACATACACACATCATACTTCTGGCCTCAAGGTGTTGCCAAACAAACTCTTGCGAGAGAGAAGATATCACGCTAAGTTTGAAAACGAGAAGGAGAACCAACTCAAATGTACTTAAAGGAATAAACTAAAAAGGAAAATTAAATTAGAGTATACGTCACAGACACCTCTAGAGGAAGAGTGAGTGAATCGCCAGAGACGTCAGTCCAGGAGTATCAGATCCATGGATCCTTGACCAACGTCTCAGGCGGAGTTGAGGACAGTGCTACAACAGGCAACTCCGAAAGTCATCCGGTATCATATTAAGTCGATTCCTCGGCGTGTACAGACCGTTATTCGCATTAGAGGAGGATTATGCGGTATCGCTTATGTTTTTGTCCATTAAGTGTATTTTTTCTTTTTTGTCGTTTGGGACTTAACGACCAACGCGTACAAGTCCTATAAGCAGTCGCCTGTCCCTAACGTGGCGCCACTGGTTCTGGGAACGGGCCGCTAGTACCATAAGACAAACACACCATCCATGCCTGAACCAGGAATTCGTGCCCGGAAAGGGTCAAATCCTTAGAAAGGGCGCTAGTACAATAAGACAAACACACCATCCATGCCTGAACTAGGATTCTTGCCCGGAAAGGTCCAATTCCTAAAAATCGGCCGCTAGTACCATAAGACCAACACACCATCCATGCTTAAACCACGATTCGTGCCCGGGAAAGGCCAAATCCTAGGAAAGGGCCGCTAGTACCATAAGACAAACACACCATCCATGCCTGAACCTGGATTCACGCCTGGAAAGTACAGCTAGTACCGTAAGACCAACACGCCATCCACGCCTGAATTAGGATTTGTGCCCAGAAAGGGCTAAATCCTAGGTAAGGACCGCTTGTACCAAACGACAAGCTCACCATTCATGCCTGAACTAGGATTCGTGCCCGGAAAGTGATAAATCATAGGAAAGGGCTGCTAGTACCATATGACAAAGACACCATCCATCCATGAACCAGGATTCGTGCGCGAAAAGGACCAAATCCTAGGAAAGGGCCGTTAGTACCATAAAACAAACACACCATCCATGCCTGAACTCGGATTCGTGCCCGGAAAGGGCCAAGTCCTAAAAAAGGGCCGCTAGTACCATAAGACTAACACGCCATCCATGCTTAAGCCACGATTCGTGCCCGGAAAAAGCCAAATCCTAGGAAAGGGCCGCTAGTACCATAAGACAAACACACCATCCACGCCTGAACATACCAGGAAAGAGCCAAATCCAAGGAAAGGGTCGCTAGTACTATAAGACAAACTCACCATCCATGCTTGAACCAGGATTCGTGCCCGGAAAGTACCAAATCCTAGGAACCTAGGAAAGGGCCGCTAGTGCCATAAGACAGACACACCATCCATGCCAGAACCAGGATTCGCTCCTGGAAAGCACCAAATTCTAGGAAAGGGTAGCTAGTACCATAAGACCAACACGCCATCCATGCCTGAACCAGGATTCGTGCCAGGGAAGAGCCAAATCCTAGGAAAGGTCTGCTAGTACTATGAGACAAACTCACCATCCATGCCTGAACCAGGATTCGTGTCCGGAAAGGACCAAATCCTAGTAAAGGGTCGCCAATGCCACAAGACAAACACACCATCCATGCCTGAACTAGGATTCGTGTCCGGGAAGGGCCGCTAATACCACAAGGCACACTCAACATCCATGCCTGAATCAGAATTCATTCCCGGACCCACCTTGTACGACTTGTTGGAAGCCAAGTCCTCGTACCACGGGTCCACCAGGGCGGGTTTACCATTTTCACATCAAACTTATCGGGTACTTACCGTTATTCTTTTGATCTGGTGTGTGTTTGCGTGATATAAAATCAAATTTTTGATTTTATATTACGCAAACATATATATATATATATATATATATATATATATATATATATATATATCATCATCATCATCATTGTCAACCATTATCAATCCACTGCTGGACGAAGGTCTCCCCAAGTTTCCTCCACAACGGTCTGTCTTGTGCCAGTCTCCTCCATGTCACTCCCGCATACTTTCGAATTTCATCCACCCATCTTCCATGTGGTCTTCTTCTGGGTCTTTTCCTGTCCCTTGGAATCCAATCTAAAATTTCGGCTGTCCCTCGATGGTCTGTTCTTCTGGCAGTATGTCCAGCCCATTGCCATTTCAGGGATTTAACTCTGATCATGATGTCTTCCACTCTTGTCATTTTTCGGATCCACATGTTCCTCTTCTTATCTCTCCTGGTTACACCAAGCATGCACCTCTCCATGCTACTTTGAGTTGTCTGCAGCCTTTGTATGTCTCTTTTAGCTAAGGTCCACGTCTCTGCACCATACGTAAGCACTGGAAGGATGCATTGATCAAACACTTTTCTTTTAAGACATAATGGCATATTGCTCTTGAAAATTATGCTGTTTCTTCCAAAAGCTCTCCAGGCAAGTTTTGTACGCCGATTAATTTCTTCACCAATGTGACCCTCACTTGATATCTGCTGTCCAAGATAAACGTACGTGTCTGTTATCTCCAGCTTTTCTCCATCAATCGATAAATCTTCATTTCTTGTAAAAGCATTGAACATCACTTTTGTCTTCTGAAAGTTCATTTTTAATCCCACTTCTTTACTCTTGTCAGCAAGTTCCTGGATCATACTCTGCAGCTCTGATGGGGTAGTTGCAAAAATGACTATGTCATCAGCAAAACGAAGGTGGGTTAGATAATCTCCATTAATCTTTATCCCTTTGTTTTCCCAGTTCAGTGATTGAAAGACATTTTCCAATGTGGCATTAAAGAGCTTCGGAGATATGGTGTCACGTTGTCTCACTCCTTTTCCAATTTTTATGTGTGTTGTATTTTCAAACAGCCGAATCTTTGCACTTGCATTTTCATAGATGTTATTAATAATATTAATGCATGCATCTTCAATACCGCAGGATTTCAGAGCCATTGTAACTGCTGATGGTTTCACCGAATCAAAGGCTTTTTCATATATATATATATATATATATATATATATATATCCATCCATGCTTAAGCCATATATATATTTTATTTGTGTGTGTGTGTGTGTGTGTGTGTGTGTGTGTGTGTGTGTGTGTGCGTGCGTGTGTGACTTTTGTTCGTTTTTTAAACATTTATGAGGTCCAAAATTATCTCAATAGAATGAAAGCAGAACCTTTGTTGTGCATGCTTTTGTAAAACAATTCCGAAAAGTGGCTGCACGCACACTGATGGGTCGTGAAGAATCGCTTACGAAACTGCATATAAGCTGGAGTGAATACTTGAAACATACTAAAACCAAGCACGTCGTACTTCTAACCGTTTTCTCGCAATTTAGAACTTTCAAAGTACCTCTTCTACCCATGAAAAAAAAAACATTAAAGAGCACAATTTATTTCTAATTTATTATGTCAAAATAAGATAAAGCTTTCCTTCCGTAAATAAATATGAATTTAATATCGGTTGTATGTTGACAGGATTGGAATACCATTTTACACATTTCTGATCTCCTGTATATCTGCACAAAAATATGGACTAAACACTTAAGAAACATGGTAAAATTTATTTACCATTGTTTATTTTTTTCTCGATGTCAGTATCCCAAAAATGATGCAGTCAGAGCACAGTATTTATTTATTGCTAGATATCTATAATTTTATGAATTGTTTTACTAAATGCGACGTATCTGCAGTTGAAATTTTACATGATAATAGCATTTTCCTAAAAGTCGTAAGTTTAAGACATTCTTTCCCTTGGGTTCCATGATTCATTCAGTAAACTTACGAGGAAGAGGCCGTAAAAGTGTAACTTCAATTTACATAAATTGGCTAGTGATGAGGAAAAAAACCCGAATGCATAGCTTTTGAATAACATTTTAAAGAGTCTGTTCATAGCCAGCAACAAACACGTACATTCTAATCAAAATCATAACAAGTGTAAGTGTTTGCACAAAGTAAAGTGCATTAAAATTTAATCCGACAAACTCTAAACGGATAGGCCATGACCTCTATGGTCCCCCCTCCTATCCGTGCCCGAAACTTTAGAGCAACTAAGAATGATGTTTCGCATATATTTGATTTTATATCACGCAAATATTTGATTTTAAGACAATGTATTTAGGAGAATAGGAATTTCTAACTGAAGAAGGAATGAGAAGTAAATCATATACACACGCTACACAATGCTGCTACAATGATCCTGCTACATAAAAAAGGTGACATTGAGGATCTCAGGAACTACAGACCTATCAGCCTCCTATCAGTAGTTTATAAAATCTTCACTAAAGTTCTTTCACACCGCTTGAAGGTAACACTGGACATGGCTCAACCGAGAGAACAAGCTGGATTCAGGAGTGGCTACAGCACAATAGATCATATCCACGTACTGAGAGAACTGATTGAAAGAGCGAGGGAATATGAACTTCCATTGTGCATGGCTTTTATCGATTATGAAAAAGCCTTTGATTCGGTGAAACCATCAGCAGTTGCAATGGCTCTGAAATCCTGCGGTATTGAAGATGCATACATTAATATTATTAATAACATCTATGAAAATGCAAGTGCAAAGATTCGGCTGTTTGAAAATACAACACACATAAAAATTGGAAAGGGAGTGAGACAAGGTGACACCATATCTCCGAAGCTCTTTAATGCCACATTGGAAAATGTCTTTCAATCACTGGACTGGGAAAACAAAGGGATAAAGATTAATGGAGATTATCTAACCCACCTTCGTTTTGCTGATGACGTAGTCATTTTTGCAACTACCCCATCAGAGCTGCAGAGTATGATCCAGGAACTTGCTGACAAGAGTAAAGAAGTGGGATTAAAAATGAACTTTCAGAAGACAAAAGTGATGTTCAATGCTTTTACAAGAAATGAAGATTTATCGATTGATGGAGAAAAACTGGAGATAACAGATACGTATGTTTATCTTGGACAGCAGATATCAAGTGAGGGTCACATTGATGAAGAAATTAATCGGCGTACAAAACTTGCCTGGAGAGCTTTTGGAAGAAACAGCATAATTTTCAAGAGCAATATGCCATTATGTCTTAAAAGAAAAGTGTTTGATCAATGCATCCTTCCAGTGCTTACGTATGGTGCAGAGACGTGGACCTTAACTAAAAGAGACATACAAAGGCTGCAGACAACTCAAAGCAGCATGGAGAGGTGCATGCTTGGTATAACCAGGAGAGATAAGAAGAGGAACTCGTGGATCCGAAAAATGACGAGAGTGGAAGACATCATGATCAGAGTTAAATCCCTGAAATGGCAATGGGCTGGACATACTGCCAGAAGGACAGACCATAGATGGACAGCCGAAATTTTAGATTGGATTCCAAAGGACAGGAAAAGACCCAGAAGAAGACCACATGGGAGATGGGTGGATGAAATTCGTAAATATGCGGGAGTGACATGGAGGAGACTGGCACAAGACAGACCGTTGTGGAGGAAACTTGGGGAGACCTTCGTCCAGCAGTGGATTGATAATGGTTGACAATGATGATGATGATGATGATATTTTAATATGTGACATTCCGTGAATATTTTTGGATGTTTAAATAGAAAAAAATAATAGAAGAGACACCATATTTAGAAATCTGCAAAAGAAAAGGTGTCATTTTTCTCCCTATAGAAGAAAAAAAAACCCATTAAAAAGCGCATCAAAAATTCATTCAGTTTCATATTCCCAATAGCTCATAGAGAATGCAACATGCAAAATTAAACATGTTGCCTTTGACTTACCCTCATTTGTGACGCTGTTGGTCGAGCTAATGTACTTCAAATTAAGCCATTTAAATGGAAAATTGTGTTCCAAATTTTAAACGGTCTAGGCCATTTTCCTGTTCCATCATTGCTAACTTATCACCTAGGGATTGACGTGCGTCAGCGTCTTCGCGTGCAAATTAACTGAAGCTCCAGAGATCCTTTCGCTGTTTGAGGAGTAATCTCTTCTTAACTTTATTGAAGTTACCCATCATTCCATTGGAAATGCTTTCTCGGTAATCAAGGCATCTTGAAATGCATATTTTCGTGCGAAGAGGCAATCTCCTAAAACGATGGACGGATAGATAAGGGAAGTAACGAGACAGATGGAAGAAAAATTACTCACAGTGGAACCACCGAAGATTGGTTATAGATTTCCACTATTTTTTATTTCGACGTAGCATACATGAAAAGCTTGGTTGATTGATTGTGGCACATTTCCCTAGAAAAATCGTTCCTGGTAGCTAAAAATAATTCTCGGTTAAGGAATCAATGTTTTCCTTTTGCAGTTTATTCTTGCGCTCATAGGTAATTGCACTTAGATGAGAGGAACACATGAAAGCGAAAGTATTTTGTCTCGTATTCCAAAATAAAGTTGAATATACTTTAAGGAAGAGACAACATTTTCTTTTCAAATTGTATCTTCTTTCTCATGATCCTCTATAAGAACTGGTACGTTTTTGCAAAGGCCTTAGATGCCTTTCCTCAGTGCATTTCTTGCTGGTAGTAAGACGCTGCACCATGATGCAGCACTATAATAGCTGGTCATCAGCAGCTTCCTATCCACTACATTCCTAAGCTTTTCTCATAAAATTTCGTTTTCTTTTTCTCTAGATTTCGAAAACTTGTTTGGGTAAATCATTCGATTTCAGTATGTATGAAGTTGAAAACACATGGAATAATTATTACTGACATGTCCATATTAATTATTCCATGTGTTTTCAACTTGATATTTACTAATTTGCTGGTGATATTACTTAGCGCTACGGTGGGACACGTTTGTTTCGACTATACTTCGATTCACCCTAAGATGACACTGAAAGGGAAGGTACGTAAAACCTATCGCCGCGACTAAAAGGAGTTCTCAACATTTTCCGTGAAAACCAACGCATTTATTGCCCAAAATCATGCTATATATTGTCCTAGCTGTTTACTTATAAGTACATAGTTGTTTTAGACAAGTCTAAAAATAATATATTTTCAGAAATTAAGTTTTAAAATTAGTACAGACATTTAACATGGACCAGGAACATCAAACAAAGATCTTCGCTCTTTCCACGTTTATAAGTGAGTCACGGAAAAATTCTCATTGGCCGCCACCGGGAGTCGAACCCAGGGTCTTTCGGTTACGCGCCGGATATGCTTCCGCTACACCACAGCGGCCTCGAATTCCTCCAGACTCACACACGCTAACTGCCAAGCCAATTGGCTTGGCAGTTAGCGCATATCCGGCGCGTAACTAGAAGACCCTGGGTTCGACTCCCGGTGGCGGCCAATGAGAATTTTTCCTTGACTCACTTATAAACGTGGAAAGAGCGAAGATCTTTGTTTGATGTTTTAAAATTAGACCAACACACGCATGCGTAGATATGCAGTGTTTGGGAGACAAGGATGCCAAATGAGTTGATGGGGGAAATGATTGACAGCTGCTAACAGCAGGCCACAGTGGGGAGTGACGCGGATGAATATAAGTCTCGGCTGTCTTCGAAGGCTCCGTGAGTGCGTAGGCTCTCGTACCTTAAACTACAGTGTCATCTTAGGTTGAATCGAAGTATAGTGCAGTGAAAGTCTGACGTCTCAAATAAGCCTCAGTGGTTTGGATTTCATTATCATGGATGGTGTAATAGTTAGCATATTCGAGCGCAAATCGGGAGATGCCGGTTCAATTCCTGCACGATAAATTTTCAAATTTCTGCGGTTACGTTACATGGAAGAACACCTTGATTTATGTCCGTATTCGCTATGTATTTTTTATCTTGTCACGTTGACTCTTTCTAATACTGGGCGAAGGTCTTCCTCATGTTTGATGCTATGCATCTTTCCCGACAGTAGTAAAGTAAATCCCAAGTAAAAAATTTCGATGTTACGAAAATGAGTAGTAGGTGAGCCAACTAGGTTGATTTTTTTGCAAATGGCTCGAAAACGGTGTGTCGTAGTGAAATTTACCTGCCCCTCGACCCTTCCAAGTGAAGGTTACTGCTATTGACGAGAGATTCAAAATAATATGCACTCAGTAGACAAAACATTAAATATAAGGGTGATGCGCATCCCCCGCTCAGAATGAAACAGACCCAAACCGAGCGCAGACGATAAATAAGCGGACAGCAAGGCTTCTCCATAGTGTACCTCAGTCGACGAACATGTGTAAATGTTGTGATCTGAGTGATTTTGATTGTGGATCCAGTTGTCTGCTCAAGACAGATGGGTGGTCATTCTATCTCCCAAGTGTTACGAATCTTAGGGTTCCCGAGGGAAACCGTTTCAAGGGTGTACCGCGAGTATACCATCGACGGACGTACCAGCAGCCAGAGGGCAAACGGTACCCGACCACGCGCTACTGATGACTGGGTCGAGGTATACTATCCAGACTCGTTCAGACCTGCCTCTTAGCAACGGCGGAGCATATCACATCCACGTTAAAGGTTAGAGACCCAAGCAGCGTTAGCGAGCGAAAGGTACAGCGCTCGCTGCATGTCATGGTGTACGGGAGCCGACGCCCTATTCGTGTGCCACTCTTGACTGCTCGTCATTGGACATTACGCCTTGCCTGAGGCCGACACCAAAAGTGAACCTCTTCTGAGTGACGCGGCGTCGTGTGGTCAGATGAATCCCGTTTCAGCTGTACCGAACTGCCGGAAAGGTGCGGGTGTGGCGTAGATAGCATGAGGCCATGGCCCCGTTGGGTCAGATTGGTAGTGTTCAAGGCGGTTGTACCTGTGTGATGATTTGGGGGAGCCTTCTCGTGGGACACTTTAGAACCCTTATTGTGTGTGTGTATGTGCGTGTGTGTGTGTGTGTGTGTGTGTGTATGTGCGTGTGTGTGTGTGTGTGTGTGTGTGGATAGAGAGGTCCTTAACCACTGCGAGCTAACAGCGTGTGCTGGCTGATCACCTACATGCTTCCATGGCCTTTGCGCATCCTGAGGCCGATGGCCTGTTTTAGAAGGACAGTACGCGACAATCCGCTCCACCGGGACGCACCCACCCAGGCATGGCTCGAAGAACACTCACCTGAGTTTGGAACCATCCAGTGGCCCCCAAAGTACCCGGATTTAAACCCTGTGGAAGCTCTCTTGGATCGGGGAGAGGATCAGTTGTTCCTGGCGTGGCGTCTCGGGCGGAGATGTAGAAAACGGTGCGACAGGCATGGCTGTCATTACCTCCGGAAACTCTCCGGAATCTGGTGGACTCGATACTTCGGCGTCTGGACGCTGTTTTTTGCACTAAGGCAGGACCATTGCTCTGTTAGGTAGGTATCTCTGATGGTTTGTCTATTGAGTGTATAATACGATGGGTTGTAACCTGTAAATATCTTAGACTAAACGTTACCAACGCCCCTCACTAAAAGACTTGCGATTCAGCTTTTCTTTCTATTTTGAGGTCAGAATTTAGCTTGCTCTTGCAAGGGTGGATTTTAGTAGCTACATCGTATTCCATCGGTGTCAAGGTCATTTATCACTTTCGTCTAAAGCTGAATAATAATAATAATAATAATAATAATGGAAAGCGACACATGTCGGCAATGCCATCAAGCGCCAGAGAAAATCCAGCATATCACAGCATGGTGCAGAGTCCTCACATAAACGGAGTACACGAACAGGCACAATCAAGTCGCCAAAATTGTCCATCAGAAATTGGCAAGAAAGCTCCACCTTATTACAATTGAGCCTGTCCCCTACTACAAGTATGAGCCAGCAACTATTCTAGAGGACAACACCCACAATATGTACTGGGACAGATCGATCAGAACAGATAAGACTATCTCCCACAATCGGCCCGACATCGTCTTGATCGACAAGGAGAAGAAGTCAACATATCTCATTGACATAGCAGTGCCCAACACGTGCAACATCCAGAAGACGCATGGAGAGAAGCTGTCAAAGTACACTGGCGTGCAAAAATTAAGGACGAGACGGTTTTTCGAGCGTAATGTAGTGCAGAAGTGCTCCACATCGACTCAAATCATACCATAAGATCCAAAAGATATAGGAATATGGAACAAATGAGCAAGACCGTTCAAACAGGGAATCCAAAGTATACAAAGTCACTTTATTGAAAAGGTAGATTCGAGTACAACTGGACAGAAGACAGAAACGTCCATGTGACAGGTGGCTGCCAAGAAAATTCCAGTCTTTAGTAGGAGATATGATCCCCTCTTACTGCGTTGCAGGATTTACAACGTCTGTTCATGCTGAAGACGAGGTTGTCAAAGAGCTGTTGAGGCATCGCGGCCAATTCCTCTTGTAGCGCTAATTGCAGCTGCGGAATCTTTGCGGGCGGCGAGTGCCGTGCTTCCAAGCATCTCCGGAGAAGGTCCCATGCGTGTTCGATTGAATTTAGGTCCGGGGACCTTGCGGGCCAATCCATGCTTTAATATCTTCATCTCCAACAGCTCTACGACAGCCACTGTACGATTAGGTGTAGCGTTGTCGTCCATGAAGAGGAACTCGGGACCCACAGCACCTCTAAACAGACGCACGTGAGGCAGGAGAACCTCGGTACAATAGCGGACACCAGTGACTGAACCTCCTTGGAAGATGTGGAGGTCATTACAGCTACCAAGCATGATACCGCCCCAAACAATAAACTCCGCCACCTCCAAACCGGTACCTTTCGATTATGTTGGAGGTGTAATTGCGTGTTCCCCACTCTCTCCAGATGCGTATACGTCCATAATTGCTCGTCAGACTAAATCGGCTGTCATCCGTAAGAGAACTCGACCCCATTGCTGATGTGTCCAGTTCTTGTGTTCCTAGCACCACAGAATCCTACGTCTCCCATGAGCAGGCGCTAATAGCACACACCGCACTGGTGGTCGTGCAAATAGCCCACCTTTGTGCAGCCTCCTGGCCACGGTAAAACGCGATAACGGAGGTTCAGTTGTCTGTTGCATGAGCCTTGCGACTTCTCCCGCTGTCTGCCGTCTGTCTCGTCTCGCCTGTAGGGCAATATACCGGTCGTCCGCCGCCGTGGTTGCTCGTGAACGACTGCTGCTAAACTCTCAGACAGCTGTTCCTGTCGTTTGAAATGCTCTCCAAGCTCGTGAAACGATGCTGTGAGCGGTCCGGAACTCCTGGGCCACACTAGTCACACTTCGACCTTCTTCCAACTTTCCAATAACGCGACCTCGGGTAAAGTCATCCAGATGTCGTCTACTGGATTGCCTGTTGGCCATATCACACGGTGCCAGCTACTCGACGTCGTTCAAACCGATGTACACCGTGCAATAGCTTTCACCGAATTGCTGAGCGTACACCGCCCGTGTGCTTTATACCCTTCCGACCCCCTACGTCATGCTGCATTTATGCGCATCCCCTACCGTACCGGACCCTAGTCTATCTCTTGAGGGGTCTTTCGGTCATTTCAGCCCGCCGGTTCCGCTGTTATGCTAATTTCTCCTCTTCGTCCTTAATTTTTGCACACCAGTGTATAACGACCTACGATATGAAGTCAAGGGAATGTGGCATATGGAGAACGTCACCACCGTCGCCATAGTAATATCAGCCACAGGAGTTGTACCTAAGACAATTCACAGATCTATACAGACACTAGACCTTCAACCTAACACCTACATGAAACTACAGAAGGCAGCTATCTTGAACACTTGTAGGATAGTAAGGAAGCTCCTGGATAACTGTGAGAAAGAAATACCACTTCCCAGACATGGTACGTCGTACCCGTCCCGGAAAGAAGAGGAGGAATCTCTGGTATATTTTTTTCTATAATAATAATAATAATAATAATAATAATAATAATAACAATAACAATAATAATAATTATTATTATTTAAAAAAACTAAACAGTCGAAATAGTTACTATTGACGCCGCCATAGCTTACTAAAGATTTTTTTATGACTCACATATCTTCTTTCATCAGTTTTACGCGAGTAACATTCATTAATCCACTTACCGAAGTACCGCGAAATATCAGGAATTAATAAACTTGACGATAGTTCGATTTTACAATTTAATTCCACTTAGTATGTACCGGATTGGGGTTCGGTGTGGTCGTGAGTGACACGAATAAATGCAATGTGTTGTATGTAAATAAATGTCTACTCTCGAATCACTCGTTTTATTTCACACCCACAAAGATCTTGGCATGCAAAAGATGCATAGCGTTAAATATCTACAAGGAGTACTAGGGTACTCTCTCGATTTTTTTTCCCGTTTTCTTTATCGGTTGCTTTTGTTCTTTCCCACAGTTCGTTTTACCTCATCCAGTCACCTTATTCTGGGTTTTCTGTTTAAATGTTCCAATTCAGACTTCTTTATATCGACTCTATTTTCCCATCGAGCAGGCATTCCGATTTTACACACACGTTAAACTGACGAAATTTATTCTTATTTATAGTTTATTGTGTTATCCAGATATTTTTTTTCTGAAAAATTTAACCGAAGTTCTGTCCACCTGTCTTTGTTTAAATTGCATTATTCAATTTGCGAGCGCGAGCGCGCGTGTCTCTGTGTGTGTGTTGTGTGTGTGTGTGTGTGTGTGGAGGGGGGGGTTAGCACATACCTTTCTAGCGAATGTTAAGACTAGAGCTATGCACTGAAAACACCCGTTTGGAGAGAGAGAAACTGAATAGTTGTTCCTGAATATACACTGCCTGACAGAGAAACTGCCACACCATGAAGACGTGAATGCAGCGCCATGAAAATTGCAGGGCGGGTGCACATGCACAACTTATGCAAATGATTACATTTGAAGGCCAATCGCACGAACGGCGCGCGGCATATGAGTGAACAACCAGCCCGTGAGGCCATCAGTCGAGAAGTGAGTGGTTCTGCTGTAACCGTGTCTGGAGAACGAACAAGGGGTGCCAATGCCGCTAAGACGCCGTCGTATGCGTTTTCGTCAAACGGATGAGTTCACGAGAGGTGTCATCGTAGACCTTTTAACCGCCAGATGGTCCTTGCGTCGTATTGCGGAAGAAACGCAACGTGATGCCACAACCGTCGGTCGCATTTGGAGACAGTCATTCTACGAAGGATCTGTGTAACGCCGTAGGGGGACTGGAGTACGGCGACAGACGTTCGAGCACACCGATTGTCGCATTAGACGTCATGACGTAGCGGAATCACAGACTACAACGAGCGACATTTTGCGGATTGTACGGGAAGGCTTGGATGCTCCCTCCGATATAGACGCGGATAGTGTCACGTCAATTGGCTGCGTATGATTTGCTGTCCAGCCGTCCGTTTCGAAGGCTACCCTTAACAGCGAGCCATCGTCGTCACTGCTTGGAGAGGTGTCGCTCCAGAGCTGTGTGGGGTGCTGAATGGAACAGTGAGGTGTTCAGCGACGAATCGTGGTTCTGTCTCACCATGGATGATCGCAGTGTGACAGTCTAGCGGCAACGTGTGTGGCCAACGGGCAGATTCCCCTTCCATTGTAGAGCGCCACAAGGCCCGGTAGCGTGGAATCCTGGTGTGGGGTGCTATCAGGGCCAACAGCCGCTCACCGCTGGTTCGCATTACGAGCACACTGGCAACACGCCGCTATGTTGATGAGATGCTGCAGTCCGTAGCATTACCGTATCTGCAGGGCATCCGAAAAACGCCATTTTTAAACAGAATAACGCCCGGCCGTATACCGCTGGGATCAGCCTGAATGCTTTAGACGGTGTGCGCATGCCTCCGTGGCCAGTACGATTCCCCGACCTCTCGCCCACGGAGCATCTGCTGAACACAATTGGCCGTCGGTTGAGTACACTCCTACATTAAAAAAAATGAAGGTGAACTGTGGACTCTGAAGAACACCGCATGATCCACGATACCCCAAGATTCTATTCGGAATCTCATTGCCCCGATGCCAAGTCGGATTCAACGCTGAATCACCCCAAAATGGGGGGCCACGCTCCTTATTGATCATCCTGTACATTCGGCCACTGGAGCCTAGTCTGTATGTGACAATTGAATCATTTGTTCACGAGCCGCCCCCGGTGGCGCAGTAGCCTAAGCGATAGCTTCTGATCATTCGTCCGAAAGTGGTTCGGGTTCGAATCCCGCTGAGGCATGGATGTTGTGTTTGTCTTACGGCACTGGCTCTCTCCCTTCCCTGGAATCAGTGACCCTAAATAGGGACAGAGTTGCTCACGGTGGTCGTTAAACCTCCAATTAAAAAAAAATTATATATCGCCTAATTTTCCAAAGTGACTCACTTTTGTATCGCTTCTTTTGCTTCCTTTCTTTCAATTGTTTTATAAAAGTAATTGGAATAAAAAAATCTTACGTTTTTCCCATCAAAATAATTTAACTGCATGGGCAATAGTGTATCTGTTTTTTTTTTTGCTTTAAATAGTTAATTTTCAAACCCGCACTTCTCTTTTTCTCATTTTGAGTTATCTGACGTTTCGCGTAAGTTAGAGATGGGCAACCCAAACATATTTCGATAACGGATCAAATAAGCGGGTTTTTTTTGTTTTGAAGTTAACCTTCAGAAAATCAACAGGCTATAAGCAGTCGCCCATTCCTAATATAGTGTCATTGATTCCAGGAAGAGGACAGAGACAGGGCAGTAAAATAAACATGCTATCTATACCTCACTCGAGATCCTAACCTTTACGCATCTCGGACGAATGATTGAAGGCCATCGCCATGTACATTTCGGCCAACAGGGCAGCAAGTAATAATTTGACTTTGACTTTCAAGCGAGCACTGACACACGAGTACACACATATTGTAACTCTTCAACCTTGAAATCAGCCAAAACTATCGTCTTTAACATACTCCACTTTCCACGAACTTCAGTGAAATCACTGTCAAACCAAGTGTGAGACTCCGAGAACTGATGTTAGCATCAGTGCGGTGTACAGGGCGTTGCACAACATGTGTTACCACCGGCAAACACTATATGAGACAATTGGGACTGTAAAATGTTCCGGACGCTACACTCTGTGGGTTACCTCTGTCAATCTCTATGCAAGACTGTAGTTAACATCCAGTAAAATGTTCAAGACACTGCACTCTTTGTGTTACCTCTGTCAAACTCTATGCAAGACTGTTGGGACTGATGTCGGCACGAATACAGTGCATAGGAGTTGCGCGACATGGGTTGTCACTGCCGAGAAAGCATCCAGAAGCCGCAGATCATTTGGAATAATGCCACACGCCGATTATCTTGGTGGACGAAACATAGATCTCTTACTGGAGACCAATGGGAAATTTGTAGAGACTGATGAGTCACAATACATAGTGACCATTGTGATGGTTGTTCCTGGGTGTGGCGCATGGCGGAAAGGAGGTACTGTGCGGACTGTAGCATCCTGACAATGAAGTCTGGGGCAGCTTGGTGATACGGATCTGATTACCGTGGTTCAGGTTAGGGGAATGTACCACTTGAGGCACAACCACGAATTTTGAGTTGTAACTAGATGACTTGGATAATTATGCCCTACCAACGTTATGGTAGTACTTTGGGGAAGGCCCATACCTCTATCAGCAAGGCAACGTACCATGTCATACTATAAGAAAAAAACATTGATTCTGAGCTTTACCTAGACGTCGTGGACAATTATGCTCTACCGACGGTGTGGCAGTACTTTGGAGAAGGCCCATACCTCTATCAGAAGGACAACGCACTATGTCATACTATAAGGACAAAACCACAAATGCTGAGCTCCACCTAGACGTCTTGGACAATTATGCACTATCAGAGTTGTGGCAGTACTTTGGCCCATACCTCTATCAGCAAGACAACACATTAAGTCATACTATAAGGACAAAACCATGAATGCTGAGCTCTACTTAGACGTCCTGGACAATTACGCACTACCAACGTTGTGGCAGTACTTTGGGGAAGGCCCATATTAATACCAGCAGGACAACACACAATGTTTTACTATAAGGTCATAACCATGAATGCTGAGCTCTACTTAGACGTCCTGGAGAATTATGCCCTACCAACGTTATGGCAGTACTTTGGGGAAGACCCATACCTCTATCATTAGGATAACGCACAATGTCATACTATAAGGACAAACCCATGTATGCGGAGCTCTACCTAGACGTCATGGAGAATTATGCAGTACCAACGTGGTGGCAGTACTTTGGGGAAGTCCCATACCTTTATTATCAGGACAACGTACCATGTCATACTATGTACGATACGCACTGAATTTCAAATCTTCGATACCTAGGTAGGACACAGAATACGTGGATATAGTTCTGGAATCTCAATCTCACGCTCTCATCATGAGGCGCAACTGAAAATGCCAAGATTATAATGTTTAAGCACATCCCCCGCCACATGAGCACGTTCGCGTAGTGCGGCATTATGTGAAGTGTGTTGTAAAATACGGTAAGTGTTCAGTCTCTCTTTCTGTAATTTTTAGATCCAGAGGTATCACAGATGGTAATTTAGTTTCTCCAAGTAAAGCAACGTGGTAGTGTAGTGGAGTGGAATGAGTAGTACGTGTCAAACTCAAAAAATATTTCGCGGGAAAAACTCAAATATAGGGACAAAAGATGGAGGAAATCTGTAACCTTCGAGGAAACAAACATTGTGGTTAAGCGGTATGGACATAATGAATGCAGCCATGACATAGAAAGAGTAACTGGAACCTCTGAAACTAGGTTTCAGGAATGAAACAGATAAATCCTAAAGAGAGTAGTAAAATGTGGTACAAAAATGTCACCTAGTACTGTAGGATTCCACAAATAAGGCCGCCAATTATGGAAAAATTAGGAAGGATGTTCCTTATTGGACTGAACATCAGAATAAACGTACAGAGTACTATTCTCATATTCACCAGAGTGTCATCCAAGCTAATGCTAAAAGTTGAAAACTCCAATGCTACTCCATCCAATTTGAAAGAGCAACATCCTTTGTCACAAATGCTAGGTGGTTTGAATGTGCTAAGTATCTATCCACATGGATTCCACTATACTAAACTAACAGGGAAGACTATACAGTTGGTTTAATTGCTTCTGAGAAATCTGCAGCTCTGTTCTGAGCGGTAATTAAAAAGCATGGCTATTTGCTTCGTCAAGGGTTACATCTCGATGAAACAGAGTTGTTCTGGAAGTTTCTGCCAAGCAGCTTTAAAGGCTTCAAGGGTCGCTTCACATCGCTGTTAGGAGAAAATGAATCGTGGTATCGTATACCGAACGCCTGATTATTTACTACTCCAAAAACCGATGAGTACTAGTTAGTTATACGACGGTATAACTGAAAAGTTAGGATTATAGAAGCTGTGTTTGAATCGTACTTTTGAAACGAATTCCATCGGGAATTGAAAGTTTTCTGTGTGAGAATAAGTTGATCGCAATGTTAAGTTATGTTCCTGTCTCAAAGCACATCTTTTACCTTCCCCATGAATCAGGACTTTCAGTGTGATGGCGAAGATCGACTCGCTTTGAGAGATTTTTGGAAGAATTTTAACATCATGAAAGATATTTCTAATGTCTTTCGTAGGACACTCGAGATACATATGCAAAGGTTTCACAGTCTTACATGAAGGGTGCTTGGAAAAGGATATGGTTTGATGTCACTGATTCATGATTTTAATCATGAAGTTATACTTTTTAATTCTAGGCACGACATCGTTGATACTACAATGTCTGTTGGATTTGAAGACGTAGATGACACAATTGCGGGTGACTTGCTTCAATCCCTCAAGAAGGGCGCTAACCAATCAAGACTTTATTAAACTGGAGGAGACGTAACTAAAAGAGGCGACGAACTCTTAGTTGCTGGACCTGTTAAATATATTTTAACAAAGCAAATGTTGAGCCTATTAAACGCTTTTCAACAAAGCTAATGCTGAAGCTGCTAAACATTTTGCAGCTATAAAGGATATGTATCGACAGCATTGATACTACAAAGACGGTTGGATTTGAGGACGTAGATGACGCTATTGTGGATAAGTTGCTTCGATCCTATAACAGAGTCACTCATCAAAAAAGATCTTTTTGAAATAGAGAAAGACTTAAATGAAGAAGGCGATGTAGTCACACTTGATGAACCATTTCTCAACAAAGCAAATGGTTCAATGTTCTAAGGCCATCGGTAGCCTATTAGTATCATTGATGAGAATAATCTCAACAGGAAAAGAAATCGTAAAGTTGCTACAGAACTCTTCAGCTTGTTCTAAAGAGCTCTAGAGGGAGAGGGAAAATGCTGTCTATTAGCACTCTCTTCGCCAGTTCTTCAACGGAGCTTAAAATCGTCAATTAAACGATGCAGAGCATTCAAGACAGCGAGAAAATGAAAACTATGATTTAGATTCATTTGTATCAGTAGATTTTTGCCTTCCGATTAAATTAGAGTAACAGTGTACCAAATGAAGGAAAAAAAATAGGCAAATGCATAGTTCTATTTTTACATTTTTTTTTCATTTTGATTTTTCGGGACTAATTAAACCCGTAATGCCTATAACGTACAAATTCGTCCGCGCCGGGCATCCAACCCAGTCCCCTCACTCCGGAGTAAGTCACTCTCCCAACTGAGCAGCGCGGACATATGTTCTTACTGATATCTGCCTTTATTTCGTGTGCGTCCTGCGGGGCAGGCTCGTCGCATCTCCTTCCCTCCTCCCGCCCCGAAAGAGGGCCGGGGGCATGTCCCTCGGGTCAGCCGGGACCATGTGTCGCTGTAGGCAGTCATCCCATGAAGAACGTGCATTTGAGAAATCCCAGACACTTTGGTGTGTGGAACGTAACATCCCACTGATTTATTTTCTCGAAGCACTGAAGAAGGGATTCCCAGTTTTCCTGTCTCGCCGAGTGGAAAGAACATGACATCATTGTGAGAAACTTAACAGCCGGGTTATCTTGGAAGTTCGGACGCCAATATTACGCACAAGTTCGTCCGCGCCGGGCATCGAACCCGGGTTCCCTCACTCCGGAGTAAGTCGCTCTCCCAACTGAGCTACGCGGACATGTGCTGTCACTGCTGTCTGCCTTTATCTCGTGTGCGTCTTGCGGGGTAGACACGTCACATGCCTCTAAGTATTTTTCCTATAGGTTTCGTGGGAATCGTTTGAGTTTACTGTGACGTATATTCTAAATTAACTTTCCTTTTTAGTTTCTTTCCCTATGTATATCTTGAGTTTATTCTCAGTATTCTTCACCCTTAACGAAATATCTTTTCTCTCAAACGAATACGTTTGGTAACACAATTGAGGTTGAATGCACATGACGTATGCCTGATCTTGATAAGAGCAAGAGATGAAAGCGACGACCAATCTATTGCTTGAGATCGTTGTAAGAGAGCGTTGCAAGAGAGAGCGTTAGATTGTAAACTGATTATTGAGAAGAGCGTTGTGTGGTGTGTGATGTGTGGAGAGTGTAGTGCAATAGGCTATGCTACGATGTGTTTGCTAAATCCTGAATAAAGCATCTTTTTCCGTAAGTTGACTTCTGTTGTTTACATGTTTCGTCTGGCCGTTAAGGTTTCTTTCATTTAGGAATTATTTCTTAGTATGTTGATGTGTTAAAAAGACGTAGAAGTAGAAAAGACTTTTAAGCTACATCACCTTTTTATCTGCTTATAGGTCTTTCTTAGATCTACGTATATTAATAACAAAGAGCTCCGTCGTTGGATATTGTTTGTAAGAAAAATATAGTGACTTTTTCGATTTTTCTTCTTTTACGCACACACACACACACACATTTATATATACACACTTTTCCAGAATAATGGCACTTTTTCAATTTCAAATTCCGTTTTCAAATACCCAAAAGTAAATTACCTCGTATATATTTATTTCATATATGAGATTGAATTTCAGAACGTATCACAGTGTAACGTGGCTGCGCCCTACGAACCGAACATCTGGGTCCCGGACAACTCTCACGAATATAATAAATAGAAAGACAGAAAGAATAAAATTCCACGAAAGAACGAGAACAGATGACATCTACTTCGGAAAAACCCCGGGAAATTGCGAAAAAATGAGTTTCCGCTATCGAACAAAACGTCACTAATGTGCTGCTTTGGATTACGAAAAGGAATTGTGTTAAGTGTAGCTTAAAAATCGTTAAGTTCCTCGTATAAAGGGAGCAGATGAGCGCGCTGACAAATGCGTGGAAATCTCCCCTTTTTTGATGCTCAGATCCTGCCATCATTTGAACAAAGAATGTAGCACTCTTGAATAACAAAGGCGGACGCCATGCAGATGCGTCAAAATAAAATACTACTGAGATTTTATTTTTTCTCACTATATACATAAAAAAAGACATGCAATTTTTCTGTTTTTTATTTTGAATTACATTAATTTTCAAATTAGGTAAATAAGTAAAACCGATATCGAACAAACAAAACTCAGAAGTAATTATAACGAATCAGGGCATTCCTTTGGCTATTACAAAAGTATCTGTTGTTTTGTTTTAAAGCCAAAAACAGCGTGTTCGCTTCTTCGTTTGAGGACAACTCTTCTAAGACGAACTGCAGAGAAAATGATTTAATATTGGATAACTATAAGTACAATAGAGAAAAGCCAAGTCTTTCTGGTTTTCCTGGAATACAGATCATATGTAGAGGATTTTAGGAAGGGAGAGTCTGACCCTAGGTCTTAAACAACCCTTAGAAATAGGAAGCTAGGAGATTTGGGCTAGAGTGCCCGATAGGAAAGTTACACGGAGGCGAGGTAGAAAGCGGGAGGAAGACGCCCTTATTTATTACCGGGGGCCAGTACCCAGAGCCCGACGGCTTAACTTGCCCATTCATCGCACGGCAGGTATTTAGTTGTTCGAACGCTCGTACCTGCCCAGGATCGAACCTGAGGTTATCTCCATGGCAGTCACGAACACTGACCATTAGGTCACCCGCGGCCCCTCCTGGAATACAATTTTCCCCTCTAGGTATTTCAGATAAATACTTATATTTGTCACAATCTCTCACTTTTCTAAGAACGAGATTGAAAATTCTTTTTGTAAAACAGAAATGAGAATTCTCAAGACTGTTCAGGAATTTTTCGGTTCAGGAATATTGGAGTAAGTGCATACTGATATTTGTGATCCTATCGTTTTGCTAGGACATGCATTTGAAAAAATGTTTCTTTGGATCAAACATAATTGCGAATTCTTGTGATTTTTCATGTACTTTTTCGACTTATCTACATATACCGGTCACTGAATTTGAAAATTTTATTCTACAGAGTGGAAAGAAACTTCCGCATAAATACCCCAGGGGCTGATTCCTTGGGTTAATTCAAGCATAAAATGTTCTATTACATTCTTTGGATTCAGGGCTTAGTTTTCCAGATGTAAGCCCCCCAAAGGTGCGTGACGCCACTTCCGGAATCGCCTGCTTTTGAGGCTTCAAGCACAACCCGAGTGTCATGCAGGGAAGCCCGTGGCGGATGCCTGATGCTGCAATCGCAGTACAACAACAGTCATCCAGCCTATTTCCGGAGTCGTGTTACGTCCGCAATTGTCGAGAGGAACGGAATTGGTCGCCCTGTTGCACGCCATATGGTCTCGGAGAGCACTGCGATATGTAAATTAGTCGATATAACTGCCGAGGTACTGAGCTTTCAGAATCGGGCATCCGCCACGAGCTTTCCTGCATGACACTCTGGTTATGCTTGAAGCCTCAAAAACAGGCGATTCCGGATGCTACGTCACGCACCTTTAGGAGCTTATATCTGGAAAACTAAGCCCTAAATCCAAAAATGACATAGAACATTTTGTGCTTGAAATGACCCAAGGAATCACCCCCCTGGGGTGTTTGTGCGGTCGTTTTTTAACACCCTGTATACCTAATTGGAATTCCTTTAGCCAGAATTACGGCTCATATGCGGTTTGGCATAGAGTCCACAAGGTGTTAGAATGTGTATGTACATCTACAGCATACAAGGCGTTCACCAGATAGTCCTTTAATTGGTTTGGGTTTGAAAAAGGAGAATTTGCTCCCTGATTTGCTTTTCTAATATGTCCCATACATTCTCATTGGGGTTCATACTCGGATTTTATGGTGGCTAGAAAAGATGGTCGAAGTCACTCTCGTGCTGGCTAAAACCCTCCTGAACACATCTTGCGCTTAAACTACTACGCTACTTGAGCGGCAAAAGGAATAATGAAATATAGATTTATAGACAGCCTTAAACATGTTCAGGGTTTCCCTTAAATTTTTCTATTTTTCGTGTAAACAATTTTGATGGTATGCATCTTTAACGACAGTAGTAAATTAAATCCCAAGTAAAAAAAATTATGTAACGAAAATGGGTAATGGAAGTAGTCAAAACCATTGTTAAAATCTGATTTTTGAATGTTTGTCCTATGTAGTGACGCAACAACAGTTAATTTCATTGTTACTGAACAATCTATTTTACTAAACACTCGCCGAACATTATTTCATCATGTATTACATAAACGGAACTATATCTCATTGCAGTCTGCTTATACGTATTACGAGGACCTGATGCTAAATGCGATAAAAGCCATTAAAAGAATGCATTTTTTGAAGATATGAAAACTGTGCGTCGTAACGAAATTTGGCTTCCTCTCCGCCAGCGCATTTAACAAGGGGTGGTTACCATGTACTGACGAGAGCTTTTAAATGATGTACATCCTGATGGGGTGTAATCTGTACATATTCTAGACCGAAAGTTACCAATCCCCCTTTACTAACTCACTAACACACTTGCGATACAGCTTTTCTTTATATCTTGAGGTCAAAATTTAGCTTGCGCATGCGCAGATAGACTTTCGTAGCTAAATCAATCGTTGTCAAGGTCGTTCTTTGCGTTCGTCGAAATCTGATTAATAATAATAGTAATAATAATATTATTAATAATAATAATAATAGCTTCAGCAATGACACCGAGAAAGAATTCGGCCTACAGAAATACAAGATACAAGGTATGAACCAAGAAAAGCATGATGCACGTAGCTACCAATTGAAGACCGGAGAACAGATCGCAGCTATGGAGGAAGAAGGAGTCTATAAGTACCTTGGTATGTTGCAAGCACAACGCCTAGAGTACAAAGAAATAAAAAACGATCTAGTCGCCAAACGCAACCAAAGGCTGAGAAGACTAATGCAGACCAAGCTCAACGCTCGCAAAATCACTCGGGCTATCAACACATACACAGTTCCAGTCCTCTTGTATTCCTTCGGAATCATCAACTGGACCACAACAGAGCTTGAGGAAATAATACGCAATACCAGGATAGCCCTCACTAAACATCGCCAGTACCACCCGAAGTCAGCGATAGAAAGTTTGACCATTGGACGAGCAGAAGGAGGACGGGGAATGATTGATCTCCTGCAAAACAGAGACAAAGAAATCAGCAGCCAATGAAAATACTTCCATTAGGGCAAGGGTCCGCTTCACCAAGCGATAAACCAGAGTGACAAGAAGTACACAGCCCTAGACTTCTCTACTCAGAACATCGAGATTGGAAAGAGGAACCCAAAAGAAGAAGCTTGGGGCAAGAAAGTCCTACACGGAAGGCACTACAACGATCTGCAATCAGACCATGTGGATAAGACTGCCTTTAATGCATGGCTAACAAACGGATCATTCTTCCCCGAGCCCTAAGGGTTCCTGATGGCTATACAAGGTCAAGTTGTGTAAATACCAGAAACTACCGGAAGCATATCCTGAAGTACACGTCAGTGGAAAGCGACACATGTCGGCAATGCCATCAAGCGCCAGAGACCTTCCAACATATTACAGCAGGGTGCAGAGTCCTCACACAGAGTTCAAGAACAGGCACAATAAAGTCACCAAGATTGTCCATCAGAAATTGGCAAGAAAGCACCATCTCATTTCAACTGAGCCTGTCCCCTACTACAAGTATGAGCCAACAATGCTTCTAGAGAACAGCACCCACAAGATGTACTGGGACAGATCGATCAGAACAGATAAGACCATCTCTCACAATCGCCCCAACATCGTCTTGGTCGACAAGGAGAAGAAGTTAACATACCTCATTGACATAGCCGTGCCCAATACGTGCAACATCGAGAAGACTCACGGAGGGAAGCTGTCAACGTATAACGACCTACGATACGAAGTCAAGGAAATGTGTCACATGGAAAACGTCACCACCGTCCCTATAGTAATATCAGCCACAGGAGTTGTACCTAAGACCATTCACAGCTCAATAAAGACACAAGACCTTCAACCTAACACCTACATGGAACTACAGAAGGCAGCTATCCTGAACACTTGTAGGATAGTAAGGAAGTTTCTGGACAACTATGAGAAAGAAATACCACTTCCTAGACTTGGTACGTCGTACCCGTACTAGAAGGAAGAGAAGAAAAATGTCAGGAAGAGGTGGAATCTCAAATAAAAAAAAAATATCCGATCGGCACCTAGAACATAATACACCAGACATAACAGTCAAAGAAAATTGGAAAGTCTGGATAATTTATAGATCAGTTCTTAGAGATGCCAGCATCGATGAAACAGAACTTGGAAAAGTGACCAAATATAGAGACTCGGCTATAGAAGTTACCCGATTATGAACTAAACACACATCATTAGTCCCCATTGTCATCGGGACACGAACAATTAAAAAAAAATTGAATCATTTCAGAAAATTGCAGCTGATATACCCACCCACAGAACTGAAAAAACCAGCTTTACTTGGGACATAATATACTATATTACTCCGATACTTGACTGATACCTAGGTCTCCGGTGGAAACTCGTATCAGCTCAACAACACCGGTCAATGGTAATTGTGTTGTTTATTTTTGTTTGTCACAGGCTGTTTTTCGTATATTTCAGCTAAAAGATAACAACAATAACAATAATAATAAAAATAATAATAATAAATAATAATAATAAATAATAATAATTAATAATAAATATTGTTTGCGAAAAACTAAACAGTCGAAATACTTACTATTGCAGCCACCATAGTTTTAGTAAGTATTTACATTTATGACTTACATATTTTCTTCCATTGGTTTTACGACGATAACGTTCATTAATCCACGTAATTAAGCACCACTCAACGTTAGGAATTAGTAAACCTTTCTTTTTGTCGTTATGATTTAATATCCATTGTACCGGACTGTGGCTCGGTGTGTAGTCGTGAGTGACGCGAATAAATGCAATATGTCGTACATAAATAAATGTATGGCCTCGAATTAATTGTTTATTTCGCACCCACCAAGACCTTGGCATGCGAAACATGCACATAATAAATGATCTACAAACAGTATCAGTGTACTCTCTCGATTTCTAGCAGGTCTCTTGTAAAATAAAGATCGTTCTTCTGTTATCGGTTTGTACGTCCGTCCGTCTGTGGACACCATATCTCTGCAACTGTTAGTCCGATTTGAAAAATTGTTTTTGCCTTGGGAATCTTGAAATATGCGAATAATGATCCTTTATTTCGTTTCTTTTTTACGATAAACAATTTCGCCTCTAGAGGGCGTAAATGCAGATGATATCGAATTCAAAATGCATTTTGTTCCATATATTTGCTCCTAAACATCGGATTGAAAAAATTCTTTTACCTTTAGATTCCATATATGTCGAAGAGTATGTTACGCATAGTCACGTTTTTAATTTACGTATAGATTTTCTGCTAGGGGGCGTAAAATTAATGTGCGTTTTCCCCGATATCTCTACTTCTAAAACTCCGATTTCAAACATTTTCTCTGCAGAGGATACAGACACTGATCGGAAATCATTTGCATATACTTTCTAATATTTGGTAAGCAACGGTTTGGCCACCAGGGGCGTAAGTGTTAATTTCTGCTTCTGCTGTATTTGCCACAAAATATCAGCTTCTAATATCTCGATTGAAAAATTCGTTCGTAGAACGATACCACTCACGTCGATGAACCTTTGAGATATATTTTCTTCTTAAAATATTGCATAGTTTCTCCGCCAGGGCGTAGATGCATATCTTATTTTTTCAATATCTCTGCTTCTAATGGTCCGATTCGAAAAATTCCTTCTTTATTGGATAGAGTTTTTGGTGCGACATATTTCTGATACAATTTCAAAATTTTTCAAGTAATTCATAGACATTCAACTAGGGGGCGGTATGGTAAATTGCGTTTCTCCCGATATCTCTGCTTTTACAACTCCGCTTTGAACATTTCTTCCTGCACCGGATTAAGCTCCTGATGGGGAATCTTTTGCATATAATTTCTAATTTTTGGTAAAATATGGTTTGACCACCAGGAGACGTTAATGTGTATCTTATGTATCTTATTTTTGACAATATATCTACTTCCAAGAATCCGTTTGAAAAATTCCTTCTTTGTTGGATTGCGCTTCCAGTGCCAAATGTTTTTAATATAATTGCAAAATCTTCAAGTAACTCATAAACTTTCCGCTAGGGACCGTTAAGGTAAATTGTGTTTTCCCTGATATTTCTGCTTCTAAAACTTCGATTTGAAAAATTCTTCCTGTATCGCATACAGCTCCCGACGGGAAATGTTTTTCATATAATTTATAATATTTGGTAAAGAACGGTTTGGCCACCAGACGGCATAAAGTTAATTTCTGCAGCAAAATCTGAGCTTCTGGAAACTCGACTGAAAAAATTCTTTCCTGGGCCAATACCGCTCAAATCGAAAAACATTTTGAGAGTACTTTCTTCTTAAAATAATGCATGTTTTTCCCGCCAGGGGGCGTATATGCAAATCTTATATTTGTCGATATCTCTGCTTCTAAGAGTCCGATTTGAAAAATTATTTTTTGTTAGAGAGCGTTCCGCTGAAAAATGTTTCTGATATAATTTTAAATTTTTCTTAGCCCACAAGACTGCAGCCAGAGGGCATAAGTTCACGCTTCCGTTTACAGCAGTTGCAACATCCTGAACCTTCATACGCAGAATGCGGACAGATAAAGAAAACTGTTGACTTTTGGAGCACGAGCGAGAAGCCATCTTGACTCGCGACTTGAACTCCCATGCACGAGAACGCAGAATGAGATTGACTATACGTCGTCGAAGTCGTGACGTCACGGAATGGCAACTGGGCATAAACACATGTTGTTTACATGTTAGTTTTATCGTTGGCGGCTGTCAATAGTCTTGTAAAATTGATTTTTTAAGGTGAAACTGAATATATTAGATATGGTTTTATGTTTTGCTGCATACTGTGATCACCAGACTGTCAAAAATAAGTGTTCATTTTATAGATTTCTGAGAAGCAAACGGAAACATTCCCTATGGATTAAAATGTCAAGGTAAGCATTTGTGGACTGATTAGTAATCTTGTGAACAAGCATATTTTTTGTAATCTGTAAAATATGAATTTGGATCACGCCCCCTCCCCCTTTTGGATTTGTTATCATTTTCAGAACATTAGGTTTTGCCTCGAGGCTGTTATATCAAGTTCCGTACCGGTTTACGAGAATACTCATGCGCAGTTTTTATAACATGCGATGCCTTTGGTAGATTTTACGTACCCTGTAAAAAAAATATAAATTTCACTAATAGGTATTAAAATATATTGACACAGTTGAAGGCATCCATAAAATGTACACTTTGCTAATGCAAGCAGGTAAATGGACAGGAATTAGCAAAAAACTTGTTGAATTTCCTTTACGTGTAAATGACATGTTGCAAAGGTCACATTGATGAGGTTTCTCACCAGTGTGAATCCATAGATGAGCTGATAGATGACTTTTTTGCGTAAATGACTTGTGGCATATCATATATTGGTGACGTTTCTCACCAGTGTGAATCCATGAATGAGCTGATAGATGACGTTTTTGCGTAAATGACTTGTGGCATATTATATATTGGTGACGTTTCTCACCAGTGTGAATCCATAGATGAGCTGATATATTTACGTTTTTGCGTAAATGACTTGTGGCATATTATATATTGGTGACGTTTCTCACCAGTGTGAATCCATAGATGAGCCGATAGATAACGTTTTTGCGTAAATGACTTGTGGCATATTATATATTGGTGACGTTTCTCACCAGTGTGAATCCATAGATGAGCTGATAGATTTATGTTTTTGCGTAAATGACTTGTGGCATATTATATATTGGTGACGTTTCTTACCAGTGTGAATCCATAGATGAGCTGATAGATTTACGTTTTTGCGTAAATGACTTGTGGTATATTATATATTGGTGACGTTTCTCACCAGTGTGAATCCATAGATGAGCCGATAGATAACGTTTTTGCGTAAATGACTTGTGGCATATTATATATTGGTGACGTTTCTCACCAGTGTGAAAAACTATGTGACGTAAGTGTGATTGGGAAGCAATATGACTACAACTTTTGTAAGGTAAAATACTAAGATAAAATTCATTTACCAAAATGCGTTAAAACTAAATCATTAGATATTTAAATACTGTAAGGTTAAATCCAATCAGTGCATTGGTGAAGTTTTTCGCCAGTGTGAATCGGCAGATGCTTCTACGAAATTACAACCTGGCCGGGCATTTCATCCATATTTACTATACAAACATGAAACGATCGAGGCTTCAAATTGTGGGCTCTTTGGGTATCAGTTCAAATATGATTAAGACCGAAAAAAGTAAGATAAAATAATTTATGAACCATAAGCATAAAAAGCAGACATACCTCGAGCTATATATCTGATCTTTCATAGAAGCCTGAATTTGACCACGTATTTTCTCGGTATGCGGTTCATAATAAAATGACTGGATGTGAGAGGACTTCACAGTATTTTCATCGCGTTGAATTAGCTTCAACTTGTCAGAAAAAAATGAAGAAATGGCAAAATATGAGAACATTTCACCCATCACGTTGAAACGTTATGGAACTCGCAGAGAAACTGACATTTGTTTATGCCCTGCGCCATCTTCTGACGTCACACTTCGACGACGTATGGGAGAGTTCGTGGAGTTTGGTGTTAGATTTCGGAAGGATGAGAAGTGTGGAAGCTGGACAAGTTGAATCATTCTAAGATTGTTTAATGAAGTGGAATAGTAATCATAACACTTAAGTGTATTTGTACCAGTGAATTGTAAATAAATTACTTGTTGTATAACCGGTGAGTCTGTGACTTTACACAGTATCTGCTCGATTAAAAACCCAATTGGAAAACTTCTTTCTTTGGTTAGATACTACTGTTTTGCATACCGGTTCCGTTGACTTTGAATAGCTTTGATAAATTTACTGTAATTCGCGTCAGAACGGATTCAAAAGACGTGCTCATTACACTCGAAAATTCGGTGTCATCTTTCTTGTTTTTCTTCAAAATGACACAAACCTATGTTTATATTAGCATCCTGACTCTAGAATGATGTTTTCCCAGTCCTCCCACAGTCAGAAAAGTGAGTAATGTTTTCCCGTTTGTCCTAGAACATTTTCTCACTAAATGGTACTAACAAATAATACAGTGGAAAAAAAAAGACATTCTTTTGTTCATATGTCGACAGAATATTCCTGTTTTTTGTGATTTCTTTGGAAATGACTGTAAAATATTATGGAACTTCCTGAAATCACTTTTAGAAAAAAAAAAAGAAATGCCATACAGGAGAGTTGTGCGGCATTCCTGTTGGGTTTTTTTTCTTTGAAGAATTCAAACCACATTTTCTCTCATAAAAATAATGAAAAAGACAGAAATCTTGAATACTTTCCACGCTGTGTATCGTTTCGAACATCTGGAACTTGAAAGATTGTGAGTAATTGCATCGCGGAAACCTAGAGCTGAGTAGTTTCGGAAAGCCGAGAAACCATGTTTCTTCGCTGACATGAAATATGGTAGAGCTTTCATGGCGTATTTTTTCTTGCACCAATTCATCACGACACAGAAATGACAGCCATTCCATAAAGACAAAGAACATGAGTTGTCTAAATTATACCCCCCACAGAGAGAGGAAGATTTCGGATCGCTTCAGTTTTTCGTGGTTTCGGTGCAGGGTATATATATACACTTGCGCTTTCTGTCTTCATTCGCTGGCGTTGTTTTAAACGTATAGCGATTTGTCAGAGCCTTCCTTTAATCACTCATTAGGCACATCATTACACCTCTGCTCGTAAGAAAAGCGGCCATTGCACTTAAATGGCCAGCAGTATATTAAATCATTAATCTTTCCCAATTGAGAAACGACATCAGAAAACGCTTAATCTTCTTGCATTGCTGTTTCAGGATTCTAGAAATATCACTGAAGGAATAAAGAAATTTGCTTACAAACTTAAAAAAAAAAAAAAAAGAAAAAGAAATTGTCTTGCGTAAATCTAAGCTATAATTATGCAAAAGCCTTTTCTCCCCGGTCAATCCATAAGGAACTGCTTCTTAAAATGTGGTCTCCGAACTGTGATAAAATGGTTCCTTTTTTTATCTCTTCGGGCTCAGTAAAGAAATTTGGATAAAAAGGAAAAGTTATTCACGCACATAAATTTGAAACTATCATGACGTAGAAAACGTATTCGTTTAGCTCTAAACATAGATAGTGTAATGATTTTTTTTTTTAAATACAGTGACCAATATAAGTAGAGTGATTTTTTTAAGCTTCAACGCCTGCCATGAATAACCTTTAAGGCCATAAGCAGTCGCCCGTCCCTGACCTAGGGCCACTGGCTCCAGGGAGGGGAGAGAGACTGTGGCTTAAGACAAATACATCACCCGTGCACCACCCGTACCTCATCCGGGACACAAATACACTCCCTGTGCCTCATCCGGGACTCCTATCCAATATGACGAACGGTCAGAGGTCAGCGCTTAGACCACTGTATCACGTGGGCAGCGATTTTTGTCGAGTTCAGTAGGCTAGTTCTGTGAGAATTCCCGTATGAAGAAGGATAAGAAACATGTGCTAGGGGTGTGCAAAAGTTTCCACCGTGTTAAGGAGAAAGGAGACAGGTACAATCAGGAAACCAGTGCACATTTATTCAAAGAAATATTGGCGTTAGCATCAATGACTTTTTGCCATTTTTCAGCCAACAAATGATAGATAGGACTCGGGTCTCGAGCTGAAGAACGAAATTTTCTACCTCTGGAACTGTGGTGTTGGTCCCTATTCCATGTTGCATAGAGCGACACAGATGAAAGTCTGAGGGTGCAATGTACGGGGAGTAAACCAGGTACGGTAAAGCCTCACAGTGTAACTGTTCAAGGGTTGATTTCATGGTGGCACTGACATGTGGTCTGGCATTATCGTGTAACAGGATGACTGGGCAGCGTCCTTTACCTGTCCATTGGCGTTTTTGCTCGATTGCGACGTTCAGTTTCATCAACTGATCGCTAAATCGTTGTGCTGTGATTGTTTCGCCCAGTTTGAACAGTTCGAAGTACAGCACTCCGTGCATATTCCACCACACACACAAGAGCCCCTTTTCCCCGTGGATATCCTATTTTGCAGTGGATGTTGATGACTAGCCTGGATCGACCCAGGATCGCTTGCTCACGGGGTTGTCGCAATAGACCGATTTTTCATCCCCGGTGACAACCTTCCACAAGACATTCTTCCCTTAAAACCTCTTCAGCAACGACATGCAGGTGCTCAATCGTTGACCAATTTTACTCTCCGTTAAAGCGTGTGGAACCCACTTACTAATCTTCTGGATCTTCTCCAAGGCCTATAGATGCCGTACCACCGTCGATTGAGACACTTTCAAACGTTTCATCAGTTGCGTGGTAGATTGTGTGGCATCCTCTTACAACAGCGATTGCAGCTCCTAGTCGGCGAGTTCCTGCGGTCTACCAGCACGTGGCTTGTCTTCCAAGCTTAGATCACCTTTTTAAACCTGGCAAACCATTTTTTGACACGTCCGCTCACCCATAACCGTTTCTCCATACGCCTGGCATATTGAACCGTATACTTCACTCGCACGTTTCCCCAAATTAAACATGAATAACAACAGTGCCGCAAATGAACTTTATTGACCGCCATGCTTGGCTTCATGTACAAACTGACAACTCTGGTCGCAGGCCGGTTAGACTCCTACAGCGCCCGCTAGTGAGGACTGCCGAAACTTTTGCATACCCCTAATATAAACTTCACACAGTGTGATACAAAGGATTTCTTTCCTTCCTAATGAAGTTACCACATGACTCAATGAAATAGTTCTGGAAATATGGCCTGCAAAGTCATTATGGATTGATACTGTTTATCTAATTTGATGGGTTCTTATAAAGAAGAATGCGAGTAATTTAACACACACACACGCACGCACGCACATACACATTAAGAAAAGAAAATTCACACGCGAAATTTTAAACTATCAGAATACAAGAGATTATTTTCTTCCCTCAAATCGTAGAATTACGTAATATAAATGCTCTTTTCCAAAATTTTGTTCCAGTGATAGTAAAATAATATCTCGTATAATGGAAAAATCCATGAGCATAAATTTCAAACTATCAGGACACAGAAAACTTCGTATTTTTGAAGTTCCTTTTATCATTCGATACAAAAAATTAGAAACAACGAACCTACTGAATGAAGCAGTTAAACAAATGCAGGAAGTTGAAAGAAAATATAACATACTTTGTGACGTATACTCTAACTTAACTTTAATTTTTAGTTACCTTTTCAATGTAAAGTTAAGTTCATTCTCTTTAACGCTTTTCAAACTTAGCGTGATATCTGATCTCTTGCAAGAGTATGGTTGGCAACACCTTGAGGTCGGAACGTATGACGTGTGTATGTGTCCGATGAGAAGTGAATGTACTGTATACAGGGTGTTCGTAAACTGTTTTGACAAAAGAAGAGGGGTGATAGTACCCATCAAGAAGAACAATATTTACAATGGAACCTAGGGTCGCATTCCACTCTGAGTGTCAGAAAAGAGTAAAGTTAGATGTCCAAGTTGAACTTTCAAAAGTGCAAAGAAAGAGAATTAACGACATCATAAGTTGCAGAATCCCATTTATGGAGATCAGGGACAGACTCAAAGCAGATGTTCAAAGTGGCGGTCACGGGTGCCCTTGCACAATTCACACCGGCGAATGAAAGACTGGCGCACCCTCTCGAAGACTCCTAGTGTCGTGTTTATCCTGTCCACTGCAACAAAGATTATCGCGACGAGATCTTCCATGGAGTCCACAGGCGTCTCGTACAGCAATGATTTCATGTGCTCCCAGAAGAAGAAGTCCAGTGAGCGTGGAGGCCATGCCACAGGTCCGCCACGTCCAATCCATCGTGCGGGATATGTGGCATTCAGGAAGTGTCTATTGCACCTTGATAAGCCAATCAGCTGCAACTATCGATGCTGCGTCTTTTCTCGGGCAATTTGCATAAGGTAAATGCTTGACGGTGATGTTCTGGCGATGTGCTACTTCTCCGGCACGAAAGAAATGGCGTCTGAGGTGACGACTTGTGCTTGTTGGACGTATTTCGAAGTTACTCTTTTCTGACACTCAGAGTGGAATGCGACCCTAAGTTCCATTGTAAATATTGTTCGTCTTGATGGGAACTGTCACCCCTCTTCTTTTGTCAAAACAGTTTACGAACACCCTGTATATTACTAGCAGGGATACCCGGTATTTCCCGGGTAAATATTCATGGAATCACCAAGTTCAGCGAGTGAAATTTTATGAATGAAAAATATCTTCCTGTAATTTTCCCGTTAATACCAAAATTGGTAATTCTAAATTGAAAACTGTAGAACTTTTTTTTATACAAAATTTGGTGGTTCTAATTGAAAACTGTAGAACTTTTTTTGAAAATTTTGTATGGGGGGCCCCTTGACCACCCGGATCCGACCCCTTACAAAAAATTTCTACGGTCTAAGTCAGAGTATTATGAGATACTATACCAAATTTGGTAGTTGTAAATTGGAAACTGTAGAACTTTTTATGAAAATTTTGCATGGGCGCCCTTTGACCCTTTCCAAAAACCGTGTACGATCTAAGTTAAAGTACAATGAGATAATATACCAAATTTGGTGGTTGTAAATTGAAAACTGTAGAAATTTTAACTAATATAACGAAAATTTTGTATGCAGGCCCCCTTGATCCCACCCAGCTCTGATCCCTTCCAAAACCCTTCTACGGTTTAAGTTAGCATACCATGAGATATTGTACCAAATTTGGTAGTTCTAAGTTGAAAACTGTAGAATTGTATAGCGGACAAACAAACAAATATACAAACTTTCGCTTTTATAAGTATAGATTACCAGCTGTTTCTCTCATTTTTTCTAAGTCTTGAAAATCGCTTCCCAGAGCATAGAAAAACACCTTTTATTGAAGAGTTACTAATTGCTCACTAATTAGTGATCTCACTAAATTACCATGTAAAAGAATATCCCCGATGAGAAATTGTTATATGCTTCGAGAATTTTATGTGATTCTAATGCCTCTGCCAGTTGTTTGGTAATGGCGCTTCGACCAAAGACGAAGTAATAGAAAATATCTCCTATTTGCACTTCTGGAAAACTTTTCGCGTCACCTTCGAAGATACTTACATTCAGCACATAGGGATCTTTTCCTTCAATCTGGTTAATTTTTTTCCAAATACCGCGTTTTGTACTCGAAACTTAAACTTTCAAAGACACCATCATTTCAACAGGGACTAGTTGTCCTTCACTTACGTTACTAAGGCTCGTTGCCATGATGAAAGTCACGTGTCTGCTACATCCTCATAGGCAGTGGAAGCCACGAAAGAAAGCGAACGACGGTTTTTCTTTTATTTGTCACTAAAATCGTTACTGCTCGGCTCCCTTTTGTCATAGATTAATGTTTCATACACCTAAATCATCCTCGACAAATGCTCTATGGAATGGTGAAACCCGCATCAAAATCCGTCCAGCCATTCTCGAGATTAGTTCGAACAAACAGACAGACGCCTACCGGGGACTTTATTTTATACTATGTATAGATAATGTTTGAGCAGCAGCAAAAGTGTGGAGATGGTGGAAGTTATAATGTTAATTGTGGAAAAGGCATTGTCTGATTGAAGTTTGAGCTATTTGAAGGTTGCGTGTTATATTCTAGTGTTGTTGGTTCATTAAGCAAGTGTAATTATTAGATTATTATTAACTGACGCTCGTTTGATTAAGATAGTAACATTAAAAAAGAGTTGTAGTTACGCCTCGTTGAAGTGCCAAAGGATTAGTGGCTGAATAATGACTAATCGTAAATTACTTTTTCTGGGCGTTTTCTTGAATGACTCCTGTGTCACTGTAGGTGAAGTTTTTGAGAACTGATTTATTAAGTTGTGATGTATATTCTAAATTAACTTTCCTTTTTAGTTTCTTTCCCTATGTAAATCTTGAGTTTGTTCTCAGTTATACTTCACACTTAACGTAATATCTTTTCTCTCAAACGAATATCGTTGGCAACATAATTGAGGTTGAATGAACGTGACGTATGCCTGATTTGATAAGAACGAGAGATAAAAACTACGAGTAAACTGTTGCTGACGGAGCATTGTTTTGGAGAGCGATTAATGTGGAACGTAATGTTGTTGGTGTGTGGTGTGTTTAATGCTGATACCGATTTGTTGTGGAAGAGCTACATCCAGAAGTAAAGCATCTTCTCCGTAAGTTTGACTTCTGTTGTTTACATGTTTCGTCTGGCCGTTAAGGTTTAATTTAGGAACTATTTCATCTTATGGTTATGTTTTTAAAATAACGTAAAAGTACGAAAAGACTTCTACGTTATAAAGTGTTCAGTCAGCTATACTTACACGAACATTAGAACTTTCGGGTTCAAAAATAGGAGTTTTAAGAAGTAAATTCGTACGTGTGCTATAAAAAACAAAGGGTTTCAAACTATGTGTAGAGTTGCTAAAAGTCTTAAAAGGCAATCTTGTACGCAAGATTTTCTACTTAAATGTTAGTGACATCTCCCCCTTGAAACAGGCAAGGATGATGATCCCTTCCTGTTATGGGGAGTTATCGTTTTCTCGATACAGGTCATTGTTTCGCGACTAGAGACATAAATGTGCAATGGAAAATCTAGAGATTTCGTTTGCTGTCTACTGCAACGCCAAAGAGCTTTTCCCGTCAATTATGTATAGTTGTGCACAATCAAAAAACGCTTTTAGCGTAGTAAAATGGGTTTATTTACTGGCGTAAAAAATATATATAGATTCTGCAATCTTTCGCTCTGCACTCGGAGGCTTTTTAAAGGCAATAAACAGACTTAAAAAGAAAAATAGTAGGCCGCGGATGGCCTAGTGGTCAACGTGCGTGCATGCCATGGAGAAACCTCATATTCGATCCCAGGCAGGTACGAACGCTCGAACCACTAAATATCCTTCGTGCGTCGGATGGTCACTTTGAGCCGTCGGACCCCGGGTACTGGCTCCCTGGTAATAAATAAAGGTGTCTTCTTCATCCTTTCTACCTCACTTCCATGTCACTTTCCTATCGGGCACTCTAGCCCGAATCTCCTAGCTTACTATTTCTAAGGGTTGTTTAAGACCTGCCGTCAGACATTCCCTTTCTAAAATCCTCTACATATGATCTGATAGAAAAAATAGTTTTGCATTCTATGCCAACCTGTTGCCTTGAAAAAGCCTCCCAGTGGAGAACGGAAGCTTGGTGAATCTATATGTATAACTTTTACGTCAGTAAATAAACGTATTTTACCACGCTACTAGCGTTTTTTAATTGTCAATGCTATACTTTTAACTAGTATGTATAGTAAGCTGAGTACTAACTTCATCTTTTTGTCACAAAAATAACTAGCTAAGTTATCGTTAAAAATAAAATCTAATTTTCAGCAATTTTTTCTATTTTTAGCAATTTTTTTAAATTTTTAGCAAGTATTTTAGAATTTATCATCGCATTAAATATAAATATTTTCTGTTTTTAGGACCTAAAAATCCGTTCCCTACTAATAACACACACTTTTGCATTGGGGTCGCGTGACATTTCAGAGTATGCGCATTTTGGTTCGTTTGATGTTCTACACCGCTAGCAGTTTGCTTGAAAGACACAGCTGCGGGATCGGAAAGTTATTTCACTGTAAACTTGTGAACAGGATTAATAAGAAAAAAGAAACAAACATTCGATGAAAAACAAACTGCAAAGAGATTTTAAACCCATCTGCTTAGAATGCTGTGAAAGATAATAATGAAGATGACAATCTGCGTCATGTATCCTTCTGTGCACATGCGCAGACTAAAAAATTGTCATATTCAGAATGAAAAAAAGCAAACGAAGAGAACAGAAGCATGTATATGGCGGAATCAGTTGATATGAGAGGCATGCGTTTACCACGTGTGGTACAAAATGCAGTATGTACGATGAAATAATAGGGAATACTAAAGACGGGATGGGGATTAATTATTACAAAAAAAAAAAAAAAAAAAAGGATTTGATCTTGTGTGGTGCATGAAAAAAAAAGTGGCCTGAAATCTGTTAATGCAACGTATAGCATTTTCACTTCCTGGCCAAGTAATTGCAAATTATAATTTGTTGGCAACGATTTGTGAGGTGAGATATTTATGTAATGTGAGATGACGTATTCACTTACGCATGCAGTTGCGCGTGCAACAACAGAAAATAATTTATCACTAATTAATATCCATCCAGTACCTTGGCTCCCCGGTTGCCACTTGATCAGATGCGCAGTTTTCTGGTTAGTCGCAGTTTTCTGGTTTTGTCCTTTCCCCGATAAGCCATAGGGGGTCTGCCCCCACGGAGATGGTGGCCCTCTCCCTTCTCAGGAATCAATGGCCCAAACCAATTTTTTTATTGGAGATTTAACGACTACCGAGAGGAACTCAATGGACTATAAGCAGTCATCCGTCCCTAATTTAGGACCACCTTGTTCTAGGGAAGGGAGAAAGCTAGTGCCATATGACAAACACAACATCCATGCCTCACCGGGATTCCAACCCAGACCCCTTTCGGACGAACGATTAGGATCCATGGCTTATGCCACTGCGCCACCGGGGTGGCGACCGAAAATTAGGAAGGGTAACAGGTATAGCTCTTAGAGTTTCGTGGTGTCGTTAAAACCCGAAAAACGAATTGTAGTATCTTGTCGCTAATTACCTACGGTATTGAATTTTTCTCCAAATTAATTACGATATTGAAGATTCCTCAAACGAACTACGACACAGAATTGTGCTCCTAATGAACCTTATTCACCTCGCATTGCATCATGGGAAAGCTTTTCCGTGGCCGCGGACCAACAATAGTTCGTTTACATTCGTTTTCCCTTTTGCTTAACATGGCGTAACTTGGCAGGAGTTACGGAAAATCGTGATTTTCGTAAATTTATTAACGACATGTCTTACTTTTTGCTCATCGTATTGTTATGCTAATAAATCCTGCCACCTAAATTGTATAGAGGAAGGAACAACTTTCCTTAGTTTTCCTCTGAAAAGGACGAAATTCTTAAAGGAACGGCTATGTAAAATTAAACGCGATAATTTGCATCCCGATGTACGTTCTCTAATATGTTCTGCCTACGTTAACGAAAAAGATTTTGGTTATTATGAAACTACCAATCAAAGTCAGTTGAAACATCATAGTGTTCCTTCGAATTTCAATTTCTGAAAAAAAAGAGGGGGGGGGGAGAAAATCGATGGAATATTTAAATCGGTAAATTACGAATTAAGTTCTACGTTTTTTCCCCAATGAACGAAACAAACATTTCTATATTTTTTCTTTTATTTAATGCTTCGCAATTTAATTTTTAAGCAGAATGCCTAGCGCGCGAACCCTAGTTTGTTTTCATATTACGTATTATCTGGGCTCCTGTTTTGTTTTGTGCAAAAAAAGGTACCCAAAGTTAATGTTTCAGATATTTCCCTAATGTCTGACAATAAGAACATGAAAATTTAATATACCGTGTACGAAGAATGCTACATTAGTGTACGTTTATGCTGCAGCCTCGCTGCTAGCATATAGATGCTCCATCAGGCACTTCGCTGCTTGCATGTAGCTGCGATGCTCGCCATGGAGCATTTACCCTACAGCTGTTCACATCGCTTTAATTTACGCTTTCCAACCGTAGGTTGAAGAAGCGTATATGCTCCAGCTTTTTCCGCCCGTCTGTCCGTCTGTCGGCACGATAACTCACGTAAAAATGGTTCGATTCCGATGAAATTTTAGTATGTGGTAGGGGACCGCCAGGGGACGAACCTTATTGAAAATGGGTGAAGTGGGGTCAAAGGTCACAACATAAGAGCGGGATGTATTCCATTGCCCTTATGCGTCATAAGGTGCGTAAAAATGGTTTAATTTCGATGAAAGTTTAGTATGTGGTAGGGGACCACCTGGAGAGTAACCCTATTGAAAAGGGGACAAATGGAGTCAAAGGTCAGGACATACGACCGGAATCCATTACATCGCCCTTATCTCACACTATTAAGGTGGACGATGAAAAACTTTTTAACACATTTAATTGGAAATGGAAAATTTTTTTAACACATTTAATTGGAAATGGAAATTTTTTAACACATTTCCTTCACAATTAGTGTGTTTCCAAGGATGGAAATTTGAACATCGATTAAAATAACTTCATACTATAACTTGGAATACTTAACATTTTGCAAAACATAAGCATAATTATATTAAAAAGCAATAACGTTTCCTTTGGTGGTGTTGAAACCAGAAAAAAGATGGCGCGACCTGTTCTTTGATGACGTCAGTGGACAAATAAATGTTGGATTGCATAATTACGGTTATGGTTTAGAAAATATTAAGTATTCCAAGTTATGAAATGAAGCTATTTTAATGGATGTTCAAATTTTCATCTTGGGAACGCATTATTTGTGAAGAAAATGGGTACAGAAGTTTTTCCATTGAAAGTATAGGAAGCAAAATTACTTGACGTCCACCTTAAAGCAGCAATTCTTGTATGTGTGTATGTACATTTTATTTTGAAAACGGCTCTAAGAATTTTGATGAAAATAGTTAACCTACAGTTTTCTGGTACTAGAAATCGATTTAGCTTGATCTCGACTTTAGGAGAATTCGTTTAGTGGGTTAAATACCCACCCCGAATTATAACGTTTTTATTGGCATGGCGTCTTTCCATTAATGTTACCAATGCTTAAAAATCTTATGACAACACAATATCGCGTTTGAGAATGTTGGCCCGCGGTCACGCCATCTGTCTCATTACGTCACGCGGTGTGTGTGGATACTATTAAAGTTTTATGATGTCACACTCTTGCGGCGAGCAAATGGTCGTCATTTCCATCTGCCTCATTACGTCACGCGTTGTGTGCATATGACCGTCCGCACGATAACTCGCGTAACAATCGTTCGATTTCGATGAAATTTTAGTATCTGGTAGGGGATCACCTGGGAAGGAACCCTGTTTAAAGTGAACGAAATGGGGTCAAAGGTCAATACATAGGAGCGGGATCCATTCCACTGTTGTTATGCGTCATAACTAACGTAAAAAAGGTTCGATTGCGATGAAATTTTAGTATGCGGTAGGGGACCACCTGGCGACAAACCCTATTGAAAATGGGCGAAATGGGGTCAAAGGTCAGGACATAGGAGCGGAAACACTTCCATCGCCATTACTCACGTAAAAATGCTTCGATTTGGATAAAATGTTAGTATGTTGCAGGGGCCTGCCTAGGGACGAATTCTATTGAAAATGAGCGAAATATGGTCAAAGGTTAGGACACAGGAGCGGGATCTATTCCATAGCCCTTATGCATCATTACTTACGTAAAAATGCTTCGATTGCGACAAAACTTTATCATGTTATTTCGGAGGTATACTGAACCAGTTCTGTTGAATATCATCGAAATGAGATCAAAGTTCAGGGCACAGAACCGAGATTTATTCCACAGCCATTATTCTCATAACTTGAGTAATGATTTCTGGTATGTTGGAAAGCGTATCATAATCAATGCATTGCATGATTTTACTAACTTGTTATTATAGGAATCACAACTGTATCTCTTATTGTCAAACAGACTTTACCAGTGTTATGGCAAGTTTTACAACCACTGCATATAAAGCCACCAAAGAAATTGCTGATATGTTTTACAAGAAATGGGGATTCCCTAACTGTCTAGGTTGTATCAATGGAAAGCACATCCGAATACTTCGCCCTCAATGGTCAGGCTCCATGTTCTTTAATTATAAAAGCTACTTTTCAATAGTTCTGCAGGCCGTCAGTGATGCACACTGTAAATTTATTTTCATTGAGGTCAGAGCCTATGGAAAACAAAGTGATGGGAGCACTTTTAGAAAGTCTGTCTTGTATGACAGAATGAAAAAGGGTGTGCTTAACATGCCTGAAGATAACTTCCTACCAAGTACTGACATCCAAGCCCCCTTTGTGTTCATAGGTGATGGGGCCTATCCCTTACTGAGACACACCATGAAGCCTTATGCTAGGAAAACGCTTGATCAATCCAAGGAGAAGTTCAAAAAAATAAAAATAAAAGTTCACATCACAGGAAAAATCCACAAATAAAACTTGCTTCTATAAAAACACAACGCGGTTTTTAAAGATACGAGAGAGATGACTGCGTAGTTTCACATTCGGTTGGAAAAGTGGGTCAATGGACGGGAAGAGTGGCCTTGAAGGAACCAATCACAGCGTAAGTTTGAGGATGCCTGGCGGTGGTCGATGATCAAAGAACAAACCAGTTTGATATCATCTCCGTGGCGATGATCGCAGCGATCAGCCCAGACAGCATCGCTGCTCCACGATAAATGAGCCTGTAAAGATTTATGGTTTTGTTTCATCATCGCCAGGCATCCATGTGCACAGCTCGGCGATGTGCCAGCAGCGAGGCGGCAGCATACACGTACCCTTAGAAACTTCATGATGACTAATGGCGATGTTCGATGTCCTCCTGCATCGTGGGAAATAAACATCGAACACAAAATTGTTTTGGAATATTTTTGCAACTTTGATTTGTTCTTCTAGGAAATTAATTTCTTCTTCTTCTCCCTGTAGCTCTATTAATTCGTTGGCAGACTCCATGACGTTAAGATTGTGAAAATTAGCTAACAGTAAGGAATGATCAAATAGCGAAAACATTGAATCACCAGCAAATGTTGGTCCGCAGAAATCCACTTCTGACGTCACATGTATAAAGTCCATTAAGAATGATATATACTGATTTAGCTTTGCATTAGGAACACTTCTCGTTTTACATATTCGAAACGATAACCAAGTAACACGTGATATCATCGTCACGTGCGGCTGTTATAAATGCGCACGATTCCTTTCTACGAAATCACTAAACGTTTGTAGATAATGGGGAAAGTGGCAGCGTATGCCAATTTGACCCCAGCCAGATAATTGGGGAGCTTTTTCCTGTCTAGATTTGGGTCCGTTGGTTATCATCCGACGGACACTGAATGGTGGACGCTACAGGGACCTGTTAGCTGCCCATCCTCATCCGTATCTGCTGGACTTTAGTGCCATCTTTCAACAGGATAACATACCGTGTCATCGTGCTCAAATAACGACTGAGTGGTTGGAGAAACACGGCAACAAATTCGACACATTATTGCCTTTGCCCCCGAAATGGACTAACTGTAACCCACTTGAACATTTCTGGGATATGCTAGAACTGCTGATCCTCCTCTTCTGAATGAGCGTGAATTGATGGATCTACTGCAGCGCACATGGGTCAAGTTACGCATGGAGGATATTTGACACCTTGTAGAACATGTTCCTAGGCGTCTGCGATACGTGATTGCACGGAAAGGTGAACCCACACGTCATTAGGTAGGTGTTCCTAATGCAAAACTAATTCAGTCTAGAAATCAATCGCAAATTAACACAGGTACAGGATTTTGCTTCAAATCACTTACTCTGTATTACGTTTCGCTCCTTTTTTACGCTTTTCAACAGTAGGTTGAAGAAGCCTATATGCTCCAGCTTTGTCCGACTGTCTGTCCGCACAATAACTAGCGTAAAAATGGTTCGATTTCGATGAGATTTTGGTATGCGATAGGGACAATCTGGAAAGGAACCCTGTTGAAAATAGAAGAAATGGGGTCAACAGTCAGGACATAGGAACGGAATCCATTCCATTGCCCTTAGGCGCCATAATCTACGTAAATATGCTTCGATTGCGAAAAACGTTAACATGTTATTCCGGTGATATACTGAACCTGTTCTGTTGAATATCATTGAAATGGGGTCAAAGGTCAGGACACAGAAGTGAGATTTATTCCACAGCCATTATACTCATAACTTGACTAAAAATGCTTCTTTTGCGACAAAACTTTAGTACGTTGTTCCGTAGGTATACTGAACCGCTTCTGTTGAATATCATCGAAATGGGGTTAAAGGTCAGGACACAGGAGCGAGATTTATTCCACAGCCGTTGTCCTCATAACTTAAGTAGTGATTTCTGGTATGTTGGAAAGCGTATCATAATCAATGCATTGCACGATTTTACTAACTTCTTTAACAACGCACAGGATTTTGTTCTTTATTGTCGACGGTATAAGATTTTGTGTAAATATAACAGATGGTTCTGATTCTGAAATATTTCCCTAAACAATGTGGTATTGTGTTCTTCGTTATTGACGATATGGGATTTGTTTCTCTTAGGATAATACAAGGATATGTCTCCGATTAACGATACTTTAGCATTTCTCTCTAGTTACATATGGTGTGGAATTTTATCCTGATTTATAACAATATAGAGTTTGTTTCTAATTAGAGATGAAAGTGTTTACTCCTAATTAACGAAAATACGGGATTTTGTTACCGATTTAAAACAATATTTGTGCTCATTAGAAACGAAAATGTTTTTTTCTAATTAAAGAGCAAACACTTTCATCTCTATCCCTCATTAATGATCATACTTGATTTTTTCACTAATTAGAAATGACATACGAATTTGTTCTAAGTAATAACAAGGAATTTTGATCCTAATTATCGACGTTACAGGATTTTGTCTGTAATCAACGGAAATGCTAGATTTCTTTCTCAGCCATATTTTGCGATTAAAGTACGGATCGAATAATATAGGGTGATATTCTGCGACTTCACAGAGTATAATATTTATACTCCATACTGAAGATTCGTTATACTGAAACTAACGCAAACAGTCAGTGTATCATAACGAGTAAATAAAAATATTATTCCGAGATAACTTACTTATTCACATGAACATAAATCCTATTATGATGTTACATGTAAAAATATACATATTTCTCTCATACATTGTTGACCTTTCTGAGAAACCTTTTCTTCTCAGCATAAAGGCATAAATGGAGCTTATCTCTAAGAGTCATTTTACGAATTGTAGGAATATTTCTTTTCTAATTTCGATTATGAGATTATTGGCGTAAACAAATGTATAACGCACTTGTCTTTGTGAACTAATGGGAACTACACCAGAAGAAGCACAAATAGCTGAAAGGAAAATTTGGGAATGTACGCATTTCAACTACATATTTTTGAAAAGGATAACATTCATGCTTTGCCCTCCGTATTGTTGTTCAAAAAATAATCGGAAATCGTTTTTCGTCCTTCATCTTGAAAGTGGACATACTTTCCCTTTCCCTAGTAACGGAATGGACTGCGCCAGGGTTCATCAAGGTGGTTGATATCGATCCAAATGGGGGTTCATAAAAATGTTCAGGGGTCGATAAATGTCTGGGGATTAGTTGGGGGGTCGGTCTAGGCTTTAGGCTTGCGTTTGTAGCTCATAATGTACGATTAAACCTTAAAAAAAGTGCCTGTAACTATGATGCAAATTACTTACTTACTGCGTTTCTTATAAGTTTATGGTAAAATCTGCTCGAAAATCAGATATGATTTGATTGGTTATTAATGCATCTTTCCGTTCAACCATGTTCAACAAAGAAACATAGTGAACTCTAGCAAATGGACATTCCAAACCGTTAGTATCCCAACGGGGCAATAGGGACAACAGCATCATGCTTCCCGTATTTAAATAGCCTAAGTATTAAAGATATTTCAGTAATGCTTTCAAAAGATCGACATGCTAAAATAAGAAGTTTTGAATCTCCGATATTAGGTGCACGCAAGTAAAAGCTGTTCAAATCGCGTTTTAAAGTTTTATTATTGAAAAATATAAAAGGTGGCAACTACCCTGTTATAAAACAAGAGATTGATGACTTAACAATATCAACGTTTATAAGGCTATTCAAAGAATTAAGTTACTTGAAAGCACTTTAATTTTTCTAAATCCTTATATTCTAATTCGTTCGTTAGTGTAGAAGTCGAAGCTGTAAAATTTAATTTCACAATGATGTAAGACGCTTTTAAGGCCAACACCGTCCAGGATTCAAGAATCAGAGAATTCAGTACTTACAAGTTCGTTTCCCTTTTAGCTTTGTCCATCTGTCTGTCGGCACGATAACTCGCGTGATTCGATTTTCGATGAAATTTTAGTATGTGTTAGGTAGGGAGTGACCTGGGGACGAACCCTACTGAAAATGGGCGAAATGAAATCAAAGGTCAGGACATAGGAGCGAGATCCATTCCATCGCCCTTATGCATCAAAACTTACGTAGAAATGCATCGATTGCGACAAAACTTTATCAAGTTGTTTCGGAAGTATACTGAACCGGTTTTGTTGAATATCATGTATAACGAAGTAAATTTCTCCGTCATTTTTGGTCTACGCCGGGATTCGAACCCGAGGCCGCTTATTCCGGAACAAGTCGCTCTACCAACTGAGCTACGCAGACGATTATTCTGATTCCTATCTGCCTTTATATCGTGTGCGTCCTGCTGGCAGGTACGTCACATCTCCCCCATCCGAAAGAGGGCTGGGGGCATGGCCCACGGGTCAGCCGTGACCATGAATCGTTGCAGGCAGCCATCCACTGTAGAACGTGCACTTGAGAACTCCCAGTCAATCTGCTGTGTGGAATGCAACATCACACATTTTTATTTTTCGAAGCGCTGGAGAAGGAATTCTCTGATTTTTCCTGTCTCGCGGTGTGGAAATAACATCACACCAATGCGAGATTTTGAACGGCCGGGTCATGCGGATAGTTCGGGCGCCATTATAACGAAGTAAATTTCTCCGTCATTTTTGGTCTACGCCGGGATTCGAACCCGAGGCCGCTTATTCCGGAACAAGTCGCTCTACCAACTGAGCTACGCAGACGATTATTCTGATTCCTATCTGCCTTTATATCGTGTGCGTCCTGCTGGCAGGTACGTCACACATGGAAATGGCGTCAAAGGTACAGGAGCCATATTTATTCTACAGCCATTATCCTCATAACTTGACAAAAATGCTTCTATTGCGACAAAACTTTAGTATGTTGTTTCGAAAGTATACTGAACCAATTCTGTTTAATATAATCGAAATTGGGCCAAAGGTCAGGGTACAGGAGCGAGATTTATTCCACAGCCATTATCCTCATAACTTGAGTAATAATTTCTGTTATGTTTGAAAGCGTATCATAATCAATGCATTGCATGATTTTCCTAACTTGTTATATCTCCTCCAAACTCGTCAAGTACGCAGCACATCAATAATAAGTCGCTTATAACAGTTGTAAAACCCAAATTGGCCTGTCGCCACCGGCTTCCTTTTGCTTCGGAGCCGAATGCTTTTCCAATTAAACTACGACGGCAAGAGCTTGTAACTGCTATTTGCCGTCTTCACATGTGCATCACCTCTGTAGTACGTCACATATATCCGCCCCGTCCCCCTAGAAAAGCGGGGGCACGAAATCTCAGGTTTCGGGTCGGCCGCTAACCAGGCTTGAAGTAACTCTCTGAAGAAGAAGGAATTCTCACTAATTCCAGACGTTGTGTGGAAGAAATATTACGCATTTTTTGAAGCTCTTCTTTGGAATTAATGAGATTTCCTTCTTCAGGAAATCTCATTAATTCCACACGAAGTGTGAAAGAAACTAACTGCCAGTAGATTCATTTTTACGTTCGGGCGCCAATGTGAAACCTACATTTTGCTGGTGGCAGGGCTCGAATCAGAATTCTTCTGCTCCGGAGCCGAATGCTTTCCCCATTTAGCTACCCCGGTAAGGGCTTATCACCGCTACTTGCAGTATTGACATGCGCGTCACATCTGTAGTATGTCACACAGCAAGATGAAAATACTTGAAACTACTATTTTGTAACAATATACGTTTGACAACGATCCCTCGCCGTCGCCAAATATTGTATAACCCACATAGATTACATCTTACACTACTTATCGCTCTTACCATAGCATATCATAATTAGAACAATACATATCATACTCCTGTCAAAGCATTTCTCTTAGCTTTCCTTTTTCTCAACCAACTTGACTTTTACTACTAGCATTATTTACTTTTGACTGAAATTTGACTCACTGCCAGAATGCCAACTTTAAAAAAATCGTCTAGGGAAATAATGTGGCTGCGATGCAACAGGCTCTGGGTTCCAGGCATTTCTCTTGGCAGGCCCAATATTTTCGGTTCGTTTATCCTTCAGGATGAATGACACAGGCCCTTATGGAAAATACTAGGTAAGATCTTTGTAAACATTTATTGAATGTTGGGAAACATATCTATGTCCAGTAGTAATTCACATTTTAACGTAAACGGATCACCATCACCGCAGAATATAAAAAATAAACGTCTTTCTCCTGCTCACAGCAACTTCTATCTTTACAACCTAGAATGTCTCTCTCTGTGCCCTCGTCTCCCTTCTCCTGGCGACCCCCTCAACCCTTTGGGGTTCGCATTCTTGACACCTCGTAACGAATGCCATTTCGGTTTCGCCTCCAAGCATGTAAGAAAGCTAACAGAACATCTTCATTGTATTCAACAACTCTCTTAAACAGCCCGAACAAACATAGCGTCCTTTAGAAAGAGTCTCTCACAAAATAGTCAGCAGTTTTTTATAAGAATAAATTGTCCATTCTTATACAATATATCTTACACACTCATCAAAAATCATATACACACTCATCAAAAATCATATTAATTACCAGAATTCCTTATCAACTAAAGACAAGAAAGATGACACCGAATTTTTGGGTGTAATAAGCACGTCTTTTGAATCCGTTCTGACGCAAATTAAATTTATCAAAGCTATTCAAATCAATGGAACCGGTATGGAAAACAATAGTATCTGACGGAAGAGAGAAGTTTTTCAATCGGATTTTTATTCCCTCAGATATTGCTGTAAACGGAATCGTGAGCTTACGCCCTTTGGTTGCAGACTTGTGCGTTAAGAAAAACATGAATTTATATGAGAAACATTTCGCACCGGAAACGCTCTCCAACATAGAAATAATTTTTCAAATCGGACTCTTAGAAACAAGATATCGACAAAAATAAGATGTGACTTTACGTCCCCTGGTGGGAAAACCATGCATTATTATAGGAAGAAAGTATTCTCAAAAGGTTTTTCCATTTGAGCACTATCGGTCCAAGAAAAAATAAATAATAATCGAGTCTTCAGGAGCCCAGATTTTGCTACAAATACATCAGAAGCCGAAATTAACACTTATGCTTCCCTGGTGGCAAAACCATTCTTTACCAAATATTAGAAATTATGTGAAAAATATTTTCCATCAAATCTTTTATGCTGTAGAGGAAGAATTTTTCAAATCGGAGTTTTAGAAGCAGAAATAACGCAGAAAACGCAATTTACCTATCGGGCCCCTAGCGGAAAGTCTATGATTTACTTGAAAATTTTGAATTTATAGGTAAAACATTTTGCATCGGAAACCCCACCCAACAAAGAAGGAATTTTTCAAATCAGACTCCTAGAAGTAGAGATATTGCCAAAAATAAGATATACATCTACGCCCCCTGGCGTAGAAACCATGCATTATTTCAAGAAGAACATGTTCCTAAAAGGTTTGTCGACATGAGTAGTATCAGTCAACAAACCACTTTTTTTCAGTCGAGATTTTAGAAACTCATATTTTGCTGCAAATACATCAGAAGCGGAAATGAGGACTTACGCCACCTGGTGGCCAAACCATTTTTTACAAAAATTTGAAATTATGTGCAAAAGATTTCCCATCAGGACCTGTATCCGGTGCAGAAAGAATTTTTCAAATCGAAAATTTAGAAGCAGAGACATAGGGGGAAAGACACCTTTACGCCCCCTAGCGGAAAGTCTATGAATTAATTGAAAATTTTGAAAATATATGAAAAACATGTCACACTGGAAACACTATCCAACAAAGAAGAAATTTTTCAAATCGGACTCCTAGAAGTAGAGATATTGATAAAAATAAGATATACATCTACGCCCCCTGGCGGAGAAACTGTGGAATATTTTAAGAAGAAAATATTCCGAAAATGTTTATCGATGTGAGTGGCATCAGTCCACGAAAGACGTTTTTCAATCGATATTTTAGAAGCTCAGATTTTATGGCAAATACATCAGAAGCAAAAATTAACACTTACGCCCCTTGGTGGCTAAAGTATTCTTTACCAAAAATTTGAAATTATATGCAAAACATTTTCCATCAGGAGCTGTATCCGCTGAAGAAAAAATTTTCAAATCCGAGTTTTAGAAGAAGAGTTATCGAGAAAAGTGTAATTTACTTTTACGCCGCCTTGCGGAAAATCTATGCATAATTTGAAAAAAGTAACTATATCTAAAATACTCTTCGACATAAATGGAATCGAAAGGTAAAATAATTTTTTCAATCGGATGTTTAGAAGCAAATATGTGGAATAAAACGTATTTTTGAATTCGACATTATCTGCATTTACGCCCTCTAGCAGCGAAATTGTACATCGTAAAAAAAAAGCCGAAATAAAGGATCATCATTCGTATATTTCAAGCTTCCCAATGCAAAAAGAAGTTTTCAAATCGGACTAATAGTTGCACAGATATCGTGGGTTCAGACGGACTGACGGACGGATAAACTGGTAACATAAGCACGATCTTTTTTTTACAAAAGACGTGCTAAAAATGCATGAAAGGTATTTAAATATCTACAGAGGCCTCCCGTCCGCGAAGATCTTTGCGGTATCATTAAGCAAAAACTATTTAAAGAGGAGAAACCAAATTTACATGAGAACGCAGAAACTCAAAAGGAAGGTTAAATTGGAGGTACACGGCACAACCATAGACATTTCCTCAAAACGGAGTTGGAATGAACCTTAAAGATTGAGTGAAGGACGACATGCATTCCAATTAAGAATACGAAAGAAAGCCTCCAAAAAAAAAAAAAGAACTTTTTAGAGCTTAACCATGCTTACTGAATCAGTGTAGTAAAGATCGACATTTTCACAGTTCTTGCGTGATTCTTAAGCATGAAAATGGGGAAACATCCCAGTTCAGATGTTTTATGTGATTTTTTGTGCGTTTAACGACCACAGTTAGCAATTCGATAGGCTTTAAACAGTCGCCCGTCTCGAATTTAAGGCCAGTGGTTCCAGGGAAGGGAAAGAGCGCATGCCGTAAGCACAACACGCACGCATCATCAGGATTCGAATCATCACGAGAAATATCACGGACGAATTGTCAAATGCCAGCGCTTACACCAATGCGCCACACTACCGGGCGGTAGTTCAGACTTTGAGAATTTACCGAAATGGATTTGTGAAAGAAAAAAAATCACTAATCCTTCCCCTAAAAATTCTTTTATTTCGTTAAACACTTTGTTTCTTAAGATTTTGGTAAAATCTCTCAAATCTTTTCGCAATCCGAGAAAAAAATAAAAACCCGTTGAGAAACTTTGTTGAACGAATGAAGAAGGCTCATTTATATTTAAAAGTCTTAAAAACATTATTTTTTGGGTGACGCTTATGGAATTTATGCATGTTGTTAAAAAATACAATGCTTTGAAAAGCGTTATTTTGGAATAATTTGCAATGTTCGAAGGACAAATTTTATAAAACATGAAACAACAGAAACGCCACCGAAATCTTTGCTGTAAGAAGCACATCTTTTAGCGAAACTGTCTCTCAAATATTTTGGTAAAACGTATATTAACCTAAAAAAATTGCGATAAAGGGCTTCTTAACTATATCACTGTAGATATTGGACGATTCTTTGTAAAGGATTCTGCTTGAAAAAAATATCCACTCATAACATCTCGAGAAAAAATAATGTATCAAAAGAATTAAAATATTCGCAACTAATTTTTGTAATGGTTACAGCTATTCGATCTTTGGAAATTATTTTTTTCGACATTAGAAAATAATTAGTTATAAAGCTATTTACGTACAGAGAATGTTCACACATTTTTAGAACGTTTTTGATAGGAAACTACAGAAAATAAAAGAAGTTCAAAGAATTGGAACTGGCAACAGCATGTTAGATGAACACGAAAGAAACATCTGCTGCAGTTATGTACCGTCTGCTAAGAAAATGGCGCACGGAAACAAGCTGTGGATAGAAGGTTATGTTTTTGCTCTTTACGAAACGAAATATTCATATTCTGTACTTAAAACACGCAGTGAAGCTCTTGGAATTAGTATTTCTAAATGTAAAATAAGCAATGTTATTGATAATAGAGGGGAAAATCGTCAATCTTTGCTTTTAACAGGAGAAAGAACACCAAAAATCCACCGACCCAAAGAGCAATCGCCAAGTCACTAAGAATATCTGTATCAACTGTAAAAAAGGTAATAAACAAAGAATTGAGTCTGAAAAAAAATTCAAAGACATAGACGTTCACCGCCTGTTGCCTAGGCACGTGACTGAGCGCAGAACACGGTGTAGACTTCTTTATGAAAATCACTTAACCGGAGGCAGATGTAAATTTATTTGTGATTAGTGGAAATGGCTGTAACAAAAAAAGATCGATTTATTGTCGCAAAAGAGCAGAATAAGACTTACAAACTTGGTTCCAAGAATCCAAAGAAAGTTTCAGTAAAGGATTCATGATTATTGCAAGTTTCTCTTAAAATGGGAAATTAAAGTTAAGAAAAGTTGAAAACAATGTCAAAATCAGTTCCACATATTGCAAAAATAATGTTTTAACTCCTATTTTTAAAGAGGAAATACCATTCTTTTATCCACAGAGCCTTCAAGGAGTAGAAATAAAGTTTCCAGTCATACATCCAAATCTATCACTCTATTTCTTGAAAATATGACAAAAAAATATCGGTATCTGGTCTATAGCTTTTGTTTATGTTCCTTCAAGGTCCCCTGATGTGTAACCTTCGGACTGCTGAAAAGAGCGTTTCCTAAACGCAGATCTAAAACAATGATTGGACTATGGAAAGCTGTGGAAGAGAAATGGATTAAAATACCTCTACCTCTACTGATTTTAAGAAATGCCCTGCTATCTTTTTGGATTTCCATTAGAAACAACTGATTTCGAAACGTTTGTAAACGATAAATTAGCTCGCTACCATAATTGTTACCCAAAGGCGCTGTTAGGGATTCTATTACCCGATGTTAGAACTGTAAGTAAGAAGAAAGAAATATTTGATGAAAAAGTATCCATTTTTCATGTAAGGAGGCCCTGATTTCTGTAGCAGTTTAGTTTACTGCCGATGCTTATTAAAATTACCGCAGATAAATATAAAGTTTTATTCATTCCATATTTTTTCAATGCAAACTTTATTTACGTCGATATTTTATGTTAAATGTATATTTCATGTAACCCCCGTACCACTCTCGATATTTTCATTTAATTATACATTTTATTTAATTAGGCGATCTCCTCCTTATGTTTTTAAATTTTATGTCTTTCATTTTCTCTGATTTTTGCTGCGTCAGAATTTTCTCAGCTCATTGGATGCCTTTCTTCTAAATCCATGATAGTCCCCTACCTTTCTGTTTTCTACTGTATATTGATTCCCCTTTCTTTGAGCGAACGCAGCATACATTTTCACGAAATCTGCATAAAATGTTACTGCTTTAAATGAGTATGTTGTTGTTTAAAAATATGCTTTGAAATTTCTTCGTGGTCAAGACATTACACAACCTGCTTCGTTTCGCGAGACGAGAAGGTGACAGCTCTATCCACGTGCGTTTTCCGTTCAATGTGGTAAGAAAAATCGAATGTGCTTCCAATTTTACATGAGAGTCAATAGTTTCTCAAAATTATTTCCTTTCCCTGAGAAGTTTCCCGTGCCCTGTTTTTATGCACTCATCTTTGACCCCCATTTATTTCGGATTCCTGGAGACTTACCATTCTGAAGAGATTTTAGAGCTTTACACACCTCTTCCTTTGAGGTTCCTCCTGTACTTCCGTCCTTCACTGTGACATCATCTGCTTCTGCCTCAGAATCACTTTTGCTTTCATGATCTAATAACTCATAGAAGTAACCACCCCATCTTTCACTTGATTCATTGGGCTCCCATATTATTTCTTCGATCCTATTCTTCACACAACTTAGAATTTTATTTCCCTTATTTTTCCTATATCTTATTGTACTTCCAGAACAATTTACTATCTTTCCAAAATGCCAATCCATGCTTTTTCACCTTTACCTTCCTATCTTTTGTCTTACTCTGGCTAACCAGCTTGCCTGTCTCAAGCTTCTTACAGCAATATTCTTTCTCAGTAACTATCTTGCAACATTCCCAAATATGCTTTCTTCTTTCTCTTTACTGCTTCTTTAATCTCACTGTTCCACCAAGAATCACTACTAATGTTACCCACCATCGCATTTGCAGTAGCACAGACGTCTTCAGCGGCAGTGACAACGCAGTTCTTAAAACATATCAGCCACCACCCGTGGGCAATTTTCCATGGAATGACCCCCTAGCATGTCTTTTGAACATAACACACACACACACACACTACAGTACAACTTTGTTAGTCTGTGCAATTGTAAACCCAATCTCTTTGCATCTATACACTGACAGTCAGAAGCTACAAAGTGAAAAGGCTGGATTAAAAAAAAAAAAACAGAAAATAAAATAAATCTTTCTGTGACAGATGGAGCTGACCATGAGGATAATTGATTACTTTTGAATTTTTGCGATAAATATTTTTTTCACTAAATAGGGTGCATTTATTTTTGACACAATATCTCTACTTTTGAAAAGCCCTACTGATAAAATTATTTTTGAATTCAATAGCTGGAACTATGAGCAAAAATATCCGTACATTTTTGCTTTGCACAATGCTGTTTATAGCTGGATGATATAAATCTAAATTTTTAGAAGGTGAGAAAAAATTGCATTTGTATTTGGCATGATATAATCTTTGCGTTTCATGCCCCCCTCGGAACACTTTTTAAAGGTGCTAATCACGGGTGACCATGAGCACCCCAGATGCCTTGCCGTCTCATAAATGCTCTTATCCAGACATCCGGCCATTACAATTCGTCTTAGTCAAACTCGCTTCAGTCCGCTGTTTTTTCCCATTTGAAGAATAAGAACAACATTGATTGTCGTCCCGGTGGCGCAGTGGTCTAAGCGATGGCCTCTGATCATTCGTCTAAAAGAGGTCCGGGTTCGAGTTCAGGTGAGGCATGGATGTTGTGTTTGTATTACGGCACTGGCTCTCTCTCTTCCCTGGAACCAGTGGCCCTAAATAAGGGACGGGTGACTACTCATAGCCCATTGAGTTGCTCACGGTGGTCGTTAAACTTTCAATAAAAAATACACTGAATAACAGAGCTCAGTACAGGTGTTATTTATACCTTTCCATGACCTTCACACACACGTCGTCGTTTACCTGCAGTTGTTTCGATTTGCATGAAGACGCGCTGGTCATAATGTTTTGGCTCTTCGGTGCATGTTCAACAAGTTTATTAAAGATATTATTAGGTGTGCACCTTAATTCTCGGCCCCTAACAGCAAGGGATCATATAACGTCGGTAAATGGAAATAGTTGTGTGCGGTAATGGCTGATTGCAGCGTCATCCAACGGCTTTCCAAGCATCCGTAACCGCTCACAGCTGTAGTGACAGAAGGGACGAAAGTTGACGGTGAAAGCAATGTCGTTCGAGAATCAACATTTGAGGCACTGCCTCCTTTTCGCGTTTCAGCTGAAAAAAAGTGCCCAGCAAATGATCTGTGCTGCTTTGTGTGAGGCTACTGTGTCCTACAGTACGTGTGAAAAGTGGTTCCAGCGGTTTAAGCAGGGAAATTTTGATCTCCGTTATGCAGAACGTCCGGGACAGCCACAGAAAGTTGACGATGAGTAACTGTTATAACCGTTGGACGCGGATCCCTGTTGTACACAGTCGGAGCTCGCCCAGGAACTCGGAGTAACTCGGCAAGCCATTGCGAAGCGCTTGGACGGATTCACAAGGAGGGCCGTTGGGTGCCCCACCAACTCACAGCTGCGAACAATGCTAGGCGCTACGATGTTGCCGTGCCCTTGCTCTCCAGATTCAAGAAGAAGGATTTCCACCACAAGATTTTGTCCTATGATGAGAAGTGGATCCTCTACGATAATCATAAGTGGCGCAAATCGTGGGTTTATCCAGGCCAGCCTATCAGCAGTACCGCCAAATCGAATATCCATGCCAAAAAGTTGTTGCTGTGTATATGGTGAGATCAGCGCGGTGTCGTACACTATGAGTTGCTCAAACCTGGTGAAACGGTCAATGCTGAGCCTTATTGTCCGCAACTAATTCGTGTGAGTGATGCAATGGAGGCGAAAAGGCCATAAACTGGAAAAGGCAACAGGTCAGTCCTGTTGCTTCCGGATAACGCGCGTTCTCACATCGCGTAAACGACTTTAAACACGATCAGCCACCTGGGATGGGAGATTTGTCCCACCCGATGTATTCTCCTGACTTCGCGCAGTCGGATTATCATCTCTTTCGCTCCCTGCAACATCACCTGAGTGATACCCACTTAACTTCTGTCGAGGAGGTCCACACAAGTATTGCTGATTTTATCAACTCGAAACACCCCTCTATTTTCCGCAGTGGCATTAGGCAGCTCCCTGACCGATGGCTCAAATATATCCAACACGACGGGGATTATTTCCCTGATTAGGTACGTATTCGGTTTGCTATAATTTGCTATCAACGTATCGTTACTGTGGCCGAGGATTAAGTTGCACACCTAATACATATTGTATCTGTGTCTTATTCCTCTAAGAAGTGACGAAGTTCATTAGTTATAATAATTACTCGTGGGCTGCTGCTTTGCAATCCCGCTTCCTGTTTTTCTCGTGTATTAGTCTTCTTAATATTGTTATTGTTTTCCAACTATTGTGTTTAAGCTGGGCACTCTTTACTCTTCCTTACTGCAGCAATAAGCTCGCTACAATGTTTCTTAAACAAAATTAAAGCCTGTGTTCCCTCCCTAAAGCAATGACGTGTTTCAGAACCTTTCAGATATTAATGCTGTTTTCTTGTTTTAAGTATATTCATTTGGTTAAGTGCAATTGGAACGTTGGAACGCGCACCGATGATTTTATTTGAAATTTACTTCTTCGTTCTGTACGTAACTCCCAAGTATCTTTCCTCTCACGTATGCATGTGGGTCATCTTTGAAATCTTCATGATCCAGCATGGGTCATAAACTTATTAATCGAAGAACTCTGTTACTTTCTTAGACACATAAAACTCACTAGACCTGATACTTATCTCGACGAAAGACCGCCCTTCATCTTGGGAAAGAGCGAGGAACAACAGATCAAGGATACAAATAAAACGGACAATAGAATCAACGGCGGCGCGATACGATATGTACCTGTAGAAATGCCCAACTCTCAAAGCAATTACAAAGAGCCTTGCGGGAAATGATAAAGCCCCAAGTTAAGTGCCAGCATCCATCTGGAGTTTTACTGGGCACAAGCGATATTTTTCTGAAATGGTTGGGTTAAGACCTGCCATGGAGATAAGTGATGCTTTCCGCGCCATTTCTTCGAGGGATTGTGGATGAACGTTCGTTATAATGCCTCAGAAAAAGGATATGACCTTTTCAGTTTTCTCACTTGGAACTGTAAAGAAACCAGGGATTTGCAGAAAAGGGTTCTTTCATGGAGCACGTCTGGTTTAGAATTTGAAATTTCATATCGTGACAGATAAGTAAACCGCATTTGTTATCCTGTTTCCTTACTTGCTGATGAACAGAGCCTTTTATGTCTATAGAAAGTTATAAAAAAATCAACTGAAAACAAGAATACGTTCAGGTTTATTTAGCTCCGTATTAAAATATGGGAATGAAATCCCAAATAAGAGAGCCTTTATAGCGAGATAGATGCCATAAAATAAAAGGCTTACCACACCAAGCTTCAGTAAATTGTATTCCAAATGCTTCTGTTGCATATTCTATCTTGGAGAATTAGTCCTAAACGCTAAAGTGTTATATTAAGTATGAGTTCATTACCATTTCTAAATTATCTAACACTTTAGAATAATTCAGCAATGTATATTCATAACTGAATATTTATTTTAAGATATACTATAGTTTTGCTGAGCGTTTGGCTCAACTTCACCTGAACAAATGGAGCGTAAACATTCAATTTATTGTGAAATCATCAGCCTTGTGATGGTCACGGATTTTTTGTGAGTTGCTCCCATGAGCTTGGAAGAAATGGAGTAGATGTCATGGCGTTGACAAGCGGTGAAGAATTGCGGTATATCTGGAAAGCTTCTAATATATTACGCTTGATAACTGAATAAAGTTCATGAATAAGTTTAGCGTTTTCGTATCAACATTTATGGTTATTTTCTTGACAATGGTAGGCTAACACGACTTCTGCAGTTCAAAAATGGAAAAACTGAAGTCATCTATAGACTTTTGTGAACTGAAGAAGTCATCTACAGCCCACCATTGTCACGAAAACAACCATACATTTTGGTTTGAAAGCGTTAAATTTCCTGTATGTTACGCAATCGCACTTATAAGAGTTTGAAATAGAAGAAGGTTGATGTGCGTCACGCTCTCGAGGACTTCATGGGTGTGTTTCTTTATGAAATAGAATTTACAAACAATGTCACAGAATATTATCAAATACCATCAATAAAATATCATCGCAATGCTGTTTAATATCTAGTCATAGAAACATGTTAGTACTTTAAAGTTTTGTGAAGGTGACTGTGTTACGTAGCATTTTCTGTTCTCCCGCCTTCCCCTGTCTGCGTGCGAGAGTAGGTAAGAGAACGATTGTTTGATCAGTATGTGAAACAAGAGCGGCTTTTCCAATTTCATCTATCTGGATCGCAACAGAGGGAGTAGGCTGCAGCGAGGAGTCGCCACACAGAGCTGGGCTTATTTAGAAATCGAAACGCATATATTAATGAATGAACGAAAATGTGTTGCCGCCGTCCTTCCGTAACACTCGACTGCGCGCGTTGCTTTGTCATAAATATGCAAATTCGAGGAGAACAGAATTTACTTAATGAGCGGCGGAGAAGTTCGTTGAATTTCGTATCTGCCAGAATCTGTAAAGGGAATAAATATGAGCTCTATTGCCTTGCTCCGTCAGCGCAGAAGGGATATTCCTTGACTGATCGCTGCATGGTAAAAGAGCACCAATGCAAATTCAAAGTATTAAATTAAGAAATATGTAAATACGCGTGTTTAAGGCGTAAGAAATCAGAATGTATATAATGGGGTTAATAGTAGATGTAGGTACAGGTACACGTGTATTAGCGGATATACAGCTTGCTTCCAAAAAAAAAAAGTATTTTACATCGGAAAAAGGAAAGCGTTTCATTAGAAATTAGGAAAAAGTTATGCAGTTTGTGTTTAGATGGATCACTTAGCTCTAACGATAACAGAAGGAGTAGCAAAAAAAAACACGTAAGTATTCTTCCTCATATTTTACGCACGAAAGTTTACTTACCCCTTTTCAAAATCACACATACAATAACAATAACACTGATTCCAAATATATGACCGACCTGAAAAATGAACAGATTTAGTAAACTCTAATCATTCATAAATGATATACCACGTCTTGAGCATAAGCGATTGGTATTTCATGTTACGCATTCCTTTTGGAATTAATCATTCCTTTTTCTCGAAGAAAACTGAGTGAATTTTTCTCTGGGATAGTAATCATCTACAGAGCTCAGTAAGCACTTTGACTTGATGAAAACAGAAGGTGAACGCCTTTATACCTATTTCTTCGAGCACTTACACTGCACTACCAAAATAATTTCATGATACTTAATTCTTGTAGCCACAGCTGTTTGTTTTTCTCGAAGAAAACTGGATAAATCTCTCTCTGGGACAGGGATATTCTACAAAGCTGTGCAAGCAACTTGGAATCATCAACAAAGCTGTCACTTTTTCATGATAAGCTCTTCTTTTGGAAGCAGTTTTCCGTTTTTCTCGAAGAAAACTGGAGATACATTTCTCTGCTATAGCAGTTGTTGTTTTTTTCTCGGAGAAAACTGGGTGAAACTCTTCCTGGGACAGGAATATTCTACAACGCTGAGGAAGCAGCTTGGGATTATCTACATGTATATCATCATCATCATCATTGTCAACCATTATCAATCCACTGCTGGACGAAGGTCTCCCCAAGTTTCCTCCACAACGGTCTGTCTTGTGCCAGTCTCCTCCATGTCACTCCCGCATATTTACGAATTTCATCCACCCATCTCCCATGTGGTCTTTTTCTGGGTCTTTTCCTGTCCCTTGGAATCCAATCTAAAATTTCGGCTGTCCATCTATGGTCTGTCCTTCTGGCAGTATGTCCAGCCCATTGCCATTTCAGGGATTTAACTCTGATCATGATGTCTTCCACTCTCGTCATTTTTCGGATCCACGAGTTCCTCTTCTTATCTCTCCTGGTTATACCAAGCATGCACCTCTCCATGCTACTTTGAGTTGTCTGCAGCCTTTGTATGTCTCTTTTAGTTAAGGTCCACGTCTCTGCACCATATGTAAGCACTGGAAGGATGCATTGATCAAACACTTTTCTTTTAAGACATAATGGCATATTGCTCTTGAAAATTATGCTGTTTCTTCCAAAAGCTCTCCAGGCAAGTTTTGTACGCCGATTAATTTCTTCATCAATGTGACCCTCACTTGATATCTGCTGTCCAAGATAAACATACGTATCTGTTATCTCCAGTTTTTCTCCATCAATCGATAAATCTTCATTTCTTGTAAAAGCATTGAACATCAGTTTTGTCTTCTGAAAGTTCATTTTTAATCCCACTTCTTTACTCTTGTCAGCAAGTTTCTGGATCATACTCTGCAGTTCTGATGGGGTAGTTGCAAAAATGACTACGTCATCAGCAAAACGAAGGTGGGTTAGATAATCTCCATTAATCTTTATCCCTTTGTTTTCCCAGTTCAGTGATTGAAAGACATTTTCCAATGTGGCATTAAAGAGCTTCGGAGATATGGTGTCACCTTGTCTCACTCCCTTTCCAATTTTTATGTGTGTTGTATTTTCAAACAGCCGAATCTTTGCACTTGCATTTTCATAGATGTTATTAATAATATTAATGTATGCATCTTCAATACCGCAGGATTTCAGAGCCGTGGTAACTGCTGATGGTTTCACCGAATCAAAGTTTTTTTCATAATCGATAAAAGCCATGCACAATGGAAATTCATATTCCCTCGCTCTTTCAATTAGTTCTCTCAGTACGTGGATATGATCTATTGTGCTGTAGCCACTCCTGAATCCAGCTTGTTCTCTCGGTTGAGCCATGTCCAGTGTTACCTTCAAGCGGTGTGAAAGAACTTTAGTGAAGATTTTATAAACCACTGATAGGAGGCTGATAGGTCTGTAGTTCCTGAGATCCTCAATGTTACCTTTTTTATGTAGCAGGATCATTGTAGCATTGTTCCAATCCTCAGGAATCTTCCCTTCATTAAGGCATCGAGTGAAAATTTGGGCGAGTACTGTTTCAATTTCTCCACTTGCTTCTTGTATGATGTCTATAGTAATTCCATCTTCTCCTGGAGCTTTCCCCGCTTCATGTTCTTGATTGCATGAGCAACTTCTGCTGGGAGGACTGGAAGAACTCTGGTACCTTTCATGATGTCTGGAGTACATGTATCATCCCTTTCATATAATTTGGAGTAGAAATCTTTCACTCTTGTCAAAATTTCGCCTCTATTTCTTGTTATAGAACCATCTTCTTTTCTCAGAGCCATAATCTGTTTTCTTCCCTTACTGAGATGTCCCTTTGCTATCTTTAGGCTTTGGTTGTTTTCAATTGCTTTCCTCACTAGCTCACAGTTGAATTTCCTTACGTCTTCAGTGATACTTTTTCGTGCTGTCTTGCATAGCTCTATATATTCCACTTTGGAAGTCACATCTTTAGTTGTCCTCATCTCTCTTCTTTTTTGCATCAACATTTTGGTTTTTCCTGATAATTTGTTTACATGCAACTTGTTCTTAGACCCAGCTAATTTTGTTGCTGTTTCCATAAGAGCTTTGGTTACTTTTCTGTTAACTTCCGAAATATCCACTTCTTCCAATGTTAGGCCTTCTAAAGCAGAGAATCTGTTCTTCAGTTCCAACTTGAAAGTATTATGGTGTTTTTTAAGGTTGGTTATGTCAATACAGTTTGTTTGTCTTATGAGCTTGCCACGTTCCAGTTTAGTGTTGAGGTGCATCTTACATCTCACCAATCTATGGTCACTACCTGTGTTGAACTTGTTCAGCACACTGCAGTCTTCGATGACGAATTTTTTGTTACACATAATAAAATCAATTTCACTTGTCGTCCCAATTGGATGTCTCCATGTCCATTTCCTGTGTGGCTTTTTCTTGAAAAAGGAATTCAAGATGAAAAATCCTTCTGCCTCTGCAAACTCAACGAGAGTATTTCCACGCTGGTTTCTATTGCCGTGACCGAATTTACCTACTGAAGTTTCATTCTGTTGCCGCTGCCCTATTTTTGCATTGAAATCTCCCATAATTATCTTCAAGTGCTGCTTACCTTTATTATTTAGATGACGAATTTCTTCATAAAATTCTTCAATTTCTTCTTCAGGATGACTTGTGGTGGGTGCATAAGTTTGAATAATCTGAGCCTGGTATCTTCTCGATAGTTGGATAACGAGTCGTGCAGCTCTGTCAGAGGAACTTTCAACTTCTACCACTTTATCCTTCAGTTTCTTGTTTATTATGAATCCAACACCACTAGTTCTGCCAGTATCTGTCCCACGATAATAGAAGAGATGTCCACTTTTCAGTTCAATGAGATCTTCTCCTTTTCTCCTTACCTCACTTAGCCCGACGATGTCCCACTTGATCCTTTGTAGTTCCTCTTCCAATTCAAGAAGCCTTGAATCAGAAGATAGGGAGCGTCCGTTGTAGGTAGCCAAGGTCAGCATCAAATGGCAGCCTAGTCCGGTCCTCCGGGGATTCTTAGCACCCTCTGCCTTCATGTCGCACTGGCCGCTGCCTTGGCCAGGTACATTCCAGCTGCCGGAGACTGAGGGCCAAGATTTAAGTTGTAGAGTCATTTTGGAGGTGTTTGGCCATAACTCACCACGCTGGCCAAGCGGGTTGGTGAGTGTGGGATAGCATTTCCTCTGATCCCGATGGTATAGTTATACCGCTATTGGCGGTCGGCTGTCGCTATTTCATTATAAGCACTTGTTTTGGAAGCCGTTGTTCGTTTTTCTTGAAGCAAATTGGGGAACTTCTCTCTCTGGGACAGAAATCATTTACGAAGCTTAACAAAGCACATTAGAATAATTTAAAAAGCTGTCACTATTTCATGATAAGCACTTCTTTTGGAAGCAGTTGTTCGTTTTTCTCGAAGAAAACTGGGGTAACATCTCTCTGGGATAGAAATCATTTACAAAGCTCAGTAAACACTTTGTTTTGATGAAAATAATAAAAGAACGAGCTATCGAAACCCCACACGTAGTTCTTTCAGCACACAAATACACTATCAAAAGTATTTCGTGATCAATTTGCATCATATTTACAGTTGTATCCACACTCTGAAAAATCAGATTCAAGAAATTATTTTTTCTCGTGACGCATCGCTCCCTAGCAAAGCTTTTCACGAGAATTTCCTTTTAAAATGATATGCATTTTATCTGCTATGTGCAAAAATGTATAACTTATTTTCCTCAATACCTTTGCTTTTAAACGTCTAATGTGAAAAAAAAATGTTTTAACAACGGAAACTAGTCACTCGTGAAGCACTTTGCATATACGTTTTTTTTTATCAGTTTAAAATTGCATTTCCTCTTCTAAAAACCAAGTTGAAGAAATTTGTTTTGCAGTTTCTTCGGGCAAGGACTCCATATTCTGTTTACATAGCGCACAGTATTCCCACTAGTGTGTGTGTGTGAGTATATATAGAATATTTTGTCTTTATCTCTGCTTTCCGTAGTCGTATTTAAAACGTTCAATTTCCATTGCATAGTTTTTAATGTAAGGCATATTTAGCTTATAACTACTCTTTTTTTATACATAATTCATCATTTTACCAACAGCAAGCGGGGCGTCAGCGTTCATATTTATATTTCAAAGACTATCACCATTATCAAAATCTCTTGGGAACCTACTTGTTTGATTACATACCCTTCACAATGAAGGATATTTTGTTCTCATTTTCTTCTTCGAATAACGTACAGCTTTCCGGCTGGGAGCAAAGTTATACTACGGTTTCCTCGACATGACTTCTAATTGTTTGATCTGAGAAAATTTTTTTAAGCCTCCGATATCTTCCGTTATGTGGAACACTTTGTATACACAGTGCCGGCAGTGGCGACTAATAGGCGACTATTGCTATTATTTTTGATGACAGGTGACTATGGCTACTATTTCCTACAAAAAACAACCAAAAGCAACTATTTTCAGAAAAACTCTGAACTATTTTAATTGTAAGGCTACTGTAATTAATACAGACATTTAACGTGGACCAGGAACATCAAACAAAGATCTTCGCTCTTTCCACGTTTATAAGTGAGTCACGGAAAAATTCTCATTGGCCAATGAGAATTTTTCCGTGACTCATTTATAAACGTGGAAAGAGCGAAGATCTTTGTTTGATGTTCCTGTTCCACGTAATTATTCATTCGCCTTCTAATTATTTCTTCAGTTGCTGCGTACCATCTTTGGTGAATCCCCAGCATTGTGCGGGGCTCCAAGAAGCAACCTGCCAAATTGGCTTGGCAGTTAGCGTGTGTGAGTATGGAGAATTCGAGGCCGCTGTGGTGTAGCGGAAGCATATCCGGCGCGTAACTGGAAGACCCTGGGTTCGACTCCCGGTGGCGGCCAATGAGAATTTTTCCGTGACTCACTTATAAACGTGGAAAGAGCGAAGATCTTTGTTTGAAGGGTACTATGTTCTAAAAAAACGCAATTTGTGTTGCATATATCGATGTGCTTGTATAACATCAGTTTTTATATCGATACACGTGAATATCAACTTTGATATCGATATGTACGTATCGAATCAATATGTCTTGTTCAGTTCATTGCTTTCTGCTCTATTGCAAGTATCATGGAGGAAAGTCAATGGCAAGTATAGACTAGACCTACGTGTGATTAGAGGAACGACCTACACAAATCAAGATATTCCGCCGAAAATTTCCCTTTTTTACTGTTTGGAATACGGCAGAGATTGAGTATTCAAATGAGATTCTTGATATACTTCATATCAGATAACTACAATTATGTCTACAGAACAAAACAAGTGATCATAAAAACACTAAATGACCACAACTATGGCCTTTGAAAGAAGAAATACACATTTTTTTTCAACACAATGTATGAAGCTCACTTGGGAAATCTTATATCTTTTTACCAACCAGAAAGGCAAAAGAAAGTTCTCCGTACTGGCTTGATACAGATGAGAACATCCGACCTCCAGAACAATGACAAAGAAAGAAGTGTTTTCTAATTCAAAAGTTTGTATCAGGTTAGTTTATGTAAGTAGGTTTTGATATATAATTGAATAGAGTATTTTTTGGGTGTAATTACCATAACCTTTATAATTCTGAGTGTCTTAAATAGCAAACAAAGATACGTAGAAACTTAGATGCTCTTTTTGTAGCGTGTGGGCAGTGGCGTAGGAACGCTTTTGATTTATGGGGGTACAAGCTCATGAACTTTACGTCTCAAGGATTAAGCCATCTATGGATGACCCCCTCTGAATTTTTTTTTGGGGGGTAGTATATTAGAGTTTTTATAAATTACGTATACCGATCAGGAATTCATCCGAATGAACATTGTTATCATCATATTATTATTAATTATTACCATTATTATTTTTATTGCTGACAAAAAGTTCACATTATTAATTTCTTATCAGAAAATGAATGGAGAATTTTTTTCCTTTTTTTTTTCCATTAAAATATTGAGCAGGGACAAGTCAACATTAGGATGAATTTCTGTCGGCAGGGTTTAGAAAAGAGGGATTTCTCAGGAAATGTTATATAACTCTCTACAAGAACGAATTAAATTTCTTATCATTTTTGTTTACGTTAATAAAGTAAAACTGCAGTAAGATAAAAACTGCTCTACCCGCGAAGATTGAAGCATTATGAAGTCTATATTAAAAACTTTGAACGATACATAGGCTGACAATTGATGTAAAAAGCACATTGTTCTGGTGCAAAGCTAAATGATGGTGGAGGTATCGAGGAATTGAAGTTCTATGAGTGGTATGTGAAATCCGTAATGCACTTGTCGTATTGCTACAGATCTTAAGACAGAAAACAATTTTAGTGCCGGGGCTGCGGGCGATGAAATGTCCTTTTGTGCATTATTTTTTTTTTTTTAAAGTGCAGAAAGGACGACCTGATCAAGATGCATGGAATTTTAAGAGAAAAGAAACACTGATCACAAGTATGTTATCAAGCCCTAGCCCTACCATATGCTGTTTGAAGTTATTAACAAAAACCTCGCACTCGTCGTTTCCCTGCAGAACTAATTTGCTGGAGTTTCCCAGACGGTTGGACAGTTTTTGGTGGGTGAAAAGTCTCCCACTACAAGCTTCGGATATAAAAAAAGAAAACAAAAAAAAAAAAAACAGATGACCCGTGATATTTCTTTGAAAAAACATAGAATAAAAAAAAGTAGCATATAAATTTTACAGTTCACTCTTTACGAATGATTGGTTTGTGTTTGCTCATAGCTGGGGGGGGGGGTACAGTAGATATTAATGTACCCCTGTCCAAAATTGGGGGGGGGTACATTGTACCCATGTATCCCCCTTTCCTACGCCACTGTGTGTGGGTGTGATATATACATAATCTTTTTTTCAGCAAAACGTGAGCATGTGCTAATTTTGTCACAATTATTTGAAATAAATAAAAAAAAAATAACACAGAAATTTCATTTTTAGTGAGCAGCACTTACATTCTGAAACTCATACACTTTTTGGGGAAACTATTTTCGTCATTAACATAAGTTGTTAAATCTGCTATTTAGGCTACTATTTTTACCATTGGTGGCTACTCAAGCAACTATTTTCTTGGGTGTGATAAGCTGGCAGTCCTGTATACAATTTATGATTTTTGGTGATCAACGTTTCTGCCTCTGGGTGAAAGTAGCTGTTTCTATTTGTGGATGTGTTACCGATTGTAGAAATTTGTTAATTTTCGTTATATTTATTTATTTTGTGATAACAGATTCTATTTACACGGTCGTATCAGAAAAACATAACCACCCCCAGAATCACAGTGTACCCTCCTAGGCGCGTCACATAGTGCACGTGACAACGTCGACCCCACGGAGATATACCCGGCCGGCCGGGACAGATGAGCCATAGTGCGTTACGTGAGCACAATAGGCAGAGGTAGTGATTTGACGGACTTTCAAAAAGGAATGGTCATCAACTACCGCGCCAAGGGTGGAATCATCTCAGAAACAGCTGATTTCGTGCGCTGTTCGCGAAGTGCTATAGTAAGGGTGTACCAAGAATGAACCGCTGGAACACCGAGTACCTCCCGACGTCATAACTGTGGAGCCCCAAACCATCGACCCCAGAAGAGAAGATCACCTCCGTCGACTGGTAAAGGGTAATCGACGTGCAACAGTGCAGCAATTGACCACGCAAATGAATGCTGGCACATCCAGGTACGTGTCCCCGATAACAATAGAGCGAACCCTGCTATACGAATGAGTTTCCGGCGTCGACGCTGCGTCAAGGAGCCCAAGTCATCCCAGGTTCTTCGCAACGATGCCTGCAGGTCGCATGGAACTACGATCATTGGACAGTGGAAGAGTGGGGAAAAGGTTGCCTTCTCAGACGAATCGAGGCTTCTACTACACAGAGGTGATAGGCGGTGGCGGATATGACGTCATACACACGAGAACCAACACCCGGACACGCTTGTCGGTCGAGTACAGGCCGGCAGTGACAGTGTGGATGCCTGGGAGATGTTTTCCTGGCATGACCTGGGAACACTGGTACTACCGGATGGGTCAATGAACGCCAATGGCTACATGTCCAGCCTCGCTGACCATATGCATCCCTTCATATCGGACGTTTACCCTATTGGTGATGGTGTCCATCAACAGGACAATGCGCCGTGCCACGTCGCTAAGGTACGGCGCGACTGGTTCCACGAGCACGATAGCGATATCTCCGTTCTCCCTTGGGCGGTGAAATCGCCCCTCCTCAATCCCATAGAATACTTGTGAAACTATTTGGATTGACAGTTTCGACGTGCCGACCAACAATGACGTCATCTTCGAGATCTCCGTGCTCTGCTGCAGTCCGAACGGTCACGTGTGCCTCGGGCAAACTTCCAGGGCCTCATTGCGTTCATGCCACGCTGTCTCGCCGTTGTCAACCGGGCCAAGGGTGGTTATTCCCATTATTAGGTAGTCAGTCATATTATTCTGATACAACTGTGTATTTTGAAAAACACTACTCGCGTTGAATATTTTAAATAACGCGCAATTTTTTCATTTATATCTTCTAGACGGAAACGTTGCAAAATACGTACTCATTACACCTGAGATGGCTTGCCCAGTAGCGTAGAGATCATAAGTAGAGGATTTTAGGAAGGGAGTGTTTGACCCCAGGTCTTAAACAACCCTTAGAAATAGGAAACTATGTGATTTGGGCTAGAGTGCCTGATAGGAAAGTGACACGGAAGTGAAGTAGAAAAGCGGAGGAAGACGCCCTTATTTATTACCGTGGGGCCAGTACCAGAGGTCCGATGGCTTAACGTGCCCTATGGTGGCAGAGAGGCTTTTAATCATTCATCTTATATGGGTCTGAGCCTGTATCCTGGATGAGAATTGGATAGTGTACGTGTCTTGCGTCACTTGTGCCCCCCCCCCCCACCTTTCCAGAACCAACGTTACCAAATTTGGGCCGTTCAACGGTTATATCACACCCCTTCTCCGAGAATTTGATTTCAACTACTTTGTTATCTGTGAATGAGTAACAGCTTAGAAGTCATAACCGAAATAAAAATCTGGGTCAAACATTTTAGTTTTAGTTATTTTTTCCTGCGTAGTAGTATTATGAGTTTTTTTTAAGAAAATAATTCTTTAGACTCACACGCGCATACGCAAAATGACAGGAATTGTAGGGAGGAGGGAGGGGGGGCTTGTTCCCATTTCCTTCCTGTGTATCCGCCACCGTCCTTGGCTGAAACGTTTTTGTTAGACAAGTGAAGTAAAGCAGAGAGTAACCCAACTTTTGAAGTTTAACAAACATCGATGATGCTTTACTTTTGTGATGCTGCTTTTCCCTTAACACACATGTTTTCAATTTGTCCTTGACATGACAGGAGAATGCTCACGAAATCTGACATACTTCTTTTTCTTGCCAATCTAAAAAAATAAAAAAAAAAAAAGATAAAAACCCCCAAAAATTTACACCGAATTTTCGGTTGTAATGAGCATCTCTTTTAGATCCTGTCTGACGCGAATTAAATTTATGAATGCTATTCAAAGTCAATGGAACCGGTTTGGAAAACAATCAACTGGTTTCAACAATCGATAAAACATCCAGCGAAAAAAACATCTTCTTTGTTCCACCAGTGGTAAAAAAAGGTTAAAAAGCATATTACGAAAATTAACAAATGGCACACAAAAAGTTTCTCATAGCACAAGGAAGGAATCGGAGATAAAAATATTTTGGAATCAAACAGTTAAAAGAAGAAATATGTGAGAGAAGGTAATATGATATAACTCTATGCGTTCTAGTTAAAGAATTTTGCATAATACCAAAGTTGAAAAAAGTCAAAAAATATTCTGCATGGAAAAAGCTATGCTAAGGAAAATGAATTTTTCAAATACGTCCCTCAGAAGCAGAAATATCGAGAACAAGTTTTCGACCTTCACGCCCGTAGAGGGAAATCTGTGCATTATTTAAAAATGATTATACCCTACATCTATAGCGTATCGAATACAGTAAGGAAGAAATTTCTCAATAGAGTTTTTAGAAGCGGCGATACAGCTGCAAACTGAAGTACACAAACACCACCTACCGACAGAACTGTGAACTACAAAATCCCTCATGTACTAGCCTAAAGTATTCTACAAGGTAAATGGCATCCGGTGTTGAAAGAATTTTTTAAATCACACATGTAGAAACAGAGATATTGAGAACAACAGATTACACATTTGTGCCCCCTAGCGACGAAGGTTTACATTATTTTGGGAAAAAAATACGCACACAGAGTTTGCATGGTTAGTAATACTGACCGAAGAAAGAAGTTTTTCAATCGTGTTTTGAGTCCCGCAGATATTGCTGTAAACGGAAATGTTAACTTACCACTCTGGTGGCAGACTTGTGCGTTAAGAAAAATTTAAAAATTATGTGAGAAACATTTCGCAGCGGAAACGCTCTCCAACAAAGAAAGAATTTTTCAAATTGACTTTTAGAAGCACATATATTGACAAAAATAACAAATCCATCTATGCATCCTGGCGGAAAAAACATGCTTTATTTTAAGAAGAAAGTATTCTCAAAAGGTTCTTTTGATGTGAGTGATATCGGTCCACGAAACAATTTTTTCAATCGAGTTTTCAGGAGCTCAGATTTTGCTGCAAATACATCAGAAACAGAAATTAACGCTTACGCTCCCTAGTGACGAAAATATTCATTCCAAATATTAGAAATCATATGTAAAGCATTTACCATCAGAAGCTGCATCCGTTGCAGAAAGAATTTTACTAATCAGAGTTTTAGAAGCAGAGATATCGGGAAAACCCCAATTTACCATTACGCCCTCTAGCGGAAAGTTTATGAATTTCTTGAAAATTTTGGGATTATATGAAAAACATTTCGCATCAGAAACTGTATCCAACAAATAAGAATTTTTTCAAATCGGCTTTTTAGAAGCAGAGATATCGAGAAAAATATACCTCTACGCCCCCGGTGGAGAAACCATGCATTATTTTAGGAAGAAAATATTAATAAAATGTTTATCGACGTGAGTGATATCGGTCCACTAAAGAAATTTTGCAATCGATGTTTTAGAAGCTCAGATTTTGCTGCAAATGTAACAGAAGCAGAAGTTAACCCTTACGCCCCCTGGTAGCCAAACCGTTCTTTTTACTAAAAATTAGAGATTATTTGCAAAAGGTTTCCTATCAGGAGCTGAATCCGATACAGAGATAATTCTTTAAAATCGGATTTTTAGAAGTAGATATATCGGGAAAAGGCAGTTTACTTTTACGCTCCTTACCCCAAAATCTATGCATAACTTGAAAAAGTGACTATATTTGAAACAGTCTTTGACATAAATGGAATTGAAAGATAAAATAATTTTTTCAATCGAATGTTTAGAAGCAAATATATGGAATAAAATGTATTTTGAATTCGATATCTTCTAAATTTAAGCCCTCTACCGGCAAAATTGGGCAACGTGAAAAACAAAACAAAACAAAATGAAGGTTCATCATTCGGACATGGAATGATGAACCAAGCTTTCCAATGGAATTTTTTTTTTCAAATTTGACTATTAGCTGCAGATATATGGTGTCCACAGACGGACGGACGGGCAAACCGATAACATAAACACAATCTTTTTTACAAAAGACGTGCTAAAAAAGGCAAATTTTCTAATTTTCTTCAAACTGAAACTTCACTCAAACTTCAAACTTCACTGAAAATATCTGCTCTAAGTGGACTGACTACCCGTTGATGTACACTACAATAGCAAATTATTAGGAACACCTACCTAATAACGTGTTTGGTCGCACTTGGCCGTCAAAACTCAGCTTCGATTCGAGGCGGTATGGATTCAACGAAGTGCTGATGTCGTTCTACAGATATGTTCACCCAAGCTGATGTAATGGATTTCGTCAGTCGCCGAATGTTCGCTGAAAGAGGATCTCTGTTACGAATGACCTATTCAATCTGATCCCACCGGTGTTAAAATGGTTCGAGATCTAGTGACTGTACCGGACAATTTTAGCATTTGGAAACAGACCCCCGAGCATTACACCGCCTCCACCAACTTCTGCAGTTAACGATAGGCAGCTGAGATCCATCGGTTCGTGCTGTTGACGCCTTATTTTCTCCCGTCCATAGGCGTGTATTAACCGAAAACTTGATTCATCAGACCTGGCGGCATTTTCCAATTCTGAAGGGTGCAGTTTTGTTGCTCCCGTGCCGACTACAGATGAGTTCGTCCATTTTTATCAGGGACGAGTGGTACGTCAAAGGGACGTCTGTTCTTATATCCCATTCGCAGCGACGCGCAGTGGGCTGTGTATGCTGAAATTCTCTTGATACCACTGCTGTGCTGCGCTGTTACGTAAACCAATGGAGCGCGTCTGTTGCCTCGTACAATCCTCTCCTTTGGCCGTTGCCTTTGAACATTAGGACCGCCGGCTGCTTGTTGGCTCAGCTCTCATTGTACACCTTCGATAATGCCGTTGTTGCATAGCCGAGAAGGTTTGTCGTTTCTAAGATGCTTGCACCTGCCTGCCTAGCGCCCATTACTTTTCCTTTTTCAAGGTCGCTTAAATCACGATTCTTTCCCATATTTCGGCAATCCACGTTTCGTTCCCGTCTGAATCCTGTGCAGTGAGCTGTTTATAAATTCTTCTCTACGTCATAGCTGCATACGTAAGTTAGATGGCAAGTTGTGACGTACTACAGATGTAAATCACATGTGAAGACGACAAATCTGCAGCGGTGCATTTCGTTCGTGTAGCTTAATTGGGAGAGCAACTTACTCCGGAGTGAGGGGGTTCGCGGATTCGATCCTCGTCACGGACAAACTTGTGTTTTTTTTTTCTTCCATTGGCTCCCTAACGTAGAAATGGTTCTACTGGTCGTTGGGTTCTTCGAAAAATGTGTGATGTTCATTTCACACATCGTCTGGAATTAATGCAAAATTCCTTCTCAGACTCGAAAAAAAAAAAGAAAAAAAAAGAAAAAATTAAGAGGGAGAAGATGTGACGTACTACAGAGATGAATCACGTGTCAAGACGACAAATTTGCAGCGGCACATTCCGTCCGTGTAGCTTAGGTAACCCTTTAACCGCCTGGAATGAGTTAACTCGGGGTTAATAAAATGGGTTGAACTCAACTCCAACGAATATATTCGCTGTCTCAGAAGTGTGCTGAACGATATTTGAACGAATTCATTCAGATTATGTTTAGTAGTCCCAAAGCTGTTCGTACGAGTTACTTTGAAGACTAGAGCATCCAGAAAAAGTTGCTTCCACCCTTAGATTTTTTATTCAGACTGGTCATTCAGGCATATGATTGACATCAATCCATTCTGGCTAATTGACTGATAAAGGACTATGGCAGTGGAGAGGAATTTAAGGAAGGAGGGAGACGACATTTGAGTAATTTTGTTTTTCTTTTTACCCAGTTGCAAGATGTTCGTTTCAGGGGGACTAGCCCTTCCCTATCATGTTTTTGGTCACGGACTAGAAGTGGGAGCTTATTACCTAGGACATGTTTACTTTCGCGTCTGCTGATATTAGATGTGGTAAAGATAAAATATTTTCCCGTAGCTTTCGTAAAACACCGTCGCTATGTGAACATTTCTGTTTGGAGAGAACATAAGTTTTGGCCCCGTTTAGTTCAAGCACAGTACATCAGACGCTTAAAGGGTTAAGAGAGAAACTTACTCTGGAATGATGGGGCGTTACTGCGATCCCGTCACGGACAAACTTGTGCACTGAGAAAAACGTTTTGTTAATTCGGCAAAAAAAATTGTTGAATCAACCAAAACATTTTGTCGATATACAGTCAACAAAAACGTTTGTTGAATTTAGAAAAGTATTTTGCTGAAAATTATTGTTGATTCTAAAAAAAAATATTGTTATCATGACAAAACGTTTTGTTCATTTAAAAAAATGCATAGGCCGATTTTTGGGAATTTGCTTGATCCAACAATATGTATTGTTATCGTGATAAAACGTTCGGTTGGTGCAACCAAACATTGTTACCGTGATGCAGTAATTTCTTGCTCCAACAAAAAAATTCTGTTATGTAGCTGGGAGACTTTGTCCCTAAACTTTTCCCCGGTGGCAACACTTTGCCGGTGCAGTAATTTCAGAAGGTGCCCTTCGACCCTGGGTGTCCGCCATTTTTTATTTCGTGGTGTCCGTCATTTTTTATTTCGTGGTATCCACCATATATGAAATTCCAGTTGTCTGGTGTGTGTGTGCCGTTTCACCGATAACTGCATGGGTGTGTACCATTTACTCGTTTTTCTTCTCAGACACATCGCAACCGTTATTATTCTATATGAAGTTTTCTCGAAGGTTGGCACCCTTCGTCCAACTCGTGCCATTTCCACAGCGCTGCATGAAGCACGATCGCGCAATGCCGATTTCGTGCCCAAAAACTTTCAGCACAATCCTAATCGCATTGCCATTTTTTACGCTTTCCAACCGTACGTTGAGGAAGCGTATATGCTCCAGCTTTATCCGTCCGTCTGTCGGCACGATAACTCACGTAAAAGTGGTTCGATTTCGATGAAATTTTAGTATGTGGTAGGGGACACCAGGGGACGAACCCTATTGAAAATGGGTGAAGTGAAGTCAAGGATCAGGACATGGGAGTGGGATGCATTCCATTGCCCTTATGCGTCATAAGGTGCGTAAAAATGGTTCGATTTCGACTATATTTTAGTATGTGGTAGGGGACCACCTGGAGAGGAACCCTATTGAAAATCGGACAAATGGAGTCAAAGGTCAGGACATAGGATCGGGATCCATTCCATCGCCCTTATCCCACACTATTAAGGTGGACGTCAAGCAATTTTGCTTCCTATATTTCCAATGGAAAACCTTTTGTACACATTTCCTTCACAATTAGTGTATTCCCAAGGATGGAAATTTGAACATCAATTAAAATAACTTCATACTATATCTTGGAATACTTAACATTTTCTAAAACATAAGCATAATTATATTAAAAAACAATAACTTTTCCTTTGGGGGTGTTGAAACCAGAAAAAAGATGGACCCGTGCTTTGATGACGTCAGTGGGCAAATAAATGTTGGATTGCATAATTACGGTTATGGTTTAGAAAATATTATTACGGTTATGGTTTAGAAAATATTAAGTATTCCAAGTTATGAAATGAAGCTATTTTAATCGATGTTTAAATTTTCATTCTTGGGAACGCATTAATTGTGAAGAAAATGTGTACAGAAGTTTTTCCATTGGAAGTATAGGAAGCAAAATTACTTGACGTCCACCTTAAAATAGCAATTCTTGTATGTATGTATGTATGTATGTACATTTTATTTTGAAAATGGTTCTAAGAATTTTGATGAAAGTCGTTAACCTACCGTTTCCTGGTACTAGAAATCGATTTAGCTTGATCTCGACTTTAGGAGAATTCGTTTAGTGGGTTAAATAACCACCCCGAATTATAACGTTTTTAGTGTCATGGCGTCGTTCCATTAATGTTTCCAATGCTTAGAAATCTTATGACGTCACAATCTCCCGTTTGAGAATGTTAGCGCGCAGTCACGCCATCAGTCTCATTATGTCACGCGTTGTGTGTGGATCCTATTAAAGTTTTATGACGTCATAATCTTGCGAGCAGATGGTCGCGATTCCCATCTGCTTCATTACGTCACGCGTTGTGTGCGTATGTCCGTCCGCACGATAACTCGCGTAACAATCGTTCGATTTCGATGAAATTTTAGTATCTGGTAGGGTATTACCTGGGAAGGACCCTTATTTAAAGTGAACGAAATGGGGTGAAACGTCAGTACATAGGAGCGGCATCCATTCCACTGCTGTTATGCGTCATAACTAACGTAAAAAAGGTTCGATTTCGATGATATTTTAGTATGTGGAAGAGGACCACCTGCCTGGCCACAAATCCTATTTAAAATGGGCGAAATGGGGTCAAAGGTCAGGACATAGGAGCGGAATAACTTCCATCGCCATTATGCGTCATAACTTACGTAAAAATGCTTCGATTTGGATGAAATGTTAGTATGTTGTAGGGGCCTGCGTGGGAACTAATTCTGTTGAAAATGGGCGAAATGGGATCAAAGGTTAGGACACAGGAGCTGGATCTATTCCATAGCCCTTATGCATCATAACTTAGGTAAAAATGCTTCGATTGCGACAAAACGTTATCATGTTATTTCGGAGGTACACCGAACCGGTTCTGTTGAATATCATCGATATGGGATCAAGAGTCAGGGTACAGGACCGAGATTTATTCCACATCCATTATTCTCATAACTTGAGTGTTAACTTGAGTAATGATTTCTGGTATGTTGGAAAGCGTATTATAATCAATGCATTGCATGATTTTACAAACTTGTTATTATGTCAAACAACTTTTGAATTTTGTCTGTTGTTTTATCTTTTCACAAAATCACAACCTACAGCTATTTCAATCAAGAGAGAAAGTTACTTTTGAGCAGTTTAGTCTTAAATTAGGAAAAAAATTATTAATCGTGGTGAATAACGTTGAAATACGTGGAGATAATGTAAATAGACATGGACAGAGCGATGTGATTGTCTACCTAAATTAATCGTGGGGTTGCGTATTGATTATTTTGACTTTAAAGATGATTCTTTGTACAGAAAAGAAAGAAAGAAATAGCACTCTACCTACAGGGATCATTTATTTCATGTATGCTTATTTGTTAAGTTTTGAACGGGCGTATTTAGCGGTGGATTGGCCCTCCGGGACACAGGGACATTTCCTGGTGGATTCACGGATCAAAGTGGTGATTCACTGGCGAAAACGGTGATTTATTCGCCAAAATGGTGATTCATGTGCCAAAACGGTGATTCATGCGTCAAAATAAATTGTGATTTATGGTCCAAAATGAAGATTCATGGGTCAAAATGTGATTCATGGGCCAGATTGGTGATTCATGGGTCAAAATAGTGATTCGTGTGTCAGAACGGTTATTCATGATCCTAAATGGTGATTCATGCGTCAAAATCCGGATTCATGGGCCAAGATAATTGGTGTACTTAGAAAAAGCAGCTACTTGAAGGGGAAGTGCCAATGTAATTGCCCAGTATAAGGGGATGAGTGACCAAATGAATATAAAAATTAAATATCCTAGGAAAATTGTTTCATTATGTCAAACATATCGCCTCTGCCTTCAAGCCAAAGGAACAACGAAGTGTGACGCAATTTTCATGACCAAAGAACGGACGCTACAATAAATGATATCTATCCTGTAAAGCGGTCATCTTCCTGAAAACGCTATTTGGGGTGACCTTCAAGAGTGGTAGATGTCATGTTCCGATAATTGTGACATTCTCATCCCTATACAAATACCATACAAATCTTGGTTATTCCTTTGGCATGAACAAGGAAAGGAGAAGTAGTTTATTTTGCATGCTGCAAGCGCAAGGGAGGTTATCATTACCAAACAAATTATTCAACACATATTGAACGTTCATCCATCATTTATATATTCTGTAATGTTCGTGATGTTGCATTACGCCAAATTCAGTGCTGGGGTAAGCTTTCTCCTATTGTTTTTATTTTATTAGCTTCTTATTTTTGTTATCATAAGCATAACATTCGTCACGGGATAGCATCTGATGCTTTTGGCGAAAGCATAGTTTTATTATAATCTTACGCTGTTCAGCAGATTCTGTTTTTCCTTTGTTCGTCCCTGCAGCCTTTTTAAAAAACGAATTTTGTTTATTTATTAGGAAGGGGCTTATTTCCCCTCAGTGACAAACATACAAATGAAAATATATTTAAGCGAACAGATTGAGGACAGAATTACCCTTGAAAAGAGAGGACAAACAGAATGATAAAATTTGACTTAGGCGGGGGTATGTTGCTTTGACGATCGTGGACCCAATCGAAAGAAATTATATTTGCATTTTTTTTTTTTTTTAGATGTTTCTTCTCAGAAATTTTGTCGCATATCAAAGAATGAAACCGGAAGCATCAAAAAAGATCATTTTGCGTTTTAAGAAGTAAAATACCAAACTGTGTCAACCCCGCCTTCTCGTGGTGCATCCTGTTCCCACTAAAGGGGCTCTGACGACCGCCAATAGCGGTATAACTATACCATCGGGATTAGAGGAAATTCTATCCCACACTCACCAACCCGCTTGGCCAGCGTGGTGAGTTATGGCCAAACCCCTCCAAAATGATTCCACAACTTAAATCTTGGCCCTCAGTCTCCGGCAGCTGGAATGTACTCCGTCAAGGCAGCGGCCAGTGCGACATGAAGGCAGAGGGTGCTAAGAATCCCCGGAGGACCGGACTAGGCTGCCATCTGATGCTGACCTTGGCTACGTACAATGGACGCTCCCTATCTTCTGATTCAAGGCTTCTTGAATTGGAAGAGGAACTACAAAGGATCAAGTGGGACATCGTGGGGCTAAGTGAGGTAAGGAGAAAAGGAGAAGATCTCATTGAACTGAAAAAGTGGACATCTCTTCTACTATCGTGGGACAGATACTGGCAGAACTAGTGGTGTTGGATTTATAATAAACAAGAAACTGAAGGATAAAGTTGTAGAAGTTGAAAGTTCCTCTAACAGAGCTGCACGACTTGTTATCCAACTCTCGAAAAGATACCAGGCTCAGATTATTCAAACTTATGCACCCACCACAAGTCATCCTGAAGAAGAAATTGAAGAATTTTATGAGGAAATTTGTCATCTAAATAATAAAGGTAAGCAGCACTTGAAAATAATTATGGGAGATTTCAATGCAAAAATAGGGCAACGGCAACAGAATGAAACTTCAGTAGGTAAATTCGGTCACGGCAACAGAAACCAGCGTGGAAATACTCTCGTTGAGTTTGCAGAGGCAGAAGGGTTTTTCATCTTGAACTCCTTCTTCAAGAAAAAGCCACACAGGAAATGGACATGGAGACATCCAAATGGGACAACAAGTGAAATTGATTTTATTATGTGTAACAAAAAATTCGTCATAGAAGACTGCAGTGTGCTAAACAAGTTCAACACAGGTAGTGACCATAGATTGGTGAGATGTAAGATGCACCTCAACACTAAACTTGAACGTGGCAAGCTCATAAGACAAACAAAATCTATTGACATAACCAACCTTAAAAAACACCATAATACCTTCAAGTTGGAACTGAAGAACAGGTTCTCTGCTTTAGAAGGCCTAACATCGGAAGAAGTGGACATCTCTGAAGTTAACAGAAAAGTAACCAAAGCTCTTATGGAAACAGCAACAAAATTAGCTGGGTCTAAGAACAAGTTGCATGTAAATAAATTATCAGGAAAAACGAAAATGTTGATGCAAAAAAGAAGAGAGATGAGGACAACTAAAGAAGATGTGACTTCCAAAGTGGAATATATAGAGCTATGCAAGACAGTACGAAAAAGTATCACTGAAGACGTAAGAAAATTCAACTGTGAACTAGTGAGGAAAGCAATTGAAAACAACCAAAGCCTAAAGATAGCAAAGGGACATCTCAGTAAGGGAAGAAAACAGATTATGGCACTGAGAAAAGAAGATGGTTCTGTAACAAGAAATAGAGGCGAAATTTTGACAAGAGTGAAAGATTTCTACTCCAAATTATATGAAAGGGATGATACATGCACTCCAGACATCATGAAAGATACCAGTACCAGAGTTCCTCCAGTCCTTCCAGCAGAAGTTGCACATGCAATCAAGAACATGAAGCGGGGAAAAGCTCCAGGAGAAGATGGAATTACTGTAGACATCATACAAGAAGCAAGTGGAGAAATCGAAACAGTACTCGCCCAAATTTTCACTCGATGCCTTAATGAAGGAAAGATTCCTGAGGATTGGAACACCGCTACAATGATCCTGCTACATAAGAAAGGTGACATTGAATATCTCGGAAACTACAGACCTATCAGCCTTCCTATCAGTAGTTTATAAAATCTTCACTAAAGTTCTTTCACACCGCTTGAAGGTAACACTGGACATGGCTCAACCGAGAGAACAAGCTGGATTCAGGAGTGGCTACAGCACAATAGATCATATCCACGTACTGAGAGAACTAATTGAAAGAGCGAGGGAATATGAACTTCCATTGTGCATGGCTTTTATCGATTATGAAAAAGCCTTTGATTCGGTGAAACCATCAGCAGTTACAATGGCTCTGAAAACCTGCGGTATTGAAGATGCATACATTAATATCAATAATAACATCTATGAAAATGCAAGTGCAAAGATTAGGCTGTTTGAAAATACAACACACGTAAAAATTGGAAAGGGAGTGAGACAAGGTGACACCATATCTCCGAAGCTCTTTAATGCCACATTGGAGGGTGTTTTTCAGTCGCTGAGCTGGGAAAACAAGGGGATAAAGATTAATGGAGATTATCTAACCCACCTTCGTTTTGCTGATGACGTAGTCATTTTTGCAACTAGCCCATCAGAGCTGCAGAGTATGATCCAGGAACTTGCTGACAAGAGTAAAGAAGTGGGATTAAAAATGAACTGTCAGAAGACAAAAGTGATGTTCAATGCTTTTACAAGAAATGAAGATTTATCGATTGATGGAGAAAAGCTGGAGATAACAGACACGTACGTTTATCTTGGACAGCAGATATCTAGTGAGGGTCACATTGATGAAGAAATTAATCGGCGTACAAAACTTGCCTGGAGAGCTTTTGGAAGAAACAGCATAATTTTCAAGAGCAATATGCCATTATGTCTTAAAAGAAAAAGTGTTTGATCAATGCATCCTTCCAGTGCTTACATATGGTGCAGAGACGTGGACCTTAACTAAAAGAGACATACAAAGGCTGCAGACAACTCAAAGTGGCATGGAGAGGTGCATGCTTGGTATAACCAGGAGAGATAAGAAGAGGAACTCGTGGATCCGAAAAATGACAAGAGTGGAAGACATCATGATCAGAGTTAAATCCCTGAAATGGCAATGGGCTGGACATACTGCCAGAAGGACAGATCATCGATGGACAGCCGAAATTTTAGATTGGATTCCAAGGGACAGGAAAAGACCCAGAAGAAGACCACATGGGAGATGGGTGGATGAAATTCGAAAGTATGCAGGGGTGACATGGAGGAGACTGGCACAAGACAGACTGTTGTGGAGGAAACTTGGGGAGACCTTCGTCCAGCAGTGGATTGATAATGGTTGACAATGATGATGATGATATTTACTTAGTGTTTTTTCTTTGAGCGCAGGAAAGAAATATATGAATATAAAATTTTCATAAAATATGAACAGCTAACATAACATAGAAAATGCACGAACGAAATGTTATTCTTCTTGAATGCCGTTTTGAGGAGAACTAACACACAAAGGCATCAGCGGGTCTGGAACGATTTATTTTGTATTACAAGAGCAGGATTTTCGCCTCCTTTCTTTACCCAAGCCGTTCAAAATTTTATCCGATGCTGAAGCTCGACGATAAAAGAATCGCCTCCCCTACCCCCCTTCAACTCCCTTGCTTTTTGTAGGGACATTGTCCAGAAATCATATTTAGAAAGATGCTTGAAGCTGAGCGACAGGAATACTTTCGACAGTGTAATATGATTTAGCTTTGTACGTTCATGTTGAACAGCGATCCGGTGTTAGTTTCGTCATTTTGTCTCGAATTGGTATTTCAGCTCCAGCAGTTTTACGATCCCGTAGCATATTTCGCGGAGAGGCGTCCAACACTTTCAAAAGAGAAATACTAAAAGCGGCTTTAGATATTTCCAATCCCTGGAAGCAGGCTAAGAATCTGAGCCGCATTAAATTCAGGCTGTCGATAAACATGAAGGATTTCGCACAGGAAAACAGGGCTACGTTTGGTACTGAATAATTATTTATTAATGAATACCTGAGGGTCTGACTGTGCGCAACATATTTTCTGCATCTATTTGTCAAATTTTAAAACTTCCTTTTCCCTTTGAGTAGCTTTAAATATGGTACGACGAAACATTAATCCTTTGCACAATCTTGCCGCAAGGGGGCGTAAAAGCATATATTTGTTTTTTGTTTTTTTTGATTGGAGGTTTAACGACCACCGTGAGCAACTCAATGGGCTATAAGCAGTCGCCCGTCCCTAATTTAGGGTCACTGGTTCCAGGGAAGGGAGAGAGCCAGTGCCGTAAGACAAACACAACATCCATGCCTGACCGGGATTCGAACCCGGACCCCTTACGGACGAATGATCAGAGGCCAGCGCCTTAGACCACTGCGCCACCGGGGCGGCCTTATATATTTGTTTCTTCCCATACCACTGTTTCTAAACAAATTTACTGAAATGCAGTAGAACCCGTTTATGACGAGCATACCGGGAACAACGGAAAACTTTGCTAAATCCGGGGGACTCGCTATAGCCATTTTGTAGTGAAACAACCTACCGTGTAAAAATATGCATACGTTTTTTGAAACGCATTTTTAAGAAATAAATATATGTATATGTTTTTCTGGGACGCATTTTTAGATAAGTAAATATTTTCACATAAAACACGTTTTCGAAAATTTTGTTTGCAAATACACTCATTGTCATAAAAATCCGCACACCAAGAAAAAACCGTGCGATTAACGCGAAACGAATAGCTACGCGGAGGGTAGACATGCAAATGATTAAAGTTTCGTGCAATTCCAATTAATTCAGGGATTTTATGAAGATGACACTTCTTCTCGGCAGATGTCAGGAAAGAAGGATTTTGCAAGCATCAGAAGAAATCAGCATGTGCAGAAGAGGCTAATTTTGTGCAATCTAAAAGAACTGTATATCCCTTTTAAATAGCAATATTCTAACAGTAAGGTTTGATTTTCAAAATTTTGCAGTGTAAGACCAAAATGGTGTGTTTTAGCTGGAGCTGCTGGTACTCATTCTGTATGTGTGTGCACCATACATCAAAATGTTTTATTACTTCTGAATGCTGCTCAATTCAAGGAATCGTATGAAATACTAATGGTTTGTGACTTGAAAGATCGTAACTGCATGCTCAGACACTGCAAAAACTGCCCATCTACAGATAACTTAGCAATTTTTTTTAAAACAAAATTTGAAGACTATAATGGGAAATAATACCATAGAATTTAGTCGGTGGGTATCAAGTGGAAGAACAGAATTAATTAAACAAACTTTTACAATTGAATATTTTATGCAAATGCTATTGTTGAAGATGGAAAAACTTATCCCACATGCTATAATGAATATAGCTTCTTCTACTAATGCTTGTTGTGTTATTAATTATATCATGAATAAACTTTCCTGCTAGTAATGTAGTAATAATAATGAACAAGCTTATAACTGGTAGTAATGTTGTAGTAGTAATTAAGATGAATAAAGTCTTATTCTGGTTGTTACTAATAACACTTAATGAAATAAACCTAACAGCCAGACAGAGGTCTGACAAAACTATGAACTGAGAAAAACGTACTTACTAAAGAAAAATCTTTATTTAGGGGAAACTCCTGGTAGTATCCAACATACACTTCATAGATCACACAGCTACTCAATAAAACGTAGCTCCTTGCACATGAACGAAGCTCTACTCACATAAACAAAGCTCTCTTTGCACATAAAACGAAGATCTCTTTACACATGAAACAAAGCTCTCCCTACGCACATCAACAAAAAGCTCTCCTCGCACATAAACAACAGCTATCTCTGGTATCGTTGAACGCGCCTATTTATACTGGCTACCACCACGTCATGACTTACACTCATTGCGAGATCTCATTCAGCGGGAGAAATAACATCTCGTTAAGTCAGAAGATAATTTACATAGAAAATAAAATAACCAGAGATAGTAAAATCAAAAGGAAAGTGAATCTAGAGTATACGTTACAATGCATACATTGTGAAGGAACAATCCAGGTTTCTAAAGGAACTCAAAGAAATGCTTACGCCAGACATGGCAATTGTTGTTATGGACTTCAATGAGAACCACTCATTTGTCATACAAGATGAGGCACAAGGCTATCCTTGGGCATCAGAGATATGCACAGTTCACCCAGTTATTATGTACACAAAAGGTAAGACACAGTTGCTTGAAATCTCTAATCACTGCTTCTTTTCTGACGATATGGACCACGATGCTTGTATGGTGTACATAATTCAACAAAGAACAATGCAGTATATCAAGAATAAATATCCAGAAGTTGTGAAGGTTCACTATTTTACAGATGGGTGTGCAGCACAATATAAAAATTGCAAGAATTTTTTGAATTTGTGCAAGCATGAAAATGATTTTGCAATATCTGCATCATGGTCGTTTTATGCCACTAGCCAAGGGAAATCAGCTTGCGATTGTATTGGTGGTACAGTGAAGCGAATTGTAAGCAGAGCAAACCTGCAACGACCTATCAAAAATCAAATCACATAACCGATGGAGGACTTTAATTTTCGTGTTACAAACATAAAAAACATCGAGTTCAACTTTATATCAAAGCCTGAAATTGAAACTGTGCGAAACAACCTACAGGAACGCTTTTTAGAAACATCAGTTATTCCAGGAGCCAGGAGTTTTCACTATTTTTGTCCACTTTCATTAAATACCATAGGAATGAAGGGGATAAGTAGAGATGACAAATTATTGTTTGATATTTAACTTCAAAAGTAGCACTGAACTTATAAATCGGCCACAGTTGCACACTCAATGCTATGTTACATGCATAATAACTGTTTTTTTGGTATGATCAGTGATATTGAAAAGGATGAAGACGTGAAAATTAAGTTTATGCATCCACATGGTCCTGCAAAGTCATTTTACTGGCCACTTCATGATGATATATGCTATGTGCCTATGCAGCATATATTGTGTACAGTGCAACCCACAATGACGACAGGAATGGCACGAGCATATTATTTTCGTAAAGAAGACACGAAAGCTGTTCAGATTAAGTGGTGTGCAGTACAGAAAAGTTCCCTACAGTTAGAAAAACTCCCACTGAGGCACGCATCGGAATAAACTGTAGAACAACATCTGCTATACGTGTAACTGAATATTATAACATTCAAGCAAGGAATGAACAGCAGCTTAATATTAATATGCAGGCAATTATAACTTATTCCACCATTGATTCAGGATAATGCAAATTGTAGTTAATTTTTAAAAACAACTGATTTTTTCCGGTGGTTTTTTTTACGGCTACTTGAAAAATGTCACTTATTTTAAACATATGATTTTATTTCTTACTCATCACTTCAGTTTAATTAACTGTTAATAACAACATTTATTCATACTGAGCACTGTGGTTACAGGACCAATCTTCTTATGGATCTTACGCTTAAATAAAAAGTATTTAAATGTTTGGATTTATGAGCCAACACTGCACTCAGTAACTGTACATGTACACATGTTTTCAACTTAAAAGGTACCATATAATAGACTCCACAAGTTGAAACAGGATCAGCGTGCTGTTGAACGAGTGGTTAGGCCTAACTTTCGAGTGCTGTATCTCGGAAACTATGAAATGTGGAAGATAAAAAATGTGCAGTATTTTGCAGCTTTGTTAGGTAAACCTACAAACTAATTTTCAGCAAAATCCAAAACGGTGGGTCAGGTTTGTAGAACAAAATGGCTAAACTGTCGAAGGAGAGCCCTCTATGAAATTCAGATAATTTTAACCATCTGAGAAAATATGCTGATAGCCACCATTTTTTTCCTAATATGTTATAGGATGTGTTAAATATTAATATAAAAAAAAATTATCTCCCACATGCCAGAGCAATATTCTAAAGAACCTCCCATAAAATATCTTAATTTTGCTGTAATTTTTCACTTCATCAATAGGTGGCGCTCACTTAACTGGTGTTTCAGGTAAAATGAAAAGTGTTTTCAATATGTAGAGACTCTTTTCCATGTGATTTCAAAGTTTCTTTCTCTTAAATTCAGTAGCACACAAACTACAGCATGTTATGTAAAAAGTGGCATGCTACTGCACAACTGCAAAAGTGGGTGTTCGGCTAAATTTTGGAGCACTGTATTTAAAAAACTATGAGGTTTAAAAAACTGAAACTTAGGATTTTCCCATATCTTTATCGGGTATATCTACCTGCCAAGTTTCATTAAAATCCGAGTCGGTGGGTTACATTTTGCAAATAAAAATCAGAATGACCCTGCTACTAAGTGGGAAATTAAGGAATTGAGAAAAACTGAAAATTTTTCTGAGCTCTATGTCATCGAAAGCATATTCGACAGGATACAAATGCACTGGTAGATACAAAAATAACGCCTGCTCGCTTATTCTTTTCAAACCTGGCGCGGCAGATAGCGTCACATGTCACGGATTGGATAGTATTAGTCTCTGCTCGCACCCTAATGAGCGGCTCTGCTACCAGTCACGACAATGCTGCCCACCCAGCTTAAAGAATTCGCATTCATATATGCATTTTGCACCCATTGTTTTGACGTACTACGGCGGGGAAGCATGTGCTAAGATTACCAATCTGCAGCGATACAGTCCGTCGGTGTAGTTTAGTCGGTTAGAACAACTGATTGTGGAACGAGGAGGAACGAGTCGATCCCTGTCACTGACAAAAGTTGTGCTTTCACATTGACTCCCGATTGCAGAAACTAGATCTACTGGCCGTTTTGTTCTTCGACAAATGTGTGACGTTGTTCCCCACACGACCCGGAATTAACGAAAATTCCTTCTTCGCTTAACAAAATAATAATAAGAGGGAGATGATGTGACGTACTACAGAGGTGAAGCACGTGTTAAGATGACAAATCTGCAGCGATACACTCCGTCGGTGTAGTTTCGTCGGTTAGAACAACTGGCTCCGGAACGAGGAAGCGCGGGATCAGTTGACGTCACCGACCGAAAGTTGTGTTTTCACATTGTTTGGCTTACTGTCTAGGACAAATTGTTTTTTAAATTAGTAACCACATGTTACACCCTACAAGGTTTGTCTGGAAAGTAATGAGACCACTTTTCCTGGGCCAATCAGAACAGCCGGAGGGCGGAGTCTCCGGGCGTGACGGGTGGCGGGGTATGTTAGGTAAACGATCGATGTCTCGTCATTTGGCTCTGAGCTTTTACAGAGTGAGGTTTGATTGCGAAGTGGACAGCTGTGTGAGCGTCGCGTAATGGCCAAAATGTAGAAGAGCGTCGAACAGCGATACGCGGTAAAGTTTTGTGTTAAACTTGAAAAATCCACGACCGAGACGCTTGCTATGATACATAAAGCCCACGGAAAGGATGCTTTATCGAAAGCACAAGTGTTTCGGTGGCACAAAACGTTCACAGAGGGAAGAGAGATCATCGAGGATGAGTCACGCCCAGGGCACCCTTCAGCATCTCACACTTCGGACAATGTGGAAAAGGTAAAAGCGGTTTCGAACTATGACCAACGTCTGAGTGTTAGATTGGTAGCAGAGCACGTGGGACTTGCGAAATCCATTGTGCATGAAATCATCACGCAAGAATTGCAGATGCGGGAAGTTTGGGCCAAATTAGCTGCTAAGGTTTTGACCGATGAACAGAGGAACAACCGTGTGTCGATTTCTCGTGAGCTTGTGGACCGTGTGAGGAATGAACCTGGGTTTTTGGTGAAAGAGATAACAGGTGATGAAACTTGGGTCTTTGAGTACGATCTGGAGACGAAACAATAGCTCAGAGTGGCACACTCCCGAGTCACCTCGAATGTGCAAATCGAAGATGAAATCGATACTCATTGCCTTCTTTGACTGTAAAGGTGTTGTCCATAAGGAGTTCGTACCACTCGGACAAACGGTCAACGCTGCATTTTTTCGTGGAAGTGCTTCAACGGTTGAAGAACAGAGTTGCGCGCGTCCTCCTGGAGATCACCACGACTTGGGTTCTTCATCACGATAATGCGCCGAGCCATGCGTCGCTGAGAGTGAGAGAGTTTCTGGCGAAACACAACGTGGCAACGCTGCCCCAACCTCCCTACAGCCCGGACTTGGCCGCGGCTGACTTCTTTTTGTTTCGCCGCCTCAAATCCAGCCTGAAAGGACATCATTTTGGGGCTGTTACAAACGTGCAAACTGCCACGACGAGTGCTTTGAAAGCGATCCCTGTTCCCGACTTCCAGGCAAGCTACGCGGCGTGGCAGAACAGCTGCCAGCGGTGTATTGATGTTCAATGATGTTATTTCGAGGAATTTTAATGTTATGTAAGTATAACTTTAAATAAACGTCTCTTATTGAATGAGTCTCATTACTTTCCGGACAGACGTTGTATTACAGCAATAAAGAACACAATAACAATGTTTTTTATTGATAAACATTGCAGTTATCGTGGTTCTTACATGTTAAATCCCGTCAAAATTTTCAGCAAAAGCTTTACGTAGGAACGAACTTGTTCGTGACTGATCTAATTAAGAAGGACTTACTTAAAACTCTGCAGTTCTTTGTGTTTTATTAGTACAAATGCATTCTGCTCTTAATGCAAAATACTGTTGATAGGCTTACATTTTATTAAGAGTATCATTTCTTCACTGAAGAAAGCGAGGTACATTTCGTTCTAGGAAACGTTAGAGACTCGTTCCCCCATAACAGCCATTACCTGAATTAATGCGATTCCTCATTTCTGCATGAGGTAATTAATAATTACACCCTTAAATTAATTATTGCTTTTGCGAACAATTTATGCGGCGAAAGGTTGAACAAATAGAGCCGCCTCCAAAGCTGCATTGCACCCTTTATTATTTCATATCGCTGCGATAAGTCTTCGTGTACATTCCAGTTCCGACCAAGCATCAAGGTGATTTTGCGTTCTTCTAACAACTCCTGAGAGGGAAAACAATCAAATCTTTTGTTTTGATCATTAATTCATGGTTAATTTGTCATGGCTTAGCATGAAATAATTACTAAGAGCACCTTTTCTTATTTGAGGGTAACCATTCAGGAGTTTCTCGAAGGAAACGCTCCAAACAAAAGGCTTTGTGGTGCGTGATTTCCTCATGAATGGGAGCGTATTATCCCGCGAGAAGAATATCGTCGATTGTTGAGGAGAAATAGCTCTTAGTGAAAACAAATACAAATCCAGCTCAAGTAAAGGAATATTGTAGTGCAATTAATATCGAAATCTTTTTCTACTTTAATGCGACAGAAAATGAAAAATCATTACCAACTTTTATTTTTCAATTTGAAACACCCTATTTTTGCAAAAATTCCACGATATACTCTTTGACAAAAAAACAACAACAACAAGAAACGAAGCACCTCGAGAAAGTCGTTCGATTCTGATGAAACTCCGCATGAAAGTACCTCAGGGCCGAATATCTAAATGATTAAAACAAATAACGATCAATGACTGAATAATGGCTTGCCACAGCGCATGAGAACCGCGCATCGAGAAGGGTATATCAATAACGCAGTTCGCTCGCAGGGATAATTGTGACAGCGGATTGAGGTTGCATTAACCTCCACGGAGTGTGAGGATGCCTCGACGTCGGATCCGTGCACAATATCAGCAGTTGAGCGAGTTTGAGACAGGACGTATAATTGGGCTGAGAGAGACCGGTTGGTCAAGTCGCAGTGTCTCCAGGCATTTGGGTCTGAGCGACGCTGCAATCGGATGAGGTTGGAACACCTCTGCTGCATGAGAGCAGTGGACGACCAACAGAACGCGAGAAACGAGCGATTGTGACAGCCGCACGAACAGAACCGAATTCGTCCAACTCAACCATCCGTGGCCTAGTTGTGTTGTCTCCGAAAGTAGCTATCCGGACTGTTGCCAGGTGACTTCCGGCACGGGAACCACAACCGAGGAGGCTACTCCGCCGATTACCATTGACCAGCGCGCATCGCCGGCACCAGTTGCAGTGGTGTTGGGCCCAATCGACTTGGGATGGTGTCCAGTGACGTCGTGTTGTCTGCAGTCATGAATCACGATTGGCGCCGATGACCAGCGCATGCGTGTCTGGAAAAAAGCCGACCATCGCACGGATCCTGCCTTTGCCGTGGAATGGTATACGGCTCGCACACGGAGAGTGACTGTCAGGGGTACCATTTCCTACGATAACCGGACACTCTTGGTAATTCACCGTACATCCCTCACAATTCAAAAGTATGTCGACGACTTTCTAGGACCTGTTGTATAACCATTGCTGTTGAAGCATCAACGAGCAATTTTTCAACAGGATAATACCCAGTGGCGGATTTTCGACTAGGCGCACTGGGCACGCGCCTGGGTCATCCAGAGTTTGAGGTTCCCCGAAAACGTATAAACGGATTGCCAGTTTTGTTTTGGTTTTCATGGACCGAAAAAATCAATCCTTAAAGCGATCACTTTGTTTGTATTGTCAATTGATATTTCGCTTTCTGATATTAGTAACATATATTTCTTCTTGCTTTGCTGACACACCAAATTTTCGAGTTCTTATCGATATACTTGTTTTGATAAGAAAAGTTAAAAACCTTTTGCCTTCTGTTTAGTGACAGGTGAAGGAAGGATTCACGCTTCCCACTCTTTTTACGCTTTCCCACCGTTGGTTGAAGAAGCTTATATGCTCCAGCTTTGCCTGTCTACCTGTCCGCACGATAACTGGCGTAAAAACGGTTCGATTTTGATGCCATTTTAGTATAGTGGTAGGGATAACCATGGGACGAATCCTGTTGAAAATGGGTTCATTGGGGTCAAAGGATACGACATAGGAGCGGGATCCAATTCCGCCGCCCTTATGCGTCATAACCAGAGTTGGGCAGGAATGCATTACAAAGTAATGGAAGTACAGATTACAATTAACGTATGATGCATTAACAGGTAGTGCAGTAACAGGTAATGCATTACAAGGTAATCCCAAATATGGTTCAATTAATCTGTAATGCATTACAATAAAGAGGATATAATTCAATTATTTAATAATGTCATTCAAACGCAATAGAATTATTTGGAAATGAAATTACACAATTTGCAAATAATAATTACATACTAATAGTTTATAGAAATGTACGTGTGCCAAAAGCTATGTCTAGAAAAGTCGGCCATGTAACATAGCAGACAGAGACCGAAGTGTCGTGTAGAATGTTTTAGACGTTTATAGAATTTTCCAGAATATTCGCGCAGTAGAAAATTGGAGAGCTTTATGTAAATCAAGAAATATTCGAGAAGGTTCGGGTCTTGTTTTGAATTATATATAAAGGAGTCAGTCGCTCGCTAGTCCAATGTTCGGGGCCACGGGTGGCCTAGTGGTCAACATTCGTGACCTCCACGAAGAAGACCTCGTGTTCGATCTCAGGCAGGTACGAACGCTCGAACGACAAAATACCCGCCGTGCGTCGGATGGGCACGTTAAGCCGTCGGGCACCGGTACAGGCCTCCCGGTAATAAATAAGGGCGTCTTCCTACCCCTTTGTACTTCGCTTTTGTGTCACTTTCTTTTTTCGGGCCTCCTAGCTTCCTATTTCCAAGGGTTGTTTAAGACCTGGGGTCAGACAATCTCTTCCTAAAATCCTCTTCATATGATGTAAAAAAACAACAACAAAATACTATGAGCACTGTCTGTTTTTCTATGTCACGCATTACTAACACGGTATCAATATTTTTGTTTTGTAGAATTGTTATTCCCAGAATCCGATAGATGGCGCTAGGTGTGGCCTGACTAGGAATGTATGAGAAATGCGCAATCAGTAGTCATGTCATCCGTATAGCAGAAGGCGATGTGTGTGTTATGGCTTGCGGAATTAAAGTCTGTCATTAAAGTTAAAAGACGGTACCGTTTAGAGTATGGTTGTAATCCTCCGTCAACGAATTCAATTTAGCGGTGGATGAAACAGTTTATAAAAACTGACAATGTGGAACATCGTGGAGGAGCCGGTAGGCCTAGCGTCAGCGGTGAGACGGTTGACCAAGTTAATGAAAGTTTCAGACGAAGCCCCTGGAAATCCGTTCGTAAAGCAAGCAGAGAACTATGCATTCCGAAACCGACAGTTCACGATATTTTGCACAAGAAATTAAAGTTTCATGCTTATAAAATTCAAATAGTGCAAAAGATGCATGTAAATGATCACACTCTGCAATACGATTTCGCTGTTGATATGCTGAATCGAGTGGAAAACGACGGAAACTTTCTCAGTACTGTAATTTTTAGTGATGAATCCACATTTCATGTATCAGGTATTGTGAATCGTCACAACTGTAGGATATGGGGCAGTGAACCGCCTCATGCTGCTATTGAACTGGAACGTGATTCTTTAAAAGTTAATGTGTGGTGCGCCCTATCAAAAAGAGAAGTGATTGGCCCTTTCTTCTTCTGCGAAAAAACCATTTACTTGGTTATGCTAGAAAACGTCGCTACACCCGAGATCAAAAGTTATGACAACGTCGTTTTCCAACAAGACGGCGCGCCTCCGCCGTCGAAAGTGCGTAAATAAGCATTTCTCCAACAGATGGATTGGTCGTGGTGGTCCCATTCCGTGGCCTCCTCGCGCTCCAGATCTAACTCCATTGGATTATTTCATGTAGGGTTATGTGAAGGATCGTGTCTATCAGACGCCTTGTACTGATTTGCAGGAACTGAAGCAGCGTATCACAGCTGATGTTAATTCTATAACTCTTCAGATGCTTGCCAATACATGGCATGTAATCGAGTATCGCTTGGATGTACTACGAGCAACCAAGGGATCTCACATCGAAATTTATTAACTTGTGTAGTTACATTGTAAGTTAGTACGGTCAGTTTCTTTCTATCTCTTTAATGTTTTGCTTTATATAATTTTGTAATGTGTCCAATAATTCTTGGACACCCTGTATTTACAGAAAGAATGTTTATATACAGCAACGCATCACGATGCTGCAGTGATGACTTGCTCTATGTAATATTCCAACACCTTGGAAAATGCTGCTCTCTAGGACTAACTAGGTGGACACTAACTAATTTACGGGACTTAGAGTACGACAAAGAGATCTACGAACTACAAAGCAAACTCTAATTACGAATGTGTCATGACATGCGCCGTAATTGCTTACACATAATATATATATTTCCTTCTATTAGTATTGTCCGAAGCTCTTTAATGCCACATTGGAGGGTGTTTTTCAGTCGCTGAGCTGGGAAAGCAAGGGGATAAAGATTAATGGAGATTATCTAACCCACCTTCGTTTTGCTGATGACGTTGTCATTTTTGCAACTAGCCCATCAGAGCTGCAGAGTATGATCCAGGAACTTGCTGACAAGAGTAAAGAAGTGGGATTAAAAATGAACTTTCAGAAGACAAAAGTGATGTACAATGCTTTTACAAGAAATGAAGATTTATCGATTGATGGAGAAAAGCTGGAGATAACAGACACGTACGTTTATCTTGGACAGCAGATATCAAGTGAGGGTCACATTGATGAAGAAATTAATCGGCGTACAAAACTTGCCTGGAGAGCTTTTGGAAGAAACAGCATAATTTTCAAGAGCAATATGCCATTATGTCTTAAAAGAAAAGTGTTTGATCAATGCATCCTTCCAGTGCTTACGTATGGTGCAGAGACGTGGACCTTAACTAAAAGAGACATACAAAGGCTGCAGACAACTCAAAGTAGCATGGAGAGGTGCATGCTTGGTGTAACCAGGAGAGATAAGAAGAGGAACTCGTGGATCCGAAAAATGACAAGAGTGGAAGACATCATGATCAGAGTTAAATCCCTGAAATGGCAATGGGCTGGACATACTGCCAGAAGGACAGACCATCGATGGACAGCTGAAATTTTAGATTGGATTCCAAGGGACAGGAAAAGACCCAGAAGAAGACCACATGGGAGATGGGTGGATGAAATTCGAAAGTATGCAGGGGTGACATGGAGAAGACTGGCACAAGACAGACCGTTGTGGAGGAAACTTGGGGAGACCTTCGTCCAGCAGTGGATTGATAATGGTTGACAATGATGATGATGATGATGATTAGTATTGTTCCATTAGTGTATCTGCATTTGAAGATGAACCGGAAGCGGGTTTGAAATATCTTATGTGTTTTTAATCTATGGTGTTAATTTAAACGGTATTTTAAATATCAGAGTTTTAACTCCTATCTTTTTACGATCGTGCAGAGATGACATTAGTTAAGAAGTATGATGTTTGACAGCACGAAATGCTTTTAGTATTAACTGCGATTTTCCAGTCACAGTGACAACGGTGATACTTTCACAGAAGTAACTATGATTTTAATCCGTAGCAAAATAACCGTGTACTACAGAGGGGTGATGGAGCTGTAGTTAAAAAGAACGGCGAGTCACCGTATTACTTGTAAGAGTGACAGAATCGTCGGTCGTGGTGGATACTGTACGAAGCAGGAACAGAACAGACACTCACGTTACAGAAGCAGAGCGCTAAATGGAAGAAGTAAAACATAAAACAACATGGTGTTTTCTTTTTTGGCAAAACTTGACTACCCCTTTCACCTCCTCACTTTCGCACCATTTACCCCGATCGGCGGGGATAGGTAATAACGCTCTCCCTGAGCTGGTATCGAGCCTGTAAAACAATAGTTGATTGTTATAATTTAAAGTTACTTGTTTAAATGGAACTTATCGTTAAGCTAACTAACACCAAAAGCTTGGCTCTCTAAACACCAAAAGCTAACTTTAAATTATAACAATCAATTCGTTTTGAGGTCAGTTCTAAACACCAAAAGTTTGAAGCTCTAAACACTGAAAGCTTGAAGCGCTAAATACCAAACGATTTAATCGCACGTAAGGTTTAACTTAACTTCGTGACTTCACTGAAAAACTGCAATCATAACTTTAAGCTTATTGAAGTAGCTTTTCACTGAACTAGACTATAATGGAACTCGGATAACTTGCCATTCGTAGCAGGTGGAAGACTTAAATAACACATACAAGTCACTATCAGATAGAAAGGCTAGGGTACAGAAATGTATCATGTAACTTTCGTTTCCAAGTTGTTTACTTATCACCCAATTTGGCACACACTTGGCTTAAGCCAAGTCATAATAATACTTGGTCAATACAATGTACAAATACACTGCTGGCCACCCAAAATGCAGCACCAAGAAAGACACGAGATAGCAAAGCCAGATTTACTGGACATATAACAACAGATACAAAGGTGAAACGATTGAGCTTACAGGCCCGTGCGACTTGCGGAACACGCAGACATCAATAGTTCGTGTGGCTCCCATGGCTGGCAATAACGGCCGTTACATGCTGCAGCATCGAACGAAAGAGGCTTTGGATGTGGGTTTGGGGTATGTCGGTCCAGGCTGCTTCCACACGTTGTCACAGTTCATCAGGCGTATCCGCGTGTGGTGCTTGCCGGGCCACTTGGTTGCCGATCAGCGACCAGACGTGTTCGATGGGCAACATATCGGGAGAACAGGTGGGCCACTGGAGCATTGACACCTGGTGGGCCGTGAAGAACTGTTGCACGATGCTTGCCACGTGCGGGCACACATTGTCCTGTTGAAACGTGGCCGCTGGCAGGTCCTGCAGGTAAGGGATGACTACAGGTTCCAAAATGTTGGAGATGTAGCGGTGGCTGTTGAGTGTACCGGCGATGCGTACCAGAGGGGTGCGGGTGTCACATGCAATTGCGACCCAAACCATAACACCAAGCGACGGACCGGTATGGCGATGCCTAATGCAGGCGTCATACAGTCTCTCGCCGCGGTGCCGCCACATGCGGATCCGACCATCGTGGTGTTGCAGGCAGAAGCGGGATTCGTCGGAGAAAACAATGTCATGCCATTCCGTAATCCAGGTGCGGCGATCAACGGACCAATACCGCCGCGTCGCTGGTGGTGTAACGTCAATGGTAATCGGAGCAATGGGAGCCGTGTGACAAGTCCCCGTTCCGTCAGACGACGTCGAACGTTACGTGCTAACACAGGTTGTTGAGCAACACACCCTAATTCCCGCGCTAACGTTCGTGATGTGGCGGTGTGAGCCGTCAATGCCCGCAGCATAACATGCCGGTCCTCTCGTTCGGTGGTGTGCCGCGGCTGCGGCAGTCGCTCACGTCGGTCCGTCCGTCCGTCCTGCACCCACCGAATCCCTACTCGCCTCACTGTGGCTGGATGTCGTCCCACACCGGCGCCGATGTCTCGGTACGATAAACCGCTGTCGCGATAAGCCACTATTCATCCTCTGTCGAACTCTTTAAACGTGCTGGAATGACTGACGTATTCTGCGACGAGGCATCAGGAAGCTTCCCACGCACAGGTCCGGCAGCACAACACACTTCCACTACTTACACCCCGCTTTCTGTGCACCCTTCTTATAGTGCTTCTCGGTGGCGTGTCGGGCGCACATGATTTGCATATGCCCTGCAATGCTGATCGTGTGCATGTCCTCTCGCGGGCTACGCATGCTGCGAATTTCAGGCCAATCGGATGCTTCCTTCTTGGTGGTACATTTTGGGTGGTCAGCAGTGTATTTACGATTTCTTCCTGCTGACAACAACAGGTGCGACATTCTAGGATCACCAAAGTTTCTTACAGTTAGTTCTTCGTTTAGTTTATACACGCATAAGAGGGACTAAATGTATGGAAAACGTGGTCGGGTGCTGGTTTGGTCCGTCTATGTGTTAGGAAGATCCCCGTACTAAATTTTATATTTGCGTATCCAGAATCGGTGCACTGTTTTGCTGCTAAGATCTGTCGGAAATGTTTGCAAAGGGGTTACGAGCCGAAAATATTGTCAGTTGTCGTTAGTTTAAACGTAAATTCAAAGTTGTCTCGATTGTTAAAAGATAAGTGAAGTTTGTGTCAGGTACGATTATTTTAACAAATTTGAAGCCTATCGTAAGCTTTGTAACAACTTGCTTCAACAGAAAACGTTAGCCATTGGCGAACGGGGTAGCAGTGATACTCTGAACAAATAAATTCCAGGGAAAGTGAATTAACGATGCATTAAAGATGATAAAAAGTGAATTACCGATTATATTTATCGATGATTAACAATGATAACGATTTTATCGATGATTTTAAAGTGAATTAACGATGCCTCCAGACGACTGATATTTCTGAATGCAAATCTAATGATTTTAAGTGCACTCAGATTCTTTCTTTCAGTACAATTGTACCTAGAAATATATAGTTTTAAGTGATCCTGTCTGTGCGAAGTCACATCGTAGTATATTACTCATAGGAATGTAAACTCCTTCTTTTTGAGGTAATTTTATCGCGTAAAAATTGTAACTTCCAAATGAAGATTATGTGAACCCCTTTTAGAAAAACTGGTTCGAATTTGTTAGCATTTTTACTGATATTGTCTTGTTTGCACTTGGTAGCAGTTTTATTGATATCGGCTTGTTTTCACTTGTTTGTACTCTTATTGTTATTGGCTTGTTCGTGGTTTGTTTTACATTTAGCTCCTTCCCACACTGTTAATTGTTATACAGCTTAAACTTTTTATTCACGATGGTGTACCAATGACAGTTTAATCAGTTTGTTAAAAATAATGCATAACTAGTACCTTACTCATCTTTCTTTTTTCTTCTTTTTTGCAATGGTGCAGTAGTGGTTGTCTAATATGCTCATTGACATGCATAAATACACTGTTAACAAAAAAGATGACACCGAATTTTCGGGTGTAATAAGTACGTCTTTTGAATCCGTTCTGACGCAAATTAAATTTATCTAACCTATTCAAAGTCAATGGAACCAGTATGGAAAACAATAATATCTGACGGAAGAAAGAAGTTTTTCAATCGGGTTTTTAATCCCTCAGATATTGCTGTAAATGGAATCGTGATTTTACGCCCTCTGGTTGCAGATTTGTGCGTTTAGAAAAACATGAATTTATATGAGAAACATTTCGCACCGGAAACGCTCTCCAACACAGAAAGAATTTTCCAGGTCGGACTCTTAGAAACAGAGATATCCACAAAAAATAAGATGTGACTTTACGTCCTCTGGTGGGAAAACCATGCATTATTTTAGGAAGAAAGTATTCGCAAAAGGTTTTTCCATATGAGCGGTAACGGTCCAAGAAAAAAAAACTTAGTCAAGTTTTCAGGAGCCCAGATTTTGCTACAAATACATCAGAAGGAGAAATTATAACTTAAGCCCCCTGGTAGCCAAACCATTCTTTACCAAGCATTAGAAATTATGTGACAAATATTTTCCATCAGGTCTTGTATGCGATACAGGAAGAATTTTTTTAAATCGGAGTTTTACAAGCAGAAATAACGCAGAAAACGCAATTTACGTTTGTGCCCCATGGCGGAAAGTCTATGATTTACTTGAAAATTTTAAATTTATAGGAAAAACATTTCGTTCGAACGGAAAAACTATCCAACAAAGAAGGAATTTTTCAAATCGGACTCCTAGAAGTAGAGATATTGACAAAAATAAGATACACGTCTACGCCCTCTGGCGTAGAAACCATGCATTATTTCAGAAGAAAATATTCCTAAAAGGTTTGTCGACATGAGTAGTATCGGTCAACAAACGACTTTTTTTGCAATCGAGATTTTAGAAGCTCATATTTTGCTGCAAATACATCAGAAACGGAAATTAAGACTTACGCTACCTGGTGGCCAAACCATTTTTTACAAAAATTTGAAATTATGTGCAAATGATTTCCCATCAGGACCTGTATCCGGTGCAGAAATAATTTTTGAAATCAGAGATTAAGAAGCAGAGATATAGGGGAAACGCAATTTACCCATACGCCCCCTAGCGGAAAGTCTATAAAGTACTTGAAAATTTTGAAATTATATGCAAACCATGTCACACTGAAAACACTATCCAACAAAGAATGAATTTTTCAAATCGGACTCCTACGAGTAGAGATATTGACAAAATAAGATATACATCTACGCCCCCTGGCGGGGAAACTGTGGAATATTTTAAGAAGAAAATATTCCGAAAAAGTTTATCGATGTAAGTAACATCAGTCCACAAAAGAATTTTTTCATTCGATTATTTAGGAGCTCAGATTTTATGCCAAATACATGAGAAGCAAAAATTGACACTTAGGCCCCTTGGTGGCCAAAGTATTTTTTAACAAAAATTTGAAATTATATGCCAGAGATTTTCCATTAGGAGGTGCATCCGCTGAGAAAATGTATTTTCAAATCGGAGTTTTAGAAGAAGAGTTATCGAGAAAAATGTAATTTACTTTTACGCCCCCTAGCGGAAAATCTATGCTTAATTTTAAAAAGTAACTCTAAAATACTCTGCGACATAAATAAAATCGAAAGATAAAAGAATTGTATCAATCGCATGTTTAGAAGCAAATATGTGGAATAAAACGTGTTTTTGAATTCGGCATCAGTTGCATTCACGCCCCTAGCGGCAAAATTGTACATCGTAAAAAAAAACGAAATAATGGATCATCATTCGCATATTTCAAGCTTCCTAATTCAAAAAGAATTTTTCAAATCGGATTAATAGTTGCAGAGATATTTTGGGTACAGATGGACGGACAAACTGGTAACATAAGCACGATCTTTTTTAACAAAAGATGTGCTAAAAATTTGGGGATAGGTTGCTCCAAAAAGTGGTGCTACATCCGCTGCACCACTTTCCAAGAAAAGATACACCATTGTGTAATGCAAACAAAACCTAACAACGTGGTTCAACTTTCACCACGTTATGGTTTAAGGTTGCGCCATGTTGTTGGGTTTATTTTTGCAGCACACGATGGTGTGTCGTTTCTAAGAAAGTGGTGTTGCACCACCACCACAAAAATTTTAACAAAGTAGTTGCTTAATTAGCTTGTTCCCAATGATGCATAGATTGCCTCCTAATCAACCTGTTGCCAATGATGCAGCGATAGTAACTTAATTACCTTGTACACTCTGATGCATTAATGACAGCTATTTCGCCGCCCTTCTTCCCGAGTGCGCTTCTGGCCGATCTACCGAGTTGGATCTGGGGTTACGCCCCGGAAGAGCCATAGTGGTGTACTTGGACAGTGGCACGATGGCTCTGTCCTTTCGCTGGGGAGAGCTGCCCGCATTTAAGGTTGGGTTATATCTTATAGCCTTAAATGCTTACAGTATGGCCGTTAAACTTTGAAAAAAAAAAATTAGTGTACTTGCAATGATGAATTTATAGTTACCGTTCTCGGTGAAACAGTTGTGACGTACCTGCCAGCAGGACGCACACGACATAAAGGCAGATAGTAGTCAGAACGAAACGTTCGCGTAGCTCAATTGGTAGAGCAACTTATTCCGGAATGAGGGGATCTGGGTTCGAGTCCCAGCGCGGATAAAAATGACGGAGAAATTTACTTCGTTATAATGGCGCCCGAACTATCCGGATGACCCGACCGTTCAAAATCTCGCATTGGTGTGATGTTCTTTCCACACCGCGAGATAGGAAAAATCAGAGAATCTCTTCTCCAGCGCTTCGAAAAATAAAAATGTGAGATGTTGCATTCCACACACTAGATTGACTGGAAGTTCTCAAGTGCACGTTCTACAATGGATGGCTGCCTGCAACGATTCATGGTCACGGCTGACCCGTGGGCCATGCCCCCGGCCCTCTCTTTCGGGGGGGGGAGAGATGTGACGTACCTGCCAGCAGGACGCAAACGACATAAAGGCAGATAGTAGTCAGAACGAAACGTCCGCGTAGCTCAATTGGTAGAGCAACTTATTCCGGAATGAGGGGATCCGGGTTTGAGCCCCGGTGCGGATAGAAATGACGGAGAAATTTACTTCGTTATACAGTGGTCTAAGCGCTGGCTTCTGACCATTCGTCCGAGATTAGTCCGGGTTCGAATCCCGATGAGGTATGGAAGTTGTGTTTGTCTTACGGAACTGAATCTATCCCTTCGCTGGAGTCAGTGACCCTTAATTAGGAACGGGCGAGTGCTTATAGACGCATTGAGTTGCTCACCGTGGAGTCATTAAACCCACAAAAAAAATTCCATTAGCTTAATCAACTCCCCCACATTGATGAATTAACTTATTCACAATGATGCATTGCCGGCAGCTTTATTATCTTGTTAACAATTACGCATTTGTAATAGCCTAATGAGCCTGTTCAAAATGATCTATTATAGTAAGTTAAGCAGCCAATGCACAACGATTTGTTAATGGCAACTTCTTTATCAGCTTGCATATATAATAATGTGCGCTGATCATAGCTTAATCAGCTTGCGTATAATGATGGGCGGTGATGGTACCTTAATTTATGTGGTAACGCCATATGTTTTCGAATGAATATTTGTGATTGGCACTGTGTCACGCTTAAAAATTTGTGCGCCATTAAACCTGGAAAAAATAAACAACCAGCCAATTAACCATTAATCGATTTCCGGTGAGCCACACTAACTCCCACAGGTTGTCGTTGTCTTTTAAGGCTCAATGATCCAATCATGGCCTTGTTAAAGCCCGAGCAGTCAGACTTATTAGTAAAACTCGTAGCTCGTGCCGTGGTGATGCTATCTCCCAAATGATCGCAAAAAAGCTGATCATGTCTGAGATCTTGTAATAACTTACTGCCGATATTGCTTCTCCGTCAGCTTTCAGGGGAAAACACTGCGGTAATGGTTCTCATATTCTATGATGCATAAAATCATACGAAGTGGCTCGCGATCTTGAGCTTACATTTAAATATTCAAGATATCGCACGAGTAGGAACTCATTCTGTATATCAAGCAATATCGCATTCATTTAATACTCAACTTTTGTTTTGACTTTCCGTAAACCTGGTTAAAAGAAAATGGTGTTTTTCTAAAAAGACTTTTCCAACTGACTTTTCAATGAGAGAAAGATATGAATGTCTTCCCGGGGCCGCAGTAATCTAAGACTGAGCGATGGCTTCTGATCATTCATCCGAGTTGGGTTCGGGTTTGAATCCCGGTGAAGCATGAATGTTGTGTTTGTCTTACTGCACTGGCTCTCCCCCTTTCGTGGAACCAGCGGCTCTAAATTAGGGACGGGAGACTGCTTACAGCCCATTGAGTTGCTGACGGTGGTCGTTAAATCCACAATAAAAACAAAATGTATAAATATACACGGTCGAGTCACATTACTGTCACCAACTGCTAATATACAGAGTAACCACTGTGTGCAGCGTGGAAAGCAGCTAGACAGGCGGGCAGTGACTCAATAAGGTGCTGGATGGTGTTCACGTGTACGTATCTGGAGCCATGCCGACTGCAGTGCGTCTGACAGCTGCTGGAGGATGCGTGGTGGAGGATCCATACAGCGAACAACACGACTGAGGTGGTCACACAGATGCTCAATTGGGTTTACGTCTGGGGAATTAGGAGGCTAGTGAAATACTTTCAAGTCTTCATCGTGCTCTTTCAACCACTCTCGGACATTTCTAACTGTGTGACACGTAGCATTGTCGTGCTAGAAGATCCCATCCGCCCCAGGGAAAACAATCAGCATGTATGGGTGTACGTGGTCTATAAGGATGGATTCATAACGTATTCGGCCCATAGTGCCTTCCACAGGTATGAGTGGACCCAGAAAATGCCACGAAAACATTCCCCAGACCATAACGCTGCTCTCATCAGCTTGTGTTCTTCCAGCAATGATTGAAGAGTGTTTGTTTACCGGCGTTTCTCGCCTTATACGCCAACGTCCATCCATTCGATGAAGAAGAAAACGTGACTCATCGGAGAAGGTAATTCTTTACCAATCAGCGGAAATGCCGTGCAAATGTAAGCCTTTTCACCTTCGTTAGCATAGGTGCAGTGACCATCCAACTGCATCGGAGCCCCATATGCAGCAGGGTTCGCTGAACTATCGTATTAGACACACTTCCGGTAGACCCCTGGTTCATTCGGCCAGTGAGTTGCTCCACTTTAGCGTGTCGATCGGCCCTCACGCAGCTTCGCAGCCGACGCTCACCTCTCACATCAATGGCACGTGGTGATCCGCAGTTTCCACATCGCTTATTCGCAATGGTGCCATTTCTCCAATCACGATACACTTTTTTTATTTGATTGAGGTTTAACGACCGCCGTGAGCAACTCAATGGGCTATAAGCAGTCGCCCGTCCGTAATTTAGAGCCACTGACTCCAGAGAAGGAAGAGAACCAGGGCCGTAAGTGAAACACAACACCCATGCCTCACCGGGATTCGAACCGGGACACATCTCAGACGAATGATCAGAAGCCATCGCTTAGACCACTGCGCCACCGGGGGGGTGTGGCCACAATACACTTTAACCAAAGCAGCACGCGAACAGTTCGCAGACTGCGCTGTTTCAGAAATACTGCCACCTTTGGCCCGAAAGCAGATAATAATCATCCCTTTTTGCAAATCTGAGAAATCCCTCCTTTTATTCATGACAGTAACGAGTCATTTGTTTTCAGATCAGATCATATGTAGAGGATTTTAGGAAGGGTGTGTCTAACCCCAGGTCTTAAACAACCCTTAGAAATAGGAAGCTACGAGATTTGGGCTAGAGTGCCCGATAGGAAAGAGACTTGGAATCGAAGAAGAAAGGGGGAGGAAGACGCCCTTATTTATTACGGGGGGGGGAAGTACCCGGGGTCCAACGGCTTAACGTGCCCATCCGAAGCACGACGGATATTTAGTGGATGGAGCGTTCGTACCTGTTGGGATCGTACCTGAAGTCCTTTCCGTGGCAGTCACGAACGTTGCCCACTAGGCCACCCGCGGCCCATTTGTTTTCATGATCATGATCATATGTAGAGTATTTTAGGAATGGAGTGTCTGACCCCAGGTTTTAAACAACCCTTAGAAATAGGAAACTAGGAGATTTGGGCTTGAGCGCCCCATAGGAAAGTGACACGGAAGCGAAGTATATATAAGAAAGGGGGTGGAAGACGCCCTTATTTATTACCCGGAGGCCAGTACCCGGGGTACGACGGCTTAACGTGCCCATCCGACGCACGGCGGATATTTAGTGGATCGAGCGTTTGTACCTGCCTGGGATCGAACCTGAGGCCCTTTCCCGTGGCAGTCACGAACGTTGCCCACTCGGCCACCCGCGGCGTTGTTTTCACAATGCCTATATCACATCTTATATACCCTTCAAGCCCCGTGCCCTCTTTCATTGGCTACGCGCTGTTGACATCAAAAGTAGGAGGTGATCGCAATAACATGACTCGACTGTGTATTGGTGAAACTTAAGAATAAGAATGATACGTGAATTCCAATCATTCGAACGATATACCCGAATTACTCGCCACGAGACAATCACTCACAGTGACACGTGAATGATGGGGGACTTCGCGCTGTTTTTAAGTTTTCCTGTTTTTAGTTCGTAAACACCGGTTCATGCAAAAATGATTTACTCAGTGAGTACATTGTCAATCTGGAAATTGAGTGTTGAATGAACATTGTTGAGAAAAAAAAAAAACGGTAACGAACTCTGGAATACGAAATTTACACAGCTTAGGAAAATTCAAGGAACATTAGAGAATGATGGATGAATTTCAAAGAAAGAATGGTTTATGCCATCTCTGTTTTGATGAAGTTTACCCCAATGCACCAGTGGAAATTAGGATTCTCTGTAGAACGTTAAATTCGAAAGAAAAAAAAAGGGAAAAAATAAAGGTTGAATCATTTCTTTTTTTCTTTTGATTGGAGGTTGAACGACCAGTGTGAGCAACTCAATGGGCTATAAGCAGTCGCCCGTCCTTAATTTAGTGTTACTGGCTCCAGGGAAGGGAGAGAGCCAGTGCCGTAAGACAAACACAACATCCATGCCTCGCCGGGATTCGAACTCGGACCCCTTTTCAGACGAATGATCAGAAGTCATCGCTTAGACCACTGCGCCACCGAGGCGGCGAATCATATTTGCGATTGAAACTCAGCAAATTACCATCAAACGCCGTAAAATTGTTTTGGTACAGTGAAACACAACGTTAAAACGGACGGTTTATTGTATTATTTGCATGATCATAAATGGCAGAATACTCGGGCGCTATCGGAGAGACGCGAGTTCGTTTCACGCTCCAGGACGACGAAATTTTAAAGTTTTCTGATATTATCTGACTTACAATCCATGTCATATTTACACCAAAAAACGGATTCACATCTTCAAAATCTGCATTAATTATATTGCTGGAAAGTCGTTCTAAAAATGTGTGAACATTCTCTGTATTAGCACCAAATAAAAAAACGGTAACGAACTCTGGAATACGAAATTTACACAGCTTAGGAAAATTCAAGGAACATTAGAGATAAAATATGCTACTTCGAAACGCGAACTGATTTGTTAGAAAATGATTCAATTTTAAACTTACTATTCTTCGCTCTGTGCTTTACGTAAGTACTATAGCATTGTTACACTTTCTTTTCAGGTTACAAGGATTTCCTTAATCAAGTTAGCGTTTCTCTAGAAAATTCAGTCACAGAGGAAAGTTACTCGCGCGGATGAAATTATTTTGCGTTTCATCTCTCCCCTCTATCAGCGTTTGCTGGCCTTAATTTCAAGACATTTCATTTGTTAGAAAATTCTTTTATTTTGAAGAGGGTCTCTGAAAACAATTACAGAACAATTACTTTTCCGAATGTCGCATTTCACTCCCCCAGCAGTGTCCTGTTTAGAAGAACTTTTAAATTAGGGAGCAGGAGAAGCTGTTCCTGCTTGCCCTTCGGATGTAGGCATGAATATTTATAAACCAACGGAGCCTAAGGTCGAAACAACAAGATAAATCCTGCTCTATTACCAACAAATTTCAATTGAGAATTTCTAGTGCGCGACGATATTAAAGGGGGGGGGGACAAACACACGCACATGAGCTATTTCTGTGGGATTTGCTCGAATAATAATGACAGTTACTGTCTTTAAGGCGAAGTAAAACAATTTATTGCTTATTTTAAAGATGGAACATTGTGATGTTTTTTTAAACATAAAGTATACTATTATTTCTTTAACTTTCGAAACAAAAAATTTCAAGAAGAAAAGTATTGCATTTACTTAGCATTGGTGAATACTTAACAGATTCAATATTTGACATCGTAGATATTAAAATTCATTTCACTGAATTAATTCACCAATCCTTCGTTCGCTTTATGATTGAAAGCATTGCGCTTGAAATGCTGATGCACTTAATTAACGCATGAAGGATTTATTTATACATAACAGTAGGCAAAACAAACATATTCTTCATAGAGCTTTCATGCAAAATGTGCATATTCATTCTTTTTTGATACAGTTGGCTATATCCGTAAGCACCTAAGGATACAGACAGTCTTCTCTCCCTAAAATCAGGCATCTTTTCAGAAGTATCATAGGTTCTGATCAGGACTCTGGGCTGTCCAGTCTTTCTGATAAGGTTCTGATCAGGACTCTGGGTTGGCCAGTCATTCTAAAAAGGTTATGATCAGGACTCTGGGTTGGCCAGTCATTCTAAAAAGGTTATGATCAGGACTCTAGGTTGGCCAGTCTTTCTAATAAGGCTCTGAAAAGCACTCTGGGCTGGGCAGTCTTTCTAATAAGGTTTTGATCAGGTTTCTTACCCAGGAGGAAACATCTCCCAGAAAATTGGGACGCAATAAAATATTTCTGCCATTTTAAAGATTCGTAAAATATACACTGAACAACAATTGAATAAGAGATACCTGTCTAGTAATGTGTAGCACCACCTTTCGCTCTGATGACGGCGGCGATTTGTCTCGGCATGGACTCGACAAGACACCGCAAGCGTTGGGAAGCCATACGGATCCACGACCCCTGAACAAGCTCCCACAGTTCACGAAGATTTGATGAAGGATGGTCAGAGCCTCGAACATCTCTCTGGATAGCATCTCAGATTGAGGTCAGGTGATCTAGCTGGCCAAGGAAGCAAATTCATGTCGGTGGAGTGTTCATCCAACCATTCGGATACAATTCGGGAGCGATGGCACGGTACATTGTCTTGTTGTAGGATGAGGTCCCCAGTGGGATGTTGAAGACGCACAAACGGGAGCAAATGGTCGTCCAGGATATCCCGGTAACGTTGATCTGTGAGGGACGATATCACACGTACCAAGGGTTCCATTTCAATTCACGTAAACAGTCCCCAGACGAGAATGCCACCCCTACCAGCTTGAAGAGTACCCTGCTGGCAAGAAGGATCCATCGCTTCATGTGGTTTGCGCCGTACTCGTATCCTGCCATCCGCATGTACCAACGTGAATCTCAACTCATCAGTCCAGGCAACATTTTTCCATATGTCTAGGGTCCAGTGGCGATGTTCCAGCGCCCATGCTAATATTTGCACCCTGTGATGTGCGGTCAGCAGCGGTACCCTTGTGGGACGATGGCTTCTCTACCCCATAGCGAGGAGATGGTTCTGGATGGTGTGGCTGCTTACACGTTTTTGTGCATCAGCGTTAAATTGCCGAGTGATATCCTGCACTGTGGTCCGTCTATCCGCTTTTACAATGCAAGCTAGCCGACGATGACCCCTCTCATCCACACGCTGTTGTCCACAGCAGTTGGCTCTTGAAGATATGGTTTTACCGGATTCGATGTACTCACGGTGCACCCGTGACACAGTGGCTCGCGAAAACCCCAGAGCCTGCACGACTTCCGAGATGGAGTGACCCATTTGTCGTGCCCCGACAATTTGCCCACGATCAATTGCGCTTAGATCCTTCGTCTTACCCATACTGCGTCCGACTCTTACTGATTCCCGTCGCATGACTCCCCATATTGTCGGATCGCTGCATCATCATGTCGTTTCCGTTTACAGGGCTGCCCACAGCGCCACATTTGTATAACGCCAGCTGTCTCTAATTCAATTGCTCTTTAGTGTAGTTAACAGATTCATCATTTGGCATCGTAGATATTAAAATTCATTTAACTGAATTAATTCACCAATCTTTCGTTCGCTTTATGATTGAAAGGATTGCGCTTGAAATGCTGATACATTTAATTAACGCATGAAGGATTTATTTATACATAACAGTAGGCAAAACAAACATATTCTTCACAGAGCTTTCTTGCGAAATGTGAATATTTATTCTTTTTTGATAGAGTTGGCTTTACTCGTAAGCACCTAAGGATACAGACAGTCTCCTCTCCCTAAAATCAGGCCTCTTTTCAGAAGTTTCTGAGGTTCTGGGTTGGCCAGCCTTTCTAATAAGGTTTTGATCAGGTTTCTTACCCAGGAGGAAACATCTCCCAAAAAACTGGGACGCAATAAAATATCTCTGCCATTTTAAAGATTCGTAAAATATACGTATACGGGTATTTAGAAACGTACACAAACATATTTAAAAATAAGGAACCAATTGCAAAGAACGAAGGACCAAGTGATATATCATTGATGCCCGGACACCGGGCCCAGTGGCCTTCTTAGGATTTCCTGATGGGTGTGAAACATATGAAGTATAAAAATAAAATTAGCCCGAAGAATACATCATCCAAAATATTGGGATGTGATAAAAATATCTCTGCCATTTTAAAGGGCGTTTCCAATTATTATATATTTAAAAACATGCACAGATATATTACAAAAAAAGCAACCTATAACAAAGGACAAAGGACCAAGTGATATACCATGGGGAAGGCCTGGGCCCATGGGCTACCTCCACTGAGTGCGCCACTGCCACAAGCACCTAAGAATACACAGTCTCCTCTCCCTAAATTAGGGCCTTTTTCGACAGATTTCTTCAGATTTATGTTATCTTTCGAAATATTTCTACAGATTTTCACACGTTTCTGAACCCTCGATCAACAGGAGATCACAGTAAGCTATCTTACAATTATAAAAAAACAAGATATTTACTATTTACAGATATCAATATTATGTGCTGAAATTTTTAACCCTCTTGACGGTATCTAGCCTTTGTGGAATACACTCCCCCAGTTTTTTGTAAATATCCACCGATCAGTTCTTCCATTTGGCTTTCAAACCAGTGACCAGTGTAGCTTTAACTAAAAATTCACTAGTGCATGATTGCATGAGCTAATACTACGTGGTTAAGGAAATGTATCAATAACTACTATTTACAGTAGCGAAATACTGTTCATCATGTGTTTAACTAACAATATCAAGCAGAAGCCAATAGGTTCCTGGTAATATTAACTAAAAGCAAACTACAAACAGCATATTCAAAAGGACTTACCCCAACTTTGAAAAATAGGCCTACATCCATTATCGTCCGGCTTCCTCTGCTAGTGAATGTATATCAGCAGTCGAAAAGACAAATATCACAACGAACAGTAAAAACTTCCTCTGCTAGTGAACGTATATCAGCAGTCGAAAGGACATATCACAACGAACTGTAAAAACGACAAATTGAGTAAAACATGAATTAAAGGGCACTACACCGAGTACGAAATTGTGAAATTCAAATGAAATGAGTACATTAAAATCAATTGAAAAGTAAAACCAACAAAGTTAAAATCATTCTGGCATATTATATTACATCTAGTCGATTACGGAGGACCATGCACTTGTGAACTCTTCTACTGATGAAATCTTAATATTGGCCGAAACATGTATGGATGCTGTAGCATGGGTAGAATGTGTATAGGTTTAGTGGTTTTGTCATTTTCAGCTTTTAACTTTGTTGGTTTTACTTTTCAATCGATTTTAATGTTCTCATTTCATTTGAATTTCACAATTTCGTACTCAATTTAGTGCCGTTTTATTCATGTTTTACTCAATTGGACGTTTTTACCGTTCGTTATGATATGTCCTTTCGACTGCTTACATACGTTCACTAGCAGAGGAAGGTTTTACTGTTCGTTGTGATATTTGTCTTTTCGACTGCTGATATACATTCACTAGCAGAGGAAGCCGGACGACAATGGATGTAGGCCTACTTTTCAAAGTTGGGGTATGTCCTTTTGAATATGCTGTTTGTAGTTTGCTTTTAGTTAATATTACCAGGAACCTATTGACTTTTGCTTGATATTATTAGTTAAACACGTGATGAACAGTATTTTGCTACTGTAAATGGAAGTTATTGATACAGTGTAGCTTTGTTCGTAGGATGATCCCATTCGTCCCAGAGATTCTCGATAAGGTTCAGATCAGGACTCTGGGATAACCAGTCCAACTTTTCGACGCCCCTGTGCGCATAGTAATCTGTAACAGCGCAACCAATATGACATGATGAGTTATCCTACTAAGAGTTTGTTTAGGGTTCAACGACCACCGTGAGCAACTCGATGGGCTACAAGCAGTCTCCCGTCCCTTATTTAGGGCCACTGGTTCCAGGGAAGGGAGAGAGCCAGTGCCATAAGATAAACACAACATCCATGCCTCACTGGGATTCGAACACGGACCCATCACGGACAGGGTCAGAAGCCAGTACTTTGACCACTGCGCCACTGGGGTGCTAACTTATACAGATATTGAAATGGCAAGAGGTGTTAGTATTACTTTCTAGGTAAATGGTAACGTTCTTGGAATCATCATTTTTATCAACAATTTAACTGGGTGGGAGTGGGGGACTTTGACCTAAATATTTCTGGGCAACTTCGAAGCTATGCCTGAGTTATAGTTTCAGGATGAAACATAAAAACCACAGATGTAACCGCCCCACCCACCTCCCAGCCTATATTAAGTTAAAATATATTTCGGCTTTGAAAGTCTAACAGCTGAATTTCAAGTTTATATAGTTGTATGCTCACATTTCTGGCTCGCCGCCGGCATAATTCCACCCCAAGATCTCATCGACATTGGACCGCGGATGATTGGAAGAAAGTGGCCTGGTCTGACGAATCAAGATTCCTGGTGCATCACGTAGACGGCCGGACGAGAATACGACAATTACCAACGGAGGCTATGGTACCTGGATGCACTGTTGGGCGGAAACAGGCCGGCGGCGGAGGTGTTATGCTGTGGGCGATGTTTCCTTGCGACACTTTAGGCCCCATTATTCCAATAGCACAATCTCTGACAGATGTCAGGTATCTTAACATCGTTGCAAACCAAGTTCTCCCATGCATGGTGACTGTTTCATGCTGATGATTGCCATTACCAACAACATAATGCGCCATGCCCCACTACCAGAATCGTCAAGGAGTTGTTCCAGGAACATGCTAGTGACTTTCTGTTAATGACCTGGCCTGCAAATTCACCTGGCATGAACCCAATCAAACATTTGTGGTTCTACTTGGAAAAGCGGGTTTGCGCTAAAATACCACCACTCCGAAATGCATGGGAACTAGAGAACCTGCTGTTAACATTATGGTATCAGATACCCCAGAACACTTATCGTCACCTCATCGAACTAATGCCTCGCCGAGTGGCTGCAGTTTTGTGTACTAAAGCGGATCCTACAGCTTGTTAGGGAGGTGGTCATATTGTAATTGCTCATCCGTGTAGAAGGCTTAATGCATATAGCATTTATGCCAGGAGACCAACGGTTTCTGTCCCACTAAGTGCATATCGCTGGAGAACTAGCTTGAACTGGACAGGCAACATCGTTCCTGGAGCCCAGACGAGTGGAACCTTGTTCGTTTCACACAAGAATCGGGATTCAATTTAAAGACAGATTTACGCCGATATTTCCTCTGAAGGGAACAGGGAATTTTGGTTTTGCAGACATCCGCGAACGAGACTCCTTCGGCGGCGGTTGTCCGTTTTTTTGGAGTGGCATTATATTTGGCGACCTCAGAGTATTCCATGTGTTTGCCAGAAGCAGTATGAATGCTGAGCGTTTTAGAGAAGAGCTCCAAGAGCACTATGACAGGCCTTTTCGGGGTGCTGTTTTCCCTCGGTTCATGTTAATGTCACGTTCGCCACCACAGGGCTCAGCTTGTCGATGATTTCCTGCAGTATTCGGCGTATAAACTGACCAGCCAGTTCTCCGGACCTAAACCTTAAAGAGCATGCATAGGATGGTTTGCGACGACACGCATGTGCTCTTCAGCACCCTTCCAGAACCCTTCTTTAGCTACGCACCGCCCTCATCGAGAAACGCAATTCTTTGGCTCCAGAGTTTATCAAGAACATGATGACGACGCGTACGTATCGTCGTTGTGAGAGTTGTCTATCCGGGCGAGGTGATCACATTACTTATTATTAAGACATTTTTGGGTTACATTCTTACGTCTCCTTGGTGACATTTGTGGATGTAACCCTGTGTAGGCAAAATGTGTACACAGTTGTCTGTTGTTATAAAATGTTTATTGTGTTACTTTATATGACAAACGTCTCAACCTGCTGCTTTGTTTTTATCTTTTCATCCCAACGATCGCCTTCCGGATTTAATGTTGGACACCAGAGTAGAACGTCATGTGTCCAAGAGTTGGCAAGTCACACTCAGATTTTCAGGGAAAGACAAGTGCTCCCCAGGCATAGAAGAGTGTATGGGTGGCTGCATCTTCACTTTAACCACAGTTTTGGACTTCGTCATCGAAATGCACATACCCATTTGCCTTTAATTTTACCGGGCAATAATCTATTACGGTTTTCAGGAAACGCGGATCTTTACAGTGAAGTTTTGATGGAAGAGAGCTTTAATAAATGGGGAGACTCTTTTTGTACTACTCCATTTTCTAGGGGCTTTCTACCTTTTGTCTCGTGCTGCGTTACGCCATGGTGTCCCAATTTCTTTGGTGAAATATGATGTATAGCAGTTTGAAAATTTCTTTTTCTGCGAATAGGTCAGTCAGATGTTGAACATTTGTTGTCGCTAGATAGTGTATCTATCTATTTCGAATTATTGTTGCTTCTTCTAGTACTTATACAGGACAGACCAACCCTTTATTGCGTATGGAGGTTTCAGGGCATTGCAATCTCTCATGAGAAGTAACACTGTAAGGTGCCGCCCGTTTCTACTTAGGGCCTCTAGTTCTATGGAAGGAAAAGACCCACCTCGAACCTCACTGTAAGGAGTCGCCCGTGTCTAATTTAGGGCCACTAGTTAAATGGAAGGGAAAAACCCACCTCAAACTTCACTGTAAGGAGTCGCCCGTGTCTAATTTAGGGCCGCTAGTTCTATGGAAGGGGAAGACCCACCTCAAACTTCACTGTAAGGAGTCGCCAGTTTCTAAGTTAGGGCCAATAGTGCTATAGAAGGGAAACACCCACCTTGAACCTCATTGTAAGGAGTCGCCCGTTTCTAATTTAGGGCCACTAGTTCTATGAAAGTGAAAGACCCACCTCAAACCTCACTGTAAGGAGTTGCCCGTTTCGAATTTTGGGCCACTAGTTCTATGGAAGGGAAAGACCCACCTCGAACCTCACTTTAATGAGTCGCCCGTTTTATTTAGGGCCACTAGTTCTATGGAAGGAAAAGACCCACCTCAAACTTCACTGTAAGGAGTCGCCCGTGTCTAATTTAGGGCCACTAGTTCTATGGAAGAGGAAGACCCACCTCAAACTTCACTGTAAGGAGTCGCCAGTTTCTAATTTAGGGCCAATAGTTCTATGGAAGGGAAAGACCCACCTTGAACCTCACTGTAAGGAGTCGGCCGTTTCTAATTTAGGGCCACTAGTTCTATGAAAGGGAAAGACCCACCTCGAACCTCACTATGATGAGTCGCCCGTTTTATTTAGGGTCACTAGCTCTATGGAAGGGAAAGACCCACGTCGAACGATTATCCAGAAGCTAGCGCCTCTGACCACTTGGCCACATGGGCGTATTAAAGTTTTCTTTTCAGCTTGCTCGTCTTAAATGTACAAAATAAACTTTCTCATTCAATTGGCGCTTCAGTGTTGAGAAAGTCTTAATTTGGGTAATTAAAGGGATAAATTTTAATGAATTGTAGAAGATAATTTAGCACTACACCTCTCTTTACGCCGCAATTTTCGCCTTCTTTCGTGCCATTTTAAATTATGAATTCTAAGTATACGGAATTGTAATTACTTTTCCGAGCCGAATTACTCGTAAAAGCATCTGGGGAAGATAAAGTCTGTATAATTAAATTAAGAATCCTCATCATGTTGGAACTGAACGAAGTCTTCCTTGAAATTGAGTTCTTGGTAGCTTCTCTGCCCCTTACTGTCTGAAGTATTTAGTTCAAGTTATAGAGTAGATTTTTCAGTAGATCACAGGTTGTTGAAATGTATTTGGATCAAGGCTAATCTGCTTAATCAAATATTTAAAAATAACATCGATATCCTAACAGAATTTGTATTACATAAACCTAAGTAACGTGTTATATATGAATGTAAAAAAATATCTGACTCCGTGTTTGCTTTTCGTAACCATGGATTCTATATTTCATTTACATAATTCATATAAAGAGAACTTATTGCAGTGAAGTAGAAAGAAAGAAAACAAAAATTTCGGTAATGTGGACAATCAAAACCATCTTCAATTTTCCAAAAATAAGATTTTAAGGTTTAACAAATTTATCTTTTGTAGTAATGAATTATGTATCTGCTATCATATATATATATAGGAATAACACATATCTAATATTTAGTGTATAAGAAGCATCCGTCTATTCGCTTCCGAAATTTCTATTGTAGTTCTCTTATTTACAACATCATTGGTTGCAGTGAAATTTTTAAATCCTTCGATAAAATCTGTTCTGAGATAGATCAAACCCATTGCAGCAAATTTTAACTTTTTAAATTAATATTTCGTCCTTTGTTTTTTAATTCATGTAAATAATTCAATTTTCACATTTAAATTTTGAAAGGCAACAATTATATATGCTTTCTGGGTGTTCAGCCAGGATATTCCTGTGTCTAGGTACCTGAAAGCATTGTATGTGACCAAACCTGTCATGTTCTTGGAGAGTTCAAAGTTTCGGACGGTTTCGATTATCTCCCCCTTGTTATAGATATAAATCAAGCTGTTCTTTTCATGTAACATAACCACAGAAATTTTAAAATTTAATAGTTCTGGAATCGATTATAGTCGATCTCTGAATAATAATTATTATTCGGTGATTATATATCATTTCGGTTCCCGTTCCAGGACGATTAAATTTTCAAATATCTGTGTTTATGTTACATGGAAAGTACAGCTTGATATATGTCTATATTAATTATTCCATGTGTTTGCAACTTGATATTTCCTTCTGAATTAAGAGTCCTGAATAATTTCGACTCTCCCTTCTAGATTAGGAGTCTTAGAGATTTTTCATGACTTTGTATTTAGGGTATGATCTTGGAAACTTCCAACGATATTATCTGACATTAATAGTCTTGGAGACTTTGTGCAATCTTTTCGATTAAACGTCATACAAAGTTTCTACGCTCCGCCGTTTAAGCTAAAGTCTCGTAGAGTTCCGGCTCTCTGCTTCTCAATTAAGAAGAGTCTTGGAGAATTTCTACGACCTCCTCTTCAGGATATGATCTTGGAGAGTTTCAACTATATTTTCTTCAATTAATAGTTTTGAAGAGTTTCTACGATGATCTCCTCTTCAGTTAAGAATTACAGAGAGTGCCGTCGATGTTCTCTTCAATTTTGAGTCTCTCAGAGTTTTGAGCTCAACGAGTATTTTTAGAAAACGAGAAAATCAGCAATAAAGTAAATGTATTTAGTTCTCTATAGAAAGAATTGCTCACTTTTTGAAATGCATCATGTGCGTAGTATTTTTTATTGGAAACGAAACCAATTACAGCAAAGAATTAAAATATTTAAAAACAGAAAAATATCCACGTATGTCGACCGTCGGCCAGATTGTGTGCTGTAAAAGATCACAAACTCTAAGCAAAACGTAACTCATATTTAAAAGTTAAAGACAACACCTTCAATAATCGATAAAAACTTATGAAAGGAGAAAACCCTTTACAAGTAAGGTAAAATCTTTACTAAAAGTTTAAAATATTTACAGATAAAAAGATAGATCTTTCGGAATCACTATGTCTCATCTTCAGACTACATCAGTATGTGCTAGTGTGCTCTGTATGTACATGAACTTCAATGACGTACGTTCAATTTTCTAAAGAGTGCTCAACCCGCACTCTAGCGGAAATCAGGTTACAAGAGGAAGACCGTACACCATGTGGTGGCGCTGCAAGCACGAACCGGCTGCCTTATAAACCGGCGTGTAGTCGGTGCATCATGAAAGCGAAACGCACCGGCCGACTCAAGCAAGAGCACAGAGTGACAGGAATGCCGGGTAGACGCCAGGGACGTCGATTTACGCAACTTACGGACTTTGAGAGAGACCGGATCATCGGGGCCGAAAACCGCAGGGTGGTCGGCGCTCCGTATAGCCCGCCACGTAGATCTTTCTGACCATACCGTCCTTGTTGAGAACAGTGGACACGTGGCGACACTACCACACGGCGGAGCGGCTGCGGACGAACCATTAGCACCACCGGTAGAGAGGATCGACGGATTGTGTGCCAGGCACGAACGGATCCCACGGGGACAAGGCCCATTATACAGGCAAATATATAGCGGCTCCAGTGTGACCACGAACCATTTCGCGAAGCATCGCGGAAACGAATGTGTGATCAAAGTGCCCCTTACGTGTGTTGCCATTAACACCGGAACATCGTCAGTTCCGTGTGCCTAGTGCCAGGCCAGAGCGACGTGGAACGCCAGAGACACCGGCGACATGTGGTGTTTAGCGATGAGTGTCGCTTCGTTTTGGGGACAGGTGATTATCGTGTCCGGGTGTGGAGGTCCCCGGGTCAACGGCACAATCCCAACCTCGCTATCGAGCGCTAAACCTCCCCCTCTGCAAGCATTACGGCCTGGGGAGCCATTACCTACTATGGCGGATCAGCTCTAGTAGTGGCACGTGGATTATTGACGGGCCAGAGGTATGTGGATGATATCCTGCGGCCCTATGTGCTCCCATTCCTGGCCGAGATTCCAGGTGCGCTACATCAGCAATATAATGCTCGCTCTCACACGGCTTGGGTTACCCAGGAGTGCCTACGTCATGTCCAGACACTTCCATGGCCTGCCCGCTCCTAGGACATGTCCCCTATTTAGCATGTGTGGGACCAAATGAAACGTCATCTGCCACCGTGCCGCACTGTCCTGGATTTGGAGCACACCGTCAAACACGTGTGAGCCAGTCTACCGCAGGACAACATCGGGCGTTTGTTCGCCTCCATGACGGGCCGTATTGTGGCATGTATCGCCGCACGAGGCGGTGTGACGCGTTATTGAAGATGACCGGACTGCGTGCCACAGATCCCTCTTTAATTGCCCTGCAGATCTGTTTTTGCCATCACGTGTATCATTCACCTGTATCATTACGTCCAAAAAGAATTCAGTTCAATCCGATGCTTCCTTCTTGGTACGCAGATTTCATTGTTCTAAAGTGTAGTTCATGCCCGTGAATGGAAAATTGTAAACTATTTGAAGTAAGTATCAGGGTATAAAAATTATTTTTTTTCATTCGCATTATTAGAAGCAATGATCTCCGTTCATGTCTTCCAGCGGAAAGGTTATGCATTAGGATAAAAGAAACTATCGTTCTCAAAGTTTGGGCTTTCCAATTTAAAAATATCTTATGACGTACGGATATAGCAATACTGTAACGCTCCCCCCCCCCCTTTTTCTTTAAAAAAAAAGTGTTGAAAATATGTTGCTTGACTATGCTTTCACAATACTGAATGGTGATGAAGTAGGGTTTATAAGGCACATTAAAGTAAACAGAGTTACTGAAACAACTTTAAATCAGGTTTTTGAAGTTTCGGATAGCTGCCCCGGTGGCACATTGGTCTAAGCGATTGCTTCTGATCATTCGCCCGAGATGGGTCCAGGTTCGAATTCCGGTGAGGCATGGATGTTGTGTTTGTCTTACGGCACTGGCTTTCTCCCTTCCCTGGATTCAGTGGTTCTAAGTTAGGGACGGGCGACTGCTTATAGCCCGCTGAGTTGCTCACGGTAATCGTTAAACCTCCAATAAAAAAACACACACACACACACACACAAATTCACTGACATAGGTAACATATTAGGGTTTTCATATACACAAGAAACGTTGACAAGCAGCAGGAAACTATTCAGTTGGCCTTTTAATGCGTAATAAATGAAGTAATTTTAGTAAGGGAGTGTCTGACGCTAGGTCTAAAGCTGATCTTTCAGAAAAAGGAAGTTAGGAGTGTTGAGTAAGAGAACTGAACAGGAGGGGGAAATGAATTTGAAACAGGGTTAGGTGGTCATCTCTCGAAGGCCCTCCACTTGAGCACGTCCAACGGGGAAAAGGGGCTAGGCACTCAACAAAGGAACGGGCGGAGACGGAATACTTAGGAAACAGCGCGCCAGTTACCTCTCTCCGGAGGAGGGGAGTAAAACTATTAGAAACTATGGAAGCTTGAACAATATAAATTACGCTCACCGTCACACGAGAATCTAAAAAGGAACAGAGCAATCTGTGTGTCATCTACCTTGTTACTCGCAGGACTTACCAATATGATCCAATTCATTATCCAACACAAGAACAGTGCTCATCAGTGTCTCACTCCCTATGATCCTATTAGACGTGGGACTGCGACAAGTGCTTTAGGTCTTAGGCGCTTAAGAATCGCGCTGGGGTTATTGTCAACCTGACCCCTAACAAGCTCATTAGGATGAGTAGCCACTTTCTTAAAAAATTCCTTGGTGAGTCGGATGGTAAAATCTCTTACCATCTCAACACCCAGTTGGTTCTTCAAATTCCGAGTAGGGGTCTACGACTGAGCCCTATGATAATTTAGAGTTCTCTGTTCTGCACCACCCTGAATTCCTGTTTCTGAGCCCTTCCCAGTTTAGGTCTACGTATATGAACATTAGCCTGAAAACCGCCTCGTATAACAGTACAGAGGCATAACCTAGTTGCGCTCAAATGAAATCGCTAAAATCGCTTATTACAATCCTATTAAAATTCCAACTTTTGCACCAGTTTTTGGAACTGCTTTTTTGGACCATTTGTCCTTTTTCAATTTAGAGCATTTACCTATAACATACTTCTCCAGTTTCGGTAGCGTTGAGAAATTAAAATTCACATGCCTTTCTCAAAAAGTTCATGAATATATTAGTTGATCACATTCAAAAATGAAGAAGCGACTGTACGTACGTTACAAGAGAAGAATGTCATTCGCATTGTTGGAAATATTTTGGGAGCAGTTTGATAATTACTTCGATCGCGAAGAACGACTCCCAGCTGCATTCGGTGCGTTTCATGTTGTACTGAAGGTCCTGATTCCGATGCAGTTGGTAAAACCGGTGCAAACAGTCAAAGTTTGATTGTCCCAATTCCGTAGTGAGAAAATTGGAGTGTGTGTTAATTTTGTTTCGTCGCGCAATGTGTGTTAATATATACATATACAGTATATATGCACACACACACACACATATATATATATATTGTATACATATAAGCAGTGCGTTCGTTCACTAGTGGTTGAGGTGACAGCTCACCTTGCCTAGGAGACAGGTTGTTCGCTCTATGGAGGATCCATAGAGCGAACAACACGATCAAGGTGGTCCCACAGATGCTGAATTGGGATTTCGTCTGGAGAAATAGGAGGCCAGAGAAGCATTTTGAAGTATTCATCGTGTTCTTCTAACCACTCTCGGACATTTCTAGCTGTGTGACATGTCGCATTGTCGTGCTGGAAGATTCCATCCGCCCCAAGGAAGACAATGAGCACGTATGGGTGTACGTGGTATGCACTATATATTGACAAAAATCATCGGACACCCCTTCAAAAGCAAATGAACGGATCTGCTGCGTTGTTAAGATGCGCGGTACAACAGCAAACGGTATGAAAAAACAAGCCTGCAGCTGACCGCGATCATATCGCACTGTGAGGTTGAGTGAAAATTTCGCGGCGGGAGAGAACTGACTTTGAGAAAGGAAATATTGTTGTGTGTTATATTAGTGGGCTGTTCATAAGAGAAATAGAGAGGCGTTTAAACATATCCAAGTCAACTGTTTCCGATGATCTAAATAAGTGGAATACACATGGCGTGCCTGAAGCAGCAAAACGTACCGGCAGACCAAAGAAAATCAGCAATAGAGGACGTCGAAGCCTCAAGAGAGTCGTTATAGCTAATCGACGGAGTACAGCGCAAGACCACAGTGTACAGGTGAGTAGAAATGCTGGAACCTCGGTATGTGCACGTACCATTCGAGAGAACTTCATTCCATGGGTTACCGTTGTCGTGCGGCTGCTTATAAGCCTTTCATCTCCACTCGGAATGCTACTCACCGTTTAGCATGGTGTAAAGAACATTTATCGTGTACCGTTGGTCAATTGAAACGGGTCCTATGGACTGATGAATCCAGATTCACGATCCATCAGTCTGATGGCCGTGTGTGGGTATGGCGGCAGCAGGGAAACGCTATTTACCACAGTGTACTGTTCCTACGGTCAATTTTGGAGCAGGCAGTGTACTCGTGTGGGGATGTTTTTCGTGGTACGGTCCCGGCCCATTTTTTATCGTGGACAAACCTGTCTACCTCGATATTCTGGACAATTATGCCCTACCAACTCTGTGGCAATACTGTGGAACCGAGCCTTGTTGGTACCATCAGCATAATGCACCGAACTATAAAGCAAGGTTTCAAAATCGCTTTATTATTATTCATCATAAGAAAACATAAGAGGGAGACGTACAGTGTTGGGCGTCTCACTGGGAAATAATACAAACTGTTAAAACATGATGGTATATACACTGCAATGACAATGGGGATGAATAACAAATGCTGCAAGCAAAGCTTATTGCATAAAAATTGCAGGAGAAGTGAAAGAGAGAAACACATCGTGTCACATGACACTGGCTGGGCATGATTTACAGGATAACACAGGCGAAACAATAGTACACAATTAGAAAAAGAACAGCACAAACACCGCGGAAGGTAAAACATTACATGCATGAGATAAAAACACAGCGTGCACAATTGTGCAAGTTATTTAAAGAGGGCACCAAAACAACGTAATACAGGCGGGGTGAAGGTAATTAAAGTACACGAGTAAGCATGAAAATATACTGAGATGACATTAGCATTCACAATTCAACGGTAGCGTGGATTGCACGAAGAAAAATGCAGAAGGAACAGTAAGATCACAGAGCAAAACTAGGAATGCACACTCTGATGATAAGAGGAATAATCTGCAAAATGAAAGCACTGTACGACCCAATAGATGTAACTGGTACATTAACAAGACATGATGAACCATATTATACTCAGGGATGACAAAATAAAGCACACAATGTAAAGACACGATACAGCGCAAGAAATGTTACAAGTACAGTAAAAAGCACACGATAAACCACGAGTGCACTCAGGGATGTTATGAGTATATGCATAAAGTGAAAGCACAGGACAAGCCATGGGTTCTGACAGATGACAGAATTATCATAAATTTGTACGTGCACGATCAAAGCATTAACACAATGTGAAAGCACGAAAATAGTATGTACACAATATGGAAGTATAGAACTGTACAAAAATCAAAAAGGTGCAATGAAAATGGTTAAACACTAAGAAGGTGTGTGAGTGCGGCAAATATAACAAATGAGAGATAGAGACGTACACCACATGACATCTCAAAGTAAAACACACTACAGGAACACATTGTAATACACTAAGTGCATAGACAGAAAGCACTTCAGGTGACCAGGGTACAGCCCCAAGTACATAAAAGTGACGGGAGGTCACGGAATCAGAGGTCACACTGATAACAATGTAAATATTGTAAAGCATAGTATGACACGAAGAACAACAATTCAAATGACAAGATCACAATGATATGCACACTGAAAACGAGAAAATAAAAACTTGGGTATTACAGCACAGGCTGTAGCTCGATCACATGATATACATGGAGACGAGTCGTAGAGTGGAGGAGGGGCACCAGGGTGCCACGGAACTCTGCAAAGGAGGTGTAGAATGTCCTAGGGTACTGATAGGTGTAGCAGTCCAGAATCAACCTCAAACCATGGAGCGACCGGCGCCCCGGTAGCATAGAAGGTGGCTTCTCGACGACTGGAAGAAACCGACTGGTACTCCAGACGGAATCGAGAAAGCAATCGATCTTGGAAATGGCACAAAAGTGCTGCGCTGGCCTGGTGTAAAGAGACCGGCGAGGAAACGCTGCGGAGTTGTTGAAGGTATACGTAAATAACGTGTTCAACCAGCGCGAAAAGATAGGCACATACTGACAGAAGAGGTGTAGGTGGATGAGCCCGCAAAAGAAGATGTCTGTAGGCAGTGAACGGAAGATCTTGAGAACAAGAGCGACTGGCAATCCGGAAAGCCTGGTGGAGGAGAGGCATCAGGATATGACAGTAAAGGTAGACGTGAGAAACGTCTGCCGCCTGTGCGCAGAAGGAGCAGAGAGGGGAGGAGAGAAGGGACATGCGAAAGAGAAAATACGGAACAGGGAGGCGATTATGCAAAAAGAGCCAGTGGGTATTAATTTCAAGAGGGGCGAATAAGGGTGAGCGGGCAGCGGCCCAGACAAGAGGAAGAGAAGCAGGGGGAACCTCGAGAATAGAAAGCGGTGAAGGGGTGGCAAGGTGCACTAGAAAACGATAAAGAGATTTAGAGGAGAGAGAGAGGAGAGAGGAAGAACCGAGTCTGAGAGTCGGAGGAAAAACGGCAGCGGAAGAGGGGCAGAAAAGACAGAGACGAGACCGGTGGGGGAGACAAGATCAGGGAAAAGCGAAAGAAGTGCAGTTAGCAGAGAGTCATAGACCAAATGGGCGGATGGGGACGAGAGAATAGCAGGGGGAGGCCAGAGAAAGGGCGCCAGGATAGATCCGAGTTAGTGAGGTCTTGTACGGTTACTACACCTGCTCGGAGCCAAGAGGGGAATGAAAAGCAGTGAAGATGGGGGGATGAACAAGGGAGTTAAAGAAGAGGGGTTCAGAAAGAAGCTCTAGAGTTGAAGAGGGAGGGGAGCGAATGAGGGGGAGAGAGCGAAGGTGAGTGAGAGCTTCAGAATATGCAGGTGGGAGTTTGGAGGGGGGGAAGGACAGCAATCCATGAGAACTAAAGAAAGAAAGGAAAAATGTGGGTTACGCAAGGAGGCAAGAACGTCACGTACCTGAACTGCGGAAGCCACTGGAGCCGTGAAAAGGTGAATGAAGTTGATCACTCGGCTTGCTTTGTAGCACAGCGGGACATCAATTAGGCCAGCACCACCATAGGAGGGAGGAGCACAGAGCTTGTGGACGTTAATCCACTGATGACCCGCCCACATTACTCGAGTAAGGCAGCGTGTAACCTCCTGGAGACAGAAAAGCGGGGTCGTAGATGCAATCCAAGAATGCTTGCAGATGGACAGAAGGTATGTCCTGGTGAGATTTGCACGCTGGTAGTAGGACGTACAGAACTGCGCACGACACCAGAACGCAGCTGTGCGGAGGAGGCGAGGATGGAGTTCCGTGTGAGTTGCACTGGATGTAGCTTGTGGTGCGCCTAACTGCACATCCAGGAAGCGTTGTGTAGTGGATGACCATGTGGCCCCCCATGGAGCATCCTTGCGATTGGACCACGACCCGCACCCCAATCCAGTGCTCTTAGACGTATTCAGTTCAGCTGAAGAACATGAAGCATATGCGGAGAACAAACGACGAAGCAGTTGGAACTGTGAGTCGCTACGAATGCAGACGGTAATGTCATCTGCATAGGCAGAGTAAATGACTGAGTGATGCCGTGAGCTGGCAACTGGTGGTGGAAGTTGTGCTAAGAGAGATGTTTGCAGAGAGCCTAGAAAAGGCTCGACGGCAATCGCAAACAGTTGATTAGAAAGCGGGCAGCCCTGACGAACTCCCCGCTTGAAGGGAACATGTGCTGTGAGAAAAGATGCCGTCTTGACATGGAAAACGGCGTCCCGGTAGAGGGAGAGAAGAACAGAGACAAATTGTGGAGGAAAGTCAAAGTGTAGCAGGGTTTGTGTTAAATAGGTGTGTGAGATATTATCGAAAGCGGAACGGAGGTCTAAGGAAAGGAGAGCAAGAGGTTCTGAATGAATCTTGGCAAGATGAATGAGAACGCAAAGAAGTTGAACATTGGAGGAAAGAGAACGGCCAGGAACAGTATAGGTTTGAGAGTCAGCAAGGATGTGAGGAAGGATACAGTTTAGTCGACGGGAAAGAAGCTTAGTATAGAGTTTATAATCTTGATTGAGAAGAGAAATGGGGCGCCAATTTCTCAAGTCAAGAGGGTCACCCTTCTTGGGAAATAGGACCACATGTGCGTCCGTGAAACTCCTCGGGAGGGGGAACAGTTAAATGCAGCAGAAAAAGCGGAGAGGAGCAAAGGCAACAGAAGAGGCAAGAACGCACGATAAAAAGGAAAAGAGAGGCCGTCCGGACCCGGAGCGGCATGGGGGTTAAGGGAAGAGAAGGTGTCGGACACCTCCGTGGATGTGGGTGAGAGAGACAGGGTGTGAGCAAGATGAGGTGGAACTTGAGGCAGGTTATTGAGAAGATGGGGGAGAGCAGAGGGAGAAGGGGGAGGAGTTTCACTTAACTTGGTGGTATAGAACTGACGAACGTGAGAGCAAATCGCTGCCGAATCGGATGTGATTTCGCCAGAGGGGAGGCGAAGATGACGAAGCGAGGTAGAAGACTTACGTGCAGATTCCATTGATGTTAGAAAATCATAGGTGCATTCCTCCGGATTGAGATGTTTAATACGCAGACGTAAAAGTGCTTGCTGCGCAAGAATTTTCAGCAAAGCCTGGAGCTCCGCCTGATATGCTGGAAACAGCGGATCTGACAACTCAATCAGTGCGAGCATCTGCCTGGCGTGATCGAGGCGCATCTGACTAGAAGTCGTCATGGTGAAGGAAAGTTGCTTGATATGTAAGAGGAGCTGATGCTTGACATGAAGTCAATACGTCAAGGTACAGGGTGCGGAATGCAACCCTGCGCAACGAGCAGCGAGGAAAGAACGGACAGAGGCACGAAAGTCAGGATCAGTGAGGAGATTGGAGTCAAACGTCCACGGACGTACAGTCCGAGGGAGTGACGCCGCAACAAACACTGTGAGGGTGACTGTGCAGTGGTCTGAGGAAGCAGTAGGTTGATGTCGCAACTCGGTAATAGACGCAAGAAGCGGTGTGGAAACGTAAACCCGATCCAAGCGTGCAGTCGATGGAAGCTGACTCCCAGACGAGCGCCACGTGTGTGAGGTCTCTTGTGGATGTAGGCGCCTATAAGCATCGGTGAAGGAGAAATCAGCAACAAGGTCACGGATTAGTGCGACGAGATCCGTCCGACGCTCTCGAGACGAAGGAGAGCGATCCAGTGCCGGGTCAAGGGTGCAATTGAAGTCTCCACCCAAGAGCACACAATCCGAAGGCGAGACTTTCGAGAGAGCTTGACGGAGTTTGGTGAACAAGATGGATAAATGAATAGAGGTGCACGGAATATACACATTAAAGATGTGAAATCGAGCTCCACCAACTGTGAAGGAGACTTGCTGGAGTAAATCCCGGCATAAGTTCTGCACTGAGAGTGCAGTGAGGGTGGATCGGAACTGCTGATGCATTCCGATAGCAAGTTCACCATGTGATGAATAGCGAAATGCATGATGGAATACATAATCGCTAGCACGCCAGCGAGTAAACAGAGTGGAGGAATGGCAGTTTGTTTCTTGCAGTAGTAACAGATCGGCCCCGAGGGGCGAGAGGTCTTCCATTACAAGAGCATTCGCTAGGGGGCTAGCGAACCCTCTGCAATTAAGGGTCGTGACCTTGAATGGACTGGTCAGTCGTTGATTGGAGGAGTCGAGGAGCAACTTTCAGGAGTTGTTGTAATCGGTTTACGCAGCCAAGGGTCCATGAGTGGTGCAGGGGGTCATGTACAAACCCACGAAGGTACTTAGCAATGCATCCGGATTGCAGAAGCAGCGCGAGAAGAATGTCTTCGCGCTCTCGGAGGTAGTTATACGTCGACTCCAGGTTCGTGGTGTGGGTGCAAAACTGATAGTAATCTCCAAGATTGAGAGGTTCTGAAGGAGCACCACATTTGGAGAGTACACTTGAAAAGACCTCAAACGAAGGCGGAGACCCATCATCATCAGTGGACGTTTCAATTTCTGTTGGCGCAGGAGAGGGAGAAAAATCTCCTGAAGATTTGGTAGCACGGAACGGTTGCCCATCCGTAGAGAAAGATTTCTTCTTCTTCTTCTTACGTCGGGTACCTGTACGAATGCCAGAAATACGTTTTCCAGGGAGCGACGATGCTCGGGAAGCAGACGCAGAGTCAGAGGAGTTATCGGCGCCACCGTCACACTCGGAGACACCAACAGTGAAGACTGGTGGGAAACAAGCGGCGAGGTCTCCCGATGTTGCCACGTGATCAGGAGTAATAGGTGAGGCGAGCACTGGAAAGTGAAGGTGGGAGGTGAGGTCAGCATCAAAAGACGCTCGTGGACAAGAGGATTTAGATACACTTTTTGTGTTACTCTGCCCAGGGGCAGTTGGCACACTAGAAGACGGTGCAGGTCGAGAGCGATATGTAGCAGGAGGCTGCTTAGAGGCGGTAGGCACTGTAGAAGCCGTGGGAGCTGGATACTTGTTGTTGGGGCATCGAGCACGCTGATGCCCAAGTTCTTTGCAATTAGCACAGTGTTCTGATGTTAGCATGTCAATTCTGTAGGAGAGCTGCCCACATCGGACGTTTAGAATCCGTGGGAACTTACGGAGATGCTCCTCTGATGGAAAGATGAGTCGAACACTCCGGCGAAAACTACGAACATTCTTATTTGCAGGATCCTTGGGCGCAGCTGAATGTGTGATAACAGGACCAACAATCTTACCACACTTACTAAGTGCAGTACATATCGTCGCATCTGAGATTTCGGGGGCACCGAATGCAAGGAGACATGAACAGGGCGCCTGGCGATCGGTTCAGCTTCAAGGTGGTGGTCTCCCAGGTCAAGACCAAAGTTTAAAAGCGTGTCTGCATGCTCTTTGGATGTGAAATAAACAATCACCGTCCGCGGCGGGCGGGTGAGGGGAGTAATGGCTCCGGCTGGAAGAAAAGCAAGGAGCGTATCACAATAGACCTTCAACGGTGTATTCGGAAGAGCATATTCGGAAGAGCATCTAGGCACACTCCCAACTCGCGGGTGCAGTGAAGTTCCTGCGCAGCGGGTGAGAAGTGCGGAACGTCCAATTGAAGTGAGTCACCATGTATCTGGACATGGGCATCCGCAAGAGGAAGGCAAGTCGCTTGCGTCGGTAGGGACGTACCTGAGGTAACGCTAGAATAAGAGCGGGAAGGCAAACCTCTACTGGAAGGCAGAGGTGCAACGCTGGATGACGGAACTGACACAAAGCTGGGCAAGGATACCGAGGGAAGAGAAGCAACGCCCTCAGAGATATCCATTACGTCATCGGCAGCATCAGAAACGAACGACGTAGCCTCACCACCAGGAGGGGTGGTGGAGTCAGAGAGTCGAAGCGTAGAAGAAGCAGAGCAATAGGCATCAGTAGGAGGACGATATTCCTTATCATCAAGGACGGACGCTGATTGGTTTGCTCCGTCAGAGATAAGGATCGACGTAGTAGGAGAATCTGTGACGAGAGCGGAAACGCTGCTCTTATCAGCAGTCGCCATCGCCGATGGCGAGGCCTAATTTAGTAAAAACGACCAACTGGTCGAGAAAATAAAGTGCTGATAGCTAACTGAAAATAGTACTCACCGACTCGGGAGATGTCTGAAATAAAAGATACAACCTTCGTCTTGAAGGCACGCACAAAAGTTAAACGACAGAGCACACAAAACACAATCAGTAGACGGCGAAACACGGAGCTCAAAACAGACACGACTTACGTCCCATAAAGCAAGGACTGTTACGGCGTGGTTTGATGATAATTCCGTATCGTGTGTGGACTGGCCATCACAGAGCCCTGATCTGAATCCCATAGAGCACCTATGGGATGAATTAGAACGCCGCATAAGAAGTTCGTAACCAAGGCTGCTACTAAGGAGCCGCGGATGGCTTAGTGGTTAGTGTTTCAGACTATCGATGCTGGGTCCCCAGGTTCAAGCCTGGGCTGATCTTTCAGATATGGTGTGATTTACTAACAATCGCTGAATATCCGCCGTGCATCGGACGAGCACGTAAAGTGACGGCCCCCAGGCTGGACCCACTGGTTAAATGGGTATCCTTTCCTATGTCCTCCCTGAAATTCTCTCACCCATCTATGTGCAATATCGTACTTGTACGATGGCGCCATCTACTGTACTCTAATCTCACTACAAACTGTTCTGTCAAAAGTCGCTAGACTTTCTCTCATTCCTTCCGTTTCTGTGTCCTGCCCAAAAGGCGATCTCGCTGTAGGTGGCTGGGACCTAAACTCTACTACCTGTGGACGGAAGTCCTACAAGAAAATGACGCTGACCCTGTTTCTCATTCATAATGGCTGTATCCCAGGCTGCTACTAAGCAACAGTTAGCGGCAGCATTATGTACTGAATGGAAGCGCATACCTATTGTTGTGTTCTAAAACCTTGTCAAAAGCATGTCTCGAAGGGTCAGTGCATGCATTAAGGCCTAACATGGACCGACACCGTACTAATGTATGTCAATAAATGCTATGTTATGATTCTGCTCTAGGTGTCCGGTGACTTTTGTCAATATAGTGAATATATACAAGGTGTTCCCAAATTCGTGCGACAAACAATGATGGGTGACAGTACATATAAAGGCCAATAACTCTTGCATTGGAACGTAGGGTGGCACTCTGCTCCAAGTGCCGGAAAAACCTTAAGATCCATGTCCACGTTAAGCTTCCAACAGCGGAAAAAAGCACAACTTTTCTGTGTTGCACACTTGCGTTGGTGTACTTAGAGGCAGAACAGGATTTAAAGGAGGTCTCAAAGAGGCACCTTTGGGCTTCATGGCGTACCCACACCGACAGATGAGGGACTATTGCACTCTCTTGTAGACTTCCGGTGTGGTGTTGATCTGGTACGCAGCGACAACTATCCTCGCGACGTGATATTCCGGTGACTCCACAGGCGTCTCTTATACCAGTGTTTTCAGGTGTACCCTAGTGGATTCAGGTCAGGATAGCGTGGAGGCCAATCTATTGGTATTCCTCGTCCAATCCACCTGCCGGAATACGTCGCATTCAGAAATTCCCAGACCACGGTGGATAAATGTGCAAGGGCTCCATCATGCATGAACTACATGTCTCTCCGAGCACTGTGCGGAATGCTCTGTAACAAACCAAGAAGCACTTGCTCTAGGAACACACGGTACATGGCGCCGGGCAGACGTTTTTGTTTTTGGTCACTTTCTTTGTGTCTTGCTCTGCGTACACGTTCACCAACGCAAGTGCGCAACCTATAATTTAGGTAAGTTGTTATTTTTTCCACTGTTGGAGGTTCAACTTTGACATGGAACTTAACGTTTTACGGGCACTAAGAGAGGAGTGCCACCCTACGTTCCATTGCAAAAGTCATTCGTCTTTATGTGTGCTGTCACCTCTGTTTGTTTGTCGCACGATCAGATCATATGTAGAGGATTATAGGAAGGGAGTGTCTGACCCCAGGTCTTAAACAACACTTAGAAACAGGAAGCTGGAGATTTGGGCTAGAGTGCCCGACAGGAAAGTGACACGAAAGCGAAGTAGAAAGGGGAAGGAAGACGTCCTTATTTATTACCGGGAGGCCAGTACCCGGGGTCCGACCGCTTAACGTGCCCATTCGACGCACGCCGGGCATTCAGTGGATCGAGCGTTCGTACATGCCTGGGATTGAACCTGAGGTCCTTACCGTGGCACTTATGAACGTTGTCCACTAGGCCACCCACGGCCCGTTTGTCGCACGAATTTGAGAACACGCTGTATGTACGCTGGGCTTAGAAATGCCTAATTACGTCTCAGCAGCAGTATTTTGTGGCGCGTTGTCAAGATGTTTCTCCAGTAGAATGACGGAGCTAGCTGCCCGAGGGTTTGCCTAGCTCAGGGACGGATTGGCCCACCTGGACAACAGGATATTTCCCGGTGGACCACTCGAGAAATGGCACACTATTTCTCGTTTGTCTGGATTATTTGGAAAGAACAAACAATTATTTTGGTGCTTATGGATAAGAATCGTTAACTTCGTTCGAGCTTTCTACACTGCTGGCTACCCAAAATGCAACACCAAGAAGGAAGCATCTGATTGGCCTGAAATTTGCAGCATGCGTCGCCTGCAAGAAGACATGCAAACGATTAGCATTTGCAGGGCATATGCAAATCAGGTGCGCCCAGAACGCCACCGAGAAGCACTATAATAAGGGTGCACAGAAGGCGGGGTGTAAGTAGTGGAAGTGTGTTGTGCTGCCGGACCTGTGCGTGGGAAGCTACCTGATGCCTCGTCGCAGAATACGGCAGTCATTCCAGCACGTTTCGGAGTTCTACAGAGGACGAATAGTGGCTTAACGCGATAGTGGTTTATCGTACCGAGACATCGGCGCCCGTGTGGGACGACATCCAGGCACAGTGAGGCGAGTATGGACTCGGTGGGTGCAAGAGGGACGGACGGACCGACGTGAGCGATTGCCTCAGCCGCGGCATACCACCAAACGAGAGGACCGGTTTGTTGTGCGGCGGGAATTGACGGCTCGCACCGCCATATCACTAACGTTAGCGCAGGAATTAGGGTGTGTTGCGCAACGACCTGTGTCAGCACGTACCGTTCGACGTCGTCTGCAGGAGCGGGGACTTGTCGCACTGCGCCCATTGCTCCAATTACCATTGACGTTGCACCACCGGCTAGTGCGGCGGCAGTGGGCCATTTAACGCCGCACCTGGACTTCGGAATGGCATGACATTGTCTTCTCTGACGAATCGCGCTTTAGCCTGCAACACCGCGATGGTCGGATCCGTCTTCGGCGGCACCGCGGCGAGAGACTGTATGATGCCTGCATTATGCATCGCCATAGCGCTGTGTCGCCTGGCGTTCTGGTTTGGGCGCAATTGGATATGACACCCGCAGCCCTCTGGTACACATCGCCGGTACACTCAACAGCCATCGCTACATCTCCGACGTTTTAGAGCCTGTAGTCGTCCCTTACCTGCAGGACCTGCCAGCGGCCACGTTTCAGCAGGACAATGCGCGCCCACGCGTGGCACGCATCTTGCAACAATTCTTCAAGGCCCACCAGGTGTCAATGCTCCCGTGGCCCACCTGTTCTCCCGATATGTCGCCCATCGAACACGTCTGGTCGCTGATAGGCAACCGAGTGGCCCGGCAAGCACCACCCGCTGCTACGCCTGATGAACTGTGGCAACGTATGGAAGCAACCTGGACCGACATACCCCAAGCCCACATCCAAAGCCTCTTTCGTTCGATGCCGCGGCGTGTAGCGGCCGTTATTGTCAGCCATGGGGACCACACGAACTATTGGTGTCTTCGTGTTCCGCAAGTCGCACGGGCCTGTAAGCTCAATCGTTTCATCTTTGTATCTGTTGTTATGTGTCCAGTAAATGTGGCTTTGGTATCTCGTGTCCTTTTTGGTGTTGCATTTTGGGTAGCCAGCAGTGTTATTATTTGTCTAAAAAGTTTTAAGAAAAACAAAATGGCGTTTCCTTCTGTCTATATACATATATGTTGGGCGTTTTCTTTAAAATAACAAAACAACATTCTCTCTACTTTGATGCAAAATTTGACGCCGGACCAAGCACGCTGTTATAAATAAATTAAGCTGATTACGGTTAAGTTTATTTCGTTGGACTTGGAACCAAAGGTACGTTGGTAGTCCCTAACCTCCTTTTTATTCTTGAAGGAGGCACTAGTAACAATTTTGATGTCCTTTATCCCCACAACTTTATCCACGTATACAGAAATGTAGCACAAAGCGATTCTTCGGCAGAAATGTTCCGAACGCATTTATCTTTAAGTAAGCAACTATTTACCCGTACTATTTGGGGGGCACCGCCACCCCAACCGTATTTTTTAGGAATTACATATTAATTTTAATTACAGGCACACGCGGGAAATTGTGCGTCCTCTCCCAAATTTTGTTTGTCCGGTACCGCCACTGCTAATACCTTTGCGTGTAGTAGACGATTAGTGGCCGAATAAATATAATTATCTCATACAACACTCCATTTTGAGTATAATTTGATACGCTACATTCAATCATGGGTGGATTTTTAAAATCCTTTCACTCTTAAATTGCTGTTAAAATTTGTTCAAGACTGAATTAGTGTTGCATATTTCGACAGTTCTCTTTAATCAAGGAGTCAATAGAATTTATTTCATAAGGTAATTCATGAGGCGTTGGGTAGGTGTGTTTCTGTAGCGGATTGCAAGGTTAAAATTCCCGGCTGGTTTCATCGAGCCAATCTACCCCTGGCCTAGCTCTTTTCGTGAGGTAGTTGGTGGGGCAGACCTTTTAGTTGCATGATCCGGGTACTTATAGCAGTAAGCGTGGCATGTCTGTCTGCCAGTCTTAGACCCAAAAGTAGAAAAGCTCATGGAAGTTCAGATTTATCGTTCCGTATGGAGGACATAACGAGAAGCAACCAAAATTTATATAAGCGAAAAGCCAGCAAAAACAGAAGGATAGAAGGGAAGTGTACGTCACAACGGACAATAACTTTGTTACCTTCAATTTTAATCACATTTAGAAACACTATTTTTGAAACTGCAGAATTGATTTAGCATATTTAACTTGAAATGAGATCCTTAAGTGTTGATTTGCCAAGTGTTCTATGTACATTTCTTCTGGCTCAGCATTCCTTAAGAATAGTTCTTACATCTAACTTGTTTCTTTCCAGACGTATACACTTAGTGGCCACTTTATTATGACCACCCTCTCAGTACTTCGTTGGGCCACCTTTTGCCTTTAATACTACGTCGATTCTTCGTGGCATGGACTCCACGAGATGTTGATAGGTGGTTTGTGGAATCTGAGACCATGCTTGATGAATAGCACTTTCCAGGAGATTGCAGGGTTGTGGAACCAGCTGTCTGATGGCTCGTTCAACTTCATCCCACTAATTATCAATGGGGTTGAGATCTGGAGATTGTGGGGGCCACCTAAGCAAAGTAAACTCACCGGCAAGTTCCTGAAACCAATCCTCTGCAATACGAGTACTGTGGCAGGACGCATTATCTTGTTGAAAGTAGCCATCGCCATTGGGATAAACCATCCACATGACAGGATGCACTTGGTCCGCAACGATGTTTAGATATGATGTGCCAGTCAGACGTTGATCAACACGAATTAAAGGGCCCAAAACATGCCAGGAAAACATTCCCCAGACCATAACGTTGCCTCCACCATTTTGAAGGGTTGTAGCAATGCATTTGTGGCCCATGCTTTCGTGCTGTTTCCGCCAACTTCTCACTCGGCCATCGGCATGGTGCAACTGAAAACGTGATTCATCGGACCACATAATTTGTTTCCAATTATCGACTGTCCAATCCTTGTGCTCCTGTGCGAACTGGAGACGTTTTCTCTTGTTAACTGCAGACAGCAAAGGTGTTCGAACAGGTCTTCGGCTGCCATATCCCATCCGATGCAGTGTACGGCGAACAGTGCTTCCAGAGATCATTTGAGAGGATCCTTGATTAAGATGATCTGTAATTTGCTGCACTGTTGCCCTTCCGTTGTCTGTTACCAGTCTGGACACTCTCCTTTCCGCCCGAGCAGTCACTAGTCGATGAAGACCACACGTTGCACGTAGAGACCCAGTTTTTTGGCTGACATTCCAGTCTTTAAACACTTTAACAACAGCTTCTCTGGAACATTTCACGAATGCGGCGGCTTCGGTGATACTCGCACCATGGCTCCGAGCTCATAAAATCATCCCTCGTTGAAAGTCCGTCAAATCGCATTTTTTACCCATCTCTTCACCCAAAAATCATTTCTACTACTGTCGCAAGCACTAAGCTTTCCCTTTTTATACTAACCTCGCCCTCTGGCGGCAACAGCGTCCAGTCATAGCTCATTTGCTTAAAACTGTCAGGTGGTCATAATAAAGTGGCCACTCAGTGTATAAGAGAGTAACAAAGAGAACTGCATCTCATCTAGATAAGAAAGTTTACTTTTAAATTCCTGTCTTGTATATCTTATTTGTACGGTGCTTTTATTTTAACTTATAAGAGCTGAAGTTCTTTCCGATAGTTTCTTTATGAAATTCTTGCATTACGGAAAGCGTCTTTCGAAAAAGTACAGGCTTGCTTATTAAACTGAAATTCTTCATTATTCAACGAACCGCTCAAAATCTTCCGAAGCCATTATCGTCAGAGACATTCAGCTGCAGTTATTATGTAGCTTAACAGTAAGGAAATATTCAGCTATATTAGATCCTCTTCTTTCTGCTCTTCCGACAAATTCTCTTATCATATGAAGAACGACCTTCATTTTCAGAATATTCCTTATTGGACTCATCAATTCATCACGCGTATTCTTTACAATTTCCATAAGGAACTTATTGCTTCTAATATTGGCAGCTTGTAAGAATTCCACTTCTGTGTTCCTCCATGAGCGATTAGCGTTTTTTTCCCAGAACGATTAAACCTTACCGACTCTAAAATTATGGCATTTGCTTTATGCTTTCTCTAATGCATGCAGAAAGTCATCCAGTTCGTTATGAGATGAGAACCTTCTTTTCTTAATACAAAATTTTTAATTTCCTCTTCAGGATAGCGAGAGTGCAAATCTCTGTGCAGGAATTTGATTTTGAGCTCTGCTATTAAGAAAAGCAGTAAGATACTTTCAAGAGACTTGAACAAATTTCAATAATTGCGAAAAATGTGCACAGAGTGGTTGGGAAGGTGAACTGAAGGAGGAAAAAGCGAGGGAGTGTTAACAAATTCAGCTGATGTGTTACGTATTCTTTTAAAGGTCAGAAGTTCGTCTCAGTCCATTTAGAATAGTTTTATCAATTCAAAATTGTATCAACTAAAGTGAAAATGCTTTCGAAAAATGCTGAAATTACCATTTTAGGAAGACGCTGAAAAACACATTTTGCGATTTATCTTTTTCAGTTATACGTTTTTGTGTTTCGAATTTTTTTTTTAGGCAGAGTGACGAAAAGAGGATGCGTAAAATGTCTTCCCAAATTTTGCAACTGTGTTTGCCGTTAAGAAACGAAGGTAAAACAGTTTTCTGGTTCCACGAATGGTCTGTTTTTTTTTCGACTTCACATTGAAGTGGAGAATAATTATGTAAACCCTTTATTTAGGTCGAACGGTACTTCACAGAGAACCTTTGTAACTTCCTTGTTTCTAACTGCTGGTTCAGCGTTTAAAAATACGGAATAACAAATTATGTGGTGGCAGGCGATAAAACGACTTCATCGGAAGCGAATTCATTGAAAACGAAATCATCGAATGAAAAATCATCGACACGAAATCCATCAAACGAGCAGTTTACCAAGTGACGACTTTTTCGGAAATTATGGAACGAATTTCACGTAATAATGGTTTCAACGAATTAGTTTAAACACTTGTATTTTCAGTAGGCCAAGTAAAATCCTTCATGGCCGCGAGCGCCCATATATGATAGGAATATTTGCCATTCCCCTGGAAATCGGATGATACCCTCTTGGACTGAACTAGAGAGATTTTTGTGGTAACACTAATTTCAATTGCTAATTTTTCTGCAGAACTTTTGGATGCGTGTGTACTTAATAAAAATAGGAAAAGTGTTGGGAATTTTCAGTAGGAAAAGCAAAATTTTAAAGTACAAACTAATGATATTTCCCATTGCATTTTGCAGATCAGTGTACAAACGTTGAAAAGTACACTGTTAAAAATGTGGGGATAGGTTGCATCAAAAAGTGGTGCTACACAAACTACACCACTTTCTGAGAAAAGATGCACCATTAGGGGAATTTCTAGTAGGAAAAGCAAAATTTTACAGTACAAACTAATGACATTTCCCATTGCATTTTGCAGATCAGTGTACAAACATTGAAAAGTACACTGTTAAAAATGTGAGGATAGGTTGCATCAAAAAGTGGTGCTACACAAACTACACCACTTTCTGAGAAAAGATGCACCATTAGGGGAATTTCTAGTAGGTAAAGCAAAATTTTACAGTACAAACTAATGACATTTCCCATTGCATTTTGCAGATCAGTGTACAAACATGGAAAAGTACACTGTTAAAAATGTGGGGATAGGTTGCATCAAAAAGTGGTGCTACACAAGCTACACCACTTTCTGAGAAAAGATGCACCATTAGGAGAATTTCTAGTAGGAAAAGCAAAATTTCACAGTACAAACTAATGATATTTCCCATTGTATTTTGAAGATCAGTGTAGAAACATTGAAAAGTACACTGTTAAAAATGTGGGGATAGGTTGCATCAAAAAGTGGTGCTACACAAGCTATACCACTTTCTGAGAAAAGATGCACCATTAGGGGAATTTCTAGTAGGAAAAGCAAAATTTTACAGTACAAACTAATGATATTTCCCATTGCATTTTGCAGGTCAGTGTACAAACGTTGAAAAGTACACTGCTAAAAAATTGGGGATAGGTTGCACCAAAAAGTTGTGCTACACCAGCTGCACCACTTTCTGAGAAAAGATGCACCATTATGTGGTGCAAGCAAAACCCTACAATATGGTGCAACCGTACATAACTTTATGGGGTAAGGTTGCACCAACATATGGTGTATTACTGATCCATAAAATGGTGAAATCTCACTTTATCAAATGTAAGGATGCACAATTTAAAGTGCAACCTTGCTCCTTAATGTAATGCAGAGTTTCACCACTTGTTGGTGTAGCTTTCCTAAAATGTGGTGCAGCTAGTGTAGTTTTACTTATAGGTGCAACACATCACCAAAATTAAGTGTAGTCTTTTTACATCACTGTTTTATGGATACAATATTTTGAAAACACGGTTTCTGTGTACAGTTCCAAAAAGTTTGTGTTTACTTCATCAATTTAGGAATAAATGTTGCTTTTTTTTCTTTAAATTTTTTCTCGCATATTCGGAAGATTTTAATCTTCATTGCTTATGTTGGCACATATAGTCTCAATTTTAAGGTCAATACACTGGGCCAATTAGTGCCGCAATTTAAGCTTATTATACTACATAGAAGCTACTTCCATGTTAACAACCTCCTCAGAAAACAAAAATTGTATTCTCCTACACGTTGTTAGGCATCAGAAAGTTCAACGTGAAAATAATTATATCAGGAACACCAGGTTTATACGTGCTACAAAAATTATTTTCATCACTTAACTTGAGTGAACACTTCTTTAAAATTTTCCAAACTCGCACTCACTGTGACGACAAAACCAGCATGGCGGCACAACACAACATCTGCTTCCTTCGGATGACTTGATGACGAAGACTTATCCGCCGTTTCCTTCACTGCCCCAAAATGTGGTGCAAGGTAACGCCGTTCTGGCTTCATTTGGTAATTTGCACGAAAACTTGGTACAAATTAAACGTTTTCATGCACCACTTTATGGTGCAAGTGTGAAAATCGCACCAGATCATGGTGTAAGTGTCAGATGCTGCACGATATTGTGGTGCAACGTTGAACTGCAATTTTTAAAAGTGATGAAGAACGAAGAAATGAGAAATATATCATCATCTGCAACAACTATTCACTGAAATCTCGCGAAAAACTATCGAGAAATTTGTCTATGGGTATGTTTGTTGATTCTTGATGACCAATTGAGTTATCTCTTGGGGTTTAGTGGGACAAGTTGCCCAAATGACCAAAAGGAGCAAACGAACGATAAAGAAATGTCCGTATTGTCCTAACATACTGTCTAATTTCATTCATCCATCTATTTTATATAGATTTTGGGTCGTCTGGTTTTCTATTAAATTTATGTGTTGCGATTGTGCTAAAAACTGTTAGATAACAATAAGGCTCAGTGAAAATTTGCATACAGTGTTTGCTTATGTTATTCGTAGTTACCATTTCTGTTTGTCCCTTCCTGAGAACTAAGCTATGGACGCCGATGCTCATGGCTGTGTCTGCTGCTAAACGTTTCTTTTGCATGACACTGTGGATCGCCACCTTGTATACCATTTCTTTGCTTTGAACTTACTGTATTTAAGAAAATTTTCTGATAAATCTGCATTTGCATAGCACTTTAGAACAAAAAAAAAAAAAAATCACAGGGAACGCAGTTGCATTTTTCCTTTGGCACTGACACTTATAGCCGAACCGACGAAGACCCTGAGTCAGGTTCTGTTAGAACAGCCGTCAGCTCGCTGTGCTTTTCGTTTCCGGGAAAAGCTGAAATTTAGAAGCGGGCTTCGATTTGGCTTCTTCCAGAATTATACCGCAAGTACCATTAGTACATTTTCTGATGTTCTTCCTGATTTTGTGTCGTTCAGTGAATAATATATTTCCTTGCGAGCGAGGTTTCTGCTGTTTTGCCATTTACATCTGGCTTTAGTTTTTTCTTTAATGGTAATAACAATCTCTCTATTCTAAAATAATAATAATAATAATTGCCGCTGCCGCTGTTTTAGAAATTTCGCGACACTCGCGCTTTCCTAGCTCGTAGCACAAAAAGTATTGAACACAAAAATATGAAATTTACATCGTTTGTAGAGAATTTCTTGGAAAACACCCTGAAATAAACCGCTTTTCGATTCTGACGATACTTTAAGGGCTATTGTATTTCAAAGTTAAAGTGAGCGAGAAAGTGCTATTAATTCGCGTTCCTGACACACTAACAGCAACAGAACCACGAAACTTTGTAGGCATGTATGGCCATGGCTGAATTTTTGCACCTCATAACCCTTTTTTGAATTTTGATTTAGTTTACGAGAAATTAAAATTTTAAATTTAACAAAATTCTCTATTTTGCAATGGGATCCATTTTAAAAAACGGATATATGGCTAACTATAAATCATAACGCATTGCAATTTTTGCAGCATAAACTCACAACTATAATCGCTATTTTAAAAAAAAATAAGAAAAATCATTTTCTAATTTTTTAGCATTTTTCAAAGACGCAAAGGAAAGGAACGAAGGCCGCCCCGGTGGCGCAGTGGTCTAAGCGATGGCCTCTGATCATTCGTTCGAACGGGGTCCGGGTTCGAATCCCGGTGAGGCATGGATGTTGTGTTTGTCTTACGGCACTGGCTCTCTCCCTTCCCTGGAACCAGTGACCCTAAATTAGCGACGTGCGACTGCTTATAGCCCATTGAGTTGCTCACGGTGGTCGTTAAACCTCCAATAAAAAAAAAAAAAAAAAAAAAAAAAAAAAAAAAAGAAAGGAACGAATGACTTCCTCTGTCTTCAACGGTCACCACACAGGAAAGTTCTTGTCCGGCGACCTGCTGCCATGGTGACACAGCTATTTTTATCACTCTCTTCTCATTGGGTGAAAGGACAGGCTACAATCAAACTAGTAATGACGCAATGCTTAATAACGTAGCAACGCTTTTAAAGTTCGGCGTTTTCCGCCGGCATAAAAAAAAAAAAAAAAAAATAAAAATGGTGGCTATGGAAAATTTTTCTGCTTGAAATTTTCGCGAATTGTTCGACCATTTCTACATGACCTGGAGCTTTGAAAATTGTCATGTTGATAGGTCTTAAGGCGCGAATACCTAGAAGAGTCCGAAAACAAAAAAATCAAAATGGCGGGTTTGGAACATTCTCTGCTTGAATTTTTCGCGAATTGTCCGACCAATTCTCAATAACCATTAGATCTGGAAAGTGGCATCCTTAAGGTCTGGATACCTGAAAAAGTCTAAAAACCAAACAATTCAAAAGAGAGGCTTCGCTTTACTGTTCAAACTGCCGATAGGTTTAACGATAATTATGCCAGAAACACTGAAATGCTGTAAAAATTGCATTAAATTTTGATTTAAAATTGAGGGGCTAGAAAGCCTGATCCGTTTTACGTCAAACCGTATGCATTGACGTCACGACCCTATTCTTAATCGTAAAACAGTTACGGATATTAAATTACTTTTCTTTCCCTTAATTACTTTCCCTTTCTTTAATTTCATGTTCAAATAATTGTAGATTCACCGTTCGGAGAATGGACACAACTGCTAGTTTCTTTAGGAAATAGTACCCATACATCCGAACGTTTTTTTGTGATGCACTTAAAGTCCATTTGTAGTAAAAATTGTGCTTATGCCATGTATAAGCATGTCCGCATGGTAAAGTGAACCAAAAGATTCGGTTGCGTTCAAATAGAAGCAGAATAAAATAGATTGTATTCTAGATTTAAATTCTGTCGAATTTCCGCAAACTATTAACAGATAACTAACTACCTGCTTTTAAAAGAGAGTTGATCAAGAATAATCAAAGGGGAAAAGCTAGGTTAAATGACAGAAAAAGAGAGCAATATATATTAAACTAGGTGAAAGTTCGTCAATAATGACAAGGAAAAATAAGACATGTAGAGTAATTTTTTAATAGCCAGATATTCTTTTTGTTTGTAATGTCCAAATGTGAAAATATGTTTCATGAACTTTGCAGCAATGAACATTACAACAATAGAAAAAGTATATTGGTCGAGGCACAGGTTCGACAATTAAAACCGACAGGCGCTCTTTCCATTTCGCCAACTAAGTGAGAAAACGTTCAGGCAAAGGAAATTATATTGTTCGTAATATTTCATTTTGCTTTTTATTTTTGAAGAATTGTTTTTAATTTGTGTTCTCTCAAGAGTAATACTATTTTGTGCCATATTCCGTTTTTCAGAACTTGGCTTGACCCTTAAAATGGCCCTTTTTTTACGCTTTCCAACCGTACGTTGAAGAAGCGTATATGCTCCAGCTTTTTCCGTCCGTCTGCCTGTCCGCACGATAACTGGCATAAAAATAGATCGATTTCGATGAAACTTTAGTATGTGGTAGGGGACTATCTGGGGACAAACCTATTGAAAATGGGACAAATGGGGTCAAAGGTCATGACGTAGGAGCGGGATCCATTCCATTGCCCTTATGCGTCATAACTTGCGTAAATATGGTTGGATTTCAATGAAATTTTACTATGTGGTAGGGGACCGCCTGGGAACGAACCCTATTTAAAATGGGTGAAGTGAGGTCAAAGGTCAGGACATAAAAGCGGGATGCATTCCATTGCCCTTATGCGTCATAACGTACGTAAAAATGGTTCGATTTCAATGAAATTGTATTATGTGGTAGGGGATCACCTGGGGACGAACCCTATTGAAAATGGACAAAATTGGCTTAAAGGTCAGGAAATAGGATTGGGGTCCATTCCATCGCCCTTATCCCATATTATTAAGGTGGTCGTCAAGTAATTTTGCTTCTTATACTTCCAATGGAAAAACTTTTGTACACATTTCCTTCACAATTAATGGGTTCCCAAGGATGGAAATTTGAGCATCGATTAAAATAACTTCATATTATAACTTGGAATACTTAATATTTTCTAAAACATATTCATAATTATATTAAAAATCAATAACTTTTCCTTTGGTGGTGTGGAAACCAGAAAAAAGCATGGCGCGGCCTGTACTTTGATGACGTCAGTAGGCAAACAAATGTTGGATTGCATAATTATGGTTATGTTTTAGAAAATATTAATTATTCCAAGTTATAAAATGAAGATATTTTAATCGATGTTTAAATTTTCATCCTTGTGAACGCATTAATTGTCTAGAAAAAAGATGGCGGGACCTGTACTTTCACGACGTCAATTAACAAACAAATGTTGGATTGCATAATTATGGTTATGTTTTAGAAAATATGAAGTATTCCAAGTTATTAAATGAAGATATTTTAATCGATGTTCAAATTTTCTTCCTTGGGAACGCATTAATTGGGAAGAAATTGTGTACAGAAATTTTTCCATTCGAAGTACAGGAAGCAAAATTACTTGACGTTCACCTTAAAGGAGCAATTCTTGTATGTATGTAAATTTTATTTTTAAAACGGCTCCAATGATTTTGATTGAAGTCGTTAACCTACCGTTTTCTGGTACTAGAAATCGATTTAGCTTGATCTCGACTTCAGGAAAATTCGTTTAGTTTGTTAAAAAACCACCCCAAATTACCAGTTTTTAGTGTCATGGCGTCGTCCTATTAATGTTATCTATGCTTAGAAATCTTATGACGTCACACTCTCGCAATTCAGATGTTGGCCCGCGGTCACGCCATCTGTCTCATTACGTCACGCGTTGTGTGTGGATCCTATTAAAGTTTTATGACATCACACTTTTGTGAGCAGATGGTCGCGATTCCCATCTGCCTCATTACGTCACGCGTTGGGTGCGTATGTTCATCCGCACGATAACTCGCATAAAAATCGTTCCATTTCGATGAAAATTTAGTACGTGGTAGGGGAACACCTGGGAAGGAACCCTATTGAAAGTGAACGCAATGGGGTCAAAGGCCAGGACATAGGAGCGGGAACCATTCCACTGCTGTTATGCGTCATAACTAACGTAAAAAAGATTCGATTTCGATTAAATTTTAGTATGTGGTAGACGACCACCTGGTGACAAACCCCATTGAAAATGGGCGAAATAGGGTCAAAGGTCAGGAATAGGAGCGGAATAACGTCCATTGCCGTTATGCGTCATAACTTACGTAAAATTGATTCGATTGCGACAAAACTTTATCATGTTATTTCGGAAGTATACTGAACCCGTTCTGTTGAATATCATCACAATGGGATCAAATGTCAGGGCACAGGAGTGAGATTTATTCCGCAGCCATTATCCTCTTAACTTGAGTAATGATTTCTGGTATGTTGGAAAACGTATCATAATCAATGTATTGCATGATTTTACTAACTTGTTTAACTTCTTTAAACTCGGGAACCTTGTACATTACAATAAAGCTTTCTGCTAGCTGCATTCTCAACTTTTACAGTGTGGCACCCAATTTGTAGGAGGACGTTACAGATTGTGTATGTGGTCTGTTTCTTGCTGTCCTGCCTCTGCTCCCTAGGGCAGCACAGTGAAGGTCTGCCCGTTCTCTTACTGGAAGCTTGAACTTTACATCCTGGCACGATAAATAGATAAAGTATTGTGTGTGGACTGCAGGAATTTAGCAGAGAGAAAAGACATCTCCCTGGGCTGTCCCGTAGCAGATCGCAGCCTCATAACCTCGAAGACGTCCATTTCGAGTTCTTGCTGTTCTCGTTACTCTCCTCTTGTGAATATTTCGCGTGGAATCCTTTTTAGCACAGGCTTTTCTTCTAAATCTGTCTCTCTTTCTCTGGTGGCACTCCGTAGAAACCGTGCTTGGTGTGACGCAGTGACAAGTGCAATATTGTCATCTGCAAGAAAATAATGTTAATGCTTTTAAGGTTCATCTTTGACTTGCATATACCTAAATATTCTCAGCAATGCAGTATGCTAAATGAAACCATATCTTAAATTGTCTTCGCAAAAAAATAAATTTTCGAAATTAGGTTGGCAGCATCTCTGCGTTCGATAAAGGCATGATGTGTGTGTGACTGAATACCTCTCAAGACTAATTTTTAGAGTCTTAGGGAGATTTACTAGATATATCTTGACACATTTACATCCAAAAAGAGTTACCGTCTCGATCTGACTATTGGGTCCTCGGAACTACAATCACATTAGCCAAACTCTGGTTATAAGTAAGATCCCTAAAGCTTTTTTGTTTTCGTCTGCCAAGAAATTATACTTCAGTTGTTGAGCAATCAGTTAATGGTGCTCTGAAATGTCTTCTTTTTCTAACATTACAGGAGTTAATTAATGTGAAGCACTTTCATTCACTGTGCATTAAAACTAACTGGATTCGCTGGCTCCTTTTCTTAAAGTTTACCACTTGGGGTAAAATTGCGGCAACACATAAACATTTTTCCATTATACAAAATATTTTCTCAGGACAACAAAACAGCCATTGTTTCAATAAAAAGCTTAAAATTCTATTGGATTCATATTTAATAAATCTCCCTGAGGCTTTAGAAAACCCACAGAAAACACATTTTAGTGGAATTTACATAATCGCGTTCATTCCAAAATCATCTTCTTCAATCATTCTCATTTCACTGCTGGATGAAAGTCTCCCCAAGTTTCTTCCACAACTCTCTGCCTTGTGAGCGCAATTCAATTCAACTTCACTGTACTATGTTCAGAATTTCTTCCACAGATTTTCCAAGTAGTATTCTTCTGGGGTTTTTTTCCCCTGTCCCTTCATATCCTGTTCAGTGTTTCTGTTGCCCAATAATGGTCAGTTCTTCTAGCAATACGTCCAGCCCATTGCCACTTATGGGATGAAAGAACACTAATGAAACAGCATTAGGAAATAAAAGAAAGCTCTTCGCACAAACTTCTCTCAAAAACGTACCAACAGCAGGACATCTCAGAAGCAAAGCGAAAGCAAAAATATCAAACAACGAAAACCAGAAAGACAAATTCATCTTACAGGAAATAATTCTGACTGAGAACACGAAGAAATTCAACTGCAATTTGAATTCATCACAATTGCTCCTGGTGGAAGAGAATGCAAGTTTTCCAATGAAGTCACTAGGTGGCAACACAGTCTAAGATGGGGTCAGATTTGAAAAACAAACCCAAGGGAACTAGTATATAGTGCGGAAGGAAAGTTCTTCTCATAATACGTGGAAAATACGTCAAGATTATTAAAACAGTAATCAGACATGTCTGAATTGACTGTATTTACTGTTCTTCACGTAATATCAATCACATCTGGAAACTTGAAAGCTTCATAGTCCTGGAGCGGGAATCGAACCCGCATCTCCCGATTACCGTTCGAGTATGCGACTGGTGATAGGCTTAACGACGCTAGATGCCAGCACAGTTTGCTTCAATTAAGAATGCGGTCGGACAATATTTCGATGCTCTTGAAACTTAGATACTTGTGACTTTGTCGTCCTGGGTGATGTAACAGTTAGCATAGTCGAACGGTAATAGGGAGGTGCGGGTTCGATTCCCACTCCAGGGCGATGAAATTTTCCAAGTTTTCTAATGTGATTGATATTACGTGAAGAACAGTAAATACAGACAATTCAGTGATGTCTGATTGCTGTGTTAATTTTCATGACGAGGGAACTAGAAGGGCGTGAAACTCGAAGAGATTCGCAAAGACGAAGGCTCCCGGACCTCGCAAAATAACGATACAATTATTAAAAGAATCCCGTCTGTGGTAAAAACAAAGGCTGAAAAAAAAAACAGTGAAAAAGAAGATGTTTTATATCCGAAACTTGTCCAAAAGATTGGCAAATTTCAAAAGGCATTTGCTTGGTGGAACAGAATATTTCAGATATCCCCTAGAGGAGTGCTGCAGGTACGTCCAGCATACAGATCCCCAGCATCACATCGGAACGGTATCAAAAGAATCAGCACGATGGGTAGCGAATAAAATTCTGCAATCCAGGAAATGGTCGCCAGTTAAGCTGGGCTGAACCAAGATTTTCTTGTCACAGTGATAAGTGTTTTCCCAAGGTATCTTCCAATCCGTGCTCATACTAAAACTTACTTTTAACTTTATCTCTCTAAGCCAGTGGCGCAGTACAGTATTCTTAGCGCTGGCTGATGACCATTCTTCCGAGATGGGTCTGGGTTCGAATCCCGGTGAGGCATCTATGTGGTATTTGTATTACGGCACTGGCTCTCTCTTTATTCTGGAACTGGTGGCCCTAAATTAGGGTTGCCCATCGAGTTGCTCACGGTGGTAGTTAACCTCCCTCACTCCCTCCCAACGAAGAATTTCATCTGTGATGTTGATTCTCTTCGATGACCCCCTCCCCTCCCCCGTACGTCGTTATTCAGGATACGAGCGGAAGAACAGACAGCAGGCGAGGCTGGACTCCATGAAGAATTATAATTCTTAAGGTCATTTCCGCGACAGACAGTTTAAAGGCACTCCCACACCTAGAAAAAGGTTGAAGAATAAAAAAGGGAAGTGAGAAAGCAGAACTGGAACTCATAGCTTATTCTTGCGAATTCATAGCCGCTACAAGGCTACCAGGGAAAACAATAAGCATCTGCCACGGCAACACTAGCATAGATCAGCGTTGCCGCCGGATACTTTCCTTTCTTAGAATTTCTAGCAATCGAACCTAGGCATAGCTGTCACCGCATCTTAATGCTGGATGATATACTCGTAGTAGGAAACGTGAGAATGGATAAAAAACAGAGCTGAAGAAACATTCTACGGAATGAATAACTACATAATATAACCTCGAACCGAGCTGAGAATTTTGACGGAATAAATATTTTAAAGGTTGCCGAAACCTGCAGATGCCCAGTCAAGGCCTAGCCCAGCTGGTATCAACTGACCACTGGGCATTCGCAATAGACAGGGCTAATTGAGAACGGCAAAGGGGTTAAGAGCCAATAAAGCCTCAGCAAACATATTCACGAGGTGATGTCCTGCATTAAAGACGTGGTAAACTTAGGAGTCGAATAAAGAAAAACAGAAAACATCGAAAATACACGGGATGTTGATAGTCCTATATTCCACACGGGAATTGCCAGTGATAGAACAGTCCTCATATGTGTAACAGTTCACCATCAAGGCTGGATGGAACTTTTGTGGGGCCCGGCGCGAACTTTCATAGAGGGGCCCGGCATTAAATTTCATAGCGGGGTCCAGCGTAAACTTTCATAGCGGAGCCCGGCGCAAAATTCCATAGCGGAGCCCGGCGCAAAATTCCATAGCGGAGCCCGAAGCAAAATTTCATAGCGTGACCTAGCGCAAAATTTCATAGCGGGCCCCGGCGTAAAATTTCATAGCGGGGCCCGGCGTAAACTTTCATAGCGGGGCCGGCGCGAACTTTCATAGCGGAGCCTAGCGCAAAATTTCATAGAGGGGCCCGGCGCAAAATTTCATAGCGGGGCCCGGCGCAAAATTTCATAGCGGGGCCCGGCGCAAAATTCCATAGCGGAGCCCGAAGCGAAATTTCATAGCGGGCCCCGGCGTAAAATTTCATAGCGGGCCCTGCGCAAACTTTCATAGCGGGGCACGGCGCAAAATTTCCCAACGGAACCCGGCGCGAACTTTCATAGCGGGGCCGGGTGCAAAAATTCATAGCGAGGCCCGGCGCAAACTTTTCATAGCGGGCCCCGGCGTAAAATTTCATACCGGGCACGGAGTAAAATTTCATAGCGGGCTCGGAGCAAAATTTCATAACGGAGCCCGGAGAAAAATTTCATAACTGAGCCCTGCGCGAACTTTCATTACGGGGCCCGGCGCAAAATTTCATAGCGGGGCCCTATCAAATAAATCTCATATTTTAATAAAGAAGTTACGTGTAAACTGTCGTCCATAAAAATACACATGGAAATTGTCATAAAGAAAATATGATTATCGCAAAGAAGTATTTGCTTTAAGCTTAAGAAAAAGACTATAATGTGGATTAAAAATTCAGAGAGGGAGAGAATAAAAAGTATTAAAATTTACGATTTTCTTTCCAGGAAAAAGGAAGTTGAGGTTGCATTGTGATTCTTATAAAAGCTTCCTCACAAAATGGTAAGAAATAACTTCAACGAATCTGTGAAATGAATATTTTTGCGTAGCGAATAATATGAATCCCTCTGAAGTAAATATTCGGAAACATGGATTTTTTTCCATTACACATATTTTAGTGATTGATTTTGGATGCAACATGGAGTAACTCATAAATTAGATAATTGTTTTAAATGTTTATGCGAGCTCATATATGAAAATTTCAATTTTAACGATGTGAAACGACGTAGGCAACTCAAACTTCTTCATGATAACCCGGATTTAATTAACGTGTACTGAATAAGTGGAAGATACATTTTTGTATTCTAAAAAAAATCGTACAAAAATGAGATAGATCTAGCGTTGGTTTCTGCACAAAATGAGATCTAGTTTCTACAACTCATCATGAAAACATGAGGTCATCAATGAGATCTAGCGTTGGTCTTATTTATTTTTTTTTTTTTTAGAAAATGAGATCTAGCACTGGTTTCTGCAGAAAAGACTAACCAGATAGTCATTATGAACAAATCTGATTATTCTGCCAAAATGTCCGAAGCCACACAATCTATCCCTCACACCATTCTTTAAAAAGATTTCACCGCAGCTACTGTTGCAGAATTAAGTAGCCTTAAAAGCCATGACACCCTCCCCTCTGTGATTGTGGAAAATATGTGTCCATCCTCTGGTGTCACAGTTCCCGAACTCTTCTGGAAAATCAAATTGCATAAAGAAGGACATCCACTCAGACCACTTGTTGCGGACCATACAAGTTCGTCTCTCCCTTCAGAAAGGCTCTTTCCCGATTTCTAGCACCTTGACCTCCAACTCTTGTTATTGCGTTTCCAGCTCAAATAAAGCTCTAGACATGATTTATTCTTATCAACAACAACGAATCCCATTTACTGTGGCCTCGCTGGACATCGTTTCGCTCTTTCTGAACGTGCCAGTGGAACATGTCCACGAACTTATAGAATCTGACGATACATCGCAGAACTTAACCTCACCTAATGATACTCAGGCCATAATCAGAGCGTTGAAATTCCTACGGAAACGCTCCTATTTCAAGTTTAACGACACAATTTTTCTCCAGAGAAGCGATGCTCCTATAGGATCACTCCTCTTTTAGTGGAACTCATTATGAAAGCTCTCGAGGACGAGGTCATGCAAAAGACTCAACTACGTCCAAGCCTTTACATACGTTCCGTCGATGACATCCTCATTGTTTGGGAACATAGCGTAGATGATCTCAACTCTTTTGTAGAGCGCATGTCCTCGCAATTCCCCTCCATTAAGTTCACGCTAGATCTTGAAACAAATTGCAAGCTACCTTTCCTAGATTTCTTGTTGGAGGGAAACCCCAATAATCATTCCATACAACATTCTGTCTACCGCAAACTTACATCCATTGTTTCGATTATTCCTAATTCTTCCGTCCATCCAATGAGTTACAAATTGGCTGCACTACGGTTCTTGCTTCAATGTGCCACATCTCATTCTTCGAACATTCGCCTACGTAACCAGGAAATTAAAATTATCAAACAGATCGCTGTTGCTCACGGCTATGAAACACATGTGGTGAATCGTTTGTACAGGATATTGCAGTCTTCCAATTCCTCTACCTTAACCCAAGATTCTAACCCGCGTAAATTAATCGGATCCATAAACTTTAATCCCAGATCTACTCCTTTATCAAACAAGTTAGTAAAATCATGCAATGCATTGATTATGATACGCTTTCCTTTGACCCCATTTCGATGATATTCAACAGAACCGGTAAAATATACTTCTGAAACAACATGATAAAGATTTGTCTCAGTCGAAGCATTTTTACGTAAGTTATAACGCATAAATGCGATGGACATGATCCCGATCCTATGTCCTGACCTTTGATCCCATTTCACCCATTTTCAACACGGTTCGTCCCCAGGCGGTCACCTACCACATACTAAAATTTCATCGAAGTCGAACCGTTTTTACGCATGTTATGACGCATTAGTGCAATGGAAAGCATCCCTCTCCTATGGTGTGACCTTTGACCCTACTTCGCCCATTTTTAATTGGATTCGTTCCCAGTATTCCCCTACCACATACCAAACTTTCATTGAAATCGAACCATATTTACGCAAGTTATGACGCATGAGGGCAGTGGAATGGATCCTGCTCTTATGTCGTAACCTTTGACCCCACTTCGCCCATTTTCAATAGGGTTTGTCCCCAGGTGATCCCCTATCATGTACTAAAATTTCATCGAAATCGAACCATTTTTATGCGAGTTATTGTGCGAACGGGCCGACAGACAGACGGACAGACGGACAAAGCTGGAGCTTATAAGCTTCTTCAATCTACGGTTGGAAAGCGTAAAAAATGTTTATCACAGACATAATTTAGACTTTGGAGTTGAAACCAGAAATATTTCATCTTTAATTGGAGAAGACCGCGATCCGGTAAAGTCTTATCCTAATGGTGGTGTCTACATTATTCCTTTACAAGCTGCGGACCCCGAGGAACCACCTAAAGTGTACATAGGATCTCAAAAACCGAGCTCTAAGACGAGAATTAGTGAACATGTGTATAATGTAAAGACAGCCTCCATGTCTACTGCTCTTTCAAGACTTACCCTTGATGGATCATACTTTCCCTTATGCAAAGATTCATCGATCCTTGCAACACCTCAAAAATAATGCTCTCTTACAGTTTACCGAAAGTCTACACATCTATCATTATGGTTCTTTATCTTGCAATGACAATATTCCTTTATACAATCCAACCCCCTGGAAATCCCTACTTTGTAAATTTCCTCAAGATCACCTGTAAAACACTCCTTCTAATAATGACTCTTAACTACAATTATAGACTAACGTCATATGATAACGTACGTCATCACAACGACTTTTTTTCTTTTTCGATTGGAGGTTTATCGGCCACCATGAGCAACTCACTGGGGTATAAGCAGTCGCCTGTAAGGCCACTGGTTCCAGGAAAGGGAGAGAAGCAGTGCAGTAAGACAAACACAACATCCATGCCTAACGGGATTCGAACCTGTAATCCTTTCGCACGAATGATTAGAAGCCATCGCTTAGACCACTGCGCCACCGGGGTGGTCCCAACGACTTTCATCAAGTATATATAAACTCGTTACTGTCCAACTTGTAATTTAGTTCACATCTGAGGGTGGATCCACTGTGGGTTCGAAAAGTCTCATGTTCATTTGTATTTTTATGCCTTTTAGTATTAAAGTAAATTTTAAATTGTGTAGGTTTTAAATCGTGTAGAGACGGTGTGTGTTTTATGTATTCTACTTTACTACACGAAAATCATTTTATCGGTAATGAAAATTTCCTTTTTTAAGAAACGTCCAGTATCGTTTTTTTAAAGTCACTGAACAATTGGAACTCCATATATAGCCCCTAAACAACTTTCATGCTGTTATTTCTTATTTTATTAAATCTAAGTACGTGGTTTGCACACACATTTTTTGAATACATAAAATTTGGAAGCCACAAAGTGACAAAATTGAATTTGCTTTTTCATGAATGCGGAAAAGGTTAAAATGGTTATAATAGCTATTTGAAATCTGCCAAGTCTCAATGTATGTATGACAAAGGTAGGTAACCTATCTGAAAGGGGAGGGAGATTGGAAACTGAAATAAGAAACATTAAAAATATATCTTTTTCACGGCTTCGCGCCTCAAAATTGGAAAAAAATAAATATAAATGAAATAAAACTACCAAAAATGATGTTTATATTTCCTTACCCGCGTGCCCCGTGAAGGCGCGGGGCACGCGGGTACCTGCCTGGTTGCCCAGTTCATCATAATCTCTTTTGTTGCCACTCTATCAAAAATTTTCAAGAAATATTCTACGGTATATATTATTCTTCCACAGTAATGCGTTTTGCTGTTTCAATCGCGGAATTAGTCGGTTATTGAAGTGATGTAGCGAAAACGACATGTACGTCTCATTGCAAAATGCCACAATCCGAATTTTTTTTCTCAAATTTTATATATATTTTTTTCTGTTTTGAAAATAAATACTTCATATGTAATAAAGTATGCTGACCAATAAATGCGCCATTCGAATGTGCTGGCCACGGTATTACAAAACTCATTTGTACCATCGACATAGGTTCTTTTCGTACGACCCGCCTTAAAATAATGTCTTTAATGCAAGCAATTTTGCAAACCGCTCTTCAATTTTGAGATGGAGGCAAAAATGGTCCAGATCCCAAATCAAGTATAGAGTGGTGTTGGTGGCGGGGGGGGGGAGGGGGGGAGGCAAAAAGGAATAAAAATCTATATTTTTCTTCGGTCTGCGGCAGTTTAGCGATCTTAGAAGGGAACAAATAGCCTCCCCTACAACACTGGATCGATGTCCATCCATAGGGGGTAAGGGTGGGGAACCAGGGGTGGGGAGAATAGGCTACGGCGAACGTGACATTGAAAAGATCTCCCCGAGAGCATCAGACGTCGGGTTCTCATGGGAGCCGCCAGAGCAAACCTTGATTGAAATGTGTTATGCCTCGCACGTCGGGTACTGAACGCCACTGCCTAGGCGCACAAAGGGAGCGTTTTAGAAAACGATCCGGTGGTGGCGGCTACTCACGATTCCCTCTAAGTATCGAACGTCACAGAAAGCAATTTAAGAAGAAAAGGTACTTAGAGATTCCATTTCAAATTTTGTTTTGGATTTTTTTTTTTTTTTCTCGCGCTTTTCGTTCGCGGAACTAAATTTACGTCAAAGCATCGGGAGTTGCAGTCGGGCTTTCGCAAGAGAGTAATGTGCAAGCTAAATTCATTTTCCAATTGCTTCGTCTTTTATTGCCCTTGCTTTCAAAATATATTGATTATATGAACTAATTCATCTTCATCATCAGCTATATCGCTGGATGTTTATGTCGATTCTGTGCTCTAATGTTTTATTTACTTTCTTTCCTTTTTTATTTCGTTATGCGCACGCAATATATGGCCTCCTGACATTAAAGCTCACTATTTCTCAGATTGATTTGTGGGTGTAATTGTACGGCAACTTTCAAAGTACTTACTGTATTATCCAGGGGCGGATTGACCCACCGGGAAACCGGGACGTTTCCCGGTGGACCATTCGAGAAATGACCCACTTTCTCGTATTCTTTTTGACAAGATTTTTTTAGAATGAACGAATAATTAGCGTAGTGTTTATAAATAACGTAATGATTAACTTCATTTGAGCTTTATTTCCATCTGAAAGGTTATTTCCACAAAAAAAGGAAAAAAAAAACTTTCTCTTCCATTGCGTTGACTCCAAAATGAATATTATATAAATAATACAGGGTGTCCGATAATTATTGGAAACATTACAAAATTATATAAAACAAAACATTCAACAGATAGAAAGAAACTGACTGTACTAACTTACAATGTAACTACACAAGTTAATAAATTTTGATGTGAGATCCCTTGGTTGCTCGTAGTACTTCCAAGCGATACTCGATTTCATGCCATGTACTGGCAAGCATCTGAGGAGTTATGGAATTAATAGCAGCTGTGATACGCTGCTTCAGTTCCTGCAAATCAGTATAAGGCGTCTGATGGACACGATCCTTCACATAACCCCACATGAAATAATCCAATGGAGTTAGATCTGGAGAGCGAGGAGGCCACGGAATGGAATCACCACGCCCAATCCATCTGTTAGGGAAATGCTCATTTAGGCACTTACGTACACACGTTGACCAATGCGGAGGCGCGCCGTCTTGTTGGAAAACGACGTTGTCATATTTTTTGATCTGGGGTATAGCGAAATTTTCTAGCATATCCAAGTAAGGGTCATCATTTATGGTTTTTTCGCAAAAGAAGAAAGGGCTAATCACTTCTCTTTTTGATAGGGCGCACCACACATTAACTTTTGGAGAATCACGTTCCTGTTCATGAGGCGGTCCACTGCCCCATATCCTACAGTTGTGACGATTCACAATACCTGATACATGAAATGTGGATTCATCACTAAACATTACAGTACTGAGAAAGTTTTCGTCGTTTTCCACTCGATTCAGTATATCCACAGCGAAATCGTATTGCAGGGGGTGATCATTTACATGCATCTTTTGCACTATTTGAATTTTATAAGCATGAAACTTTAATTTCTTGTGCAAAATATCGTGAACTGTCGATTTCGCAATGAACAGTTTTTTGCTTGCTTTACGAACGGATTTTCAGGGGCTTCGTCGGAAACTTTCATTAACTTGGCCAACCGTCTCGCCGCTGACGCTAGGCCTACCGGCTCCTCCACGATGTTCCACATTGCTAGTTTCCTTAAACTGTTTCATCCACCTCTTGATTGAATTCGTAGACGGGGGATTACAACCATACTCTAAACGGTACCGTCTTTTAACTTTAATGACAGACTTTAATTCCGCAAACCATAACACACACATCGCCTTCTGCTGTACGGATGAAATGACTACTGATCGCGCATTTCTAATAGATTCCTCATCAGGCCACACCTAGCTCCATCTATCGGATTCTGAGAATAACAATTCTGCAAAACAAAAATATAGAAACCGTGTTAGCAATACGTGACATAGAAAAACAGACAATGCTCATAGTTTTTTTTTTGTACATAATTTTGTAATGTGTCCAATAATTATCGGACACCCTGTATACTCTCCGCATTTCTCGGGGAAAAGTGCCTCCTGACCAAGCAATCACTTATAAATTAATTACCGTAAGCTAAGACGAACTGCAGTTAGACATCGGCTGCAGCACTTGAGATTCGCGGATCATTGGTATGGCCTACTTTCATTTTATAATTTAGCAAACACCAGTACTCATTGTGATAGTCCATTTTCCTACACATTATCCACTGACTGACAGTGCGCAAAGTACTTCTCTGGTAGAGATATCCGAATTACGTGTTCCACATACATGTCCCTTAAAGGAAGCAACGGTTTTCCAGTACTAGCTCATGGGTTAAAATAATGGGCACACTTAAAAAGATCTCTACTCAAGGACGAAATATCTATACCATCGCGCAGTAGGTGATTAGTAACCAAATAAATTTAAAATTAATTTTGTAAGAAAATTACTATGTTGCACGTGCACATTTTAACTTTCAGAATGATCTTCATAATGATTGTTTGGAAATGGGGTCAAGAACTCGCGATTTTTTTTTTTTTTTTTTTTTTTTTTTGCAAAACCAAATTTTTTAAAGGAAAATAATAATCTGGTACAACACCTCGTTTTATTCAGTTATAAACGGATTTTTAAAACTATTTTACTGTTAAATTGCTGTTAAAATTTGTTCACGATTAAATTCGTTTTACGATGCATATTTCAACAGTTCTTCATCCAGGATCTAACAGAAATTTTTTTTCATGAAGAAATTTATGACATACTCCCCTCTGTATATGTATGTTTTTACTGTGGACGGCAAAAATAACATTTCCCGGCCTGCTTGGTCGTCCCAATCCCCTGACGACCAATCCGTTCGAAACTTGATCCAGCGGTACTCTACAGCACCATACACTGAAGAGCAATTGGATTAGAGATACCTGTCTAGTAATATGTTGCACCACCTTTCGCCCTGATGACGACGGCGATTCGTCTCGACAAGACACCGGAAGCGTTGGGAAGCCATACGGATCAACGACCTCTGAACAAGCTCCCACAGTTCACGAAGACTTGATGGAGGGGGTCAGAGCCTCGAACATCTCTCTCGACGGCATCCCAGATGTACTCGATGGGATTGAGGTCAGGTGATTTAACTGGCCAAGGAAGCGAAGTCACGTCGGTGGAGTGTTCATCCAACCATTCGGATACAATTCGGGAGCGATGGCACGGTGCACTGTCTTGTTGCAGGATGAGGTACCCAGTGGGATGTTGAAGACCCACAAACGGGAGCAAATGGTCGTCCAGGATATCCCGGTGTTGACCTGTGAGCGACGATGTCATACGTACCAGGGGTCCCATTTCAGTCTACGTAAACAGTCCCCTGACGAGAATGCCACCCCCACCAGCTTGAAGAGTACCCTGCTGGCAAGAAGGATCCATCGCTTCATGTGGTTTGCGCCGTACTCGTATCCTGCCATCCGCATGTACCAACGTGAATCTCGACTCATCAGTCCAGGCAACATTTTCCCACATGTCTAGGGTCCAGTGGCGATGTTCCCGCGCTCATGCTAATCTTTGCACCCTGTGATGTGCGGTCAACAGCTGTATCCTCGTAGGACGATGGCTTCTGTACCCCATTGCGAGGAGATGGTTCTGGATGGTGTGGCTGCTTACACGTTTTTGTGAACCAGCGTTAAATTGCCGAGTGATTTCTTGCACTGTGACCCGTCTATCCGCTGTTACAATGCTAGCTAGCCAACGATGACCCCGCTCATCCGCACGCTGTTGTCAACGGCAGTTGGCCCTTGTAGGGATAGTTTTGCCGGATTCGATGTACTTACGGTGCACCCGTGACACAGTGGCTCGTGAAAATCTCAGTTCCTGCACGACTTCCGAGATGGAGTGACCCATTCGTCGGGCCCCGACAATTTGCCCACGATCAAATGCGCTTAGACCCATACTGCGTCCGACTCTTACTGATTCCCGTCGCATCAGTCCTTAAATTGTCGGATCGCTGCATACGTCATGTCGTTTCCGTTTACAGGGCCTCCCACAGCGCCACATTTGCATAACGCCAGCTGTCTCTAATTCAATCGCTGATCAGTGTATACTGCGTATTTGAGGGGTTTTTCTTAGTATGGAAAGCAAAATATGTTGCGGATCAAAGAGTTGAGGAAAACAATGTAAACTATTTTAGCTTTGTATCTGTCAGAACTGCCAAAATATCATAATTATGATAGTGATGATTGTGATAATTTTTGTCATCATCTTAATCATTCACAAAAGCCCAATGTATCCATCCTTTGTCAGATGTTTTTCTGAGCTGTTCATATCCCATATTGTAACGAGAATTTTCCTATTTATAACTGCTTGTTGAATTTATGCATACTTCCCATTCCGACCCGTTTACATTTTTGCTTCAAATTTTCAGTTCTGTTTTGCAGTATTTATATAGGTAAATTAAAACCTTTGGCAATAAATTTAAAACCCTTTTAATCCCCATCCAGCTAAGCTACAGCTATAAAATCGACATAAGTAGTGTCTTATATCTTAAGGTTTCTATGGGTACCGTGCGGGTAGGTTCATTCGCTGGCCAGCAGGTGGAAGCACATTACTTGAGCAAACAAAATAGTTGATTTCAATAGGGCAGAGAGAGCCCAGTGCGTACTGTGGTTTGACATGATTGTGTATCTGGACATGTCAGAAAACTTCCTCATTTCACAAGTGGACATTGTCGTGGAGTTTGATATGCTGCTCGAACAAGATGGCGCAGTCACATTTCTTGTAGAATCTCGACAACCTCTTCGACCTCCATTACTCTGGAATATGGATCGGCAACCGGGAGCCCCTTTCCATGAATTCCAACCCAACTTAAAATTTCTGGATTTCGCTTTACGGCGTTATGTTAAGGATATTGTTGAAGTGCCGCCGATGCACAACAGCGTTGTGGGGTTGAGAACCCATATTTCAGAAGCCATGTTGTAAGTGAACGAGGCAGTGCAGAACAGAATCTGGAAAGGACTGGATTATCATTGCCAGAATATATTCCTTCTTACCAAGGCGTGTGCTGAACACATTAAAAAAAAATTAAGTATGTGCTTTAGTATATTACACGTCTTTCAATTTAAAACGCGAAGTCTAACATGAACGCTAAATGTTTGAAGCTGTTACCGAAATTTTTCAAGTATACGGTGTTTATTGTTTTTTTCTACTGTTCACTACGTTAAACTTCTAATTTGTAAAATGTTGTGTTTTTATTTGATGCGATGTTCCGTTTTTGTTTTAATCTGTGTTCTGCATTTTTATTTCTGGCTATGTGCATTTTTGAGAATAATTTATTTTCAGTTATACCCAATGTTTACACTTTAAACGACCTGCTAGTTTTACCTCTAGCTGTGTATTCTGTATTTGCGTATCTACTTATATTGCATACTTACGGCAGTTTTCTATTTCCAGGTATGCTCTCAACTTATGAAGTGTTCTGTTGGGTATGCTAAATTTTTTTACCGGAAATCTGTTCCTTTATCTCGATTTTCATGTGCGTTTTGTATTTATCGTATCTTTATTCTTCCAGATCTGTTTCATACCCCGAATAATCACTGAATTATGACCACCCCTATTAAGAGTGGATGCGCTCCGTTGACCTCGTAATTTCCTAGAGGGCGCAATTAGTTGACCGACATAGATTATATAGTGTGAGGGTGGAGCAGTCGGTAGTGAAATTCGGAGCGTGGCGGGTAAACGGAAGGAATTATCGGACTTTGAGAAAGGCCAGATTGTGAGAGCTCGGAGAGCTGGTGTTTCGATTTCACAGACGGCTTCACTGGAGGGTTGTTCACAAGCTGCCAAAGTTAAAATGCATCATGGCGTGAAAATGGTCGAACAACGACCCGGAGGCAAAACTGCCCAGGACAGTGAAAAGTTGACGTGATAGGTGAGCTCCGGGTTCGACCTTTGTAAAAGCCAACAGACGAAGCACTGTTCAACAGTTGACTGTCAAATACAACACAGGTCAATTCTTAAGAGTATCTGTCATGACCAAGAGTCGCACGTTTGACGTATATAACAACAGACGACCCAGACGACATCCTGTCCTAACCACGGTTCATTGGCGCAAAGATCATGCAAGTTGGACATCGATGAAAAGATCATGCAAGTTGGACATCGTTGAAACGATCATGCAAGTTGGACATCGATGAAAAGATCATGCAAGTTGGACATCGATGAAAAGATCATGCAAGTTGGACATCGATGAAAAGATCATGCAAGTTGGACATCGGATGACTGGAAAAAAGTGCTGGGCTGCCAAGTTTCGTTTTTTACTTCCACTCCGTGGATGGTCGTGTACGTATTTGGCGCAAACAACATGAGGCACTCTATCCATCCTTCATGATCTCCAGAGAGCAAACCGGTTGAGGCGGTTGTATGGCGTTGGGCATGTTCATCTAGAAGAAACTCGGACACCTGGTGCGTCTGGAACAACATATGACTAGTGCCGACTATTGTGAATTGCTTGCTGACTCTGTACACGCAGCCATGTTGCACTTTTTCCCGAATGGCGACGGTGTCTTCCAAAATGACAACGCGCCGAGCCACAGGTCCCGTTTTGTGCAGGAATAGTTTAAGGAAGACATTTCAGACTTCCAGCATATCGATTAGCCTCCGAACTGTCCCTAGTACCAATCCCATAGAGCATTTGTGAGATTTAATACAGACACTTAACGTGGACCAGGAACATCAAGCAAAGATCTTCGCTCTTTTCACGTTTTATAAGTAAGTCTCGGAAAAATTCTCATTGGCCGCCACGGGGCCAATGAGAATTTTAATCGTAACTGGAAGACCCTGGGTTCGACTCCCGGTGGCTGCCAATGAGAATTTTTCCGTGACTCACTTATAAAACGTGGAAAGAGCGAAGATCTTTGTTTGATGTTCCTGGTCCACGTTAAATGTCTGTATTAATAATTCATTCACCTTCTAATTATTTCTTCAGTTGCTGCTTACCATCTTTGGTGAATCCCCAGCATTGTGCGGGGCTCCAAGAAGCAACCTGCCAAATTGGCTTGGTAGTTAGCGTGTGTGAGTCTGGAGGAATTCGAGGCCGCTGTGGTGTAGCGGAAGCATATCTGGCGCGTAACTGGAAGACCCTGGGTTCGAATCCCGGTGGCGGCCAATGAGAATTTTTCCGTGACTCACTTATAAAACGTGGAAAGAGCGAAGATCTTTGTTTGATGCATTTGTGAGACACTAGGGAACGATGTATCAGGCGTCTGAATGCACCAATCACCTCCATACCTACATTGAAAGTCGCACTAAACACAGCTTTGTTGGCAATACCTCCCACCTTCTTCCAGTATCGTATTGAGACGATGTCAAATCGTATAGCTGGTGTACTTAAGAGGAAAAGATCTACGAAATATTAAGTAGGTGGTCATAATTCAGCAATCACGCAGTATATGTCTTTATGGTGTATTTTCACATAAATTGCGATCGCATTAACAGTAATTTCACCGTATTTTAAGAGGAACAAAAATATTCCATAGAATCTAAATATTTTGAAATGTTATAATGTGTTTTGATTGTTTTTAAGATGTTTTAGACTCGTGTGTTAAAATAATGTTAAATGTTAAACACAACACTTATTTTATCACTAACGGTCTCAGAGTTCGACATTGCGAGAAAGATAGGAAATATAATTTAAGGCGATTTCTTTTGCGACCGTAAATTAGTCGTTGAAATAAAATTAGCTCATAATTGCAATTCTTGTTTGAACACTTCACAGAGGTTCATTGTTATCACGATAGCACCGTCGGTCGAAGATAAGACTGTTTCCGCATATAGGTCATCAAGATGGCGTGCTTCCAAAGGCAATAATTAACTCGCCGCACCGTCACCACAGACACATTACTCTCTACGAGGCTTTTTTATTTACATTTGAATCACCCTAACTTGTTGCCGGAAAGTGTAAAGAAATTCAGGAAAGTGATTTGCCGTTCAGAAGAAAAATCTAACGTAGATGTAACATCATTTACGTAAAAATAGAAACTCAAAAAGGAAGATTAAATTGCACATGAATGCGTGACAATTGACTTAAATCAGAGATGTACCTGACTTTGGAGAAAAGTTAAGGTTGGCAAAATATATGTGGTATAACTTTCGATTGCACGCAAAGTAAGGATATTTCTATTAAACTGCAAAACATGTACGTGCGTATCCAACACACATCATAAAAGTATTCAACTGTTACTTACACCTTATTTATCACATTGTAGTGTGCGCGTGTGTGTGTGTGTGTCGATCATTTATTTGATTAGTAGAATGGTGACGACCATTCGAGCAGAATTCAACCGCTCAACATCAGTCGAGATCCGTTAGATTACGGCTTAGTGGGGGAATCTGGAAGTAACCAACACTTATAGTTACCTTGGGCAACATACACATGTGTGTATATCAAGCGAGGGTCATATTGATGGAGAAATTAATCAGCGTTTAAAACTAGGTTGGAGAGCTTTTGGAAGAAACAAAGCAGTTTTCAAGATCAATGGAGAAAAGCATGCTTGGTGTAGCCAGGAAAGACAAGAAGAGGAACTCATGTATCAGGAAAATGACAATAGTGGAAGACATCATGATCAAATCAGAAATTTTCTGAAATAGCAATGAGCTGGACACATTGCCAGAAGAACGGACAACAAATGGTCAATTGATATATTACACTGGATACCGAGGGGCAGAGAAAGACCCACGAGAAGGTATGTATATACACTATATTGACAAAAGTCACCGGACATCTAGAAGAGAAACACAACATGGCATTTATTGACATACATTAGTACGGTGTCGGTCCACCTTTGGCCTTAATGCATGCACTGACATTTCGAGACAGGCTTTCGACAAGGTTTTGGAACACAGCGATTGGTATGCGCTTCCATTCAGTACATAATGCTGACACTAATTGTTGCTTAGTAGTAGGCCTTGGTCGCAAACTTCTTATGCGGCGCTCTAATTCATCCCATAGGTGCTCTATGGGATTAAGATCAGGGCTCTGTGCTGGCCAGTCCACACACGATACGGAATTATCGTCACCCCTCGCCGTAACAGTCCTTGCTTTATGGATCGGTGCATTATCCTTCTGGAAACAACAAGGTTCGGTTCCATGGTATTGCCACAGAGTTGGTAGGGTAGATTTGTCCAGCATATTAAGATAGACGTGCTGGTTAACAGCTTTGTCCACGATAACCAATGGGCCGGGAGCATACCACGAAAAACACCCCCACACAAGTACACTACCAGCTCCAAACTTGACCGTAGGAACAGTACACTGTGGTAAATATTGTTCCCCCTGCTGCCGCCATACCAAACACGGCCATCAGACTGATGGATCGTGTATCTGGATTCATCAGTCCATAGGACCCGTTTCCATTGATGTACGGTTCACGATAAATGTTCTTTACAACATGGTGAACGACAAGTAACATTCCGAGTGGAGATGAAAGACTTATGAGCAGCCGCACGACTACAGTAACCCATGGAATGAAGTTCTCTGCGAATGGTACGTGTACATACCGAGGTTCCAGCATTTTTACTCACCTGTACACTGAGGTCTTGTGCAGTACTCCGTCGATTAGCTGTAACGACTCTCCTGAGGCTTCGACGTCCTCTATTACTGATTTTCTTTGGTCTGCCGGTACGTTTTGCTGCTCAAGGCACGCCATGTTTCTTCCACTTATTTAGTACATCCAAAACAGTTGACTTGGGTATGTTTAAACGCCTCTCGGTTTCTCTTATGGACAACCCACTAATATAACACCCAACAATATTTCCTTTCTTAAAGTCAGTTCTCTTCCGCCGCGACATTTTCACTCAACCTCACAGTGCGATATGATCGCGGTCAGCTGCAGGCTTGTTTTTATACCGTTTGCAGCTGTACCGCACATCTTAAGAACGCAGCGGATCCGTTCATTTTCTTTTTAAGGAATGTCCGGTGACTTTTTTTCAATATACTGTATATATATATATACACACACTGAGTGGCCAAATTAAGGTGACCACCAGACCATTTTATGCGAAGTAGCTATCCGCAGATACTGCTGACGCAAGATGGCTGAATAGGCATAAAAAGGGAACGCTGAAGGCATGCTGAGACTAATGAAGTGCGCTGCGCAAGAAATAATGAGTAAAATACGCGCTCTGACGGACTTTGAACGTGGAATGGTAGTGGATGCTCGAAGCATTGGTGAGAGCATTAGCAAAACGGACTTTGAAAGTGGAATGATCGTGGGCCCCCGAAACATTGGTGCGAGCATTAATAAAACGGAGTTTGAAAGTGGAAGGATCGTGGGTGCTCGAAGCATTGGTGCGAGCATTAGCAAAACGGACTTTGAACGTGGAATGATCGTAGGTGCCCGAAGCATTTGTGCAAGCATTAGCAAAACGGACTTTGAACGTGGAATGATCGTGGGTGCCCGAAGCATTGGTGCGAGCATTAGGAAAACGGACTTTGAACGTGGAATGATCGTGGGTGCTGGAAACATTGGTGCGAGCATTAGTAAAACTGACTACTTTGAGCGTGGAATGATCGTGGGTGCTCGAAGCATTGGTACAAGCATTCGCAAAACGGCTGCACTTGTAAAATAATCGAGGGCAGCAGTTTTTAAAGTTTACAGACAGTTGACCGCCAGTCAAAAAACCGGGTCTGAGCTCAAGGCTTGTGGTCGTCAGCGGCTGCTAGATGCTCGAGCTGAGCGAAGAGAAGGCAGACCTGTTCAGTCCAACAGACGGGCAACACTTCATCAGATTGCAGATAATCTGAATCAGGGACCAAATCCGATAGCCTCTTGACGTGCAGATCACCGTTCATTAATTACATTGTAAGGGCTACAGAATCAGACGGCCTGTGCGTAAGCTATTGCTATCTGCAGCAAACAAGAAGAAACGCTTCCAGTTCGCTCAAGAACACAAAACTTGGGCACTAAATGAGCGGAAAAGAGTAATGTGGATACCAGGATAACATTTTAACTACACCATGCAGATGGAAGTTTAAGGATATGAGGAGAGTAGCACGAAAGCATGGTCTCATCTTGCATCGTCACTACTCTTCAAGCTGGCGGAGGCAACGTTATGGTCTAGGGCATGTGTTTGTGAGAGTGTTTGGGCACTTTCAATCCTATGGAGCAAAGTCTGACCGCCCAAGGTTATTTAAATATCGTTGCCGATCAAGTGTAACCAGTTATATTGAAGGTTTATTCCAGTGGAGATGGATACTTCCAGCAAGACAATGATGATGTCATAGTGCTCACATTGTACGCGCATGGTTTGAGGAGCATGACGAAGACTATTCCCTGATGCACGGGCCTCCTCAATCACCGCATCTCAATGTAGTGTAGCATTTGTGGGATGAAGTCGAAAGTGGCATCGGACAGCTGGATCCGCTAGCATTAAATCTTCAAGAGCTGGTGGGTGCAGTTTAGCGTATTTAGGCTAATATACCCCAACACTACTGTATTAAAAGCAACTTATCGACTTTTAATGGAGTCCATACAAAGACAAATTCGGGTCTGGTACGATTCGTCCAACGACGAATGGTCCAATGCCGATTCGTCCAATGGACAATTGGTCCAAAGGTACGATTCGTCTAATGGTACGATTGGTCCAATGCCGATTCGTTCAAAGGGATGATTGGTCCAATGCCGATTCGTCCAATGGACGATTGGTCCAATTCCTGTCCGAAGTGCTACTCGTGTTATAAAAATCTCAGCTGCTCTGATTATATCTCCGTTGTTATACGAAAGTACCGGTAGTACAAAGAATGTAAAATAATGTAACATTTCATGCGTAATATTGTGGTTGCAGATTTTTTTTTCTTTCGGAATCGCGTTTTTTTGTTATACTGCCCTTGCTGCCGTATGAAGTTACTGAAGTACGAGTCGTTCAATCAACTTCAATGTTTCTCTTTTGCATGAAATAATATAAAATACTAGTTTTCCGTTTCTGTTTGTAGCATGCAGTGGGGTTCCCCCAACTGGCCATGGAAACGTTTTGGTCGGGTTCAACAGTTTTTATTCTAGCGATGTCATATTCATAACGTTTACATATCAAATCAAGTTAATAATATTGCGCTTTTACTTAAGCATGAAATATTAATTCATAGGCTATAAGCCTTTTTAGCACTTTTTATTCTACTGATGTCATTTTCATAGCGTTTACATATTAAATCAAGTTAATAATATTGCGCTTTTACTTAAACACGAAATATTAATTCATAGGCCCTAGGCCTAGGCCTTTTAAACAGTTTTTATTCTACCGATGACAGATTAGCAATGTTTACATATTAAATCAAGTTAATAATATTGCGCTTTTACTTAAGCACGAAATATTAATTCATAAGCCCTAGGCATAGGCCTTTTTAACATTTTTTATTCTGCCGATGTCATATTCATAACGTTTGCCTATCAAAGCAAGTTAATATTGCGTTTTTGCTTAAGCACGAAATATTAATTCATAAGCCCTAGGCATAGGCCTTTTTAACATTTTTTATTCTGCCGATGTCATATTCATAACGTTTACCTATCAAAGCAAGTTAATATTGCGTTTTTGCTTAAGCACGAAATATTAATTCATAGACCTTAGGCCTATGCCTTTTTGACAGTTCTTATCCTACCGATGTCAGATTCATAACGTTTACCTATCAAGAAAACTTACTAATGTTATGCTAGTATTTTTAACATTACTTAATATGTAAACTTTACAATATGACATCGGTAAAATAAAAAGTTTTAAAAGGCCGGCGGCCTAGGTGCCTTGTAAAGACCTGATAAATGATACGATGAGTGCTTTATATTAGATTTTATAACTTATTTACAAATACGAAATATCTAGGTTGTAACTTAAAATCTTCTGAAAAGGCCCGCGGCCTAGGTGCCTTGTAAAGACCTGAGAAATGATACGATGAGTGCCTTTTATAAGGTTATGTAACATAATTACAAATACCAAATATCGAGGTTGTAACTTAAAATCTTCTGAAAAGGCCCGCAGCCTAGGTGCCTTGTTAAGACCTGAGAAATGATACGATGAGTGCCTTTTATAAGGTTTTATAGAAGGTTTACAAATACCAAATATCTAGGTTGTAACTTAAAATATTCTAAAAAGGCCCACGTCTAGGTGCTTTGCAAACAGCTGAGAAATGCTCCATTGAGTGCTTTTCACCAGGTTTATGTAAAATGTTTGCAATTACCAAATATACGGAATTGATCTTTCAAAAGGATATAATGAGCAGAATAATTTAAATCATTATTCTTTTCTGGAAAATAAAACAATTTACCGTTGGTAAGATGATACCATTGGACGAATCGGCATTGGACCAATCGTACCATTGGACGAATTGGCATTGAACGAATCGGCATTGGACCAATTGTCCCTTTGGACGAATCGGCATTGGACCAATCGTCGTTGGATGAATCGTCCGGGACCGGACGAATTTACGCAGTATTAAAGGCAAAAGTGGCCCAACGACATACTAAACAGGCCGTCAAAATAATTTGGCCACTCAGTGTATGTATGTATGTATATACGATTTCAGCATATTTGTATATATATATATATATATATACACTGCCGGACAATTGCTAAGGACGGATGACAATAGCAACGATAGCAACCATAAAATGGAAGGCAGGAAAATGTGGAAATTAGCATAAGTGCGGGATACAGTAAGACGTGTTGTGCGTATGCAAATTTTGGATTGCCGAACTTGTTAGTGACGTCATAGCGCTGATAAGAGATATAAAGGATTTGACGCGTATTGACCGTTGTTGTTCAAACGCAAAGTTGAAAGGGAAAGAATCAATTGTCGAACTTGCAATTTTCAGTATGTCTTCCCGACATCACTTAGATTATTTTACGCGTGGCCGTATTATTAGCAAGATTGAAGAAGTGCGAAAAATAACAGATGTTGCCAGGGAGTTCGACGTCCGCCACAGTGTTGTTTCAAGGCTTTGGAAATCATTTCAAACAAATGGAGAGTGTAGCAAACGTCACGGGGGTAATCGTGTTCGCAGTACGACACCTGCCGAAGATCGGTACACAGTGCTATCAACAAAAAGACACCGGCGCAGCACAGCTAGTGAGGTAGAAAATGAGTTTATGGCTGCTACTGGCAAGCGGATCTCCCGAAAAACTGTCGCCAGACGTTTGCATGAAGGAGGACTATACGCTCGCCGTCCTGTTGTGTGCATCCCATTGTCCAGACGTCACCGTACCGCCCGTTTGCAATGGTGCCATCAACATCGCAATTGGACTGATAACGACTGGTCTGCTGTCCTCTTCTCAGATGAGAGTAGATGCAGTATATCGTCTGATTGTCGACGACAACTGATCTGGCGTGATAGTGGTACTGCATATTGTCCAGCAAACGTACAGGAAAGGGACCGATATCCGACATGTAGTCTCATGGTATGGGCTGGCATCATGATCAATGGCCGTACGTCCCTCTATGTGCTTCCAACTGGGACTATGACTGGCCAACGATACATTAATGATGTTCTGCTACCTCATGTTCGCATGTTCCGTGGTGCTGTCGGTGATAGATTCATTTTCATGGACGACAACGCAACATGTCATCGAACGGTCGCTGTCCAGGAGTGTCTTGAGAGCGAGGATATTCAACGCCTCGTATGGCCAGCACGTTCTCCAGATCTGAATCCCATTTAAAATGTCTGGGATGCTTTGGGGAGGAGTCTTGCTGGTCGCCAATGCCCTCCAATAAACAAGGACACCCTCATCCGTGCACTGACAGAGGAATGGGATAAATTACCCCAACAGCTGCTTGATAATGTTGTGCAAAGCATGACACGACGTGTGGAATCTTGCATCGCCCTCCATGGTGGCCATATCCCGTATTGACATCTTACGCCGGAACGCCTGCGGACGGTAATTGCATTTTTTTCACGTTTACGTATTCTGCACAAAATGGCCTGTTTGTCCCTTGAACACGTTCCAAAGCCTTCTGGATTTCAGAGCACAATAAATTGTCTTTCTTGTAATGTCCTGGCATTCTGACATTATTTTATTTCACTTGGCATCCAACCACACTTACTTTTTATTCGCTATATAGCCGTTTACGATCCGTCCTTAGCAATTGTCCAGCAGTGTATATATGTTGGAACACCCATAATAAATATAAAAGACACGATGTTCAATGAAAGTTTTCTCCACAACGAATGTGAAAGACTAACTGTTTGATACATTTGATGTATTAAGGTATAGTTCTTTTGGGCATATTGTTTTCCTCGGCAAACATTCCCCGTCTGCGCCGTGCTGAGGAAAATCATGGCATTCTGTCAAGTTTATGTTTCTGCTGGCAGGCGATAAGAAAACAGATGCCGTATTTTTAGGGTGTGCGGCAGTTCTTTTTCTTTTATAGCTGACCTGTTTTAAAGAAACCTAAAGAAGTACTCTATAGGAAGTGGAGTTCATAATTTAAAGATTTCTTTCTTTCGTCTTTTTTTCCCTCCTTTTTTCGTAGGCTCTGTCTGCTGAAGACGGAATTGACCGTGGAATTTTATGGAGCGATATTTTTCCGGTTTAAGTGGTGTGACTGAAGAAAAAAAAGACAGTTTTCCACCAATTTATTAACGCTTTCTTGCACCTTTTTTTCTTTTGGAACGTAGCGTTTAAGACAAAAAAAAATCAAATATTGTTCTGTTTGCTTAGGAAGTTCAATGCCGCGGAAAAATTTTACCAGAATTTTTATTCATTTTTTATGCAAAACCTACAAAAGATTAAATAAACTAAAACTTTGCTAAAAGCAACCTCTTAGAAAGTACAGTTGTGATCCCGAGCCAGAATATTAAAAAAAGCATGGTAATTAGGAATTTTATAAGTATTTTCATAATCTTCCATAGGCATCTTTAGCTTTATCAAGAGTTAGTTATCCCTAATTTAGAAATGCTATCTGTGGGAGAGAAAAGTTCGGGAATCATGAAAACGATGATCTATGCTATTTTGGAACTAAACCATACATCCTATAAAACCTTCATAGAAATGGTTTTACGAAAGATGAAATGTTTATATGTGTTTTCCTAGTACGATGCTTTCGCTACTGTTATTAAAATTTCCATGCTCGCAGAAATACTAAAGCTGCAATAAAATGTTACTATAATTGTTATTACTACGTTCATTCTTCATAATCTCATTTTCGTGCACATTATTATCAGAGTTATACATTTTAATTTGACTTTAATTTTAGTTTCCTTTTTCAGTGTAAATTTTGAGTTCGTTCTCTTTTAGCGTTATATTTTCTCACTCACTCACTGAATGTTATCTGGCAACAGTCTTGAGGTTTAGGGCGAATGACGTATGCATGGCTGACAAGCAAGATAGCTTCATATAGATAATAAGGTACCATCTGTTTATGGTGAGTTAGCGGTAGTCGTGGAAGGTTCTCTTAATCAATAAGCGATATTTTCATGCAGATAGTGTCTGTCGATCTATGTATTGTATTCTTGGAAGCTGTCTTAAGCTGAAGCTGTCTGTTCTTGATGTTTGCGTGTTCGACTGATGTTATAATCAATTATTAGAGCTGTTAAGAATTAGTTTTTCATGAGTATTAGATATCGAGCGAAGTACCAATGAGGTACTGGCGGAATAAAAAAAGAACTGTAACTTTTCTTGAAATACTTAAGTGACTCCTGCTTCACTTAAAGAATGTGAATAAGAACAGACTTTATTTAATGTTCTCAAAGCTGCACATATATACGTTTTAAATAGTGAAGAACACTTTAAAGTTAAATAAAAGTTTTTGACGTGGTTGTGAAGATTAACAGTTCCGCAATGTAGCTAGCAGTGAGAGACCTGAACACGCAGTTGCCATAAAATTGCAATGGTGCGACCTTTCGAAAAAAAAAAGGTTTCACAGGAAGAATGCTTGATGACAATTTCCCAAAATTTCAGAACTTTGGATGTCAAACAGAAATAACGATACCGTATTCTTTAAAAAAAAATAAAAAAAAATCAGGAGTTTCTGTTATTTATGCCCTTCTGAAAACGTGAATATTAATTTTGTATAGCGCCAATTTATTTGATTATAATAAACTGCGGATTCGGTGTGCTTACTTTTGGTTCTTTAATCTCGTACTTAAACTACTTATCTCAGTCCATGTGATGTTCCCGCTACTTTTTTTTGTCGTACTAATAATAAAATTAGGCGCATTTCACCCATTCATACTTTACACAGAAGCTCAACTCTTCTGCGATGAAAACCAACCAGACGTTGGAAAGTTTTGAAATGGGGTACGGAAATTAGGGGAAAAAATAATCTATTCCAAATATCGGAACTATATAATACGTAAATAGCGTTGAATTAAATAGAGTATTGAGAAATTGTGACAGGCGATGAAACGTGGGTTGGTCATTTCACGCCAGACAACCAATGCCAGTCACTTAACTGGCACCATTACCGGTTCCCGACGAAATCGCGCAAGTGTAAGCAAAACTCTTTCAGTAAAGAAGGTTTTGGCTACAGTGTTTTGGGACCGCAGAGGTATCTTGCTGGCTGAGTTCATACCCCGAGGCACAACCATCAACGCCGACGCCTATTGTGTAAAGATCGGCGCTGCATGCTAACTAAAGGTGTGGTGTTTCTCCACGACAATGCGAGACCTCAAGTGCCACGTCAGACCCAAGGGTTTTAAATGGGAGGTTCTTGTTCATTCTCCCTACAGTCCGGACTTAGCCCCCAGTGATTAACATTTGTTTCGTCAAATTGAAGGACTTTTTGGGACGATAGCTCTTTGTTAGTGACAATGATTTAAAAGACGGAGTTCAGTAGTGGTTGCAGGGACTGGCGGCAGAGGTATATGATGAAGGTATTCAGACAGGTCATACGATTTGACAAGGGACTAAACACCGCGGTGATTATATACACTATATTGACAAAAGTTACCGGACTCCTTGGAGAGAGACACAATATAGCATTTATTGACATACATATTAGTACGGTGTCGGTCCCCCTTTGGCCTTAATGCATGCACTGACCCTTCGAAGCTCGAAGCGGTTGGGTTTTGAGCTCCGTGATTTTCGTTGCTATAAGGTGTTTATTGAGTACTTTAGTTTCTGTGGTTGCGTGTATCTTCAAGTTGAAGTTCTACACTTTACGTTCGTGTATCTCCCAGGTTGGTGAGTGCCATATTTTCTCATTATTCACTGTTTTATTTTTCAACCAAGATGGTCTTTTTTCGTTAAAGTCTCGCCATTGCTTCGATGGCGGAGGCAGACAAGGGTGACGCCCACATCCTTATCTTGGCAGATCAGCCAGCTTCCTCTTCTTCTTCTACCGCGGTAGCTCCTGCTCAGCTTAATGAGGTGGCTCCCGAGCGTCATTGCGACGGCATGGACACCTCTTCTTCTCCAGCTATAACTCCCACCAAGTGCGGTGGTGCCAAGTCTCCTATCTACATCTCAGCAGATGATGACGTATCCGTTATCAGCAATACGGAGCTCACAGCTTCTACTTCTCATCAACTTTCTGATCCACCCTCACTGCTAGGGGCCGCTTCATCGAATTCTCAACCCATGTCTGCCCAAGCGTCCTATGCTTCTGCAACTTCTGGGGTCCTCACACCCCCAGTTTCATCTGCTATGCCTTTTCCTGAATCCTATGTCACTGTCGTCGGTTCTACTGCTACAATTGACATACCAGATGATTCCCGAGCTAGTCAACTTTTTTCCTCCACTATGGAACGGGGCGTCTATTTTGATGCGCTTCCCGACACTAAGCTGTGGCAATATAGCCGAGCCCTCAAAACTATCTTACCAAAGGATGCAATAGACTTTGTAGCTCGAAAACACAGATCTGTCTTGGTCTATTTTAAGGATAAAGCGCATGCTGACCAGGTCCTTACGGAAGGTCTAACCATCAATGACGTGCATCGGTTAGCACAACCGGTTGCGCACCGCCCGGTGCAGGTGACCTTCTACCCCGTACCACCAGAAGTATCCGACGCTGCACTCTGCACCTTGCTCAGTAGGTACGGCAGAGTTGTTGGCTCCATAACAACTCTCTCTGCGGCTCCCAGAGACCCTGAAGACAAATCGATTCTGGGTTTCCGCCGCACTGCTCGAGTCCTCTTTTCATCAGTTGCTCAGCTGAAAGCGGTTCCGAATGATTTGCACATCCGCTGTGGACAGCAACGCCGAAGAGTTGAGATAATCACTTCACAGTATTGCACTATCTGTCAGAGCGAAAGTCACATAAGGGCTCAGTGCCCACGTGCCTCCCTGCAAACAGCTCCACACACTACATCTTCTTCTACTTTGTCCACCAACGCTTCACAGACTTCTTCCTATTCGAGGAAAGTCGCGAAATCAAAATCTTCCAAAAGTCAGCTTACTGCCATTGGTCAACAAACGACTTTGATGCCTCCACCTCCTGCTGATCCTAAGAATTTCCACAGGCTTCCAAAATCAACTCCCCTAGTACTTTTACAACCACTGCTGATGTACATGTTGACCACTCCTCAGCTTTTACCGTTGGCTCCATGACACGAGTCACAGGTAACGCTTCGGGTTCAGACTCTCCAGACGATCATGAAGCTTTTGTGGTTGCTGGAAAACGCAGTGGTGCTACTCACCCCAAGACGAAGAAGTCAAAGACTCTGGCGTCCCGAAGATCATCTCGCTCTTCTACCCGCTCATCCACTCGCTCCGTCAGCTCTCGACGACCGTTCTCCAGGTCGCCTCTACACAATTCCTCTGAGACAGCATGTGAGGGTGCCTTTCCCTCACTAGATGAATTCACAACTTTTCTTGCTGAAAATGCTTTCCCTGCTGAGCCTATGCCATACGAGGACGTGCTTGATTGCCTTTTAGGGTCCTCTAGCCCTTCCTCAGCACGCACTTCCATTCAGCAGTATGAAGCTGCTCTTCCACAAGTGCTGGTTCAATTACACTCACTTGAAAACACTCTTCGGCGCACTGCGGACGAGGTCCCGTGGAGTGCTTGTTTTCTCCGTCGACTCCACTCCATCACTACAGCCAGTCAATTCCTAGTACGAGAGGATCTTGCTCCCCTGAATGCTGATATATTACTTCTGCAGGAAACAAACTGTACTTCCACCACCTCTGACAAACCAATATATATAAATTGTAACTTCTCATTGTACAGAATCATGTATATAGGTCGTTTCACGAACCACAGACATCTGTAAACTTTGTCGTTTTTACAGTATATTCTTATCTTCAATTCCTGTTTCAAATGTGTAATTTTACTTTTCAACTGTGTAAATTTGTGTTCTCCAATACTCACTGTGATGAGTTGTGTCTTCTCTCTGTATTTTCAGAGATTATTTTTTCTTTTGTATTCTCAGGAAAATTATTGTATATAACTATTTTTCATATCACCGTTGTATGTAACATGTAGTACCGCGAGCCACATTTATCTGTAAAATTTTCATCATCTGTCTTTCGAACTTTTGATTTCATGTTTGTCTCATTGATCACCTGCAACCTCCTGGTTTTCCAGGTCACCCACAATGTATCACCTTTCGGTCAGAACTTCTTTTTTCATCAATATTGTGTAAAATTTGTACTCCATAGTGCTCATCATTCTGGATTGATTTTACTCTCTGTATTTCCAGAGATTCATGTTGCCTCGCCAGATTTCTACTGCACTTAACTGTTGTCATGCAAACGTTGCACCGAATCCTGTAGTTAACGTAGCGCAAGCTGCACATTCTGTTAATTTCTCATCACCTGTCTTTTGAATCTATGTCTGCAAGCTCGAATTCTGTATTATTCCTTGCTTCAATACTGTGCAAAATTAATATTGTATAACGCTCTTCAAGCTGAATTGGTCCTATTCTTTGCTTTGTCAGTGACTTTTGTTGCGTCACCAGACACTCGAGTGTAATTAACTGTTTTGTTACTATCATCAATGTACAAAACCGTGTAAATAAGCAGTAGCGTAAGCTACAAGCATCTGTAAATATTTTTTTTGTCATACATCATTTGAGATGATTTATTAAAGCACATCTCCTGTATCTTTCTTTTAATAAATATTGTGTGAAAACTGACCCTTCGAGACATGCTTTCGACAAGCTTTTTGGAACACAGAGATAGGTATGCGTTTCCATTCAGTACATAATGCTGCCGCTAATTGTTGCTTAGTAGTAGGCCTTGGTTTCAAACTTCTTATGCGGCGCTCTGATTCATCCCATTAGTGCTCTGTGTGATTAAGATCAGGGCTCTGTGCTGGCCAGTCCACACACGATACGGAATTATCGTGAAACCACGCCGTAACAGTCCTTGCTTTATGGGACGTAAGTCGTGTCTGTTTTGAGCCCCGTGTTTCGCCGTCTACTGAGTGTGTTTTGTGTGCTCTGTCGTTTAACATTTGTGCGTGCCTTCAAGACGAAGGTTGTATCTTTCATTTAAGACATCTCCCGAGTCGGTGAGTACTATTTTCAATTAGCTATCAGCACTTTATTTTCTCGACCAGTTGGTCGTTTTTACTAAATTAGGCCTCGCCATCGGCGATGGCGACTGCTGATAAGAGCAGCATTCCCGCTCTCGTCACAGCTTCTCCTACTACGTCGATCCTTATCTCTGACGGAGCAAACCAATCAGCGTCCGTCCTTGATGACAGGGAATATCGTCCTCCTCCTGATGCCTATTGCTCTTCTTCTTCTACGCTTCAACTCTCTGACTCCACCACCCCTCCTGGTGGTGAGGCTATAACGTTCGTTCCTGATGCTGCCGATGACGTAATGGATATCTCTGAGGGCGTTGCTTCTCTGCCCTCGGTAGCCTTGCCCAGCGTTGTGTCAGCTCCTTCATCCAGCGCTGCACCTCTGCCTTCCAATGGAGGATTGCCTTCCCGCTCTTATTCTAGCGTTACATCAGGTGCGTACCTACCGACGCAATCGACTCGCCTTCCCCTTGCAGATGCACATGTCCAGATACATGGTGACTCACTTCAATTGGACGTTCCGAACTTCTCACCCGTTGCGCAGGAACTTCACTCCACCCGCGAGTTGGGAGTGTGCCTAGATGCTCTTCCGAATCCACCTCTGAAAGTCTATTGTGATACGCTCCTTGCTTTTCTTCCAGCCGGAGACATTACTCACCTCATCCGCCGGCCGCGGACGGTGATTGTTTATTTCACATCCAAAGAGCATGCAGACACGCTTTTAAACTTTGGTCTTGACCTGGGAGACCACCGCCTTGAAGCTGAACCGATCGCCAGGCGCCCTGTTCAGGTCTCCTTGCATCCGGTGCCCCCCGAAATCTCGGATGCGATGATATGTACTGCACTTAGTAAGTGTGGTAAGATTGTTGGTCCTCTTATCACACATTCAGCTGCGCCCAAGGATCCTGCAAATAAGAATGTTCGTAGTTTTCGCCGGAGTGTTCGACTCATCTTTCCATCAGAGGAGCATCTCCGTAAGTTCCCACGGATCCTAAACGTCCGATGTGGGCAGCTCTCCTACAGAATTGACATGCTAACATCAGAACACTGTGCTAATTGCAAAGAACTTGGGCATCAGCGTGCTCGATGCCACAACAACGAGTATCCAGCTCCCACGGCTTCTACAGTGCCTACCGCCACTAAGCAGCCTCCTGCTACATCTCGCTCTCGACCTGCACCGTCTTCAAATGTGCCAACTGCCCCAGGGCCGAGTTACACAAAAAGTATATCTACAGTCTCTCGTCCACGAGCGTCTTTTGATGCTGATCTCACCTCCCACCTTCAATTTCCAGTGCTCACCTCACCTATTGCTCCTCATCCCGTGGCAACATCGGGAGACTTCGCCGCTGGTTTACCACCAGTCTTCACTGTTGGTGTCTCGGAGTGTGACGGCGGTGCCTATAACTCCTCTGACTCTGCGTCAGCTTCCCGAGCATCGTCGCTCCCTGGAAAACGAATTTCTGGCACTCGTACAGGTACCCGACGTAAGAGGAAGAAGAAGAAGAAATCTTCCTCTGCGGATGGGCAACCGTTCCGTACTACCAAATCTTCAGGAGATATTTCTCCCACTCCTGCGCCAACAGAAATTGAAAGGGACACTGATGATGATGGGTCTCCGCCTTCGTTTGAGGTCTTTTCAAGTGTACTCTCCAAATGTGGTGCTCCTTCAGAACCTCTCAATCTTGGAGATTACTATCAGTTTTGCACCCACACCACGAACCTGGAGTCGACGTATCACTACCTCCGAGAGCGCGAAGACATTCTTCCCGCGCTGCTCCTGCAAGCCGGATGCATTGCTAAGTACCTTCGTGGGTTTGTACATGACCCCCTGCACCACTCATGGACCCTTGGCTGCGTAAACTGATTACAACAACTCCTGAAAGTTGCTCCGCGACTCCTCCAACCAACGACTGACCAGTTCATTCAAGGTCACGACCCTTAATTGCAGAGGGTTCGCTATCCCCCTAGCGAATGCTCTTGTAATGGAAGACCTCTCGCCCCTCGGGGCCGATCTGTTACTACTACAAGAAACAAACTGCCATTCCTCCACTCTGTTTACTCGCTGGCGTGCTAGCGATTATGTGTTCCATCATGCTTTCCGCTACTCATCTCATGGTGGACTTGCTATCGGAATACATCAACATTTCCGATCCACCCTCACTGCACTCTCAGTGCAGAACTTATGTCGAGATTTACTCCAGCAAGTCTCCTTCACAGTTGGCGGAGCTCGATTTCACATCTTTAATGTGTATGTTCCATGCACCTCTATTCATTTATCCATATTGTTCACCAAACTCCGTAAAGCTCTCTCGAAGGTCTCACCTTCGGATCGTGTGCTCTTGGGTGGAGACTTCAATTACACCCTTGACCCGGCTCTGGATCGCTCTCCTTCGTCACGAGAGCGTCGGACGGATCTCGTCGCACTACTCCATGACCTTGTTGCTGATTTCTCCTTCACCGATGCTTATAGGCGCCTTCATCCACAAGAGACCTCACACACGTGGCGCTCGTCTGGGAGTCAGCTTCCATCAACTGCACGCTTGGATCGGGTTTACGTTTCCACACCACTTCTTGCGTCTATTACCGAGTTGCAACATCAACCTACTGCTTCCTCAGACCACTGCACGGGTACCCTCACAGTGTTTGTTGCGGCGTCACTCCCTCGGACTGTACGTCCGTGGACATTTGACTCCAATCTCCTCACTGATCCTGAATTTTGTGCCTCTGTCCGTTCTTTCCTCGCTGCTCATCGCGCAGGGTTGCATTCCGCACCCTGTACCTTGACGTATTGGCTTCGTGTCAAGCATCAGCTCCACTTGCATATCAAGCAACTTTCCTTCACCATGAAGACTTCTAGTCAGATGCGCCTCGATCACGCCAGGCAGATGCTCGCACTGATTGGGTTATCAGATCCGCTTTTTCCAGCATATCAGGCGGAGCTCCAGGCTTTGCTGAAACCTCTTGCGCAGCAAGCACTTTTACGTCTGCGCATTAAACATCTCAATCCGGAGGAATGCACCTATGATTTTCTAACATCAATGGAATCTGCACGTAAGTCTTCTACCTCGCTTCGTCATCTTCGCCTCCCCTCTGGCGAAATCACATCCGATTCGGCAGCGATTTGCTCTCACGTTCGTCAGTTCTATACCACCAAGTTCAGTGAAACTAATCCCCCTTCTCCCTCTGCTCTCCCCTTCTTCTCAATAACCTGCCTCAAGTTCCGTCTCATCTTGCTCACACCCTGTCTCTTACACCCACATCCACGGAGGTGTCCGACACCTTCTCTTCCCTTAACCCCCATGCCGCTCCGGGTCCGGAATGCCTCTCTTTTCCTTTTTATCGTGCGTTCTTGCCTCTTTTGTTGCCTTTTCTCCTCTCCGCTTTTTCTGCTGCATTTAACTGCTCCCAACCCTCCCCGAGGAGTTTCACAGACGCACATGTGGTCCTATTTCCCAAGAAGGGTGACCCTCTTGACTTGGGAAATTGGCGCCCCATTTCTCTTCTCAATCAAGATTATAAACTCTATACTAAGCTTCTTTCCCGTCGACTAAACTCTATCCTCCTTCACATCCTTGCTGACTCTCAAACCTATAATGTTCCTGGCCGTTCTCTTTCCTCCAATGTTCAACTTCTTCGCGATCTCATTCATCTTGCCAAGACTCATTCTGAACCTCTTGCTCTCCTTTCCGTAGACCTCCGTTCCGCTTTCGATAATATCTCACACGCCTATTTAACACCCTGCTACACTTTGGCTTTCCTCCACAATTTGTCTCCGTTCTTCTCTCCCTCTACCGGGACGCTGTTTTCCATGTCAAGACGGCATCTTTTCGCACAGCACATGTTCCCTTCAAGCGGGGAGTTCATCAGGGCTGCCCGCTTTCTGGTCAACTGTTTGCGATTGCCGTCGAGCCTTTTCTACGCTCTCTGCAAACATGTCTCCTAGCACAACTTCCACCACCAGTTGCCAGCTCACGGCATCACTCAGTCATTTACTCTGCTTATGCAGATGACATCACCGTCTGCATTCGTAGCGACTCACAGTTCCAACTGCTTCGTCGTTTGTTCTCCGCATATGTTTCATGTTCTGCAGCTGAACTGAATACGTCTAAGAGCACTGGATTGGGGTGCGGGTCGTGGTCCAATCGCAAGGATGCTCCATGGGGGGGCCACATGGTCATCCACTACCCAACGCTTCCTGGATGTGCAGTTAGGCGCACCACAAGCTACATCCAGTGCAACTCGCTCGGAACTCCATCCTCGCCTCCTCCGCACAGCTGCATTCTGGTGTGCGCAGTTCTGTACGTCCTACTACCAGCGTGCAAATCTCACCAGGACATACCTTCTGTCCATCTGCAAGCATTCTTGGATTGCATCTACGACCCCGCTTTTCTGTCTCCAGGAGGTTACACGCTGCCTTACTCGAGTAATGTGGGCGGGTCATCACTGGATTAACGTCCACAAGCTCTGTGCTCCTCCCTCCTATGGTGGTGCTGGCCTACCTGATGTCCCGCTGTGCTACAAAGCATGCCGAGTGATCAACTTCATTCACCTTTTCACGGCTCCAGTGGCTTCCGCAGTTCAGGTACGTGACGTTCTTGCCTCCTTGCGTAACCCACATTTTTCCTTTCTTTCTTTAGTTCTCATGGATTGCTGTCCTTTCCCCCCCCCCCTCCAAACTCCCACCTGCATATTCTGAAGCCCTCACTCACCTTCGCTCTCTCCCCCTCATTCGCTCCCCTCCTTCTTCAACTCTAGAGCTTCTTTCTGAACCCCTCTTCTTCAACTCCCTTGTTCATCCCCCCCATCTCCCCTGTTTTTCATTCCCCTCTTGGCTCCGAACAGGTGTAGTAACTGTACAAGACGCCGCCCCGGTGGCGCAGTGGTCTAAGGCGCTGGTCTTTGATCATTCGTCCGTAAGGGGTCCGGGTTCGAATCCCGGTGAGGCATGGATGTTGTGTTTGTCTTAAGGCACTGGCTCTCTCCCTTCCCTGGAGCCAGTGACCCTAAATTAGGGACGGGCGGCTGCTTATAGCCCATTGAGTTGCTCACGGTGGTCGTTAAACCGCCAATCAAAAAAAAAAAAAAAAAAAAAACTGTTCAAGACCTCACTAACTCGGATCTATCGTGGCGCCCTTTCTCTGGCCTCCCCCTGCTATTCTCTCGTCCCCATCCGCCCATTTGGTCTATGACTCTCTGCTAACTGCTCTTCTTTCGCTTTTTCCTGATCTTGTCTCCCCCACCGATCTCGTCTCTGTCTTTTCTGCCCCTCTTCCGCTGCCGTTTTTCCTCCGACTCACAAACTCGGTTCTTCCTCTCTCCTCTCTCTCCTCTAAATCTCTTTATCGTTTTCTAGTGCACCTTGCCACCCCTTCACCGCTTTCTATTCTGGAGGTTTCCCCTGCTTCTCTTCCTCTTGTCTGGGCCGCTGCCCGCTCACCCTTATCTGCCCCTCTTGAAATTAATACCCACTGGCTCTTTTTGCATAATCGCCTCCCTGTTCCGTATTTTCTCTTTCGCATGTCTCTTCTCTCCTCCCCTCTCTGCTCCTTCTGCGCACAGGAGGCAGACGTTTCTCACGTCTACCTTTACTGTCCCATCCTGATGCCTCTCCTCCACCAGGCTTTCCGGATTGCCAGTCGCTCTTGTTCTCAAGATCTTCCGTTCACTGCCTACAGACATCTTGTTCTGCGGGCTCATCCACCTACGCCTCTTCCGTCAGTATGTGCCTATCTTTTCGTGCTGGTTAAACACGTTATTTACGTATACCTTCAACAACTCAGCAGCGTTTCCTCTCCGGTCTCTTTACACCAGGGCAGCGCAGCAATTTTGTGCCATTTTCAAGATCGATTGCTTTCTCAACTCCGCCTGGAGTACCAGTCGGCTTCTTCCAGTAGTCGAGAAGCCACCTTCTATGCTACCTGGGCGCCGGCCGCTCCATGGTTTGCGGTTGATTCTGGACTGCTACACCTATCAGTACCCTAGGACATTCTACACCTCCTTTGCTGAGTTCCGTGGCACCCTGGTGCCCCTCCTCCACTCTACGACTCGTGCAATCCACACTACCGTTGAATTGTGAATGCTAATGCCATCTCAGTGTATTTTCATGCTTACTCGTGTACGTTACTTACTTTCACCCCGCCTGTATTATGTTGCTTTGGTGCCCTCGTTAAATAACTTGCGCAATTGTGCACGCTGTGTTTTTATCTCATGTATGTAATGCTTTACCTTCACGGCGGTGTTTGTGCTGTTCTTTTTCTAATTGTGTACTATTGTTTCGCCTGTGTTATCCTGTAAATCATGCCCAGCCAATGTCATGTGACACGATGTGTTTCTCTCTGTCACTTCTGCAATTTTTATTCAATAAGCTTTGCTTGCAGCATTTGTTATTCATCCCCATTGTCATTGCAGTGTATATACCATCATGTTTTGACAGTTTTGTATTATTTCCCAGTGAGACGCCCAATACTGTACGTCTCCCTCTTATGTTTTCTTATGATAAATTAGAATAATGCGATTTTGAAACCTTGCTTTATGGCTCGGTGCTTTATCCTGCTGGTACCTGCAAGAGTTAGTAGGGTTTAATTGTGTAGAATATCGAGGTAGAAGTGCTGGTGAACAGGTTTGTCCACGATAACCAATAGGACGGGACCATACCACGAACCCCCCCCCCCCCACACACACACACGAGTACACTGCCAGCTCCAAACTTGACCGTCGGAACAGTACACTGTGGTAAATAGCGTTCCCCCTGCTTTTGCCATATCCCATACGGCCATCAGACTGATGGATTGTGTATCTGGATTCATCAGTCCATAGGACCCGTTTCCATTGATCAACGGTCCACGATAAATGTTCTTTACACCATGTTAAATGACGAGTGGCATTCTGAGTGGAGATGAAAGGCTTATGAGCAGACACACGACCACGGTAACCTATGGAATGAAGTTCTCTGAGAATGGTTCGTGTACATACCCAAAGTTCCAGCATTTTTACTCACCTGTACACTGAGGGCCTGTGCAGTGCTCCGTCGATTAGCTGTAACGCTTGAGGCTTCGACGTCCTCTATCACTGATTTTCTTTGGTCTGCCGGTACATTTTTCTGCTTCAGGCACGCCATGTGTCTTCCACTTATTCACTACATCCAAAACAGTTGACTTGGGTATGTTTAAACGCCTCTCGGTTTCTCTTATGTACAACCCACTAATATAACACCCAACAATCTTTCCTTTCTCAAAGTAAGTTCTCTCCCTCCGCGACATTTTCACTCAACCTCACAGTGCGATATGAGCGCGGTCAGCTGCAGGCTTGGTTTTACACCGTTTGCAACTGTACCGCACTGAGAAAAACAATTTGTTAATTCAACAAAACGTTTTTCTCATTGCGCGCATCTTAACAACGCAGCGGATCCGTTCATTTGGTTTTGAAGGGGTTTCCGATTACTTTTGTTAATATAGTGTATGTAGTATTAGTGAAAATACAAAAACTCCGTCAAAGTCGGTTCTTTGGTTCTTACTTCTGGACTCCCCTCGTAGCGTGCGGAAATAGCGTCTTTGAATATATTTACCACAAATATTTTAATATTTATATTTGAACATGTTTAACATTTGAATATTTGGAATATGTTTACCAACGAACATTGTAGTAGAAAATGTGTTTTGAGCAGTCGACAAGTGTACAAATAATTTGAAATAAAAGTTCAGAAACAGATTTAAAGAACTAGTAGTTCCACGTCGCGATGCTGTGTGGGGTTTAATTAGGAAATTTCGGAATATTGGTTCTGTGGCAGATTCATCAAAAAGTGGTCGATCCAGCGTTTGCTGTAAGCGAAAGCTTATCGATATTTCTGAAAAGTTCATGACAAGCCCATAAAAGTGACTAGAAATAATTGGCAGAAGTAACAGAACTCTGGATAGAGTACGAGAATTGAAAACTAGCGGATCATGAAAGGAGGAGTGGTTTCAGAGTTTAGTACAAGAGAAAGGAATCGAAATGCTGGAATAAACATTTTACTCAGACGAGGCGTGATTCCACAAACGAGGGGATGCTGATAAGTTCTCGGCCTCACCAAGAAGGAAATGGGCTAGAGCCATGAAACTTACAGACTATTCCACATATTCAACCCGAAGTTCAACACACAGTGTTTCTGGAATTTCTTTAACCTTTCCAAACAAAATTTTGAAGTCTGATCACTCAAATACTGCTCTGCTGCTGATATCACCTCTGAATCATTCGAAAATGTTTCCCTTTCAAACTTTTTATAAGGTTTGGGAACAGGAAATAGTTCGCTGGAGCAAGGTCTAGTGAGTAGGGTCGATGATCTATGCACTTAAACCCCAGATCCCTCAAAACATCCATTATCTTGCCAGCGGTGTGAGCCGGCGCATTGTCTTGCATAAAGAGAACATCTTTCCGTAGTTTTCCTCGCCTTTTCCCCTTCAACGCCTCCTTTAATCGGCACAGCAAGTTGGAATAGTATTCAACATTTATTGTTTGGCCCTTCGGGAGATAGTGAGTAAAACGCCTTCCGAATCCCAAAAAAACGATTGCCATGACCTTTCCTGCAGACCTTTGAGTCTGTAATTTCTTTGGACGTGGAGAACCCGAGTGCCGCCACTGCAGGGACTGTTGTTTCGTCTCTGGATCGTTGCGATGCAACCACGCTTCATCAACAATGAAAAGTCAATGCACAAATTATCACCAACTCGCTCAAAATGCTGCAAAACCGATTTTGAAGTGTCCACTCGTTTTCGTTTCTCATCGGCGTTGAAACATTTGGGCACCCACTTCGCTGACATTTTCTGCATACCCTAAAGCTCATGAATTATAAACCCAACTCGTTCCGTGGATACTTCCAGTGTCACAGCTATTGTTTTAGCCGAGATTCGCCGATCTGACAAAATCAAGTCATGAACACGATCAACAATTTCGAGTGTTGTCACTATTGAAGGTCTCCCAGATCTTTCTGCATCTTCGGTCTCAAAGTCTCCACGCTGAAAGTTGGCACACCGTTTCTTCACAGTGGAATATGAAGGGCACTTGTCACTTAATGTTTGCGTCATACACACTCATAGATTTCATTTGCAGTTTTGTTCTGCAGGAAGATAAATTTCACGACAGCCCGGAGTTCCACATTCGAAAATTCAGTACTTTACATTGACATGATTCAGTTCAAGACGTCAAACATCTGCAAAAAAAAAAAAAAAAAAAAAAAAGAACAAGAAAAATGAAACCGAATTTTCGGGTGTAATGAGCACGCCTTTTTTATCCGTTCTGATGAGAATTAAATTTATCGAAGCTATTCAAAATTAATGGAACCGGTATGGAAAACAATAGTATCTGACCGAAGAAATAAGTTTTTCAGTCGGGTTGCAGACTTATGAGTTAAAAAATTTGAATTCATATGAGAAACATTTCGCAGTGGAAACGCTCTCCAACAAAGAAAGGATTTCTCAATTCGGACTCTTCGAAGCAGAGATATGGACAAATATAAGAAATGCATCTACGTCTCCTAAGGGGAAAACCATGTATTATTTTAGCAATAAGGTAATCTCAAAAGGTTTTTCGATGTGAGAGGTATCGGTCGAAGAAAAAAATAGTCGAGTTTTCAGCTCAGATTTTGCTGCAAATACACCAGAAGCAGAAATTAACCCTTATGCAACCTGGTGGCCAAACCATTCTTTACCAAATATTAGAAATTATATGAAAAACATTTCCCATCAGGAGCTGTATACGATACAGGAATCATTTTTCAAATCGGAGTTTTAGAAGTAGAAATATCGGGGATAACGCAATTTACCTTTGCGCCCCCTAGCGGAAAGTCTATGATTTACTTGAAAATTTTGAATTTATATGAAAAGCATTTCACATCGGAAACATTATCCAAAAAGAAAGGATTTTTTTTAATCGGGATATTGACAAAAATAAGATATGCATCTACGCCCCCTGGGGAAGAAACCATGCATTATTTTAAGAACAAAATATTCCTAAAAGGTTTGTTGACTTGAGTAGTATCGGTCCACAAAATAATTTTTTTCAAACGAGATTTTAGATGCTCAGATTTTGCTGCAAATACATCAGAAGCGGAAATTAAGGCTTACCCCCCCCTGGTGGCCAAGCCATTTTTTACCAAAAATTAGAAATTAAATGCAAAGTGTTTCCCATCAGGAGCTGTGTCCGATGCAGAAAGAATTTTTCAAATCAGAGTTTTAGAAGCAGATATATCGGGTAAAACGGAATTTACATTTGCGCCGCCTAGCAGAGAGTCTATGAATTACTTGAGAATTTTGAAATTATATGGAAAACATCTGTCCAATAAAGAAGGAATTTTTGAAATCGAACCATTAGAAGCAGAGACATTGACAAAAATAAGATATACATCTAGGCCTCCTGGCGGAAAAAACCATGTACTGTGTTAAGAAGAAAATATTCCGAAAAGGTTTGTCGTCGTGAGTGGTATCGATGGATGAACGAATTTCTTCAGTCGAGATTTTAGAAGCTCAGATTTTATGGCAAATACATCAGAAGCAAAAATTAACACTTACGCCCCCTGCTGGCCAAAGTATTCTTTACCAAAAATTAGATATTATGTGCAAAAGCAGTTTCCATCAGGAGCTGTATCCGCCGAAGAAAAAAATTTCAAATCGGAGTTTTAGAAGAAGAGATATAGAGAAAACGTAATTTATTTTTACGCCCCCTAACGGAAAATTTATGCGTAACTTAAAATAGTAACTGTGCCTATAATAGTCTTCGACATAAATGAAATCGAAATATTTTTTTCAATCGGATGCTTAGAAGCAAATATATGGAATGAAATGTATTTTGAATTCGACATCATCTGCATTTGCGCTCTCTAGCGGCAAAATTATAAATCGTAAAATAAAACGATATAAACGATCATCATTCGCACGTATCAAGCGTCCCAATGCAAAAAGAATTTTTCAAATTGGTCAAATAGTTGCAGAGGTATGGTGTCTACTGACGGACGGACAGACCAACCGATAACATAAGCACGATTTTTTTTTACAAAAGACGTGCTAAAAAGAAGAGATATTAGTCTGAAAATTGGTATTTTACAATACAAAAGAACACTCTTTCAAGCTGTAGTGACAAAATAATGCTACAATTACAGTAAGTGGGTTAGGCCGAGAACTTTTTTTTTTTTTTGATTGGAGGTTTAACGACCACCGTGAGCAATTCAATGGGCTATAAGCCGTCGCCCGTCCCTAATTTAGGGCCACTGACTCCAGGGAAGAGAGGAAGCCAGTGCCGTAAGACAAACACAACATCCATGCCTCACCGGGATTCGAACCCGGACCCCGTACGGACGAATGATCAGAGGCCATCGCTTAGACTACTGCGCCACAGGGACGGCCGAGAACTTTTCAGCATCCTCTCTTATCTGGATACATTAACCTCTAAAACACTCATTTATGAAACTCAGAAAATCCACACACAATTTGCGAAAATCCATTGCACGAGTAGCAGTTTCATGGTGGTGAATTGTGGTTCTCATTTCTGTCTCGTTCACAATTAACGCGCAGAGCGATACCCTTTACGACCACCGGCATAGCGTGGTTGGTCAAGTTGATATGCGCTGTGTGGAAGGCGGTTTTCTGACGGGTGTTCGAATCCCGGTCCTCCTGGCCATCTAACCTGCGGTTTTCCCGGGGATTTCCACAGACTCCCCGTGTTTTCCCTCTGAAGTCGGCCCCGGACGCGCTTTGTCTCCGATCTCCCTTCCTCATGATGCCTGGATTTACCAAATGAGCGTCGTTGTGCTGGTAATTATGCAATACAAGACGAATGCAATCTGATGCCCTATGCCACCAGGCACCTATGAGAATATTACCCATGGTTGTTTTTGTTGATGATGATACTCTTCACAGATTCACCATCCATTCATTTGCAAAATTCGATGGAAATAAAACACCGAATGCTTATTTTCATGAAGACGGTGCCTCCGCGAACAGTGCCCGCTCTTCGATGGCTTTGCTTAAAGATGTCTTTTTGGATCTAATAATTACAAGTGGACTTTTGCCTCTGTGATTTCCTGTCCTTTCACCACTCAACGTTTACTTCTCGGCAGCAGGAAAAGGAGTTGTATACAAGAACCGCCCGAAAACAACTGTACAATTGAAAAGAGCAGTATCCACGTATAGTACACTGCTTCCATTGCACGGAACAATTTAAATGACGCGTTCAAAAACAGCTATAGGAGCTTTGCATTATGCCTTCAAAATGCAGGACATCACTTTCCATACTTGATGCAAATTCAAATGCAAGAAAGAGGCTAATGTAGTCGAAATTTAAAGTTTTACTCTAATGAAAATATGGGCATTTTGCATCCAATATAAGCCAGCATGTTCACCACGGAAAGACGTTGTGAATGTACTTTATTATATCCTGCCTAAAAATGTGTATGGCAACAATGAGACGTAAACAGTAAAAATCCTATCGATTTAAAAGAAAAATAAATATGGTTAAAGGCATTGTTCAAAGAAGTCAGGTAAACACGGAGAATACTGCTCACGTGTTTTGAAGAAACAGTTAAGAAGAAGCATCTCATAATAATGCTACTTCAAAGCAGTACAATTTAGACAGTGCCAACAGCGGAAAATTTGTAGTGAAATAATGATTCTCTGTTTCAAAAAATATTAAACTTCTCGTTACGTTGCAAAGGTTCACAGATGCAAAAAGAATTTTCATTGCAATATAAATTGTCATTGCTGAACTCACAGTAAAATATGTGCTTATATTTAAGCAACCCTGACTGGGAATTTGAAGGCGCACATATTAACGGTTTCTTATATTCTCTCTCTCCTTTTCTCTGTCTCTATCGCACACTGGGAATTTGAAGGCGCACATATTAACGGTTTCTTATATTCTCTCTCGCCCTTTCTCTGTCTCTATCGCACATACAAATTGTAAGACAGCCTCTTCACTATAAGGTTTAAAGTTTAGGTACCCAGAGCTCCCATGAAAAAATTAATAAACCATGTTAAAAATTTCAACGCCGACAATTCTTTAAGGTATTGAGTTATGACCTTTCGATATTCATCCGCTATAAAAAGGATACTTGAGAATCTCAAGGAAAAAGGAACAGAAAAATTATTTGCGCACGCATCGGCAAAGACATTGCATTGGCAGTCTGTTTTGCAATAGGCGCAAAAACTATGTTGCGAATTTTGTAATAAAGTATAAATTACATTAAATATGCGGGGAAGTGGGGGCTATGAAAGATCGGAGAGACATCCGAATTGGTGCCATGTAATGGGAAAAGCCAAGCCCCTCTCTAGTGTAATGGGATGTAGTGAAATCACCATGGAAATTTTTGTTGCACAAATTCTTGAGTTACGGGTGCTTTGTGCAAGTGAATAGACGTGAATATTCCATGGGAACTACAATAATACGTTTATTTACATTAGAGTCAAAATTTGTAGTGCAAATGTCTCAACGGGCAGGAGCTTGGGCAGATCGTAGGATTAACATATTGAAGCATATTCCCCTGCTTCTTCGGATCAGCAATTAACAAGGACCGGGGCTAAAAGGCGTAATTAAATTATGCAAATAATTTGTATAAATAAGGAATGTTTATGATAAAATGTGGGAACAATTAAAGGACCTTTGCAAAGTGCAGGACAAAGGAGAGTTAAGTGTTTTAGGGAAATCGTTCCTTCCCTTCGTGGGGTAGCAGCTCACCCATGATCGGATGCCGATTGCGGAGGGAAAAGGAACACCCAGGATTTCTCACAAAATTGCAGCTTTTCATCTCATAACCTTGTCCCTACACGGAACAAAAGCGAAATATTAGGTACCAAAATTAATTACTGTGGTGAAAAGTGACGTTCAGCGGGCGATTCCGGCATGGACAGACAAAGCCGCTCTGCGCTGTATTCCAAGCAATCTTTTGACGTCTGGCAGAAGTCAGGAGGCTTCAAGGGAGCCGGACTGCGACGCTTGGAGACAAGATAGTCAGTTGTATTCGATTTCTCGAAGGAGTAAGAGCGGCATCACGGCCACAAAGAAACTATGGTCTCCGACCAGCCGGTGTAAGTCTAGTGGAAGACTGTTTTTACGGAATAACATAGCCGCGGTGCCGGAAGCTGAAACAGAGCCAGGAGGAGAAAGAAGGAACATTACAAATAGTCTCAATACCTAACAACCCACTTTGAAAAGCGAACGCAGTGGAAAGCTGTCGGAATAAGGACTTGTAGTCCAAGCTGCATTGCTCCGCATGTCCGCAAAAACAGATCGCCGAAGATAGTAACAAGCTAGCGCAATTGTTTTAACCAGAAGGGTCACCGACCTTGTGCAGGTCCCAGGAGCCTCTGCAGAAGTTATAATCTAGTTGAAGAAAGGAGGAGAAAGGGAAGGAGCTGTCCCTTCCCACCGACAGCGATTCCAGCAGTCTCTCTTCCCCTGCGTGTGTGTGTGTGTGTGTGTGTGTGCGTGTGTGCGTGTGTACCAGTGTTGAGTTCAGGCTCAATTTTAAGAGTCCAAGCCGGGAGTATGTCAGTCCGAGCCCGAATGGCTAATCCGTGTGTATGTGTGTGTGTTTAGACATTAATTAGAAAAATCTCCTCTTCCATGCTTTCCCTCGTCTTCCTTTTGTAATTAATTAATGTTTTCTCAACTGGAGAGTGGGGAAGGGATATCTATTTGTTTCTGTAGCATAGTTATACAGTTTCTTTGACCAACTCATTTCCTCCTGAAATGCTTTTGGTGTCAGGGCATCCCAAAAACTCGGGTGATAAAGCATCCGGAAAGACCTCGCGGCTCTACAATCTACGCACATTGCTTAATTGAATTAGCAGAGAGCTCCCGCGTGGAGGCAGAAGGCAAAATTTCGTCGGGGGCTTTCTGCTATTTAGTGTCTATAATTCTTGAAGAAGCTTTTCCTATGCCGCGGAAATTCACTAATGTATGTCCTACATATGGCATTTACTATATGTAGGACCAAATCCAGAATAAATTGCCCTTTCGAGTTCCCACTCTTCATCCAGATCCAATATCCAAAGAATCCTCTTTACTAACTTGAAATTGTAAGAATATACCAAATAATTCTAAATCGCATTTATAGAGAAATGAATAAAATTATCTTTCCCTCAGAGCCCGGACCGCAGTAAATATTTTTCAGCCCGAGTCCGCCAGATCCCGGTTCGGGTCCGGGATCAACTTCGGTCTCGGGCTCGGCCCGTCTCAGCACTAATGTATTTGTTTGTCTGGCCCGTGAGTGCGACGTATCAAGAATGGATTACAAATTGGTAATATCCGAAAAGGATCTATTGTGAACACTTTTTGTATTACTGGGCTACTTACTGTAAATTTGGAAAGGGACTCCTAGCCCGTAACTTGAATTTCCTGGAGAGCGAACTTTTAGCTACCACAAGTTTAAAACACAACTTTTGTTTTATTTCCGGCGAACTGTGGAAAACTTACGCCCTGAACTGAATAGAATAATGTGATCACAATAATGAAAGGGAAATCAACATCTTTTTTCACATTATTAAGTGTAATAACCAGCTTTCTGGTCAACGATCATTATTGAAAATAAATGTTTACGTGTGTGTGGAGTTAAGATTTAGCTCCTTCTCTGCATAGCTCAAGAGGTCAATTTAAACGTTTCTATGTCGTTAGCGCCAATTAAGACCTCGCGTACCAGCTCGGCGAATAAAAAGTTCCCGTGTCCTTAATCATATGAAGAAACCGCTCGGAAACATATGTCCCCAGTTGCCTTCTGAAACGCAACTGGGGACACTCCATGCAACACCTTGTACACTAGGCTTTCTAAATCCTAGTAACTGAGAAATAATTAGCTCCTCCTGTGACGTACCTGCCAGCAGGACGCACACGACATAAAGGCAGATAGGAATCAGAATAAATGTCTGCGTAGCTCAGTTGGTAGAGCGACTTGTTCCGGAATAAGCGGCCTCGGGTTCGAATCCCGGCGTAGACCAAAAATGACGGAGAAATTTACTTCGTTATAATGGCGCCCGAACTATCCGGATGACCCGGCCGTTCAAAATCTCGCGTTGGTGTGATGTTATTTCCACACCGCGAGACAGGAAAAATCAGAGAATTCCTTCTCCAGCGCTTCGAAAAATAAAAATGTGTGATGTTGCATTCCACACAGCAGATTGACTGGGAGTTCTCAAGTGCACGTTCTACAGTGGATGGCTGCCTGCAACGATTCATGGTCGTGGCTGACCCGTGGGCCATGCCCCCGGCCCTCTTTAAGGGGGGGGGGAGATGTGACGTACCTGCCAGCAGGACGCACACGACATAAAGGCAGATAGGAATCAGAATAAATGTCTGCGTAGCTCAGTTGGTAGAGCGACTTGTTCCGGAATAAGCGGCCTCGGGTTCGAATCCCGGCGTAGACCAAAAATGACGGAGAAATTTACTTCGTTATACTCCTCCTCCTCATACTCAAAGAAATAATTATTTATTTATGAAATTGAGAGAGAAAAGAAAATTACAAAATATGGAAGATGTTTACTAAAGAATGATTATAATATGTTTCAGCAGCAAACGTTGATCATTGCAGAAAGTCCAACTAACGTGTGTTACGTGGCTGATGCGCAATAAAATTGTACTCATCCTTTGACCTTGGCGGGCGCTCAGGTGGTAATCAGTTTGCCGAAATTATGATCAGAAGCGACGCTAGACTGACAGTATTGTTCGGGGGGAGATTGAAGAGGGATTAATTTTTTATTACCTGGTTCTCACCCTATTCTCCTCTTCCGTAATGAAAGAAAAAAGGAACTGCAGAATATAAAAATTGGTAGTTGTCACTCCTAACAAAATTGCGTATTAAATTTAAAACAATTATGTTCATTTATTTAATTTCACTTACAAGTAATGCAACCCAGTGATCTTCAGTTTTAGGATCAGTATTCCCCAGATTAAAAAAAAAACACCCACACATGTTATTGCTACGGAAACTTTTCTATTTCTCCCCGAAAAATGGCGATGCGAAAGTCGTAGCTTTAGTCTTCTGTGTGTTTCGTGCCGCTGAAATAGTTTTTACGCTCCGGCTTTCCTGAAACTGAACGTAAGTTATCCGATAACATTTTACAAAATGTACTCATTTAGCTATTTTGAGAAATAGCTAAATGAGTACATTTGTACTCATTTAGCTATTTCTCAAAATAGCTAATTTTTATGGGATTAATTTTTTATTACCTGGTTCTCACCCTATTCTCCTCTTCCGTAATGAAAGAAAAAAGGAACTGCAGAATATAAAAATTGGTAGTTGTCACTCCTAACAAAATTGTGTATTAAATTTAAAACAATTATGTTCATTTATTTAATTTCACTTACAAGTAATGCAACCCAGTGATCTTCAGTTTTAGGATCAGTATTCCCCAGATTAAAAAAAAAACACCCACACATGTTATTGCTACGGAAACTTTTCTATTTCTCCCCGAAAAATGGAGATGCGAAAGTCGTAGCTTTAGTCTTCTGTGTGTTTCGTGCCGCTGAAATAGTTTTTACGCTCCGGCTTTCCTGAAACTGAACGTAAGTTATCCGATAACATTTTACAAAATGTACTCATTTAGCTATTTTGAGAAAATTTAATTGATTACTTACAGCAGGTAAATTTTGAGCTAATTTCGCAACAGAAACGGTTAACAGAGTCTTTGTACTTCAAAAGAGACTAATAAACAGGAAGTAAAGTTGCATGGAAGCGAAGGCTTCGTAGTACCATTTAACCGCGGCTTCAAGTTCCTGAATTTTAATTGCGTCGCAATAGAACGAAATTACGACATTATTTGCACCCTTTGCTTGAGCCAAATTTGTTTCCCTATAACAAACCATCGTAATGGTGCTGTAAGTCATCTGAAAGACCGAAATCCTCATTCATAATGTTTCCGTCTTGTAAGTCATCTGAAAGACCGAGCTCCTTATTCACAACTTTTTGAGATTCACAAACTCTGATTTACATCATTTATCCATTTAGCTAATAGATTCTCTATTTAGTTATGAATTTATTATGAATGAGAACATTTTTGCAGCTAGAGTGCGTATGTCCATTCCATCGTTTCTTTAAAATTCTTGTTTGATTTTCGTAATTAACCTTAATTCACCATTCCATGATCTCCACATACGGTTGCTACATCATCGCCACAAGCTTCTAGTCTTTTAGTTATTTTTAATTCCGCTTTTACCCCATCTAATCTAGGAGACAGCTTTTTAAAACATCCTGCGTAATTAACAGTGTTACTTAGCCTCTTTGATGCTACTGAATAAAAAAGTTCAAAGAAAGAAATTGTTAAAGGCACTATTTGCATTACAACGCGGTTAAATGGTACTACGAAGGCGAGCTGAAAACTTTTGCCTTCCATACATGGGAGACAATCTGGTGGGAGGGAGAGGAATTCACGTGACTACCCTCAAACCGGGTTTATCTGGATTTCTCCATTCTTACCCGAATCTTATATCGAAGCCAAAAGTTTTCAGCTCGCCATCGCAGTACCATTTAACCGCGTTGTAATGCAAATAGTACCTTAAACATAATTTCTTTCCTTGAACATTTTTTTATTCAGTAGCATCAAACTGGCCTAGTAACACTCTTAATTACGTAGGATGTTTTAAAAAGCTGTCTAATAGTTTAGAGGATTGTCTCCCACTTCCGTACGTGCCATTTCCGTTCAAAATGAATTTTGTCTCATTTCCGTACATAGCAGATCAGTTAGTGCCATGTCCTTACAATTTCACCACGCCTGGCATCACACGTGAGGAATGCTAAGGGAGATGTAAATGCTGGTGCCCTTTCGAATTCCTCTGACGTCACAGAGATCAGCATTCATTGTTTTCATCAACCAATAGGTGCTCATGTTAGGGTAAGCGGGAAGAGCATAAAAATCTGAAGGGCAAACAGGCTGTTCAGTAATGCTATCTTTAGTCTTCAGCATTCGACGCAGACGTTTAATTTCAAAACCGCGAAAATATTTTTTATATTTCCTTCAAAGCTCCCGTGAAAAATGCTGGGCTGTTTGTTTAACCAGATTGGCATGAAGTTTCGACAAAAGATTTTGTAAAATCTTTTTCCTGAGACTAGAGATTCTTATAGCCGTCAACCTTTCCGCAGTGGGGACCGGGGTTGCGGGAGCTATCAATACGCACCGGATCCTCTATCTTCCTTCACACATATTTCACTGCTTACGGATCATCACATCTGTGTACAGAAATGGGACTAGATGATCTGAATGCGTACAGAAGTGGGACGACACGCCTCCACCATACTTGAAAGGGATGCCTCAGCATTTCACACTCAGGGGCGTATTGATAGCTTCCACAACCCTCACGAACGAGGACGTAGCCGAGGGTGGGTGGAATAAGCCCACTGGGGAGTCTCCACGTACTTCCACCTCTTCTGGGCTTTTGCTTGCTGGAGATGACTTTCTAACGTTTCTTAGAAATAGGCAGGAGTTTGCCGGTCCCCTTAAGTCACCTCAAATAAAAGCTCTTTATGACGCACAACAAGATATTAGGAAATCTGCTGCTGTCCGGAAGAATGCTAATCTCCTTACTGAGATTTTGGAACAACTGATGAAAGTGCAAAATGCACTTACGAAGAACTCTCGCTTTCATGCGTTTAAGCATTCTATGACAGGTAAATTGCGTACGCTAGAGAAGGAGATTGATGCTGGCATTCAACCAGATGAAAATCTTTCCATTTAAAGATTCCATTGTCGTGCGATGGCTGTCCGACTGACAAATGCCTTAGTCTACGAAGAGCTGCTTCACCTCTCCGCTGATGTCATTCTTCTCCAAGAGACCAACTGCTCAGCTCTCACCTCCTATAACAGATGTAAATATTGGCAATATGACTTCCACCACGCATACCGTCCCTAAGATAAAGCAGGCCTCGCAATAGCTCTTCATCACCGGTTGACATCCATTGTATCTCATATTAAAGTTGCCAATGCTTATCGAGATCTCTTACAGCAACGATTTTTCCGACTCAACAATGTCACTCATTATGTACTTAGCATCTATGTACCGTGTCACAGGCAGTTTGTTGATATCTTGTTTGATCATTTTCAGTTGCTGATTACCTCTTTCCGTGCGAACGAACCGATCATTTTGGGAGGAGATTTTAGCTTCACGCTTGATGCTTCCATAGATCGTTTCGAACATTCACCAGAAACACGTTATTTCATAGTAAATGCTCTGTCTGACCTCATTGCAGAGTTTCAACTTAAACATGCTTTCCGTTATTTATATCTCTCTGCTCGATCATATATCTGGAGACCCGCCCTTTGCCATTTTTCTGCTACAGCTCGCATAGACCGGCTTTATGTCACCCTTAATCTCCTCCCAAGTGTTCGAGATGTTGAACCTATACCAGCATTTTCTTCTGATCACAGTAGTGTGACTCTTTGCATCCGGCATAGTCCTCCTTCCCGTTCTTTTCATATAGTCTAGACTTTTGATGATGAGATGCTAAATGATTCTGAGTATTTTCACAGTATTCAATCACTCATCTCTTCTTCATTGGCTAACGACAGACACAACTCCTCCTGTTCACCAAACAGTATGCTTATGAAACACGTACTAACCTGATGATGAACATTGACAGTCTTCGGAACATTATCTCTGTTCTGGACATTTCATCCCACATGGTTCTCATCTATAAGGCCGAACTGCACGCTCTACTGGAACCGCTTGCCCGTCGAGCTCTTCTTCGGCTCATGATGATACCGGTCTGCAACAATCCCAAATCATATTAATACTTTGCTCGCTTAGAAAACTCACATCGCTCAGCTTCACATTTACGCCATCTATGCCTTCCCTCCGGAGTTGTCACTGATAATACATCTCGTATATGCTCTCATATTAGGATTTACTTTACATCCAGATTTGCTGCCGATTTGCCGGATTCTGCAAGCCAGTCTGCTGCACTCGTGAACTTACCTTGTATTCCATCTCATCTGACCGAGCCGCTTATTCAACTGATCTCACTCCAGGAAAATACTCATGCTTTAGCTCAGTTGAATTCTCACGCCTCACCAGGCCCTGATTGTCTCTCAGAAAGTTTTTACCAAAACTTTTCTTTCTCTCTTCTCCCTTACTTAGTTACTTCTTTCAATGCTGATTTTCCTCTTGCTCACATTCTTCTTCTTCCAAAGAAAGATAGTCTTTTGGATTTGAACAATTGGCGTCCCATCAGTCCACTAAACGTCGATTTCAAGGTATATACTAAAATCCTGTCTTTTCGTCTCAACCCCATCCTTGCATCCGTCATCCATTCTGATCAATGCTATAAAATTCCAGGCAGAAGCATCCTTCCCAATATTAACACCCTCCGTGACCTTAATCACCTCGCCCACCTTACCCAAGAACCTGTCGCTTTCCTCAACATTGACTTGAAGCAGGCCTTCGATAACGTGAGTCATCGCTGGCTTGTTTCAATTCTCACCACCTTTCGGTTCTCTCCTGTCCTCTTTTCTGCCTTTCTTGCGCTTTACCGGGACGTCATTGTACATATACGATCGCATTCCTTCCTCACAGCTTCCATTCCGTTTCTAAAAGGCATCCGTGAAGGAAGTCCACTGTCTGGACAACTCTTTGCTTTGATTTTTGAACCTTTTCTCTGCTTGGTGCGATCACATATCACTTCTTGTTCTGCGCCGATGATGGCAAGTTCCAGACATCTCTTCATCCATCTCACAGCATGGGGAGACGACGTCAACGTTTTTTCTAGATGATGCTCAAGTCACCAGCCTCTTGTCCCAGTACAACACTTATACTGGTTGCTTCTGGCACCCGACTAAACGTATCTAAAAGCACAGGACTCTGGTGCGTCTTGTGAAAATCGCGGCTTGACTCTCCCTGGGGTGCTCAGTGATCTGCGGTTGTGCAGAAACTTCTCGGAGTGTATATTTGAAAATCCACCGTGAGTTCCGTCGCTACCTGGAGGCCTCTTGTTAGGCTACTCTCCCGCACCGCTGCATATTGGACCATATTTCCATTCTGCTCCTCCTACAGAAAACGAGCCATTATCGCAAATACTTACTTCCTACCTCCAATAACGTACGCCTGACTGCCTCGACTACCACCTGCCTTCATGCAAGCCCTACAACCTCCGCCATGCTTAAAGTGATCTGGTTTTCCACTCATTGGATTGCCTCAACTGTTCTCACACTAGCCCCAGCATCCGGCGGACTCAACCTCATTAGTGTCAAACACCGATATCAAGCCTCCCGCATCATCAACTTCCTGTGGCCAGTTTTCAGCGTTGCGCCATCTTCTTTACGACTCCTTTTAGATGCATTAACCTCTTCCTGCAACCCTCATCTTACCTTCCATCTTTTCTACAAGATGGATTACCTTCCCTTTCCCCCTCTCCGATTTCCCCCCCTTTACCAAGCAGCCTTCGCTTTCTCTGCGCTCGTCCTCTCTCTCGCCACCCCCCGCTTTCTACGGTTGATCTTCTTTCTGAGCCTCCTAACCCCCCTGGCCGCACGCTGGAGTAGCCTCTGTCTTGCAACTTGTCCATCCTGATCTTTCCTGGAAGCACATTTATGAACTTTTTCTCTCCCAGCCGGTCTCGCCGTAACTCTCTGATAACCTTCTTGCTCTCCAAACAGCTCTGTCCACTTTATACCCATCTATTGCCGGTCTCACTGGCCTTCTTCCAGTTTCTTCTTCTTCTCTTTACCTCCCTTTCTTCCTCCCTTCTTCTACTTTAACATCAGTATGGCCTGCAGTCACTCATCCTCTCGCTCATCCACTTGAGAGAAATGTGCAATGGCGATTTCTTCATCAGAGATTACCTGTTCGTACGACTTTGTACCGACGCAACATTCTTTCTTCGGCTGCCTGCTCCTTTTGCTCGGTTCCGGGTGATGTTCTACATCTTTATTTATATTGTCAATTGCTTCTGCTATTATTTAATCAGATGTTCGCTCTTGCTGCCTATTCCTGCTCTTACGACCTCACTCTGGACCATTACTGCTTCTTACGGAAGCTGTATTCTCCATCTCAGCCTCTACCACAAGTCTGCACATATCTTATCATGGCCGCAAAGTATGTTATATTTCCGCATCTCTCTGTGTCCTCCTTCCAGTGAGCACCCGTTGCGCACTTTCGAAACAGGGTGACGGAACGCGTCCAACTGGAGTACTTGCAAGCTCTCCTGTCTTCCCAAGCTAAACAGTTCTATAGCACTTGGTCTCCGCATCTTCAATGGTTTACAATATCAGTGAATGACATCGTAACTCTTCTACATTAAAAGAACTTTCACCTGTAATTTTCAAAGACGACAATTTTGGGTTTTAATCTTGGCTAGCCTAGTGGCAAATCTCCTGGTGTGCCTTTCATAACCTCATGAACTGAAACACTTTTCAGCATACTCTGAAATTGTCTCCTAAACTGCAACACTTTTCTTTGAACTGCAATTTTTTTTAAGACCCTTAACAGGCACCTCTTTGTGTTTGTGAAACTGTCTGTATTGAAATCACCTGTATGTGTTTCCACGGACTTCCGACCTAATATTTCGAACTGCTAAGATTTTTCTCCGTGCTACTGCTGTTTTTAAGAATCAGATGCATGCTTGCATCGTTTTTCCCGTAAATACTTTCCATTGTAAATATTTCATTATACTTGTATGTTCGTTTATTTTTAATTCGCCGTCAATTGCAGTCGATGCATAGGCGCCGAGCACTTGTAACTATCATTCATGTTTTTTACGCTTTCCAATTGTAGGTTGAGGAAGCGTATATGCTCCAGCTTTGTCCGTCTGTCTCCCTGTCAGTCCGCACGATGACTCGCGTAAAAATGATTCGATTTCGATGAAATTTTAGTATGTGGTAGGGGACAATCTGGGGACGAATGCTATTGAGAATCTGCGAAATGGGGTTAAAGGTCAGGACATAGGAGCGGGATCTATTCCATATCCATTCCATGATCCGTTCCATGCGTCATAACTTACGTAAAACTGCTTCGATTGCAACTAAACGTTATCATGTTGTTCCGGAGGTATACTGAACCGGTTATGTTGAATATCATGGTCAAAGGTCAGGCATAGGAGCGAGATTTATTTCACAGCCATTATCCTCATAATTTGACTAAAAATGCTTTTATTGCGACAAAACTTTAGTATGTTGTTCCGGAGGTAAACTGAACCAATTCTGTTTTATATCGTCGAAATCGGGTCAGTGGTCAGGGCACAGAAGCGAGCTTTATTCCACAGCCATTATCCTCATAACTTGAGTAATAACTTGAGTAATGATTTCTGGATGTTGGAAAGCGTATCATAATTAATGCATTGCATGATTTTACTAACTTGTTAGATACTAATAAAGGCGAATTTCGAAGGGATACTAATAAAGTCGCTTTGGGTTTTCAGTTAGTGCACTTTCTCAGAGTAACGATCTTTCTGTTCTGTAGGTATTGTTGTTATCCTTAGTGAAGATGTACTAATGTTAAGTACATAGGAAATATTTGATAACTGCAATAACCTGCAAACAACTTTTAAAATATTACATATGCTAATCTGGATAGGGTCAGAAAAAAGTAAGACAGTGTCGCAAAATTTTGTCTCAATCCGGTGTTTCCGGGTATAAACATAGGTATCATAGTTTGTGGCATTATATCAGTCCTAAGCAATTTTCAGGAAGCACGAATTATTTTTAAGGCGTTCTAGAGGAACTAAAGCGACCTACGTATAATGCATGTTTATAATACGTTATGAATTGCTTTGCAAATTACGGGCAAACTGCAGGTGCATTGCATGCAAGAGGTCATATATCACGTAGAACACTTCAGAAATATTCATTCAATTAAATAAACGCGTGCCCGTTGTGTTTTGGCGGACGGAAACTAATTGTTTTAAGCTGCTAGCCATTTTTTTTTATTTGATTTTTTTTTTACCTGTAAGCATTGGAATACTTTAAAGCTGAACTTAATTTTTCTTCCACGAATTTCGATGTAATGAATGCGTTTTTGATAATTTATGGAAATTGGCAACCGTGTTTTTTTCTCCTCGCACGAAACATTAATTTAAGCTGTGAAATATAGCATCTGGTAATTTACTTAAAGCACAAAATGCAATCTCATAAACATTTTTGATTATCTGTTAGATGTAGTAATATTTCAAAGAAAATAGTAATATTGACTGATTGATTTTCATTCACACTTGCACATGAGTAAAAGCGAAAGAGCAGTACAAATTTGTAATTTAAAATTGTACAAAAAATAAAAGGATTCCGTTAAAGAGAGAACAGAATCCCTTTAAAAAGGTTAATGACTCCGCTTAAAAAAATACATACCAGAAGACAATTTCTGACAGAAAACTATTGACCTCTTATTGAAAAGTACTTTCGCCGTGGTTTTGTAATTTCCAAGAATTAGTAGAACAAAGCTCAGGGAAAAGCGTAAAAATTGGGCAAAATGCTTTGAGATGTTTCTTTGGAAAGCCGAAATATGCCGTTGCCACATATATTGAACGATGTGCAGGTAACTCCAGCAAATAATTCAATATTTTAAAAGCATTTTGCCGTTTAGAGATACGTACTTCCATGGATATCTAACATTAGATGGAGTCTTCCATTTCTAATTTAGCCTTTGCACTGTTAGAGCAAGCACAAGATACATGTCTAAAATTGGAATCCACGTCCCGAAACACACACACACACACACACACACACACACAATGCAGAAATCCGTTTCCTAGATGAGTAACACTTATTCTCGTCCTGCATGAAACTGGAGTGAAATAAAGTTTTAAATTAATTTTACTAAATAACAACGTATATATACAAGCTTGGTGTAACCAGGAGCGATTAGAAGAGGAACTCATGGATAAGGAAAATTACCAGATAGGAAAGCATAATGATCAAATGAAAATCCCTGAAATACCAATGGGCTCGACATGTTGCCAGAAGAACAGTCCACCGATGGCAAACTGAAATTCTGCTGCATTCCAAGGGACAGGAACCCCCCCCCCCCCCCATCTCCAAAAAAAAAAGAAGACCACATAGAGATCAGTGGATGAAATTCAAAAGCATGCCGAAGTGACATGGAGGAGACTGGCGCAAAATAGACCGTTGTGGAAGAAACTTGGGGAGACCTTCATCCGGGAATTTCGATGTTACCGCGGGTTTCGATGTTATATACACTGGCGTGCAAAAATTAAAGACGAGACGGTTTTTCGATTGTAACGTCGTGCGGAAGTGCTCCACATCGACTCAAATCATACCATAAGATCCCAAGTTGTAAGAATATGGGACAAGTGAGCAAAACCGTCCAAAAAAGGAATACAAAGGATACAAAGGCACTTTATTGAAAAGGTAGCTTCGAGCCCAACTGGACAGAAGACAGAAACATCCATGTGACGGGTGGCTGCCAAGAAATATCCAGTCTTTAGTAGGGGATATGATTACCCCTGACTACGTTGCAGGATTTACAGCGTCTGTCCATGCTGAGGACGAGGTAGTCAAGGAGCTGTTGAGGCATCGCGGTCCATTCCTCTTGTAGCGCCAATCGCAGCTCCGGAATCGTTGCTGGCGGCTGGTGACGTGCTGCCCAGCGTCTCCCGAGAAGGTCCCACACTTGTTCGATTGGATTCAGGTCCGGGGACCTTGCAGGCCAATCCATGCGTTGAATATCTTCACTCTCCTGTGGGTCCTGAGTTCCTCTTCATGAACGACAGAGGTGTAGCGTTGTCGTCCATGAAGAGGAACTCAGGACCCCCAGCACCTCTAAACAGACGCACGTGAGGTAGGAGAACCTCGGTACAATAGCGGACACCAGTGACTGAACCTCCTTGGAAGATATGGACGTCAGTACGGCGGCCAAGCATGATACCGCCACAAACGAGAACTCCGCCACCCCCAAGCCGGTCCCTTTCGATGATGTTGGAGATGTGATTGCATGTTCCCTGCTCTCTCCAGATGTGTATACTTTCAGAATCGCTCGTCAGACTAAATCGGCTCTCATCCGTAAAGAGAACTCGACCCCATTGCTGATGTGTCCAGTTCTTGTGTTCCTGGCACCACAGAAACCACCGTCTCTGATTAGCAGGCGATAATGGCACACACCGTACTGGTCGTCGTGCAAATAGACCATCTTTGTTCAGCCTCCTGGCCACGGTAAAATGCGACAACGGACGTCCAGTTGTCTGTTGCATGTGCCTTGCGATTCCTCCCGCTGTCTGCCGTTTGTCTCTTCTCGCCTGTAGGACAATATAGCGGTCGTCTGCCGCCGTGGTTGCTCGTGGACGACCACTGCTAAACTCTAGGACAGCTGTTCCTGTCGTTTGAAATGCTCTCCAAGTTCGTGAAACGATACTGTGAGTGATCCCGAAATCTTCGGCCACACTAGTCACACTTCGACCTTCTTCCAACTTCCCAATGGCGCGACCTCGGGTAAAGCCATCCAGATGTCGTCTACTGGATTGCCTGTTGGCCATATCACACCGTGGCAGCAACTCGACGTCGTTCAAACAGATGTACACCGAGCAATAGCTTTCACCGAATTGCTGAGCGTACACCGACCGGGTGCTTTATGCCCTTCCGGCACTCCCCTTCCCCCTTATGACATGCTGCATATTTGCGCATGTCCTACCGTACAGGACCCTAGTCTATCTCCTGAGTGGTCTTTCGGTCCGTTCTGCCTGCTCGTTCCGCTGTTATGCTAATTTCTCCTCTGCGTCCTTAATTTTTGCACACCAGTATACTTAAGGAGACCTTCATCCGCGAGTTTTCTAGTTAATTGGGAGTTTCGATGTTATATCTCTCGGTACTTTTGGCAGAAGCGGCAAGGAACATAAAAAATCACCGGTCGAATTCAACTTATACAGCAAAGAATCTTTGAAGGATATTTTCACGACCATAGACATTGCTCCCAAATCCAGTTACTTTTCCTACGACTCGCATGTATACAAACAATCCAAAGGGGTACCAATGAGATCAGCGTTGTCTCCGGTGCTTGCGGAGGCTGTGATGAGACCACTAGCGGACAACATAATCACTACCCTACCCAGAACCCCGAAACTATGGTTACGCTATGCAGATGATGTCGTTTTTGTCTGGGAACATGGAGAAGATTACTTGCAGGACTTTGTCGTTTCTATTAACAACGTACACAATGATATAAAATTTGCTCTTGAAATGGAAATCCAAGGAGAGTTTCTTTTCTTGGGTGTACTCGTGAAAAGATTGGCATCGGTTGCAATTAGTACTAAAGTGTACTATAAGCCCACGCACGTGAAAAACCCTATTCTGCCAACCTCAGCCAACCCAACAGCCCATAAATACGCACTCTTCAAATACAGAACTAATAGGGCGAGAGAGCTATGTATTGAGAAAGTAGACTATGAAGCCCAAATTGGAGCTCTGAAAGATCTTGCCATAGCTGGAGGATTGGACACCTCCCGAGTGTCAGACATCATGGCGAAAACAGAGGCAAACAAAAGAACTACGGTAAAGGGAAAGGTGGAATTGAAATTTGTTGGTGCTGTTTCCTATATCCCAGGATTTCATACTTCATCAAGAATCATTTCCGTAAGAGAGGTCTAGATATTGGTTTGAAATCCCCTAAATCAATGACTTTCATTCTTAGTACGGAAAGAAGATGTGGCTCCACGTGCCTTACGGACGCAGGTATATATAGCCTTCCCTTACTGTACCCGAACTTGTCCACTAAGCAATATGTGGGCCTCACTAAAAAGTCCTTTAATGCGAGAATGTCAGAGCACAAAAGGGACGTGAAGCAAAAGAAACTTTCTACAGCGCTTGCCAAGGAGGGAAAGCAACCGCATTGAGAGAGCATACGCATGATTGCTATATACAGAAATGCTAGAACGGCAGCCATTAGAGAAACTGTTGAAATCTTAATACGACATGATGTGTGCAAAAAAGAGGTCTCAAAGGATGTCCCTGTTGTCTGGAATCATCTGCTGGGCATCACAAATAGGATGCAATGACTCTGTATACTTTGCTCGCTTGGATCATAGATCATATAATATTTCAGTTTATTACCCGCGTGATTGTAGCTTGTGCGAGCGTGGTTGTATGTTTATTTATTTCTTGTGATGGAGTTTATTTTTCTACTAAACATCAGGAAATACGGCTTATATTTATTTTGTTGTAATCTTATTTACTTTTACTAGGGGTTTATTGCCAGTTTTTGTCGATTTGGTACGGTACTAATCCGACCTGCTTTTGATAAAGAGCAAGTCCTGGTAGTAGGACTTTTTTTTAAATTGTTAATCACTTTGGAAAGAAAAACAAATAGCTAAAAAATGCACAAAAGGCGGTTTAAAGCCCCTTATAGCCCATAAATTTTCCCATAATATGCTTGTTTTTTTTATATGTTCGGACTGTTTCTTCAACGTCTGCTTAAAATTTTCAAAACAATGAATGATTAAGTATTGTCGCCATAAAGCATGCTACTCTTTGGGCACACAGTTCTCAGTATATACATATATAATTATTACGCCAAGATGTTACACATATCTTTAATTAAAATATTAAGGAGGAATGAAACATTCCAGTTGTTCATACTCGCTTGCAGCCACTAATTAATCTTACAGAGACGGGAACCAACTGACGTCCGACGCAAGGTCAGCAATCTCAACATTCGACTTTGAGGTTCTGCCACGCAGTCATATTTTAAATTACACTTGTTTAAAGGTTGAATCAAGATTGGGCAATATGATTACACTGAAATATGTTTACTTAATTTTTCAAGAGTGACCAAAATGTCTTCTGCTAGATTCGCTTTTGGGGACACTGTGCATTGGTTCCAAAGAGTCATCGTAAGACAAACACATCACTGAAGCTTCACCGGGGATTAAAACCCGGGCCCATGACGTATGAACATTCGGAAGCCAACGCTTTGACCACCGAGACAAAGGAGAGGCCATAAGTGACTTTGTTTGTTAGGTTAGATGACGCTGATACTGCTACGAGATTTGTTAACCATTGTTATTGTGTTACCCAAGGAGGTTATATTACTGGAGACACCACTACTATCCACGCAGCATTGGCCGCCATAAGTCACCGTCTGTACTGCAAATGACGTCATGAGCAGGCACGACGCAGCCGCAGAAGAGAAGCTGCTTGGAAACCAATGGAAAAAGCTTCTAAGCGCATAAACAGATAAAATGAGTAATTCAATAATCTTTATCAATGATACACAAGCTTACTGTTTCATCAACGGTATAATTTAGTTCATTTTTGCCTGCTTGTGACGTCACACCACAGATTAGCTGTGACCTATGGTGGCAGAGCCAGTGGTGTCTCCAGTAACATAACCTCCTTGGTGTTACCAGTTTACCACTAAGTGATAGTACACTAGATGACGCCACCGTACGCTCTTGCACATAGAAAACACAGAGAAATTAGGGGGATTTCTACCCGTGGACCGTCACTACGTAAAGAGGTTATATTACTGGTGACACTATTCCTATCCACGCAACATTGGCCTCCATAAGTCACCGTCCGTGCTGCAAATGACGTCATGAACAGGCACGACGCAGCCGCAGAAAAGAAGCTGCTTTGAAACCAATGGAACAAAAGCTTGCCGCCCCGGTAGCGCAGTGGTCTAAGGCGCTGGCCTCTGATCTTTCGTCCGTAAGGGGTCCGGGTTCGAATCCCGGCTAGGCATGGATGTTGTGTTTGTCTTACGGCACTGGCTCTCTCCCTTCCCTGGAACCAGTGACCCTAAATTAGGGACGGGCGACTTCTTATAGCCCGTTGAGTTGCTCACGGTGGTCGTTAAACCTCCAAGCAAAAAAAAAAAAGCTTCTAAGCGTATAAACGGATAGAATTAGTAATTCAATAATCTTTATCAATGATACACAAGCTTTTTGTTTCATCAACGGTATAATTTAGTTCGTTTTTGCCTGCTTGTGACGTCACACCACAGATTAGCTGTGACCTATGGCAGCAGAGCCAGTGGTGTCTCCAGTAATATAACCTCCTTGTCACTACGTGCTCGTCCGATGCACATTCTTTTTTTTTTTTTTTTGATTGGAGGTTTAACGACTACCGTGAGCAACTCAATGGGCTATAAGCAGTCGCCCGTCCCTAATTTTGGGTCACTGGTTCCAGGGAAGGGAGAGAGCCAGTGCCGTAAGACAAACACAACATCCATGCCTGACCGGGATTCGAACCTGGACCCCTTACGGACGAATTATCAGAGGCCAACGCCTTAGACCACTGCGCCACCGGGGCGGTCCGATGCACATTCAGCGATTTTTAGAAATTCACACCACCACGACAGGTTTGAACCTGGGGTCCGTGGTTCAGCAGTCTGATTCTCTAACCACTAAGCCATATCTGCGTCTCCACTAAATGATAGTAACCTTCGTTAAATACTATGAGTTCGTGTTCTTTAACTGATTGACTTTTTAAAACTTCCAGCGCCTTTTGTGTGTCAGTGTAACGAGATCATCTACTTTTTGGGTGTACACAGTGTGTATGTTTGGCGGTTTAACCACCACAGTCAGCAACTTGATGGGCTATAAGTAGTCGTCCGTTCCTAATTTAAGGCCAATGCTCCAGGAAAGGGTAAGAGCCAGTGCCCTAATAGAAACAGAATACATGCTTCACCGGGATTCTAACCAGGACCCATCTCAGAAAAAGAGTAGACGCCGGAACTTAGACCATAGCGATACCGGGGTAGCCGTTAATTTCCTGTGCAAACCATCAAAAAGCCGTTAAACAGCTTCAGTGCACGACTTGTAAATCGTTATTTGTTGCCTGTATTTTCTCTAGTAAAGCCCTGAACGTATTTCAAACATTAAAACCTTCCCATCAGTCTATCGATCAATCCACATATTGCGTACTTCTTAAGGTACTCAATCTATGCTCACAAAGCTACGCAAGAACTTCGAAAACAAATTTCCTCGTTTTTTACGCTTTTCAACCGTAGGTTGAAGAAGCGTATATGCTCCAGCTTTGTCCGTCTGTCCGCACGATAACTCGCGTAAAGATGGTTCGATTTCGATGAAATTTTAGTATGTGTTATGGGACCAACTGGGGACGAACCCTCCTGAAAATGGGCGAAATGTGGTCAAAGGTCACGACATAGGAGCGGGATCCATTCCATCGCCCTTATGCGTTATAACTTACGTAAAAATGTTTCGATTGAGACAAAACTTTATCATGTTGTTCCGGAGGTATACTGAACCGGTTCTGTTGAATATAATCGAAATGGCGTCAAAGGTCAGGGCACAGGAGCGAGATTTATTCCACATCCGTTATCCTCATAACTTGAGTAGTAACTTGAGTATTGATTTCTGGTATATTGGAAAGCGTATAATGATCAATGCATTGCATGATTTTACAAACTTGTTAGTTTACAGTTTTCTTCAAGAAATATGCAATATAACGTCGTTTACACGCTTTCGTTAGTAAATAGACCTTTTTTACGCTTTCCAACCGTAGGTTAAAGAAGCGTATATGATCCACCTTTGCCCGTCTGTCCGTCCGCACGATAACTCGCGTAAAAATGGTTCGATTTCGATGAAATCTTAGCATGTTGTAAAGGACAACCTGGGGACGAACCCTATTGAAAATGGACGACATGGGGTTCAAAGGTCACGACATAGGAGCGGGATCTATTCCATCGCCCTTATGCGTCAAAACTTACGTGAAAATGCTTCCATTGCAAAAAAAAAATTATCATGTTGTTCCGGAGGTATACTGAACCGGTTTTGTTGAATATAATCGAAATGGAGTTAAAGGTCAGGGCACAGTAGCGAGATTTATTCCACAGTCGTTATCCCCATAACTTGACTAAAAATGCTTCTATTGCGACAAAACTTTAGTATGTTGTTCCGGAGGTATACTGAATCAATCTGAAAAAAAAACAAGTCACTAAGTCGTTAAAAAGTTTTGTTGATATTGAAATGTTTAACGATTTTCTTTTAAGACTAGAGAATCTTTGTTGATATAGAAATTCTTGGATTTTCTTTTAAGACTAGAGACCCTATTTTTGAAATAATTGTAAGAATACGTACCTTCTTTGGATATTCGTTTGGTATTCCTTATCCTGTTAAATGCAATACGTGACGAATTTTCTCTCTAATATTAATGATATCGTTTATTTTACATTTGGAAATGCTAATTCCATGATTTTCACAGCGATCCAAAGTGAAAATCCTCCAAATACGTAGCGTCAGTGAATAAACAAAAACATCGCTCTTTCCACGTTTTAGCAACACATAGCAACCGAAAACTTGTTTTGTAAGTCTAACACGCTCGGCTAGATATCTAGAGATCTGTGATACGGATCCCCAGAGGTGATTTAATAACAATTTTTTGGTTGTTATGTGTTGCTAAAACGTGGAAAGAGCGATGTCTTTGTTTATTCACTGACGCCACGTATATGGAGGATTTTCACTTTGGATCTCGCTCTTTGGATTTAACTGCTATAATTAATATATAGCCAGTGCCGTTAATGCCCACCAAATGGAGACGTCTCAGTAGCTGAGTCCATTTTACGGATTTATAATGTCAGAAGCTGACAGAAAAACATATAGCGCCGTGGATTGTTGACCACCGTGATGTAAGGCTCACGCGCTCGGCTAGATATCGAGAGATCTGGGATTCGGATCCCCAGCGGTGACCGAATAGCAATTTTTTGCTTGCTATGTGTTGCTAAAATGTGGAAGGAACAATGTCGTTGTTTATTTACAGCGATTTTTAATTACAGAATACGAATATTTCTCTTCATAAAGAGCAAAAACGTAACCATCTATCCGCAGCTTGTTCGCATGCGTAATTTTCTTCGTAGACGGTATTTAACTGCAGCAGGTATTTTTTTCGTGTTCATCTAACTTGCTGCTGCTGCCAGTTTCAATTATTTTAGCTTCTTTTATTTTCTGTAATTTCTTTTCAAACACTTTCTAGAAATGTTTGACATCCTCTGTATTAGAATGGTATTTATTCTGTTATTCTGTTTTTCCTCCCGTTACTGGAGACTGTAACTTTAAATTGCGGATGTGTGGAGTTAAAGAACGTAAAAAATGAAATTTCATCAGTGTGAGTTTTTTTTTCTCTTTAAAGGATGTCGCATTCATCTTTGAGCATAACACAGAAAGGGCCCGCTTTCGTCTACGGGGGTCATAGCGCACGTTAATCTAAAACGGAAGCGCCTGATGCAATCGGGAAAATGATTGCGTCATATCAAAGTCAGACTCTCAGAAACGCAGTGGTGTCAGAACGACGCGCTATCGTTTGCTGTGTGGACGTGGGAGGGTTTGAAAATGGAAGCGTGCAGCTCCTCAGGTCGAGTCGCAGCGTTAGACCAGCGCTCGTACGTGAAAATAGAAACTCTGCGAGGAAAAACTACGACACAGATCTACACTGCCTTTGCCTTGCAAGAAGACTGTCAATACTGCCTAGAAGAAACTCTTCGTCGAAACACAGTTTCCTTCTGAGGACAAAGTTGAGACAGAAAATTCTTCAAAATCGCCCCAACTTGTTGGAAGCGGGAGCGGTCTTGCTGCATGACAACGCATCGTGTCATAGTTCAGCGTCGGTACGAGCAGTTTTGTCAAAATATGGCTGGAAAACCTTATCTCTCCCCCCACCATACAGCCCTGATCTCAGTCCACCCGACTCTGATCTTTTCCCAAAGTTAGAAAAACGGCTCCGTGGCATCCACTACGAATCGCTGGACAAACTGTCATTGGACGTGACCCGAGTAATACGGCAGCTGAACAAAGATGGCGTGCTACGGGACATCCGGGACTTACCTCACCCCTGGCAAGCTGTCATTAGCAGCGGAGGTGAGTACATTGAACGGCAATAAGGAAAGTTTTTGCTGTTACTTCACACTTTACTTTTCTCAAAAATAGACAGTGTGCAGATCATTTTTTATGACCCCCGTAGTATGTCTTCCTTTTCAAATCGGAAAGGAGTAACTGATTTGAGGCTGCTGAAATACAGTGTGATAGATGATCGTTTGGTAGTTAAATTTAAGTATGCCGGGAACACGACTCCCCAGAATGACATAATTACACCGTGAGTAAAAATTTAGATCCTAGTTATAGTGAAATCTAATATGTATTGGGCTACACTGCTTCGTCTAAAGCGGTGATCGATCATTGCTTGTGACGAACAACCTGATTTAATTTTTGCAGGTTATTTCACCCTATTTTTGAAAACCTATTTGGGACTTTTATACGTACACAACACGGAAAGCATATTCTACTACGCAGGCTCGCACACGAGGGACGCGAATTTTTTCTGGAACGTTGTTCTTGGCATTTTGTGAACTAACAAGTTCTTAAACGTTCGGTTTTATACTGAAGTGCCAAAGGTCATGGTATAGCATTATGCAAATTTTTAACTGGCGCTGCCGTGGTATAAAGTATTCGACGCACGTCAAGATTTTTGTCAGTTGCGAGGTGTAATCTCGTGAGTCAGGTAGAACAACCGCCAGTAGGATTATGGCTAGCAGACTTTAATTATCGGAGTTTTGAACGAGGCATGGTAGGGGAGCCAGAAGAATGGGACACTCAATTTTCGAAGTTGTGCGAACATTCTACACTCCTCTACCCACAGTTTGACGTCTATACAGATAATGCCTCATGGAAGGCTATCCACGCCCCGTGTACAGCGAAGTGGACGACCACAGGTGCTAAATGACCGTGACCAGCGGCTTCTGAATAGAATTGTCCATGGTAACAGACAAGCGACACTGGCTCAAATAATATCCACATTCAGGGCAGGAGGTACCAGAAAACAAATCCATCAGTTCAGTGCAGCGTAATTTAGCATCCGTGGGATATAGGAGCAGAAGACACACCAGAGTGCCTTTGTTAAAACCACATCGGGCACTTAACCTGTGCTAGTGAACACGGTAATTGGACACTGAAAGACTGACAACATATGGCGTGGTCTGTTGAGTCACTCTGCCAGTTGTTAGGACTGATACTAGAGTTCGGGTGTGGCGCATATCCCAGGAGGCCATGGACACAAGCTGTCAACAAGGCACTGTGCAAGCTGGTGGTGGTTCCATCATACATATGTGGAGTGTCTTTACGTGGCACGGTTTGGGTCCTATGCTCCTCGTAGACACGTCAATAACAGGTAATTGCTTTATTGCTCTACTGGGTGAACATTTGCAGTCCTTTATGGACTTTATGTACCCCAACAAAGATTGGGATTTTCCAGGCGGACGATGCATCATGTCATCGGGTCCAAGTTGTCCAAAATTGGTTCAAGGAGCATTCTGGACAGTTCTGGCAGATAATGTGGCCACCACATTCGCCCGACATGAAACCAATAGAGCATCTATGGGACGTGGTGGAAAGGTCCATTCATACCCAAAATCCTGCACCTACAAATACCAGGGAACTGTGGTCAGCTGTTCAGATGGCATGGTTCAACATCTCTCCAGAAGTCTTCTGGAATCGATGTTACGTCGAGTTGCTGCACTTCCCCTGGTTAGAGGTCTTACAAGATACGCATCCGATGACTTTTGGCAGTTCGGGGTATTATAATTTTACTTGTTATCAACTATCACTCTGACCGTATTTTTGAAAACTTCTTATTGTTACTTTTATACGCTTCGGAACTCGGAGGACTTAGTTAAGTAGTTCCTAAATAAGTGGTGTAAATTTTAACTGCGGCGATGTCTCTGATATTTTGAAAATGTCGTTATTAGAGCGACAGATCGTGCGTTTTCAAAGGTTTAATGCTATCACTTTATTGTTCGTCTTTTGTCGCTGATTTAAAGTAGATTTTAAAATAAAGATCGCTGTTCTCATCTTCTGGAAGAACCCATGTCTGAAATGAGATAACTCGGAATCGAAAGTCGTGGTCTTGTTATGTACAGATTTATGATGCAAAGAATTCAATTTAACAGTTGAATACTTCATGCATAACGAAACATATTTTAATACGGCACACAAAACACACATAATTTGCATTAAGACATACAGTATTTACGTATGTCACCACTGCATCCTGTTAACCGTATTCTGATAACACGCGACACGCTCGCACACACCGTTCTCCCTACATTAAACTCAAATCTGCTTTTGTTCTTTATTTACCCTTAGCTTCTCATTGGATAGTTTCCGTAGCATAGCAACATCAAAGTTCTGATTGCATTGAAGGCAACAATTGTTTTGTTCCTGCCTCCAGGTCTTCCATAGCAATCCGTTATTCTTCGAGTTCCTTGTCCGCTTACTGTGGCATATTCAGTTGTCGCATTTCTTCTTTCTTTTAGTGTCGTCCTAGCTTATTTCTTTCCCCTCCGGAAAGCCCTTCGCTGGGAAGTCCGATATAGAAGCTCAGGATTCGTAAACAGGATGTTGATGTATTTCCAAGTCCTTTTCAATTATGTTTAAGCATAGTTAAACATTTCACATTTTCGAAAGCGATAACAAAAGCGTATGATTGATATAAACACTTTTCAATACAGGACATCTGATTATATTATTTGCGAAATATAAATTGCACACCACAACCCTGGTAAGAAGGAATAATGCGACTTCCAATAATCTGGATTGAAATAAAAGACACACACTTTCTACCAACAAGTAATTGGACACCCCTGCAATCGACGATATCTGCGGTCCTGATACACGTCACGGCCGCCGCCGTTAAATATCGTGTGGGAAACAACAACGCCACCAGTCGCATGCAAGATGCCACGCAGTTCGGAGCTCTCTGATTTCAAGAAAGGTGTAATCGTCGGGTGTCACAGAAATGGCCGATCCATACGTGACATATCCAGCGAGTTGAAGTACCCAAAATCGACAGTGGCCTACGTGATTGGCAAGTGGAAGATGAGAGGTGACTGTCGGAATGTGCCCCGACCCGGCAGACCCACAAAACTGGGAGTTAGAGACCGACGGGTGCTGGCCAGAGAAATTCGGAAGAACCGCACCAAATCAATAGGCCACATCCGCGAGGAGTTTCAACAGGCATCCGGGAGTGTTCTTTTAATGAATACCATCCGTAAGGAAGCCCATCTCCTCGGTTATCATGGACGTGCTGCCGCCCACAAGCCTTTGATCACCAAGTCCACTAGCACTGCTCGGCTAACGTGGTGCAAAGAACGTCGACAGTGGACCGTTGAACAGTGGAAACGGGTTCTCTGGAGCGACGAATCAAGGTTCACCTTCTACCGTTCGGATGGCAGGGTCGGGGTTTGGCGTCTGCCTGGAGAACGCCTCCTGCCGGAATGTATTGTGCCAACTGTGAAATTCGGCGGCGGTGGAATTATGCTATGGGGGTGTTTCTCCTGGTATGGCATGGGACCCTTGGTCGCAATTCCTGGTAGACTCAACGGCGAGACCTACTGCACCATTTTGGATGACCATGCGCTTCCTATGTTGTGGCAGTTTTACGGGGTGGACCCATGTTTCTTTCAGGATGACAATGCCACCTGTCATGTTGCGAGGTCCACCATGGCTTGGTATGGTGACTATGGGGTTAATCGAATGGACTGGCCTGCTCAGAGCCCGGACCTTAACCCTATCGAGCACCTCTGGGACGAGTTGGAGCGTCGACTTAAGGGGTGCCTCCACCACCGTCCAAAATCGGTGAAGGAGCTGACCTGTCTTCTCCAAGCCGAGTGGAAGGAAAATACCGCTAGCCGTCGTACAACGCCTGGTTGAGGGTATGCCCTGTTGGGTCGCAGTTGTAATCGCCGCTCGTGGAGGCTCCACCAACTATTGAAGGTGATATAAACTTCGTTTTCCTTTGCTATCACAGGTGTCCAATTACTTGTTGGTAGATAGTGTATAATACTTGCATCAAATTAAGGTTCATTTTATCTTGAAATTATCAGTTTTTCCGAAAGTAAGCGCGACTGAGGCTGTCAATGTACTTAGCGATAAGTCTCTTCATAATTATATGGTTGCAATCTCAGTCCCCAATTCATGGATCTAGCTTTAGAACTGACATTTGCACTGAGCCAAAAGGATGGATTACTGTCTGTTTGCATTTTCAGTTCAGTCTTTCCGTCCAAGTTGCAATTTTTCTGATATTTATGGATGTTAACGCCAGCTATTTGTTTTGCTTCATAAGAACGAGAGCAATGGAAAGTTGCTGTTCTTCTAATTTTTGGCCGTTTACAGATGCAAATGACGTGCACACCAGCACTTTGAAAGAATATAACCTTGACTCCTTACCTTCTGGCTCCTTTTGTGCTTCGCCGGAAGAAATTATTTTTGTGATTCAGGTGGGGGAGGGGGGAGAGTACATTTCTTGGATCACCACTCGTGCTACAAGCATCGAGTGAGGAGACGTCATGGGGTAAGTGGTTCAACTAAGAACCGCGCTTTGCTTCGGAGAGCAAATGGATAAACGCTACTCTGTAGAAAAGTGTCGAACTTAGTCGTAGTTCGCCTAGAAAAATCTAACTGTTTAAACATTTGTTGTCTATCATTTTTCTCAATTAAACTTGTTCGGTTTCGCAACTAGGAGATTACATCTGCGTGAAAAAGGCCGTTGAGGAATTTTTCGATTGAGTGACATTTCCTTTTGTGAACAAGAGCTATCAAATGACTTTGAAGGCCGAGTGAATCAGTTGTCCTTACGGGAAGTAGAACATCAATTTTTGAAAATTCTTAATTATTGTAAAAAGCTTAGCAGTCTACATTATTCTTATGTCACACAAATCATTAAAAAATTGAATACAGTGTGTTTGTGCGATAAGAAACTTAAGTGTCGTTTGTGTGTCATCTTGATTGTACCTGATCAAGTGGTGGGAACTCAATTTCGGTTTCGTCCTTAGCGTTGAGTCAAAATTATTTGAAAAGTAGGATTTTTAACAGGACTTTCGTCCAGATATTCAACACAGTGTGCCGCCTTTAGAACATTTACGTAGGATGGCTGCATATTCCTGTTTCTGTTGTGCAATAGGGCTCACATCGGCTAATTACTTACCCAAATAGGACACAAGATGATGATTTATTTTTCCACCGATCCGGAATAGTAGTGTGCTCATTCTCAAATGTGAAGCACCACTTTCAAGGAGAAACTCCCGAGCAAAATTAGGTATCTATAGTAATGGATTACTTGTGGTCCAATTTTTCAAGTCTTGGAATGTATATTTGCAATTTGTGTTCACAAGATATCTTTGTATATTTTGTATGCCCTTAGAGTTTCGACAAGAGGAGCAAAGATTACAGAAAACATCATTGGCTTCAGCAATCCATTTAGCAGAGATGGGTTAGAAATGACTTCACTGTTATTTTGTCACCGTTACGACCTGTGACAAAAAGTAATAGTTCCAAATTCACCGATAAATGCCACCGTTAGCCGGGTCCAAGAAATGCTAGTGGTCCAACATTACTGTGCCGCCCCAATGGAGCAGTTATCTAAGCGCTACCTTATTACTATTTGTCCAAGGAGGGTCTGGGTTTGAATCAGAGACATGGATGTTGTGTTTGTCTTAAGGCACTGGTTCTCTCCCTTCCCTGGAACGAGTACATCTTAATTAGGGTCGGGAGACTGCATACAAACCATCGAGTTGCTCCCGGTGGTCGTTAAACCCCTAAACAAACAAACAAACAAACAAACAAAATCATTACTGTTATGTCATAGTATCGGTTACCATGTCACCCTATCTAAACAATTTGTCTCCTCTGTTGAAGCATCATAAATGCCGCTAGTGATGTAAGCTTTCTTTCAGTTCCGCCTTTTCCCCACGCTTAAAAGTTTCAGATAGTTTTTGTTCGGGCTTCTGCTGGGCGTTCACTCGTAAACAACGAATTATAAGCGAGTCGATAGTAACAGTGATTTAGTCATTATTACAATCGAGACGGTGACTCGCCGTTCAATTACTCCTCCGTCACAGACCCTGTCTTAAACAGTGATTTCGTCACTCTTACAAGTAAGACGATGACTCTCATTTTCGGCTTCTTAATGTTACCGTTACTTCCGTGAAAAAGTCATCGTTGTCACAGTGGTAAGAAAATCCCTGTTACGCACAACTTTATCGTCTAGATCGAAGGAAGCCTGAACTTTAGCTTTGTAATCGCATTAGGAAAATCTTGACTGCGTTTACTGTGACCGGTACCCGAGTCGTTTTGCCTTGTTCCACTAGATTTTTTAAGTACTTATGTTTTTCGATGGATCAACATTTTGATGGCCTGAAGTTGTATTTAGCTCGTTGGATGTGACTACGGACACCTCAGGTGTTCCCTATGTTCTTCCGAGAACTCTCTTTAGAGAAAACTGCCGCATCGTCTAAATATGGCTAATCAAAATCTTCATAGTCTTGCAGTAACCCTGCCACCATCTTAGTGAACAAATATAGTGTGTTCCTTAATCCAAGAGGCATTCTAAAAGTTCCTAATCTTTTAAATGTGAAAAAAAAAGCTGCTGATCTTTATGAACTTTGACTCAATGGTGTCTGTTTACATGTTTTTGCTAAATCCAGTAGCCATCCTGGGAAGCGGGTTGTTGTAGTTACGTCATTGTCTATGACGTTGCATATAATAATAGGTCATGTAGCGCACGAGATTGCCGCGTACTTTGAAGGCACGTACTACACTGACGGAAAAAGAAAATCCCAACACCAAGAAGGGGTTGTGTTAGATAAACGACAGTTGGTAGGCGGTGAGAGTACATCTGTAAGATGACGTCTATGCAAATTTCGCGCTCGGCGCATACGTGTGGCGCTAGTAGCGCCCCTCGGAACATGCAAAGCAGGTTTGCTGTAAATACGCGCTGTAACGTTCGTGAGCGTTAGTTATCGTTGAGATTCGACGTAGGGTGTTGATGTTAGTCAAGAATGCCTTTAAGAAGACGAAGAAGCCATTATCAACAGCTCACGGAGTTTGAACGAGGTCGTGTAATAGGGCTACGAGAAGGTGGATTTTCGTTCCGCAATATTGCAGAACGACTTGGCAGGAATGTAGCCACTGTGCATGATTGTTGGCAGCGGTGGTCAAGGGAAGGTACTGCCTCAAGAAGACCGAGTTCCGGCCGGCCACGTGGCACTACTGAGAGGGAAGACCGCCATGTACGGCGTATGGCCGTGGCGCATCGTACTGCGTCTGCGGCAGCAATTCTAGCTGCAGTTGCCACCACAGTGACACAACGAACTGTTACAAATCGGTTACTTGAAGGACAGCTCCGAGCCAGATGCCCTGTAGCGTGCATTCCACTTACTCCAAACCACTGCCGTTTGCGACGTCAGTGGTGTCAAGCTAGAGCTCATTGGAGGACGGAGTGGAGATCTGTTGTGTTTTCTGATGAAAGCCGGTTCTGCCTGGGTGCCAGTGATGGCCGTGTGTTGGTTAGAAGGAGGCCAGGTGAGCGCCTGCAACCAACCTATCTGCGGCCGAGACACACTGGACCTATACCTGGAGTTATGGTCTGGGGAGCAATTTCCTATGAAAACAGGAGCACTCTCATGGTTATCCCACGCACCCTGACAGCACAGTTGTACGTCGGTCTGGTGATTCAACCTGTTGTGCTGCCATTCATGAACAGCATTCCAGGGGGTGTTTTCCAACAGGATAACGCTCGCCCGCATACCGCTGTTGTAACCCAACATGCTCTACAGAGTGTCGACATGTTGCCGTGGCCTGCTAGATCTCCAGATTTTTCACCAATCGAGCACGTATGGGACATCATTGGACGACAACTCCAGCGTCACCCCCAACCATCAGTAACCGTCCCTGTATTTACCGACCAAGTGCAATAGGCATGGAACTCCATCCCACAAACTGACATCTAGCACCTGTACAACACAATGCATGAATGTTTGCGTGCTTGTATTCAACATTCTGGCGGTTACACCGATTATTAATGTACCAGCATTTCACATTTAAAATGGCTCTTCTCGCGCTTACAATAAGCTGTGATCTTGAAACCTTAATCGATTAAATATGTTACCTATACAAATGTATTGCCGCCATTTCATTTCTCTTCAACTATTTTTTTCGTGGTGTTGGGATTTTTTTTCCGTCAGTGTAGTTCCAAACAACGTCAGAGCGCAGAGAGTTTGGGTGCAATGGACGAGACAGACGTACCATGTAGTTAAGCTTATGTTTATGTGAGATACTGTTCTTGCAGTTAGGTTAACCAGCTATTTCCTTTAGTTATATAGTGATGTTTGATTAGGTAAATATTAAGATGTTGTGTTTTCACACGTAGTGCTTATCTTGAGTATTAATACAGTAGCAAAACAAAAGTATTTGGCGAAACACTTTTTCGACCATAATTTTTTTTTCTGCTGGACCAAATCGGGTCATTTCGGGATATGATATGTGTTGATTCGTGGGATGCAAGAGTAGTCAATTATTACCCATTTATTTGCTGCATGTATTAATGTTTTACTTGTAATTTTTTTGGGTTTTGTGATGTGTAGTGTGATAATAAGTCAATCTTAGGTTTTCAGAAATGGGTAAAAAGGCGGAGATCCCTGTTGGAGCTCGCCAGGCGGCCGTGAACTTGATGGAATCCGGAATGCGCGTCACCGACATTGCGAGGGCTCTGAAGATCCGACACCAGTCCATTTTAGCTATCCTGCAACTTTATAAGAAGACTGGGACCATCGAGAACAGTCCGCGATGTGGTAGGCCTCGTTCCACTACATTGCGTCAGGATAGACGCATCCTCCGTCGATCTCGTGCTGATCCCACCTTGACTGCTGTGGACATCGCCACCGAATTCCGCGACAGCGACGACCTGAACGTCTGCCGAATGACCATCTCCCGTCGTCTCATTGCTAGTGGATTGAATGGTAGACGCACCGCCAAGAAACCACTCATCGGAGTCAAGAATCGACGAGCCAGAGTCACGTTCGCGCGCCGTCATCGACACTGGACCACGACGGACTGGAGTAAGGTGCTTTTCCCCGACAAGAGCAAGTTCCACTTGTTCGGAAGTAAGGGCATCCGATAAGTACGACGTCCGTGTGGCCAGATATTCAACCCCCAGTTCATTCAGCTTCCTGTCAAGCACGGAGGAGGATCGCTCATGATTTACGGCTCCTTCTCTCGCAATGGGATGAGCCCCATCATCAAGATTGACGGAATAATTACCGGCCAGAGCTACACGACCATGCTCATCAACGATGTCTTTCCATGGGCAAACCAGAATATGTCACCCGGATGGATCATGCAGAAAGACAACGACCCGAATCTCACCTCTAAAGTAGCGAAGGCAGCCTTCCAGCAGCAACAGGTCACATTAGAATTAGATCCAGAATCTCAAACGTTGGTAGTCATTAATACACACATAGGATTGTTTTGTTATACTCGATTGCCTATTGGAGTAGCCGCAGCTACCTCCATTTTCCGAAGAGGAATATACACTAACTACCAACAAGTAATTGGACACCTGTGATAGCAAAAGAAAACGAAGTTTATATCACCTTCAATAGTTGGTGGAGCCTCCACGAGCGGCGATTACAGCTGCGACCCTCCGGGGCATACTCTCAACCAGGCGTTGTACGACGGCTAAGGGCATTTTCTTCCACTCGGCTTGGAGAAGACAGGTCAGTTTCTTCACCGATTTCGGGCGGTGGGGGCACCCCTTAAGTAGACTCTTCAACTCGTCCCAGAGGTGCTCGATAGGGTTAAGGTCCGGGCTCTACGCAGGCCAGTCCATTCGATTAACCACATTGTCACCATACCAAGCCATGGTGGACCTCGCAACATGACAGGTGGCATTGTCATCCTGAAAGAAACATGGGTCCACCCCGTAAAACTGCCACAACGTAGGAAGCGCATGGTCATCCAAAATGGTGCAGTAGGTCTCGGCGTTGAGTCTACCAGGAATTGTGATCAAGAGTCCCGTGCCATACCAGGAGAAACACCCCCATAGCATAATTCCACGGCCGCCGAATTTTACAGTTGGCACAATACATTCCTGCAGGAGGCGTTCTCCAGGCAGACGCCAAACCCAGACCCTGCCATCCGAACGGTAGAGGGTGAACCTTGATTCGTCGCTCCAGAGAACCTGTTTCAACTGTTCAACGGTCCACTGTCGACGTTCTTTGCACCACGTTAGCCGAGCAGCGCTATTGGACTTGGTGATGAAAGGCTTGTGGGCGGCAGCACGTCCATGATCACCGAGCAGATGGGCTTCCTTACGGATGGTATTCATTAAAAGAACACTCCCGGATGCCTGTTGAAACTCCTCGCGGATGTGGCCCATCGATTTGGTGCGGTTCTTCCGAATTTCTCTGGCCAGCACCTGTCGGTCTGCCGGGTTGGGGCACATTCCGACAGTCACCTCTCATCTTCCACTTGCCAATCACGTAGGCCACTGTCGATTTTGGGTACTTCAACTCGCTGGATATGTCACGTATGGATCGGCCATTTTTGAGATACCCGAAGATTACACTTTTCTCGAAATCAAAGAGCTCCGAACTGCGTGGCATTTTGCATGCGACAGGTTGCGTTGTTGTTTCCCACACGATATTTAACGGCGGCGGCCGTGACGTGTATCAGGACCGCAGATATCGTCGATTGCAGAGGTGTCCAATTACTTGTTGGTAGATAGTTTGCATTCTGTTACAAGGACTACGAGGTGCCTCGTGTTATCTAGATGACCTGCTCGTGACAGTTGTAGAAAACAGTCAGCACTTGTATAAATTAGACCAGGTACTCAACAGACTGGAAGATGCAGGTGCAAAGTTGCATCCTGCCAAATGTGAGTTTATGAAATCGTCAGTAGAATATCTAGTTCATCGTATTGACCGGGATGATCTACATCCAGTTGAATCTAAACTAGAAGCGATAGGGGACGCTCCGGCTCCCTTAAACGTCGACCAGCTTTGTTCTTTCATTGGCTTGTTGACGTATTATTCCAAGTTTCTACCTGCAATGGCTACACTGTTAGCACCGTTATATAAGCTGCTGGAGCGTAATCAGTCGTGGAGATGGTCAGCAAAAGAGAAAAATGCTTTCCTTAAAGCTAAACAAGTTTTGAGAAACGCCTCTGTGCTTGTGCAGTTTGATAACGATATAGAAGTAACCTTGGCGTGTGATGCAAGTCCTTATGGTCTAGGTGCGTTCTATCACACCAGATGGACGGAACAGAAAGACCGATAGCTTTTGCTCCTCGTGCACTGACAAAAGCAGAAAAGAATTATAGCCATATAAAAAATGAGGCCTTATCTCTTGTTTTTGGAGTGATCCGCTTCAGAAATTATATTGTGGGTCGGAAATTTACACTTGTGACAGATCACGATCACCGCCCATTAGTGAGTTTACTTTTAGAGGATAAGACATTCCGCTCGCATTCAACGCTGGGCCTTGACATTGTCTGCTCATGCATGCAGAATCAAATACCGCAAGGGAAACTTAAATGGCAATGCTGATGCTTGCAGCCGTTTACCTTTACCTGTACAGGAATCTGAGCCTCAGCTACCAGCAGAGTTGGTTCTTCTTTTGGAACAGGTTGACGATGGTCCTGTTACTTTACACCAGATTAAAACGCCTATCTTAAATAATCAGTTGCTATGTCGGGTTAAGCAGTATATCTTGCGTGGATGGCCGATAAATGTGCCAGTTGAACTGAGAAATTTCTGGAACTCTAGAAATGAATTATCAATGGTGAATGACGTCATCCTTCGAGGATGTAGAGTGTTTATTCCCGAACATTACCTGAAAATCATGCTTAATGAGTTGCATGACGGGCATCAAGGCGTCACTGTAATCAAAGCAATGGCACGCTCATCAATATGGTGGCCTGGTACTGATAAAGACATAGAGGCCCAGGTCCAGAACTGCGATGCCTGCCAAGAAAAGGCTTCCTTTTCTTCTGCGAAGCAAGTACCCTGGCCTATTCCTAAATCTCCTTGGGAGAGATTGCATATTGACCATGCAGGCCTCGAAGGTCAAACTTTATTGGTTATAATGGATGTCGGGTCAAAGTGACTGGAAGTTGCGTCCGTTCCATCAACGTCATCTTCAGCTACTATTGCAGTTCTCAGGACTCTATTTTCACGTGTCAGCCTACCTAAAAGTATAGTAAGTGACGTGAATTCCGTTCTTTCATGGTGCATAATGGTATCAAACATATACGAACTGCACCAATTCATCCGAAATCAAATGATCTGGCAGAGAGCTGTGCGAACAGTGAAAACAGCACTAAAGAAGATTTCGGGAGGTACCTTGAAGGAACGCTTTTAGGGTTTCGTGTTTAATTACCGCCGTGCACCTCTGGACAGTACTGGCATTTAACCAGCTGTGGCTATGTAAGGACGTCCTCTTAGGAGTCGACTTGATTTAGTTCGCCCGGGGGAGAGTCACATCGAATTGCCACCTACTTATAGTCCTGAGGGCGCGTTAAAAGAAGATGAGAGAGTTTGGGTGATGAATTTTGGACATGAACCTGCCTGGATTCTAGGTTCCGCAATTGGACCCGTTGGGAATGTCATGGTGGAAGTAAGTACGCCAAAGAGAAGTTGGTTCCGCCTCCTGGACCAAGTGCGAAATGCAGCGACACCGAATGGAATATTTACGTATCCTGAAAAGATCCTGCAGAAGGAGCTCGAAACACTTTGAGAGTATCCTTCCGCATCTGCTCCGCTAGAACAGGAGCCTGACCAACATGGCAAAGAAGTGCTGTTGGATCAAGGACAATAAACTCCGACATTACGCCGTTCGAGTCGGATTCGTAAACCTCCGGAACGTTTAGTTTTGTAATCAAAGACTTTTATCCCAGATACTATTTGATTGGTTACATGTATTGTTTTCCTTTAAGGAGAGAAGGAAATGTTGTAGTTACGTCATTGTCTACGATGTCGCGTGTAATAATACGTCATGTAGCGCACGAGATTGCCGCGTGCTTCGAAGGCACGTACTGTTTCCAAACAACGTCAGAGCGCAGAGAGTTTGGGTGCAATGGACGAGACAGACATACCAATGTTCATGTGCGATGCTGTTTTTGCAGTTAGGTTAACCAGCTATTTTCTTTAGTTTTTTTTTTTTTTTGATTGGAGGTTTAACGACCACCGTGAGGCCGTCCCGGTGGCGCAGTGGTCTAAGCGATGGCCTCTGATCATTCGTCCGAACGGGGTCCGGGTTCGAATCCCGGTGAGGCATGGATGTTGTGTTTGTCTTACGGCACTGGCTCTTTCCCTTCCCTGGAACCAGTGACCCTAAATTAGGGACGGGCGACTGCTTATAGCCCATTGAGTTGCTCACGGTGGTCGTTAAACCTCCAACCAAAAAAAAAAAAAAAAAAAAAAAAAAAAAAAGACCACCGTGAGAAACTCAATGGGCTATAAGCAATCGCCCGTCCCTAATTATAATTTAGGGTCACTGGTTCCAGGGAAGGGAGAGAGCCACTGCCGTTAGACAAACACAACATCCATGCCTCACCGGGATTCGAACCCGGACCCCTTTCGGACGAATGATCAGAGGCCATCGCTTAGACCACTGCGCCACCGGGGCGGCTTCCTTTAGTTGTATTGTGATGTTTGATTAGGTAAATATTAAAATGTTGTGTCTTCACACGTAGTGCTTATCTTGAGTATTAATATATAGAAAATGGAAGCAGAAGACTACAACACGGGTGGGGGAGGTGTTTGTTTCTGAACTGTCTTTCGAGGAGGGTACAGGTTTGAACCCCGGATGCTACATAGTTGGTGAACTTGTCTTATGGCGATGGCCCTCTCCCTTCCCAGGAACCGGTGGCCCCAAATAAAAATGGCGGACTGCTTATAGCTCTTAGTGTTACTCAAAGTGGTCGATAAATCCCGATACAAAGAAATAATCTAGTGTTATGATGCATTGAGCTGAGACCACTGTTACGAGTTACTGATCAATATCAGGCAAACGTAATTCTAGTTGGAATAACTTCATTCAATTTTTTATTGTCGATGTAAGCTGTAGGATCCTTATGAGGAACTTCTACTAAATTCGTAGGTGACATACAGTCATACTTCCTGCTCCTATTATCTTACAATAATATATTATTTAAGCTTTTCATATCCCAATCTGTTGACTTTAGATATGGTTTATAAATGACAGGTGTTGATTTTGTTTGTTTGTTTTGAAGTTCAACGAATATCACGAGTAACCCTGAGGGCTATAATCAATCGCCCGTCTCTAATTTTGGGTCATTAGTTCAAGGGAAGGGACAATGTCAGCGCCATTGGGCAAACACACCACCCATGCCTCATCCGGGGCCATCTCGGGCGCATGATCAGAAACCAGCACCTCGGACTACTCAAGTACCGGGGTGGCTCTGAAATGTACAGCGACATTGCTTAGAGATGACACTGGGTAGAACTATCCCACCTTCTTCCGGCGCCAAAGGAATTTCCCATGACATACCCGTCGCCACCCGAAGACTAAAGCTTTTTTTAAAGGGCACATCCGGGCTATCGAAATTTATGGAGCCATTTTGCTTTTCTGTTCATCTATTGTTGAATTCTGTGAAATAAAGTAAAGATTTAACTAATAAAGCATTCATTGGTTTTTGTAATTTTCTTCAACCGTTAGTAAGACATAGTCTTTAACTAATATTGACTGTCTTAACCCCACAATACTTTTCTACTTCCCCATTGTCCAGCCACCGCTGATCCCTGACACTTAGTTTATCTACGTTACCGGAAAGGTGAACGCAGGTAGACATGAAATACAGGGTGTCTCATACATGTGTAACCAATTTCACATAATCATAACAGTATTAATATAAATTATCTCATGAAGTTTTATAGACATTAGACATGGGCACCATTTGTCACCGAACAATGTCTAAACGGTATTCCAGTTTCAACCATGTTCGTTCGAGAATGTCCGTATTAACTTTCTGCTGTGTGTGTGTAATCCTCCTCTTTAGGTGAGCAATGTCTGTAACATTGGTGCTGTAAACCTCACCCATCATGAATCCCCATAAAAAAAGTCGCAGGGTGTTAAGTCCGGCGATCGTGGGGGCCATGCAATGGGACTTGAACGCCCAATACATCGATTGGGAAATTCGGTATCCAGGAATTTTCTCACAATAAAAGCCGAAGAATGAGGTGGCGCCTCGTCTTGTTGGAAAATGACCGGAGTTGCAAGTTCATCCCACTGGGGATACCCAAACTGCTCAATCATGTCAAAGTAATTTTCAGCTCTCACAGTCACTTCCTGAAAGGAAAATTGGTCCAATAAAACGGTCGACCATTATGCCATACCAAGCATTCACTTTTGGGCCTACATGTTCATGTTCCACTGTGCAATGCGGGTGTTAAGTTCCCCAAATTCTCACCTTCTGCTTATTAACCTTCCCAGAAACATGGAAAGTGCACACATTCGAGACACAGATAGGTCTCAGGAAAGATTCAGCACTTGCAATGTTCTCTAACATCTCTTCAGCAAACTCTTTACGTTTCACATGATCATCTGGGGTTATGTGGTGGGTTGGGTTGTCTGCAGTTTATAGGGGTGCATTTCCAATCTGTGACGTAACACTCTGTGCACTGATGACGTAGTGGCCAGCCATCGTGCTGCTTGTCTGATTGACTTTCGAGGGCTACGAGTCAATGTTTGTTTCACAGCCTCCTCCCTTTCTGGAACCAGCGATGGTCGTCGAGGGCTTTTCTTTGTGAGGACGCAACCAGTTTCCTTGAGTGGCTTGTACCACTTCCTGATGCTGTTACGTGTGGGCGGTTTGCTCCCATATTTTGTTCTGCAATTCCGCTGAACCTGCGTTTCGTATCGGGTTTCAATAAACCACTCCATAATCTGTTCTTTCCTCGCAGGATCCATTGGGTACACTTCTAGAAAACGTCAGGATATACCTTACCACCTGCAACAAATATAATCCTGATATTAGTTTTGTATCAAAAGTTATCATAATTTTAAATTGGTTACACCTTCTTGGGACACATCAAATGTTTCCTCATAATCAGTAGAACGATGTCAAAAAGCAATGTTCCTAGGAATCGCAAATCCTTTTCAGACTTGTTCAATCGGCGACGTGAGCAACTCTAATGCGTTGAGTAAAAGGAAGAGACTAATATGAAACTTCTGCATGTTGAAACTCAGCTGCACGCTTCGACCTGCTTCACTGCCCAGCAATTACAATATTGCTGGGCCAGCAGTGGGCCATTGCTGGCAGCCAGCACTGCCAGCAATGGCCCAGCACTATGTTGCCGCTGCCGAACCGTCAATAAAAGGTCCGGGCGGCCAACAGAAGGCCAACAGTTGGCACCCCATCAGTTGTCATATGCCTCAACAGGGCCATCAGTGGTCCATCACAGGCAGTAGCTGCCACAAGTGGCCCTTCAGTGGCCCTGCAAGTACTTGCCAGAAATGAAGGTTAGCCTGATGTGGTCTGCTAGTGGGCCGTTAGTGGCAGCCAGCAACCATGTGACGTAACTGGTGGCTTGCCGAATCTTGTCCGCCAATTTCCCAATAGTAGCAATAATAATAAAAAAAGAAAAGCAAGGATAACCGCAGTTTCCTAAAGCTACAATTTTTTTTTCTACCCACACGAAGCTTGTGAATTAACGCACTGCGCTGCGGAAATTTTCTCGACAGACCGGAAAACCGCCGTTTGCATCTGACTAGATTCGATCCTGGGCCGTTTACATGGAAGTCGCGCTCGCTACCGACCGGACTAATTCACGACACTGGCGTACGTGCTGGAAGCTATAACCCATGGATGAGTACACCACATAGCGTTGCTTTTTTTTTCTTCCAAATAATTAATAAATTTTGTACACGTATAATTCTTTTTTCTTCCAACAAACGCTGTTTTAATGGTTTTCCAGGATATGTGTTTCAAGCGGTTTCAAATTTTTTCTTGTTATTCATCCACTCCATTCCATGAATTGTTATTCATGGGAATGGAGTGGGTGTATTTCATGGCTGTAATCTAGTATTTCACGGCTTAATTTGATATCTTCGTCGTCGTAAAATTTCATTAGGAAATTAATTCGCCTCTCCACATATGGATTTTTTTCTTAACATCCACTAAAATAACACGATAGCGATAGCGTCGCCTTCAACTAACTGGTACCATGAGAGACACAGCAAGTGTTGCTTCTGCGCATGCGCAGTCGCGATGCTTCCACCTGCTCTTGGGGGTTGCATTGGTTGCCAGCAACGGGCCACTAGTGGCACTTGCTTGGAGGCCCACAATTCACGGCGATGCTGCAGGGCCATCAATGGCTCGCCAACTGATAGTGCTGCCACCAACGGACCACTACCGGGCTGTGAGCGGCAGATTTCAGCCAGCAGTGACCCATCACTGCCAGCTGGTGGCCAGCAGTTTCCCAACACTTGTGTTTTTGCTGGGTGTCAGATGTCTCTAAAGCTCTACCTTTTGCCCCGCTGGCAGCATCTACTCTCATTTTCACCTAATCAAATTCCCGTTCAGGCTATGCGTTGCGCCTCTTTCCATCCACTCTCGGTGCACCTTAACTACGGCAACCTGTGAACAGACGATAAAGTTCGCCGTTTCCCGTATGTTGCCACTCTTTGCCCTGTATATTAGTTAATCGTGACCTTTTCCGTGGGGTAAATGTTTGTCTCTTACCCATTACAACTACCATTTCAGCCCTGACTGATACTGCAGGTGTCAAAGATAGAGCTGCACATGACCTTGACTTGACCTTCACTTTCGTGTTTGTTCATAGCCGCACGGAAACGATCCAAAGATCAGGTATGGATGGGTTGTAATGTTTCGCTTCTGCTGTGTAATTAGTAACGGTGAAATGTTAATTGGCATATAATTATTATGACTTTGTTCCAACCAACAAACTGTTTCATTTACCTCAGAAAACTACGTTTATGAATGTAATATTTATAATTTAAAGTCTACTATAGTTTCGATGGAAACTATGGTCCAGCTTCATCAGGACTAAACGTTGTCATTGTTTTCATTTCTTCCTTGTGACGACGATACCAGTTCCACGTGGCAAACGTCTCGTGCGGCCGTCAGATTTATGATTGCTTTCCATAGCCTCGATAGGTATGGAGGTGAATATACACTGCTGGCCACCAAAAATGAAACACCAAGAAGGAAGCATCCGATTGGCCTGAAATTCGCAGCATGCATGGCCCGCGATAGGACATGCAAACGATTAGCATTGCAGGGCATATCCAAATCATGTGCGACTGGCACGTCACCGAGAAGCATTATAAGAAGGGTGCACAGAAAGCGGGGTGTAAGTAGTGGAAGTATGTTTTGCTGCCGGACCTGTGCGTGGGTAGCTTCCTGATGCCTCGTCGCAGAATACGGCAGTCATTCCAGCACGTTTCGGAGTTCGACAGAGGACGAATAGTGGTTTATTGCGACAGCGGTTTATCGCACCGAGACATAGGCGCCCGTGCGGGGCGACATCCAACCACAGTGAGGCGAGTAAGGGTTCGGTGGGTGCAGGAGGGACGGGCGGACCGACGTGAGCGATTGCCGCAGCCGCAGCACACCACCCAACGAGAGGACCGGCATGTTGTGCGGCGGGCATTGACGGCTTGCACCGCCACATCACGAACGTTAGCGCAGGAATCAGGGTGTGTTGCGCAACAACCTGTGTCAGCACGTACCGTTCTACGTCGTCTGCAGGAGCGGGGACTTGTCGCACGGCGCCCATTACTCCGATTACCACTGACGTTACATCACCAGCGAGTGCGGCGGCAGTGGGCCGTTGAACGCCGCACCTGGACTACGGAATGTCACGACATTGTCTTCTCAGATGAATCCCGCTTCTGCTTGCAACACCACGATGGTCGGATCCGCGTGTGGCGGCACCGCGATGAGAGACTGTATGACGCCTGCATTATGCATCGCCATACCAGTCCGTCCCCTGGTGTTATGGTTTCGGGCGCAATTGGATATGGCACCCGCAACCCTCTGGAACGCATCGGCGGTACACTCAACAGACGCCGCTCCATCTCCGACGTTTTGCAGCCTGTAGTTCTCAATTATCTGCAGGACCTGCTATCAGCCACGTTTCAACAGGATAATGCCCGCCCGCACGTGACACGCATCGTGCAACAATTCTTCACGGCCCACCAGGTGTCACTGCTGCCGTGGCCCGCCTGTTTTCCCGATATGTCGCCCCTCGAAAACATCTGGTGGCTGATCGGCAACCGAGTGGCCCGGCAAGCACCACCCGCGGCTACGCTTAATGAACTGTGGCAACGTGTTGAAGCAGCCTGGAGCGACATACCCGAAGCCCACATCCAAAGCCTCTTTCGTTCGATGCCGCGGCGTGTAGCGACCGTTTTGGCCAGCCATAGGGGCCACCTGAACTATTGATGTCTACGTGTTCCACAAGTCGCACGGGCCTGTATGCTCAATCCTTTCATCTTTGTATATGTTGTTATGTGTCCAATAAATCTGGCTTTGCTATCTCGTATCCTTCTTGGTGTTGCATTTTGGGTGGTTAGCAGTGTAATTATGCAATGGCTGTAGTTCAACTACTTCAACAACAAAATGTTTGTCGTAGACAGTGAAGCACGATGACAAAAATGTATGCATATGCCTTCATTAGATCTTTGACCTGTTAGTAGCACAAACACAATAGATACTGAAAGTGTTTTTATTTCTGGATGCAAAAGCAGGTATTCATGCCCCCTATTGGAAAAACTACGCATTTCCAAAGTCGAAAATATACCTAAAATATTCGTCATAGTGAAAGATATCCGAAGGAAAAAATAATTTCTCAATCGGATTTCTGGAAGCAGTGATATGGAATAAACTAAATAGGAAATTGAAATAAACGCGTGAATTTACGCGCACCTAGCTGTAAGATTGGGAATCGAAAAAAAAGGGGAACTGGTGCAAAATATCATCGTTTGAAAACTTCTTTTTCCAGCGAAAGAAGAAGTTTTCAATTCGACTAACAGAAGCAGGGATATTATGTCCAGAGGAAAACAGACGAACATGCAGATATAAATGGCAGGGATATTTGTCTACTTCTCATGCCAAAAGATATAAACAGATAAAGAAAATAAAGAGAAAATATTTTCATTCTAAGTTAGAGAAATTTACGGAACATTGGTATTCCGATGCGTAATTGATACCAGCTTCGACAGCAAAATAATGAAATTTTTCTCTCTCCGGATTTCAGTTTCGCCTGCCTTTCGTAAAACAACAACTTCAAAAAAATTATATTTATTAATTTGTTTGTTTATTTACTTATTCTGAATTTAAGAAAATATTGGGACGAGTAATCAGTTGAAACAGTTGATGCGGCTGCTTTGAATTCCTGTTTCAACGAAGCGAGTTCGGTAATATTGGAGGAACATTTTTTTTTTCCTTATGATGACTTTTTCTAACTTGTTTGATCACAAAGTACGCTCGAGTAAAAGATTGGAAAGAAATAACAAAGATAAGTTACGCCAATACGAGAGTCTCAATCTAAAGTTCAAACCAAAATGAAATCGAAATGTAAATGAAAAAAAAGATAAAATAAAATAAAACAATCATAAAAGGAGAGAGGAGCTAAGAGATTTTTTTTTTTCAGTAACGTTTGTTTTCTGAAACTGTGCCAATATAATGAGATTCTGATGCTGATCTTTAATCCATTTTTTAGAAGTCTTCGCTCCTTGCTTCTCTGTCTTTCTTTCTCTCTCCCTCTCTGTATCATATGTGTGCGCGTTTTTGTTTTAGGAAGAAATATTGGTATCGATTTTCGGCTAACTCCTTTTTTCAGCAACAGGCACTAGCTATCCATTCAACTTGCGTTGCGTTCAAAGAAAAGTGAATTAATTTCCCACGCATTTTTCAACCGGAGGAAATGAAATTCGCATTACCACCGGTTGTTTATTTAATTGTGGAATATCTGTGTAATGTCTGAAGGCGTGCGCTCCAGGAGTTTCCTAGAATAATTCTTCGATCTTGACAGCTGAGAAGAAATGAAATTATCAAACTTCTGACAGCCTATTCGTGAAAAACAATTGTCTTCGTACTAGATAAAAATTGCTGGTTTGTGTCATTAATCTTAATCAACGTGGCTCCCAAAATGGGATTTTTTCCGGTGGTAAAATAGAAACATCTCAATTCTAAAGAGCACTTTATGTCATGAAAGATTCAATTTTGGTGTAAACCGATTTTTTTTTAGTTGGATCATTGTTCATTTAACACTTTCTTCCTTATGGACAGAGATTAAATAATGGAGATAACAAAGCGAACATTTTTGTTGTAGAGAAATAAACGGAAGATATAACTGTCATTCTCCTGCTTCTCTCAGAAAGGTTTTTCATCATAACAATTTACCGTCATAAAAGGCTTAATGAATTTTCATGTATCGTATTTCTTTACTGGGCAGGAAAAGCTCCTCAGATTTCCGCCACAAGTGTCTTATCTGATAATGAAGCACATAAAACCTATAAGGGTGATTCAGAACTCATGGGACAAACTTAAGGGGTGGTAGAGCACACTGCAACAAACATTTTTTGTATAGGAATGTATGGGCGCAAGTGACGCGTTGAGGCACAAACACAAGAAATAGACATGAAAGGAAACATAAATTGTTTACTTACAGCATCGTTGACAAGTGCTTCTTTACAGCAATGTTTACAATAATTGCTCAAAATTGCGTCCAACTTCTAACCCTCACGCTACACGTCCACATGCATACCAGGAACGAATCTCTGTGAATGTATGGGCGGGTATTGTGAACGACTTCCTGCTTGGCCCATATCTACTACCAACATGACGACTCGATGGCAGATGTTATCGTATTTTTCTGGAAGAGGTTTTTCCAGAATTGCTTCAAGATGTACCACTGGCCGTCCGACGAGGACTGTGGTTTCAGCATGATGGGGCGCCAGCCCATTTCAGCATTAATATGCGCAATTACCTGAATGCCACTTTTGGGGCGCGATGGACTGGCCGTGGTGGACCAGTCCGTTGGTCACCCTGATCGTCCGTTTTATCGAGCCTCTATTACTTCTTATGGGGACATCTGAAGGCCCACGTTGCCGCCCCGGTGGCGCAGTGGTCTAAGGCGTTGGCCTCTGATCATTCGTCCGTAAGGGGTCCGGGTTCGAATCCCGGTCAGGCATGGATGTTGTGTTTGTCTTACGGCACTGGCTCTCTCCCTTCCCTGGAACCAGTGACTCTAAATTAGGGACGGGTGACTGCTTATAGCCCATTGAGTTGCTCACGGTGGTCGTTAAACCTCCAATCAAAAAAAAAAAAAAAAAAGGCCCACGTTTACAAAACTTCAGTTGACTCTGTTGAGGACCTCGTCACTCGAACATCCGTTGCGGCGGCTGTACGTGTGCGAGAAATACCTGGCATCTTTGAAACTGTACCCCAATCACTCGGCCGACGCTGCCACGCATGTATTACTGTTGGTGGACGCAATTTTGAGCAATTATTGTAAGCATTGCTGTAAAGAAACGCTTGTCAACGATGCTGTAAGTAAACAATTTATGTTTCCTTTCACGTCTCTTTGTTGTGTTTGTGCCTCAACGCGTCACTTGCGCACATACATTCCTATACAAAAAATGTTTGTTGCAGTGTGCTCTACCACCCCTTAAAATTTGTCCCATGAGTTCTGAATCACCCTGTATAATAGGCTATGTCTGTCTCTAACGCTCTGGCGTCATTCAATACTTACAGCGCCATCTGCTTTTATCCGGTGGCCCAAATCGGAACTAAGCTCACCGCTATCGGTAAAATCAAGGAGAAATACCAGAAAATAAAATAAAGTAAGCAAGACAAACGACTTCATCTGTGGCAACACGCACGTGCTCAACAACTGTCTGTGACGTTTGTTCTGTTACGTAGGTGTTACGTCGTGTTTAATTTTATTTTCTTCGCATTGCAGAGTAATTTCATAAAAGGGAATAAAACTGCAAAATAATGTCATATAAAGGAATAAAAGTGCAGAGTAGTTTCATAAAAAGGAATAAGCGTTATTATAAACACATATCTATTTAAAACACTCTAACCTACAATAAAAACTGAAAATTTGAGATGTCAAAGTGAGCACAATTGCATATAAAAACATTTTCAGCTCTTACATGAATGAGTTTTTACTATATTTCCTTAGAGAAATCCGGCGTCTATTTGATACGTTTTCAATTTGCTTCAATTAAACATTTCATCCTGTTCTAGGTCGAGCAACATCCCCTTATATATGGATATTTAATTAAAGCCTAAAAGTAGACATTCTAGGACGGGCTGCAGACTAGTCATAAATAAACAGATATTATAGAATTTGTAACCGCTAAAATGAAAACAGAGGGCCATTCTCACAAACTCTTGAAAAACTGAATATGCAACTTCTGAGAGAAACAACGCAAATTGCTGACAAAATTCACGTGTCTGCTTAGTTGGATTCCACGTATATATCTAGTTGTAAAGAAAGTTTCGGACAAAAACCGTATGTGGCGTGTGTAATGTAAGACACTGCGGGCCTGATGTGACGTAAACATCCCAAAGTGCTGTGCATGAAAGAATAAATTCTAAGGACAGAACGTACGCTACTGTGATGAGGAATAGTTGCACATGGCGTCGATACGATGGCGATATCGAAGGAAACTATGCGTTCAGTATTGCTCTATGAAAATTTGAATGGCGTGAAAGTAACGGAAGCACTTGGAAAATTACTAAAACGAGTTTGGTGACGATATTATGGGACACAATGTTTGATGTGACTGGTATAAGACATTTGACACTGCTGTCTGATGCACTCAGAAGTGGCAGATGCAGTAAGTTCGAAGATGATACACTGCAACACGTTCTATTGACCAATCCTGATTCAACACTACGGGAACTGGAGACCTTCCATACGACCATAAACACCAGAATTACGAAGTTGGGATATTCGTGTAAATTGTGCAAATAGATACCCTATGCTTTGTCTGACCTTAATCGGATGCAACGCTACTCCATTGTTGTTGCTCTGGGTGAAAGAGAAAAACGAGAGGGCTTTTTGCATTGGCTGGTCACGGGTGAAGAAAAATGGGTCACATACGTGAATGTTATGCGAAAAAGAACACGGATTAAGCAGCGACTACTCCTCAGAAGATCGCTATGCCACCCCTTTATGGATGAAGGTGATGCTAAGTTACTGGTGGGTTTGTCGCGGTGTGATTCGCTATGAACTCTTACGCGGGACATTACCATCACAGCAGATGCTTACATCTAACAATTGGACAGTCTCCATGCTGCACTTCAAGAAAAGTGCCCAGCGTTGATTAATCGCCATGGAGTTCTTTTTCACCAGGATAACGCTCGTCCACATCCGTACCCAGCAAGGATTGCACGAGCTGGAATGGGAAATATTGTTGCAACCCCCTTATTTCGCGGACCTTTTACCATCCGACTTTCATCTTTTCCGGTCTTTGTCGAATTTTCTCGCTGAAAAAAACTTTGCTAATGACGATAATGTGAACGTTGCATGGATGACGTTTTCAACTCCCGTTCACCAGACTTCTGTCGTGATGGGATATTTCAACTCGTAGATCGGTGGAACAAGGTCATCAGTTCCAATGCGGTCTACCTGGACGATTAGGTTAAGTGTTTTGCACGATTTTTTAAATTTGAAATACCTGCTTCTGTATTTTCCAGGCGCTTTCTTTACAACCTTATACAAAACTTCGAGTTCCATTTCAGCACTATTTTGTATTGCTCAAATGTCAAATATACTTCCACCTTGTCAATGTAAGTATTTTTTCCTGGAATAAAAAGGAAAGAAAACAATGTGACTTAGCGATCACCAAAGTGTGTATACATTTTTCGAAACGACCTGTATGAATTGTAATGTAATTAAATTTATTTGTGAGAAACAGAGATTAACAATTTCATGATTGGTTGTGATGTTTATGCAAAAATACAAAAGCGTGTTAAAAATTAGTGCTAGTAAAGTAACGCCCATAATAGGCGTATTCATGTTTTTGCACCCTTCCACCAGTGCTTCCAAACAACCAAATATTTTATGCATTCCAGATATGCTGAGTGGGATTGGAGTTTGGAGATCTTGAAGACTAGTAGTGTACATGCTTTTAATACCTTCAACCTCAAGACATTTATTTATCACTTGTATGTATGGAATGTGTGCCTTTCAGTTGAATCCTGAGTCCAGTAAATGCGAAAACTTCAAAGTAAACGAAATCATTGATTTTTCGTGAGCCGCTAAAAAATGTTGCTTACAGTATCACTTTGTCTACGAGTCTGTAGATATGTTATCTTCTGATTTATATAGACACCGTACAAAAAGTTAGTCATCTCGAGAAATTTACTTTTAATACTGAGTTGCATCACCACGTGCAGAAGTCATAGCATTAATTCTTGCTGGAAGAGATTCAACAAGACGATGTAAATAGCTTGAGTCAAATTTTCTCCATTCTAAGCACTGTGTATCTTCCAATTCATTGAGATTCTTGGGATCTTGAAGTACGGTTTTTACATTTCGTTCAAGGTGGTCTCATAAATTCTCAATCGGATTTAAATCTGGCGATTTAGCTGGCCAGTCCATGTGCCTCAGAGTTGTATCATGCTCCTCACACCAACACATAATGGTTTTAGCTCTATGAATCTTACAGTTTTCATCCTGGAAAATTGGATAAGTTACTTGATAAGAATCGTGCAAACATTGTGCAAAAGGAAACACATGATTGTCTACAATTTCTCTGTAAGCATGCTGATTCGTAGTATTCTTCACCACTAGTAGTGGGCCTAAATCACAACAATTAAAACAATCACACAGCATTAAAGAGCCACTTCCTTTGGCAAGAACTCTTTGAACATGCTCAGGACTGAATGTTTCTCTAGACCTCCGGTTGAACCTACGCCTTTCGCCATTTGAGGATAGGCAAAATTTGGATTCATCAGTACATATGAAAGTCTTTCCCGGATCAACATTCCATATCCCGTCAGCTTCGGCCCAAGCTAGTCGAGCTTTTTTGTCAGCCGAAGTTAGCATTGGTTTCAATCTTGCAACTGTACTCCAGATATCTATTCGATGAAGTTCCCTACGCAATTTTCGCTCAGATATAAACGTGTGAGATCCATTATTAACAGATTGGAGAAGTTCCTCCCTTGCTTGAAATCTGTTTTCATTGAGCAGGCGAGAAATTCTGCGCCGGTCACAACTTGTGAAAATGGCGTTTCGTCCGCCGTATTACCTTTTATTTTCAGTTGAGTTTGACTTACACCAGTGTTTGTAAACACATAAAATTTTTCTTTTGCTAACACCTGCAAATTCAGCAACTTCCTTCATGATGTATCCTTTAGACTGGCCAAAAGCAATGACACCTTTTTTCGTCAGTCACTTACATCTGTCTTTTAAAGCACTGATTTTAATTTTTCAAAAATTGCAGCTTACAACTTTGCCTGTACAAAGAAGTAGCATATGTTTTATTATTCTGTGGAAGAAATACAGGGTGTTTCAAAATTATCTTTACAACTTTGACCTCTCAATAAAACCTAAACGAAATAATATAGCGAAGTTCTGTTTTTTATACATGTAACAGCAACGCATAAAATTTTACTGGTACGTAAAGGGTTTTTGTTTACTTTCAGGTACGACCTTAAACTTGGGACGGCTACTCCAAAAGAAAAGGACCAGTGTGTGGAATGGTTCATAGAGAAGTCAGATACGCAAGTCCAGAGGAATTTACGTACCAAATACCGACGTAATCCATCATCCAGACCCTCAGTACACGAGTGGCACAAGAAGTTTATGGAGAATGGTAGTTTATAAAGAATGGTAGTGTGCTTCATCAATGGCGCTGGCCGGGCAAGCACAAGTGAAAAGGATACATAACGTGTTTGAAGAGTTTCCTGCGAAGTCCATTCGTACGGCCTCCAGGCAGTTAGGGTTACTATCTACAACGATACACAGGGTGTTGCGCTTGCACCTGACTGCCTACATAGTGCATTTGACACAAGCACTACACCCCAGGGATAAACCGAAACGTTTTGATTTTGCTGTTTTTATTTTTATTTTTTTGTCTTTTTTGATTGAAGGTTTAACGACCACCGTGAGCAACTCAGTGGACTGTAAGCAGTCGCCCGTCCCTAATTTAGGGTCACTGGTTCCAGGAAAGGGAGAGAGCCAGCGCCGTAAAACAAACACAAAACACATGCCTCACGGAATTCGAACCCGGACCCATCTCGGACGAATGATCAGAAGCCATCGCTTAGACCACTGCGACACCGAACAGGCATTTTGCTGTTGATTACTACACAGGATTGATAATGAGGTAGGCTTCCTGAAACGTGTTTTATTCAGCAATGAGACAACTTTTCATGTCTGTAGTGTTATCAACAGGCATAACTGCAGGATTTGGGGGTCTGAAAACATACATGCCGTCCGTGATATTGAACGTGACAGCCCTAAGGTTAACATTAGGTAATCACCCCTGTCTCCTGCACAACCGCATCATCGACCCATTCGTTTTCGCCGAAAACACAGTCATATACAATGTTTATTTGGACATGCTCAGTGAGTTTTTACTCCCCAATTAGAGGGCCTGCAACCGGTTATCATCTTCCAGCAAGACGGCGCAGCCACGTAACCGCTTACCATCTTCCAGCAGGACGGTGCAGCCCCGCAACCGGTTATCGTCTTCCAGCATGACGGTGCACCCCGCACTGGGCACTTCGTTTTCATGAGTTCGTTTTCAGAGCGATGGATTGGACGGGATGTTCCATTTCCTTGGCCTCCACCCTCAGCTGATCTCATCCCCCCTACACTTTTTTTCTGTGAGGTTATGTGAAGGATATTGTGTATTACACAAGGGTTCCCGATGTGGATGAGCTGAAGAACAGAATTACAGCTACCATCACAGCAATTCCTGAGGATATGCTGGGGAGAACATCGGAGGAGATCGAACAGCGTCTCGACGATATACGTGCAACCAATGGTGCGCATGTGGAGCTTTACTAGCATCCCAAAGAACTTTGGAAGGTGCTGTTCAATGTGCAATAAACCGATTGTTGTTCTCTTATTCAGTTTCTGTTTTATCGAGTGTCAAAGTTATAAAGATAATTTAGGAACACCGTGTGTTATTCACTTAATACGTGGAAGTACGTCAGAATTATCAACTCAGCAATCAGACACCCCTGAGTTGCTAAACAGACAATTCAGAGATGTTTGATTGCTGAGTTGATAATTCCTCGTACTAAGTGCAGAATATTTCTTCAACAGACTTTATATAACCTGTGAGTCTAGTGATTTCACTTAACTACGGTACGAGGAAGCAGATTTAGCTTTGACTGGCGAAATCTGAGAAGTTTCAGATTCTTAACACTCAAGTGTTTGGAATTTCATAAAAGATGATTACATGCTGCTGTTGATTGCGTTTATATATTTTACGATACGCCGTGCCTTCCCGCAATTGCCTAATGCTCGCCTTCGACCGCCAGAAATGATGAAAAGTTTGGACATCATCGCCCTAGCACATGGATACCACTGAGAATGTGTCTTTAATTTGACACGTAAGATTCAACGTACGATATTCTCAACCTTGCAGCGCGAAAGTACGCAAGTACATTTTGTGGGATCAATGTATTTTCACCCGTTAATCACCCCTATTAGGAAGAATATTTGTAGGAAATACCATTTGAACTTTGGCGAAAGGACAGTTAATATATTCTCTTTAATTAGAAAAGATCGCGATTCTGTGGCTACCCACATTAAGCATGGTATTTATTGCATCCCTTTGAAATCGGACATTTCGGAAGATGAAGACCGGGTTTATATTGGATCCACTCTACGTACAGTTGGCCAAAGACTAGCAGAACACAAGTACGATATTAAGTCTAAACCATCATCAACTGCCCTCTCATGTCTTGTAAGCCAGGGAACTCATACGCTTATGTGACCTTAGGCAACCATCTTGGCTTCCACTTCCAATAAGAGCTCTTGTTTATTTACTGAGAGTTTGTATATCCAAATATTCTCTGACAAGTGTTGTAACAATGAAACGCCATACTCAATTCCCAACCCTTGAAGGTTCCTCATTGAGAACAGTAAGCGAAAATCCGATGCTCGTTTTATTCAACGTCTACCCCTGACTAGTGAATACATTATTCCACCTGGGCGTCGGTTCAACGATTCTGCGCTATTTAAGGCTCCTACGATGCAAACAATTCACTATTCGCTTCCGTGTGACTTTCTTATCGGGCACTCTAGCGCAAATCTCCTAGCTTCCTATTTCTAAGGATTGTTTAAGACCTGGGGTCCTCTACGTAAAATCTGATCTGATCTGAATAATTCACTATATATATAATGCTTCTGCTGTATGTGTTCATCTGATGTTGTAAAGCTTGATGATTGGTTGGTGGCCAAGCCGAAAGATCTCGCGATATATTTTTAATCTCTTTAGTTTAACTTGTACGGTTTTTATTGTAAATAAATAATCTCTTTTACTTAGTGCAATTAGAGCTTTGCAAGTTATATTATCGTGCAACGACAGCAGTATGTACTTATCATTTATGAATTTCAGCACTACGAATATTTTTAGTTTACTTGGAATTTCATCGTTCTGGGCAGTGTAACGGATAGAGTGCTCGAACGGAAGTCGGGAGATGCAGTGTATTTTTCCAGTTTTTCGATGTGATTGATATTACGTGATATACAGGAAATTCATTGATGTCTGATTGCTGAACTAATAAAACAGGCCTGCAAAATTCGAGTCATGAAAAGTTGTCTGGAAACTTTTAATTGTTTCTAATTTATTTTTGGCCGCTGATTTCAAATATAACTTCCATTTTTCTCTATCACGTAAGGAGTTTTCACAAAATGGTTCTCAATATTACAGGAAAACAGCTTTAAAACGCATTACATTAAGTAAATTAACAGTATTTAAAAATTTTCGTAAACATTTTTAGAATGGAAGTATTGAATTTCTTTTTAATTAAAGTAACTAAAGAATAATCTTTAGTTCATACTTTATATTTCCTTGTTGTGGCTTTTTCATTTTCTTCCAAAGCTTCTTTTTTAACGTTTTCTGTGAAATTCTTTTCCCGGATCGTCTCTGTGCAACATCCAACAATAGTCCGTCGTCATGTGGACATTCTACCTGCCCTGATACCTTCTTTCTATCTTCTTGATGTCTTGGTGGAATCGCTCTCCTTGCTTTTCGCTGACAACTCCCAGGTTTTCAGGAAAGTAGTCTAAATGAGAGTTGAGAAAGTGCACTTTTAAGCTCATGGATAATCCCGATTCGTTGAAATTTTGTAGCATGTCTTCCACAATCATCTTATAGTTGGGGCCCTTGTAATTTCCTAAACATTTGGTACAAACCTCTTTGAAAGCTTTCCACGCTTCTTTTTCAACAAGTGCCATTTTTTCTTACAAAGAGTTTAACCTTCATATGTTTCCTGATGCCCGGAGCGGTAAAAAATACCTAAATACCTTCTTTCAATTTTGCTGTAGATAATCCCCGAAATTTTGCACAGATGTATTTAAAACACTCTCCTTCTTTCGACAAATCCTTGACAAATTGCTTCACCAATCCCAGCTTTAGTGAAACAGGGGTAGAAGGATTTTTTTCCCGAGCAACAAAAGCTTCGTGTAACACATTTTTACTTCCTGGTACTAATGTGATTCTTTCTGGCCATTCCTTTTTGATCCAGTGTTTCTCTCGATCTCGGCTGTCCCACTCGCGCAAAAAGCACGGGTATTTGGTGTATCGTCTTTGTTGTCCCGAAATCATATATGTGACTTTAAGATCACCGCAAACTGTCTATCCATGATCATTGTACTTAAGTTTGATGATAATGAAAACTAAATTTTCGTATCGTTCTTTCAAATGCACGGATTGTCTAACTGGTACTGAAGCATACTTATTGTAATTATGGAGAAGCACAACTTTGAGGCTTCTTTTTGAAAAATCGATAAACAACCTCTAATCGATGACTTTCATATTTTACGTTGAATTTGCTTATCAGTCCGCGAATATCGCTAAAGTAAACTAAATCACCTTCCTCTGAAAAGTAAGGAAGAAAATCTCTTTCTCTACAGGGTGATTCAGTTAAACGTGTACACACTTCTGGGAGGGGTAGGTTGCACAAAGACAAAGCGGAATCACATAGCAATGCAGGTTCGGAAACGCCATCTTGATGTGCTAGTGTACAAAGAGGACGAGAAATGAAAGAACACCACGTAAGACAACAAAATGTTTTTATTACTCACAAGACATTTGCGAAATGCATTAAGGTTACAGAAGGTGTTCAGAGTTGCGACGATGAGCTGTGAAACGCGCTTGACGTTGTCGGCGCATGGAATCACGTACATTTTGGAAAATTCCTGGAGTGTCTCGGACTTCCGAAGCAGCTACGGAGATGCGTGCTACAAGGTCCTCATCACTTTCAACGGGGGTATCGTACACCAGTCCTTTGATGTAACCCCAGAAGAAGTAATCAAGGCATCGTAAGTCCGCCGATCTTGCAGGCCAATGAACGGGACCACCAAGCCCGATCCACTGATGTCTAAATGCCATGTTTAAGTGATGACGAACGTCATTGTTGAAATGGGCGGGGACCCCATCGTGCTGGAACCACATTGCACGGCGCAGCGACTGAGGGACCTGTTGTTCGTTCAATAGCTTTGGCAAGACGTCCTCCAGAAATATCCGGTAACTCCTTTCGTCCAGACGAGGAGGCATGAGATATGGGCCAATTAAGTGGTCCCCGACAGAGCCGGCCCAAACATTAACAGCAAAACGGTTTTGTGCCGCCCGTGATCGTACAGGATAGGGGTTCTCCACCGCCCATACATGTGCGTTATGTGCATTGAAGCAAAATTCCCGTGTAAAGCTCGCTTCGTCTGTGAACAGCACAGAAGCAGGAAATTGGAGTTCTTCCGCACTCTTCTGCATGTACCATTACGCAAATGCAATGCGCTGAGGGTAATCCTCAGGGATTTGTGTCTGAACGCGCTGCACATGATATGAATGCAATTGGTCTTCGTGCAGAACCTTCCATACGGTGAATTGGGACAAACCGAGCTGATGGGAATTGCTCGTGTTCTGGCACTTGGAGTGTCTGTTGCATGACTAAACACATTCTCTTTGATGGTAGGAGTGCGTAGCCATTGTTCATTGCACATGGCAGGCCCCTGGAAAGAACCAGTGTCGCATAATCTCTGATGCAGTCGTACAAACACTTGGTGGCTTGGCACTCGTCTCGTCTGGTTCCGTTCCTAGTTCAGTCGCACAGCGGCTCGGCCGTTGCAGTCTGCTGCTCCGTATGCGAGGTGCATATCAACCATTTCCGCGTTCGTAAACTCAGCCATCTTACTACCTCTGCGGGCGGTTCACAAATGATGGTATCCTGAATGAACGTATGAGCAGTTTCTCTGCCGAACAACGCCAGCTACCGCATGAAGATGGCGTTTCCAAACCTGCACTGCTATGTGATTCCGATTTGTCTTAGTGCAACCTATCCCTTCCAGAAGTTTGTACACGCTTAGCTGAATCACCCTGTATATATAAACCATGAGAAAGAAGTGCCAGGTGGTAACAAATTATTTTCGTTTAGTCTCGATCCCAGAAGTTCTGCAGATTCTTTAGGTGGACCTAAATCTCTGACCAAGTGTTTTAAATCGTCTGTGAAAAAAGATCAAGTGCGCCACCATCTTTTTATTCGTCATCATTGAAATCTTCAACTTATTCGTTTGAATCGCTGCTGAGTGGTTCTTCTAAAATTTGTGGAGGTGTTGGCACGGGCATTTCAGAACCATGTTCCACTACTGGGCGTATTGCAGATGGTAAATTAGGAAATGAAATGCCTTTTTTATTTTTCACATTAAAACCTAGAGTATTCAAAGAACAGAAGTAACAGTCATCGGTATGGTTGCGAGGTTCCCGCCATACCATGCGAATTCCAAAACGGAAAGATTTTTGTTCTCCCTTCGAACGCCTTCTAAGTTCTTCTACACAAATGGTACATGCTATATGCGGCGCCCAAGGCTTATCTTGGTCACCAAGATTCATCCCAAAATACGTATAGTACACTTTTTTCAAGAAATGTGTAATGTTTCTTCGTTGTGTTTCGCCACTAACTCCCTCCCCGCATATGTAGCAAAACATGTTAGGTGATTTTGTGCGACCTCTTGAAGCCATTACCAACACCACTTAAAACACAGTTAAACGAATTTTAACGAATGACACCAACACTATTACACTGCACTACGCAAAAACATTAAAAAAACCGCAAACACATTAAATTAAATCTTCACACAAACTTAAAAAATGTTTCACCTTTTAGAAATATGATAAGTAGTCAACGACTAAAGTTCAACTAAAGAATCACACAAGAAAATGCAAGTGGCTGTGACAACAGGAAATGAGTCATCCGTTATCTCGGCGAATTAGACTCAAAGTAGCCACCTGCACTTTTATCTGCATTCATCCCTCCTCCTATCTTAAGAATGAGAAGTTTCCTGAAAATTTCGTAATTACCATAAAAATGCACTTCAATAAGTCACTAATACACAACTAATTAGCTGTAAATAATGGAGAATGAAAATAAATACCAAGGCGCTTGATTTTAACCCAAATACTATTAATAAAAACGATAAAATTAGAAATTGAGTAAATTTGGTGGGTTATGGAATTTTTTTACTATTTTTTCTGAACTGAGCACTTAAAAATCTATAAGAATCAATTATTACTTGTCAAAAAACGTCTCCATCGCAGGCCTGCGTAATTTTGAAGATATCACATACACGACTGAATTACAGATTTCAATTTCGCAAATGTTTGCCAACAGAAAAGCCAAATTAAGCGAAACCTGAATTAAGCCAATTAAGCCGAATTCAGCGAAACCTGAATTAAGCAAAAAATATAAACCTGAATTAAGCGAAACCTGAATTAATATAAATCTGAATTAAGAATTAAGCGAAACCTGAATTAAGCGAAAAATTAAGCCGAATTAAGCAAAACCTGAATTAAGCCAATTAAGCGAAACCTGAATTAAGCAAAAAATATAAACCTGAATTAAGCGAAACCTGAATTAATATAAATCTGAATTAAGAATTAAGCGAAACCTGAATTAAGCGAAAATTAAGCCGAATTAAGCAAAACCTGAATTAAGCCAATTAAGCGAAACCTGAATTAAGCCAAATTAAGCGAAACCTGAATTAAGCCAATTAAGCGAAACCTGAATTAAGCCAAATTAAGCGAAACCTGAATTAAGCGAAAAATAAGCCGAATTAAGCGAATTAAGCGAAATCTGATATAAGCCAAATTAAGCGAAAATTAAGCCGAATTAAGCGAAACCTGAATTAAGCAAAAAATATAAACCTGAATTAAGCGAAACCTGAATTAATATAAATCTGAATTAAGAATTAAGCGAAACCTGAATTAAGCGAAAATTAAGCCGAATTAAGCAAAACCTGAATTAAGCCAATTAAGCGAAACCTGAATTAAGCCAAATTAAGCGAAACCTGAATTAAGCCAATTAAGCGAAACCTGAATTAAGCCAAATTAAGCGAAACCTGAATTAAGCGAAAAATAAGCCGAATTAAGCGAATTAAGCGAAATCTGATATAAGCCAAATTAAGCGAAAATTAAGCCGAATTAAGCGAAACCTGAATTAAGCAAAAAAATATAAACCTGAATTAATATAAACCTGAATTAAAAATTAAGCGAAACCTGAATTAAGCCGAATTAAGCGAAAATTAAGCCAATTAAGCGAAACCTGAATTAAGCCAATTAAGCGAAACCTGAATTAAGCCGAATTAAGCAAAACCTGAATTTAGCAAAAAATATAAACCTGAATTAAGCGAAACCTGAATTAATATAAGCCTGAATGAAGCCAATTAAGCGAATTAAGCGAAAATTAAGCCAATTAAACAAAACCTGAATTAAGCCAAATTAAGCGAAAGCTGATTATCAGAAAAGCCAATTAAGCGAAACCTATTTCAGCATTGAAACACGATTAGATGAATGATTAAGAAGGTTGGGCAAAGTTTATTCTAAGAACATCCGCCCTTTCCTTTCACGAGTCGGTATATTTCACTGAAAGAAGTGAGGCCAAAAATATTGAAAAGAGAAATGTTGTCAGCTGCATGCGTTTGTGTTATTCAGTAATTTTGCCACGAATGCGACACCTCCGCTGTGAAATAACGCCTCAGGTGCGACTTGCGTTGGCACTCTCCATCACTGCTTCATTAAATGGCTGTAATGCATACCGTGCGCACGTGTGTGGGTGGGTGGTTGGATGGATGGGTTAGAGAATGAAGTTGGGTTATGCAGAGGCAGCTGGGAAATTGTTACGGGCCCCGACATGGGATTTCAGGAGGAATCGATCGATGGGATTTCTGCCTTTGTGCTTGTAGAATGCTCTCTGCGACGGACCGTAGTTCGCCCTCGGCGGGAGAAGGATTTAGAGGAGTGAGAGATGCTGAGGAACTATCTCGACTCGATGGGACGCAAGAATCATTCATAAGAGACCTTCCCTTCCCTCGCTACACCAGAAAGTCGGGACATGAATATTAAGCCTGCGTTTTCGAACGCAAATCTCTTCTGTATCGCGCCAACTGAAATGTTTCGCGTGAGTGCTCTTACTCTTGGACGACACAGCAGGAAAGCACTCACGAGAAAGCATTGCTCCAGTTTTAGAGGTAATGAGCGTATGCAAATTTGAAGCTCACCTGCTTAGAAGAGCAAAGAAAGGTAATGCACACATATATATATATATATATATATGTATATATATTGTATATGTAACGGTAAATACGTTCTACTAAAGTTCGGTGCTATTTTCATTTTCAAAATTATTTCCAAAAGATGTTCTCTCAGCTTTGAAGAAAAAAACGTACATATATATTATATATGTGTGTGTGGATCGATGTTGGCAATGAAAATTTTGTGATGGATTAGAATTTCTGAGCCATTGTTTAATATAACATCACTGAAAAGAAAATGCTGATTAGCGGAAATAATCAAATATTCGCTCCAGCCTAATCAAATAATTGGACTTACGAAAGCTTTGAAACTTCTGAGCAGCAAACATCGGGAAAGAAAGGCTAATTCATTAACAGAATCATCATGTATGCTAATTAAATGCACGGACTTGAAAATGCTTACATTTTTGAGCTAACGCATAACGCGAACGTTGAAACAAAGACGCAGGTTTACAGAAGCAGTGAAGTATTGCCCCGTAGCGGATGGACTTTAAAAAGCCTACGTTTCTGAAGGGAAATGAAATAAAAAATACGAATACTGAAATGCAGAAGATGTCTTAATCTGTGACGTGCCTGCACCGCAGTGAGGGGACCTGCACCGCAGTGAGGGGACCTTACTCCGGAGTGAGGGGACCCGGCTTCGATGGCCGGCGCGGACAAATGTGTACGTTATATTGGCGCCCGAACTTCCAGGATGACCCGGCTGTTAAGTTTCTGGCAATGATGTGATGTTCTCTCCACTCGGCGAGACAGAAAAAATGAGAATCCCTTCTTCAGTGCTTCGGAAAAATAAATCAGTGTCATATTACGTTCCACACACGAAATTGTCTGGGATTTCTCAAATGCTCGTTCTTCATGAGATGACTGCCTACAGCAACTCATAGTCCCGGCTGACGCGTGGGCCATGCCTCCGGCCCTCTTTCGAGGAAAGAGAGATGTGATGTGCCTGCACCGCAGGACGCACATAAGATAAAGGCAAGTAGCAGCGAGAGCATACGTCCACGTAGCTCAGTTGGGAGAGCGACTTACCCCGGAGTGAGGGTACCCGGCTTCGATGCCAGGCGAAGCCAGGTCCCCTCACTGATGTGCAATGGTGGCACCAGCACCTTCCGGGCGTGCACCAGTGGCTCCCTCATGACGTTGTTCTTCCTCGCAGTGAACTCAGTCTGCTGTTGCGAAGCCGTCTCGAGTACTAGAGGCCTAAGCCCACGCGATTTTCCCCTTTGTGACGTCAGCAACCAGATCATAACAAACCTTTTTACAGTTATCAAAGATGCTACGACTGAAACCGAGAAACTGTCTGTTTGTTCGACGTGTGTCTCGTAATAGGAGTGCTAAAGAGTTGATGTGTTATATGACGATTCGAAGATAATTTTATATTTTTTTTACTGTAGATTACATATTTCTTATGAATTCATTAACTGGGATATTTTATTGCAAACATAATAGTTCATGTGAAACTAAATAGGCTTAAGCAACGTTTCATGAATCATTGTGCTTTGTTTTTTGTCCAGTGCTGTTTCCTTATTTTGTTTGAAATATTTAGATGTATATTTTTCCGACATCATGCTGAAAAACAAAAAGAATGAGTCGCACATTGTGTTACTAAAAGAATATGGAATTGCCATAGCAATTACCCCAATTATAATGAGATGCATGGAATGTTTCTTATTAACTTATCAGATAAAGTTTTTAAGTTTTGCCTTTTTTTTTCTCCTTAACTTATTTGGATGAAATGGAATATAATTTGTTATGAAAATGCAGGGTGCCTACGGTAATACCGGTTTATTTACATGTGCAAAGCAACAACACAGTGATGAGTAAATAGAAAAAGTTAAAGCTCTTTTATATCTGAATTAGTTTGTAGATATGAAATAACCCCTGAATTCATCGCTTCCATGGCATTTATTTCGGTAAATGCATAACATTTGGTACAAATCAGAAAGTGTTTGCTTTCTGATTTTTACCAAATGTTATGCATTTACCGAAATTTATAACTTTTTCCATCGATCTTGTGAAGTAACGAAAAAGTAGAATCCTGATATCTCCTCGATGTAAATCCGCGGCGAGCAAAGATAGCAGTCACGGCAGCATTTGTTATGACCCAGATGGTGACGTCACGAATCGGGGACTAAGACCTCTAGTACTCGAGACGGTTTTGGCTGTAACCAGTCTCGCCTGTGGTAGTGCGTCTTGGTGTCCCCGCTGTCCCAAAGGCAAAGATATTTGGAAAACTAGGTAAAACCGCTTTGGAGACCCTTCAGGAATGTCAATATTTTGAAATCTCCGATGACCTCCCAGCCGTACTCATCATACTCCAAGACGTCTAGCAATCTCTTGATGCTGTTCTAATTACCTTTGAGGTGCACGGAGTGAGCAAGAGGAAGTGACGGATACTCGTTTCCGTTATGGAGTGCGCGGCACCTGGATGAGTTGTCAATGAAAAGACGCCACATTTTAGGGTTACAGGCGATTCTAATTGAGGAGCGCACAAGCAAAACCAAACATGTCACAAGAATGTGAATTATCAAGTAAGCATTGGATATGGCAAAGGATGATGGTCTGATTCCGTTTCTGTATCATAAACCGACGCAAACCAAACAGCTCCTACTCATTTTGTAGGCGAAAAATGCGCGATTCAAGCAAAAACGAACATGTCCCAGTTGCAGGCTCAACCAAAATCAAACATGTCAAGTGAACCAATCAGAGCTCCAAATTTCGGTAACGTGACGATGCAGATAACAGTGCCGCGGTAGCATTCACGTTTTCAGATAGTTCTGTTCAAACGTGGTGATTATTTTCGTGCGTTTGTCATAGTTTTTGAGATAGGGAAGAGGTCGGAGATAATTTAGTAATGGTGAAGGAAGGTTCAAAAGAATAAAGCAAAATAAGCAAAAGAGAAAATGTGAAAGAAAAAGCTAAGAAAGAAAGCTATGGTGCGCCAGATGGTTCCAAAGTTTTCATGGAGTGCAAACATCAGAACACTCGGTTCTTGTGCTATAAAATGTGCCCATGGGCAATGAGCAGTCGCCTGTCCCCAATTTAGGGCCACTGTTTCCGGGTAAGGGAGAGAGCCGGTGCCGTAAGACAAAACACAACATCCATGCCTCAGCGGGATTCGAACCCGGACCCATCTCGGCCGAATGGTCAGAAGTCATCGCTTCCTTAGACTACTGCGCCACCGGGGTGGCGAAGCGTATCTGTGAGTACTGCTTCATGTTCGTGACTACTGCCGTTTAGAAGAATAAAAAAGTAAGTTTTTTGTGAAAGTCTACTGATTATTTTGACGTTGGCCTGTGTTTCAGTTAATTACTTAGATATGTGTTCAACTAGTTTTTAGCTAAGGACATTAATTAAAAACACCTTCAAAACGCTAAACACATTACAGCGCTTTTGGAAAATCTTTCGAACATCATACACTGCCATATTTTCTCGGTTATTTTTAATTGTTGGCAGTTCAAAACGGAAGATCATTACCTTAATGTATGAAGAAAAATGTTTCTTGAGTTACTCCAAGGCGAAATAATCTTACAGGATTTATTAGCGCAATGTTTTGGGGGGCCTAGTAGAAGAATACGTAAGTTTACACTAGACAAAGCATCCATGCAGGAGAAATAATGCTGCTTTCTCATTTTTTTTTTTTTTTTGCTAAGACAACCATTGGAATTGCGGAGCTCCATCGACTATGTAGTCAAACGCATTCATCATACTTAATGTCGAAAGATATAATTGTATCCTGAACAGAGGAAACACCTTTTTCCGGCAGAAATAATGGGAAGTGATGCGTGTTTGCACACAAGATCATTTTTTGCTTATGCTATAAGTGATTATCTGGGCCGCCCCGGTGGCGCAGTGGTCTAAGGCGTTGGCCTCTGATCATTCGTCCGTAAGGGGTCCGGGTTCGAATCCCGGTCAGGCATGGATGTTGTGTTTGTCTTACGGCACTGGCTCTTTCCCTTCCCTGGAACCAGTGACACTAAATTAGGGACGGGCGACTGCTTATAGCCCATTGAGTTGCTCACGGTGGTCGTTAAACCTCCAATCAAAAAAAAAAAAAAAAAAAAAAAAAAAAGTGATTATCTGTATGATCATGAGATTCTTTTGTACCTGTGTTGTAATTTACGAGCGACAGAAATATAAATTCTTCCTTTACGGCGAACTTACGACCAAGAGCTGCACCAGCGGTAAGAACCGTCTTTATAACTGCCCTAGTTGGAGCCGGACCCGATCCCAGGGTGAGACATGGGTGGTGTGCTTGTCTTACGCCACAGGCTTTCTACCATTCTTGGAACCAGTATCCCCAAACCACACCCCATCTCATCTAAGCATTCCTAAAACTAACCCTTCGTTAAAACGGCCCTAGTGGGGGTCGAGCACGATCCCATGGCAAGAACATGGCTGGTGTATTTGTCTTACGTCACAGGCTTTCTCCCAGTCTTGGAACCAGTATCCCCAAACTCATCTAAGCATTCCTAAAACTACCCCTTATTTATAACTTCCCTAGTTGATGCCGGGCCCAATTCCATTGTGAGCAAATAACTGGTGCACTTGTCTTACGTCACAGGCTTTTTACCTTTCTTGGAACCAGTATCTCCAAACCACACCCCATCTCATCTAAGCGTTTCTAAAACTATCCCTTTTTTATAACTGCTATAGTTCGGGCCAGACCCAATCCCAAGGTGGGGACATGGGCGGTGTTTTTGTCTTACGTCACAGGCATTTTACCTTTCTTAGAACCAGTATCCCCAAACCACACCCCATCTAATCTAAGCATTCCTAAAACTATCCCTTCTTTATTACACGCCCTAGTTGGGGCCGGGCCCGATGCCAGAATGAGGACAGTAGCTCACTAGCTTGTCTTGCGTCAAAGGCTTTCTTCCATTCTTGGACCCAGAATCCCCAAACTACACCCCATCTCATCTAGGCATTCCTGAAGCTATCCCTTCTTTATAACTGCCCTAGAGGGGGCCGGCCCGATCCCAGGATGAGAACAGTAGCTCACTAGCTTGTCTTACGTCAAAGGCTTTCTTCCATTCTTGGAACCAGAATCCCCAAACTACGCCCCATCTCATCTAGGCATTCCTGAAGCTATCCCTTCTTTATAACTGCCTTAGTGGGGGCCGGCCCGATCCCAGGATGAGGACGGTAACTCACTAGCTTGTCTTACGTCAAAGGCTTTCTTCCATTCTTGGAACCAGAATCCCCAAACTACGCCCCATCTCATCTAGGCATTCCTGAAGCTATCCCTTCTTTATAACTGCCTTAGTGGGGGCCGGCCCGATCCCAGGATGAGGACGGTAACTCACTAGCTTGTCTTACGTCAAAGGCTTTCTTCCATTCTTGGAACCAGAATCCCCAAACTACAACCCATCTCATCTAGGCATTGTTAAAGCTATCCCTTCTTTATAACTGCCCTAGTTGGGGCCGTCCCGATCCCAGGGTGAGTGAGACATTGGCGGTGTCCTTGTGTTACGTCACAGGCTTTTTACCATTTCTTGAAACCAGTATCCCCAAACCACACCTAATCTCATCTAAGTATTCCTAAAACTACCCCTTCTACACTGCTGGCCGCCTAAAATGCAACACCAAGAGGGACACGAGATAGCAAAGCCAGATTTACTGGATACATAACAACCGATACAAAGATTAAACGATTCAGCTTACAGGCCCGTGTGCCTTGCGGAACACACAGACATCAATAGTTCGTGTGGCCCACATGGCTGGCAATAACGGCTGCTCCACGCCGCGGCATCGAACGAAAGAGGCTTTGAATGTGGGTTTGGGGTACGTCGGTCCAGGCTGCTTCCACACGTTGCCACAGTTCATCAAGCGTAGCCGCGGGTGGTGCTTTCCGGGCTACTCGGTTGCCGATCAGCGACCAGACATGTTCGATGGGCAACATATCGGGAGAACAGGCAGATCACGGCAGCAATGACACCTGGTAGGCCGGGAAGAATTGTTGCACGATGCGTGCCACGTGCGGGCGCGTTGTCCTGTTGAAACGTGGCCGCTGGCAGGTCCTGAAGGTAAGGGAGGACTACAAGCTCCAAATCGTCGGAGATGTAGTGGTGGCTGTTGAGTGTGCCGGTGATGCATGCCAGAGGGGTGCGGGTGTCATATCCAATTGCGCCCCAAACCATAACGCCAGGCAACGGACCGGTATGGCGATGCATAATACAGTCGGCATAAAGTCTCTCGTTGCGGTGTCACCACACGCGGATCCGACCATCGTGGTGTTTCAGGCAGAAGCGGGATTCGTCGGAGAAGACAATGTCGCGCCATTCCGTAGTCCAGGTGCTGCGTTCAACGGCACACTGCCGCCGTACTCGCCGGTGGTGTAACGTCAATGGTAATCGGAGCAATTAGCGACGTGCGACAAGTGCCCTCTCCTGCAGACGACGTTGAAGGGTACGTGCTGACACAGGTTGTTGCGCAACACACCCAAATTCCTGCGCTAACGTTCGTGATGTGGCGGTGCGAGCCGTCAATGCCCGCCGCACAACATACCGGTCCTCTCGTTCGGTGAAGTGCCGCGGCTGCAGCAATCGCTTACGTCGGTCCGTCCGTTCCTCCTGCACTCACCGAATCCATACTCGCTTCACTGTGGCTGGATGTCGTCCCACACGGATGCCGATGTCTCGTACGATAAACCGCTGTCGCGATAAGCCACTATTCGTCCTCTGTCGAATTCCGAAACGTGCTGGAATGACTGCCGTATTCTGCGACGAGGCATCAAGAAGCTTCCCACGCGCAGGTCCGGCAGCACAACAACACTTCCACTACTTACACCCCGCCGTCTGTGCACCCTTCTTATAGTGCTTTTCGGTGGCGTGCCGGGCGCACATGATTTGCATATGCCCTACAATGCTAATCGTTTGCATGTCCTCTCGCGGGCGGCGACGCATGCTGCGAATTTCAGGCCAATCGGATACTTCCTTCTTGGTGTTGCATTTTGGGTGGTCAGCAGTGTATATAACTGACCTAATTGTGGCCGGGCCCGATCCCAGGGTGAGGACATATGTAGTGTACTTGTCTTACATCACAGGGTTTCTACCTTTCTTGGTACCAATATCCCCAAACCAGACGCTATCTCATCTCAGCATTCCTACATGGAATTAGCTTGTGGAGGGAAGCATTATGGTGTTGGTAAAGGAAAGGGCTTTCTCTGCACTGTTTTCATAATGTTGGGGCATAGAATTACTATAGGCATCAGCGTTAAGATTCCTGGTTGCTATAACCAGGAGGCCCATCCCAAACCCTAAAAAACATCTCCAGAGGATGATACCTCCTTCACGAATCTTCACAGCTAGCACAACATGCCGGTCTGGTAGTGTTGTCTTGGCATTCTCCACACCCATATTCGTCCGTCGGATGGCCATATGATGAAGCGGGATTCATCACTCTAGAAAACGTGTTTCCAGTGCTCCAGAGTTCTCTGGCGCCAAGCTTTACTCCACTTTAACCGAAGCTCGGCGTTGATATTTCTGATGTTAGGCTTGAGTGCGTCTAATCGGCTGTGTAAACCCATTCCCTTCAGCTCTCGATGAAACGTTATGATGCTGTCGTAACTGATGACCTCGATGGCGAGTTTTACAACCGAGCACAGGTGTTTTTGTTGCACTACCTGCATTGTCACTCGGTGGTCTCTCTGTCTTATTTCACTAATGAATGAAAAACATTGATTCAATTTATCAATATAGTGCATATAATTCATTAATTGGGGAGCTATATTTCTTTTTCTGTTGTAACTCTTTAACTATAGAAAAATGAAATGTGTGATCTCTTCAGTAACTCATCAGCTGCGAAAATTAAAATGTGCTATCTCTTTGGTAACTCACTAACTTCTAAAAATGGCACGCGTGATCTCGTCAGTAACTCACTAGCTGGAATGGTATGATTTTGTTTAAATTTTTTTCTGTAACTGAAAGAAAAGATTTTTTTTCTTACGTCTGCTGATTTTTTAGCATACGGGCGATATCCTGGATACGCAGATTTGATTCGTGCTCCAGGATGACGACAATTTCAAGTTTTCGGATATTATAGGACTTAATATCCATGTCATATTTACACCAATAAACAGATTCACATCTTCCAAACATCATTTACAGTTGATCAGGGTCAGTGGCGCACTCAATTGGGTGGCCCAGGGGTCTCCCCATGAAGTATCCTTTAATCCTTCATTTCTTGATATTGGCTGCTTATTTTTAAATACACTGGCGGAAAGTGAAAAAAGGACACCAAGAAGGGGACTTCTGATACCAACGAAATTTACACAGCATAATAACGAAATACAGAACATAACGTGAGCAAAACATTATGGCAAAACACAGCTGTATTTGCTGGTAAACTGAAAAATAACATTTCCATGTAACATGGTTAGTACGAGGTTGAGCCGCCATGAACTGCGTCACACTGTGCAATTCTGGCATGGAGTCTGTCGTACAGATGGTGGATGTAAGTTTGGGGTATTGAGTTCCAAGCATCCTCAATCTGTACGAGTAAATCGGGGATGGTCGTGGCTGGCCGTGGAGACCGGATCAGGCGTTGTCCCATAAAATCCCACACGTGCACAATGGGGGACAAATCCAGTGAACGTGCAGGCCATGGAAGTTGTCTCACACCCTGAAGTGCATTTTGCGTTGGACGAGCAGTGTGTGGGCGTGCGTTATCTTTCTGGAAAACACCACGATGGACAGACCTTACAAATGGCACAACAACGGGCTGAATGATGTTGTTGATGTAGGAGGTGCTGTTTAACGTACCCGGTACAAACACTAGTTGTGTACGGGAGTGATAGCTGATCGCTCCCCACACCAGGAGACCAGGTGTAGGCCCTGTGTGTCGCTGGCGGATGCAAGAAGGGTGGAGCCGCTCCCCTGTGCGTCTACGGCCGTCGGAGGCTCCCTGTAAAGTACGACTTCCACGCACAAAAGCGCGGAAGGATACATTGACACTTAATGACTTGAGCGTGTGGTGAGTGATGAGGAGAGTTGCGAGAGACATATCGAAGGAGGAGGACATGGCGAGCTTTGGCTAAGACAACAAGTTCAGTTTATACGCGGAGTGTATTCCAGTTGATGTTTTTTGTGTAAAGTAATAAATGTTTTGTGTTGTGATCGAGTGTCTGTGATGTTACATCCCAAGCAGAATCTGCTTTCATCGCTGAACACGACAGATCGCCATTGCGTTCTCCAGTGCAGACGTTCGCGACACCTCTGCAGCCGTTCCTGACGGTGGGCTGGAGTCAGAGGTACACATGCCAGAGGCACATGTGCACGTAGTCCTGCATCCAGTAGACGGTTGCGGATTGTTCGCACAGTCACCTCAGGTGCAACGGCAGCTCGGATTTGCGTCGCAGTGGATGTTCTGCTAGACAACGCCGCTCTTCTTATGCGTCGATCGGTCCGCTCATCAGTCCGTCTGTGACTCCCGGTTCCACGTCTTCTCGGGTGGGAATGTTTCTCGGACCATCTACGCCACCATCGTACCACCACCGATACTTCCCGTCCAATTCGCTTCGCAATACGACGATACGACCACCCGGCCTCTTGGAGTCCGACTAGACGACCTCGCTCAAAGTCCGATAACTGCTGAAATCGTACACGTCTTCCATGTCCAGGCATTGTAGCTTCTTCAGGGTCTTCGCACGTGTCCGTACGCCGACGACTGATTACATTCACTTCGCCGTACTCCTTAAACACCACCGTCGTGCATATCATGCCGTGCTGTGGCGTAGGCGTTCACCGGTTGGTCCCGAAATTAACATCACACATACGTAAACTCGAAGCCATTAACATATGTAAATTTCATGATCGTCCGCCAATTCCTTCTTGGTGTTATTTTTTCACTTTCCGCCAGTGTATAATTGTACATGTTTTTAAATACAGAGTAGTTCAAAATGATTAACCCGATTACAAATGGCAATACCTGGTTTATGAACATAGGTACGGAAATCACATTGTTGCACAATAAAGAAAGAAGTTTAGAATTTTGTTTCTGTACCTTACAAATGTTCTATGTGACTCCCCTGGGTCATTCGGACAACATCTAAGCGGTAACCTATTTCATGTCATACATTATCAAGTATGTTCGTAGTCAGTGATGCCAGTGAAAGCTTAATGCGCATCTTTAGTTCTTGCAGTTTTCTCGGCTAATGTGGCACATACTCATGGTTTTTGACATACCCCAACAAAAAGAAGTCACAAGGAGTAAGATCCGGTGACTTGGGTGGCCACTTGCAGAAAACCCTGTCGTCCTGTCCACAGCGACCAATTCAACGGTTGGGAAGAATTACCAAGACCATACCATTTCGGAAGAATTTTCGGAGACCATAGCAACGCAGCAGTAGGTTCCAATAAAATTCTAAACGTTCTTCTTTCTTGTGCAGGGATGTCAGTTGTCTACGAATCTTCATAAACACGTTATTGCTATTTGTAATCGGGGCAGTCATTTTGAATTACCCTGCATATATCTTACGAATAATTAGAAACGCCTTTGAATACGGTGGTGATATTTCTTTGCTTCCCAATATTTTGGGAGATCTTTTCTCCGGGGTGTTGTTCTTTACATCTTCAATATTTTGCGCCACCTCTATAAGAAATCCTAAGTGCGCCACGGGCAACTGCAGTGGGTCTTAAACTTCCCGAACTGACTTGTTCTTAAGATGACATCCTCTGACCGTACGACGTTAAAAGTCACTGAGCTTTGCTGTACGGCCTATTTTACCGTTCATGTTGTTTCCCAGACCACGTGCTTCTTTTTATACCTGTGTCGGCCTTGCATGTGACGTATATGGGAAAATACACTACTCAGCAGAGCTGTCCGGATTCATGTAATGCATATAATTCATTAATTGGAGTACTGTGTATTTTTCTTCTGTTGTATCTTTAGCTATAAAAAAATAAAATATGTTATCTCTTCAGTAACTCACTAGCTGCAATAATATGAATTTGTTTTAAATTTCTTCTGTAACTGGAAGAAAATATTTTTTTTCGTACGTCTGCTTTTGCTGACTCTTATAGAGACTATGGATTTTTATACTTAACACACTTTCGGTTGAATGCAATTCACCAGCTGGTGAGCTATGAATTTTTTTTTTTGCTGTTGCTCTAATACACTAGCAAGATAACCATGACTGTTGTGAATGTGATCTGTAACTCCATTACAGGAAGGTTGCGAAATGTTTAGATTATTTACTCGTATTACATAAATGTGGAATTTCGTGTATTCCTTCCTTTGTTTAAGAACATATAAAAAGTCCATGTGCACACCAATACCTTTGTAGTTTGTCCTATGGTGTATACTGTACTCTAATTTAACTTTCATTTTTAGTTGTCTTTCTCTACGTAAATTTCGAATTCATTCTCTTTAAGCTTTTCATCCTTAACTTTGCACGTTTTTCGCTCACTAAATGTTTTGTGGCAACAGTCTTGAGGTCAGGGTACGTGACATCTACGTGTTGATATGGTGAGAACGAGCTATGTAATGTTGGGGTCAAGCAGCGAAAAGTGTGGTGTGCAGTTGATAAATTACGGTAGCAGATTGCTGTAATTAGTACTATATTAGATATAAACACATTGAATCTAAGATGATATAGGATCGCTATTGTAAATCCTGTTGATGAGGTCGTTTTTTTTTTTTTTTTTTTTTTTTTTAATTGGAGGTTTAACGAACACCGTGAGCAACTCAATGGGCTATAAGCAGTCGCCTGTCCCTAATTTAGGGTCACTGGCTCCAGATAAGGGAGAGAGCCAGTGCCGTAAGACAAACACAACATCCATGCCTCACTGGGATTCGAACCCGGACCCCTTTCGGACGAATGATCAGAGGCCATTGCCTTAGACCACTGAGCCACCGGGGCGGCGATGAGGTTGTTTGTTGATACGTTATGAATTTGAAATGCTGTGACGTTTCTACAATTAAGACTATTTTCTTAAGTGATTTGAAAGACATCTCTCTTTTGGCCGTTTGGTCGCCTATTTAGCTGAATGTGTAATTAAGAATTGCTTATGAGCTAACTATTCCATGCTTAACATTACATAGTCCCAGTGATACGAAAGCAACAGACTGTTTGTACGAAGGTAATGTTTAAGTAGAGACATATTAACCAACAAACATTACAGTAAGAAATGTATGGTATCTCATATGTGAATATTAGTTTGATATACATAGTCGTATCAGAACAATTTGACCACCTACCTAATAATGGGAATAACCACTCTTGGCCAGGATGACAGCGGCGAGACGGCGTGGCATGGACGCAATGAGGCCCTGGAAGGTTGCCCGAGGCACACGTGCCTATTCGGACTGTTTTTTTTTTTTTTTCATTGGAGGTTTAACGACCACCGTGAGCAACTCAACGGGCTATAAGCAGTCGCCCGTCCCTAATTTAGGGTCACTGGTTCCAGGGAAGGGAGAGAGCCAGTGCCTTAAGACAAACACAACATCCATGCCTGACCGGGATTCGAACCCGGACCCCTTACGGACGAATGATCAGAGGCCAACGCCTTAGACCACTGCGCCACCGGGGCGGCCTATTCGGACTGTAGCAGAACACGAAGGTCACGGAGATGACGTGGCTGTGGGTCGGCACGTTGAACCTGTTATAACGTAATGTCTTTTCGTACTGATTCTTTGTCGCTGTTCTTACGTTATTTTAAAAGCATCACCATACGATGAAATAGTTCATAAATTAAACCTTAACGGCCAGACGAAACATTTAATCAGAAATCAACTTACTGTAAATGATGCTTTATTTCTCCAGCACAGATATAGCACTTCAGGATAGTATAGAAATCATATAGCACTTCTCTCACACATATCAACACCCCACATTAAACACTCCACACGAGCAACTGTTGTCTCGTAGTTTATATCTCTGGTTCTTATCTCATAACAGGCATACGTCACGTTCATTCTACCTCAATTGCGTTGTCAACAGTTTTCGTTTGAGAGAGAAGATATCAAGTTAAGTGTGCAGTATAACTGAGAACAAACTCAAGATTTACATAGGGAAAGAAACTAAAAAGGAAAGTTAATTTAGAATATACGTCACACTGTCGATCCATATAGTCCCACAAGTGCTCTATGGGAATGAGGTCGGACGATTTTGCCGACCAAGGGAGAACGGAGGCATCGTTGTCGTGTTCCAGGAACCAGTCACACACCCGCGACGTAGCACGGCGCATTGTCCTTTTCGTAGACACCATCACCACTAGGGTAAACGTGCAACATGAAGGGATGCATGTAGTCAGCGAGGATGCACAGGTAGCCATTGGCGTTCAGGGATCCATCCAGTGGTACCAGGGATCCCAGGTCATACCAGAAAAACATCCCCCAATCATGCACACTGCCACCGCCGGTCTGTACTTAACCGACAAGCGGGTTCTGGTGTTGGTTCTCCTGTGTCTGACGCCGTATCCGCCACCGCCTGTCACTTTTGTGGAGGAAAATCCTCTATTGGTCGGAGAAGGCAACCTCTTTCCGCTGTTCAATGACGGTAGTTCCATGCGAACTGCAGGCGTCGTTGCCGATGGACCTGAGTTAACATCCGCGCCTTGACGCAGCGTCGACTCGGGAGACCCATGCGTAACAGGGTTCGCTCCACTGTTATCGGAGACACGTACTTGAGTGCCCCAGCGTTCATCTGCGTGGTCAATTGCTGAACTTTTGCGCGTCCATTGCTTTTTACCAGTTGACGGAGGCGACGTTCTCCGTTGGAGCCGTTGGCCTTTGGGGCTCCACAGTTACGACGTCGGGAGGTACTCAGTGTGCCAGCGGTCTATTATTGGTACACCTTTATTACAGCACCTGGCGAACAGCCCATGAAATTTGCTGTTTCTGAGATGCTTCCACCCTTGGCGCGGTAGGCGGTGATCATTCCTTTTTGGACGTCCATCAAATCTCTATCACTGCCCATTGTGCTGACGTCACCTGCTATGGCTCATCTGTCCTGGCCGGCAGCTTATACTCTAGGGTCGATGGCCTTTGGAGCTCCGTGTGGTCGACACTGTCACGTGCACTCTGTGACGCGCCTGTGCGGGTGTTATCTGGTTCCTCGGGTGGTCATATTTGTTTGATAGGACAGTGTATTTTCAAAGCCGCACGTCTAAGCACGATAGTTTACGCTCGACCGAGTGAATGTTCTGGAAGATTTTCGATTTCCGTCTGCACATGTGAGAGATCTAATAAAAGTCGTTTCTCATTTAAGAAGTACAAACATCTTGTATCATCTGGGGAAATAAAATTCCTCATCAGCGGTACTGTATCCTCCCACGATACATTGCTAACAGCAATTTCGGTCTCATGCGTTGTGTTTTTATGCGTGAGAAAAACATACGATAAAAAGTTTTACAAAAATATCTGTCGCAGTTTAGAAGGGAAAATTATGTAACGTAATTAGCAATTATTTTTGTTTTAATCTTCTGTAATATGTAAGATAGGGGTAACACCAGTCGTATCCAATTGAATGTTGCCGCGTGCGAATTGCTTTCCTTTCCCACATGAGAAATATGAGGCTGTGAAAGGAATTTTCCTTTTATCGCAGAGGAAAAAACTCTGCAAACTGCCTACTGTATTAAAGAATTAATTTATTCCTTCCTTTGAAATTGGACAAATTACATTACATTTTAATACATTTTTTTCTGATCTCGCGTTTTCCCTTTTTTTAATTTGTTGGAAGCCTTGAAATATTAAGCAACTTATGCTGGTGTGACACTAAATATATTCTGCCCTCTTAATTATCTGTATAAAATAATGAGCTGAATTTTCCTTGAACATAATTTAGAAATCGTATTTTTTTATTACTACAATGCTTGTGATGTTGAGATAGATTAACGTTTATTCACAATTAAATATTTTAAGATCTACTATAGTTTCGCTTTCATGTAGTGGACTTTCTTATGTAGGACAGAGAAGTGGGAACTTAAATTTCAGTGTGAAGGACAACTAGAGTTACTTGCGAAATTGTGAACTGAAGAAGTCGTCCATAGCCCAATACTAGCACGAAAATAAAAATAGATTTCGCTTAACTTTCTGATAAACCTAATTCAACTATCAATCTTAATATTATAGAAGCTTCCCCCATACATCTCAACTCTTCACTCCTTGTCAACGACAAGGCATCGACTCCACCACTGACGAAAATCGTTAACTGTCAGAACACTGATGTCGTCACTGTGATTTAAATGTTTACGCTCCATTGGTCTTGGTGAAAACGAACAAAACTACACTGTCTACCAACAAGTAATTGGGCACCTGTGATAGCAAAGGAAAACGAAGTTTATTCACTTTCAATAGTGGGCGGAGCCTCCACGAGCGACGATTACAGCTACGACCCTCCGGGCCAGACTCTAAGTCTTCTCCAAGCCACTCGGCTTGGAGAAGACAGGTTACTTCCTTCACCGATTTCCGACGGTGGGGGCACCCCTTAAGTCGACGCTCCAACTCGTCCCAGAGGTGCTCGGTAGGGTTAAGGTACAGGCTCTGCGCTGGCCAGTCCATTCGATTAACCCCATTGTCATCATGCCAGGCCATGATGGACCTCGCAACATGACAGATGGCATTGTCATCCTGAAAGTAACATGGGTCCACCCCGTAAAACTGCCACAACGTAGGAAACGCATGGTCATCCGAAATGGTGCAGTAGGTCACGGCATTGAGTCTACCAGGAATTGCGATTAAGGGTCCCGTGCCATACCAGGAGAAACACCCCCATAGCATAATTCCTCCGCCGCCGAACTTCACAGTTGGCACAATACATTCCGGCAGGAGGCGTTCTCCAGGCAGACGCCAAACACCGACCCTGCCTTCCGAACGGTAGAGGGTGAACCTTGAGTCGTCGCTCCAGAGAACCTGTTTCCACTGTTCAACGGTCCACTGTCGACGTTCTTTGCACCACGTTAGCCGAGCAGCGCTATTGGACTTGGTGATCAAAGGCTTGTGGGCGACAGCACGTCCATGATAACCGAGCAGATGGGCTTTCTTACGGATGGTATTCATCGAAAAAACACTCTCAGATGCCTGTTGAAACTCCTCGCGGATGTGGCTTATCGATTTGGTGCGGTTCTTTCGAATTTCTCTGGCCAGCACCCGTCGGTCTCTAACTCCCAGTTTTGTGGGCCTGCCCGGTCGGGGCGCATTCCGACAGTCACCTGTCATCTTCCACTTGGCAATCACATAGGCCACTGTCGATTTTGGGTACTTCAACTCGCTGGATATGTCACCTATGGATCGTCCATTTCTGTGATACCCGACGATTACACCTTTCTCGAAATCAGAAAGCTCCGAACTGCATGGCATCTTGCATGCGACTGGTTGCGTTGTTGTTTCCCACACGATATTTAACGGCGGCGGCGGCGGCGGCGGCGGCGGCCGTGACGTGTATCAGGACCGCAGATATCGTCGATTGCGGGGTGTCCAATGACTTGTTGGTAGATAGTGTATAAGGGGAATTATAGTAGGTCTTAAAATAGAACTTTTATTCGTGAATATACAGTGCTGATTTAATCTATAATTTAGAGATTTCAAGTTTTAATCAAAAAGCTCATGTGAAAAAAGATTCCGTAAAAATTTACTAGTTATTGAGCTTCGAAGGAAAAGAGAGAGAAAAGTAGAGCTTCAGAGGATGTGCAAGAATTATATTAAGTATGGTTGAATTTCAGAAAAGAATTTTGAACTCGCGGAAAAGGCATTTTTTTTTTCTTTGTGATACTATACTTATAATAAAGCTTTTGATATTTATAAATCAAGCGATGTATAAATCAAAGCTTTTGCTTTGCTGGAAACAGAACTCGTTTATTACTCTGACAGACCCAGAAGTAAGAGGTGGAAAAGAAGTTGAAACAGATGAAGCCGAAACACATAAAGCCAGTAAACTTCAAAATCCACTATTAAGAGATACAAAAGAAGCCGAAACCCAAAAAAGCAGTAAACCCCTAACAAAGGCAGTGAACTTAAACAACCCAGCATTTCGAGATAGAAAAAACTGAAGCAGAGATAGCTGGAACTCATTAAAGCGCTAAGTATGCAACAAATGCTGAAATCAAAGTAATGCTTCGAATTTCGCTACTTTCTGTACAAAACAAATCAGCTGAGTTCAGTAAACAACGCGAGGACATTAAGAAATGTCAACTATATTATTTCTTTAATTTTTTTTAACAGATATGTCACTAATTGTACATTACTAACTTTCAGACTCTTAGGTTGTATGTTTGTGATTACGTCTCAATAAACATTATTGTAACTAATAAATTTGTGTTGCAGTAACTTGTAGTATGTCATCTGGTTATTTTTTATCAAAATATCTCTATCTCGAAGTGAACATATTAAGACACGTCCACTGTATATATTAGTTTCAGTTGCTAGAAATAACGAATTTTGAAATCTCGAATGACCTAAAATAATTGCTGTTATGTTTCAAGACGAAAGACTCATATTTATCAGGGAGAATTAAGTTAATGACAATACCTGGATTCTTTTAGTTTCGAAATGGCAGGAGGAAAGAGAGGAAAGTTCTGCTGAGAAGGCCTTGCAAAACTATTTAAAAAATCCCTTACCAGAACGCATTTGGATCATCGCATAGAGGACAACTGCTTGGAAGGACATTTATTTCTCATCTAGGTCAGTGAGCCGAACAATAACGTTGCTCTGCTCGGAACATCACAATAGCTAATAATGGCAAAATCTCTTACTGAAATGGATCAATGAGAGTTAAGTACCAAAGAGAATTAGTCCCATTACACTTTGTGTCTGCAAAACTGAGATAAAGCTCAGAGAAAAAAAGAGAAAGAGAAATGATACCGGTAAAAAAAAAAGAAATAGGAGCCGCAGATTTTTAAGATCCTCCAAATGAAAAATCATTTTAAGAAAGCTGAGATAACGCTTTTATTCACGGAAACATCAGCCAGTATTTCAGTACGAAAATGCATTGTGTAGTACGTATGTCAACGTGCAACTTGATATTTCAGTACAACAAAGTACGTCTTCATAGTGATGGGAAAATGGTATTGAGGGAGAGTTCTATTAGTGTTTAGGCTTTGTTATTCATATGGAAATAAATGAATGAAGAAAATGTTGCATTTTTACCACTGACATAGGGTCATTAATGACTGAAATAAGTGTAAAACATGGAAATTTATAATGGTTTCCAAATAGCTGTCTACGTACGATAAGTTAAGACCACATTTTCAAATTGCAAATTAAAATCACTTTATTTACAAATTAAAAACTAGTTAAAATGCGAGATCTTTCGAGGCCTCATGGCCCCATCATCAGGCTAAGTGACACTACACACAGATTTCCTCACTTATTGCCGCAGTTATGCCGAAGTTCCTCAGAATACGAGGTTACGTTATTTCATCGAGAGACGGACAAGTCATTGCCAATGCCGAGAGTAAACGTTTAACTGCGGAAATACGAAGGAAGAGAAGCTACTTGGACCTACTAAATCGCAAGTCTTATAATGCGTATGCAACCCTGACGAGGCTTACACATCACATAGTTCTAGGTAAGCGTTTGATGATCTTTTTTATTGCTCTTCAAACGGAGATGAACTGTATCAACCAAAGACATATTCAAACACTTTGTGGCTTGGTTTCCGAGCGTCTTTCTCGGATCCAGCAGGTGAGTTCCCATGTTGGTTCCATCAATAGTTCTACTTTGCCGGAACTATTTCTTAACTACAGTTCAGTTCAATTGTCGGACGCTCAACGCTCTGCCCTTAGACGAGGGTTTAAATACAGTTTTCGTGTTTCTGCATTCCGCCCTCTTCATTCAATCCCTCAGGTTGAAAATATTATTAATGTATTACCAGAGGAAGAACGGGATGCTACACGCTACACCTTAGCCAAAAAACCTTTCAACCCGGAGCAAGATATTACCAGAGTTGAAATATGAAAGAGATCAATTACTACAATTAGCTGATAACCCTATTTTGTCAATTATAGGGGCTGATAAAACAAATCAGATCCTTATTCTAGACCGCGTTGACTACCACGCCAGGATGATCCAGGCTATTGATTTGGTTCCTCATCGAGTTCTCAGGTCCGACCCGACTTCAGCTACTATCCCTGATTTAGGGAAGTTGAGAAATCAAGGTTTCTTCCCCACCTCTGTTTCCACTAAAATGAAACCTCCTGTTGGACCAAGGGTACCTCAAGTCTTCGGTAAAATGAAGACACATGAACCTAGTCAACCTCTCAGGTTATTAGTTTCTGGGTATGCTAACTCAAACCGCTCTCTCGAGACTGCGTTGGCTTCTTTTTTGAAACCTCTTATTTTAAATTCGTCTGCCTCTATTGGAAGTTCTACTCAGGTATTGACCTGCCGCCGCACTCACCGGTGGTGTAACGTCAATGGTAATCGGAGCAATGGGCGCAATGCGACAAGTTCCCGCTCCTGCAGACGATGTCGAACGGTACGTCCTGACACAGGTTGTTCCGTAATACACCCTAATTCCTACGCTAACGTTCGTGATGTGGCAGTGCGAGCCGTCAATGCCCGCCGCACAACATGCTGGTCCTCTCGTTTGGTAGTGTGCCGCCGTTGTGTCAATCGCTCACGTCGGTCTGTCCGTCTCTCCTGCACCCACCGAATCCATACTCGCCTCACTGTGGTTGGATGTCGCCCCGCACGGGCGCCGATGTCTCGGTGCGATAAACCGCTGTCGCGATGAGCCACTATTCGTCCTCTGTGGAACTCCGAAACGGGCTGGAATGACTGCCGTATTCTACGACGAGGCATCAAGAAGCCTCCCAAGCACATATCCGGCAGCACAACACACTTACACTACTTACACCCCGCCTTCTGTGCACCCTTCTTATAGTGCATCTCGGTGGCGTGCCGGGCGCACATGATTTGCATATGCCCTACAATGCTAATCGTTTGTATGTTCTCCGGCGGCGGGCGACTCATGCTGCGAATTTCAGGCCAATCGGATGCTTCCTTCTTGGTGTTGCATTTTGGGTGGCCAGCAGTGTATATTATCATGTTACAGTAAACAACAACCCTCCCCCATCCTAAAACCTGAAGGAAACTCTAAAATGTGTCCACCATGTCGCGTATAATATGAGGCAGCTAGGAATCACAGTTCGGCAGGCTCACATGTTCTTTTACAGTTCACAGTTTTTTTTATTTATTCATCATTTGCGTTGTTTTTTTCTTTCGGCTGTTCTCTAAATTGTTTTACAAAATTGCGGGATAATTAGGAAGTCGCTCCAATAATTTTGAAGGCAAGTAACGTATTATTTTGCCATTTTGAATTGCTAGACCTCACACATAGCCCTGAAGTGAAACATAAAAATTCCTATCTCAAGGGTCTTCGAGGGGGTGAAAAACGAACTAGGGAAATGTGCTTTCGAATGCGGATGGAAGCAGCATTGTTCGAAGTGGTTTTTCACTTTTCTTTTTTTCTTCTTTCCGCTTGTAGCTTAACGCTGTGGTCCGTATGTTTACTTCAGTGGGTGGGCCAAGAGACCCTCAGCAGACATATAACTCTGTCAGCAAGAAAGATACTCTGACGTCTGCGAGGGACAATGGGCAATTAAGAGTATAGAATCGCCGAAAAGAATAGGGGGTGAATTCGAGCGTCGTTTTCGGTCAGCAGTTCCTGATGTACGCTTAAGGTAAAAGCACGTCTGATTTCGCTAGGCCGAGAAAACTAATCTCATGGCTGGCGGTCGCAACTCGATAAAAAATGGTAACAAAACCTGCGAGGGTGCATATTTGAACTGCATACTCAGGCAGGGTAGATGCTATGCTAACGAAAGAACTGGCTGGATTTGGAATGAACGGTCAAGAATGACAGAAGGCAGCGACGGATGGAATCTACTATTGCAGCAGCGGAAGTGAGGGGTCCCACTCTCCAAGCAGCTGACGGTCAGAATCATTTCTTCACGACAACAGAAATCATTTCCCAGGAATGCGGAAAATCAGTCTCGGAACCCGCAACAGCAGATGTGAGAGGGGCTATTTTGTTTAACGGCCACCTTCAAATCGTCACGAGAGTAGATCAGTGTGCACTCTCATCATTGCAACAAAGTGCGGCGTGATATCACCATTTTAATTGTGTGCTTCATTTACATCAAGCGTCAAAGTGAAGTGTTGAATCATCGGTGCTGCCACATGGTGCAAGTGTTTGTGTGTGTGCTTTTTTTATCTTGTTTTATTATGTGATGCACACTGGATTTGCACAGCAAAGTCACGAAACTGTAAGTAGATGAATATTTCCTTTCTTTTCTTCGCACATCTGCGAACTTGTGCCATCCCGACACCCAAAGCTGCATGGACATAGATGCAGTAATGCTGAGTGACTGAACCTCAGAGGAAGTACCTGCACATACAAACTTCAATTTCTTACAGGGCCCATTTCCTTATTTTTTATTTTACAAGAATAAGGGAGAGGGTGTGGCCACAAATTCCGCTGGGCGGGACAGTTTCTTTTAACTTTGGTTCAGGGCCAACGTGAGCGGGGAAGGGATCTGCATGTGCATGCTTATTAGATTTAGTTAATTAACTTTGGCAGTATTTCGCACCTATAATCGTATACCCCAAATTAACGTGCTTGTGTATTTTGTGTCGCGAGTATTTTTAATATGATCGTTTGCATATAATTTTTTTCATTCTCTAAGCAATTGTGTATGAATATCACCTGCTGCTCTATTTAGTGTGTTAACGAGTAGTATCTCTTGTTCAGATAGTCCGGTGGAGACTCAGTCGGCTTGCGTCTTCCGACAGTAAAGTGTGACACCGTATGCTGCCCACATAAGAGGGGCCATTGTCTATGCGCCCAGAGAGCGCCGTATCTGTTTAAATCTCACAGAACGTAATTAAATGTTGTGTTGTGTATTTGAGAATCGTGTGTTATTTGCGAAAGTGAGTTTTGTACTGGCTGGTTGGGGATTGAATGTACCGGAGTAAGATCCGGACCACTACACTCAGTCACGAATTGGTGATTGCGGGCGAACCTCATCACAACTCTCTGATCCCAAAGTATCGCTTTTTTTTTGTTTATTATATTTTTTTTATTGTTGTATTATTTTTATAAGATAGTACAACTATACTAGTTATCCGAATTTATTGGCGTATATAAAATCAAGGTTTCCAAGCTTTCGCACATCAACCAGATGGCTTTCACAAGGAAGGTAGACAGCAAACTGCAAACTGGATAATAGAACGTTTCAACAATTTGAACGCGGTGAGTTGACTTGACAATAAACGAAGAGATGCGAACGTAATTATTCAATAAACACACGAGACATCATGTTCGTATTGCACGCGGAATCCTTGGAGGAAAACAAAAGGCATTCATTATTTGAAGAATTGGTTCCAAATTCGTGGTAATTCTAGCGAGACGCTATCATTGCAGGCCTCATCGTTTGTAATGATCTCCAATGTTTCCCGAATGGCAGTGGATTTTGGAGTAGAGTAGGCAGCTAATTTCTTTATGTTATCCCACATAGGATCGGCGGACTTGAACTGGACTTCTCTGGACAGGGCCGTGGTTAATTTTCCGTTCTTTATGTCCCTCTTATGCTCGTTGACTCTAATTCTAAATGAACGTTTAGTCATCCCAATGTAGTATCGCTTGGAGCCATCCGGATATTGTAGAGGGGCGGCATAAACACCTGCTTCGTTGGAAAATGGGAGCTCGTCAGTATTTCGCTTAAGCATAGCATATAAAGTTGTCGGAGATCTTATGCCGACACCGAGGTTCATCTTTCTGAGCGCGTTCTTGAGTTTATAGGAAAGATTTGGTACGTACGGAATAGAGCCCAGATTGCGTAGCCGCGACATAGAAAGATCGGTATGCCTCTTTTTGTTTCTTTCGATATATCTATGTACCATGTTCGGATCGTATCCTGCTTCGGTTGCCAAATCGGTAACGCTTTTTAATTCGCTTAGTCTAGAAGGAACATCGGAGGAGATGTCGAATGATCTTCTGATTCGATAACGGAATAAAGCAGCTGTCTTGTAATCAGCCGGGCAGAATGAGCTACGGAGCATCAGGTTGGGAACGGAAGTGGGTTTGTAATAGACTTGTGTACGGAAGCGATTTTCAGGCGATTTACTCAGTACAACATCGAGATAAGGCAATGCATTATTGTGTTCTAACTCCATAGTGAAATTGATCGTAGGGTGTATATTATTGATTTTATCCAAAAAGAGCGGGAGAGTCTCCTTTCCATGAGGCCATATGAAAAATACGTCGTCAGCATATCGGAGCCAAGTGGTAGATCTTGGGGTAATGAACAACTATATATATATATGTGAACAAAAATAATACATAAATAATAACACAAGGAACTGTACACCAACTATATATAATATATACATGGTGTACAGTTCCTTGTGTTATTATTTATGTATTATTTTTGTTCACACGGTGGATTCACCCAAGTCTCATGCTTCGGGTCATTCTTCCAAGTTTCATTTTTTAATGTTCTGGTGTGAATCTTCGAGTGCAGCGGTGCACCTGAGATTCACACCTGGTGCCGCGGCCAACTACATTGTACGACAGGTTTCAGGCACCGTTACCGGCCGACTCGGCAGGAACACTGCTAGCGCCATGTAACAATCACATGCAAATTTGTCAATGATTGGAATGTTTCAAACGAATAAATATGACCTTTCTCCAGTTCTAGGTACTGGGAACTGTCACGGATTGCTCGCTTAAGATGATTGCACTATAAACCGTCGCCCGTACCAGATTTAAGGTCACTTCTTTCGAAGAAAGGGACAGATCTAGTCCCATTAGACAAGAGCAATACCCGTGGTCCATTATACAGGAAACCCTGCTCATGCCCCATCCGGAACTCGAACCCTATCCCATCTCGAATATTTGGTTAGAACATCCTTTCCCAAAGTGTGGGTCCTGACCCATTGGTGGATCTCTGGCCGATTTCTTGTGGGCCACGAAAAAGTTTCTGATATATAAAAAATTTTGTTATAATTGAAATTGAATAAACATGAAAAACCCGATTCCGGTAAAATATACGAATACGGGCATCGGGTTTTGTGTTCGTGCCTGTGGCGCCTTCCAAAGCAAAATAGGCAATCCGCTACAGCCCGCTGGTGTTGCCGTCTAACGACAATAGCATGAACCTGGATAACGAACCAGCTATAATTCAGTGCTGCCATCTAACGATGACAGTGCACATTTATCTCGAGAACCTACTGGACGATTCCTTTTATAAACGTTTCCATTGCAAGAAATTTCCAGAACTTTCGATCATCAGAAAACGACCGCCTTCTCTCGAGTCCAAAATCTGGCACGACTACCTCCTCTAGAGTTCAAAATCTGGATACAATAGCGCGTGCGTTAACTTTAACCATTTAACCGGCTGGAACAAATTAACTCGAGGTTAACAAAATGGGCAAAAACTAGTTCAAACCAATATATTTGCTGTTTAAAAAGTGGGACGAACTTGACTGGGACGAGTGAACTTTAAACATCAGAAAGCGTTGCTTTTGCCACTTGAAGTCACAATTTTGGCTGGATGATTGTCATTTATCCTTTCCATCTGATCACCATTTCAACTACAAAGGCTATAAAAATGGCGACGAACCTAAGATAAGTGAGAAAATATGTTTGAGTCACTTATTTGTACTCAATGGCATGATGTCCGTGTCAGAGGGGCTAGCACATCCCAATCATTCCCTGGAGCAAAGAATAAATGACTATAAGGGAACCAGGATGTAGACTGTAAAAGACTGAGGACTACAAGAGAGCGCTTATCACCAGCGACAGATTTATGATCGGTACTTCTGAAATATGTGGGATGAAAGGAAATATTTTGTCGTAAAGCTTCCGCATAGCTCGGCTGCTATGTGAGCATTTCTGTTTGCGCAGCTCAGAAAATTTTGGGCACCATTTGGTTCAGGTTCATCGGCCGCTTAAAGGGTTAAAGCGATCTAAACCAAAGTTCCCCCTGTTTGTGGACACACGGGACACATAGATAAGTGGTTGACAAATTTGCCAACGACGCCGCTGAACTGAAGAGAAAATAGAAAGAACAGAAATAAATATGCTCTCCCACACTTCAAATGTTCACTGATGGCGAAAGTTTGACCTTCTAGAAATTGAGTAGCGGTTCCAAAACGTTTGGGAAGCCCTGCGTTTGTGGAAACCACCGTCCCAGAAAACTCGGCCATAGACGCGGCCAAGAGTCCATAGAAGCGTACTTCTGAGTACTAGTGCCCGAATATCACCACTGATAACCGAAACAAATAAAGAGGACTTTAATTCTAAGCCTTAGTGATTTTTCTCTGGGGGTTTGACGACTACCGTGAACAAACTAATGGGATATGAGCAGTCGCTTGGTCCTAATTTAGGGCCAATTTTTGCCCGACTTCGAACTCAAATTCAATTTTTAGACGAACGATTAAAAGCCAACGCTTTTTACCTATCGATTACAGGTACGATCCTCAGTGATTGGAAACTGGAATTAATAACGAAATCGGATAAAGAAATTGAAGAATCCATTATTTGACAAAATGCAAAAGAAACTAGGTAATATTAAATAAAAAGAAAGATGACACCGAAACTTAGGGTGTAGTAAGCACGTCTTTTGAATCCGTTCTGACGCAAATTAAATTTATCAAAGCTATTCGAAATCAATGGAACCGGTATGGAAAACAATAGCATCTGACGTAACAAAAGAAGTTTTCCCATCTGGTTTTTAATCCCTCAGATATTGCTGTAAACGGAATCGTGAGCTTACGCCCTCTGGTTACATGATAAACATTTCGCAACGGAAACGCTCTCCAACACAGAAGTCATTTTTCAAATCGGACTCTTAGAAACAGAGATATCGACAAAAAAAAGTTGTGACTTTACGTCCCCTGGGGGAAAATCATGCATTATTTTAAGAAGAAAGTATTCTCAAAAGGTTTTTCCATATGAGCGGTATCGGCCCAAGATTTTTTTTATCGAGTTTTCAGGAGCCCATATTTTGCTACAACTACACCAGAAGCAGAAATTAACACTTATGCCACATGGTGGCCAAATCATCCTTTACCAAACTTCAGAAATTTGGTAAAAAATATTTTCCATCAGGTCTTGTATGCGAACAAGAAGAATTTTTCAAATCGGAGTTTTAGGAGCAGAAATAACGCTGAAAACGCAATTTACCTTTGTGCCCCCTGGAGGAAAGTCTATGATTTACTTGAAAATTTTGAAGTTATAGGAAAAACATTTCTCATCAGAAACACTATCCAACAAAGAAGGAATTTTTCAAATCGGACTCCTAGAAGTAGAGATATTGACAAAAATAAGATATACATCTACGCCCCCTGGCGTAGAAACCATGCATTATTTTAAGAAGGAAATGTTTCTAAAAGGTTTGTCGACATCAGTAGTATCGGTCTACAAACGACGTTTTTTTTCAATCGAGAATTTAGAAGCTCATATTTTGCTGCAAATACATCAGAAGCGGAAATTAAGATTTACGCCCCCTGGTGGCCAAACCATTTTATTTACAAAAATTAGAAAATATGTGCAAACGATTTCCCATCAGGAACTGTATCCGGTGCAGGAAGAAGTTTTCAAATCGGAGATTTAGAAGCAGAGATGTAGGGGGAAACGCGAATTACCTGTACTCCCCCTAGTGGAAAGTCTATGAATTACTTGAAAATTTTGAAATTATATAAAAAAACATGTCACACTGAAAACACTATCCAACAAAGAAGGAATTTTTCAAATCGGACTCCTAGAAATAGAAATATTGACAAAAATAAGATATACATCTACGCCCCTTGGCGGAGAAACTGTGGAATATTTTAAGAAGAAAATATTCCGAAAAGGTTTATCGATATGAGTGGCATCAGTCCACGAAATAATTTTTTCAATCGATATTTTAGAAGTTCATATTTTATGGCAAATACATCAGAAGCAAAAATTAACACTTACGCCCCCTGGTGGCCAAAGTATTCTTTACCAAAAATTAGAAATTATATGCAAAAGATTTTCCATCAGTAGGTGTATCCGCTGAAGAAAACATTTTTCAAATCGAAGTTTTAGAAGAAGAGTTATCGGGAAAAATTCAATTTAACTTTAACGCCTCCTAGCGGAAAATCTATTCGAAATTTGGAAAAAGTAACTATATCTAAAATACTCTTCGGCATAAATAGAATCGAAAGATAAAAATAACTTTTTCAATCGGATGTTTAGAAGCAAATATATGGAATAAAACAATTTTGAATTCGATATCATCTGCATTTACGCCCTCTAGAGGCGAAATTGTACATCGTAAAAAAAAACGAAGTAAAGGATCATCATTCGCATATTTCAAGCTTCGCAATGCAAAAATAATTTTTCAAATCGGACCAATAGTTAAAGAGATATTGTGGGTGCAGGCGGACTAACGGACAGACGGACAAACCGGTAACATAAGCACGATCTTTTTTACAAAAGACGTGCTGAAAATAACACTAATGCAGGTACGTGATGAGACTATTAAGTAAATAGACTGATATCTTTTTTTTAAGTCCAGGTAAAACACACGGACCGGGAAGGCATAGCTTTTCAATAAGTCATTTATCAGCTATGTGGTGGCGACAGCGTTTGCGTGAGAATTGTGAACATGCTTATTTACGCTGTGCATGACGTCTTTTGGTGGAAGAACATGGCACACTCTGTCATGGAGCAGAGAGCAAACATTCGGTTCTGTTTGAAAATCGATGAAACTGCATCTGAGACAGTTGCATTTGAATTGTTGTGTAATGTGTATGGTGATATTTGCGTATCTCATGCACAAGTACTACGATGATATGCACGTTTCAAGGATGGGCGGGAAGATTTGTTAAATAACGAAAGGCTTGGACGCCGGATGTCAGTGCGCATATCGGAACTCATTGAAAACTTTGATCGTTTTGACCATGAGGATGCAGGAATGTGAGCTCGGTGATAATATGATGACAACTCGTCATATTTTAGTACAAGATTTGGGGGCTGACGTCTGTGCTCGTTTTGTTCCGCATCCTTTGTCTTTGTCAGACGACCAGAAACATGCATGAGTGGACTATGCAAACGGCACTCTGGAGTCTGCAGAAACAAAGCAAAATTTTCTCCGAAACATTGTGGCAAGTGACGGGCCATGGTTGTTTTACGCTTTTCAACCGTAGGATGAAGAAGCGTATATACTCCAGCTTTGTCCGTCTGTCTGCACGATAACTCGCGTAAAAATGGTTCGATTTCAATGAAATTTTAGTATGTGGTAAGGCATCACCTGGTGACGAACCCTATTTGAAAATGGGCGAAATGGGGTCGAAGGTCAGGACAGAGAAGCGGGATGCATCCCATTGGCCTTATGCCTCATAACTTGCGCAAAAATGTTTCGATTTTGATGAAATTTTAGTATGTGGTAGGGGACCACCTGGAAACAAACCATATTGAAAATGGGCGAAAGGGATTCAAAGGTCAGGACATAGGAGCGGGATTCATTCCATTGCCCTTATGTGTTATAACTTACGTAGAAATGCTTTGATTGAGACAAAACTTCATCCCGTTGTTCCGGAAATACACTTAACCGGTTCTGTTGAATATCATCGAAATGGGGTCAAAGGTCAGGGCACAGGAGAGAAGTTTATTCCACAGCCATTATCCTTATAACTTGAGTAATGATTTCTGGTACGTTGGAAAGCGTATCATAATCAATGCATTGCATGATTTTACTAACTTGTTCGTTATAATCCTGAAATAAAGCGTCAGACTGTTCAGTGAAAGTCGCCACAGACACCCGAACGAAAAGAAGATCAGGTTACATACGTCCAAAATCGAGACAATGCTTGTGTGCTTTTATGACAACAAGGGCATTTCCATCACGAGTTCATTCGTGAAGGTACAACTGTCACTGGCAATGCTTACACATCCAGTTTGGAACGTTTGTGGAAGAGGATTGTTCGGGTCAGGCCTCAGTAAAACTAAAACGGACAATGGTCCCTTCTTCTCCATTACGCCCTCGCAAACAAAGCAGTCAGTGCACAAGAATTTCTGGCATGAAAACAAATGTGTTTGTACTGAACCATTGTCCCTATTCCCCAAATGTGTCACCGTGTGACTACTTTCTATTCCCTAAATTAAAGGTGCCTTTAAAAGGAAAAGTTTTTCTAGACATTGCAGACTTACAATGAACTGTAACAACAGCTCTTCACTCCATACCAAAAGATGACCTTAGAAAATCCTTCCTTTCGTTGGCTGATCGTGCCACTTCTTGTACTGGGTGTGAGCATAAGCTCTACCCGTGCTTGTAGACTACAAAGGAAGAAGGAGAACTCAACAAATAACGTACCTAGGATTTCACATAATTGCCACCATTCTGTATGACCTTTTACCATCTGTCTATGAGTATAGGTGAATCCCGCGCAGGAAAAAAAAAACTCCTGTGTTTTTAGAGTAAAATTCGTCACGTAATGCCGTTTTCCCATCGTCCACATCACCGAAGGTTTAGAGAGCGAAGACTTTCTGTAATGATCGAAAAAGGTGGTAGCCCGTAGGTGACAGGTGAGGGGAATACGCCGGACGAAGTAACACTTCCCAGCCAAAGTGCAGTAATTTTTGCCGAGTGATTAAAGCAGCATGAGATCTGGCGTTATCATGATGCAGGATCACGCCTTTGCGATTGACGAGTGCTGGCCGCTTGGATGTCAGTTGTTTTCGCAATCTGTCCAATTGTTGGCAGTAGAGGTCAGCATTTATCGTTCACTTAGGTTCCAACACCTCCCAGTGGATTATTCCCTGGACATCCCACCAAACATTCAACAAAACGTTTTTGGGATGTAGTCCCCCTTTTGAGATCGATGGAGCAGGCTCCGCATCTTGGCACACAGTCCGTCGGCGCTTTACATTACGGTACAGTACCCATTTCTCCTCACGCGTTACAAGTAGTCCCGAAAACAGTTCATTTCTGTGACGAGAAGGCAAAGAAACACCGGTGCGGATTCTCTCATCTCTTTGTTTTGTAGAAAGCTGGTGCGGAACCCAGTTATCAAACTTGGTGATGAACCGAAGCACATACATTCGCCTTTCGACTGTTGTTTTGCGTACCGACAAAGTTTCTGCTAATTCCTGAATGGTTGGATGTGAGTCATTTGTTTTGGCTTGGTCAGCATCCTCGTCGGAGACCACGGATGAACATCAGGACGTGGTTGAACTTTTCAGCTTCTATCTCCGTCCCGGAATTTCCGAAAGCAATGGCAACATGGGCTATCATCAACTGCATCCTCACCATACACTTGAGAGATGTTGCCGCGGCTGCAGTACTGCCTTTATGGAACTTGTGCAGTAAACAATGTATAATGTGCTCCTTATCGCATGCCATGTTATACCGTCCATGATTTCCGTCACGAATGACTTACTTGGACAAACCTTGTGCCTGTATCTACTCTACAGCTCCACGCTCTATTGTCCGAAAAGTCGGCATTGCGGCGTCAACTGTGACGTAACTACTGCGATCGCAATTTGCATCTATTACAAAAACTGGTAGAACCTTTGCACACACCCATTTTGTGGAAATGTTACGTGAAAGGCTGTTAACTCATAAGCAAATGCACAGATGCACAATCTTTATGCATGATGGTGCTCCATGCCACAGATCAAAGACAGTAAAGGACTACCTGCAGAGGTAAAACATAATTGTGCTTGACTGGCGCGGTAATACTCCCGACCTTAAACCCATCAGAAATTTGTGAACCATTTTAAAAGACAAGGTAGCAGAAAAACAGCCATCAAATTCCCAGGTTTTGATTGACGCGATAAAGTAAGGGTGGCGCAAAAACATTTCAAGAGAATATTGCAAATCCCTCAATGAGAGCAAGCCACACCATATTCTGTCCATTATAAAAAACATAGATGGTCACCACACAAAGTACTGATTTCTTTCTTTTTGTGTTCTAAAGAATGTAAGTATTCATCTGTGGTGTCATTTTTTTAAATATCTCTGACTACCAATTAGTTGTTTCTTCGAAAATTTTAATTTTCAAGAAATTGACAGGTGGTCTTAAACTTTTGCAAATTACTGTAACTTGTAAATAGTTGTGACACTTAAAATATTTAAATTGAAGCAGCGTTGGAAGTTATTTTTGATATCGGTTTTCCCCCTTAATAAAAGTTGTTGGGGACATCCCATGTATATCAGCATTCCAGTAGTATGTAAACAACTGAAAATTTGTGATTTGTTTATTGGCTTCTAGATGTAAAAATAACATGATTAATCTCAGCAAATTACCTAGAATATGGATAATGCTCCCCCCTCCCCCTCCCCAGGAATCATGCCTTTAACAAAAACTTTACATTCAGTTTTACCCAAGAAGTATGAATTTTTACAATTTACACAAATATATTAATTATTTACATTCATCGAGAAATACCGAAAATTCTCTCTTAACACTTTTCCTTAAAAGCAGCAGTTTATTCAAAACATGTCTTTTAATAATAGGTTTTAAGGGATTGATAGGTTTTTAAGGGGCCTTCTGTTTTTGCTAAGTTTTTATATTTTGTTCTGAAAAAGTGCTCTTATTCTTCTTACTTAAGTTTAAGATGGTGGTCTTATTAGGCGGCTGTGATCCATTCAGTTATTTACAGCAAACGCATCTGCTACGAAGTTGTGGAAATAAATTTGGGTGAATCTGAGCGGTCGCATTTGTGATGAAGACACTTGTGCTCCGAGCTCACGTCGCCCGTTGTCAATTCTATGGCAAATATTGGGAAGGCACTGGCACATCGCCCAAATCCAATTCAGCTTGTTTGCTCTGGGTCTACCATATCGAACACGACGTGTCTGAAGAGTCCTTGATGATCGATCCCTCCTGTGATCTAGGAATGCGTTTGGAAACCGCACAGCGCAGACATTCACTGGACGGGGATTCCACTAAGATCACCTGGTCTTCGTGTAAATCACCACTAAGTTTTATTAGCTACTTAATATAACCTAAACTCGAAATACCATATATCACATTTGTGCATCCTATAGTTCATCCATTACTTACTTTAAGCTATTTTCCGTTTTTGATATCTATAGCTACTATTTTAAGGTTTAAGGGAAACCTAAAGGGAAAATCTATCCTGTACGTGCAATGTTAATTCGGTTTATACTCATTTTCTTTAAAGATTATTCGTTTTGATCTTCAAGATTTTGAGCACAGAAAAAATTAAGTTCTTAGCTAATACATGCACCAGCTGTGATTTCGAGAAAACTCAACTTTCTTTTTAATTCAATTCATCTCAGTCGGTGCCAAATCGGAATACTTCCCAATTGAAGTAAATTGAATTTTTAAATAATTCTGACGCATATTTCGAAATAACAGCAAGCGCACATATTAGCCAATGGCTATTTATTTACACACAGCATTTTGAAGACCGGAACGCAATCGTGTGTGACGTATATTCTAAATTAACTTTCCTTTTTAGTTTCTTTCCCTATGTAAATCTTGAGTTTATTCTGTTATTCTTCACTCTTAACGTGATATCTTTTCTCTCAAACGAATACGTTTGGCAACACAATTGAAGTTGAATGAACGTGACGTATGCCTGAGTTTTGATAAGAACAAGAGATAAAAGCGACGACTGATCTATTGCTTGAGAGCGTTGTAAGAGAGAGCGTTGGGTTGTAAACTGATTATTGATAGGAGTTTTGTGATAATGTGTGGTGAGTGGAGCGTTCACTACAATATGCTATATTACGATGTGTGTGCTAATTCGTGAATAAAACATCTTTCCGTAAGTTGACTTCTGTTATTTACATGTTTCGTCTGGCCGTTAAGGTTTCTTTCATTTAGGAAATATTTCTTAGTATGTTGATGTGTTAAAACAACGTAGAAGTAGAAAACACTTTTACGCTATGTTTAAAAAAATACACCGACGAGACATTACATTATGACCACCTACGCAATAAGCTGTAGGACACCTTTAGCCAACAAAATAGCAGCCACTCGGCGAGGCATCAATTCGATGTTGTAGAGATACGTATCCTGGGGTATCTGGAACTATAATGTCAACAGCATGCCCTCCAGTTCCCGTGCAATTCGGGGTGGTAATGATTTAGCGCGAACCCGCTTTTCTAAGTCGAACCACAATTGTTCGATTGGGTTCATGCCAGGTGGATTTGGAGGCCAGGACATTAGCCGAAAGTCACCAGCATGTCCCTCGAGCCACTCCTCGACGATTCTGGTAGTGTGGCATGGCGCATTATCCTATTGGTAATCAGAGAACACAGTTGCCATGAATGCGTGAACTTGGTCCGCAACAATGTTCAGATACTTGACAGCTGTCACGGATTGTGCTATTGGGATAATGGGGACTAAAGTGTCCCAAGAAAACATCGTCCACAGCATAAAAATCCAACCGCCGGCCTGTTTCCTCTTAACAGTGCATCCAGGTGCCATAGCCTCCGTTGGTAATCGGCGTACCCGCGCTCTGCGGTCTACGTGATGCACCATGAATCTTGATTTGTGTGGACAGGCCACATTCTTCCAATCAACCACTGTCCAATTTCGATTATCTTGGGCCCATTTCATGCGTTGTTCGCAAAGACGTGCACTGAGCATTGGGACCAGATTAGATCTTCGGCTACGCTGGCCCGTGCGCAGAAGGCTGCGATGAACTGTGTACTGTAACACATTGCGTTGATCACCACTGTTGTAGCTGCAGGTGATTTGTAGCTCTGTGGCCCTGCGGTCGCTGTGAACAATGCGCGACAGTCTTCGCTATCCTCTGGCATCAATGAGTTGCGGACGACACACGACTTGACGACGGTTCGTCGTTTGGTCATCTGTGCACCACTTTTGATACGTAATCACTACAGCGGCACGTGAATAACCGACATGCCGCGCCGTTTCCGAGATCGTAGTTCTGAGGCGCCGTGCCATCACAATTTGTCCTTCATCAATCTCCGGTAAATCGGCAGCTTTTCCCATTCTGACTCCGAAAACTCTATTAACCGAAAGCCGGTCTTCGGGTTATATATACACTGCTCTGTGAACTGCAACTGCGCCATTGTTCGGTTTCCAGGCGCGGTCATTTCCCTAGGCTGGGGGTGATCATAATGTATTGGCTCATCGCTGTATGTATAGATGGAATTACCGTTGCATGTATAGATGGAATTACCGTTGCATGTATAGCAAAACTGAAGACTAAGGAAACAATTTTAGAATTTAAAACGAAGGGTGCAAAAAAACCTGAAAATCAAAACGCGCAACGCAGCAGTTTTGAAAATTCAGAATACACATTCTATAAAGAAGATACCTAAGCAAAAAATACATATATAATTTTGACTCACACCTAATACAACATAGAAAAGGTTATGTATCTACCTGTGTGAGTAAAAGGAGAAAAGATAAAAAAATAAAATAAAACAACTGATTTCACGTTCAGGTCCTTAACATTTGTTTTTATATTTAAATCAGAAATGTGTAGTTAATGAACTCATGGAAATGTGGAAACACAACTGTAGCACAGTCAGTTAAATGAAAATAAAAGGAGGGATCTACAAGCATCCAGACTGGATTTATTAAAAACAAAAGTACAAGATATCCAGATTTGAAACTTAATCGCCTTCGAAGTAGTTCTCTTCCAAAGCCACACACATAGCCCAACGCTGTTTTCACTTTTGGCAGCATTTTTTGAAGTCATCTTCTGAAACAGCGAACAGCTGCTTCGTCGCATTCTGTTGTGTCTCCTCAATATCTTGCAATCTATTTCCTTTCAAACGGTATTTGAATTTTAGGTACGAAAAAAGTCCCAGAAAGAGAGAGTTCTGGCGAATAGGGTGGGTATGTAATGCGTTGCTCAGCAGCTGCACAAGTTGCAATTCATGGGCAGGCGCGTTGTCATGGTGGAGTTGCCATTCTCATGCAATGCCGGCCTTTTGCGATGAACTGCATCCCTCAAACGCCACACTGTAACGTACCAGGAGATGTGACGTACCTGCCAGAAGGACGCACACGACATAAAGGCAGATAGGAATCAGAATAAAACGTCCGCGTAGCTCAATTGGTAGAGCAACTTGTTCCGGAATAAGCGGCCTCGGGTTCGAATCCCGGCGTAGACCAAAAATGACGGAGAAATTTACTTCGTTATAACACAACTTGACAGTTGTGCTCCTTGTTGATTACCTAACCTGATGGGAGTATTCATGAAGCACAATTCCATCATGATTGAAAAAAAAAATGTTAGCATCGTCTATCATTGCTTCAGCTCTGTCGTGCTTTTTTTCTTCTTCAATTCAATTCAGTTTATTTATCTATTACATTAACCTTTTAAACGGCCAATGTACCTGAACCAAAAGTTGCCGAAATTTCCCTGCGTTTCTAAAACAGAAGTATTCTCATAGTGGCCGGGTTATAGGAATGCTCTGGCAAAACATTTCCTTTCCCTCTTTCATTTTAGGAGTATGGACTATAAATTTGTAGCTAGTTGTAAGTGCTCCCTTATAGTCCTTAGTCTTATAGTATGTAGTATGATTCCCTTATAGTCATTTATTCTCTGTTCTATGACCCAAGGAATGATTTGGAAGGAGTAATCCCCACGGACATCATGCCACAGGGTAGAAACAAGTTACTCGAACATCTTTTCTCTTACTTTTTAGGTTCGTCACCCTTTTTGTAGCATTCTTAATGGAAAATTATTCATTCGCTTCCTAGTATTAATTATTCATTCGCCTCCTAGTTATTTGTTCAGTTGCTGCTTACCATCTTTGGTGAATCCCCAGCATTGTGCGGGGCTCCTAGAAGAAACCTGCCATGTGTTTGGCAGTTAGTCGTTTGTGAGTCTGGAGGATTTCGAGGCCGCTGTGGTGCAGTGGAAGCATATCCGGCGCGTAACTGGAAGACCTTGGGTTCGATTCCCGGTGGCGGCCGATGATAATTTTTCCCTGACTCACTTACAAACGTGGAAAGAGCGATGACTTCTATTTGACGGAAAAGATAGTCAGACAGGAAGTATTAATGGCAATCGTATCCACAAATGACCACTTAGAATGACAAAGTTAAGGTAAAAACGACGCTTGCTGATGCGCTGGTTCATTCGTTTCTGTTGCGTTCGGCCCATTTCTGAGACAGGGATATATCCGTTCGAGCTGCTTTCAGTCTATTTTGTTAACCCCGAGTTAATTCGTTCCAGCCGGTTAAATGGTTTAAACCAAAAATACAAAGTAATATAACAACAGTGTAGGTAATTGTTGCAGCAAGGGAGATCAGGGAAAAGGCCACAAAAGTCCTGACAAGGCGATCTCCATGTATAAATATGGGCAAGTCAGATTTACACCTGAAAGTATGGAGCACAGCATTTAAAGGTAGTAGTGGAAATTAGTGTTAGCAAAGTTGTTCCCTATCCTCCCGTTTTCTCCATCCTTCACCCAACCTTCCCCACTTTCCCACTACTTCGCCTTTTATGTACCCACTTTCCCGTTTTATCCCTTTGACCTTTTTCCCCCTACTTTTGCCCTCATTGTTTTTTTTTACATTTTCAATTTCATTTCTCCTTAGTCCTTTTTTTTATATTCTTGGTAGTCCTAAAACGTAAAGTTTTTTTTTTTTTTAAATAGACTGAAATTATTTATTACTGTAAGATCATGAGATAGAGAATTCCAAAATTGAAGCCCAGTGTAACTTAGAGACTGTTTACATACTGAGCCATGGGAAAAAATTTACTCAGTTCAGATCCACCTCTAGTACCATAGACATGGGTAGGTAATGGAATTTCAATTAATGTATGCTCTAAATAATTTTTTATTCTCCTGTACGTGACTTTTTCAAATTATAATTACATAATTGTTTTAATGTTAATATGTTATATTTATTTGGGTCAACGGGTGTTTGCGGTCTTCCACTGTGCAAACCGCGCCTTAGTTTCGGGGTCATTCCCATAACTCCACCAGTTACGAAAGTTTAAAAAAAAAAAATTCGTCATTTTCGACGAATTCAAGCAAGTCACTAGCACTTGAAACACAGTCCTGCTTTTGCTCAGTTGATAGCAATTTTGTCACAAATTAGACTCAGACGTGTCTCATACCAAAATCATCAACTTAACTGAACCGAAACTAATGCCTTCAGATTACTCACGAATAGTGGTTTGGCTATTTACCCGCACAGCTGTGCGCTCGCCACTGTTATGTGATTACTCGCCACTGATTACTCACTGATTAGTGGTTTGGCTATTTACCCGCACAGCTGTGTGCTCGCCACGGTTATGTGATTACTCGCCACTGATTACTCACTGCATAGTGGTTTGGCTATTTACTCGCACAGCTGTGCGCTCGCCACTGTTATATGATTACTCGCCACTGATTACTCACTGAATGGTGGTTTGGCTATTTACCCGCACAGCTGTGCGCTCGCCACTGTTATATGATTACTCGCCACTGATTACTCACGGAATAGTGGTTTGGCTATTTACCCGCACAGCTGTGTGCTCGCCACTGTTCTATGATTACTCGCCACTGATTACTCACTGAATAGTGGTTTGGCTATTTACCCGCACAGCTGTGCGCTCGCCAATGTTATATGTTTACTCGCCACTGATTACTCACTGAATAGTGGTTTGGTTATTTACCCGCACAGATGTGCGCTCGCCACTGTTTTCACTTTTGCTCTTTGCGGACCTCCCAGACCGTCCATCACTCTCAACACTTTCATGGCCATCTTTAAAACGTTTATGCCACTCATAAACTTGTACACGACTCTACAATCCTTCCCCATATAGACTTTCTGTAACTTTATGTATATGTTACCGTTAAAGTGTATAATTCAGTTATTTCATAGAATACCTAGTTATTTCATGAAATAACTGATCAAGTTAGTTAAAGCGTGTAATAAATTAATAATCCCACACTTTAACTAGTTATTCTATGAAATAACTAGGTATTCTATTAATTAACTAATGACAGACAGTTAAAGTGAAAAATAAACAATTTGACTGAATTATACAGCATACAAAATGTTATTTATGTAAAGACACAATAAAATCATTTGTTACAACAGGGATTACTAAAATGGCATTTGGAATTGCATAGAACATTATTTCTAAAACAAATACATTTTTTGTTGACACACTGCGTTTCACATGAACATTTTTTAAATCGCTGACCGGTGCCTAAACTTTGAGCTGTAGCAACCGACAGGAGCGATTTCTCTATATCCGGCACTTCTTCGATCTGAATTAGTTTTTGTTCACAGACGCTGAACTGGGATCGGGAATATAGCTGTTTTATGCGGCCGTTTCTTGTTCCCAATTGAAAAATCCTTCTTCGGTTATTTTCATGATAACAGCTAAATTAGATATGGCGTCATCCCTTCCTCTATCAACTGCAGGTACTGGGATACGGACTGTAAGCCCCACAGAGGATTCAGAATGAGATTTATCTGATATTAATTTCATCTTCTTAGCTTGAATTTCCAAACATTCTTTAACGTTTTCTCTTTCCCTCTGAACATTCAGTTCATTAAAACATTTGCAGATCTTCTGTACAAATTATTTCCGAAAAATTTATAAAGAACAAAACAAAACATAAAAGTTAATATCATTAGTATTATATAACACTTTACAGTGGGTTGAAAATGGTGCGCTATTTCTGCCCAGTGGTTCTCACTTTACAGCCTTTTGAATTTGGGATTTATTTACTCGGTTATTTTACACTTTAACGGGGTGTAGATCGTTATTCTATGAAAGTTAAACCATAGAATACAAGTGAGTTTTACGCTTTAACTGACTTGATCAGTTATTTCATGAAATAACTAGGTATTCTATGAAATAACGGATTTTATACTTTAACGATAACATATATAACTTTGCAAGTTTCGCCAAGTTTTTGACAAAATTTCATGGAAATTCTTTGATCAGTTTTTCCGACCTAACAAATGCGACGAGCAGCCTCATAAAAGTAACAACAAAGCGCTACTTAAAAAAAAATCCAGACGAGTAGGGGAGGCGTGACACACGGCACATGCGTCGTAAGTTCCTAGTGGAACATGTCCCAAACCGCTTCCAGTTGTGTCACGCAATTCCGAACTTATACAACCAGTTTGGATACTTTTTTATCACACCTCGTCCAAATAAAATTCCATGAATGCAATCAAAGCATACACCAAATAAATGCATAATTGTCAAACTTAGCATACTAGGCATAAGGCAGACTAAAAGCACTAATGAGGCGTATATGAAATGGGAAATGCTTACACACCACCATGGGGGAGAGTACGTGAAAATAAAAGTAACTCGCATATGAAAATACACTGACGGAAAACAAAATCCCAACACCAAGAAGGTTTTGTGTTAGATAAACGACAGTTGGTAGGCGGTGAGAGTACATCTGTAAGATGACGTCTATGCAAATTTCGCACTCGGCGCATACGTGTGGCGCTAGTAGCACCCCTCGGAACATGCAAAGCAGGTTTGCTGTAAATACGCGCTGTAACGTTCGCGAGCGTTAGTAATCTTTGAGATTCGACGTAGTGTGTTGATGTTAGTCAAGAATGCCTTAAAGAAGACTAAGAAGCCATTATAAAAAGCTCACGGAGTTTGAACGAGGTCGTGTAATAGGGCTACGAGAAGGTGGATTTTCTTTCCGTAATATTGCAGAACGACTTGGCAGGAATGTAGCCACTGTGCATGATTGTTGGTAGCGGTGGTCAAGGGAAGGTAATGCCTCAAGAAGACCGGGTTCCGACCGGCCACGTGGCACTACTGAGAGGGAAGACCGCCATGTACGGCGTATGGCCGTGGCGAATCGTACTGTGTCTGCGGCAGCAATTCTAGCTGCAGTTGCCACCACAGTGACACAACGAACTGTTACAAATCGGTTACTTGAAGGACAGCTCCGAGCCAGACGCCCTGTAGCGTGCATTCCACTTACTCCAAACCACTGCCGTTTGCGACGTCAGTGGTGTCAAGCTAGAGCTCATTGGAGGACGGAGTGGAGATCTGTTGTGTTTTCTGATGAAAGCCGGTTCTGCCTGGGTGCCAGTGATGACCGTGTATTGGTTAGAAGGAGGCCAGGTGAGCGCCTGCAACCAACCTGTCTGCTGCCGAGACACACTGGACCTACACCTGGAGTTATGGTATGGGGAGCAATTTCCTATGACAGCAGGAGAACTCTCGTGGTTATCCCACGCACCCTGACGGCACAGTTGTACGTCAGTCTGGTGATTCAACCTGTTGTGCTGCCATTCATGAACAGCATTCCAGGGGGTGTTTTCCAACAGGATAACGCCCTGCCCGCATACCGCTGTTGTAACCCAACATGCTCTAGAGAGTGTCGACATGTTGCCGTGGCCTGCTAGTTCACCAGATCTTTGACGAATCGAGCACGTATGGGACATCAATGGACGACAACTCCAGCGTCACCCCGAACCAGCATTAACCGTCACTGTATTGACCGACCAAGTGCAACAGGCATGGAACTCCATCCCACAAACTGACATCCAGCATCTGTACGACACAATGCATGAACGTTTGCATGCTTGCATTCAACATTCTGGCGGTTACACCGGTGATTAATGTACCAGCATTTCACATTTAAAAAGGCTCTTCTCGCGCTTACATTAGGCTGTGATCTTGAAACCTTAATCGATTAAATATGTTACCTATACAAATGTATTGCCGCCATTTCATTCCTCAACAACTATTTTTTCTTGGTGTTGGGATTTTTTTCCGTCAGTGTATGCCGTAGCAATCATATTTCTGTTCAGGCAAATGCAAAAAACACCCGTTCCTTAAACCTTTAACCGTCTAGAACCAATTAACTTGGGGTTAGCAAAATGGGGGGCATCACCAGAGTTGGAAACGGGTGAAGTATTTTGGACTCGGACGTGAAAGTATTGAACTCTACCCGGATCTTTTACTGACCCGGACAAATGTGCTTTGAACTCTAATATTTATATACATATATACAGGACGTTCAAAAAGTCTCTCCGCACGGGGTATCTTAGGTTATGCGAAAATTAAACAAATGCATTGTGGGAACGTATAATTTATTCACTTACTTACAGGAAGTATTGAAACTGCCGTCCTTCATTTACAAGATATAACCTAATTGTTTTACACATGTTTTCAAACACATCTGCAAGTGTCAAAAAGCCTCTCTGCAGCAATATTAAGACTGTTTCACCTCATTTTGATGCCGCTACAGTCAACATTTTTGAATTAAGTTACTTGCATGTTTAATTTCAGTTTCTGTTGTTTTCTTAATAGCATATCAAGCTTCAGAATATGTTTCAGAGCAACACCAATTTTCACAAGCTTATGATGAGTTGAAAGTTTCTAAAATGTGGATGATATTTTCATCATTGACCCTCGAAAGGAAGGACACCGTCCCTTTAATTTGCATAACAGATCATTTTTCAATCCGCGGCGGGCACCAGTATCGAGCACAGAATTCCACAGTGCGCATTTTTCTTTGAAATTTAATTTTTGCTTTTCAAAAGTATAACGGAAATAAAGGCGGGTCGAAATCGGGTCAGGAACTTCTTGACCCGCAAGAAATTGTCGACCCGCTGAACCGTTGACCCTTGACCATCTCTGGGCATCACAATGCCAGGAGTATCGACAAGAGATGCCAGGCTGCACTATTATCAGATTCCACAACTATATCTGAACGTTGTAAGGCGGATTGGTTGTAAACAACTCCGAATGTTCTTCATAACGATGGTACCATGCCGTTGTCTGCCCATCTGGCACGCAGAATCTGAACCTGGATTCTTTCATTAATAGCACTTTCTTTCATGCCACTGTCCGTTGACGATTATTTTTGCACTATTTCCGACCACGTGACCGAAGATGTAGAACCAACGAAAAGTTTCATGCTGAGCCTCTCTCTCCTAGTCTCACTTCTTCCTCGTATCTTTTGCCGGGTCACCTCCTCATTGCTGCTTTCATGCTGAGTTTCTCTCTCGTAATCTCACATCTTCCTCGTATCTTTTGCAGGGTCACCTCCTTTTTGCTGCTCCCATCTCGCGTTGCAGTACGATCGCTGTGGTAAACTGGATACGAACAGCCCCTCTAAGGAGTAAGAAATATTTACGTGCTACTATCTGGCATGTTATTCCACTTCCTATTCGTCGCGTTTTTCGGTGCTCTGTACCACAGCGCGACGCATAGTGTTGCATTGTGCCCACATTGTGCCACCCCGTTTTGGATATTTCTCATAATATAAACCCAATCTCTCTAGTATTGACAATACTGTACCACTATGTATATGACAAGTGAACGTAGATTTCCCTTCCGCGTATTTGCAGTGTCTTCGGGAAGTTTTCCACGAGTGCACTGGATCCTGAAAGTCTGCTGTACTATGAGATTAGCTGGTACGTACACCCTTTTTAAACTTTGAGTCCACGTGATCGATCGCTACGAGTTTCGTATATGAGATAGCCCATGGCTTTAAGAGATGTCTATGTATCTACCATTTTGCTTCTCTGTGTTGCGATTTTCATGTTCAGCAATACACCGCTCAAGAACATAGGGAAGGTGTTAAATATTTTCAGTATGATGCGACGCAAACGTCGACGCGCTTCAAGTCTGTGATGAAATATTAACCTCTGAGGCGCACATGTCAACAACAAGAATGGAATCGAAACATGCAAATAAGCAGCACTGAAATATCTGCGCACTTTGCCGAAGCGCAAAGCAAAGCAAACAGTTGCATCGCTCTCGCTGAGTCATTCTCATTCAGTAGGAAGACGCAGCTGCATGTGAGCTTCTGCTGAACGATGCTTCAACAATGCTGTTTACCAGAATCGACTGCTTGGAGAGCAATCGGATGCTTGAAATGTGGCCGAGCAGATAAAATGGTGTCATTAGTGGTTGGAGTGTTTCAAAGCTGCACCGGTAGACTATGGTTGCTATTCCGGGAGGCCGTACAGTTCGAAAAGATCAGGGCAAGATTGGCCAATATCAATATCACAGGACGACAGGTATTTTAATTTATCGAGAAAATGCAACTAAATTGCAACACCTGTTTACTGCGACTTCTGGACGACGTATATCCATACAGATCAAACGGAATCGGCTTTATGAAAGACGACTATATGGGCAACGCCTGATGGTGTGCGTGACCTTCTCCACGTGTTGCTGGAAAGGCCGTGACGTAAGCGTAAGACTAGCGCAGTTGGTGGCGTACAGTGGCGCTCCGGATGAGTAGCGGTGCAGACCACAGTCCATTAATCTTCGTGTGGTACTGTTCAATGAACGAGGGACACGGAATAATCCAGCCTTAATGCAGGAAAGGTATGTCTCCGGTAGTGGTGCAGTCTTCGAGTGAGACGGCACTAGTCGAAGACTGACCTCTACATTATCCGGAATGGAGCCATGACAATGCATCAGCATTGTCATGGCTCGAAGACGACAATGCTGATGCCGTCTCACTCGAAGACGACAATGCTGATGCCGTCTCGAAGACTGACCTCTACATTATCCGGAATGGAGCCATGACAACGGTCAGATATCGAGATGATATCCTCCCATTTATAATTGTGTCCTATCCGTCATCAGTTTAGGATACGCTTCCCTTAATGAATGATAACGCAAGAGTGGATCAAACCCAGCTAGTGGAAATCATACTTGAGGAAGAGAGCATCGAATGTATGGACTGCCCTTTTCTGTCTTTCGACCTCAGCCCCATTGAGAACTCGTGTGCAGAAGTGTTCTATCTCCCCCGTCTAATCCCATGATGCTTCAGAAGCTTCAGCGTACCGTCAGCAAGGAGTGGCAGAGAAACTCCAAGAACTGCTGAATAATCTTATTCTTTCGGTGCGTCACCGATGTGCCAAAGCTGACCCACCGGAAGAATGAGAAATGCAGGAATTGTTACCCACCGGAAGAATGAGAAATGCAGGAATTGTTACCCACCGGAAGAATGAGAAATGCAGGAATTGTTACCCACCGAAAGAATGAGAAATGCGTTAGCTGGTAATCTTACTTCCTAGTAGAGGTCAGGCCGCAATGCTTCTTTCTATCGTTTCCCGTGTAACTTCAAAACCACGTGTTGCACGTTGCCTTAATATTGCCGTCAGTCTTCTCGAATAGTTGATTTATTGTCGTTTTTGTAATGTTCATGCTCCGACTCTTTCATATTCATGTTTTTGGTGATAATTAATCATACATCTGTCCGTGCTTGTGGCTTCCGCGATAACGTCAATTTTTTTTTTTTTTTTGAGAAGTGTGCTCACACAGCGCAGAATATTTCATATATGTTACAAGTACTTAGCAGTGAAACATTGAGAGTTTTCAGATACGTTGCGCAATGTAACAGTAATGTTTCAGAAACCTTACGATTACGTCGAAATGCCCTCAAGCGTTACATATCTTTGAAACATAACCGACACGTTACAGTGAAAGGTCTTTGTAACTTCAACATACCAACTTCATGTTACTGTTACGTATTTGAAATATATTTGTAACTTCGTTACATTACTGTTACGTATTTGAAATATATTTGTAACCTCGTTACATTACTGTTACGTATTTGAAAGATATTTGTAACTTTGTTACATTACTCTTACGTATTTGAAAGATATTTGTGACATCATCATATTACTGTTACGTATTTACTACGTTGAACATTACAGTTTTAATAAACTTTGTAAAATCACAATAAAAATATTACATTCGACACCTGTTTCAAAAGCAACAACAGTCGTATTACGAGTTGTTTACGTTTTCACATGTTCAACGCAGTCCGCTGTCCATTGGGAATTTATTTATTTTTATTTTTATTTCTTTTGTTCATATATTGATAACAAAAGAAATAGAAATCGGTCCCAAATGAGGGTGTCGAATTTCTCTTATACATGTGGAATAGACTATATTTCCGCGAAAACAAGAAAGAAAATTAAATTCGTCATTTTTCTAAATACCTACCAATATGAAACTTCTCAGCTTCAAGTAAAAAAGACATGCTGGTATAGTATACTAATACAACAACACAGCCATCTACTTAGATTTTATAAAATGCTTTTTAGAATTTAAAAATTATAATGATCAAAGCAATTACTTACTTTCAGATGATCTTGAATCACACACACACACACACACAAAAAATGAAATATTAAATCAACTAGCTAGATAACTCAAGTACGACAGTATCACTAAAGAATGTCCGAGTAGCTCGTGGAAATTCGACTACGAGAGTGCTTCGGTGAAATGGCATAAATGCGCAGGCGCATCCACGCCGTTGCCAAACCAAAAATCTTTAATATCGCTGGAATGTAGCATCAAGGTAGCAATTATGTACAATGGAAACTATAAAACAGTAGTATATGTGAATGCTATTTTTAACGTAATCGTCGTAATGTACAAAGAGTTATGTTCCAAAATAGATGTTGCTGAAACGTAATTGTAAGATATCTCTGAAAGTGTAACGAAAATGAGAAATTGTAATATTATTGATACATATCTCAAACGTTTTGTGCTGTATGGGGTATATAGATATAAATAAACACAAGTAGACAGAAGGGAGAATAGAGGGCCGCAAGTGGCCTAGTCGTTAGAGCAACCTCCCTCCAACCAGACGATCCGAAATTGACCATAGCAGGCCAAGTCATCCTGAACCACCGAAAACCCGCCGCGACGCCACAGCTCACCAACAACAACCATGTCAATCCGTACCCCTAATCCAGCACACCGTTATCAGCCCCCGACGCAACCGAGCTCCCAGGCCTAATCCAATGCAACCACGCCCTAATGTGCCACACAAAAGTCTCATGAGACAAACGTGAGCGCAACCCCAAATGAAATTGCTGGGTGCGGGGGCATTCATTCACCCTGAGGAAATATTGAAGGAAGATTAAGGGCCGCGGGTGGCCTAGTGGTCGGCGTTCGTGACTGCCATGGAGATAACCTCAGGTTCGATCCTGGGCAGGTACGAACGTTCGAACCACTAAATACCCGCCGTGCGTCGGATGGGCACGTTAAGCCGTCGGACCCCGGGTACTGGCCCCCGGTAATAAATAAGGGCGTCTTCCTACCCCTTTCTACCTCGCTACCGTGTCACTTTCCTATCGGGAACTCTATCCCAAATCTCCTAGCTTCCTATTTCTAAGGGTTGTTTAAGACCTGGGGTCAGACACTGCCTTCCTAAAATCCTCTACATATGATCTGATCTGATCTGAAGGGAGATTAGGAGTAACAGTATCTTACCCCTTTAACCAGCTAGAACTAATTAACCCGGGGTTTGCAGAATGGGCTGTAATCAACTAGAACGGATATATTCGCTGTCTAATATGTGGACCAAACTCTGCTGGAATGAGTGCGCCTGCGCACCAGAAGGTGTTACTTTTCCCTCAGCTCTGTTTTTGAAGTGGTCATATATGGGGATCGTTGACACTAATCCTTTCTGACTGGTTACCTATTGAAAGAGCGATAGCAATATCGAAGAACTTGAGAAAGGAGAGACTTGTCTCTATCCATTGGCATGATGTTCATGTCAGAGGGATTAGCCCTTCCTCTTCATACCTTAATTACTCCAAAAATTTAAACTTTTTAGAGTAATTAAAATATAAATATGAAATAAACCCAAATTTTGAAAAATCCGTTTTTTGGTGTAAATATGACATGGATGTTAAGCCGTATAATATCGGAAAACTTGAAAATTTCGTCTTTCTGGAGCGGGAATCGAATCCGCGTCTCCCGGATAGCGTCCGGGTATGCTACCCACTACACCACCCAGAACGACCAAGTTTCAACTTTCCGAAAAAAAACCATAAAAACACACACATAAAAATATAACACCAAAAAATGGATTCACATCTTCAAAATTTGTATTGTATTGTGTAATTCCGTATTTCATTCATGATCAAATCAAATGTGACATACTACAGAGGTGAAAACATGTGTCAAGACGACAAATCTGCAGCGAGACATTATGTCCGCGTAGCTCAGTTGGGAGAGCGACTTACTCCGGAGTGAGAGGACACTGACAAACTTGTGTTTTCACAAAACCCTCTTAAAGTACTTGTAGAGAGTCCTTATCACCATAGACAGGCTTAAGGTCGGTACTGCTCAGATGGAAGGGGGAAAGGAATTGCTTTGAAGTAGATTTTGTAAAGCTCGAACGCTATGTAACCGTTTCTGCTTAAGGGGCGCAGAAAAGTTTGGGCACCTTTTGGCTCAGATACGTCATCAGCCGCTTAACGGGTTAAATAACATCTGAAAGTTGTGAGATGCTGTAACAGAGAGAATTTGCAACAGAAGTAGCGTAGGAGTCAGGCTACTCATACAAAAACGCGCTTAAAGGAGAAACCGAAAAAAAAATGTCTGCACTTAATCACAAAAGAAGTTGAAAAGGGAAATTATCGTAATATTTAAGCATGTACTGATGAACGATAAAGGAAAAGAGTACGGGAATCCTGTCTGAAAAATCAGATCAAAACAAACAGATGTGAAACATTGGGGAAAATATAGAGAGACTATAGTAGGGAAAGAAAGAACTTGAAATAACTTCCGTAATTTTGAAATCTTTGAAAGGTGCTGAGATGCGTGATTTATCAGACAGACAGAGAAAGAAGTTAGGTTCAAGTTCGCGCACCGTAAAATGAAACAAACAAAAAAACTAGATGTTGAAAAGCAGAGAAATGCATCACCGGTTATTCTGTCTAAAGATCTTTTACTTCCCCTTTCTCTGACATATTTGATCTCTTTCTCTCACAACCTTGGTGTGCTCATGTTCTGCGCCACTTTATTTTAGGAACAAAGCCCCTCTGAGGATTATTGTTCGGAAAACACTAACCATGCGAAAAATGAAAGTATTAGGAATCCTTCTCTCTCCAGCTCTCTACTATTTCTGACTCGAAAGACAACCAGAAAAATAGCAGAACGGAAAAATTATTCATAGATACTGAAGAAAATCCATCTCGGAGAATGCGTAACCATAGAAACGTCTTACGCACATAGTTATGAGTTCTTTTGTTTCAAGCACTATCTCCTCGAGCTAGGAAAAAAAGAAGGGTGAACTTGTTATATCACGAACGATCTCAATATGAAAGGATTTATATATTTACAGAAACACGTGTGAAACGATGCGAAAAGTTTTTGTTAAATTTATGCGTAGTTTTGTGGGAGTAATGTGATGTGATACTTACAAACTGAAAATCTCTAAACAGGATTGAGGTTTATTTGAAAAACATTCAGAACGTTATTCCCGAGATACATTTTAGAAGTACGGAGACAAACATATCCTGTCGATGTAAAAATATCGAAGCAATATAGTGAACAAGACTCGTCGCATTTTTCTAAGCAATCACATTTATGATGCACGAAATTTTATCTTTGTTTTACTGCTAAGAAGGTTTCCGGGAATTGCTGCGTGATGGGCAAGGAAGCGTGATTTATTTAAGTTTATCTTTACTTCTGAAGAAAAATCCATGGAATTTTGATCTTCTTTTTCGAAGTTATAAACGCTGAAATGATTTCGAAAAGCTCTTAACAAAACGGATAAAAAATAAAAACAAAAATGCACACCATACCTATTACTTCACATATTCATGTGTTATTGGCATATTCTTACTCACTTTTATTCAGAAGATCTACAAACGACCACATTAATGTTCGCCTTATCAGAAGACGAAACCTCACTTGTGGTCGGCCGTAGGTTTTTAAAAAATTATTTTAACTTTCCTTCTACCAGATCTGATCAAAACGTATCCGATTGCATTTTGTTCTCCTAGACTAGAGAGAACATGGGGCGGTGACTCAGTGGCGCGTGATCTTTGATTTTAGTGCGCATGCGTGAATTTTTTTGACGCTGTCGTCTGGCTCATTTGGTGCCTGGCAGTGAAGGGTTGGAGATGTGAACTACCTGCGCGTCGCATTCTTGTCTTGTGCCATAATGACTGAGCGAGTTGAGCAGAGAATCCGCACCAAATTATGACTCATATCAGCTGAATCAATTCGAGTGATTAGAAAGGCTTTTCGAGATAAAGCTGCTGGTGCAACCTTTCTTTTTCTCTCTTTTTTTTTTTTTTTATTTTTTTTGAATGCAGGTTTAGAAAATTATTTATTGGACTTGCTTGACAGATACATTGATATATATATATTGAACACCTATTGGACTTTGTAACGTACCAGAATATGTGACGTACTTGCCAGAAGGACGCACACGACATAAAGGCAGATAGGAATCAGAATAAAACGTCCGCGTAGCTCAATTGGTAGAGCAACTTATTCCGGAATGAGGGGACCCGGGTTCGAATCCTGGCGTGGACAGAAATGACGGAGAAATTTAATTCGTTGTAATGGCGCCCGAACTATCCGGATGACCCGACCGTTCAAAAATCTCGCAATGGTGTGATGTTATTTCCACACCGCGAGATAGGGAAAATAAGAGAATCCCTTCTCCAGCACTTCAAAAAAAAAAAAAAAAAAAAAAAAAAAAGGGGTAGATGATGTAACGTACCAGGAGATGTGACGTACCTGCCAGAAGGACGCACACGACATAAAGGCAGATAGAAATCAGAATAAAACGTCCGCGTAGCTCAATTGGTAGAGCAACTTATTCCGGAATGAGAGGACCCGGGTTCGAATCCTGGCGCGGATAAAAATGACGGAGAAATTTACTTCGTTATAATTGGCGCCCGAACTTTTCTCGAACACGAGATGTTATTTCACCCGCTGAATGAGATCTGGCAATGAGTGTAAGTCATGACGTGGTGGTAGCCAGTATAAATAGGCGCGTTCAACGATACGTAGAGAGAGCTTTTTGTTGATGTGCGTAGAGTGAGCTGTTGTTGTACGAAGTGAGCTGTGGTTTATGTGTCAGAAAGCTGTTGTTGTATAAAGAGATCTTCGTTTATGTGAGAGCCAGAAGTTTACCAAATAAAAGATTGTTATAGTAAGTACGTCTTTCTCAGTTCATAGTTTTGTCAGATCTCTGTCTGGCTGTTAAGTTTATTTCATTAGTTGATTATTATTAACAACCAGCATTAAGACTTTATTCATCTTAATTACAAACAACAACCATTAGAAGAAGCTTATTAGTAGAAGAAGTTGAATTATAATATTAGTGAAAGCATATTCATTATAACTTGGTTGACAGAGATAACCAAGTCCAATAGCCAGTGTTGATCAAGTAACACATTGTGAACAAAGACATATCAAACATGGTTTTTACAGTATGCTAAATGACCAATGTACACAGAGAGCCAGTGTTGGACAAGTAACACACTGAGAGCCAGCCGAATAACAAGCACAAACATCCATGCCTCAACGATATTCGAACTCATCTCTGACGAACGATCAGAAGCCATCGCTTAGACCACTGCGCCACCGGAGCTGCGTGCAACACTAATCAAGGAGTGGTACCGGCTCTTAAAAGATGGACGAACAACGTCTGTTGAGAGTTACTAGTGTTCAGAAAGACCCTCCACAAACAGGAACCCCGAAATTGTCGAGAACGTGTGTGCTGTAAACAGACGGTACACAAGGAGCACAACAGGGCAATTCTCCTGCCCCTACGAGATCCAGTGTGGCGGAAGGGACGTGCGCTGTGGCAGCAAGGTGACTGGGAGCTGCACCATTACAATGCTCCCGCTCATTCCCCAGCAAAAACACAAGTGTTAGGAAACTTCTGGCCACCAGCTGGCAGTGATGGGTCACTGCTGACTGAAATCTGCCTCTCAAGGCCCGGTAGCGGTCCGTTGGTGGCAGCGCCATCAGTTGGCAGCCATTGCTGGCCCTGCAGCATCGCCGTGAATTGCGGGCCACCAAGCGAGTGCCCTAGTGGCCCGTAGCTGGCAACCAATAAAACCCCAACACCAGGTGGAAGCAACAGAATTGCGCATGCGCAGAAGCAACACGTGCTGTGTCTCTCGTGGTACCAGTTAGTTGAAGACGACGCTATCGCCATCGTGTTATTTTAGTGAATGTTAAGAAAAAGAAAAAAAAAAAGTGGAGAGGCGAATTAATTTCCTAATGAAATGCCACGTCGACGATGATATCAGATTAAGTCATGAAATACTTGATTACAGCTATAAAATACACCCACTCCATTCCTATGAATAACAGGAAGTAATTTCTGTGTAATCTTTCGTTTTAACATTCACTAAACTGCTTGAAGCAAATGTCCTGGAAAAACAATAAAAAAAGCGTTATGTTGGAAAAAAAAGAAGAATTATTCGCGTACAAAATTTCTCAATTATTTGAAAAAAAAAACGCACTGTAGATGTAATGTACTCATCCATGGGTGGAATACACAAGACTGGAGGAATTCACTTCTAAAATTAACGAGAAGTAAAATAAAATATTTGTTCTCTTTAAAACAAATAATAGCTTCGGACAGCTGAAAGGAAAGATACAGCGTTAAAAATGTAACAGAATGTGACATGAACGGGTAAATATATTAATTCAACAATCGCCTTAGGCTCAAGACGACAAGGACAGTTCGAAACTTTGGAAAGCGCCTTTATAAGTTGGTACACTTGTTGAAAAAGTGAATTTCCATTGAGTTAAAAAAACAAAAAAACAATCGTACGTTGAAAAAATAAACTTATGAATTGTATTAAACTGACATTTAGGAAAAATATCTCGCAATATTGTAAAATTAAATAGAGAACCATTCGTTACACATTCCGCAGAAGACAGGGTCAGCTTCAAGCCATGCTCGTGCGTGCCAAATCTGTCCAGTCGGTAGAGCTCCTGCTTCTCTTTTAGACAGTTCTTTGTTCGTTTCCAACTAGATCCAAACGGGCGTTTTTCCGGACCTGTTGAAAAAATTTCCCCAGCGCAGTGCTATAATTCGGAAGTTTCGTAAGGAGAAAAATAAAGTAGTTGTGGCTTTGGGAAACTGTGGGTATCCTTTATTTTTTTTATGGCTACTATTGGGAAATTGGCGGACAAGATTCGGCAAGCCATGAGTTAGTCACGTGGTTGCCGGCTGCCACTACCGGCAAACTAGCGGACCACATTAGGATATCCATCATTTCTGGCACGTGCTTGCAGAGCCGTGAAGTGCCGCTTGTGGCAGCTACTGCCTGTGATGGATAACTGATGGTCCATTTGTGACATATGACAACTGATGGGCGTACCAACTGTTGGCCAGCTGCTGCCCTAAACTTCTGGCCCTTCTGTTGGCCGCCTGGACATTTCATTGACGGTTAGGCAACGGCAACATAGTGCTGTGCCAGTGCTGGCCCAGCAAGACTCGTTTTGCTGGGTCGTCTCACCTTATTCAGGCGTTTTTGGCCGAACACCGTATCCTTCAAATAAGGGCAGCCCCATACTCTCCAGACATGGCTCCTTGTGACTCCTTGCTGTTCCCGAAGTTGAAAATGCTTTAGAAGGGGAGTAAATTTGAAGACATAGAAGAAATTGAGAAGTAACCGACTCAGCAGCTATTGGTGATTGCTAAAAGTGACTTCAAAAATGTTGGACAGACCGCTGAAACAAGTGTGTAGAGTCAGAAGGTTCCACTTTGAAAGCAACTAGGACAACAGGTTACTTAATTGTTTTTTTCTACCCCTAGATCTGATACTATTTGATCAGATCATGTATGTTTTGTAATCGGGTCTAGTTAATTTGGCCGACGATTACTTGACTGAAGGGTCACTTGGCTGAAAATCACTCCACCGAAGAGATCGTTCCACCGGAGGCTCACTTTATCGAAAGGCACATTTCATCGATGGGTCGATTTACCGAAAATTTTGGATTCTGTTATAGGGTCTGTTGAATTGTACTACAGTTTCGGAGTACTGACTACTGTAACATAAGCCTTAGGCTCAGGTATAAGGAATCTTACGTGCTTGAGCAAAAGTGCAATATTAACTAAACTTGTTATGTAAACGTTATGACTATAAGCACGCGGATTACAAATCGCCAAAAAAGGTCCAGCTCTGGAACTTTATAATTAATACTAGAGGTCAGAAGACCGGTCTACCAGGAGGTGTACAGGGAGAAATCCAAACTGCAAATTCTATACGGTCCCTTAATTCTTTACTGGTCGGATTTCTGAACCCGCACTACACGTTAACAGATCAAGTTTTCGGTTAACTGATCCTTCGGTTAAATATCCTTTTAATGGAAGGGACTTTTAGGTGAAGCGACTCTTCTGGGAAATGTACCTTACGATCAATTGAACCTTTCGCGAAATGTACCTTTCTGTCTAGTAATTTACGGCCAACTGATTTTCGTTGAATTGAATTTTGGGCAGGTGAGCGATGCTCCTTTTAATCGTTTTTTTTTATTTTTAATTTTTTTTTTATTTTTCAGTTCTCCAAATAACTTAGAAAACAGTAGACAGACGAACCAACAGTAAGAGCAACATAATGCACTCATGGGACACCTGATTATGACCATCCACTAATGGATGTGTTCCACTGCATCTATTATAGTGACGTCACTAATTGGCGCAGAATTCATGTAGACCGCATGAGGAGGGCGTATCAGTTCTCCAGTACGAAGCCTGTGCTATGGGGAAAGGAAAGAACTTGCCGGAGTCTGAAACGGGAATGATTAACGGCGAGAGGAAGACAGGAATCAGCATCTCATCAACCGTAGGCATTGTAGACTTTTCGAGGACCTCTGTAGTGAAGAGGGGCGTACATTGAGACTACAATGTAACATCCGTAGAGAAGGTTTGACAAAAATGATCCGAAGCAGAACGCACATTGAGTCTACAATGTACCGTCCGAAGGTTTGGTAACAATGATACGAAAAGGGCCATACATTGAGTCCATAACGTAACAACCTCAGAAAACTTGAAAATTTCATCGCCTTGGAACAGGAATCGAACCGATTACCGTTCGAGAATACTTTCTGAAGATGCTACATGGAGCGTAATGGATAGAATACTTGAACGGAAATCGAAGTCTCATGAGACAACTGATTCCCGATACAAGGCAATGAAGTTTTCTGATGCTGTTACATGGACGTCAGTAGAACTGCAAGCAATTTAAGTATTTATAATCTAACTGCTATGAATAATCAGAATTCATTATATGATTGCTATGAATATTCTGTTGTATATTTCTGTTTGAAGGAGTATCTCCGTTTCTAGAAATTCCTTTAAAAAAATCTTTTCGCGGTACGATACTCTTAATTATGAAGAATGGCAGAGTCTCAACCTTCTTATTCAAAATAGTGCACAATTTCCCCAGCAAAAACAGTCTTGCTAGGCCATTGATGGCTGCCAGCACTGGCCCAGCACTATGTTGCCGCGTCCCAACAGTAAAAAAATGTACCGGCGGCCACCACATGGGCCAGCAGTTCGGGCCAACAGTGGCACCCCCATCAGTTGTCAGAACACGGCCATTAGTTATCCATCACAAGCAGTAGGTACCACAAGTGGCCCTTCAGCGGCCCTGCAAGCACGTGCCACAAATGATGGGTAGCCTAATGTGGTCCGCTAGTTTCCCGGCAGTGGCAGCCGGCAATCACGTAACGTAACTGATGGCTTGCCGAATCTTATCAGCCAATATCCCAGTACTAGCCATGAAAAAATAAAAATGAAGGATAACCGCAGTTTTCCAAAGATACAACTATTTTTTTTTTATTTTGCTTTACGAAACTTCTGCATTATAGCATGCGCTAGGGAAATTTTCTGAGCTGGTCCTGAAAAACGGCCGTTTGGATCTGGATGGAAGCGAACCAAGGACTGTCTCCGCAGAAAGCGGGCGCTCTAGCGACTGGAATGATTTGCCACGCACGAGCATTTACTTGAAGCTGAGCCTCTTTCCTGCGGAATATGTAACGAATGGTTCTCCTTTTTAACTTTACAATATTACGAGGTATTTTTCATAAATGTCAGTTTTATATAATTAATAAATTTATTTTTCCAGCGTTACGATTGTTTTTTTTTTTTTTGTTTTGTTTTTTTTTACTTTAAGGGAATTTCACTCATTTTCAACGAGTGTATCAACTTAAAGGCACTTTCCAAAGTTTCGTGTTGTCCTTGCCGTCTTGAAAAGCGATTGTTGAATTAACATATTTACCCGTTCATGTCACATTCTGTTACTTTTTTAACGTTGTATCTTTCCTTTCCGCTGTCCGAAGCTACATTTGTTTTAAAGAGGAAAAATATTTTATTTTACTTCTCGTTACTTTTAGAAGTGAATTCCTACAGTCGTGTGTATTCAACATATGGATGAGTACATTATATCCACATAGCGTTGCTTTTTTTTTTTTTTTCAAATAATTGATAAATTTTGTACACGTATAGATTCTTCTTTTTTTTTTTTTTCCGAACATAACTTTTGTTTAATGTTTTTCCAGGATGTTTGTTTCCAGCGGTTTAGTATCTTTTAAAACGAAAGATTACACAGAAATTATTTCTTGTTGTACATGGGAATGGAGTGGATATATTTCATGGCTGTAATCTAGTATTTCATGGCAGCAATCTAGTATTTCATGGCTTAATCTGATATCTTCGTCGACGTGGCATTTCATTAGAGGAAATTAATTCCCCTCTCTACATAGGGATTTTTTTCTTAACATCCACTAAAATAACACGATGGCGATAGCGTCGTCTTCAACTAACTGGTACCTCGAGAGACACAGCACGTGTTGCTTCTGAGTATGCGCAGTCCCGTTGCTTCCTCCTCGTGTTGGGGTTGCATCGGTTGCCAGCTACGGGCCACTAGTGGCACTTGCTTGGAGGCCTGCAATTCACTGCGATGCTGCAGGGCCATCAATGGCTGCCAACTGATAGCGCTGCCACTAATAGACCGCTATCGTTCCTTGAGCGGTAGATTTCAGCCAGCAGTGACCCATCACTGCCAGCTGGTGTCCAGCAGTTTCCCAACACTTGTGTTTTTGCTGGGTTCCCACTAGAGGGCGTTATTTATATCACGTTTTCTTGAATATCAATTCTTCTAAATCTTCGATTTAAAATATTACTTTTGCCATGCGTACCTTTCAGTGTGACGAGCATTTTGAGTAAGCTTGTTATTTTTCAGAACGTACATTTTTAGCACGTCTTTTGTACAAAAAAAAAAAGATCGTGCTTATGTTATCGGTTTGTCCGTCTGTGGATACTATGTCCCTGCAACTATTAGTCCGTTTTAAAAAATTATTTATGCGTTGAGAAGCCTGAAATATGCGAATGATGATCCTTCGTTTCGTTTTTTTTTTTTTTTTTTTTTTTGCGGTGTACATTTTCGTCACTAGAGGGCGTAAATGCAGATTGTATTGAATTCAAAATACATTTTATTCCATATATTTGCTTCTAAACTTCCGATTGAAAAAAACTTTTACCATTCGATACCATTTATGACGAAGAATAGTTTAGGTATAGCAACTTTTTGAATTTATGCATAGATTTTCCGTTAGGGGGCGTAAAAGTAAATTGCATTTTCTCCGATATCTCTACTTCAAAACCTCCGATTTGAAAAAAAAATTGCACCGGATACAGCTTCTGATAGAAATCTTTTGCATGCAACTTGTAATTTTTGGAAAAGATTGGTTTGGCCACCAGGGAGCGTATGGGGAAATTCCTGCTTCCGATGTATTTGTCACAAAATCTAAGGTTCTAAAATCTCGATTGAAAAAATTCTTGTGTGGACTATGACACTCAGGTTGACAAACCTATTCGAAATATATTTTCTTCTTCAAATCTTGCATGGTTTCTCCGCCAGGTAGTGTAGAAAGATAGATTATTTTTGTCAATATCTCTACTTCTAAGAGTCCGATTTGAAAAAAATTGTTTCTTTGTTGGATAGCGTTTCTGGTGCAACATGTTTTTCATATAATTTCAAAATTTTAAATTAATTTATTGACTTTGCGCTAGGGTGCGAAAAGGTAAATTGCGTTTCCTCCCGATATCTCTGCTTCTAAAACTCCGATTTAAAAACTTTTTTCTCCACCGGATACAGCTCCTGATGAGAAATCTTTGGTTATAATTTCTGATTTTCGGTAAAAAATAGTTTGGATCACCAGGTGGCATAAATCTTAATTTCTGCTTCTGATGTATCTGCAGCAAAATCTGAGCTCCTAATACCTCGATTAAAAAAAAAATTCGTTCGTGGACCGACACTAATCACATCGATGAACCTTTTTCGAATATTTTCTTCTTAAAATAATGCATCGTTTGTCTGCCAGGGGGGGGGGTGTTATCATTTTTGACAATATCTCTACTTCTAAGAGTCCGATTTGAAAAATTTCCTTCTTTGTTAGATAGTGTTTCTGGTGCGAAATGTTTTTAATATAGTTTCAAAATTTTCGACTAACTCATAGACTTTCCGGTAGGGGTATAAAGGTAAATTGCGTTTTCCCCGATATTTCTGCTTCTAAAACTCCAATTTGAAAAATTCTTCGTTAATCGCATACAGCTTATTATACATGTATATATATATATATATATATATATATATAATAAGCCGTATGCGAATACTATATATTATATTATGAAAAATTCTTCATATATCGCATTCAGGGAAATTTTTTTCATATAGTTTCTAATGTTTGGCAAACAATGCTTTGGCCACCAGGGGCCATAAGTGTTAATTTCTACTTCTGATTTACATTTGCAGCAAAGCTCATGAAAACTCAACTGGAAAAAATCTTTCCTGAATCGATACCTAGTGCATCGTAAAATCTTTTGAAAATACTTTCTTTTTAAAATAATGCTTGTGTTTCCCGCCAGGGGGCGTAGATGCATATTTTATTTTTGTCGATATCTCTGCTTCTAAGAGTCAAATTTAAAAATAATATTTCTTTGTTGGAGGGTGTTTCAGCTGCGAAATGTTCCTCATATAATTTCAAATTTTTCTTATCGCATAAGTCTGCAACCAGAAGGCGTAAGTTCAGGATTCCGTTTATAGCAAATATCTTCTGGATTAAAAATCCTACTGGAAAAAGTCTTTCTGCGGTCAGATACTATTGTTTTCCTACCGGTTCCATTGACTTTGAATAGCTTTGATAAATTTAATTCGCGTCAGAACGGATTCGAAATGCATGCTCATTACACCCGAAAATTCGGTTTCATTTTTCTTGCATATTTCTGCCAGTAATGGGGGTAAAAAAACACTTTTCTCTTTGTGGATATTTTACAGAATTTTGACGAAAAAAAAAGCATTGAAATTCCTTTTCTCATTCGCCCTAATCCCATATTGCCTAATACTGGTGGTCATTACTCTCTGTAAAACGGGGGATACGAAATATCAGTTGGGAAAATGTTTCTCAAGTTGAATCGCAAATTTTCCTCTGGGGCTGTTATTATCCCTGCGAGTTAAATTCGTCTGCCCCAGAAATAATTTTGCCAGCTCGTATTAACGCTTAGTCCTTATGGGAAGAAGCTGAAGCTTAATAGTTCCTCGGCCCGTCTGTAACCTAATGTGAAAACCGAAAGGAATATACCTTAACGGATCCTTCCTTCATTTCTTGGCCTGATATGTTACGTTTCGATCACTAAACTTAATTAGGGAAGGACAGAGGGGGTTTAAATATCTGGCTGGGAAGAAAGTAATGTCCGATGACGAGTCACTCGAAGTCGAAGCTCCGGCCATGGCGCACTTTGGCCACTGAGAATGCGCAGCACACCGGCATGACATCAGCAAACAGGTGGCTTAAGTCAGTGGCAGTTACCCGTCAGAAGGCAAATGATGTAAGCGCCAGCCAACATGGAAGTGGGCAAGGAGTACACTGAAGTGCCAGAAAAACTGGTACAGACGAGCTAATGCAAAATACATAGCAACATCACCTATGCGCGTACTCGGTTGCGTCCGCCAGTGCGTATATAAATCGATAGACATCTTTGCCAGCTGTCAGAGCTGTTTTCGGCATGAGAATGACAAGTAATAACGATTTAAGCGATTTTCAACGCGGTGTCATAGTTGGCGCTCGTGAGATGGGCCATAGTATTTCGGAGGTAGAAAGGAAGTTCGGATTTTCACGAACGACCATTGCAAGGGTGTACCGTGACTACAAGAGTTCGGGTAAAACCTCCAACCTACGATACCAGTGTGGCCGTAAAAAGACATTGGGTGAACGTGACCATCGTCGGCTGTCAAGAATCGTTTCACGCGATAGGCTTGGAGCTCTCTCACAGGTATCACTGGAATTCAATGCTGGAGCCTCAACAGGCATCAGCGTTCGGGCTGCGCAACGTACCCTGCACGATACGGGCTTTGAGAGCCGACGCCCAACTGGAGTCCCCATGATGGGTGCACGACACAGAGCTATGCGCCTCGTTTTGGTATGGCAACACCCCCACTGGACACTTGATGACTGGTAACAAATAGCCTGGTCTGACGAGTTGCGTTTCCAACTGTATCGGGCAGATGGAAGGATTCATGTGTGGCGCAAACCCCATGAAGCCATGTATCTCGCTAATCAAAAGGGAACTGTACCGGCTGGTAGGGGGTCCGTAATGGTATAGGGTGTGTTTAGCTGGACTTCACCTGGACCCCTGGTACGTCTACAAACGTCTGTGACCGGCCAACGCTATGTGTGCATCCTTTCTGACGAGGTACACCCGTTCATGTCCTGCATTCATGCTGATGGGTTGGGCCTGTTCCAACAGAACAATGCACCTCCACACAAGTGTCGGGACGCCAGATTATGGTTAGATGAGCATTTATCTGAGTTTGGGGTGTCGCCATTCCCACCCAAGTTCCCAGATCTGAACGTGATAGAACACATTTGGGATGCCATGCAACGCGCTATCGAACCCAGGAATCCGAGATCTCGGAATACACACGAATTGTGGAACGTTTTGCAGGAAGGATGGTGTGCATTGCCTACAGCATATTTCCAGAAGCTAGTGAAGTCCATGCCCCGTCGTATTTCTGCAGTCCTGTGCTCCCGTGGGGTACCTGCCAAGTATTAGACTGGTGTACTTGTTTTTTCAGTGTACATCCGCCATTGCAAGCTGCATGAGTTTCGTCGCGGTAGCACCCCCGCAAGTGCTGTAAGGAAATATTACCAGTGTGTAACCCAATGCCATATCACATCATCAGCGCTGTCGTTGGTTCGAATGGTTTCAAGATAGAAATTTTGGCCTGTCAGACCGTCTTAACGCCGGAAGACCCGTAACAGTGGATATAGACATGCTGAAGACTTAACTGACAAATGAAGACTGACCCACTTATGACCACGCGGGATTTGGCCGAACAGCTAGGATTACCCACACGAGCATTATCACGCCCCTGAGTCAATCTGGGAAGATGCGCAAGAGGGGAGTTTGGGAACCTCATCAACTCACAGTTGAGCAAAAAACAAATTGCATGAATGCATGGGTTTCCCTGCTTGCACGTGACCAAGTTTAACCGTTCTTGGGCCGCCTTGTTATAAGTGACGATGAATTTGTCCTGTATGACAATGTCAGCGCCCAGAAACAGTAGTTGGACTGAAAACAGACGCTTATGCTGAACCTCAAAGCCGGCTTAGGCCCACGTAAGGTCTGTCCTGCCGTCTGTTTGGTGGAATATGCGGGATGCAGGGTTTTTTAGCACGTCATTTGTAAAAAAAGATCGTGCTTATGTTATCGGTTTGTCCGCCTGTAGACACGATATATCTGCACCTAATAGTCCGATTTGAAAAATTTTTTTTGCATTAAAAAGCTTGAAATGTGCGAATGATGACACTTTATTTTGATTTTTTTACGATGCACAATTTCGCCGCTAGAGGGCGTAAATGCAGATGGTATCGAATTCAAAATACATTTTATTCTATACACTTGCTTCTAAATATCCAATTAAAAAAAAATATTTTCCCTTTCGATTCTACCCATGGCTAAAATTATTTTAGGTATAGCCACTCTTTCAAGTTACGCATAGATTCTCCGCTAGGGGGCGTAAAAGTAAATTGCGTTTCCCCCGATATGTCTGCTTCTAAAACTCTGATTTCAAAAATTATTTCTGCAGCGGATACAATTCCGGATGGGAAATCTTTCGCATACAATTTCTGATTTTTGGTGTAAAAATGGTTTGGCCAAAGGGGGCGTCAGCATTGATTTATACTTCTGACGTATTTGCAACAAAATCTGAGCTCCTAAAATCTCGATTAAAAAAAATTCTTTCGTGGACCAATACTACTCACGACGACAAACCATTTCGGTATCTTTCTTTCTTAAAATAATGCATAGTTTATCCGTCAGGGGGCGTAGATATATATCTTTTTTATGTCAATATTTCTGCTTCTAATGGTCAAATTTGAAAAATGTCTTCTTTGTTGGATAGTTTCCGGTGCGACATGTTTTTCATATAATTTCAAAATTTTCAAGTAATTCATTGACTTTCCGCTGAGAGGGGAGTAAATGTAAATTGCGCTTTCCCCGATATCTCTGCTTCTAAAACTCCGATTTGAAAAATTATTCTTGCACCGGATACAGCTCCCGGTGGGAAATGTTTTGATTGTAATTTCAATGTTTTTATAAAATATGGTTTGACCACCAGGGGGCGTAAGTGTTAATTTCTGCTTCGTAGGTATTTCCATCAAAATCTGAGCTTTTAAAATCTCGATTGAGAAAATTCTTTCATTGACCGATACCGCTCATGTCGATAAACATTTGAGAATATTTCTTCTTAAAATCATGTATGGTTTTTCCGCCAGAGGGCGTAGATGTAAATCTTATTTATGTCAATATCTCTGCTTCTAAAAGTCAGATTTAAAAAATTCCTTCTTTGTTAGATAGCGTTTCCTGTGTAAACTGCTCTCATGTAATTTCAAATTTTTCAAGTAATACATAGACATTCCGCTATGGGACGTTAAAGTAAATTGCGTTTTCCCCGATATCTCTGCTTCTAAAATTCTGATTAGAAAACTTTTTTCTGCACCGGATACAGCTGCTGATAGGAAATGCTTTGCCTATAATTTATAATATTTGATATAAAATAATTTAGCCACTAGGGGGTGTAAGTGTTAATTTCTGCGTTTGATGTATTTGTAGCAAACTCTGAGCTCCTGAAAACTCGATACCGATACCGCTCTCATCGAAAAACATTTTGAGAATACTTTCTTATAATAATGCATGGCTTTTCCGCCAGGGGGCGTAAAGGCATATCTTAGTTTTGTCGATATCTCTGCTTCTAAGAGTCCGATTTGAAAAATTATTTATTTGTTGGAGAGCGTTTCCGTTGGTAAATGTTTCTTATATAATTTCAAATTTTTCGTAGCGTACAAGTCTGCCACCAGAGGACGTAAGCTCACGTTTCCGTTAACAGCAATATCTGCGGGACTAAGAACCCGATTAAAAAATTTCTTTCTTCGGTCAGATACTACTAACTATGCAAACTGTGTGTGCATTTTCTTTCCAAAATAGCGCTCAATTTCGCCGCTAGAGGCGCATATGCTTATTCTGTTTTTTTCAATATCACTGCTTTTACATGTGCGATTAAAACAATTCTTTCAACACCGGATGTCATTTATCTTGTAGAACACTTAAGGCTAGTATATGAGGAAATTTGTAGTTCACAGTTCTGTCGGTAGGTGGTGTTTGTGTACTTCAGTTTGCAGCTGTATCGCCACTTCTACAAACGCTATTAAGACATTTCTTCATCACTGTATGCCATTCGCTACAACAGAGATGTGAAGCATTATCCTCTTTAAGTAACGCAAAGATTTCTCACTATAGCTGCGTAAAGGTCGAACGCTTTTTCCATGAAGAATAATTATCACCTGTTTTCAACTTTTCTGCTATGCAAAATTATTCCGCTAAGAGACCTACACTTATACGATGTTTCCTTGTTTATATTTCTTCTTTTAACTGTTCCATTTGAAAATCTATTTGTCTCTGGTACCTTCCTTGTAGTACGAGACACTTTTTGTTCACCATTTGCTAATTTTCGTAACATGCTTTTTAGCCGCTGGTGGAACTAAGTAGATATTTCTATTTCTGGATGTTTTATCGATTGTTGGAACCAGCTGATTCTGGTTCCATTGATTTTGAATAGCTTTGATAAATTTAATTCGCATCAGAATGGATTCAAAGGACGTGCTTATCACATCCGAAAATTCGGTGTTATCTTTCTTGTCTTAGATGCTGCGGGACAACGCCACTATCACTACCGATGTGTATTGCCGTCACCTCGACGATCTGCGCACTGCTGCATCGTAAGGACGCCCTCCTACAGCAGAATGGAGCGAGACCTCACCCATCACGGGTGACCTGTCACAAGATCGGAGACCTGAACTGAGAGTTACTGCTATCTTGTAAATAATTTAAATTCTAAATGCAGATTTATGATTGAGATTCTTTACACATTATAACAGACAAAGCAGTTCGTATAGTTTTTACCATTTGTCAGGACGTTTTTATGTAAATTTGTCAAAACATTGTGACACACAAAAAAGAGAGAGAGAGTGAGAGATATATAAGCTTGACGCTTGAGCAGATATTCGCTGTTAATTATCAGCTTTGACGCCTAATTTCAGCAGAATCGCTTAAAATCTGTTGTAACTGTCGCACATTAGATTCACAGAATATATCTATTTTTAAGTTTGAAGTCTTAATGATGCTTATCTAGGGATCCCAGACGTCCCGTAATATACGAGATCGTCCCGGTTTTGGCTAATGCGTTCGTTGTCCCGAGAAAACTCTTCGGGACAGCTTTCTGTCCTGTATTTTAGAGTTCAAGACTGAAAAACAAAATCGATGAGTTACAATTTCTATTCTTTTACAAACATATTTTTTAACCTGCACGCCCAGGTGTCCCCAAGCTGACTGTTATCTCACGTGACGCTATCTCCCGCGCCTAACTTTGTGGTCAATGCTCTCAATACGTAAGCAAGCAGAGCCGTCGCAGATTGATATCGGAGGATAGGAGGGCATGTGACCTCGACACCTGGTGGATGCAGTCAATAATCCTATCTCATAAAATTGATTTCTACAGCACATCTGTGTCATATATAAAAGAAAGGTCACAGTATATGCTGAAATTAGACAGTATGATGTCTTGGGTGAAACTGATAACAGATTATTTTGGGAAAAAAATTTCAAACAGTCCAACTATTAATCAGACCGCTGCCGTATCGAACATTGTTGAATCTAATTTGTTTGATGAAGTAATGGTAGTGAAAACAGCTCTGAAGTTCAAAAAAGTTAGTGAAGAGAAGGACATGTTGAAATCTAAACAGTTAGATGGAGTCTGGAAGGATCTCTTAAAAAATGTTCAATGAGAACTAGCAAATTTAAAGGAAGTAGTGGAGTATGTTATGTGTATCCCTTGAACAAGTGCGTGTGTCGAATGATTATTTTCTCGCATGAATGCGCTGTAGACTGGTGAGAAAAACAGATTGTCTGTAAGAACTGTAAAATCATTCTTCAATTAGGATTGTGTAGGTTTTCGTGACATGATTCTTAAAAAGAAACAATTGTTAAGTGAAATTCATTCTTCAGAAAAGTATTTCAAGTGTTAGCAAGACTGATTGATTAATAAGAATAGTTATAATCATTTTGTAAGACTGGCATATGTGATGGATGCGCATAGTAAATTTTCACCCTCAGTCGTAAGTGTCCCGTATTGTTTTCCAATGTATCTGTGATCCCTATGCTTACCCGTAAAAAATCATGTATAGGTCGATCTCGTATAGAAGTTGGTCCTCGTTTATTCGGAAAAAAATCTGGAATGTTTTCTATCCTCGTGTAAAAGTAGGGACTCGATTCTCTTCCCGTTAAGTACACTGGAAGTAATTTGTTCTCGTGCCGAACTGATTCTTTGAATGCGCATGCGCGTCCTCGTTGATTGGCTAGATGACGTGATCTGACTCGGTTCGTGTTGATCGGTAAACACTTAGTTCCTACATAATTTTCCATCAATTCGTAATGACGGCATACGTGTTTACTGAAGAGCTGTATTTTATATGTTCTCTTTTCCCACTCCTGCGGTGTGAGTTTGCAAGGAAAAATAAATAGACGCATCCAGAGATCAAAACAGAAAAATAATCGAACGATTTGTAAGTTGTGGCTGGAGTGTTTTGGGAAAACGTGTTTCGGGAATTAAGTGAATACTTTCAATTTACCATAATAATAGCAAAACAATGATCAAAATATTTCAGGGCAATAATTGGTATTTCCCTTGTTATCAGAAATCCGTTCTCTAATACGCGAACACCATTAAAAGTACCAGTGTCATTAAGTCTGTGGAAAAATGAAAGAAAAAATCTGTTCGCTTAATGATGAACACAGATTACATGTCTCATTCAAAGCCATTATTTATAAAACTAACTATTCTAAAAATTCATGAAATTTTTATCTTGAAACTAGGTATCATGTTTTTTAAAGTAATGTATCATAAGCTGCCTATTTTTCAATCTGACGTCAAATATTTGGATTATACTGTCTTCACCAGATCTGGTGCTAACAAGAAATTATGTCTACCGTCTGTCAGACTTAATTATGGTTTAAATAGAATATTGTATAAACCCATTATTCTATGGAATAATATATCCCAGAGAGCATGAGATCTGTAGAAAATATCAAAAATGTTTTCCTTGTCATTGCGAAATTACATTGTAAATCATCCTGATCTCCATAATGAATCTCAATCCTATCATTAAATTGTAGTTCCAAGCTATGCTGCTATCAGTGGTGCTTCTGTTATAACCATCTTGCTTGCCTTTATATATTTTACGTATTTTATTCCTTTTCTTAGATCTGACAGGGGAAATCGCCTTACAACCAATATATTCAGATTCCTCCTGGTGTATTTCATGTGACTGTAGGTTTTAAATGTGTGCAATAAAATAATTGTAATGTCTGTGATGATCCAAATCCTGTTTGTTGCTGTAGCGAGTACCAGACATATCCCTTTTCGTATGTCCAAAACCACTGAACATGCAGGTGCTCATTCCGATGAATAAGGAGGATGCGGCAATTACACCTAATCGTTCTGTTGAATAAACAACCGAATAATACAGGCATTGTGCGGCCGGGCGTTGTCGTGTATGAAGACAGGTCGCTGTGCATGACATTATAGTGCCCATGCTGGGATATGCTTCTCTAGAAATACCTTACACCGCTCCGATGTCATGATGAGATTGTTATTTTAAGTCTTCCAAAAAGACACATCGCAAACATCCATGCCACTGACCAGTAATATTTTACACTTATTCATCTCTATACGGCCGTGAGAGCACCCGGTTGAACCGATCACCGTGACTGATGTCGTTGCTTGGGTGAGTAAAATTCCACCGAACATTTATTAGGGCCATCCAGAAAGTTAATACCGTTTGAAGATAAAAATTGATAACTAAATTTTGATGTGAGATGAATTCTACATGCTTTAATCAACTTTTCGACACATTCCCTGTGGAATTTAATGCATTTGTCATATCATGGCATAAGTTTCTGGATACCCTCCTCATAGAAGTCTGCCGCTTGGGTTTTACATGCCTCAATTTACTTTTTAACATATTCCCGTGGATTTTAAGTCATTTGTCACATCGTGGCATAAGTTTCTGTATACTCTTCTCATAGAAGTCCGCCGCTGAGTTCTACGTACCTTAATCTACTTTTCAACATATTCCAGTGGATGTTAAGTCATTTGTCACATCGTGGTATTGGTGTCTGTATACTCTTCTCATATACGTCTGCCTCTGGGTTCTACATGCCTCAATCTACTTTTCAACATATTCTCGTGGATGTTAAATCATTTGTCACATCGTGGTATAATTTTCTGTATACTCTTCTCATACAAGTCTGCTGCTGGGTTCTACATGCCTTAATCTACTTTTCAACATATTCCCGTGGATGTTAAGGCATTTGTCACATCGTGGTATAAGTTTCTGTATAGTCGATATGATGAAGAGACTATCGTGCTGATTGATACACAAATAAAGAAGATAGCTGTCTAAGCACGAACACTTTAGCTCAAACCAATTACAACACTCAAATGAAGCTAAGACGTATCATCGGTATCAAAAGTATACACAGTTAAAACCATGACGACACAAATAACTCATTCCATTGAGGTCTAAAAAGGTTTAATGTTAAAAACTTGCGAGATCTTTCGAACCTACGACTTATAGGTTCATCATCAGGCACCAAAACTCGCAAGGTGCACATTAACGTAGTGGTTATATACACGTGTGGTTATGGGCAAAGACCGCGCATGCGTACAAGTCGGAACAGTATGAGATCATAAAATACATACATTTAAAATAACCTGTAGGGTAAAAAACACATAATGGTTGTCATAAATATAAGAAATATAAAATGAAGGTCAAAGTTCCCTCGCCTGAGTTTTATATATGTACAATAAAATCAATGGTTGTCTAATCTTGTTTCTTGGTTTTTCAGTAGGTATCGCCAAGGTGCTGGTATATTGGATGGAACTTCATCATTACAACATTGTTCATTCAAATGATAAATATACAAGCTCTCGAGAAACAACAGGCCATTTTTAGTTTTGGTCGTCGATAACAGTTTTACATTGTCCCAGTCAGGATAGTGCTCTCCTTTTAGTACCTCTCGCGCTAAAGAAGTTGTTAAGGCATGTGTACGAACACTGTATTTGTGTTCTGTAATTCGTGTCTTTAATGATCTACAAGTGGATCCCACGTAAGAAGTAGACTGTGAGGTAGTTGAGAAGGAGTTCAGTGGTACCGAATAAACGCCGTATTTATCTAAGATTGATGTCGGATCTCGGTCTGATTTGGTCAAATTGAACAAACTTTCCGAAGAAACACCAAAGGAACAATCGTATTTTTTGCATGAATTTTGTAAGATCGGTACAATGGTAGGATGGAAGGGGATGGATGCCACGTATTTTATGGTTACTTCATCACGTATTGGTTGTAACGTTGTGGAGATCCGTCGTTGATACCTGCGTAACAATTTTGTAAATAGATATCCGGGATAACCGGAAAGCTTTGTTAGATTGAAAATCCTGTGTAATTCTAGTTTTAAAGATCTTTTGGTGGATGAATGACTATAAGCCCTACAGATTAAAGATGAAATAGAACTATGTTTATAGGGAAGTGGTGTGTACGAATTATATGGAATGAGGGTAGGTGAACAAGTGGGTTTTAGGTAGACGGAGGTTTGAATGTCATTAGATGGGGTGCGTCGTAATAAAATATCTAAGAACGGAAGGGAGTTGGAGGATTCTAACTCTTGGGTGAAGGAAATAGTGGGAAAGACGGCTGATAAAGAGGCAGCAAAAGTGTCTAATTCACTAAGTGAGTATTGCCAAAAAACTAAAACATCGTCGACATATCGTATATAGAGTAATGGTTGGAATGTACCATTATGAAAAACTGTATGTTCGACGTGTTGCAGTACTATTTCTGCCAGGACGGGGGAAAGAGGTGACCCCATTGGGGTACCGAAATCCTGGCGGTAGGTGATGTTATTAAATTTAAAATAAGTCCGGTTCTTGATAAGGTTCAGGGCTGAAACTATAGCAGTGGATTCAGTAGGAGAGAGGTTTAAGGATGGAAGTAGCGGGGTAATCAGGTCAATGGCTACATCCACAGGGACATTGGGAAACAGGGAAACTACATCGAGACTGGCCATTTTAAATGGAATACCCGATGTAGCGAAATGGATCCGTTCCAGGGCGGACTTAGAACTCTTAATTGAGAAAGGTGAAGATGTGGTTAAGGGGGAAAGGACCGAGGCAAGTGATTTTTCCAGATTTCGGGTGGGGTTAGTATAGCCTGATACTAAAGGACGGATGGTGTGTTCCGGTTTATGAAGTTTAATTTTGCCAAACAAATCTGGTGTACGAGGACCAAAAGGAGGTTACATATTATTTGAAATGGCTGGAGGTAGTGTATTACTATTTTTAAGTTTTGCAAGAGCAGTAATAGTAGCTGGGATAGGGTTACGAGATAATACTGTATGTGGGATCTGATTTATAACTGCGGTCATCTTGTTAATATAGGTAGAATTATCAAGTATAACAATTTGGTCCGATTTATCTGCAGAAACAATTGCTAATGATGTGTCTCCGGAAAGAGATAACAAAGTAGTACGCTCATATTTTAATATATGTTGAATTTCAGTTGGTGGTTGAGTGGATTCCTTTTCAATAGTACGAGAGATTTTATATCTAAGTGGGTCCTGAGCATGAATCGGCAATGACTTTATGACCTGTTCAAGTTAGGTAATGTAATTGAAGGTCTTTGGTTTGAGCACGGGAAACGAGAACTTAAATCCTCGGTTTAGTGCCCTGCATTCGTCCTCTGTTAATTGTCTTGCACTCAAATTCACAAAAGCATTCGTTGAGGTCATTAGATTAGATTTTGTCAAGGAGTTTTTTCTTACTCCTTGACAAAATCTGAGATAAGAATAAAATACGGCCTGATTGATTCCCTTAACCGAAAAACATACAACGCGTATGGTTTCCTTGCTCACAACACCTCTTTAATTATTTTTGGCAAATTAATGATAGTAAACTATGCCAAGATTACTCACGAGGTGGAAATGTACCAACAGAGACAAATACGGAAATTGAGGGTCTTGGTGCACGAGTCTACAACTAGAAAAAACTCCTTGACAAAATCCAATCTAATGACCTCAACGAATGCGTTTGTGAATTTGAGTGCAAGACAATTAACAGAGGACGAATGCAGGGCACTAAACCGAGGATTTAAGTTCTCGTTTCCGGTGCTCAAACCAAAGACCTTCAATTACATTACCCAACTTGAACAGGTCATAAAGTCATTGCCGATTCATGCTCAGGACCCACTTAGATATAAAATCTCTCGTACTATTGAAAAGGAATCCACTCAGCCACCAACTGAAATTCAACATATATTAAAATATGAGCGTACCACTTTGTTATCTCTTTCCGGAGACACATCATTAGCAATTGTTTCTGCAGATAAATCGGACCAAATAGTTATACTTGATAATTCTACCTATATTAACAAGATGACCGCAGTTATAAATCAGATCCCACATACAGTATTATCTCGTAACCCTATCCCAGCTACTATTACTGCTCTTGCAAAACTTAAAAATAGTAATACACTACCTCCAGCCATTTCAAATAATATGCAACCTCCTTTTGGTCCTCGTACACCAGATTTGTTTGGCAAAATTAAACTTCATAAACCGGAACACTCCATCCGTCCTTTAGTATCAGGCTATACTAACCCCACCCGAAATCTGGAAAAATCACTTGCTTCAGTCCTTTCACCCTTAACCACATCTTCACCTTTCTCAATTAAGAGTTCTAAGTCCGCCCTGGAACGGATCCATTCCGCTACATCGGGTATTCCATTTAAAATGGCCAGTCTCGATGTAGTTTCCCTGTTTCCCAATGTCCCTGTGGATGTAGCCATTGACCTGATTACCCCGCTACTTCCATCCTTAAACCTCTCTCCTACTGAATCCACTGCTATAGTTTCAGCCCTGAACCTTATCAAGAACCGGACTTATTTTAAATTTAATAACATCACCTACCGCCAGGATTTCGGTACCCCAATGGGGTCATCTCTTTCCCCCGTCCTGGCAGAAATAGTACTGCAACACGTCGAACATACAGTTTTTCATAATGGTACATTCCAACCATTACTCTATATACGATATGTCGACAATTTTTTAGTTTTTTGGCAATACTCACTTAGTGAATTAGACACTTTTGCTGCCTCTTTATCAGCCGTCTTTCCCACTATTTCCTTCACCCAAGAGTTAGAATCCTCCAACTCCCTTCCGTTCTTAGATATTTTATTACGACGCACCCCATCTAATGACATTCAAACCTCCGTCTACCTAAAACCCACTTGTTCACCTACCCTCATTCCATATAATTCGTACACACCACTTCCCTATAAACATAGTTCTATTTCATCTTTAATCTGTAGGGCTTATAGTCATTTCATCCACCAAAATATCTTTAAAACTAGAATTACACAGGATTTTCAATCTAACAAAGGTTTCCGGTTATCCCGGATATCTATTTACAAAATTGTTACGCAGGTATCAACGACGGATCTCCACAACGTTACAACCAATACGTGATGAAGTAACCATAAAATACGTGGCATCCATCCCCTTCCATCCTACCATTGTACCGATCTTACAAAATTCATGCAAAAAATACGATTGTTCCTTTGGTGTTTCTTCGGAAAGTTTGTTCAAATTTGACCAAATCAGACCGAGATCCGACATCAATCTTAGATAAATACGGCGTTTATTCGGTACCACTGAACTCTTTCTCAACTACCTCACAGTCTACTTCTTACGTGGGATCCACTTGTAGATCATTAAAGACACGAATTACAGAACACAAATACAGTGTTCGTACACATGCCTTAACAACTTCTTTAGCGCGAGAGGTACTAAAAGGAGAGCACTATCCTGACTGGGACAATGTAAAACTGTTATCGACGACCAAAACTAAAAATGGCCTGTTGTTTCTCGAGAGCTTGTATATTTATCATTTGAATGAACAATGTTGTAATGATGAAGCTCCATCCAATATACCAGCACCTTGGCGATACCTACTGAAAAACCAAGAAACAAGATTAGACAACCATTGATTTTATTGTACATATATAAAACTCAGGCGAGGGAACTTTGACCTTCATTTTATATTTCTTATATTTATGACAACCGTTATGTGTTTTTTACCCTACAGGTTATTTTAAATGTATGTATTTTATGATCTCATACTGTTCCGACTTGTACGCATGCGCGGTCTTTGCCCATAACCACACGTGTATATAACCACTACGTTAATGTGCACCTTGCGAGTTTTGGTGCCTGATGATGAACCTATAAGTCGTAGGTTCGAAAGATCTCGCAAGTTTTTAACATTAAACCTTTTTAGACCTCAATGGAATGAGTTATTTGTGTCGTCATGGTTTTAACTGTGTATACTTTTGATACCGGTGATACGTCTTAGCTTCATTTGAGTGTTGTAATTGGTTTGAGCTAAAGTGTTCGTGCTTAGACAGCTATCTTCTTTATTTGTGTATTCTGTATAGTCTTTTCATACAAGTCTGCCGCTGGGTTCTACATGCCTTAATCTACTTTTCAACATATTCCCGTGGATTTTAAGTCATTTATCACATCGTGGAATAAGCTTCTGGTTACCCTCCTCATAGAAGTCTGCCACCTGGGTTCTACATATCTTTTCCTACTTTTCAGCATATTCCCGTGGATGTTAATGCATTTGTCATATCGTGGCATATGTTTCTGCATACCCTCTTCATAGAAGTGTGCCGCATGAGTTTTCAACCACCGCTCAACGTCATGTGCAGGTCATCCTCGTCATTGAACCGCTGGCCGGCAAGAAATCGTCTCAAGTGGATAAACGAATGATAGTCACTGTGCGTCAAGTATGGGCTGTAGAGAGGGTGAACCAGCTACTCCCACCTAAATTTGGTGACCAGGTGTGGCGTCACATTAGTGGCATAAGGCCTTGCGTTGTCCTGCCTTCTTTATATCCTTTCATAAGGGTATTTCGATCTACTGCTGTCCGCAGAGATCTTTGCACCACGCTTTCTGAATGCTGCAATAAAGCACAAAACTTAAAAAAAATATATACAGATTGTTTGTACACTGTTAAAAATTTTTTGGTAGGTCGCACCAAAAAGTGGTGCTACAGCAACTGCACCACCTTCTGAGAAACGATACACCATTGTGTGGTGTAAACGAAACCCCACAACATGGTGCAACCTCGCACTATAATGTGGACCATAACGTGGTTTAAAGTTGCTCCACGTTATTGTTTCTTCACGTTATGTTTGCTCCATAACGTGGTTCAAAGTTGCTCCACGTTATACTTTGTACCATAACGTGGTTCAAAGTTGCTCGACGTTATTGGGTTTTGCTTGCACCACTCGATGGTGTATCTTTTCTCGGAAAGTGGTGCAACTGGTGTAACACCACTTTTTGGTGCAACTACAGCAACATTTTTAATAGTGTATAGTAGTGACGAAACCCTGGTAAGCGTCCACCAAGATAAAGTGATACATCGACACCGACCTAAATTTTTTTACGCGGATAGACTAGAAAATGGATATTCAAGCAATACCATGTACAGCAACATACTCATTAAATGTCAAGATTTCTGCACCTTTGGGTTATTGAAACGCGTCCATGCGACAAGTTTTGAACTCTACTAGTCTCCGGAAGGTGTTCATTGGCATGCCGTACCATCATCATCATCATCATCATTGTCACCTGTTATCAATCCACTGCTGGACGAAGATCTCCCCAAGTTTTTTCACAAGGATCTATCTTGTGCCAGTCTCCTCCATGTTATTCCCGCATAATTTCTAATTTCATACACCCATCCCCCATGTGGTCTTCTTCTGGGTCTTTTCCTGTCCCTTGGAATCCAGTCTAAAAGTGTAGCTGTCCATCGATGGTCTGTCCTTCTGGCAATATGTCCAGCCCATTGCCATTTCAGGGATTTTACTCTGATCATGATGTCTTGCAGTCTTTTCATTTTTCTGATCCACGAATTCCTCTTCTTATCTATCCTAGTTGCACCAAGCATGCACCACTCTGTGCTTCTTTGAGTTGTCTGCATCTTTGTTTATCTCTTTTAGTTAAGGTCCACGTATCTACACCATACGTAAGCACTGGAAGGATGCATTGATCAAACACTTTTCTTTTACGAGATAATGGCATATTGCTCTTGAAAATTAAACTGTTTCTTCCAAAAGCTCTCTAGGCAAGTTTAATACACCGATTAATTTCTCCATCAATGTGAACTTCACTTGATATCTGCTGTCCAAGATAAATGCACCATAACCGTGTAAGTGCCCCCTAGCTTCTCCATTGTTCGCGTTGGAGGGGGGTCCCATACGTCGCAGCTGCAGGTTAATAAGTTCCCAAACATGTTAAAATGGGTTCATATCCGGTGATATGAACGGCCATGGGAGAACATGAAAATCCTCATCGCGTACTTCGAACCAGTCTAAGCCTAATAACACGGTTTATGATGCTGTTGGAACATGTTATCTCTGTCTAAACATATTTTCAGTGTAAACGCACGAACTTGACCTGAAATGCTGAACAGACTCGCGGTAGTGTTCAGGGTGCCATTCACGGTAGACAGAGAACCGAAGGTTACCCAGGAAAATATCAGCCACAGCATTAAACCTGCTCCACTTACCTGTACCCGTGGGAACACGGCATTTTGTACCATCTTCTCTGCAGTTGTTAGCGTTATCCGCCAACGGGCGTCTGGTCGATGCAGTATGAAACGTAATTCATCAAAATGCAACTTTCTGCCAATCTTCTGCCGTCCACTCCCGATGTTTTCTGGATAATTACGGTTGTTGTCCCCGATGACGTGCTGCTGTCAGACTTTATACCGTAGACCCATACAGTGGAGGGATCGCTAAACTACAACAATTAATATAGTTCTCTGTGCTCTCTGGTTCCAGAATATGGTCAGCTGTGCCAAGGTAGCATATCTATCATTCCGGACGATACGGCCGAGCCAGCGTTCTTTCCGAGAATTAAGCACCAGTTGCCGTCCAATACCGACAAACCGGTTACGCGTTGCGCCTTATTCCATTAGCTTTTGGCTCACTTTAATTACGGCAGTCTGTGAGAATCCGATAAAGTTTGCCCTTTACGTGATACTGCCAAACTTTGGTCTGTACCCGATGATGATGTTTTTTTTTAAAGGGGGTCAGATCTCGTCCCTTGCGCATCATACTCGCCGTTTCATATCCGACTGACGTTTCAAAGATAGCGTTGAGTAAGCGCTCCAAGTTCACACTGCGGTACACATGTCTGAAAGTCAAGAAACGCCATACTGTAGAGCTGAGCAAAACTCTTATTAATGAGGTGTTTTTCGCAGAAGAATGTAGAACACCGTACAAAAGCATCATTGGACGAAATTTTCGCAGTGTAACTTCTGTCCGGGAGATTAAATTTTATCACAGAAAATGGTATCAGGACTGCAGTACTGTGTTCAGAGATATTCGCGTAAAAAGCAACGTTCCACTCATCGTAGAAATTCAAGAGTGAGCATGAATAAGTGTGAGATGGTGCTCAGATCGCAGGCCACACTTATTCATGCACACTCTTAAACTTAAGAAAACAAATGTGGTCTGGTACTCGTATCGTTGCATTCAGTGAGCTTCCATCGGAGAACGGACACACGCCCAATAATATCATAAGATTACAATCTCAAAGGCGGTTCGCGACTAGCTGGCCGAGTAGTCTGAGATATAGGTTTAAGATTGTGCAGCAGCGATTGCCTGAAGTATCTAGTCGAATGAGACTTCAGGTGTTGTACCATCCTACATATAGTCATAATCTGACGCCTTCGTATCATCACCTTAGTAGTAATACTCAAAGAGGCTATAAATTCGTCACGGAACAGATAGATCAGCAAAATGAATTTCCTGTCTAGTGGCATAACAAAGTTCGTGCACCGCTGGACCAAGTGCATTGAGAAACAACCCCACTATGTTAAAAAATGATGCACTTGTAAGTTCTCAGATTTTATTGTAATATAATTTGGAAATATCGTCAGAAAAAATAGATGCACCCAGAAATAAGTGACCGCCTGGATTGAAACTTGGTGGGTAAGTTTGACATTGTGAAATATGCAAATGATTCAAGTATCACGTTCGGCAGCGCACGTGACGCAAGCAAGGAGGGGTCGTTGCGCTGTGCTTGGCCGTTTATATAAGGTCGTGCCGCTGCGCGTGCTTGTCATTCTGTCTCATGCTGTTGTGTTGGTTGCATCCTTGCAAGTGAAGTTTGCCTCGGAGAAAAGTTCGGAAGCAATTCGAGCAGTTGGAGGAGTTCGAGAGGGGGCATATCGTCGGGATCCGGGGAGCGGAATGGTCTTAGCGTCGTGTTGTGCACCATACCGGTCGTGCGGATATCACCATAGCATGCTGTTGGCGGCAGTGGGTAGAACAAGGCACACAGAAGTGACGGGAAGGGTCTGGGACTGGAAGACCTAGACAAACCACGGAGGGAGAGGACTGACCGGTTGTCCGACATGAGCAGGGTGACACAACAGCCACGATTGTGGATATTCAGCAAGAATAGTGCCCTCCATGCATCGACTGATTACTGCCAGCATCATTGGCAGACGGCTGCACGACGTAGGACTACACGCACGGAGAAAGTTACGACGACTGCCTTAACACCATTGCATCGTCGCCAAAGACTGCAATGGTGCAGTGCCAGACTGTTATGGAGCTACGCAGAATGGCAGCGGGTAATCTTCAGTGCCGAGTCCAGCTTTTGTCTTGGAGAAGACGAACAAAGAATCCATGTGTGGTCAGCGCCAAGATGAACAATTTGTTGTCGAGCGTCTCACGTCCAGAAGGCCTGGGTGCAATTGTCTACGATGCCAGATCACCTTTGGTGTTCATTACAGGAACTTTGACAGCCCAACGTTACGGTAATGAGGTCCTGCAACCAGTGGCCCTACCTTTTCTAAACGCTCACACTGTTGAGATTTTCCAACAGAACAACTCGCCCGCATACTGCTACTGTCTCGAGAACTTGCCTTCAAGGCACTGACACTCTGCTATGGCCAGCCGCATCTTCAGATCTATCACCTATTGGAAATACGTTGGATGCTATTGGACGCGCTATCAGCACTCCATCCTTATCGCTCAATCTGCAGGAACTGGGTGAGAAGATTCAAGCTGCATATGATGGCTTATCGCAGGATGCCGTTAGGAGCCTGTACAACTCCATGCCGAGACGTTTGGCATGCTGTGTGAGCAAACATGGCTGCACGACGCCATATTGAGAGGCACTACTTATTGGCGTGTAGCCCAGTAAATATTGCCTCACATCAGTCTCAATGTTTAATCATTTATTGTTCCTGGCGACCTTTACTTTCGTCCCGAATAGCATTGCGATCAGACACGTCCTTCTGGGTGCAACTTTTGTTTTGACGATGAGTGTATTTCGGACGATTATTCACACTCGTAGACTTGTCAGCTAAGAACCTCAGTCTAAACTACACTAAATACTTATGAGATGTATTCTGTGTTTGGTCGATGCACAAGTTTCCAACGTTGCACCTACAGGTCTGTAATACCGAAGCGGTTGAATTTTTGTCAGAATTTCGTGATGCAGGGATAAGGTGGCAACCTTGAATTGAAAGACAAGTGTTGGCGGGCAGAACACATTTGCTGTTAGTTGAGGTAGGACATGGTGACCGAGAAGGTGCGTATTCGTATCCGAGAAGGTGCGTATGCTGCAGACGTACGAAAGTAGATTTGTTCGGCATACGGAAATAAAGTTGTAGGTGCAAGCACGTGCCGTTAGTGACTTGCGAAGTTCAAAAGCGGCGATTTTAGCGTTGAGGACATGGTACGTAGCGGATGGCCGAAATTGGTGCAAAGCGGAGATTTTGCAAGCTCTTCTGAACAAAGATGCCACCCAGTCGACCACAGAACTGGTAATACAGTTAGGTTTGAATGAGTCGGCAGTGGTTTTACGATTGCACGTAATGGCAAAGATTTGGAAACTGGAAAAGTGAATCACACACGAACCCATGCACGGAACTAATAAAAATACGGAATGCAGAATCGTTTCTAGGGGTGAAAGTTATAGCCTAATTTGTATCATTCCTAATAGAATAATGCAGGCTCATTTGCATGAACCACTTCGTAAGTACATGAAAAGCTTACCACTTAGAATAAATGCTAAATCGTTTTGAAAAAGCTAACGCATGCATTTTGTGAGTCTTAATGCTCGCAGAATATGTGATGCAGCAGTTACGTTTTCCCCAGCTGTGGCGTAACATCATTAGATTAGGTCATAACTGATGTGTACTTAAATCACCAAGGGAAAAGTTATGTCCTAGTTTCTAAATGTTGTTTTCTTTCATTTTAAATCACGCCTTCTTATGTTTCATGAAATTATGTCGTTTGAGTTACACATGCTTTTTCTTCTATTGCAGATCTAACAGGAACTGCATTTTAAAAAGTAATTTCACAAAGAACAATAAGCAAATGTTGCCAAACAGGAATTTTACGAAGTGGTAAGTGGTTTGTTAGCATTAACATTAATCTGAACATTTCGTTGGTAGATTTTAGCAAATTCAAGCAATTTATGTTTCTCTTAATAAATTAATTGCTCTTTTGTAGCAGGATTACGAAACTGAGAATGTCATATATTAACTGGATAGCATAATTTCCTTATTAGTGAAATACGTATTTGCTAACTGCAAGAATAAAAGTCCTATATTTTCGTTCTTGTACATTGCGCTGCCAATATATTTGCATATGTAAATGAAATAGTGCACCAATTGTTACGCGACATGATTCTTCAGACGTGTAAGTGCGTAGGTAAATCAAAATAAATAAAGGCAATTTGAAAATTACGCGTTAACCGCAACGGATAGAAGCAAATGCAATACAACACGTTCGCAGTGACTTATGGGTAGTTCGAACACTTACAGCGCAGCGTTCTGCCGTTAGTCTAGTTGGAGTCAATGTCAAATAAACATTGACGCTCTTCTGCGGGAATGCTTCGGGATTTACGCTCGAAAATTTCAATGCTTCGAGATTGGAATGCTTTGGGATTTTCGGCTTTAACCGTCTGCTTCGGGATTGACGTTCCCCATTGTTGAACAATGCGCCGTAGTGAGATTTCTTTGGGCGGAAGGTGTACAACCAACTGAAATTCACCGAAGGGTGTTGGCTCAGTATGGAAGTGAAAACGGCATAAATTAACGAAAAGTTTATAAATGGGTAGAAAGGTTTAAAGCCGGAAGAAAAAGTTAAACCGACGAAGCTAGATCTGGTCGGCCATCAACAATGCGCACACAAGCCCAAACGACTTGTTCCACTCGTGTAGGTGTCCTATCCTAATAAATAGCGCAATTTGTTCTGTAATTGCAATCAGGTGTGCAACTTGCGCCCTAACCGCAAGCAATCATAGAACGTCGGCAAATGCAAATAGCTGTGTGCGATAATGGCTGATTGCAGTGCCATCCAACAGCTTTCCAGGCAAACTTAACCGCTCACAGCTGTAGTGACAGAAGGGACGGAAGTTGACGGTGAAAGCAATGACGTTTGAGGAGCAACATTTGAGGCACTGCCTCCTGTTCGCATTTCAGATAAAAAAAGTGCCGCGGAAGCCCAGCAAATGATATGTGCTGCTTTCGGTGAGGCTGCTGTGTCCTACAGTACGTGTAAGAATTGGTTCCAGCGGTTTAAGCAGGGAAATTTCGATCTTCGTGATGCAGAACGTCCGGGAAAGCCACAGAAAGTAGACGATGAGGAACTGGGGCAACTCTTGGACGCGGAACCCTGTCGCACACAGTCAGAGCTCGCCCAGGAACTCGGAGTAACATGGCAAGTCATTGCAAAGCGCCTGCACAAGCTTGGACGTATTCACAAGGAGGGCCGTTGGGTGCCCCACCAACTCACAGCTGAGAACAAGTCTAGGCGCTGCGATGTTGCTGAGTCATTGCTCTCCAAATTCAAGAATAAGGATTTCCTCCACAAAATTTTGGCCTGTGATGAGAAGTCGATCCTCAACGATAATCCTAAGCGGCGCAAATCGTGGCTTTATCCAGGTCAGCCTACCACCAGTACCGCCAAACCGAATGTCCATGCCTGGAAGTTGTTGCTGTGCATATGTTGGGATCAGCGCTGTGTCTTACATTATGAGTTGCTCAAACCTTGGTGAAACGGTCAATGCTGAGCCCAGCAACTCATTCGTGTGAGTGACGCAATGGAGGCGAGAAGGCCGTAAACTGGCAAGGGCAGAAGGTCGGTCCTGTTGCTTTAGGATAACGCGCGTCCTCACACGGCGAAAACGACTTTAAACACGATCACCGACCTGGGATGGGAGATTTTGTCCCACCCGGCGTATTCTCCAGAATACCCGAATACCCCGTCGGATTATCAACGCTTTCTCACCCTGCAACATCACCTGAGTGATACGCACTTCACTTCTGTCGAGGAGGTCCACACAAGTATTGGTGACTTTATAAACTCGAAACAGCCCTCTTTTTTCCGCAGTGGCATTCGGCAGCTCCCTGACCGATGGCTCAAATGTATTCAACACCACGGGGATTATTTCCCTGATTAGGTACGATTTCGATTTGCTATAATTTGCTGTCAACGTGTTGTGCCTGTGGCCGAGAATTAAGTTACACACCTAATACATTGCACATACCAATTTTCATGTCGAGGTGTTGGTGTTCACTTTTTTTTCCAACCCCGGAATATACACTCTTTGCAAAAAAACAACAAAAAAAAACAACCGGAAGCACACAGCGGGAACGCATCCAATAGCGCCAACTCTGGCTCTGGTACAAGCTCTTACCCGGCGCGACATTGCCTGCCATACACTACACGGATATTGTCTTGAGGTATAGCATGCTAGATGGCGTCCAAATTGCGGGCCAGTTCGCCCACATTTCAGGATGAACGTAGGTGGCTTCACATCATGTTCCAAACATGTTCGACCGATGAGAGATCGGGCCATCGGGCTGGCCATGGAAGGGTGTCGACATTACGGAGGAGAACCGTGCCGTGTGTGGCCAGGCATTGTCCTGTTGAAAAATTGTTCGGTGATGCAGCGACAGGAGTAGCAACAGAACAGGCCAGTAGAGGAAAATGGGGCATTCTATTGCAGGGACAGCCCTCCATAGACTTAACATTGGCTGTCCACGAGGCTGTCCCCGGCTGTCCCCGAATCAGAATTTTTGTCACGTGATCGTCCCCCATGATGTGCTGCCTCCCTAGCGGTGCTTCTTGGAACTTTCAATGGATCTTTGATTTTGAGGGATGGCAACGACTGAGTGGGAAAGGTGGTGGATATAAGGGGATGTCAACTCGATGTGCTGCCCCCGAGCCAGAATTTTTGTCACGTGATCGTCCCCATGATGTGCTGCCCCCTAGCGGTGCTTCTTGGAACTTTCAATGGATCTTTGTTTTTGAGGGATGGCAACGACCGAGTGGGAAAGGGAGCGGATATAGGGTGATGTCAACTCGATGTGCTGCCCCTAGCGGTGCTTCTTGGAACTTTATGTGTTTCTCGGGAGATTTATTGGACTTTGTCAAATTTTTGGAGGAAGTTTTTTTGTTTTTTCCAATATTTTTTGTTTCCTCGAATTTGTTTTATTAAACTTATATTTTTAGAGCTTTCGTGGGGTGTTAGAATTTTTTATAGACGTTGCACTTTTTTTTTAATTTTATTTTTATTTCAGAGTACATAAAAATGCTCTAATGGTCTCGGTGAGATTCGAACTCACATTCATTCATTCAGAAAGCGTACATTCTTCCCCTAGACCATCAGACCATTGGGAAAATATGTTTGAGATAGGAAGATGTTTGTTCATGGTGTTAAAATGTTTTTGGGGACTTTTCTTGGAATTTCATTTCAAAATGGAGTGTGAGGGGGAGTGGACGTTATTTGAGTTGTGAACGAGTTGGTGTGAACATGAATTTTTCTGTTACGGTGGAACATCTCTCGTTGAATTGTTGTAATGGAGGATGTAATGAAACAGACTTATCTTACAGCCGTAAAAGAAGGAAGCTTTGGTGGTGTGAATGCTTTATTCCGTGCTGTCAAGAAAGAAGGAATCAAGAAAAAAGACGTCGAAAAATGGCTGAAGGGGGAGAAAACGTACACCCTCTACAAACCGACGAGACATCATTTTCCGAGAAACAGAGTGTTGGTGAATAAAATAGATCAACAGTTTCAAGCAGACTTGGTTGACCTTCCCAGTTTGAGTCAATATAATGATGGATTTCGTTACTTGTTGACGTGTATTGATATATTTTCCAAATATGCGTGGGTGATTCCCTTAAAACAAAAGTCGGGGTCACATATCGTTCAAGCGTTTTCCAAGATTTTCGAACAGAGAATACCATTAAAACTGCAAACTGATAAAGGAACTGAATTTAAGAACAAAGAATTCCAAAAGTTTTTAAAACAGCACGAGGTGCATTTCTTTACGACGAACAACGAGACGAAAGCAAGTGTTGTGGAATGATTCAATCGCACGTTGAAAACTAGAATGTGGCGATTCTTTTCAAGTCAAAATACGTTCAGATTCATCGACGTACTCAACGATTTAGTCCACAGTTACAATTATTCTACCCATCGAAGTATAAAACTGAAGCCTGTAGAAGTGAACGAAAACAGTGAAAAGCAAGTGTTTGACAATCTGTATGGTGACCTCAAGAGGGAAAAGCTCACCTATAAATTTCAAGTCGGTAATCACGTGAGGATTTCTAAAACCAAATTAAAGTTTGAAAAGGGATACGAGTCAAATTGGACGGAAGAAGTGTTTGTGGTGAGTGACCTTGTTCCCAGATCCCCTCCCGTGTACAAAGTAAAAGACTTATTGGATGAAGAGCTGGAGGGAACATTTTACGCTGAAGAGCTTCAAAAAGTGACTCTCTCAGAGTCCTTTCCTGTGGAATGTGTTCTGAAGAAACGCAAAAGAAAAGGAAAAATGGAATACTTTGTTAAATTTAAAGGCTATCTTGATAAATTTAATGCTTGGATCCCCGCAGAAGACTTGACCTCTCTATAAAACCGACCTTTTTTTTTAGAAGAAACATCATTCGTCAACATGAGTTTCTATCTGACGTTACCTAGCGACAGCTCTCTCCGCTACTTTGCAGACAATAAAATTTCTCATTTCATCACACGTCTTCCCTCACCGATCGAACTCAATGGTGACTGGGAAGTGGGACTCGTCGAACTCATCTACTCTCATTCCTGGTTTAATGTGAATGTAAATTCAAATTCCTTTGCTTACGGTGTCGACCCAAATCAACTGAAAGCAGCAAAACTCCCTGCTGGATATTATGATTCTGTGGGAGATGTGGTAAAAGCCTTGTCCCAGCACTGGTCGAAAAAATTACGATGTTTTTTAATAAAAACACGAGACGAGTCAAAGCAGCTTTAACTCATGGTTCTCAGCTGCAGTTATTTCCGGGAATAGCTGAAATTCTAGGTTTTCAACCTGGAGTGTATTCAGCATCAGAAGGGAGGGATGTCACAATTCATGGAAATTTCGTAGGCGATCTGAATACGTCGCTTTCCCTATTGTACGAGTACAGCGATATTGTGGATCCTCATCCTGTGGGAGACATGGTTGCTCCTCTCCTTCGCATCGTGAAAGTGAGCGGAGAAGACGGAGATGTGGTGAGCGCCTTATACGACCGCCCTCATTATTTGCCTATCGCAAGAAAACATTTCCAAACCGTAGAAATCGTTATAAGGAATCACTTGGGACAATTAGTACCATTTGAACGTGGGAGAGCGATCGTGAAACTTCATTTTCGTCTCAAGGCTCTGTAGTCATGTATAAACCATACCGCTGTTGTACAAAATCCTTCGAGGATTATTACGTCAATCAAACTGGAAAAGGTTTAGTCTACTATCAAGGAGCACCCCTTCAAAAAGGGTATGGACTTGGAGGACTTTTTCGCTCGTTATTTAGAGCGGCGGTACCATTATTCAAACAAGGTGCAAAAACGCTTGGAAAACAAGTCTTGCGAACGGGGGTCGACCTTGCAAATGATTTAATGCAAGGAAAGGATGCAAAAGCAGCAGCCAAACAACGAGCTAAAGAAGCAGGACAAATTCTCACTGACAAAGCAGCTAATAAAGTGAAAGAAAATGTTGGGAGGAAGCGTTAAAAGGAAGAGAAATACGAAGAAACGCATCATTCGTTCAAAGAAAGTCAAGAGGAGAGCACACGATATTTTTGATCCATAAACCATGGCTTTGATTCACAGTCATTCTTCCGTATGTCTCAAGTCAGAGCTTGATTTATTTGCTTTACCGCCAACCCAAACGAGCATAGAAAAAGGACAATGGATCGAATATCACCCCTTGGCCAACATTCGAGATGGGGGACCTCTGGAATTTAATATTTCTGGGAGTGGAGAAGAATACATGGATTTGTCTTCCAGTCAACTCTACGTAAAAATTAAAATTTTGAAAGCTGACAATTCTGTCATAGCTGACAAAGAGCCCGTGGGACCCATTAACTGTTTTCTTCATTCTCTGTTTTCCCAAGTTGATGTTAGTTTAAACGAAAGAGTGATTTCGTCCTCGAGCAACACGTATCCTCACAGAGCATATATTGAAACTCTATTAAATTATGGAGAAGACGCAAAGAAATCTTATTTAAGCATGTGAAGGGTTTTAACAAGGATACAGCCGGACATCTGAACGAAATTAATCCCACGAATGCTACAACAAACAAAGGATTGCATCAACGCTATAAGCTCGTGAAAGACAGCAAAACGTTGGACATGATTGAAACCTTGCACTGTGATTTATATTTTCAAAACAGACTGCTTCTCAATTTAGTGGACGTGAAAATTAAACTGGTTCGAAGTAAATCTGATTTCTGCCTCGTTTCCTCCTCAGAGGCCCCTAATTACAGAGTTCTCATCGAACACGCCTCCATTTTTGTGAGAAAAGTGAAAGTCAACCCGGGAGTTGCCATCGGCCATGCAAAAGCTTTAGAAAAATCTCCAGCCAAGTATCCTATTGACCGTGTTTTATGCAAAGTGTATTCCGTCTCTCAAGGAAGTATGTCATTCGTGCAAGACAACGTATTCCTAGGACAAATGCCCAAAAGACTGATTATCGGATGTGTCGATAACGATGCTTTTAATGGTACAAATAAATCCTTTGAATTTAAGCATTATGATGTCAACTTTATAGCCGTGTACGTTGACGGACAGCCAGTTCCTCATAAACCTCTAGAACCCAATTTTGAAAAGGGAAACACAATTCGTTCTTTCCATAGTCTATTTCAAGGAACCGAGAAACTTGGTCAAGATTGTGGAATATATATCGATCGAGAGGAATTTTCCAAGGGATACACTCTTTATGCATTCAATCTCAGTCCCGACCTGTGTGATGGAGGGCATATGAACCTGATCCAACAAGGAAATTTAAGAGTGGAAATCAAATTTGGAAAAGATTTAGCAAAAACCATTTCTGTGCTAATCTACGCGGAGTTCCAAAACATTATTGAAATTTCAAAGTCCAGAAACATTCTCTGTGATTTCTCCAATTGAAGAAATGAACAGTGTTCAAATTGCAAAGACCCTAAAGCAAGATCACGTAACAAGACGATCATTCCTAGGAGTGTTTGCCTGTGACAGACTTCCCAAGAGAATTGCCAAGTTCCCAGCATGCCTTGTTGTGAATACGGACCGACATGGAAATCCTGGAAAACACTGGTTGGCTATGTATATGTCAAAACCCAAAACAATGGAATTCTTTGATTCTTTCGGACATTCTCCAGAATATTTTCAAGGACCTATTGCTCAATTTGTCGCCATGTTTGATACTGTAAATTTTAATGATGTATCTCTTCAAAGTTCGTTTACAGCCGTATGTGGACAATATTGTATTTTCTTCTTGTATTCTAGATGTCGCGGAAAAAGCTTGTACTCCATTGTAAGAAATTTTCGATGGAAATCTGAAATAAACGACGTGCGGCCTATCATTTCGTTCGAAATAAATTTCGAATTGTATCAAAATTTAGAATTTAAAATAAAAATTGATTGAAATCTATTTTATGTGTCTTTAAATTATTTTGTATCTTTTTTAATGACTTCAGTTGACAACATGGAAGTGCCCAGACTACAACATCCTTTTACTGCTCTGATAGCGGGTCCTACTGGCTGTGGGAAGACACAGTTTGTAAAACGCCTACTTCAACATCAAGGGGAAGTCATATCTCCCCCTCCCGAACATGTGGTTTGGTTCTACGGGGGTTCACCAAACATTGTACGATGAAATAGAAAACGTGACATTTGTGGAAGGCCTTCCCTCCAATTTCCGTGACTATGTGAAAGGAAGAATGCTGTTTGTTATTGACGATCTCATGACTGAATGCGGAAGCGATAAAAAATTAACTCACTGTTCACTAGAGGGAGTCATCATTTCAATGTATCTGCGATATCCATTACTCAAAATATTTTTCATAAAGGCAAAGAAATGCGAGAAATTTCCCTGAATGCCCATTACTTGTTTCTGTTTAGATCACGAAGAGATGTGAATCAAATCACTCATTTAGGGAGGCAGTTGTACCCTAGCAAACTTAAATTTTTTCAAGAAGTGTATTTGGATGCCACAAAATCCCCTTACAGCTATTTATTGATTGATCTAAAACCAGAGACAAAGGAAGAATTAAGATTACGCTCTCAGATTCTTCCAGGAGACATTCAAGTAATATATCAACCTAGGTGTAATGAAATAAGTCTCAGTTTTCATCATGACGTTGTCTAAGCAGCAGGTCCAACTTTTATGCATAATTCAACACTGTCCAAGAAAAGTATTAAAAGACCTAATATTGAATTGCAGAAAAAATGGAATTAAAGCACTATGCGAAGTTTGTATGAATACGGTAAAAGGAAATGTTCCGCTTGCTCCAGCCCAGAAACATTCACTGCAACGGCATAAGCACACCTTGCGAGCACTCTCTCGAAAAAAGACGCCTCTGTATAAAAAGAGGAAACTCCTTATTCAAAAAGGGGGAATTTTAGGTGTGTTGATTCCTGCTGCTCTCAGTGTATTAACGACTCTGCTTACGAAATAATGGAATTTGCCAAGAAAATGGTTCTGATCCCCGAAGAACGGATTTCACGTCATATGCCAACAGAGGAAGCGTTAACGGACTTAGACAAAGAAATGAAAAAAATTCTACTAAGCAAAGAGTCTGACGAAGTGAAAGTGAAATTATATAATCAAGTCTTGAATAAACGTATTCAGGTATCGAGTTTTAATCCCCTAGTTTCACCTCAGGAAACACCATCGAGAACTGAAGAACCAGTGAAAGAAGAACATATAAAAGACGAGAAAGTAAAAGATGTTGTGGAAGACCTTATCATTCAGTCCGTTCCTACTAACTTGAAGCGAAATGCAAGAAATGTGCTGGACGTCTTTAAAACGAACTCTGATATTATTGGCTGGAGCCCTTAAGGCCGAATTGCAGGTCCGAGGACGTATTGTGAAAAACACGAATATTATTGACCTCATAGACTCGATGTTTCGAAGCAAAGGATCTAAGTTGCACATACCTCCTGAATTTGTAAAAGCATTAAAATACATTAATTTACCCAAAAAAAGTTCATTAAAAATAAACAAATGTTGCAAGTTCCTGTACAAGAAGGAAATTCGGTTGTAACTTCTAAACGGAAAAAGACAAATTTATGTAAAAATGTTCGTTGGATTCCTTATTAAAAATTTAGTTGAAAAAAAAAGTGCCATTCTTTTTTTAGTTTTAGGTTGTTTTTTTTAAATGCATTCCTAAGTTCATATTGAGAAGAGTTTAAATTTTGATTGCAAAGAACGTTTTAGGAAAAGTTGAAAACAGAAAAGGTTCGTTTCGGAAAAGTTGAAAACAGATAATGTTCGTTTCGGAAAAGTATATTCCCTTATAGGGTTAAAAATGGGACACTTCATATTTTCTTAGGGGCGGTTTTGATGAAACACGTTTCAGTAAAAACAGTGATATTCCCATTGAATAACATGGGGAACTATGAAATTTAAGAAGCACGTTTTCGTTCAAGGAAAATATTTTAAAAGGTCTATTTTCGATTCAGTTGAAAACGATTCAGGTAGAAAACAGAATGCAGAAAAAACAGTCACAGCAAGTTCCTGAAAGTTGAAAATAGATGAAGTTGAAATTTGGAAAAATGTCTAAGGAAAGAAATTGTTATAAAACACAGACTGTTTTAGTTTTCCCAGGCTAGCGGGGTCTTCAGTGAGAGCACTTCTTCTTTTCCAACCCAAAGAATGAAGCGAGTCAGTTTGAAACATTTCAAACTCCCCGAAAATAAGCCGTGTACTCTGGTTTCGGCTCAATACTGTAAAGCATTGCTCTCAGACCAGTCGGAAATCCCCCCACGATTGGCCGCCTAATGGAAAACATCAGGCCCAGTTCCTTTAATAAATACCCAAATATCCATAAGAAAAGTCATCCAAAAAATAACTAGTTCACCATTAGAACAATTGCATTCATTCTGTTACTGTTTCAAACATTTCTAAAAAGAAATTTTACTTTTAAAATTCTTGAAAGCTTAAATTTTGACCCATTTCAAAAAAAAATTCACTTAATTTATGTCACTATAAAAAATAATTTCACAAAAATTTATGTTTAGAATTAAAAAATAATAACTACATATTAAATTTAGGGTCTAAAATTAGAAATGACTTAAAACATTAAAAAAAATGCATTTTTTAAAACTTAATTCCTCACTTTTTGTTTAGTAATTTACCTACCTCCCACCCCCTTCCCTTACCCAAATTTTTAAGAGTCCTAAAGAGGACTTTTTTTAAACTAGCAGGAGTTGCTCTAAGGAAGACTCTTCGCCGTCTCTAACAAAGAAGCTGCATCGATATTGTTCACAAATGCTTCTGTGATGAGCAAGCTACCAACTTCTTTCAAAAAAGATTCCGCAACACTTTGGGGTTCTAATAAAGAAAGTGCTTTATTAAAACCCATATTCCATTTTTCATCGTTGGTAAACTGAGCACACTTATGTCCTAACTGGTTGTTGGGTTGTTCTTCAAGAGGCAATCGACACGTAGCACAATCAAACACTTCCATGTATTTTGCTCAATGGCGGACTTGAGTACATCAGCCAGAATGAAATGCAGTTCCTCATCGCTCGCTGGGGAATTTTCAGCACTTTGGTTTATTAAGATAAAGTTCTTAAAAACAGTTCCAAATAAAACTTGATAAACACTCTCCCAGATTTTAGGATATTCTTCTACGAGCTCACTGAATTGGGACCTAGTGAGAGATATTGCAGTAGGCGATAGTTGAAGGGTGCCATTGGCCCCAGTATTCAGTGATTGAAACTGGTAAACGGTTCCCGAACTTGAAGGAGTTGCACAAAGAAGCAGTTTCTTTTCCACTACTTTAATATTGTTCATGTTCCAAAACATGAATCTAGACTAAATGAAAACGCAGAACACCGAATTTAGTGGGGTGTAAGAGCTCGCCATCGAACTCATAGCTCCTGACATGAACTCTTACAATTCCTGTAAAATCAGTCACTTTCGCGATCTTGTTTTCTCCGAGAGAGAAGTGGTGAGGAGGCAGATTTACTAGTGAAATTCCCGACAAAGCAGACTTGTTTGCAGCAGGCATTGTTGATGTAGACCCAGTACTAGCATGTACAGTTGAGACAGGTGTGTCGGAACGCAACAAGTCATCACCACGATGAAATTTCTTTACAGCATCCGATTTAGTTTGGTTGCCAGTCCGCTTCATGCTGATGGCCGGCAAAGTGTTTGTAGGGGCAAACAACTGAACGTGTTCAGAGTTCGAAGGTAGAGAACCGAATGAGTGAGTTGCTGTGCGTTCAAACAAAACTGATAGCAGATTACCGCTGAGGCAAGCATCCTGTTTACAGCTTGAAAGCGTGAATGAGTCACGAGACAATGGCGTCTGTGTTATCATCTTTCTAAAGGTCAAATTTATTCGAACATCTGGGGAATTTCCGCAACGTGGTAGACCATGTGCCCATGAATCATTTGTTGGGGGTAGCATCTGGAGAAGCGAACTACTTTGTAATCTCAAGACAACTGGTTGAAAACATTCTCTTTTAAAAATAAAGTCCCTTGTTTGACCTAGAGAAACTGAAGCAATGCAAGAATTTTTCACGATTTCACGTTCATCGTCCTTGTGGAATCCGATGCATTGATTTCCATTTTGATACCTATTAATCAATACAAAATTAAAGGTGTCACAACACGCGTTCTCTAACTCACGTTTGATTTCTCGAAGTACAGGAATCCACGGTTTTGCTTTTATGGCCAATCCGCTGAAAGAGTAATGGAGGTCAGCATCACCGAAGGCAACATGCTGTCGAGGAATGGAATACCATTTCCCATATACTTTAATCTTTGAGAATTCACCACTAAGATATTTCACTTCTGTCTACAAACACCGAAGAAAATAATCAGCCTCTGATTTAGAAAACAACTTGAAATACGAAAAATGGAGACCGTTCTTGTAATATAATAAATGCATTTCTTCAGACGAGTAGGCGCAATTGAAGTAGGCTCCCAACGATCAACGAAGTAAGAATGAGGAAGACAAAGGATAGATTAGCTACGAGATAAAACAGATGACGTCAGCAGATGAACAATCGATTCTTTTTTCTTTTCCCCGGTTTAGTCCTGAAGACTGTTTTTTTCTTCTATTTTCATTCTTTTAGGAGGAGGTTCTAACGAATTGAATGAGTAATGCCCATAGGGAAGGGTATGAATAAAATCTTCCATAATGATGCGTTTATTGTCATAAGGGCTTAGAGATTTCTTGTTTGTTTTAATGCTGAAGACTGCATGTTTCATACTACGAAACGAGTGACAAACATTTCTCATCTCCTGTTTATTGAATAAGGAATATCGGTAATTTTGAAGTTGGAGTTGATTTAGAGCAACTGGCTTACTCACTCCTTTAGCTTTTTTTATTTCTACATCATCGGAAGAAAAAGCATACATTTTTGCCCTCAGACCAACGAATTCTCTTATTATTTTCCCGTTCATTTCATCTTTAAATTTTCCGATAACTCTTTTATTAGCTGAACTGTAGAGAGGATGGTCTATTGAACAGTCGCTCGTATCTAGTAAAGGCAGGATTTTCACCATGTCATTATAAAAATCTTCTGTCTTCGTTTCATAAAAGAAACTGTCTGTGTCCATGTACAGAACCTTCACTCTTTCTCTGTACATGGGTTTTATGACGTCATAATGGAACTAGTACATTAAGGTTTTAGACATATCCAGAACGGCGATTCCTATATATATGGGTTTATTGAAAACTAGTTTGGTGACATCTAGATGGCATAAAATCATAAACTCCTCATCGGACTCATTCTTCAGAATTTTTCGGTCTTTGAAGTTGTGTTTAGCCAACACTTTTTCCAAACGTTTCTCATCATGAACCAGTTCTATGGATGTTCTTTTCCTGATGTCTTCCATAGTCTTCCCAAAGACGCTGTTATTCATGAGCTTGTAGAAAATTTTTTCGAATTCATTTTTTGCCAATTTTCGTTTCTCAGTATTTAGATTTATATATACCTGCAGCCACTTAGATTGGGAAAATGATATGCCTCGATGAATTTTTTTAATTACAAGACCAGCTGCAACTGCTTGTTTAAGTAAGCGGTAGTGGGCTATATATCTGCTCTTGGGGTTTAGTGTTGTCAGAAGTTTGGTTTGTCGGTACCAGGAACAACCCCAACCTCAGGACAGAAGGGAAGATCGGCGTGAAAATCATGCAAAGAGTCCGGGTACTCGATGTCGACTTCCAAAAAGCATCCAAAGGGACCATCATCAGGAATAGAGCCAATATTCAGCTGCTTCAACTCATCAGAATGCATCCAGCAAAAGTGAGCATATGGAATCGATTCGCTTAATGAAAATTAATACATATTATTGCAATCGAGATAAGAAATATAGTTGCTTTCTTTTGCTGGATTAAAATGTTTCATGTACTTGTTGTTCGCCAGGGCATGCCGCTGGATACATTGGCATAGTCCCCCTCGTTTTGCCGCCTCGACAAATAATAGCATTTCATAATCTGTAAGTAATTCTAAAGACATTTTCGTGCTCTTAAGCATGGCAGCGAATGCTAAGGATGGAGCACTGAAGAACCACACAGGATCCAGTGAATATGTTTCCTGACAGATATCCCGAAAATTTTCAAAGATATCGGCCAGGATGAGAACATCAGTCTTTAAATACAGATCTGAGTATTCTCCTAAATCACTTATATTCATTTTTTCCCATACTTGTTGAGCATGATTATAATCTTCGTTACTTATGTGGGACTCGGAAATGCTACTATAAAAACTTGATTTTGGTGGGAGGCTTGAATCTTCTAGTTTGTTGTATGATGTTACATATTCATACGGAAAAACACCCTTCTTTTTCAACAAATGAAACTCGTCATCTTGGGGGTAGTGCTTTCGGGTGATCTTAAATTGGTTTGCTGGAAGATTATTTGCAAGGCTTGACAACCCAGTAGGCATGAATCTTAAGCAGTCTAAAAATCGAATTTCCATCCCACCAATAAATTTTGAGAAGGAAATGAATTTTTCGGTGGATTCTGGAATGACTTTAATGTTTCCTTCTGAGAAACCAAGCTCTTGAATGATAAAGTGTGAATCATAACCAGATAAGTTGTGGAAGAAGACTGGCACAAATTTTGGGTTTCGGAAATTGATATTACATGATGCATGTCCTGGACCCCGGAATGCGCCTGTTCGGTGGTCATGGTCAGCGACTTTGAGTTTGCCTTTTGATTTGGCAAATGCTTTTTCACAGAGATAACAGATTGATACAGATTGAAAAGATGCTGTTTCTTCAGTACTTAATGGACACATGGGGACATTTGTTTTATACTTCTCCTGGATTTTCAATACATCTTCTTTCACGGAGTGAAGGAAATGACGAATGACGCCGTCTTCAGACCTATGACTTCGAAATACGGAAAATTCATCTAATTCATCTTTTATGAAGTACGCATACGACATGAGCTCGTGAGTTTGGGTTGTCATGGTGTATGAAATTTCGGGATTTTGAGGGGGCCCTTGAATGGGTTTGAGAACGCACTCAAAGTCCGCGTAGATGACAAAGGGAACCCTCAAGGCATGCTGAAAATCTTTGAATTGAAGGAGATTATTCTCTGGCATCTGAATGGCAACTGGTTTGTTTTTCATGCAGAGGAATTTGTGATATTTTAATTTGTCTTCTCCATCAAAACGGGCATCGTAGGTTGTAAAACATTTTTGCATATGACGGCTTTTCCATGATGCTTGGTGATTTGTTTGGAAATCAACCGCTCGAAGTTAGTGATGAATGCGTAGTGGGAGCGACATCCATCTTCTAAATAGAGGAGATCTCGATGGTCTTGTAATTCCTCATCGCAAACCTTAACGGGAAATATTTTTTCTGCCTCGTCGATACCGAAGACATTTATGGACATGTTATTTGCCTTCTCGAACTTTTTAATATCAGAAATTTTTACCGGGTACTCAACACAGTCCCAGATATATCCTGTAGGGAATTGAGGGTCCTTGAGGAAATTGTTGACTCTCTCCCTATTGTAACATTGAAGACGTGGGGTCCAGACAGCATATTTAAAGCAGTAGATGTCATTATTCACAACATTCACTACTGCTTTCTTCCTTTGAATATTGGTTGGAAGGGTGATGAATGACTCACCCCTCAAGGGTCTGAAACGTTTGATTCTAAGTTCGAACCAGGAGACATGGGAAAATACCCAGTCGGACCCTTTCAATTCTGCCTCTGACTTTTCGTTGTCGATTTTAGCAGCCATTGAATCATCAACATCACTAGCTCTGAAGAGAGGTTTGTTGGGGGTTTTCAGGTTGTGGTCACAAAACTCGTACTCGTCTGGAACATCTTTTTTCTGTTTTTTAAAAACTGCCTCCATGAAAACGCTGACTTTGATTGATGGGTGAGTAGCTAATGAATGTTGTAGGATTCTTAGACATGGAGCTTTACTGGATTCTAAAAAGGAGCGGAGACATGATGCTGACTCCTCATCGGGTACGGTCTTATAGGTGGTGAGTCGCTGTCTCGCAGCAGACTCGACTTCAATGAATCCTCCAATATTTTCAAGGGGGGCCTGGATGGGCACAGCTATCGGTGCATTCATAACGACCGGAGCTTGGTTTGGTGCAGCTATTGGAACATCAAAGTTTGCGGGAGCATGACTAGGCCCTGCAACTGCAGGATCCGAACCACCGCCTTGTCGATGAACTCGTTGCTCGTGACGCTTAAGATGAGGTTTGTGGCTGAATTTTGCTGGGCATTGTGTACACGCGAATGGTTTTTCACCTGTATATCTCCTCATATGGATTTTTAGGTTGAATTTTTTGACAAAGGTCTTGGAGCAGACCGAGCATGTGTTGGAAGGAATATTGACTGGGATGTCGGGCGTAAAATCAGAGGTTAGGTCCTGATTCAAGGGAATTTCCTCCAAGGCATCGAACACATCGGAATTCTGCAAAAATAATTGCTCTTCCTCTAACCACCACCGAGTCTGTGAAAGAATTAAAAAAAAAATTAACCCCTCTCCTCTAACAACGCATTTTCATGAAATAAACATTGAGAATAAACTTCTTAAATTTTTATTGGAAAGGGGAGCTATCGTAAAAGTATGAAAAATGAAATGTTTTAAAAGAATAAACGATGCCATTAACATGAATTTTTCTTCTTTAAAAAATCTAACTTTAATCGTATGCAAAAGAACTCAAATGCTTTTCCTAACACGCAAACATGTTTTAAACCCCTATCAACGCATTTTCATGGAATAAACATTAAAATGGGAAATTCCTGCGTTGAGAATAAACTTCTTAAATTTTTATTCGAAAGGGGAGCTATCGTAAAAGAATGAATTCCTAAAAGCTTTCTAAAAAAGAATCACGTTTTTCCGTCAAGAGAATAAACGATTCCACTAACATGAAATTCTAACAACATCCTAATTCAAACAACTTGGGGCACCTAGCAATAAATAATTGCATGCGAGGAAATGCGAACTTACCTCTTCCATTGCAGAACCTGGTGATAATCCGGCAGACATTTTCCAAAATAATAATCCAGAGAGCAAGAGAGGTACAACAGCACACGTGTCGACAACTGAACCAGAAAAAACAAGTGATTGGGTAGAAATGGCAAACGTTTTAAAAGGAAGCAGAATGCACTTTGACCCCAAGCATTTTCGGAAACGTCACGAGGGCATTTCGAACGGACATCTCAACTACTAAAATTCTGGAATTCACACATGACAAACGTGAGCGAATCGAGCTGTTATCGCGAGGGGGAGGAAATTGAACTACATTCCTATGCGTTTTCTAAGCATTTCGAAGGTTCTAAGTTTAATCAGTTTCCGAAATTCTGCTGTTCACAAAGAAACAACACACGATCCTTATCACCACAACGTGTCTCATGGAGACTACTTCCTTATCTGGTCATCTAGCAACGGACACGATGCTGGTGAATCATCATGCGTCGGTTCTTGGGACGTTTCAAAACACTGGTGACTGTTTCCTTATCTGTTCATCTTTCAACGAACATGCTATCGACTCTAATAAGACAAAGCTTATTTTCAGGTAAATTCTTAGAGAAAAACAGAAGGATTTCATTATAATTAATTTTCACATCCTGAGAGAAAAAAACTAAAATGTATTCGGTAAGAAATTCTTCAAGGTTGAATTTTCCACAAAAGGAATACGGAAAGCGAAAGAATTTAATCAGACACCTTGAAAGAATTCATCTCAGAATTAAAACCACTTTTTGAAAAAAAAAGCCGAGTGAACTATAGAATACTTTGTTCTTCACATAAAGAAAACACAGCGTACGATTTCAATAATTCCTTTTTGAAAAAACTGGTTGATCCTGAAAAGGACCGTTAAGATTTTTTTTTTTACCAATAATAAAATTCGTCTAAATCTCGTAAAATGTCTCCAACGTAATGACTTAGGTCAACTGAGTCCAGAAATGCTTCGTCTACTTTAGTATTTCGCTTCCGCTGGAGTTCTTTCAGATACTGTTCAACTATTTTCTCAAAATTCAGTTGTAAAATAGTTTTGGTCATGTTTATTTGATTGTCGTTGTCGTAGGAGATTTCCATTCCGTTCATATCCGCTGTGTCATACATTGTGTCCACGAGAGTTTCTTCAAGCAGAAAAGAACCATCTTCATACTGCCGAAATCCTTCTTTTGAGGACTGTATTGCTTCCAAAGTCAAATTATTTTTTCCAATGCTTTCTTAATTAAAGCTGAAAACGAAATGGAACGAAGAAACGTCTGTTATGACTCTTAACATAGTAGATTTCTTATCAGTCACTTTAGTCCAATGTTCTCCGCACAGAGAAATTTCCAGTTTTCAAAATTTCACCATCCTGACCCACTTTTTCCTGAGTGAAATCCAATACGTGGTGAAAATCTCGACTTGTGCATTCCACAGAGTGGGGATTCATTCTCATAAAAGGAGTCAATGGCTCTAAACGATGAGCCACTGTAATATTTCCACTGAAAACGTAATCATATTTCGCAGGCTCGCGACTTTTAGCAACATCACGCAGAAAGACAAAGCTGTCTAGAAGTTCAAACCATTCAACACCCTTCAAAGCGATTCCCATAGCTGTAGGAACGTATAAGTCACTGATGCAAATATATTTTCGGACATGAATCTGTAATTCTCCATCAAAACAAAATATCCGAATGAATCGATCGTCTCCTAAAGGAAAGCAATTTTCAGGCATTTCATTCATCCTAAAGATGATGCGATTTTCATCGTATAATGCTATGGACGATTCCATTATAAATTTTTCAAGAAACACAAAAGGCGACCGTTCTCCTCGACCGATCGAGTTCAACTGAGAGAATCTTAAACCCCTACGTCAATCAACCACCTTGTTAGGAATGGACCATAACGATCATGTGACCTGGGAAGAGAACCAATCCTTTGACGAGGACCATTCCTGAAGCGGAACATGAATCAATAAGAACGAAATCTTTTCCATCGAGGCCTTTCGTCGTCTAAATTAAAAAAATAATAATAATATTGCAACGTTTATAAAAAAACCTAACACCCCACGGAAGCTCTAAAAATATAAATTTAATAAAACAAATTCGAGGAAACAAAAAATATTGGAAAGGAAAAAAAAAAAACTTCCTCCAAAAATTTGACAAAGTCCAATAAATCTCCCGAGAAAAACATAAAGTTCCAAGAAGCACCGCTAGGGGACAGTGCATCGAGTTGTCATCCCCTATGTCCACCAACTTTCCCTCTCGTTCGTTGCCATCCCTCAAAATCAAAGATCCATCGAAAGTTCCAAGAGGCACCGCTAGGGGGCAGCACATCATGGGGACGAACACGTGACAAAAATTCTGACTCGGGGACAGCCGGGGACAGCATCGTGGACAGCCTCGTGGACAGCCAATGTTAAGTCTATGGAGGGCTGTCCCTGCAATAGAATGCCCCATTTTCCTCTACTCACACCATATAACTTCGTCGACGTTTCGTTGAACTGTGAGGGTGGTATCGAGAGCTATCGTAGGAAATGGGTCCTCAGACAGTCATTCCAGGTGTGTGAGTCGTGTGCCGTTCCACGATAAAGCCCGGATCCTTGTGCTGGCCGGCTCGTCTCCTGACACGTATGCGATGGCCATTGAACATCGGCGCCCAGTGCAAGCCGTGACTCATCACTGAAGACAACACCACGTCACTGGATACTATACCACATTAATCGGGCCCGACATCACAGCAACCGGTGCCGGCGATGCTCATTCGTCAGTGGTAGACAGCGGGGTGGTATCCTCGAATGTAGTCTCCGTGTCGTAAATTGTCTGGCAAGGGTCCGCATGTCCACTTCCGTACCTGTAGACGACGCAACATGGCCACCGACTGTTGAGAACGACGAATTCTGTTCTGTTCGTGAGGCGTTCAAAATCGCTCGATCCTCGGCTTCGGTCGTTGCCCACAGCCATCCACTGCCCGCGTGTCGTTGGATTTTGTGCCATCCTCGACCTTTTACGCAAACATCGTCCGATTGCCGCGTCTCTTTGACCCAAAATGCCTCGCGATACGACGACTTGAACAACCGGTCTCTCGCGGCCCAATTATACAGGGTGTCCGAGAATTATTGGGCACATTACAAAATTATGTAAAAAAAAAAAAAAAAAAAAAAAAACTATCTGTTTTTCTATGTCACATATTATTACTAACACGGTTTTTATATTTTTGTTTTGCAGAATTGTTATTCCCAGAATCCGATAGATGGCGCTAGGTATGGCCTGATGAGGAATGTATGAGAAATGCGCAATCAGTAGTCATGTCATCCGTACAGCAGGAGGCGATGTGTGTGTTATGGCTTGCGGAATTAAAATCTGTCATTAAAGTTAAAAGACGGTACCGTTTAGAGTATGGTGGTAATCCTCCGTCAACGAATTCAATTAAGCGGTGGATGAAACAGTTTAAAGAAACTGGCAATGTGGAACATCGGGAATGAGCCGGGCGTCAGCGGTAAGATGGTTGACCAAGTTAATGAAAGTTTCCGACAAAGCCCCAAGAAATCCGTTCGTTAAGCAAGCAGAGAACTATGCATTCCGAAATCGACAGTTCACGATATCTTGCACAAGGAATTTAAATTTCGTGCTTATAAAATTGAAACAGTGCAAAAGAGGCATGTAAATGATCACACTCTGCGATACGATTTCGGCGTGGTGGTCCCATTCCGTGGCCTCCTCGCTCTCCAGATCTAACTCCATTGGATTATTTCATATGGGGTTATGTGAAGGATCGTGTCTATCAGACGCCTTGTACTGATTTGCAGGAACTGAAGTAGCGTGTCACAGCTGCTATTAATTCCATAACTCCTCAGATGCTTGCCAATACATGGCATGAAATCGAGTATCGCTTGGACGTACTACCAGCAACGAAGGGATCTCACATCGAAATTTATTAACTTGTGTAGTTACATTGTAAGTTAGTACAGTCAGTTTCTTTCTATCTGTTTAATGTTTTGTTTTATATAATTTTGTAATGCTTCCAATAATTCTCGGACACCCTGTATTTTAAAGTTAAAAAATTAAAATATGGTACATCCTAAACTGGGTGGGCGGCAGGGTGGGTAAGGCAATTTTTAGGGTGCGCTAGAGCTCCCCTCCCCCCTGGCAACGTTCCTGCTCATTTGTCCGTTCCCAATGTTCAAATGAGTACTAACTGATGCTGAACTAGGAGTATCGCGTATCTGGTGGACAGAGGTACGTTCACTGTTCTTGCAAGAAGAAATGTTCAAATAAAAAATGTAAGCGCAATTCAAAATGAGATTCGTCTCCTCCTTGCACCAACAAATGAACTGAGTACGTTTATATTTTTTCATATTCTCAGTTTTTATTTATTTTTGGTGTTTATCATTAAACATTTTTTTGTCATTTATAATTCCTCAGCTTTATCACATGAATATTATTATTTTACTTCATATGATTTTAATTCACTAAGTTGAATATCTTTCTTAGAGACCTTTATTTCAGTAGTTTCGTAATTTTTAATAAACGTTATTTTATGTTCGTCAATTTAATGTAATTAAATTGTAATGTTTATTTTCGAACTTTGTTTCGTAATGTTTCAGGTTGTAATTAAAAAAAAAAATCTAAAATAAATTTTGGAATGAAAGCTTCGTTAGCATCTGAGCTATGAAATAAATTTGGAATGAAAGTTTCGTTAGCACCTGAGCTATGTGTTACACATTTTTTGATATAAGATTTGTTTCAAGTGCTCTTTAAGCAAATACCATTGTGAAAACACTGTTTGCCAACTATTAATTAATCAAGTTTAATATTTAAACGCAACTCCCAGATTTACACTACTAGAGATCACAGCATCCTCGTTAATGCCAAAGAAACAAACAAACAAAAAATATTGTGCAGTACGCAACTGTCAGATCAATGGTACATGGTCAAGTGTGTCACTTTCTCTGTCTGCTGGTGGAGGGGGGATTCAACAACAACAGCAACAAATGCAGTGTCTCGCTAAACAAAGAAATTCACAGATAAATGTTCATGACAGGGTTCTTTTTTTTTTTTTTTTTTTTGATTGGAGGTTTAACGACCACCGTGAGCACCTCAATGGGCTATGAGCAGTCGCCCGTCCCTAATTTAGGGTCACTGGTTCCAGGGAAGGGAGAGAGCCAGTGCCGTAAGACAAACACAACATCCATGCCTCACCGGGATTCGAACCCGGACCCCTTACGGACGAATGATCAGAGGCCAGCGCCTTAGACCACTGCGCCACCGGGGCGGCCACAGTGTTCTCACTGCAAATTTCTTAATTAAAAATGGGACCAAAGCAAATGTTTTGTAACTTATTCACGGAAAGAAGGGGGGGGGGGAAAGGTGAAGAAAAAACCTGCAGATGTGGGGCTATGCCAATGCACCAAGCATCTCCATTTATGGCAATCTCTCCAAGTGTTGTTTCTGTTTCCTCTTGTTGATTTAGTAACCCCCCCTCCTCCTCATCTCCCTCCTTTAGTTTGCCTTTCCCAATCCAGATGTCTAGTTAACCTTTTCTTTCCATTTCTTCTAACTTGTGCTGGAAATTTTGGAGTGCGAGCGTTTTATGCTGGTATACATTACAAGTCTTTTAATCAAGAATATGCTTGTTTCATTTACTAAAAATTTTTCAAATAGAACTGCCATAGTGGTAATTTCATTCGTAGCTTGTTCTAAAGTGCATGCTTTTTTTTCATTTGCATTATTCTACACATTTTTATTTTATATTTCCACAAATTGATTGAAAACCTTTGAAGCAAATATAAACATGATGGTCCCTTGAATTGGTTGAATCGCAATTTGCACAGAGACGATCGGTCAGATCTCGATTTGCCCGGGCAGATCGCGATCTCTCCGGATTTTGACATTTGTTCTGTAACATACACCGACGAGCCATTGCATTATGACCAGTCATAGCCTAGAGAAATAAGCGCGCCTGGAGACCGAATGGTGGCACAGGTGAAGTTTATAGAGCATTATATATATAGAACCCGAGGACCGGCTTTCGGTTAGTACAGTGTTCGGAGTCAGAATGGAAAAAGCTGCCGATTCATCAGAGTCTATTAAAGGACAAATTGTGATGGCACGACGCCTCGGAACTACGATCTCGGATACGGTGCGGCTTGTGGGTTGTTCACGTGCAGCTGTAGTGAGTACATATCAAAAGTTATGCACAGATGGCCAAACGGCGAACCGTCGTCCAGCCGTCTGTCATCCGCAGCTCATTGATACCACAGGGGACCTGAGGCTGTCGTGCATTGTTCACAGCGACCGCAGCGCCACAGTGCTTCAAATCACCCGTAGCTACAACAGTGATGATCAGGGCAATGTGTCCCAGCATACAGTTCATCGCTGCCTTCTGCGCATAGGCCTGCGTTGCTGAAGAACCAGGGTCCCCATGCTCACTGCACGCCATCGCCAACAACGCATGAAATGCACCCAGATCATCGAGATTGGACCGCGGATGATTGAAAGAAAGTAGCCTGGTCTCACGAATCAAGATTCTTGGTGCATCACGTAGACAGCCGAGTGCGGATGCGCTGATTACCAACGGAGACTATGGCACCTGGATGCACTGTTGGGCGGAAACAGGCCGGCGGCGGCGGCGGTGGTGTACGCTGTGGACGATGTTTTCTTGGAACACTTTAGGCTCCATTATCCTAATAGCACAATCCCTGACAGGTGTCAGGTATATGAACATCGTTGCGGACCAGGTTCACACATTCAGGGCAATGCGTTCGCTGCTGGTGATGGCCATTGCCAACAGGATAATGTCTCATGATACACTGTCAGAATCGTCAAGGATTTGTTCCAGGAACATGTTGGTGAATGTCTTTTAATTCCCTGGCCTCCGTATTCACCTGATCTGAACCCAATCGAACACTTGTGGTTCGATTTGGAAAGGCGGGTTAGCGTTATATCACCACCACCCCATAATGTACGGGAATTGGAGGACCTGCTGTTGACATTATGGTACCAGATACCCCAGGGTACCTATAGCCACCTCATAGAACCGATGCCTCGCCCAGTTGCCGCTGTTTTGCGGGCTAAAAGGGGGTCATACAACTTAATAAGTAGGTGGTCATAATGTAATGGCTAAACGGTGTATATACGGTATCTGAAAAATGAAACGTGAATAAAGATGTGTAATCAAGTCTAGGTAAGGTTTCTTTCACCCGATCTTTTTCCGTTTCAGTTCGCCGAGGTTCTGAGGGGCGGTTCACTCGAGGACAAAGACGTCACGTTGCGTAAGTTCTTACTACGACACCATTAATAAGCGCCACATCGAAGCAAAAGTATTGACTAAATGTTATCGCTGACTTCGACATCATTTGTAACTTGGAAGCAGCAATAGATTATGTTCTTCCCTGAAACGATCTTAATCTCTCCGCTGAGCTGAGCAGCCCGAAATAAATAGACGGGATCTTGCGTCTTTACGAGTGTCAGCAGAACGAAATACCTGCCATTTGTCTGGTGTTAGACGTCGTTTAGAGGAACATGTCTGCAGAAGCTTCATTGTCTTGTCAACTAGGTCGTCGCGGAATGACAGGCCCTATGTTAAATGTCTTCTCGGGAGTTATGTCCATGTGTTGGAGCAGTTGCTTTCTACCTGTGTTGCCCATCAAACTTGTTCCAAATAATACCATACACTGGCAGTCATATGTGAATTTCTCAGCGCTGAGTAGTGGAAGAGCTTTTTTAGGTCAATGATAAAAGAGTAAGCATATTTCGACAATTTAAAAAAAAAGAGCCATAAAATGGTTCAATCACTAAGCAATAAAATTAATATGGAAAATCAATTAAGGGGACTAGGGAGGTTTGAAATATCAAAAAAATTGATTTCGGGTTTTTTAAATATTTCGACAGTGCAATCCTTTAAGAATATCTTCCCGTTTGAATTTTCCAAAAATCCACAAAATTATGGTCAGGGGATCATAAAGCGTAATGTGGCGCGCGGCCAGGTCTTCCTCACTTACCCGAGTAGAATAGAACGGTCCTGTAGACTTTCAACCAAAGTGCCGGAATTCTATAGTGCAGAAATTTTTTAACGTGTAAGTACGACTGTTCTAACGAAAATATTCTACAGAATATCTGAACGCGATTTTCTCCAAACTACATGATTTGGTGATTTTACCACAATATCTCGAAAACCGGTCGAGATATCAACTTGAAATTTATATCGGAGTTGTAAAACATGATGACGCATTAATTATACCTGACATCTGATTGAATAAAAATGTTTTCACCATTTTATAATAAAGAATAGCTCGCATTTTTCCACATTTAGCGTTATCTGGGTGCCATTTTTTTGCATTTTGTTTTCATTTTCAATTTTTCAGATATAATCAATAGAGGTAAGCCTAAGAAGAAGAAATATTCTTGGGATTTCTGGAAATCTTCATCCATTGGACTGTAATCGTGGTAAAATCGGATTTTACTTAGTTTGCCTCATTACGTTGGAGCGCCAATATTATTCACCTCGGAATACATATAGCGACTTTTTCTTATTTTATCATTTTATACTAAATACACCTACACAGACAAAACGTTTTATATTTATTCGCAGCTTTGTTATAAACAATTAAACGCAAGCCACATTTTGAAATGTCAAACCTCCCTAGTCCCCTTAAGAAGATAAATATAAAAGGACCAAATAAAGATTTTGGAAGAAACAGCATAATTTTCAAGAACAATATTCCATTATGTCTTAAAAGAAAAGTGTTTGATCAATGCATCCTTCCAGTGCTTACGTATGGTGCAGAAACGTGGACCTAAAAGAGACATACAAAGGCTGCAGACAACTCAAAGTGGCATGGAGAGGTGCATGCTTGGTGTAACCAGGAGAGATAAGAAGAGGAACTCGTGGATAAGAAAAATGACAAGAGTGGAAGACATCATGATCAGAGTTAAATCCCTGAAATGGCAATGGGCTGGACATTACTGCCAGAAGGACAGACCATCGATGGACAGCCGAAATTTTAGATTAGATTCCAAGGGACAGGAAAAGACCCAGAAGAAGACCACATGGAAGATGGGTGGATGAAATTCGAAAGTATGCGGGAGTAACATGGAGGAGAGTCACACAAGACAGATCGTTGTGGAAGAGGCTTGGAGAGACCTTCGTTCAGCAGTGGTTTGATAATTAATGACAATGATGATGATGATGAAATAACCAACTTTTATTTAATACGTTCTATGCGTTAATATGAAGCAGGAGCTGATTGGGCGACTAAACCAGACCCGGAATTGCAGTCTTTCGGTTCATTACAAAAACCGCACGTACCTACAGGTGAAGTTCTCATAAATTCCCTCTTGAAAAATCAAAGGGGCATTGTAACAACTGTGTGGCAATAAACGACGTAGAACTATGCCAGCTGTCATTATTTCGTGACACTAATCTAACTAGTTCTAGGTCCCTAAAGTATTCAGCGAAGGGCAGTTAACGTATCCCTACGTTTTAAGTTGCGGCACAGTTGGTACTGTGCCCCTTTGATTTTTTTCAGATATATAATTCTTAAGAAATAAAACGAAAGAAATGTTTTACTTTATTTACTTAAAGATAAAAGGAAAATGTGAAAGTGGGCCATTTCTCGAGTGGTCCACCGAGATATGTGCCCGTGTGCCAGCCCGCCCCTGATAGATGCAGCTACGTTATCGTTCCATTACAATAAGTCCTCTTCTACAAGTCGTCTGAATGACGTCGTACAGTAAAACATCTGAACAGGTCGGACCGGGAAAAAGTGCCCGTGTTTGGAACGTGGCCGTTGTACAGAGGTTCGCCCCAAATTAATATTATTTGTCAGTTGCGTTTGTGCTAAGCAAATTCTGAAATGCAGCCCCGGTGCGCAGTGGTCTAAGAGATGGCTTCTGACCATTTGTCCGTAATGGGTTCGGGTTCGAATCCCGGTGAGGCATGGATGTTGTGTTAGTCTTACGGCACTGGCTCTCTTCCTTTCCTGGAACCAGTGGCCCTAAATTAGGGACGGGCGACTGCGTATAGCCCACTGAGTTGCTCACGGTGGTCGTTAAACCTCCAATCAAAATACATATATATATATATATATATCACAGGGATGTAAGGTCAGGAGATGCGTAACATCACAGCCTCTCCTTGACAAATGTCAACCCCGCCTTCTCGTGGTGCATCCTGTTCCCACTAAAGGGGCTCTGACGACCGCCAATAGCGGTATAACTATACCATCGGGATCAGAGGAAATGCTATCCCACACTCACCAACCCGCTTGGCCAGCGTGGTGAGTTATGGCCAAACACCTCCAAAATGACTCTACAACTTAAATCTTGGCCCTCAGTCTCCGGCAGCTGGAATGTACCTGGCCAAGGCAGCGGCCAGTGCGACATGAAGGCAGAGGGTGCTAAGAATCCCCGGAGGACCAGACTAGGCTGCCATTTGATGCTGACCTTGGCTACCTATAACGGACGCTCCCTATCTTCTGATTCAAGGCTTCTTGAATTGGAAGAGGAATTACAAAGGATCAAGTGGGACATCGTCGGGCTAAGTGAATTAAGGAGAAAAAGAGAAGATCTCATTGAACTGAAAAGTGGACATCTCTTCTATTATCGTGGGACAGATACTGGCAGAACTAGTGGTGTTGGATTTATAATAAACAAGAAACTGAAGGATAAAGTGGTAGAAGTTGAAAGTTCCTCTGACAGAGCTGCACGACTCGTTATCCAACTATCGAGAAGATACCAGGCTCAGATTATTCAAACTTATGCACCCACCACAAGTCATCCTGAAGAAGAAATTGAAGAATTTTATGAGGAAATTCGTCATCTAAATAATAAAGGTAAGCAGCATTTGAAGATAATTATGGGAGATTTCAATGCAAAAATAGGGCACCGGCAACAGAGTGAAACTTCAGTAGGTAAATTCGGTCACGGCAACAGAAACCAGCGTGGAAATACTCTTGTTGAGTTTGCAGAGGCAGAAGGATTTTTCATCTTGAACTCCTTTTTCAAGAAAAAGCCACACAGGAAATGGACATGGAGACATCCAATTGGGACGACAAGTGAAATTGATTTTATTATGTGTAACAAAAAATTCGTCATCGAAGACTGCAGTGTGCTGAACAAGTTCAACACAGGTAGTGACCATAGATTGGTGAGATGTAAGATGCACCTCAACACTAAACTAGAACGTGGCAAGCTCATAAGACAAACAAAATGTATTGACATAACCAACCTTAAAAAACACCATAATACTTTCAAGTTGGAACTGAAGAACAGATTCTCTGCTTTAGAAGGCCTAACATCGGAAGAAGTGGTTATTTCGGAAGTTAACAGAAAAGTAACCAAAGCTCTTATGGAAACAGCAACAAAATTAGCTGGGTCTAAGAACAAGTTGCATGTGAACAAATTATCAGGAAAAACCAAAATGTTGATGCAAAAAAGAAGAGAGATGAGGACAACTAAAGAAGATGTGACTTCCAAAGTGGAATATATAGAGCTATGCAAGACAGCACGAAAAAGTATCACTGAAGACGTAAGGAAATTCAACTGTGAGTTAGTGAGGAAAGCAATTGAAAACAACCAAAGCCTTAAGATAGCAAAGGGACATCTCAGTAAGGGAAGAAAACAGATTATGGCTCTGAGAAAAGAAGATGGTTCTATAACAAGAAATAGAGGCGAAATTTTGACAAGAGTGAAAGATTTCTACTCCAAATTATATGAAAGGGATGATACATGTACTCCAGACATCATGAAAGGTACCAGAGTTCTTCCAGTCCTTCCAGCAGAAGTTGCTCATGCAATCAAGAACATGAAGCGGGGGAAAGCTCCAGGAGAAGATGGAATTACTATAGACATCATACAAGAAGCAAGTGGAGAAATTGAAACAGTACTCGCCCAAATTTTCACTCGATGCCTTAATGAAGGGAAAATTCCTGAGGATTGGAACAATGCTACAATGATCCTGCTACATAAAAAAGGTGACATTGAGGATCTCAGGAACTACAGACCTATCAGCCTCCTATCAGTGGTTTATAAAATCTTCACTAAAGTTCTTTCACACCGCTTGAAGGTAACACTGGACATGGCTCAACCGAGAGAACAAGCTGGATTCAGGAGTGGCTACAGCACAATAGATCATATCCACGTACTGAGAGAACTAATTGAAAGAACGAGGGATTATGAACTTCCATTGTGCATGGCTTTTATCGATTATGAAAAAGCCTTTGATTCGGTGAAACCATCAGCAGTTACCACGGCTCTGAAATCCTGCGGTATTGAAGATGCATACATTAATATTATTAATAACATCTATGAAAATGCAAGTGCAAAGATTCGGCTGTTTGAAAATACAACACACATAAAAATTGGAAAGGGAGTGAGACAAGGTGACACCATATCTCCGAAGCTCTTTAATGCCACATTGGAAAATGTCTTTCAATCACTGAACTGGGCAAACAAAGGGATAAAGATTAATGGAGATTATCTAACCCACCTTCGTTTTGCTGATGACGTAGTCATTTTTGCAACTACCCCATCAGAGCTGCAGGGTATGATCCAGGAACTTGCTGACAAGAGTAAAGAAGTGGGATTAAAAATGAAATTTCAGAAGACAAAAGTGATGTTCAATGCTTTTACAAGAAATGAAGATTTATCGATTGATGGAGAAAAACTGGAGATAACAGATACGTATGTTTATCTTGGACAGCAGATATCAAGTGAGGGTCACATTGATGAAGAAATTAATCGGCGTACAAAACTTGCCTGGAGAGCTTTTGGAAGAAACAGCATAATTTTCAAGAGCAATATGCCATTATGTCTTAAAAGAAAAGTGTTTGATCAATGCATCCTTCCAGTGCTTACGTATGGTGCAGAGACGTGGACCTTAACTAAAGGAGACATGCAAAGGCTGCAGACAACTCAAAGAAGCATGGAGAGGTGCATGCTTGGTATAACCAGGAGAGATAAGAAGAGGAACTCGTGGATCCGAAAAATGACGAGAGTGGAAGACATCATGATCAGAGGTAAATCCCTGAAATGGCAATGGGCTGGACATACTGCCAGAAGGACAGACCATAGATGGACAGCCGAAATTTTAGATTGGATTCCAAGGGACAGGAAAAGACCCAGAAAAAGACCACATGGGAGATGGGTGGATGAAATTCGTAAATATGCGGGAGTGACATGGAGGAGACTGGCACAAGACAGACCGTTGTGGAGGAAACTTGGGGAGACCTTCGTCCAGCAGTGGATTGATAATGGTTGACAATGATGATGATGATGATATATATCACAGACAAACAAAGCACGAGTCAACAAAGCAAGAGTTTAAATGAGCGATGTCAGAAGGCTGAATGATATAGCCCCGGGACAAACCAACTCCTGGTTCACTTCTGTGTTTATCGACAACAATGGCGACTGAGGGGGACTTCTGCTAATCCCTCGAACGCCGTGCAAATTCAAAGAACATGGGGGTAAGAAATTCTACTCATGCCATCCGGGCGAATCGGGCGCCCGGATGGCATGAGTATGAAAAAATCCTGAAATTGTACGAGGGATGATCCAAAAGTATTGCACAGCAATTTTTTTCTCTTACAACGAGTTTGAGTATCACGCTTCAGACCGGTTTGGATGGATCAGATGTCTCCGTGGTGGAAGACAGTTTGAACGACAGTACAAAGATGCCGCGTTTGTTAGCGGCGACTAAGGATGAAGAGCAAACCAATGTTGTCCGATTTTTGTGGGCTAAACGGAAAACTCGGACGGATATTCATAAAGAATCGGTTGCAGTGTATGGTGGTGATTGCTTGGACCGCAGCAACATCTCCAGATGGTGAAGTTTCTTTGCAGAGGGCCGTGGCAACCTTACCCATTCGTAACGTTCCGGTAATCCTGTTACCGTGTCATCACTTGCCACTGTGAAAGGCATTGAACAGGCAATTCCGAGTGACCGGCGGATTTATCTGCGCACGTTGGCACGAAAGTTCGACATTTCGTTCGGTATAGCGTGAGATATTGTGCATGACAAATTGCGATTTCGCAAGGTCAGTGCGCTATGGGTGCCCAAGAAAGTGACAGACGACCAAAAGGGACAGAGAGTGATGTCATCTCTGGAACACTTGATGCGTTACGCAGAAGAAGGGCATGAATTTCTGTCAGGTGTAGTGACGGGCGATGCTTCCTAATACACTCCCGAAACAAAGAAGACCTGTATGGTGTGGAAACATTCCGACTCCCTGCCACCAAACAAAATTCAAGGTAAACCAATCTGCACAAAAAGTCCTCATGTCGGTGTTCTGGGACATGCATGGCGTTCTCCTGGTGAAGTTTCATCCAACGGGGACCACTGTGAATGCCAAAACCTACGCTAACACATTGACAAAGTTGTGTCTTGTTCTTTGTGACAAAAGACCCCGAGAGAGACACCGCAAATGTTAGACTGCTTCATTACAACGCTCGATTACATGTTGCACAATTTGGCGGGAGGTGCTCCAGCACTCACCGTACAGTGTGGACAAGGCTACTTCGGACTACCATTTGTTTGGTCCCTTGAAAAGATCCCTCGGCGGCCAACGCTTCGATTCAGTTGACGAAGTAAAATCGGTTGTCTGCGGGTGGCTATTCGCCCAGAAAATGAACTTTTATGAACAAGGTATACTAAAACTGGTACCACGCTGGGATAAATGTCTCCAGCGTCTCGGTTCTTATGTTGGAAAATAGCTAAGAAATGTCTATACGCCCAGAAATTAGACTTTTATGAACAAGGTATACTAAAACTGGTACCACGCTGGGATAAATGTCTCCAGCGTCTCGGTTCTTATGTTGAAAAATAGCTAAGAAATATCTATACGCCCAGAAATTAGACTTTTATGAACAAGGTATACTAAAACTGGTACCACGCTAGGATAAATGTCTCCAGCGTCTCGGTTCTTTTGTTGAAAAATAGCTAAGAAGTGTCTATACGCCCAGAAAACGGACTTTTATGAACAAGGTATACTAAAACTGGTACCACGCTGGGATAAATGTCTCCAGCGTCTCGGTTCTTATGTTGAAAAATAGCTAAGAAGTGTCTATACGCCCAGAAAACGGACTTTTATGAACAAGGTATACTAAAACTGGTACCACGCTGGGATAAATGTCTCCAGCGTCTCGGTTCTTATGTTGAAAAATAGCTAAGAAGTGTCTATACGCCCAGAAAACGGACTTTTATGAACAAGGTATACTAAAACTGGTACTACGCTGGGATAAATTTCTCGAGCGTCTCCGTTCTCATGTTGAAAAATAGCTAAGAAATGTCTATATGCCCAGAAAACGGACTTTTATGAACAAGGTATACTAAAACTGGTACCACGCTGGGATAAATGTCTCCAGCGTCTCGGTTCTTATGTTGAAAAATAGCTAAGAAATGTCTATATGAACAAGGTATACTAAAACTGGTACCACGCTGGGATAAATGTCTCCAGCGTCTCGGTTCTTATGTTGAAAAATAGCTAAGAAATGTCTATATGAACAAGGTATACTAAAACTGGTACCACGCTGGGATAAATGTCTCCAGCGTCTCGGTTCTTATGTTGAAAAATAGCTAAGAAATGTCTATATGAACAAGGTATACTAAAACTGGTACCACGCTGGGATAAATGTCTCCAGCGTCTCGGTTCTTATGTTGAAAAATAGCTAAGAAATGTCTATACGCCCAGAAAACGGACTTTTATGAACAAGGTATACTAAAACTAGTACCATGCTGGGATAAATGTCTCCAGCGTCTCGGTTCTTATGTTGAAAAATAGCTAAGAAATGTCTATATGAACAAGGTATACTAAAACTGGTACCACGCTGGGATAAATGTCTCCAGCGTCTCGGTTCTTATGTTGAAAAATAGCTAAGAAATGTCTATATGAACAAGGTATACTAAAACTGGTACCACGCTGGGATAAATGTCTCCAGCGTCTCGGTTCTTATGTTGAAAAATAGCTAAGAAATGTCTATACGCCCAGAAAACGGACTTTGTTGAACAAGGTATACTAAAACTGGGACCACGCTGGAATAAATGTATCGAGCGTCTCGGTTCTTATGTAGAAAAATAGGTAAGAAATGTAGTTTCACTGTGTATATGTTTTGTTTTGCCTATCTATTAAACTGTTTGCCAAAAAAAATATTGTGCTTTACTTTTCGATCCACCCTCTTGCTATCATTAAGTTAAATAATTTAACTAATTACACTGATCAACAAAATAAAAATATTGCCGAGGATTGTTCAACGTATTTGGGGTACTTGAGGCGTTCTGAATCCAAAAATAACATTAGTTTTGCCGAATTGGGCTTAGTTTTTGAGATAATGCATACCCCTCAAATTTTGATTGCACCCCAATACTACTTGTGGCTGTTAACATGTGAAGCAGCTTTCGATCAGGCTTTTTACTCTTTAACAGTGTTTTTATCTAATGTAATCACTTATCTTATCCTTAGTATTGTTTTGAAAGATTCCTTGCATGTAGTATCATATTTAATATTTATTTTTCTTCTTTAGCATAGAAATATGAGTTCTTGACGAAGAAGCTGCGTAAACAGTTCTGATGCATTCTGCTACATTTGTGGCGAATACACTCTGCGAAAATAAGCAAAACAGCACTGACTTTGTAAGACAAGCATATCTTGCTTATTTCGGAATGAAGCTTGGAGACCAAAATAAGTCTTGGACTCCCCATAAGGTTTGAAAAACCTGTGCCTACGACAGTGGAAAAATAGAGAAACGAAATGTTTACACTTTGGTGTGACTATGGTGTGGAGAGAGCTGCAACCCCACCACGATGATTGTTTTTTTTTTTTGTGCTGTGAATGTGAAAGACCTCAATTGCTAAAAGAAACGTAAATGGGAGTATCCTGATTTGGAATCAGCAAGGCGACCTGTGCCACACTGTGTAGACGTTCCCATACCAGTGTTTACCTCATTGTTTGGCCTTTCATTGTCAGATGTTGAAGAAATGCAAGCCGTGGAGTGTACCACAGGTGGTAGCAGTGGAAGTTAATATAAAGGAAGCTTTCCAACACCTCAGTATTCCCCCCCCAAAAAAAAAACTGCGTGGTTTGGTACGAGAACTCAATCTGTCAAAGCAAGCATCTGAACTTTTAGCATCCAGACTAAAAGTAAAGGACTGTCTAAAGCCGGAAGTTAAAATAACAGCTTATCTGACAAGAGAAGACGAAATTCTTTCTTATCTCAGCCAAGATGAAGAACTTGCATATTGCAATAACATTCTTGGACTGATTCTCCAAATGGGACTACCGGAACATCGACCAGAATATTGGCGGCTTTTTATGGACAGCTCCACCAGCAGCTTAAAATGTGTTTTATAGTACAATGGTAACCACTATGCATCTCTTCCAGATGCTCACTCAACAAAACTTAAAGAAGGATAAAGAAATATCGAAAAGGTCTTGCTGAAGCTCTGCTATCATGAGCACCAGTAGTTTATTTGTGTTGATCTAAAGATGGTTAAATTCTTGCTCAGGCAGCAAAGTGGATACAAAAAGGGCCCTTGTTTCATCTGCTTGTGGGACAGTAGGGCAAAGCAATTTCATTGGAAAAAGTGACTTGGCCTTCAAGAGAAAACATGACTGTAGGTGCAACTAACATTATTAACGAGCCATTGCTTAACAGAGAAAAATCATTCTCCCTCCACTCCATAAAACGCTTGGACTGATGAAGCAATTTGTTAAAGCCTTGGACAAAGATGGAGATTGCTTCAAACACATTTGTGGATCGTTCCTGGGACTGAGTACTGAAAAACTTAAAGCATGGATCTTTGATTGAACTTTTAAATTCGTAAATTCATCGACGATATTCGAATATCACCAAATTTATGAATGCATACCTTATGTTTCATAAATGGGGCCTCCATTATCTCAAAAAGTAGAGCCAATCTAGCAAAACCGATGCCATATTCACAATCAGTGCCACAAAGTCATCCTAAAACCACTGAAATATTGTCGGCAAAAAAAATCAGTGTTGACCAGTGTTATCAGTACTTCACCAGTATAATAACATTATGTGAATAAGAATACGTATGTTTTCCACGGAACGAACCGTAACGTTTACATGATGTTCTGGATGGCCTTAAATACTTTAGTATTTGAAAATGTCCTTAACTAAGCACGGAAATATCACTTCCAGGATGCTTCTAGAGATTCAGTGAAAACAAATGTATTTAGAAATGTAACCTTTTTTTCCATCTCAGGCATGTATCGAATACACTTCAATAGCTAAGCATTTCAGTAGCTGAGCATGCTCGTAATATCAATTAATCTCCAAGTCAGATTAGCTTGAAAATAACTTACGTCTTCGATGGTCGAACAAGCGTGTTAATCAAAGTGAAAGAATTAAGCACTAACATCAGACTCTGAACATCAAGTTAGTCTACGCTAACATAACAAATCTCTTTTCAGATCAATTGCAAACAAATTCAAGCTTAATTCTAACGAGAGTCCCGAATGTCTAACAAGAGCAAAGCCCTGATACATCGTAAGCAACCTTCTTCTCTGTGCTGAATTCATACGTCATTCTACTTCTGACCTCAGTCCAGGTTGCCACAGGACATTCAGTCCAGAGTGCAAGTGTGACGTTAAGTTTAGAAAATGCTTTTGGTGAACGAACGTAGATTCAGAAACTAAAAAGGAAATTTATATTAGAATGTGCGCCACAAAGTCAATGCCGAATAGAGACAGATATCTTCAGCGATTGAAGAAAGCCAAGAACAGAATACAGACTGAATAATGTTAGCCTACTGTAACGTATACTCTAGATTCACTTTCCTTTTGATTTTTTACTATCTCTGGTTATTTTATTTTACTATGTAAATTATCTTCTTACTGAACGAGATGTTATTTCACCCGCTGAATGAGATTTGGCAATGAGTGTAAGTCATGACGTGGTGGTAGCCAGTATAAATAGGCGCGTTCAACGATACCTAAGGAGAGCGTTGGTTTATGTGAAGGAGAGCGTTTGTTGTTGTATAGAGAGAGCGTTTGTTGTTGTACGAAGTGAGCTGTGGTTTATGTGTCAGAAAGCTGGTGCTGTATAAAGAGAGTTCGTTTATGTGAGAGCGAGAAGTCTCAATAATAAAGAATTTGTTGTAAGTACGTTTTTCTCAGTTCATAGTTACTGTCAGACCTCTGTCTGGCTGTTAGGTTTATTTCATTTAGTGGTATTAGTAACAACCAGCATAAGACTTTATTCATCTTAATTACTACTACAACATTACTACCAGTTATGAGCTTGATTATTATTATTACTACACTACTAGCAGGAAAGTTTATTCATAATTAATAACACAACAACCATTAGAAGAAGTGTTAGCTTAGTACAAGCATTGAATTCATTATAATATTAGTGAAAGCTATATTCACGACAATTAGCTTAGTAGTAAAATCATATTCATTATACTACAGCAAACTGAGTTTGGCTCAAGAGCGAAAATGTCCAGATTTAGAATAGTAAATACAACTGGTTGTTGTAACCGAATTTTTTAAACAGTAATAACAGTTAAAATTCAGGAGTTTTTTCTCTCTCCTTATTTCTACTAGTAAATTAGACAGGGTTTCATTTCAGGAATGGTCGAGAGTCCTATCTTATGCTCTTAGTTTATGTATGTATACACTGAGTGGCCACTTTATTATGACCACCTGACAGTTTTAAGCAAATGATCTATGGCTGCACGCTGTTGCCGCCAGAGGGCGAGGCTAGTATAAAAAAGGAAAGCTTAGTGCTTGCAACAGTAGTAGCAGTGATTTTTGGGTGACGAGATGGGTAAAAAATGCGATTTGACTGACTTTCAACGAAGGATGATTGTAGGAGCTCGGAGCCATGGAGTGAGTATCACCGAAACCGCCGCATTCGTGAAACGTTCCAGAGCAGCTGTTGTTAAAGTGTTTAAAGACAGGACTGTCAGCCAAAAAACTGGGTCTCTACGTGCAACGTGTGATAGTCATCGACTAGTGACTGCTCGGGCGGAACGGAGAGTATCCAGACTGGTAACAGACAACAGAAGAGCAACAGTGCAGCAGATTACAGACCATCTTAATCAAAGATCTCCTCAAATGATCTCTGCACGCACTGTTCGCCGTACACTGCATCGGATGCGATATGGCAGCCGAAGGCCTGTTCGAACACCTTTGCTGTCTGCAGTTAACAAGAGAAAACGTCTCCAGTTCGCTCAGGAGCACAAGGATTGGACAGTCGATAATTGGAAACAAATTATGTGGTCCGATGAATCACGTTTTCGGTTGCCCCATGCCGATGGCCGAGTGAGAATTTGGCGGAAACAGCACGAACGCAATGACCCCAAATGCATTGCTACAACCCTTCAAGCTGGTGGAGGCAACGTTATTGTTTGGGGAATGTTTTCCTGTCATGCTTGGGCTCTTTAATTCGTGTTGATCATCGTCTGACTGGCACATCATATCTAAACATCGTTGCGGAACAAGTGCATCCTGCCATGTGGATGGTTTATCCCAATGGTGATGGCTACTTTCAGCAAGATAATGCGTCCTGCCATAGTGCTCGTATTGTACAGGATTGGTTTCAGGAACATGCTGGTGAGTTTACGTTTCTTATGTGGCACCCACAATCTCTAGATCTCAACCCCATTGAGAATTTGTGGGATGAAGTTGAACGAGCCATCAGACAGCTAAACCCACAATTTGCAATCTCACACTCCTGGAAAGTACCATTCATCAAGCATGGTATCAGATTCCACAAACCACCTATCAACATCTCGTGGAGTCCATGATACGAACAATCGACGCAGTATTAAAGGCAAAAGGTGGCCCAATGAAGTACTGAGAAGGTGGTCATAATAAAGTGGCCACTCATTGTATATGTGGCTCCAGTTAGAGTTTTATATCTTCAATTTATGAATAATTTTTAAACAAAAATTCGTTTTTTTTTATGAATTTATAGTGTCATTTTGCTGTCCTGACAGCTTATTTGTTACAGAGTGTGTAATACAAGTTTATTGATCACTATGGTTTTTACTCCTGAAAAACGCTAAAAACTACGAACTTCTTTAGTGTTTACTACTGAAAATTTCCAATTGGAGTTGGAGTCTCTGTATATAACGTAATATTGTAACGTTCTTTACTATTTGAAACATGTATACGTGGCTTACTGAACACTACATGAAGTTAGTTCTTCGGACCCACTCATTTAAAGTGAAACAGAAGTCGTTCAAATAAAGTTCAAGAAATAGTTACTTACAGTTCTTCCCCTTTATTCTGTCAACATCTCCTAAATTCTGTTCATGCAGAACGTTAATATTCCAACATACACAATCGCATTAGAATAATATGACCACATATCTAATAATGGGAATAACCAGCCTTGGCCGTGATGACAGCGGCGAGACGGCTTGGCATGGGCGCAATGCGACCCTGGAAGGTTGCCCAGGGTAAACGTTCCCCATTGGGACGGCAGAAGAGCACGGATGTTCCGGAGATGACGTGGTTGTCAGTCGGCACGTCGAATCTGTCGATCAAAATAGTCCCACAAGTGCTTTACGGGATTCAGGTCGGGCGATTTCACCGGCCAAGGGAGAACGGAGACATCGCTGTCGTGTTTCTAGAACCAATATCACACCTCCTTAGCGACGTGGCACTGCGCATTGTCCTGTTAGTGGACACCATCACCACCAGGGTAAACGTCCAACATGAAGGGATGCATGTGGTTAGCGAGGGTGTAGAGGCAACCATTGGCGTTCAGGGGCCCATCCAGTGGTAACAGCAGTACCAAGTCATACCAGGAAAACATTCCCCAGACATGCACACTCTCATCGCCGCCCTGTACTTGACCGACAAGCGTGTCCGGGGGTCGGTCCTCGTGTGTTTGACGCCGATTCCCCCACCGCCCTGTCATTTCTGTGTAGTAACCTCGATTCGTCGGAGTAGGCAACCTTTTCCCACTCTTCCACTGTCCAATGACGGTAACCCTAAACGAATTGCAGGCGTCGTTGCCGATGGGCCTGATTTACCATGGGCGCCTTGACGTAGCGTCGACTCAGGAGACCCATGCGTAACAGGGTTTGCTCTACTGTTATCGGGGACACGAACCAGGGTGCCCCAATATTCATTTACGTGATAAATTGCTGTTCTGTTGCGCGTCGATTGCGCTTTACCAGTCGACGGAGGCGACGTTCTCCTTTGGGGTCGATGTCATTTTGGAACTCCACAGTTATGTCGTCGGGAGGTACTCCGTGTACCAGCGATCCATTTATGATACCCTAGTACTACAGCACCTCGCGAACAACCCACAAAGCCTACTGCTTCTGAGATGCTTCTACCCTTGCCGTGGTAGCCGATGATCGTCCCTTTTTGAACTTCCGTCAAATCACTCCTTCTGCCCATTGTGCTGACGTAACGCACTGTGGCTCATCTGTCCTGGCCGGCCGCTTATATTTCCTTGTGGTCGACCTTGACACGTGCGCACTGTGACGCGCCTGGGCGGGTACACTGTGATTCCGGGGATTGTCATATTATTCTGATACGATCGTGTACTTGAACAAATTACAATAGTAGTATACTTCAAAACTAATTAACAAACGTTAGTAGGCAGAACGCCTTAACTCCAAACGCAAAATATATAACGGCGCAGTTTAACATGCCGCCTTCAATTAAATCAAACATCAGAGTAACGCAGCTTCCACAATTATAACATCACACCACCGTACTCCCACTTTTGGCTGCTGTTTCAACATTATATCTGTAGTTCTTATCTGTCATATACATTCGTCATGATCTCTGACCTCACAAGTGTTGCCAGCCTCATTCCGCGAAAGAGAAAATATAACGTTAAATTTGAGAACGCTAAAAGAGAATGAACTCAAATTTACGAAGAGACTGTAACTAACAATGTTAGGTAATGTGGAGTAAAGGACATCGTATGCGAATGAGTGCTAATGGCATCGGTTTATGCAAATGTGCCGCAGCATAAAAAGAGCTGTTGCGGAGGTGTGCGTCATATCGTTTGAGAAGAATTTGAGATAGAAGATTTATTGTAATGGCTGCGAGACGTCATTTAACAGATGTACTGAGGTGAAGAACTACCGGAAGACTAAAGACCAGAGATGGAAACAGGACAACGGGTCACCGGGTCGACAATTCCTTGCGGGTCAAACGTGTCGGGTCAAAATGTTTCTGACCCGGTTTCGACCCGGTTTTATTTCCGTTCTATTTTTGAAAAGAAAAAAAAAGGATTTCAAAAAACCCTTGAGAGGTCTTTGAAATAATACTTCAGAGCTGAAGAGTATGATCCAGGAGCTTGCTCAGAAAAGTAAAAAAAATGGGATCAGAAATGAACTTTCAAAAGACAAAACTGAAGTAAAATACTTTTACAAGAAATGATGATTTATCGATTGATGGGGAAAAGCTGGAGATAACTGATACCTACATTTACTTTGGGAAGCAGATATCAAGAAAAGGTCACATTGAGAATCAAATTATTCAACGTATAAAACTTTGTTGGAGAGCTTTTGAAAGAAACAGTACAATTTTTAAGAGAAATACGCCATTATGTCTTAAAAGAAAAAGTGTTTGATCAATGCACCCTTCCAGTGCTTACGTACGTAGCAGACACGTGCACCTTAACTAAAGAAAGACATATAAGGACTGCAGACAACGCATGGAGAGTTGCATGCTTGGTGTAACTAAGAAGGTTAAACAGATGAACTCGTTGTTAAGGAACATGACAAGAGTGGAAGACATCGTGATCAAAGTAAAATCCCTGAAATGACAATGGCCTGGACATATTTCCAGGAGAACGGACCACTGATGAACAACCGAAATTTTAGACTGGATTCCAAGGGACAGAAAAAGACCCAGAAGAAGACCACGTGGGAGATGGGTGGATGGAGGAGACTGGCCCAAGACAGTCCGTTATTGAAGAAAATTGGGGCAACCTTCATCCAGCAGTGGATTGATAATGATTGACAATGATGATGATATGTTGAAGTTTATAGTTCAAAGCAAATTTGTACGGGTCGGGTCCGGATCCAACATCTTTGACCCGTTTCCAATTCTGCTAGAGACTGGCCAAAGTCAGGTAAAAGTTGCAACATGCCTGCATGTGAGTCCTTCTGTAATCCCAAGACTGTGGAACTAATTTCAAAGTACTCAATCAGCTTTCCGAAGGTACAATGAAAGAAGACCTAGGGCTACAGCATCCGTGAATGACCTATAACCCCGATTAACTGCGCCGAGGAACAGGTCTACTTCCCAGACACAGTTGCGTGCTCCCCTTGCTGCGGCTAGAGGAAAGTTAGTGTCTGCTTCCACTGTGCTCAGATGGCTTCACGAAAAGTTGTTTTTATGTCAGGCGACCAGCACTCTGCAGGTTCCTTACACTCCTTCACAGGAATGGAAGGCTTGAATTGGGTAAGATCTTACGTCATTTACACTGAAAACCAATGGAAGACAGTACTTTTCACAGATGAGTCCAGATTTGCTTTGAAGTGCGGTTCCAGGCGGGCTCTGATCTAGACATAACCAGTGAAAGAGACATTTATGGTGGTGGTAGCATGCTGGATTAAGGTGCTATCTCTTTAGGTGGACTCACAGACCTCTATTGTGCTTCCAAGAGGAACCATGAATGCTTGACACTATAGAAATGATGTCTTTGACTCCTATGTTCGATCTTACGCTGAAACCATAGTAGATACATTTCTCCTACAAGACGATAACGCTCGTGCCACCGAGCGATGTTGGTAGAACAATAGCTTCAAGAGGAGACCACAGTTCGTATGGATTAGACAGCCAGGTATGCGGACCTTAATCCCATCGAGCATGTCTGGGATGCTCTAAGGAGACGTGTCGCTGCTCTCAACCCGCCTCCTTAAAACCTGAACGGGCTTAGACAAGCTTTGCACGAACAGTGATTGTTTCTACCTACTGATCTATTAGACATTTTCATCAACATCATGGAACAGCGTTGTCGGGCCTGCATTGCTATGAGGGGTGAATACACTCTCTACTGAGGTACTTTGGATATTTCATTTTGAAATCTTATTTTTCACCTAGTTCTGTATGTGGTCATTTTTGTCGGAAGGAAGTATTTCTTACGAAATATTTTAGGTTCTTTCTACGATATAACATTTCATCATGTATTTTTAGAGTTATCGCAATTTTTCTGCTTGTTTCCTTTGTTTATAGAAACCAGTGTACTGCAAACAGTTAAACCTAATTAAAACTTCATAAAATGAATTTTTTTCTCCGTCGACAAAAAACTACTTCGAAACACGAACCCTGATAAAGCATTGTCAAATAAAACGCACTTTTATCGAGATGGAGATTTTTTTTTCGTACTGAAATGCGAACGAGATTTCAATGTTTAAATATGACTGAGTAAGTTGAAACGAGAAAAAATACCTGAGCATGTATTTTCTAGGTGAATTTCGGGAATAGTTTGGTTAATTCATATCTCTTATTTCACAGAAACGATATTATTTTACTCTTAAAAAATGAAACTGCTTCCGAAGTAATTGGGCAAAGAGGTTTAGCGAACTTAATTCACAATTGGATCTTTCTCTCGTTCACGGTTTTTTTTGGGGATCCTCCTAAACTGCTTTGAGCAAAAGATTTCTTGAGTGTAAAATAAAAGAAATTCTTGGAAACGCACTATTAATTCGGTGGAGTTTTTTTTTTAAATAAAGAGAACTGTTTCCGCGTCCGAATATATTTCTACAAAAATTAGTTCATTGCAATTAGCCGAGAAACATTTAAAGTAACATAAGAAGAGAAACGATTTTACAGCATATAGAGCTACAATTTTAGTTGTCTTCTTAAAAACAAGTTTGTAAAATCCATGCAATGCATTGATTATGATACGCTTTCCAACATAGCAGAAATAAATGCTCAAGTTATTACTCAAGTTATGAGGATAATGGCTGTAGAATAAATCTTGCTCCTATGACCTGACCTTTGACCCCATTTCGATGATATTCAACAGAACCGGTAAAGTATAGTTCCGGAACAACATGATCAAGTTTTGTCTCAATCGAAGCATTTTTACGTAAGTTATAACGCATAAAGGCGATGGAATGTATCCTGATCCTATGTCCTGACCTTTGACCCCATTTCACCCATTTTGCAATAAGGTTCGTCTCCAAATGGTCCCCTAGTGAACCATGTTTACGCACGTTATGACGCATAAAGACAATGGAATGCATCCCGCTCCTATGTCGTGACCTTTCACCCCATTTCATCCAGTTTCAATACGGTTCGTCCCCAGGTGGTCCCCTACCACATACTAAAATTACATCGAAATCGAAACATTTTTACGCCAGTTATCGTGCGGACGAACAGACGGACAAAGCTGGAGCATATACGCTTCTTCAATCTACGGTTGGAAAGCGTAAATAATGAGTATGCTCTGCATCAATTTGTCCTTCTGTCCGTTCACAATACTGACACGACTGTTGACACAAAACCTCTCATCTTAAAAAGAAATCGAACTTTTATTTTGGGAACCAAACAGTGTTAACTATGAAGATAATAAGTTATATAGTTTCTAGTAACCCTTATTCTTAGCAGGTAACGTAAACTCCTGCTTATATCTATCATGCTATCTACACTTCCAAAAGTCGGAAAAAAATTCCCTTGGTATTCGATAGCTGAAACATTGAGCGAAATTTCCACGCAGTTCTTACTTTGAGTTGTGCACAGTTTTATCTCTTGAGAGTAAATATGTACTTCAGTGAGCAGCTGTAAATATACCTTTACATTCGACAGACCACCTATTCTAAAAATCTAATCTAAAAAATATTAAATAACTTTTGCACCCGGCAGCTGTTATGAGAAACAAAAAGATTTCCTCCAATTTTCTCCAGCAAAATTTTAATCTGAAGTGGTATAAACTTAGATTATTATTGCTACGATATTTCAACCCCCCCCCCCCCCAAAAAAAAAAAATCTGCTAACATTGGCCACATGGCACGTGATCTGTGTAATCCGTATATTACGTTGTTTTTAAAAATGCCTAATTTTCATGCAAAGGGGCGTCATAGTATATTTATTTGCTTACAACCATTCATCAGTGTCCAATTTGTGAAACCCTTTTGGCGTCTGATCGCTTCAGCAGTGAACATTTTCGTGCAGTTTCCAGATTTTCTTATGCCGAATTTTCCCACAGTGTGACGTAAAGTTATGTCTTTAGTTTGATAATAACACCTGATCTGTAGTAGTTCGGATTGAGAAAACTTATTTTTTGCAAGCTTTACTTTGGTCGGTTAATTTCGCGCCTTGTAAGTTCTCCGAAACATTCTTTCCTCACTTGGGCAATGGCTAAACTTACATTACCACTGTATTTTCGATTCTTCAAAGGGATGGCTGTAAAATTTTGATTTCATCCGATTGTTGTTGTTCAGATCACGTGCTTTCCTGCATCGGAGTCTGACGGGCCAGGCATCGAGCTGTCATATCTCATACTTGTTCAATGGGCAACAAATCAGGCGAAGGCGAAGGAAGATGTGGCACATGTCGAGCATCCAGAAGCTGCAAGACATTCCGCGCCACATGTGGTAGGGCATTGTTCTTCTGCGGGTACGGATGCACTTCAGCTTCCACAGCTTTCGCATTGTACCGCTGGCTGGTCATGGTTCCTCTCTTGCAAAGCGTTGGAGGCGAAAACGTGGATGGAAACCAAGAACATCTTACAGAAGAACGCCCGTTATCAGTACCGTATAACTCTGCTGAACCGCGACTCGTCGGAAAACACTACGCACTACTTTTAGATACGCCAGTGTTTAGAATTCTTGGCCCCACTGTAGCCGCTGACGTGTGGGGTTTAAGATAAAAAAAGTCGAAAAAACGGATGGCGACCAGCGAGGCCTTCTGAAGCAAACGGCGTCGGACAGATCTTGCAGACAACCTTTGACGCAGTACAGACCTCAACTGTTGTGCTAACTCTCTGGACATGGCTGTTCTGTCAGACAACGCCATGCGATGGAGATGACGGTCTTTTCGTGCGTTAGTCCGTTGCTCGCCGCGCGTTGGTTCGTCAGACCTGCACTATGCTCGCGTTTTGTCCAACAGTGGCGGCGATGTCGCGGAAGAAAGTCGGCCTTGCCGCAGTTCAACACATCGGCCTCTCTCAAAGTTCGTCAGCTGTACGCACGGATCTAATCTGCTGCAGTGAGGCACACTCAGTTACTAGCACTACCTTACTCCACAATTCCCGCTAATCGACTATGGCAGCATGCCCTGTGTGTCTTGCTTTTATACCTTCTGCGGCACAGCTGTGAGGGCGTAGCTGGCACAAATCATTTGCATGTACGCTGCGGTTGCAATCATTAGCACATCCTCACGTGAACTGTAGATCCTTCGAGTTCGTATCAGATGGCACACGTTTTTACTGGTGTTCCGTTTTCAACAAACAGCAGTGTATATAATGTGTCAACCTTTTCAATTTTCTCTTGATATCTTCTTTTTTTATTTAGGGGTTTGACGACCCCCTTGAGCAACCCTATGGGATAAAAGAAGTCGCCTGTCCTTAATTTCTGACCGCTGGTTCGGGACAGCTGGGGGAAGAGCTAGCGCCATTATATAGGCACACCAGTCATGGCACATTTCGGACTCGATCCCAGGCTCATCTTGTAAGAATGGTCAGAAGCCTTCGCCTCAGACCCATTGACCACTGGTACAGCTTACCCAGTGATTTCAGGGTTCGAGATTAGTACACTTCTGTTGAGTGTATGTGTGGCTCACTTCCGATTCACCCCAAAAACACATCCCGTCGTCCACTCTGTTTCCCCCCCCAACTTAGAACCAGAAATATTAAAAACTCATCACAAAAAGCAATGTTCCTCTAATTCTTCGCTCTTCACGCATCTGACATTTTGAATTTTCTCTGGCTACTGGGATGAAACTCAGGATTTTGCGATTGAAGTCTGAAGAAATATTCGACGTATTATCTTTCTTCGAAATCAGAATCCTATGCATTGAGGAGCCGATTTCACACCAGTTAACTAATGCGATCTATTACAAATTCACATGTTTTCAGACTCCTACTCGAATTTTCCATCCACACACAACCATATTGGCTCAACTTGCAGTTTTTGCAAAGTAAAATGCCGGTACTTTAGTTTTGATTCTCTATAAAATTTTTTTTTTATTATTTTAGGTTCGTGTGTTTTTTCGATTGCTTTTAGAGGACGAAATAGTCATTTACTTACTACATGCTTAACACATCACTTATATGACCACTAAAGTTCTCAGAGATCGGTATAGCAAGAAATGGAACTTACAAAGGACTTGTTTATTCTTAGTTGTTGACTTACTGCTCTTAAACACCAACACATTTTCGTTATGAATAAATACACTGGTGTCCAATATTTAAGAGACAAATAAGAATTTGAGAATATGACCAAAACGACACGACCGATTGTAAAGATTTTTCAGAGACGTGTGCAAGGGGAAACGTTGAGTCGACGTTGTGACGTACCTGCCAGCAGGACAGATAGCAGTCAAAACGAACGTCCACGTAGCTCAGTTGGGAGAGCGACTTATTCCGGAATGAGGGGACTCGGGTTCGAACCCCGGCGTGGACCAAAAATGACGGAGAAATTTACTTCGTTATAATGGCTCCCGAACTTTCCGGATGACCCGGCAGTTGAAAATCTCGCAATGGTGTGATGTTCTTTCCACACCGCGAGATAGGAAAAATAAGAGAATCCCTTCTCCAGCGCTTCGAAAAATAAATGTGTGTGACGTTGCATTCCACACACCAGATTGACTGGGAGTTCTCAAGTGCACGTCCTACAAAGGATGGCTGCCTGCAACGATTCATGGTCACGGCTGACCCGTGGGCCATGCCCTTGCCCTGTTTTGGGGGAGGGGGAGATGTGACGTACCTGCCAGCAGGACTCACACGACATAAAGGCAGATGCAGTCAGAACGAACGTCCGCGTAGCTCAATTATTAGAGTGACTTATTCCGGAATGAGGGGACCCGGGTTCGAGCCCCGACGTGGACAAAAATGACGGAGAAATTTACTTCGTTATAACGTACCGAAGCAACATTGTGCTAGCTGCTATAGAAATATCCAAATGACGACCGTTCGTCATCTTGATGACAGGCGCGCGACATAGATAAACGTTGTCCTGAGCGGGATGCTGCCTTTGAAGCTTGAGTTGGACTGTTAGTGGAAGAATATCTCCGCGCGATCGGTAGATTGGAAGCAGGGCATTCGCATGCTGAGGTAGCAAGTTGACTGAATGTATCGAAGCAAGTAGCCTCCAGTCTCTGGAGACGGTACCAGTAAACCGGAACAATAACCAGAAGGCTGGGACAAAGACGCTCACGAGCCACAAGTAAAGATGACCAGTATTTGTCTCTAACAGCTCGCCACCGTAAGGAGTCAACAGCCAAGTAACTCTACTCTGCTACGGGAGCCGCGATATAGAGGCTAACAGTTTACAAAAGACTCCGCCTGAGAGGTGTGTATGCAAGAAGGCCAATGGTCTGCATCCCACTGGCTTTATCGCACAGAAGTGTCCGGCTCAATTTGGCCCGGCAACATCCCCCCTGGACCCCTGAACAATGCACCTGTGTTCTCTTACAGCGACGAGTCGCAGTACAGTCTAAACACGACTGTGTACGATTAGAGAGGCGGAAAGCCGAAATCTCCCCTTCAACATTAGGGAAATTGACCACTACAGTGGTGGAGGACTCCTGGCTTTGGCTGAAATGATGTAGAATGGACGCACCCGCTGCACGTGTTTCCAGAAGGTACCCTGACTGCTGCACGCTACAGGGGCGACATCCTAGAGCCCGAGGTAGTGCTTTTTAAGGAAAGGGTTTGCCCCCTAAATTATTTTTATGGACAGCGACGCATGTCCCCCATTGGACTCGGCTTGTTGACGAATGCCAGAAGAGTGAGGATGTTAACAGGATAGAGTGGCCCGTGAGATCTCACGACCTGAATCCGATAGTGCATGTCTGGGAGGCCAACGACGGCATCCCCCCTCCCAAAAACCTCCTTGGAGTTCGACGCGCGTTTGTGGAGAAGTGGCACTTATTGCCCCAAACTCCGATTCACAATCTTGTAAACAGCATGAGGGTTCATTGTGTGAGCTGTATCAGTGTTCGGGGTAATCACACTCCTTATTAGCCCTCGAAATCCGCATGACGTGTTGCATCAATTTTAGACTGTCGTGCGCATGCTTCCTTCCCATGTGGTGATGGATTTCCTTTCTGTTGTGTATTGCTGCGTTATCGATATATACAGTATATGTCCTTATCAACTATCATTAAACTTAGTAGCGTGGAGTTTTCGTTATTCACGATTTCGTGTTTGTCATGTAGTTGGACACCAGTGCACAAGTACTTGCAGACTGAACCACCTTACTAATCTCGTAGATTAAATTTATACAGCGTACAGCTCATGAAGATAATATATTAATTCGATCAGTAAATTATATTTTGTCGTACCACCGCACCATAAACCTCTGCGCACTCGACATGGCTTTCTATTTGCCTTTGACTCACTGTCAGATGTTGCCAAATTTCTATCTACGGTGTGATGCAATTTTTATGTCCTTCGTATCGCGTGCTTTGAGTGATTCACCAGAGAGGAATTGAAAAAAATTATTGCGATTGTTAGTGCTGCTAATCTGCAGCGGTTTTGAAAACGATAATGTAGGCGCTTTCTTGTTTTCTGAGATTTGTTTGAAGAGTAGTAAGACATGTTGCGTCCATAGCTTGTGTGCGCTCGCACAAGGTGTTGCAAGAAGCCGGCGGGGTACAACGATATTTTTTATTTTTTTTTTTGATTGGAGGTTTAACGACCACCGTGAGCAACTCAATGGGCTATAAACAGTCGCCCGTCCTAATTTAGGGCCACTGGTTCCAGGGAAGGAAGAGAGCCAGTGCCGTAAGACAAAAACAACATCCATGCCTCACAGGGATTCGAACCCGGACCCCGTTCCGACGAATAATCAGAGGCCATCGCTTAGACCACTGCGCCACCGGTGCGGCACCACGATTATGAGCAGGATCTTTAATAAGCATGGATCTATAATAAGCTTGTGGATCTTATCCAATTAAATTTGACTTCTACTGCATAAAACCTTGACCATATTTTTTATCTTTTAATACCGTCTGATGTCAGTTTTAGATAAAACATGATTACAAGGAATCGAATTAGCCTTCCGGCGCAGAAGTGAAATAAGCCATCGCCATTATTCCTTAGACACTGAGAATTATGTGTAGTAATACTCCTTCAAACTAATCTTGCTTATACGGAACAGGATAACAGAATCTTTCTTACGTACGTAAAATTTACACTGAGATGATGGCATTTTATTAATATTTGTTTTCTGTTTTATTTGAAAGTTTAACGACCAGCATAAGCAATTCAATAGGCTACAAGCAGTCACCCGATCCTAATGTAGGGCCACTAGTTCCAGGGAAGGGAAAGAGCCAGTGCCGTTAGACCAACACGACATCCATGCCTCACCGGGGTTTGAACCAGAAACAAGCGATTAGATCACTGCGCCACCGGGGAGGCATTTATCAGGTACACCTACCCTCGACACATAAATGACTCACACCAACACCGAAGACGTCACGTGACCGCCATGCTCGGTGTACACTACTGTTTCTGAAAATTGCTGCACTATGAGGTACTGCTGGTATTAACTTGAAACTTACAGTACATATCATCATCATCATCATTGTCAACCATTATCAATCCACTGCTGGACGAAGGTCTCCCCAAGTTTCCTCCACAACAGTCTGTCTTGTGCCAGTCTCCTCCATGTCACTCCCGCATATTTACGAATTTCATCCACCCATCTCCCGTGTGGTCTTTTTCTGGGTCTTTTCCTGTCCCTTGGAATCCAATCTAAAATTTCGGCTGTCCATCTATGGTCTGTCCTTCTGGCAGTATGTCCAGCCCATTGCCATTTCAGGAATTTAACTCTGATCATGATGTCTTCCACTCTCGTCATTTTTCGGATCCACGAGTTCCTCTTCTTATCTCTCCTGGTTATACCAAGCATGCACCTCTCCATGCTGCTTTGAGTTGTCTGCAGCCTTTGTATGTCTCTTTTAGTTAAGGTCCACGTCTCTGCACCATACGTAAGCACTGGAAGGATGCATTGATCAAACACTTTTCTTTTAAGACATAATGGCATATTGCTCTTGAAAATTATGCTGTTTCTTCCAAAAGCTCTCCAGGCAAGTTTTGTACGCCGATTAATTTCTTCATCAATGTGACCCTCACTTGATATCTGCTGTCCAAGATAAACATACGTATCTGTTATCTCCAGTTTTTCTCCATCAATCGATAAATCTTCATTTCTTGTAAAAGCATTGAACATCACTTTTGTCTTCTGAAAGTTCATTTTTAATCCCACTTCTTTACTCTTGTCAGCAAGTTCCTGGATCATACTCTGCAGCTCTGATGGGGTAGTTGCAAAAATGACTACGTCATCAGCAAAACGAAGGTGGGTTAGATAATCTCCATTAATCTTTATCCCTTTGTTTTCCCAGTTCAGTGATTGAAAAACATTTTCCAATGTGGCATTAAAGAGCTTCGGAGATATGGTGTCACCTTGTCTCACTCCCTTTCCAATTTTTATGTGTGTTGTATTTTCAAACAGCCGAATCTTTGCACTTGCATTTTCATAGATGTTATTAATAATATTAATGTATGCATCTTCAATACCGCAGGATTTCAGAGCCGTGGTAACTGCTGATGGTTTCACCGAATCAAAGGCTTTTTCATAATCGATAAAAGCCATGCACAATGGAAGTTCATATTCCCTCGCTCTTTCAATTAGTTCTCTCAGCACATGGATATGATCTATTGTGCTGTAGCCACTCCTGAATCCAGCTTGTTCTCTCGGTTGAGCCATGTCCAGTGTTACCTTCAAGCGGTGTGAAAGAACTTTAGTGAAGATTTTATAAACCACTGATAGGAGGCTGATAGGTCTGTAGTTCCTGAGATCCTCAATGTCACCTTTTTTATGTAGCAGGATCATTGTAGCATTGTTCCAATCCTCAGGAATCTTCCCTTCATTAAGGCATCGAGTGAAAATTTGGGCGAGTACTGTTTCAATTTCTCCACTTGCTTCTTGTATGATGTCTATAGTAATTCCATCTTCTCCTGGAGCTTTCCCCGCTTCATGTTCTTGATTGCATGTGCAACAGTACATATACAACAGTTTAAGTCGTGCAAATGATTAAAATGTCATTGAAAATGCACATGCAGTTTCAGCGTAACACCCTGTAAACTCTCCGGTCTTGGGTATAAAGAGCTAGCTCAAACGAAATGTTGCAATCTGTGAAGAGCCGACATTGAGTCGAAAGGAGGTTTCTCGTATCTCCCTATGTTACGTCACCGAAGAAGGTCGCATTGTGAACATCAGACGGACTTGGACCGAGGAAGGATCTTTGAGGTGAGAGAAGGTGGATTTTCCTTCGGCACAATTGCTACTCGCAAGGGAATAAACTTTAGTACAGTGATGAGAAAACATGGTGCCAATGGACAGATAAGGGTCGGACGCACAGATTCCGGGATAGGACAGCAAAATCACACACCTGCATGGGATGACAGACACCTCTAACTCATGGCAGTGACCGATCGCACAGCGACAGCGAGCGATCAGTCATTGGCGCAGTAGTGGAGCACTATCACAGATCAGGCTTTTCCCTTCAGTACAGTTCAACGCCATCTGCTTAACAGAAAACTAGTCGCTAACAGCTCGTCGCTTCGCATTCCTTTGACCCTCAATCACAGAGGCTTCAGGCTGCAATGTTGCCTCGAACACAGATATTGGTGTGCTGATTGCTAACAGACTGTGTTTTCTGACCAGTCACGATTGCACTTGATGCACCATGATGGTCGCATACGTGTTCGAAGACACGATGGTGAACGGCATCGGTCATTTGGCAGCGTCATACCGGTTCAACGACAAGCGTCTTGGGTTAAATTCGCTATCTCGCCGGATAGAACTTGAGGGAACCCGCAAAACCAGTGATATATCAGGGATGTTTTAGAGGTACAGGTGATACCCTTCCTTTAGAGTTGTCCTGGCGTTATATTCCAGCAAGACGGTGCTCAGCCACATGCGCCCCAGAATGCTCAACATCGCTTGCATGTTCGCCGGATATGTTCCCGATCGAACATGTCTGGGACATGATAGCTAAGTGATTGGCCCGTCGATCACAAAAAAGCTCACTGGACCGTCGATCACAAATGAACTCAGGTTTCGCATAGAAGCGACTTGGCAGGCTTTTCCCCGGGACAGTATCGAAATCCTCTTCCATTCAAGGCTACGCCGTGTAGATCGGTGCTGAGACGGGCCGAGCCCGAAAGCTCGAAATTCAGCCCTGACCGGAAGCGTGTTCGGGCGGGCTCGGGCTAAGAGAGAGATAGACAAAGAGAATGTTCTTCTTTTTTTAATGTAATTCTGTATGATTTAAAAGAGGAGACTATTTTTACACTTTATAATTGATGAAGATAATTTTTTCGACAATTGGGTCTGGTCTTGGAGTCGGGACTCTAGATGGATATTGTTCTGGTCTTGGGTAGCAAGTATCATAAGCCACGTATTCCTAGATTTCTGCTGAGAAAGAAAAGCTTCCTGAAGAACTATAGATACTGGATAACTGAGAGTACCCCGAATAATGTTTGCCTCCCTGTCTCCACGTAGCATTTATTCCTGCTTATTTTATTGAGAAAAGTACGTAGATTGCAGCGCCTCTCCAACTTTCCGGCTGTCACAAACATTTCATGAAATAATGAATAGTACAAAAACAAAAAAACAAAACCCAAGAAAGATGACACCGAATTTTCGGGTGTAATAAGCACATCTTTTGAATCCGTTCTAACGCAAATTAAATTTATCAAAGCTGTTCAAAGTCAATGGAACCGGTATGGAAAGCAATAGTATCCGACAGAAGAAAGAAGTTTTTCAATCGGGTTTTTAATCCCTCAGATATTGCTGTAAACGGAATCGTGAGCTTACGCCCTCTGGTTGCAGACTTGTGCGTTAAGAAAAACATGAATTTATATGAGAAAAATTTCGCACCGTAAACGCTCTCCAACACCGAAAGAATTTTTCAAATCGGACTCTTAGAAACAGAGATATCGACAAAAAATAAGATGACTTTACGTCCCTTGGTGGGAAAACCATGCGTTATTATTTTAGGAAGAAAATATTCTCAAAAGGTTTTTCCATATGAGCGGTACCGGTCCAAGAAAAAAAATTAGTCGAGTTTTCAGAAACCCAGATTTTGCTACAAATACATCAGAAGCAGAAATTAACACTTATCACCCTGGTGGCCAAACCATTCTTTACCAAACATTAGAAATGATGTGAAAAATATATTCCATCAGGTCTTGTGTGCGATACGGGAAGAAGTTTTGAAATCGATGTTTTCGAAGCAGAAATAACGCAGAAAACGCAATTTACCTTTGTGTCCCCTAGCGAAAAGTCTATGATTTACTTGAAAATTTTGAATTTATAGGAAAAACATTTCGCATTGGAAACACTATCCATCAAAAAGGAATTTTTCAAATCGGACTCCTAGAAGTAGAGATATTGACAAAAAATAAGATATATATCTACGCCCCCTGGCATAAGAACCATGCGATATTTTAAGAAGAAAATGTCTCTAAAAGGTTTGTCGACATGAGTAGCATCTGTCTACAAACGACGTTTTTTTCAATCGAGAATTTAGAAGCTCATATTTTGCTGCAAATACATCAGAAGCGGAAATTAAGATTTACGCCCGCTGGTGGCCAAATCATTTTTTACAAAAAATTAGAAATTATGTGCAAACGATTTCCCATCAGGAGCTGTATCCGGTGCAGAAAGAATTTTTCAAATCGGAGATTTAGAAGCAGAGATATATAAGGAAACGCAATTTACCTCTACGCCCCCTAGCGGAAAGTCTATTAATTACTTGAATTTTTTTAAAATTATATGAAAAGCATGTCACACTAAAAACACTGTCCAACAAAGAAGGAATTTTTCAAATCGGACTCCTAGAAGTAGAGATATTGACAAAAATAAGATACACATCTACGTCCCCTGGCGGAAAAACTGTGGAATATTTGAAGAAGAAAATATTGCGAAAAGATTTATCGATGTGAGGGGCATCAGTCCACAAAAGATTTTTTTCAATCGATATTTTAGAAGCTCTAATTTTATGGCAAATACATCAGAAGCAAATATTAACACTTACGCCCCCTGGTGGCCAGAGTATTCTTTACCGAAAATTTGAAATTATGTGCAAAAGATTTTCCCTCAGGGGTTGTATCCGCTGAAGAAAAGATTTTTCAAATCGGAGTTTCAGAAGAAAAGCTATCGGGAAGTTTTTAATTTAATTTTACGCCCCCTAGCGGAAAATCTATGTGCCATTTGAATAAGTAACTATATCTAAAATACTCTTCGACATAAATGGAATCGAAGGATAAAATATTTATTTTTAATCGGATGTTTAGAAGCAAATATGTGGAATAAAACGTATTTTTGAATTCGACATCATCTGCATTTACGCCCTATAACTGTGAAATTCTACATCGTAAGTCATGCAAGTGGCCCAGGAAGCATCACCCGCGGCTACGTCTGATGAACTGTGGTAACGTGTGAAAGCAGCCTGGACCGACGTACCTCAAGCCCACATCCAAAGCCTCTTTCGTTCGATGCCGCGGCGTGTAGCGGCCGTTATTGCCAGCCATGGGGGCCACACGAACTATTGATGTCTGCATGCTCCGTAAGTCGCACGGGCCTGTAAGCTCGATCGTTTCATCTTTGTATCTGTTGTTATGTGTCCAGTAAATCTGGGTTTGCTATCTCGTGTCCTTCTTGGTGTGCATTTTGGGTGGTCAGCAGTCATTAGCGCAGCAGTGGAGAACTATCACAGATCAGGCTCTGTTATTGTTGTCTTTGAAAGAGATCTAGCTAGGGGTGGTTTCTCAATTTCATCTGAGAAAATTCCCTTTCAAATTCGCTAGGAGATGCAGCAATGGTTTGTATAGTTCACTTCAGTTGTGAAAGTTGCTTAGGTATTTCTTTTCCTTGAAGTTGTACGTGACCTATAAAACCACGAATCATATCTCTTACATTAATTTCATGCCACTTAGATAACTTCTTGTTCACGATAGTGCGTGTTTCCCTTTCTTGTATCACTACACAATCGCAATTCCAGAGCAAATACCGTTATACCGTTTAGAACTTAGAGAAACATCAAAAGCAACGAGTTCGCTCGTGCCGTCTCTCTCTCTCTCTCTCTCTCTCACATGTTACGGTAATTATATTTCATTATATGTTACAGTTGGTATGGTGTTTTAATTAAGTAATTATTCCGAAGCTCAAAAGTAAAAATCTTATATAATTATACTAGTAATCCGAATTTGTTGGCGTAGAATAGAAATCAAAGTTTCCAAGTTTTCGCACATCAACCAAACGGCTTTTTCAAGGAAGGTAGACAGCAAACTGCAAACTGAATTATAGAACACTTCAACAATTTGAACCCGGTGACTTCAGTGCACAACGAATGAATCGATGCGAATATAATTATTCAATAAAAAAAAAACGAGGCGTCATATTGATTGTGCGCGCGGTACCGTGGGAAAAAACTGTAGCATTATTTAGGGAACAGAAACTTTTTTAACAGCGTCCCAGTAGTCGGACATGAAACTGCGTAAACACCGGTCACGTGATACAGTACCAGTGCCTATGTAAGCAGCACCGCGGAGAGAGTTGTAAAATCGGGGCCGAGGATGACCTAGTGGTAAACGTTCTTGACTACCATGGATATACCTCAGGTTCGATCCCAGGCAGGTACGAACGCTCGAACCACTAAATATCCACCGTGCGTCAGATGGGCACGTTAAGCCGTCGGACCCCGGGTACTGCCCCCCGTTAATAAACGTTAAGCCATCGAAACCCGGATACTGGTCCCCATCTTCCTCACCCTTTCTACCTCGCTTTTGTCTCAATTTCCTATCTGGCACTGTAGCCTAGATCTCCTAGCTTCCTACTTCTAAGGGTTGTTTAAGACTTGCTGTCAGACACCCCCTTCCTAAAATTCTCTACATATAATCTGATCTTATCTGAGCTGTAAACTCTTAAAAAAACTAAAAAAAAAAAAACTTTCACATTTACGGTTTCTACACTTTGGTTCATTGTGTGTCCACAGGCGCGCTGTTCTATTGAGATCTTGAAATCTTCGGGGCTAACGTTGGGTCAAATTGTTGCCATTAGCCTCGATGAAATACTTACCTCTAGGTCTGCTATCCTGTGATTTGAAGAACAAGTTTCATATTCGTGACAATTCTAGAGAGACTGTCATTGCAAGCCCCACTGTTGGCAATGAATTCTAAGGTTTTGCGAATGGCCGTACATTTAGGCGTGGAGCACGAAGTTGATTTCTTTGCGCCATCCCACATAGGATCAGCGGATTTGAACTTGACTTCTATGAATAGGGCATTGGTTACTCTTCCGTCCCCTGTGTCTTTTTTATATTCGTTGAGTCTACCTCTAAACGTACACTTGGTCATTTCGATGTATGTAGTATCGGTTGGAGCCGTACAGATAGTTTAGTGTGATGGCAAAGAAGAGCATGCCAATATACACTGAAGAGCAATTAAATTAGAGATACCTGTCTAGTAACGTGTAGCACCACCTTTCGCCCTGATGACGGCGGCGATTCGTCTCGGCATGGACTCGACAAGACACCGGAAGCATTGGGAAGCCATACGGATCCACGACCCCTGAACAAGCTCCCACAGTTCATGAAAATTTGATGGACGGGGTTCAGACCTTCGAACATCTCTCTCGATGGTATCCCAGATGTGCTCGTGTGACGTACCTGCCAGCAGGACGCACACGACATAAAGGCAGATAGTAGTCAGAACAAACGTCCGCGTAGCTCAATTGGTAGAGTGACTTATTCCGGAATGATGGGATCCGGGTTCGAATCCTGGCGTGGACAGAAATGACGGAGAAATTTACTTCGTTATACCCGATGGGATTGGGTTTAGCTGACTTAGCTAGACAAGGAAGCGAGGTCACGTCGGTGGAGTGTTCATCCAACCATTCGGATACAATTCGGGAGCGATGGCACGGTGTATTGTCTTGTTTGCAGGATGAGGTCTCCGGTGATATGTTGAAGACGCACAAACGGGAGCAAATGGTCGTCCAGGATATCCTGCTAACGTTGACCTGTGAGGGACGATGTCACACATACCAGGGCTGCCATTTCAGTCCACGTAAACAGTCCCCAGACGTGAATGCCACCCCCACCAGCTTGAAGAGTACCCTGCTGACAAGAATCATCCATCGCTTCATGTGGTTTGTGCCGTAGTCGTATGCTGCCATCCGCATGTACCAAAGTGAATCTCGGCTCATCAGTCCAGGCAACATTTTTCCATATGTCTAGGGTCCAGTGGCGAGGTTCCCGTGTCCACGCGAACTTTTGCACCCTGTGATGTGCGATCAGCAGCGGTACCCTCATGGGACGATGGCTTCTGTACCCCATAGCGAGGAAATGGTTCTGGATGGTGTGGCTACTTACACGTTTTTGTGCACCAGCGTTAAATTGCGGAGTGATTTCTTGCACTGTGGCCCGTCTATCCGCTGTTACAATGCGAGGTAGCATACGATGACCCCGGTCATTCACACGCTGTTGTCCACGGCAGTTGGCCCTTGAAGTGATGGTTTTACCGGATTCCATGTACTCACGGTGCATCCGTGACACAGTGGCTCGTGAAAATCCCAGTGCCTGCACGACTTCCGAGATAGAGTGACCCATTCGTCGGGCCCCGACAATTTGACCACGATCAAGTGCGCTTAGATCCTTCGTCGTACCCATACTGCGTCCGACTCTTACTGATTCCCGTTGCATCACTCCTTATATTGTCGGATCGCTGAATACGTCATGTCTTTTCCTTTTACAGGGCCGCCCACAGTGCCACATTTGCATGACGCCAGCTGTCTCTAATTCAATTGCTCTTCAGTGTATATCATGCTTAAAAGAAATATTGACAAGAATCCTCTTTTCAACAAGGCGGGTGTTTATGCCATGTGACTAAAAGATCCGGACGGCTGTAAGCGATGCTACATTAAAATAACCAATCGTTTGTTTAGAGTTAGACTTAACTTACATAAAAGGGCCTAAATCTACTGGGCCGCCCCGATGGTGCAGTAGTCTAAGTGATGGCCTCTGATCATTCGTCTGAAAGGGTTCCGGGTTCGAATCCCGGTGAGGCATGGATGTTGTGTTTGTCTTACGGCACTGGCTCTCTCCCTTCTCTGGAACCAGTGACCCTAAATTAGGGACGGGCGACTGCTTATAGCCCATTGAGTTGCTAACGGTGGTCGTTAAACTTCCAATAAAAAAAAATCTACTGGCAATCGTGGAACCTTAGGGATCATTAACAGCAGTGCAGTTTTCAATTATAGTGTCTCTCTGAAATTGCCACGAATTTGAAACCAGTTCTTCTTTCAAATAATGCTGCTTTTTCTCCAAGTGTACCAGGTACCCAAATAATATGACGCTCCGTTTCTTTGAATGAAAAATTACATTCGCATGTATTATCTATGCTTCGATTCACCCTAAGATGACACTGAAGAGGAAGGTACGTGAAACCTATCGCCTCGACTAAAAGTAGATCTGAACATTTTCCGTGAAAACCAACGCATTTATTGCCCAAAATCATGCTTTATGTCCTAGCCGTTTGCTTCTAAGTAAGCTGATATATAGTTATTTTTGACAAATCTAAAAATGATCTATTTTCAGAAATTAAGTTTTAAAATTAGACCAACACACGCATACGTAGATATGCAGTGTTTGGGAGACAAGGATGCCAATTAGTTGATGGGGGAAGTGATTGACAGCTACGAACTGCAGGACACAGCGGGGAGCGACGCTTATGAACATAGCTCTCAGCTGGCTCCAAAGGCTCAGCTAGTGCGTAGGCTCTCGTATCTTAAACTGCAGTGTCATGTTAGGGTGAATCGAAATATAGTCAAATGACCGCGTTCAAATTGTTGAAGTGTTCTACAGGGTGATCGGTTTGGGTAGGGATAATTTAAAAATGCTGTTGGCTTGTAACAGATATAATAAGTCAATATTGGCAGAAATTTGTCTAGGCCTTTACAGGACCCCTTTGCGTGCTCTGCAGAGTTCATACCGAGTGCTCAATTCTTGTCAGGTATTTTCTATCATCTGCTGAGTGATTTGTGCGAACGCTGCAGTAAGGCGGCCAAATTCTGCCCGAAGGTCGAGGAAACATGGGAGTTTCATGCGCTGTAGTCAGTGCGTGAACACTGACTACAGCGCTACGCCCCACATCATCTTGGTACGACAACTGGATAACGATGTCATTTTACAGGAAGACCAGCCCTTCACCAGTGGTCACTGGAAGTCAGGAACTTCCTCGACAACACATTCAGTCACAACTGGTTTGGCCGCAATGGACCTATTCTTTAGCCTGCAAACTTTCCTGATCTGACTCCCACCGTGTGGAGGTTTGTGAAGAAAATCGTTTACGCACAACAACCTCAAAGCCTGGATGACTTGCAAGTAAAAAAGTTCTTCATCGTTCACACAAATTACTCCGCAGATGTTAGAAAACACGTGGCAAAAATTGAGCAGCATCCGATATGAATTCTGCCGAGTCCTCAAAGGGGGTCATGTAGAGGCTTAGACAAACTTCCATCCATAAAGGTAATTTTTTGCCGAATATTGACTTATTATATTTGTTACAAGTCATACCACAGCATTTTTAAATTTTTCTTACTCAAACGGGTTACCTGTATTATTCAATTTGCTATCTACCTTTCTTGAAAACGCCGCATGGTTGATGTGCAAAAGCTTGGAAACTTTTATTTCTACTCTACGCCAAGAAATTCTGATTACTAGTGTAGACGTACTATTTTGAATATAGTTGGTGAGTATATTCTTGTTGTTAGTTAAGAATCTTGTGTCAAAAATGGTGTTCCGGCTCGTTCCCGCAGGAAAGATATCCAGCTTGCAGACAGAATGTTTTTTCTTCCGACTTCACTTTTATTTTAGTAATATGGAAATCCCTCGTTCCCATTTTTTACGCTTTCCAACCGTAGGTTGAAGAAGCGTATATGCTCCAGCTTTGTTCGTTCGTCCGTCCGACCGTGTGTCTGTCCGTCCGTCCGTCCGTCCGTCGTTCTGCCTGTCCGCACGATAACTCGCATAAAAATGTTTCGATTTCGATGAAATTTCAGTATATGATAGGGGATCATCTGGGAACGAACTCTATTGAAAATGGACGAAGTGGGGTCAAAGGTCAGGACATAGGAGTGGGATCCATTCCATCAAACTTATACGTAATAACTTACGTAAAAATGGCTCGCTTGTGACAAAACTTTATCATGTCCGGAAATACACTGAACCGGTTCGGTTGAATATCATCGAAATAGGGTCAAAGGTCAGTGCACATGAGCGAAATTTATTCCACAGCCATTATCCTCATAACTTGACTAGAAATGCTTCTATTGCGACAAAACTTTAATATGTTGTTCCGGAGGTATACTGAACGAATTATGTTTGATATCACCAAAATGGGGTCATAGGTCAGCGCCCAGGAGCGAGATTTTTTCCACAGCTATTATCCTCATAGCTTGAGTATAATAACTTGAGTAATGATTTTTGGTATATTGGAAAGCGTATCATAATCAATGCATTGCATGATTTTACTAACTTGTTTTTTTGTTTATCAGATTCCATAAACGAAATCTAGAATAATTCATAAATTGCTTCAATCTTATTAATAATTCTCAGTTATATGTACTTTTTAAATTCATGTGTTATTTTGTGTTTTTTGTACTACTCAGTTCTCTTTGTTTGCTGACACTTTATTCTGTTTCTCCAATCAGATTTTGCTGTACGTCTAACAGGATTTGGGATTTTTAAAAGTGGTTTTGTCAGGAACAATAACAAGAAAATGTGCTAATGTTGCCAAACTAGAATTGAACCATGTGGTAAGTCATATTTCATGATACATTTTTCTTTGCTGGGTGAATGAATGATATGATGAAATACATAACCAAAGTAATCAATACTGACCACATATCTCTCTGTTGGGCAAACATTTCTTCATATTTCTGGAGAAGTAAAGCAAAGATTGAAAAAGAGGTAATGAACAATTATTTTGACAAGTCTATGACGGAGTAAATTTCTTCATCATTTTTATGCCAGGGACAGGATTCGAACCCGCAACTCTCAGCTCCGGAGCCTATCCACTATACTACACCGGCATGTGCTCTCGCTGCTTATCTGCCTTTATGTCATTTGCGTCAAGTCACATCCCCCCCCCCTCACTTTCCCGAAAGAGGGCCGGGACCATGTGACTTTGTAGGCAGTCATCCGATGAAGAATGTGCATTTGAGAAAACCCAGACAATTTGGTGTGTGGAGATGTTAGATCGTTGCTGAGGCTGATTGTGCAACAGCTAATTAACGTATGTGAAGTTGTATGTATTCCTCGCCGTGATATGTTTTGGATTTCATCTAAAAGTTGCTGGACCAATAAAAAGTTTGCCTAAGTGAATTGACTTTCTGTAAATGTTTCGTCTGTCCCTAAAAGCCTTAATTTAAAGTGAGCTATCCGGTGCAATTAGTGCATCGCATTTACCCTTAGTTTAACATCTATGCAGCCGGACATTTGAAACTTTAACATAACAAATCTTGCGTAACTTAAAAAGTGTTGCGTTATAAGTCTCAAATCTGTTACGCTAAATTTATCTCGAAGTTTTCATTTTAAATTTTAATCTGCGAAATGAGCCGTATTCTATCAACATATGTACGTTCACGCAAGCAGGCTGTAATATTTTGCATCGTAGCAGCTGAAAAAAATGCATGGAAAATTGAAGTCGTATTCGGCTCAATCGGCTAAAGAAAGACATTTTCAAAAATAACATTTTTCAAATCAAACTGTATAAGTTGAGCTATGCCGCTCCCGGGGGGTGCAGTGGTCTAAGCGCTGGCTTATGACCATTTATTCGAGAAGGGTCCGGGTTGGAATCCCGATGAGACATGAATGTTGTGTTTGTCTTACGGCACTGGCTGTCTCCCTTCCCTAGAGCCAGTGACCCTAAAATTAGGGACGGATGACTGCTTATAGCCCATTGAGTTGCTCATGGTGGTCGTTAAATCTTCAATAAAAAAAAAAGTTGAGTTACAGTCGAAGAGATAGTCAAAATTTGCGTCACGCAGTGGGAAAACTTTGCATCAGAAAATCTGAATAACTCATGAGGAAATCAGTCCAAAAGAGAATTTTTGAAGCACAGATTATTACGTGCTAGATAATAACAATCACCCTGTTTGAACATAAGTGGACGCGTCCCACATTACGTAGCAGTGACACCCCTGACCGACGCAGAACATGCACAGAGAGTTTGTTCATTGGTATGAAGCCCGTACAAATGGGGAAAGGCAAGGACATGTCAAAATTTTAAAGAAAAATGATTGTCCGTGAGAGAGAAGTATCCAATAACCGCAGGCATTGTTTGCTGTGCAAGGACGGCCGTGGTAGAGGTGTGGAAGGAATGGCCGAAAGAATTACATTAGTCCAACGTTCAGGAAAGGACAAACCACCGAAACCGCCGCTGGTTGACCGTCGAAGAGAACGCCGGTTAATACGTGATGTTTGGACCAGCAGACGGCTCATGATCCGTCAGATAATGGCAGACTACGATGACACATAGAGAATCGTTTCCGTGCACACAATCGAACGAACGCTTTTGTGGATGACCCAAAGGATTCGGCTGCCAGTTAACGTGCCCATGTTGACCGACCGCCGTCATCGACAGCTCGTCCTGCAGCACGCACATGAGCACAATGATTGAACATTCGACGTTGGAAAAAAAGATGAGTTTAGGTTTCAACTGCACCACGTCAGTGGACGAATCTTTATTCAGGGCAACTCGGGTAATCAGCTGTAACCAGACTGCACGTTTAGTTGTTAAAAAGCCAACGGTGGAGATAACAGATTATCTGGATTGTTCTCATGGATATCAGTGGGACCTCTCATGGCCGTTGAAGACACATTCATTTCCATATCCTACCTAGTAATTTCTTCGGATCAACTGTGCCCGTTCGTGGTGAGCTCGGATATGAATGGCATTGAACTCTTTCATCAAGACAACGCTCCGTGTCACATTTTGAAGCAACGGTTCGAGAATAATATCCGTGCGTTTCATATGTTCCTCTAGAAGCTGAATTCCGTCGTCTTAAATCCCGTTGTGCACTTGTGGGATGCTGTAGGGCAAAGCATTCTTTGGACCACACCAGCGCCTCGTTGCACCGCCGAACTCAAAGCCGTCATTCTGTCCAGCTGGTACAAAATACCTCAGAATACTTTCCGCGGTGTAATAGAATTAACGCTATGCCGGGTGAAAAAGATAATTGCTACGAATAGCAGTCTAACACGCTATTACTTAGGTGGTTGTGGTCATAATGTTATGACTTATCAGTGGATAAACTGAAATAGCTGATTATTAGGAACACCTGCCTAACAACGTCTTGGGCGGCCCTTATCCTTCAAAACATTCTCGAGTCTATGTAGCATGCATTCAAGCGAGGCACTATACCGTTCTACAGGTGTATTCAGCCAAGCTGATGCGACGGCCCCTGCAAATAGCCGAATGTTTGCTGGAGGAAGATCTCTGTTGCGAATGGCTGTTTCAATTTAGTCCCACATTTGTTCAATAGGGTTAAGATGTGGAGATTATGGGAACCGGTTTAGCGCTTTGAAGTCACTCTCGTGAGCTTGGAACCTCGGAGGGATAATGTGGAATGGCATATTAACCTGCTGGAAGTACTCTCCCCATTAGGAAGCACCATTTCCCTTTAAGGGTGTCTGGTCCCCAGTAATGTTAAGGTACTTCGTGGTCTTTTAAAGAAGAACAAAGAATGGTCTTGTATCATTCCTGGCTGACTTATAACGTATGAGCTATCTCTGTCTTTTGGTTATCTGCATTTTGTTCTTTTATTTCAAAATCTTCCTGAGCTTGTGAAGCATATTAACCAAGGATGGGCCAACTACGGTCCGCCGATGTGTTCAATCCCACCCGCGGAATTAATATTTTAAAAGTGTTGTTCCTCAAAGGCATGACACATCTTTTAATCTGGAGAACATTGCTCGCTCTATTCCGAAATGTTTCTCATTAATTTCTGGGTAGAGTTTCAAGATAGGGCCCATTTCACCTTATAGAATTTCACTTTCCAATTTGATTACAACGCGTGCCGCAACTCCTTCTTTATTAAATCTCGAAAAAAAAAACACCAATCACGTTGAATGAGAAAATGTCCAGTGATGTCTGGGGAGATGCGGGTGAAGGGAATCCGACATTGCGACCGAATGATAGCGGTGAAGATGAATGCACGTGTAAAATATTTCTCCTTGTTTGGACTTAGTTACTGAGTCTCGCCAACTATTCTAGGTCAGTGATCTTAGAAACCTAATTCCTAATGAGCATCTGTCTTTTCTCTTGCGAGTCACCTCCTCACATTTTAATTCAGATTACGAAGAACTTCTGGAAGCTCAATCACAGTTTCACTCATCTCACACCCGATCATATAAATCTTTGAATGAACTTGAAAACAATTTAGTAGGTATGCATGATTGTTTTGCATTCTCAAAGTATTTAAATGTATTCATGTCAGTCTATTATGTGTGTTTATCATTTTTCTAAAATTAATTTTGAAGAAAAATTAAGGAAAAAAGTCAGTGGCCCACCACAGTTTTATCATGTTTTTTATTTGGCTCTCCCATAAGTAAGTTTGCGTATCCCTGATGTATACAGACAGTGGAACCGGAACCTGTTGTTCATTATGGAGTTCTTTGTTTTTAATTTTTTTTCTTATTTACTCTCTACTTCGAAATGCTCCTGAAAAATGCAAGCTGCAGACGTCTGCAATTTTGCTCATAAAAGCCAACTCCATTGTTTTATTTATTTATCTTTATTGTCAGTTGTATGCGTTAGTGAAACGCGTGACATACGAACTGTTACAATAATTTCTAAGAAAATCAATATTTCGCAAAGCTTATAAGCTTTGCGAAATGTTTGACTCGTGGTTAGGAATAGGAATGTATACATATAGAAAAGTTGTGTCACTTTTTCAGTTCATCTGTAGACATGAAGTTTCTGAATCTATATTTCAGATTCAAAAATTATATGTTCCACAGCTGGGAACATGAGAATGGCTATCCTAATTCCTTTTCTTTCTATGATACACTCTCCACTGCTGGTTTAAGCAAACGTAGTGGATAAAATCTATTATTCTTGTATATCAGGTACATGATCACGTTATTTCACATGTGATAAATCCAGAAAGTTTTCAGGATTTGAAGAGTTGCACATGCAGGTTTGAGACTTCATCGAAAGGCATACTGAATACTGTAAAATATTGGTATGAACGGAACTGCGTAGTTTCCAAGTTCCGAAATGGTGTCAACAAAGTTAAAGTGCAGAAGCCTCGCATTAGATAGAATTCATACTTGTTCATGTCGTAATAACGGAATTCATATTTGCTCATGAATTCATACTTAGGAAGAATTCATACTTGTTCATGCTGTAATAACGGAATTCATACTTGTTCATGAATTCATACTTAGGTAGACCTCATACTTGTTCATGAATTCATACTTAGGTAGAATTCATACTTGTTCATGCTATAATAACGGAATTCATACTTGTTCATGCTGTAATAACGGAATTCATACTTGTTCATGCTATAATAACGGAATTCATACTTGTCCATGCTGTAATAGCGGAATTCATACTTAGGTAAATTCATAATTGTTCATGCTGTAATAACCGAATTCATACTTGTTCATGAATTCATGCTTAAATAGAATTCATACTTGTTCATGAATTCATGCTTAAATAGAATTCATACTTGTTCATGGATTCATACTTAGGTAGAATTCATACTTGTTCATGGATTCATACTTAGGTAGAATTCATACTTCTTCATGCTGTAATAACGGAATTCATACTTAAGTAGAATTAATACATGTTCATGCTGCAATAACGGAATTCATACTTAGGTAGAATTCATACTTGTTCATGCTGTAATGGAATTCACAATTGTTCATGAATTCATACTTAGGTGGATTCATACTTGTTCATGCGGTAATAACCGAATGCATACTTGTTCATGAATTCATACTCAGGTAGAATTCATATTTGTTCATGAATTCATACTTAGGTAGAATTCATACTTGTTCATGAATTCATACTTAGGTAGAATTCATACTTGTTCATGCCGTAATAACGGAATTCATACTTGCTCATGAATTCATACTTAAGTATAATTCATAATTGTTCATGCTGCAATAATGGAATTCATACTTGTTCATGAATTCATTCTTAGGTAGAATTCATACTTATTCATGTTGTAATAACGAAATTCCTACTTGTTCATGAATTCATACTTAGATAGAATCCATACTTGTTCATGATGTAATAACGGAATTCATACTTCTTCATAATTCATACTTAGGTAGAATTCATACTTGTTCATGCTAGCATTTACGTTGAAATGATGTCATCACGTGCAGTTCGAAAAAAGAAAAGATTTAATTGAACGTTATGTACATGAAGGTAAAAACAGGAACGAAAAAGCACCTAGAGGATGTAGAACAATGTGGGCACTAATGTACATACGACTTCTTTTTTCTCATTCCATAGCTGAATCCGCAGGGTATTTACTGCAAATACAGCATTCTATCATTCACGTGTTAAAATGTTTTTACACAATTCAGTCCAGCTTCATATCTTAAAAGCTAATTTTTGGTAATTATGCACATAAAACGGAGGTTTTTTTCTTTATTGCATCGGAACCAGCAGCTACGCAGTTTCTTTTGCAGGGGAGCGCGTTTTCTCATACGTATCCGCATGCGCTTCGACTCGCGCAGGCTGTGCTAGAAGAAATTACCTAGAAACAGTCTTTCACATTTTACATGCCAGCGCCTACACCTGTAAATTAAATAGCACTTTCTTTGTTGCGACCGTTGTTATCATTTCAACTCTAGAGTTTCATTGTAGGTTATTTTAGAGAACTAGGTACACAAAGTTTCTTTCAAGTAAAACTTCTAATGAGACAATTTGATGTAATGTCAATAAGCGGATTTCGAATGCAATGTTTTCTGAAGTCTCTTCTATAGTTTGCGCCAGAACTGGCACTTTGCAGGTTTTATTCACATTTTTCTTAAATGTACGTGATCGATTCTGTTAAAAATCAACAAAAGATAGGATTATGTTCAGAGTTTCGAACCGTTTTGTTCTGTAGTTGCACACAAATGCTACAAAGAAAGATTTCCTTTTTCTGATATTGTGTTCCAGCAGATCATTTAGTTAATGGGAAATGAAATGCTGGCGTTTTTCTGTGAAACGAAAATATCGTGTTTCTGGTTTTTTATATAAAGATTAATTTCGTAAAACTTCCTTTCTTTTTTTATTTTCTTCTTTCAAAAATGCATTTTATTGTTTTCCTTAAATGTCTACACAGTTACTCGAGACTTTATTTATCGTAAATGATGTCTCGGTGGTGCATTTATATCAGAATAAAAAATAACCCTCCGTTGCTTTTCTTTGATTCTAAACAACTGCGTTTCTTTATTCCGTCCATATAGCTGTTCCATAGTAAAGCATTCGTCAGGTGCGTGTATCTATAGAGAAATATGATATTTACAATTTTAATATTTTAAATGAATTTACCATGAAATCACTGCATTGAAGTAAAACTATTTTTTTCAACGTTTAATCTTAAGTATATTTATCTAGTTTTAGATGCTTAAAAATGGAAGAATGAATTATATCGCGTGCATAGAATTAATTTCTCTGAGGAAGGTTTTTTTTTACATTAAAAATCACAGGGCTACTATCAGAACATGCCTGAATGCGGGACTCTCAGTTTTGCAGTCCATTTCTGAAAATTTTCTTCCCATTTAAACCAAATTTATTTCACACCGTTTCCTTATAATCTTCAGCCAATTGATTTCAACTTCTCTACTGTAGAGTTTTTTCACGAAAACGATAACATAATCTTTCGTTAAATGTGGGATTACGTTCTTCAATAAAAATAGCGTTGTGTTAGCTCTTCATGAAAGAACAAAAGCGTGCGAATCGCCCTCTAAAACACATACAATAAAATTCTCCTATTTCAGACTAGTCGTAGAATAAATTGCCAGCATTTGTAAAAAGTACACCTGAAGTAGGGAACAATATTCCACTTCTTTTTTTTTTTTTTTGAGGGGGTTGGGTGGGGGTGAACGACCATCGTGAGCAACTCCCTGGTATGTAAACAATTGCCCGTCCCTAATTTACAGTCACTGGTTCCAGGGAAGGGAGAAAACCAGTGCCATGAGGCAAACACGACCTCCATGCCTCACCGGGATTCGAACCCGGACCCATTTGGACGAAGGGTCAGAAGCCAGCGCTTAGACCACCTCACTACCGCAGCGGAATTCTGTTTCTGGGTTACACTTCATAGGTGCTGGCAAATTTCTTTCTATAGAATAAGTTCGATGAGTACGATGAAGAGAGGAACAAATTTTACAATGGTATTTTTATAAATTTAATAAATTCGAGAACATTCACTGCAACTGATGTACATGTCAGTTTTAAATTGCTTAAATAAATAATTGTATTATGAAATAACTTTAATTTCTTCATAATAAGGTTATACCGTAAAAATAGAGGTGAGGGATCTTTCTTACTTTCAACGACAGGTTGCCTTACCGTTTAAATACACTATATTGACAAAAGTCACCGGACACCCCTTCAAAAGGAAATGAACGGATCCACTGCGTTATTAAAATGCGCGGTACAGCTGCAAACGATATAGAAACAAGCGTGCAGCTGACTGCGATCATATCACACTATAAGGTTGAGTGAAAATGTCGCGGCAGAAGAGAAATGACTTTGAGAAAGGAAAGATTGTTGGGTGTTATATTAGTGGGTTGTACATAAGAGAAACCGTGAGCAGTTTAAACATACCCAAGTCAACTTTTTTAATGTACCAAATAAATGGAAGGCAAATGGCGTGTATGAAGCAGCAAAAGGTACCGACAGACCAAAGAAAATCAGTGATTGAGGATGTCGAAACCTCAGGAGAGTCGTTACAGCTAATCGACCGTACTGCACAAGACCTCAGTGTACGGGTGAGTAAAAATGCTGGAACCTCGGTATGTACACGTACCATTCGCAGAGAACTTCACTCCATGAGTTACCGTGGTCGTGTGGCTGCTCATAAGCCTATCATCTCCACTCGGAATGCTACTCGTCGTTTAGCATGGTGTAAAGAACATTTATCGTGGACCGTAGATCAATGGTAACGGGTCCTATGGACAGATAAATCCAGATACACTATCCATCTGTCTGATGGCCGTGTGAGGGTATGACGGCAGTCGGGAGAACGCTATTTACCACAGTGTACTGTTCCTACGGTCAAGTTTGAAACTCGCAGTGTACTCGTGTGGGGGTGTTTTTCGTGTTATGTCCCAGACCCATTAGTTTTAGTGGACAAACCTGTTAACCAGCACGTCTACCTCGATATTCTGGACAATTATGTCCTACAAATTCTGTGGCAATACTATGGAACCGAGCTTTGTTGGTACCAGCAGGATAATGCACTGAGCCATAAAGCAAGGACTGTTACAGCGTGGCTTGACGATAATTCCGTATCATGCGTGGACTGGCTAGCACAAAGCCCTGATCTTAATCCCACAGAGCAGCTATGGGATGAGTTAAAGCGCCGCATAAGATGTTTGGAACCTAGGCCTACTACTAAACAACAGTTAGCGGCAGCATTATGTACTAAATGGAAGCGCATACCTATCGCTGTGTTCCAAAACCTTTTCGAAAGCATGTCTCGAAGGGTCAGTGAATACATTAAGGCCAAAGTGTGGACCGACAGCGTACTAATGTATACCAATAAATGCTATGTTGTGTTTCTCTTCTAGGTGTCCTGTGACTTTTGTCAATATAGTTGTGTATACACAGGGTAATTCAAAATGATTCATCTGATTTCAGAAGAACATATTTCCATACCTGTTAACCGTGTATGGCATGGGCATACACCAAAGGAAAGAGGAAATCTCCGAGTTCTATTAGATCACCATGAGAGGGCACCACTGTCACTGTAGGGACCGCCTGATTGGCATCGTGCTGTTCACCGTTTCCTCAAGGAAGTGCTCCTTTGCCATTGGATCGGTTTCAGTGTACCCCATGACTTGGTGCTCTACAGCTGGCCTCTTGGGTTCACGGTACTTACACCGTGCAGCTTCTTCTTTTAGGGGTATGTTAAGGACACTGTGTACATGCCATCGTTTCCTACAACCCTGTATGAGCTTAAAAAACGCATTGTTACTGCGGTGGAGTCAGTGACAACGGACATTCTGGAACGAGTGAACGTGCGCATTAGAAGGGTTGCCCACAACCCTAGAGCTCATTCAGGGTTGTAGGCAACGGTGGCATGTACACAGTACCCTTAACACACTCCCAAAACTGAAAGTTCCACGGTGTAAGTTCCGGTGGCCTTAGTAGCTAGCTGTAGAGCACCAAGTCACGGGGTCCACTGCGGCCAATCCAATGGCAAGGCAGCACTTCGTTGAGGAAACGGGGAAAAGCACAATGCCAATAAAGCGGCCCCCATAGTGACAGTGGAACCCTCTCATGATGACATACTAAAACTTGATTTCCTCTTTCATTTGGTGTTTTACCAGGCCATACACGGTTGATAGGTATGGAATTATGTTCTTCTGAAATCAGATAAATCATTCTGAATTACCCTCTATATCGAAAATACAATGCCTTTTTACGCAAACGGGATGAAATTCAAATCAAACACAAACAGAACGCACAAACACAGTTTTCAAACTATAAGTTTTGCTTTTTTCTCAAAATTAAAAATAGCCAAAAAAATTAAATGTAAGCAGCTGTTGTTTGAAAATAATTTCGGTTTTGAAGAAATTGAGGGGTTTTTTTTGTCTGTTGAATTAAGGAAATTTTCTTACATTAATATTATTTTCTCCCACAGTTCTGTGACAAATTATTTTGCTCTTCGTCTTGAATTACGTCTCCACTGATTACGATATTGTCAGCATTTAAGAAGCTCTTTTATGTTCATAATATTACGCTCCTTTTTGCTTCATTGCGGTAACTTCCTGTTTTCGGATTGTTGTCTCTTTTTTAAACCTTTGGATGTGTCTCGTTCTAGTCTTGACTGAACGCACAAAAATTCTCTTACATGTGGCAACACTTGCAACCAATCACTAAAGGAAGCGTAAATACAACGAGTTTCAAGATGCAAAGAGCGTGAGAGGCGTTAACAATCTTTAGGGAGCGAACAGCAAACATCATACTAGATATTTGTGTTCGCTACCTGATATGTACTATGCTACCTCGTTAGTTCTTTATTAATCAAAGTTACAAAGGGCATCCTGAAAGTAATGCCTCGTCTCTCATAAGATTTTTGTTTGTAGCAGCAAAAATGTTATACTTGGTGGTGAAATACTTGGACATATTGTTAATAATGCTAGCCTATTCAAAGTATTGTTCATCACTTTCTATACATTTCCGCCATCTTCGAACCCATTGGTAAAATTCATTTTCGAAAAATTCCTGAGGCTTTCATTTCATCCTTGAGTTCACAGCCAGTTTAAAGTCTGTCACATCGTCGAAACGTTCCCCGCGAAGGGTGTTTTCCAAAAGGGCAAACAGGAAAGAGTCTGAGGGGGCCGCATCTGGACTATAGGGGGTTAGAGTATCACCGTCCACCCCGTTTTGGAAATGCGTGTAAAGTTTCCATTAAAGTGTGGAGACGTGCGTTTGCATGATGTAAAACAATCCTATGAAGTGGAATGTCACGTCTTTTCCTTCTGATAGCTTTCTTTAGCTTCTTCAATGTCTGCACATGGTGAGCACTGTTTATCGTTGCAATTCCTGGATGGTGACAGCACGATAAGCCATGATGAGGTCTTTCACTCGTTGCCTATTTGGCTTCTGTTGCGGGTCTTCCCCTCCGTTGTTTGTCCAAAACGTAACTTTCTCCCTCTCGTAACCTCTTCATCCATCTTCGGACATTACTGATATCGATTGTGGCAGCTCCATACAGGTCTGGGTTTGTCTGTTGTGAGCTCCGTGTATATTGGGCTTGTTTCGTGTATTCCGGAGCGTTTCTTCGTTACCTGTTTGCTTTCGTCCTTCCGTGAAAGGCCAGTGTTCCTTTTGAGTCTACTTTCAAGTGGGTGAGTTGCTTTCGTTTCAAGTTTTCTGTTTTGTTTACGTTCGACCCAGCCGGTCGGCGTAGCACGTTTCATCGCCATTGCAAATGGCGGCTTCCGGAGGAGAGGAACAGAGCTCAGCCCTCACTTCCGGGAACCAATCATCATCATCATCAACAAATCCTACTTCTTCTGCTGCCGGCGTCCCTACGCTGCCTTCTTCAGCTGGCGTTGGTAAACTCCCCTCTCCGAGCGGTGTGTTCAGCAACCTTTTTGGTGTCAACACGTTGACTTCCCCAGCCCCACCAAATCTTTCAGACTCTGCTCCTGTCGATGAGGCTCTGGATACTTCTGGCGGTGAAGCTTCTACAAGTTCTTCTGCGCCCTACAAGACGTCAACCAAGTATTCTACTGTCGCTGCCTCTTCTGCGCCACGTCAGATGTCCAAAGCACAGTATGCAGGCGCTCAGGCGTTGCATACTTTTATTCATCGAGACGGCAAATCCATTTCACTCGTAATTCCTGCAGACTCTTCAGCCGAGAATGCTTTCTTTGAAAACCTGGCGAAGGGAGTTAACTTCGAAGCTCTGCCAGACACCCCAATGAGAATTTATGCGGATGCCATTCTCCTGAAGTTTTCCCTTGAAGCCATATCGCACATGTTCCGGCGTGGCCGGACGGTTGTTGTCTATCTCGCCAAATTTGAATATGCCCAGGCTCTCCTGGTAGGCGATTTAACCGTCGGAGATCAAAATCTAGCTCCAGAGCCAGTTGTCCAACGGCCTGTAAACGTTTCGTTTTACCCTGTGTCCCCAGAGGTAACTGACCTCATGTTGTATGCTGTGCTCTAATCTCTGGGGCGAGTCGTTGGTGAAATCTTCACACACACACAGCAGGGAAAAGTGACCTGTAGCATGATTATATTCGAGGAGCTCACAGAGTCGCGAGAGTCATATTTCCAACCCAGGAAGCTATTGCTCAGCGGCCAACACAATTCACAGTTAAGTGCAAAGACCAGATTCGACGAATAGATCTTCCGACTGAATACCATTGCAGTCGGTGCAAGGAGGTCGGGCATCGTTACACGGCGTGTCCTACTGCTCAAACATCATCTGCTTCCCAGATGGACCTACTTCTCCTATTGGCGTTTCACCTCTGCCTACAGCATCTGCTGATCCTCCTCGCCAGGATGTTGCTCCACTGTTGATTGCCTCTCCACCTCCAGCTTCTGAAGAGCATTATCCTGCCCGGCAGTCGACCTCGCCTTTCTTGTCTCCTGCACCTCTTAGTTCTGTTCCTGATGCTGATGGCGAAGATATGTCTGATTCCGAGATTTCTAACGCAGATACTGATACTGCTTATCAGAATGTTAGTGATCATGCCTTGAGTGATGGATCGGAGGCGATCCCCCGTTCCCGCATCGAAAAGAGAGAATCACCAAAAGCTCCCTGTGGTTCTTCCCAGCGACGGCGACCCCATGGGAAGTCGCCGACTTCTTTTTCTCGACAACATTCGTTGCCTGCAAAGATTTTGACCTGACTACGGTTTCTGATGGCTACCATCTGCCATACGATGAATTTGAGGCAATGTTGTAGCACAATGTGTTTACGACTACTCCTCTATCGTATTCAGACTTGTATGAAGTTTCCTGTAGAAGACGTTTGCCTGGCGGTTTCTCTCCCTTCATCCAGATGCATCAGACTATTCTTCCGGCTGTATTAACGCAGTTGAAAGCCCTGGACTTACTTGGTTGTTAAAAAGTCTCGCAGTCCGTCTTCTGATCAAGCTGCCTCTCAAAAGAACATACATCGCCGAGTCAATAATATCCGAGACCAGATGCTTAAGCTAATCACTCCTACCTCTGATCTATCGCTTTCACAGTGACGAACTTTAACTTTCGCGGTTTCTTTTTTTTTTTTTTTTTTTTTTTTGATTGGAGGTTTAACGACCACCGTGAGCAACTCAATGGGCTATGAGCAGTCGCCCGTCCCTAATTTAGGGTCACTGGTTCCAGGGAAGGGAGAGAACCAGTGCCGTAAGACAAACACAACATCCATGCCTCACCGGGATTCGAACCCGGACCCCTTTCGGACGAATGATCAGAGTCCAACGACTTAGACCACTGCGCCACCGGGGCGGCTAACTTTCGCGGTTTCGCGACACCTGAAATGAATGCCTTTGTTTACGAGGATTTTGTGGCCGTTAGCGGTGATGTCCTGCTACTTCAAGAGACTCTTTGTTCCACTGATACGCCGACTCACCGCTGGCGATTTTGGCGTTACACATTTTACCACGCGCAATGCCTGTCGCGGTCCGGTGGTATTGCTATCGGTGTTCACCGACGACTATTAGAACGCATCACTTAGATTTCTGTCACTAATTTATATTTAGATTTAAGCTCTCTGTACAATCTTAGTTTTGCGTTAATTATGAATGGCTTGTGCGATTCTTGTCTCACTGCTGCTCTGTGGTGCATAAGCATACTTATTCTTTCGTTATGTGAGACAGAGATGTCCTGTTCTTTTTACTGCATTCTCATTGTGTATATATTCCTATTAGTGCATTTAATTGTACCTGTCTTACGATATGTTAATATTGTGCACCATGTTTTGGTGTGTTTAGCCGGAATACTGTATGTTAGCATACTGTTCATTTGTCTGTTAAGCTTCCCTTTGTGATCAGTGTACTGCATTCGTGTATTATTTTATTGTCTTGTCCGGTTTTTAACGGGTTACATGTTCAAATCCAAGGTCGATGGACTTTAGTCCTAATGATAGTTTTGTGATTCATGAATGCTATCCAGCCGCATACTCTAACGTTGTCGCTCTGTTCTCTGGATGGAGCTGTCTTATTGCCAGCAGCTTTTGTCTAATCCAGCTCTCGGCGGTGGAGGTGAGATTTGTGCTTCTGTAATTGTTTTCGCTTGCCGTGTAATACACAGTTACGTTTGTTCTAGTGTATCGTATTGTTTCTGCGTCGTTCTTGCTACTGTATATGCTTGCAAAACTTGTAACGTATACTCTATATTCACTTTCCTTTTGATTTTACTATCTCTGGTTATTTTATTTTACTATGTAAATTATCTTCTTACTGAACGAAATATTATTTCACCCGCTGAATGAGATCTGGCAATGAGTGTAAGTCATGACGTGATGGTAGCTAGTATATAGGCGCGTTCCTCGAGACTTAGGTAGAGCTTTTGTTGTTGTTATGAGAGAGCGTTGTTGTTTACGGAGAGCGTTTGTAATACGAGGAGAGATTGTGTTGTTATGAGGAGAGATTCTTCATTATTGTAAAAACAAGTTGTGTGTGTGCTTTAGTTGACCAAGAGTCTTATAATAAAGAAGTTGCAGTAAGTACGTCTTTCTCAATTAATAGTTTTTGTCAGACCTCTGTCTGGCTGTTAGGTTTATAACATTTATTCATTACCATAAATAACCAGCGTTAAGACTTTGTTTACGTTCGTAATTAACTAGTAACAACCATTTTGAGTTCACTGTTTTGAAGCTTAGTACAAGTATATCTTTAGCTAACTGGTAGGAAGAGAATCATTCATATAATTAGCTTAGCGAAAAGATTATAAACCTAATTCATTATAAACTTTTCTTCAACTATGTTTTCTTTACTCGTAATCAATGCACTGTTTTGTGTTTCTGCGTTCGGTTTTGCTCGTAATGTATTACACCGTTTATAACGATATAAAAAATAACGTTCAGATTTTGCATAATAAAAAAGGTAAAAAAAGTGAATGTAAATCTTACTTATCCATTCCTTTTTTACCACCTATTACCAATTTTGTTAAAGAGAGAATGTGCAGAGCATCAAATATTTCTGGCTGAAACTATCATCGATAATGGTGCCTTATTGACTTACAATGACAACAAGTCAATCTTCGATAAATCGGGCGTATATTGTATCCCGATAATAACTAACCCCAATCACAAAGATTCTATGTACATAGGCATTACTAAGAGACGCCTTAATACTCGATTAAAAGAACATGTATACGATTGGCAAAGGGAAAGACCCAAAACAGCACTCATTCAATATTGCATCGAACACAGTGCTGTACCCGATTGGGAAAATGTCAAAATTCTAACATCACGTCGATCTCATAAACAAATCCTAACTTCTGAGGCTCTAATTATTGAAAAATATAAAGGGAAATGTTGTAACAATAATTCACCTATCGATATTCCACACGCATGGAGATACATGTTACATTCTGAAAATCAACGTAATATTAAACGGAAGTTAAATAAACTCTGCTTGCTTGGCTTAGTTGATCAGCAGGACGAATACGTCGGCGAAATCCCCACAGATGGCGCTATACAAGAAATGCGCGATAGGGTATAGGTGTTCATAGCTTATGCGACGAAGTTAACATACTATCTTTTCATTTAGGCATATCATATTACATCTAGTCGATTACGGTGGACCATGCACTTGTGAACTCTTCCAGTGATGAAGGCTTAATACTTGCCGAAACATGTGTGGATGCTGTAGCATGGGTAGAATGTAAATAGGTTCCGTGGTTTTGTCATTTTCAGCTTTTAACTTTGTTAGTTTTACTTTTCAATCGATTTTAATGTTCTCATTTCATTCGAATTTCACAATTTCGTACTCGGTTTAGTGCCGTTTCATTCATGATTTACTCAATTTGTCGTTTTTACCGTTTGTTGTGATATGTCCTTTCGACTGCTGATATACGTTCACTAGCAGAGGACGTTTTTACTGTTCGTTGTGATATTTGTCTTTTCGACTGCTGACATACATTCACTAGCAGAGGAAGCCGGACGACAATGGATGTAGGCCTACTTTTCAAAGTTGGGGTAAGTGCTTTTGAATATGCTGTTTGTAGTTTCCTTTTAGTTAATATTACCTCGAACCTATTGACTTCTGCTTAAAATTGTTAGTTAAGCACGTGATGAACAGTATTTTGCTACTGTAAATGGTAGTTATTGTTACACAGTTATTTTTTACTTGTTGAACGGGATTCACACCTAAATAATACAGTAAACTAATCTATACAAACTCCGTTTATTGGTGTGAAAGTATAATTAAAGAAGGAATACAAGGGAAAATTGTATCTCCCAAGCTTTCGCTCTCCAACCGGGAGGCTTTCTCAAGGTTTCTCAAGCTCGGGAGATACAATTTTCCCTTGTATTCTTTCTTTAATTATACTTTCACACCAATAAACGGAGTTTGTATAGATTTGTTTACAGTTATTTTTGTGACAGCGTACCGTGTTGTTTCTGCATTGTACTTGCCACTGTGTATGACTGTAAATATATGATCTTCTATGGGCCTTCGCTCGCAATCGGTGTACTATTTTATCTTCACTGTATCTTAGTTTTGTACTGAATCACGCGAGGCTTCCTTGGGTTCATGCTCGAGTCCAAGGACTCTCCTTTAGCACCACTGTTAATTTTGTGCATTGTAAATACCACCTGGTGTGGGTGTTAGATGTAGTTCTGTTTTAGTTGGATGGCAAAGATCCTATCCTCTGTACTCTTATCTCCCCTCGTTCTCAGTACTTCTTCATTTACTCACCGACTGCGGAGAACTTCTCATTACATTTGTGTTTTTATGCTGATGGCCACTGTGGTGTGAATCAAGTGGTACTCACAGTAATGTGCGCTGTTATTGGTACTGTGCTTGCTTGTAATATTCCATTATCTTAATTGTAACCTTTTCCCCTGTTGTCGGTGTACCGTGTTTTGTGATTCTAGTTTGTCACGTTTTTTTATTCTAGTTTGTCATGTTTTTTTTCTAGTTTGTCATGTTTTTTTCTAGTTTGTCATGTTTTGTGATTCTAGTTTGTCATGTTTTTTTTATTCTAGTTTGTCATGTTTTGTGATTCTAGTTTGTCATGTTTTTTTATTCTAGTTTGTCATGTTTTATGATTCTAGTTTGTCATGTTTTGTGATTCCAGTTTGTCATTTTTTTTATTCTAGTTTGTCATGTTTTGTGATTCTAGTTTGTCATGTTTTGTGATTCTAGTTTGTCATGTTTTGTGATTCTAGTTTGTCATGTTTTGTGATTCTAGTTTGTCATGTTTTGTGATTCTAGTTTGTCATGTTTTGTGATTCTAGTTTGTCATGTTTTTTATTCTAGTTTGTCATGTTTTGTGATTCCAGTTTGTCATGTTTTTTTATTCTAGTTTGTCATGTTTTGTGATTCTAGTTTGTCATGTTTTTTTATTCTAGTTTGTCATGTTTTTTATTCTAGTTTGTCATGTTTTGTGATTCTAGTTTGTCATGTTTTGTGATTCCAGTTTGTCATTTTTTTTATTCTAGTTTGTCAGGTTTTGTGATTCTAGTTTGTCATGTTTTGTGATTCTAGTTTGTCATGTTTTTTTATTCTAGTTTGTCATGTTTTATGATTCTAGTTTGTCATGTTTTGTGATTCCAGTTTGTCATTTTTTTATTCTAGTTTGTCATGTTTTGTGATTCTAGTTTGTCATGTTTTGTGATTCTAGTTTGTCATGTTTTGTGATTCTAGTTTGTCATGTTTTGTGATTCTAGTTTGTCATGTTTTTTATTCTAGTTTGTCATGTTTTGTGATTCCAGTTTGTCATGTTTTTTTATTCTAGTTTGTCATGTTTTGTGATTCTAGTTTGTCATGTTTTTTTATTCTAGTTTGTCATGTTTTTTATTCTAGTTTGTCATGTTTTGTGATTCTAGTTTGTCATGTTTTGTGATTCCAGTTTGTCATTTTTTTGATTCTAGTTTGTCAGGTTTTGTGATTCTAGTTTGTCATGTTTTGTGATTCTAGTTTGTCATGTTTTGTGATTCTAGTTTGTCATGTTTTTGATTCTAGTTTGTCATGTTTTGTGATTCTAGTTTGTCATGTTTTGTGATTCTAGTTTGTCATGTTTTGTGATTCTAGTTTGTCATGTTTTGTGATTCTAGTTTGTCATGTTTTGTGATTCTAGTTTGTCATGTTTTTTTATTCTAGTTTGTTATGTTTTGTGATTCTAGTTTGTCATGTTTTGTGATTCTAGTTTGTCATGTTTTGTGATTCTAGTTCGTCAGGTTCTGTGATTCTAGTTTGTCATGTTTTGTGATTCTAGTTTGTCATGTTTCGTGATTCTAGTTTGTCATGTTTTGTGATTCTAGTTTGTCATGTTTGGTGATTCTAGTTTGTCATGTAGCTACCGGGATGTCCCGGTGTTTCTACTTGTGCTTCGAGCTTTTCTGTGTTGAATTTTTTCGTTTTTTTGGGGGGAGGTAAGAGGGGGGGGAGGGGGCATTTCTAGTCCATGCCCGAATCCTTGGATACCTACCTCAGTGCGCTGTTTTATGTTTACGAATATCAGATTATTGTTTTATCTCTGATCTCTTATCTCGGATGACGATCTCCATATGCCTGTGGGGTTTTGTCTTATCTCTACTTGATGATTTCTTCTTGGATGTGTAGCCGAGTGCTAAGCGCTCATATCATGTGTTTTTGTTCTCGTATTATGTATTCTTCGCTTGCGTGTTAATAGTGTGTACTTTGTCTCGATTCTTGTACTGTTTGTTGTTCTGTGCACGTTTGTAAATATCACTTGTACATCACGGGTTCCTGTTCGTTATCAGTGGACCGTGGTTGCTGTACTTCTCATTTGTCGCATGTCCTCCAGTCTGCTCCGGGCTCATGCTTGTGTCCTGATCTATTGTGAGTGGTGATTAGCACTTTGCAGCGATTTTAACGTTTTTTCGTGTTACTTTCGACGGCGTTGCTGCATTCATTTGTAGATATTATCAATCATTGTTATTATTATTGTTTTCACCACATGTGATGCGCCTGTATCATCTTGAATACAATATATTGTTGAACTCCATACACCGTCAGGAGTCTTCTGTGGATTTCTGAAACTTCGTATCCCTCTTTTTCCAGGAATTCAATTAAGGCTCGTTGCTTTTCTCTGTCATTCATGATCTTTATTTTAGATTCTGAAAAAAAAAACATTGTTCCCACATAGGTAACATATTATATTACATGTCAGTGCAGTTCATTTAAATCATTTCAAAATTTCAAAAGTTAATAAGGAGGAAGCATTAATTTTAAGATGTCCCTTGTGTATGTGTTGTTACCTGTTTTTCGTTTAACGTTGTAAATTGTCCCTGTCAAATTACAATTGTGTTCGTCCTTGAAAACGTAATCTGCGTGTCTTACTTCATCTGGTGCACGTGCTCAAGCGCCTATTAAAAGTGTTGTGGACTTCATACCTGTGAATTTTTGGTTACCGGCATTATTCTTCAGTACATTTAGAACAGCATTGATAATCCTTGGGGAGACATTTGTGCTGCACCGCGGAAACCTTTGATCTGTGACATGTAACATATAATACACCATTGTTTGTTAAGAGAAGATCAGATATAAATAAAATATGCATGAAACACTGTTTTCGGAGTTCAACCACTTCCATGGGCATCAGAGATTAGGCGGAACATCTGATACAATGGAAGTCGCTAATTTCCGGTTATCAGCTTTAGGAACAGAAATGGAGTAGTGAATGAGAACAACCACAACGTATCTTATTTACTCGAAACCAAAACGAAGCATTTTCCCCGATACGTGCCTTCTGAGACCCGAGATTGATCATGAATTCGAATAGTAAGAAAACCTCTCTTGCTACATCAACGATTCTATGTCGTACGGTGCGATTTTATTATTATTATTATTATTTGAGGTTTAACGACCACCGTGAGTAACTCAGCCGCCCATCCCTAATGTAGGGCCACTGTTTCCAGGGAAGGGAGAGAGCCAATCCGTAAGACAAACACAACATCCATGTCTCACGCGATTCGAACGTGGACCCATCTCGGACGAATGATCAGAAGCCATTGCTTAGACCACTGAACCACCGGGACGGCACAATTTTCCCTCCGTGCCGTTTAGAAAACAAAAATAACATCTGAGTTCTGTGTGCTGCTTACCAGATTTTGGAATTCATACTTGACGTGCAAAGTGGTAGATTGTGGAAAAGGCAAACTGAGGGACTGTCTTTGTGTGGCGTTTTAGAAATAAGAGATAATGTGTTGACGTTGGTAGGACTAGAACGTAAAGAAAAGAACCGTGATGTTTGCTGACCGTATTTCATTTTCTTGCTTTTCTCTTTGCTTATAAGTGGTAGTTAGTGAATTAAGTTGTCCTCATGTTTTGTGGTGTGACGCAATAAAATAATGGAAAAGACTTAGCTTGCTTTTTCTGCTAGATATATTAAATGTAATCTTCAATGTCGTTACCTGGCTACCCGAAGAGGAAATGATAATACTTTAACCCTTATACGAGGCTGTAGAGGTTGTATTTCTACACGAGGATGTAGAAATTGTATTAATAATAGGATCACATACATGAAGGAAACAGTCAGGCAGAAAATGAAAATTCTGTTTAACAATATCTTCATATAACATTGGAAATAATGTTTGCTTAACTATGAGTACCATTGTGCAGCTGATTTTTTAAGAAGATGTGATGCTGTAAACTAAGTGTAAAGATAAAGTCTGCAAAAGCCAATACAATCAATAAACGTGGCCTCGTTTCTTCGAATGAATTATCACATTTACGCCTATTCATTTATTGTCTAGTCAATTCAAATTGTTGAAGTGTTCTATTATTCCGTTTGCAGTTGTTAGCTGTCTACCTTCCTTAAAAAAAGCTATCTGGTTGATGTGCAAAAGCTTAGAACCATTGATTTTTATTCTACGCCAAGAAATTCGGATTATTAGTACAGTTATAATATTTTTGGCCAATAAAATCAGTTTAGAAATAAAATTTGCAGAAGCCATTGATAAGTGAGTTTAAAAATAAACTGTGAGAAGTCAATGTAAAGTCAGTGAAAACCGAAAATCTGTAGCATCCAATTTAAACTGAGTTTAAAAATTAAATCTACCGAAGCAGCCGTGAAGTACTAAGTTAAAAAATAAAATTTAAAATCTGGTGGAGCTAGTGAAAACTAAGTTTAAAGATAAAATATGAAATAGCCAATGAAAACTGAGTTTAGAAACAAAATATGTAGAAGCCAGTGAAAGATAAGTGCAAAAAAATCGACTGGAACTATTGAAAACTAAGTTTAAAATTAAATATAAAGAAACCGTTATAAACTAATTTTAAAAACAACATCTGCACAATCCAATTAAAACTGAGTTTCCAAATAAAATCTGCGTAAGCCGCTGAAAACTAAGTTTCAACATCAAATCTCCAGAACCATTAAATACTAAGTTTAAAAGTAAACTCCTCCAAAGTCAATGAGAACATAGCTCATAAACAAAACCTGCGGAAGTCAATGAAAAATAAGTTTAAACGTTAAAATCTGCAAATGCCAATAAAAACTAAACGTATAAATAAATCCTGCATAAGCTATGTGTGGGAGAATTAATGGAGCATTGTAAATACTACATATTGCACAGTGAAATAACCCCCAAATAATGACATGATTGAGTGATTAAAATCTATTATTTAATATCTTAAAAAATCATATAAAATTGTAAACATTTAAAAAATAATAGAATACAGCAATGACTACTGATTTCAACCTGACGCCACGAAGGCAAGAACAACTCTGATGATACATTTTGCAGTTACAGCACGTACATTCAATAGTGCTTGCCACGAGAACAATGCGTGGCGTAATATATACACATCTCACTTGACTTGGATTAATAAACATAATAACATATGAACAATTACGTCATTACATGAGATTAAACAGCAAAATAAGGATTGACTTTCTACAATCCCCCTCAAAATTCTTATTTTCAATATATACAAACATTTTGTGAGTTTTCCCCCTCATAAATATTACTCAACACTAGTGAATTAATAACAATTTCATGCTAAATTAAACAATAGTGAATTTCAATAACTCGCAGCATTTTTTATGCTTATTAGCAGTTAGTCCTTTTGTGAAAATATCTGCAGTCATGTCGTTTGAACTCGGGTATTTTACATGAATCTTACCTGTTTCATATATTTCTCTGACAAAATGATGACGAATGTCAATATGCTTTGTCCTGGAATGATAGATCGGATTGTAGACTAGCATCTGCGCTGACTGCTTATCACAATATATATCCGTCGGTAACGTCATAGGTTGTGAAGAAAGTTCGCTAAGAAAATTCCTTAAGTACACAGTTTCTTTAGCAACTTCTGAAAGCGCCATATATTCTGCTTTGGTAGTTGACAATGCGACAGTTCTTTGCTTTTTAGATTCCCAACTTATTGTTCCTCCGGAAAATTTGAATACATATGCGGTATAGGATTTTCTAACGTTTATATCGGAAGCCCAGTCTGCATCTACAAAAGCCGTCAATGGCTCTTTTGCTCGGTCAAACACAAGCCCCATGTTTTGTGTGCCTTTTAGATATCTCAGCACTCTTTTGGCTGCTATCCAGTGATGTTTGCCTGGATTGTTGTTGAATTGACTAAGAAAATTCACAGCATGAGTGATATCAGGTCTGGTGCTACAGAAACATACATGAGCGAACCAGTAAGTGAACGATATGATATATCTTTCATCTCAGATCTTGCTTCTTCGGTTTTAGGACTCATCTCTTTTGTTAGCTTTGCGCTAATATCCAAAGATGTTTTTACAGAGTTTGCATCCTGCAACTTGAATTTGCATAAAACATCTTGTATAAATTTCCTTTGTAACATTGTTATGCCATTTGCATTTTGAGCAAACTGAATACCTAGACAGTAATGCAAGGATCCTAAGTCCTTCATTTTGAATGAGCTAGCCAGCTAATCTTTTATGGTTTTGTAGCTATCTTTGCTGTTTGCAAAGATCATTAAGTCATCAACATAAACAATAATAATGACCTCATCAGTGCGATTTTTAAGGTGGTAAACACATTTATCAGAATTAAGTGACTTGAAATCAAGAGATCTCAATTTTTCATCAAGCTTCTTATACCATTGTCTGCCGGATTGTTTTAGACCATAGATTGATCTTTTCAATCTGCAAACGTGATCTTTGTTTGATTTACTTTGGAAACCTTCCAGTAATTCCATGTATATTTCCTCGTCTAAATTGCCATTTGCGTATGGCATTACGAAATCTAGCTGGTAAGACGTTAAGTTGTTTGTAACAGCATGTGCGATTACAGTTCAAATCGAACTTAATCTGGCAACCGGTGAAAAGTTTTCTTCATAATAAATTCATGGTGTTTGAGAGCACCCTTTTGCAACTAGTCTTGCTTTCAACTTTTCAATACTGCCATCTTGATTGTATTTGGTCTTTAAGATCCATCTTCAATCAATAACTTTTTTTATGTTTTGGTCTAGGTACTAGTTCCCATGCTTTCTCTTCTATGAGAGCCATGATATTCTCTTTGCATAGTCATCTTCCATTCTTTACTTTGCGAACCATTTAAAGCTTCATAAAGAGTAGGATTTGCTTCAACGTTGTTGACAAAATCAACAGATTCAGTATAATGCCAGTGGGTACTGTTTGATACTGTTTAGCAGTTCTACCTGGTTTTCCAGTATAAACTTTTCTAGGACGACCAACAGTCCTCATCTTAGTTACTGCGTGATTTTTGTTTGTAAACAATGGTGAATCACGTTCTCTTGGAGAATCTGGCATGGCTTCCTCTGACGTAAGTTCCTGTGACGTACTCGACTCTGACATGTCTTGCACTGCCATTTCTTCTGTCGTAACGTCTGTTTCACTCTCGGCGTCCGGTGCAGTGTTACCATCGGGTGAGCACGTTGTATCACTCATCTCAATGAATGGAATATGCGATTCAGATGACGTGAGCAGTTCGAATTCGTAACCATATGGAAGGTTATTTTCGAATTCGTCGATAAAACGGATGTCACGGCTTTCGACTATTTTTCTGAACTTTTGTTCCATAAGCGGTATGCTTTGAATTCCATTGAATAGCCAACAAATATATGTTCTTGGGATCTCGGGTCGAATTTCCCCTTTGATCGCTTATTCAAAACATAAGTTTTTTGCCCGAAAACCTTGAAGAATGTTACATTTTGTTTTACGCCAAATAAAGCTTCATATGGGATAATTTTCCCATTTAAGCTTTGTGACGGAGAACGATTTCTTAAGAACACAGCACAGGTAATCGCTATTGTCCAAAAGCTAACTGGTAGTTTTGACATTATCAACAAACATCTCGCCATTTCGACGATTGTGCGATTGTATCGCTCGGCGACTCCATTTTGTTGTGACGTTAACACTGCAGATTTTTCTCTGCGTATGCCTTCATGCTTTAAATATGCGTTGAATTCTGTTCCGCAATATTCTAGCCCATTATCGGTACGGACTGTTTTAATTTTTACTCCTGTACGATTTTCCATTGATGCCTTGAATTTCAAAAAGCCTTCTTCACTTCATCTTTTGATTTAATAAAATATATTTCTGTATGGGATGTAAGGTCAGGTGATGCGTAACATCACAGCCTCTCCTTGACAAATGTCAACCCCGCCTTCTCGTGGTGCATCCTGTTCCCACTAAAGGGGCTCTGACGACCGCAAATAGCGGTATAACTATACCATCGGGATCAGAGGAAATGCTATCCCACACTCACCAACCCGCTTGGCCAGCGTGGTGAGTTATGGCCAAACACCTCCAAAATGACTCTACAACTTAAATCTTGGCCCTCAGTCTCCGGCAGCTGGAATGTACCTGGCCAAGGCAGCGGCCAGTGCGACATGAAGGCAGAGGGTGCTAAGAATCCCCGGAGGACCGGACTAGGCTGCCATTTGATGCTGACCTTGGCTACCTACAACGGACGCTCCCTATCTTCTGATTCAAGGCTTCTTGAATTGGAAGAGGAACTACAAAGGATCAAGTGGGACATCGTCGGGCTGAGTGCGGTAAGGAGAAAAGGAGAAGATCTCATTGAACTGAAAAGTGGACATCTCTTCTATTATCGTGGGACAGATACTGGCAGAACTAGTGGTGTTGGATTTATAATACACAAGAAACTGAAGGATAAAGTGGTAGAAGTTGAAAGTTCCTCTGACAGAGCTGCACGACTCGTTATCCAACTATCGAGAAGATACCAGGCTCAGATTATTCAAACTTATGCACCCACCACAAGTCATCCTGAAGAAGAAATTGAAGAATTTTATGAGGAAATTCGTCATCTAAATAATAAAGGTAAGCAGCACTTGAAGATAATTATGGGAGATTTCAATGCAAAAATAGGGCACCGGCAACAGAGTGAAACTTCAGTAGGTAAATTCGGTCACGGCAACAGAAACCAGCGTGGAAATACTCTCGTTGAGTTTGCAGAGGCAGAAGGATTTTTCATCTTGAATTCCTTTTTCAAGAAAAAGCCACACAGGAAATGGACATGGAGACATCCAATTGGGACGACAAGTGAAATTGATTTTATTATGTGAAACAAAAAATTCGTCATCGAAGACTGCAGTGTGCTAAACAAGTTCAACACAGGTAGTGACCATAGATTGGTGAGATGTAAGATGCACCTCAACACTAAACTGGAACGTGGCAAGCTCATAAGACAAACAATATGTATTGACATAACCAACCTTAAAAACACCATAATACTTTCAAGTTGGAACTGAAGAACAGATTCTCTGCTTTAGAAGGCCTAACATCGGAAGAAGTGGATATTTCGGAAGTTAACAGAAAAGTAACCAAAGCTCTTATGGAAACAGCAACAAAATTAGCTGGGTCTAAGAACAAGTTGCATTTAAACAAAGTATCAGGAAAAACCAAAATGTTGATGCAAAAAAGAAGAGAGATGAGGACAACTAAAGAAGATGTGACTTCCAAAGTGGAATATATAGAGCTATGCAAGACAGCACGAAAAAGTATCACTGAAGACGTAAGGAAATTCAACTGTGAGCTAGTGAGGAAAGCAATTGAAAACAACCAAAGCCTAAAGATAGCAAAGGGACATCTCAGTAAGGGAAGAAAACAGATTATGGCTCTGAGAAAAGAAGATGGTTCTATAACAAGAAATAGAGGCGAAATTTTGACAAGAGTGAAAGATTTCTACTCCAAATTATATGAAAGGGATGATACATGTACTCCAGACATCATGAAAGGTACCAGAGTTCTTCCAGTCCTCCCAGCAGAAGTTGCTTATGCAATCAAGAACATGAAGCGGGGGAAAGCTCCAGGAGAAGATGGAATTACTATAGACATCATACAAGAAGCAAGTGGAGAAATTGAAACAGTACTCGCCCAAATTTTCACTCGATGCCTTAATGAAGGGAAGATTCCTGAGATTGGAACAATGCTACAATGATCCTGCTACATAAAAAAGGTGACATTGAGGATCTCAGGAACTACAGACCTATCAGCCTCCTATCAGTAGTTTATAAAATCTTCACTAAAGTTCTTTCACACCGCTTGAAGGTAACACTGGACATGGCTCAACCGAGAGAACAAGCTGGATTCAGGAGTGGCTACAGCACAATAGATCATATCCACGTACTGAGAGAACTAATTGAAAGAGCGAGGGAATATGAACTTCCATTGTGCATGGCTTTTATCGATTATGAAAAAGCCTTTGATTCGGTGAAACCATCAAGCAGTTACAATGGCTCTGAAAACCTGCGGTATTGAAGATGCATACATTAATATTATTAATAACATCTATGAAAATGCAAGTGCAAAGATTCGGCTGTTTGAAAATACAGCACACGTAAAAATTGAAAGGGAGTGAGACAAGGTGACACCATATCTCCGAAGCTCTTTAATGCCACATTGGAAAATGTCTTTCAATCACTGAACTGGGAAAACAAAGGGATAAAGATTAATGGAGATTATCTAACCCACCTTCCTTTTGCTGATGACGTAGTCATTTTTGCAACTACCCCATCAGAGCTGCAGAGTATGATCCAGGAACTTGCTGACAAGAGTAAAGAAGTGGGATTAAAAATGAACTTTCAGAAGACAAAAGTGATGTTCAATGCTTTTACAAGAAATGAAGATTTATCGATTGATGGAGAAAAACTGGAGATAACAGATACGTATGTTTATCTTGGACAGCAGATATCAAGTGAGGGTCACATTGATGAAGAAATTAATTGGCGTACAAAACTTGCCTGGAGAGCTTTTGGAAGAAACAGCATAATTTTCAAGAGCAATATGCCATTATGTCTTAAAAGAAAAGTGTTTGATCAATGCATCCTTCCAGTGCTTACGTATGGTGCAGAGACGTGGACCTTAACTAAAAGAGACATACAAAGGCTGCAGACAACTCAAAGAAGCATGGAGAGGTGCATGCTTGGTATAACCAGGAGAGATAAGAAGAGGAACTCGTGGATCCGAAAAATGACGAGAGTGGAAGACATCATGATCAGAGTTAAATCCCTGAAATGGCAATGGGCTGGACATACTGCCAGAAGGACAGACCATAGATGGACAGCCGAAATTTTAGATTGGATTCCAAGGGACAGGAAAAGACCCAGAAAAAGACCACATGGGAGATGGGTGGATGAAATTCGTAAATATGCGGGAGTGACATGGAGGAGACTGGCACAAGACAGACCGTTGTGGAGGAAACTTGGGGAGACCTTCGTCCAGCAGTGGATTGATAATGGTTGACAATGATGATGATGATGATTTCTGTATATCGTGACTTGTCAATAAAAGTATCGAAATAACGTGAATCATCAAGAGATTCGGTTTTCATCGGTCCACAGAGATCTGAATGAATGAGGTCCAGCAGTTGCTTGCTTTCAAATCCGGATTCCTTCGGAAAGGGTTTTGTCGTCTGTTTCGCCTGAATACAGACTTTACAATCTTTCAAGGTATCCCCATTTTTAAAGAAGAGTCCACGTACCATTTCGTTTGCTTTGTGTTTTTTCAGATTATTCTCATTCAAATGACCATATTTTAGATGCCATTTTTGAAATTTTGTGATATAGCTACATTTTCATAGCTTGGTGTTACACAACACAGTTCACCTTTTCTATCTGCTCGGATAAGAGTGGTTCCATTGGATTCAATGACTCTGGCTTCTTTTGGGGTGAAGACAACTGAACGGTCATTAGCTGTGGCTTTTGACACAGACAGTAAGTTATTCTTCAGATCAAGAACACAGAGCACATTTTGCCGCCCCGGTGGCGCAGTGGTCTAAGGCGCTGGCCTCTGATCATTCGTCTGTAAGGGGTCCGGGTTCGAATCCCGGTCAGGCATGGATGTTGTGTTTGTCTTACGGCACTGGCTCTTTTCCTTCCCTGGAACCAGTGACCCTAAATTAGGGACGGGCGACTGCTTATAGCCCATTGAGTTGCTCACGGTGGTCGTTAAACCCCAATCAAAAAAAAAAAAAAAAAAAAAAAAAAGAGCACATTTTCTAATCGAATGTTTTTTGTATCTCTTCCATTCGGCACAGTGATTCGTATGGACTCTTTTCCAGTTAATTCAGCTGTTTTATCTACTGCGACATTCACAAAACAGTTTGCTTGTTTATTTATTTCTGTAAACAGATTCTCGTCGTTGCACATATGCGACGTTGCTCCGCTGTCTATGCACCATATAGACTTTGTACACGATTGTGCAAAAATTAAGGACGAAGAGGAGAAATTAGCATAACAGCGGAACGAGCAGGCAGAACGGACCGAAAGACCATTCAGGAAATAGACTAGAGTCCGGTACGGTAGGGCATGCGCATATATGCAGCTTGACGTACAGGGGGAGGGGGGGTTGGAAAGAGTATAAAGCACACGGGCGGTGTACGCTGAGCAATTCGGTGAAAGCTATTGCACGGTGTACATCGGTTTGAACGACGTCGAGTTGCTGCCACCGTGTGATATGGCCAACAGGCAATCCAGTATACTACATCTGGATGACTTTACCCGAGGTCGCATCATTGGGAAGTTGAAAGAAGGTCGAAGTATGACTAGTGTGGCCGAGGAGTTCGGGATCACTCAGACCATCGTTTCACGAGCTTGGAGAGCATTTCAAACGACAGGAACAGCTGTCCGAGAGTTTAGCAGTGGTCGTCCACGAGCAACCACGGCGGCGGACGACAGGTATATTGTCATACAGGGGAGAAGAGACAGACGGCAGACAGCGGGATAAATCACAAGGCATATGCAACAGACAACTGGACGTCCATTATCACGTTTTATCGTGACCAGGAGGCTGCACAAAGGTGGTCTATTTGCACGACGACCAGTACGGTGTGTGCCAATAACGCCTGCTCATCGGAGACGGCAATTTCTGTGGTGCCAGGAAAACACAAACTGGACACATCAGCAATGGGGTCGAGTTCTCTTTACGGATGAGAGCCGATTTAGTATGGCGAGCGATTCTGGACGTATACACATCTGGAGAGAACAGGGAACACGCAATCACACCTCCAACATCATCGAAAGGGACCGGTTTGGAGGTGGTGGAGTTCTCGTTTGGGACGGCATCATGCTTGGTAGCCGTACTGACCTCCACATCTTCCAAGGAGGCTCAGTCATTGGTGTCCGCTATTGTACCGATGTTCTCCAGCCTCACGTTCGTGTGTTTAGAGGTGCTGTGGGTCCTGAGTTTCTCTTCATGGACGAAAACGCAACACCTCATCGTACATTGGCTGTCGTACAGCTGTTGGAGAGTGAAGATATTCAACGAATGGATTAGCCGCAAGGTCCCCGGACCTAAATCCAATCGAACACGTGTGAGACCTTCTCGGGAGACCTTTGGCAGCACGTCACCAGCTGCCAGCAACGATTCCGCAGCTGGGATTGGCGCTACAAGAGGAATAGGCCGGGATGACTGAACAGCTCCTTGAAAACCTCGTCCTCAGCATGGACAGACGTTGTAAATCCTGCTACGCAGTCAGTGGTGATCATTTACTTTACTAAAGACTGGATTTTTCTTGGCAGCCACCTGTCACATGGACATTTCTGTCTTCTGTCCAGTTGTGCTCGAAGCTACCTTTTCAATAAAGTGCCTTTGTATCCTTTGGATTCCTTGTTTGGACAGTTTTGCTCACTTGTCACATTGTCTTACATCTTGGGGATCTTATAATATGATTTGAGTCGATGTGCTGCCCTTCTGTACGACGTTACATTCAAAAAACCGTCTCGTCCTTAATTTTTGCACGCCAGTGTATTATGAGTGGCATTCATTGATATGTCATGAAAGAAATACGGGATTACGCCATATAATACAAATTTTGAAGATGACAATCCGATTTTTGGCGTAAATGTGACAAGGATGGTAAGTCAGATAATATGCGAAAACTTGAAAATTTTCATCGTCCTGGAGCGGGACACGAACCCGCGTCTCCCAGAAAACGCCTAGGTATGCTAACCACTACACCACCCAGAACGACCAAGTCTCAAGTTTCCGATCAATTTGAATTTAACCCGCTCCAGGACGATGAAAATTTTCAAGTTTTCGCATATTATCTGACTTACCATCCTTGTCACATTTACGCCAAAAATCGGATTGTCATCTTCAAAATTTGTATTATATGGCGTAATCCCGTATTTCTTTCATGATTTATCTGCTTCTCCGGGCAATCACGGGATAGGATTGTTAACCTCCAGATTCGCTAAACATGAATGCCGGTTGCTTCGACTAGCGAATCCTGTGATGGTTAAATTCAAATTGATCGGAAACTTGAGACTTGGTCGTTCTGGGTGGTGTAGTGGTTAGCATACCTAGGCGTTTTCTGGGAGACGCGGGTTCGTGTCCCGCTCCAGGACGATGAAAATTTTCAAGTTTTCGCATATTATCTGACTTACCATCCTTGTCACATTTACGCCAAAAATCGGATTGTCATCTTCAAAATTCATTGATATGGTTGTACGCATACTTTCGTTTTTCGCTTTTATCACCATGGAAGCCTCTTGTGTGAAGGATTCTGCCTTTTTATCAGCAATCCGTTTTCGACATTCAGATGATTTATGACCGACCTTCGAACAGTAGTTACATTTGTAGCTACGGAACACTTTGTTGTTCCTTTTGTCGTTCTTACCTTGGTTTTCCCTCCAGTTATTAGAGGTTAACTTCAGGTTCGAATCTTTTTTGTCTGTTGAAAGACAAATATGCTGTTTGGCCATTTGGATAGCTTTTTGTTTTTGGAGCTTCTAATTCTTCCAAAAGCTTAACTTTCTGAATGTCAGGTTTCGGTAGCTCATCTCTTGACTCTATGGCACAACGAAAGTTATCGAATATATCTGGAATACTGTATAGCATTAGTATTCCAGATATATTCGATAACTGATGTCCATTTTATTAAGTTTATCAAATATTTCGAAGAATTCAGTCAGATGTTCTGGCATGTCATTAATATCATTTGTCTTGCGAAATAGTAGTAGCTTCAATAGCGTAGCTTTTCCAGCTGGTCCTTTCGATTAATAAGTTGATCGAAGCTTCTGCCAAATTTCACTAGAAGTTTTGCAATTTTATATGTTGCAGAGCTCGCTTAGACAGATGTACAGAATTATGTCAGGATTTGCCTTCTGATCATCTAGTGCCCACTTATTGAGCGTTTCTAATTCAGCTTCGTTTGTTCCGTCAACAGGCTTTGGAATTTGACCTGTCACGTAACGCCAACGGTCATTTTGGATTAGAATAGCTTCTATTTGGATTTTCCAAGTGTCATAGTTGCTTTTACTCAGCTCTTCTATGTATATCTGCGACATTGCTTATTTATTAATGCTATCGAAAAAGATAATAATAAAGGCTTAATTACCAAGGGCTGGATTGAAGTTCACAGGCTTTCAGTCATTCGCCTACTTCTCAATCGGTCTAAATGAGTAATTATGGGGCCTCCATTTTAGCAGTCGGAAAAACGTTCTTCTTTGAACGGTTTTTGCGTCCTTGTTTGCTTCACTGGATGCTTCTCTGGGTGCCGGTTTGGGTAGTGCACTTAACTTGGGTGGCGCAGTGCGTGAGTTCCATAACCAACTGTGGGTGAAATAATGGAGCACTTGTAAATGCTACATATTGCACAGTGAAATAACCGCCAACTAAAGACATGATTGAGTTATTTAAATCTATTATTTAATATCGTTAAAAATCATATGAACTTGTAAACATTTACAAGATAATAGAATACAGCAATGACTACTGACTTCAACCTTACGCCACGAAGGCAAGAACAACTCGATTATATATATAACAGCACGTACATAAACTTGAACGTGGCAAGCTCAAAAGACAAACAAAATCTATTGACATAACCAACCTTAAAAAAACACCATAATACCTTCAAGTTGGAACTGAAGAACAGGTTCTCTGCTTTAGAAGGCCTAACATCGGAAGAAGTGGACATCTCTGAAGTTAACAGAAAAGTAACCAAAGCTCTTATGGAAACAGCAACAAAATTAGCTGAGTCTAAGAACAAGTTGCATGTAAATAAATTATCAGGAAAAACGAAAATGTTGATGCAAAAAGAAGAGAGATGAGGACAACTAAAGAAGATGTGACTTCCAAAGTGGAATATATAGAGCTATGCAAGACAGTACGAAAAAGTATCACTGAAGACGTAAGAAAAATTCAACTGTGAACTAGTGAAGAAAGCAATTGAAAACAACCAAAGCCTAAAGATAGCAAAGGGACATCTCAGTAAGGGAAGAAAGCAGATTATGGCACTGAGAAAAGACGATGGTTCTGTAACAAGAAATAGAGGCAGAAATTTTTGACAAGGGTGAAAGATTTCTACTCCAAATTATATGAAAGGGATGATACAGGCACTCCAGACATCATGAAAGATACCAGTACCAGAGTTCCTCCAGTCCTTCCAGCAGAAGTTGCACATGCAATCAAGAACATGAAGCGGGGAAAAGCTCCAGGAGAAGATGGAATTACTGTAGACATCATACAAGAAGCAAGTGGAGAAATCGAAACAGTACTCGCCCAAATTTTCACTCGATGCCTTAATGAAGGAAAGATTCCTGAGGATTGGAACACCGCTACAATGATCCTGCTACATAAGAAAGGTGACATTGAGGATCTCGGGAACTACAGACCTATCAGCCTCCTATCAGTAGTTTATAAAATCTTCACTAAAGTTCTTTCACACCGCTTGAAGGTAACACTGGACATGGCTCAACCGAGAGAACAAGCTGGATTCAGGAGTGGCTACAGCACAATAGATCATATCCATGTGCTGAGAGAACTAATTGAAAGAGCGAGGGAATATGAACTTCCATTGTGCATGGCTTTTATCGATTATGAAAAAGCCTTTGATTCGGTGAAACCATCAGCAGTTACAATGGCTCTGAAAACCTGCGGTATTGAAGATGCATACATTAATATTATTAATAACATCTATGAAAATGCAAGTGCAAAGATTAGGCTGTTTGAAAATACAACACACATAAAAATTGGAAAGGGAGTGAGACAAGGTGACACCATATCTCCGAAGCTCTTTAATGCCACATTGGAGGGTGTTTTCAGTCACTGAGCTGGGAAAATAAAGGGATAAAGATTAATGGAGATTATCTAACCCACCTTCGTTTTGCTGATGACGTAGTCATTTTTGCAACTACCCCATCAGAGCTGCAGAGTATGATCCAGGAACTTGCTGACAAGAGTAAAGAAGTGGGATTAAAAATGAACTTTCAGAAGACAAAAGTGATGTTCAATGCTTTTACAAGAAATGAAGATTTATCGATTGATGGAGAAAAGCTGGAGATAACAGACACGTACGTTTATCTTGGACAGCAGATATCAAGTGAGGGTCACATTGATGAAGAAATTAATCGGTGTACAAAACTTGCCTGGAGAGCTTTTGGGAGAAACAGCATAATTTTCAAGAGCAATATGCCATTATGTCTTAAAAGAAAAGTGTTTGATCAATGCATCCTTCCAGTGCTTACGTATGGTGCAGAGACGTGGACCTTAACTAAAAGAGACATACAAAGGCTGCAGACAACTCAAAGTAGCATGGAGAGGTGCATACTTGGTGTAACCAGGAGAGATAAGAAGAGGAGCTCGTGGATCCGAAAAATGACAAGAGTGGAAGACATGATGATCAGAGTTAAATCCCTGAAATGGCAATGGGCTGGACATACTGCCAGAAGGACAGATCATCGATGGACAGCCGAAATTTTAGATTGGATTCCAAGGGACAGGAAAAGACCCAGAAGAAGACCACATGGGAGATGGGTGGATGAAATTCGAAAGTATGCAGGGGTGACATGGAGGAGACTGGCACAAGACAGACCGTTGTGGAGGAAACTTGGGGAGACCTTCGTCCAGCAGTGGATTGATAATGGTTGACAATGATGATGATGATGATGACATTCAATATAGTGCTTGTCACGAGAACAATTCGTGACGTGATATATACACATCTCACTTGACTTGGATTAATAAACATAATAAAATATGAACAATTACGTCATTACATGAGATTAAACAGCAAAATAAGGATTGACTTTCTACACTATGTTAACTAAGCTAAAAATAAAATATGGGTAGTCAATGAAAACTGAGTTTTAAAATAAAACCTTCAGAAGCCATTGAAAGTTGGATAGATTCGCAATTGTTTATCAGGTAAATACAGTGCATACCTCATCATCGTGCAAGGTCCTACCCAGCAAAAACACAAGTGTTGGGAAACTGCTGGCAGTGATGGGTCACTGCTGACTGAAATCTGCCGCTCACGGCCCGGTAGCTGTCCGTTGGTGGCAGCGCCATCAGTTGGCAGCCATTGATGGCCCTGCAGCATCGCCGTGAATTGCGGGTCTCCAACCAAGTGCCACTAGTGGTCCGTACCTAGGAACCGATGCAACGCCAACACCAGGTGGAAGTAACGGGACTGCGCATGCTCAGAAGCAACGCGTGCTGTTTCTCTCGTGGTAACAGTTAGTTGAAGACAACGCTATCGCCACTGTGTTATTTTAGTTGATGTTAAGAAAAAAATACCCTATCTAGAGAGGAGAATTTATTTCCTATAATGAAATGCCACGTCGACGAAGATATCAGATTATGCCATGAAATACTAGATTACATCCATGAAATACATCCACTCTATTCCCATGAATAACAAAAAATAATGTTTGTGTAATCTTTCGTTTTAACATACAATAAACCACTTGAAACAAAAGTTCTGGAAAAAACATTACAAAAACGTTATGTTGGGAAAAAAAACTATAGGCGTACAAAATTATCAATTATTTAAAAAAACAAAACAAAAGCAAAAGCAATGCTGTGTGGATATAATGTACTCAGCCTTATGTTGAATACCCAAAACTGGAGGAATTCACTTTTAAAAATAACGAGAAGTAAAATAAAATATTTTTCCTCTTTAAAACAAATGTAGCTTCGGATAGCGGAAAGGAAAGATACAACGTTAAAAATGAAACAGAAGGGGACATGATCGGGTAAATATATTATTTCAACAGTCGCCTTTCAAGACGACGAGGACAACACGAAACTTAGGAAAGCGCCTTCAAGTTGGTACACTCGTTGAAAATGAGTGAAGTTCCCTTAAGGTAAAATAGAAAACAATTGTTACGTTGGAAAAATAAATTTATAAATTACATGAAACTGACATTTATGAAAAATACCTCGTAATATTGTAAAATTAAATCATTCCGTTACACATTCCGCCGGAAAGAGGCTCAGCTTCAAGCCAATGCTCGTGCGTGGCAAATCAGTCCAGTTGCTAGAACAATCGCTTCCCACGCAGACAGTCCTTGATTTGTTTCCACCCAGATCCAAAAGGGCGTTTTTCAGAACCTGTTGAGAGAATTTCCGCAGCGTGCTGTAATGCAGAGGTTTCGTTAGGCAAAAAAAAGTAGTTGTAGCTTTGGGAAACTGCTGTTATCCTTTTTTTTTTTTTTTTTTGTTTATGGCTACTACTGGGAAATTGGAGGACAAGATTCGGCAAGCTATCTGTTATGTCACGTGATTGCTGGCTGCCACTGCCGGGAAACTAGCGGACCAAATTAGGCTAGCCATCATTTATGGCACGTGCTTGTAGGTCCGCTAAAAGGCCACTTGTGGCAGCTACTGCCTGTGATGGATAACTAATGGCCCTGTTCTGGCATATGGCAACTGATGGGCGTGCCATTGTTGGCCCGCTTCTGGCCCATGTGATGGCTGCCCGGACATTTTATTGACAGTTGGGCTACGGCAACATAGTGCAGGGCCACCACTGGCCCAGCAAGACTGTTTTTGCTGGGTACCAGCAAAAGAAGTCAGAAGGCTGTCCAGGGGCTGATCACGCATTTTCGTGAGCTGGGGAAGCAAGTGTCGGGAATAACAGGGGATCTTTCTGATATTTTTTCTTAAAATGAAAAAGTGTTCTAAGTGCGTCTATAAATTCTTCCAGTTAATTAAGGAAAGTAATATACTTTTAAGTAATACTTTCTGTCACGAAAACTTATTCAATTTGTTATTAAAACCGAACAAGTCGAAGCTTTTCCTTGGTCCTGAGCGGAGGGTGCCCTCCCCGGGAGCCCCCCCCCCCTCTGGATCTTCCCTTGAGACGGCTTTTCTGTCCCCTATATAAAAAAAAACAGGCATTTTTCTTTGACCATGTCAGACAATGTAAAACCATATAAACCCATATTTTAAATTATCGAATTTTATATAAGATACTAAGATAGGTTACAGTTTTAAATCAAAATACGCTCACTGCACGCTTTGTACACCCATCAAATTTGAAGTTTCTAAATTTCAAGGTTTACGAAGAAATATTGCTAATTCTAAAATTTTAAATTTTATAAATTATAAGCTCAAAACTCTATAATTTCGTTAAAATGACATCAAAGAGCAAACCCTCATGGTTTCCTTTGCAATTTTACCAAGTATGAGGTTGACTTTTTGTGCAATCGTTTTCAATGACATTCTAAAGTCAAGGATGAAAAGAATGAGTTTTTGAGAACCCATACAAAAGAAGGATTCCCTACAAGAAAACTTCTTACCAGTAGAATATTTTCGTTGTAAGACGTATTTACGCGCTTTTTCCGCTTTAGAATTTACCATGTCTCGCGCTTTCATCTTCCATCACTATGTACACGGATTTCAGCAGAAGTTCTGAGGTGGGTAGAGAGAGTGAAAATGCTGTGTGAAGAGCAATATGTAAGCAGAAAGTTTATCTCAAGTTTTCTACAAAGAGGTTCTTAAAAAAGTCCTTTTTCGACAGCACTGTTATTCGAAATTCCAGGTAAAAGAAAAAAGGTCCTTCAGGCGTCAGCTGAACTAGGTTTGGAATCCCTTCGTCTGAGTCATCTTAGTTATATGTACATGCACACATACCCGTCACTGAGGTAGAAACATTTATTCAATACCATACTGAGCCCAATTTAACCTGAAGTACAGCACGTAAGTTGTTTGTCATATATTCGACAAGGTGTTGAGCTGCATTTACATCTATTGCATGCTTGCCGTTTTCCACACTATCCTTTAACTTACTCGGGTTTAACTTTTTCTTTTAACATGACCCATATATTCTCAGTGGGGCTCATATCCGGATTTTCTGGTGGTCCGAGGAGATGGTGGAAGTTGTAACGTATACTCTCGATTCACTTTCCTTTTGATTTTTACTATCTCTGGTTATTTTATTTTCCTATGTAAATTATCTTCTTACTGAACGAGATGTTATTTCTCCCGCTGAATGAGATCTGGCAATGAGTGTAAGTCATGACGTGGTGGTAGCCAGTATAAATAGGCGCGTTCAACGATACCAAGAGAGAGAGTTTGTTGTTGTATAGAGATAGTTTGTTGTTGTATAGAGAGAGTTTGTTGTTGTATAGAGAGAGTTTGTTGTTGTATAGAGAGAGCTTGTTGTTGATGTGCGTAGGGAGAGCTTCGTTCTATGTGATTAGGTTGATTCTTCATTATTGTGATACGATTAGTGTGTGTGCGTTGGATGATTCAAGAGTTATCTAATAAAAGAATTTGTTGTAAGTACGTTTTTCTCAGTTCATAGTTTTTGTCAGATCTCTGTCTGGCTGTTAGGTTTATTTCATTAGTTGATTATATTTAACAACCAGCATAAGACTTTATTCATCTTAATTACTACTACAACATTACTACCAGTTATAAGCTTGTTCATTATTATTACTACACTACTAGCAGGAAAGTTTATTCATGATTTAATTAACAAACAACAACCATTAGAAGAAGCATTAGCTTAGTACAAGCATTGAATTAGCTTAGCAATTTAGAAGAAGCTGAATTCATTACATTATAATTGAAGGAAGCTATATTCACGATAATTAGCAATTAGCTGAGTAGTAGCAGAAGTTAAATTCATTATAAAGTCGCTGTCATGCTTGCTGGATCACTGCTGAACACATCTTGCCCGATGGACAGCATCGTTGTTGTCTATGAAACAGCCGTTCCCTGGTAGATTAAAATTCAACTGTACAGGATTGACTTAATCGACAACAATGATCAAATAATCCTGGGAAATCTCCCAACTTTAAGCAATATCAGCGGACCCGTTCCTTACGAACTGAAGGTACCCCACCCTACGACGACGCCTCAGAACCTTGAGCTGCGTTTAGAAGGCAAGCTAGTTTCCTGGGGTTTCCGCCAAAATCTCTGCTTATTCGGCCCAGGGAAAGGTGTCCGGCGACTACCACATTACTTTTTCCCATTGCCCAGTCATTTTGCTCCTGACACCCTTATAGACGAACATTCCAGTTCTTCACAGAAATCAAAGGTTTCTGTATAGGCATGCGACTGCCAGTACTGGTCCTCTTCAATTCCCCGCGCATAGTTCACTGAGAGATGGATCGGAAACAGAGTTCATTGAGTGACTCGGTCAATTATTGCACATAAGAAGTTCTGTTTGTCCGTATAAGATTTCTCTGATGACGGCAATTTCGTTCCTAACAGATTGTCCTGGCGCCAGAGTTGCGCCATGGTTTTAGACAAACAATGTGGGATATTTTTCCACTTGCTATAGATCCGGGGTATTTCTGTCACAGTACTGTTTTAACTCGTGTTCTTTAATCACCGAAATATGTTATAATCAGAAGATTGCAAGCTTTTTCTGAGAACTGTAAACATCAATGGAATAGTGATAGATCATTTAACAGAAGCGATTTGACGTTTGATGAGATCCTTTATTTTCGTGATTTGGCTTACTAAATAATTACTCGGGTTCACTGGGCGATTAGTTCTCTCATGTCCTAAATCCTCGCTATACATTCTTTCTTTTCGCTCGGGCGCGGAGATCGCGCACCCCTTCTCAAAATTCTACTCCTTCCTTCGAGAATCTATCGTCCTCCCTCTGGTTACCTCAGTCACCTTCTCCCCAAAGACACGTCACTAACCTTCCTTCGAAAGAAGCGTTCCTATTGTTTTTCGCACTACTTCCAAAAACGAGCTTCAAGCCTCCGTCCGAACACCTTCTCAACGCGTCTCTATCTCCACTCCTAATGACGTCACCCCGAAGGAAACCCCTTACTCGAGAACGGAAGTCCTTCTTAATGAGTCGCTTTAAAACTCTAAAAAAAGCCTTCTCTATTGTAGCTACCTACACACGAAATCCTGTGTGTTGTCCAACTACTGGAGTTCCGCCGATAAACTAATCGTTTCTGGTGACTTACTGGCTCTACCAAATTGAACTCAAAAACTATATTCTTAAGAAATTTCCTACGATTACTTTTCAAACATTCTAAAACTGCAAGGAATCTTAATTATTTACATATTCATAAAAAGTCAACAATTAAAAGATATTTACATTACATTAATTTTCATAAATTAAACATTCCCGTTCCATTACGTTATTAGTAAAAGCTTATTTTCAATTACCACTATTACATTTCAACTTTTGGGAAACCAGTCTGATCTGTTGTTTTTAATATCGTCGCTCCAGCCAGATGGACCCACAGTAAAAATCCCTTCATGAAACTCCGAAAGATCCTTTGTTTTTCTCGTTGTGATCAACACTACTGTCGATTACTGACAAGCAGCAGCCTAAACTACACTACTATTTTTGAAAATTGCAACCCCGAAAAAGAATCGTGGTATTCACTGAAATTTATGTCACAGATTCCTCATGTCACAGGAAATAACTGACTACCTTTGTAGAGCTATACAAGATGTTTTCGCTTCAAAACTCAGTATCGTGTGGAGCAGCAACCTCGAACAACAATAAGGACCTCTAAACTGCGTGACATTGAATGGCAGGGTTTTTTGATATAGTTCTGGAGAATCGCCTGCAAAACTGCTTTTATACGAAACCAAATTTCAGTTGTGATGACCGTCGGATGTGCTTGACGGACCGATCACTTAGCTACCATGTCCTAGACATGTTCGATCGGCAACTGTCAGTGAAAATGCAGGCCAGGGAAGAACCGGTTTCTGCTGTTCACGGAAGAGGTATTGAAGATTTTGGGCCACATGTGGCCGAGCGTTGTCCTGCTGGAATATAGCGCCAGGTGAACTCTGAAGAGAGGTTTTCGAACACGTATGAGACCATCATGGTGCATCAAGTTGAAGCGTCTCTGGTGAGAAAACACGACCTATTGCCAATCAGCCTACCAAAGTCTGTTTGAGACCCCATTGCAGCTTGAGGCGTCTATGGTTGAAGATCAAAGGAATACGCAGTAATGGGCTGCTAGCGACTAGTGTTCTGTGTTAAGCATACGACGTCAAACTGCAACTGGAGGACGAAGCACTGACACCGTGGATGTTTGCGATGGGTTACTGCCATGTGGTAGAAGTGTCTATCATCCCATGCAGTCGTGCGATTTTGCGGTCCATTTCCCGGTTTCTATGCATTCGAGCCACATCTGTCCACTAACACCAGATTCGCATCACGGGCAGTTTCGCGGTTGTAAAATCCAGCTTCTCTCATCCGAACAATCCTTCCTCGCTCAAAGTCCGTCAGGTGTTCATAATGCAACCTTCTTCAGCTACGGGCCATAGTGAGACACAATAAACACCCTTTCGACTTAATGTCAACTTTCCACTGATTGCAACATCTCTTTTGAGCCAGCTCTTTGTACCCAAGACCGGACAGTTCAGAGGGAGCTGCTCCGAAACCGCACGCGCATTTTCACTGACATTTTAATCACCTCTTGCACATATCCTATAAGTCTCAACATAATATCAGTAGTTCCTCATGGTTGTAATTTTCACGAACATTTGTGTAATTTCGGAGTTCAGGTAGTGAATCACTTGACCACGTATTTTGCATATACGCTGCGGATGTTTTTCGTACATCTGAGTGAAGATTCCTAAATGAGTAGCTGGTGTGTTTATTTCTTCCGTGTCTGCATTTACGTAGCAAAGAAATCTAAGTAAATTTGCGTCATTTGTAAACGAAAACTAAAAGTAATTGAAAAAAGGTGAAATACAGACGTACTTTTTTTAGAAATACATGTCCAACTGATAAAGAAATGCATTGTCAGTCAAATATTAGGTTGGGCAAAAAGATATTTTGGGTTTTTTTCCTGTGTAAATGAAAGGCGAATTTTGAATGGGTAACAAGAACTTTAGTGAACAACATATTGTCCGATGACCTTTTGCCATCTTGGAGGCAAGTTTATGACTCCGCGCTCAAAAACGTTTTTTTTTAATTTTCGGCAAAGAACAGTTCCACGAACGATTTGATAGCCTCATCAGCAGTGAAAAGTTTACCATTCAAGGAGTTTTGCAACGAACGAAACAAATGGTAGTCTGATGGTGCCAGATCTGGCGAATATAGTGGATGCGGTAACACATCCCATCCAAGCTGCAACAATTTTTGACGAGTGACCAAACTTGTATGTGGTCTTGCGTTATCAAGGTGAAACACAACACCTTTAAAATTCAGCAGTTCCGAACGCTTCTGTTTGACTGCAACACCTAATTTATCCAGCTGACGACAGTACACGTCCGAATTAATAGTTTGGTTCCTTGGAAGCAATTCAAAATACACAATGCCTCTGAAATTCCACTAGACTGACAGCATAACCTTCCTTTGGTGCATATCTGCTTTTGAAGTGCTTTGAGCAGATTCATCACGCTTGTTCCACGATCTTTATCGTTCGACGTTGTTGTAGACGATTCATTTTCCATCGCCTGTTATCATAAGTTACAAAAATGGACCGCTTCTCCTTTCAAAAGCAAATCGCAGTTCAACGTGAGATGAATTTCTTTGAGTCTCATGTGGAGCCCACGTATCGAGCTTCAGGGGCGTCGGAACCGCGGGGGCAGAGGGGGCAGTAGCCCCCGCACGCAAATGAGTGTAGAGGCAAAACATCACGTTTTCCGCCTCAGTTTTCTTCCTTTCCAAGTTACATATGTTTGTGATTGGAAATCTCAAACATTCATTTTTTTTTCTTGGAGTTCATTTTGATAAACATTGAGTATTGTTCCTAAATTTTTTCATGAACTATATAGAAATCTGAATATTGTTTCATGACACTCCTGAGAGGCCGAGAAATGCTAGAACTATTAACCCTTTAACGACCATAACGCCCAAAACGCGCGTACGTACAAACGGCAAAGCCGCCCGAAACGCCTGTTTAGAGTGAGACAGATTTCTTACCTTTACTTGTTCTTCAAATTTTCTTGATATATGAGGGATCAGCAGGAGTCACCCTCAGTTACTATATAACGAAGTAAATTTCTCCGTCATTTTTGGTCTACGCCGGGATTCGAACTCGAGTACGCTTATTCCGGAACAAGCAGCTCTACCAACTGAGCTACGCAGACATGTATTCTGATTCATATCTGCCTTTATGTCATGTGCGTCCTGCTGGCAGGTACGTCACATCACCCCCCCCCCCGAAAGAGGGCCGGGGGCATGACTCACGGATCAGCCGTGACCATGAATCGTTGCAGGCAGCCATCCACTGTAGAACGTGCACTTGAGAACTCCCAGTCAATCTGGTGTGTGGAATGCAACGTCACACACATTTATTTTTCGAAGCACTGGAGAAGGAATTCTCTGATTTTTCCTATCTCGCGGTGTGGAAATAACATCACACCAATGCGAGATTTTGAACGGTCGGGTCGTCCGGGTAGTTCGGGCGCCATTATAACGAAGTAAATTTCTCCGTCATTTTTGGTCTACGCCGGGATTCGAACCCGAGTACGCTTATTCCGGAACAAGCAGCTCTACCAACTGAGCTACGCAGACATGTATTCTGATTCCTATCTGCCTTTATGTCATGTGCGTCCTGCTGGCAGGTACGTCACATCTCCCCCCGAAAGAGGGCCGGGGGCATGACTCACGGATCAGCCGTGACCATGAATCGTTGCAGGCAGCCATCCACTGTAGAACGTGCACTTGAGAACTCCCAGTCAATCTGGTGTGTGGAATGCAACGTCACACACATTTATTTTTCGAAGCACTGGAGAAGGAATTCTCTGATTTTTTCCTATCTCGCGGTGTGGAAATAACATCACACCAATGCGAGATTTTGAACGGTCGGGTCGTCCGGGTAGTTCGGGCGCCATTATAACGAAGTAAATTTCTCCGTCATTTTTGGTCTACGCCGGGATTCGAACCCGAGTACGCTTATTCCGGAACAAGCAGCTCTACCAACTGAGCTACGCAGACATGTATTCTGATTCCTATCTGCCTTTATGTCATGTGCGTCCTGCTGGCAGGTACGTCACAACTATTGTTTGTTATTAAAGAAAGAAGTGAAACAGCAGACAGTTTCTGGCGTTATGGTATTAGAGTGATACCAGATTTTTGGGTCATGGTCGTTAAAGGGTTAAACAGTCCAGAAGGCTGGTTCCCGTTTGAAAAACAGCAACGTTTTGTGTCTTATTAGGTGTAACAAATTAGTCTTCCTCTAAAAAAATGAGTAAAAATAAATGAAAGTAGGGTACGAAATGAGATATAAGTTCATTCAACGTTTAATTATAACGTCGATACGGCTACAATCCCTGCGGAATTCGTATCAATCCGGAAGTATCAAAATCTGTAGTTTAACGCCGTTTACGCGTACCGTTAGTTTACATTTAGAAACTATATGATATGAAAGTGTCTTTTTTAGATGAATGTTTAATCGAAAAAACAAATTCAGCACGTCTTCTTTTACAAGTAGTAGGATAAATATTATGCCATGATAGCACATTTTGTTCTAAGCCATCTTATCTTGTACCCGCTGTCAAAAAAAATTCCGACGCCACTGTCGAGCTTACTGAGGTATTCGATTTGCTTTAAATGGTTTTCAACGCTCGATTTCCATGTGTTAAGATTCTCAGCAATCTCTTGTGTCGCTAAACGCCGATTGGATTCGATGAATAAATATATTTTGTCGTCGTCAACTTCAATTGGGCTTCCTGAGTTTGGTGCATCTTTCACATCAAAATCTCCAGACCGATATTTCTCAAACCAATTGTTATACTGCCTTAGTTTTAAGGCATCTTCACTATACACATAACGTAACGTTTTATGAGCTTGCACAGTGTCTTTTCCTTTTCGGAAGTAATACAACAACACATGACGAAAATGTTCCTTTTCATTGCCCATTTTGAAATTGACGCCAAACAAACACTTATTAACGAAATCGGGAACTTTCTCTTCCTAAAACGAGCTTAAACTGTCAGCTGTCGCGTTACATAATGTACTTGCGGTTTCAAATGATGTTAGTTACATTTCAAGACATGTTGCGCCATCTATGTGTAAAAAGCTGAATTACTTTTTGACCAATCCAATAGATTTAACGCTAGATTAATCAAGTAAGTAAACATGCCTCAAAATACTTGAAAACTTCGCCTTCCTAGACGGGAATCGAACCCGCATCTCCCGATTTACGTGCGAGTATGTACCCGTTCCACCACCCAGAACACGGAACCCTCAAGCAATTGACGATGTGTTTTGGGACTCAGATGAAACGCTCCGCCCTGCGCAAATTGAATTATATATACCGGCGTGCAAAAATTAAGGACGAGACGGTTTTTCGAATGTAACGTCGTGCACAAGTGCTCCACATCGACTCAAATCATACCATAAGATCCCCAAGATGTAAAAATATGGGACGAGTGAGCAAAACCGTCCAAACAAGGAATCCAAAAGTATACAAAGGCACTTTATTGAAAAGGTAGCTTCGAACACAACTGGACAGAAGACAGAAACGTCCATGTGACAGGCTGATGCCGAGAAAAATCCAGTCTTTAGTAGGGGATATGATCAACCCTGACTGCGTTGCAGGATTTAAAACGTCTGCCCATGCTGAAGACCAGGTTGTCAAAGAGCTGTTGAGGCATCGCGGCCCATTCCTCTCGCAGCGCCAATCGCAGCTGCGGAATTGTTGCTGGCGGCTGGTGACGTGCTGCCAAGCGTCTCCCGAGAAGGTTCCACACTTGTTTGATTGGATTTAGGTCCGGGGACCTTGCGGGCCAATCCATGCGTTGAATATCTTCACTTCCCAACAGCTATGCGACAGTCACAGTAGGAGGATCACATGTAGCTTTGTCGTCGATGAAGAGAAACTCAGGACCCACAGCACCTCTAAACAGACGCACATGAGGCAGGAGAACCTCGGTACAATAGCGGACACCAGTGGCTGAACCTCCTTGGAAGATGGGGAGGTCAGTACGGCTACCAAGCATGATACCGCCCCAAACGAGAACTCCACCACCTACAAACCGGTCCATTTCTATGATGTTTTTGGTATGATTGCGTGTTCCCTACTCTCTCCACATCAGCAATGGGGTCGATTTCTCTCTCATCCGTAAAGAGAACTCGACCCCATTGCTATTGTGTCAAGTTCTTGTGTTCCTGGCACCATAGAAACCACCGTTTCCGATGAGAAGGCGTTAATGGTACACACCGTACTGATTGTCGTGCAAATAGAGTACCTTTGTGCAGCCTCCTGGCCACGGTAAAACGCGATAACGGAAGTCCAGTTGTCTGTTGTATGTGCCTTGCGATTTCTCCCCCTGTCTGCCGTCTGTCTCTTCTCGCCTGTAGGACAATATACCGGTCGTCCGCCGCCGCCGTGGTTGCTCGTGGACGACCACTGCTAAACCCTCGGACAGCTGTTCCTGTCGTTGGAAATGCTCTCCAAGCTCGTGAAGCGATGCTGTGAGCGATCCCGAACTCTTCGGCCACACTAGTCACACTTCAACCTTCTTCCAACTTCCCAATGACGCGACCTCGGGTAAACTCATCCAGATGTCGTCTACTGGATTGCCTGTTGGCCATATCACACTGTGGCAGCAACTCGACGTCGTTCAAATAAGTGTACACCGTGCAATAGCTTTCACGGAATTGCTGAGCGCACACCGCCCGTGTGCTTTATACCCTTCCGACCCTCCCCCCCACGTTATAATGCATATATGCGCATGCCCTACCGTACCGGACCCTAGTCTATCTCCTGAGTGGTCTTTCGGTCCGTTCTGCCTGTTCGTTCCGCTGTTATGCTAATTTCTCCTCTTCGTCCTTAATTTTTGCACACCAGTGTATGATCCATCATCTTTAGCGGCACACGAGCAGTCCCAAAGCACATCCTTTGTTGCTTGAGGATTCCTTGTCCTGGGTCGTGTAACCAGTGCCGGATTTAAGGCTTTTGAGGCCCTAAGCCAAATTTTCGATGCGCCTCCATCCGGCCACGCATATTTGAAATTGCTCCTGTATAAGATTTTCTAATAAACTTAAGTTGAGAATGCAATAATTGGTAGTATAACTTTATTGTTAGATAAGTATTATTTAAATATAAATTATTTTGATTTAACTTGTTAATAAATTAAAGTTATAAAAAAATATTTGTAAACACAGACAAATATTTTTGTAGTTCATGCTTATTCAGGAACAACACTTTATATTTTGAAACCTTAGAGCTACATTTGAAACCGACACACAATGCAGTCTTTTAACACGAAAGTAAACAATTGCATCTCTATCGCACTCGTACGAACACGGGCGTGCTGGCAATAGAGCTATTATTACGTTCTTATTTCTTTAGTTACCATTCAAGATAAAATAAAAAATTACCACTACTTGATTTTATTCAAGTAAATTAAAATAACGGTACCTTCCTCTGTTCTATTCTCTCCGTTTTTCTGGATCCTACACCTGTGTCCCACTAAAACCTGCGGCCCCTAGGCCGCGGCCTAGTTGGCCTAGTACTAAATCCGCCACTGCTTGCAAAGGTAGCATACTCGCACATAAACGGGAGATGCGGGTTCGATTCCCGTTTCCCAGGATGATGTAATTTTCAAGTTTTGTGAGGCATGTCGACTCGGCTGTAAACCAGTTGCACCTGCCATGAAAGAATATTTTAGAGCATTTCTTTTCGTAAGTCGTATCCTTTTACACCTTGTGCGTTTATTCACATCATTGCGCTGAAGTCGGTCGGTCAGTCAATCTCATTTGCGTAGAAATCGGTGTTTCCTCTATCTGCGTATGTTTTAACTCGAGAATAAATGAAGCACGACTAATTAAGCGTTATAAGTCCTGTTCAATATAGCGTACTACTAAACAAGGTGGCCGAGGGGTTAATAACGCGTGCTTCTCATTGCACATGTGAGTTGGCCAGAGGTTCAAGCACCAGATATAACACATGAACAATGTGTTTGTTCTCATCATGTGTCCAGATATCAGAAATGAGTTCATATAGGGCTATAGGTGTAAAGGCACTGTGACAGTACTGAAATTATTTTAAATATATATAAATTTTTAAAGAAGAGATTTTAACGCTCATGTGCAGCTCTCAGTATTAGAGAGTTATTATATATACGTAGACAGATAGACACGAAGTCAAACTTTTCCTGTTTTGGGGCAGATCCGAAACGCACGTTGGGAGGAAAATCCAGTTAGGAATATTTTTACAGTAACGTCACCCGAAAAGAGTCCAAGCGATGAAGTTAAAATACTGTTTTTAAAACGCCATTTAAATATATTTTCTGTGCACTTTCGCATATTGTGAAGGCGGGGGAAAGGGGAGACTGTTGATAATGACGTGTTTAAAATTCTCGCATCTCCTCTGAACCTATGAAATTCAGAAATATTCTTTCCGTCTCATAAAGCTGGTGGTTCTGGTCATAAAGATAAAGATTCTGGATTTTAGGTTGGAAGAAATTCTCTTACATAGCCTAGGGGCGAAATAACGCGTCCTGGGGAATGCGTAGGAGCAATGAAGATAAAAAGCGAAAAACAAAAATGAATAAAAAAAGGAAACACCGTGTCTGTGTGAGAGAGAGAGAGTGATAGAAAGACGCTGCTCAGCTAAGCAGAAATGATCCTAAGTAGAGCGAATATATAAAAGAAAATTTTAAGGAAGGTTTGGATGAAGGAAGAGTCAGCCGTGGAATTTCCCACTTTTACGAACAACCGTGTTCCTTATGTTTGTTGCAGCTATAATGTAACATTTTTTTCTCACAAATGTAGACTGGTTATTTGAAGGATTTTCCTTATCAAAATTCCTCTTTTTTTGACGGAAACGAACACCCGATTTGGGGAGTTTCAGAAAGATTAAGTACTTTGCCATTTAACTTTACAGCTGTTTGTTAGCATTTGCTTTTTTAAACTTCAATAGGATTATTTGTTTGTTAGTTTTGGCCTCCATTAAAAATCGCAAATATTTAAAGAAGTCATCCAGACCAAAAATTAAAATAAAATGATCCAGGGAATAGACAGGAGTCGAGTGGCTTCCCGGAAATACATAAACATTGGGCAAGCTCTACCGCTGGTTATATGTACAAAAGTATGCAGCGTGAATTTTATATTGAGCCTTATTTTTCAAGTTCGGGAATTGACGTGCACGAAATTTCGATGGACTATCGAAGTATTATGAATGAATATTGTTCACCGAAATTTATAGTGTAAAATTTACGAATTAAAAAAATTGACATAACACTCATTTTTTTCAGACTTAAAATAAATTACCTTCCTCAGAAAAGCACCTAAGTGGCAAACCTAACGGAATAATTTTAAAGCACATCATAGAAACCACAAGGATTAAATGCTGGTGTATAATAAACGAATTGTTTTTGACGAAAGTTTAGATTTCTCTAAAAGCACTTCAATATATATATTTTTATTGTTTTTTTTTGTTTGTTTTTTTTTTTGCTTGCAGTGCAGATAGCTTTGCTGGTGCTTTGTGCGTCTAATTTTCTTGGAAAGCTTATTTCATGCAAAGTTTTTCTGGTTGATTTGACTCTGAAAGTATGTGTTTTGGGCCTTTGTATTAGGTGTGCAACTTAATTCTCGGCCACAGGCACGACACGTTGACAGCAAATTATAGCAATTCGAATACGTTCCTAATCAAGGAAATAATCCGCATCGTGTTGTATACATTTGAGCCATCGCTCAGGGAGCTGCCGAATGCCATTGCGGGAAAAAGAGGGCTGTTTCGAGTTGATAAAGTCATCAATACTTGTGTGGACCTCCTCGACAGAAGTGAAGTGCGTATCACTCAGGTGATGTTCTAAAGAGCGAAAGAAGTGACAATCCGACGGAGCAAAGTCTAGAGAATACGCCGGGTGGGACAAAATATCCCATCCCAGGTCGGTGATCCTGTTTAAAGTCGTTTTCGCGGTGTGAGGACGCGCGTTATCTTGAAACAATAGAACCGACCTTCTGCCCTTGCCGGTGTATGGCCTTTTCACCTCCATTGCGTCACGGACACGAATGAGTTGCTGACAATAACGCTCAGTATTGACCGTTTCACCAGGTTTGAGCAACTCATAGTGTTCGACACCGCGCTGATCCCACCATATGTACAGCAACAATTTCCTGGCATGGATATTCGGTTTGGCGGTATTAGTGATAGGCTGGCCTGGATAAACCCACGATTTGCACCGCTTAGGATTATCGTACAGGATCCACTTCTCATCACACTTCAAACTCTTGTGGAGCAAAACCTTGTTCTTGAATCTGGAGAGCAAGGACACAGCAACATCGTAGCGCCTAAACTTGTTCGCAACTGTGAGTTGGTGGGGCACCCAACGGCCCTCCTTGTGAATCCGTCCAAGCTTGTGTAGGTGCTTTTCAATGGCTGGCCGTGTTACTCCGAGTTCCTGGGCGAGCTCTGACTTTGTGCGACAGAAATCCGCGTCCAACAGTTGTTTCAGTTTTTCATCGTCAACTTTCTGTGGCTGTTCCAGACGTTCTGCTTCACGGAGATCGAAATTTTCCTGCGTAAACCGCTGTAACCACTTCTTACACTGTAACGTACCAGGAGATGTGACGTACCTGCCAGAAGGACGCACACGACATAAAGGCAGATAGGAATCAGAATAAAACGTCCGCGTAGCTCAATTGGTAGAGTGACTTATTCCGGAATGAGGGGATCCGGGCTCGAATCCTGGCGTGGACAGAAATGACGGAGAAATTCACTTCGTTATAATGGCGCCCGAACTATCCGGATGACCCGACCGTTCAAAATCTCGCAATGGTGTGTTGTTATTTCCACACCGCGAGATAGGATAAATAAGAGAATCCCTTCTCCAGCACTTCGAAAAAAAAAATAAGGGGAGATGATGTAACGTACCAGGAGATGTGACGTACCTGCCAGAAGACGCACACGACATAAAGGCAGATAGGAATCAGAATAAAACGTCCGCGTAGCTCAATTGGTAGAGCAACTTATTCCGGAATGAGGGGACCCGGGTTCAAATCCTGGCGCGGATAAAAATGACGGAGAAATTCACTTCGTTATAACACGTATACTGTAGGACACAGTAGCCTCACCCAAAGCAGCCCAGATCATTTGCTGGGCTTCCGCGGCACTTTTTTTAGATGAAACGCAAACAGGAGGCAGTGCCTCAAATGGTGTTTCTCGAACGACATTGCTTTCACCGTCAACTTTCGCCCTTTCTATCACTACAGCTGTAAGCGGTTACGGTTGCCTGGAAAGCTGTTAGATGACGCTGCAATCAGCCATTATCGCACACAGTTATTTGCATTTGCCGACGTTCTATGATCGCTTGCAACGGTTAGGGGCCGAGAATTAAGTTGCCCACCAAATAGTTCTTTACTTGACAATGATAGGGGTGGAGGCCGACTCAGATTTTTAATTTCTCCTATCTGGTAAAGCTAGCAACCTTTCCTATAGTGAATGAATTTTCTGGCAAATTTAATCTAATGTTATGAGGCGACAAGTGTTGCTTGACTTGCAAATCTGCTAATCCTTACTTGTATCTTGCAATTGCAGATAGTAACTAAAATAAATTCTGCAAAGCCTACAATACCATTTATAAGCTTACCTGTACTGTTTGAAGTCTTAGCTATATTGTCCAAAGCAAAAATCCTCAACATGTTAGCATATAATATAAGTGATCATCTCCCTATTTTTTGTTTGTCGGGTAGTGTACCTACCTCGGATTTTGTAGACAGGATTTCAATTCGTGTTCGTCCATACGATCAGCATAGCTTAAGAACGTTTGGTGAGATACTTGCTGTTACGGATTGGTGTCCGGTGCTACAACATGATAGTCCCACACATGCCTTTGATGCATTTTGGGGATTATTTTGGAGTTCTTATGAATGTTCTTTTTCCTTTAAGACCTTTACACGTTCATTAAACTGTAGAAAACCTTAGTTTACTCGTAACCTTTTAAGATGTCTAAACAAAAAGAATAATAGGCTATTCAAGTTATTTATACAGTCCAGAAGTGCCTCTAATTTATCCCAGCTTTGTAGATATAGAAGTTGGTTTAATACTAAATTAAAAAATACAAAATTTTTTTATTTAAATCGTTCTACTGGTACCACAGATGGGAAAAGGTTATGGAAATCGCTTGGTGAAATGTTGCATAGAACAAATGATGACGACCCTCCAACAGAACTTGATCAGGGGGAACTCGTGTCACTGATTTGAATCGTATTGTAGAGATCTTTAATACTTACTTTGTTTATTTGCCTGTGAAACTACAGAACGATATTCCGCGGGTGTCTGGTGACTTTGCTGACTTTTTGTCCCACCAAACTTTGTGTAAGTCAATTTTTTTTGACCCAGTATCGGCGGATCTGTTGCCTACTATAAAGCAGTTGGATTCCTCTAAGGATGCTGGCCCGGATGATGTTCATCCAAAGGTGATTAAATCTGTTGCTCAGTTGTTTTTATTTTTTTTTTTTTTGGTACCATTGAAACATATTTTTAATCGTATACTAGAAACTGGTTTATTACCTTTAGCATTTACGACAGGTATAGTCACTGTTATACAAAAAAAGGGTTTGAGATCTAGTGTAGAAAATTATCGTCCACGTACTAATATTACAGTGTTTGCTAAACTTTTGGAAAGACTAGTACTAAAGAGGTTATCTGGCTACTTGGAGAGGAACAAAATTTTACATCACGGTCAGCATGGTTTCCGTCAGGGCTTCTCAACAGAAACGGCTATATTGGATGTTCTTAATTTTTTGCACACAAGTATTGACTCAGGAAGACGTGTCCTGGGTATATTTTGTAACTTAACTCGAGCTTTTGACTGTGTGCATCATGAAATTCTATTGTCAAAGTTAAATCATATAGGGATCCGGGGAGTTCCGCTTTTGTTTTTTAGGAATTATTTGTTACAAAGATCGCAGTATGTTCAGATTCGTGGCATTCGTTCTTCGTTTCGTGGGGTAATTTGCGGAGTTCCTCAGGGATCGGTGCTGGGAACGGTTCTTTTTTTAATTTACATTAATGATATTTTTAATGTTACTTCGGGGGCGCACCGTGTGCTGTTTGCTGACGAGACCAGTTTTTTTTTCTTACGGTAATTCTTTAATGGAGTTGGTACCTTTAGTTAATTGCGATCTTCAGGAGTTTTTTCGTTGGTTCAGTTGCAGTTATTTAGCTATAAATCAAGATGAAACTAATCCCATCCATAGTTTCACGTCGTTCTTATTATTTGTCTGCCCCAACTGGTATTTTTGTGAATGGAGTTCCCATTACATTTAAGACGACTTTTAAATTTCTGGGTGTACTTATTCAGGAGTCTCTACGTTGGGATAATTACATTAATTATTTGGCCAATCAGCTTAGATCACGTATAGGAATGGTTTATAGAATTTCGGGTATGTTGACGATAAGATTAAAACTAATATTGTATTACTTGTTCATATATCCACTTATTTCGTATTGTCTACTGTCCTGGGGTCAGACCACGTTGGGTAATGCCAATAGAATATATATTTTACAAAAGAAATAAATTCGCTTATTGGATACTAATACTGTTATTTGTGCTGTTTGCAGTTCATATAAAATAATCCCATTTAATAAACTTTATATATTTCGATTATTACTTTTTATGCACAATAGAATTTATTCTAATAAGTTTATGGGTCTTCTGGAATTGCACCAATTTTCACATTCTCATGATACCAGGGGTAATGCAAACTTCGTTATTCCCAGGGCACATCTAAATCTTTTACATTACAGTGTTATTGCAGCCAGTCCGCGACAGTGGAATGAATTACCCTTGCACATTAAATCGATTGTTAGCTTCAGGGCATTTAGGAGAGTATTAACTACTGAATTATTGGCTGGCTGATATGATTTGAATTGATGCCTTGATTTCTTTTCTGGGATATAGTGGTACATTCTTTTGTCTTGTTGATTTTGGTTTGTTTATTGCTGCATGATTGTTTAATGTGCTGTACAGATATTCTTGGGATGAGTATTTTCCGGTTGCATTGGTTTGGTGTATCATCATCATCATCATTGTCAACCATTATCAATCCACTGCTGGACGAAGGTCTCCCCAAGTTTCCTCCACAACGGTCTGTCTTGTGCCAGTCTCCTCCATGTCACCCCTGCATACTTTTGAATTTCATCCACCAATCTCCCATGTGGTCTTCTTCTGGGTCTTTTCCTGTCCCTTGGAATCCAATCTAAAATTTCGGCTGTCCATCGATGATCTGTCCTTCTGGCAGTATGTCCAGCCCATTGCCACTTCAGGGATTTAACTCTGATCATGATGTCTTCCACTCTTGTCATTTTTCGGATCCACGAGTTCCTCTTCTTATCTCTCCTGGTTACACCAAGTATGCACCTCTCCATGCTACTTTGAGTTGTCTGCAACCTTTGTATGTCTCTTTTAGTTAAGGTCCACGTCTCTGCACCATACGTAAGCACTGGAAGGATGCATTGATCAAACACTTTTCTTTTAAGACATAATGGCATATTGCTCTTGAAAATTATGCTGTTTCTTCCAAAAGCTCTCCAGGCAAGTTTTGTACGCCGATTAATTTCTTCATCAATGTGACCCTCACTTGATATCTGCTGTCCAAGATAAACGTACGTGTCTGTTATCTCCAGCTTTTCTCCATCAATCGATAAATCTTCATTTCTTGTAAAAGCATTGAACATCACTTTTGTCTTCTGAAAGTTCATTTTTAATCCCACTTCTTTACTCTTGTCAGCAAGTTCCTGGATCATACTCTGCAGCTCTGATGGGGTAGTTGCAAAAATGACTACGTCATCAGCAAAACGAAGGTGGGTTAGATAATCTCCATTAATCTTTATCCCCTTGTTTTCCCAGCTCAGCGACTGAAAAACACCCTCCAATGTGGCATTAAAGAGCTTCGGAGATATGGTGTCACCTTGTCTCACTCCCTTTCCAATTTTTACGTGTGTTGTATTTTCAAACAGCCTAATCTTTGCACTTGCATTTTCATAGATGTTATTAATAATATTAATGTATGCATCTTCAATACCGCAGGTTTTCAGAGCCATTGTAACTGCTGATGGTTTCACCGAATCAAAGGCTTTTTCATAATCGATAAAAGCCATGCACAATGGAAGTTCATATTCCCTCGCTCTTTCAATTAGTTCTCTCAGCACGTGGATATGATCTATTGTGCTGTAGCCACTCCTGAATCCAGCTTGTTCTCTCGGTTGAGCCATGTCCAGTGTTACCTTCAAGCGGTGTGAAAGAACTTTTGTGAAGATTTTATAAACTACTGATAGGAGGCTGATAGGTCTGTAGTTTCCGATATCCTCAATGTCACCTTTCTTATGTAGCAGGATCATTGTAGCGGTGTTCCAATCCTCAGGAATCTTTCCTTCATTAAGGCATCGAGTGAAAATTTGGGCGAGTACTGTTTCGATTTCTCCACTTGCTTCTTGTATGATGTCTACAGTAATTCCATCTTCTCCTGGAGCTTTTCCCCGCTTCATGTTCTTGATTGCATGTGCAACTTCTGCTGGAAGGACTGGAGGAACTCTGGTACTGGTATCTTTGGTGTATATATATATATATATATAAACGTCCTAACTAAATCATTCATCATTTTTAAATACTTTGCTTATCAGTGATTATGTTGGCATGTGTTCAGATTACTACGTATTGTAACTGTTCTGTCTATATGCCACCTAATTTTTAATTACAGTTGATTATCATCATGTATTCCTTAACTTACCTGTACTATTATGATGATTCGTGTCTCACTGTGCACTGTGTTCTTCGCATGTCACACACTTCTTGGGGACCGAGGGTTCTTCAGGCTTTTTCTTTAAAGCCTTTTTCCCTGGCTCCATGTCATCCACATACATTGCTATATGTAGACATAAATTAATCTTTTACATTTCTTAACATCTACTTCATACATTTCAGTTTAATTGTGCAAGTTCTTTAATTTTAATTAATTTAATGTTTATTGTAATTGTGTTATAACATACTACGGATACATTACTGAAACTGTATTTTGTTTTGTTTAACTACTTAGCACATATTTACTGTAATAATGTATTGTTGTGTTAAATTCTGTCATGTATGGTATTGCTATGATGAATGGCAGAATATTCAATAAATTCAAATTCAAATTCAAATCTTAGGATTAATGGTCCCAGGTCTCTTGCTAACAAACTGAATTCCAATAGGGTCAACCCATCCGAGGGAACCTCCGAATATTCTACCTTTGAGTTGTAACATTTCCATAATCATGGCTTTGACATGGTTCAAATTGAAGTATTGCATATTATCGCTGACCTTTTTGTTAGACTAGAAACAGAGTCTCTTGAAATTCTGCAGCATGAGTCTCTGTATCCTTATGGTCTCAACTTCACTCTCTCTCTGAAAATAAGCTTGATCTACATAGGTTTTCCGTTAGAGAACTATTCTTTCTTGTTAACCACAATGTCTGCTTTAGGGGTAAAAGAGCACATAGGCTTTTTCAAACAGCTAGTAGGGTAGATTTTTCCAATCTGCAGCAATCTCTTTGTAATTTTAAAAATAATTTTAAATTTGTTAAAAATGCTATCAGCCTTCTTAAATCCTTTAAACACTCTGTCATGAAAAGCTTTTTCAAATTCTGGAATAGTTCTGCTGATTGTGTAGATAGACATGTTTTTGATTTGGTGCAGGATATTTTTAAGCATATCCTTAAAGAGAAAACCTCCCTTGAGGGTTTCCCTAAGAATTTTGTGTCTATCAAATTTCTCAATAAATGCTATATGATTACCTCAATATCTGGAAATTGTTCTACAATAATGCTAGTTATTTTCCTATATCCAGGCACCAGTCTGTTGTTAGTTATAAGTACGTTACAACCTTAGGTTATATGGTAAAAAGCTATAAATCAAGTTCTTCCCTTCGTTATCCACAGCTTTTGAGTGATCTTGTGAAGAGTATAAGGATTCAGGATACTAAAATACAAGCATATTATTATTGGAAACTTAAATATTTTGAGGATGTCAGGCTTCGTAAGTTATTAGGGTTTTTGTACCAAATTTAGGCCTTCTTTCAATATATCTAAAAAGCAGATTCTTGATAACTTCACTCAAGATGTTAATAGGTATATTATTAAGACTAGTTTGGCATTCAGTCAGCCAATTTAGGCTTTACCAGAGTGGAAGTACAACATTAGCTTTAACTTCTCTGAAAAACTGGCCGGTCTTAGGATATGCTTAAGCAGAAATCTGTAGTCCTCCAGTGCTTCAAAAAAGTTTCTCTCTGAGCTTCAAGAGAAATATATTTTTACAACCACTCATAAAGCTAGCAATAATTTTGCAATTATTTGTAAAAGTTTTTATTTTTAAATTAATTAATCAAGAAAATAATAGAGTAACTTATGAGCCTGTCAGTTACAGTACCAAACAATTTGGTTATCTGTTTAAAGCCTACCACAAAAGCTTAAAATTTTCCTGGCTAGGGGTTATGATCCTGCATTTCCTTTTCTTTTTGATACTGCAAAGTTTCATAAAAATACTGTGGAATTCAGATTCATGGCTAGTGGAATAAGGAGTCATAAAAAGAAAACAGACCAGACTTTTGAAGCACTTCTGAAAAAAGTTTTGGAACTTATTAGAAACAGTACTAATCTGCAGAACAGGGATTTTTGAATTATAAATAACAATTCAGAAGTGATTTCTTCTATTTTTAGCTTAAAGCCCGTAGACATTAATAGTTATGATTTTGAGAACCTACTGTATATACTAATCTGGCTCTTTCTGATATTGTTTCCATGTTTAAGGAGATGTTTGTAGAATTTAAAATTAACCAAATAGTTAAAACCAATACTTGGAATACTTTACTGAACTGTTAAATTAGTTATAACCATATGCTTTATAACCAATCTCTGTATAAGCAAATTAATGGCATTCCTATGGGATGCTCCCACTCCCCAGTGTTTGTAATCTGTTTCTAATCTATAAAGAGTATCAGTTTATAAAATATAGGTCCTTGAACTCTGGCAGCTACTTATATACTTACAGATATATTGATGATTTGCTATGTATTGATAACTCTGAAATAATACAGAATGATTTTTTAGAAATCTACCGCAGCTGTCTAACATTAAGTAAAACCAACCAAAATAACCAGGAGCTTGAATTCTTAGATTTAAGTATAAAATTTAATAATGGTAAGCCTACCATTAGCCTATTTGATAAAAACTAGAATTTTTCTTTAAAAGTAATTAGATATTTACACTGGACAAATAATATATCCACTAAAGTAACACAGAATGTCCTTATTTCACAGGTATTTAAATGGCCAGAATCTGTAACCAAACTTCGGATTTCCTTGAACACATTAGTCTTCTCATAAATAGCTTTCTAGAGAACCAAGTACCTGCTAATTCTTTTAAAACTGCTTTAAAAAAAATAGTCCTTAAAAATGAAGTTAGGTTAGCGGATCTAATTTAATTGCATCACAGTTAATAAAATGATTCTGGCCAACGAAATCATTTTTGGAAGTTAGTCTAGAGCATGTATATTTACTACCTTTTTGGAATCTTTAGTGCTATAGATAAAACAGTTTCATTATAAAAATAAAAATAATAACATATTAAAATAAAAAATGCTACTAAAAAAAGTTTAAAATGTAAAATAGTTATTTGACCTCAAGAATAACAAACATAAAAATAGTATAAATTAAGAAAAATTTATAAGAAACTGAATAATTTCTGTTGTTTTATTTTAGGGTATTATTATACAGATGAATAACATTAAATACATTTTGGCTGTGTTTGAAGACATTTTTCTTGTATTCCGTAGTTTCTGCTCTTTCCAGACAATAAGTTTATTATCTGTTTATTCATTTGGGAGTTTTGTTTGGTGCATTGCCATTTTCTGCGGACTGCGTTATTTTGTGCGGTCCTTCTCTTGGGTGGCTTCCTTCTCCGCGCCAGAAGGAATTCCGTGGGCGACGGAGAGTTCAAATGGCCATGTTGGCTTTTCTACCGTCGCTTTGAAGGGTATGTTTCCTAGGTCAGTCATTTTGTTTTTAATTTTCTTTTTTGGTACCTTTTGGAAGATTTTCCGCGTTTTTACGCATGCTGACATTCGTTTGTGCTCTTTTAATTCAAATTCAAAACACTGGCGTTCATTTTTTATTTTGTCTTTGGCTTTGAATTTTTTTTTTTTTTTTTTTTTTGGCCTTGCTTCCTTGTTGAACTTTTGTTTTGGTTGCATGCTTCGCGTTTTGATCCTTGTGGCTCTGCTATCTCTTTTGTTTGTAGGACGAAGGAGCATTTTATTCAGTTTGTACTTTTAAGTAAAGCATTTTCACAATACTGAGTGCATATTGAAATTTTTCTTTTCTATTTAAGAAGTTTTCCAGGTTTTGTATCACGTTTCATTTGTCTAAAGTCTCAACGTGTCTCGCGGCAATGGTAAAACATTTTTTTTTCTTTTTTGCTCAATGACTCTGTACTAGGTTTTCCTGGATTTGTGAACGATGAGTCGTTGTGGGTTGGGTCAAGTATGTCATATATGTATTCTTAAATGTAATTCTTCATTTTTACCTTTTCATGGCTTGGAAGGTGATTTTTGTTTTGTGGGATCTTTTACCTGAAATACATATATGACATAGCGGATATCCATATTTAACTAGGTCTTTGTATAGATGAGTTAATGCTGTGTTTTGCTGGTACTTGATAAAGTCAAAGCTGAGCTTTTTCAAAACTTTCTGCATTTTTGCATGTTCTTCCCTCCTTGTTCGCAATTATGTTTAATTTTTTTTTCTCCTGCTTTTGGCTCCCGTAGAAAATGCTTCTTCGCCGCCCCGGTGGCGCAGTGGTCTAAGGCGTTGGCCTCTGATCATTCGTCCGTAAGGGGTCCGGGTTTGAATCCCGGTCAGGCATGGATGTTGTGTTTGTCTTATGGCACTGGCTCTCTCCCTTCCCTCGAACCAGTGACCCTAAATTAGGGTCGGGCGACTGCTTATAGCCCATTGAGTTCCTCACGGTGGTCGTTAAACCTTCAATCAAAAAAAAAAAAAAAAAAAAAAAAAGCTTCTTCTTGTTGAAGGTGTTTTTTCTGAGAACTCGTATCCGCTGTTTCTGCGCGTTTGTATTTTCAAAGGAAACATTTTTAATTTTTTTGTTCCTTCCTGATATTTGTTTACACTTATATATATATATGAAACACCTAGAAGAATTACATAACATAATATTTATTGACATACATTAGTACCTTGTCGGTCCACCTTTGGCCTTAATGCATGCACTGACCCTTCGTGACATGCTTTCCACAAGCTTTTGGAACACAGCGATAGGTATGCGCTTCCATTCAGTACATAATGCTGCCGCTAACTATTGCTCAGCAGTTGGCCTTGGTTCCGAACTTCTTATGTCACGCTTTAATTCATCCCATAGGTGCTCTATGGGATTAAGTTCAGGGCTTTGTGCTGGCCAGTCCACACACGATAATTAATTATCGTCAAATTACGCCGTAACAGTTCTAACTTTATGGCTCGGCGCATTATCCTGCTGGTACCCAAAATGCTCGGTTCCATAGTATTACCACAGAGTTGGTAAGGCATAATTGTCCAGAATATCAAGGTAGACGTGCTGGGTAACAGCTTCGTCCACGATAACCAATGGGCAGGGACCCCACACGGTTACACTGCCAGCTCCAAACTTGACCGTAGGAACAGTACACTGTGTTCAATAGCGTTTCCTCGGCTGCCGTCATACCCACATACGGCCATCAGACTCTTGGATCGTGTATCTGGATTCATCAGTTCATAAAACCCATTTCCATTGATCTACGGTCCATGATAAATGTTCTCTTCGCCATGGAAAACGACGAGTGGCATTCCGAGTGGATATGACATTTTTCGCAGTCTCACTACGTCAATCATTCTAGTATATATATATCATCATCATCATCATTGTCAACCATTATCAATCCACTGCTGGACGAAGGTCTCCCCAAGTTCCCTCCACAACGGTCTGTCTTGTGCCAGTCTCCTCCATGTCACCCCTGCATACTTTCGAATTTCATCCACCCATCTCCCATGTGGTCTTCTTCTGGGTCTTTTCCTGTCTCTTGGAATCCAATCTAAAATTTCGGCTGTCCATCGATGATCTGTCCGTCTGGCAGTATGTCCAGCCCATTGCCATTTCAGGGATTTAACTCTGATCATGATGTCTTCCACTCTTGTCATTTTTCGGATCCACGAGTTCCTCTTCTTATCTCTCCTGGTTACACCAAGTATGCACCTCTCCATGCTAGTTTGAGTTGTCTGCAGCCTTTGTATGTCTCTTTTAGTTAAGGTCCACGTCTCTGCACCATACGTAAGCACTGGAAGGATGCATTGATCAAACACTTTTCTTTTAAGACATAATGGCATATTGCTCTTGAAAATTATGCTGTTTCTTCCAAAAGCTCTCCAGGCAAGTTTTGTACGCCGATTAATTTCTTCATCAATGTGACCCTCACTTGATATCTGCTGTCCAAGATAAACGTACGTGTCTGATATCTCCAGCTTTTCTCCATCAATCGATAAATCTTCATTTCTTGTAAAAGCATTGAACATCACCTTTGTCTTCTGAAAGTTCATTTTTAATCCCACTTCTTTACTCTTGTCAGCAAGTTCCTGGATCATACTCTGCAGCTCTGATGGGCTAGTTGCAAAAATGACTACGTCATCAGCAAAACGAAGGTGGGTTAGATAATCTCCATTAATCTTTATCCCCTTGTTTTCCCAGCTCAGTGACTGAAAAACACCCTCCAATGTGGCATTAAAGAGCTTCGGAGATATGGTGTCACCTTGTCTCACTCCCTTTCCAATTTTTATGTGTGTTGTATTTTCAAACAGCCTAATCTTTGCACTTGCATTTTCATAGATGTTATTAATAATATTAATGTATGCATCTTCAATACCGCAGGTTTTCAGAGCCATTGTAACTGCTGATGGTTTCACCGAATCAAAGGCTTTTTCATAATCGATAAAAGCCATGCACAATGGAAGTTCATATTCCCTCGCTCTTTCAATTAGTTCTCTCAGCACATGGATATGATCTATTGTGCTGTAGCCACTCCTGAATCCAGCTTGTTCTCTCGGTTGAGCCATGTCCAGTGTTACCTTCAAGCGGTGTGAAAGAACTTTAGTGAAGATTTTATAAACTACTGATAGGAGGCTGATAGGTCTGTAGTTTCCGAGATCCTCAATGTCACCTTTCTTATGTAGCAGGATCATTGTAGCGGTGTTCCAATCCTCAGGAATCTTTCCTTCATTAAGGCATCGAGTGAAAATTTGGGCGAGTACTGTTTCGATTTCTCCACTTGCTTCTTGTATGATGTCTACAGTAATTCCATCTTCTCCTGGAGCTTTTCCCCGCTTCATGTTCTTGATTGCATGTGCAACTTCTGCTGGAAGGACTGGAGGAACTCTGGTACTGGTATCTTTCATGATGTCTGGAGTGCATGTATCATCCCTTTCATATAATTTGTAGTAGAAATCTTTCACTCTTGTCAAAATTTCGCCTCTATTTCTTGTTACAGAACCATCTTCTTTTCTCAGTGCCATAATCTGTTTTCTTCCCTTACTGAGATGTCCCTTTGCTATCTTTAGGCTTTGGTTGTTTTCAATTGCTTTCCTCACTAGTTCACAGTTGAATTTTCTTACGTCTTCAGTGATACTTTTTCGTACTGTCTTGCATAGCTCTATATATTCCACTTTGGAAATCACATCTTCTTTAGTTGTCCTCATCTCTCTTCTTTTTGCATCAACATTTTCGTTTTCCCTGATAATTTATTTACATGCAACTTGTTCTTAGACCCAGCTAATTTTGTTGCTGTTTCCATAAGAGCTTTTGTTACTTTTCTGTTAACTTCAGAGATGTCCACTTCTTCCGATGTTAGGCCTTCCAAAGCAGAGAACCTGTTCTTCAGTTCCAACTTGAAGGTATTATGGTGTTTTTTAAGGTTGGTTATGTCAATAGATTTTGTCTGTCTTATGAGCTTGCCACGTTCAAGTTTAGTGTTGAGGTGCATCTTACATCTCACCAATCTATGGTCACTACCTGTGTTGAACTTGTTTAGCACACTGCAGTCTTCTATGACGAATTTTTTGTTACACATAATAAAATCAATTTCACTTGTCGTCCCATTTGGATGTCTCCATGTCCATTTCCTGTGTGGCTTTTTCTTGAAGAAGGAGTTCAAGATGAAAAACCCTTCTGCCTCTGCAAACTCAACGAGAGTATTTCCACGCTGGTTTCTGTTGCCGTGACCGAATTTACCTACTGAAGTTTCATTCTGTTGCCGTTGCCCTATTTTTGCATTGAAATCTCCCATAATTATTTTCAAGTGCTGCTTACCTTTATTATTTAGATGACAAATTTCCTCATAAAATTCTTCAATTTCTTCTTCAGGATGACTTGTGGTGGGTGCATAAGTTTGAATAATCTGAGCCTGGTATCTTCTCGATAGTTGGATAACGAGTCGTGCAGCTCTGTCAGAGGAACTTTCAACTTCTACCACTTTATCCTTCAGTTTCATGTTTATTATAAATCCAACACCACTAGTTCTGCCAGTATCTGTCCCACGATAGTAGAAGAGATGTCCACTTTTCAGTTCGATGAGATCTTCTCCTTTTCTCCTTACCTCACTTAGCCCCACGATGTCCCACTTGATCCTTTGTAGTTCCTCTTCCAATTCAAGAAGCCTTGAATCAGAAGATAGGGAGCGTCCATTGTACGTTGCCAAGGTCAGCATCAGATGGCAGCCTAGTCCGGTCCTCCGGGGATTCTTAGCACCCTCTGCCTTCATGTCGCACTGGCCGCTGCCTTGGCCAGGTACATTCCAGCTGACGGAGACTGAGGGCCAAGATTTAAGTTGTGGAGTCATTTTGGAGGGGTTTGGCCATAACTCACCACGCTGGCCAAGCGGGTTGGTGAGTGTGGGATAGAATTTCCTCTGATCCCGATGGTATAGTTATACCGCTATTGGCGGTCGTCAGAGCCCCTTTAGTGGGAACAGGATGCACCACGAGAAGGCGGGGTTGACATTTGTCAAGGAGAGGCTGTGATATTACGCATCACCTGACCTTACATCCCTATATATATATTCTTATTTTAAGCTCGTCTTTGTATGGAAATGAACAATTTACCGAAAAGTTCTGATTACGGAATTTTTTCATATCATGTAAGACTATGATTCACTTCATCGAACTGCGTTTCAAGAAAAGCTGGTTTCAATAAGCAGTAAATTTATAGAAAAGTTTATTTATCTCTGCAAATAATCCACTCGAACACAGTTCCTTCTCATAGATATGTTTGTAAAATAGGCTAAGTGGGTTTGATTCGTCTCTCCTAATGTTTTCGTAGACGTGATAAAGATATTCCTTAATGAAATTTTCCTGAAACATATTATTTTGATCTAGGCCTAGAATCGCGATGTAAAACAAGGTCGGTAGAGTGTTTTTTCTTCTATAGAACCCTATAGTGTAAAAACAACTGAAATAATGCCTCATTAGCAGCAACTGATCACATAAAGTGCTTGTATTAAGTTGCTAGTTAGTTACGTTACTTAACGCCTAATTTACCAGAGATATTCTGCGGGACAGTGTTCCGAAGAATATTAATTAGACTGAGATTTGTAAATATATGTAGGTGTTTCCGGGTTGACCTGAACTTTTTTTTGATGTACAAAAGAAGCGAATAGATATAGATTTGTCAAACTATGGTTTATTCTGTGTGTCTTCTATCTTAACATTTACACACTTGTCCTTGAAAGTCTCTGTACTCCAGCCATGTGTCAAAGCCACTGTAGCACGCATTTCTGTAGTTGTTCATCTGTAGTGAATTTGCTCCCTCCTGAGTGCTCCTTAAGTGGCCGCTTAGGTGCAAATAACTTGCAGCCAGTCAAAACTGTACGGAAGGTGAGTATTTACCAGTGTATTGATGACAAAGTTGTTGTTATCATTTGAGATCTGTGTGACCTAGCATTGTCATGTAACAGGACGACCTGTCCTGATAATTTTCCTGGCTTCTTCTTATGGATGGCGAGTAGAAGCTTCTCTTTTACGATAGGAGTAAATCCCCTTGCAGGAATATGCACTAGGAAGTACCCTGTTTAATTTCCAAAATACGGTAACTATCAGAATTGCTAAACCGGAACTGCACCCCAACTATACTCAAAATAGTATAACTAAACTAATGATGTGAATTTTCTTGGCGTATAATAGAAAATCAAAGTTTCCAAGCTTTTGCACATCAACCAGATGGCTTTCTCAAGGAAGGTAGACATCAAACTGAATAATAGGACACTTCAACAACTTAAATGAGGTGACTTGACTAGACAATAAGTGAATAGATGGATGTAATTATTCATTCACATAAAGGAGGCGTCATGTTAGTTGATCACGCGGTATCGCGGGAAAAACGCGACATTATTTGACAAACTGGTCCCAAACTAGTGTCAATTCTAAAGAGACGCTATCATTGCAAGCCTTGCTGTGGGTAATGATCTCTAAGGTTTAGCGAATGGCAGTAGATTTAGGCGTAGAGTAAGAAGCCGCCTAATCTTTCTGTAACGCAACTAGGCTACTGGGCTCTATTCCCTACATACCAAATGCTTCCTATCAACTCAAGAACACGCTCACGAGGATGAACTTCGGTGTCATCATAAGGTCTCCGGCATCCTTATATACCCTACTTAAGAGAAATATTATCAAGTCCCGCTTCTCAACGAGTCAGGCATTTATGCTATTCCACTACAATATCCGAACGGCTCCAAGAGATACTACATCGGAATAACCAAGCTTTCGTTTAGAGTTAGACTCAACAGACATAAAAGAGGCACAAGTGACCAGAGTAGAGAAGTAACCACTGCCCTATCCAGAGAAGTCCAGTTCAAGTACACTGATCCTCTGTGGGATGATATAAAGAAATTATCTTCCTAGTCCACGTCTAAATGTATGGCCACTCGCAAAACCTTAGAAATCGTTACCAATAGTGAGGCTTGCAATGATAGCGTCTCTTTAGAATTGACACGAGTTTTTTTTTTTTTTATTGGATTGGAGATTTAACGACCACCGTGAGCAACTCAATGGGCTATAAGCAGTCGCCCGTCCCTAATTTAGGGTCACTGGTTCCAGGGAAGGGAGAGAGCCAGTGCCGCAAGACAAACGCAACATCCATGCCTCACCAGTATTCGAACCCGGACCCCTTTCGGACGAATGATCAGAGGCCATCGCTTAGACCACTGCGCCACTGGGGCGGCGACACGAGTTTGGAACCAGTTCGTCAAAGAACGCTACGTTTTTCCCGCGATACTGTATGCTCAACTAACATGACATCTAGTTTCTGCGAATGAATAATTACATTCATCTATTCATTTATTGTCTAGTCAAGTCACGGCTTTCAAATTGTTGAAGTGTTCTATTATTCAGTTTGCAGTTTGCTGTCTACCTGCCTTGAGAAAGCCATCTGGTTGATGCGCAAAAGCTTGGAAACTTTGATTTTCTATTCCACGCCAAGAAATTTGGATCACCAAAATAGCTTTACTATTTTGAGCTCAATAGAAGACGGCACTGCCATAAGTATTTCGGTGCAAGGGGCCGTTGTTGCGCCATTCACAGCTGGCTCGCTTGGTTTCTGGAGTAAAACAATTAATCCATTTCTCGTCGCTGGTCAAGATCTACTGTAGAAATGTATCCCTCTGAGACTTTAAGTGATACATTATGGCGTTTATTCTAACTTAACCTTCGAGTTCAGTTTCCTTTCTCTATGTACATTTTGAGTTCGTTCTCTTTTAGCGTTTGTATTTTATCACTAACTGAATGTTGTGTGGCTTGAGGTCAAGAGTGAATGGATGTGCAGATGTTTGATAAGTTAAAAACGCAGAGTATAATGTGAGAAGACGACCAAACTTCGCTACGCAAAGCCCTTTCACTCTGCGTACCGAAGTTTATGTATTACGTGACTGGTTCTCAACTGCCATCATGTAAATAAAATCGTATACAAATTTATGCCCACGGGCCCAGGTTATTTGCGAAAAACCCTGGAAAAACCACAGACTCGATGTCCAGTAGACTGGGTTCCAAACCCTGTCACAAACGTCCGCCTCACACGCTACAAACAGCATTTTAGCAGAATGTGCCAAAAACCAAGGTCTAATGTGCCTCCCATGAGAACATGGTTTACACTATGACAGCACCGCGCGCAGCTAGGAGAGTCGTGACCAAGCAAATTGGGCTCATGCTCCTGTTTCCAAATTTTCGCCGTCCTATCTGCATGGTGCATTTGTAAACGTAATTCGTCAGACCACATAATCATTTAAGGTCCAACACCTATGCTTCCGAATTCATTGGTAATGTGCCGTAGTTTTCGTTGTACACAGCAGTTAATTTTTAATAGGTATGCTGTTGTTGTACGCCAACGGTGCAATCAGCGGTATACCGTGCCCTCTGACGTCATTTGATGCTATTCCTGATTAAGTCTTTTATTGGGCTCGGTGTTTTCTCGCCTTTCGGCCGGTACAAATCTGGCTATCCTGTGCTCATTTTGGGAGTCAACTTACTGTTTCCGACCACAAGTAATACACTCAGTTTGCATTTTCTGCCGTGTCAGAGACTTTTTTAAAATGTTAGGTGTACAAATAGGTTTTAAAGCGGTTTTTTGTGTGATGTATACCGCTAATTTACTTAACCGACGATCCCCCGCGTTGTTGTCATGAGACCGTAACTGGTCCAGAGTATAAAATGTGACATGCCCAAGAGTCAAACGCACTTGCTCATCGGTAGGTGAAGGATGACAAGCGATACTGCATTTATTCAACTCTGCATTCGTTACGAATTTCATCAAGGAAAACGTGCTGCAAAAGCATGTGCATCGATCTGTTCTGTTCTGCAGGAGAATATTGTATCGAAAAGCGCGTGTGAGGTTTGGTTTAGACGGTTTAAAGAAGGCGATTTTGATGTTAGAGATCGAGAACGTAATGGCGCCCCGCAGAAGGTTGCACATGAGGAACAGCAAGCATTGCTGGATGAAGATTTGTCTCAAGCGCAAAACGAACTAGATTAACAACTGGGGTTAACTCAACAAGCCATTTCCAACATTTTATGTGCAATGGAAAAGATTCAGAAGGAAGGAAAATGGGTGCCACATGACCTGAGCCGGAGAAGCAAGGATGAGCGTGTCATGAAGTGTATGAATCTGTTGAATAAACAACACAGAATGTCTTGCCTGTGGAAAATCCTTATGGGTGATGAAAAGTGGATATGGTACAACAATCCCAAACGCAAAAAAACACTGGTTAGACCCCGGTGAAGCAACAACTTCGATATCGAAACGCAATATTCACTCCCAGAAAGGTCTGCTGTACATCTGGTGGAATATGAAGGGTGTGCTCTATTATGAACTATTGGAACAGTGTCAAACGGTCATTGCTGATAGCTACAAGCAAATATTGTGCGATTTAACCAGGAAATATGTCGGAAACGTTCATTCACAGGCAAAGGATTGCGTCCCGTAAAGTCACTGCATGACAACGCTAGGCCGCATGTCGCGAAATCGGTCAATAAAACGTTATTGACGCTTGGCTGGGAGGTTTTGGAGCATCCGGCGCATAGTCCCGACATAGCCCCTTCAGACTACCATTTGTTGCAATCGATGCATCATGGTTTGTCTGCTGTACAGTTCCGGACATGTGAGAAAGTGCGAAAATGGGTTGACGATTTCATCGCGTTACACCACGAAGTATTCTTTAAGTGGCTGGAATACGTCAGCTGCCCGACCGATTGCGGAAGGTGATAGATAATGACGGCGCATATTTTGATTCGTAAAGGTGTTGTTGTTTTTTTCTCAAATTACATGTTGCGTTGTCTTAAAACGCTCTAAAACTTATTTCTACACCTAATACTCACACATGCCACAAGGACAGCAGTTCTGCTCTTCCAAAATTAAAGGCCGTTAAATACACCATTCTTTGTATACTCTTACTGCTGTTGCTGTTCCATATTCCACAAGTGCAGCTGTTTTGATGATACTCGCACCATTTCCACGAGCACCCACTATCGTCCCAGGATCAAAAACTGTTAGGTCAACTGTTCTCTATGTATTCTTACTGCTGTTGCTCTTCCACGTCCCACAAGTGCAGCAGTTTCGGTTATGCTCGAACCACTTCTCCGAACACCAAGTATCATTCCACTATTAAAGGTCGTTAAATTAGCCACTGTCTGCATACTTTCACTGCTGTTGCTCTCTCATATTCCAAAAGTGCGGCAGTTTCGCTAATACCCGCATACATTTTCAGAACAACAACTAACATCCCAGTATCAAAGATCATTAGATCAACTATTATATGTATATCCTTACTGCTGTTGCTCTTTCACATTCCACAAGTGTAGCTGTTCCGATTATACTCGCGCCACTCCTACGAACACCCGTTATCGTCCCAGGATCAAAGACCATTATATCCACTATTATCTGTATATCCTTACTGCTATAATTATTCTCCCAGATTCCACAAGTGCGGCAATTTTTCAGACACCTGTATCACTTCCCCGAACATCAAGTATCGTCCCAGGATCAAACACCATTGCATCAAGTATCGTCCCAGGATCAAAGACCATTGCATCAAGTATCGTCCCAGGATCAAAGACGATTGCATCAAGTATCGTTCCAGGATCAAAGGCCATTGCATCCAGTATCGTTCCAGGATCAAAGACCATTGCATCAAGTATCGTCCCAGGATCAAAGACCATTGCATCAAATATCGTCCCAGGATATAAAGCCATTGCATCAAGTGTTATCTGTATATCCTTACTCCTGTTGATCTTCCGCATTCGACAAGTGCATCTGTTGTGATTATACTCGCACCACTCCTCCAAACACCAGCTATCGTCCCACGATCAAAGACAATTATATCTACTATTATCTGTATCCTTACTGCTATTGCTCTCCCATATTCAACAAGTGCGGCAATTTTGCTGACACCCGTATCACTTCTCCGAACATCAAGTATTGTCCTAGGATCAAAGACCATTGGATCAAGTGTTGTCTGTATATCCTTACTGCTGTTGGTCTTCCGCATTCCACAAATGCAGCTGCTTTGATGATGTTCGCACCGTTTCTCCAAGCACCGACCTTCATCCCAGGATTAAAGAACATTAGATCGACTATTGTCTGTATATTCTTACTGTTGTTGTTCTTCCACAATCCACAGGTGTATTAGATTTGTTGATATTCGCACCAGTCGTCCGAGCAACCACTATCATCCCACGCTCGTTGTCGTTAGATCAGGTTTCTTTAGCATTTAACATTCAGTGAGGTATTGAGAATAACTACTGGAAGTGTTCCCGTTCACCAACTTATATAGCTACAATAACATGACAAATACTATTGACGTGTCATCCAATTTGAATAAAGTGTGTACCTGTTCTAATGTACTCCGGTACATATCGTGGTCATTCTAACAGCATGGGTTTCCTCCCTTTCTTTGGAACCAGTGGCCAAAAATTTGGAACAAAAAATGTGGTCGTTAGGAAGACGAACCGGAAAGCAAATGAAATTAATAATAATTGAAAGCGATGTTTTCATCCCCACTGCCGGATCATACAGATTACTATCCCTTTGGGTAAAAAGATAAAATAAAATAAATGCGTTTCGAGGAAAAGCATAGTCGTTAGTAAGATATTCTGAATCATCCATCAACTTTTTTTTTCTTCTATCTCGTATTCACGACAAAAGAGTACAGCTTAAATGGAAGATATCTCATAATAACGTAACTAAAAAGCCTCCACGAAAGAGGAGCCTGTTTCCTGTTCCAAGATAGTAGCCACATCCGAACAGTTTAGTTTCCATCCTGAAAGCAGCTGCCTTTGCTGCCTTTTATGACCTTACACTTGATCAATAAAAGGAACCCTAGTAGGAAAAGATACGGGATAGAAGAAACCCTCTCCGCCTCCCCATTTCTGGCATCCAAAAATCAATACACTTTCTCCCTTCCCCCAAGTTTTGTATCAAGTAAGGTTTTGATCCTCTTTCACTTCCCCCTACACCCCCATCAACTCTCACCCACGACCCGCCCCTCCTCCTCCCCTCTGAGAGATCCCTGCTCTCTCCGCTTCCACCAAGCTGGTCACGTGCAAGGAGAATGTGTTGCGCTTCCGGGCACGGACTCATCTCCCGGTATCAGGTGGTGGAAAGTGATGATCTTCGCGTGATAATAATCCATTTTCTACGGGGAAAACCTTGTGCCCTGCCACGGATCGTTTAGGGAGATTTACCGCGCTCCTTCTAGCGAGCCGGTAAATATGCCTCCATCCTGGTCAACGCATTTTGTAGATACATGACCCAAACTGCAGTAAAACACTACTTTTCCTAATAACTGGCGACAAGAACTTCCATGAATCATGATGTTTCTGCAAACAAACGCTTGTATTGCGCAAGTGCAGAAAACAGGGCAAAAATATGAAGTGGCACCATTACTGCATTACGAATTTGTTTCACAGTGGGTCTCTTCTTTCCAAAAGAATTCAACCACACAACATGTACATGTACAAGGGATTGGCATTTAATGCTATGCGCTATTTCAAAAAATCACGCAGAAACAATGGAATTTTATAATCCTCCAGCTTCGCCTAATAATTACCCTAACATGTGTTCTATCACAGTCAAATATGTATCCTTCATAGTTTGGGAATTGTGATAAGCCGTTTTCTTTGTGATAGAGACTCTTCGTCATAACTACATATAAATCCCTTCCACAGGGGCTTTGTCCCGGGCCCTTTAGTCCATTGTGTTGAATACGTAATCCCTTATGGGCAACCAAATTATCAGTCATAATATGATTCGTTGGGAGATACATTCTGAATGACATATTGAACTTAATTGCTCATTAAGTTCAATATATTAAAGAAGACTGAGTTGGAATTTTAATCCTCAAGGTTCGCCTAGTAATTCTCCTAGTGTGTGTTTAAACGCAGACAAATATCCTTCGTGGTTTGGGAATAATGAATAAGTCGTTTTCTTCGTGATAGAGACTCTTCATCATAAATACATGTAAGTCTAACTCCCTTCCGCATGGGCTTTGTCCCGGGCGCTTTAGGCCATTGTGTTGAATATGTAATCTCCTGTGGGCCACCAAATTATCAATCATAATATGGTTCGCTGAGAAATACATAATGGACGACTTTAGGTTGGGAACACTTCGCTCATAGGATTCAATATATTAAAGGAGATTGCGTTGGAATTTTAATCCTCAAACTTCTAGTAATTGTCGTAGTGTGTGTTCTATCGCAGTCAAATTTCCTTCGTGGTTTGGGAATCGTGATTAGCCTTTTTCTTCCGGATAGAGACTCTTCGTCATAAATAAGTACGTATAATTCCCTTTCGCAGGGGCTTTGTCCCGGACCATTTAGCCTATTGTATTGAATATGTAATCCACTGTGGGCAACAAAATTATCAATCATAATACGCTGGGAGATACATTCTGAATGACATTAGGTTGGGCACAGTTTGCTCATAAAGAGATTGAGTTCTGCGTTGTTTCCGTATTTCATTAATGAGGCTTTAACACCATTGTCCCCATTCAAACAACCTCGCTTCTAATCAACTACTTCCCATTCAATCAAGCTTTGTGCAATCAGCATCCGTCTTTTAAGTACAAATACATAATGTACATATAACGAACAGGCCCATTTTAAAACTCATTGATCACATTTGTGCTTGAAAATTCATGTTAAACATGTCTACGGATAAAGAGTATATGACTACATTTCAAGGAAAATTAGTCAAACCTAGATTACAACATTCAGATTAGCGAGCTACAGATAAAACTACTTTTCAGCCAAAGAAGTGCAGCTCTACAGATAATTCTTTTGTAAAGGAGTTTAATGACGCTGACGTCTGTGCGAGGTTGTAAGTTGTAGCTGTGCCCTATTTCAGAGCCGCTGCTTCCACGAAAGGAAACCAACCAGAGGTTGAAGGAAAAACAAATATGCATTGCTCCAGAATTTGAATTCATACCCGGCGGTAGGTGCCGCCGAAAGAAACTGTTTTCCTGAATGTAGTCTATTTTACGACCCAAAGAAACTTCCCTTAATATAGTCCACTGTACGACCCAAAGAAATTATTTTCCTGAATGCAGTTCACTTTTCATTTGCATTAATTTTTATTTTGTTCTGGTGAATTTCAAAAACTTCCATTTTCCGTGCCCCCCCCCGAAAAAAAATTAAATACCCCCCCCCCAATAAATTAAATATACCTCTGAGAGTTTCAACTTTAATTCCACAAGACCTGATATTATTTATCCTTATTCACGAATATACACTATACTGACAAAAGTCACCGAACACCTAGAAAAGAAACGCAAAATAGCATTTATTGTCCACCTTTGGCCGTTAATGCATGCACAGACCTTTCGATAATGCTTTCCGCAAGGTTCTGGAACACAGCGATAGGCATGCGCTTCCATTCAGTACATAATGCTGCAGCTAACTGTTGCTTAGTAGTAGGCCTTGGTTCCAAACTTCTTATGTGGCACTCTAATTCATCCCATAAGTGCCTTATGGGATGAAGATCAGGGCTTTGTGCCGGACAGTCCTCACATACTACGGAATTATCGTCAAATCACGCCGTAATAGTACTTGCTTGATGGCTCGGTGCATTATCCTGCTGGTACCAACAAGGCTCGGTTCCATAGTATTTCCACAGAGTTGGTAAGGCATAATTGTCTAAAATATCAAGGTAGACGTGCTGGTTAACAGGTTTGTTCACGATAACCAATCGGCGGGGACCATACCACGGAAAACATCCCCAAACGAGTACACTGCCAGCTCCAAACTTGACCGTAGAAACAGTACAGGTTGGTAAATAGCGTTCTCCCGGCCGCCGCTATACCCACACACGGCTATCAGACTGATGGATCGTGTATCTGGATTCATCAGTCCATAGGACCCGTTTCCATTGGTCTACGGTCCACGATAAACGTTATTTACCTCATGGTAAAGGACGAGTAACATTTCGAGTGGAGTTGAAAGGCTTATGAGCAGCCTCACGACCACGGTAAACCATGGAATAAAGTTCTATGCGAATTGTATGTGTACATACGGAGGTTCTAGCAGTTTTACGCCCCTGTACACTCAGGACTTGTGCAGTACTCCGTCGATTAGCTGTAACGACTCTCCTGAGGCTTCGACGTCCTCTATTACTGATTTTCTGTGGTCTGCCGGTACGTTTTGCTGCCTCAGGCACGCCATGTGTCTTCCACTTATTCAGTACATCCAAAACAGTTAACTTGGGTATGTTTAAACTCCTCTCGGTTTCTCTTATGGACAAACCACTAATATTACACCCAACAATCATTCCTTTCTCAAAGTCAGTTCTCTCCCCCGCGACATTTTCACTCAACCTCACAGTGCGATATGATTGCGGTGAAATGCAGGCTTGTTTTATAGCGTTTGCAGCTGCACCGCGCATCTTAACAGCGCAGCGGATCCGTTCATTTGCTTTTGAAGGGTTGTCCGATCACTTTTCTCAGTATAGTGTACATTTATTTTATTTTTCTTGATTTTATAGTATATAATGTATTTAATTCATACAGTTTAATCGCCGGTAGGGAAATGCGCTTGCTGTTTTATACGCCTTTTTTGCAGAGCGACATAAATGTAGACCCACGTGTTTCTTTTAGTGAAACTTTTCCTGTTATTCGAGAAGTGCAACACAACATGAAGAAGGCTATCCTGCCCCCTACTCCAAAGAAAATTGACTTTTCGATGTCGCATGAATTTTTTATGCTGATTTTGAAATAGATGTCCATTTATTTTCTGGCTTACAGATTTCCTACATTTAGGAAATAAAAAAGAAAAAGGAAGGATAAATATGTGCTTCTTCATTTTGTGAACAATACTTGATATTCAATATGCATGCTTTAAACCAACAAAAGCGAAAAAGAAACTCGAAGTCAAAGAAATAATACAATAGTAAATGTGTACACGAATTCACTTTTCTTTTTCGTTTCGTGCTTTGACAACCAGTATGAGCGGCGCTGAGGTGTATAAGCTGTCGCCGGGTACTAATTTGGTAAACCTGTACGTAGGGGACAGTGCCAACGCCATCAGACAGGAACAGCCCCGATGTATCACCCGGAGTTCAAACCCGGACACACCTCGAACGAATCGTTAGAAACCTGCGCGTCACATCACTCGGGTAAACCTCTTGTGCAGATCCTTCAGTTTTCTAGAAACACTTGTTTGTCAAAGAAACGTGCTTTCATTTTGCGTATTACGAGGGTTGTACCGAAAGTAATGCAAAAAGGGGAATAACTTTATTATTAACTGACAGAAGTCGTTCAAATTGCACATGTGTGTAGAGTAACCTTTTCTATATACTCAACATACCTAGTCTTCATCGCAAGCGATGCATTTGCACTATCGTTGAACTCAACTCTCGAATCCTCTTCGAAAAACTTCAGGTGTCAACTGTTAAACCCGCTTCTTCAAAGCCACTTTCACCTTGTTTGTGTCATCAAATCGTTGTTCCCGGAGACTATCCTTCATTGGACCGAACACGTGGAAATCGGAGGGTGCCAAATCTGTGCTATACGGTGAAATATATTCCTAAATGCAGTCCACTTTTCATTTTCATTCATTTTTATTTTGTTCTGGTGGATCACCGACCAGCCTAATTTGCTGATTGCCTAGTTTGTCGCCAAAGATGCGTGTGGTCTTCCATTGCCATGGTGAAAGTGGAGCCTTTCCAGATTCTTGTCCGGTCTCTTCCTCCTTATGGCTTCTCTAAGCTTCTTGAGTGTCTCCATGTACTGCTCGCTGGTCACGGTACGGCCACGTTCCAGAAAATCAAGGAGAGTGACACCCCTGTCATCCCAAGAAACAGTCACCAAAACTTTCTGTGCAGATCGCTGGCTCTTGAACTTCTTGGACCTTGGTAAAGAGGTGTGACGCCATTCCACTGATTGACTCTTCGTTTCCGAATCGTAAAGATACGCCCACGTGCCATTCCGTGTCCCCATATCGAAATCAAAAACGTGTCTTCATTGGTTATAAACGCTTCCAGCACATCAGAACAGACTTCCTGCTTTATGTCCTTCAAATCCGGTGTCAACTTCCGAGGTGCCCACTTTGCACGCACTTTCCGAAACCCACCGTCTTCTGTATGGCATTGTGACCCCAGTCCATTTGTGCGACAAGCTCACGGATCGTGAGTCGTCTCTCCGCGCGAATCAATTCAACCAATCGTTGAATATTCGTGTCAGTGGTCGCAGAGGATGGTCTCCTACTGCGTGGTGCTTCTTCAATGCTGGTTTCCCTTTCTTTAAACATCTTCATCCATCTGTGTATATTTCTCTTGGTATCATCTCCGTAAACATTCTGTAGCCTTCTGTGGATGTTGGACAGTCTGCACCCTTCCTTCGTCAAGAAATCAATGGCGGCACGTTGCTTCTGCTTGGAATCTATTATTTACCTGCAATGAGGAAGAAGGGTTACTATAGAGGAAGAGTTACTCTCCCAACATGTGCCATTTGAACGAACCTCTGTCAGGTAATAAGAAAGTTATGCCCACTTTTGCATTACTTTCGGTACAATGCTTGTACTTTCAAATACAACGATTTATAAACACCAGAGAAAGCATGTGATGATATGCGTTTCATACTTGTTTCTTACTTGTATGTGATGCACGCCGTTACACTAAATATTGCTGTGGAGATGTCGCAAGCATAGTTATTCAAGACCATTCCTAGAAAAATCTTGTTTACTCAGTTAAACGCTTTCTACCAGGGCAGCAACAACTTTCATACCAACACACAGGCACCTTAGTAAACCATCGCAATATACACTAAGATAATAGTTTATCAGGGGGCGTTTGCCTGTCATATAAATGGGTCACTCCAGCACGTTAGGTAGCAGATTAACGTCATGTGCGGTATGCGTATATCAAGAAGAGTAGCTCTTCGAGCATAACTTATTGATTGACAATCGGAATGCTAAAAACAAGTGATCTCAGCGGCGTTGAACGTGACCTGATATTTGGCGCCAGACAGCCTTCCTTCTGACCTTCTCGCGCGCAAACATGGTGGCAGTATAACGTGGGAATGATCAGCTATTTGCGATCTTATGATGAAAACAGCTGGCGCTGTGATTTCAGGGATGACTCCCGGCATATCAGTGTTAGACTTTTCATTGATCGGCCGCGAAGAGACCCTGTGTGCGCTTGCATGATTCCTGCAAGACTCTTTTTTAACCCTCACACTCACAGGCTGCTTTCTTCCGCTAGATCTCTATTTTGTGGAAGTTTTTTACGGGGCACGCTATGCACGATAAATCGTTGGTGCGTAAAAAAGATCTCAGGTGGCACAGGCGTTTGGAAAATACACAAACTGTCACGGCTGGCACCAACCATTGTATCATGATTAAAGTCGCTCAAATCAGTTGTTTTTTACGCTTTCCAATCATAGGTTCAAGAAGCGTATATTCTCCAGCTTTGTCTGTCTTTCTGCATGACAACTCGCGTAAAAAATGGTTCGAGTTTGATGAAATTTTAGTATGTGGTAGGGGAAAACCTGGTAAAGAACCTTATTGAAAAGGGACGAAATGGGGTCAAAAGTCAGGACATAGGAGGAGATCCATTCCATCGCCCTTTTGCGTCATTACGTACGACGTAAAAATGCTTCGATTGCGACAAAACTTTACTATGTTGTTCCGGAGGTATACTGAACCGGTTCTGTTTAATATCATCGAAATGGGGACAAAGGCCAGGGCACAGGAGCGAGATTTATTCTAGAGCCATTATCCTCATAACTTGACTAAAAATGCTTCTATTGCGATAAAACTTTATCATGTTGTTTCGAAGGTGTACTGAACTAATCCTGTTTAATATGATTGAATTGGGGTAAAAGGTCAGGGCGCAGGAGCGAGATTTATTCCACAGCCATCACCCTCATAACTAGACTGAAAATGCTTCTGCTGCGACAAAACTGGTGTTCCGGAGGTATACTGAACCAACTCTGTTAAATATCATCGAAATGGGGTCAAGGTCAGGGCACAGAACCGAGATTCATTCCACATCCAACGTCCTCATAACTTCACTAAAAATACTTCTATTGCGACAAAGCTTTAGTGCCTTGTTCCGAAGGTATACTGAACTAATTCTCTTTAATATAATCGAAATGGGGTCAAGGTCAGGCACAGAACCGAGATTTATTCCACAGCCATCGTCCTCATAACTTCACTAAAAATGCTCCTATTGCGATAAAACTTGATCATGATGTTTTGAAGGTAAACTGAACCAATTCTCTTTAATATCATCGAAATGGGGTCGAAGCTCAGAGCACAGATCCCAGATTTATTCCACAGCTGTTGGTCTTATAACTTGACTAAAAATGCTTCTCTTGCGATACAACTTTATCATGTTGTTTCGAAGGTAAACTGAACCAATTCTCTTTAATATCATCAAAATGGGGTCAAAGGTCAGGGCACAGAACCGATATTTATTCCACAGCCATTGGCCTCATAACTTGACTAAAAATGCTTCTATTGCGATAAAACTTTATCATATTGTTTCGAAGGTATGCTGAACCAATTCATTTTAATATCATCGAACTGGGGTCAAAGGTCAGGGCACAGGAGCGAGATTTATTCCACATCCATCACCCTCATAACTAGACTGAAAATGCTTCTGCTGTGACAAAACTTGTGTTCCAGAGGTATACTGAACCAAACTCTGTTTAATATAATTGAAATGGTGTCAAAGGTCAGGGCACAGAACCAAGATTTATTCCACAGCCATCATCCTCATAACTAGACTGAAAATGCTTCTGCTGCGACAAAACTTGTGTTCCGGAGATATACTGAACCAACTCTGTTAAATATCATCGAAATTGGGTCAATGGTCAGGACACAGGAGCGAGATTTATTCCACAGCCATTATTCTTATAAATTGAGTAATGAATTCTGGTATGCTGAAAACCGTACCATGATCAATGCATTGCATGGTTTAATTCACTTGTTCCTATAATAGAACGCAAACTCTTAGTGTATTCGCATCAACGTTTTCATCTCCCTCAGAAGCCTCAAGCTCAGTGCCAATGTGTACTCAGTCGTAGCAGAATAATATGTCCACCTATCTAACAATGGGAATAATGATTCTTATCCCGGAAGAGAACGGCGAGATGGTGTGGTATGGCCGCAATGAGGCCCTGGAAGGTTGCCCGAGGCACATGTGCCCATTCGGACTACAGAAAAGCACGGACATACCGGAGATGACGTGATTGTGTGTCCGCACGTCGAACATAACGATTCAAATAGTCCCACAAGTGCTCTATGGGATTGAGGTTGGGCGATTTCGCCGACCAAGGGAGAACGGAGACATCGATCTTATGTTCCTTGTATCAGTCACGCACCCCCTTCTTGGCGACGACGTGACACGGCGCATTGTCTGGTTGGTAGACACCATCATCACCAGGGTAAACGTCCAACATGAAGGGATGCATGTGGTCAACGAGGATGGACAGGTAGCCATTAGCGTTCAGGAACCCATCCAGTGGTACCAGCGGTCCCAGTCCATACCAGGAAAACATTCCTCGGACATGCACATTTTCACCGTCAGCCTGTTCTTGACCGGCAAGCGTATACTGGTGTTGATTCTCGTTCGTCTGACGCCGTTATCACCAATGGCCGTCAATTGTGTGGAGTATGAACCACGATTCGTCGGGGAAGGGATCCTTTTATCACTCTTCCACTGTCCAATGACGGTAGTCCCATGCGAACTGCAGGCGTCGTTGCCGATGGGCCTGTTTTAACATGGTTGCCTTGTCGCAACGTCGACTCCGGAGACCCATGCGTAACAGGGTTCGGTCTACTGCCATCGGAGACACGTACCTGGATGCCACAGGGTTCATTTGCGTGGTTCATTGCTGCAGTGTTGCGCGTGGATTGTCCTTTAACAGTCGACGTTCTGATCTGGGGTCAGTGGCATATGGGACTCCAGAGTTATAACGTCAGGAGGTACTCGATGTGCCAGCGGTCCATTATTGGTACACCCTTAGTACAGCACCTTGCGAACAGCCCACGAAGTTTGCTGTTTCTGAGATGCTTTCACCCTTGGCGCGGTAGCCGATGATCATTCCTTTTTGAACTTCCGTCAAATCACTACCTCTGGCCATTGTGCTCACGAAACGCACTATGGCTCATCTGTCCTGGCCGTTCGCTTATATCTCCGTGTGTTCGGCCTTGTCACGTGCACTCGGGTGACGTGCCTCGGCGGGTGCACAATGATTCCGCGGGTGGTCATATTATTCTGATACGACCGAAAAAACGTAATTCTTGTGTCCCCGTGGTTTTGATTGATATTCCTCTTATGTCATCATCATCATCATTGCTAACCATTATCAATCCACTGCTGGACGAAGGTCTCTCCAAGCCTTTTCCACAACGGTCTGTCTTGTGCCAGTCTCCTTCATGTTACTCCAGCATAGTTTCGAATTTCATCCACCAATCTCCCATGTGGTCTTCTTCTGGGTGTTTTCCTATTCCTTGGAATCCAATCTAAAATTTCAACTGTCCATCGATGGTCTGTCCTTCTGGCAGTATGTCCAGCCCATTGCTATTTCAGGGATTTCACTCTGATCATGATATCTTCCACTCTTGTCATTTTTGGATCCACGAGTTCGTCTTATTATCTCTCCTGGTTACACCAAGCATGCACCTCTCCATAGTTTTTTGAGTTGTCTGCAGCCTTTGTATGTCTCTTTTAGTTAAGGTCCACGTCTCTGCACCATACGTAAGCACTGGAAGAATGCATTGATTAAACACTTTTCTTTTAAGACATAATGGCATATTGCTCTTGAAAATTATGCTGTTTCTTCCAAAAGCTCTCCAGGCAAGTTTTGTACGCCGATGAATTTATTCATCAATGTGACCCTCACATGATATCTGCTGTCCAAGATAAACGTACGTATCTGTTATCTCCAGCTTTTCTCCATCAATCGTTAAATCTTCATTTCTTGTAAAAGCATTGTACATCACTTTTGTCTTCTGAATGTATAACAGATACGTACGTTTATCTTGGACAGCAGATATCAAGTGATATCCTCTTATGTATTAACTTTATAACTTTCTACAGATTTCTCTCTTTGACGTCCTACCCACATTTCTATAAAAGAGAGTAGGTTTAAATACTGCTTTGTATGCAATAAGTTTGGTTCTTTAACTAACTTTTATATTTAAAGTATTTTTAGACAGTGGATAAGAAGTTTTACTTGCTTAGCTTGGTTTTAGTCTGGCACCGTATGAATCTTTCCAATCTTCAAATCATACTGAAATTACACTGCTGGACAATTGCTAAGGACGGATCATAAACCGCTATATAGCGCATAAAAAAGTAAGTGTGGTTGGATGCCAAGTGAAATAAAATAATGTCAGAATGCCAGGACATTACAAGAAAGACAATTTATTGTGCTCTGAAATCCAGAAGGCTGCTTTGGAACGTGTTCAAGGGACAAACAGGCCATTTTGTGCAGAATACGTAAACGTGAAAAAAATGCAATTACCATCCGCAGGCGTTACGGCGTAAGATGTCAATATGGGATATGGCCACCATGGAGGGCGATGCAAGATTCCACATGTCGTGTCATGCTTTGCACAACATTATCAAGCAGCTGTTGGGGTAATTTATACCATTCCTCTGTCAGTGCACGGATGAGGGTGTCCTTGTTTATTGGAGGGCATTGGCGACCAGCAAGACTCCTCCCCAAAGCATCCCACACATTTGCAATGGGATTGAGATCTGGAGAACGTGCTGGCCATACGAGGCGTTGAATATCCTCGCTCTTAAGACACTCCTGGACAGCGACTGTTCGATGGCATGTTGCGTTGTCGTCCATGAAAATGAATCTACCACCGACAGCACCACAGAACATGCAAACATGAGGTAGCAGAACATCATTAATGTATCGTTGGCCAGTCATAATCCCAGTTGGAAGCACATAGAGGGACGTACGGCCATTGATCATGATGCCAGCCCATACCATGACACTACATGTCGGATATCGGTCCCTTTCCTGTATGTTTGCTGGACAGTATGCAGTACCACTATCACGCCAGATCAGTTGTCGTCGACAATCAGACGATAGACTGTATCTACCCTCATCTGAGAAGAGGGCAGCAGACCAGTCGTTATCAGTCCAATTGCGATGTTGATGGCACCATTGCAAACGGGCGGTACGGTGACGTCTGGACAATCGGATGTACACAACAGTACGGCGGGTGTATAGTCCTCCTTCAACAAACGTCTGGCGACAGTTTTTCGGGAAATCCGCTTGCCAGTAGCAGCCATAAACTGATTTGCTACCTCACTAGCTGTGCTGCGCCAGTGTCTTTTTGTTGATAGCACTATGTACCGATCTTCTGCAGGTGTCGTACAGCGAACACGACCTCCCCCGTGACGTTTGCTACACTCTCCATTTGTTTGAAATGATTTCCAAAGAATTGAAACAACACTGTGGCTGACGTCGAACTCCCTGGCAACATCTGTTATTTTTCGCCCTTCTTCAATCTTGCCAATAATACGGCCACGTGTAAAATCATCTAGGTGATGTCGGGAAGACATACTGAAAATTGCAAGTTCGTCAATTGATTCTTTCCCTTTCAACTTTGCGTTTGAACAACACCGCTCAATACGCGTCAAATCCTTTACATCTCTTATCAGCGCTATGACGTCACAAACAAGTTCGGCAATCCAAAATTTGCATACGCACAACACGTCTTACGGTCCCGCACTTATGCTAATTTCCACATTTTCCTGCCTTCCATTTTATGGTTGCTGTCGTTGCTATTGTCATCCGTCCTTAGCAATTGTCCGGCAGTGTATTAAAATCTGTTTACCCCCTAGCCGTTCCCCTTTGGCTACAAAATAAATCATTTTTGGAGGGTGGGCCATTTATTAATACTCATGAACATTTATCTTCATCTAAATATTTTTAACGTCATGCTCAGCCAATTTATCTTACGCTGTAAATTTACTCTCTTAATAATTAGTGCCCAGTCGTCAGAATGCAGCAAACTGCTCATATCAGAATAAAAGGTTTGCACGATGCTGGCCCGACCTGTGAACTCCGTTCCTAACCTAGACCCCAGGGCAAGCAAGGTTGGAATCTTCATCAATTAAAACAAGAAATCCGCCACCAGGGCAGATCCGGCCTGTGTTTGAAGATTCAACATTATCTTTATGCTGGACTAAAGAAAAGAATGATTGGGAAAATGAACACTGACTTCTCACATAAACAGTTATTTTCTTTGTATGTCTTCGCTATACAACTGTTTTATATTACCAAATAAAGTGAAACCAAATTTCATTTTGCAAGATTACAGTCAAATTTGATTTATACTGGGGATATGTATTAAAAATATTTCATTCAGACTTTTTAACACATAAATGTTGTAACCAACTGTGAGGATCTCTGCGAACGAGAGGAACCTTTAAATACTTAAATATGATTTTGGTGTCTTTTTCGTGTGTGTATGTATATGTTCAAGTGACATCCGTGTAAGATATCTTGTACGAGAACGGACAATTTATCCTTGCAAACTCACTGCTGAACATTTTGGGGACATTGGTCCTCAACGACGCTCATTTTGCTCGAACTCGTAAGATAGTCGTTGGTTGCCAAGCACATGATGATATTCGTACGCCTTCTTACATGGTCGGAGGCGGAACTTAAAAAAACATTCGTTACGAGGTGTCAACAATGCAACCCCCGAAAACATTGGGGGTTCGCAGAGGAAAGGAGACGAGAAGGACATTAGAGATTCGAAGGCTAGGAGAAGGAGTGCCGAAGCAGACCTCGGCCTATTGCTTTGCTATTTAATAGCTTTACGTTTTGTCCTCCGAGGTGTCGGAGATATTAATTGCTTTACGGTTTGTCCTCCGAGGTGTCGGACATATTAATTGTTTTACGTTTTGTCCTCCGAGGTGTCGGAGATATTAATTGTATTACGTGTCGGAGATATAATTGCTTTACGTTTTGTCCTCCGAGGTGTCGGAGATATTAATTGTTTTACGTTTTGTCCTCCGAGGTGTCGGAGCAGAACTCAACCTATTGTTTTGCTGTTTAATTGTTTTACGTTTTGTCCTCCGAGGTGTCGGAGATATTAATTGCTTTATGTTTGGTCCTCCGAGGTGTCGGACATATTAATTGCTTTACGTTTTGTCCTCCGAGGTGTCGGAGATATTAATTGTATTACGTGTCGGATATATAATTGCTTTACGTTTTGTCCTCCGAGGTGTCAGACCAGACCTCAGCCGCTTTGCTATTTAATTGCTTTACGTTTTGTCCTCCGAGGTGTCGGAGTAAAACTAATTGCTTTATGTTTTGCTGTTTATTTGCTTTACGTTTTGTCCTCCGTGGTGTCGAACATATTAATTGCTTTACGTTTTTTCCTCCGAGGTGTCGGAGATATTAATTGCTTTACGTTTTGTCCTCCGAGGGGTCGGACATATTAATTGCTTTACGTTTTTTCCTCCGAGGTGTCGTAGCAGAACTCAGCCTATTGTTTTGCTGTTTAATTGCTTTACGTTTTGTCCTCCGAGGTGTCGGAGATATTAATTGCTTTACGTTTTGTCCTCCGAGGTGTCGGAGATATTAATTGCTTTACGTTTTGTCCTCCGAGGTGTCGGAGATATTAATTGCTTTACGTTTTGTCCTCCCAGGTGTCGGAGCAGAACTCAGCCTATTGTTTTGCTGTTTAATTGCTTTACGTTTTGTCCTCCGAGGTGTTGGAGATATTAATTGCTTTACGTTTTGTCCTCCGAGGTGTCGGTGATATTAATTTCTTTACGTTTTGTCCTCCGAGGGGTCGGACATATTAATTGCTTTACGTTTTGTCCTCCGAGGTGTCGTAGCAGAACTCAGCCTATTGTTTTGCTGTTTAATTGCTTTACGTTTTGTCCTCCGAGGTGTCGGAAATACTAATTGCTTTACGTTTTTGTCCTCCGAGGTGTCGGAGATATTAATTGCTTTACGTTTTGTCCTACGAGGTGTCGGAGATATTAATTGCTTTACCTTTTGTCCTCCGAGGTGTCGGAGATATTAATTGCTTTACGTTTTGTCCTGCGAGGTGTCGGAGATATTAATTGCTTTACGTTTTGTCCTCCGAGGTGTCGGAGCAGAACTCAGCCTATTGTTTTGCTGTTTAATTGCTTTACGTTTTGTCCTCCGAGGTATCAGAGATATTATTTGCTTTACGTTTTGTCCTCCGAGGTTGTCGGATGAGACCTCAGCCTATTGCTTTGCTGTTTAATTGCTTTACGTTTTGTCCTCCGAGGTGTCGGAGATATTAATTGCTTTACGTGTTGTCCTCCGAGGTGTCGGAGATATTAATTGCTTTACGTGTCGGAGATATAAATTGCTTTACGTTTTTTCCTCCGAGGTGTCGGACCAGACCTCAGCCTATTGCTTTGCTATTTAATTGCTTTACGTTTTGTCCTCCGAGGTGTCGGAGATATTAATTGTATTACGAGTCGAATATATAATTGCTTTACGTTTTGTCCTCCGAGGTGTCGGACCAGACCTCAGCCGCTTTGCTATTTAATTGCTTTACGTTTTGTCCTCCGAGGTGTCGGACATATTAATTGCTTTACGCTTTTTCCTCCGAGGTGTCGTAGTAAAACTCAGCCTATTGTTTTGGTGTTTATTTGCTTTACGTTTTGTTCTCCGTGGTGTCGGAGATATTAATTGCTTTACGTTTTTTCCTCCGAGGTGTCGGAGCAGAACTCAGCCTATTGTTTTGCTGTTTAATTGCTTTACGTTTTGTCCTCCAAGGTGTCGGAGATATTAATTGCTTTACGTTTTGTCCTCCGAGGTGTCGGAGATATTAATTGCTTTACGTTTTGTCCTCCGAGGGGTCGGAGATATTAATTGCTTTACGTTTTTTCCTCCGAGGTGTCGTAGCAGAACTCAGCCTATTGTTTTGCTGTTTAATTGCTTTACGTTTTGTCCTCGAGGTGTCGGAGATACTAATTGCTTTATGTTTTGTCCTCCGAGTTGTCGGAGATATTAATTGCTTTACGTTTTGTCCTCCGAGGTGTCGGAGATACTAATTGCTTTACCTTTTGTCCTCCGAGGTGTCGGAGATATTAATTGCTTTACGTATTTTCCTCCGAGGTGTTGGAGATATTAATTGCTTTACGTTTTGTCCTCCGAGGTGTCGGTGATATTAATTGCTTTACGTTTTGTCCTGCGAGGTGTCGGACATATTAATTGCTTTACGTTTTTTCCTCCGAGGTGTCGGAGCAGAACTCAGCCTATTGTTTTGCTGTTTAATTGCTTTACGTTTTGTCCTCCGAGGTGTCGGAGATATACTAATTGCTTTATGTTTTGTCCTCCGAGGTGTCGGAGATATTAATTGTTTTACGTTTTGTCCTCCGAGGTGTCGGAGATATTAATTGCTTTACCTTTTGTCCTACGAGGTGTCGGAGATATTAATTGCTTTACGTTTTGTCCTGCGAGGTGTCGGAGATATTAATTGCTTTACGTTTTTTCCTCCGAGGTGTCGGAGCAGAACTCAGCCTATTGTTTTGCTGTTTAATTGCTTTACGTTTTGTCCTCCGAGGTATCAGAGATATTAATTGCTTTACGTTTTGTCCTCCGAGATGTCAGAGATATTAATTGCTTTACGTTTTGTCCTCCGAGGTGTCAGAGATATTCATTGCTGTACGTTTTGTCCTCCGAGGTGTCGGATGAGACCTCAGCCTATTGCTTTGCTGTTTAATTGCTTTACGTTTTGTCCTCCGAGGTGTCGGAGATATTAATTGCTTTACGTGTTTTCCTCCGAGGTGTCGGAGATATTAATTGCTTTACGTGTCGGATATTTTAATTGCTTTCCGTTTTGTCCTACGAGGTGTCGGACCAGACCTCAGCCTATTGCTTTGCTATTTAATTGCTTTACGTTTTGTCCTCCGAGGTGTCGGAGATATTAATTGCTTTACGTTTTTTCCTGCGAGGTGTCGGAGCAGAACTCAGCCGCTTTGCTATTTAATTGCTTTACGTTTTGTCCTCCGAGGTGTCGAACATATTTATTGCTTTTCGTTTTGTCCTCCGAGGTGTCGGAGATATTAATTGCTTTACGTGTCGGATATTTTATATGCTTTACGTTTTGTCCTCCGAGGTGTCGGACCAGACCTTAGCCTATAGCTTTGCTATTTAATTGCTTTACGTTTTGTCCTCCGAGGTGTCGGAGATATTAATTGCTTTACGTTTTGTCCTCCGAGGTGTCGGACCAGACCTTAGCCTATTGCTTTGCTATTTAATTGCTTTACGTTTTGTCCTCCGAGGTGTCGGAGATATTAATTGCTTTACGTTTTTTCCTGCGAGGTGTCGGAGCAGAACTCAGCTATTTAATTGCTTTACGGTCGGAACATATTAATTGCTTTTCGTTTTGTCCTCCGACTTTGCTATTTAATTGCTTTACGTTTTGTCCTCCGAGGTGTCGGACCAGACCTCAGCCTATTGCTTTGCTATTTAATTGCTTTACGTTTTGTCCTCCGAGGTGTCGGAGATATTAATTGAATTACGTGTCGGATATATAATTGCTTTACGTTTTGTCCTCCGAGGTGTCGGACCAGACCTCAGGCTATTGCTTTGCTATTTAATTGCTTTACGTTTTTTCCTCCGAGGTGTCGGAGTAAAACTCAGCCTATTGTTTTGCTGTTTAATTGCTTTACGTTTTGTCCTTCGAGGTGTCGGAGATATTAATTGCTTTACGTTTTGTCCTGCAAGGTGTCGGATATTTTAATTGCTTTACGTTTTTTCCTCCGAGGTGTCGGAGATATTAATTGCTTTACGTGTCGGATATATAATTGCTTTACGTTTTGTCCTCCGAGGTGTCGGACCAGACCTCAGCCTATTGCTTTGCTATTTAATTGCTTTACGTATTTTCCTCCGAGGTGTCGGAGCAGAACTCAGCCTATTGTTTTGCTGTTTAATTGCTTTACGTTTTGTCCTCCGAGGTGTCGGAGATATTAATTGCTTTACGTTTTGTCCTCCGAGGTGTCGGATATATTAATTGCTTTGCGTTTTGTCCTGCGAGGTGTCGGAGATATTAATTGCTTTACGTTTTTCCTCCGAGGTGTCAGAGCAGAACTCAGCCTATTGTTTTGCTGTTTAATTGCTTTACGTTTTGTCCTCCGAGGTGTCGGAGCAGACCTAAACCTATTGTTTTGCTGTTTAATTGCTTTACGTTTTGTCCTCCGAGGTGTTGGAGATATATCCAGGTTCCCTTGCGTTGAGGCAAGACATCCAAGACTTACGACTCGTAATCTCCGACCTACGAAAGAGATAGTCTGCAACTTGAAGTGAAGAATCGGAAGAACATTTCTCACTCTTCATAATATGTTTGCACACAGGTAATATAAAACGAACATCAATAAATAAATAAATATTTCTCTAATTTTCAGTTGCAGAGTAGATGAATGCAGGGAAAGACAAAATGAAATGGGAGCCACGTGGAATCTGCTAACAGTTATTTATTAAATCATAAAAACATAGCACCTTTAAAAATTGTTACCCATTTTTTGAAGATTGATTGAGTAAAATTTTAAAACAATGTCAGGTATCCGCGCTCTCACATATACCCATTTCGGGCAGATAATGAGTCCATTATGTTCCTCCTGTGTTAAGTTTTATTTAATAAAAGTATTAGAGAGACGGAGAAATGACTAAGTTTGCTCAAATTACGATATTACTAAATCGCTATAAATAAGTGATGCAAAACCTATGTGCCTCACGTAATCTGGGGCAAGCTCAGCGTTCCATACGAAAATTTCTGACATAAGACTGTTATTTAAATAAATACACTAAATGGACAAAACATTAGAGATACTTTCCTAATAGCGTGTTGGTTCTCCTCTTGCGCGAATAACAGTCTGTACACGTCGTGGTATCGACTCTACCAGATGCCGAAAAGTTTCCGGAAGTAATGCCACCCATTCCTGTTGCAGCATTGTTCCCAACTCCATCCGAAACGTCAATCCAGGATTGATGAATCTGATGTTCAGCTCTACTCCATCCAGTGGCCCCCAAGGTCTCCGTGTTTAATTCCGGGGACCTTGGGGGCCACTGGATGGTTCGAAACTAAGATTAGTGCTTCTAAAGCCATGCCTTGGTGCTTGAGGCCTGTGGGGCTGCACATTGTCCTGTGAAACGGACCGTAGGGCGCAGGATGAAAGCGTTTAGATGATCAGCCGGTAAATGCTGGTAGCGCGCAGTGGGTAGAAACCTCTCCAGACACACTATGCGACTTGAAGTGCCCCATGAGAAGGCTCCCAAACCACCACAGAGCCACAACCGTATTGAGTAGAGTCGACCTGGCATGGCGGCACCATGGGCTCGTGCTGTCGACGCCACAACCACACCCTCCCGTCGGCTCCGTGCAGCTAAAAACGGAATTCATCTAACCAAACGACGTTGCTCCACTCTTCATATGTCCAGCTGTAATGTTCCCGGCACCAGGCGAGGTTGAATTTCCGATGACGACAGTCAAAGGTTGCACACGAGTAGGGCGTCGGCTACCGTACCCTATGGTATGCTGCGTGCGCCATACCGTTCACTCGCTGACGCTTCTTGGGACACCGACATTTAACCTGCATATGATTTGCACCGCCGTTGCCAAATGGTCTGTGGTCGGTCAGTATGAGCCTGGATAGCTACGTCGACCCCGGTCAGTAACGGCGTGTGACCGCCCATCGTTTACTGAATGCTGTGACGCCCGTTGATGGTAAACTCATGGTACACCCTTGATACGGTTGTCCTCTGGAACCCTCGGGTTCTTACCACTTGGACAATAGAATGACCATCTGTCTTGCGCGAAAATGCGTCCACGATCAATGTCTCTCAAATCACTACGTTTACCGATGTTCATCGATTGCGATACACGTTGGGAAGTCCTGCTGTCTGCCTAATTGTGGCTTGCGTTCCGTTTGGGTCTTTTCCACTATGCGCGGAGATGCCTTTCTCAACTGCCCATCACCCCTATGTTTTGGCTACTGAGTGCACACCACTTGTGATTATACTTTTGCGTTGATGCAACGTGCACCTATATTAAATGAACAGCGAACACAGTGCATTAATGGCAAAATTTCTGATATACTACTGCGATTTTCGTGGTATATAAATCTACTAAGATTTCTATGCAAACGCTCTTTCTTTCGTCTTATCAGAACGCTGATACATTATGAAGGCAAACGTATTAGGAAATCTAAATCGAACGGTTAACAAGAATATTTATTTGCTAAAGTCAGCACATAGTCGGCCCATATTTGGCGGTCATGACTGCAGCGACCCTTCTGGTCATGCTTTCCACGAGATGTCGATGGTGTGTGGTCTGTATGAGAATATTTCGCCATTTCTCCTATGGAGCTTCTCGAAGAGCTGCCGTAGCGGAATATCTTCCCAGCCGAGATCGGATTAGGGGTTCCGGTTTGTCCCACATTGTGTATTTGAATTTAACCCTTTAACGACCATGACCCAAAAATCGTTTATCACTCCAAATACCTTAACGCCTGAAATTGTCTGTTGGTTCACTTCTTTATTTAATAACAAACAATAGTGACTGAGGGTGACTCCTGCTGATCCCTCATAGGTCGAGAAAACTTGAAGAACAGGTAAAGGTAGGAAATCTGACTCACTCTAGACAGGCGTTTCAGGCGGCTATGTCCGTTCCTATGTACGGACGTCGTGGGCGTTATGGTCGTTAAAGGGTTTAAACGACCGATGAACCTGAAAAAAATTGTGCCCAAAAGTTACTGAGCTTCTCAAACAGAAATTTTCATATAGCGACCGGGTTTAACGAACGCTACTACAAACAAAGCAGTTCATTTACCCTTCTTATGTCACTAGTACAGACCATAAACCTATCACTGGTGATGCTAGCTCTCTTCTGGTCATCTATTCCAGCGCTTTCTGCTAGTCCTCTATGACCTAACGAACGAAGGAAAATATCTTGTTTCTTTTCTCATGATATCAGTGTCTAGTCCTCCTGACGCAGACATCATGCCGTTAGGAAGAAACAAGTTACTGAAATATATTCGCTCTCCTTCCTTAGGTTCATTGCAATTGTTATGGCACTTTTGGAAGTCAGAAAAGATTAGTGTCAATCATTCCCCTAAATATCCACTTTGAATAACAAAGTTAAGGGAAAGCAACGCTTTCTAATTCTTAGGTTCACTCTTTCCAGCCTCTCTCTAACATTTCTTAGACAGCAAATATATACCTCATATATAAATAAAGAAGATAGCTGTCTAAGCACGAACACTTTAGCTCAAACCAATTACAACACTCAAATGAAGCTAAGACGTATCACCGGACACGTGTATGACACGTGTATATAACCACTAAGTTTCATGTGCACCTTGCGAGTTTTGGTGCCTGATGATGAACCTATAAGTCGTAGGTTCGAAAGATCTCGCAAGTTTTTAACATTAAACCTTTTTAAACCTCAATGGAATGAGTTATTTGTGTCGTCATGGTTTTAACTGTGTATACTTTTGATACCGGTGATACGTCTTAGCTTCATTTGAGTGTTGTAATTGGTTTGAGCTAAAGTGTTCGTGCTTAGACAGCTATCTTCTTTATTTATATATCAATCAGCACGATAGTCTCTTCATCATATCTACTAACAAGCTGCCTCGTTATTTGCCGGTAAGTTAGTTACCAATTGTTCTAAGATACCTATGAACAGCAAAGTGCCACATGGAGCGTGCCATAAAAATATTTTATAAAACATCTCGAAAGTTGGCTGTGGAATATACACACCTGTCTTTTCTACAAAACTGCCGTTCCTTGGGCGTCATCCCAAATTTCCTACGCCTGAGAACCGCTCCACGTTCACTATCAGATGCTAAGTTATTACAAGGAACTGAATCTAGGCGCTTAACTACAGAGATAAGAATAAAATACGGCCTGATTGATTCCCTTAACCGAAAAACATACAACGCGTATGGTTTCCTTGCTCACAACACCTCTTTAATTATTTTTGACAAATTAATGATAGTAAACTATGCCAAGATTACTCACGAGGTGGAAATGTACCAACAGAGACAAATACGGAAATTGAGGGTCTTGGTACACGAGTCTACAACTAGAAAAAACTCCTTGACAAAATCTAATCTAATGACCTCAACGAATGCTTTTGTGAATTTGAGTGCAAGACAATTAACAGAGGACGAATGCAGGGCACTAAACCGAGGATTTAAGTTCTCGTTTCCGGTGCTCAAACCAAAGACCTTCAATTACATTACCCAACTTGAACAGGTCATAAAGTCATTGCCGATTCATGCTCAGGACCCACTTAGATATAAAATCTCTCGTACTATTGAAAAGGAATCCACTCAGCCACCAACTGAAATTCAACATATATTAAAATATGAGCGTACTACTTTGTTATCTCTTTCCGGAGACACATCATTAGCAATTGTTTCTGCAGATAAATCGGACCAAATAGTTATACTTGATAACTCTACCTATATTAACAAGATGACCGCAGTTATAAATCAGATCCCACATACAGTATTATCTCGTAACCCTATCCCAGCTACTATTACTGCTCTTGCAAAACTTAAAAATAGTAATACACTACCCCCAGCCATTTCAAATAATATGCAACCTCCTTTTGGTCCTGGTACACCAGATTTGTTTGGCAAAATTAAACTTCATAAACCGGAACACCCCATCCGTCCTTTAGTATCAGGCTATACTAACCCCACCCGAAATCTGGAAAAATCACTTGCCTCAGTCCTTTCCCCTTAACCACATCTTCACCTTTCTCAATTAAGAGTTCTAAGTCCGCCCTGGAACGGATCCATTCCGCTACGTCGGGTATTCCATTTAAAATGGCCAGTCTCGATGTAGTTTCCCTGTTTCCCAATGTCCCTGTGGATGTAGCCATTGACCTGATTACCCCACTACTTCCATCCTTAAACCTTTCTTCTACTGCATCCACTGCTATAGTTTCAGCCCTGAACCTTATCAAAAACCGGACTTATTTTAAATTTAATAACATCACCTACCGCCAGGATTTCGGTACCCCAATGGGGTCACCTCTTTCCCCCGTCCTGGCAGAAATAGTACTGCAACACGTCGAACATACAGTTTTTCATAATGGTACATTCCAACCATTACTCTATATACGATATGTCGACGATGTTTTAGTTTTTTGGCAATACTCACTTAGTGAATTAGACACTTTTGCTGCCTCTTTATCAGCCGTCTTTCCCACTATTTCCTTCACCCAAGAGTTAGAATCCTCCAACACCCTTCCGTTCTTAGATATTTTATTACGACGCACCCCATCTAATGACATTCAAACCTCCGTCTACCTAAAACCCACTTGTTCACCTACCCTCATTCCATATAATTCGTACACACCACTTCCCTATAAACATAGTTCTATTTCATCTTTAATCTGTAGGGCTTATAGTCATTCATCCACCAAAAGATCTTTAAAACTAGAATTACACAGGATTTTCAATCTAACAAAGGTTTCCGGTTATCCCGGATATCTATTTACAAAATTGTTACGCAGGTATCAACGACGGATCTCCACAACGTTACAACCAATACGTGATGAAGTAACCATAAAATACGTGGCATCCATCCCCTTCCATCCAACCATTGTACCGATCTTACAAAATTCATGCAAAAAATACGATTGTTCCTTTGGTGTTTCTTCGGAAAGTTTGTTCAATTTGACCAAATCAGACCGAGATCCGACATCAATCTTAGATAAATACGGCGTTTATTCGATACCACTGAACTCTTTCTCAACTACCTCACAGTCTACTTCTTACGTGGGATCCACTTGTAGATCATTAAAGACACGAATTACAGAACACAAATACAGTGTTCGTACACATGCCTTAACAACTTCTTTAGCGCGAGAGGTACTAAAAGGAGAGCACTATCCTGACTGGGACAATGTAAAACTGTTGTCGACGACCAAAACTAAAAATGGCCTGTTGTTTCTCGAGAGCTTGTATATTTATCATTTGAATGAACAATGTTGTAATGATGAAGCTCCATCCAATATACCAGCACCTTGGCGATACCTACTGAAAAACCAAGAAACAAGATTAGACAGCCATTGATTTTATTGTACATATATAAAACTCAGGCGAGGGAACTTTGACCTTCATTTTATATTTCTTATATTTATGACAACCATTATGTGTTTTTTACATTACAGGTTATTTTAAATGTATGTATTCTATGACCTCATACTGTTCCGACTTGTACGCATGCGCGGTCATTGCCCATAACCACACGTGTATATAACCACTAAGTTTCATGTGCACCTTGCGAGTTTTGGTGCCTGATGATGAACCTATAAGTCGTAGGTTCGAAAGATCTCGCAAGTTTTTAACATTAAACCTTTTTAAACCTCAATGGAATGAGTTATTTGTGTCGTCATGATTTTAACTGTGTATACTTTTGATACCGGTGATACGTCTTAGCTTCATTTGAGTGTTGTAATTGGTTTGAGCTAAAGTGTTCGTGCTTAGACAGCTATCTTCTTTATTTATATATCAATCAGCACGATAGTCTCTTCATCATATCATATACCTCATAGCTGATTTCAGCTCATTATTCAAACTCCGAGTTAATTCGTTCCAGCTGGTTAAAGGAACCTATCCAACACTAAGGGCATTCTGCTCCTCAAATCAGGCCTGGGCAGATGTTACAGAACGGTGTGGTGCTCAATCGTCCTACAAAAGGCACGGATCCTTGCCGAGGTACCGCCAAATAGTAGATAGTGTCGAATTGTTCAGAATGTCATCGTATCTGGCGGTCTTTGAGCTGGAGGGAATCACAACCGAGTCCTTCCCAACAAAAACAACCCACGATTAAGATCTTCCTCTCTAAACCTGATTGTAGGGACATGCAGTAGCTTGACAGCGCGAATTGACTGCGGAGACATGTAGTCCGACTGACATCGCGACTTGACTGTGCGGACATGTAGTCCGACTGACATCGCGACTTGACTGTAGGAACATGCAGTTCGCCTGACAGCGCAACTTGACTGTGGTGACATGTAGTCCATCCGACAGTGTGACTAGACTGTGGGAATATGTAGTCCGACTGAGAGCGCGACTTGACTGTGGGGACATGTAATCCGTTTGACCACGTTACTTGACTGTGGGGATATGTAGTTCGCCTGCCAGCGCGACTTGACTGTGGGGGCATTTCGTCCGCCCGACAGCAGGACTTGACTGTGGAGACATACATTCCAACTGAGAGCAGGGCTTCACTGTGGGAACATGTAGTCCGGCTGACAGCGCGACTTGACTGTGAGGTCATGCATTACGCCTGACCATGCGACTTGACTGTGGAGTCATGTAGTCCGCTTGACCATGTGACGTCAGCCTGGTAACGCGACCCGGCTATAGGACAATGCAGTCTTCACAGGCAAATACGTCCATCTGAACGAAAGAGTAAGTAGCGCGATTCGTCGCTCAAAACGACCTTCTTCCATTCTTCTGTTGTCTGCAAACGACAAGCGAGGCACCATCGCAATGATCTTTGTATTTTTTGTAGTAATGTATGGCTTGTGCACAGCTAAATTACCGGTGTTATTTAAATAATGCAAGGACTGTTTGTGGAGAACTTTATATTAATAAACTGTGAGATAATTCTACTTAGAGCAGACTTATTCACGTCGTGCACATACGATAATGGAATTCGGGATCATTTCCCCAGTAAAATATGTCCCAACTCTGCCAGTGATACTGGAGGTGGAAAGTGTGATATGATCTTTCGCTCCAGGTATTCCCACAAATGTCCAATAATATTTAGATGTGTAGGTTGAGGAGGCTGCTGTACCTTTCCCTCATTGTCTACAAACCACAACCTAACACGTTTCACACAACGCAAGGATGCATTATCTGCTTGAAACCAGGGACAGTCATGGAAACAATGCCTGCAGCATCGGGTGCAGGTGGTCCGCAAGAATGGATTCGTACGTTGCAGATGTGACACGATCCTTCAGGATAATCAGTGGACCCCTGAGGAATTCCATGATTTGTCAGCCAACAGAATCAGGGATCTATCTCCATGCTTCACAGTTGGAACCAAACAGTCTGAGTGGTACTCTTCGGCAGGTGTTTACCAGACGTACAATCTACCAGTGGTGAGAAGCAATGGGAAGCACGATTCATCAGAGCAGATGACACGTTGACAGTCTTTTGCTTCCCAGTTTTCATGAGCTTTGCATCACCTTAGACGTTCTGCTGCATTGATGTTGGTAATCAGAGATTTGTGAATTCCAGCACGTCCTATAATACGATGGAGTTCCCGAGGAATTGTTATCATGGAAACGGGATCATTCATACTAGTGTTCAACTCTGCTGCTATTTGAGGTGCTGTGGTCTTGCGTGTCCGTTGCACAATCTGTGCCCTCGTTCGCCTATCCTTATCTGACAACTCCGTATGGCGTGCACAACTTTCACATTTTGAGTATCATTTTTGATAGACAGTCATAATCTTATATACAGTTCCTCGTTTTGCACCTACTATTTCTGCTGTTCTAGTGACTGAAGTACCTGCAAGACGTGCACAAATGATCTCGCCTTATGAGAGTATTTTTCTTGATATGCAGTCATAATTTCCTGTACAGTTTCTTGTGTTGTACCTACTATTTCTGCTGTTCTAGTGACTGAAGCTCCTGCAAGACGCGCACCTATGATCACGCCTCTTTGGAGGTCACTGAAATCTGACTTTGCCGGCAATTACTCCACATAAGTTGTTTCACCTGCGACTGCGGCACTACTACATGATAGCTGACATCATATTTTACCCCTTTGTATACCTCACATCGTTGGTGATGTTTTCTCTGTTATTTGCATATGGCGCATTGCAAGTACGCCAGTCGCAGTCGGTGTTTTAAATTATGAAAATCCTCCAAATACGTGGCCTCAGTGAATAAACAAATACATCGCTCTTTCCACGTTCAAGCAACACATAGCAACTGAAAAATTGTTATCCGGTCACCGCTGGAGATCCAAATCCCAGATCTCTCGATATCTAGCCGAGTGCGTTGGCCTTACGCTACGGTGGCCAACAATCAACGGTGTTGTGTGTGTGTTCTGTCAGCTACTGACATAAAACTGTAAGATGGGCTCAGCTACTGAGACGTCTCCACCTGGTGGGCATTAACGGTACTGCATATATATAAATTATAGCAGTTAAATCCAAAGGGCGAGATCCAAAGTGAAAATTCTCCAAATACGTGGCGTATTACTTTCATATACCTATACATCAGGATAACGGTGTGAATGCTATTCCCCGACGGGCTGGTCAGCTACATATTGCTGTTCCAGTGGCTTATGAGACGACGTTGGCCATGTCTGTGGCAGAGGACGTTCGTGCCTTCATATACCGCTATGATAATCCTTCGGCACGATCACTCAGTGATCATGTCGAAGGATTATCATAAGACGGTCTAGTGCAGCTGCAACGAAGTCAACCGCGTGGCTTCTTTGTAGTTGCACTAGATGATCTTCTTTCCATTGGTAAAGAACATCAGCGATAGTGGATTTTGGGAATTTCCAAAGAGCGGCGTTGCTAGCCCCTGATTGCTTACAGAGGTTGCATCCAACTAGCCTTGTTTGGAAGTAATGAAAAATTCCTACTTCGCTTCAAAGACAAATAAAAAAAATTAAGAGGGAGATAACGTGACGTACTACAGAGGTTAAAACATGTGTCAAGACAAAAACTCTGCAGCGAGACATTCTGTCCGCGTAGCTCAGTTGGGAGAGCGACTTACTCCGGAGTGAGGCGGACACGGACAAACTTGTGTTTTCACACCCTTTTCTATATAGATTTCGGAATAAGTTACATAAACCGCACTTCCTAATATTTAACTTTAAACTATATACACGGTCGAGTCACGTTATTGTGACAAACAGCTAATATCCAGAGTAAACGACTTGTGCAGCGCGGACAGCAGCTAGACGGGCAACGAGTGGCTCAATAAAGTGCTAGAAGAATTTCACAGGTATGTGGAGCCATGATGACTGCCGTGCATCTCACAGCTGCTTTAGGGTGCGTGGTGGAGAATCCATAGAGCGAACAACACGGTCGAGGTGGTCCCACAGATGCTCAATGGTGTTTAAGTTTTGGGGAATTAGGGGACCAGGGAAGTACTTTGAAGTCTTCATTGTGCTTTTCCAACCACTCTCGGACATCTCTAGCTGTGAGACACGTCGCGTTGCTGGAAGATCACATCCGCCCCAGGAAAGACAATCAGCATGTATGGGTGTATGTAGTCTGCAAGGATGGATTCATGCCGAATTCGGTCCATAGTGCCTACCACAGGTATAAGTGGACCCAGGAAATGCCACTAGAACATTCCCCAGACCATAACGCTGCACCCACCAGCTTGTGTTCTTCCAGCAGTGGTTAAAGAGTGTTTGTTCCCCGCTGTTTTTCTCGCCCTATACGCCAAAGTCCAAACGTTCGATGAAGCAGAAAACGTAACTCATCGGAGAAGGCAATCCTTTGCGAATCACCGGAGGTCCAATTCTGATGCTGCCGTGCAAATATAAGCTTTTTCTGCCGATGCACCTTCGTTAGCTTAGGTGCAATGACCATCCGTCTGCATCGGAGCCCCATACCTAGCAGGGTTCGCTGAACTGTCGCTGTAGACACACTCCCGGTAGCCCCATAGTTCATTCGGCCAGTCAGTCGCTCCACTGTAGCGTGTCGATTAGTGCTCACGCACCTTTGCAGCCGACGTTCACCTCTAACATCAATGGCACGTGATGTTCCGCAGTTTGCGCGTCGCTTATTCGCAATGGTGCCATTTCTCCAATCACGATACACTTTAACCACAGCAGCACGTGAACAGTTCACAAACTGCGCGGTTTCAGAAATAAGCCGATAATCATCCCTTTTTGCAAATCTGATAAATCGCTCCTTTTCTCCATGACAACAACGAGTGATATGTTTTCAGAATGCCTACAGAACACCTTATAAACCTCCAAACCAGCTCCCGACACGTGCCTTCTTTCATTGGCTACGCACTGTTGACGTCAAAAGTAGGAGGTGGTCACAATAATGTGACTTGACTGTGTATATATATTTTTTCCTAAACAAAGAGACTGGACTACAGTGACAGTTCTTTCTAGTTTTTGAACTGCCTGGGTACTTTTCCCTATAAATTCGACCTCCCGGATGGCATACTGCTCTACTTCAAACTGTACTACTGATTCTTTTTACAACGGTATGCACGCAAAACAGAATGCGAACGTGGAAACAAACTTCAGGAATGAGCAGCAGATAAATATTCTCTCCACCTCCAGAATTATTTGCAGGCCGCTTTCTATGAACACGTGCGATAAAGTTATCAATGTCATCTAGTGCTTACTAAAAAAAAATTTAGCATTACTTTTCGATGTCAGTGTGCGTTTTTCACGAAAGACCCAGAAACGCCGTTGCGTGGACATTTAAATCTTTCGTCGCCCGAAATTTCGCTTTATACAGTGCCGCTGAAGTTCATTTACATTATCGTGACTGGCAAAGGGACACAAAGCAAGCAACATTACTTTTAAATTAAATTAGATTTTTTTTTTCCTTTGGGAAATTCAAAAAGAGCAACAGGCGAATGTTCGGGCACGGAATGATGTTTGTTTTGTAGATGGCGACGCGATTGGTTTTAGACTGCAGTTCACGAGGAATTCTACGCAAATAACGTAGCCTGCCTGCCTTTTGACGGCCTGAATTAAAATCGATTTTCGCGTAATCATCGCCACATTGTTGTTCCTTAAACATTGGATTTTAGGGATCGATATCCTCACCTGTCACACAGAACTCTTTTGGAGAAAAGCCAGCATGATCGTTCTTGAGAAGTTTACCTCATTGAAATCGTGAATACAACGAATGTCGGTCATGGTATTTTATCGAAGTTACGTCTGCTGTTGAGCAAAATGGGGTTCCATCTGTTTCATTTGAACAAATAATAATGTAGATTGTAGTTTTGTAAGAAATGTTAAAAACTCAAAAAGGAGAAAATCGATTTATTAGTCATTGTTGCTGACAAACTTGGTGCGTTTCCTACTCTTTGCATACGAGGCGTGTGGGAAATAAAAAAGCATACAATTTTCGTAATATCTGTTTTCGTTTCTGTGTGTGGTAAAACGTTACCGCCATTGAAAATATCTGATTCCAAAGTGTTTAAATCCAAATAATACATGCTCGGCAGATTTTAGGCAGGTCGTTTAATCTATTCCCCTTTCAGTCAGTCGGTCTGCCTTTATAGAGAGTGGACAAACACTTGCCACACAGATAGAAAAAAATCTTAATTTAGGAATGAGTGCAGGAGTTTACACAAAACAAATAATATTGTATGAAAGATGTCTAACTTTCTTTGTCAAGCCAGTTTGGCTGTCGCGACCTGAAACCGATGGTGTTAGTGCAATCGAAAATTAAAAAGTTAGTAAAATCATGCAATGCATTGATTACGATACGCTTTCCAACATACCAGGAATCATTACTCAAGTTATGAGGATAATGGCTGTACAATAAATCTAGCTCCTACGACCTGACCGTTGACCCCATTTCGATATTGAACAAAACGGGTAAAGTATACTTCCGGAACAACATGATGAAGTTTTGTCTCAATCAAAGCATTTTTACGTAAGTTATAACGCATAAGGGCGATGGAATGAATCCCGATCCCATTTTCAACAGGGTTTGTCCCCAGGTAGTCCCCTACCACATACTAAAATTTCATCGAAATGGAACCACATTTATGCAAGTTCTGACGCATAAGGGCAATGGAATGGATCCCGCTCCTATGTCGCGACATTTGACCCCACTTCACTCATTATTAGTAGGGTTTGTCCCCAGGTGGTCCCCTACCACATACTAACATTTCATCGAAATGGAACCTTATTTGCGCAAGTTATGACGCATAAGGACAATGGAATGGATCCCTCTCCTATGTCCTGACCCTTGACGAGACAACTTCCATGGCCTGCACGTTCACCGGATTTGTCCCCCATTGAGCACGTGTGGGATTTTATGGGACAACGACTTATCCGGTCTCCACGGCCAGCCACGACCATCCCCGATTTATGCGTCCAGGTTGAGGATGCTTCGAACTCAATACCCCAAACTTACATCCAACACCTGTACGACAGACTCCATGCCAGAATTGCACGGTGTGACGCAGTTCATGGCGGTTTAACCACGTACTAACCATGTTACATGGAAATGTTATTTTTCAGTTTACCAGCAAATACAGCTGTATTTTGCCATAATGTTCTGATCACGTTATCCTCTGTATTCCGTTATTATGATGTATAAATTTCGTTGGTATCAGACGTTTCCTTCTTGGTGTTTTTTTCACTCTCCGCCAGTGTTTTGGAATGAACACATAACATCTTATCCTTATTGGTATAAAAAATCCGCTCACTGAAATGACATTTTTTTCACATTGTCTTGTTAATATACCTACATAGAGACTATTGCAATGGCTGCGAACTTGAGGCCCCTTGCAACAGCAAGGGCCATTGCAAGGGGCCTTAAGTCCTTTTGAAGAGCTGCTTTCCGGTCATCCACTTTTTATGAACTAAAGCAACGAAAATGATTTCTAAAAATTTTACGTATTTACTGAGAAAAATAATGCTTTTCTTCTTAAAACTCCATTCAAAACTGCCTGAATTCTTGGCTATTTCTTTAACCGAATGAAGTTTCCTCAAAAAAGTTTGTAAAATCATTTTGCTCAAGCCAGAGGCCCTTTAAACCATAAGTCCCCCTCCCCCCTCAGCACTGCGGGAGATACCAGACCACCTGGATTCACCTCTGTAGTCACATCACATCATCTCCCTCTTAAGCTTCTTTTTATTTTTTTTTTTTTTTTTTTGAGGCGAAGTAGGAATTTTTCATAAATTCCAGACGATGTGTGGAACAAACATCACCCATTTTGCGAACAACCCAACGGCCAGGAAATCCATTGTTGCGGTCGGGCGCCAATGTGAAAACACAAGTTTGTCCGTGACGAAGATCGAACCCGCGACCTGTCACTCTGGAGTAAGTTGCTCTCCCAACTAACCTACACGGACGGAATGTACCGCTGCATATTTGTCGTCTTGACGTCACAGGTATACCGAATAAGAGCGGCTGAATTGACTAGGCGTGTAAGCATGGAACTTCAAGTGCCGAAAGCTTCTATCTGGTGTATTTTCTGTAAGCAACTTGGCTTCAAGCTATAAGAATCTCGACCAGTGTCGGCCAAAGACCAGGTGCGCTAGCAGGAATTCTGTAGCAAGATGATAGAATGGACTGGATCAGAAGATCACAATCAAACGCCTGTTGTATTTAACGAAGAGGCTACGTTTAACACCCGCCGGCAGAGTTAAAAAGCATGGCTTGCGCATAAGGTTAATGGCGAACCCACATTGCGCCGTACACTACGAGATTTACAGTGCAAAGTGAATGTGTTCTGATCGGTGAGTAAAAAGAAGAATTGACAAGCTGGCAAATTTATGCAATTCATTGATTCTGATAAGCTCTCCAACATACCAGAAATCATTACTCAAATTATTACTCAAGTTATGAGGATAATGGTTGGGAAAAAATCATGCCCCTGTGCCCTGATATTTGACCCCATTTCAATGATATTAAACAGAATTGGTTCAGTGTACCTCCGGAACAGCATACTAAAGTTTTGCCGCAATAGAAGCATTTTTAGTCAAGTTATAAGGATAATGGCTGTGGAATAAATATCTTTCCTGTGCCCTGACCTTTGACCCCCATTTCGATGATATTCAACAGAACCGGTTCAGTATACCTCCGGAACAACTTGATTACGTTTTGTCTCAATCGAAGCATTTTTACATAAGTTATGACGCATAAGTGCGATGGAAAGCATCCCGCTCTTATGTCCTGACCTTTGACCTCATTCCGCCTATTTTCAACAGGGTTCGTTCCCAGGTTGTCTCCTACCACATACTAAAATTTCATCGATATTGAACCATTTTTATGGTGGTTATCGTGCGGACAGACTGACAGACAAACGGACAAAGCTGGAGAATTTACGCTTCTTCAACGTAGGGTTGGAAAGCGTAAAAACGGTGTTTGTAATAATTTACCTGGACGTTCCAAAGTAGTTCCTTGAGTCTCACTTGTAGGGCGATGCTGATTTTTATACTCGATTTGTCAATTTTCAGAAAGATGGAGAACCACCTCACTTTCTTTTAGAAGTGAGGAGTTATCTAGGCTTGAAGTTCCTCAGTGCTCGGATGGGTCCAGAAGGACGGATTTGAGGAGCTCCTCAGATATGATCCCATCCGATTTTGTCTTACGGTGCCACATTAAAAACCAAGTATATGCACTCTCTTCTACCAAATACCATTTAAGAACTCAAAGAGGGGATTCAAGCAGCTGGTGCTACACTAAATGAAGATATGCTCTTGGACTACCGACCAGTATTCCGAGTTGGTCCCGAATGAAACATGGGTCGCAGAGGTCCTATATCGCTTTTTCCCTCATTTCGCTTGAACCATTGGTCCTAAATCAGGGATGAGCGACCCCTTATGGCCTTAGATGATCACTTAAGTTGTTAAGGGTGTACTTGTATGCGGTTCGCACGTAACAAAGAACTGAGAATGAAACGAAATGAGGCGCCGTTTTCCCCGCTCCCCAAAAAAAGGTAAGACACACACACATAATCGAGCTGACGGCCCGATAACTCCTCAAGGGAGAACGACTGACATCTCTCTCTCTCTCTCTCTCTCTCTCTCTCTCTCTCTCTCTCTCTCTCTCTCTCTCTCTCTCTCAGTTTTAACTGAAAAAAAAATTTAGGCGGAATCAAATTCGTTTTCTGCCTCATTATTTTGCACATTGCATCACGTTGGATTATGTATTCCCAATTAACAGAACAGTCTGAAGCTAAATTTGGGCGCTTCACAGTTGACTTACTCGGACATAAACTGGAGAGCAATTGAATTAGAGACAGCCGGCGTTATGCAAATATGTGCTCTGGGCGGCCCTCTAAACGGAAACAGCATGACGTATGCCGCGATCCGACAACATAAGGAGTATGCTACGGAAATTAGTAAGAGTCGGACGCAGTATGGGTAAGACGAAGGATCTAAGCGCATTTGATCGTGCGCACATTGTCGAGGCCCTACGTATGGGTCACTCCATCTCGGACGTCGTGCAGGCACTAGGATTTTCACGAGCCACTGTGTCACGGGTGCACCGTGAGTACATCGAATCCGGTAAAACCATCCCTGCAAGGACCAAATGCCGTAGAAAACAGCGTGTGGATGAGCGGGGTCATCGTCGGCTATAGCTCGCATTGTAACAGCGGTTAGACGAGCCAAAATGAAAGAAATCACTCGGCAATTTAACGCTCGTGCACAAAAACGTGTAAGCAGCCACACCATCCAGAACCTCTATGGGGTACAGAAGCCATCTTCCCACGAGGGTACCGCTGCTGACCGCACGTCACAGGGTGCAAAGATTAGCATGGGCTCGAGAACATCGCCACTGGACCTTAGACATGTGGAAAAATGTTGCCTGGACTGATGAGTCGAGATTCACGTATGTGCATGCGGATGGCAGGATACGAGTACGGCGCAAACCAAATGAAGCGATGGATCCTTCTTGCCAGCAGGGTACTCTTCAAGCTGGTGGGGGTGGCATTCTCGTCTGGGGACTGTTTACGTGGACTGAAATGGGATCCCTGGTACGTGTGACATCGTCTTTCACAGGTCAACGTTACCGGGATATACTGGACGACCATTTGATCTCGTTGTGCGTCTTCAACATCCCACTGGGGACCTCATCCTGCAACAAGACAATGCATCGTGCCATCGCTCCCGAATTGAATCCGAATGGTTGGATGAACACTCCACTGACGTGACTTCGCTTTCTTGGCCAGCTAGGAAACCTGACCTCAATCCCATCGAGCACATCTGGGATGCCATCGAGAGGGATGCTTGAGGCTCTGACGCCCTTCATCAAATCTTCGTGAACTGTGGGAGCTTGTTTTGGGGTCGTGGATCCGTATGGCTTCCCAATGCTTCCGGTTTCTTGTCGAGTCTATGCCGAGACGAATCGCTGCCGTCATCAAGATGAAAGGTAGTGCTACACGTTACTAGACAGGCATCTCTAATTCAAATGCTCTTCAGTGTATATCGTGTACGATTCCCTCTGGAAGGTGCTACAAAGTTTTAGAAGATTTCTGTGCAGAGTTCAGCTGCTGACCGCATTACAAATGTGAATAAAATAACATAGTCGATAGCATATTCGTTGGAAGTGAAATACACTATTGCTTATTGAGAATGAAACACCAACAAAAAATGGGGTCGAAAGGTTCGAGCCTTTGCACGAGTGATAGATCACGGTAATGGGAATAAATGATTACAATAGCAGCAAGCAGGCTTGCTATATTGTTGAGTCATGCTCACTGAACCATACACTCACAGGCAGAGGTATAACAGCAGCCCACAAATTATCAATGGAGTTGAGATCTGGAGATTGTGGGGGCCAGCTAAGCAAAGGAAACTCACCGACGTGTTCCTGCAACGAACCCTGTACAATACGGACACTATGGCAAGACGCATTATCTTGTTGAAATTAGCCATCGCCATTGGGATAAAACATCCACATAATAGGATGCACTTGGTCCGCAACGATGTTTAGATATGATGTGCCATTTAGACGTTGATCAACACAAATTAAAGGGCCCAAAGCATGCCAGGAAAACATTCCCCAGACCATAACGTTGCCTCCACCAGCTTGAAGAGTTGTAGCAATGCATTTGGGGTCCATGCTTTCGTGCTGTTTCCGCCAAATTCTCACTCGGACATCGGCATGGTGCAACTGGAAACGTGATTCATCGGACCACATAATTTGTTTCCAATTATCGACTGTCCATACCTTGTGCTCCTGTGCGAACTGGAGACGTTTTCTCTTGTTAACTGCAGACAGCAAAGGTGTTCGAACAGGTCTTCGGCTGCCATATCCCATCCAATGCAGTGTACGGCGAACAGTGCTTGCAGAGATCATTTGAGAGGATCCTTGATTAAGATGGTCTGTAATTTGCTGCACTGTTGCCCTTCTGTTGTCTGTTACCAGTCTGGACACTCTCCGTTCCGCCCGAGCAGTCACTAGTCGATGACGACCACACGTTGCACGTAGAGACCCAATTTTTGGCTGACACCGAAACCGCCGCATTCATGAAAATTTCATCAATGCGGCGGTTTCGGTGATACTCGCTCCATGACTCCGAGCTCGTACAATAATCCCACGCTGAAAGTCCGTCAAATCACATTTTTTTACATATCTCGTCACCCAAAAATCACTTCTACTACTGTCGCAAGCACTAAGTTTTCTCTTTTTATACTAGCCTCGCCCTCTGGCGGCAACAGCGTGCAGCCATAGCTCATTTGCTTAAAACTGTCAGGTAGTCACAATAAAGTGGCCACTCAGTGTAGAGCGTTACGGGAAGGGGATATGATAGTTCGACATCACACAGGTCGTGTGGTCCGAAACTCGAGCACGGGGACGTGTATGTCGTGTCAATGGAAGTAAGAGAATGTGACGATTCAACATGCGACGCTGGGCAAATCAGCCGTGAAGATCGACACAGGCTTCACATAGCATTGGCCGACCTCAGAGTTGCGCCCCAAGCTTCAGGAAAACAATGGCGAACAGCAACACTCCAGCCGGTTACCGCAGGCTTTTTTGATGACTTTCGTTAGTAACTGGAGTTGCAGCAGATCTTCTGTTGTTAAGATTTTTCTTAAGCTTGCAGCACCAACGCCTCAACTAGGAATGGTATCCAAAAACTCAACCAGTGGTACGACTCTCAGCAGTTAACATTGTTTTCTGATGAGTCTAGATTCAACCTAGCACATCATAACAACCGGATCTTCTTGCCGCAATGGTGTGATGAACAACTGCTAGTGGTATGCATTTCAGAGCATCGTACGGTCATGTTATTAAAGGTTATGGTGTGGAGTGGTATTTGGTTCTGTTAACGCTCTCGCATACACATTGGTGTGACCTTAAAATGTCAGATATATACAGATGACCTTTTGTAGGCTGAAGTGCAACCTTTTTGGAGGACGGTTTAGGTGACATATTTCAACAAGGCAATACTCGGCCTCACGTGGCTCGCACTGTACGACAGTATTGAGGGACCTTGGTCTGCCCGCTTTTCAGATCTTCTGTCAGTTGAACAAGTATGGGTCATGATCGCACGATGAATGACCCGTTAGACTCCTCCACCAGCGACAGAAGATGGACTCTGGGCACGGATAGGGGTAGTCTGGCGTGCCATTCCTCAGGTGACTAAATAGTCACCTGAGGAATGACTCACCAGACATAACACGTAAGGGTCACATTCCGTACTAAGCATTGCGTGGGTCTCTTCACCGACATCTCTTCAAGTATAATTATTCATTCCCTGTATCATTACTAAAGCCCGGACATTCAATCATGAAAAACCTCCAAAATAAACAAGCATTTATGCACCAATAAATCAGGAAATATGCGCTAAAATGGAAGAAATATGCACTCAAGACACCTGAAAGTTTTACTGTAGGATTCATATATTTGCATGATGTAGATATACGGAATGTACATTTTACTCTTGAATATTTTTACAACTGCACATGATTACTGAATGATGTTTTTTTTATATTTTCGAAAGAAAAATCATGCCTTCTGTCAGGTATAAAGTGCTTACGTATAGAAAAGTCCTTCCCTCATCCACGGAGTTTTATCGGTGCGTATCAGAAGCAAGGAGGCATACTTTCACAATCAGTTCCTTGAAGAACTTTAAAAATTTTGAATTTTTTTAAGCAAACTTTACTAGAGAGCACCTTGGAATACTTTTGTTTTGGAAAGCTTGTTCATGCACGCCAGGTATATATTCCTTCTTAATGTCTTCTGTCGCTTTAGTAAACGTTTACAAAGTTTCATAATTTTTTCTCAGATCAGATATACTCGTAGCTTTCGGAAATTTGAAAAAAAAAGCGTGAATAAATGTCAGTTCTCTGATGATAATTTTTTTTAATAGTTGTTTGGCCGTAAAATTCATAGAGGAATCCTCATTCCGAAAGGCATTCACGATATCTGAAATTCGTTCCATCTGTGAATCATTATAATTTGCATCTCCACTTCGTTAAAACTGGCTGTGGTGGGAGATGTAATTCTGAATCCATGTCCTTAAATACCTGATTTCAAGAGATAACTTTTAAGAAAACTTTCTTCGCGTTTGATATGAATCCGTCAAAGTCAGGAAATAATGTACTCACTTCTTATGAAACTCTGTGTAATGCATGAGGTAAATACTTCTTATAAAACTCTGTGTAATGCATGAGGTAAATACTTCTTATGAAACTCTGTGTAATGCATGAACTAAATACTTCTTATGAAACTCTGTGTAATGCAGGAGCTAAATACTTCTTATGCAACTCTGTGTAATGCATGAGGTAAATACTTCTTATGAAACTCTGTGTAATGCATGAGCTAAAGAGGATCAAACATTTCACTTTTGATTGGAAGTGTATTGGTTTGAGTAACACGATTTGAGTTAAGTCTAGAAAACTATAGCACAGTTCTTCAAAAGTGTTTTTCTAGAAAATGTTCAGGATATATGCACAAATATGTACCAACGTTAATTTATGCTTTTATTTCTCAAAGTGGCTAAATATGCAAAAATATGCACAATAAGCATTTTGTTTGAACATTCGAGTTTTGCATATAATGTATCAAGTACAAAAATCACAGATCACTGTGTCCTGTCTTCCTTTGTGCTGCATTTTTAACATGTTTCCAATTTTGATTAACTTCTTTTTCAAAGAATAAACCGGAAAGATGACACCGAATTTTTGGTTTAATGAGCACATCTTTTGAATGCGTTCCGATGCGAATAAAACTTATCAAAGTTATTCAAAATCAATGGAACCTATTAGAAAAAACAAGTTTGCCGCCCCGGTGGCGCAGTGGTCTAAGCGATGGCCTCTGATCGCTCGTCCGAAAAGGGTCCGGGTTCGAATCCCGGTGAGGCATGGATGTTGTGTTTGTCTTACGGCACTGGCTCTCTCCCTTCCCTGGAACCAGTGACCCAAAATTAGGGACGGGCGACTGTTTATAGCCCATTGAGTTGCTCACGGTGGTCGTTAAACCTCCAATCAAAAAAAAAGTTATTAAAATCATGCAATGTATTGATTATGATGCGCTTTCCAACATACTAGAAATCATTACTCAAGTTATGAGGATAAGAGCGGTCTGTAGAATAAATCTCACTCCTGTACCCTGACCTTTGACCCCATTTCGATTATATTAAACAGAATTGGTTCAGTATACCTCCGGAACAACATACTAAAGTTGTGTCGTAATAGAAACATTTTTAGCCAAGTTATGAGGATAATGGCTGTGGAATAAATCTGACTCCTGTGTCCTGGCCTTTGACCCCATTTCGATGATATTAAACATAATTGGTTCAGTATACCTCCGAAACAACATACTAAAGTCGTGTCGCAATAGAAACATTTTTAGCCAAGGTATGAGGATAATGGCTGTGGAATAAATCTCTCTGCTGTGTCCTGACTTTTGACCTTATTTCATTGATATTCAACAGAACCTGTTCAGTGTGCCTCCGGAACAATATGATAAAGTTTTGTCGCAATCAAAGCATTTTTACGTAAGTAATGACGCCTAAGGGTGATGGAATGGATCACACTCTTATAATCTGACTTTGATCCCATTTCGCCCATTTTCAATAGGGTTCGTTCCTAGTTGTCCCCTACCACATACCAAAATTTCATTGAAATCGAACCATTTTTACGCGAATTATCGCGCGGGCACACAGACAGAGCGACAAAGCTGGAGCATATACGATTCTTCAACCTACGGTTGAAAGCGTAAAAAGAATAACCAGATTTCTACGACCGAGAAAAAATTCAGAAGTACAAACAGCCACTTACTTCCACCAGCAAAAAATCATGTTATGAAGATTAACAAATGGCAAACAAAAAGTTTTTCATAACAGAAGGAAAGTGTCAGAGACAAAGCGAATTTCAAATCGAACAGTTAAAAAAGAAATATGGAAGGAAACATGATATGAATCTACGCCTTCTAGCGGAAGAATAATGGAAAAGGTGAAAATAGCCGAAAAATATTCTTCACGGAAAAATCCATGTTAAGGAAAAATAACCTCTCAAATAGATCTCCAGTAAGTGAATATAACGAGACAAAGGTTTTGAACTTTGCGCCACCTAGCGGAAAAGCTGTGCATTATTTAATGACGACAATGTTCCACACCTTTGTTGTAGCGAACAGCATACAGTAAAAAAAGAAATTTCTAGATACGATTTTTAGGAGCGCAGATACAGCTGCAAACAGAAGTACAAAAACACCACATAGCGACAGAACTATGAACTACAAATACAAATCTAAAGCGTTCCGCAAGGTAAATGGCATGCGGCGTTGAAATAATTTTTAAATCGCACATGTATTGTAGAAGTAGAGATATTGAGAAAAACCTATTAAACACTGGCGCCGCCTAGCTCCGAAATTGTGCATTATTTTGGGTAGAATGTACATACAAAATGGTTTTCACAGTTAGTAATATCTGACCAAAAAATATTTTTTTCAATCGGGCTTTTAGTTTCGCAGATATTGCTGAAAACAGAAACGTTATCTCATCTCTTCTAGTGGAACACTTTTGCGTTAAGAAAAACATTTCGCACCGGAAAGAAATGATGTTAAAAACCGGACTCTTAGAAAGAAAGAAATCGAAAAAAATATATTATACCTCTACGCCTCCTAGCGGAAGAAAACTGTACATTATTTTAAGAATAAGGTACACTGAAAAGGTTTTCCGAGGTGAGCGGAATGAGTTTACGAAAGAATTTTTTCAACCGAATTTTCTGAAGCTCAGACTTTGCTGCAAATACATCAGAAGCAGAACTAAACACTTATGCTCCCTGGTGGACACACCAGTCTTTATGCAAAATTAAAGATTATATGCAAAATGTTTTCCCATCAAGAGCTTATCCACCCAATGCAGAAAGAATTTTTCAAATCGGAGTTTTAAGAGCAGAGATATTGGGGAAAACGGAAGTTACCTCTACCCCTAGCGGAAGATCTATGCATTACTTGAACATTTTAAAATTATATGCGGAACATTTCGCACCATAAACGCTCTCCAACAGAGAATTTTTTTTATTTAATTCGACTCATAGAAGCAAAGATATCGACAAAAATAAGATATATGTATATCTTCGCCGCCAAGCGGAAAAACTACACATTATTTCAAGAAGAAAGTATTCTGAAAAGGTTTTCCGAGGTGAGTGGTATCTGCCCACGCAATAATTTTTTTAATCGAGTTTTTAGAAGTTCAAGCTTTTTTTTTTTTAATTGAAGGTTTAACGACCACCGTGAGCAACTTACTTGGCTATAACAGTCGCCCGTCCCTAATTTAGGGCCACTGAGTCCAGGGAAGGGATAGAGCCAGTGCCGTAAGAGAAACGCAAACATCCATGCCTCACCGAGATTCGAACCCTGACCCGTCACGTGACGAATGGTCATGAGCCAGCGATTAGACCACTGTGCCACTGGGGCGTCGCCCAAGTTTTGCTGCAAATGCATCCGAAGCGGAAAAAATCCCGTATGCCCCTTGATGGCCAAACCGTTCTTTATCAGAAACGAGATATTATATACAAAACAATCCCCATCAGGAGCTGTATCCTATGAAGAAAGAATTTTTTTCAATTTGGAGTTTTAGAAGCACAGATATCGGGAAAACGTAATTTAGCTTTAACACCCCCTAGCGTAAAATCTATACATTACTTGTAAAAGAGACTATACTTAAAACAGCCTTCCGTAAAAATGGCATGGGAAGGAAAAATAATTTTTTCAATCGGATATTTAGAAGCAAATATATGGAATAAAATGTAATTTGAATTCCATATCATCTGCATATACGCCCTCTAGCGGCGAAGATGTGCATCGGAAGAAAACCAGATTCTAAGGAACATCATTCTCACATTTCGAGTTTCTCGATACGAAAATCATTTTTCAAATGGGATGAGTAGTTACAGACATATGGTGTCGACAGAGGTACGGACGTAAGCACGATCTTTTTTTTTTATATAAAAGACGTGCGAAAAGGTGCAGTGCGCATTCTTAGTGTGTACGCACAAGCTCTTTAACACACATGAGGAATTTGTTTCGCGCCAAGAGAGAGGTACGTAGCTCATGGAGGGTACTGCGACGGGACTGATGAGATTCAACATGTCTCACTAAAGCATCCCAGTCATGTTCTTGAGAGCTCAAGTGGCAGCCCGTTGCTGCAGAGTCAAAAGTATCCCGAGGAAGATCCGACGAGCCTGCAGTCGGAGCTGTAATACCGGCGACGTACTGTTAGAGCTGATGTGTGAGAATGCGTCACAGTTCGCCACTGCTGCGCCAACGCCGTCGACGATGCAGAACGGTCACTCAAAGATATCGTCATGAGATGACGGTTGTCTGTGTACTACTCCCAGGACCTTCTCTTCGTGTCCTATACCCTTCTTCGTACCATTCTCTCCGCACTCTTTCTACGATGGACACACACTCCGTCCCACGCGATCGGCAATCTCCTTGAGGAAAATTGCAGCCTCTCATGCCGATAATGCGACTTCTGTCGAACTCGCCGATGTGACTGTAGGAGTGTTTTACACGACAACGTCATTCTTACGCTTATAACAGGAAAAAGGTCCGCGCCACACGACGCTTATAACAGGAAAAAGGCCGGTTTCCGGTGTGCAACGTTGCGCGATCTGATTTGCCTAGACGCGGTACGCATGTACCTATGACGCGGGAATGCTAATCATTCCTGCGATATTGCCTGATTACACTGTTAAACATTTCTGAAATTCACGGGCAACTTTGCGTCATTTCTTTCGTGAATTAACGAACCATATTTCTGATGCAACTTTTCCCGTGAAATGTCGGAAAGAAACCTGAATTTCACGGATTTTTCGTACCACGGGAAAATACCTATCCGCTGTTTCTTTCTTATGTTGACGGTAAAGTACCGTTTCAAAGATCTGTTAACGAAAAATTCTGAATTTTCAGAAACCTTTCCGCAATTGTTTTCGTACATTAACGGAAAATTCTGAATTTTCAGAAACCTTTCCGCAATTGCTTTCGTACATTAACGGAAAATTCTGAATTTTCAGAAACCTTTCCGCAATTGCTTTCGTACATTAACGGAAAATTCTGAATTTTCAGAAACCTTCCAATTGCTTTCGTACACTAACGGAAAATTCTGAATTTTCAGAAACCTTTCCGTAATTGCTTTCGTACATTAACGGAAAATTCTGAATTTTCAGAAACCTTTCCACAATTGCTTGCGTACATTAACGGAAAATTTCTGAATTTTCAGAAACCTTTCCGCAATTGCTTTCGTACATTAACGGAAAATTCTGAATTTTCAGAAACCTTTCCGCAATTGCTTTCGTACATTAACGGAAAATTCTGAATTTTCAGAAACCTTCCAATTGCTTTCGTACATTAACGGAAAATTCTGAATTTTCAGAAGCCTTTCCGCAATTGCTTTCGTACATTAACGGAAAATTTTGAATTTTCAGAAACCTTTCCGGGAAATTCTGAATTTTCAGAAACCTTCCAATTGCTTTGGTACATTAACGGAAAATCTCCGTTTTCACTTTTTCTGTATCCGTATGACCAGAAATTACCAGTAATAGGAGCGATTGGTAAAAATACTCGAGGTTTGATTAAACTTTTAAATTTCAATCGTCTGTCGAATTTTGAAGTTACGTAGCGAGATCGGATATTGTGAATAGCATATCTCATTAATTTTGTTTATTGTGGCACAGGATATTTCTTTTCCTCTCCCCTATTTTGTACAAGGGACTATTTATTATATATTGTGTTTCTGTAAGAAACCGGGTACTTAACTTATTATGCAGATTATTAAACGATATCTATGTATCAGTATTTGGACAACTTAAGACTAAAGCTATTATAGCTATCAAGCCTAAATTATATGTTTATTTTTTTATTTATTTTATTTTTTTTTGAAATGATATTATAAGAAAAGTACATTTCACCTTTTTTAAAGATAGCTGAAAGTCATTGTCATTTAAAAAAAAATAAATGCATTTTGTTGTTTCGAAAAATCAGGAGGAAAAATGCTTAATTTGTAAAAAGCCCTCCTACGGAAAACAAAATATTACAAATGTATTCAAAAAAATAATTAGCTCCAACAGAAAATTAAAAGACTAAATCACTCGCATTAATGACAAAAAAACAAAATTTCATCGTCGCTGAATTCGTTTTACAATGTACGTGAGTCGGATTGCCGAGCGTTCGTGGCTCAGTTGTTGAAGACGCGAGTTGCCTCTTCAGCCAGCTCTTTCTTTTTTTTTTTTTTTCTTTTTTTTTATTGGAGGTTTAATGACCACCGTGAGCAACTCAATGGGCTATAAGCAGTCGCCTGTCCCTAATTTAGGGTCACTGGTACCAGGGGAGGGAAAGAGCCAGTGCCATAATGCAAACGCAACATCCATGCCTCACCGGGATTCGAACCCGGAACCTTTTCGGGTGAATAATCAGAGGCCATCGCTTAAACCACTGCACCCTCAGCCAGCTCTAACGTTGGGAGTTTGATCCTGATCTGAGCGGTAATATTATCTGTGGTAAGGGCTGGAAAGTACAGGGTCGTCGATTTTGCGGAATTTCAGTTTAAATATGGAAAAACCTGAAAAGGACTTTAAATAAACGGAATTTCTGTCTACGGAGAATCTGTGAAAATATGGAAGTTAAAATGAACGGGCACTTTTAAAAACGGAAATTTCTGAAAAAGATGGGTACCTATCAGCAACTTTGCTGCACGTTATTTTTAAATATTTTCCGTAAATTCACACCACTTATTTTTTACAGTGTAGCATATCCTGTAAGAATCAAAGTTGTAGCTCGACTCTTTTCAGGTGTCCTGTTTTTTTATGAACACCAGCGTACAAGAAAGTTTTAGAACGTACTTCAAAGTCACTTTCTGAAATGTTTTCATTTCAATACAAATTTGGAAGGTGTGAATTCGTTTATTGGTGTAAATATGACATGGTTGTTAAGTCAGAAAACACCCGAAAACTTGAAAATTTCGTCGTCCTTCTTGCTCTAAGACGACAAAATTGTCAAATTTTCGAATATTATCTGACTTAACATCCATGTCATATTTTCACCAGTAAACGGATTCACAACTTCCAAATTTGTCAAGGACAATAAGTCAGATAATATCCGAAAACTTGATAATTTCGTCTTCCTTCCTGCCTGCTCCAGGACGACAAAATTTTCAAGTTTTCGGATATTTTCTAACTTAACATTCATGCCATATTTAAACCAATAAATGGATTCACATATTCCAAATTTGTATTGTACAAATTGTAATCCCGTTGTTCATTCATTGTTTTCATTTCATTTTGAAAACAATCTTTATAAAGCCTTGCTCTTAAATACGGTAGACTGATATTCTGGAAAAACTTTTCTTTTATTTTATTCTTGTGACAGTATGGCGAAATAATTTTAGAACTTCAATGGGGTAGCAGCAACAAGTGGTTTAAAACAATGCAAAGCTGATAATCCCGGAAATTACATTGTAAGTATCCTGCACAAGATCAGATTTTCGTGAAAGCTCAATGAAAACCTGATTTCCATTCCTCTTCTTTGACATGTGAGGACTTTATCATCATTATCATAGAAAATGTTTGTTTATTGTCCCTTTCTACTTCATGAAACTAATATTTCATGAAAGTCGTGGGTGAAAAGAGGGTGGGTTGCCGGATAAATCTGCTCACCTAACTGAATTCCTCTTCTTTTTTTTTTAACAGCAGTCAGCGCATTACGTGATTTAAGAGTGATTAATAATTTTCAAAAGCGTGGTTTTTGTTTTTGGTCAGTAATTAAATGTCAGCCAGTAATTGGACCACTACCGTTGCTCCCAAACTAAAATAATAATAGTGAAAAAAAAATCCACCTGAATGAAGATTGATTACACTTCGCTTAATGCGAAACAACAATGAACTACATCCACTCTCCCAACTCTCATGGGGTATCTGTTTGAAAGCGTCTCGCGTTAAAAAAAGACAGAAACACAGAAAGAAAAGACCATGAAAAATGAAATAAAAAAGGAAATTTTTTCAGTTTTTTTGCTTTGTTCGTAGTTAAGTATTTTGCCAAGGTTAAAAAAATAAACGCGCGAAGTTATTCTGTGAAAAACAATATTTGTATTTTGTGACCACATAAGTACTTCGCCACACATGCCAAATTATTTTCGCCAAATTATTTTCCCTTAATTTTTCAGTATTTCTTCGACACTTCTTAACTTTAAACTACAATGAAGAGCAATTGAATTACAGATACCTGTCTAGTAACGTGTAGCACCACCTAAAATTATTTTCCCTTAATTTTTCAGTATTTCTTCGACACTTCTTAACTTTAAACTACAATGAAGAGCAATTGAATTACAGATACCTGTCTAGTAACGTGTAGCACCACCTTTCGCCCTGATGACGGCGAAGATTCGTCTCGGCATGGACTCGACAAGACAGCGGAAGCGTTGGGAAGCCATACAGATCCACGACCCCTGAACAAGCTCCCACAGTTCATGAAAATTTGATGGAGGAAGTCAGAGCCTCGAACATCTCTCTCTCTCTCTATGGCATCCCAGATGTGCTCGATGGGATTGGGGTCAGGTAACCTAGCTGGCCAAGGAAGCGAGGTCACGTCGGTTGAGTGTTCAGCTAACCATTCGGATACAATTCGGGAGCTGCATTGTCTTGTTGCAGGATGAGGTCCCCAGTGGGTTGTTGAAGACGCACAAACGGGAACAAATGGTCGTCCAGGATATCCCGGTAGCATTGACCTGTGAGGCACGATGTCACAAGTACCAGGGGGTCCCATTTCAGTCCACGTAAACACTCTCCAGACGAGAATTCCACCCCTACCAGCTTGAAGAGTACCCTGCTGGCAAGAAGGATCCATCGCTTCATGTGGTTTGCGCCGTACTCGTATCCTGCCATCCGTATGTGACATTTATTTCGACTCATCAGTCCAGGTAACATTTTCCACATGTCTAGGGTGGCGATGTTCCCGCACCTATGCTAATCTTTCCTCCCTCTGATGTGCGGTCAGCAGCGGTACCCTCGTGTGATGATGGCTTCTGTACCCCATAGCGATGAGATGGTTCTGTATCGTGTGGCTGCCTACACGTTTTTGTGCACCAGCTTTGAATTGCCGAGTGATTTCTTGCACTGTGGCTCGTCTATCCGCTGTTACAATGCGAGCAAACCGACGATGACCCCGATCATCCACACGCCGTTGTCCACGGCAATTGGCCCTTGTAGGGGTGGTTTTACCGGATTCGATGTACTCACGGTGCACCCGTGACACAGTGGCTCTTGCACGAACTCCGAGATGGAGTGATCCATTCGTCGAGCCCCGACAATTTTCCCACGATCAAATGCGCTTAGATTCTTCGTATTACCCATACTGCGTCCGACTCTTACTGATTCCCGTCCCATCACTCCTTATATTGTTGGATCGCTGCATACGTCATGTCGTTTCCGTTTACAGGGCCGCCCACAGCGCCTCATATGCATAACGCCAGCTGTCTCTAATTCAATTGCTCTTCAGTGTGCTTCCCGTATTTCTCACGATTTCAGTACATGACCTGATATATCTATTTTAGCACTTTTTTGATATTTACAATGTCGTTATATATACACTGCGTTATCATGAACGTCCGGACACCTTCTTATTGATAGTTAATTTAGTTCAACGTAAGGACTACGTCACCGACCCAACTATAAATATGCTCGTGGGGCTAGGATGACATAGTAGAACGACTGTGAATGTAAGATGCAACTTTCGGTAGAGTTAACTGATTTTCAGCGCGTGTTGATGATAGGATGCCACATAAGCAACAACTCCGTACTTGTCGTTTCAGGGGCAGTGAAGACTACTGCGCAGCCCCAGTGGCGCAGTGATCTAAGCGATGGCTTCCGATCGTTTGTCTTACGGCCCTGAATCTCTCCCTTCCCTGAAGTCAGTGGTCCTAAATTAGGGAAAGGCGACTGCTTATAGCCCATTGATTTGCTCACCGTGGTCTTTAAACCTCGATCAAAAGAAAAAGAAAGATCCGTATACCAACGGTTGGTGGTGTGATGTCCAAATTACACCGCACAGGGGTTGGATCTGCCAAGAAACGTCCCGGCAGACCTACGAAGCTAATATAACGTGACAGGAGAGCCCTTCAAAAGACTGTCAGCTCAGAACGCCAATCAACATTTCAGTCGAAAATCGTTATAACGAAATTTAAGCCAGAAAAAGATTCGTAACAACGTATTTTCGTTAAAACGTTATTACGAAATTTTCGTTAAGGTACGTAGAAATTTACATTACGCATAAGATTTCAACGCTGTAATTGGGAAATAGTGCCCACATTTTACTAAAGTAGTAATGAATTACACTGGCGGAAAGTGAAAAAAGAACACCAAGAAGGAGACGTCTGATAGCAACGAAATTTATACAGCATAATAACGGAATACAGAGGATAACGTGATCAAAGCATTATGGCAAAATACAGCTGTATTTGATGGTAAACTGAAAAATAACATTTCCATGTAACATGGTTAGTACGAGGTTGAACCGCTATGAACTGCGTCACACTGTGCAATTCTGGCATGGAGTCTGTCGTACAGATGGTGGATGTAAGTTTGGGGTATTGAGTTCCAAGCATCCTTAACCTGGACGCGTAAATCAGGGATGGTCGTGGCTGGCCGTGGAGACCGGATAAGTCGTTGTCCCATAAAATCCCACACGTGTTCAATGGGTGACAAATCCGTTAAACGTGCAGGCCATGGAAGTTGTCTCACACCCTGAAGTGCATGCTGCGTTGCACGTGCTGTGTGTGGGCGTGCGTTATCTTGCTGGAAAACACCACGATGGACAGACCTTACAAATGGCACAACAACGGGCTGAATGATGTTGTTGATGTAGGAGGTGCTGTTTAACGTACCCGGTACAAACACTAGTTGTGTACGGGAGCGACAGCTGATCGCTCCCCACAATAGGAGACCAGGTGTAGGCCCTGTGTTTCGCTGGCGGATGCAAGAAGGGTGGAGACGAAGCCCTGTGCGTCTGCGAAACACGCATACGGCCATCGGAGGCTCCCAAGCAGAATCAGCTTTCATCGCTGAACACGACAGATCTCCATTGCGTTCTCCAGTGCAGACGTTGGCAACAGCACTGCAGCCGTTCCTGACGGTGGGCTGGAGTCAGAGGCACACGTAGTCCTGCATCCAGTAGGCGGTTGCGGATTGTTCGCACAGTCACCTCAGGTGCAACGGCAGCTCGGATTTGTGTTGCAGTGGATGTTCTGCTTGACAATGCCGCTCTTCTTATGCGTCGATCAGTCCGCTCATCAGTCCGTCTGTGATTCCCGGTTCCACATCTTCTCGTGTGGGAATGTTCCTCGGGCCATCTACGCCACCATCGTACCACCACCGATACTTCCCGTCCAATTCGCTCCGCAATACGACGATACGACCACCCGGCCTCGCGGAGTCCAACTAGACAACCTCGCTCAAAGTCCGATAACTGCTGAAATCGTACACGTCTTCCGTGTCCAGGCATTGCAGCTTCTTCAGGGTCTTTGCACGTGTCCGTACGCCGACGACTGATTACATTCACTTCGCTGTACTCCTTAAATACCACCGACGATAATTTGCATATTATGCCGTGCTGTGGCGTAAGCGCTCACCGGTTGATCCCGAAATTAACATCACACCTACGTAAACTCAACCCCATTAACATATGTAAATTTCATGATCGTCCGTCAATTCCTTCTTGGTGTTCTTTTTTCACTTTCCACCAGTGTACATAGGTCTTAATTAGTTTATATATAAAATTACGTACTGTATATCTTTTTACTTATATGCATGTACGTGCATACTTCATTTATTTTTACTCCACTCCACATTAAGAATTTATCTCTTTTACACATCTTAATAAAATACTGTCATATGCTTCAAGAAATAATGTACGTACAGATTGGCATTGCGTATCTTAAATTTTAAAGTAGTGTAATGAAAGCAATTTATTTAGTTCCATTTTGATGCAAAGGTGTTTACATATCGCAAACTGAAAAAAACAGAGTTTAAACATACCTGTTGGTGAAGTATTGAACTACAGGCATTGCATAATTATGTTTCATTTAACTCAGAAAATAACGTTTATGAATGCAATATTTATAATTTAAAGTCTATTGTTTCGCTGGAATGTATAGTCTAGCTTCATCAGGACTAAGCGTTTTCATTTCTTGCTTGTGAGGATGTTACCAGTTTCACGCGTCAAATGTCTCGTGCGGCCATCAGATTGATGAGTGCTTTCCATGGCCTCTATAAGTATGGAGATGAAAATAAGCCCTTTACCAGGTTTTTACGGTTTTGAAAAATGCGAAAGGCTTCTAAAACGTCTACGTCAAATATTGATTTAGGTCCATCTAACAGTTTTGCGTCATCAAATGGAAGTTGCGGTTATGTTCCCAACAGTGCTTGGCTATGGAAGATGTTTTAGGTTCATACTTCTTAATATATGATTGGTGTTCTTTTAACCTGAATTTAAGCAATCTCCGTGTCTGACATATGTATTATAAGCCACACACACACACTAAATGCGACAGATTCCCGGGAGTTTATATCAGGAATTGGGTCCGTTTTTGCAGAGTAAAACATCTTAGATACAGGAGTGAAAAACACTTTGAAATCAAATATCCTTAGGTCATCAAATGTCGAAGGTCCTTGAAATAAAAAATATTTAGGTCATCAAATGTCGAAAGTCCTTGAAATCAGAAATCCTTAGGGCATCAAATGTCGCGAAGAGTCTATGAATTACTTGCGGAAAGTCTATGAATTACTTGAAAATTTTAAAAATTATATGAACCACATGTCACACTAGAAACACTATCCAACAAAAAAGGAACTTTTTAAATCGGACTCCTAGAAGTAGAGATATTGACAAAAATAAGATATACATCTACGCCCCCTGGCGTAGAAACCATGCAATTTTTTAAGAAGAAAATGTTTCTAAACGGTTTGTCGACATGAGTGGTATCGGTCAACAAACGACGTTTTTTTTAATCGAGAATTTAGAACATCATATTTTGCTGCAAATACAACAGAAGCGGAAATTAAGATTTACGCCCCATGGTGGCCAAACTATTTTTTTTTTTTTTTTACGAAAATAGAATTTATGTACAAACGATTTCCCATCAGGAGCTGTATCCGGTGCAGTAAGAATTTTTCAAATCGGAGATTCAGAAGCAGAGATATAGGGGGAAACGCAATTTACCGCTACGCCTCCTAGCGGGAAGTCTATGAATTACTTGAAAATTTTGAAATTGCATGAAAAACATGTCACACGGAAAACACTATCCAACCAATAAGGAATTTTTCAAATCGGACTCCTAGAAATAGAGATATTGACAAAAATAAGATGTACATCTACGCCCCCTGGCGGAGAAACTGTGTAATATTTTAAGAAGAAAATATTCCGAAAAGGTTTATCGATGTGAGTGGCATCAGTCCACGAAGGAATGTTTTCAATCGATAATTTCGAAGCTACGATTTTATGGCAAATACATCAGAAGCAAAAATTAAGAGTTACGCCCCCTGGTGGCCAAAGTATTCTTTACCAAAAATTTGAAATTATATGCAAAAGATTTTACATCAGGAGATGTAACCGCTGAACAAAAAAATCAAATCGGAGTTTTAGAAAAAGAGTTATCGAGGAAAAGGTTTTTTTTTAATTTTACGCCCCTAGCGGGAAATCTATGCGTAATTTGAAAAAGTAACTATATCTAAAATACTCTTTGATATAAATGGAATCAAAATATAACATTTTTTTTTCAATCGGATGTTTAGAAGCAAATATGTGGAATAAAACGTATTTTTGAATTCGACATCATCTGCATTTGCGCCCTCTACCGGCAAAATTATACATCGTAAAAAAAAACGAAATAAAGGATCATCATTTGCATATTTCAAAATTTCCAATGCAAAAAGAAATTTTCAAATCGGACTAATAGTTGCAGATACATCGTGGGTGCAGACGGACGGACGGACGGACGGACGGACAAACCGATAACAGAAGCACGATCTTTTTTTACAAAAGACGTGCTAAAAAACTGCAGAGAAGGTATTCAGCATCGTTCCTTTCGTTAAGACTATGCACTTCGTACAATTCAATTGAACATATGAATGCTGTGATATAGTGTACACAGACGACTAAAGTGGGAATAGTAACATTATTTTTCGGCTCACGTTCGTATAACAAAATATATGTTAGAAATTAAGTGTAGAGAATATGCTGAAACGGAAAGAAATATCGATATGCAGATGAATCAAAGAAAAAAGTTCGAGTCTGAATAATATATCACTTCGTTCGGCAAATAAAGGCCGATTTTGGGATGTGCCACATTCAACTCGCACACAATGCTTGCAGACCAACTCGCTCAAAACGCCATTCGTATGAGTTTCGCCCTTCAGGGCGACTCAGACGCCAAATACACGCCATAATCGGTTGAGCTGCAGTCCTTGCTACTGGTGTGAGAGTGGCCTGTACGACATGTTAAGAAAGAGTGAGTTAAGGGGTGATTCTGTTTCATGAGTTCAAATTGGGTCGTACTGTGGCACAAACCTTCCGTAATATGGTCGAGGCATGGGGAAAGGAGGCAACATCTGAACGCACTGTTCATTGATGGTTTGAAAAGTTTCGTTCCGGTGACATGAGCTTACAAGATGAAGGGAGCCGAGGACGACATTCGGTTATTGATAACGATGCTCTAAAGGCAAATATGGAGGCAAATTCTAGTGTCACAGCCATAGAACTCGCCAAACAGTACAATGTGTAGGCGTCAACCATTTCCGAATATCTCCACCAAATTGGCAAGGTCAAAAAGCTCGATACATGGGTCCCACACAAACTGACGGATCATCAGAAACAAGAACGGTTTGAAATGTGCAGTAACCTTCTGCTTCTCAACAAAAAGGAGCCCCAACTTGATGGTATTGTAATGGGATGAAAAAGTGGGTGATATATGAAAACCGTAAGCGATCTGGACAGTGGCTTAACCATCGTGAATCACCAAAACATCTTAAACCAAGGCTGACACCAAAGAAGGTTTTTTTGACAAAGTGGTAAACTGTTCACGATGTCATACACTACAGGTTCTTGAACGCTGGTGAAAGCATTACCTCAGTCACCTACCTTGAACAAATTAACCGAATGCACCAAATTCCATCTTTGGTGAACAAGAAGGGTCCTATCCTCCTCCATGATAACGTGAGACCACACGTGTCACAAATGACGAAACAGGAACTACACGAACTGGGGTTCGAAACCCTCCCACATCCACCCTACTTGACTAATTTGGCACGTACCGATTTCCAGCTGTTCATGTATTTTAGCGATTACCTCAAGGACAGGACCTTCAGAAACCCAAGGAAGGGAGAAATTGCATTCTGGGACTTTCTTGCGTCCAGGGAACTAGATTTCTACTGGACTAGTATTGAAATTCTTGTCACTCGCTGGCAGAGGATGTAGCGGCTTCTGAATGCCGAAATTGCGTTCTGGGACTTTTCTTGCATCCAGGGAGCCAGATTTTTTCCGGACTGGCATTGAACCACTTGTCACTCGCTGGCAGAGGGGTGTAGCTGCTGAAGGCCGAAATTGTATTCTGGGACTTTCTTGCATCCAGGGAGCCAGATTTCTTCCGGACTGGCATTGAACCACTTGTCACTCGCTGGCAGAGATGTGTTTCTGCTGAAAGCCGAAATTGCGTTATGGGTCTTTCTGGCATCCAGGGAGCCAGATTTTTTCCGAACTGGAATTGAAGTACTTATCACTCGCTGGCAGAGGGGTGTAGCTGCTGATGGCCGAAATTGCATTCTGGGACTTTCTTGCATCCAGGGAGCCAGATTTCTACTGGACTAGTATTGCAATTCTTATTACTCGCTGGAAGAGATGTATAGCTGCTGAAGGCACCTATTTTTAATAAAACAAGGTTGTGTTCTACGAGGTATGTCTCTTTCGTTTTTACCCTCGAAATCGGTCATTATTTTAAAAACAACCAGATAGAATGGAAAAAGGAAATCCGAAAAAAGACAATTTTGATGAATCAAATCCAAATTGAGTACCTCAAAACTGGAAACTAGCTGTCAACACCTTCCCGTTTCAATGCCAAATCCATGTACGAAGTACGGCTAACAACTTTGTGCGCTTTCAGGATATGTTGAGGAAACTACACTGACGGAAAAAAATCCCAACACCACGAAAAAATAGTAGTAGAGGAATGAAATGGCGGCAATTCATTTGTACAGGTAACATATTTAATCGATTAAGATTTCAAGATCGCAGCTTCATGTAAGCGCGAGAAGAGCCATTTTAAATGTTAAATGCTGGTACATTAATAACCGGTGTAACCGCTAGAATGTTGAATGCAAGCACGCAAACGTTCATGCATTGTGTCGTACAGATGCTGGATGTCAGTTTGTGGGATGGAGTTCCATGCCTGTTGCACTTGGTCGGTCAATACAGAGACGGTTAAGGCTGGTTGGGGGTGACGCTGTTGTTGTCGTCCAATGATGTCCCACACGTGCCCGATTGGTGAAAGATCTGGTGATCTAGCAGGCCACGGCAACATGTCGACACTCTGTAGAACATGTTGGGTTACAACAGCGGTATGCGGGCGAGCGTTACCCTGTTGGAAAACACCCTCTGTAATGCTGTTCATGAATGGCAGCACAACAGGTTGAATCACCAGACCGACGTACAACTGCGCCGTCAGGGTGCGTGGGATAACCACGAGAGTGCTCCTGCTGTCATAGGAAATTGCTCCCCAGACCATAACTCCAGGTGAAGGTCCAGTGTGTCTCGGCCGCAGACAGGTTGGTTGCAGGCGCTCACCTGGCCTCCTTCTAACCAACACACGGCCATCACTGGCACCCAGGCAGAACCGGCTTTCATCAGAAAACACAACAGATATCCCCTCCGTCCTCCAATGAGCTCTAGCTTGACACCACTGACGTCGCAAAAGGGCAGTGGTTTGTAGTAAGTGGAATGCACGCTACAGGGCGTCTGGCTCGGAGCTGTCCTTCAAGTAACCGATTTGTAACAGTTCGTTGTGTCACTGTGATGGCAACTGCAGCTCGAACTGCTGCCGCAGACGCGGTACGATGCGCCACGGCCATACGCCGTACACGGCGGTCTTCCTTCTCAGTAGTGCCACGTGGCCGGCTGGAACCCGGTCTTCTTGAGGCAGTACCTTCCCTTGACCACCGCTGCCAAAATTCATGCACAGTGGCTAAATTCCTGCCAAGTCGTTCTGCAATATTGCGGAACGAAATTCCACCTTCTCGTAGCCCTATTACACGACCTCGTTCAAACTCCGTGAGCTGTTAATAATGGCTTCTTCGTCTTTTTAAAGGCATTCTTGAGTAACATCAACACACTACGTCGAATCTCAACGGTAACTAACGCTCACGAACGTTGCAACGCGTATTTACAGCAAACCTGCTTTGCATGTTCCGAGGGGCGCTACTAGCGCCACACGTATGCGCCGAGCGCGAAATTTGTATAGACGTCATCTTACAGATGTACTCTCACCGCCTACCAACTGTCGTTTATCTAACACAAACCCTTCTTGGTGTTGGGTTTTTTTTTCCGTCAGTGTATTTAACAAAAATACATTTAGTTCAATGCAAATGCCGTGTGCGTACATACTGATCGAAAGATTTGACTTAAGTGAGGAGCTCGTGCATTCCTTCCTGTGTCGCGTTTTTTTTTCTCCTCCATCCAAACCAAAATTCCGTTCTTCTTGTTCCTTTTAAGCTCTTGATTTTCTAGGAAGCTGTTTACCCTGAAGTCATTGCCACCAACTGAAATCGGTGTAAATGTGTTGAGAGAATTAAATGAAATCCGTTTTTGTTATTGTTGTTGTTGTTATGGTGATTTAACCCTTTAACGACCATAAAGCTCAAAACCCCCGTACATGCAAACGATCATAGCCGCCCGAAACGCCTCTCTAGAGTGAGTCTGATTTCCTACTTTTACATTTTCTTTAAATTTGTACCACCCATGAGGGTCATCAGGGGTCACATTCAGTCATCAATATTGTTACTAAACAAATATGCTAACCAACAGAGAGTTTTGGGTGTTACGGTATTTTAGAGTGATACAAAATATTAGGGTCATGGTCGTTAAAGGGTTAAACGACCACTATGAGCAACTCAAAGAACTAGCAGTCGGCCATCCCAGGTTTAGAGACAACAGCTCCAGGGAAGGGAGAGAGTCAGCATCATAAGACAAACACACCGCTCATGCCTTATCCGGGACTCGAACCAGAGCCCAGCTAGGTGAGCTAGTCTAAAACCCACGGCTCTGACCACTCGGCCGCCAAAAACGCTTTTTTTTTTTTTTTTCAAATTATAATGTTCCACTTTTTTCTTCTTTGTGTGGTCAAAAGACGCAATTATTTCACCCGATGTCTTGACAGCATCAGTGATCTTAAAATTTTGTTACACTGATTTGAAACCACTTTTTGCACTTCTTTATGTTACACGAATACCATTAAGGAGGAAAACAATGTGAGGTAAAAGCAAAAATAAAACACTCAAACACACACAGAAGTGGAATACCATAAGGAAAATTGAAAATTTTCTAGTCACTGCTCGAGCTAAAAAACCAAGGAGAGCATTTCATTACACTGACTTAAGTGCTTAACTGGTTTATTGAATAAACGATTATCACGATTTTATCTTGCTATCTATTTCAACTTTGTTATCTACAAAGTTGCAATAGAAAGGAAGATAAAATCGTGATCCTAAAAGTCTTCTCAATTGCGCAACTCTAATAGCATTAGATCCTGCGCTCATCAGCGGAATTGATGAATCGTTCGTTCTCTAAACAAGAACTTTTAATCCGTTATCGGAAATGCTCGGTATACGGCTGATATGTAGGAAAAGAAACTTCTCCGCACAGAACTGAGGAAAATTTCAGTTTGGCTACTAAGAATTTCCGTCACGAATCTGAATGAATGGTTATTCAGCATTGTCTTTTTCAATGTTTTTTTTTTTTTTTAATCACAAAGCATTGCTACCGAATCTTTTCGCATACGTATTGATATTAAAAAGCCGTTTAAAATTACTTAACTTAAAAATAATGTACTGATGTTATTGTTTTGTTCGTATGTCTGTTTTTTTTTTTTTTTATTAAAGGTTTAACGACCACCGTAAGCAACTCAATGGGCTATAAGCAGTTGCCCGTCCCTAATTTATGGTCACTGGTTCCAGGGAAGGGAGAGAGCCAGTGCCGTAAGACGAACACAACATCCATGCCTGACCGGGATTCGAACCCGGACCCGTTACGGACGAATGATCAGAGGCCAGCGCCTTAGACAATGTGGGGTAAAAAAAGGGGCGGAGCATCTCATTTGGTAAACGCACCTCTCCTTCCAGCACTCATATCGGGAAATCTCCATTTTATATCATATGAAGCTCAGCATACCTAAGATCATTCATGTATTTTTCGTTTTGCCTGATTAACAGTTTCCGAGCCATTACAGAGTAGTAAGTATAATAGTTTCACAAATGCTGTCTGCGTACGATAAGTAAAATTATTAAAAATTTTCAGAATAAAATCAGATTTATTTACAAATTAAAATAATTTAAAAGCAAGAACTTTCGGGGCACTCATGGCCAGGCTAAGTGTCGCAAGAATACAGAGTCAATCATTATAAATTACATGTAATTACCCACAATACAACTCACCATTTGTTTCGAGAAGGTGCCAGGTTACAAAAGTTAAAGTTCAAAAAAGAAAAATAAACTACGTAGGATCTTTATCAACAGCTGGTTGTCCGGAGGGCCCACCAGTCGGCTCCATTGGCTCGGAACATAAGCCGGCAGGTCAAAGTTACAGCAAGAGTCCCCAAATTTAATGATATAAAGGCTTTCATTGAAAAAGGCAGAGAGCTTGTTGACAGTTGTCTGACGACTATAGACTTTTCAGTTTAAGGTTATTTGATGTATTGAATTACTCGAACCCTTATGTTCTAATTCCTATTGTTGCTGTAGAAATTGAAGCAGAAAACGTAATTAAATAATGTCACAAGCATCTTAAAAGTCAACACTGTCCAGGATTCAATAATCATAGAGTTAAGTGCTTACTAGTACTATGACATTTTATTCAGTCTTCGAGTGCGTCTGAAATTTTTAATGGAAAAGCAGGAAAACAATTTTAATGGAAAAGCAGGAAAACAATTTTAATTTAAAATCAGGAAAACTTACGTGAATATATTTTATTCGAAGTACGTACATTCCTCCTGCTTTAATACAAGAAGTGGTACGATCAGCCAAAGAAAGGAAGGACTTACATAGGTCATCTTTTGGTATGGAGTGAAAAGATGATGTCACAGTTCATCGTATGTCTTCAATGTGTTGAAAAGCTTTTCCTTTTAACGACGGCTTTAATTTGGGAAATAGAAAGTAGTCACACGGGGACAAATCTGGAGAATAGGGGACAGTTGAATGTTCACACTTCTTTTTATGCCAGAAATTGCTGTACACTGATTGCTGTGTGTGCGGGTGCGTTACGGCGAAGAAGGAACCATTACCCGATTTTGTATTCAGGCCAAAATGGATGTGTAAGAATTTCCAGTGATGGTTGTACCTTCAGGAATGAACTCGTGTTGCAGAATTCCCCTACTGACGTAAAAGCACACAAGCATTGCTTTGATTTTGGGCTTTTGTAACGTGATCTTCTTACTTTTGCGTGACTGTGGCGACTCCCACTCAGTACCCTGACGCTTTGTTTTAGGATCATAACGAAAGCATCATGTCTCGTCACCTGCCACAATGCTTTGGAGAACATTTTGTATTGTTTCTGCAGTCTCCAAGATTTCTTTCTATTGTTTAGGATGTCATATTTTATTGTTTCTGCCGTCTCCAGGATGTATTTCTATTGTTTAGGATGTCATTTCTTATTGTTTCTGCAATCTCCAGGATGTGCTATTGCTTAGGATGTCATTCTTTATTGTTTCTGCAGTCTCCAGGATGTCTTTCTATTGTTTAGGATGTCATTTTGTATTGTTTCTGCAGTCTCCAGGATGTCTTTCTATTGTTTAGAATGTCATATTTGTATTGTTTCTGCAATCTCCAGGATGTATTTCTATTGTTTAGGATGTCATATTTGTATTGCTTCTGAAATCTCCAGGATGTATTTCTATTGTTTAGGATGTCATATTTGTATTGCTTCTGAAATCTCCAGGATGTATTTCTATTGTTTAGGATGTCATTTTGTATTGTTTCTGCAGTCTCCAGGATGTCTTTCTATTGTTTAGGATGTCATTTTGTATTGTTTCCGCAGTCCCCAAGATGCCTTTCTATTGTTTAGGATGTCATATTTTATTGTTCCTGCAGTCACCGGGGTATCTTTCTATTGTTTAGGACGTAATTTTGTATTGTTTCTGCAGTTTCCAGGATGTCTTTCTGTTGTTTAGAATGTCATATTTTATTGTCTCTTCAGTCTCCAGGATGTTTTATTGTTTAGGATTGCATTCTTTATTGTCTCTGCAGTCTCCAGGATGTCTTTATATTGTTTAGGATGTCATTCTTTATTGTTTCTGCAGTCTCCAGGATATCGTTCTATTGTTTGGAATGTCATATTTTATTGTTTCTACAGTCTTCAAGATGTCTTTATATTGTTTAAGATGTCATTTTGTATTGTTTCTGCAGTCTCCAGGTGTCCACTGGTACATGTTTCTAGTCGTCTGACAAAGCATGCGGAACAAAGCGAGCAGAGGCGTTACCCTTCCTAAATCTCGCACTAAAATTTGACGAATCGTTCCCTTATTAATTGTGAGCTCGCATTCCAACATCTTCAAGGTCACACAACGATCACTTTTTATCCTATCGAGAAGTTTCCCAATGAGTTCAGACATTCGCACTGAAATCTGGCGTCCTGCTTTTCATCATTTTCCAAAACTTCCAGCCCATCCTTGAAACGTGAATACCATCAGAATATTTGTGTACGAGACAGGCAATTAACTCCATACACCTCATGCAGCAATTCAACTTGTCTCAAATGCAGTTTTACCATTTGCAAACATCGTCGAATATTTGCTCTCTTCTCAATGACAGAGCAGTGGTAATGTTCGTGCACCGAATGACGTCAGGCACAGCATAAATAACCATCTGCGCAGTTCTCACGCAAACTGTGTCTGATAAATAACTTATGAGAAAACCATGCCTTTCCGACCCGTGTGTTTTATTGGAATTTTTTAAGTAATCAGCCCCATTACTTAATTACCGCACTGTGTACTTTGCATTACAACAGTAAGATGAAAATTCTGAATAATGCACAATTGGCGGTATGACTCGCCGTAACCAAATGTAATCCATTCATAACATATCGTACTACTATGGCAGCGTATTTTTTTTACTGAAATAGCTCTTTTCCACTTAGCATTCTACTGATTCTCCACTCTCTGCCCCGTCAGAACATTGCTATTATATTTTATTTATTTTGATTGCACTTTAACCCATTGACAGGATGCCAACTTATAGGAGCTCATCCAGATGAATAACCCTTGTTCAAGCAGAAAAACATTTAACGAGGATAAACCAATTTTACATGAATAAATCTCGCTCCTGTGCCCTGACCTTTGACCCCATTTCGATTATATTAAACAGAATTGGTTCTTTATACCTCCGGAACAATATATTCAAGTTTTGTAGCAATAGAAGCATTTTTATTCAAGTTATGACTCATAAGCGCGATGGAATGGATCTCGTTCCTGTGATATGACCTTTGACGCCATTTCGATCATGTTCAAAATAACCGGTTCACGTCCGGAACAACAACTAAACTTTTGTCGCATTCGAAGCATTTTTATGTACGTTATGACGCATATGGGCAATGGAATGAATCCCGCCCCTGTGTTCTGACCTTTGACCCCATTTCGTTGATATCAAACAGAATTGGTTGAGTATACCTCCGGAACAACATAGTAAGGTTTTGTTGCAATAGAAGCATTTTTAGTCAAGTTATGAGGATAATCGCTGTGGAATAAATCTCGCTCATGTGCCCTGACCTTTGACCCGATTTCGATTATATTCAACAGAACCGGTTCAGTGTACCTCCGGAACAACATACTAACGTTTTGTCGCAATCGAAGCATTTTTATTTTTATTTTTAAGTTATGACTCGTAAAGGCGATGGAATGGATCCCGCTCCTGTGCCCTGACCTTTGATCCCATTTCTTCCATTTTCAATAGGGTTCGTCCCAGATTGTCCCCTACCACATACTGAAATGTCATTGAAATCGAACCATTTTTACGCGAGTTATCATGCAGACAGACAGACATACGGGCAATATATGCTTCTCCAAAATACGGTTGGAAAGCGTAAATAAAATCTTTATGTGAAAGTGTCCCTCGTACAGTTTCTTCCCCCGACATACTAAACTATGATGAAGAAAAGATGATTATCTCACAGATTGAGGAAGGAAAACAAAACAAAACATGGATTAAAAATCATACATGGTGAAAAATGTTAAAATTTGTTTTACGGGGCTGAGGTGATTGAGTTGCATGGTGATTCTTGGAAAAACGCCCTTAAAAAATTTAAAACGTTAACCTCAATTAATCTATGTAGCTAATAATAAGGATCAGGAGAGTAGGAGAGCGCACTTTCTGTTCACCAGTGTCGGGTACTTCTCCTCCCAAACGGCATACATCAGCTCCAGCTGTTCACAGTGGAAGTTGGCGTTGATGTCCGACCGTCTGCAACAATTTGGTGTGGGTTATCCTCTCGAAATTCCACCAGACGCAGAGCATCACCTTGTGCTCGAAGGGCCCACGTTTGGCAATAGGTTAAGGAAGCTAGCCCGGGCTCAATTACTACCATTGTGTGGCAGGATTACGGAAATAGACCCACTTTTCATTGCACGTAACAGTTCTCTTGATGAAACGTACATCTTGCGGGTTTTCTAGGAGTTTCGTGCACACGTCCGCTCAGCGGTTTTGTAAAAGTGCACCATGTTGTTTCTGCCATGTTCTTACTATAGTATATGTTTGTTAATATCTCTATTATTTCCCTACACTCTTGATCAGTGTTTGATTTGTATTTATGGGTTCGTTTTCGCTCATAGTTTACTACTTTGATCTATTTGTTATAGTGTACCGTGGTGTTTCCTGCATTTGTTTTATCATTGTGTAAGCTTCTAATTTTCTTTTCTTCTATGTCCCAACCTCTCAAGTGTGCATCAGTTGTTATCACCGTACTGTGCTATATCTTGGGACTGTGTTTGCTTATCCTTTTTCATTTATTCACTCCTCACCTTCTCCTGCTTTCAACTTAGCGCGTTAGTCTGTATCTGTTTCATAGTCTGTTTTCTTTGCCTGTATGCTAGATGTGTTGTACTTCCCGACTTTTCCTCTGCTTGATTACTATGCCTATTGTAAGCTTCTTCATCACACGAGTTCTTGCCCATGTTCATTGCACCTACAGTTGTCTTTGCTTTTGCCGAATACCCTCTAGTTATACTGTGTACATGTTTGTGTTGTTTACTTTAGAACGGTGTGTACCATTTTCAGTGATTTTAGCGTGTTATTTTGTGGGCGTTACCTTGTACATATGATCATTTATTGTTCTTCTTCTGTTTTCACCTTATATGGTGCGCCTGTATCTTTTTCTTTAATAAAATGTTGAACTCCTGTAGACCTCGCCGAAGTCCTGACGGTGACGAGCCACGGTGGTCTGTGGTATGCTCAGCTCACCTGATAATCTTCGAGTGCTGGTTGTCGGATTTGTCTCTAAGACCTGCCGCACGACCTCCGAATCCACGGTTCGCGGCCTATCTGACCTTGGCTGATCGTCGAGGTTTGTATCACATGAGCAAAATTTCTTGAACCATCTGGTTGCGGTGCTGTGGTCCACGGAACTTTGCTGCTTGAGCAGCGTTATGGCCGAGTTTCAAACTCGTAAGCAAAAGTTCCCTAAATAGCCGGTTATGGCTGTTCATCTTTTAGGCGTCCCAACCACAGACAGAACGACGACGTGCAATGCTGTTCACAGCAACATCTACCACTTTATATCCCTTTCGATTGACGACAGTGCGCGACTTGAACTAGTTTAAACCCGTGACATACCCGCCGCAGCACATGTGCTTATGTAAATATTGTAAAACTTTCGACTCACCCTCTGTACATGCTGTTTTTTTTAATAGCAAGAAGTAACTAAGCAATAGAAAATCATGCATTTTCAGGGAAATTAAAGTTCTAAAAAGTTCCGATGTAGTCGTCGACTCCTGGAAAATAGGTTTTGGGGGTTTTGGAAAACTCCTTATCCTTTAACCGGCCGGAACGAATTAACTCGGGATTAGGAAAATGAGGTGAAATCCGCTTAAACTAATACCTTCGCTGTCTGAGAAGTGGACCGAAAGTGACTGGAACGAGTGAACCTGCGCACCAGAAAGCGTTCCTTTCTCTTTAGCTTTGTTATGGCCACTTCAGCAAATAAAAATGACCACTTTAGCAAATTAGCAATTTATGGGGATGATTGGCACTGACCCTTCCTGATGGATTACCTACTAAAAGGTCACAACAATGGCAACGAACCTAAGAAAGGAACGAGAAGATACTGGAGTCATTTGTTTCCACCCAGTGGCATGATGTCCGTGTCAGAAGGACTATTACTTCCCTACCATGCCTTGAATCCTACAGCAGAGAATGAGTACACTGTGAAAAAAAAATCTGAAATTCATGGACAAGTGTCCGTCATTTCTTTCGTGAATTAACGAAGCATGTTTCTGATACAACCTTTTCCGTGAAATGACGTAAAAAATCCTGAAATTAACGGACTTTTGGTGCCACCGGAAAATTCTGAATTTTCAGAAACCTTTCCGCAGTTTCTTTCTTATATTGACAGTAAATTACCGCTTTAGATATAAGTCAACGGAAAATTCTGAATTTTCAGAAACCTTTCTGCAATTCCTTTCGTATAATAATGGAATATCTCCGTTCCCACTTTTCCCATATCCGTATGACGAGAAATGTCCCCTAATAGTAGTGATTCGTGGAAATACTTGAGGTTTGATTAACTTTCAAATTTTAATCGTCTGTCGAATTTTGAAGTTTCGTAGCGAGATCGGATATTGTGGATAGCATATCGTATAGATTTTTTTTTGTGTTTTTTGTGGCACAGAATTTTCCTTCTCCCTTACATTATTTGGGTGCACCAGATATTTATTATACATATATAATGTATTACTGCAAGAAACCGGGTACTTGTTGTACAGATGATTATAAGATGTCTGTGTATCAGTCTTTGGACAACTTAAGACAAAAGCTATTATAGCTATAGTAAATTTTACATTTAATTTTTTTTTGTGTGAAATAATACTATAAAAAGTACATTTCACCTTTTTAAAAGATAAATGAAAGTCATTGTCAGTTTAAAAAAATCATGTTGCAAAGCATTTTGTTGCTTCGAAAAACCACGATGAAAAATGCTTAATTTTTGAAAAATCCCTCTGTAGGAAAAAAAAAATTATAATTCTTTTGCGGTAGCTTTAGTAAAACCCGGCCGCTACGTAAACGTTTATATTTTGTAGAGCGCAGAAAAGTTTGGTCACCATTTGGTTCAGGTACATCGGCCGTTTAAAGGGTTAAAAAACCCTGTAAATGGACTTCTGAAAATCAGTAGGAACACTGTTCCCAATATGCTCTTGCATTTTGTTTTTCTGGCTCAAGCAATAACTCACGTATCTGTACTTTTTTATTTCAATTTCTAAGTAACATCTAAAACTTCCCAAATATAATATTTCATAATTTTTCTTCCGTTCTCTTACTACACTCTGGATTTCTTTAGAACTTTTGGGACTTATCAATATATCACGAGCTCATAGAATCAAATACACAGAACTTCCTTTTTCTGGTTTGACAAATAAACATGTATCCTGTTTGCTTTGAGCAAATCGAGAAACGTCCAGTGTTTGTTCTATCGATTGGCTCTACGGTTTTGCTGCCTTTTTTAAAGCACATACTGCTTTTTTTCAGCTCAAAGACTTTGTATACTTGCCGTGTATTTGATATCCTCATGGCCGTTTCTATAAATTTATTTGTGGAGTTGGGCATTAAGAGAAGCGGATTTAACATTCACGTGATCTATTTGCATCCAGATATTTCAGTTAACGTTCTGATTGTCTCATATTTACAGGCTGTGTCAAAGTTAGTTTTATCATAATCATTTCTAAAACGTTAGTCGTAATTTTTGACAAGTCATGCTTTGTAAGTGATCTTTGTTATTTATAATAATTTTATGGCTTCCTGAGCTTTTCTTCCCTGTAGGTAACTCTGTTGATATCCACGTGTTGTTCAGTTCAAGGGAATTTCCCCTTTCTTTCGTTGATTGTTCTTATTTTGTTCCTTATGGGAGACTATGTATGTCACGTAATGCAACAGGGGTTTATTTCGTCAGCTGTTGGTTGTAGATATGTACCGTAAAGCCTCCTTAATGGATATTCCCGAATAGCGTAATAACCGTAACAGGCAGCAACAAAGAATCACGTAAACAATAAGATCTTCTTTGATCTACCAAACAATTCCAAAATAGATGAATCCAAAAAAATTGGCCTAAGAAAAAAACACGCAAAGGGAAATATAGTCTATGGTGAAGAAGAAATCGGGAAGTTATCTAATAGGTTTCAACTCAACGAAAGAGACTTGATTCATGGTTTTATAGCATACTTACAACTTCAAAGAAAAGAAATACCGAAACAGCTTTCAGATCTGAAGCGAACTTTATAAAACATTGCAGTATCTTTTAGCGAACGTGAAAAGGTATTTTTTCAGATGAATTTGATAGCAACTTTAGTAAGTGTTTATCTTCCAATCACAAAAATAACCTCATTATTATTCATAAAAATTATTGGGCCTCCGCTTAACAAGTTTGACTCTACAAAATGTGTCAAATCGTGGTTGCTTCGAGGATTATTCGGCAGAGGGTACTCTTGAAGCCCTACTGCGGATTTTGAACCGACCCTCAAGGGGGAGCTGCGAACGTTAATTTTGTGCTTATCACTCAGAGCCAGTGCTGTGTATAAGTGAGTGTGTTGTGTGTATCTCATGGTGACGAGGGTGTTCATGCTCAGGGAGACTAGAGTGTTCATGGCGACCAGAGTGTTCGACCACCACCAATGTCTCATCAGTAATTATAATAAATTTCAATAGTCCTTTCAAGTGTGAGTGTTGACCTAAGTGACTAATTGTTCCTTTGCGTCATTCTACGTTTTGGTCCTAGCGACCAGGAATGTCGTGCCAGCGACGTAGAGATTCGCAGTAAAAACATCTCAAGAGTTGAAAACCAAATTTGACAATAATATTACGTAGCTCGTGGACCGCTGTCAAAAATCAAATCCGAGAAGCCACGCACAGGATGGAAGCGAAACGGTCGGATCCATATTCTGGATCAGAGAGCAGTTAAAAGACAGTGCATACCCAGATATTCGTTTACAGAGCAAAAAGGATGAAACGTTAAATTTTAAATTACTTAAACAGAGCTTTAAAATAAATAGACACAACACAATTTCGTTATACAGTAGGAATAACGTAAAAGGTATGAAACTTAGAATTCCTTCCAATAAATTATAATTTGCGATAGGCAATTGTTTTTTCCATTGTGAGCGTTCTATGTTTCTATATCTAGCTCTAAACCGATGACACCGTAGTTGTTCCCGTCATGAAACAACAGCTTTCCTTTTAAGCTATTGAGCGTGCACTCATTTATTTCAGATAATGTTTTAACACACAGGCGGTTCATTCTGTACACTCATATCTCTATCTCATGACACAATCTTCTTTATTTACTTGCCACAATGCCCGAAGTATCATCAGCAACCTGTTGATTTGTCTCTCCTGCATGCACTACTGAACACGTGACCAATTCTGAGCTACACAACACCAGAATTCTCTAATGGATATTTTACGTAAACAATTACAAACTCGAGCGCATGAATTATTTTCCACCCCTCAGAAAAGACCGGTGTCGACGCATGAAAGGTCTGTTGTCAACAGCAGAAAAGCTTACCTTCCAACAAAACAGTCTTTACAGAAACGCCACCAAAGTACTTAAAATTATTTCCATGTCGTAGCTTTTGTGTTCGCACTTTGAAATAAAAAAATTGCCACGTTTGCAACAAAACTTTAAGATCAAAATGCAATTCGCCTTTGTTCTTCAGTGTAAAATCCTTAGAGCAAATATAATTCTCATTTGAAGTAGAATGAAAGTACCAACGTTTACCACAATCAAAGGCTTATTATACAACTACTATAGTTTCGTAGAGCGTTTGGCTCAGCATCATCAAGACGAATGAAACGGAAACATTCAAATCATTGTGACATCATCAGAGTTCTGAGAGTCACAGTTTTTGGACAGCTTTGACTATAACGGAAGGGCTATATCCTCTGTGCAATGCAATTCGTTTAAGAAAATCAAACTCTTTCTGCAAGGAATCTTCAGTTGAGCATAAATGTATTGCACGATATAAGTATGTGTAGAAGTCGGATATTTTTTATTTCCATGGGTGATTTGATTTTGCATGTGGGGGAAAGGAAACAGCAAATGGTTTTCGATTAACTGGTGTACTAAACCATCCTTTAGAGCGTGACACAAAGACATCAAGGAATGGTAAGCAGCCATTATTTTCAGTCTCATATGTGAACTGTATATGGGGATCAATTGAATTGATAAGTTCAACTAACTTAGATATTTTCGAGTTCATGCTATTCCAAAGAACAAACATGCCATCTACATATCGAATCCACAGGTCAAATGTAACAAGCTGAAAGAGTATGTCCTCAAAGTGATGCATTAGACCGCGTAAAATAGGCGACAGTGGGCTACCCATTGCAAGGCCTTCCGTCTGTTGAAAAAATCTTCCACGAAAAAGGAAACTGTTTTGTCTGATACAAATTTCCACTAGTCTCAAAATATCTTCTACTTCCGGTTGGCTGAAATGATGTTCGGTGAGACTAGCTTTCAAAGATTCGAGGGTTTCGTTTAGTGGCATACTTGTGAACATGGATTTTACATCGAAGGATAACATGAGCTGATCCTTGTATGGTTCTCGCTTATGGGTGACTCACCAAAAACTTCCTTGTAGGGATAACTCACCAAAAACCGTGGCCATCAGAACTGTGATGATGTCACAATGATTTGGATGTTTACGCTCCATTCGTCCGGATGATGCTGAGCCAAATATTATAGTACTCTGTCCTATAATATCTTCACCAAAAGAGTTTCGCAATTTTACAAGTGCTTCCGTAACTATCACGCCATTCAAATATTCATACAGCGATATCGCACGCACACTTTCCTTCGATATCGCCATCGATACACCTTCCTTCGATATCGCCATCGATATATACGCCACATACGATATTTTTCCGAAACTTTCTTTACAACTTGATAAAATATTTTCCTCCACATCCTGTAGGAATAAAAGTATGTATGAAATATAAATGATGCTTACTTTTTCGGCATGAGTGTATTTATGAAATTCCTGATGTATGTTTTGTGCAATTATATGTCACAGTTGTTACGTAGGGAAAGATGTTTTATTGATATACTTACATAACCTCGCAAAATTCGCCCGTAATAAATATTTGAATCATTGTGCTCCTGAGCAGCTTTCTGGAAGGTTCTAGAAAAGTGGCCAGACATTGTATTTCCCAAAGCATCATAAGTCTAAGCAAGTACTTTTCCTAAATTAAACATATCAGTTGTGTTCTCGTGGGAACCATCAGTTGTGCTTGTGTATGAACGGTGATACTCTAAACGTCATTTCGGTTTTTTCCCTTGGGTAAGAACAAATGTACGCATGTCTTTCAGGAAGATTTCCTTTTTTCGAAATACGTTCTCCTATCTTTCGAAGTAGTAGGATTTTTTTTCCTTTTCACTTGAGAAAAACACACCACAAACGTGCTTAGGCATAGTATGTGTCTCATGCTCCAACTCCTTTATTCAACCCATGCAGAAATTGATCTATGATCGTCCAAAAACGAGATGAAGTGAAAAAAAAAGAAGAATAAAGGGAAAAAAAGAAACTACACAAGAAAAATGGCACTCTGAAAAGAAATAGGAGATGTTGTAGGAGAGGCACGTAAAATTGGAAAAGAAGAAAACAGTGGAGGAGGAGGAGGACTAGATAAATGCTGCTCTCCGTTTCTTGAAATCCCTGGTCACGTGTTCTAGTGTGAAGGATTCAGCGAATCAGTGGTGCTCTCGATATTGTCGAAACAGCATGAATTGACGAATGAAAGGCCGGCAAGCTGTCACGCGAACGGAAGCGTGACGAGGGGATTTCAGTTCCAATGAAGGAGGCCAGCAAGTGGTATATATGATACTTAGCTCGTCTTCCCACGAACAGCGTAAGCGTGACACAAGACGGTGATTTGCAAGTAAAATAATATGAATCGTGCTGCAAGTCTTTATCTGTCTCCCACGGAAGTAGAATTTTTCAAGATTTCTGGTGTTGAAATAATCACAGTCGCTCATGATTTAATTCTTTGAGTTCGTAATATAGCTGTATTTTGCGAAATAAATTTTCGTTGATTTGCGGTAATTATAATTTCCAATGAATATTTCATATCTACACGCATTGCAAAATGTCATCAATTCTTGCTATCACTGTCTGCATATAAATACTGTAGATTTAATTGTTTTTCCCGTGGAGCCACCCTTCAAAAACTAAACAAGAAAGTTGACACCGAATTTTCGGGTGTAATAAGCACGTCTTTTGAATCTGTTCTGACGCAAATTAAATTTATCAAAGCTATTCAAAGTCAAGGGAACCGGTATGAAACAATATAGTATCTGACGGAAGAAAGAAGTTTTTCAATCGGGTTTTTAATCCCTCAGATATTGCTGTAAACGGAATCATGAGCTTCCACCCTCTGGTTGCAGACTTGTGCGCTAAGAAAAATATGAATTTATATGAGAAACATTTCGCACCGGAAACGCTCTCCAACACAGAAATAATATTTCAAATATCATTTCTCAGGGACAGTATATGAATATACTGTCCCTGGCGGAACAAACATGCATTACTTTAAGAAGAATGTATTCTCAAAAGGTTTTTCGATTTCAGCAGTATAGGTCCACGAAAGAATGTTTTCAGTCAAGTTTTCAGGAGCCCAGATTTTGCTGCAAATACATACGAAGCAGAAATTAACACTTATACCCCCTGGTGGCCAAACCACTATTTACTAAACATTAGAAACTATATGAAAAATATTTTCCATCAGGTGTTGTATGTGATACAGGAAGAATTTTTCAAATCAGAATTTTAGAAGCAGAAATAACGCAGAAAACACAATTTACTCTTGCGCCCCAAGCGAAAAGTCTATGATTTCCTTGAACATTTTGAATTTATATGAAAAACATTTCGTAACGGAAACACTATCCAACAAGAAAGATGACACCGAATTTTCGGGTGTAATAAGCACGTCTTTTGAATCCGTTCTGACGCAAATTAAATTTATCAAAGCTATTCAAAAGCAAATGAACCGGTATGGAAAACAATAGTATCTGACGGAAGAATGAAGTTTTTTCAGTCGGATCTTTAATCCCTCAGATATTGGTGTAAACGGAATCTTGAGCTTACGAACTCTTCGAAACAGAGCTATCGACAAAAATGAGATGTGACTTTACGTCCCCTGGTGGAAAAACCATGCATTATGTTAGGAAGAAAGTATTCTCAAAAGGTTTATCCACATGAGCGGTATCGGTCCAAGAAAAAAAAAATTAGTCGGGTTTTCAGGAGCCCAGAATTTGCTACAAATACATCAGAAGCAGAAATTAACACTTATGACCCCTGGTGGCCAAACCATTCTTTACAAAACATTAGAATTTATGTGAAAAATATTTTTCATCAGGTCTTGTATGCGGTACAGGAAGAATTTTTCAAATCGGAGTTTTAGGAGCAGAAAACGCAATTTACCTTCATGCGCCCTAGCGGAAAGTCTTAAATGATTTACGTGAAAATTTTTAATTTATAGGAAAAACATTTCGCATCGGAAACACTATCCAACAACGAAGGAATTTTTCAAATTGGACTTTTAGAAGTAGAGATATTGACAAAATTAAGATATACATCTACGCCCCCTGGCGTAGAAACCATGCATTATTTCAAGAAGAAAGTGTTCCTAAAAGGTTTGTTGACATAAGTAGCATCGGTACAAAAAACTTTTTTCAATCGAGATTGTAGAAGCTCATATTTTGCTGCAAATACATCAGAATTGGAAATTAAGATTTACGCCTTCTGGTGGCCATACCATTTTTTACAAAAATTAGAAATTATGTGCAAACGATTTCCCATCAGGAGTTGTACCGGGTGCAGAAAGAAATTTTCAAATCGGAGTATTAGAAGCAGAGATATAGGGCGAAACGCAATTTACCTTTACGCCCCCTAGCGGAAAGTCTATGATATACTTGAAAATTTTGAAATTATATGAAGCACATGTCATACAGGAAACACTATCCAACAAAAAGGAATTTTTCAAATCAAACTCTTAGAAGCAGAGATATTGACAAAAATAAGATATACATCTACGCCCCCTGGCGGAGAAACCATGCACTATTTTAAAAAGAATTTTTTTAATCGGTTCCTAAACGGTTTGTTGACATGAGTAGTATCGTTCTACAAACGATGCTTTTTTCAATCGAGAATTTAGAAGCTCATATTTTGATGCAAATACATCAGAAGCGGAAATTAAGATTTACGCCCCATGGTGGACAAACTATTTTTTTACAAAAATTGGAAATCATGTGCAAACGATTTCCCATCAGAAGCTGTATCCGGTGCAGAAAGAATTTTTCAAATCGGAGATTTAGAAGCAGAGATATCGGGCGAAACGCAATTTACCTTTACGCCCCCTAGCGGAAAGTCTATGAATCACTTGATAATTTTGAAATTACATGAAAAACATGTCACATCGAAAACACTATCAAACAAAGAAGAAAATTTTCAAATCGGACTCCTAGAAGTAGATATATTGACAAAAATAAGATATACGTCTACGCCTCCTGGCGGAGAAACTGTGGGATATTTTAGGAAGAAAATATTCCGGAAAGGTTTATCGATGTGAGTGACATAAGTTCACGAAAGAATTTTTTCCATCGATATTTAGAAGCTCAGATTTTATGGCAAATACATCAGAAGCAAAAATTAACACTTACGCCCCCTGGTGGCCAAAGTATTCTTTGCCAAAAACTCGAAATTATATGCAAAAGATTTTGCATTATGAGATGTATCCGCTGAACAAAAGATTTTTCAAATCGGAGTTTTAGGAGAAGAGTTTTTGGGAAAAATGTAATTTACTTTTGCGCCCCCTAGCGGGAAATCTATGCGTAATTTGAAAATGAAACTATATCTAAAACACTCTTCGATATAAATGGAATCAAAAGATAAAATAATTTTTTCAATCGGATGTTTAGAAGCAAATATGTGGATTAAAACGTAATTTTGAACTCGACATCATCTGTATTTACGCCCCTTAGCGGCAAAATTGTGCATCGTAAAAAAAACGAAATGAGGGATCATCATTCGCATATTTTAAGCTTCCGAATGCACAAAGAATTTTTCAAATCGGACTAATAGTTGCAGAGATACCGTGGGTACAGGCGGACTGACTGACGGACGGACGGACGGACGGACAAACCGATAACAGAAGCACGATCTTTTTTTACAAAAGACGTGCTAAAAAAGAAGAAATTTTTCAAATCGGAGTTCTAGAAGTAGAGATATTGACAAAAATAAGATATACATCTACGCCCCGTGGCGTAGAAACCATGCATTATTTTAAGAAGAAAATGTTCTTAAAAGGTTTATCGACGTGAGTAGTATCGATCCACAAACATTTTTTTTTCAATTGAGATTTTAGGAGGTCAGATTTTGCTGCAAAAATAAATCAGAAGCGGAAATTCAGACTTACGCTGTTGGCCAAACCATTCTCTTTACAAAAATTATAAATTATGTGCAAATGATGTCTCATCAGCAGCTGTATCCGGTGCAGAAAGAATTTTTCGAATCGGAGATTTAGAAGCAGAGATATAAGGGGAAACGCAATTTACCTACACGCCCCCAAGCGGAAAGTCTATGGATTGTTTGAAAATTTTGAAATTATATGGAAAACATGTCACACTGAAAACACTATCCAACAAAGAAGGAATTTTTCAAATCGGACTCTTACAAGTAGAGATATTGTCAAAAATAAGATATACATCTTCGCCCCCTTGCGGAGAAGCCATGCATTATTTTAAGAAGAAAATATCGCAGAAAAGGTTTATTGAGGTGAGTGGCATCGGACCACGAAATAATTTTTTCAAGCGAGATTTTAGAAGCTCAGATTTTATGGCAAATACATCAGAAGCAAAAATTAACACTTACGCCCCTTGGTGGCCAAAGTATTCTTAACCAAAAATTAGAAATTATACGCAAAAGATTTTCCATCAGGAGCTGTATCCGCTGAAGGAAACATTTTTCAAATCGGAGTTTTAGAAGAAGAGATATCGGGGAAAACGTAATTTACCTTTACGCCCCCTAGCGGAAAATCTATACAAAACTTGAAAAAAGTAACTATACCTAAAATACTCTTCGACATAAATGGAAGTGGCAGATAAAAGATATTTTTAATTGTATGTTTAGAAGCAAATATGTGGAATAAAACGTATTTTTAAATTCAACATCATCTGCATTTACGCCCTCTAGCGGCAAAATTGTACATCGTAAAAAAACCCAACGAAATAAAGGATCATGATTCGCACATTTCGAGCTTCCCAATGCAAAAAGAATTTTTCAAATCGGACTAATAGTTGCAGAGATATCGTGTCTACGGACGGACGGACGGACAAACCGATAACATAAGCACGATATTTTTTTACAAAAGACGTACTAAAAATACAGTGAAACCTCTCTTAGCTACCACACCTCATTACGACCGTTTGTCTGCGGGACCGATTTGAAAACCTATAGCGCTAATGCTAACCACTCCCCCTCTTAACGCAAATCATTGCGTAAGGACAACTGCACAAAAACTGCGTTGTCCGGATTACCATTCCCGCTGAAAACTTTCTCTATACACTGGAACCACGAAACAGTGATTTAAACAAATGTACATTAGTTTGGACGGGTCACTTTAAATGGCTAGTAAGTTTCCTCCTACACGGAAGCGAGTGCGGGAAGGAAAGTGAAGGAGTTCTCGGCTAGAGATGACAGGCTATTCTAATGGTTTACGTAGTAACGTAAAGAAACACAGAGACCCTGTCCCCACACTTCCTACAAAGGCTAGAAACGGGAGTGATAGTTGAACCTCATCTTTACTTCACTCACATTTTTGGCAGGACAGAGGACACTTAAGAGAAATGACTCTCCTGAACGGGGAAAAAATTAAGATACTATTCTGTGCGCTGAAAGAAAATTCTGATAAACTGAAGCAGAGGACATTTCATTCGCTTTAATTTTTTTTTAGATTACCGCTATAGGTACCTTCCAAATGTGAAACTGTATTACATATATACTGTAGTATTTTTTGTTATTATTTGTACACATATAAACATAGTTACTGTACTGTAAATGAACTGGAGTGTAGCATGTTTGGAATGTAGCAATTCAGAGTACGCAATTTATAAAAGTTATGTCGCAATTTACAAAGGTTTAATCTCAAGAATATTCGTTGGATATGACATTAAAACTTTCCCCTATTTAGCGACCACCCCTCTGAACCACCGTTTTTTGGAAGAACCACCAATGCTTGCCTTAGAGAGGTTTCACGGTACATTGCTCTCCTACCCCATGTTCCAGCATGGCACCCTTACACCGCCCAGGACAACTAAGTTCCAAGCAACTGTAGCTAAGCAACTTTAGCTATATGCATATAGAGTTTCCTCAAAATAAGAAACACTTACTCTTTTTGAAGAACTTTTTTATTAATAAGCTGAAGGCCCACCTCGTGCTTTCGGAACAGAAGCAATTCTACTTGGAATTGACTTATACAAGTCACACCCATACGCTGTGGTCCGGGACCTTTCTTCCTGTAAAACATGTCTGAACTGTGCCAGTAAATTTGGAGGTGGTGCAGTTGCGACACATGCAGTGAAGTTCGAGGTGGCGACATGGTTCCAGTCTTCAGCATTCAGTTTTTATGTTTTTTGCACTACCTTACACGTTTTCTTGCAGTAAACATTTAACGACCACGATCCTAAAATTTTCTCTCGCTCAGAATACCATAACGCCCAAAAATGTCTGCTGCTCGTTTCCGAATTTTCATTCCCCTTCCCTTCTGCAATAACAAAAGAAGGATTAGTGCTGGGTTGTCACTCGAAACTTCCGATCTCTAGGCTTGACATTCACTGACCTTCGGACGTTTCCCTGGGGCAATCAGTGAATTCTTCAATTGAGAGCTTTAGGCCGACAAGAGGGGGTGGTAACAGCTGGAATATCTTCTTTACTTTACCGTTTACTTAATCTTCCTGGCGAAAAATATGATTTCAATCTGTTTTACTGCACTGAGGAAAATGAAATAAATTTTACGACAAATTCACTCCGCCCCCTCCCCCCATAAACTCCGCTTTTGGAGCAATGCGAAATATCACAGTCGCCCCAGTGGCGCAGTGTTTAAGCAATGGCTTCTGATCATTCGTTCGAGATGGGGGCGGGTACGAATCCCGGTGAGGCATGGATGTTGCGTTTGTCTTACGGCACTGGCTCTCTCCCTTCCCTGGAACCAGCGGCCCTAAATTAGGGACGGGCGATTGCTTATAGCTCACTGAGTTACCCACGGTGGTCGTTAAACCTCCAATCAAAAAAATATATCACATACAAACAAAGCACGAGTCAACAAAGCAAGAGTTTAAATGAGCGATATCAGAAGGCTGAATGATATAGCCCCGGGACAAACCAACTCCTAGTTCACTTCTGTGTTTATCGACAACAATGGCGACTGAGGGTGACTTCTGCTAATCCCTCGGACGCCGTGCAAATTCAAAGAACATGGGGGCAGGAAATTCTACGCGTGCCATCTGGGCAACTCGGGCGCTTTTGGTTGTTTGCATGAAGGGACGCGTTAAAAAGGTTAATGTTGGTAATCAGAGGTATGTGGAATGCAGCATCGCATGAACACAGTCACGATATAGTTCCTGCCGTAGTTTTGCGACGGAAACGCGATCATTCCGACTGGTGCTCTACTCTGCTGATATTTGCGATGTCGTGATCTTATGTTTACGGTGTACAAGCAGTGACAACTTTCGCCAATCCCTGTCTGAGATATTTGTATGGCGTCCACAATTTGCACGGTTGATGTCAAAGCCATGTTTTTTTTACACCTACTTTTCTGCCATTCTACTTAGTGAAGCTGCAAGACACGCATCAATGGTCATACCATATTAAAGGGCGCTGAGATCTGACATTGTTGACAATTACTCCACAACAGCTGTTTCACCTGCGACTGTGGCATTGCTGTGTGACAGCTGAAATCGTACTACACTCCTTTATATACACCACATATCTTGTGACGTCGTGCCTGGGACTTGCATACGGCGCTTTGCGAGTACTCTAGTCACAGTCGGTGCTTCCATTATTTTGATCAATTACTGGAGCTTCAGTTGCCCGGAACTCTGTTATTCTGTGTGGTGTAACGGTATCATGCCCAAACGCGAACCAGGAGATGCGGGTTCGGTTCCCGTTTCAGGGCGCCGTAATTTTCAAGTTTTTTGAAGGGTGGCGCTACATGGGGAAAACAGTAAAATGTACAGCACCTACAGTTACGAAAAATTAATAGAAACTCTAAAAAATTCTGAAGGTTTTGGGTTTTTAGTGCTGCTACATAAATAATTATGCAGATAATACTCACAATATGCACTGAAGTGCCAGAAAAACTGGTACACCAGTCTAATACTTTGTAGATCCCCCCACTAGAGCGCAGCACTGCAGAAATACGACGGGGCATGGACTCCATTAGCTTCTGAAAATATGTTGTAGGCAATGCACACCATACGTCCTGCAGAGCGTTCCACAATTCGGGTGTATTCCGAGGTCTCGGATTCCTGTGTTTGCTAGCGCGTTGCATGGCATCTCAAATGTGTTGTATCACGTTCAGATCTGGGGACTTGGGTGAGAATGGCAACACCCCAAGCCCAGATGAATGCTCCTCTAACCATAATGTGACGTTCCGACACTTGTGTGGAAGTGCATTGTGCTGTTGGAACAGGCCCAACCCATCAGCATGAATGCAGGACATGAACGGGTGTACCTCGTCAGAAAAGATGCGCACATAGCGTTGGCCGGTCACAGACGTTTGTAGACGTAAAAGGGGTCCCAGTAAAGTCCAGCTAGACATACCCCATACCATTACGAACCCCCCACCAGCCGGTGGCGGGCGGGATCCAAGGCTTCAAGGGGTTTGTGCCGCACACGAATCCTTCCATCTGCCAGATACAGTTGGAAACACGACTCGTCAGACCAAGCTATTTGTTACCAGTCATCAAGTGTCCAGTGGCAGTGTTGCCGTGCCCAAGCGAGGCGCATAGCTTTGTGTCGTGCACCCATCAAGGGAACTCGAGTTGGGCGTCGGCTCCCAAAGCCCATATCGTGCAGGGTACTTTGCACAGTCCAGACACTGATGATTGTTGAGGCTGCAGCACTGAATTCCAATGATACCTGCGAGAGTGTTGCCGCCTATCGCGTGAAACGATTCTTGACAGCTGACGATGGTCACTTTCACCCAATGTCTTTTAACGGCCACACTGGTATCGTAGGTTGGAAGTTTTGCCGGAATTCTTGTAGTCACACCTTTGCAATGGTCGTCCGTGAAAACCCGAACTTCGTTTCTACCTCCGTAATACTATGGCTCATCTCACGAGCGCCAACTATGACACTGCGTTGAAAATAGCTTAAATCGTTATTACTTGTCATTCTCATGCCGAAAACAGCTCTGACAGCTGGCAAGGATATCTATCGCTTTATATACGCACTGGCGGACGCAACCGAGTACGCGCATAGGCGACGTTGCTATGTATTTTTCATAAGCTCCTTTGTACCAGTTTTTCTAGCACTTCAGTATATATATGTATACCATTTTGAAGCACATGTCATGCAGAACCCAACCCGGTTCACAAAATGGGAATATCTTTAATAGAACTCAAGTTATGACCAGAAATATGCTGCGAAGGAAGCACACTCCTCCGTAATGGGAAATGTCATCGTCGTTGCTACAAGCCGACGGAGCTTGCTTGGACATCAGCGTACAGGCGATATAAGAGCAGGCGATGTGAGTTGGTTGGTTATTCCAGAAGTTTTCGCAGTGCGCGTAGGTCGTTCGTTTGCATTGGTGAGTGTGTAGTCGTTACTCCTGTGGACTGCAAAGGAAATCTGAAGTTTAGAGTGCATTTTGTTTATTCTGTGCAAACTGTGTGCAGTTATGGGAAGATTAGGTGATATTTCACCATGAAAAGTTTCGCGAATGGTGACTTTAAGTAATTTCGGCAAAAGCAATGCAGAAATTGGCCGGATGACTGAGGTGCTTGTTTGTTTGTTTGATTGGAGGTTTAACGACCACCGTGAGCAACTCAATGGGCTATAAGCAGTCGCCCGTCCCTAATTTAGGGTCACTGGTTCCAGGGAAGGGAGAGAGCTAGTGCCGTAAGACAAACACAACATCCATGCCTGACCGGGATTCGAACCCGGACCCCTTACGGACGAATGATCAGAGGCCAACGCCTTAGACCACTGCGCCACCGGGGCGGCGACTGAGGTGCACAAGATTACAGTTGGACGGCAGCTGGCGAAGATCCGTGATATAGGTGGAATCAATAATGGCAAGCAGGGTAAATGTAGCCAAAGGATAAAAACAACTCCTAGAAGTAACAACGCGTTGAAACGGTTATGTCTGCGAAACAAGTTCATCTGGTCAACAGTTCTTGCCAAATGAATGCGGGAGAACTGTGGTACCGTCACATAGGGCGGTAAAGAAGCCAGTACTAACCAATGTACAATGCAAGAAACGTTTAGAATGGGCAAATGAACATAAGGAGTGGAACACTGATAGGTGGCGTCAACTCTTATTTAGTGATGAGACCAAATTGAACATCGACGGCAACGACGCGAGGTGCCGAGTGTTTGGACGAAATAACGAGGCGTTGCGTCCTTCTTGCATACTTAAGACAAGAAAGTATCCGTGCAGTGTTGTGATTTGGGGATGTTTTGCTGCTGTTGGAGTGGGAAGAATCCATGTGTGTGAACGCACTGTTAATGCACAGGTGTACAAAATTATATTTCAGGACACGATGGTGCCTTCAGGGCGTGATTCGTTCCACGGTCAGCCGTACATCTTCCAGGACGATTCTTATGTGACGTCTTTTTAAAACTTATGTGACGCCTTTTGGCAATGTTGTGCCTGTTCCTTGGCCTGGTAGTTCGTCAGACTTGAACCCGATTGAGAATTTGTGGCGTATTCCGAAAAGAAAAGAGCACGAACGTCACCCCACACATAAAGTGGAACTGATGAACGCAATTACTGATGTTTGACACAACCGTATGTCATTCGATATGTTGCGTTAATTGGTTGACTCCACGCCCAAAAGGTGTGCAGCCATTGTTAAATCAAAAGTTCACCCAACGAAATATTAGGTAGGTAATTGTATTTGAATTTGAACATGTTACTTTGCCATGATTTCTGTTTCGCAACACATTTCTGTTCAAAACTTGAGTTCCGTTAAAGACATTCCCATTCTGTGAACTGATTTGAATTCTGCATGAAATGTGCTTTAATTTTATATCATCATGATCATCATTGTCAACCATTATCAATCCACTGCTGGACGAAGGTCTCCCCAAGTTTCTTCCACAACGGTCTGTCTTGTGCCAGTCTCCTCCATGTTACTCCCGCATACTTTCGAATTTCATCCACCTATCTCTCATGTAGTCTTCTTCTGGGTCTTTTCCTGTCCCTTGGAATGCAATCTAAAATTTCGGCTGTCCATCGATGGTCTGTCCTTCTGGCAGTATGTCCAGCCCATTGCCATTTCAGGGATTTAACTCTGATCATGATGTCTTCCACTCTTGTCATTTTTCTTATCCACGAGTTCCTCTTCTTATCTCTCCTGGTAACACCAAGCATGCACCTCTCCACGCCACTTTGAGTTGTCTGCAGCCTTTGTATGTCTCTTTTAATTAAGGTCCACGTCTCTTCCAAAAGCTCTCCAGGCAAGTTTTATACGCCGATTAATTTCTTCATCAATGTGACCCTTACTTGATATCTGCTGTCTAAGATAAATGTACGTATCTGTTATTTACAGCTTTTCTCCATCAATCGATAAATCTTCATTTCTTGTAAAAGCATTGTGCATCACTTTTGTCTTCTGAAAGTTCATTTAAAATCCCACTTCTTTACTCTTGTCAGCAAGTTCCTGGATCATACTCTGCAGCTCTGATGGGGTAGTTGCAAAAATGACTACGTCATCAGCAAAACGAAGGTGAGTTAGATAATCTCCATTAATCTTTATCCCTTTGTTTTCCCAGTTCAGTAATTGAAAGACATTTTCCAATGTGGCATTAAAGAGATTGGGAGATATGGTGTCACCTTGTCTCACTCCATTTCCAATTTTTATATGTGTTGTATTTTCAAATAGCCGAATCTTTGCACTTGCATTTTCATAGATGTTATTAATAATATTAATGTATGCATCTTCAATACCGCAAGATTCCAAAGCCATTGTAACTGCTGATGGTTTCACCGAATTAAAGGCTTTTTCATAATCGATAAAAGCCATGCACAAGGGAAGTTCATATTCCCTCGCCCTTTCAAATTGTTCTCTCAGTACGTGGATATGATATATAGTGCTGTAGCCAATCCTGAATCCAGCTTGTTCTCTCGGTTGAGCCATGTCCAGTGTTACCTTTAAACGGTGTGAAAGAACTTTAGTGAAGATTTTATAAACCACTGATAGCAGGCTGATAGGTCTGTAGTTCCTGAGATCCTCAATGTCACCTTTTTTATGTAGCAGGATCATTGTAGCGTTGTTCCAATCCTTAGGAATCTTCCCTTCATTAAGGCATGGAGTGAAAATTTGGGCGAGTACTGTTTCAATTTCTCCACTCGCTTCTTGTATGATGTCTACAGTAATTCCATCTTCTCCTGGAGCTTTCCCCCGGTCCATGTTCTTGATTGCATGTGCAACTTCTGCTGGGAGGATTGGAAGAACTCTGGTACTGGTACCTTTTATAATTTTTGGAGTACATATATTATCCCTTTCATATAATGTAGAGTAGAAATCTTTCACTTTTGTCAAAATTTCGTCTCTATTTCTTGTTACAGAACCATCTTCTTTTCTAAGTGCCATAATCTGTTTTCTTCCCTTACTTAGATGTCCCTTTGCTATCTTTAGGCTTTTGTTGTTTTCAATTGCTTCCCTCACTAGTATACATTACATATCACTAAGCTGTTATCTGAGATTCATAGGTTAGCTCCAAAAAGAAATACGAACTTCCAGATATTTTTACTTATTGTTGTCTCCATTTACAGCGATCTTGACATACAACTCGTGCTTCACTAATATCCATTACACGCCGTACACAAGATCTTTTATACTTCATACTCATAATCTTTTTCTCATGCAGACACTCCTGAATCTGATTCACCCATGACTTCCTTGGCATTCCTCTGCTTTTCCTTCCTGCCACTTGGGCTGAAAAGATTTTCTTAATAAGCATTTCATCACTCATTCTTTCAACATGGCCAAACCACCGAAGCATATTGATCTCCACCTTGCTAACAACAGTTTTTTTCACATCACACAACTGCAATACATCTTCATTTCTCAAACAATCATATCGTGTCTTGCCACAAACCCCACGTAAGTAACGCATTTCTCCAGCACACAAACGACTCCTATGTTTCTTCTGCAGTACCCAGGTTTCACTGCCATACATCAGAGTAGGAACAATTACACTTTCATACACAGCCATGCGTGACTCTCTAGAGAACCCATCATTCCTGTGAAAACCTTCCAGAGCAGCTATGACTTTCAAAGAAGAATTCACTCGCCTACTGATTTCACCATCCAACTTGTTCTCTCTGTCAAACATGCTTCCTAAATACACAAACTTGCTCACCTGGTCAATCACAGTGTCATTTATACTTACATTATATTCAGTGCTACCCGTTCCTCTCTCAAACACTATAACTTTGGTTTTTCCCTTATTTATACTCAGTTTGAATTTCATGCAAACTTCGTGCATCCGAGTCAACATACTCTGCAACTCACTTTTGCTCTCTGCCAACAGGACAGTGTCATCAATCTGCACACACGGATATCACCAAGACATAAACCACTATTATCTATTTTGGCATCACGCATGCATGCATCCATAAATATATTAAGCAACCATGGTGGCATTACACAACCTTGTCTAACTCCTGCACCAATGGAAAACCATTTTGATAAAACACCATTCACTCGTCTTTAGTTGTCCTCATCTCTCTTCTTTTTTGCATCAATATTTCGGTTTTTCCTGATAATTTGTTTACATTCAACTTGTTCTTAGGCCCAGCTAATTTTGTTGCTGTTTCCGTAAGAGCTTTGGTTACTTTTCTGTTAACTTCAGAAATATCCACTTCTTCCGATGTTAGCCCTTTCTAAAGCAGAGAATCTGTTCTTCAGTTCCAACTTGAAGGTATTATGGTGTTTTTTAAGGTTGGTTATGTCAATACATTTTGTTTGTCTTATCAGCTTGCCACGTTCGAGTTTAGTGTTGAGGTGCATCTTACATCTCACCAATCTATGGTCACTACCTGTGTTGAACTTGTTTAGCACACTGCAGTCTTCTATGACGAATTTTTTGTTACACATAATAAAATCAATTTCACTTGTCGTCCCATTTGGATGTCTCCATGTCCATTTCCTGTGTGGCTTTTTCTTGAAAAAGAAGTTCAAGATGAAAAACCCTTCTGCCTCTGCAAACTCTACGAGAGTATTTCCACGCTGGTTTCTGTTGCCGTGACCGAATTTACCTACTGAAGTTTCATTCTGTTGCCGTTGCCCTATTTTTGCATTGAAATCTCCCATAATTATCTTCAAGTGCTGCTTACCTTTATTATTTAGATGACGAATTTCCTCATAAAATTCTTCAATTTCTTCTTCAGGATGACTTGTGGTGGGTGCATAAGTTTGAATAATCTGAGCCTGGTATCTTTTCGAGAGTTGGATAACACGTCGTGCAGCTCTGTCAGAGGAACTTTCAACTTCTACAACTTTATCCTTCAGTTTCTTGTTTATTATAAATCCAACACCACTAGTTCTGCCAGTATCTGTCCCACGATAGTAGAAGAGATGTCCACTTTTCAGTTCAATGAGATCTTCTCCTTTTCTCTTTACGTCACTTAGCCCGACGATGTCCCACTTGATCCTTTGTAGTTCCTCTTCCAATTCAAGAAGCCTTGAATCAGAAGATAGGGAGCGTCCGTTATACGTCGCCAAGGTCAGCATCAGATGGTAGCCTAGTCCGGTCCTCCGGGGATTCTTAGCACACTCTGCCTTCATGTCGCACTGGCCGCTGCCTTGGCCAGGTACATTCCAGCTGCCGGAGACTGAGTTCCAAGATTTAAGTTGTGGAGTCATTTTGGAGGGGTTTGGCCATAACTCACCACGCTGGCCAAACGGGTTGGTGAGTGTGGGATAGCATTTCCTCTAATCCCGATGGTATAGTTATACCGCTATTGGCGGTCGTCAGAGCCCCTTTAGTGGGAACAGGATGTACCACGCGAAGGCGGGGTTTTTACTTTTGTAGTAACACTGAAAACCCAAAAGCTTTAGAAATTTCCAGAGTTGCTATTAATGTTTCCGTAATTGTATATGCCGACAGTCATCTGCCTTTCATTTGTTTGTGTAGAATTATCCCTTCCGTGGATTCGCTAACAACTTATTTTTATTACTTGTTTAAATATAAAAGGTCATTCATTCAAGCAAGGTACGTGTCAGTGCAAAAAACAGAATGCTTTAAGGTGTTATTTTCTCCGCAAGGGATATAACAACTCCTCATCATGATCTAGAGTTTTACCCATTCCTAATTAAAGGTCGTTAGTTCTGGGGGAAAATGTACAAATATCTCAGTAAGATTAAACCAGACGATTAGACAAAATCCCGCACCTCTGACTACTCGTCTACACAAACGGAATTGAACGAATTTTATACACCGTGTCGGAATAAAAATGGAACACCAAGAAATATTGATGCGATTCCCATGCAGATTGGCAGGCAAGAATATAACGTGTAGATATTTAAATCATTACACTATCGATTCTATAGGATAAAAGCTAAATCTGTTATAATAGCATGTACGGAGTGATCGGTGAGTAAGTTATCGAGGTTTTTTTTTTGCTTGTCTTTTTCGAGTAGCTTTGCCAAAAGTTGTTGAAAAGTGACTTCTGGAGGAAATGCTTATAACTTATCAGCACCGAGATTGCCATGAGCTAATGTACTTCAAAGATGGACACATTATTCACCTGTATGTCCGGACGTACTGCGTCACATGTACACCCTATACAATGCCATAGTCCAATGGTGCTATTCATGGTTGTGACGTACCTGCCAGCAGGACGCACACGACATAAAAAGGCAGATAGAAGTCAGAATAAACGTCCGCGTAGCTCAATTGGTAGAGTGACTTATTCCGGAATAAGCGGACTCGGGTTCGAATCCCGGCGTAGACCAGAAATGACGGAGAAATTTACTTCGTTTTATGGTGCATTAGAGAAGGTAAGCGCAACCGTCGATTTGGAAGCCTTAGTCCTAGAGTGAACACAAGACCACAAGACTGTTTGATCCGAATATCTTTGATGTGTCACAGGGTGTGTGGAAAATCGTTGTGATTCTGATATGCAAATCTTAGTTATTGTTACAACGAGTACCAGATAAACTCCCTTTTCAAACGGTCAAGACTGTTGAAACCACAGAAGTTCGTATCAGGTGAATACGGTGTCTCTTCCAGCTCCACACAGCCGTTCTGTTAAATAAACAGTCGAACAACCCGGGATGAGTGAGGTCGTGGACGAGAACAGGTAGCTGCGCATAATATGGCAGTGCACATGCCGGGATACGCTTCTCTAGAGAAGACTATTGCCGCTCTGGTATCATTGTTTGGGGGGCGATAAGTGAGGCTCGGCCTCCCTGAAGAAGTTTGAGCCTCTTCTGAGAAATTTTTAACGAAAGTAATAATAATCAGAACTTGCCATATTTGAAAAGAAATTCAGCGTTGCACTTTAACTAGTGTATATCGATCAGACTGAGTGGAAAAAATCCGTAAATCACCTTATTCAAGATCACGTCCGTCAGTATGGAAATTGGAAGTTTTAAAACACTGAAGTGTGTTTGCAGAAGCTTGTGTAAGACACAGCTGTGCATTTCCGAGATCAATTCGTCCCACAGCCTTTTATGATAAACAGTTGGTTTCTCAAACTGTACGCCCGTCCATTTTACCATGCTCAGTTTTTAAATTTATTACGTAGATGGTAAAGAGTCCTTGATTACCAAAGTGCAGATTACCAAAGTGCCTGTTTAGTTTGAACCACAATTACCAAGTGCGTGTTACCGATTCTATCCAGAGGTGGCTCTACAACGTACTGACTTGTTCCACTCGTGCTGGTGTTCTATTCGAATAAATGGTCCAACTGATTTGTGGGATTGTAATCATTTCCTTTCTAATACACTGAGTGCTCACTTTACACTGAAGAGCAATTGAATTAGAGATACCTGTCTAGTAACGTGTAGCACGACCTTTCGCCCTGATGACGGCGGCGATTCGTCCCGGCATGGACTCGACAAGACACCGGAAGTGTTGGGAAGCCATACGGATCCACGACACCTGAACATGCTCCCACAGTTCACGAAGATTTGATGGAGGGGGTCATCTCTCTTGATGGCATCCCAGATGTGATCGATGGGATTGAGGTCCGGTGACCTAGCTGGCAAAGGAAGCGAGGTCACGTCGGTGGAGTGTTCATCCAAACAATTCAGATACAATTCGGGAGCTGAGTTGTCTTGTTGCAGGATGAGGTCCCCAGTGGGATGTTGAAGACGCACAAACGGGAGCAAAGGGTCGTCCAGGATATCCTGGCAACGTTGACCTGCGAGGGACGATGTACCAGGGGTCCCATTTCAGTCCACGTAAACAGTCCTCAGACGAGAATGACATTCCCACCAGCTTGAAGAGTACCCTGCTGGCAAGAAGGATCCATCGCTTCATGTGTTTTGCGCCATACTCGTATCCTGCCATCCGCATGTACCAACGTGAATCTCGACTCATCAGTACAGGCAACATTTTTCCACATGTCTAGGGTTCAGTGGCGATGTTCCCGTGTCCTTGCTAATCTTTGCACCCTGTGATGTGCAGTCAGCAGCGGGCCCTCGTGGAACGATGGCTTCTGTACCCCATAGAGAGGAGATGGTTCTGGATAGTGTGTCTGCTTACACGTTTTTGTGCACCAGCGTTAAATTGCCGAGTGATTTCTTGCACTGTGGCCCGTCTATTCGCTGTTACAATGCGAGCTAGCCGACGTTGACCCCGCTCATCCACACGCTGTTGTCCACGGCAGTTGGCCCTTGCAGGGATGGTTTTACCGGATTCGATGTACTCACGGTGAACCCGTGACACAGTGGCTCGTGAAAATCCCAGTGCCTGCACGACTTCCAGTGACCCATTCGTCGGGCCTCGACAATTTGCCCACGATCAAATGAGCTTAGATCCTTCGTCTTACCCATACTGCGTCAATCTTTTACTGATTCCCGTCGCATCACTCCTTATATTGTCGGATAGCTGCATACGTCATGTCGTTTCCGTTTACAGGGCCGTCCACATTGCCACATTTGCATAACGCCAACTGTCTCTAATTTAATTCTCTAAGTCATCCACACGCTGTTGTCCACGGCAGGTGGCCCTTGCAGGGATGGTTTTACCGGATTCGATGTACTCACGGTGAACCCGTGACACAGTGGCTCGTGAAAATCCCAGTGCCTGCACGACTTCCAGTGACCCATTCGTCGGGCCTCGACAATTTGCCCACGATCAAATGAGCTTAGATCCTTCGTCTTACCCATACTGCGTCCGACTTTTACTGATTCCCGTCACACCACTCCTTATATTGTCGGATAGCTGCATACGCCATGTCGTTTCCGTTTACAGGGCCGTCCACATTGCCACATTTGCATAACGCCAGCGGTCTCTAATTCAATTGCTGTTCAGTGTATTATGACCACCTCACAGTTTTAAGCAAATGAGCTATGGCTGCACGCTGTTGCCGCCAGAGGGCAAGGCTAGTATAAAAAAGGGAAAGCTTAGTGCTTGCGATAGTAGTAGAAAATAATTTTTAGGTGACCAGATGGGTTAAAAATGCGATTTGACGGACTTTCAACGTGGGATGATTGTAGGACCTCGGAGCCATGGTGCCAGTATCACCGAAGCCGCCGCATTCGTGAAATGTTCCAGAGCAGCTGTTGTTAAAGAGTTTAAAGACAGGACTGTCAGCCAAAAAAATGGGTCTCTACTTGCAAAAAATTGGTCGTCATCGACTAGTGACTGCTCGGGCGGAACGGAGAGTGTCCAGACTGGTAACAGACAACAGAAGAGCAACAGTGCAGTAAATTACAGACCATCTTAATCAAAGATCCCCTCAAATGATCTCTGCACGCGCTGTTTGCCGTACACTGCATCGGATGGGATATGGCAGACGAAGGCCTGTTCGAACACCTTTGCTCTCTGCAGTTAACAAGAGAAAACGTCTCCGTTTCGCACAGGAGCACAAGGATTGGACAGTCGATAAATGGAAACAAATTATGTGGTCCGATGAATCAAGTTTTCAGTTGCACCATGCCGATCGCCGAGTGAGAATTTGGCGGAAACAGCACGAAAGCATGGACCCCAAATGCATTGCTACAAGCCTTCAAGCTAATGGAGGCAACGTTATGGTTTGGGGAATGTTTTCCTGGTATGCTTTGGGCCCTTTAATTCGTGTTGATCAACGTCTGACTGGAACATCATATCTAAACATCGTTGCGGACCAAGTGCATCCTGCCATGTGGATGGGTTATCCCAATGGCGATGGATACTTTCAACAAGATAATGCGTCCTGCCATTGTGCTTGTATTGTACAGGATTGGTTACAGGAACATTCTGGTGAGTTTACTTTTCTTATGTGGCCCCCACAGTTTCCAGATCTCAACCCCATTGAGAATTTATGGGATGAAGTTAAAGAGCCATCAGACAGCTGGATCCACAACCCTGCAATCTCACACTCCTGGAAAGTGCTGTTCATCAAGTATGGTCTCAGATTTTACAAACAACCTATCAACATCTCGTGGAGTCCATGACACCACGAATCGACGCAGTATTAAAGGCAAAAGGTGGCCCAACGAAGTACTGAGGCGGTTGTCATTATAAAGTGGCCACTCAGTGTATATGTCAACTACAAATACCAATGTTCATCTCGATTAAATAATTCCTTCTGGGTGCTTCGCTTTTTTTTTTTTTTTTTTTCAAAAGGGAATAAAGTTTGACCTGTGGTGGAATTCGAACCCACGTCTTCCCACTCCGCAGCTGTCGTTCTCTTAACTGAATTACGTCGTCAGGCTTATTGCTGCTTCATTATAGATTTGACTCACAGGTCATCTCAGTAGTACGTCATCTACGTCATGTGACGTATAGTACATTAGAGTTCTCAGAAAAGAAAATTACTTTACTGCCGGCTTCGTTAGTTTCCAAATAACAACACTCGTAGGAATCGGGATTTTCAACAAATAACTGCATTCGTATTAATGGAAGGCGTGTTCTTGACATATTGGCTGGAAGCGCTCGCTCGAAGTGTTTCGCTTGTGAAGATGCGGTTAGAAGCAAAAAATATTTTCAGTTTTTTTGTTAGTTTCCGCCTGAAGCACTTGAACTCATGGGAATCGAGTTAGCAGATATGTGTTTTCCCTAACATGCAAAAAAAAAAAAAAAAAAAAAAACATTATTCTTCTATCTTGTAATTCCTAGGGAATTATTAATTTATGAGTCTACTTTTTTCCGTTGCTACACAGCTTATTTCCATCTAAGGCTATTGCAACTTGAAACATTGCCAAATCTGGAGTGCCTGTGTTGATTAACCTATTTGGGATTTAACGAAACTTTGGTTTTGAATGACATGTTACTAACAATTACGATGTACATAAATGTTTCACTTCATGAAGTTCGGACTTCCGCTGCTAGAGCCTTCACTGCGAATGTTTTCGAAAAGAGAACCAGAAAACTGGTAAAATAATTAACGAAAACGTGTATTCTGTCTTGATGAAGGTGGGGGATACAAACTTCCGAAAACGGGAATCGAAAACGTTTTTCAATTTTCCGAAATGAGAATCTAAATCTACACTGGCGGGCAAAAATTAAGGACGAGACGGTTTTTCGAATGTAACGTCGTGCAGAAGTGCTCCACATCGACTCAAATCATACCATAAGATCCCCAAGATGTAAGAATATGGGACAAGTGAGCATAACCGTCCAAACAAGGAATCCAAACGATACAAAGACACTTTATTGAAAAGGTAGCTTCGAGCACAACTGGACAGAAGACAGAAACGCCCATGTGACAGGTGGCTGCCAATAAAAATCCATTCTTTAATAGGGGATATGATCACCACTGACTGCGTTGCAGAACTTACAACGTCTGTCCATGCTGAGGACGAGGTTGTCAAGGAGCAGTTGAGGCATCGCGGCCCATTCCTCTTGTAGCGCCAATCGCACCTGCGTTTCCCGAGAAGTACTGCCAAGCGTTTCCCGAGAAGGTCCCGCACGTGTTCGATTGGATTTAGGTCCGGGGACCTTGCGGGCCAATTCATGCGTTGAATATCTTCACTCTTCAACAGCTCTGCGACAGCCCGTGTACGATGAGGTGTAGCATTGTCGTCCATGAAGAGGAACTCAGGACCCACAGCACCTCTAAAACAGACGCACGTGAAGCAGGAGAACCTCGGTACAATAGCGGACATCAGTGACCTAACCTCCTTGGAAAATGTGGAGGTCAGTACGGCTACCAAGCATGATACCGCCCCAATCGAGAACTTCGCCACCTCCAAACCGGTCCCTTTCGATGATGTTGGAGCTGTGATTGCGTGTTCCCTGCTTTCTCCAGAAGTGTATACTTCCAGAATCGCTCGTCAGACTAAATCGGCTGTTATCCGTAAAGAGAACTCGACCCCATTGCTGATGTGTCCAGTTCTTGTGTTCCTGACACCACAGAAACCGCCGTCTCCGATGAGCAGGCGTTAATGGCACACACCGTACTGGTTGTCGTGCAAATAGACCACCTTTGTGCTGTCGCCTCCTGGCCGCGGTAAAACACCATAACGGACGCATAGTTGTATGTTGCATATGCCTTGCGATTTCTCCCGCTGTCTGCCGTCTGTCTCTTCTCGCCTGTAGGACAATATACTGGTCGTCCGGCGCCGTGGTTCCTCCTGGTCGACCACTGCTAAACTCTTGGACAGCTGTTCCTGTCGTTTGAAATGCTCTCCAAGCTCGTGAAACGATGCTGTGAGCGATCCCGAACTCCTCGGCCACACTAGTCACACTTCGATCTTTTTCCAACTTCCCAATGACGCGACCTCGGCTAAAGTCATCCAGATGTCGTCTACTGAATCGCCTGTTGGCCATATCACACGGTGGCAGCAACTTGACATCGTTCAAACCGATGTACACCGTGCAATAGCTTTCACCAAATTGCTGAGCGTACACCACCCGTGTGCTTCATACCCTTCCCCCCTACGTAATCCTGCATATATGCACATGTCCTACCGTACCGAACCCTAATCTATCTCCTGAGTGGTATTTTGGTCCGTTCTGCCTGCTCGTTCCGCTGCTATGCTAATTTCTCCTCTTCGTCCTTAAGTTTTGCACAGCAGTGTATAAGGGAGAACCAGAAAATTAAACCAGAATTCAATTCGCTGATGTGAAACAGCGCTTTTTCATCTGGGACTACAAACGTGTAAGGCGAGGTGTCACATATGCAATATGTATACTCATTGTAAACAAATAATCAACGCACTCTGTGTAATAACCGTTCTGTTTTTTTAATTACTGGGTATTTTTTCTATACACAGTGTGGTTGTAAACCCTTTCGCAACCATCAAAGGCTACGAACAAAATGATCTGCATTTTTGCAGCTCATATTATTCGGTGGAGGTATTCAACAAAATCATCGGCCTTTGGTTGGTTGGTTGTTGGATTTTATTGGCGCAAGGGCCAGGTTTGGCCAAAGAGCGCCAGACAAAGAACGATCAGCCACAGATTTTTAAAAACGTGGAAAATGATGAAGAACAGACAGGCTTGGTAAAAGTTGAAAAAGAGTATGAAGAAAGCAGTGAAGAAAAGGTAGTTAATGATGTTTATTAAAAGTAACATATTTACTAATGGAAAAGGACGAACCGTCACTCTCCTCCCCCCCACACTCCTCTGCAATGCTGGCAGAGGGCGGGGACGAACTGTCACTCTCCTCCCCCCATGTTCCTCTGCAATGCTGGTAGAGGCTGGGGACGAACTGTCACTCTCCTCCCCCCGTGTTCTTCTATAATGTTGGGTGAGGGTGGGGACCTCGCAGAGGCCGAGACAGTTTGATGGACACCGCACACCTTTGCGGATTGAGGGCCGGGTCTTCCGCACGTGCAGGCTGTCTGCTGGGAACCGGAAGAGGCGGGCGTCTTCAAAAGAGAAGGCGAAGACGCAGCTGGTCGAATAAGCTGGAGCTCGGTGAAATCCACCTGTGTCGCTTGTTCAGCTGTAGATCGCTTGGCAAGTGCGGCGAGAGCTACAGGGCGCGGAACAAAAGGCTGCACGGGTTGTGGCTGAGACTTAACAACTGCGGCAAAAGTACGCTGTCGGGTGGTGGGAATACCCAACTTGGCCTTGGCAGCAGGGTACGAGAGGCCCTCCAGGGTCTTGAGGCGCTGGATCGCCTTCTCGTCGTTCCACTTCGAACAGGACCTGGCATAAGCAGCGTGGGAGTCACCACAGTTTACACAGCAGGGCTCTGAAGTGCATCCAGTCCCTTCGTGGTCGCGGGAACCACAATTGGCGCACCTCGCAACACTGTTACAGGACCGCTGGGAATGTCCATACCTCTGGCACTTAAAACAGCGTAGAGGATTTGGTATATAAGGACGAACTGCACATAACAAGTAACCAGCCTTTATTTCAGTAGGTACCTTCGGGCTGTTAAAAGTCAAAATAACATTTCGTGATTTGATCAGCGCGCCATCGCGCCTGAAAGTCATGCGTCGGGCAGCTATGACACCCTGATCAGCAAGTTCACACACAAGTTCATCTTCATCGCAGACCAACAAGTCGGGCTCAGAAATGACTCCCTTGGAGGTGTTGAGATACGGATGTGCCGTCACTTGAACTGGAATATCCTGAAGTCTGGTCAACTGCAGAAGAGATTTGCTCTGAGAGAGAGTGCAAGTTTCCACAAGCAGGTCACCAGAGCGTAGCTTCTTCACTGACTTCAAAGAGCCAGCAACACCCGCAAGTGCCTTCGAGATGAAAAAAGGAGACTTTGAGGAAAGTTTCAACATCTGGTCAGTAGAAGAAATGACGAGAAAAGTAGCTTGAGGTATCGAATCTGCAAGTGTAATGCGACGTTTCTGAGCTGACGGCTCAACACCTGGATCTAAAGATACGTCGCGGTGATGTCGTTTTTCAACGAAAGTTCTTTTCAGTGTGTTATGTGTGGGAGGTGGTTGAGGCAAATTTGGCCCCTGATCAATCACCATATCCTGTTGTTTTTTAAATTTTGAGAAGGGTTTATGTTTCCCCATGGGAGTAAGAAAAATTCATCAGCAACGTACTCCGCCCACAATCGAGCCCAACAGGGGAGAACTGGAGGTCCGCAAGCCAAACACATGACGCAAGACACAGTTCTAGAGCTTAGTTGCAAATATAGTCCGTTGGCTGTGATCACACGCACTCGGCGGACACTTCGGCCTCCGGGTACCGTCATGCCAACGCCTTTGGCATGATCCCACAGCCCCCGGGCTCACCCTGCCGTGCTATACGACAAAAAAGCCGCTAAAGCCCGGTACACAACTTGGTACATGACTTCTGACTAGAGGTGGGTTAGTCTCTAGCCTCCCGTTTACAGCGAAGCCGGGGTCGAAGAGGAGTGTTGGTACACAGGAGGCACTTATCCGGTCTCCTGCGACCTCAGCCGCCAGACATCCCATTTCCGCCTCACGGGTCTCCGCACGCGGCAAACATGCAGGTAGGTCTAGTACCCAAACCAGCTAAAAGGAAAAAAGAAATCCGAAGAAGACAAATCCTGGAAGGGAACCTAAACGGAATCTCAGCAACCTACGAACTGAGCGGTTAATATAAATCAGTTAGTGGTGGAGGGTAACAAAAATACAAGACCGGGGTGTTAATACATAACGTGGTAGCGATTAGGTAGAGAATACAACACGGGCAACTAGCCAGTGGAGAAAATAAATAAAACGAAAAAGCGAGACACAAGACCAGCTCGGGAACGTGGGGACGCGACTTCCCAACAGCTGGATGAACAGCCGTCCCTGCAAACACCAACAGCACCGAAACAAAAAACAAGCGGTGGCATGACATCAGATGTTGACCAGTCACAAGGTCAGCTCGGGCCGTGGGGGCGTTGCTCCCCAAATAACTGGAAAACCAGTTATCCCCGTGCGGGGTCATCGGCCTTTGTACAGCTCATATTATTCAAAAGCGATTACGAACAAAATGATCAACCTTTCTACAGCTCATACTATTCAGCGGATCTTTCGAACAAAATGAGCTGCCTTTGTGCAGTTCATATTATTCAACGGAGATAACGAACAAAATGATCAGTCTGTGTGCACCTCATATTATTCAACAGAGATTACGAACAAAATGATCAGCTTGTGTGCACCTCATATTATTCAACAGAGATTACGAACAAAATGATCGGCCTGTGTGCACTTCATATTATTCAAAAGAGATAATGAACAAAATGATCAGCCTGTGTGCACCTTATATTATTCAAAAGAGATAACAAACAAAATGATCAGCATGTGTGCACCTCATATTATTCAAAAGAGATAACGAACAAAATGATCAGCCTGTGTGCACCTCATATTATTCAAAAGAGGTTACGAACAAAATGATCAGCCTGTGTGCAATTCATATTATTCAAAAGAGATAACGAACAAAATGATCAGCTTGTGTGCACCTCATATTATTCAACAGAGATTACGAACAAAATGATCGGCCTGTGTGCACTTCATATTATTCAAAAGAGATAATGAACAAAATGATCAGCCTGTGTGCACCTTATATTATTCAAAAGAGATAACAAACAAAATGATCAGCATGTGTGCACCTCATATTATTCAAAAGAGATAACGAACAAAATGATCAGCCTGTGTGCACCTCATATTATTCAAAAGAGGTTACGAACAAAATGATCAGCCTGTGTGCAATTCATATTATTCAAAAGAGATAACGAACAAAATGATCAGCTTGTGTGCACCTCATATTATTCAACAGAGATTACGAACAAAATGATCGGCCTGTGTGCACTTCATATTATTCAAAAGAGATAATGAACAAAATGATCAGCCTGTGTGCACCTTATATTATTCAAAAGAGATAACAAACAAAATGATCAGCATGTGTGCACCTCATATTATTCAAAAGAGATAACGAACAAAATGATCAGCCTGTGTGCACCTCATATTATTCAACAGAGATTACGAACAAAATGATCAGCCTGTGTGCACCTCATATTATTCAAAAGAGGTTACGAACAAAATGATCAGCCTGTGTGCAATTCATATTATTCAAAAGAGATAACGAACAAAATGATCAGCTTGTGTGCACCTCATATTATTCAACAGAGATTACGAACAAAATGATCGGCCTGTGTGCACTTCATATTATTCAAAAGAGATAATGAACAAAATGATCAGCCTGTGTGCACCTTATATTATTCAAAAGAGATAACAAACAAAATGATCAGCATGTGTGCACTTCATATTATTCAAAAGAGATAACGAACAAAATGATCAGCCTGTGTGCACCTCATATTATTCAACAGAGATTACGAACAAAATGATCATGATGTGTGTACCTCATATTATTCAAGAGAGATAACGAACAAAATGATCGACCTTTCTGCAGCTTACGTTATTCAACGGAGATTTCACCTTTAACGAGTTTGATGGGGGGCTTTTCGTTCCATTTTTTAAATTGAGCTTTGAGCTTTTCATGAAATTAACTGACCCTAGTCCGGTTTCGGTATTATACAATACTAATAACAATAATAATGCACCGGGGGGAAAAATTCAAATGTGAGGTTTCCACCAACGAGGGAAAATAATTGGAACAGGAATGCAACACATGTATCGCACACGGATTGGTTCTCAGGACCCTAGTAAGAAAAGTTTACATTCTAACAGCTTGTTCACTAGTTGATGTAAAGTTGGGGAAACACATTTAAGACTAGCCTCTACGTAAGCTGGTCCTATACATTTAAAATGATCCTTTTCATAAATCTAATATGACGCGTTTAAGACTGGCTTCTTTATAAAGTTCGTGTAAAAACATTTGGAAAGCTTGCTTCGTTATCACGTCATGCACAGAGTTAAGACTGGCCGATTTACAAAGTTGGTTTAGTATGCTTTAGAGTGAGAGCTTTATAAAGTTCATTTAATATGTTTTAGAATGACTACTTTATAAAGCTGGCGAATTTACTTTAGATTGACCTCTTCAAAAAGTAAATGAAATATACGCCAAACTTCTTCGTTACAAAGTTTGGTACAAGACATTTAGTTTTTACGAAGTTGACGTTATTCATTTAAGATTAACTTCTTTATAAAACTGTATATCACAGCTTTATAAAGAAGCTGATCTGAAATCTATATTACGGGCTTCTTTATAGAGTGATCCAACACATTTAAGTCTATAGTTTTTAATAAAGTTAATGGTGTACGTTTACGAGAAACTTCTTCATAAAGTTGGTACGACACGTCTTTTTGAAAAAAATAGTCCAGTTGATTATCCATCAAGTCGGTGTAACAAATTTTAGACTGACTTAAATAAATAAGTATAAAGGGCATCGTCTCTGTATGAACAAATGAATAAAAAATTCAAAGAACCAATAAAATCAAAAGCTGTGAAACTCTCAATCCATTACTTTTATCTAAAGATACATATTAGTATTTTCGGGCCACTTTGGTCCCATCTTCAGATGTGAAGTGAACATTTACAGAATGGGACCAAAGTGGCCCGAAAGTACTAATGTGTATCTTTAGATAAAACTAGAAGCCGCAAAAAAAGTACTACTGTGTCATCATCATCATCATCATTGTCAACCATTATCAATCCACTGCTGGACGAAGGTCTCCCCAAGTTTCCTCCACAACGGTCTGTCTTGTGCCAGTCTCCTCCATGTCACCCCTGCATACTTTCGAATTTCATCCACCCATCTCCCATGTGGTCTTCTTCTGGGTCTTTTCCTGTCCCTTGGAATCCAATCTAAAATTTCGGCTGTCCATCGATGATCTGTCCTTCTGGCAGTATGTCCAGCCCATTGCCATTTCAGGGATTTAACTCTGAACATGATGTGTTCCACTCTTGTCATTTTTCGGATCCACGAGTTCCTATTCTTATCTCTCCTGGTTACACCAAGCAAGCACCTCTTCATGCTACTTTGAGTTGTCTGCAGCCTTTGTATGTCTCTTTTAGTTAAGGTCCACGTCTCTGCACCATACGTAAGCACTGGAAGGATGCATTGATCAAACACTTTTCTTTTAAGACATAATGGCATACTGCTCTTGAAAATTATGCTGTTTCTTCCAAAAGCTCTCCAGGCAATTTTTGTACGCCGATTAATTTCTTCATCAATGTGACCCTCACTTGATATCTGCTGTCCAAGATAAACGTACGTGTCTGTTATCTCCAGCTTTTCTCCATCAATCGATAAATCTTCATTTCTTGTAAAAGCATTGAACATCACTTTTGTCTTCTGAAAGTTCATTTTTAATCCCACTTCTTTACTCTTGTCAGCAAGTTCCTGGATCATACTCTGCAGCTCTGATGGGGTAGTTGCAAAAATGACTACGTCATCAGGAAAACGAAGGTGGGTTAGATAATCTCCATTAATCTTTATCCCCTTGTTTTCCCAGCTCAGCGACTGAAAAACTCCCTCCAATGTGGCATTAAAGAGCTTCGGAGATATGGTGTCACCTTGTCTCACTCCCTTTCCAATTTTTACGTGTGTTGTATTTTCAAACAGCCTAATCTTTGCACTTGCATTTTCATAGATGTTATTAATAATATTAATGTATGCATCTTCAATACCGCAGGTTTTCAGAGCCATTGTAACTGCTGATGGTTTCACCGAATCAAAGGCTTTTTCATAATCGATAAAAGCCATGCACAATGGAAGTTCATATTCCCTCGCTCTTTCAATTAGTTCTCTCAGCACGTGGATATGATCTATTGTGCTGTAGCCACTCCTGAATCCAGCTTGTTCTCTCGGTTGAGCAATGTCCAGTGTTACCTTCAAGCGGTGTGAAAGAACTTTAGTGAAGATTTTATAAACTACTGATAGGAGGCTGATAGGTCTGTAGTTTCCGAGATACACAATGTCACCTTTCTTATGTAGCAGGATCATTGTAGCAGTGTTCCAATCCTCAGGAATCTTTCCTTCATTAAGGCATCGAGTGAAAATTTGGGCGAGTACTGTTTCGATTTCTCCACTTGCTTCTTGTATGATGTCTACAGTAATTCCATCTTCTCCTGGAGCTTTTCCTCGCTTCATGTTCTTGATTGCATGTGCAACTTCTGCTGGAAGGACTGGAGGAACTCTGGTACTGGTATCTTTCATGATGTCTGGAGTGCATATATCATCCCTTTCATATAATTTGGAGTAGAAATCTTTCACTCTTGTCAAAATTTCGCCTCTATTTCTTGTTACAGAACCATCTTCTTTTCTCAGTGCCATAATCTGTTTTCTTCCCTTACTGAGATGTCCCTTTGCTATCTTTAGGCTTTGGCTGTTTTCAATTGCTTTCCTCACTAGTTCACAGTTGAATTTCCTTACGTCTTCAGTGATACTTTTTCTTACTGTCTTGCATAGCTCTATATATTCCACTTTGGAAGTCACATCTTCTTTAGTTGTCCTCATCTCTCTTCTTTTTTGCATCAACATTTTGGTTTTTCCTGATAATTTGTTCACATGCAATTTGTTCTTAGACCCAGCTAATTTTGTTGCTGTTTCCATAAGAGCTTTGGTTACTTTTCTGTTAACTTCAGAGATGTCCACTTCTTCCGATGTTAGGCCTTCTAAAACAGAGAACCTGTTCTTCAGTTCTAACTTGAAGGTATTATGGTGTTTTTTAAGGTTGGTTATGTCAATAGATTTTGTTTGTCTTATAAGCTTGCCACTTTCAAGTTTAGTGTTGAGGTGCATCTTACATCTCACCAATCTATGGTCACTACCTGTGTTGAACTTGTTTAGCACACTGCAGTCTTCTATGACGAATTTTTTGTTACACATAATAAAATCAATTTCACTTGTCGTCTCATTTGGATGTCTCCATGTCCATTTTCTGTGTGGCTTTTTCTTGAAGAAGGAATTCAAGATGAAAAACCCTTCTGCCTCTGCAAACTCAACGAGAGTATTTCCACGCTGGTTTCTGTTGCCGTAACCGAATTTACCTACTGAAGTTTCATTCTGTTGCCGTTGCCCTATTTTTGCCATGAAATCTACCATAATTATTTTCAAGTGCTGCGTACCTTTATTGTTTAGATGGCAAATTTCCTCATAAAATTCTTCAATTTCTTCTTCAGGATGACTTGTGGTGGGTGCATAAGTTTGAATAATCTGAGCCTGGTATCTTTTCGAGAGTTGGATAACAAGTCGTGCAGCTCTGTCAGAGGAACTTTCAACTTCTACAACTTTATCCTTCAGTTTCTTGTTTATTATAAATCCAACACCACTAGTTCTGCCAGTATCTGTCCCATGATAGTAGAAGAGATGTCCACTTTTCAGTTCGATGAGATCTTCTCCTTTTCTCCTTACCTCACTTAGCCCCACGATGTCCCACTTGATCCTTTGTAGTTCCTCTTCCAATTCAAGAAGCCTTGAATCAGAAGATAGGGAGCGTCCATTGTAAGTAGCCAAGGTCAGCATCAGATGGCAGCCTAGTCCGGTCCTCCGGGGATTCTTAGCACCCTCTGCCTTCATGTCGCACTGGCCGCTGCCTTGGCCAGGTACATTCCAGCTGCCGGAGACTGAGGGCCAAGATTTAAGTTGTGGAATCATTTTGGAGGGGTTTGGCCATAACTCACCACGCTGGCCAAGCGGGTTGGTGAGTGTGGGATAGAATTTCCTCTAATCCCGATGGTATAGTTATACCGCTATGGGCGGTCGTCAGAGACCCTTTAGTGGGAACGGGATGCACCACGAGAAGGCGGGGTTGACATTTGTCAAGGAGAGGCTGTGATGTTACGCATCACCTGATGTATCTGTACATAAATTAAAAGCCGTAAAACTTTTCGGATTGAATGTTTTAAGGCTTTTAATTTTATTGTTTTTTTTATAAGAGGTTTAACGACCACCCTGAGCAACTCAATGGGCTATAAGTAGTCGCCCGTCGCTAATGTAGGGTAATTGGTTCCAGGGAAGGGAGAGAGCCAGTACCATAAGACAAACACAATATCCATGCCTCACCGGAATTCGAACCAGTACCCCTTTCGGATGAATGATCAGAGTCCATCGCTTAGACCACTGCGCCACCGGGGCGGCATTGGTTCTTTGAATTTCTTATTAATTTGTTCGTACAGAGACTTTATACTTATTTATCAAGAATATACGAGTTAGTTATTTTATATTAGACTGACTTGTTTATCAAACAAATACAAAGCATTTAATGCTTTTTATAAAGTCGTTGCGAAGTATTTAAGAGTGGTTCTTCTTTAATTTTTATAGACCTCTTTTTAAAGGTGATGGAATATATACAAGTATTTCTGTTTGTAAAACTGACGCAACAGAATTGAGATTAGCTTTTTTTAGAATGTTGATGCTTTACGTTTAAGATTCCTCATAATTTAGATAGAAGTGACGAAAAGTGCTTTAAGAGCAGTGACAGAGAATTCCATGATGGTTTGCACCTTTTATTTAAATACTAGAAAATTACTTGAAAAACAAAGCAGAAAAAATTAAAGCAGGAGGTAAATAGAAAGATGGGTACACAACGGAACTAGACCCCGGCGTAGAAGGGGATAGGTTCTTTTTGCTGTGTCCACAGAGTAGAAAGCATCAATTACTTTTGTAATTCATTGGAGTCAGGTAACTCACAAGTTTAGGGAAAGTACGGAAACAGAAAAAAAAATCAAATCGAAAATTCTGCTTCCGCATCATCAACCTCAAAGAGGGAGAGGGAGAGAGAAGGAAGCAGACAGGCTGATGTCCCCAGCACAACGACAAATTACTCTTCATCATGGACTTACAAAAACAAGAAACACTCTTCGCTTTGTCATTAAAGTCAGAATGTGTCCGTGAAACAAAATATGCATCATTTCGCAAACGCATGATGCTAAAAAAAAAAAGAAGTAAAAAAAGCTGGATGCGAGAATAAAAAAATACTGAAAACGAAAAAAGGATACATCCCTATTTCGACGACAGTCATCAAGAAAGGAAATCTATGGGGAGATTACCCGGTGATGGAAAAAATTCTTCGGAACGTCAGTAATTCACTCTTGCGTAAAAAATCGATTGTTTTTTATTTATTTTTTTCTGTTTCCGAAACTCTAGGTGTTCTTTATTGTTCGAATTGTCAAATATGTTTGCTTCCAAAAATAAACTGGAAAGGGAAAACTGAACAGCAGTCTTTGAAAAGGCATGAAAGCTAAAAGTTTCCCTTTCAAAGAGACTCTTCTGTGAAAACTCATTAATGAAATTAAAGTAGCATCATTCCACATGGGTATCAAATTGTAAATGTGAATGAGGATGGAGAAACATGAGTGAAATGAAGTTATGCAGCTCCTGCCACCTGGTGGCAAGTGTAAAACTCCTGGACCCGAAAGTACATTAAAAGCTCTATCGTTGCCGGAAAGATGAAACGACTTTATTGGTAGCTGAGGTAGAATGCCTTTCTCTGTAAGTCAGTCGAGTGGAGGAATAATATTTCTCAAATTTGCCTTTGTTCAAGTCAAGGAAAACAATTCTCATTTGAACACAGATTTATCAGTTCTGTTCTGACATGCTTTTTATTTAACTAGTTTAGAAAATCAAACAAGTTTGGCAAAATTGTTTCACGTGTTGGGAAGGTGCCGAAGTGCCTGTAAATGAATTATATACCGTATATACTCGTGTATAGGTTGACCCCCGATTTTTATCTGAATATTTGCAGTTTTTGTATATCCTGTGTATAAGTCAACCTCCTGATTTTTATGTGAATATCTTCAGTTTTTGTATACCTACCTATCTTGTATATAAATATTTTTTTCTTTTCCGAGGAAGCGCCAGCATGCGGAAATGTGAACCTACTATTTATTGTTGTAGCTGGCTCTCGCAATGTTGCTTGCGGCAGTTTCCCGCAAAATGTGGGTGGAATTGAGGTACAATCCTAGGAAGATGATAGAGCTCACCACCCTGGTTAGAGAGTTTTCAGGGGAAGGTTACACACTTTAACAATATATGAACCCACTTTTGCACATCGTCCCACCCCCTTTCTTCCACTTTTTGCGAGCGAGTTTTCTGCAGTTACTTCATTCATGGAGAGTAAAGCATTTGTTCCCGCAGCAAACGAATAGTGATGCATTTACCAAACGTCGTAAGGCACATCTTTATTTAAAAAGAAAAACTTCCTGTCCTCAAACATATTTGGAAAGCGTAAATAGCTCTTGATGTCAACTTGATAGTTGTTTTTATCCCATAAAGAATATGCAAGCCGTAAAAAATAAATGTGTAACTTTTGAAGTTTTCAATGGATTTCTTCAAAATATAAAATGAATCTTTATTTTGATGTATTGCGGACACTGTAAAATTTGCACCCAACTATTTAAAAAATTGAAGAAAATGTGTTCTATAAAATTTTCTCCCACTACCCTGTCCTGTGCAGCGTAGCAGCTGTTGGTCAACTGCTGAGTTGGACGAGTGTGTGATTGACAGAGAGGTCGTTTATCTACTCCCGAATTTCTTCCTCCTCTCCACCGTGTTTGTGACAAACAATTGGCTTTAGTGACAAAATCAAACATCGCCCCATTCAGTAAAGATGCAATCCATTTTTGCTCGCTCTTAGTCTTCAGAAAAGGTTACTGTTTGTTTGATTTTTAATGCCGTAGCACACTCAGTTTAATAACAAACGTAAGTTGGTTGTTAAACTAATGCACTTTTTTACTATCAATGGCAATGTTATTCTGAGCGATAGCCAAGTTTAAACACTTTCATTTTCGGGATGCATTTATCCAGTTACCGCTGTTCTGTACATTATCACGCCTCTCTTTGCCATCGCCAAGCAGGGGCAGCGGTCTCCTTTTTCAATAGCCTGTCCTTTTCCCTCTTCATTCCCCCCGTCGAGAATTGAGCACGTTCGTAGGTCATGGCACGGTGCAACTTAAACTACTGACGCCTCTGGGTGATTTACCAGGGGCAGTCAAGTCAAGGCCATATCGACAGATCTAAAACTAACTTTGAGACATCCTTGCGAAATGAGTTTTTCTATCAGTGAATAAAAAAATTCGTACATATAAAATCAAGAAAATTCTTAGCAATAATTTTCTTCTGTACCAGTAGCACCCGGAAAATGACCAAATATACAACTGAAAATGAATTGATGGCCCAAAGGGCTAAGTATGCGTATTTTCCATAAGGCATCAAAAGTTTGGTTTTCAACCTATCAGAAATATTTTCCGTGTATAGTTCAACCCCCAAATTTCGACCTAAATATTTCATTAAAAAAAGTCGACCTATACACGAGTATATACGGTAGCACTTGTTTTCCTTAAACCACTGGGCTATAAGGGAGTTCTTATGCTATACATCTTTCCCGACTATAGTAAAGTAAATCCCAAGTAAAAATATTTCGATGTAAAGAAAACGGGTAACGGAAGTACTCAGTACAATCGCTGAAATCAGATCGTGTTTGCATACTGTCCCATTAGATAACGCAACAATAGCTAATTTCGTTGTTACTCAACAATATATTTTACTAAACTTTCACCGAATATTTTTTCATCACATTTTACATAACCGCAATAATACGTATATCTTTGCAATCTGCGTATAGTACGAGAATATGATGCTAAATGTGATAACTTTTAGCATCATATATGGTAGACCTTACTCAAAATGGCTTGCACCATTTGCGAAGCAAAATTATGGACTGCATCATAGATATTCACTTCCATTTTGCCTTCACTTTGGGTCTTAATTAGGCATATGTACAAAATATGCCTTATAAGTGGGGTTGTACGCCGGAAGTAAAACACAGTGGATAATGTAAATTAAGAACAAACTTGCAGTTAAAACAACGAGGCAAAATAAAAGAACTGATTAAAAAAGAGTAGAAAGAAGAAGAATCAGTATTAGGTTAAATAACAAGCAAAATAAATAAAATAGGAAAACACAACATTAACTAAACAGCGTAAAGTTACAATACAAAAAAAGAGACGATGAAGAAGAACGACTGAAGCATGCAAAAAATTTAACGAAACGAACAGCTTAAAAAGAGACGGAATGTAAAAAGAAACGCGGAAAGTGTGAATAAAAAAATTCATGTCAGAAAAGCTAAGTGAAAAGAAACAAGCATCCTGAAGAAAACAAGTAAAATTAAACCAAAAGTTCAAAAAAGAAGAAGGTTTTAAAAAACAAAGTAAAGACAAGGAGGCAGTCTTAATAAACAAGGCAGAAAGAAGGAAACGAAAAAAAAATTTAAGAAACCAAGAAACCTAAAGTTGAAAAGAATCTCAAAACAGAAAGTTTAAGGAGACAAGTCAGAAATAAGCGAACAGTTGAAAGAAACAAAGCGAAAAATACTTGAAAGAGGTTTGAAGGACAAAACAAAAAGAAAGAGACAGGGTTTATAGAAAGAAAATAAACAAGCAGTTTAAGAGAAAAAGCCAAAATAAAATAAAAATAAAAAAAACTTAAAAATCAAAAAGAAAAAGAAAAGAAATGGAACAAAGTAAAGAAAGGTAGTTTAAAAACAGAGTAAGAAACTATTTAAAGAAACAAAGAGAAATGAACAATTTAACCAAGAAAAAAAGAGGTTTGGCGTGGTAGATTAGGACAATAGGAATTGATAAATTACAAGCTTTACGTCAGTTCATAAAAACAAAGCGTTTAACATTTCGATACAATCACATGACTTCATGAAATGACTCATGAACGCAGCTATTATACTTATTCCGCTGCTTGTCATTACTCTGCTCAGAAGTCGTGTCGTAGAGCGAGGGAAAATATTTGCATTGTATGTAAAAAATTTGCTTGTGCTACTCCCTTTTAATTAATTGCCATTTCTGAGGTATGTAGATGAAAACAACAATATTTTGTAATGCGCGAAATGGATTGTAATGCTAAATCGTTTTTATTGCTTGCAGTACATGTAGGCTGCTTAGTTCTGTTCTGCAGGTGAAAATCGGGGACTGCTTGCTTCACTAGTACCAGCATGTTTCTGCTCAGTTCTTTTCTGCAGGTGAAAATAGGGTACTGCCTGTACCTACAGTACAAGCATGTTTCTGCTTAGTTCTTTTCTGCAGGTGAAATTCGGCGACTACCTGCATCGGCAGTACATGCATGTTTCTGCTTAGTTCTTTTCTGCAGGTGAAAATGGGGGACTGCCTGCACCATCAGTACAAGTATGTTTCTGCTCATTTCTTTTTCTGCAGGTGAAACTCGGGACTACCTGAACCATCAGTACAAGCATGTTTCAGCTTATATCTTTTTTCAGCAGGTGAAAATCGGGGACTACTTGTACCAAATTTAGTTTGTACAAGCGTGTTTCTGCTTATTTCGTTTTACTGCTGATGAAAATCGATCGAGGATTACCTGCACCATCAGTACAAGCGTGTTCTTCTTATTTCTGTTTCTGCGGGCGAAAATCGGGGACTGCTTGCACCATCAGTACAAGCATCTTTCTGCTTATTTCTTTTTCTGCAGGTGAAACTCGGGACTACCTGCACCATCAGTACAAGCATGTTTCAGCTTATTTTTTTTTTCCAGCAGGTGAAAATCGGGGACTACTTGCGCCGAATTTAGTTTGTACAAGCGTGTTTCTGCTTATTTTGTTTCACTGCATATGAAAATCGAGGATTACCTGCACCGACAGTACAAGCGTGTTCTGCTTATTTCTGTTTCTGCGGGCGAAAATCGGGGACTGCCTGCACCATCAGTACAAGCATCTCTGCTTATTTCTTTTTCTGCAGGTGAAACTCGGGACTACCTGCACCATCAGTACAAGCACGTTTCAGCTTATTTCTTTTTCTGCAGGTGAAAATCGGGGACTACTTGTGCCATCATACAAGCGTGTTTCAGCTTATTTCTTTTTACTGCAGGTGAAAATCGAGGACTTCCTGCACCGGCAGAACAAGCTTGTTTCTGTTTAATTCTGCAGGTGAAATTCGGGGACTACCTGAACCAGCAGTATAAGCATGTTTCGCTGCAGCGTAGATAAGCTTAACGTTGTATTTTGACGAGCATTTCGCTAGAAGGAAATTTCAAGCTCCACAGATTTTCTCTTAGTCCCTTTAATTTTATTATGCTGAAGCTTTGTGGATATACTTTATTTTAGAAGCGTCAGTCCATCGGCTTTCATTTCGATATTAATGCAGTTTGCACATCAGCTGTCGGCAGACACTGAAGCGGAAAACGGTCAGACTTGCACTGATTGGTCCGAAATCCAAAATTACCTGTTTTCTGACGTCACTTGAAGGAAACACACACACATTGTATATTTCTGCCTGCAGTAACACTATTTAAGGTTTCTATAATCAGTTTACAGGAAATCTAGCTGCCAAAAATGTGCGATGGTCCGGAAATATTCCCCGAGATGTATTGATGACAGGCGTCTTTCGTCGGAGCATCTACTAAAGACTTCGAGAAGGCGAATTTAGTTTGATTTCCCTGCAGAAAACGGTGGCACCAGTTAATGAGATTTCCTCTCTTTTTTCTTCAGGGCAATCATGACATCCCTACCCAATTTTATCAATTCCTCTTCGTGACGTAATCAAATTAGCCAAACTTCTTAACGATTCTCGGCAATAGAGCTTCACGTAGCGCATTAAAAATGCAAAAGAACGTGGTCGTCTGTATAATGTACTCCAGAGGAAGGGAGGCATCGAATAAAAAGGAGGCTGTGCTTCCCCTCTATCCTCCACCTGCCTTCGGAACTTTGGGAAGACTGCTGCGATGCTTCTTCCCCTATTGACCTGTATGATTCTTTTCTCTTCTCTTCATCCAATACCCTGTTAAAAGCAATTTCGTTTTTTATAGTCTATCGGGAAAGAACGAGCTGTGATCGATGTGACGACGAAAGGAGCATCATTCAAAAAAATTCTATAAACATCTTTTTTGGGATTTAAACTAAGCCGATAGCAAGCGTAAATTGTTTCGAAATAACTGAGATTTTTTTTGAGGGAATATATTGTAATACATGGCATTCAGCCAGAATGTTTTTTTTTTCCTTTTTTGAATTATCCGAAAACAAAGGCGCTAATATATTTTTTATTGATTACTTAATCTGAATGACGTGAAATTACCAGCGCGAATTTAAACAGTGAGGGCACTTGTGGAAGCTCGGCAGTAAGTGTAATCTCCATTCATCAAAAGTTATTGTAAAACGGAAGATAAGCTGCTGGCCTCAATCACATGACACTCAAAGCAGCAAATAAGTTACGTCGTACTTTATTATAATTCATACTAGCCACAACGCGTCAAAAGTAACGGGTATAAAGCAGAAAGAAATTAAATTAATTCAACAACTGCTGGATAATTACATTTTTCGTAAATATGCGCTGTTCATGTTGTATAATACACGGCATCACAATTAACGACAACTGAGAGATAAATACTCGCGACGTCACGCGTAGCTTTTCGTGTTTTCGAGCAAGTGTTCAATCACTGCAAATTACTTCCCGGATGAAAGTACATCAATGTGGGACGTAACAGCTGTATCACGCAGTTAGCTAATACGTTTCCTGTTATTATCAATGGCTGTAATTTAATTAAATTAATCTTACATAGTCTTAAGTCATAATCTATCCACGATGAGTTAATCCAGGGGAAATATGGGTTAGCATTCTTACATTTAGCATGTTATGATTATATTTCATGTACAATGTAACCACAATTAATTAACACATAGCTACACCGATGAACCATTGCATTATGACTACCTACCTAATAAGCTGTATGACCCCCTTTAGCCCGCAAAACAATGGCCACTCGGCGAGGCATCGATTCGATGAGGTGGCGATAGGTATCCTGGGGTATCTGGTACCATAATGTCAACAGCAGGTGCTCCAGTTCCCGTACATTTCAGGGTGGATGTGAACTACGATCACCACACCCCCACTTGAACCCCTTTTCCAAGTCGAACCACAAATGTTCGATTGGGTTCATGTCAGGTGAATTTGGAGGCCAGGGCATTAACGGAAAGTCACCAGCATGTTCCTCGAATTATTTCTTGACGATTCCGGTAGTGTGGCATGGCGCATTATCCTGTTGGTAATAGCCATCACGAGAAGAGAATACAGTTGCCATGAATGGGTGAACTTGGTCCGCATCGATGTTCTGATATTTGACAGTTGTCAGGGATTGGGATAACGCGGAATAAAGTGTCCCAAGAAAACATCACCTACAGCATAAAAACTCGCCGCTGCCGGCCTGTTTCCACCCAACAGTGCATCCTGCTGCCATAGCCTCCGTTGGTAATAGGCGTATCTGCGCTCGGCCATCTAAGTGGTGCACCAGAAATCCTGATACGTCAGACCAGGCCACTTTCTTCCAATCATCCACGGTCCAATCTCGATGAACTTGGGCCCATTTCATGCGTTGTTGGCGATGACGTGCGGGGAGCATGTGGACCTGGCTGGGTCTTCGGCTACGCAGGCCCATGGTCAGAAGGCTGATATGAACTGTGTGCTGTGACACATTGCCCTGATCACCACTGTTGTCGCTGCGGGTGATTTGTCACACTGTGGCCCTGTGGTCGCTGTGAACAATGCGCCACAATCTCCGCTCCTTTCTCGCATCAATGAGCTGCGGACGACACACGGCTCGACGACGGTTCGCCGTTTGGCCATCTGCACACCACTTTTGATACGTACTCACTACAGCGGTACGTGAACATCCCACAAGCCGTGCGTTTCCGAGATCACAGTTCCGCGCCATGCATCAGAATGTGTCCTTCCTTAAACTCCGATAAATCGGCAGCTTTTCCCATTCTGACTCCGAACACTCTACTAACCGAAAGCCGGTCCTCGGGTTGTATATGTACTGTTCTGCAAACTCCACCTGCGCCACCGTTTGGTCTCCAGGCGCGCTTATCTAGAGTGGGGGTGGTCATAATATGATGGCTCATCGGTATAAATAAACAACCACAATAAAGCATTTGTCTTAGCCTTACGCAAATTACTTTTATATATTTATTTCCGTAGTGAGCGGATGAATTGTAATTCTAAAGTAACTTTATAGAAAACACGCATGGACCTTTATTCATCGTATTTAATTAGCCCACCCTCCACTGTGTACGCTAGTAAAGACGTGAAAGGAAATATTTCATTACATACAGGGGGATTCAGAAGTATTTTTCGTAAATGGAAACATAAGTAGTACTCATCGAAATGAACAAATTCTCAGTCAACATAGATCCGGAAACGAACCGTTTCCAAAATAATTTACATTTTATTGTAGGATTGTCAGAGGTAATGCAGAATTGTTTTCCCCACACTTGGCCGCTATTTCCATAGTTTTTGCAGATCTGGGGATGAAATCGGGAGGATTGAATTGTTTGAGGAATCGGTTGGATTCTAAATTCGCCTTTCCTCGAAAGTACCGCCTAGACATCCCACCAAGCTAAAAACAAGCTACCTTAGTCCTAGGAATAAAATACCACACACGGACAATGCTTTGGGCTCTTGGAGGACATCGAAGGGGATGATTTAGGGGAGGGGTGGTTTGAGGGTCCCATGTTTCACCTCAAAAACAAATTCCTCCGGGATGTGTGTCGTAGGAACTCACTAAATACAACAAATACATATCACACAAAGAAACTGTGGGGAGAAACCATCCTTACGTTTGGCATCCCTACATAATGTTAAAACGGAAAACTGGTCGTACAGATGCGGACAGAAGTGTCATGTAGGGCGCTTACTTTCCCAACAAATGTTCAAAATGTCCCCCGTTTGCTTCGGTACAGGCCACCAATCTTCTTCTCAGGGATAAGCACATTTTTTCAGACGTGCCTGTGTTTTGCCTTAATTTTACAGACGCAGTTTCGACTCTCATTAGCAATTCATCTACGTTGTTCACGGGGTCTGCATGCACTCGTCCGGTCAAATAGCCCCAGAAGTAGAAATCTAATGGATTGAGGTCAGGTAAGCGTGGAAGCTACGAGCAGAGCCCTCTCCGATATGTCCATTGCTCTCCAAACGTTGCGTTGAGATGCTGTCTCACCGTGCGACGAAACTGCATTGGTGCACCATCGTGCGTGAACCACATTGTTGCACGTGTACGAAGGGGGGACATCTTCTAGTAGCTGCGGGAGGTAATGTTTCAGGAAGTGCAGATATAAATCACCTGGAAGCCCGTTGGGAAACTCACATGGTTCTATGAGACTATCACCTAAAACATCTTATCAGGGATATCTTTTCTATGAGGAATTTCCTTGGCGTCAATAGCAAGGTTTGTTTCAAATGTTATTTCTGGGCACAGTTCGACTATCTTTGTAGTTTTTGAGCGTACATGTTGCTAAAAAACGCATGGCTGTCCACTGTAGTCCCGGTTCATATTAGTAAAGAACGATTCTTCGAATATTTCTTTGGACTTCTAGCTCTGATTATAGATGAATATGATTTGATTAAAACATTGAAATTCTTTCCAGATCTCCCGTTGTATCTGAAACTCTTTCCAACATTCGGAAATACCTCATTTAAATGAGTAACGGCTGAGCCAGTAGTTTGTAAGGGATGGCTAGAATGTTGAGATATCTTTCACAGCAAAAACGAAGAATTGCGAGAAAGTTATTTCTTAATCAATAATAGCCGGGAACAATTTAAATATTGCCCTGGCGCTCTTTTTTTCGATTTAATAGTCAGTGTGTCCTTAATGTATCCTGTAATGTATAAATGTGTCCTTAATGTATCCTGTAATGTATAAATGTGTCCTTAATGTATCCTGTATTGTGTAAATGTGTCCTGAATGTATCCTGTAATGTATAAATGTGCCCTTAATGTATCATGTAATGTATAAATGTGTCCTTAATGTATCCTGTAATGTATAAATGTGTCCTTAATGTATCCTGTAATGTGTCCTTAATGTATCCTGTAATGTGTAAATGTGTCCTTAATGTATCCTGTAATGTATAAATGTGTCTTTAATGTATCCTGTAATGTATAAATGTGTCCTTAATGTATCCTGTAATGTATAAATGTGTCCTTAATGTATCCTGTAATGTATAAATGTGTCCTTAATGTATCCAGTAATGTATAAATGTGTCCTTAATGTATCCAGTAATGTATAAATGTGTCCTTAATGTATCCTGTAATGTGTAAATGTGTCCTTAATGTATCCTGTAATGTATAAATGTGTCCTTAATGTATCCTGTAATGTATAAATGTGTCCTTAATGTATCCTGTAATGTGTCCTTAATGTATCCTGTAATGTATAAATGTGTCCTTAATGTATCCTGTAATGTGTCCTTAATGTATCCTGTAATGTATAAATGTGTCCTTAATGTATCCTGTAATGTATAAATGTGTCTTTAATGTATCCAGTAATGTATAAATGTGTCCTTAATGTATCCAGTAATGTATAAATGTGTCCTTAATGTATCCAGTAATGTATAAATGTGTCCTTAATGTATCCTGTAATGTGTAAATGTGTCCTTAATGTATCCTGTAATGTATAAATGTGTCCTTAATGTATCCTGTAATGTATAAATGTGTCCTTAATGTATCCTGTAATGTGTAAATGTGTCCTTAATGTTTCCTGTAATGTATAAATGTGTCCTTAATGTATTATGTGTCCTGCTGGAACTGTTTCCTGAGCCAGAGTAACAGGCTGGATTGTATCGACTCTCGCTTTGGGTCGGGAATGGCAACATGATGATGTGGCTGATTCTCGTGATTCTCAGAACTCAACAGCTGACACCAACTTCGTTATATGTCGCCCGCAGACATCTGATCTACAAAAACGTTTGAAAATTTATAATGTTAGAAAAACAGCTTAAATTAATCATGTATTATCTCGTTGACGCCCAAGTGTATTTTTATGGCTTCGTATTGTCGTTTCTATCCAAACAATTAGCCAAGCTGGTTGGTTGTTCGAGTTTTGTGGCATAAGGGTCTCGGAAAACCAAAGAGTGCCTCTGTCATGCTGAAGTAGCTACCCTCTAGAATTCCTATCGCCATGTGGGCGAATTCAGTATGACTATTCCTGCTGTTAAATAATACTTTTTTCCATACGTTTCTATAATTTTCAAGATCTTTTACAAACATCACTACCCCACTGTTTTCTGAACAATATTTTTCTGATATGTCTAAATTTTGAAAGTTAATGTCATATTCGAAGAGAGGCAGCTTACGGTAACTTATATAACGGAATAAGTTAGTTTAAACTATTTCCATCATTTAAGTTATTGTATACTGGCGCATCGCTTTTAGCTATTCTCTGAAAAGCCTCTTGTTTCGTCTTTTACATCCTACATTTGCGACCCACTTGTTTTGAATTCGGCTCTCAATTTCGACTCCTGCTCAGAGAAAATCGTCAGAAATTCATGATATGTTGTCAATAAAAAATAACTAAGCGGATACCTAGGAGAGAAGCTTCCAAGTAACATAAATTGCTATATTTTGTAAATGTGTTTTCAATGGCAATTCATTTTTGGGGTTTGCCCATTCAACCTACTGTTTATTATCGCAGGGATTGCTTCAGATCAGATTTTTTGGAATAGCATTCTTTAAAGGACAAGAAAAGGAGCACAGCTGCGTGACAGAAGCGGAATGACAATCTTTTTTTTTTTTTTTTGCAATAACACTAGTTAAAAGACAAGGAACGGAGCACAGCTGCGTGACACGGAATAACACTCTTATTTTGTGAGATAACACTCGTTAAAAGACAAGAAACGGAGCACAGCTGCGTGAGAGAAGTAGAATAATACTAATGTTTCGGAATAACACTCTTTGAAAGACAAGAAACGGAGCACAGCTGCGTGATAGAAGCGGAATGACAATCTTTTTTTTTTTTTTTTTTTTTTTGTAATAACACTAGTTAAAAGACAAGAAACGGAGCACAGCTGCGTGACACGGAATAACACTCTTATTTTGTGAGATAACACTCGTTAAAAGACAAGAAACGGAGCACAGCTGCGTGAGAGAAGTAGAATAATACTTAATGTTTTGGAATAACACTCTTTGAAAGACAAGAAACGGAGCACAGCTGCGTGACAGAAGCGGAATGACAATCTTTTTTTTTTTTTTTTTTTTTTGTAATAACACTAGTTAAAAGACAAGAAACGGAGCACAGCTGCGTGACACGGAATAACACTCTTATTTTGTGAGATAACACTCGTTAAAAGACAAGAAACGGAGCACAGCTGCGTGAGAGAAGTAGAATAATACTAATGTTTTGGAATAACACTCTTTGAAAGACAAGAAACGGAGCACAGCTGCGTGACAGAAGCGGAATGACAATCTTTTTATTTTTTTGTGAGATAACACTCGTTAAAAGACAAGAAACGGAGCACAGCTGCGTGACACGGAATAACACTCTTATTTTGTGAGATAACACTCGTTAAAAGACAAGAAACGGAGCACAGCTGCGTGATAGAAGCGCGGAGGTGATGTGTTGGTTTCGCTCAGTGAACTGAACTATCTGTTTTACAGAAGAATCAAGAAGCGAAGTCACAATCAGCCGGCTGCTGGTCTGTGTTGCATATGAGCATGCTTTGCTTTTCTAGTTTGAAATACTATTTCAAAACTATTCTCCATTTAATTTTCTTTTTGAGAATATTTGGACTATACCAACATATTCCTTTATATTGAGGAACTATAATATACTTATATTGGAATCTTAATAAACTCATCATTAAGAACATAAGAAAAACTACTCTATATTAATGTAATAAATGATTCCTTTCTGGGAATTCATTCATCATTCATCATTGACGTAAAATATCCATTCACGAATTGCCATTCAATTTCCAGGTTATCACTTATGCTCACGAAGTAAGTCATTCGTTGCACGATCTTGTGTTTACAACCAAAAAGCGCTTTCGAGGCTACAGTCTTTTTTGGCAAATTGCCCGAAAGACAGAGAGCTCTTCACCATTTACGATAAATGGCTCGTGGTGAACGACCGGGCACACCATTCAAATGAACGACTTTCACGTATCATTCCCATTCTTAAGTTTCAACATTATTTCATAGCTGATTCCTCATTCACATAACGGGTTGGCACTTATAAATTCCCGACATTACTTTTCTTAATGGGAATTCGTCTCCGAAATCATGCAAACGGTATAAAGTTCAACGCTGTGTGACATTAGTGTGTGTCGCAGTAGTGGTGGATTAAATAATGGTTTACAGCGAACCATTTACGGTGAAGAGTGATTCCTTGCAAAATAATCTTTCAGGAATGGTGCATCACTACTGTTATTCTAGATTTACGGTTTTCTTTGCTTTTCTATGGAGTAGGAGTGCTATGAGAGAGGGTATATTCCCTTTCGCTCTAAATACTTGCTCCTTCTTCTCTACAATCAATGTAATTTACTGTACAGTAACAAGGTTTTGGCTAATCTTTGCGATTTATCATTATTGTTATGTTTATTTGTTTTCGTTCGGGGGTTTAACAATCACCGTGAGCAACTCGATGGGTTATAAGAAGTCGCCATTCCCTAATTTAGGGCCACTGGTTCCATTGAAGGGAGAGAGCCAGTGCCGTAAGACAAACAAAATATGCATGCCTCACCGGGATTCGAACCCGCACCCATCTCGGACGAATGGTCATAAGCAAGCGCTTAGACCACTGCGCCACTGTAGCGGCAGATATTTATTTCACTCTCGGGATATTGATATCTTTAATTACACATGGTAGATACAAGGGCGCAAAAAAATGATCATATGAATTGCCGAACGAGGTGGTCTGAAAGCTATACATTGTTTTCTTGAAATACTGTATTTGAGAGACAAGGAATACAGTTGCTGACGTTCGTTAAATTTCGAGAATCGTCTTCAGAGTAAACCCGTTGAAGCACCTTCCTTTCGAGCACTAAGAGATTGAATTTGCTAAATGTTTCCGGTTATTCAGTAACAAACCACTCTTTGTGCAGCCATCATTCGGAAGAAAGACCCAAGCAATTCTCTGAGTAATTTTCAAAAGCTCGTCACTATTTCACTGAATGCTGTTTCCCCCAGAAGCTCTCAGAAAACTTAGCAAACAGCGCTTAAGGAACTACTCCAATAAATTTGTTTTACCGAGATAGCTGTGCATGCTGTGCCAGGCACGCGAAAGCGCTCAAGAAGTGAAAAGTTTATGTAACGTAATTCAGCTGCGCGGAATTTGAGATGCAAATGAGGAACAGAAGAGAAGGAGTGGCCGAATGATAAACCACCTTTAAATTCAACAGCTTGAAGTTTACCTCGGGAATTTTCGCAAATAAAGAGGGCTACTTCTTCTTTCCCCTGCGAAGAGCATTCAGCGAGTGTTAATTTGCTTTCACAATCCAACTAAAGCTTTCATTTATTCCATTTACCGCACTGCTTTCCCTGCAAAGAGCTGAGGTTTCGCAATTAATTTTTGTTTCTTCGCATTCCTTTTTCCTTTCTTTTTTTTTTTTTGACACGCTTTGATGAATGCCAGCAAAACTTTTTTACAGGAAAAGCTTGTGATTTCACCGGCAATAAACGTGCTGAGTGAATTCATCTTATCGAGAATAAAGGCTAAGTTTCTTTTGTTATTCTGAGAGCAATGCTACATCAACCGAGTTTACAATTACAGAGAGATGTTTTCGGATGAGAATATCCTGTAATAGAAACTATTAAGGCATTATTATATCTTGTATTTCAATGATTAAAAGTACGTAGAAAGTTTTCTTTCTTCAAATTTCGAAGCAATGCTTAATTTCTCATTTAATTTAGAAGTTACAGATGAAAAATACCGGGCAACGTTGTTCAATTCAAAAACGTTGAACACCATTTTAAATAAATGGTGCATGTTTAGACATAGCATAAGTCTTGCAACACCTGCTTCGACATAATTGCCAACATCTTTGAATAGCAAAAAAATATTAAAAAAAAGAGGTACTAACCTATATTATATATCAAATGAAAGGAAAATTCATGTAGATTTCCATTCTGACCTGACATTGAAGCACTTTATAACGTTATAAAAATATGAGACAGAAATACAGGGTATGTGTCATATATCCATGTAATGTTTTTTTCCATTTAATGTTTTTTAAGAAAAATGGTAACGTATCAGTTGTTTACTGATTCATTTAAAATTATACAAAAAAACTGAAAATGAATACAATGGACTTTTGCATGCGCTTACTGAAACACACGACATGTCAATATCTGATGGGTAGCCCTGATTCTCTTAAGTTACTAGCGGAGGCTGCGGGAGAGGGATTGGAAGGACGAGAGGTGGCTGGGTTCCTAGTAGATCGAGGCGATATGTTTTCAGATCTCTTATTAAATTTAGGTTTGGGGTTGGGTTTGTTAAATAATTCCACGTCCACTCTAGAGTTGGCATGTGAATCAGGTTTGTGCCTTTATGTAGCCACATAGAGGATTACAAAGTAACCAATAACAGTCCAGAACCTCTCAGCTGCGACTGCCTATGAAGTTTCGGCCTCTGATTGGTTAAGACAGATGCTTTCTCGATCCGGTCTTTATTTCAACCAGACGTGGTGTGTTTATGTAGTACCATACAAGTCATTGCAGAATCCAAACTAAATATAATAATAAAGATCTGTTTTTAATTTGAAATCTGCATGAATATCCTTTCATTTGGTATATAATATAGGTTAGTATTTCTTTTTTTACATGTTTTATTGCTGTTCAAAGATGTTGGCAACCATGTCGAGGTAGGTGTTGCTTGCAAGACGTATGCACATCTCTCTATTAGATGGCTTGATTAATAATTACACTTTAATTACCATATGACTTTCGGTTTTGGCTGATATGGGAATCAGCCAGAACCAAAAAAGAAGAATAATGACATGAAACTCTCGTGAAAGAGATTTAAAGATTTATTTTTAACTACGCAATAATTTGCATCCTAACCAGAAAACATTTTTTTTTTGCTCGCTAGATTTACGTCCACAGAGAGCAACCCGATGGGCTATAAGCATTTCACCCTCTCCCAATTTATGGACACTGCTTCCAGAAAAGGGAGAGAACCAGTGCCGTAAGACAAACACAAAATCTATGCCTCACCGGGATTCGAACCCTGACCCGACTCGGACATAAGTCAGCACTTAGACCACTCCGCCATCGGGGTGGTCCAAACAATTTGAAAAAGACCTTGAAATGCGTTAATAATTGTTGTTCTAGTTGCAGCAATTCGATGAAAGAAATTTCATAGAAAAATGCATATTTCGGACCTAGCAGGAATCTTTTACATTTTGAAAAGCATAAAACGCGTAAAACTTGTTTGCATCACTTAAAATTGTACGAGCTAAAAACCGTGCTTTTCAGTTGTTCTCGCGTAGGGAGAGATACCCTTTTTTTGGTATGAATGCGTATTACACCAAAGAACATGTACTCAAAACGTTCTCGATAGTGGAAGTTACCTGAGCTGTCCTGGTGCCCTATTATTCATATCATCACCTTGTTTTCTCTGATTGTATCTCGTGCTCTGCACGAATTTCCTTATTTATTATCGAAGAACGTTTATTCTTACGGTTTATAATGTATATGTTATAAATATAGCTATTTTGAGATTTCTAGTAATTACTACACGGTTCGGTTAAAAAGTAATTAACAACAGGTAGTAAAAAATGTATCTGTAGGATCAGCATAATTTCTCGTCTATACATTTTTGTATTAATAATTGTATAGATGCACTTAATGAAAACGTTCTATGTGTTTTAAATCGTTAACCCCAAGTAAACACCAGAATCAGATAATGGTCGTTCATTATGTTCCTTTACAAGACTAGTGGAACTTCAGCTACTGTAATTCAAGATAAAGTGAAAAAGCAGTTTATTGTTAAGAACTTCTTGACAGAAGTGGTTTCCAGAGATTGCTCTTCAACAATTTCAGTTCTTCAAAAGCAGTGATTTTGATATTGCTTTGAAAAGAAAGTAATCTCCGATGTCGAGGTACCGAAAGTCGGAGCCCCGCCCACTGCGCACATTGGCCACTGAGCTTGCGCGGCACACCGGCACGACATCATCAGGTAGGTGGCTTAAGTCAGTGGCAGTTAGCAGTCAGTAGGCGGATAATGTAAGCGCCAGTCAATATGGAAGTGGACAAGTAACACACATCCGACATTGCATACTGTACGAGTTTCGCAACGGTAGGACCCGCTCAAGTGCTGTAAGGAACATATCCAGAGTGTATACCTCAATGCCATATCATATCGTCAGTGCTCTCGTTATTTCGAACGGTTTCGAGAGGGCAACTTTTGACCTGTCAGGCCGTCCCAAATCTAGAAGACCCGCAACAGTGGATATGGGTATGCCAAAACCCTTAGTGGAGATTACCGCGAGGGCGTCCTCCTATAGCAGGATGAAGGAAGACCTTACACAGCACGGGTGACGTTCTACAAGATCAGGGACCTGGGCTGGAAGCTGCTGCCGCGCCAAGCCTTCAGATGACGTTCCACAAGATCAGGGACCTGGGCTGGAAGCTGCTGCCGCGCCAAGCCTTCAGATGACGTTCCACAAGATCAGGGACCTGTGCTAAGAGCTGCTGCCGCGCCAAGCCTTCAGATGACGTTCCACAAGATCAAGGACCTGGGCTGGGAGCTGCTGCCGCGCCAAGCCTTCAGATGACATTCCACAAGATCAGCGACCTGGGCTGGAAGCTGCTGCCGCGCCAAGCCTTCAGATGACGTTCCACAAGATCAGGGACCTGGGCTGGGAGCTGCTGCCACTCCAAGCCTTCACGTGACGTTCCACAAGATCAGTGACCTGAGCTGGGAGCTGCTGCCGCGCCAAGCCTTCAGATGACGTTCCACAAGATCAGGGACCTGTGCTAAGAGCTGCTGCCCCGCCAAGCCTTTAGATGAAGTTCCACGAGATCAGGGACTTGGGCTGGGAGCTGCTGCCGCACCAAGAATTCAGATGACGTTCCACAAGATCAGGGACCTGGGCTGGAAGCTGCTGCCGCGCCAAGCCTTCAGATGACGTTCCACAAGATCAGTGACATGGGCTGGGAGCTGCTGCCGCGCTAAGCCTTCAGATGACGTTCCACAAGATCAGTGACCTGGGCTGGGAGCTGCTGCCGCGCCAAGCCTTCAGATGACGTTCCACAAGATCAGGGACCTGGGCTGGGAGCTGCTGCCACGCCAAGCCTTCACATGACGTCCCACAAGATCAGGGACCTGAGCTGGAAGCTGCTGCCGCGCCAAGCCTTCAGATGACGTTCCACAAGGTTAGTGACATGGGCTGGGAGCTGCTGCCACTCCAAGCCTTCAGATGACAGTCCACAAGATCAGTGACCTGGGCTGGGAGCTGCTGCCGCGCCAAGTCTTCAGATGACGTTCCACAAGATCTGGGACCTGTGCTAAGAGCTGCTGCCCCGCCAAGCCTGAGTCAGGGACTTGGGCTGAGAGCTGCTGCCGCGCCAAGCCTTCAGATGACGTTCCACAGGATCAGGGACCTGGGCTGTGGGGTTGATGCCGCGCGAAGCCTATTCCATGGAAAAAATGTCTCACATATTTAAAATTATAATTATTTATACCACATTATAAACTTTTAGCTAGCAATTTTACTGATTCGTTTTACAAATGTTATTGTTTGACATACAAGTTTTAAATACTGTTGTAGTACCCCATGTAATACGAAGTAAAAAGGTATTGTAAAAGTCAAGACTCCTTAAGGATAAGGAGGATTATCCTTAAGGAGACTTCCTCAACTAATTGAAAGACAGACAGATAAAGTTTCATCAGGATAATCCAAAACCTCACTCGTCACATCTCACTCTTTTGAATTGTAAGATTCAGTTAGACTTTGACGTCTCACCCTGCCAATAGTCCTGACTCATTTCCTTCGTATTCTTTTCGTTTTCGTTGAATAAAAATAAATTTGCGTGGGAAAACATTTGATTCGAACGAACACTTGATAAAGAGGATCAAGCACTGAGTTCAAGAGAGAGAACCGGCATTTTTTCTTCTGCGGAACGGCAAAAACGATGGACAAAATGTTTCGAATGCAAAGGTAGATATATTGAATCATTCCTATATATAGTTAAAGAATAGCTAATTATTTCTACCAAATTCCTATTGTATTTTGTAACCGCTATAGGATTTTTTATGACCGATTATGCGTCACTTTTTGAAAGACTTATTTTTTTCGCTATTTAAATCAAAGGAAAAAACCCGGAAACTAAAGAATAAGAGTTGTCCGAAGCTAAAACAATTTTTTCAAATTGACTTTTAGAAGTAGAAATCGAGAGGGAAATGGAATATCAACATTTACTCCCTGTGTAAGAATAAAGCAGCACATCCTTGGAGCTAAAGCTGTAGTCCAAATATTCGTAAATGGAAGTTTAGTCCAACACAAATGGATATTTTTCTTTTCAGTTGGTCCATTAAAATTGGATATATGTTCAAAAATGGAAAAGTATCTTTGTTCCCCGTAGCGGAAAACTGTAGAATGCTGAAAGTAAAAAAACGTTGTTCACAAATTCTTCGTAATAAGGAAAGTGGGCTGAGCGAATTTTTTCTGTGGAACCTTTCAAAGCGGAGATGTAGTAACACTAAACAGAAATATACAGCGCCCCCAGCAAAAAGCAATGCATCGTTAAAGTTAGAAAACGTACGTTAGCTTATGCACGTTTTAGAGTTATTCGATATAAAAATAATATTTTGAATCATTTTAAAAGCGGAGTCATGCCTGGCATCAAACTTCACACACAGACATGCGACTAACTTTCCCCCTCCACGCATGCAAAATCATACACTCCAGAAAATTAAAGGTAGTATAGGATATGTGATAGCTTCTGCCGCAAAAATAGTTTTTGAAATCAACTTCTAGATGGAGAGATAAAATGGAATAGAAATTTATGTTCACAGGCACAAAATTCTTGACTATGATACGTATCCAATGGAAAACATTTTTCTTCAGACAGATATAGTGCTGTGAAAGCAAATATAGCACGTAGAACTCGCTTATAGCTCCGAACTCGGGTCTGACTTAACCCTTTAACGACTATAACGCCCAGAACGCCCGTACGTCCCGGCAATAGCCACACGAAACGCCTTTCTAGAGTGAGTCAGATTTTCTACCCTTGCTTGTTCTTAAATTTTTTCGACCTATAAGGGACCAGCACGAGTCACCCTCAGTCAATATTGTTGTTATTAAACAAACAAGTTGACCAACAGACAGTTTCGGGCGTTATGGTATTTAGAGTGATACAAGATTTTTGGGCCGTGGTCGTTAAAGGGTTAAACTCCCGTTAAATCCGGGTTCTCGGTAAATCATTTTTTGGGTCATAATTTTTAAAATTTAAAAATATGCATACGAGATAAAATGCATATGTGTGTTTTTATTCTATTTCCATAACACTTGGTTGAATATTCGTCCGAGCTGGGTCCGGTTCAAATCCCGATGAGGCATGGATGTTGTGTTTGTCTTACGGCACTGGCTCTCTCTCTCTCTCTCTGGCCTGAAGTCAGTGGCCCTAAATTAGGGACGGGTGACTGCTTATAGCCCATTGAGTTGCTCACAGTGGTCGTTAAACCTCCAATGGAAAAAAAGTAACAATTTGATATTCTTGGAAGCCTTAATTATTTAACTACATTAATATTATAGTTAATTAAATAAATCCTTCAAGTACATTAACTTGATGGTCACATGAAACACCGCTGTTTCCGTACACGAAAGCAGCACCAATCCTTCCAATGTAACTCTCATTCGAAGGACGAAAGACCAAATGGACACAATCCATGTATTTTTATTTCGTGTTTCCTCTCCAGCGGCAACCCTATTCCATTACTACCCTATCCTTCTCTGTAATCGTCGCCCTAAAATCTACTTACATGTGCGTGAGCTCCAGCCATCCTCGTTTTTCTCTAGATGCCCTGTTTTCAACTCTTCTGGCGCAATATTCCCAAGGCACCTTGAACTAGGTAGTGAAGAGAGTCTCTTGCAAAACTCAGTTGTTGAGTATATGATGTACTCATACCCAATTGCTTTTCTATCAACATTCTTCCATTAGCTCACACAGATTTCCCTGCGCTGTTGCGATTTTGTCCTGTCTTCCACAATTTCTATTCTTCCATTCCAGGACGGTGCGCAGCACATTTCCTAAATTCGGCTAAATGATCATTTTTAACAAGCAAAGTAAATGTTATTACTTTGCTTGTTAAAAATGATCATTTAGACTTTGTGTCCCTCGTTGAATCCGGGGATTTAATTAAATTTTGTTTGTTAAAAGCGATTAAATTAACTTTGAATTAACATTGTGCTAAACAAAAGTTCATGTTTCACTTGTTAAATCCAAAGACTCGCTAAAAACGGGTTCTTTATAATCGGGTTTCACTGCGAATTTTTAGTTTAGATGTCTGGTCTGGACTGTCGTGACACGCAAAGTCCGAAATGCGGGATCGTGCTTTTCTTTTCTTAATAGCTTAAAAGAGCTTTCCATTATTTCTTCACGCAGATTGGATACGTTAAGTCTGCGTTCCCCTTTTTAGCATGACTTTTGTAATAAAAAAATCGTGCTTATGTTATCGGTTTATCCGTCCGTCCGCTTGTGGACACCATACCGCTGCAACTATTTGTCTGATTTGAAAAATTATTTTTACATTGAAAAGACTGAAATATGCAAATGAGGATATTTCATTTTTTTTTTTACGGTCTACAGTTTTTCTGCTAGGGAGCGTAAATGCAGACGAAATCGAATTCAAAATACATTTTATTCCATACTCGTATATTTGCTTCTAAACATCCAATTGAAAAAAATATTTTACCTTTGGATTCCATTTATGTCGAAGAGTATTTTAAGTATAGTAACTTTTTCAAGTTGCGCATAGATTTTCCGCTAGGGGGCGTAAAAATAAATTGCATTTTCCCCAATATCTCTACTTGGAAAACTGCGATTTGAAAATGTTTGTTCTTCAGCGGATACAGCTCCTGATGGGAAATGTTTTGCATACAATTTCAAATTTTTGGTAAAGAATGGTTTGGCCAGCAGGGAGCGTAAATGTTAATTACTGATTCTGATGTATTTGCCACAAACGCTGGGCTTCTGAAATCTCGATTGAGAAAATTCGTACGTGGATCGATGCCACTCACGTTGATAAAACTTTTCGTAATTTTTTTCTAAAAATATTGCATGGTTTCTCCGCCAGGAGCCAATGGTGTATATCTTATTTTTGCCAATATCTCTGCTTCTAATGGACCCATTTGAATAATTCCTTCTTTATTGGACAGAGCTTCCGGTGCGACATGTTTTTCATATAATTTTAAAATTTTCAAGTAATTCATAGACTTTCTGTTAAGGGCGTAAAGGTAAATTGCCTTTCCCCTGATATCTCTGCTTCTGTAACTCCGATTTGAAAAATTCTTCCTGTATCACATACACCCATAAGTGTTAATTTCTGCTTCTGATGTATTTGCAGTAAAATCTGAGCTCCTGAAAACTCGACTGAAAAATTCTTTCCTGGACCGATATCGCTCACATCGGAAAATGTTTCGAGACTACTTTCTTCTTAAAATAATGCATGTTTTTTTCCGCAAGGGGACGTAGATGCATGTCTTATATTTGTCGATATCTCTGCTTCTAAGAGTCTGATTTGAGAAATTCTTTCTTTGTTGGACAGCGTTTCCGCTGAAAAATGTTTCTTATATAATTTCAAATTTTTCTTAACGCATAAGTCTGCAACCAGAGGGCGCACGTTTACGATTCGGTTTACAACAGTATCTGCAGGATTAAAAACCCGATTGAAAAGCTTCCTCTTCTGTCAGATACTATTGTTTTCTTGTTTCATTATTGTTCTCGCGTCAGAACGGACTCAAAAGACGTGCTCCTTACACCCGAAAATTCGGTGACATTTTTCTTGTTTCATTATTGTTTCACGAGTTACAAGTAAACTGTAATGCCGGAAGTGTGTCTTCTCCTCGATATTTGTGATCTGCAACTTTGACGTATACCTCAAATTTAGTCTCCTTTTTCAGTTCCTGTGTTTTATGTTAACTTGGGTTCTTTTCGTTAAATATTTTCTGAACTTAACGCAACAAGTTTCTCCCGATAAATTTGAAGTTAGCAATCCTGAAAGCGGGTGAAAAGGCAGTCTAAGATAAAGAAAGACTTCTGAGATAAGAGCTCAGAGAGAGTAGAGCGATATTCAATGTTACGTACGAGGAATAACGTTATTTGAGCGATTCACAAAAGCCAAATGTTAAAGGATCTGTATTCATGTTCAGAGAGAGAGATTCACGAAATGCAGATGTTGAACGATCTTTGTACGAGCAACTTTCGGCCGAGTATTCACGAGTGTATTGTGAAATAGCAATGGCAATTTCAATTCGACATATCTAATGCTGCGAACGATTTATTGTTGCCCTATTGGTGGCGAGCTTTCATGCTAGTAAAATGAAAAAAAATCGGTTGCTGTGTGTTTCTGGAACGTGGAAAGAGCGATGTATTTATTTATTAACTGTCGCCACGTATTTGGAATATTTTCACCTTGGAATTGGACATAGTAAGTTGAATCCTGTACTCCTTTGAATACAGATCGGCTTTTGAAAGTAAATGACATGTGTATTTAAGACCTTTAGTTGCAACGAGCATGTTGAAGTACTTTGGATCTTATAGTTAAGCTAAATTCATTAAGGCTACAAATCAAGTTCAACTTTAACCTCGTAACGTAAAAATCAAATCTACAACGTACGAGCAACTTGTAGCAGATGTGATTATTGTATTGAGTGAGTATGCACAAGTGTATTGTGAAATGTCATTACAATTTCTATTCGGCAGGTCTAGTGTTGCGAACGATTTGTTATTGTACTATTGGTGACGAGCATTCGTGCTAATAAAAACGAATCGGACATAGTAAATTGAATCCTGTACTCCTTTGAATACAGACCCGTTTTTGAATGTGAATGATATGTGTAATAAAGACTTTCAGTTACAACGAGCATGTTGAAATACTCTGGGTTTTATAGTTGAACTAAACTCATAAAAGCTAAAAATCAAATTAAAGTTTAACCTCGTAGCGTAAAAGTCAAATCTACAACCCAGTATAAGGCAGCAATATAACTATGTTATAAATCATAAAACGACTGGAGTTCAAATTTCTTCTTCCGACGAAGTAAGCACTTCGTAACACCAAACAAATCTAATGTATCAGTAATAGAAATGGTGATGTTTTATTTCCTGTCCTCCAGCCATACTTGTAATTGGCCCTCCTTTGCTTTAGTGAGTGGAATATGTCATTGCCACTCAATGGGATCTTATTTCCTCGTCTCCTAAGAGCACTCCATAATTTACCGTCATTTATTCCAGGCTCCTGGCAACAGAACTAGCATTCTACGTAGTAGGGAAAATCCACAAAGTGCCATACAGTAGTGGTCATTCCATACGCTGCTGCATTGCATTGCATTGTTTCCTAGATCAGGGTTCCAAAGCTTTTAAGTTTAAACGAGTGGAGTTGTGTTAGTGTTAGCTTCCAGTATATGTTTTGATGAGTATAATAGAAATCTTTGCTCCAACAAAAATCTTTGATTTTATTTATTTCCTTTCTGATTGTCGGTGAATGCGTCCTCTGTGCTGAAATACAGGTTCACACTTCTAAAATGGGCAAAATCATTAATGTTGGGGTTCTCACTAAAGCCTCTGGCAAATCTGTTATCGAGGAAAATAACCCATGCTCCTTTTCTCCGCGACGACGCAAAACTGTCTCTCAGAAAATGGATAAAAGGTATGCATTGTCTCACTCATAGTTCACGCTGCCCAGCGGTAAAAATATTTTTTTTAGATCCAACTAATATGTGCAGAGCTGTGGTGTCCATCCACAGACGAAGAGGCCTACAAATTGTCGTCTCAGTTTCGAAATTTAGTTCCAGGCCTTCAACTCCATCGATTAAAATCTAAAAGTCTGGAAACTCGGATGAATACAGAAACAGTGACTGCGAGTAGCAAAATTGGTGGGAATATGCTTTCTGAGACTTTCTTTGATCATCCTGTCAGCGGTTTAACATTCCGGCCAGAGTGAATAACGAGTTATAATGCAAATGGTGATCTAGGGCATTGGCTTTTGGCTTTTCGCAGAGTCTGAGTTTAAATCTGGGAACAAAAATTAGGCCATGTGTTTTTCTCCCCAGCGATGGCTCTCTCTCTCTTCTCAAAAACGAGTCGCTCTAAACAGGAGATGCGCGCTTTCTCTTTGCGTTAAACGTCCATGGACGTCCTTAAGCACTGAAGTATTTAAACAAATTAGTAAAATCATGAATTGCATTGATTATGAAACGCTTTCCAACATACCAGAAATCATTACTCAAGTTATGAGGATACTGGCTGTGGAATAAATCTCGCTCCTGTGTCCTGACCTTTGACCCCGTTTTGATTGATATTCAACAGAACCGGTTCAGTATAGTTCAGTAACAACATGATAACGTTTTGTCGCAATCGAAACATTTTTACGTAAGTTATGGTGCATAAGGCAATTGAATTGATCTCGCTCTTATGTCCTGACCTTTCACCCCACTTCGCCCATTTTTAAAAGAATTCATTCCACGGTGGTCCTTTACCACATACTAAATTTTCATCGAAATCGAACCATTTTTACGCACGTTATGACGCATAAGGGCAATGGAATGGATACCGCTCCTATGCCATGACCTTTGACCCCATTTTGTCCATTTTCAACAGGTTTAATCCCAAGGGGGTCCCTTACCACATAGTAAAATTTCATCGGAATCGAACCATTTCTACGCGAGTTATGAAGCATAAGGGCAATGGAATGGATACCGCTTCTATGCCCTGACCATTAACCCCATTTTGTCCATTTTCAATAGGTTTCATCTCAAGGTGGTCCCTTATCACATACTAAAATTTCATCGGAATCGAATCATTGTTACGCGAGTTATGACGTATAAGGGCAATGGAATGGATACCGCTCCTATGCCCTGACCATTGACCCCATTTTGTCCATTTTCAATAGGTTTCATCCCAAGGTGGTCCCTTACCACATACTAAAATTTCATCGGAATCGAATCATTTTTACGCGAGTTATGACGCATAAGGGCAATGGAATGGATACCGCTCCTATACCCTGACCATTGATCCCATTTTGTCCATTTTCAATAGGTTTCATCCCAAGGTGGTCCCTTACCACATACTAAATTTTCATCGGAATCGAACCATTTTTACGTGAGTTATTCGGCAAACGGACAGACAGATGGATAGGCAGATAAAGCTGGAGCATATACGCTTCTTCAACCTGCGGTTGGAAAGCGTAAAAAATGGCGATCTAAGTTCTTAGTTCTGAAGTAAAGACGGACTTGAAGAAATTGAGATTCCTACTGTTGCGTTGCTGGGACTCCGTTAATCGACAGCAGAGTACGGTCATCCCCCTTTCCTTTTACCCAAAAAAAAAAAAAAAAAAAAAAAAAAAGAACAGATTTTCCAGCGTGAGTTAGTTTCGATTTTCCTTACTTTAAATACTCTGTATTATCGAAGGCATTCGGACACCACAGTGTTTTGCGGCGAGTGAATTTATTATCACAATTAGTAATTAGCCGGTATAACTTTTGCTTTTATGACAACGGTAACACGTCGACGGTATTAAGAGAATTCAAATTCGTGCAGAAATAGTCCAAAGTAATCGAGGTAGTTGCCTTCAATGCACGATATTAATAACAAGAGTCACTCACAATACAAATTTAAATTCGTTGGCTGAATTGAAAGATTTTATTGTATATACAAATATAAGTACTTTCAGGTTTCCCTTGAACCCATCATCAGATACAGAAGAAGGAATAAGTTTAAATAGAGTGTTACGTGACATAATAAAGATATCAGATATTGTCAAACAACGTAGCATGTATCATGAAATAAAGAAAATAAAGAAAATGGAATGCAGGTATGCATACAATACTGCATTGTAAAAATAAAGGAAGGTTAGTTGGTAACTAAATTAATTGCGTTGTTCTAATCTGGAGATACAACAAAGAGCACTATAGCAGAAATCGAGATTAAGTGATTTCGTCCTCAGTTTGCCTCGCATTCGGACCTGTAAATAGTTTCCCGATTGTGGGTATAGATACTGGAACATTGTCATTAGAGCATAAATGTCTCTGAGTAGCAATTACGAGATTCTCTCAGTGAACAGCAATGAAGAGACAGTACTAGGTGCTACGATGATGGGAGCATCATTCCAAATTGGATAGTGCAGGCCATCGCACACGAGTCGAGACAATGCAGAATTTGTAAGTCCATTCTTTACGGCGTATTTATGTTCATTCAGTCTTGTTGCTAGTGTACGTTTTGTAGATCCTATATATTTGCTATCGGGAGTGTCAGCATCAATACTTTTTAAGAGGATGCTGTAAACGCCAAATTTGTTTAGCTTTGTTACCTGGTCTCGATCTTTTTTAATTAACTGGAAAATGTTTGTAGTGCGTATTCCGAATTCCAGGTGAAAGTTTCTGCAAATGGCTTTGAGAACAGGTGTTATGGTTGAATAATAATCTATGGCACCTACATATCTACGGAGTTGTTGGTCCCTCTGGAGAGTAGTCGAGTTCTCTTGGTAGCGCTACTGAAGAGCTTTTTTGTGATAAAGTTGGGAAAACCATGGTTGAGGATGATGTTGAATATTTTGTTAATTTCACATTTGCGTCTGCTGAAACTAGATGAATGCGTGATGGCTCTGCGTAGAAGGAAAGTGATCGAGGAGAGTTTATACCTTTTTGGATGTGCTGAAGAAGTCGGGATCAATGTAGGTGTAGAAGTGGGTTTCCTATATACCGAATGTTGCAAGGTGCAAGGTGCACGTTAGATGCACCTTGCACCGTGTATGATAGCTATTCATCATGCAAAGCTGCTGCCAGAGTGGAGAGCAAAGACTGTCGTTGAGGTCGATTTCGTTCCCGTCGCTCCAGTTCATCCCAGAGGCCTCCTATGAGATTAAGATCGGGACACCGAGCAGGCCAATCTAACAAATCAGCCCCATTTTCAAGAAATTAGCCCTGCACACGGCGTGCAGTGTGGCAGCAAGCTCGATCGCGTTAGAAAAGACAACGTTAATTTTCATAATGCTGCTATATTATTGATAAGGCAGAATTATGCAGAACGGCGAGGCACACTTCCGAGTTCAGGGTTCGTGGTATAATGACCAACGAGCTGAATTTCATCCACGAAAAATTATTCCATTCCATGGTGGAACCTTCGCCTGTCTGTCGCCAAATTGAAACACGCCCGTCAGATCGGAAGAGTGAAAAGTGTGACTCATCACTCCAACGAACAGCTCTCCAGTCGCCCACAGTCCAGGAATGATAAAAGACACACCACTCCAAACGACGGAGCTTGGCATTCACGATAGTGATGTGTGGCTTGTGTGCCGCTGCTCTATCTTACTAATCCACACTGTGCAGCTCTTGGCGGAGAGTTATGGTACTAACCGAGCCATTACTAGCATTTTCTGCTTTCGCAGCGATGGAAATGGTAAAGTACGAACGGGATTTCTTAATATTTGTTACCATGGATCTTCTGTCGCTGTCTGTCTGTTTGTGCGGGCTTCCTGAACGGTTTTTCTGCTGTTGTTGCACTGTCCTGCTTCCATGTCTTCATGGTATTACATTCGAGTTTGGAATGTTACGTTCAGTTGAAATGCTCCGTATAGAAACTTTACTCAAACGATATCCTATGACAAGCCCACGCTGAAACTCGGGGAGTTTACGTCCAAGCCGCATATCCGCTTCAGAGTTACTGGGAACACGACAAAACATCTTAGCTTTATACACTGAGTGGCCACTTTATTATGACCACCCCCTCAGTACTTCGTTGGGCCACCTTTTGCCTTTAATACTGCGTCGATTCTTCGTGGCATGGACTCCACGAGATGTTTATAGGTGGTTTGTGGAATCTGAGACCATGCTTGATGAATAGCACTTTCCAGGAGTGTGAGATTGCAGGGTTGTTGATCCAGCTGTCTGACGATTCGTTCAAATTCATCCCACAAATTCTCAATGTGGTTGAGATCTGGAGATTGTGGGGGCCACCTAAGCAAAGTAAACTCACCGGCATGTTCATGAAACCAATCCTGTACAATACGAGCACTATGGCAGGACGCATTATCTTGTTGAAAGTAGCCATCGCTATTGGGATAAACCATCCACATGACAGGATGCACTTGGTCCACAACGATGTTTAGATATGATGTGCCAGTCAGACGTTGATCAACACGAATTAAAGTGCCCAAAGCATTCCAGGAAAACATTTTCCAAACCATAACGTTGCCTCCACCAGCTTGAAGGGTTGTAGCAATGCATTTGGGGTCCATTCGTTTGTGCTATTTCCGCCCAATTCTCACTCGGCCATCGGCATGGTGCAACTGAGAACGTGATTCATCGGAACACATAATTTATTTCCAATTATCGACTGTCCAATTCTTGTGCTTCTGTGCGAACTGGAGACGTTTTTTCTTGTTAACTGCAGACAGCAAAGGTCTTCGAACAGGCCTTCGGCTGCCATTTCCCATCCGATGCAGTGTACGGCGAACAGGGCGTGCAGAGATCATTTGAGGGGATCCTTGATTAAGATGGTCTGTAATTTGTTGCACTGTTGCCCTTCTGTTGTCTGTTACCAGTCTGGACACTCTCCGTTCCGCCCGAGCAGTCACTAGTCGATGATGACCAACGTTTCACGTAGAGACCCAGTTTTTTGGCTGACAGTCCAGTCTATAAACACTTTAACAACATCTGCTCTGGAACATTTCACGAATGCTGCGGTTTCGGCGATACTCGCTGCATGGCTTCGAGCTCCTTCAATAGCCCAACGTTAAAAGTCCTTTAAATCGCATTTTTTACCCATCTCGTCACCCAAAAATCATTTCTACTACTGTCGAAAGCACTAAGCTTTCCCTTTTTATACTAGCCTCGCCCTCTGTCGGCAACGGCGTGCAGCCATAGCTCATTTGCTTAAAACTGTCAGGTGGTCATAAAAAAGTGGCCACTCATTGTATATAAGAGTTTTTCAATAAGTAATTATACTTTCTGCCTGAAAGAGTCAAAACATGACACACTTAAAAAGAATTGCTACAAGCATTTAGATAGAGCTCCCATCGTTGCACAAGTCCTTGTAATCCTGCGGCACAGAAGAAGACAGACTGCTACGAGTTATCTACAGCTTCACGCACCTGAGCATGTGACGTGAAACGTTTGCCATTGAGAAATGTTTTCATTGGTCCAAATGGGAAAATCGCAGTGGGATAGGTAAGGACTATACGCCGGATGTCAGAAGACCTTCCAGCTAAAGCGCTGCAATGTCCTTTGCGTGGTAACTGCCGTATGAGGCCGGGCTCTATCATACAGTAGCACAATACCTTGATTGAGGTTGCCAGGTGTCTTTGTTTTGATGTCTTGTCGATGCTTCATTACAATTTAATATCGTTCAACATTGACGATTGATCCTTTTGGTAGCCACTCAAGAAGCAATGCTCCTCAATTGTCAAAGAACAGGGTTAATGTCACCTTGCCTGCAGAAATGGTGGACAGTGATTTCCTCTGCGGTGGTGACGATGAGTGTTAACATTGCATGCTCTGTTTACACGAAGATTTGTAGATTGATGGAGAAAAGCTTGAGACAACCGATACCTACATTTATCTTCGGCAGTAGATATCAAGTGAGAGTCACATTCATGAAGAAATTAATCGGCATATAAAACCTGCACGGAAAGCTTCTGGAAGAAACAGTACTTTTTTTAAGAGCAGTATATACCATTATGTCTCAAAAGAAAAGTGTTTAATCAATGCATCCTGCCAGTGGTTACGTATGGAGCAGAGACATGGACCTTAACTAAAAAAGGCATACAAAGATTGCAGACAACTCAAAGGAGCATGGAGAGATGCATGCTTGGTGTAACCAGGAAAGATAAGAAGATGAACTTGTGGATATGGGAAATGACAGGAGTGGACGACATCATGACCAGAGTGAAATCACTGAAGTGGTAATGGGCTGGACATGTCACCAGAAAAAGAGACCACCGTTGGACAACCGAAATTTTAGACTGAATTCCGAGGGACAGAAAAAGTCTCAGAAGAAGACCCATGGGAAATGGATGGATAAAATTCGAAAGCATGCCGGAGTGACATGGAGGAGACAGGCTCAAGACAGACAATTGTGGAAGAAACTTGGGGAGACCTTCACCCAGCAGTGGATTGATAATGGTTGACAATGATGATATTATACAGTATATGTATCATTCGCGACCTTGGCACGTGACGCTGATTTGCTGCACGCGAACTTATTTGCATAACGCAGAGATGATTTTAATGTTTTGGCTGATCGCTGTATAGTTTTATTCTTAAAACCTAATAACATTACATAGCTTCTATTTCTCCCTGTACTGTTTCCATACGAAGTGAATTTTCCGTTCCCTACCGGAAGTTAGCGAAATAACCAAATTTCCGTGGCCACCTCAAGGGATATAAACAAATGAAACAAATCCCAGATTTATGGGTGCGTTGCTTTATCTCTTCTTATTAAAACAGTCTCACACCAAATTGAAGCATTCACGATTAGTCAGAGATCCTCGAGCAGATATGAACTATATTCCCCAATGGATCGTGATCTCACGATAACAAAGCTAACTTTTAAAGGCATGTGATGGCACCTGCCATTAATTTGATGAACGCTACTCCCGCCCTCGAGAAAATGCTGTCCACGATCTTGCCGTTGTTCTGCCTTTGCGAGATTAATTACACATGCACGTAATTGAATCTCAGCAATTGAGTGTTTCTGGGCGTTTTCTGTAAAAGCATGCAATAGAGAACAGTATTCCCATGTTGTCGATCAGATAATACAAAATGATAACACAGTGCACTAATAATAATAGATGTGCACTCGATAGGGACGTCATTAATATAATACTTGCAAGAAAACACGAAAGAGGGAAGACTCGAGGAGATGTCAGGACGACATGCTGTAATTTTCTTGTTCAGGCAAAAGAGCAACCACTTCCGCTCTCGGAAGAAATGCAGGACGATGGAGGAAAGTCAGTAGTGGTTGTTTATTATGCCTAACGATCCAAAGTTGTGGTAAAGCAGAACTTTGTAAACCTGCTGGACTCCTATGTAGAAACTTTCTGGAAACAGTAAAGAAATGAGAAAGATAAATTTAAGAAAAACAATGACTTAACAAGAATTGAAGATTTGGAGCTCGATGGGGCATATTTAGAAGTACCTCATGCCTAAATATACGTTGGACATAAGATACAGAAAGTGAGCTACATCTAAGGTAATATTATTAAGCTTATAAAACTTGGTTCGAGCTGATTTGCAAGAAACAGTGCAATTTTTAGGCGCAATTAACTCTGGTGTCTTGAAAGATTTTAACGTTGTGACACGAAGCACAATACCTTTCCTCTCCTTAACTCCCTTTCTTTAAACCAGCGATCTTGTATTGCAGTCCTCTTCTCCAAGGCAGTCGTCAGCTGCGTCCTAATTCCTCACTGACCTGGGGCAGTAGTAAGAGCCCTAGTATATCTTTAGCCTCCACTTTCGGTGATGGAATTCCACACTTAGTAACTCAAACAAACAAACAGCGAAGCAATTGGTAACGACCTTTATCAGTGAACTTCTGCCCACCTTCCTCATTCAAATCTCGCCATACTGACATGAGAAAAAACCTAAACTAAGGATTTAGGAGAGTGGAGAATAACTGAATTTTCACGGCCCGCCAGAATCTGTATTGATCATTTCTCTTCGGAGAAGTAAACAACGCAATTCCTAGGGCGAAATAGGGTAGACTGGAGCTCATCCTCTCGTTCCCTCGACGACGTCCATGATCAGCGATATGGACAACTTAAAGAAAAATGGCGAGGTGTATGCTCGATGTATGCTCGATGTAACCAGGAAAGATAGGAAGAGAAGCTCACGGATCAAGAAAATACCAACAGTGAATGGCATCATGATCGAAGAAATATCCTCAAATAACAAAGTGCTTAACATATTGCTAGAAGAACGGAACACCGTTGTACAACTGAAATACATGGTGCGGCAATTAAGAAATATTTCTGAATTCTTTAAAAAAGCCTACACGAATATACACTGAAGACCAATTAAATTAGAGACAGCTGGCGTTATGCAAATATGGCGCCGTGGGCGGTCCTGTAAGCGGAAACGACATGACGTACGCAGCGATCCGACAATATAAGGAGTGATGCGACGGGAATCAGTAAAAGTCGGGCGCAGTATGATTAAGACGAAGAATCTAAGCACAGTGCCACTATGTCACGAGTGCACCGTGAGTGCATCGAATCCGGTAAAACCATCCCTGCAAGGGCCAACTGCCGTGGATAACAGCGTGTGGATGACCGGGGCCATCGTCGGCTAGCTCGCATTGTAACAGTGGATAGACGGGCTACAGTGCAAGAAATCACTCTGCAATTTAACGCTGGTGCACAAAAACGTGTGAGCAGCCACACCATCCAGAACCATCTCTTCGCTATGGGGTACAGAAGCCATCGTCCAGCGAGGGTACAGCTGCTGACCGCACATCGCAGGGTGCAGAGATTAGCATGAACGTGGGAACATCGCCACTGGTCTCTAGACACGTGGAAAAATGTTGCCTGGACTGATGAGTCGAGGTTCACGTTGGTACATGCGGACGGCAGGATACGAGTACATCGCAAACCACATGAAGGGATGGTTCCTTCTTGCCAGCAGGGTACTCTTCAAGCTGGTGGGGGTGGCATTCTCATCTGGGCACTGTTTACGAGGGCTGATATGGGACCCCTGGTACGTGTGACATCGTCCCTCACAGGTCAACGTTACCGGGATATCCAGGACGACCATTTGCTCCCGTTTGTGCGTCTTCAACATCCCACTGGGGACCCCATCCTGCAACTAGACAATGCACCGTGCCATCGCTCCCGAATTGTATCCGAATGGTTGGATGAACACTCCACCGACGTGACCTCGCTTCCTTGGCCAGCTAGGTCACCTGACCTCAATCCCATCGGGCACATCTGGGATGCCATCGAGAGAGATGTTCGAGGCTTTAACCACCCCCCCCCTCCATCAAATCTTCGTGAACTGTGGGAGCTTGTTCAGGGGTCGTGGATCCGTATGGCTTCCCAACGCTTCCGGTGTCTTGTCGATCCATGCCGAGACGAATCGCCGCCGTCATCAGGGCGGAAGGTGGGACTACACGTTACTAGTCAGGTATCTCTAATTCAATTGCTATTCAGTATATATACACGGTCGGGTCACATTATTGTGACCACCAGCTAATATCCAGAGTAACCGACATGTGCAGCGCGGACAGCAGCTAGACAGGCTGGGAGTGACTCAATAAGGTACTGGAAGGTGTTCAAAGGTATGCGCAGCCATGCTGACTGCAGTGTATCTGACAGCTGCTGTAGGGTGCGTGGTGGAGGATCCTTAGAGTAAACAACACGATCGAAGTGGTCCCACAGATGCTCAATTGGGTTTACGTCTGGAAAATTATGGGTCCATGGAAGTACTTAGAAATTTTCATCGTGCTCTTCCAACTACTCTCGAACATTTCTAGCTGTGTGAAACGTAACATTGTCGTACTGGAAGAACCCATCCGTCCCAGGGAAGACAATCAGCATGTATGGGTCGACGTAGTTTGCAAAGATGGATTCATAACGAATTCGGTCCATAGTGCCTTCCACGGGTATTAGTGCACCCAGGGAATGCCACGCAAACATTGCCTAGATCATAACGCTGCCCCCACCAGCTTGTGTTCTTCCAGCAATGGTTGAAGAGTGTTTGTTCTCCGATGTTTCTCGCCTTATACGCCAAAGTCCATCCGTTCGATAAAGCAAGAAACGTGACTCATTGGAGGAGGCAATCCTTTGTCAATCAGTGGAGGTGCAATTCTGATACTGCCGTGCAAATGGTCATATGATCATATGTAGAGGATTTTACGGAGGGAGTGTCTGACCCCTGGTCTTAAGCAACCCTTAGAAATAGGAAGCAATGTGATTTGGGCTAGAGTGTCCGATAAGAAAGTGACACGAAAGCGAAGTAGAAAGGGGGAGGAAGACGTCCTTACTTATTACCGTGGGGCCAGCACCCGGGTCCGACGGCTTAACGTGCCCATCAAATCTGAGGTCCTTTCCGTGGCCATCACGAACGTTGCCCACTTGGCCACCCGCGGCAGATGTAAGCCTTTTCTGCCGATGCACCATCGTTAACATACGTACAGTGACCATTCTTCTGCATCGGAGCCCCATACCCAGCAGAGTTCGCTGAAATGTCGTTTTAGACACACTTCCAGTAGTCTCCTGGTTCATTCGGCCAGTGAGTGGTTTCACTGTAGCGTGTCGATCGGTCGTCACGTACTTTTGCAACCGACGTTCCTCACTCATACACTGGCGTGCAAAATTTAAGGACGGGACGATTTTTCGAATGTAACATCGTGCAGAAGTGCTCCACATCGACTCAAATCATACCATAAGATCCCCAAGATGTAAGAATATGGGACAACTGAGCAAAACCGTACAAACAAGGAATCCAAAGGATACAAAGGCACTTTATTGAAAAGGTAGATTCGAGCACAGCTATACAGGAGACAGAAACGTCCATGTGACAGGCGGCTGCCAAGAAAAATCCATAGTAGGAGATATGATCGTCCCCGACTGCGTTGCAGGATTTACAACGTCTGTCCATGCTGAGGACGAGGTTGTCAAGGAGCTGTTGCGGCATCGCAGCTGGTGAGGTGCTGCCAAGCGTCTCCTGAGAAGGTCCCACACGTGTTCGTTTATATTTAGGTCCGGGGACCTTGCGGGCTAATCCATGCGTTGAATATCTTCACTCTCCAACAGCTCTGCGACAGCCACTGTACGATGAGGTGTAGCGTTGTCGCCCATGAAGAGGAACTCAGGATCCACAGCACCTCTAAACAGACGCACGTGAGGCAGGAGAACCTCGGTACAATAGCGGATATCAGTGACTGAACCTCCTTGGAAGATGTGGAGGTCAGTACGGCTACCAAGCATGATACCGCCCCAAACGAGAACTCCGCCACCTCCAAACCGGTCCCTTTCGATGATGTTGGAGGTGTGATTGCGTGTTCCATGCTCTTTCCAGATGTGTATACGTCCAGAATCGCTCGTCAGACTAACAGACTAAATCGGCTCTTATCCGTAAAGAGAACTCGACCCCATTGCTGATGTGTCCAGTTCTTGTGTTCCTGGCACCACAGAAACCGCCGTCTCCGATGAGCAGGCGTTAATGACATACACCGTGCTGGTCGTAGTGCAAATAGACCACCTTTGTGCAGCCTCCTGGCCACGGTAAAACGCGATAACGGACGTCCCGTTGTCTGTTGCATGTGCCTTGCGATTTCTCCCGCTGTCTGCCGTCTGTCTCTTCTCGCCTGTGGGAAAATATATTGGTCGTCCGCCGCCGTGGTTGCTCGTGGACGACCACTGCTAAACTCTCGGATAGCTGTTCCTGTCGTTTGAAATGCTCTCCAAGCTCGTGAAACGATGCTGTGAGCGATCCCGAATTCCTCGGCCACACTAGTCACACTTCGACCTACTCCCAACTTCCCAATGACGCGACCTCGGGTAAAGTCATACAAATGTTGTCTACTGGATTGCCTGTTGGCCATATCACACGGTGGTAGCAACTCGACGTCGTTCAAACCGATGTACACCGTACAATAAATTTCACCAAATTGCTGAGCGAACACCGCCCGTGTGCTTTTTAAAATTCCGACCCCCCCAACCCAACCTACGTCATGCTGCATATATGCGCATGTCCTACTGTACCGGACCCTAGTCTATCTCCTGAGTGGTTTTTCGGTCCGTTCTGCCTGCTCGTTCCGCTGTTATGCTAATTTCTCCTCTTCGTCCTTAATATTTGCACACCATTGTATCAAAGGCACGCGGTGCTCCGCAGTTTCTACTTCGCTCATTCGCAATGATGTCATTTCTCCAATCATGATATACTTTAACCACAGCAGCACTAGGATAGTTCACAAACTGCGATGTTTCAGAAATACTGCCATCCTTGGCCCGAAAGCCCGTAATCATCACTTTTTGCGAATCTGATAAATCGATCCTTTTATCCATGACAGCAACGAGTGATATGTTTTCAGAATGCCTACAGCAAACCTTAGACCTATACCCTCCAAGCCAGCTCTATCATTCGCGTCATGTATTCTTTTCTCAGTATCCATTTAAATCAATGATATCACATTCCGTATTATGCTATTAAGAGTCAATTACCATCTAAACTATCCTAAGATGGGATGGTCAAATACTCGTAGATGTACTTGGCTGGTTTTCCTACATTTAAGAACACATTTTAACTACTGGAATATTACGGTAACATGGAAAACGAAATTGAACAGAACTTCAACAATTCTGATTTCCTTATAGAAAATTATAAATGATATGTTGATGAACAATATTTCCATTTCTCCCAAAAGGAGGATTATGGAATGCAAAGAGAGACAGACAGATGCCCAACAATTAAAAAAATCCATTCTCTTCCAGACTGGTCCGTGGAACCAGTCTGGATGAGAAGGATGTCAAGTGAACGTTACCCGTCCGACTGCGTTGTTGTGGCAATTGTGAAGTTTGGTGGAAGAGGCATCACGCTCTGTGGCTGGTTTTTCATGGCTTTCTCTGTGGTTCTTTTCCATTTCCGTAGATCCATTGCTCAAGTATCTTAACGCTGTGGCCTGTAATTCATTCTTGACAGTTCTGTGCTCCCAACACTACTGAAACAGTTCGGTGAAGACCATTTTCTTTAACCACTGGACAACGACCTCCGTCCACAAAGCGATGTCTGTGATGGAATGGTTTGATGTGATGGATGCTGTAGCACACGTCTGTCCCGCGGAGAACCCTGATCAGAATCCCATGGAACACCTTTGGGATGAATTCGAACGCTGACTGCGAGGCAAGCTGAACCGCCCGATGTCAGTGACCAACGCGGTTAATGAGCTTGTGGCAAACTGGAAAGCAATTACCGGAGTAACATACAGAAATCTAGTGGAAATTATTCCCAACAGAGTGGAGGCTATGATAGCAACAAAGGCTGGTCTAACTCGATATTAATCCTTTTTCCTATTACAGGAAGTTTGCTGGTAGGTAAGTGTTCTGATACCTTTGATCAGACAATATACTTAGGAACATCAAACAAAGATCTTCGCTCTTTCCACGTTTATAAGTGAGTCACGGAAAAATTCTCGTTGGCCGCCACAGGGAGTCGAATCCAGGGTCTTGAATCACTTATAAACGTGGAAAGAGCGAAGCTCTTTGTTTGATGTTCCTGGTTCACGTTAAATATCTGTATTAATTATTCATTCGTCTTATAATTATTTCTTCAGTTGCTGCTTACCATCTTTGGTGAATCCCCAGCATTGTGCGGGGCTCCAAGAAGCAACCTGCCAAATTGGATTGGCAGTTAGCGTGTGTGAGTCTGGAGGAATTCGAGGCCGCTGTGGTGTAGCGGAAGCACATCCGGCGCGTAACTGGAAGATCCTGGGTTCGACTCGCGGTGGCGGCCAATGAGCATTTTTCCGTGACTCACTTATAAACGTGGAAAGAGCGAAGATCTTTGTTTGATATACCTGGTCCACGTTAAATGTCTGTATTAATTAACATACTTAGGAAATGGTGGTTCATGGAAAAATATATGTAAACACTCGAGCTTGTTGTCATTTTTTAAAATGTTTTTAAAATATTTCTAGAACTTAAATATACTAAATTGCTCTTCAATACTTAGGTGTTGTGCCCAAAGTTTATTGAAATGTAAAAGAACAAAGAGTTATTGTTTGCATGAATTCGATATGCGTGAAAGTACGGATATTAAACATCTCTTTCCCTACAAACTTTCAAGATGACAATCCGTTTTTTGATGTAAATATGACAAGGATGATAAGTCAGATAAAATCCGAACACTTGAAATTTTCGTCGTTTTGGAGCGGGAATCGAATCCGCGTCTCACAGATAGCGCCTGGGTTTGCTAACCACTACACCACACAGAACGACCAAGTCCCAAGTTTCCGATTAATTTGAATATAACCATCACAGAATATCACGGATTGTCATCTTCAAAATTTGTATTATATGATGTAATCCCGTATTTCATTCATGATCTCTTTCCCTCCCACTCTGTTCTTTAAGAACAAGGATGCTGCTACTAATATAATCATTCACTTACTTCCTTTTACTACCAAATAATTCAGGCGAAGAGAAACAGTAAAATTTTTGAAAATTCTATCCTATCCAATGGAAAAAAATTGTGTCGGAAAATGCCAGCTTAGTCGAGATCGTTTAATTCCGGTTTTTCAATGTCAGAAGAAAGAAGAACGCTGTCGTACTATCAACCTGGGATATATTTGTTCTCTAGAATAAACACAAATGGGAAGGAAAAATGAAAGAGCACATCTGTCAATAGCCAAGAGGCTGGATTTCCGCTCTCTTGTGTATTTGCTTTAGCGTGTAGGCGCCACACAGCTGCCAGCCATGTGCAGGTGCAACAAAGACTGTTAAGTGCGTAGTAACGCCGTGTGGTACGAACTTTATGGGAGGAACCAAAGCGGGATGAATTTACACAGAGTTCACCTTCCGGACATCAATGCCTTAGATAGAACGCCGGCTGTGGACATTTATTCTTTTAACAAACCGCTAGATGTTCCACCACATTGCTTCCTTGTGGTATTTTGTACTTGATTTCGCCCCAGAAAAAAGTCCCGCCTCTAAAAGAAATAAATAATTTAACTTCACACCTCTCAGCTTCCACACACACACACGCGCGCGCGCGCGCGTGGAAAAGCGCGTGATAAATCATTGTGGCCTGATTCTGGGCTACACGATCAGTGAGTTGCTCACGACAACTCAATGGGCTATAAGCAATCGCCCATCCCTGATTTGAGGCTACTGGTTACAGGGAAGGGATGAGCCAGTGCCGTAAGTCAAACACAAATATCCGTGTCTCATCAGGATTCGAACCTGGACCCTTCGTTGAGAAATGGTCGTAAGCCAGCGCTTAGACTACTGCGCCACCTGGGCAGCGGCCTGATTTAGGTGGAGTATTTGAAATGTTTTAAGCCTATTGTGTCGCATTTTTGAAATACTGTTATTTTTTTATGTCGTCTACGTTAACTTTCATCAATTTCACAATATTTGTTACAGCTATTGTTAGCCTGTCGTAATGATAGACTTTATCACATCGTGTAAAACATGCATACTTCCGTGACTTTCTGCAGCTTTTCATGATCCTAAAAAAGTTTTCTGTAGCTCTTCAGCATCTCTAAAAGCGCTTCGCGTAGCGGAGACAGGAGCAAGTTGACATGATTTTCGGTTTTAAATTTTTATACTTTTTCATACATATTTGCTCCAGCTGAGTTATCAGATCGTAATGATAGCATTTATCACATCCTGGAAAACATGCTTACTTTCGTGACTTCCTCTAACTCCTAATCATCATCTTCAATTTTTTATACTTTTCCGTACAAACTTTTAAAATTTCCAAATATCACGAAATCATGCTTTCGTTCACCCGCGTCTGATGCATTCTATTAAAAGTTCTTACATTAGAATCAGGTATCATGAAATCCTGTTTAGCTGACTAAGACAAAATGTTTTAATTTGCGTCATCCTGGGGCAAGCTGATATTGCTGAGGAACAGGTTGATACAGTAAAAAATTCTTAAGCAAACTATCTTTATTGAGTTGAAATGATAATGTTCAGTGTTAACATTATAAACAAGTTAGCAAAATCATGCAATGCATTCATTATGATACGCTTTCCAACATACCAGAAATCATTACTCAAGTTATGAGGATAATGGCTGTAGAATAAATCTCACTCCTGTTTCCTGACCTTTGACCCCATTTTGATGATATTACACAGAACCTGTTCAGTATATCTCCTGAACAACATACTAACATTTTGTCGCAATAGAAGCATTTTTACGTAAGTAATGACGCATAAGGGCAATGGAATGGAAGCCGCTCCTATGTCTTGAACTTTGACCCCATTTTGCCCATTTTCAATAGGGTTCGTCCCGAGGTGGTCCCGTATGACACACTAAAATTTCATTGAAATCGAACCATTTTTACGCAAGTTATCGTGCTGACGGGCGGACCGACAGACAGACAAAGCTGGAGCATATATACTCTTATTCAACCTACGGTTGGAAAGCGTAAAAAAGGAAAAAGTAGTATGAAATAATTCAATCTGGGTCGTTAATTTTCATGAAAACGGCTTATTTCGAACTTTAATCAGTTTCACTGTTTTCGGCCAAACTCCCAACATCTAATTCACATTGGACCCACGTGAATATGTGAAACACATTTTTTGTCTGACACGAGGATTTAACCCCCATCCTTCTGCTCCGGAGACGATTGCTTTCCCAATGAAACTACACTCACGGAGCTTATCGCTGCAACTTTGCCGTCTTGGCATGTGTTGCACCTCTGTAGTCCGTCACATACACAGTCGTACCTGAATAATATGATCACCTACCTAATAATGGGAATAACCACACTTGCAGCGGCGGGACGGCGTGGAATGAACGCAATGAGACCCTGGAAGGTTGCCCGAGGTACATGTGTCCGTTCGGACCGTATCAGAGCACGGAGGTTCAGGAAATGACGTGGTTATGGATCGACACGTCGAACCTGTCGAGCCAAATTTCCCCACAAGTGTTCTATGGGATTGAGGTCAGGCGATTTAGTGGCTAAGGGAGAACGGAGACATCACTTTCGTGTTCGAGATACCAGTCACCCACCCCTCATTGATGTGGCACGGTGCATTGTCCTTTTGGTAGACACCATCACCACCAGGGTAAACGTTCAACATGAAGGGAAGCATGTGGTGAGCGAGGATGTACAGGTAGCCACTGGCATTTAGGGACCCATCTAGCAGTACCAACGATTCCAGGTCATGCCAGATACACTATCACCGCCGGCGTGTATTTGACAGACAAGCGTGTCCAGGTGTTGGATCTCGTGTGTCTGACGTCATATCCGCCACCGCCCGTCACTTCTGTGGAGTAGAAACCTCGATTCGTCGGAGAGAGCAAATTTTTTCCCCTCTTCCACTGTCCAATGACGGTAGCCCCATGAAGACTGCAGCAGTCGTTGCCGATGGACCTAGGTTAACATGGGCGCTTTGACACAGCTGTGGAAGGTACTCGGCGTGCCAGCGGTCCATTCTTAGCCGAATGCTTTCCCAATTAAGCCCTTACTACAGCACCTGAAGAACAGCCGAAGAAGTCGGCTATTTCTGAGATGCGTCCACCCTTTGCGCGGTAGCCGATGATCATTCCTTTTCGAACGTCCGTCAAATCACTACCACTGCCCATTGTGATCATGTAACGCACTATGGCTCTTCTGTCCTAGCTGGCCGCTGATATCTCCATGTGGTCTACCTTGTCACGTGCACTCTGTGACACGCCTGGGCTGGTACACTGTGATTCCCGAGGTGGTCATGTTATTCTGATACGGCCGTGTATATCCCCGCCTACCTGTGAGAGAGCTTGGACAAAATCATTGGTTTCCGGGTCATCCGGCAAACCAAGCTTGAATTATTAGCTCACTGAGGAACAAGGAATTACAATTAATTGCCGACGATATTTGGAAAGAACGTCACACACTTTTCCAAGAACCCAACGGGCAGTTGAGCAATTTCAATAATCCGGCGCCTATGTGAAAACCCAATTTTTTTTGCGAGTGGCGCGGGTCGAACCCACATTCCTCTACTCCGAAGCCGAATGCTTTCCCAATTAAGCTACACCGGCAGAATTTATCGCTTCAACTTTGCCGTCTTGGCATGTGCGTCACCTCTATTTTACGTCATTGCCGCAATGCACAGCATGATTTTTTTATTCATGACACCATGTGCTTTTTTTTGCAGGGGCCTCGGATCGCGACTTTTTGGAAATTTTGTGATACTCCTGTTACAGAGGAAGATTTGGAGATGGTGTTGATTGTGCAGCAGTATCACACTATTGGAAATTCTATTGTTGCTAACCAAAGGAAATACAGTCAACGTTTCAATGTGTGTGATGGACCCCGTAAAAAGACAGTTTTGAGATTTATCGATAAGTTTGAGTGAACTGGTATAATGGGCGACTATCACTAAGAATGTCGGAAGAGATGGGGGAAGCTCGAGAAATTTTGCTGCAAAATCCAAAGAAGAGTTTGCGTAAACTTTCACGGCAGATGTGCATGTCACATAATACTGTAAGGAAAATACACCGAAGCGATATGTCAGCTTATACTCACAAAATTCAGCTCAGCTAGCCACTCACCCCAACTGCTAAAGAGAGACGTCATCGTTTTGCCAGAGCATTCACTGAATTTTTGGAAGAAGAACCGGATGTTGTGCAAATAATTTGGTTTTCCAATGAGGCACTTTTTATTTAGACGGATATGTCAATAAACAAAATGCAAGATGTTAGGCTTTAGAAAATCCGCATGTTGCCGTGGACAACACTTGGCATGGGAAAAAGTTACTGTTTTGGTGTGCAATGTCTGCATTTGGAATCTTTGGACCAGTGTTTATTGATGGAAACGTTACAAGTGATGTGTACCTGAGGATTATCAGGGATCAATTTCTACCTTTTGTATGGTATGGGTATCGAACAGTGTTGGTTTCAGCAAGATGACGAAAGGCCCCATACATCACGAATAATCCCGGAGTGTTTGGAAGTGATCTTTGACAACCGTGTGGTGTCTAATCGTTACCCAGAGGTGCGTGGTAAAGGTATAGAGTGTCCCACCAATGTTGCCAGACATAACCCATTGCGATTTGGGTTATCTCAAAGATAGGGCACTTCAGAACAACCCACGAATAATTCCCGATCTTCGACAAGCCATCTAACCTGAAATCTTCTCCATTTCGGAGGTTACGCTAGAACCAGTCCTCCAGAATTTTGTCGCCAGGTTGCGGCATGCCACTGGGAAGGGTGGGGGACATATCGAACATATGGTGATTTAAATTCCCAAGCGTAGCTGTAGTTCTCTTGCTGCACTTATAGTTTCGTCATTATCAGTTTGCTAAATGGTGTCATAAATAAAAAATGATCCTGTCGATGAGTCCACTTCCTGCAGGAAGAGATCTGACAAGATTGGATGCTGAATTCGGTTTAAGACAAGAGAAAGACAAAAGCATCTTAATCTTCATCTGATTCTTTTTCATTCTGTTCTTCATTCAAACGTCCCGTAGTAGCTCAGCCTTGCAATATAACGCACCCGCAATACTGAGCCACCGTCTTTTAGGAACAGAAGACAGTGGTTCATAATTGGTCCAACGTTAAATTGCAAGGCTATGCCATCTGGGCCTTCCTGTAGCTCTTTTTGGCGTTTTCCAACCGTAGGTTGAAGAAGCGTATATGCTCCAGCTTTGTCCGTCTGTCTGTCTGCCCGTCCACACGATACTCGCGTAAAAATGATTCGATTTCGATGAAATTTTAGTATGGGGGAGGGGACAACCTGGGGAGGAACCCTATTGCAAATGGGCGAAATTGGGTCAAAGGTCAGGATATGGGAGCGGGATCCATTCTATCGTCTTTATGCGACATAACTTACGTAAAAATCCTTCGATTGCGACAAATCTTTATCATGTTTTTGCGGAAGTATACTGAACCGGTTCTGTTGAATATCATCGAAATGAGGTCAAAGGTCAGGGCACAGGAGCGAGATTTATTAAACAGCCATTATCCTCATAACTTGACTCAAAACGCTTCTATTGCGACAAAACTTTAGCATGTTGTTCCGGAGGTATACTGAACCAATTGTTTTTAATATCATCAAAATGGGATCAAGCTCAGGGCACAGGAGCAAAATTTATTCCACAGCCATTATTCTCATAACTTTATAATAACTTGAGTAATGATTTCTGGTATGTTGAAAAGCGTATCATAATCAATGCATTGCATGATTTTGCTGACTTGTTTGTTCTTTCCCTTGGATTCTTTTTCACTCCGATTTTCAAATTTTCTAGTTTTTTTCACCATCAGGCCTATGTTTTTTTTGTCAGCTTCATTTCTTGTTCCAATGATTTGGATAACTCTTTCATTGCCCTATATTCTTTTAATCGCTGTCTGCTATGTCCTTCGGTTTCAATTTTCAATCGATTTTTCACTGGGCTGTCCATTAGATTTGATGAGATCATTCATCGTTTACCTTTGCTATTCTTTTTCCGTTCACCTGCTTTAGTATAGACACAATATTACTGTAAACAAATTAAAAAAATAAGTCATTGTAAGTTCAGTCGTTTCCAAAAGTTTGAAACCACCTGTGAATTTATTAAAAATTAAAATTTTCAAAGAAACAACTAATTACTAGTCAGAGATATTTGAAAAAACGACACCACGCATGAATATTTACATTTTTTAGAATACGAAAAATGCTTTTTGTGGCCAACTTTGTTTTTCATAACGGACATAATATGATGTGACAGACTCTCAATGAGGGATTTGCAGTTGTCACTTGAAATGTCTTTGCATCGCACTTACACTGAAAAGCAATTGAATTAGAGATACCTGCCTAGTAACGTGTAGCACCACCTTTCGCTCTGATGACGGCGGCGATTCGTCTTGGCATGGACTCCACAAGACACCGGAAGCGTTGGAAAGCCATACGGATCCATGACCCCTGAACAAGCTCCCACAGTTCACGAAGATTTGATGGAGGGGGTCAGAGCCTCGAACATCTCTCTCGATGGGATCCGAGATGTGTTCGATGAGATTGAAGTCAGGTGACCTAGCTGGCCAAGGAAGCGAGGGCACGTCAGTGGAGTGTTCATCCAACCATTTGGATACAATTCGGGAGCGATGGCACTGTGCATTGTCTTGTTGCAGGATGAGGTCTGTAGTGGGATGTTGAAGACGCACAAACGGGAGCAAATAATCGTCCAGGATATCACGGTAACGTTGACCTGTGAAGGACGATGACACACGTACCAGTGGTCCCATTTCGATCCACGTAAACAGACCCCAGACGAGAATGCCACCTCCACCAGCTTGAAGAGTACCCTGCTGGCAAGAAGGATCCATCGCTTCATGTGGTTTGCGCCATACTCGTATCCTGCCATCCGCATGTACCAACCTGAATCTCGACTCATCAGTCCAGGCAACATTTTCCCACATGTCTAGGGTCCAGTGGCGATGTTCCCGTGCCCATGCTAATCTTTGCACCCTTTGACGTGCGGTCAGCAGCGGTACCCTCGTGGGACGATGGCTTCTGTACCCCATAGCGAGGAGATGGTTCTGGAAGGTGTGGCTGCTTACACGTGTTAGTGCACCAGCGTTAAATTGCCGAGCGATTTCTTGCACTGTGGCCCGTCTATCCGCTGTTGCAATGCGAGCTAGCCGACGATGACCCCGCTCATCCACACGCTGTTGTCCACGGCAGTTGGCCCTCTCAGGGATGGTTTTACCGGATTCGATGTACCCTCTGTGCACCGGTGACACAGTGGCTCGTGAAAATCCCACGGCCTGCACGACCTCCGAGATAGAGTGACCCATTCATCGGGCCCTGACAATTTTCCCACGATCAAATGCGCTTAGATCCTTCGTCTTACCCATATTGCGTCCGACTCTTACTTATTCCCGTCGCATCACTCCTTATATTGTCGGATCGCTGCATACGTAGTGTCGTTTCCGTTTACAGGGCCGCCCACAGCGCCACATTTGCGTAACCCCAGCTGCCTCTTCAGTTGCTCTTCAGTGTACTTTATCACATCCATCAAAGCTTGGGAATTTGATGGCTGTTTTTCTGGTACCTTGTCTTTCAAAATGGTCCACAAATTTTCGATGGGGTTAAGGCCAGGTCAATTACCGGGCCAGTGAAGCGCAATTATATTTTTCCTCTGTAGGTAGGTCTTTAATGTCTTTGGTCTGTTGTATGGAGCACCATCATGCATAAAGATTGTGCATCTGTGCATTTGCATATCAGTTAGCTTCTCACGTAACATTTCCACATAAAAAGAACCGGTCATGGTAGTGCCTGTCGGCAAAATGGATAATGAAGCAGTACCGGATGCTGACATAGCACCCCATATTATCTGACTAGGCTGATATGTCTCATGGTGCTGACGGTGTATTTTTCATCAAACCTTTTGCCTTTTGGTCGTCGAACATCAGCTTCACGTGATTCAAATTGACGCACAGTTGAATCATCGGGAAAAAGGACTTGACTCCAATTTTCAGCATTCCGCGATTGATAACGCTTCGCAAACTGGAGTCTCTTCTTTTTCATGACAGAGGTTAGTTTAGCTTTATGTGCAAGTTTATAAGACTTTAATCCAAAATCTTTGCTGAGACGTCTAGAAACAGTGCCAATATTAATATCAGACCCTTTTGAATGAAGAAAGGTTTTGATTTTCTTGCACGAACTCCTCGGAGAACACATAACTATTCCCCTATGGTATTGTCATCACTTGGGGTTTTTTTCCTTGTACGTCCATTTCTCTTTCGGTCGCTAAATTCACCTGTATCTCGATATTTCATGATTGTATTATGAATAGCAGTCTTTCTCACATTCATCTTTCTGATTATGTCACGTTCGGAGTATCCTTCATGATATAAAGTCATATTTGTGCTCTCTGAATAACACTTAATGACAATAAGATAATACAACGCATTTTTCCACAAATATATATATTTTTTAAGCCGACCATGGTTTCGCTGGGTATTAACCTAGCTTCATCAGGACGAATGGCACGTAAATATTCAAATTGTACATGGCATCATAATTACAGTCACGTGTTTTGGTTAGATGCTTCCACGCGCTTGATAGAAATGGCGTGGATGTCATGCCTTTAACAAGTTGCGAAGACTACTGATATATATGGAAAGCTTCCAAAATATCAAGTTTGGTAGTTGAATCTGGCTAGTTAATTAGTTTTGCTTCTTCAAAGATAAATTTATGGTTCTTTTCGTAACAATGTTTAGCCATCGATGACTTGTCTAGGTCACAATTCCGAATGTAGGTCTTGTGCCCCTTCAATCGTAAAGGCAAGGCTCTATGTGTTTGTCCTATGCCACATTTACATGGAATTTGATAAATTCCCCACGAGTTTTTGTCTTTAACATAGTACTTCAAAAAATATATATATATTTGTGACAAAATACGTTGTATTATCTTATTATATATATAATCATCACAAGACTATAGTCCTTGAGATCAACACTTATGATGTATTTTACCCAATTTTTCGCTATGTAGGAAATTTGCACGAAACCTCTCAGCATAAAAATCGGAAGCATAATGACGCTCACACACTTCCCCCAACTCTATCAACAGCTGCAGCCGTAGTATATGCAACACCAACAGGAAGTTGAGTAATAGAGAGAATAGCTGACGCAATCGGCAAAAGTCTCCTAACACCAACAGGTAGTCTTAACAATTGACATCTCATAACACCCATTGAAAGATCCTCACAGCCGAGGCTGTATTAATTGAAAAGGCCAAGCAGAATACTTGTAATTCAAATAACCCCCATCGAATTGTCCAGTGCATCGAAGAATGTAATTGAGTACGAAAAACATCAATCCATCCGTGCTGAGCAATCAAAAGTTTACCAATATAGATTGAGAACTAGACGAACACCAGATGGCGGGACCTCCAATATACGTGACGGAAATGATAACTGACGAAGTAAGGTTGAGTATAGTGGAACGATAAATCAAACCTTACAGTTCATTGCGGAGTCAACAACCATGAGAATGGCCACGATATACACTGCTGGCCACCCAAAATGCAACACCAAAAAGGACACGAGATAGCAAAGCCAGTTACAGGCCCGTGCGACTTGCGGAACACGCAGACATCAATAATTCGTGTGGCCCCCATGGCTGACAATAACGGCCGCTACACGCTGCGGCATCGAACGAAAGAGGCTTTGGATGTTTGCTTAGGGTATGTCGGTCCAGGATGCTTCCACACGTTGCCACAGTTCATCAGGAGTAGCCGCGAATGGTGCTTGCCGGGCCACTCGGTTGCCGATCAGCGACCAGACGTGTCCGATGGGAGACATATCGAAAGAACAGGCGGGCCACGGCAGCAGTGACACCTGGTGGGCCGTGAAGAGTTGTTGCACGACGCGCGTACCACGTGCGGGCGCGCATTGTCCTGTTGAAATGTGGTCGCTGGCAGGTTCTGCAGGTAAGGGAGGACTACAGGCTCCAAAACGTCGGAGATGTAGCGGTGGCTGTTGAGTGTACCGGGGCGATGCGTACCAGAGGGGTGTAGGTGTCATATGCAATTGCGCCTCAAACCATACCGCCAGGTGACGGACCGGTATGGTGATGCATAATGCAGGCGTTATACAGTCTCTCGCCGCCACACACGGATCCGACCATCGTGGTGTTGCAGGCAGAAGCGGGATTCGTCGGAGAAGACAATGTTGTGGCATTCCGTAGTCCAGGTGCGGCGTTCAACGGCCCACTGCTGCCACACTCACCGGTGGTGTAACGTCAATGGTAACCAGAGTAATGGGCGCCGTGCGACAAGTACTCGCTCCTGCAGACGACATCGAACGGTACGTGCTGTCACAGGTTGTTGCGCAACACACCCTAATTCCTGCGCTAACGTTCGTGATGGGGCGGTGCGAGCCGTCAATGCCCGCCACACAACATGCCGGTTCTCTCGTTCGGTGGTGTGCCGTGGCTGCGGAAATCGCTCACGTCGGCCCGTCCGTCCCTCCTGCACCCACCGAATCCATACTCGCCTCTCTGTAGCTCGATGTCGTCCCATTCGGGCGCCGATATCTCGGTACGATAAACCGCTGTCGCGATAAGCCACTATTCGTCCTCCGTCGAACTCCGAAACGTGCTGGAATGACTGCCGTATTCAGCGACGAGGCATCAGGAAGCTTCCAACGCACAGGTCCGGCAGCACAACACACTTCCACTACTTACACCCCGCTTTCTGTGCACCCATCTTATAGTGCTTCTCGGTGGCGTGCTGGGCTCACATAATTTGCATATGCCCTGCAATGGTAATCGTTTGCATGTCCTCTCGCGGGCGACGCATGCTGCGAATTTCAGGCTAATCGGATGCTTCCTTCTTGGTATTGCATTTTGGGTGGCCAGCAGTGTATGTGTGCCGAAACACGTCGGGAATGTCGATGGTGCTAGAAGACGACGACGGTGCTATAGGACGACGACGGTGTGGTACCAATATTTTATTCTTTCTCGTGAATTTTACTGTGACGACTTCATTCTATTTTATTTCATCATCTTTCAATACAGGTTTTTAACTTCTGTAAGCGTTCTTTAAATGTTAAATTCGAAGCCCGTTCGCTATCCTTTGTGTTCAAGTCATTCCATTTCGTTAACGCTTATTCAATAGTGTACAAGTTCCATATATCTTCACCACTTTCAAATATCTATCACCCTAATGTTCATCCCAACGATTTTGGGTATGACGACGGAAATAAGCATGTACCAGTATTCTTGTGCAACTAGCCTAACCACATAAGCCTAACCATGTTTTGATAAGGACGAAAAACCGGATTAATCGTGGTTTCTACTGATAACGAAGGAAAACGGGGTAGTTCTCAAGTGGTAAGCATTAATACTCTTAATATGTATTTTTTTTTTTTTTGTTAACTATAATGGTCATTTGACACATAAATAATTTTCACCGTCGAACGTTACGTATCAGCCAGTCGAACTTTCACAGAACATAACGTGCAAAACAGAAATATTCAGAAACATCAAATGATTGTTTCAGATACTATATATATTCCACGTATAATGCCATGATTTAGTTATTACCATAATGTGCAACTAGAAGGGAGTCTTAAACTTTTGGAAATGGCTGTACTTGCGGAAGTTGATACATCGTCTGAACTCGCCCGGCTTAAAGCTTACCAGTTTGTTCCAAAGAACGCCATTACAGTTTAACCATTTTAAGCAGAGAGAAAGAGAGAGTACATAGAATGAACAACATCAATGAAGCACGGGAAACACTTTTGCCAGATCCTTCTACCATTCCTGCACAATGTTGGTCATGTGACGCAGAGCTTTGTTTCTAAAAGAACCCACTGCCATCTAGATACACGGTCACCATGTAGGGCAAAACTATCTCATAATCAATGCCTGGCTGCCCCCAGTGGCCGAGTGGTACAAGGCCCTAGCTTCCAATCATTCGTCTGAGATGTATTCGGGTTCAAATCCCGAGTGTGGCAGGGTTGATGCCTTTGTCTTACAGCACAAGCTCTTTCCTTTCCCTGGAACCAGTCGCTCCGACTTACGGACGGACGGTTGCTTATAGCCTACTGAGTTGCTAACGGCGGTGGCTAAACCCCAACTAAAAAATTCCACGTGTAGAATTTGGCGGTGATCGCGCGTTCTAAACGGGAATGAGATAATCTAGTGATATTATCAGAATAGTTTCCGTACCTTGATTCCTTCGTCGACAGCTTCATGTCGTGCCGCCTGGTTGCAGATGTTCATCCGCGTGACGTCAAATGTGAACTTGTCTATTGGCTTGCCGGAACCGGATACTGGACTCATCGAACCACACGACTCTTTTTCCAGTCGTCCAATATCCAGCCACTGTGCTCTCGTGACTGGACATCGGTGCTCCAAATTCAGTAGAGCAGCTTCGTTTCTGCTAGTAAGCCTTCAGTTATTTGCAATAAGTGGAGGAGAACGTGGGATGCCGCCCCGGTGGCGCAGTGGTCTAAGCGATGGCCTCTGATTATTCGTCCGAACGGGGTCCGGGTTCGAATCCCGGTGAGGCATGGATGTTGTGTTTGTCTTACGGCACTGGCTCTCTCCCTTCCCTGGAACCAGTGACCCTAAATTAGGGACGGGCGACTGCTTATAGCCCATTGAGTTGCTCACGGTGGTCGTTAAACCTCCAATAAAAAAAAAAAACGTGGGATAAATGTCTGAAACTGGCCGGGCAGTAAACTAGAAAGTTTGACCACTAAAGTTCAGAGCCGGGCTTACCAAATTCGGTCGTGTGCAAACCCGTATGACACAGATCATTGAATGTATTCTTATGTAACGTAAAACAACTTTTCGAATTGCAGCAGCCTGATTGTACACTTACTTTGAATTTTGCACTTACAGAAGAAACGGCACGTAGTTATTACGTTGTTAAATATAATTAAAACAGAAAATTGCTTGCAACAGCACAGTGGTCATGTTGTACCTCGCAGCAACGGTTTCTGTTTTCGGAGGGGCGATTCATAATTTTAAATAAAAAAAAACATGCATTACCTAATTTATTAACAACAATAAGTTGAAAGTGTGTTATGTCTAAAAATCACTTTTGTAATTTTTCGTTGGTTTTGCTTCTTTACTACCACTTTTCGTGCAAACTGTCTCCCTAACTCTCCCTGGTCTCTGCAAGCAGTCTCCCTAATCATCTCTTTTTCCTGCAGTCTCCCGAACTCCCTTCTATCTCTGAAAATGGTCTCCCTAATTCTCCCATGTCTCTGCAAGTAGTCTCCCTAATTCGCTTCTTTCTTTACAATCAGTCTCCCTAACTGTCTTCTATTTCTGAAAAGGGTCTTTCTCTGCTAACAGTCCCTAATTCTCTCTTTTCTCTGCAGTCTCCTTGATTCTCTTCTTTCCCTGCATGCGGTCTCCCTAGTCGTTTCCTTTCTCTGCAGTCTTTCTAATTATCTTTTTTCTCTGCAAACAGTCTCCCTAATTCTCTCCTTTCTCTGCAGTCTCTTTAATTATCTACTCTCTCTCTGCAAAAAGTCTCCCTGATTCTCTTCTATCCCTGGAAACAGTCTCTCTAATTCTCTGCCTTCTTTACAGTCTTCCTGATTATTTTCTTTCTCTGCAAGCAATTTCCCTAAAAAAAACACTTTTATCAATCTCGATCTCATCCGTCATTCACTTTTGACCCAGGCCAGACGCCAAACCAATATTCACCGAGAGCACAAATGTAGCAACATGGTTAGAAACTACTCAAAAACAGTGAACTAAAATTTATATAAGTAACAGTAACCAAAAAAGAAAAGTGAAGTTAGAGTATACGTTACAACCTCTTAAAAGCGGCAGTTTTCTTTTATTAACCGGAGAAAGATGAACAGGGAAATTTATGCCTGCTCACGTTTGATAAATCCCTGAAATTCAAGTTTTTACATATATAAATCTTGTCTGACAAATTTATGCATAGTGCCAACGCTAGCGTTCATCGGTTGAGACAAACAAGGTAGTGATTTCCTTGGGGTTTTGTCAAGTGCATCTCTCTGTCTTGCCGTCTTGACATGAGCGTCACCTCTGTAGCATGTCATGTAAGTTATATCTCGATCTTGGGAATGGCGGGTGCACGACATCTCGGGTTCCGCACATGATCGAAGTAAATCTCTGTAGAAGAATGGGTAATTCAAGGCGATGTGTGGACAAAGCATCACACATTTTTCGATTACCTAATGGCTACTAGATCCATTTTTACGTTCGGCCGACAATGTGAAAACACATATTTGCGGGTGGCAATTTTCGAAGCCGCATCCTTCTGCTCCGAAGCTGAATGCTTTCCAAATTAAGCTGCACCGGCAAGTGCTTATCACTACTACTAGCCGTCTTGACTTGTGCGCCACCTCTGTAGTACGTCACAGCCTCTTTCCACTCTTTCGGACAATTTTTTCGGAGATATTAAGATTCTTTTCAGACATGTAGTACGTCACAGCTTCTCTCCGCTGTTTCGGGCAATTCTTTTCGGACATATTAAGATTCTTTTCAGACATGTAGTACGTTACAGCTTCTCTTTGCTGTTTCGGGCAATTCTTTTCGGACGTATTAAGATTATTTTCAGACATGTAGTACGTCACAGCCTCTCTCCGCTGTTTCGGGCAATTCTTTTCGGACATATTAAGATTTTTTCAGACATGTAGTACGTCACAGCTTCTCTCCGCTGTTTCGGGCAATTCTTTTCGGGCACATCACAGTACCCTGGGGAGCTGCGCGGTATAAATAATGTAGGTGGCTAACTAAAGTCTTTAAAAAAAGGAAATATTGAAGTGTATAACTTTTCTTTCCAGTTACAATTATCAGGAAACTTATTTTCATGTTGTAGATCTGTATCTTTGCGTCCCTCAAATTATAAATTTTCTCCCCTAATATGACCATTCTGGGAGCTCCTCTTTCCCCCGTTCTTCTGGTAACTGCACTACTACATTTTGAAAAGAATTCCATGGAACAAAAGTCCCAGCTAAAACTAGGCATGCCAACATAAAAAAAAAAAAAAAAAAAACACTGCAAAGGAAACGAGGCAACAATTATAGTCAGTCATTTCGTGAAAGCGACGCAATATGCTAATAGCTGCTTCTTAAAAAGTACATATCCAAAAGGCTGTCGGAAATGGCGATAGAACACTGCATATCGAGACGCTTGGGCACATATTTCAATTTTCAAAGAATGTTCAGGTGACAGAGCGTTGAGGTTAAATTAAATATGGGGGAGGGAGGAGTCGTTTTGCGATGGTAATTATAGTCGTGCCTGACATCGTAGTCGTTGCGGTTAGCCAATCCGGCATCCATCATCTCTCAGACCAGCTCCATAAATGGCTCAAATTTATGCCAACGGAAGTAGGGATCCATGAATGAAGGGTTCATTGATCTTGACAAGAGAACAGAGAGAGAGAGAGAGAGAGAGCTTGTGCGTGATCGTGCACTGGGCTCACTCAAATTTAGGTATTCCTTTGTGCGTATTGCCATGGTAACCACGAAGTTATGGATTTGGTTTACGAGGGGAAAGACCACGCCTTGTTTATTTGTATCGGAAATGCATTATGAGTCAGGCTGCAGCCACTTTCTCTCCTCCTAAAATTAGATGAACTTGATTCTCCCGAGTTCTACTCTGCTTTACTTCATTTTAGCTTTGACGGTTCTGACGTCTTGTCGTTTTTCACATCAAAATGCGGAGGAAAGAAATTGATTCTGCTTCAATTAAGATAAGCTCCTTGACGTGAACGAGCACGTTCGTACTTTTTGTTCTCAATCTTTATTTCTGCCTACATGAAAGCATTGTAAGCAGTGATTCATTATTTCTTTAAACTAAATTGCTAAATAGATTCTTAACACGCAAATCATAAATTAAGAAGCTGTAACTGTGGGAAATTTAAACTTTAAACGCTATGTTTTTATTAATTTCAGGGTATTTATATATCTAATATTTCTTCGTGGGTATCTAATATACTAAGTTAAATGTTTGTTTGTTTGTTTGTCTGCTATACAAATCTACAGTTTTCTATTTAGAACCACCAAATTTGGATACTATGTTAGACACTGGTGTGCAAAAATTAAGGACGAAGAGGAGAAATTAGCATAACAGCGGAACGAGCAGGCAGAACGGATTGGAAGACCACTCAGGAGATGGACTACTTTTCGGTACGGTAGGGCATACGCAAATATGCAGCATGACGTAGGGGGAGGGGGAGTGTCGGAAGGGTATAAAGCACACGGGCGGTGTACGCCCAGCAATTCGGTGAAAGCTATTGCACGGTGTACATCGGTTTGAACGACGTCGAGTTGCTGCCACCGTGTGATATGGCCAACAGGCAATCCAGTAGACGACATCTGGATGACTTTACCCGAGGTCGCGTCATTGGGAAGTTGAAAGAAGGTGGAAGTGTGACTAGTGTGGCCGAGGAGTTTGGGATCGCTCACAGCATCGTTTCACGAGCTTGGAGAACATTTCAAACTACAGGAACAGCTGTCCGAGAGTTTAGCAGTGGTCTTCCGCGAGCAAACACGGCAGCGGACGATCGGTATATTGTCCTACAGGCGAGAAGAGACAGACGGCAGACAGCGGGAGAAATCGCAAGGCACATGCAACAGACAACTGGACGTCAGTTATCGCGTTTTACCGTGGCCAAGAGGCTGCACAAAGGTGGTCTATTTGCACGACGACCATTACGGTGTGTGCCATTAACGCCTGCTAATCGGAGACGGTGGTTTCTGTGGTGCCAGTAACACAAGAATTGGACACGTCAGCAATGGGGTCGAGTTCTCTTTACGGATGAGAGCCGATTTAGTCTGACGAGCGATTCTGGACGTATACACATCTAGAGAGAGCATGGAACACGCAATCACACCTCCAACATCATCGAAAGGGACCGGTTTGGAGGTGGCGGAGTTCTAGTTTGGGGCGGTATCATGCTTGGTAGCCGTACTGATCTCCACATCTTCCAAGGAGGTTCAGTCACTGGTGTCGGCTATTGTACCGAGGTTCTCCTGCCTCACGTGCGTCTGTTTAGAGGTGATGTGGGTCCTGACGTCCTCTTCATGGACGACAACGCTACACCTCATTGTACAGTGGTGTCGCAGAGCTGTTGGAGAGTGAAGATATTCAACGCATGGATTGGCCCGCAAGGTCCCCGGACCTAAATCCAATCGAACACGTGTGGGACCTTCTCGGGAGACGCTTGGCAGCACGTCACCAGCCGCCAGCAACGACTAGGCAGCTGCGATTGGCGCTACAAGACGAATGGTCCGTGATACCTCAACAGCTCCTTGACAACCTCGTCCTCAGCATGGATAGACGTTGTAAATCCTGCAACGCATTCAGGGGTGAAGATATCCCCTACTAAAGACTGGATTTTTCTTGGCAGCCGCCTGTCACATGGACGCTTCTGTCTTCGGTCCAGTTGTGCTCGAAGCTACCTTTTCAATAAAGTGCCTTTGTATCCTTTGGATTCCTTGTTTGAACGGTTTTGCTCACTTGTCCCATATTCTTACATCTTGGGGATTTTATGGTATGATTTGAGTCGATGTGGAGCACTTCTGCACGACGTTACATTCGAAAAACCGTCTCGTCCTTAATTTTTGCACGCCAGTGTAGTACTCTACGTTAGACCGTGCACGGTTTTCGGAAGGAGTCGGGGCCCGGGGTCAAAAGCCCCACTCCCCCTCCCCCCAACAAAATGTTCGTAAAAAGTTTCATTTTTTACTTCTTAAATTTGAATTGGTAAACTATCTCATGGTACTGTAAGTTAGGCTCTAAGTTGTACTTCAAAGTTACGGTTTTTGGAAGGAGTCCGAGCCCGGGGTCAAAAGGTTCCTATACAAAATCTCCGTCAAAAGGTCCATTTGTTAGTTTTTATTTTGAATTCAAATTTAATAGTTTTTCTTGCGATAAGTGCAAGAACTGATTTCTTTTTTTTTTTTTTTTTTTTTTTTTTGTGACAAGTGCTTTTTAGTGAAGAACTGCAACACAACTCAGCATCGGAACTGAAGGTAAGTAAATAACAAAAATCAAACGGAGAAACTAAAAACATTGTGTGCCAAAAGACCCTGGAGAGAATAAAATTTAAATTCAATGAAGAAATGAAATACATTATTAGGTAGGATTCATGCCGTAAAAAAATAACCGTTTTCATTTGATTTGTACAAAATTTAGAGAGTGAATTATCACCAAATTCTCTCGAGCAACGCCGGGAAATTCAACTAGTACGTATTAATGCATTAAAAGTACAGTATGGGGACTGATGAAAAATCGAGAGAGTACCCTGACACTCTTTGTAGATAATTTATGCTGTGTATCATATCAATATCTTTGCGGATGTGAAATAAACCGTGTGATTCGAGAGTATATAGTATATCTATTTATGTACAAAACATTTGCGTCACTCACGAACACACCGAATGACACTCCGGGACATAACTGAATAGAATTACACTGACGGAAAAAAATCCCAACACCACGAAAAAAGAGTTGTAGAGGAATGAAATAGCGGCAATACATTTGTATAGGTAACATATTTAATCGATTAAAGTTTCAAAATCACAGCTTATTGTAAGCGCGAGAAGAGCCATTTTAAATATGAAATGCTGGTACATTAATAACCGGTGTAACCGCCAGAATGTTGAATGCAAGCACGCAAACGTCCATGCATTGTGTCGTACAGGTGCTGGATGTCAGTTTGTGGGATGGAGTTCCATGCCTGTTGCACTTGGTCGGTCAATACAGGGACGGTTAATGCTGGTTGGGTGTGACGCCGGAGTTGTCGTCTAATGATGTCCCATACGTGCTCGATTGGTGAAAGATCTGGTGATCTAGCAGGCAACGGCAACATGTCGACACTCTGTAGAGCATGTTGGGTTACAACAGCGGTATGCGGGCGAGCGTTATCCTGTTGGAAAACACCCCCTTGAATGCTGTTCATGAATGGCAGAACAACAGGTTGAATCACCAGACCGACGTACAACTGTGCCGCCAGGTTGCGTGGGATAACCACGAGAGTGCTCCTGCTGCCATAGGAAATAGCTCCCCAAACCATAACCTGTAGTTATGGTCTGGGGAGCAATTTTCTAGTCCAGTGTGTCTCGGCCGTAGACAGGTTGGTTGCAGGCGCTCGCCAGGCCTCCTTCTAACCAACACACGGCCATCACTGGCACCCAGGCAGAACCGGCTTTCATCAGAAAACACAACAGATCTCCACTCCGTCCTTCAATGAGCTCTAGCTTAACACCACTGACGTCGCAAACGGCAGTGGTTTGGAGTAAGTGGAATGCACGCTACAAGGCGTCTGGCTCGGAGCTGTCCTTCAAGTAACCGATTTGTAACAGTTCGTTGTGTCACTGTGGTGGCAACTGCAGCTCGGACTGCTGCCGCAGACGCAGTACGATGCGCCACGGCCATACGCCGTACACGGCGGTCTTCCATCTCAGTAGTGCTACGTGGCCGGCCGGAACCCGGTCTTCTTGAGGCAGTACCTTTCCTTGACCACCGCTGCCAAAAATCATGCACAGTGGCTACATTCCTGCCAAGTCGTTCTGCAATATTGCGGAAAGAAAATCCACCTTCTCGTAGCCCTATTACACGACCTCGTTCAAACTCCGTGAGCTGTTGATAATGGATTCTTCGTCTTCTTAAAGGCATTCTTGACTAACATCAATACACTACGTCGAATCTAAACGATAACTAACGCTCACGAACGTTACAGCGCGTATTTACAGCAAACCTGCTTTGCATGTTCCGAGGGGCGCTACTAGCGCCACACGTATGCACCGATCGCGAAATTTGCATAGACGTCATCTTACAGATGTACTCTAACCGCCTACCAACTGTCGTTTATCTAACACAACCCCTTCTTGGTGTTGGGATTTTTTTCCGTCAGTGTAAATCATGACAACAAACAATAAGGTTTATTAATTCCTGACAATGAGCGGACTTAGGTACGCATAAATGTTATTATCGTATAACCAATGGAAGAAGATTTGTGAGTCATAAAAGGAAATATTTATTAAACTATGGCGGCGGCAGTAGTAAGTATTTCGACTGCTCAGTTCTTCTAAAACAATATTTATAGTTATTACTTTTATGTATTATACAGATTTAGACGAACGTAAGAAACAACCCTGACACCAATAAAATGCGATGTAGCTACGAAAGTCGATCTGCGCGTGCGGTAGCTAAAATCTGACCTCAAGATCGTGTTACGGAGATTTAATACTAGAATATTAGGCAAAGATATTAAATCTCATTTCACAACTCTTATTTTTATTTAGTGCTCCATTTCCTATGTTTCCACGATGCGTGAGAAAATTTTGCGCTGTTCACTCCGCTGTGAAACGTAAGAAGCTAGGTTTATTTAGAGACGCCACGTTGGCGCATTTTAGGGCCTGAGCCTTTGTATTTCGTAGACGCACTGATATTGTTCAGCTCATTTAATTTTTGCCTTGTTAATTTAAAAGCAGGCGAAATTTAATCTTGAAGTTTTGTGAAGCCGACGCCGGCGTTTTTCCCATGGTTTTGGGCGAAGTAAAGGGGTGAGTTTGCGAGGGGACAAAGGGGGAGTTAAGACAGTCGACTTTGGGAATTGAAAGTAAGCAGTCGCAAGGAGGAGGCGAGGAAGCGCCTTAGGTGCTAGGAAGCAGGTCTTAAGCTGACCGAGGGAATGAAGGTTTAATCCGCAGGGAAAAGGGAAACGAGGGAATGACCGAAGAGAGATTTAGGGGAGAAAATCTTAGTTTCAGAGGAACAAGGAGGAAGAATTACTAAGCTGAGGACAATATTTCTGAGATTAAGTAAAGAAAAGAATAAAGTGCTTTTTAAGAGATTTAAAAGGATTGCATGAAAATGATTACTTATATCTACTTTACTATCTTGAACCACGCAAGACTATGGAAGTTAACTCAAACAAGCTAACAACAGAAAGAAAAGCTGAATCACAAATGAGATAATGAGGAGGATCTGTAACTTTTGGGCTAGGATATCAACAGGTTACATCGTGTTATAGATTATTTTAAGCCCTCGTCAATAGTAGGTTATCCCGCACAGGGGGATACGGGATCAAAAGGAATCCAAATTTCGCTACACCCAGCGTTTTTATCGCCCTCAAAAATGTATTTTTGCAATGGCGTTTATGGTATTTAGCATGAAGTTCTCATAATTTACACAGATTTCAATGAGATATACACTGAAGAGCAATTGAATTAGAGACAGCTGGTGTTATGCAAACGAGGAGCTGTGGGCGGCCCTGGAAACGGAAACGACATGACGTATGCAGCAATCCGACAATATAAGGAGAAATGCGACGGGAATCAGCAAGAGTCTGACGCAGTATGGGTAAGACGAAGGATCTAAGCGCATTTGATCGTGGGCAAATTGTCGGGGCCCGACGAATGGGTCACTCCATCTTAGATGTCGTGCATGCACTGGGATTTTCACGAGCCACTGTGTCACGGGTGCACCGTAAGTACATCGAACCCAGTAAAATCATCCCTACAAGGGCCAACTGCCGTGGACAACAGCGTGTGGATGAGCGGGGACATCGTCGGCTAGCTCACATTGTAACGGCGGATAGACGGGCCACAGTGCAATAAATCACTCGGCAATTTAACGCTGGTGCACAAAAACGTGTAAGCAGCCACACCATCCAGAACCATCTCCTCGCTATGGGATACAGAAGCCATCGTTCCACGAGGGTACCGCTGCTGACCATGGAAAAATGTTGCCTGGACTGATGAGTCGAGATTCACGTTGGTACATGCGGATGGCAAGATACGAGTACGGTGCAAACCACCTGAAGCGAAGGATCCTTCTTGCCAGCAGGATACTCTTCAAGCTGGTGGGGTGTGGCATTTTCGTCTGGGGACTGTTTACGTGGACTGAAATGGGAGCCCTGGTACGTGTGTCATCGTCCCTCAAAGCAACATTACCGTGATATCCTGGACGACCATTTGCTCCCGTTTGTGCGTCTTCAACATCCCACTCGGGACCTTATCCTGCAACAAGACAATGCACCGTGCCATCGCTCCCGAATTGTATCCGAATGGTTGGATGAACACTCCACCGACGTGACTTCGCTTTTTTGCCCAGCTAGGTCACCTGACCTTAATCCCATCGAGCACATCTGGGATGTCATCGAGAGAGATGTTCGAGGCTCTGACCCCTCCATCAAATCTTCGTTAACTGTGGGAGCTTGTTCATGAGTCGTGGATCCGGGCTTTCCAAAGCTTGCGGTGTCTTGTCGAGTCCATGCCGAGACGAATCGCCGGCGTCATCAGGGCGAAAGGTGGTGCTACACGTTACTAGACAAGTATCCCTAATTCAATTGCTTTCAGTGTATATTTATGTAAAATGTGATGAAATAAAATTCGGCGATAGTTTAGTGATATATATATATATACACTGGGATGTAAGGTCAGGTGATGCGTAATATCACAGCCTCTCCTTGACAAATGTCAGCCCCGCCTTCTCGTGGTGCATCCTGTTCGTACTAAAGGGGCTCTGCCGACCGCCAATAGCGGTATAACTATACCATCGGGATTAGAGGAAATTCTATCCCACACTCCCCAACCCGCTTGGCCAGCGTGGTGAGTTATGGCCAAACCCCTCCAAAATGACTCCACAACTTAAATCTTGGCCCTCAGCCTCCGGCAGCTGGAATGTACCTGGCCAAGGCAGCGGCCAGTGCGACATGAAGGCAGAGGGTGCTAAGAATCCCCGGAGGACCGGACTAGGCTGCCATCTGATGCTGACCTTGGCAACGTACAATGGACGCTCCCTATCTTCAGATTCAAAGCTTCTTGAATTGGAAGAGGAACTACAAAGGATCAAGTGGGACATCGTGGGGCTAAGTGAGGTAAGGAGAAAAGGAGAAGATCTCATCGAACTGAAAAGTGGACATCTCTTCTACTATCGTGGGACAGATACTGGCAGAACTAGTGGTGTTGGATTTATAATAAACAAGAAACTGAAGGATAAAGTTGTAGAAGTTGAAAGTTCCTCTGACAGAGCTGCACGGCTTATTATCCAACTCTCGAAAAGATACCATGCTCAGATTATTCAAACTTATGCACCCACCACAAGTCATCCTGAAGAAGAAATTGAAGAATTTTATGAGGAAATTTGTCATCTAAATAATAAAGGTAAGCAGCACTTGAAGATAATTATGGGAGATTTCAATGCAAAAATAGGGCGACGGCAACAGAATGAAACTTCAGTAGGTAAATTCGGTCACGGCAACAGAAACCAGCGTGGAAATACTCTCGTGGAGTTTGCAGAGGCAGAAGGGTTTTTCATCTTGAAATCCTTCTTCAAGAAAAAGCCACACAGCAAATGGACATGGAGACATCCAAATGGGACGACAAGTGAAATTGATTTTATTATGTGTAACAAAAAATTCGTCATAGAAGACTGCAGTGTGCTAAATAAGTTCAACACAGGTAGTGACCATAGATTGGTGAGATGTAAGATGCACCTCAACACTAAACTTGAACGTGGCAAGCTCATAAGACAAACAAAATCTATTGACATAACCAACCTTAAAAAACACCATAATACCTTCAAGTTGGAACTGAAGAACAGGTTCTCTGCTTTAGAAGGCCTAACATCGGAAGAAGTGGACATCTCTGAAGTTAACAGAAAATTAACCAAAGCTCTTATGGAAACAGCAACAAAATTAGCTGGGTCTAAGAACAAGTTGCATGTAAATAAATTATCAGGAAAAACGAAAATGTTGATGCAAAAAAGAAGAGAGATGAGGACAACTAAAGAAGATGTGACTTCCAAAGTGGAATATATAGAGCTATGCAAGACAGTACGAAAAAGTATCACTGAAGACGTAAGAAAATTCAACTGTGAACTAGTGAGGAAAGCAATTGAAAACAACCAAAGCCTAAAGATAGCAAAGGGACATCTCAGTAAGGGAAGAAAACAGATTATGGCACTGAGAAAAGAAGATGGTTCTGTAACAAGAAATAGAGGCGAAATTTTGACAAGAGTGAAAGATTTCTACTCCAAATTATATGAAAGGGATGATACATGCACTCCAGACATCATGAAAGATACCAGTACCAGAGTTCCTCCAGTCCTTCCAGCAGAAGTTGCACATGCAATCAAGAACATGAAGCTGGGAAAAGCTCCAGGAGAAGATGGAATTACTGTAGACATCATACAAGAAGCAAGTGGAGAAATCGAAACAGTACTCGCCCAAATTTTCACTCGATGCCTTAATGAAGGAAAGATTCCTGAGGCTTGGAACACCGCTACAATGATCCTGCTACATAAGAAAGGTGACATTGAGGATCTCGGAAACTACAGACCTATCAGCCTCCTATCAGTAGTTTATAAAATCTTCACTAAAGTTCTTTCACACCGCTTGAAGGTAACACTGGACATGGCTCAACGGAGAGAACAAGCTGGATTCAGGAGTGGCTACAGCACATAAGATCATATCCATGTGCTGAGAGAACTAATTGAAAGAGCGAGGGAATAAGAACTTCCATTGTGCATGGCTTTTATCGATTATGAAAAAGCCTTTGATTCGGTGAAACCATCAGCAGTTACAATGGCTCTGAAAACCTGCGGTATTGAAGATGCATACATTAATATTATTAATAACATCTATGAAAATGCAAGTGCAAAGATCAGGCTGTTTGAAAATACAACACACATAAAAATTGGAAAGGGAGTGAGACAAGGTGACACCATATCTCCGAAGCTCTTTAATGCCACATTGGAGGGTGTTTTTCAGTCACTGAGCTGGGAAAACAAGGAGATAAAGTTTAATGGAGATCATCTAACCCACCTTCGTTTTGCTGATGACGTAGTCATTTTTGCAACTAGCCCATCAGAGCTGCAGAGTATGATCCAGGAACTTGCTGACAAGAGTAAAGAAGTGGGATTAAAAATGAACTTTCAGAAGACAAAAGTGATGTTCAATGCTTTTACAAGAAATGAAGATTTATCGATTGATGGAGAAAAGCTGGAGATAACAGACACGTACGTTTATCTTGGACAGCAGATATCAAGTGAGGGTCACATTGATGAAGAAATTAATCGGCGTACAAAACTTGCCTGGAGAGCTTTTGGAAGAAACAGCATAATTTTCAAGAGCAATATGCCATTATGTCTTAAAAGAAAAGTGTTTGATCAATGCATCCTTCCAGTGCTTACGTATGGTGCAGAGACTTGGACCTTAACTAAAAGAGACATACAAAGGCTGCAGACAACTCAAAAAAGCATGGAGAGGTGCATACTTGGTGTAACCAGGAGAGATAAGAAGAGGAACTCGTGGATCCGAAAAATGACAAGAGTGGAAGACATCATGATCAGAGTTAAATCCCTAAAATGGCAATGGGCTGGACATACTGCCAGAAGGACAGATCATCGATGGACAGCCGAAATTTTAGATTGGATTCCGAGGGACAGGAAAAGACACAGAAGAAGACCACATGGGAGATGGGTGGATGAAATTCGAAAGTATGCAGGGGTGACATGGAGGAAACTGGCACAAGACAGACCGTTGTGGAGGAAACTTGGGGAGACATTCGTCCAGCAGTGGATTGATAATGGTTGACAATGATGATGATGATGATGATGATATATACACTATCTACTAAAAAGTAATTGGACACCCCTGCAATCGAAGATATCTGCGGTCCTGATACACGTCACGGCTGCCGCCGTAAAATATCGTGTGGGAAACAGCAACGCAACCAGTCGCATGCAAGATGCCACGCAGTTCGGAGCTCCCTGATTTCGAGAAAAGTGTATCCGTCGGGTATTACAGAAATGGCCGATCCATACGTGACATATCCAGCGAGTTGAAATACCCAAAATCGACAGTGGCCTACGTGATTGGCAAGTGGAATATGAGAAGTGAATGTCGGAATGCGCCCGACCCGGCCGACCCACAAAACTGGGAGTTAGAGACTGACGGATGCTCGCCAGAGAAATTCCGAAGAGCAGCACCAAATCGATGGAACACATCCGCGAGGATTTTCAACAGGCACTCGGGAGTGTTCTTTCGATGAATACCATCTGTAAGGAAGCCCATCTACTCGGTTATAATGGACGTACTGCCGCCCACAAACCTTTGATCACCAAGTCCAGTAGCACTGCTCGGCTAACGTGGTGCAAAGAACGTCGACAATAGACCGTTGAACAGTGGAAACAGGTTCTCTGGAGCGACGAATCAAGTTTCACGCTCTACCGTTTGGATGGCAGGGTCTGGGTTTGGCGTCTGTCTGTAGAACGCCTCCTGCCGGAATGTATTGTGCAAACTGTGAAGTTCGGCGGCGGTGGAATTATGCTATGCGAGTGTTTCTCTTGGTATAGCACGTGTCCCTTGGTCTCAATTCCTGGTTGACTCAACGCCGAGACCTACTGCACCATTTTGGATGACCATGCGCTTCCTACATTGTGGCAGTTTTACGGGGTGGACCCATGTTACTTTCAGGATGACAATGCCACCTGTCTTGTTGTAAGGTCCACCATAGCTTGGTATGGTGACAATGGGGTTAATCGAATGAACTGGGCTTCGAAGAGCCCGGACCTTAACCCTATCGAGCACCTCTGGGAGGAGTTGGAGCTTCGACTTAAGGGTTGCCCCCACCGTCCGAAATCGGTGAAGGAACTGACCTCTCTTCTCCAAGCCGAGTGGAAGAAATAACCGCTAGCCGTCGTACAACGCCTGATTTAGAGTATGCCCCGGAGGGTCGCAGCTGTAATCGCCGCTCGTGGAGGCTCCACTAACTATTGAAGGGGAATAAACTTCGTTTTCCTTTGCTATCACAGATGTCCAATTACTTGTTGGTAGATAGTGTATATATTATTGCGTAACAATGAAATTAATAATCGTTGCGTCTGTTGTGGCGGAAATCTCAGCCACGTTATGTAAGGAGATTATAATAGCTAGCCAAAAGTAAACCTGAAGGAAAATTTTGAATTTAGACTAAAATTTCACTTCGGGAGATGGGTAGAGGCATTTCGGAACCCAAAGTGTTTTTATGGTGGCTATATTCTTGTTACTTTGAATTGACAATTGTGTATGAGGTTTTCACTTGTAGGTGAGCTTGTGTGTACACAGATACAATTTTGTTTTCACCACCTGTACTATTTCTATATGTTATGACATCACACTGTATTCATGTTACACGTGTATAAATGTGTCAACTCCGAAAAGAATCAGTAATTTTGGAACTCGTGTATGTAAGCATCAAAAAGAAATGGTCGTGTAATCATCACTTCATTTTACTAAATAGACATTGGTATATATTGTGTCACAACCCAGATTCTTGTCCTAGGCCAACGTCAAAGCGTTGGTTGATGAGTGCGATGGCTCAGAAACTATGAGACACACCTAAAAATCGAATGCCAACTTATACCAAAATTTGGTTTTTGAAAGGCTAATGCCTGTATTTATTTTTACAACAATAACAACATGCACAAATAGGAAAGATATTAATATTGCTATGAGAGATTTAATACATTTACAATTTAGCACTTCGCTAAGGCTTCACTGGCCAACTCATTTGTGAAGTCAGTAATTCAAATGATCGATCTTATATAATCATGGCAGAGTCCATGAGAATAATGTCACTTATTAACACAGCGTGAACGTTAATTTACATTTGTGGCTTGCTTACATGTTATCCAAACAAATTGTATCTTCTCTGAACAAATATCAAAACTCTGGATCCAATATTTATTAGTGTATATCTATATAGGTATATATATAGGTGTAGATTAAGATTACTTATATCTTTCTCTCTATTAACAAAACTCCAAATAAATTTCTTAAGGCAGGTATGCACAGGTGAACTGAAGTGTTAACATTTTAACATGAAAATTCCCGCCTTGAAGAGGCGAGTAAACTATCACGATTTACAGTCATATTTGTGAGTTTAACCTTTTCCTTTTTTTTTTTTTTTTTTTTTTTTTTTTATCTGTTTACTACATTTGCGAGAGTAATGTCACGTACAGTTCCCTCTTTCTTTCCTGATGAATCTTAACTGGATAACCTCCGACATGCAGACGGAAAGTACTTTTTGTTTCTTTAGAGCATACTGGTAATCTGATTACGGTAGTGCCGACTTCGGCTCTACGAAAGGGCCAAAAATAGAATTAGTGTATACAACTTACCCCTTGATGAGGGGGAACCAGTGTTGAAATTCACAAGTAGGTCGGAACACCACGTCTTAGGCTGACATCTGAATGGAGGTCGAAATCTTTGACCGCGCTCACTGACGAAGTGCACCTGGTACGTTAGGATGCTTTCTTCCCAGAGCCGTCATTGACCATCATGGATTGCATAGATGGGAGTGAGTAAATGGACGTTGCAGTTATCGGATGCCAAGTCTCGCCTGGGGTTGAGATTCAAGCGTCGGTTGACCTCTTCACGGCCCGGCAAATAGACGAACCCCGTTTTTTAAGGCCTAACTGCCTGGTGGTGGTGGCACCCTTCGGCCCGGGTCCCTTCATACTCTGGAGTCGCTTTAGAGCTGCTGTTTGCTAAAAAAAAAATTCCTTTCGCGGGGATCAGGGATGAGGTCTTTATCTTTTTTTTCTCTGGCTGGTGGCGGGTATCCGCCTAAGATGATGACTATCTCCCAATTGACCTCCATTCTTTCTTTCTTCCTTTCACCTCCAACTACTCTTTTCGAGATCTTTCTTCTCCAGACTCAAAACGACGCTCCCTCGCAGAAGAACACAGAGAGCCAATCAGCACCATCCACGAGGGACGCTTTGCTCCCATTGGTCAGCCGGTCAAAACCACGCAATGGTTTCGTGCTTGCCCACGTGACATTCCTCTTACCACCAGAGGAAGGTAGGGTGGGGGGAAAAAGCAAAAACACAGGAACTCTCAGCGACCAGGCACATGTGTAATTTGATATGACCCTTTTTGCCTTCCCGGAGGGAAACACATAAATTTTTATGCACGCCTGTTTTCATGCCGCTTAGAGCTTGACAGCTCGTACTATAACTCTTCAGGATTAAGCCCTCTTTGCCAGCCCACGTGAACCCAGCTGGGAAATTTCTCGGGAGTAGTGTTTCTGTTCTGAGAATTTCACCACAGCGTTGTAGAGAGGAAAAAAATGTCTCTTTGTGTAAATAACGGCTCACTTTTTGGGTGGGCGACCTCCTAACAATTTCAAACAGCACTCCCCTTTTCTTGGAATGAGCTTGGGAAATAAAAATTACCGTTGGACGAAGAAAGGAACTGCATTTGACTTACAGAAAATATAAATACATACATCATATACCAAAAAAAAACTACATTTTTTTTTTCACTAACTATTTTGAGCATAGACCAGCTTTCTTTTTCTTGCATTCCTTTTTTTTTTTTTTAATACTCAACAAAAAAAACATCACTTATGAAATTGCTTGCCCCGGCAAAAGATTATTCTTTTTCCCTTTTTTTTTTTTTCTTCCTAATTTGGATTACATTTATTCTTGTTATCAGGCCCACTTATCAAGTCCATCCCAGCCTTGCCTCACCAACTTCATAATTTCAAAGATAAAATTATAATACATCCTACTAACTTCTGAATTGTCCTACTCATAGATTAGATAATGAATAATACAAATGCTACACTTTTGTTCACACAACAAAGGTAAAAGAAAGAGAAAAAAAATTATTTACACCACTCTTCATTCAGAATATTACATCCCTTCCTTTTTTTTTTCTCTGATGTGCACTGTTATTTCCCTCCTGCTGGGCTGAGTAATTTTGAAAGCAATCACTTACTCTTTATTACGCAATTTATATGCTTAAGCTTGGAACTTAACCAAAAATCCATAGGCTAGCCCCAGAGCGATGATAAATACTGAATTGGAGGGAGGGTAGCCCTTTGCTACTCTCCTATCCCTTAACAAAGTAAAAACACTCATTTTGTACATTAAGCAGAGAAGGGGGAAAAAAAAAACAACGATGAGAAAATATAATTTTCTGTAACTTTTCTTGACTTTCTCTCTGGATCCAAAAATCGAACCCAGGGGAGGTGAAATCTGAATTTACGAAAAGTTTAACAGCAAATCACTCCAGGGAAGAATCGTCACCCTTTCCTGAACTGACCACTATTATCCCTTCGAGTTATTTATTTTTCTTTCAAGAAAAACGTGGATAATGTTGATGAAAATCTGAAAACATTGATCAGGTGTACACAGATTTTCAGCAACATATCACTGCCTTCCTCCCCATGGGAGACAACAACAACAACAACAAAAAAAAACAACCAAGAAAAACTTCGAGAAACATACCAAAGCCACATGGAAATGTACCATGTCCTGAGCAAGGAACAGATAAACCAACATCTTAAACACGACAGAGAACTGGCATGAACTATCACACCCAACACCTCAACTACTTACATAAATACTATACAATTTCCTGGAATTCCAGGAGCTGCAAGGTGCTCCCTGGACACAACCAAACTCGACTTATCACTGGTAAGTATAAACCCTTAATCAAAGAAAATAAACAAAAGTGAATGGTTGGCTTGGCAGTGGAAATTGGAATCGACAGGAAAATTTTCACCAAACAACCACAACACTATACGAGACCACAAATTCCAAATATGCTTCACTTGATTTATCAATACTACAGAAAACATAATTGCTTCCTACACTACACTTAAGGTAACAATTAATAATATCACACGACTATTTACACGCAACGTTGCAACTGAATTGGAGTGCACTATTTACTTCCGAGCTATGAATCCACGACTATCTCTAGGACGCAAACAATACCTAGGTGTCAACACAGTACTTGTGGGTATGCGACTGGCTCTCGGCCTTGAAGGACCAGCTTGCTCCACTACCGGAGTACTTGCTGGAGTTTGTATATTCGCCTGTTCATTAACTACCTCAGGAGTGCCGGCTGGAGTCTGAATACTAACCTGTTCACTCACCACTGCAGGAGTGTTTGCTGGCCTAGGCAATCTCCCATAACTTGTTCTCCTCCCAGGAAACGGAAACCACGGAATGAAACCAACATCACTACTATCAATCTCCTTCACTTGTGTTTGTGTAGAATTGTCCTCTTGAACTTCCTCCATCTCCTCGGAGTTTGTACTACCCTCGCTCTTATTCATGGCACTTGGAAATAGAGGCCTGTCCCTTACCTTGGTCAGCCTATCCACATGGACCAACTCCTTTTTCCTGGGATCAGGGATGAAGGTAATCTCGTAATTCACCGGCGGTATCACCTTGGTGACACGATAGGGTCCCGAACATAGCTTGCTCAGTTTCTTACTTCGTCCTGGCTTCACTGCAGGAGAATATAAATACACCTTGTCATTAAGGGTGATATGCTTATCAACGGCAGTCTTTGCACGTTGTTTCTCCTGTGTTTCTGCAGCCTTTTCCAGGTTTGCCCTGACAGCCTCGAATGCTATGTTTAGCCTATCCGTGAGCTCGTCACAATATTCCAACTGAGAAACATATGTACGTACTCGGGGACTGCCGATCAAATGATATGGCAACACCAGGTCTCTTCCATACGTGAGATAGGCTGGGGTTTCCCCAGTACTGGTGTGCACCGCTGTCCTGAATGCAAGGAGTGCCATGGGAAGGCAATGGTCCCAGTCATCCTGTCTATCCGAGACCAGGTGACTAACTGACTTAATCAAGCTATCATTCAATTTCTCACACTGTCCATTAGCAGAGGGATGATATGGGCTACAATTCAACTTTTTGATACCCAGCCTCTCATAGACTTTCATCATGGCTGCCGACAGAAAGTTTGTGCCCCTGTCTGTCAACAATTTGGTTGGCACACCATGTGAAGCAATGAATTTTTCTATGAGGACCTGGGCTATCGTTTCACTCTTTGTGTCTGGTAAAGCATATGCTTCTGGCCAACGAGTAAAGTAGTCAGTGATAACTAAAATGAATCTATTTCCTGACATGGTGGTGACCAGAGGTCCTACAACATCCATAGCAATTTTCTCGAAGGGGCGACTAGGAAGCTCTGCCCTTACCAAAGGTGCCTTTCTACCAGGTTTGTAAGCTCTTTTACTTAAACAGCTGTGACAGCTGTCTACATATGCTTTAACCACTGAGTACATGTTGTGGAAGTAGAATCGGGAGCGTACCCGCTCCAATGTTCTGTTGAACCCTGGATGAGCCACAGTTTCCGAGTCGTGGCACTGCTCCAAAATCTCTTCCACCATAGTTTCTGGTATGACCAGCTGTTCTCGTGGTTGATTCCTGGTATCTCCTGACTTGGGCAATACGTAGTGCCATAAGAGTCCATCCTGTAGGTAAAACTCATCTGAGACCTTGAGTTTACCCAGCTCTCCCTTTCCTTCCAGCAACTCAATCTGTTTATTCCACCTGCTATCCTGCCTCTGCAATTCCTTCACTCTTGTCCGTTCCTCTGCCTGTCTTGCTGCCGACTGCTCCACCACTTCGGTGGTCAGCACATTCCTAGACAGATAGTCAGCTACGACATTCGATTTCCCTGGTCTGTGTTGAATTGTATAATCGAACTGCTGTAACGACATGCACCAGCGAGCTATTCTAGAAGTGGGATCCCTTAATTTGAAGGCATATGACAAACTGGCTTGGTCGGTAATGATGAGAAAGTGTCTAGCATAATGATATTGTTTGTAGTAGTTTACTGCAAACACTACACTGAGCATTTCCTTCTCCACCACAGAATAATTAAGTTCCGCTCCTTTTAACTTTCGGCTAGCATATGCTACTGGATGCAATTTTCCTTCTTCCTCTTGTTGCAATGCGGCCCCAATAGCAAATTTTGAAGCATCACAAGCAACCACAAATTCCTTTGACAAATCGGGTAATTTCAGGCAGGGCTCACTTAAGAGTGCCTGTTGTAGTTCCTCAAAAGCGGTCTGGGCTTCCGGTGTCCATTTGAATGTCTTTTCCTTCCTGATCAGATTAGTCAGGGGCAAAGCCGATTTGGCATAATCAGGGATAAACCTCCTATAAAAACCTGTGAGACCTAGGAAAGCTCGGACTTGCTTAACGGAATTTGGAATTTTGAAGTTTCGGACAGCTTCCAAATTTCTGGGATCAGGTGTGACGCCATTTCGACTGACAACAAATCCCAGGTACCTAATTGAAGACTTCAAAAAGTGGCACTTGTCAGGCTTAAGCTTAAGGTTGTGTTGTCTCAACCTTTGGAAAACAATCTCCAGCTTATCAAGGTGTTCCTCGAAAGTTTTGCTGGCAATGACAATGTCGTCAATATATATGCCAACCTGGAGAGGCTTGAGACCTGATAGAACTATTTCCATCAGCCTCTGGAAGCTGTTTGGGCTGTTCCGCATCCCAAATGGTACCCTTAGCCACTCGTACAAACCCTGATCGGTGACAAAAGCTGTTTTGTAAACATCCGAAGGGCGTACTTTCATCTGGTAAAACCCTGAGGTCAAATCCAGAGAGCTAAAGTAGGTGGCTCCTGCTAAGGAATCCACCATCTCCACCAAATTTGGAATCGGAAAGGCATCCGGTACTGTCTTGGCATTCAGCCTCCTAAAGTCAGTACAGAGACGATAGCTGCCATCCGATTTTTTTACAAGGAGAACAGGTGCCGAATAAGGACTGTCACTAGGTTGTATAATACCTGCCTCCAAAAGTTCGTTGATCTGCCTATTGAGTTCGTCTCGAAGAGCATAAGGAACTCTATAGGCTCTCTGTCTCACAGGGACCTCATCTGTCAGATGAACCTGATGTAGCAAGGTGTCACATTCACCTAACTCTGCTACATTCTTCGCAAACGTCCTCCTATGCGAGTGCAAAAATGAGGACAATTTTGACTGCTGATCAGGAGGTAGATGCGACACGTCGAACTCGTTCGCCCATGTGGAACAATCGTCAATTTGACTGTCCACTGTTGTCACTGAAGTTACCTGAATTGGTTCCGCTGTAACCAACCTAGAATGCTTGTTGAGGTAAACTACTGAGTCCGATAAATTGATCACCTTCACCAAGGTACTGTCATTATTGGTACTGTTCACCGAGCGACCTATCCAAAGTGACTCGCACTTGAATGCGTCTGCCTGCTGTAAGAGCATAACTTCCCCCAACTCTGCACAGTCTGCAACCGTTACCGAAATTATCCTTTCAGATTTGGGGGTATTTTCTCCGCTCGGACTGTCTTTCCAAAATAATGCCTTTTCCCTAAATTTTGACTTTCCGAAGGTGCCTCGGATACCTCAGTAGAGAGAGAATCCTCCTGATGCACTACTGACTCAGCCGGTGGGTTGGTTTGTTTACCTTTTGGAATGGGGGTCTCCTCAGTAGAGAAGGCTCCCTCTCTAGCAGTAACCACACCAATAGGATCAACACCAGCATGCTCTGACACTTGAGGGGTACTCTGGGGTATCACCCTCTTTCTTGCACACCTCTTCCTCCTTTTTCTCTTAACCACTTTCCTCTTTCTCTTTGGTATTTGGAACATCTGTTTCACCAAAGCAATCACTTGTTCCCTCTCTCGTGGATAAACATTTGGCATGCATGCTCCTACTCTACTTAAAGTGCCTGCTGCAGCATTGAAAACAAATTGTTGTGCCTTTAAAAGGTCAAAACCAACAATGACATCATAATCTGATGATAACCGAGTCTGGGTGACAAACACTTTATGCTTAAAATTCACCCCAGACAAACAAAATTTCAATTCCACATATGCCTTAATATCCAGGTGTTTCCCTGAAACACCTTTGACCACTAGGTTGGGATATTTCATGAATCTCTTATATCCTGGTAAGGAGTTGAGGCAACCCTCGGTTATTAAGCTAACTGACGCCCCCGTGTCAATCAGTAGCCTCAAGGATTTCCCACTAACTACTCCTTCCAGAATAGGCATGCCAAACGAGTGACCGTTGGTGAAACATGAGCCAATTGGAGCCTTTACAACAAGGGGTTTTTTCTTAGAAGATGACTCCCAATATCTTCTCCCCACTACCAGTTTAAAGCATCTGACCTGTTGTGTTGATTGTTTCGCTGTTGACCATTTCTGCCCGGTGGTGCATGTCGAGTCCTTCCGCCCCTGGAATGGGAAAGATATTGACTTCTTCCGCGACCCTGATTCCTATACTCCTGAGAGGGCCTGTCTATCTGGTGACATTCATTTGCATAATGCCCCACCTGGTTACACCGATAGCAGATCACAGTGAGCCTGCTGCTCCGGCGGAAATCTTCCTGTCTTGGACGACTAGGGGATCTGTATCTATCCGACCCGCCTTCTCGTGGATATTCCTGTCTCCTATCTCTCCGGTACCTTGTGGGTGAGGAGTAATTGTTCCTGGCTGGGTAAAAACCTGATTCCCTACTAGCAGGAGAACTGCTGTGCCTCGGCTCTTCCCTCGGTGGTTTCTCACTGGCACTGGCATTAGCAATTGCTAAAGTGGCTACTTGCTTGCCCAGTTCCCTAATTTGGTCACGCAGTGCTAACATCATGGGACTTGGAGGCGTTTCCTCCCCAAGCTCATGCCTAGGGGCACGATTATCTCCTTCCTCCACTCCTACGAAGGATACACCCCGAGAAAAACTGGCCATGTACTTCTCATTCTCTTCTTCCAATATGGCCTTCTCTTTTGCGTCTTTATAGGTTCGTGGTTGATGGGACAGAACCAGGCGACGAATTTTTGGGTCCACTCCTGTTATGAACTGGGCCAAGACATTCTGGTCTCTGAACTCAGCCAAAGCTCCAGCGTTTTCATTGAAGTAGCTAAAGGCTGCCCGTTCTAACCTAGCTGCAAATTGCCTCACTGTCTCACCCCTTTTCTGTACGCACGAGTGAAATCTTCCCATCTTGACCGTTACCGATTCAGGTGAAGCAAACCTCTCAATTAGTTCTTTTTTCAACCCCTCATAATCTACATTCTCTGACCGGGCAATCACATCTCTAACTAGTTGTTTAGCCTCTCCTGTACACCTATGTTTCACTACCACAAATTTCTGATCTGCTGCCCAGCATCCCATGAGTGCCACATCCTCTAATGTCTCAAAGAACTCTTTCACTGACAATCTACTAGGATCCCCAGAAAACTCCTTCACTAGTCCCATTAGACCTGGGAGACTCCAATTTACTCCTTGGATTTCTCCGGTACCTTCTCCTTCATTAGCCATGATTTCCTAATTCAATTTACTCTTGCTACAGCAAAAAAAAAAAAAAATTGCAATATTTATATTTACTCAACACTAGCACTGCTGTAGCTGTATCTAAGGTTATCCTAACACCCTATTAATCTTGCACTACACCTTCACTATACTAACACTCTCAATGAAACTAACTCATTGTAGCAAAGGAAACCCAAAACAGAAATTATTTGAAATTACACTAAATTCACACTACCATAAACCACTACACAGAATAACACTGTATTCGCCTCCTAGCATTTGAAGGAATAGACAATCTACCCACATCACAAAATGCCAATAATACTTACCAAACACTGATATAATCACAACATCAAAAGAAATTTATGTGCTCACACTCTCACAGAATATCGAAAGAATATTTTTGCCCAAATAAAAAAAATATATGCAAATTCTATGTTCTAAAATTCAAATAGCACCCAAAACTCAAGTCTCCATTATAATTTGATTTCCCAGCAGAAGGAAAAAGAGGCAAAAAAAAGAAATTATGGTTGTCCTAGTTAGTATGATGTTATGCTTCACTTTACTCCTACCTTGAGCCGAAACCATACAAATTGAAATATTACACCAAAAAAATTTTTTTTCCTTTTTCCTAGGGCAAGTGCTTTGTAACAACTCACTAACTAAGTAATTCTGTAACCGTTATTAATACTGACATGTTCTATGGATTGTGCAAGTTATCATCATACCTATTCAGATTTAAGCTTACTCAAAGAAAAATCTTCAATGCAAAATTCACACTATGCTAATATACTCAAAATTCTACACTATTCATTTAAACACTTATGTATGCAAATTGCTCCAAAAACTTATATATGCAAAACACTAGGAATAACATATGCACTAAACACTAGATTATATTGTTCCCAACCTTGAAATTTGAAGAAATATACATATATATACACCCTGAAGCTTTGACTTAATATCCTTACTCTCTGATTATTAATAGCAGTGAAGATGTACAAACAAAATTATTGTTTACTGTAACCTTGTGTTATTCTATTTTTCACAATTATAACCCCAACTCAACCTTTAAATTCCACTGGTGTATGCTCTTACAAAATTTTCAGACTACTCAGCTATTTTCATTTAACAACAACTTATCAGTATTATTACAACACTTTGGAATTATTTGGCATTCAGTGTCTTAAAAAAAAATTGAGCCATGGCACGCATCCTAGGACACGGCACCATTTATGTTGTGGCGGAAATCTCAGCCACGTTATGTAAGGAGATTATAATAGCTAGCCAAAAGTAAACCTGAAGGAAAATTTTGAATTTAGACTAAAATTTCACTTCGGGAGATGGGTAGAGGCATTTCGGAACCCAAAGTGTTTTTATGGTGGCTATATTCTTGTTACTTTGAATTGACAATTGTGTATGAGGTTTTCACTTGTAGGTGAGCTTGTGTGTACACAGATACAATTTTGTTTTCACCACCTGTACTATTTCTATATGTTATGACATCACACTGTATTCATGTTACACGTGTATAAATGTGTCAACTCCGAAAAAAATCAGTAATTTTGGAACTCGTGTATGTAAGCATCAAAAAGAAATGGTCGTGTAATCATCACTTCATTTTACTAAATAGACATTGGTATATATTGTGTCACAACCCAGATTCTTGTCCTAGGCCAACGTCAAAGCGTTGGTTGATGAGTGCGATGGCTCAGAAACTATGAGACACACCTAAAAATCGAATGCCAACTTATACCAAAATTTGGTTTTTGAAAGGCTAATGCCTGTATTTATTTTTACAACAATAACAACATGCACAAATAGGAAAGATATTAATATTGCTATGAGAGATTTAATACATTTACAATTTAGCACTTCGCTAAGGCTTCACTGGCCCACTCATTTGTGAAGTCAGTAATTCAAATGATCGATCTTATATAATCATGGCAGAGTCCACGAGAATAATGTCACTTATTAACACAGCGTGAACGTTAATTTACATTTGTGGCTTGCTTACATGTTATCCAAACAAATTGTATCTTCTCTGAACAAATATCAAAACTCTGGATCCAATATTTATTAGTGTATATCTATATAGGTATATATATAGGTGTAGATTAAGATTACTTATATCTTTCTCTCTATTAACAAAACTCCAAATAAATTTCTTAAGGCAGGTATGCACAGGTGAACTGAAGTGTTAACATTTTAACATGAAAATTCCCGCCTTGAAGAGGCGAGTAAATTATCACGATTTACAGTCATATTTGTGAGTTTAACCTTTTCCTTTTTTTTTTTTTTTTTTTTTTTTTTTTTTATCTGTTTACTACATTTGCGAGAGTAATGTCACGTACAGTTCCCTCTTTCTTTCCTGATGAATCTTAACTGGATAACCTCCGACATGCAGACGGAAAGTACTTTTTGTTTCTTTAGAGCATACTGGTAATCTGATTACGGTAGTGCCGACTTCGGCTCTACGAAAGGGCCAAAAATAGAATTAGTGTATACAACTTACCCCTTGATGAGGGGGAACCAGTGTTGAAATTCACAAGTAGGTCGGAACACCACGTCTTAGGCTGACATCTGAATGGAGGTCGAAATCTTTGACCGCGCTCACTGACGAAGTGCACCTGGTACGTTAGGATGCTTTCTTCCCAGAGCCGTCATTGACCATCATGGATTGCATAGATGGGAGTGAGTAAATGGACGTTGCAGTTATCGGATGCCAAGTCTCGCCTGGGGTTGAGATTCAAGCGTCGGTTGACCTCTTCACGGCCCGGCAAATAGACGAACCCCGTTTTTTAAGGCCTAACTGCCTGGTGGTGGTGGCACCCTTCGGCCCGGGTCCCTTCATACTCTGGAGTCGCTTTAGAGCTGCTGTTTGCTAAAAAAAAAATTCCTTTCGCGGGGATCAGGGATGAGGTCTTTATCTTTTTTTTCTCTGGCTGGTGGCGGGTATCCGCCTAAGATGATGACTATCTCCCAATTGACCTCCATTCTTTCTTTCTTCCTTTCACCTCCAACTACTCTTTTCGAGATCTTTCTTCTCCAGACTCAAAACGACGCTCCCTCGCAGAAGAACACAGAGAGCCAATCAGCGCCATCCACGAGGGACGCTTTGCTCCCATTGGTCAGCCGGTCAAAACCACGCAATGGTTTCGTGCTTGCCCACGTGACATTCCTCTTACCACCAGAGGAAGGTAGGGTGGGGGGAAAAAGCAAAAACACAGGAACTCTCAGCGACCAGGCACATGTGTAATTTGATATGACCCTTTTTGCCTTCCCGGAGGGAAACACATAAATTTTTATGCACGCCTGTTTTCATGCCGCTTAGAGCTTGACAGCTCGTACTATAACTCTTCAGGATTAAGCCCTCTTTGCCAGCCCACGTGAACCCAGCTGGGAAATTTCTCGGGAGTAGTGTTTCTGTTCTGAGAATTTCACCACAGCGTTGTAGAGAGGAAAAAAATGTCTCTTTGTGTAAATAACGGCTCACGTTTTGGGTGGGCGACCTCCTAACAATTTCAAACAGCACTCCCCTTTTCTTGGAATGAGCTTGGGAAAAAAAAATGACCGTTGGACGAAGAAAGGAACTGCATTTGACTTACAGAAAATATAAATACATACATCATATACCAAAAAAAAAACTACATTTTTTTTTCACTAACTATTTTGAGCATAGACCAGCTTTCTTTTTCTTGCATTCCTTTTTTTTTTTTTAATACTCAACAAAAAAAAAAAACATCACTTATGAAATTGCTTGCCCCGGCAAAAGATTATTCTTTTTCCCTTTTTTTTTTCTTCCGAATTTGGATTACATTTATTCTTGTTATCAGGCCCACTTATCAAGTCCATCCCAGCCTTACCTCACCAACTTCATAATTTCAAAGATAAAATTATAATACATCCTACTAACTTCTGAATTGTCCTACTCATAGATTAGATAATGAATAATACAAATGCTACACTTTTGTTCACACAACAAAGGTAAAAGAAAGAGAAAAAAAAATTATTTACACCACTCTTCATTCAGAATATTACATCCCTTCCTTTTTTTTTTCTCTGATGTGCACTGTTATTTCCCTCCTGCTGGGCTGAGTAATTTTGAAAGCAATCACTTACTCTTTATTACGCAATTTATATGCTTAACCTTGGAACTTAACCAAAAATCCATAGGCTAGCCCCAGAGCGATGATAAATACTGAATTGGAGGAAGGGTAGCCCTTTGCTACTCTCCTATCCCTTAACAAAGTAAAAACACTCATTTTGTACATTAAGCAGAGAAGGGGGAAAAAAACAACGATGAGAAAATAGAATTTTCTGTAACTTTTTCTTGACTTTCTCTCTGGATCCAAAAATCGAACCCAGTGGAGGTGAAATCTGAATTTACGAAAAGTTTAACAGCAAATCACTCCAGGGAAGAATCGTCACCCTTTCCTGAACTGACCACTATTATCCCTTCGAGTTATTTATTTTTCTTTCAAGAAAAACGTGGATAATGTTGATGAAAATCTGAAAACATTGATCAGGTGTACACAGATTTTCAGCAACATATCACGTCATTTTATGGGATATCGTTCAAAAATCATATTTCAGCAATTATTTTTTGCTATTTCCGTTACCCATTTTCATTACATCGAACTCTCATGCGTAGAATTAACTGTATTGTTGTCGGAAAAGTTGCATCGCATCAAATCTGTTACTTTCCGTAGGCACCATCATAAAATGCTTCCGCAGCAGTGTGTCGATCAAGCGTGAACGACGTGTATTTTAGACAACAACCCAATTGGTCAGCGCCGGGCGTTCATTTAGTTACAAATTAGGCAGATTCCTTGCCTGTCACGACACACTTGTACTTTCGTTACCCGTATTTCCGTTACATCGAATTTTTTTGCATGGGATTTACTTTACTGATCTCCGGAAAGATGCATATCATCACAAATAAAGTTACAATGATGGCCATTCAGCGTACACAACTAAATAGGGCTAAACAGGATTGTAATAGGTGCAATACCCGTGAGTAAAAATATTAATGTACCCAAATGACAGCGCTGCGGAGTCTGAAAACGTTTGCGCAAATTACAGCTGTGTTGTGGTAGTTCACAAAAAGTCCGTTAACCTGCAACATTTGTCTTGTGTGAAGATCTGAGGTGAAGTTCAATTTTTGTGGAACAAAACCAGAAAATATAAAAAAATACAACTTTTTGCCAGATGATATCCATCGACAACTTATTATTTAAATGCTGGTGGAAAATGCAATATCACTCCAAGATGTTGTTGAAGGCGTCAAAAGTTTGCTATTGGTACCGGTACTGCAAACAGCGGAAATTGTAACGGGCGTCCTAACAGCTCCTCAACGAAAATCATGAAACACAGAAATGAAATTTCGCATTTACAGATTTGCACCCCCTTGCATTGCTGGATGTTCACTTTCGGCGCAGATGAAGAAAACCGAAATTTGCTATCAGAGCTCGGCTCCATCAATAACGAAAAGAATTTTACTGGAAAGGAATAAAGAATTCCATATTACTTAACAGTTGACTGAATGTATTCAGTGACTACGTTAAAAATAACTGCACTTCGGGTGAAAGATGTTCCACAGTTCAAAAGATCGTAGACATCAATTTTGGAGGTACCGGTGCATTCATCAGAACACAACTCCGTGTATAATCAGCTTGAAAACCTTTCCACGAATTAAAAACTTCGAGTCTCCCCAAATAACTAAATAAAGTGACTCCGATAGGGGAAGGAAACCAAAAACGCATGATAGTGTGATCCAACGAATTTTATTATATGCTGACTGCAACGGGTAAGCGGTGTAGGATGTGACCCTATGATCACAATGCTGTAGATTCATTGCGCATATATCCCACTTTCAATTAGTTGTGAAAGGTAGTGCACTTCTATGGGATGAGTCAAAATGAATGAACTGACCCTTCAGAACTTAAGCACGGGTTCACCATCTTGACGGCAAGGTGATTCTACGGATATGTCACTCTAATCCTACTGGAGCTCTCATGTTTGATCATGACAATTCACCCACTACCTCTTTCGTATTATCTTTGAACGTTCGAATAGCATGAAACATACTTTCAGCACCTTCTCTGTGCTGTCTTATCGCCGCATCTCAGAAGAGCCGGAACATGAAGAAGATTGTCTCCCATGATCTGGCTTATCTCTGAAATCTAGTATTATTGTCGCATCTCAGTCTAATCGGAATGCGAAGGAAATATTTCCTTCCATGATCGGCCTTGTTACTGGATACTAGTCTAATTCAACGTGGAACAGACTAACGGTGCCTTTCCTGTGGTGTCATATTGTCGCATCTTAGTCTAATTGGAACGTGAAGTGGATTTTCTTTCCATGATCGGCTTTGCTACTTGATAGTTTACTAATCGAACGTGGAGCAGACTTCCAGGGCCTTTCCTGGCGTGTCTTATTGTCGCATCTCAGTCAAATTGGAATGTGAAAATGTTTCTTTCCATGATCGGCGTTATCACTGGATACTAGCTTAATTGATCGTGAAACAGGCTCTCGGTGCCTTTTGTGTGGTGTTTTATTGCCGCATCTCCGTCTAATCGGAACGCGAAGGATATTTTTCCTTCCATGAGCGTCCTTGCTACTGGATACTAGTCTAATCGAACGTGGAGCACATGTCCAGTGTCTTTTCTGTGGTGTCTTATGGTCGCATCTTAGTCCAGCACGGTACATGAAGAAGAATGTCCTTCCATGATCGGTTTTATCACAGGATCCTAGACAGTCGAACGTAGAGCAGATTTTCAACATCTACCATGGGCTGTCAATACTTCGGATCTCAGTCCATACGAACCTGAAATAAACTTTATGTACCTTCCTTTCCCTTCGTTATCACTGGAACCTAGAACAGATTTCTTCTAATAAAACCTAGAGTAGATTTCCAGAATGTATCCTTCGACATAGTATGGCCGGATCTCCACCCAACCAAACAAATGGAAGTCTTCTAACACTTACCTTACCTTGCCTTATGTCTAGATCTTAGTCCAATGGAATATGATGGAGACTTCGAACTTTCTTTCCCTTCCTTGTTAAGGATACTAGTCCAATGTGGAACATGAAGCAAATTTCCATCGCTTTTTCTGTTGTGCTGCTTCACATGACCTCAATCCAATACAGGAAGTATTTGCAACACTAGAAACAGTCATATGAGCTCACCCTGCCTTACAGATTCAGTACATTAAGTAGAAGACCAGCTGTCGTCAGCTGATGCAGAATCTAGCGGAATATAAATTTGGTCATTATTTTGATACCCTGAACATGCAGTACATTTGTTTTGTAAAATCGATACGAATACCTTAACAAAAACACGTATTGTGATAAAAAAAAACATTGCAGAAACATTACGACTAGGAGGCACAAATGTGCTCAAAGTGAAAATTAGATAATTCAGTCATTTTATCAAAATATTTCAGTCTAGAAAACTTAAAAAAAATGCTCAGGACTTGTTTTTTACGCTTTCCAACCGTAGGTTGCAGAAGCGTATATGCTCCAGCTTTTTCCGTCCGTATGTCCGTCCGTCTGTCGGCACGATAACTCACGTAAAAATGGTTCGATTTCGATGAAATTTTAGTATGTGGTAAGGGACTACCAGGGGATGAACCCTATTGAAAATGGGTGAAGTGGGGTTAAAGGTCACGACATAAGAGCGGAATTCATTCAATTGTTGTTATGCGTCATAACGTGCGTAAATATGGTTCGATTTCCATCAAATTTTAGTATGTGGTGGTAGACCACCTGGCGACGAACCCTATTGAAAATGGGTGAAGTGGGGTTAAAGGTTATGACATATGACCGGGATGCATTCCATTGTCCTTATGCGTCATAAGATGCGTAAAAATGACTCGATTTCGATGAAATTTTAGTATGTGGTAGGGGACCACCTGGAGAGTAATATTATAGAAAATGGGACAAATGGAGTCAAAGGTCAGGACATAGGATCGGGATCCATTCCATCGCCCTTATCCCACACTATTAAGGTGGACGTCAAGTAATTTTGCTTCCTATATTTCCAATGGAAAACCTTTTTAACACATTTCCTTCACAATTAGTGTGTTCCCAAGGATGGAAATTTGAACATCGAATAAAATAACTTCATATTATAACTTGGAATACTTAACATTTTGTAAAACATAAGCATAATTATATTAAAAAACAAAAACGTTTCCTTTGGTGGTGTTGAAACCAGAAAAAAGATGGCGCGACCTGTGCTTTGATGACGTCAGTGGACAAATAAATGTTGGATTGCATAATTACGGTTATGGTTTAGAAAATATTAAGTATTCCAAGTTATGAAATAAAGCTATTTTAATAGATGTTCAAATTTTCATTCTTGGGAACGCATTATTTGTGAAGAAAATGTGTACAGAAGTTTTTCCATTCGAAGTATAGGAAGCAAAATTACTTGACGTCCACCTTAAAGTAGCAATTCTTGTATGTATGTATGTATGCACATTTTATTTTGAAAACGGCTCCAAGAATTTTGATGAAAGTCGTTAACATACAGTTTTCTGGTACTAGAAATCGATTTAGCTTGATCTCGGCTTTAGGAGAATTCGTTTAGTGGGTTAAATAACCTCACCGAATTATAACGTTTTTATTGGCATGGAGTCGTTCCATTAATGTTACCAATGCTTAGAAATCTTATGACATCACAATCTCGCGTTTGAGAATGTTGGCGCGCGGTCACGTCATTTGTCTCATTACGTCACGCGTTGTGAGTGGATCCTATTCAAGTTTTATGACGTCACACTCTTGCGGCGAGCAGATGGTCACCATTCCCCTCTGCCTCATAACGTCACGCGTTGTGTGCGTATGTCCGTCCGCACGATAACTCGCGTAACAATCGTTCAATTGCGATAAAATTTTAGTATCTGGTAGGGGATCACCTGGGAAGGAACCCTATTTAAAGTGAACGAAATGGGGTCAAAGGTCAGTACATAGGAGCGGGATCCATTCCATTGCTGTTATGCGCCATAACTAAGGTAAAAAAAGTTCGATTTCGATGAAATTTTAGTATGTGGTAAAGGACCACCCGGCGACAAACCCTCTTGAAAATGGGCGAAATGGGTTCAAAGGTCAGGACATAGGAGCGGAATCCCTTCCATCGCCATTACTTATGTAAAAATGCTTCGATTTGGATAAAATGTTAGTATGTTGCAGGGGCCTGCCTGAGGACGAATTCTATTGAAAATGGGCGAAATGGGGTCAAAGGTTAGGACACAGGAGCGGGATCTATTCCATAGCCCTTATGCATCATTACTTACGTAAAAATGCTTCGATTGCGACAAAACGTTATTATGTTATTTCGGAGGTATACTGAACCGGTTCTGTTGAATATCATCAAAATGGGATCAAAGGTCAGTGCACAGGACCGAGATTTGTTCCACAGCCATTATTCTCATAAATTGAGTGATAACTTGAGTAATGATTTCTGGTATGTTGGAAAGCGTATCATAATCAATGCATTGCATGATTTTACTAACTTGTTTAATAATTTATACATATTTTTCCAACAGATATTTCTTTTTTCAATCTAAACAGGGACTTTTAGTTTAATGTAATTGAAACTAACGAAAAATAAGTTTAAAATGACTAATATTAGTTAACGTTGAGAAAAGATAATACACATTTAAAAAATGATTGTGTGAAATTCCTTGATTGAAAAACGACAAAGTATTTTAACTCTAAAATCCTAAGAGCGCTAAAGAAGAATGGATTTTTGTATTTCACGAATTTGATCATTTTCTATGCATGTGCATGCTGGCGATAATTGCCATCCATATAGAATCTCCGGATTGTGTTCTCCTGGAAATCAAACCAGCGTCACCCTACGTCTGTTATCAGAATGAATTTCGGATCACACAAAAACACCTGTGTTTTCACAGGTGTATGCTGGATTAAGTTTGAAATACGAGGTTTGTACCGAAAGTAATGCAAAAGTAGGCATAACTTTTTATATTAACTGACAGAGGTCGTTCAAAATGCACATGTTGGTAGAGTAAATCTTTCTCTATATACGGAAGTTCTCCTCAACATAGTCTCCATCACAAGCAATACATTTGCGCCATCGTTGAACTGAACCTCGAATCCTCATTGAAAAAATTCAGGTGTGAACTGTGGCACGTACTTCTCCGCAGCCACTTTCACCTCGTCTGTGTCATCAAATCGCTGTAACTGGACAATGTCCTTCACTGGGCCGAATAGATGGAAGTCGGAGGGCGTCATATGTGGACTGTAAAGTGGATGGAGGACCATCGACCAACCTAATTTACTAATCGCCTGATTTGTTGCCAAAGATGTGTGTGGTCTTGCACTGTCATGGTGAATGTGGATCCTTATTAGATTCTTATTCGATCTCTTCCTCCTTATGGCTTCTCTAAACTTTTGGAGTGTATCAGTGTGCCGCTCGCTGGTCACGGTACGGCCATGTTCTAAAAAAAAGTCAATGAGAATGACACCTCGGTCATCCCAAAAAAACAGTCACCATCACTTTCTGTGCTGGTCGAATGTGATGGTGACTGTTTTTGAATGCCACCCTGCAAGTGTATCAGGGTGCCGCTCGCTGGTCACGGTACGGCCATGTTAAAAAAATCAATGAGAATGACACCTCGGTCATCCTAAAAAAACAGTCACCATAACTTTCTGTGCTGGTCGAAAGTGATGGTGACTGTTTTTGAATGCGGCCCTGCAAGTGTATCAGTGTGCCCCTCGCTGGTCACGTTACAGCCATGTTCCAAAAGAAATCAATGAGAATGACACTTCGGTCATCCCAAAAAAACAGTCACCATAACTTTCTGTGCTGGTCGAAAGTGATGGTGACTGATTTTGAATGCGGCCCTGCAAGTGTATCAGTGTGCCGCTCGCTGGTCACGTTACAGCCATGTTCCAAAAAAATCAATGAGAACGACACTTCGGTCATCCCAAAAAAACAGTCACCATAACTTTCTGTGCTGGTCGAAAGTAATGGTGACTGATTTTGAATGCGGCCCTGCAAGTGTATCAGTGTGCCCCTCGCTGGTCACGTTACAGCCATGTTCCAAAATAAGTCAATGAGAATGACACTTCGGTCATCCCAAAAAAACAGTCACCATAACTTTCTGTGCTGGTCGAAAGTGATGGTGACTGATTTTGAATGCGGCCCTGCAAGTGTATCAGTGTGCCGCTCGCTGGTCACGTTACAGCCATGTTCCAAAAAAATCAATGAGAATGACACTTCGGTCATCCCAAAAAAACAGTCACCATAACTTTCTGTTCTGGTCGAAAGTGATGGTGACTGATTTTGAATGCGGCCCTGCAAGTGTATCAGTGTGCCGCTCGCTGGTCACGTTACAGCCATGTTCCAAAAGAAATCAATGAGAATGACACTTCGGTCATCCCAAAAAAACAGTCACCATCACTTTCTGTGTTGGTCGAAAGTGATGGTGACTGTTTTTGAATGCGGCCCTGCAAGTGTATCAGTGTGCCGCTCGCTGGTCACGTTACGGCCATGTTCCAAAAAAAAAATCAATGAGAATGACACCTCGGTCATCCCAAAAAAACAGTCACCATAACTTTTTGTGCTGGTCGAAAGTGATGGCGACTGTTTTTGAATGCGGCCCTGCAAGTGTATCAGTGTGCCCCTCGCTGGTCACGTTACAGCCATGTTCCAAAAATCAATGAGAATGACACTTCGGTCATCCCAAAAAAACAGTCACCATAACTTTCTGTGCTGGTCGAAAGTGATGGTGACTGATTTTGAATGCGGCCCTGCAAGTGTATCAGTGTGCCGCTCGCTGGTCACGTTACAGCCATGTTCCAAAAAAATCAATGAGAACGACACTTCGGTCATCCCAAAAAAACAGTCACCATAACTTCCTGTGCTGGTCGAAAGTAATGGTGACTGATTTTGAATGCGGTCCTGCAAGTGTATCAGTGTGCCCCTCGCTGGTCACGTTACAGCCATGTTCCAAAAAAATCAATGAGAATGACACTTCGGTCATCCCAAAAAAACAGTCACCATAACTTTCTGTGCTGGTCGAAAGTGATGGTGACTGATTTTGAATGCGGCCCTGCAAGTGTATCAGTGTGCCGCTCGCTGGTCACGTTACAGCCATGTTCCAAAAAAATCAATGAGAATGACACTTCGGTCATCCCAAAAAAACAGTCACCATAACTTTCTGTGCTGGTCGAAAGTGATGGTGACTGATTTTGAATGCGGCCCTGCAAGTGTATCAGTGTGCCGCTCGCTGGTCACGTTACAGCCATGTTCCAAAAAAATCAATGAGAATGACACTTCGGTCATCCCAAAAAAACAGTCACCATCACTTTCTGTGTTGGTCGAAAGTGATGGTGACTGTTTTTGAATGCGGCCCTGCAAGTGTATCAGTGTGCCGCTCGCTGGTCACGTTACGGCCATGTTCCAAAAAAATCAATGAGAATGACACCTCGGTCATCCCAAAAAAACAGTCACCATAACTTTCTGTGCTGGTCGAAAGTGATGGTGACTGTTTTTGAATGCGGCCCTGCAAGTGTATCAGTGTGCCGCTCGCTGGTCACGTTACGGCCATGTTCCAAAAAAAATCAATGAGAATGACACCTCGGTCATCCCAAAAAAACAGTCACCATCACTTTCTGTGCTGGTCGAATGTGATGGTGACTGTTTTTGAATGCCACCCTGCAAGTGTATCAGGGTGCCGCTCGCTGGTCACGGTACGGCCATGTTAAAAAAATCAATGAGAATGACACCTCGGTCATCCCAGAAAAACAGTCACCATAACTTTGTGTGCTGGTCGAAAGTGATGGTGACTGTTTTTGAATGCCACCCTGCAAGTGTATTGGTGTGCCGCTCGCTGGTCACGTTACGGCCATGTTCCAAAAAAATCAATGAGAATGACACCTCGGTCATCCCAAAAAAACAGTCACCATCACTTTCTGTGCTGGTCGAAAGTGATGGTGACTGTTTTTGAATGCCACCCTGCAAGTGTATCAGTGTGCCGCTCGCTGGTCACGGTACGGCCATGTTAAAAAAATCAATGAGAATGACACCTCGGTCATCCTAAAAAAACAGTCACCATCATTTTCTGTGCTGGTCGAAAGTGATGGTGACTAGTTTTGAATGCGGCCCTGCAAGATTACTTCTAACTTAATGCGGCCTTCCAACATGAAAAGGTTCCCCACCTTTGGTCTAAACGATACACAGATAGAGCAGGGTGAAAGAGTCTTTTTATTTAGGAAGCATGATTGACAGAGAAGACGGATTAAATGATGAAATTAGTAGGTGAGTGAATTTATCTTTGAAAGCTGTAGCTGCTCGTCTTTAGGAGGATTTCACAGGAACTATGGGATTTCAAGATTGTCTAATATGTCTGTGTATGAAAATGCAATTGTTCCTACTCTGATGTGCAGCAGTGAAACCTGGGTACTTCAGGAAAAACATAGGAATTGTTTGTGTGCTGCATATATCTTTGGCAAGACCCATTCTAATCATGTGAGAAATGCAGATGTGTTTTAGATGCGTAATGTGAAGCAAAATGTTGCAAGTAAGGTGGAAATAAATACTCTTTGGGATTATGGCAATGTAGAAAGAATAAGTAGTGTGTAGCTTACTAAAAGGATTTATTTAATCCAAGTGGCATAAAAGAAAGGGTAGAAGAAGGTCTAGGTAATCATGAGAAAACCACATTCGGGAACGTCTGCATGAGAAAAGGATAATGAGCATGAAATACGAAAGGTCTTGTACGAGACGCGTAAGGGATGTTCGTGAAGCTCCTGTTGTGTGTTAATATCGCTGTAATATGGTGCATCAACAGTAAGTAAAATCTAGTGCAATCGGTTTCAAACTTTTTTCTAGAGATGAGCTTTCTTTGAGGAGCTAACCCAGGGGTTCGGAACCTTTTTGACACCGTGCCGCGTTTCAGATGTCACATTTTCCGTGTGACGCCCCTATACCCAAAATTAAACAAAAATTGCCAAAATTCTAGTATATGGTATTTTAGAAAAAAAAATAGTCATTTACATTACTAGTTTTATGAAAACACAAGTTTGTCCGTGATGGGGATCGATCCCGCGGCCCCCCTCATTCCTAAGTAAGTTGCTCTCCCAAATAAGCTACATGGACGAATATACCGCTGCAGATTTGTCGTCATGACATGTGATTCACCTCTGTAGTACGTAACATCATCTCACTCTTAACGTTGTTGTTGTTTTTTGTTTTGTTTTTGAGGCGAAGTAGGAACCTTTCATAAATTCGACACGGAGTGTGAAACAAACAACGCTTACTTTTTTTAAGTACCCTAGGCGAGTACATCCACTTTTACGTTGGGACGCCAATGTAAAAACACAAGTTTGTCCGTGACGAACATCGAAATCGCGCCCTCTCACTCTCGAATAAGTTGCTCTCCCACCGCTGCACGGGTACCAGTATACCTCCGAAACAACATACAAAAGTTTTGTCGCAGTAGAAGCATTTTTACGTAAGTTATGACGCATAATGGCGATGGAATGAATCCCGCTTCTATGCCCTCACCTTTGACGCCATTTTTACCATTTTCAATAGGGTTTGTTCCCCGGTATACTAAAATTTGATCGAAATCAAATCATTTTTACGCGAGTTATCTTGCGAACAGACAGACAGGCAGACAAAGCTAAAGCATACACGCTTCTTTAACCTACGGTTGCAAAGCGTAAATGATATTTGCCATGCGGCTACCAATATTTCCCTTGGAACGTTACCAAAATTTAATCTAGTCGATCCAGAGGTTAATGATTGCTGCCCTATAAAGACAATATATGATTCAACACAACATTAGGTTTGTGATTTGAATAAACTGGCGGCACAGTGTAGTGCTATATGGGCCAAGTCATCTTTAAAAATAGGTGAAATTTAATTTTATTTGCATGTATTAGTTTCTGGGATCGAAAGATTTCGACCATCCCCAAAGACGGAAATAAAGACAAAATCGAGGAATGAAAATAAATGTTTCTTTTTTTTTTTTCTTTCTTACTTCTCTTTCATTTTTTCCCTTACTCTTTTCTGTTTCATTTTTTTGGCCGTTTGCTGTTTTTAGAAAGAGTAAAAGTTGATTGAAGTAAACTGGTGACTCAGTGTAGTGCTATATGGGTCAAGTCATCTTTAAAAATAGTTGACGTTTAATTTTATTTGCATGTATTAGGTTTCTTGTATCGAAAGATTTCGACCATCCCCAAAGACGGAAATAAAGACCAAGTAGAGGAATGAAAAGAAATGTTTTTTTTTTTTCTGCTTACTTCTCTTTCATTTTTTCCCTTAATCTTTTCTGTTTCATTTTTTTGGCCCTTTGCTGTGTTTAGAAAGAGTAAAAGTTAATTGAATTAAACTGATGACTCAGTGTAGTGCTATATGGTCCTAGTCATCTTTAAAAATAGGTGGAATTTAATTTAAATTTGCGTATATTAGGCTTCCGGGATCGAAATTTTTCGACCATCCCCAAAGACGGAAATAAAGACCAAATCGAGGAATGAAAAGAAATGTTTTTTTTTTCCTTCTTACTTCTCCTTCATCTTTTTTTTTATTATTATTTTTTTTTGCCCCTTTGGTGTTTTTGGAAAAAGTAAAACTTAATTGAATTCTCATTTCATAGAAAAGAGAGGAAAGATTACTTCTTTATCTTTAAGCAGATCCATTACTTCATGAATTTTTAATAAGTTAAGGACGAAAAGCTGCTGCACGGGAGTTGTAGAGAACTGCTAAACAAGATCCGTGTCCGGTATCCAAAGTACTGTTACGTTCACCATTGTGTTCATCAAGGGAATTTGATTAGAGAGGGGAAAAAAGAAAGAAAATAGACGGCAGATTCTAAAGTGCATTTCTCTCACGAATTCTAAAGCGCATTTCTCAGATCAAATAATCCACATGAGACTTCCGAAGTTAGAAGTAAGGAAATAAAACTGCAGCGGCTGAAAATAGAGTAGAACTTTGAAACAGCGACAGGAATTTTTACATTACAGCCTTTTGAAATTAAGAAGTTGCAAACTCAGATGGATTAAAGCGTTTTTTTAAAAATATTAATTTTATGTATATTATGTTATTCTCCTAATCACTTATTAATGAACGGAGCCACTGTTTCATGAATTTCTGTGTCCTTGATTTTTTTACCGATCATGAATACAAGAAATGCCATATAATTTTCAAATCCCCGAACAGTAAAACGCCAATGATTTGCGACTGAATTATCCGTGGGCAGATGACCCATAGTCCTCTGTAGTACATACAGCTTTTTTTTTAATTCTCTATGCTGGTGGATTCATAAGATAACAGAAGTCATTACTGCGTATTTTACATAATGCACTAAAGTGCCAAAAGCCATAGGATACGTATCAAGAATCGTGTAGGATCTTCTCTAGCCCAGAGAAATGCAGTAACTCGACGTGGTATCGATTCCACAGGTGGCTGGAAGACTTCTGGAGAGACGTTGAGCCATGCCGTCTAAACAGCCGCCCACAGTTCCCTGATATTTGTAGGTGCAGGATCTTGGCCGCGAATTGTCCCATAAGTGCTCTATTGGATTCATTTCGGGCGAACGAGGTGGCCACACCATCCGTCGGAACTGTCCAGAATGCTCCTCGGACCAGTTTTGGACAACTTGGGCCCGATGACATGGTGCATTGTCCGCCTGGAAAATACCATCGATTTTGGGGTACACGAAGTCCATGAAGGGCTGCAAACGGTCACCCAGTAGAGAAAAAAAGCGAGTACCGGTTAATGACGTGTTTATGACGACCAGAGAACTGAAACCGTGCACATAAAGAAACCCTTCACATGTATGAAACCACCACCAGTTTGCACAGTTCCTGGTTGAAAGCTTGGGTCCATGGTCTCATGGGGTCTGCGCCACGTATAAACCCTACCATCAGATCGCAATAACTGGTAGCGTCACTCATCGTAACTCGTCACATGCTGCCAGTCTTCCAGGGTCCAATTACCATATTCACGAGCTCAAGGCGCTGTGTTCGATGTGGTTGTGTTAACAAAAGGCACTCTGGTGGGTCTTCTGTTCCCATACCCCATGGACGCTAAATTCCGCTGCGCTGACCTAATGGATATGCCTCTAGTACCTCCTGCATTGAATGTTGATGTTATTTGAGCCAGTGTCGCTTGTCTGTTAGCATGGACAATCCTGGTCAGGCGCCGCTGGTTACGGTCATTCAGCACCCGTGGTCGGCCACTGCACTGTCCACGGTGGGTGGGAATACCTTTCATGAGGTATTCTCGGTACACACGTAACATCGTGGATCGAGGAATATTGAATGTTCGCACAACTTCGGAAATTGAATCTCTTATCTGTCTGGCTCGCATTAGCATGTTTCGTTCAAACTCCGACAATTCACGTCGGCTTGCCGTAATCCTTACTGGTGGTTGTTCAACCTGACTCACGAGATCACACCTCGCAACCGATAAAAATCGCGGGTTGCGTCGAAGCCTTTATACGACGGCAGCGCCAGTTAAAAATGTGCATACTGCTATTCCAGGAATTTTAGCACTTCAGTGTATTGCATGATAAATAAACAAAACTGAATCATCCCTCTAGTAGAACGTATTTGTCGTCACTGTTGCGGTTTTACGTTCTGCCCCCAGTGTGCGTAGCAAAGTGCATTAAGAATTTAATCTTGTGTCTTTCGTCTATTTAAACATTAGGAGTGTTCGTCTCAACGAGAATGTTGATGAGGAACTACAACCAGGGTACAAAGTTGTAATGACGCCCTAACCCCTAAAGAAACATTAGTTAAATTCCAGGGAAATCAACATGGTGTTAGGTGCCCTGGTGGCGCAGTGGTCTAAGCTCTGATTTCGAACCATTCGTCAGGGTTGGATCTGGGATCAAATCCCGCTGAGGCATGGTTGTTGTGTTTGTCTTACGGCACTGGCTTTACCATCAGTTCGTAACAAGCCTGGAACATGTGTCCCTAAATTAGGAACAGGCGACTGCTATTAGCTCCTCTCTTTGCTCCGTGGTCTTTAAACCTCCAATCAGAAAAACAAGAGGTGATGTTAGTTGCATTGAAGTTTTACAAGCTTCTGGTCGTGTACGAAAAATAAAACGAAACGTAATGCCAGAAAGAAAGCAAAAAATAAAAGTCAGTGATCTTCTCAGGACACTCTTCTATCCTCCTCTTTCTCAATTTTTTTTTTTTTTTTTGATTGGAGGTTTAACGACCACCGTGAGCAACTCAATGGGCTATAAGCAGTCGCCCGTCCCTAATTTAGGGTCACTGGTTCCAGGGAAGGGAGAGAGGCAGTGCCGTAAGACAAACACAACATCCATGCCTGACCGGGATTCGAACCCGGACCCCTTACGGACGAATGATCAGACGCCAACGCCTTAGACCACTGAGCCACCGGGGCGGCCCTCTTTCTCAATGTTAGGTATCTTAGAGTTTCCCTACTTAAAGCTGTGTGTATATTTATTTTCTTCTCATATTCCGTTCTTTTCCTTATTCTTTCCTGTCAGAATAATTTAATCACTCTGTGCCTTTCAAAGTATTTGATCTACGTCGTCACTGCATCTTTCCTGGCTGCCAGGATCCCACTATAGGTTAGTATACCGTCGACTGCTCGTTTTAGGGTATCTTCATCTTGCATATCCTGCCCTTTTCTATTTGTGCCATTAAAAATAATTTATCTTGCATTTTCATCACAGGCAAGGCATCTGCAAGTGCAACATACATATATAAAAAAGATCTTCAAATTACCAACAAAATATTTTCTGCCTTCTTCTGCACCTCAGCCATTTTTACTGGCAAACGTAGCTAACTCAAATGCATCTAGCCGCTCCGGTGGCGCGGTGGTCTAAACGATGGCTTCAGATCATTCGTCCGAGATGGTTTTGGGTTCGAATCCCTGTGAGGCATGGATGTTGTGTTTTGTCTTACGGCACTGGCCCTCTCCCTTCCCTGCAGTCAGTGACCTGAACTAAGGGACGAGCGACGTTATGCGAATGTCTTGCATGTATTCTTACTTTCTCGCAGAAATGCGGCGTTTCTCGTTTGGCTTTATCTGCAAGAGCACAAATCTGATGCGAACCTGCAAGTCTACGTTAGGGGGAAGGCAGTTGCTCTGATCTAAAATAAGAAGGGAAGGACTGTAGAAGGATCACGCGCATACTCTCGCTATATACACTGCTGGCCACCCAAAATGCAACACCAAGAAGGACACGAGATAGCAAAGCCAGATTTATTGGGCACATAACAACAGATACAAAGATGAAACGATTGATCTTACAGGCCCATGCGACTTGCGGAACACGCAGACATCAATAGTTTGTGTGGCCCCCATGGCTGGCAATAACGGCCTCTACACGTCACGGCATCGAAAGAAAGAGGCTTTAGATGTGGGCTTGGGTATATGGCTGCGTGTGGTGTTTGCCGGGCCACTCGGTTGCCGATCAGCTACCAGACGAGTTCGATGGGCGACATATCGGAAGCACAGGCGGGCCACGGCAGCAGTGACACCTGGTGGGCTGTGAGGAATTGTTGCACAATGTGCGGGCGCGCATTTTCCTGTTGTAACGTGGCCGCTGACAGGTCCTGCAAGTAAGGGAGGACTACAGGCTCCAAAACGTCGGAGATGTAAAGTGGCTGTTGAGTGTACCGGGGATGCGTACCAGACGGTTGCGTGTGTCATATCCAATTGTCCCCCAAACCATAACGACAGGCGACGGACCGGTATGGCGATGCATAATGCAGGCGTCATACAGAGTGTCGCAGCGGTGCCGCCACAGGTGGGTGCGACCATCGTTGTGTTGCAGGCAGAAGCGTGATTCGTCGGAGAAGACAATGTCGTGCCATTCCGTAGTCCAGGTGCGGCGTTCAACGGCCCAGTGCCGCCGCACGCTCCGGAGGTGTAACGTCAATGGTAATCGAAGCAATGGGTGCCGTGCGACAAGTCCCCGCTCCTGCAGACGACATCGAACGGTACGTGCTGACACAGGTTGTTGCGCAGCACACCCTAATTCCTGCGCTAACGTTCGTGATGTGGTGGTGCGAGCCGTCAATGCCCGCCTTACAAGATGCCGGTCCTCTCAGTCGGTGGCGTGCCGCGGCTGCGGCAATCGCTGACGTCGGTCCGTCCCTCCTGCAACCACCGAACCCATACTCGCGTCACTGTGGCTGGATGTCGCCCCACACGGGCGCCGATGCCTCGGTACGATAAACCGCTGTCGCGATTCGTCCTCTGTCGAACTGCGAAACGTGCTGGAATGACTGCCGTGTTCTGAGACGAGGCATCAGGAAACTTCCCACGCACAGGTCCGGCTGCACAACACACTTCCACTACTTAACCCCGTCTTCTGTGCACCCTTCTTATAGTGCTTATCGGTGGCGTGCCGGGCGCACATGATTTGCATATGCCCTGCCATGCTAATCGTTTGCATTTCCTTTCGCGGGCGACGGATGCTGCGAATTTCAGGCCAATCCGGATGCTTCCTTCTTGGGGCTGCATTTTGCGTGGTCAGCAGTGTATTATCAAAAGTATTCGGACACTGCAAAATATTCGCATGTGCAAAAAACCGTGGATCAGGAATGTGCGCTGTGAGTAAGGATGTAAGTATACGTATAAAGCTGAGATTTTCTATGGTGTTATCAGCAACTTTGAAGCTGATGTGCCGCGTGGATTTGAATTTCCCGAGTTCCGGCACGAATATTGCAGCTAAACAAAACATACCAAAATGGAATGTAAGTAATGTCGTGAAGAGATGAAGGCAGAACGGTACATTTTGAGCAAAAAATAAAAAAATAAATAGATAAAAACGTTCATGAAGACTACAGAGACGGACGGAACGTGACAGAAGAGCTGTGGTCAGAAATGTTAAAAAATTCCGTTCTCCCTCTACCGTTTCGATCGCTGCTGAAGTAGCAAATGCTTGTAATGGCTCGGCTAGTTCCATAACTATCCGCGAAGAGTTGCGCAGTGTGCTATTATGGTAGATCAGCAGCACGCAAGCCACACATCATTAGCGTGAATGCCAAGCGCCGTTTGGAGTGGTGTGTATCTTTCGTCGTTCCTGGACTGTTGGCGACTCAAAAGCTGTTTTGTTTGGAATGATGAGTTGCACTTTTCACTCTACCAATCTGATGAGCGTGTTTGGATTTGGCGACAACTCGGCGTATGCTTTTCGTCGGACTGTGTTCTTCCAACTTTTAAATTCAGCAGAACCTGGTGTAGAGTTGATTTATTTGTGAATGGGACTCGGCCAACTGGTTGTTATACCACAAACCATGAACTCTGGTGCGTATTTCGACGTTGTAGATAATTCTGCCCTACCAGCGATGTGGCAGTAGTATGGAAACGACCGTTGTCTTTTCCAACACGGTCGAACTCCCTGCTACACTGCATGGCGTGTGCAAGACTGGTTTCTTCAAAATGAGTTTGAATTGCTAGACTGGCCTGCTCAAAGTCCTGATCTTAATCCCGTAGATCACCTCTGGGAAGAACTAGAGCGACGGATACGAATTCGACCACAAAGACTGTCTTTGCTCTCCACTCTGCCAACAGCTGTGCAGGACGAATGACGAGCTATTCCTGTCGAGACTTACCGGAAATTGGTTAATAATATGCTTCGACGTAAGATAAACGGTAAGAGATGAGCACAAAAATACACCATGTCAATGACCTTAGAAACAAATCCGTAGGTTTCTTATTGGTGTAGTGAACAAGTTGGTATAGCCCAGCTTTCGCGCACAAACGTGTGGCTTTGTCAAGGCTGATTAAAATCTAACTAATACGGAGAGAATCAAAAGTGATAGTTAACATTTGAAAATATTTACATACATATACTTACATTAAGTTTACATTGTTCAAAACGGGAAAACTGCGAGACAAAATGTCAACAAGGGAAATATGAAACGTAATGAAAATTCGGTTTTAACATTTCAAGAAATCTGTCCAAAGAGGGTGCAGGTCACAGGAAACAGTATCGTTGCATGAGGTCGTCGTTGTGAGGATTTCAACTGATTATCTGTAAGCGGACTCAAAGTGAGTGGTGTATGATGCTATCTGTTTATATCTTGTCCACTGTGGTATTGCGTTTCTTAGGCAAACTTCCCTGTAGAAGGCAGAGTTGATAGCCTCATTTCTCACGTTCCTTTTGTGCTCTGTCACGCTGGTACCAAATGATCCTTTAGTCATCCCTATGTAGCACTTTTGCGTTTCGTGTGGATATTCTAGTGGAATGAAGTAAACACCAGTTTTCTGGTCAAAGGCAAACTTCTCTTATGGGGAAGAGCATATTCATAACTGAAGTAGTTGTTCCAATGCCGATGTCCATTCGTAGTTTCTCTAAGCCATTTTTTATAACAAACGTGAAGTCAGGGATGTATTGTTGTGATCCTATAAAGTATAGGTGGCGCTTGCGGATCGGTGCACCAATGCGGTTCTTTACTTTATCAAGGATCGAAGTTATGAGTTCTCTCGTAAAACCAGCAGATGCTGATTGATTAAAGATGTTTCTAATTTCTATTTCTTTGGCTTTATTATCTAAAGAAAACTGGATTGCTCCTCTTAGACGGGCTCGAAATACGCTGGTTTTCTATTCCAAAGGTGAAAATGTGTCAGACGGAGGAAAATGTGGAACCGCACAAGGTTTATAAGATACTCTAGTGCGTAAATTTCCACTTTCTGATCTGTGCAGGAGCACGTCAAGATACGGTAATTTACTTTCATTTTAGAGATTCATGGTGAAGTTGATAGAGGTATACACTGATGAGCAATTGAATTAGAGACAGCTGGTGTTATGCAAACGTAGCGCTGTGGGCGGCCCTGTAAACGGAAACGGCATGACGCATGCAGCGATCCGACAATATAAGGAGTGATGCGACGAGAATCAGTAAGAGTCGGAAGCAGTATGGGTAAGACGAAGGATCTAAGCGCACTTAATTGTGGCAAATTGTCGGGATCCGACGCATGGGTCACTCCATCTCGGAAGTCGTGCATGCACTGGGATTTTCACGGGCCACTGTGTCACGGGTGCACCGTGAGTACACCGAATCCGGTAAAACCATTCCTGCAAGTGCCAACTGCCGTGGACAACAGCGTGTGGATGAGCGGGGTCATCGTCGGCTAGCTCGCATTGTAACAGCGGATAGACGAGCCACAGTGCAAGAAATAACTCGGCAATTTAATGCTGGTGCACAAAAACTTGTAAGCAGCCGCACCATCCAGAACCATCTCCTCGCTATGGGGTACAGAAGCCATCGTCCCACGAGGGTACCGCTGCTCACCGCACATCACAGGGTGCAAAGATCGGAGCAAACCACATGAAGTGATGGATCATTTTTGCCAGCAGGGTACTCTTCAAGCTGGTGAGGTGGCATTTTCGTCTGGGGACTGTTTACGTGAACTGAAATGGGACCCCTGGTGCGTGTGACATCGTACCTTACTGGTCAACGTTACCGGGATTTCCTGGACGACCATTTGCTCCCGTTTGTGCGTCTTCAACATCTCACTGGGGACCTCATCTTGCAACAAGACAATGCACCCTGCCATCGCTCCCGAATTGTATCCGAATTGTTGGATGAACACTCCACCAACGTGACTTCGCTTCCTTGACCAGCTAGGTCAACAGACCTCAACTCCATCGAGCACATCTGGGATGCCATCGTGAGAGATGTTCGAGGCTCTGACCCCCTCCATCAAATCTTCGTGAACTGTGGGAGCTTGTTCAGGGGTCGTGGATCCGTACGGCTTCCCAACGCTTCCGGTGCCTTGTCGAGTCCATGCTGAGACGAATCGCCTGCGGCATTAGGGAGAAAGGTGGTGCTACCCGTTACTAGACAGGTATCTCTAATTCAATTGCTGTGTAGCGTATATTCCATTAATCCTTCTCAGAAAAGAGTCTAGGGAATTTCTACCATGAAGTCAAAAGAAAAATATATCATCTGCATGCCTGTGCCATGTTGAAGGTATTGGTCCAGGGTCATTTAAAATTTCATTCTTGAGGGGACGTAGCATTGCTTCCGCAAGAATCGCAGACAGAGGAGAGCCCATTGGTGCGCCTACGGTTTGCTTGTAAATTTTTCCGAGGAATGTGAAAAAATTGTAATTTGTCGCTAGGTTTAGTAGGATATTAATGGCATCAATTGTTTCCTTGGGAAATTTGTTCGAGATTCTATACGGTGTCCTTAATGTTGGACTTTGCTTCCTCTACGGGAATTAATGGATACTGGGAGATGACATCAAAACTTCCCATGATGTTAGTGCTATGTATTTTTATTGAGGCAGCTTTCTTGATGAAGTCAGATGAGCTGCTTAGTACGTAATCTGACTTCGGCTTGTTTCCTACACCAATAAAAAACCTTTGGATTTGTTTCTAAGTTCATGCTTCGACGTGTTTCCGCTGTAATACAAGCAAAAGGTGGAACGAGTAAATACTAAATGCGATAATAAAGTCATTTGTCCCAAAACACTGCATGTGATGTCCGAATATACTTTTGATAGTACAGCGCATGAGCTGGTAATGCTTCTCCTCCCTGGTACTGCATGGCTTTTCATACACTTTTTTCATTAAACAAATCATTTCCAATTTTTAAATCACAAAAAGACATCAGCGGTGGGAGTAACTGCACATTCCTCCTCACTAACTCCACGATTCAATTTCGTTACAACATTTACTTGCGGGCTAGAAATGTTGTCTAAATGTTTCTGTTTGATGGACGCATGCCAAGCGTTAAGAATGAAAATTTCTAGTTCGGTCTTGTCTCGAAGAATGAGCCAACGCAACTGACAACCGTACGTAGAACTGTATAACTTATGCGTGGAAAAACGCGAAGGTGGGGGAAGTATTTTAGATATAGTTACTTTTTCAAATTACGCATAGATTTTCCGCTAGTGGGTGTAAAAGTAAATTACATTTTCCCTATAACTCTTCTTCTAAAACTCCGATTTGAAAAATTGTTTCTTCAGCGATACACCTCCTGATGGAAAATCTTTTGCATATAATTTCAAGTTTTTGGTAAAGAATACTTTGGCTTCTGATGTATTTGCCATAAAATCTGAGCTTCTAAATTATTGATTGAAAAAATTATTTCGTGGACTGATGCCACTTACATTGATAAACCTTTTCGGAATATTTTCTTCTTAAAATACTCCACAGTTTCTCCACCAGGGCGCGTAGATGTATATCTTATTTTTGTCAATATTTCTACTTCGAGGAGTCCAATTTGAAAAATTCCTTCTTTGTTGGTTAGTGTTTTTGGTGTGACTGTTTATCATATGATTTGAAAATCTTCAAGTAATTCATAGACTTTCCGCTAGGGGGCATAAAGGTAAATTGCTTTCTCCCCTATACCTCTGTTTCTAAATCTCCGATTTGAAAAATTCTTTCTGCACCGGATACAGCTGCTGATAAGAAATCCTTTGCACATAATTTCTAATTTCTTGTAAAAAATGGTTTGGCCACCAGGTGGCGTAAGTTTTTAATTCCCGCTTCTGATGTGTTTGCAGCAAAATATGAGCTTCTAAACTCTCGACTGAAAAAAGTCGTTTGTTGACCGATACTACTCATGTCGATAAACCTTTTAGGAGCATTTTCTTCTTGAAATAATGCATGGTTTCTACTCCAGGGGTGTTGATGTATATCTTATTTTTGTCAATATCTCTACTTCTAGGAGTCCGATTTGAAAAATTCCTTCTTTGTTGGATAGTGTTTCCGACGCGAAATGTTTTTCCTATAAATTCAAAATTTTCAAGTAAATCATAGACTTTCCGCTAGGGGGCACAAAGGTAAATTGCGTTTTCTGCGTTATTTCTGCTTCTAAAATTCCGATTTGAAAAATTATACCTGTATCGCATACAAGACCTAATGGAAAATATTTTTCACATAATTCCTAATGTTTGGTAAAGAATGGTTTGGCCACCAGGGGGTATAAGTGTTAATTTTTACTTCTGATGTATTTGTAGCAAAATCTGGGCTCCTGAAAACTAGACCATTTTTTTTTTCTTGGACCGATACCACTCAAGTAGAAAAACATTTTGAGAATATTTTCTTCCTAAAATAATGCATGGTTTTCCCACTAGGGGACGTAGAGTCACATCTTATTTTTGTCGATATCTCTGTTTCCAAAAGTCCAATTTAAAAAACTTCTTTCTGTGATGGAGAGCGTTTCCGGTGCGCAATGTTTCTCATATAAATTTGTGTTTTTTTTAATGCAACCAGATGGCATAAGCTCACGATTCCGTTTACTGCAATATCTGAGGGATTAAAAACCCGATTGAAAAAATTCTTTCTTCCGTCAGATACTATTGCTTTCCGTACCGGTTGCATTGACTTTGAATAGGTTTGATAAATTTAATTTGCGTCAGAACGGATTCAAAAGACGTGCTTACTACACCCGACAATTCGGTGTTAACTTTTTTGTTTTATTACAGTCGTTGAGGTGGATCCATGCTTCCATTAACAGTCACAATAAATTTTCGTCGGTCTCCTGCTAAGTGATTTTCATAAAGAAATTTATACCGTGTTTTACTCTCAGCCATGTGCCTAGGCAAAAGGAGGTGAACTTTTTTTTTCTTTTTTTACTGTTTCAAATCTTTGTTTATTACCTTGTTTACAGCTGATACAGATATTTTTTACGACTTAGCGATTACTTTTTGGGTCGGTGGATTTTTCTTTTAAGACCAAAGATCTTATTTTCGGAGCAGTCGTAAAAGTGCGTACCTTCTATGGATATTCGCTTGGTGTTTTTTTTTTCCTGTTAAAAGCAGTGCTTTACGATTTTCCCGTCTATTATTAATAATGTTGCTTATTTTACATTGAAAAATTCTACTTTCTTTTTTAATTACAGGATACGAAAATTCCTTCCTCTTCGTAAAGAGCAAAAACATAACCTTCTTTCCACAGCTTGTTTAAATGCACCATTTTCTTAACAGGCGATGTTTAACTTCAGCAGATGTTTTTTCCGTGCTCATCTAACACGCTGTTGCCCGTTAAATTCTTTGAACTTCTTTTATTTTCTGTAATTTCTTATAAAAAACGATTTAAACACTCGTGATCATCATCTGTATATGTACATTTGTTTCTTATTAATTATTCAGGAACTTTGCCATTTAATGAGTAAAACTTTGCTTGGCGATGGGGGGGGTGTCACCTGAGTCTTAGCACGGTGGATCCACTACTGGTATGAATTGTCTTTATCTCTTCTAAGTAAAAAAATGTCTTAACACTTGCTCGTGGAATGGAAGTTTACATCTAGTTACTTTATCTACACTTCCGTCAATGAGAAAAAAATCCTGAGACAGCAGCGAACAGAAATAAACACGATATCAAACAAACGGTATCAGTCAGGGAACGGTCGTTAGAAAAAGAACCTTTTTTTTTTTCCTTTTGTTATTGCTCTGTTATACCGTAGAGCCTTCTCGTAACTTTTTAGTGGTGCCATCTTGTGATCAGAAAAGAATATGTATGAATTTTAAAGTGAAAAAAGTACGTTTTAAGGATACAACTTTGGGAACAAAACATTCTTATTTTCCATATGTCCTATACCTTGAAGCTTAACTACACATTTCTGCACCCAGGGCAAATCATAAAATATTGCGCATCTCATTTCTCTCTCTCACCCAGGGCAAATCATAAATATTGCGCCTCTATATATATATCTCTCTGTTATATGTTTATATACACGGTCGAGTCCCATTATTGTGACTACCAGCTAATATCCGGAGTAATCGCCGTGTGCAGCGCAGACAGTAGCTAGACGGGCTGGGAGTGACTCAATAAGGTGCTGGAAGGTGTTCCAAAGTATGTGCCGCCATGCTGACTGCAGTGATGTTGATTGCTGCTGGAGGGTGCGTGGTGGAGGATCCATAGAACGAACAGCACGATCAAAGTGGCCCCACTGATGCTCAATTGGGTTTAAGTCTGGGAAATGAGTGGGCCAGGGAAGTACTTTGAAGTTTTCATCATGCTCTTCCACCACTCTCGGACATTTCTAGCTGTGTGCAACGTCGCATTCTCGTGCTGGAAGATCCCGTCTGCCACAGGGAAGACAATCAGCATGTATGGTTGTACGTGGTCTGCAAGTATGGATTCATAAGGAATTCAGTCCATAGTGCCTTCCACAGGTATGAGTGAACCCAGAGAATACCACGAAAACAGTTCCCAGACCATAATGCTGCCCCCACTAGCTTGTGTTCTTCCAGCACTGGTTGAAGACTGTTTGTTCTGCGACGTTTCTTCCTTTATACGCCAACGTCCTTCCGTTTAATGAAGCAGAAAACATTACGCATTAAAGAAGGCATTTGCTAATCAGCGGAGGTCCAATTCCGATACTGCCGAGCAAATGTAAGCCTCTTCTGCCGATGCACCTTCGTTAGCATATATGAAGTGACCATCCGTCTGCATCGGAGCCCCACACGCAGCAGGGTTCGCTGAACTGTCATTTTAGACACACTTCCGTTAGCCCCCTGTTTTATTCGGCCAATGAGTTTCTCCACTCTAGCGTGTCGATCGGCTTTCACGCACCTTCGAAGCTGACATTAACCTCTCACATCAACGGCACGTGATGCTCCGCAATTTCTTCCACGTCGCTTATTCGCAGTGGTGCCATTTTTCCAATGACGATACACTTTAATCACTGCAGCACGCGAACAGTTCACAAACTGCGATGTTTCAGAAATACTGCCACCCTTGACCCGAATGCCGATAATCATCCCTTTTTGAAAGTCTGATAAATCGCTCCCTTTATCCATGACAGCCACGAGTGATACGTTTTCAGATTGCCTGCAGCATACCTTATATACCTTCGAAGCCAACTCACGACACGTGCCTTCTTTCATTGACTACGCGCTGTTGACGTCAAAAGTAGGAGGTGGTCACAGTAATATGACTCAACTGTGTAGTTATTTGAAATAAGAACTTATTGAAATGAAGCTGAAAAAGGTTCAGTGAAATATATATTATAACATATATATTATATTATAATACGTCCACTTAGACCAGACAAAATTGACTTCACACCCAATTGTTATCTGTATGGGAAAGCACCGTGAGATTGACTGTTTGCACGTGTTTTCCCAACTGCTTCGGACTTCAATACGACATCAAACAACGCGAATGCAGCCAGATGTCGTAGCTCGCACGCGTAGTAATTATCAAATAGCCCCCAGATAACCTTCAACAATCTGAACGACATTGTTCTCTTGCAGCTAAATTCATTCTTTAATGTAGGTAACCAATGTCCTCTGAACATTTTGAGAAAGAAATGTGAATTTTAATTTATTAGGTCACTATATAAATGTAAATTTTAATTTATTAGGTTATGTAAATGGACAAGTCAAAATTATGGCGCGAAAAACTTTACTGGTGCGAAAGTCTCAATTCTAATTTTAATCGGTGATTTTTGCGCCCTCTCTTTTGCTGCGGCCGGAAAAGCCGCCCCTCTTGCCCCGCCCTAGTTACGCCTCTGCCTATACCAAACAAATGTCATATATATATGAAGTTTCAGTCTGATTACGATAACACTAAACGTTGATTTCAGGTGCAGCCGTCCCTGTGACGCAGTAGTCTGAGCGCTAGTTTCTAAGAATTCGCCTGAGGTGGTCCCAGGTTCGAATTCTGGAGAGGCATGGGTGTTGTGTTGGTTTTACCCTACTGGCTGTTTCTCATTCCAGGAACCAGCGTCTCTATATTAAAGACGGGCTAGTGCTTATAGCCCATCGGGTTACTCGCAGTTGTAGTTGAACCCCCAAACAAAATAGAATAAAATTTCAGAAGCAAAGAACAAATTTGGAACTCAAAACTTGAAGATTGCAAATTGCCGCCCCGTTGGCGCAGTGGTCTAAGCGATGGCCTCTGATCATTCGGCCGAAAGGGGCCTGGGTTCGAATCCAAGTGAGGCATGGATGTTGTGTTTGTCTTACGACACTGGCTCTCTCCCTTCCCTGGAACCAGTGACCCTAAATTAGGGACAGGCGACTGCTTATAGCCCATTGAGTTGCACACAGTGGTCGTAAACCTCCAATCAAAAAAAAAAAAAAGGAGTCCGGGTTCGAATCCTGGTGAGGCATAGATGTTGTGTAGGTCTTACGGCACTGGCTCTCTCCCTTCCCTGGAACCAGGGACCCTAAATCAGGGACGGGCGAGTGCTCATAGCCCACTGAGTTGCTCACGGTGGTCGTTAAACCTCCAATAAAAAAAAAATTGCAAATTCCTCTTTGTTCATGTAACTGTTTGGCGTCATTAAGTACAGGGATATGGTACAGACACACAGACAAAGTGACATTACAAACACGTACGCTTTTTCAAAAATGCTCTAAGAGCTTCCGAGACACTCCCGTGGCGCTGTGGTCTCCTGACTTTTCGTCCGAGTAGGGACTTGCGGCACTGGCAGGGTCCTTTCCCAAACATTAGGGACCGACCACTGCTTCTAGTTGCTAATGATGGTCTTTAAATCCAGAAGCAAAATCAACAACCAGCAAATTTGGCACATTTGAAAGCGCCAGTTTTAGAGGAGCAGAACGGTATTAACAGACTTGTTCACTTTCATTTGAATGCATATTACACTGGATTTCAGTTGTAACCGCAGCCCAAAGACGGCTTATTCGCGTAGAGTTTCCAATACAGTTGTAGGACAATGTACATTAATCTGAAAATGAGAATTGGGAATTCGAATCACGTGACTGGCTTCGGAAATGTACCTATGACGTAACTGTATCCCGATTTGCCTCTTGCTACGGCAATAATCCAGTGTGCTCCCTTTCTTTTTTACTTAATGCAAACATTTTGATAGCCAGCAGGCATATACTGCATTTACCTTACGTTCGCATCTGCTTCAATTCCCGGTGATTCTCAGACACAAATTTTCTTCTCTTTTTCTTAAAAAAAAAAAGTGGCACTCTTTGCTTTTGAACGAAGTCTCCACATGGGAAAAATAAAGTAAAAACTCGGGCTGAGATAAATGAAGTAGAGTGGACAAACGCGAAGAAAACATGTGGCTTAATGTGTCCGCCGCACGTAAAAGTTACTCTACATTCGTTAATAATATATGAAGTTGTTCCACGAATTCCACTGTCAGTCAAATGATGTGGAGGAAAGGAAAGTAAGAAACTGAGCTTATTCTGTTACGCAGCATGCATTTTGGCGAAAGGGAGAAATGAAGTAAATGTCGGGACCCATCAAAACATTTTCGATCGCTCCAAAGATCCATTAATGCTTGGGAAAGAAATACATGGACACAGGCATTTCACCGCCATATCTGACCTGCATGCTTTTCTGCTGCATGAATAAGTTCACTTTCGATTTTTTAATAAGACAAAAAAAAACCCCCACTGTTTCATTGCAAAAGAACAAATAAAGTATTTATTGCTCCATCCCTTCTTATGTGGAATGCTAAAACACTGATTCAAAATATGTCACATATAAGTAGAAATTTTGACTATGATTTTTTATTTAAAATGCAGCTGCGGAAATCATCAGATCTACCTGTCGTTTCAGAGTGAAAGTAAACTGTAAGAAATAAGTGGTGTGAATTCACGGAAAAATTCTGAAAATAACATGCAGCAAAGCTGTCGGTGAGTGTCGATATTTTAAATAAACTTCCGTTTTTAAAAGCGCCCGTTCTTTTTGAACTTCCATATTTCCACAGATATTCCGTAGTCAGTAATTCCGTTTATTTCAGAAAAGTCCGTTTCAAGTTTTTCCGTATTTATGCAGAAATTTCGCAAAATGAAAGTCGTTGAATTTTTCCAGCTGTGCGCCAGAGAATCCTTTGGCGCCGGTGAACGAACTCAGACAGATTAAGTGATATCTGCACAAGCTACACGTCTTAACCACTGAGCCAGAATGTCATACGAATCGCACTCACATTCAAGTTAAAACTAATGACACAATGACGAATTGCCGCCCCGGTGGCGCAATGATCTAAGCGATGGCTTCTGATCATTCGTCCGGAAGGGGTCTGGGTTCGAATCGCCCGGCGTGGCACGGATATTGTGTTTGTCTTACGTCACTGGTTCTCTCCCTTCCCTGGAACCAGTGGTCCAGAATTAGGGACTGGCGACTGCTTATAACCCATTGAGTTTCTCACGGTGATCGTTAAACCTCCAATAAAAAAAAATGATGATTGTTTTTCCTTTTTTTCATTAATGCGAGTGATTTAGTAATTTTACTTTTTGTTGGTGCTTAATTACTTTTATTTTTTTAATACGTTTACAATAATTTCACTTTTTCTGTAGGAAGACTTACAGCAAATTACGTATTATTATTTTTCAAAATCATACTTTGAAGCAACAGAATACCTTGGAAATTGGAATCTATAACGAAGTAAATTTCTCCGTCATTTTTGTCCACGCTGGGGCTCGAACCCGGGTCCCCTCATTCCGGAATAAGTCGCTCTACCAATTGAGCTACGCGGACGTTCGTGGCTGCTGCTATCTGCCTTTATGTTGTGTGCGTCCTGCTGGGCAGGCACGTCACAGGCCTTTTCTTTCTTTTTGTCTTTTTTTAACTTACAATAACTTTCATTTATACACTATCTACCAACAAGTAATTGGACACCCCTGCAATCGACAATATCTGCGGTCCTGATACACGTCACGGCTGCCGCCGTTAAATATCGTGTAAGAAACAACAACGCAAACAGTCGCATGTAAGATGCCACGCAGTTCGGAGCTCTCCGATTTCGAGAAACGTGTAATCGTCGGGCATCACAGAAATGGCCGATCCATACGTGACATATCCAGCTAGTTGAAATACCCAAAATCGACAGTGACCTACGTGATTGGCAAGTGGAAGATGAGAGGTGACTGTCGGGATGTGCCCCGACCTGGCAGACCCACAAAACTGGGAGTTAGAGACCGACATGTGTTGACTAAAGAAATTCAGAAGACCCGCACTAAATCGATGGGCTATATCCGCGAGGAGTTTTAACAGGCATTCGGGAGTGTTTTTTAGATGAATATCATCCGTAAGGAAGCCCATCTGCTCGGTTATAATGGACGTGCAATTGATCAGTTATAATGCCCACAAGCAATTGATCACCAAGTCCAATAGCGCTGCTCGGCTAACGTGGTGCAAAGAACGTTGACAGTGGACCGTTGGACAGTGGAAACAGGTTCTCTGGAGCGATGAATCAAGGTTCACTCTCTACCGTTCGGATGGCAGGGTCTGGGTTTGGCGTCTGCCTAGAGAACGCCTCCTGCCGGAATGTATTGTGCCCACTGTGAAGTTCGGCGGCGGTGGAATTATGCTATGAGGTGTTTCTCCTGGTATGGCACGGGACCCTTTGTCACAATTCCTGGTAGACTCAACGCCGAGACCTACTGCACCATTTCGGATGACCATGTGTTTCCTACGTTGTAGCAGTTTTACGGGCTGGACCCATGTTACTTTCAGGATGACAATGCCACCTGTCATGTTTTGAGGTCTACCATAGCTTGGTATGGTGGCAATGGGGTTAATCGAATGGACTGGCCCGGGCCTTAACCCTATCAAGCACCTCTGGGACGAGTTGGAGCGTCGACTTAAGGGGTGCCCCCACCGTCCGAAATCGGTGAAGGAACAGCCCTGTCCTCTCCAAGCCGAGTGGAAAAAATACCGTTAGCCGTCGTACAATGCCTCGTTGAGAGTATGCCCCAGAAGGTCGCAGCTGTAATCGCCGCTCGTGAAGGCTCCACCAACTATTGAAGGTGAATAAACTTCGTTTTCCTTTGCTATCACAGGTGTCCAATTACTTGTTGGTAGATAGTATATTTAAGGAAAGGTGAAATTCTCTGCTTTATAGAAATATTTCATAAGAGTTATAAATATTAAATTTACTCTTGATTGCTATAACAGCTTTTGTCTTAAGTACTCTACAGACTGATACACAGACATCGGACAAGCAGCTGTGCAATAATTTAAATACCCGGTTACTTAATGTAACACAATATACAGGGTGATTCATAAAGAAGTATACAGTTTCAACGCACTATAAAGCAAGAACAATGTAAGATATTTTGTTACCTGTAACAGAATTGTAGGATAATGTTTGAAGTATTTTTAGAGACAGTCACAAATGTTCTATGTGTGCACAATTAGTCACACGATGCCCATCGAGCCGGTAATCCATTTCCTCCCAAACGCGAGGTAAGATATCTGAATCAAGTGCAGTGATAGTGGCTGTGATACGCTGTTTCAGCTCTGCTAGATCAACAGGAGGGGGAGAGGTGAATACCTTGTCCTTTACGTACCCCCCACAGGAAAAAATCACAAGGTGTTAAGTCTGGACGTCTGGATGGCCATTCGGTCAGTGGCATGTTGTAATCCGCGGCTCGTCCAATCCATCGGTGAGGAAGATGTTCATCGAGATAATCTCGCACGTCGTCTAGCCAGTGCGGTGGTGCACCATCCAATTGGAAACTAAAGTTCTCACTGTCGTCCTGCAACTGTGGCATCAACCAAAGACTTAACATATCCAGAAAAGAGCCTCCCGTGACAGTTTTCTCGTGAAAAAGAAGGGGCCATACACTTTCTTTGTGGACACAGCACAGAACACATTTACCTTAGGGGAATCTTGCACGTGTTGCACTGTAAATCTCGAATTCTCCGTTTCCCAAAAGTGAACATTGTTCTTGTTTACCTGACCACTCACGTGATATGTAGCTTCATCGGTGAAAACTAAGTGAATCGACAAAATTGTCATTTTCAAAACGGTGCTGCATTTCGGCACAAAATTCAAAGCGCTTTGTCTTGTCAAGTTCAGTGAGATTTTGAAACATCTACACTTTGTATGGAATCATTTTCAGCTTCTTTCTCAAAATTCTCTAGGCAGTGGGCTGTGAAATCTGCACTTCAGGACCCACCCTCAGCGTTGACTTTCCCGGGCTTCGTTGAATGGCGGTGCAAACACTATCGACGACTTCTTCCAATACACGCGGTCGTCCAGGACTTTTAGGTTTGCACAAACAGCCCGTAGTTTCAAATTTTTTTATGCCAATCGTAGATAGATTTTTTGGTTGGAGGTTCTTTTCGAAAATGCCGTTGCACAACAGTTACAGATTCCGTTTTGCTCATTTCAAGAACAAAAAACGCCTTCTCCACTGCAGACGCTGCCATTTTGACCGACTAGTCACATGACACGCGTGCTATCGCCTACGTCACTTCCCTCAGTAGCGGGACACAAACTTTATGAGTACATCTAACTAACGGTTCGCAGTCGTGGTCCGTGTCTTCAACTGTTACTGTTTTACAGCATCTGGAAACTGTATACTTCTTTATGAATCAGGGTGTGTAATAGCTGGTGCAAAAAATGGAGGAGAGGAAAAGAAGTATCATGTGCTTCAATAACCAAAATCCATGCGATATGTTATCCACAATATCCGATCTCGCTACAGAACTTCAAAATCTGTTCCTTTGATATACGATTGAAGAAAGTTAACGATTAGTCAAACCTCAAGTATTCCCGCGAATCTTTCCTATTACCAGAATGTCTTCCTCCTATGAATACGGAAAAAGTGAGATCGAAGCTCTTCCGTTAATATACGAAAGGAATTGCGGAATAGTTTCTAAAAGTTCAGAATTTACCGTTAACACATATTAAAAACGGCAATTTACCGTCAATATAACAAAGGAATTACATAAAGGATTCCAAAAATGGAGAACTTTCCTGTCGTACGAAAAATTTGTGAAATTCATCTTTCCCTCATTTCACGGAAAATGTTGTATCAGAAATATGCTTCGTTAATTCACGAAAAGAATCACGGAAGTGGCTCGTGAATTTCAAAGAAATGTTTACGTTGTAACATGTATTCCGAGAATGCAAGATAAGCGCCATGTAACCAGTTTGCTTTAGGAATCAGTATCTCAACGATTTCTTAAATATACACTGAAGAGCAATTGAATTAGAGACAGCTGGCGTTGTACAAATGTGGCGCTGTGGGTGGCCCTGTAAATGGAAACGACATGACGTATGCAGCGATCCGACATAACAAGGAGTGATGCGACGGGAATCAGTAAGAGTCGGACGCAGTACGGGTAAGACGAACGATCTAAGTGCATTTGATCGTGGGAAAATTGGCGGTGCCCGATGAATGGCTCACTCCATCTCGGAAGTCGTGCAGACACTGGGATTTTCACGAGCCACTGTGTCACGGGTGCACCGTGAGTACATCGAATCCGGTAAAATCATCCCTGCAGGGGCCAACTGCTGTGGACAACAGCGAGTGGATGAGCGGGGTCATCGTCGGTTAGCTCGCATTGTAACAGCAGATAGACGGGCAACAGTGCAAGAAATCACTCGACAATTTAACGCTGGTGAACAAAAACGTGTAAGCAGCCACACCATCCAGAACCATCTCCTCGCTATGGGGTACAGAAGCCATCGTCCCACGAGGGTGCAGCTGCTGACCGCACAACACAGGGTGCAAATATCGGCGCAAACCACATGAAGCGATGGATTCTTGTTGCTAGCAGGTTACTCTTCAAGCTGGTGGGGGTGGCATTCTCGTCTGGGGACTGTTTACGTGGACTGAAATGGGACCCCTTGTACGACATCGTACCTCACATGTCAACGTTACCGGGATATCTTGGACGACCATTTGCACCCGTTTGTGCGTCTTCAACATCCCACCTCATCCTGCAACAAGACAATACACCGTGCCATCGCTCCCGAATTGTATACGAATGGTTGGATGAACACTCCACCGACGTGACCTCGCTTCCTTTCACCTGACCTCAATCACATCGAGTACATCTGGGATGCCATCGAGAGAGATGTTCGAGGCTCTGGCCTCCCTCCATCAAATCTTCGTGAACTGTGGGAGCTTGTTTAATGGTCGTGGATCCGTATGGCTTCCCAACGCTTCCGATGTCTTGTCGAGTCCATGCCGAGACGAATCGCCGCCGTCATGAGCGCGAAAGGTGGTGCTACACGTTACTAGACAGGTATCTCTAATTCAATTGCTCTTCAGTGTATATCTCTGTACAGGTGACGCAAAAACTTCCTGATCTCTAATTTCAAAAAAATTCTTAGGTTTTTCAAAATGCGAAAGATCCATGTGAGATCTTTGTGCGCCGCCCCGGTGGCGCAGTTGTCTAAGTGATGGCTTCTGATCATTCGTCCGAGATGGCTCCGGGTTCGAATCCCTGGTGAGGCATGGATGTTGTGTTTGTCTTACATCACTGGCTCTCTCCCTTCCCTCGAACCAGTGACCTTAAATCAGGAGAGAGCGACTGCTTATAGCCCATCGAGTTGCTCAGGGGTCCGACCGAAAGAGAAAGAACGTTGGAAGTCTCAAGCCTATGCCTACTTGTTAAACTACTTTTTCTGATAGTGCTCACGTCTTAATTCCTGAAATCATGGCGCCCCGGTGGCGCAGTGGTCTAAGCGATGACTTTCGATCATTCGTCCGAGATGGGTCCGGGTTCGAATCCCAGTGAGGCATGAATGTTGTGTTTGCCTTACGGCGCTGGCTCTTCCCCTTCCTTGGAACCAGTAACCCTAAATTAGGGCTGGACAACTGCTTATATAGCCCACTGAGTTGCTCACGGTGGTCGTAAAACCTCGAATCAAAGAAAAATAGAAATAACTCTTTAAGATCATATATAGCACGTCCCCTGAGTTTTGGGCCGTTTGGCGTCACATCAAAACCGAAAGAAAGGGTAAATGAAACTCAGATGCTATGTTTTGGGAATTGCGTCTCTCCTTCCGTCGCTAAGTAGACTGAAAATGTAATTCACGTGCGAGCAGTTTACTTGCTAGAAGTCTATTTTGTTGTCTAATGAACAGTGCGCGATTTCGGCTCTTACCCCAAAATTTCCTCAGCGGAGTGCACCTAGGAAATCGACACTAGCCATTTAGTGTGTCGATTTTGCAAGACTAGCAGAATTTATGACCGAGGCAGAAGCAGGGCAGTAGTTAATCATATATTCTACAAGACGCTACTCTACTACGTAGTACAGGCTAGAAAAAGTTTAGTTAGTTCGGTAAATTAATTTGAACCTAATATAGTGGCCTAGGTACATAGATTTTTTTTTCTAGGGTGGGAGGCCGACGAAAAATAAAAGTTCTTGAAATCCACCAGAACAAAAATAAACTTTAGTGAAATATAAAAGAAAAAAATAAAAGCATTCTTTTCAAATGTAAGTTGATGTATTTTTACTAAGTATATTTTGCTAAAGGATAGCGCATTTTAACAAAAAATAAAAAAATAAACACTTTTGGAGGGCCAAAGCTTTTCCTCCCCTTGAAATACGCCCCTGGTCGTATCCATCAAAAATTAAATAAACCCAGCGATACTACTGAAATACGGTTTCAAGAACATTTATTTATTCATTTATCTCGAGAGTATATTGTCATTTGGTGCCATTAAAGGCACCTCGGGATTTTTTTGTATGTTTGTTTGTTTTAAATGGAATGACTCACAAAAACTGTTTAAACCGATCAAGACGAAATTTAATATTTCCCAGCTCTGTTAAAGAAAATATTTGCCATTGAGTTTGTTGAAACTGCACAAAATGTCCTTTATATAATGCGAAACAGTTCGTTGTTTTCTCTAGACAAAGCGATTAAAACAATTCGAACGAAATGCTTTAAGAACTCCATAGGGAAAACATTTAAGGACGACCGAAGACAATTTACTGGTTAATTTTAATGTGACGAATAGTAAATTAACTATTATTTTAAAATAGTATAAACCGGAAGCTTTACGAAATTTAATTTATTCGATGGCGGAGAGTCATGTTTTTGAACTGATACAGGTATCAGGAAATAACGTAGGTGTCTAATATTGACATTTGTTTTTTTGCATTACTTTTCTGTTGTGTCTAAACTTTTGAGCCATGTACTTAGATTATCCTTCTTTAACGCTGTGGCTATGTATAACTATATACACTGAATGTATTAACTTTCCATTGCGCAGTGGTGGACGGTTTGAAGTGTTTCCATAGCTGTTCAATGTGTGTTTTCTTTTGCTTCGTATTTTTACTTTCTGGCGAAAATACAGTCGAAGCCGTATATAACTAAGTCGAAAGGAAAGTTAGTTTCGATGTACGCTATATTGACAAAGGTCACCTGGACACCTAGAAGAGAAACACAACACAGCATTTACTGACATACATTAGTACGGTGTCTGTCCACCTTTGGCCTTAATGCATGCACTGACCCTTCGAAGCTCGAAGTGGTTGGGTTTTGAGCTCCGTGATTTTCGTTGCTATAAGGTGTTTATTGAGTGCTTTAGTTTCTGTGGTTGCGTGTATCTTCAAGTTGAAGTTCTACGCTTTACGTTCGTGTATCTCCCAGGTTGGTGAGTGCCATATTTTTTCACTATTCACTGTTTTATTTTTCAACCAAGCTGGTCTTTTTTCGTTAAAGTCTCGCCATTGCTTCGATGGCGGAGGCAGACAAGGGTGACGCCCACATCCTTATCTTGGCAGATCAGCCAGCTTCCTCTTCTTCTTCTACCACTCAGCTTAATGAGGTGGCTCCCGAGCGTCATTGCGACGTCATGGACACCTCTTCTTCTCCAGCTATTACTCCCACCAAGTGCGGTGGTACCAAGTCTCCTATCTACATTTCAGCAGATGATGACGTATCCGTTATCAGCAATACTGAGCTCATAGCTTCTACTTCTCATCAACTTTCTGATCCGCCCTCACTGCTAGGAGCCGCTTCATCGAATTCTCGACCCATGTCTGCCCAAGCGTCTTATGCTTCTGCAACTTCTGGGGTCCTCACACCCCCAGTTTCATCTGCTATGCCTTTTCCTGAATCCTATGTCACTGTCGTCGGTTCTACTGCTACAATTGACATACCAGAGGATTCCCGAGCTGGTCACCTTTTTTCCTCCACTATGGAACGGGGCGTCTATTTTGATGCGCTTCCCGACACTAAGCTGTGGCAATATAGCCGAGCCCTCAAAACTATCTTACCAAAGGATGCAATAGACTTTATAGCTCGAAAACCCAGATCTGTCTTGGTCTATTTTAAGGATAAAGCGCATGCTGACCAGGTCCTTACGGAAGGTCTAACCATCAATGACGTGCATCTGTTCGCACAACCGGTTGCGCACCGCCCGGTGCAGGTGACCTTCTACCCCGTACCACCAGAAGTATCCGACGCTGCACTTTGCACCTTGCTCAGCAGGTACGGCAGAGTTGTTGGCTCCATAACAACTCTCTCTGCGGCTCCCAGAGACCCTGAAGACAAATCGATTCGAGGTTTTCACCGCACTGCTCGAGTCCTCTTTTCATCTGATGCTCAGCTGAAAGCGGTTCCCAATGTTTTGCACATCCGCTGTGGACAGCAACGCCGAAGAGTTGAGATAATCACTTCACAGTATTGCACTATATGTCAGAGCGAAAGTCACATAAGGGCTCAGTGCCCACGTGCCTCCCTGCAAACAGCTCCACACACTACATCTTCTTCTACTTTGTCCACCAACGCTTCACAGACTTCTTCCTATTCGAGGAAAGTCGCGGAATCAAGATCTTCCAAAAATCAGCTTACTGCCATTGGTCTACAAACGACTTTGATGCCTCCTCCTCCTGCTGATCCTAAGATTTTTCCCAGGCTTCCAAAATCGACTCCCCCTTGTACTTTTACAACCACTGCTGATGTACATGTTGACCACTTCTCAGCTTTTACCGTTGGCTCCATGACACGAGTCACAGGTAACGCTTCGGGTTCAGACTCTCCAGATGATCATGAAGCTTTAGTGGTTGCTGGAAAACGCAGTGGTGCTACTCGCCCCAAGACGAAGAAGTCAAAGACTCTAGCGTCCCGAAGATCATCTCGCTCTTCTACCCGCTCATCCACTCGCTCCGTCAGCTCTCGACAACCGTTCTCCAGGTCGCCTCTACACACTTCCTCTGAGACAGCATGTGAGGGTGCCTTTCCCTCACTAGAAGAATTCACAACTTTTCTTGCTAAAAATGCTTTCCCTGCTGAGCCTCTGCCATACGAGGACGTGCTGGATTGCCTTTTAGGGTCCTCTAGCCCTTCCTCAGCACGCACTTCCATTCAGCAGTATGAAGCAGCTCTTCCACAAGTGCTGGTTCAATTACACTCACTTGAAAACACTCTTCGGCGCACTGCGGACGAGGTCCCGTGGAGTGCTTGTTTTCTCCGTCGACTCCACTCCATCACTACAGCCAGTCAATTCCTACTGCATCCCACAACTAACCTAGACATTCAAGGTGGTGTCACTTAATTGTCGCGGTTTTGCGACACCTCTTGCGAATGCGCTGGTACGAGAGGATCTTGCTCCGCTGAATGCTGATATATTACTTCTGCAGGAAACAAACTGTACTTCCACCACTCAATTTCATCAATGGCGTCAGTGGGATCATACTTTCCATCACGCCTACAGCCAACTGTCGCGTGGTGGCATGGCAGTTGGTGTTCACTCACGTTTTCGTTCAACTCTTTCCTCCTTCTCAGTGAAAAACTTATGTCGAGACTTATTACAACGAGTCTCTTTCACCGTCGCAGCTGAGAAATTTCATGTATTCAACATTTATATTCCTTGCACTCCTACTCACGTGCCAGAGCTGTTTGCAAAACTTCGACAGGCTCTGTCACGTATTCCCATCACCGACCGGGTACTTATCGGAGGTGACTACAATTGCACTCTACATCCCCTAACTGATCGCTCTTCTTCTTCCAGAGAACACCGTACGGAAGTAGTACATCTCTTACAGTCTATCACTTCAGACTTCTCACTCGTAGATGTTCAACGCCATTTGTCACCAACCCAGACTACACATACATGGCGTGCACCAAGAGCCATTGATCCTCCTACAGCAAGATTGGATCGCTTTTATGCAACTTCTCTTCTTCAACCAGTAATATCAGATTCATGCTGTACACCCACAGCTTCCTCGGATCATTGCGCCATTGCCATAACAGTTTTTGCTACTTCAACACAGCCACGTACAATCCGGCCTTGGACTTTTGACGACACTCTTTTAGATGACTCAGCCTTCTGCTCATCGGTGCGAGATTTTCTTGCAGATTGGCGTCCAAGGCTTCATTCTGCACCGTGCCCTCTCAACTTTTGGTTGGAAGTAAAACGCCACCTCATACTACTGGTACGAAACCTGTCATACTCGATCATGACACAACGGAGGATGCGACTTGATCATACTAGGCAAATGCTTTCTTTGCTCAATCTTGCTGATCCTCTATTTCAAGTCTACCAGGCAGAATTACATTCACTTTTGGTGCCACTTGCAAAACAAGCCCTTCAACGCCTTAAACTACAACACCTGAAACCTGATGCTTGTTCGTACGAATTCCTTACGTCACTTGAGTCAACTCGCCGATCCTCTTCTGTTCTACAGCACCTTCGTCTTCCAACTGGAGTAGTTTCATCCGAACCAGTTCCAATTTGTTCTATGGTACGTAATTACTACATTTCAAAATTTTGTGAAACTCCTCCTCCCTCCCCTACGGCTTCTGCTCTTCTGTTCTCTTCTTTGCCTCAGGTCCCTTCTCATCTTTCAGCCAGCCTCCTCCATCCTCCCACTTTAACTGAGCTCTCTGACACTTTCTCGTCCCTCAACCCCCGGGCTTCACCTGGCCCGGACGGTCTCCCTGTTTCTTTCTATAAGGGTTTTCTTCCTGCCCTCCTTCCATTTCTCATCTGTGCCTTTTCTACTGCCATGCATCTTACATCTCTTTCAAGGAGTTTCACGCTCGCACATGTTGTACTTTTCCCCAAGAAATGTGATCCGCTTGACTTGGGGAATTGGCGTCCCATCTCACTCTTAAATCATCATCATCATCATCATTGTCAACCATTATCAATCCACTGCTGGACGAAGGTCTCCCCAAGTTTTCTCCACAACGGTCTGTCTTGTGCCAGTCTCCTCCATGTCACTCCCGCATATTTACGAATTTCATCCACCCATCTCCCATGTGGTCTTTTTCTGGGTCTTTTCCTGTCCCTTGGAATCCAATCTAAAATTTCGGCTGTCCATCTATGGTCTGTCCTTCTGGCAGTATGTCCAGCCCATTGCCATTTCAGGGATTTAACTCTGATCATAATGTCTTCCACTCTGGTCATTTTTCGGATCCACGAGTTCCTCTTCTTATCTCTCCTGGTTATACCAAGCATGCACCTCTCCATGCTTCTTTGAGTTGTCTGCAGCTTTTGTATGTCTCTTTTAGTTAAGGTCCACGTCTCTGCACCATACGTAAGCACTGGAAGGATGCATTGATCAAACACTTTTCTTTTAAGACATAATGGCATATTGCTCTTGAAAATTATGCTGTTTCTTCCAAAAGCTCTCCAGGCAAGTTTTGTACGCCGATTAATTTCTTCATCAATGTGACCCTCACTTGATATCTGCTGTCCAAGATAAACATACGTATCTGTTATCTCCAGTTTTTCTCCATCAATCGATAAATCTTCATTTCTTGTAAAAGCATTGAACATCACTTTTGTCTTCTGAAAGTTCATTTTTAATCCCACTTCTTTACTCTTGTCAGCAAGTTCCTGGATCATACTCTGCAGCTCTGATGGGGTAGTTGCAAAAATGACTACGTCATCAGCAAAACGAAGGTGGGTTAGATAATCTCCATTAATCTTTATCCCTTTGTTTTCCCAGTTCAGTGATTGAAAGACATTTTCCAATGTGGCATTAAAGAGCTTCGGAGATATGGTGTCACCTTGTCTCACTCCCTTTCCAACTCTTAAATACTGATTATAAACTCTATACTAAATTTCTGTCCCGCCGGCTTAACCCCATACTCCCTCATATTCTCTCCACTAATCAAACCTATACTGTACCCGGGCGCTCCATCTCCCATAATATTCAGCTTCTTAATGATCTAATTCACCTCGCCCGCTCTCGCTCAGAACCCCTTGCTCTTCTTTCCCTCGATCAACGCTCAGCGTTCGATAATATTTCTCATGATTACCTTCTTACTACATTACTAAATTTCGGCTTTCCTCCTTCCTTTGCTTCTCTTCTCATCTCCCTCTACCGGGACGCAGTTTTTCACGTCAAGCTGCTCAACCTTCTCACAGCTCCCATACCCTTTCGTCGCGGCGTGCGTCAGGGTTGCCCCTTATCCGGGCAGCTCTTCGCCCTCGCAATAGAGCCTTTTTTACGCGCAGTCCATCGATCCTTCTTTGCTTCACTACCACCGGTGGTAGCCAGCACACGTCATCATGTTGCTAGCTATGTTGCCTACGCCGACGATATTACATTCTGCATTCGGCAAGACTCACAATTTCACGATCTCCACAATCTCTACAATACCTACGCCTCATGTTCCGGAGCAGCGCTGAACACAACGAAAAGCACAGGCCTATGGACCGGTTCGTGAGTTAACCGCACTGACTCTCCTTGGGGAGCAGAGTGGTCCAACACCTCTCAACGATTCCTAGGAGTCCACCTTGGAAAACCAGCAACTGCTTCACTCGTCACCTGGATGACTCTCCGGCCACGCCTACATCGCTCGGTCGCAATCTGGCGGCGCGCACAATTCTGCACCTCCGTCTTTCAAAGAGCACGTCTAACGCACACTTACCTGCTTTCAATGTGCACGTATTCCTGGTTGGCTTCGAAGCAACCAGCACTACGTCTTCTTGAACTCACCCGCTGTCAAACTCAGGTTATCTGGCCCGGCCATCACTGGGTCGGAGCACCTCAACTCAGCCTGTCTCCTTCCAACGGAGGCATTAGTCTACCCGACGTCAGATCCTATTACAAGGCTTATCGTGTGTCTACGTTTTTACGATCACTTGCGGCACCTGCTCCCTCTGCAGTTGCTGCTCGTGATGTCATAGTCTCTCCGCATAACCCACGCTTTACTCTCCTTTCGTTCTTACTCATGGACCACTGTCCCCTTCTCACACTTTTCCCTCCTGTCTACAAAGAGGCTATCTCCTTTCTTCGTTCCCTCCCTCTTTCTCGCTCTTTCCCTGCCTCCACAAATGACCTACTTTCCGAACCTCTTTTTTCTTCTCTGCTACACCCTCCCCATCTCCCATGTTTTGCTTTTCCTTCATGGCTCCGAGCTGGAGTCGTTACTGTCAGCGATCTTGTTAACACCGATCTTTCCTGGCTCCCTTCTCTTCTCTACCCTCTGCTCTCCGTTTCAATGCCAACGCTCACTTTGTTCACAACTCTCTTATTTCTACTATAATCTCCCTGTTCCCTGAGCTTGCTACTCCCTCAGGTCTCATTTCTGTTCACTCTGCCTCTCTTCTTCTCCCAATTTTTCTGTCGTCCATTGGTCCACCTCTTCCTCTTGTCTCTTTCTCAACAGCTGATCTCTACCGTTTTCTCTCTCGCTCTTCCGCACCTCTTCCCATTTCTGGAATTCCACTTTCTTCTACCTCCGCAGTGTGGTCCGCTGCGCTTTCCCGACTTTCCAGCACCCCTTGAAGTCAATTCACATTGGCTTTTCTTACACAACCGCCTTCATGTGCCGTCGATTTTACATCGCATGACCATTTTATCTTCACCCTCCTGTCCGTATTGTGGCGAGGAGGCTGACGTCCAGCATGTCTTCATGTATTGCACAGTATTATTGCCAATACTCCATCTCGCTTTCACGCTAGCGCAACGATCCTGTGAGACCGTCCTCACCTTCAGCGCCTACCGAACACTACTTCTGAACTCTTCTCGCCCTATTCATCTTCCGGCAGTCTGCTCCTACATCTTCGTGCTTGTAAAATATATAATTCACGTGTATCATCTTCAGCGTCCCCCCGAAGCTTCTACTGACATAAATAAAGTCAGTACTGCGTTACTTTGTCATTTTCGTAATCGCCTACTCTCCCGCCTTCGACTAGAACTTACCACTGCAGTTGCACGCTGCAGTGAACCACAGTTGCACGCTGCAGTGAACCACAGTTCCTATCAACTTGGTCACCAGCAACCACTTGGTTTGCAGGGTCGCCCACAACGCTTCACCTTACAGTCGGAACTTTTGTTTCACCTACCTCCTGATAGATACAATTTTTGCCATGCTGACTTGTCTTCAATCTCTGCTTTATCACAGACTATTTTTTGTCTTTTCCGACAAATTATCATACATAAACTGTATTCTCTCACCACTATATTGAGCTTTGTGAATAGGTCGTTGCGTCAGCTACAAGCACCTGTAAATCTTCTTTTCATATGTCATTTTGAGACGATTTTTCTATACACATTTCCTGTTTTTTTTTCTTGCTTCGCAACTAAGTGCAATCTTGTTCCTCAACATTCACTGTACTATATTATTTGTACTCTCTATTTTATCAGAATTTTTTTGTTTGTCTCACTATTGTACATCACTTTTAGTAGATCAATTATTGTATAGAATCCTATGAATTGTTCGAAGCATGAGCTACTTATAATTGTCAATTATTTTTCACGCTTTTTTTAAGCCTCTGTTCTCATCCTCTTCACATGTATCATTTCGTGTATAACTCATGTGTAAATTTTTTTGTTTTTCATTACTCATCTTGCTGAATTATGTATTCTCTCTGCAATGTCAGAGACTATTTCTTTTTACCACCTCTGACAAACCTATATATATAAATTGTAACTTCTCATTGTACAGAATCATGTATATAGGTCGTTTCACGAACCACAGACATCTGTAAACTTTGTCGTTTTTACAGTATATTCTTATCTTCAATTCCTGATTCAACAGTGTAATTTTACTTTTCAACTGTGTAAATTTGTGTTCTCCAATACTCACTGTGATGAGTTGTGTCTTCTCTCTGTATTTTCAGAGAATATTTTTTCTTTTGTATTCTCAGGAAAATTATTGTATATAACTATTTTTCATATCACCGTTGTATGTAACATGTAGTACCGCGAGCCACATTCATCTGTAAATTTTTCATCATCTGTCTTTCGAACTTTCGATTTCAAGTTTGTCCCTTGATCACCTGCAACCTCCTGGTTTTCCAGGTCACCCACAATGTATCACCTTTCGGTCAGAACTTTTTTTTTCATCAATATTGTGTAAAATTTATACTCTCTAGTGCTCATCATTCTGGATTGATTTTACTCTCTGTATTACCAGAGATTCATATTGCCTCGCCAGATTTCTACTGCACTTAACTGTTGTCATGCAAACGTTGCACCGAATCCTGTAATTAACGTAGCGCAAGCTGCACATTCTGTTAATTTCTCATCACCTGTCTTTTGAATCTATGTCTGCAAGCTCGAATTCTGTATTATTCCTTGCATCAATACTGTGCAAAATTAATATTGTATAACGCTCTTCAAGCTGAATTGTTCCTATTCTTTGCTTTGTCAGAGACTTTTGTTGCCTCACCAGACACTCGAGTGTAATTAACTGTTTTTTTACTATCATCAATGTACAGAACCGTGTAAATAAGCAGTAGCGTAAGCTACAAGCATCTGTAAATATTTTTTTGTCATACATCATTTGAGATGATTTATTCAAGCACATCTCCTGTATCTTTCTTCTAATAAATACTGTGCGAAAACTGACCCTTCGAGAGATGCTTTCGACCAGGTTTTAAAACACAGCGATAGGTATGCGCTTCCATTCAGTAGATAATGCTGCCGCTAACTGTTGTTTAGTAGTAGGCATTGGTTCGAAACTTCTTATGTGGCGCTCTAATTCATTCCATAGGTGCTCTATGGGATTAAGATCAGGGCTCTGTGCTGGGCAGTCCACACACGATTCGGAATTATCGTCAGACCACGCCGTAACAGTCCTTGCTTTATGGCTCGGTGCATTATCCTGCTGGTACCAACAAGGCTCGGTACCATAGCATTGCCACAGAGTTGATTGTCCAGAGCATTGAAATAGACGTGCTGGTTAACAGGTTTGTTCACGATAACCAATGGGCCAGGAACCTACCACTAAAAACATCCCCACACGAGTACACTGCCAGCTTCAAACTTGACCGCAAGAACAGTACACTGTGGTAAATAGCGTTCCCCTAGCTGCCGCCATACCCATACATGGCCATCATACTGATGGATCGTGTATCTGGATTCATCAGTCCATAGGGCCCGTTTACATTGGTCTACGGTCCACGATAAATGTTCTTTACACCATGCCAAACGACGAGTAGCATTCCGAGTGGAGATGAAAGACTTATGAGCAGCCTCACGACCATGGTAACCCATGGAATGAAGTTCTCTGCGAATGGTGCATGTACATACCGAGGTTTCAGCATTTTTACTCACCTTTACACTGAGGTCTTGCGCAGTACTCCGTCGATTAGCTGTAACTACTCTCCTGAGGGTTCGACGTCATCTACCACTGATTTTCTTTTGTCTGCCGGTACGTTTTGCTGCTTCAGGCACGCCATGTGTCTCCCACTTATTCAGTACATCCAAAACAGGGGACTTGGGAATGTTTAAACGTCTCTCGGTTTACCTTATGCACAACCCACTAATATAACACCCAACAATCTTTCCTGTCTCAAAGTCAGCTCTCTCCGCCGCGACATTTTCACTCAACCTCACAGTGCGATATGACCGCAGTCAGCTGCAGGCGTGTTTTTATACCGTTTGCAGCTGTACCGCGCATATTAATAACGCAGCGGATCCGTTCATTTGCTTTTGAAGGGGAATCCGGTGACTTTTGTCAATATGGTGTATGTTGAACTTCCTCATAACTAGAAAAATAAAGAGGGCTATTTCGGGCGTATTACATTATTTCAAGTTTAAACTAATCAACCATAAATTGTTACTCAAGAAATCGAAGGTAACTGATAAACAGCTAATTAAAAAATATGGCTAGCAAAAATATGAGTGAGATTTGAAATAAGCAAAACATTTAACAATTGTAAGAATTAAAGTAACCGCCGAAAATGTGAAATTTCACCTGTTGCATTTGATGTGGTGCTTGTACATTACGCCCGAAACATGAGCCAATTGCTGCTTGTTTTGTTCACTTCATGATAATTGTTTTAAATGTTTTCAAACTTCCTCTGACTCTGTAGTTAAGACGTTTCCACGTGCTGATCAAAAAGTATCGAGACTTCGTGCATAACTGTTCAATTGAGCTGCGGAGCAGACTATCGTTTGGCAGAATGTGACCTTTGAACCTACTGCACATGGGCCTGTCGAGAGAACGCTGTCAGTGGGACATGGGCCTGTCGAGAAAACGCTGTCAGCGGGACATGAGCCTATTGAGAGAACGCTGTCAGCGGGACATGGGCCTGTCGAGAGAACGCTGTCAGCGGGATTAAGATCAGGGCCCTGTGATCAGCGCCTTTTGTGCTGTGGCCAATTGTCTGCAGTCTAGTCTGATCAGAGTGTTGAGTTAACGATGTCTGGCGAACTTTCTTGGGTCTTAGTGAGCTTGGGGTTTTCCACTATGAGAGTTGAGCCTTTGCTTCTGGGTCATTTCCATAACTTTCCTATCACTTTGTCCGTTTCATTTCGTCCACGTTCACTTGGTCAAGTTCATTTTGTCCGCCGTTCACTTTGACCTCTGTTCATTTAGACCGCCGTTCACTTTGACCTCTGTTCATTTAGACCGCCGTTCACTTTGACCTCTGTTCATTTAGACCGCCGTTCACTTTGACCTCTGTTCATTTAGCCCGCCGTTCACTTTTCCCACATTCATTTCCTCCTCAAAATAGATGGAATACCCTGGAAATTTTCTGTTTTGATGGAATGTCTTTTCCTAGACAGGAAAACATGTCTGTTGATATTGCTTACATGCGGTTGTTTTTTCTGTTTAAGTTTTTCGATTAAAATATAACAATTTTAAATGCTCTTTAAAGTAAAACAAGGAACTGAACTTTGAAGAGTTTTTAATTCTTTTGCGTGGTAGAATGTCAATCACTGTGGTCATAAATGTGTTGACTTGAAGAAGAAAATTTCAGACTTTCCTTTGTTTGTCCTTAATGCAAAAAAGAGTATTTTCTTTCTCCCACACCGCAAATTCACAGTACATATATACATCATGAATGGAATTTGGCATTACACTTTACAATACAAATTTTGAAGATGAGAATCCGTTTTTAACGCTTTCCAACCGTAGGTTGAAGAAGCGTATAAGCTCCAGCTTTGTTCGTTCGTCTGACTGTCCGCACGATTACTCGCGTAAAAAATGGCTCGATTTCGATGAAATTTTAGTATGTGGTAGAGGACAACCTGTGGACGAACCCTATTGAAAATGGGCGAAATGGCGTCAAAGGTCAGGACAAAGGAGCAGGATCCATTCCTTCGATCTTATGCATCATAACTTACGTAAAAATGCTTCGATTGCGACAAAACTTTATTATGTTGTTCCGGAGGTATACTGAACCGGTTCTCAAAATAGTATAACTATACTAATAATCCGAAATTTCTTGGCGTAGAATAGAAATAAAACTTTCCAAGCTTCCGCACATCAACCAAATGGCTTTCTCAAGGAATGTAGACAGCTAACTGCAGCTTACTTACTTTTTCGACAGTTAGTTGTCTACCTCCCTCGAGAAAGCCATCTAGTTGATGTGCGAAAACTTGGAAAGTTTTATTTCATTCCTACGCCATGAAATTTCGGATTATTAGTACAGGTATGCTATTTTGAGTATAATTCGTGTACAGTTCCTACTAATTGAACTGTTTCTGTTGAATATAATCGAAATCGGGTCAAAATCAGGGCACAAAAGCGAGACTTTTTCCACAGCCATTATCCTCATCACATGACTAACAAGTTAGTAAAATCATGCAATGCACTGATTATGATACGCTTTCCGACATACCAGGAATCATTACTCAACTTATAACTCACGTTATTATAGCTGTGGAATAAATCTCGCTCCTGTGACCAAATCTTTAACCCCATTTCTATGATATTAAACAGAATTGATTCAGTATACCTCTGGAACAACATAGAAACTTTAGTATGTTGTTCCGGATGGATATAGAGCCAATTCTATTTAATATATTTGAAATCGGGTCAAAGATCAGGGCACAGGACCGAGATTTATTCCACAGCCATTGTCCTCATAACCTGAGTTAAAATGCTTCTATTGGGACAAAACTTTACTATGTTGTTCCGGAGATATACTGAACGAATCAATAGCCAGGGTACGGAGGAGGGTTTGTCTGCTCGCAAGATAACTCACGTAGAAATTTTAATTTTTAAGTTCACAGTTTGTGGTGTTTTGGTACATTTGGTAACAGTTCTTACTACTTCACCAATACAATAGAACAGCTCGCACGCACTTTGATCGCGAGTGAACTACTCTTCACCAATATAATAGAACAGCTCGAACGCAGTTGGATCGCGAGTGAAATACTCTTCGCCAATATAATTGAACAGCTCGAACGCAGTTCGATCGCGAGTGAACTACTCTTCACCAATATAATAGAACAACTCGCACGCAGTTCGATCGCGAGTGAACTACTCTTCAGCAATATAATAGAACAGCTCGAACGCAGTTCGATCGCGAGTGAACTACTTTTCACCAATATAATTGAACAGCTCGAACGCAGTTGGATCGCGAGTGAACTACTCTTCACCAATACAATAGAACAGCTCGAACGCAGTTGGATCGCGAGTGAACTACTCTTCACCAATATAATAGAACAACTCGAACGCAGTTCGACCGAGAGTGAACTACTCTTCACCAATATAATTGAACAGCTCGAAAGCAGTTCGATCGCGAGTGAACTACTCTTCACCAATATAATAGAACAGCTCGAACGTAGTTCGATCGCGAGTGAACTACTCTTCACCAATATACTAAAACAGCTCGCACGCAGTTCGATCGTGAGTGAACTTTCCTTTACCAATATAATAGAACAGCTCGAACGCAGTTTGATCGCGAGTGAACTAATCTTCACCAATATAATAGAACAGGTCGAACGAAAAAGTTGATAATTTAGTAGACCTCGAATCACCAACGGGTTGGAGTTTGCACCAAAGACCTTTAAGATACATAGACTAGAAAACCGTAAGTTAACCGTGCGACTTTTGAAGTTCAGCGTTGTACTGCAAGAATCTGTCACATCTCGTTGTTCAAAAAAGGCGTTCACGTGTTTATATCAGTTACATCCATTCTTTTATATATATAACCAGTAAGAATTATTACTTTTTTTTGTTTTTATAAATAGTGTGTTTATATTGTAACTTATTTCAGAAAGTAATATAGCCAGATTTAATAATAATATTTTAATACTGCGGGAAAAACTTCCAAAATTAAAAGTTTTGTTCTCGGCAACTTCTCTTAAGAATAAACAAATGGCCACATTTAAAATTATTTTAAACGTTATTTAGACTGTGAAATACGAATTTCATGCAACTAGATCTCGCAGTTTGCAAGCAACTCAAGCCGAAATATATTTTACACGTAGGACAAGCAACGTTTCCCTTGAGATATTTTATATTCCCCAAAACTGCGATAATGATGTTTTCTTAAATTGTAAGTTAAAAGGTGTAATGCATAATTTATCCCCGATTGAAAAAAAAATAATATGCACTATTATAACAAAGTAAAATTCCTTCTTTCTCGCAGGTAAAAGAGCTTAATTAACGTTGTTTACATAGGAAACATGCCGTTTTGCCGTACAAGCTCTGCGATCAAAATGTCGCCAGCTGCTGCCACTCATTTGCACAAGAACTTTCAGTCTATGTATCGTAAGGTGGACGTCAAGTAATTTTGCTTCCTATACTTCCAATGGGAAAACTTTTGTACACATTTTCTTGAGAATTAGTAAGGACGAAAATTTGAAAATCGACTTCATATTATAACTTGGAATACTTAATATTTTCTAAAACATAACCATAATTATATTAAAAATCAATAACTTTTCCTTTGGTGGTGTTGAAACCAGAAAAAAGGTGGAGCAACTTATACTTTGATGACGTCAGTAGACAAACAAATGTTGGATTGAATAATTATGGTTATGTTTCAGAAAATTAGTAAGTATTCCAAGTTATGAAATGAAGCTATTTTAATCGATGCTCAAATGTTCATCCTTGGGAGAGCATTAATTGAGAAGAAAAATGTGTACAGAAGTTTTTCTATTGGAAATATAGGAAGCAAAATTGCTTGACTTCCACCTTAAAGGTCTTTGGTTTGCCCTTCTTTCTTGGCAAAGGTGAAATCAGTGCTCAAATCAGCCATGTTAATGCGTTGTGACAGAGCATCGTATTTTGACAGCACATTTGCTTTACAAACCTCTTTATATAGCCATTCTTTCCCACATTTAAATCCATCGTTTGACTCTAATGCTAATTTTATTTCGTTTAGGGCTCGGAGTATTCGAATTTTCCGGACTTCTACATCATTAGATCCCACGGATCACCAGCTAGTTCGAATTGTAACGCACTTCGTATGTTATCCAGTAAGAGATCTTGATCATTTTACAGCCAATCTAATAATCTAATGCATGAGGTGTCCCAAAGCAACGCGTCTCCACGATGCACACCTTTTAACAAATTACCTCTAATTCCGAAAACTCACTCTGTTCCAGACAGCATCGGTTTCGGTGAATGGCAAAATATTATCAGGCGCTACCTGAAAAATGCGTTTGCGATGTTAAGTTGGATGTATCCATGCATATTAATTTCCATGTTAAATATTCCCCATAACGTCTGGATGAGCATTCGATACTTTTGCGAAGTTCGTTTCGTTACTTGAGGCGGAATATCGTGATTAAGTAAGTGACAGGGGTTGTCTCTCCATCCTCCGTCTAATGAGGTGCCCGATCCTCCGTCATGTTTGTGTTGGTTCACACAGAATGACATCGATCAGCAGATATATCTCTTCCGAGAAATTGACCCCCCCCCAGAAGATTTTATCCTCCCTACTCCCCCACACGTTCCCATCACCTCCCCAAGCTAACATAGTATACTGCCCCCCACCCCCATCCCACCCTTCCTTTCGATAGTTACACGTCTTTCCTGACATTTATAATTTATGATCCTGCCGAACTTGCGATTTCGGCACTTGCCTCGAATGCAATTAGTCAATGTTTCAAAGTTCTGACTCGCTGAGTTCTTCCGGTGGTTGCTCCTGTCACGACACATATGGGAAGAATCTCTTCAAAGATCAGATGTTGGTGGCTGCGCAAACGCAGCTTATGAAGTGACCCTTAACTGAGTATTCGTAAACGCACAGTTACTTGAAACTAACGTCGATGCCCTTTTACCTAAAGATAGTTCGTGATGCAGATCGGAGGAAAATAAATTGCAAATATCATGGAGCATTAATTTTGTGGATTTCTTCTAGAAGAAGAGTAGATAAAGACGAAAGGGAAATATTGTGTCATGTAAATCTCAAGTGTGCTAAACATAGTTTCTGACCGCTATAAAAAAAAAAAAAAAAAAAAGGTAAAACTCAAATCGATGGGTCTGATAGTAGCCATTAGTACTGCTTAGCAGAATCTGTAAAGCTAAGCTGTCCCGGTGGCGCAGTGGTCTGGCCACTTTTTCGAGATGGCTCCGGGCTCGGCTTCACTGAATCGTATTTCTGTCATAAATACATTTTCGTATTTTCTATCTTCCGATGGAAACCATGAAACGTATTAAATACGCGATTGCCTCCTACGCCTTTTTAGGAAATGACATCATAACAAACAAGTTAGAAAAATCATGCAATGCATTGATTCTGATACGCTTTCCGACATACCAGATATCATTACTCAAGTTATTACTCAAGTTATGAGGAAAATGGCTGTGGAATAAATCTCGCTCCTGTGCCCTGACCTTTGACCCCATTTCGATGATATTAAACAGAATTTGTTCAGTATACCTCCGGAACAATATGATAAAGCTTTGTCTTTCCTAATCGCCTTACAACTAGGAGTATACAATAAAATAGGGCATAAAAACATGAGCCAAGGTCATATGACACTCGGACAAAATCACAGGCAATAAACATAGAGCATACATGCGAAGAACTAAAGATAACGAAATAGAAATCGTGGGTACTAGTATTATAAAATACTGAGTGTATACAATAACACCAGGGCTGAAAACATGAGCTATAATCAAGGCAATAGCACGGAGGAGACACAAGCAATTGCGTGAGCATTCATGAGAAAGGACGCATACATATTGAACGCGTGGGCTCGCAGGTCACTCCCAAGAAACGAGGGCGAACAAGAAAACAATAGGAAAGCACAAGGAATTATACACTAAATGGTAAATATGAATGTAGGGCAAACAACAACAGTATACATACTTCGGGTACATACATACTACAGGTGATGTCACTATAGTAAACGAAGAAGTATGAGCAAAATCGAGAAACCAATATAGCACATACAAAACTGGGCGATGCACAGGTATGACATGGAGTATGCACAGAGTAAGGAGAAACACGAGAACATGGGCACGCAGGCCGCACTCATAGAACAGGGGCAGCATAATACAACTAGTACATAGTGAGCGACAGGCCATAGCATGGGATTATAACACTATAACAGGAAGAACATGAAGTAGGCATAAGATAAGGAAGATACAATACAACGTGGGCACGCAGGCGATACTCGTAGAACAGGAGCTGCCGCCCCGGTGGCGCAGTGGTCTAAGGCGTTGGCCTCTGATCATTCGTCCGAAGGGGTCCGGGTTCGAATCCCGGTGAGGCATGGATGTTGTGTTTGTCTTACGGCACTGGCTCTCTCCCTTCCCTGGAACCAGTGACCCTAAATTAGGGACGGGCGACTGCTTATAGCCCATTGAGTTGCTCATGGTAATCGTTAAACCTCCAATCAAAAAAAAAAAAAAAAAAAGAAAAAGAACAGGAGCAACACAATACAACAAGATAACAAACACGATAAATAATACACATAAAGTTCAAATGATGGGTGTAGGACAAATCCGAAAACCAGAACGATAGTACATAGAATGGCTAGGCAGGAGCAAAGTCAGAATAATTGTAAAGGTCGGACGAATGTAGTTCTTCCCAAAGAGTGAAGGCGTCAAGCAAGTCATTATCAGTGGCAAAGCCTAGTGGAAATGGCTGTGGTGAAAGTGTAGAACATGGTACAGACACAACAGGAACCGCTGAAGAAACTTTGATTTTGGCCCGACGTTTCCGCGTGCGTTGAGAGGAGCGACGTGCACGTTTCTTTGGAATGAATGGCCCCTGTTAAGGGCGCTGAAATAGAAGGCTGAGCGGAAGATAACAAGTCGAGCGGAGATTAAGATCGTAGAACAACGGAGGACGGAGGTGGTGCAACAATGGGATGCGGAGACGGTTGAATGGAAACGGAAATAAGCACGGACGGAGCTGCAGATGCAGTCAACGAAGGCGTGACAGAGGGCTTGGAGGACGGACGCAGATGATCAAATCGCCGAGTCATCGACAAGTCCCTATCTTCCGTGTACGGGAGGTTGAAGTAGGATCTGGCAGAACACCAGGTCGTACTTCAACCTCCCGTACACTACAGATAGTGATTCGAGAGCTACAATTCTCACGAAATTGTACAGGGATCTTAATTAAGATGAGAAAATGGAGAGCTTTCTTGATATCAGCCGGATCAGTCTCATGGGGGTGCTTAGCACAAAGAAGTTGACACTCGGAAGTAGAAAGATGTGCTGAGTAGTTTGGAGGCAGAGAAGTATCCGATTAGTCTGTAGGATGAGAACCTGAGTCCGTAGCTGAAGAAGTTTCCGAGGAAACGGAAGAAGCATTTGAAGAATATTTCAAAGAACCGGCGGCGCAAGAAGAAAAGCCTGGCAATGATGAATGTACTAGTGTGTCGTCAAGTGATGCGGAGATGATGGGTGAAAAACCAGAGGCTGATAATGCCGGGTCGGAAGAGCAGTGAGAAGGAACAACGGCTGAAGCCAAGTCCGGGCCGACGGTGATGGGTTCCGTACTCGGCGGAGGGGAGACCACCGATGTGCTCTCACCAGAGTGGGACGAGTCCAGGGGTGATTGCAGAAGAAACACCGGGGAGTCCACAGGGGGCACAGTGGAGATCGTAGCATCTGAAGATCTAGCAGACATTGTAGAAAAATCCTGGTGCAAAACGGTGGAGGAACCAGGCGGAGGCAACAAACTGGAATAGTCCTGGAGCGGTGCAATGGAAGGAACATTAAGAGACCGCAAACTGTTGAACTGAAAAAGAGCTGAAGAGTCTTGGGGAAACAGTGGTGGAAGATGGGTAGACCAGAGGAGAGTATTCACAGATAGAATAGGTGAACCCGAACTGGAAAGCAGCAGTCGAGGGAAAGAAGCTGGGTATGATGAAAGTAAGGAATAACTTGTCAAAGTGCTGAAGTCCAAAGCCACAGATAGTGGAGAATGTGACACAGGAGGATGGAACAACCCACCTTGTACAGAGGGTAAAGTACAGGCAGTGGAATAAGACAATAAATGTACAGACTGAATAGGCTTGGCAGATGACGTAGTGAGAGCAGAAGAGCCAAGAGTGTGCAGGTGATAATGCAGCATTTTTAGCTGGGCAAGAAGCACGGAGATGAGTAGGTGATTTACATATGTAGCAATGAAGAGCAGTGTAAACATTCACAGCACGAATATGTCTACCACAGACTACGTGGATTTGGTAGGACAGGAAATAATCGAAACTTCGCCCGGAAACACGACGAGCTCCTCTCGTTGGAAACTAAGATAAGGATGAGCTCCTTGCTCGTCCAATGCGGCAGGTAGGGTACGAATTGGACCAATGACAAGTCCATAAACGAGGAAGAAAACCAAGGAGGACATTATCAGAAATTTCCGGTGGAACAGAAGACATGATTACTAGGATAGGGCACTGTGCGAGAGGAATGGCGAACAGACCTTGATCACCAAGAAAGATGGGAGAAGACATAATTCGTGCAACATGAGCGGGAGAGGAAAAATAAATAAGCATAGAGCGAGGTTTAAGTGCAACATGTGTAATGGCATCTGGAGGAACAAGTTCATGCAGAGCTGATGTGTACACAGAAAGTTTTGTATTGGGGAGGGCAACATATTTCACCCCTAAAGCTAAAGAGGCTAGTAGAGACTTACCGCGGGGCGAAGATTCAGGAAGATGATAAGTAAGAATTTAATCCTGACAAGAAACAAGGAAATCCAGGCATGACGGCAAAAGCGTTGAATGTGTGGTAGTGGGGGCAGACAAAAAGAGCTGAAGTTTATTTTGAAGCAGAACATCTACTGGAGGCGTCAGTGGTGGAAGATATTCTCTCGATATTGCACAAGCCATGAGCGGTGGTAGAATGCACAATTGCTAGGAAGACAACTGGGGAAGGCACAACGAACAAGTGAACGAAGGCTGAGGGATATCACAACTGTGAGATCATGACGTCACCGGAGGACCACTAATGGAAGATGACGTAACCGGGAGAAGGGTAGATGAGCTCAGGAACACAAGCATAGAAGGCAACGTATAGGAACGCTGATGGGGAATAGAAGACAGTCAAGGCGAGTCACGATGACCAGTGGTAAACAAACCCACCGAGATTAAATATGAAGGAATATCGCTATAATGTTCACTTACCGGGGCGGAAACGTAGCTGGGAAGATTGCTGACAGCTTATTACTTGAGCGAGGTGCGCAAGAAAGGAACAGAAGGCACTGGAACGTGTACACAGGGCGCACCCTTCAGAACGCAGGAAGGCGTGGTCAGCAGGTAATATTACTATGAAAATCAAGTAAATATGCACAGTTCGGCTAGGAAAGGTGGTGAGAAAGACAGCACATACCCTTATGCATGATTGGAGCACAAAATTTGGGAGCAACAGGCAATTTTACCGAAGAGACTGAGCAAAATGTGAAGAGCTTGAGCGAGCACGTCCAACGACAGTTTTGTCGCTATCGAAGCATTTTTACATAAGTTATCCGGATAATGGCTGTGGAATAAATCTCGCTCCTGTGACCTTTGACCTTATTTTGATGATATTCAGCTGCACCAGTTCTGTATACCACCAGAACAACATGATAAAGTTTTGTCGCAATAGAAGCATTTTTAAGCAAGTTATGAGGATAATGACTGTGGAATATTTTTTCGCTACTGTGCCCTGACCTTTGACTCCATTTCGGTGATATATAACATCAAATAGAAGTCATTAAATGTTTCTCTTTCCACGTTTATAAGTGAGTCACGGAAAAATTATCATCGGCGGCCACCGGGAATCGAACACAGGGTTTTCCAGTTGCGGGTCGGACATGCTTCCACTGCACCACAGCGCCCTCGAAATTCTCCAGACTCACATACGACAAACAGCCAAACAACCTGGCAGGTTGGCAGCCGATGAGAATTTTTCCGTGACTCACTTATAAACGTGGAAGGAGCGCTGATTTCTATTTTATGTTCCTATTCCACGTCAACTGTGTGTTTAGTATTTATTATATTGAACAGAATTGGTTCAGTATACCTCTGGAACAACATATTAAAGTTTTGTCGCAATAGAAGCATTTTTAGTCAAGTTATGAGGATAATGGCTGTGGAATGAATCTCGCTCCTGTGCCCTGACCTTTAACCCCATTTCGATGATATTGAACAGAACCGGTTCACTATACTTCTGGAACAACATGATAAAGTTTTGTTGCAGTCGAAGGATTTTTACGTAATTTATGACGCATAAGGACGATAAGATGGATCTCGCTCCCATGTCCTGACCTTTGACCGAATTTCGCCCATTTGCAATAGGGTTCCTCCCCAGGTTTTCCCCTCCCCCATACTAAAATTTCATCGAAATCGAACCATTTTTACGCGAGTTATCGTGCGTACAGACAGACAGACGGACAAATCTGGAACATGTACGCTTCTTCAACCTACTGTTGGAAAGCGTAAAAAATCTTAGAACATCACTTTTCCAGTGATTCATACTAGAAGATCGAACAATGGAAAAGTGCTCTGTGCCATTAAATTGAACAAGTGCTCTGGGAAATTAAAATTAAAAATGAAAGTAATAGAAAATATTTAAATTTAAATATTGTAATTTACAAATATGTTGCCTATGCATATAAAACTGAAAGCCCTCACTAACTCACTGGCTCATCGCCGAATCTGAGAAACTACTGAAATTAGAACTTTCAAATTTGGCAGGAATGTTCCTTTTACAACATAGAGGCGCTCTAAGAAATTATATTTTCCTACGATAACTTTAAGTAGGGGCGAAATGGGTATTTTAAATAACCCAGCTTTGATAACGCTAAAAAGTTTTGCAGTGAGCGAGCCATTGTTGCCCTGCAACTGAAGCATCGCCCTAAGTTTTGAATGACTTGAGTTGACCTGCTCAGTATATATTTTGTTCTAAATTTATTTGTTCTAAATTTATTTAACAAAAGACCTCTAAAATCACGTAAAAAGTGTTATATCATAATATGCTTTTCATTTAAACATTTATATTATCATTTGACATATCGAATGTCAAGGTTTTTTGAGTCAAATTCAAATTATCAACATTCCTTTTCATCGAAGAAACGGTGATGCCAAATAAATGGTAATGGTCACTGCAATAAATATAAATATGCGGGTAGATTTTCATAGTAATTGAAAAAAAAAAAAAAAAATATTTTCTCCCTTGAGATATTAGAGATGGCAATACATTTTGCTCACGCTTCCAAAAAGATCTCAATTACAAGCTTTTAAGGTGGACGTCAAGTAATTTTGCTTCCTATACTTCCAATGGAAAAACTTCTGTACACAATTTCTTCACAATTATTGCGTTCCCAAGGATGAAAATTTTAACATCGATTAAAATAGCTTCATTTTATAACTTGAAATGCTTAATATTTTATAAAACACCATAATCATGCAATCCAACATTTGTTTGTCTACTAAGGTCATCAAAGTACAGGTCGCACCACCTTTTTTCTGGTTTCAACACCACCAAAGGAAAAGTTATTGATTTTTAATGTAATTATGGTTATGTTTTAAAACATATTAAGTATTCCAAGTTATAATATGTAGTTATTTTAATCCATGTTAAAATTTTCATCCTTGGGAACACACTAATTGTGAAGGAAATGTGTATAAAAGTTTTTCCATTGGAAGTATAGGAAGCAAAATTGCTTGACGTCCACCTCAAATGTACAGTTTCGAACGAAATTGTTTACGAAATCTGTGCATATAAAATTGAAAGCTCTCACTGACTCATCACCGAATCTGAGCAACTACTGAACAGAGAACTTTCATATTTGGCAGGAATGTTTCTTTTACAACGTAGAGGCGCACTAAGAAAATACTTTTTCCGACGATAACTTTAAGTGGGGGCGAAATGGGTTTTTTAAATAACCCAGCTTTGATTACGCTAGGACGTTTTGCAGTGATCGAGCCATTGTTGCCCAGCAACTGAAGCCCCGCTCTAAATTTTGAATGACTTGAGTTGACCTGCTCAGTAAATACTTTGTTCTAAATTTATTTGTTCTGAATTTATTTAACAAAATACCTTAAAAATCACGTAAGAAGCGCTATATTATGATATGCTTTGTGTTAAAACATTTATTATCGTTTGACATATCGAATATCAAGGTTTTTTGAGTCGAAATCAAATTATCAACATTCGTTTTCACAGAAGCAACGGTGACGTCATACAAGTGGTTCTTTTGAGTCAAAATCAAATTACCACCGTTCGTTTTCACCGAAGCAACGGTGACGTCATATAAATGGTAAGGTGACTGCATTAAATATAAATTTGCGGGTTGATTTTCATAGTAATTGAAATTTGAAAAAAAAAAAAAAAAATTCGCCCTTGAGATATTGTCGATGGCAACACAAGTTTGCTCACGCTTCCAAAAAATCAGAAATTCTAGCTTTTAAATGTACAGTTTCGAACGAAATTGCTTATAATAAAGGTTCTTCTTACATTTATGTTGAAAGTAACAATTTTTATTTGTTCCGTGCAGGCTTAAAGTTTTTAATTTACAGTTATGAACGAAATTGCTTATGTGTAGTCTGGAAGAATAAGTCAGGCAGACATGTGTTTCCCAAAAGAGCGAAGAAATATGCAGTGCATGGCCATTTCAACTATCGCAATTTGTTGTGGTGTAGGTTCATCAAAACCTTTCTCTTTCAGTGTATGAAATAGATTTGATTTTAAGGAGAGGTGACGAGCTTTACATGGAGTGCAAAACTGTCAATCAAGTAAAACATCCTCTTTCTATTGAAGATATTATTTCTACTGTCAATTTGAACTGTGAAGCGTTACGCATAGAAATTGTGCATCAGTTTTCTGGACTTTCCTTCAAACGAAATCTCTTTCAAAAATACCGTGAAACATTTGGCTAGCAGATCAAATGGATTGCTACATCAAGAAGAAGGTAATATAGGATTTATATTTACTGGTCACAGTCAAACTGTATCCTTCTGGAAAGTTGATGAAGGCTTTAACCTTTTCAATTCCCATCCAGTTAATGACAAGGGAGGATGGCAAGAAGGGTGTGTGGCACACCCTTCTTGCCATTGTTTAAATGCATTACAGTGGAAGCTTTAACAACGCTTCTTCTTTGTCAAGAAAAGTTTGATTCCCAACAATTTGAGGTGGCACAAAGAACTGTCTTGAATGTATCCAGAATAGACTATCCTTCAAATCTTCTATCTATTGAGGAATCGCCTAATACGCAAACCCCCATTTCGTAAATTCAGTCAAGCCTATTTGAGCAGTCAAATAGTAATTCTGGAAACAGAAGAGGTTTTAAACGACGTGCTCGCTTTCTAGATAACGCTAGAAAAAAAAAAAGCTGGGGAAAGCATCAGAAATATATGCTAAAAAAATCGTAATGTACACCGGGCCGCTGCTGAAAAGTGCACAAAAAAATCCAGAAGTGAACCGGGCTGTTGTTGAAAAATACACGAAAAGAAATCCATAGGTGCATCGGACCTCTGCTGAGAAATATACCAAAAAAAAAAAAAACAAAAAAAAAACCCTGAAGTGAATCGAACCGCCGTTGTTCACTACAATCCTTCTAAAGAAAAACGATTTAGAAAAAAAAAAAAAAAGCCGCCCCGGTGGCGCAGTGGTCTAAGGCGTCGGCCTCTGATCATTCGTCCGAAGAGGGTCCGGGTTCGAATCCCGGTGAGGCATGGATGTTGTGTTTGTCTTATGGCACTGGCTCTCTCCCTTCCCTGGAACCAGTGACCCTAAATTAGGGACGGGCGACTGCTTATAGCCCATTGAGTTGCTCACGGTGGTCGTTAAACCTCCAATCAAAAAAAAAAAAAAAAAGACAAAAAAAACCCTTGGTTACAGAAAATGAATTCTGGTTTTATGTATAATCCAGATATTGAGTATGAAAGAGACAAATTTGCTGAATTAGGTTCATTGGATTTGGTTAGTAAATGGTGTATGACTCTCAAGTGGAAGGAAGAGCCTACTGGCATGTGTTGTGGCAGCGGAAAGGTCATTATTCCATCATTCCAACCGCTTCCCGAACCTACTCGTAGCCTTTGAACTGGTGATCATCCAGAATCTCAGCATTTTCTAAGCTCAATCCGAAAGTATAACAGTTGTTTTCAAATGACGTCTTTCGGAGCTAAACAAATAACTGATGGAAATTTCATGCGCACGTTTGAAGTGCATGGCCAGGTTTATCACTTGTTAGGAAGTTTATTGCCTCCACCAGAGCAAGAACCGAAATTTCTCCAGATGTATTTCGTTGGTGAAGACAACAGGGAAACAGAAATCAGATGTAAAACATTCAGTGGTGTTAAACCAGTTTTAGTCTCCGAACTTCAGAAGATTCTTCATGATCACAATAATTACGTCAAGGATTTCAAGGCCGCCATCGAAAACGCTCAGCAAAATACCGAACATTTCCAAATAGTAATTCACGCAGATAGGAAACCAACTGACGGTCACAAGGGTAGATTTAATAAGCCAACACAGAACGAAGTAGCTCTTTTAATAGTAAGTAGGGCGTTTGAAAAGAGGAATATTGTTTTGCACAGTCGAAATGACAAATTAATACGAATGAGTGAAACACACAGATCGTATGACGCTTTACAGTATCCTCTCATATTCTGCCGCGGTAAGGATGAATACTCCATCTCATTATCCAAAATCGATCAAAATCGATCCCGTCACAAAAAAACGTCAGCAAAAAAACTGTGTCTGCAGCCGACTTCTACAGCTACCGCATTATGCACAGATAAGGTGAACTAAATCATTTGCTTTATAACTGCAGTCTTTTCATCCAATACTTGGTTGACATGTATGTTAAAATCGAGACAGAAAGGCTAAACTATATACGCCATAATCAAACCAAATTAAGAAAGGAAAATTATATTCATCTGCAAGACGCACAGTTCAGAAAAATGATGCCAAAGTTTCAAATTTGGGCCAAATGGTAATTTTGCCATCATCGTTCACTGGAGGCAAACGTTAGACGCATCAACGTACTCAGGACGCTATGACATGTGTGTGTGTGTGTGTGTGTGTGTGTGTGTGTTATTACGGACGTACAGATTTTTTTATAACGTTTACATGTAACGCAAAATGGACGGAAATATCTGAAGGTTTGCTTCCTGGGCATAAACCACATCGCCATGACATCATAGCGCCCGTTTTCCACCTAAAAGTTAAAAAAATTATGAACCTATTAACGAAAGGATGTATATTTGGGAATATAAGGTGTTACATGTACTCTGTAGAATGGCAGAAACGTTTACTACCTCAGATACATATTTTGCTTTGATTACAAAACAAAATTTTACCAGATAATATTGATTCCGTGATAAGTGCTGAAATTCCAGATCCAAAAATGTATCCAATTCTTTACGACATAGTAAAGAGCCATTGAGGCTACCATATTAACTGGTTGCGCACATGGGGAATCTGTATTTATTCCACGTTTACCTCTTATTCTATCTGATTACCAATTCTAAAGAGATTACAGTTTCCTTTGAAGGTCTGCTTTGCTATGACGATCAATAAATTACAAGAACAGTCCTTAAAAATAGCTGGTATCGACTTAAGAGAAAACTTTTTCTCTCATGGCCAGTTTCACGTAGCGTGCTCAAGAGTTAGTTCTCCTAGGAGTTTGGTAATACTGGCGGATGATTCCAGAACAGCCAACGTAGTGTACAAAGAAGCACTAACATAAGTCAATATATTCTTTTTATCTTTCCATTCGTTCATCGCTATAAAATTGTTTAGTTACAAAAGGCAACAATCCGCAGCTTATAAAAATGCAGAAGTTCATGCTATAAACATTATGTATTTGAATCCATTGTATTACCGATATGAGTACAATAAAGATATAGAACAAACCAATCAAGTGTATCATTAGTATATTAACTTATGGTGCAAATTACATTATCGTATTTTATGAAATCCAGTATTCTAGAAATATTTTTAATATCATCCCGTTCGAAGAACGGGTATTTTGCTAGTATTGCATATTACTAAATATATATACAGTATGGGACCTTTACCCTATTGACCTACTACATTTGAAGTTTTTGCACTTGACGACCGACGCTATTACCTTTATGTATTACTTATTTGTAGTTGGTTGTTAATTACCCCGTTTGACTTATGAGATGTTATTTTCATGAACACAAATTACTGCTATACTTTTTTTACCTTTTGCATATGTTCGTAATGGCCTCACTTAGCCAATTTAAGATGGAATGTTGGAGGTGGGTGGGCTAACCTCACTTCTTGTATATTATAAAATATGTTACTTCTACTAATTACCAGTCTGTCTAATGCGTCTGTGACGCAGTGCTATTTGCACATGCGTTAAGTCATGTGCCTATTGTACTTGTATATTTATATGTATATTTTTAGTTGTCGTTTCATTCATCTGAGGATGGGTCCACAATGGACCTAAAAGCTCTCATGCTTTTTAAACCTTCATCATTTCAACTTGTATATGTATATTGGGTTGGCCAAAAATTAATTGCGTTCTTTTCTTGTACAAATGAAAAGCGAATTTGAATGGGAAACAAATACTTTAGTCAACAACATATTGTCCATTTTGTTCGGTGACCTTTTGCCGTCTCGCAGGCAAGTTCATGATTCTGCGCTCAAAAATGTTTTCGTTTTTTTTCGGCAAGAAATAGTTCCAAGAACGATTTGGTAGTCTCATTAGCAGTGAAGATTTTGCCATTCAAGGCGTTTTGCAACGAACGAAACAAATGGTCCTCTGATGGTGCCAGGTCTGGCGAATATGGTGGATGTGGTATTCGGCAGCTCCATGACCGATGATTCAAATGTATCCAACACCATGGGGATTATTTCTATGATTATATACGTATTAGATTTGCTATAATTTGCTGTCAACGTGTCGTGCCTGTGTCCGAGAATTAAGTTGCACACCTAATATCTGCATCGGTGTACAGTCCGTGGAACCAACATTTTAAACTTTTGTAACAGAAAATTCTCTGATTATGTGACGAAACCTACGGCACGTTACTTCTTCCAGCAGTCATAATGTAAGCGGGTACTCAAAGTGATACAGGAATGGATATTTTACCCTAAATCTGAGTCCCTGTTTGTTAACTATATTCACGCATGAAGAAGGTAAAACACTTTGTCCATACTGAAATATAGTGCTTCCTTCTTTTCGGCATGCAATGGATTGAAAGATTCCATGAAAATGCAGAATGACGATTTAGATTTCAGGAAAAAACGTCTGCTTCCTGCCTTAAAACGTGTTTTGTAACTTAGTTAGATTTAAAGATCAACGTAAGAAACGCATAAAACAGCGTGAATATGAAAAAGTTCCTTGGCGATCCTCGAGAAAATAATGGTTCCTGCGATTTTCTTCGTGCTATGTATTTCCGTTTTAAAATTCAAAATTCCTACTCTGGTGTACAAATACTTTTCTCAAATCATCCGTTAACTTTTTTATTATTTTGTAAGAAATTTATTGCGTCAGAAGGCTAGAGTTCACGTAAAATCCTGCATCTTTGAACGAAATGAACTCCTCTTTTGAGACCACAGCATGTAAGCAGCCACTGTTCACGATACATAAAATTTATGGTTTCTTTCGCTGTTCTGTGAGATTTGAAATGCACCGCATGCATCAAAAAGAGACGAGGGCTCAAAAAACCAACACCGCATTAAAGAAAAAGTTTGTAGTAATGCAAAAGACAACAAACGATCTTAAGGTAACGATCGGAGTTCCAAAGGAAAATGCGTTTAAGTTGATCTCAACACAAATAAAATGTAATATTGATATGTGGCTTCGCGTGTCAGTCTTTAAGAATCCGAAAAATACATAAAATATGCATGAAACAACGGCACTGCTTTTCTTCGAATGATTCTGTGGCCGAAGAGATTCATTTTCTCCGAGAAAACCAACTTCTAAAGCAATCCAATAAAGACAACACAGACGTTTACTTTTGAAAAAACGGTACCGATTTTAGATCGTACACATAAATATCACACGTGACGTATGAGCTGCTTTATAAATTTAGGATTCTTCAATGCTAGTTAATTCCATAAACAAAAATAAAATACGCTCGCAATGATGCACTACTTCTTGTGAAGACTGCAACACCAAGAACGAATCGCGCTATTCAAATTAAATTTATATCGCCGATTCCTCATGTTACAGGAGATAATTACATTTGTAGAGCTATAAAATATTTTTTCCCTTCAAAACCCAGTATCGTGTGAAGCCACTTCCAGCAACAATAACAGAGTTTACATGGCGTGGCATTGAATAGAAGAGGTTTTTGATAACGTCCTGGGGAATAGCCTGGTAGGCTGTTTCTACGCGAGACCAGAGTTCATTTGTGTTGACAAGGGGAGGCATTTGACTGGCTAGTCGCTTAACTACCATGTCCCAGACATGTTCGATCGGCGACATATCCGGCGAACGCGTATGCCAGGGAAGAAGCGGTCTGCCTTGTGTGCAAGAGGTCTTGGACATTTGGCTAAGCATTGTACTGTTGGAATATAGCGCCAGGGCAACTCTGAAGAAAGGATATCACCTCTGCCTTTAAAACATTCCTGATGTATCGTTGGCTGTTGGGGGTTCCATCATTTCGTATCAGGCGATATTGCGAATTGAACCTAATGGCGTCCCAAACCATAATGCTTGCCGTTGGGCCGGTATGGCGCTACAAAATGCACCCCAAACCATAATAATAAACCTGATGGCACCCCAAACCATAGTGCTTGCCGTTGGGCAGGTATGACGCTACAAAATGCGCCTGAAACCCTAATAGTGAATCTAATGTTGCCCCAAATCATAATGCTTTTCGTTGGGCACGTTCGACGCTGCAAAATGCTTTCCGAACCATAATAATGAACATAATGGCGCCCAAAACCATAATGGCGCCCAAAATCATAATGCATGCCGTTGAGCAGGTATGACCTTACAAGATGCGTTCCAAACCAAAATAATCAACCTAATGGCACCTCAAAGCATAATGCTTGCTGTTGGGCAGGTATGACCCTACAAAATGCGCCCCAACCATAATAATGTATCTAATGGCGCCCCAAACCATAATAATGTACTTAATGGCGCCCCAAACCACAATGCTTGGCTTTCAGCAGGTATGGCGCTACAAAATGGATGCTGCAAGGTGACGTTTACTGCGATGTCTTCGAACACGTATGCGACCATCATGGTGCATCAGTTTGAATCGTGACTCGTCAGAAAACACGACCTGTTGCCGATCAGCGTGGCAATGTCCGTATTCGAGACCCGATTGCTTACCGTCTCGTTGAGGCATGGACGTTATGTTTGTCTTACGGCACTGGCTCTCTCTTCCCTGGAATCAGTGGCTCTAAATTAGGGACGGGCGACTGCTTATAGCCCATTGAATTGCTCACGGTGGTCATTAAACATCCAATCAAAAAAAAAAAAAAAAGAAAAAAATCCAGCTTCTCTCATTATTACAAGATTTCCTCTCTAAAAGTCCGTCAGGTGTTAATAATGCGACCTTCTTCGGCGATGGGATATAGTGAGACAAGAAACTGTGAGACACAACCATTTGGACTCAATGTCGGCTCTTCACTGACTGCACGATAGATACGACACGATAATTTCTTTAGGTTTAGAGCTCATCTCAGATGCAGTTGAACGGGGCGAAGGATGAAGGAATAGGTTTGGGGTAGAGTCCCCTGATTGGAAAGTGGTTTAATAGGCGAAGACGAAAATTTAGAGTTGTAGGAATGTGCTGATACGGGTACGGTTTCATTCACTGATACTGCACCCTTAGGAACTAAGTACAAAATAGCACGCCAAAAAGTCCTAACAATTTTGACCTATACAGACTGCAACATCTGATCTGATCTGATCATATGTAGAGGATTTTAGGAAGGGAGTGTCTGACCCCAGGTCTTAAGCAACCCTTAGAAATAGGAAGCTAGGAGATTTGGGATAGAGTGCCCGATAGGAAAGTCACACGGAAGCGAGGTAGAAAGGGGGAGGAAGACGCCTTTATTTTTTACCGGGGGCCAGTACCCAGGGTCCGACGGCTTAACGTGCCCATCCGACGCACGGTAAAAAAATAAAGTTCGATCCTGCCCAGGATCGAACCTGAGGTTATCTCCCTGGCAGTCATGAACGCTGACAACTAGGCCACCCGCGGCCCACAGACTGCAGCATCTCGATTGAGCCAGCTCTTTATACCCAATACCAGACAGTTCAGAGGGAGCTGCTCCGAATCCACATGCGGGTTTTCACTGACATTTTAATCATTTTCCTGTCCCAACCTGTTGCACATGTTCTGGAAGTTTCAAGCAAATACCAGCAGTCCTTCTTGGTGTTCCAATTTTCACAAACAAACAGAGCCTATATCGAATTTTCAGAAAAGTGGAGCAGCTTTCAAGGGTTATTGATGCTGCACATCTTTCCTGTCAGCAAGAAGGTCAATCCGAAGCAAAAAAAAAAAAAGTAACGAACGTGGAAAACGGAAGCAGTCAAAAGTTTGTTGAAATCTGAATTTTGTATGTTGTCCCATTAAGTGGCACAATAATAGTTAATTTCATCGTTACTCAACAATATATTTTGCTAAACTATCGTCGAACATTATTTTATGACATGAAAGAATCATGAAAGAAATACGGGATTACGCTATATAATACAAATTTTGAAGATGACAATCCGATTTTTGGTGTAAATGTGATAAGGATGGTAAGTCAGTAAATATCCGAAAACTTGAAAATTAATCGGATTGTCATCTTCAAAATTTGTATTATATGGCGTAATCCCGTATTTCTTTCATGATTTATCTGCTTCTCCGGGCAAACACGGGATAAGATTCTTAACCTCCAGATTCGCTAAACATGAATGCCGGTTGCTTCGACTAGCCAATCCTGTGATGGTTAAATTCAAATTGATCGGAAACTTGAAACTTGGTCGTTCTGGGTGGTGTAGTGGTTAGCATACCCGGCCGTTTTCTGGGAGACGCAGGTCCGAGTCCCGCTCCAGGACGATGAAAATTTTCAAGTTTTCGGATATTATCTGACTTACCATCCTTGTCACATTTACGCCAAAAATCGGATTGTCATCTTCAAAATTTGTATTATTTTATGACGTTTTACATAATCGTAACAATATATCATTGCGATCTGCATGTATGACGAAAACCTGATACTAAACTCGATAAAAGCCATTATAAAAAGGCATCTTTGATGTTATGAAAACGATGCGTCGTAGGGAAATTTGGCTTCGTCTCGACAAGATTACCTGCTATTAACGATAGCTTAAAAATGATGTCAAACACGTGGGTTGTTTGTAATCTGTATATACCTCTAGACCAAAAGTTACCCATCCTCCTCATTTGCGGTTCAGCTTTTTTTGTCTTCTGTCTTGAGGTCAGGTTTTAGCTTGCATAGATGGACTTTTGTAGCTACATCCACATTTCGTAGGTGCAAAGGTCATTTCTTACGTTCGTCTAAATCTGAGTAATATAATAATGAAAAATATAAATATTGTTTTTGAAAAACCAAACAGTCGAAATACTTACTATTGCGCCGCCATAGTTTAGTAAATATCTGTTTTTATGAGTCACATATCTTATTTCATAGGTTTTATGACAACAACGTTCATTAACTTTCAAGAAGCGCTTGTAGCGTAGTAAGTCCGTTTATTTTCTGGTGCAGTACGTATAACGATTTGCCAATCTTTTGCATTCCACTGGGAGTCTCTTTTACGCTTTCTAACCGTAGGTTGAATAAGTGTATATGCTCAAGTTTTGTCCGTCTGTCTATCCGTCCGCACGATAACTCGCGTAAAAATGGTTCGATTTCGATGAAATTTTAGTATGAGGTAGGGCACAACTGGAGACGAACCCTATTGAAAATAGGCGAAATGGGATCAAAGGTCAGGACATAGCAGCGGATCCATTCCATTGCCCTTATGCGTCATAACATTACTAAAAATGGTTCGATTTCGATGAAATCTTAGTATGTAGTAGGGGACAACTGGGAACAAACCCTATTGAAAATGGGCGAAATGGGGTCAAAGGTCAGGACATAGGAGCGGGATCCATTCGATTGTCCTTAGCGTCATAACTTACGTAAAAATGCTTCGATTGAGACAAAACTTTATCATGTTGTTCCAGAGGTATACTTAACCGGTTGTGTTGAATACCATCGAAATGGGGTTAAAGGTCAGGGCACAAGAGTGAGATTTATTCTACAGCCATTATCCTCATTACTTGAGTAATAACTTGAGCAATGATTTCTGGTATGTTGGGAAACGTATCATAATCAATACATTGCATGATATTACTAACTTGTTCAATATGCACATAAAATGTTTACCATAGAATGTCTACCATTATAAAGATAGACATTTTAATGGGAAACAATAAAATCCTTGGTGCTAAATATGATGTACCGGTAACAAAAAGCCTCCTGTAAAATACATAAAATATCTACCATTGCCTTGAGAAAGCCTCTTATAAAAGACATGAAATGTCTATCATTGCCTTGAAAAAGTCTCCCAATGGAGGGCGAAAGCTTGGCGAATCTTCATAAGTAATACACCACAAAATACACGGATTTAGCACGCTATAAGCGGTTCCTGAGTGTACACGGTCTGGTGTACTTTGAAATTACCTAACGTTCATTAATCCACGTACCTAATGATTTAGTAAACCTTATTGTTTGTTGTTATGATTTAACTTCAAGTATTATGCAGCGGACTATGGCTCGGTGTGGCCGTGTGTTACGCGAATAAATGTATGATCTTGAATCACTCGTTTTATTTTACACCCACAAGAATCTCGGCATGCGAAAGACGCGTAGCATAAGTTATCTACAAAGAGTAGCATAGTACCGATTTTTCTTTTTTTATTGCGTCTAATTTATCACTCGCTTAACAACTTTATTTCCGAATACTGTGCCGAATCACAATGTACACTGCCGTCCGAGATTTAAGAACGAGGCACATCTGGACCAATCAAAATCAGAGAAAGCGGTTTTACAACTGTAGGTGGTACCGATGGTAATAGAAATAGTAAAATGAACCGCACGACGTAAAAAATCATGAGTAAGCTGTAAGACAGATCAAAACAGAACAAACTGTTACGAAAAAGGCAGAGGCTCTCCTGTCATCCAGCGACACTCATCTATCACCACTGCGTAAACAGACAAGTCCTCAGTATGGGATATGTTCATCATACACCGCAATGCATTTTTGTCGCCGGTATATCATGCTTAGCACCAAGTGGTTTAGGAGCTCTTCGTGTAAGTTGTTCCATTCCTACCGAAAAGTCATGATAGTTACTGAAATGATTTCTGGTGCAAGAATTCTTTCCGAAACACCATGGCCGTCTTAAGGGGTGGGCCAACGGTCCCGGTGCCCAGAGCGCCCCCCCCCGAACTGGGGTCCCCAACGCCCTAAGAGTCCTATGGGTTTACAAAAAATCAAACTCTTTCACCACTCAGAAGTAGTTATTTGTATCATATTTAAAGAAAAGAAGAAACAGCAATGAAGAAAGTTGGAAGTCCTTCCGCCTTTTTTGTTTTCTTTTCTTCAAACTTTGCTCGTAGCTTCGATTTCCCGAGGAGGCAGGAGGTGCTAAAGTGGATCTTTTCTGACAAAATAAAAAGCAAAAAAAAAAAAAAAGTCGAGCTCTCTTCCGATCCCGAGTGTGGGTGAGGTTTGAGGGTCATGAAGGGCACGCACTAATCGCAAATTTTTTCCGAATCACTTTTTCCTTTTAAGCAGTCACTTGTGTTGTCTATCTATAAGAAGAAGTGCAGGCATGTATATCACTGAGGTTTGCCCATCTGGTCTACTTATATGTATTCAATCTTTGCTATTTGAATAAATAACAATGAAGGAGGCTGAATATCGGCATTTTTGTCTGCTGCGTCATATTGTACGGAAACGGCGCTGGTTGGTTTATTTCTTCTGCTTTCTTAATTTAATTTGCTTTGAATAATTTGTAGAATTGGGAAGTAACATTATATCTTCCAGCACCAATTTTCTTTTAATTTACTAAGCAACTGAATGTGAGTGCATTTGGTACACATAATGGAATTCTACAATTCTGTCATGCACCATTTTTCATTCAACTGGTATTTAAGAAGTTACGGTACATTGAATGTTTCTTCTCTGAGATAACATGGTGATAATAGTGAATATACGTAAGAATTTTCATATGTTGTACATACATAATACCATGCGTAAATAAAAAAAATAACCACACGTAATAATTTTGATTTTGACTGGGGGTGATATATATATATATATGTGTGTGTGCGCGATATGGTGAACTATAAAATCAGAATATTATGAAATCTGAACACTTACCTACAAAGATGAAACAAAAACAGAATAAGTATGAAAATATGAAGTATAAAAACATGAAATAATGTGAACGAATAACTATAGTCAGTAGAAAGCGCTAAAAGCCGCTAAACCAACGCTATAGCCAATGTACAAAAATAAAATTCAAGCACATAACCAAGTTCAAAATCTCAACAAATGCACCCAAAAAAAAAAAACAAGACACACAAACGGAAAAAACAAACACAAATTAACCCGCAAACAACGCAGATGCACTAACTACCAGAAAAGGGACAATATCTGTCCCTTTTCTGGTCTCAGAAAAGCCACATGCATAAGGGTGCTTCTCTGATGACGACCGTTAGTGCATCTGCATTGCTTGCGGGTTAATTTGTGTATGTTTTTTTCCGTTTGTGTGTCTTGTTTTTTTGGGTGCATTTGTTGAGATTTTGATCTTGGTTATGTGCTTGTATTTTTCACTGTACACAGTGTTCCTTTCATTCAGAATCGTCCTGGAGCGGGGATTAAAGCTGCTTGAAATGTTCAGTTGCTTGGAATTTCCTTGCACTGGATAGTATAATGCCTAGCACGCTTGACCGGAAATCAGGAGGTGCGGGTTCAATCCCCGCTCCAGGACGATGAACATTTTGAAGTTTTCTGAATGAAAGGAACATAGCGTACAGCGAAAAATATTAAAAGATTCATATCTCAACCATGTTATTTATAATATTTCTTTAGGGAAATTCGTTTCCCAATCCATCCAACAGAAGAAATATATGACATATACATACACTATCTACGAACAAGTAATTGGACACCCCTGCAATCGACAATATCTGCGGTCCTGATAACCGTCACGGCCGCCGCCGTTAAATATCGTGGCGGAAACAACAACGCAAACAGGCACATGCAAGATGCCACGCAGTTCGGAGCTCTCTGATTTCGAGAAAGGTGTAATCGTCGGGTATCACAGAAATGGCTGATCCATACGTGACACATTCAGCGAGTTGAAGTACCTAAAATCGACAGTGGCCTACGTGATTGGCAAGTGGAAGATCAGAGGTGAATGTCGGAATGTGTCCCGACCCGGTAGACCCACGAAACTGGGAGTTAGAGACCGACGGGTGATAATCAGAGAAATTGGGAAGAGCCGCACCAAATCGATGGGCTACATCTGCGAGGAGTTTCAAAAGTCATCCTGGAGTGTTCTGTCGATGAATACCATCCGTAAGGAAGCCCATCTGCTCGGTCATCATGGACGTGCTGCCGCCCACAAGCCTTTGACCACCAAGTCCAATAGCGCTGCTCTGCTAACGGTGTGCAAAGAACGTCGACAGTGGACCGTTGAACAGTGGAAACAGGTTCTATAGAGCGACGAATCAAGGTTCACCCTCTACCGTACGGATGGTAGGGTCTGGGTTTGGCGTCTGCCTGGAGAAAGCCTCCTGCCGGAATGTATTGTGCAAACTGTGAAGTTCGGCTGCGGTGGAATTACGCTATGGGGGTGTTTCTCCTGGTATGGCACGGGACCCTTGGTCGCAATTCCTGGTAGACTCAACGCCGAGACCTACTGCCCCATTTTGGATGACCATGCGCTTCTTACGTTGTGGTAGTTTTACGGGGTGGACACATGTTACTTTCAGGATGACAATGCCACCTGTCATGTTGCAAGGTCCACCATGGCTTGGTATGGTGACAATGGGGTTAATCGAATAGACTGGCCTGCGCAGGGCCCGGACCTTAACCCTATCTAGCACCTCTGGGACGAGCTGGAACATCGACTTAAGGGCTGCCCCCACCGTCCGAAATCGGTGGCCGCCCCGGTGGCGCAGTGGTCTAAGCGATGGCCTCTGATCATTCGTCCGAACGGGGTCCGGGTTCGAATCCCGGTGAGGCTTGGATGTTGCTTTTGTCTTACGGCACTGGCTCTCTCCCTTCCCTGGAACCAGTGACCCTAAATTAGGGACGGGAGACTGTTTATAGCCGATTGAGTTGCTCACGGTGGTGGTTAAACCTCCAATCAAAAAAAAAATCGGTGAAGGAACTGACCTGTTTTCTGCAAGCCGAGTGGAAGAAAATACGGCTAGCCATCGTACAACGCCTGGTTGGGAGTACGCCTCGGAGGGTCGCAGCTGTAATCGCCGCTCGTGGAGGCTCCACCAACTATTGAAGGTGAATAAACTTCGTTTTCCTTTGCTATCACAGGTGTCCAATTACTTGTTGGTAGATAGTGTATATTGCATATACAAATGTACGTATATATATATATATAAGATAATTGTGGGAGATTTCTTTGCAAAAATAGGGCAACGGCAACAGAATGAAACTTGAGTAGGTAAATTCGTTCACGGCAACGGAAACCAGCGTGGAAATACTCTCATAGAGTTTGCAGAGGCAGAAGGGTTTTTCATCTTGAACTCCTTTTTCAAGAAAAAGCCACACAGGAACTAGACATGGACACATCCAAATGGGACGACAAGTGAAATTGATTTTATTATGTGTAACAAAAAATTCGTCATAGAAGACTGTAGTGTGCTAAACAAGTTCAGCACAGGTAGTGACCATAGATTGGTGAGATGTAAGATGCACCTCAACACTAAACTCGAACGTAGCAAGCTCATAACACAAACAAAATGTATTGACATAACCAACCTTAAAAAACACCATAATACCTTCAAGTTGGAACTGAAGAACAGATTCTCTACTTTAGAAGGCCTAACATCGGAAGAAGTGGATGTTTCTGAAGTTAACAGAAAAGTAACTAAAGCTCTTATGGAAACAGCAACAAAATTAGCTGTGTCTAAGAACCACTTGCATGTGAACAAATTATCAGGAAAAACCAAAATGTTGATGCAAAAGAGAAGAGAGATGAGGACAACAAAAGAAGATGGGACTTCCAAAGTGGAATATATAGAGCTATGCAAGACAGTACAAAAAAGTATCACTGAAGACGTAAGAAAATTCAACTGTGAACTAGTAAGGAAAGCAATTTAAAACAACTAAAGCCTAAAGATAGCAAAAGGACATCTCAGTAAGGGAAGAAAACAGATTATGGCACTGAGAAAAGAAGATGGTTCTGTAACAAGAAATAGAGGCAAAATTTTGACAAGAGTGAAAGATTTCTACTCCAAATTATATGAAAGGGATGATACATGTACTCCAGACATCATGAAAGGTACCAGTACCAGAGTTCCTCCAGTCCTTCCAGCAGAAGTTGCACATGCAATCAAGAACATGAAGCGGGGAAAAGCTCCAGGAGAAGATGGAATTACTGTAGACATCATACAAGAAGCAAGTGGAGAAATCGAAACAGTACTCGCCCAAATTTTCACTCGATGCCTTAATGAAGGGCAGATTCCTGAGGATTGGAACAACGCTACAATGATCTTGCTACATAACAAAGTGACATTGAGGATCTCAGGAACTACAGACCTATCAGCCTCCTATCAGTGGTTTATATAATCTTCACTGAAGTTCTTTCACACCGCTTAAAGGTGACACTGGACATGGCTAAACCGAGAGAACAAGCTGGATTCAGGAGTGTCTACAGCACAATAGATCATATCCACGTACTGAGAGAACTAATTGAAAGAGCGAGGGAATATGAACTTCCATTGTGCATGGCTTTTATCGATTATGAAAAAGCCTTTGATTCGGTGAAACCATCAGCAGTTACAATGGCCCTGAAATCCTGCGGTATTGAAGATGCGTACATTAATATTATTAATAACATCTATGAAAATGCAAGTGAAAAGATTCGGCTGTTTGAAAATACAACACACACACAAATTGGAAAAGGAGTGAGACAAAGTGACACCATATCTCCGAAGCTCTTTAATGCCACAATGGAAAATGTCTTTCAGTCACTGAACTGGGAAAACAAAGGGATAAAGATTAATGGAGATTATCTGACCCACTTTCGTTTTGCTGATGACATAGTCATTTTTGCAACTACCCCATCAGAGCTGCAGAGTATGATCCAGGAACTTGCTGACAAGAGTAAAGAAGTGGGATTAAAAATGAACTTTCAGAAGACAAAAGTGATGTTCAATGCTTTTACAAGAAATGAAGATTTATCGATTGATGGAGAAAAGTTGGAGATAACAGACACGTACGTTTATCTTGGACAGCAGATATCAACTGAGGGTCACATTGATGAAGAAATTAATCGGCGTGCAAAACTTGCCTGGAGAGCTTTTGGAAGAAACAGCATAATTTTCAAGAGCAATATGCCATTATGTCTTAAAAGAAAAGTGTTTGATCAATGCATCCTTCCAGTGCTTACGTATGGTGCAGAGACGTGGACCTTAACTAAAAGAGACATACAAAGGCTGCAGACAACTCAAAATAGCATGAAGAGGTGCTTGCTTGGTGTAACCAGGAGATATAAGAAGAGGAACTCGCGGATCCGAAGAATGACAAGAGTGGAAGACATCATGATCAGAGTTAAATCCCTTAAATGGCAATGAGCTGGACATACTGGCAGAAGGACATATCATCGATGGACAGCCGAAATTTTAGATTGGATACCAATTGACAGGAAAAGACCCAGAAGAAGACCACATGGGACATGGGTGGATGAAATTCGAAAGTATGCGGGAGTGACATGGAGGAGACTGGCACAAGACAGACCGTTGTGGAGGAAACTTGGGGAGACCTTCGTCCAGCAGTGGATTGATAATGGTTGACAATGATGATGATGATAATGATATATATATACTTACTACAATTAGAAGCAATTTCAACAGGACCCAAAAATAGAATAAAATAACACCAATGCAAACAAGCCGGGAAAAACCAACAGGAATGCAGAAAGTTTTGAAGATGCGTTTTGACTTTTTCAAGGACCAGCAAAACTCAGCATCAACTCACATTTAAAAAAATGTTTTTCGTTGCTAAAGTTTGGTTTAAATCACACACATATATATATAAGATCAGGGGCCCCGAAAAATGTGATGGCCCAGAACCTCCTGAAGTGTTAAGATGGCATTGCGCAACACGTCTCCCCGAAGTATTCCATGCATATTCTATTGGACTAAAACCAGGAGAGCACGCTGCTCACTCCATCATAGGAATACTCTCACTAGCAAACACGTCATTCACAATTTCTGCGCTGTGTGGATGGGAGTTATCGTCCATAAAAATGAAATCTGCGGAGACAGCACCGTGGAACAAGCGAACGTGGCGAAGAATCACATCATTGGAGCACCGACCGCTGCGCGGTGAGTGTCACTTGATTCATTACTTGAAGTAAAAATATGTCACCCCCAGTCAAAATCACAATTTTTCCACGAGGTGAAATATTTTCTGTTTTTCATAAGAGATGTCCGTAATGCATCATATTTGTGAAACATTTAACACAAATATCTCGTATGTTTTCCACAAATTGTTTTCAAATCAGAAAATGCACTATTTTTCTTGGGTTTCATGTAATATAGATAATATTTTTTCTTTTCCAATAGGTTCTGCCAAGCTATGATTTAAAGCACTGTTTATACTTGGTAAGTAATTTTTCTAAACAACATCAGAGACTCTCGCTTAAAGAAAACGTTAAATTATTAAAAAGGGTGGTCATTGCATAATCAAATGCATATAACATAATGCTCATGTTGTCTTTAGAGGAGATACGCAAATTATGACCTTTGCTCCAGTATCAGACATATCTTGGTGGAGTTACCAAAAATAGAGTAAATATTTTGTGACTTTAATTCCCACGGGACACTTATGTGTTTTATCCGAATTTACCGGGAAGATATTATTTTTCTTTAAATTATAAATTAAATTTATAATTATATATTTTGCATTTTGGTGGTAAACATGGAAAACTAATTGTTTTGCCAGTTTACATTTTCTTCTCAGGCACTTTCATATATAATGAAGCTATTTTTTTGTATAAAATGTACACCGAAAAAACACTTTGCGATAACAAAAATTAAAAAAAAAAAGCAATGTTCGAAAATTCCGCTAGGGAAATTAGGCCCAGCAATTACTTGAAGTAAAAAATATTAACTGAATTCCAGTTCACAGCACAGCGAGATTTTTCCGCTAGTGAAAATAGGCATAGCAGATAGCCATCCTATGCGTATTACCTGGATTAATTGAATTCTACCTTGTAGCACAGCGAGATTTCCTGTTTACGTGGCAAGCAGTTCTGCTTGCCCTATCAACAGTTTTGCTGGTTCTAGCTCAGAAAATGTTCTGCTACAGACAATTTTCCAAAAAAATAAATGTTGCAACTTCAGCAAAGGTCACTAGGTGGTTTAATATGCCCAAGTAAAAAACATATTTATTTTGGTAAAACAAAAAGCAAAAAAAAAAAAAAAAAACATCTAATACCGCGTACGACGGTTAAGTATCTTTGCTGTTTCGGCAGTGGTTATTTCCAGCTGAAAGTTGTCAAAAACACGTGAAGTATACCAACCCTAATTTTGGTGAAACGTGAAATATGTACTAACATAGGCTTACTCATTTTCAGCAACTCTGAATACGATATTGCTTCAAAATTGCTTGAAAACCCACCAGGAAAACCTCATTTCGGTGAAACGTGGCATATACGCAGGCATAGGGTTAATTGTTTTCAGCAACGCCGAATGCGGTATTGCAACACGTTTTTTTTTCTTATTGGAGGTTTAACGACCGCCGTGAGCAACTCAATGGGCTATAAGCAGTCGCCCGTCCCTAATTTAGGGTCACTGGTTCCAGGGAAGGGAGAGAGCCAGTGCCGTAAGACAAACACAACATCCATGCCTCACCGGGATTCGAACCCAGACCCCTTACGGACGAATGATCAGAGGCCAACGCCTTAGACCACTGCGCCACCGGGGCGGCAAATTTTCTTTAACGCAAACATAAGACATTTGCATATATCATACATTCATGCTAACACTTCCAAAATGACAAAACAAAATTATCCATATTCGCACGATTCTTAAAAGCCATTCAAAGTTTGAAAAGCCACTTAAACAACTTTATTTAGAGTTAAAGATGACAAGATATTTCGTAGCCGCATCGGGCACATCCTCAGGTCTACACTGTCAGGAAAGTAAGAGTTCCACAATTATATATACCAAGTGTTCCGATGTCAAGGTGTTTGCCAGTTTACAAAGTAGCGTGTACTCACCCAGATCTGCATAATTTTCCCGGTCTCCGATTATGGTGGTGCTGGTAAACTACGGATAACTATTTTCCAGGCATTGTGAAAGCAGCAAAGTGTTTCTTCATTACAGCTTCTCGCTTCGTAGTAGGTGATCCACAATGACTCCAAAAATAATAAAGTCCGACGAGATATTAAAGGTGCCACAATAGTTGAACAGTCCCAGTCCGGGAAATGCTGTCCCAATCTGAGAGTTAACAAGAAACATTACAAGAAACTCATTAACAAGGACTCTCAGATTGGGACAGCACTTCCCGGACTGAGACTGTTCAACTATTGTGGCACCTTTAATATCTCGTCGGACTTTATTATTTTTGGAGTCATTGTGGATCACCTACTATGAAGCGAGAAGCTGTAATGAAGAAACACCTTGCTGACTTCACAATGCCTGGAAAAGAGTTGTCCGGAGTTTACTAACACCACCATAACCGGAGACAGGGGAAATTTTGCTGCTCTGGGTGAGTACACGCTACTTTGTAAACTGGCAACCACCTTGCCCTCTGAACACTTGGTATATATAATTGTGGAACTCTTACTTTCTTGAGAGTGTAGACCTGAGGATGTGGCTACGAAAGATCTTGTCATCTTTAACTGTAAATAAAGTTGTTTAAGTGGCTTTTTAAACTTTGAATGGCTTTTAAGAATCGTGTGAATATGTTTTGTCATTTTCATAAGACATTTTTTACGTCGTAAAATAACTTGTGTAATTCAATGCACCTGGACTTACTTACCTTCAAATCTCTATTATCTCACATGGCAGCTCCCAGCCTCTGTTGCTGTAATATATTTGAAATACATAACTGTGGTATTTGAAATTTCCATTATTACAAAAAATTATAGAAACGTACGGAAGAAACAATTCCCAGAGCAAACTGCAACTCCAGTACGCATTCCTCGTTGACCTGCTACTGCACGTGGGAAATAGGATGACAAAGTCATACAGTGATGGATAGTATATGTAGAAAAATGTATTTGTTTGGCGGAAGTTTCTGGTGCCACCAGTTCTATTGAGCCCAAGTAAACACTTAGATAAATATCTAGCTACAATACAAATTTGGGAGATGTGAATCAGTTTATTGGTGTAAATATGACATGGATGTTAAGTCAGATATTATCCAAAAACATGAAATTTTCGTCGTCCTGGAGTGGGAATCGAACCCGCGTCAGAATGGCATTGGAGACCTATCCAGACGTTGGGACACCATCGTAAACAATGGTGTGGGGGGTGGGGGTAAGAATACAAAGTTTATTGATTCCGTTTTCTTTTCTGATGTACTACATTCCTGTAGTGCAGCGGAACAAAACCGGCCTCCCCGGTGGCGCAGTGGTCTAAGGCGATGGCTTCTGATCATTCGTCCGAAAGGGGTCCGGGTTCAAATCCCGTGAGGCATGGATGTTGTGTTTGTCTTACGGCGCTGACTCTCTCCCTTCCCTGGAACCAGTGACCCTAAATTAGGGACGGGCGACTGCTTATAGCCCATTGAGTTGCTCACGGTGGTCGTTAAACCTCCAATAAAAAAAAAAAAAAAAAAAAAAACTGCATGAACTTATGCATGAACCCAGTAGTAGTTGTTCAGCGGCTGCAGAAATATCGGTTTCAAGGCTTAACCCTATTTGTTTCAGCTTTATGTTTTACTTTGCATTGCAGGAGCTGCGCCCTAAATTAAACGCTGGAAAAATCTATAATTAAGCACTTAAAGGACAGTGGTCCTGGGTAAATGATTTAAGCAGAAGTATTACGTAACAATCCAACGTCCATTCTTCATTTGTATTCAGGCACGTCGCTGGAAATCAAATTGAAGTTATGCATGATGATATAAATCCAGCAATTCGACAACCAACTTGCTATGTCTTATAATATTGAATTTTTTCACAGTAACAATTATGCAATGTTCCTTGAAATGCATGAATGAAAAGCCATACCACTGAATCGAATATCTTAAACTAGTCTTTTGGGCAATTCGATGTCTACCACGATGACTTCATTCATAACAAAGGACGTAACCACTTGATAGTCAAATAGATGTTACAAGAAAATGGATACGAAATTAATCAAACAAGTAGACATGCCTCAGAAAACATGAAAATTACATCGTCCTGCAACGGGAATCGAACTCGCATCTGTCGATTTACGTTTGAGTATGTTATCCGTCTGCCTGTAACATCTATTTGATTATCATAATTTAAGTACAGAGCCGTCTATGCATGATATACAGAGATTTATTAAAAACTAGTAGTAAGTACGGTTGTTAAAAATTTTTAATACTAAAAACATTACTAATTATACAAGATCTTTCGAAACGTCTGGCGCTTCATCATCAGGAGGAGTGATTAACTTGTGCTGCAGGAACCTCGTTTTTTTTTTGCCGCCTCGGTGGCGCAGTGGTCTAAGGCGTTGGCCTCTGATCATTCGTCCGTAAGGGGCCCGGGTTCGAATCCCGGTCAGGCATGGATGTTGTGTTTGTCTTACGGCACTGGCTCTCTCCCTTCCGTGGAACCAGTGACCCTAAATTAGGGACGGGCGACTGCTTATAGCCCATTGAGTTGCTCACGGTGGTCGTTAAACCTCCAATCAAAAAAATAAAAAAAAAAAAAAAAAAAAAACCTCGTTTTTACCCATACAGCACAAAAGTTTCAGATATGTATCAATTACGTTAAAATCTCTCATTTTCGTCACACTTTCAGAGATATCTTACAATTACGTTTCAGCAACATCTATTTTGGAACATAACTCTTTGTACATTACGGTTATGTTAAAAATAGCATTCACCGATACTCCTGTTTTATAGCTTCCATTGTACATAATTGTACCTTGATGTTACATTCCGGTGATATTTAAGATTTTTGGTTTGGCAACGGCGTAGATGTTCATGCGCATTTATGCCATTTCACCGAATCACTTTCTTAGTCGTTCCATGTACTACTGGGATATTCTTTGGTGATACTGTCGTACTCGAGTTAGCAAGTTAATGTACACTAGTGTCCGTCCTTAAGTTTTGTACTCCAGTGTATAATATCTTAGTACGTTTGCTGGTTTTGAATCAGAAAAAAAGTCTCAATAAAAGTAGTTGTTAGTTTGTAAAGGTAGAAAAAAAGTAATGTTGATATATTGAGAAGTTCAACGACTACGCAAATTTAGAAAAAAAAAATAGAATAAGATATGCATTAAAATTCTTCCAGTGTCGTGACGTCACACCGTAAAATTTCCTGATGGGGAAAAACAAAATGACGTGCAAAAGATGTGGGGAGGTAAAAAAGAAAGACGAACAAAACATGTTTGGTAAGACCACGTGGCACACAAAATGTTATGGTTGAAGACAAAGAGAAAATGGCGGACAAAAGATGGTCGGGAAGATCACGTGGAACAAAAATGGCTGCGACTGACGTCATGATTGACCAGGAATCGACCACATCCGTCCTTGAGGCAGCACATGAACGGCTGTGCACAGCCGTAGATGGCTTCCTTTGTTACAGAAACCACCTATTATCCCGTAACAGTAATATGATGATGTCGCAAATATCTTTCAAATACGTAAGAGTAATGTAACAAAGTTACAAATACCTTTCAAGTACGTAACAGTAACATGAAGTTGGCATGTTGAAGTTACAAAGAACTTTCATTGTAACGTATCGCTTATGTTTCAAAGTTATAATTACTGCATCACCCAGAACGGGCAAGTTTCACGTTTCCGATTAATTTGAACAAAACCGTCACAGGATTCGCTAGTCCAAGCAACTGGCATTCACATATAGCTAATCTGGAAGTTTAGAATCCATTCCCTTGATTACCCGGAGGCGCAGAATATCAATGAATGAAATACGGGATTAATATGGAATATAGAATTCATTCCCAGGCAATAGCAGGAATGAATTCTGAACCTCCAGATTCGCTACAGAAGTCAAACAGAAGTCATCGCTCTTTCCACGTTTATAAGTAGGTCACGGTAAAATTCTAATCGGCGGCCACCGGGCATCGAACATAGGGTCTTCCAGTTACACGCCGGATATGCTACCACTGCGCCACAGCGGCCTCGAATTCTCTGGACTCACTGCCAAACCACATGGCAGGTTGCTTCCTTGGAGCCCCGCACAATGCTGGAGATTCTCCAGATATGATAAACAGCAACTGAACAAATAACTAGGAGGTGAATGAATAATTAATGCACACAATTGACTTGGATTAAGAACATCAAACAGAAGTCATCGCTCTTTCCACGTTTATAAATGGGTCACGGAAAAATTTTCATCGGCCGCCAACGTGAATCGAACCGTGGGTCTTCCAGTTACGGGCCGGACCTGCTATCACTGCACCACTGCGGCCTGGAATTCTCCAGACTCACATGCAAGGAACTGCCAAACCACATGGCAGGTTGCTTCCTTGGAGCCCAAATAATTTTATCGTTACCCACTTATAAACGTGCAAAGAGCGATGACTTCTGTTCGATGTTCCTAATCCACGTCAATTGCGTGTATTAATCGCTATATACACTGCTGGCCACCTAAAATGCAACACCAAGAAGGAAGCATCCGATTGGCTTGAAATTCGCAGCATGCGTCGCCCGCGATAGGACAAGCAAACGATTAGCATTACAGGGTATATGCAAATCATGTGCGCCCGGCACGCTACCGAGAAGCACTATAAGAAGGGTGCACAGAAGGGAGTGTGTGGATGTGGAAGTGTGTTGTGCTGCCGGACCTGTGCGTGGGAAGCTACCTGATGCCTCGTCGTAGAATACGGCAGTCATTCCAGCACGTTTCGGAGTTCGACAGATCGACAGAGGACGAGTAGTGGTTTATCGCGATAGCAGTTTATCGTACCGAGACATCTGAGCCCGTGTGGTACGACATCCAGCCACAGTGAGGCGAGTGTGGATTCGGTGGGTGCAGGAGGGACGGACGGACCGACAGAGCGATTGCCGTAGCCGCGGCACAACCACCGAACGAGAGGACCGGCATGTTGTGCGGCGGGCATTGACGGCTCACACCGCCACATCACGAATGTTAGCGCAGGAATTAGGGTGTGTTGCGCAACAATCTGTGTCAGCACATACCATTCGACGTCGTCTGCTGGAGCGGAGACTTGTCGCACGGCGCCCATTGCTCCGATTATCATTGACGTTACACCACCGGCGAGTGCGGTCGCAATGGGCCTTTGAACGCCGGACCTGGACTACGGAATGGTACGACATTGTCTTCTCAGACGAATCCAGCTTCTGCCTGCAACGCCACGATGGTCGCATCCGCGTGTGGCGGCACTGCGGCGAGAGACTGTATGACGCTTGCACTATGCATCGCCATACCGGTCCGTCGCCTGGCGTTATGGTTTGGGGCGCAATTGGATATGACACCCGCACTCGTCTGGCACGCATTGCCGGTAAACTCAACAGCCACTGCTACATCTCCGACGTTTTGGAGCCTGTAGTTCTCCCTTACCTGCAGGACCTGCAAGCGGCTATGTTTCAACAGGACAATGCGCGCCCACACATGGCACGGATATTGCAACAATTTTTCACTGCCCACCAGGTGTCACTGCTGCCGTGGCCCGCCTGTTCTCCCGATATGTCGCCCATCGAACACGTCTGGTCGCTGATCGGCAACCGAGTGGCCCGGCAAGCACCACCTGCGGCTACGCTTGATGAACTGTGGCAACGTGTGGAAGCAGCCTGGACCGACATACTCCAAGCCCACATCCAAATCCTCTTTCGTTCGGTGCCGCGGCGTGTAGCCCTTTACTGCCAGTCATGGGGGCCACACGAACTACTGATGTCTGCGTGTTCCGCAAGTCGCACGGGCCTGTAAGCTTAATCGTTTCATCTTTGTATCTGTTGTTATGTTTCCAGTAAATCTGGCTTTGCTATCTCGTGTCCTTCTTGGTGTTGCATTTTGGGTGGCTAGCAGTGTATGAATGCCGGTTTCTTCGACTAGCGAATCCTGTGACGGTTTTATTCAAATTAATCGGAAATTTGAAACTTGTTCGCTCAGGGTGGTGTAGTGGTTAGCATGCACGGGCAGTATCCGGGAGACGCGGCTTCGATTCCCACTCCAGGACGACGAAGTTTTCGGATATTATCTGACTTAACATTCATTTCATATTTACACCAATTAATAGATTCACATGTTCCAAATTTTCATTGTACAATGGTGTAATCCCGTATTTCATTCCTTGATCTAGCTACAAGTTGGTTGCAATTGCAAGTTAATGAATATAAACATAGCACAGATAACTAGTGTGTTTGGTTAGTTCTGCAAAGGTTCGTTCTGTAACTGACAAATTGTGGCCTGCAACAGTTGAATTCTGAACAAATAAGAAAATCCGTTCATAAACACGAAGCACCCCGAAAAAGTCGTTCGATCCGAATGAAACTCCGCATGAAAGTACCTCAGGGCCAAATATGCAAATGATTAAGAAATAACTACCAATGACTAATAGGGGCCCACCACAGCGCATGAGACTCTCTCATCGTGAAAGGCATATCAAGAGCAAAGCACGCACGCAGGTACAATTGTGACAGCCGATTGCAATTGCATTTACCTCCACGGACAGTGAGAATGCCTCGACGTCGGATCCGTGTACAACACGAGCAGTTGAGTGCGTTTCAGAGAGGACCTAAAATTGTGCTGAGAGTTTCCGGTTGGTAAAGTTTATGTATCGCCAGGCATATGGAACGGAGCAACGCGGCAATCTGACGATGGGTCGAGCAGGCCAAAACCCTGCGGCACGCGGGCAGTGGACGGCCGAGGGCAACGACAGAACACAAGGATCGAGCGATTGTGGCAGCCACACGAACAGAAGAAATTCGTCGCTCTCAACAATCCTTGGCCATGTTGCGTCATCTGTAGGTACGGAAGTGGCCATTCGGACCTTTGCCAGACGACTTGCGGTACTGGGACTACATCCGAGGAGGCCACTCTACCGCCTACAACTGACCAACGAGAATTGCCGACACTGGTGGCAGTGATGTACGGCCTAATCAACGTGGGATAGTACCCAGAGGCGGCGTGTGGTTTCAGTGATGAGTCACAGTGTGCGCTTGGCTCTGATGATAAGAGCATACGTACCTGGAGACGAGCCGGCCAGCTCACAAATGGTACCCTTAAAAAGGAGGAGCACACGATTTGCACACCAGAAGAGACTGTCTAGGGAGCCATGTCCTACGGTAGCCGGATACCCTTTACAGTCATTCGTACCACTATCACGGTTTAACGGTATGTCTATGACATTCTGCGACCTGTTGTGTCGCAGAATGTCGTAGACATACCTTAACGGTATGGTATGGCTTAACGGTATGTCTGCGACATTCGGCGACCTACGGTAGCCGAATACTCTTTACAGTCATCCGTACCACTATCACGGCTTAACGGTATGCCTACGACATTCCGCGACCTGTTGTGTTGCCGTCCTCTCGCAGCATCACCGAGCATTTTTTCAACAGGATAATGACCGGCCACACACGGCACGACTCTACCAGGGCTGCTTCTGTAATGTCCACACACTTCCATGGCCAGCCCGATTGCCCGATCGAACATATTTTAGCCACCTACGCCGATCTCGGAATATCGGCGAACAGTCCCGTAATTTGAACGCCATCTGGTATACTATACCTTAGGACAGTATCCGTGAACTGTATGCGTCTACACTACGCTGGGTTACCACTTATATCCGAGCCAGAAGAGGCGTTGCAAAGTACTGACTGGTTCCACTCGAGTAGCTGATTTATCTGAATAAATGGCCCAACTGATCTGGAATTATAGTAATTTCCTTTCCCATACAAGTACATTGCACCTATCAATATTCATCTCAACTGGGCGATTCCTTCTGGGTGCTTTGTGTTTTTCTTTTCTTTCTGTGTTGTTTTGTTTTTGGCAAAGAGAGAACATATTACTTTCTGATACTCTTTATGCTGAACAAAATGTAATACGTTTCTCCTGCTGTTTCTGATTTAAACATTTAATGATCTATGGGTACATGATTTTTACCAAAATATGCTCTACTGCACATAATACCCTTGTGCCAGCCGGTAACTCAGTTCCTAAAAATGCACAAAAGGCTGTCCTTCGACACGGGATTTCAAAACCACCTTCTCAGCTTTTTAGCACTTGTTTTGTAAAAACAAAATTATGTTTATGTTATGGCTTTGTTGGTCCACCCATCTGTGGACGGACCGACAAAGCCATATCATAAACATAATTTGATATCTCTGCAACTATTAGTCTGATTTGAAAAATTATTTTTGCATTTGAAAGTTTTAAGTGTGTTACCAATTATCCTTGCTTTTCGGGTTTCCTATGATGGACAACTTCGCCCTCAGATAGCGTAAATGCAAATGCTATCGACTTCAAAATACATTTTGTTCAATCTAACTGTACATCCGATTAAAAACATTCTTTCTTCTGTTCGATACCATTTATAACAAAGGCTTTTTTGGGTGCAGTTCCTTTTTTAAGTAATTCATAGTTTCTCGGCTAGAGGGCTTAAAGTCATATTGCGATTTCCTTGATATCTCTGCTACTAAAAGTCCTATTTTAAAAAATCGCTTTGCATTGAATAGCGCTTGTAGGGGGAGATAATTCGAAATTAAATTTCTGCACGTAATTTTAAAATTTTTTAAAGAATAATTTGGCCACGTGCAGCAATATCTACGCTTCTGAAAGCTCGATTTAAAAAAATTATTTCACGGTCAGGTACCACTCACCACGACAAGCATTTTGAGAAAAGCTTGTGCTAAAAATAGTGCATAACCTTTCCGCCAGGGGGCGTAGATTTATATTTTATTTTAGTCGATATCTCGGATTATTTCTTAACGCACGCATATGACACTAAGAGGGCAGAACTTCAAGTTTCCGTTTAGGAGCTAGTAGCAGCAACATCATTCTGTGTAAAATCCCGATTGAAGGAATCCCTTTTCTGTCAGATACTAACTGCCAAAACGTGTCTCCATTGCCGAAATTTTCCGCCAGGAGCGCAACTTTTTTTTGTTAATGTCTGTGCTTTTAAAAGTCTGATTTAAAAAATCTTTGAACGCCGCGTACTATTTGCTTTGTGGATCATTTTGCCTCTGCTCGTGGGATTTGTAGTGCACATTTCTGGTGTTAATGTGTATTTCTGTTTGATGCTGTATCTCCGCTTCTGAAGATTCTTTTTTTTTTTTTTTCTTTTTTTTTTTTGCCGTTTGTTAAGTAAAGATGGGGAATATTATATTTCTAAACTAGTGCACAGTTTACCAGCTGGGTGCAGAAATGTCAAATCCTTTTTCTCGCTATATCTGCTTCCAAGAGATTTATATGGAAAATTAATTTTTTATTAAATGTAGCCTCTGCCGTAAAGAATGTCTTTCACATATTTTCTCCTAAAATTATTTATAAAATTAGATTATGTTTTCCTTTGTATCTGTTTCCGTGTCTCTTTCCTATCGGGCACTCTAGCCTAAATCTCCTAGCTTCCTACTTCTAAGTGTTGTTTAAGACCTGGGGTCAGACACTCCCTTCCTAAAATCCTCTACGTATGATCTGATCTCTATATCTGTTCTTCTACCTTGTAACGTACCAGGAGATGTGACGTACCTGCCAGAAGGACGCACACGACATAAAGGCAGATAGGAATCAGAATAAAACGTCCGCGTAGCTCAATTGGTAGAGTGACTTATTCCGGAATGAGGGGATCCGGGTTCGAGCCCCTGCGCGGATAAAAATGACGGAGAAATTTACTTCGTTATAACCTGTTTGATATAAATATCACTTTGTCTGACAAGTTCCTTCAGCTGAGACAAACTTTTTGAGCAAAATTTATTAATTTTCATAACGGACTTTTAAACTGCTAGTGGGAGAAGTAACTGTGTTTCAAGATGTTTTATCGATTGTAGAAATGCGGTTGAGTTTTATCATTTTCTGTAATGTGTTCCATTCACTATGAATAACTTTGAAATATTTCATGTGTGTTGGAAGGGATTCAAAAGACGTGTTTTTACAACCGAAAATTCGGTGTTATCTTTCTTGTTTGCACTCCTCCTCAAAATGTCGATCTCGCAATAGTTCCTAATGGTAGAATTTCTTAGCTATTCAGAATGCAGGTGTTGTTGCCGAAAATTTGTAAGTTACACCATGCACTTTGCTGAAACAACCAAATACACAAGTAATGTGTGCTATGTTTTTCTGCCATTAACAATTTTGTAGCGAACTTCAGCTAAATATATTGCTAAGTATTTACTTGAGCTCAACAGACTTGGTGACACCGAGAACTCCCGCCAATAAAATACGCTTTAATGTCCTTTAATCTATTTAATATTTTTTACTCTACTATGAGTACTAGAGGTGCAATGAACAGTGAGTTCCGTTTCACAGTGACAACGGTGACAGTTCCACGAGAGCAACGGAGACAAAATCACCGTTTATGACAGGGGGGACGGAGCTGTGAAGAAGCTGGAACTGCGAGTCACCCTCTCACCTGTAACGGTGACAAAATCTCTAATACAACCGGCTCGCTTTGAATTCATTGTTTACGAGCGAACGCACACCGCAAACCTAAACAAAGGCTGTCTTAAGCCAGGGAAAAAGGAGGAAAATAAAAGAAAGTTTGCATCGTAGCGACCTCTATGATGTTTCGACAGAAATGAAGACAAATTATTTAGACGTGGTAACCGAAAGTGTGGCATAGTAACAGTGATTTTGGACCACAGCCATTATTTGGGTATGGCTAACGGTGACATTCTTATCAGTGAATAGGAACTGTAGCTTTTTATCACTGGTCAGTGATTTTCCAGTAACAGTGACGTGATTTTCGACTCAACTCTAATGAGTAGCCGTGCAATCCGAAGAGAGCACACAAGACGAAGTCCCAAGTGCTACGTCACGACGGTCTGGGTGTTTTCATACGAAATGTCTAGTGCATCCCAATAACTGTGAAATTTTGATTCAACTGTCCTATCTAATATTCGCCCTTGCAGTATCAATCAGAATCTCTAACACTGAAGTCGATGGATGTTCTTATCTTGCCAAAATCTTCAGTATTTTATCTCCCTTCCGTAAACACCTTATGCAAACGAAACCCACTTTAACGTAACATCACTTCATTACCGATGTGTTTCTTTCCACGATTTCTGGTGTCGAACATCAAATTTTATGGCATGACGTTGTCCAAAAGTTGACCTCATGCTTCTGCTGCTTAGGCGAAACGAAAAAGAGATAAAGTCAAAGGAATGTAACTCTTGCCTCACGAGGTATAACGAGATCAAACGTGTGTGCAGAAGAAGCCCGTATCGCCTTCCGTTTAACCTTACGACACATGACCATTAATCAGATTTTATTCAGCGCGAAAAATCAGTTTTCCTACTTTGCAGTCAGCCTTGTATTAAACTTTTCTTGATTTGTTGGCAGTCGAGTCTACATTATTCTAAAGCCATTATTATTTACCACAGAAACTGTACTCCAGAGAATAAGAAAATTAGGGGCACTCTGTACATTCAGAATTCATGTGACGTATACTTCTAATTTAGCCTTCCTTTTGAGCTTATACTTTCTCATGTAAATGTGGTTTCTCTTCATACTTTATGACTTAATATCACAAAGTTCCTCTAGACGAGCTAGTAAAAGTTGGCAACCTGACAGAGGGTCAGAGTTTAATCAAAAGTAAATAAAAAATATTAAATGTGTGACGTATAGTCTAATTTAACTTTTCTTTAGAGTTCCGGTATTTTTTCGAAAATTCGGTTTACTCCCGTTTTCCTGTCTTAACGCCATAGATCCCTTCTCGATGAAATTCACATTGGCAACACGTAACAACATGTCAATATGCGACTTCGTAATAAGTCTCGAGATATCAGAGCTTGGAGTCGGGGCTTGAATGTTTTGTATCTCGTTTATGTTGTGGAGGAACTAAGATTGCTATGTTATTTTAAAGATACTTAAACGATCTTCCGTGTACAGAGTAGATTTGTGGAAGAGCGCGAGCTATATCTATACCAAGCAAATATTTTGTATAGTCATATCAAAGTCGATACTAGAGTGACTACAAATACTGATGGTGGTTATTTCGATTTCTGTCGTGCTGAAGGACTGCTAAATAAACAAGTTGGATCTGTAAATTGTGTTAATTCATTTGCGTTCTCTTGCCTTTCATTCTAGAAGTGTTTGATTGTTCTTAATTAAGTTTTCAGCTTCTAGGACTGGAACGCATCCGGAAAAGCAACCTTTCAGTGAAGTGATTATTGAAGCCTCTTGTAGGCATTATACACTGGTGTGCAAAAATTAAGGAAGAAGAGAAGAAATTAGCATAACAGCGGAACGAGCAGGCAGAACGGACCAAAAGACCGCTCAGGAAATAGACTAGGGTCCGATGCGGTACGGCATGCGAATATACGCAGCATGACGTAGGGGGTGGTGTCGGAAGGGTATAAAGCACACAAGCGGTGTACGCTCAGCAATTCCGTGAAAGCTATTGCACGGTGTACATCGGTTTGAACGACGTCGAGTTGCTGCCACCGTGTGATATGGCCAACAGGCAATCCAGTAGACGACATCTGGGTGACTTTACCCGAGGTCGCGTCATTGGAAAGTTGGAAGAATGTCGAAGTGTGACTAGTGTGGCCAAAGAGTTCGGGATCGCTCACAGCATTGTTTCACAAGCTTGGAGAGCATTTCAAACGAGAAGAGCAGCTGTCTGAGAGTTTAGCAGTGGTCGTCCACGAGCAACTAAGGCGGCGGACGATCGGTATATTGTCTTACAGGTGAGAAAAGACAGACGGCAGACAGCGGGAGAAATCGCAAGGCACATGCAACAGACAACTGGACGTCCGTTATCGTGTTTTACCGTAGCCAGGAGGCTGCACAAAGATGGTCTATTTGCACGACGACCAGTACGATGTGTGCCATTAAAGCCTGCTCATCGGAGACGGCGGTTTCTGTGGTGCCAGGAGCACAAGAACTGGACAAATCAGCAATGGGGTCGAGTTCTCTTTACGGATGAGAGCCGATTTAGTCTGACGAGCGATTCTGGACGTATACACATATGGAGAGTGCGGGGAACACGCAATCATACCTCCAACATCATCGAAAGGGACGGGTTTGGAAGTAACGGAGTTCTCGTTTGGGGCGGTACCATGCTTGGTAGCCGTACTGACCTCCACATCTTTCAAGGAGGTTCAGTCATTGGTGTCCGCTATTGTACCGAGGTTATCCTGCCTCACGTGCGTCTGTTTAGAGGTGCTGTGGGTCATGACTTCCTCTTCATGGACACAACGCCACACCTCATCGTACAGTGACTGTCGCAGAGCTGTTGGAGAGTGAAGATATTCAACGCATGGATTGGCCCGCAAAGTCACCGGACCTAAATCCAATCGAACGCGTGTGGAACCTTCTCGGGAGACGCTTGGCAGCACGTCACCAGCCGCCAGCAACGGTTCAGCAGCTGCGATTTGCCCTACAATAGGAATGGGCCGCGATGCCTCAACAGCTCCTTGACAACCTCGTCCTCAGCATGGACAGACGTTTTCTAAATCCTGCAACGCAGTCAGGTGTGATCATATCCCTTACTAAAGACTGGATTTCTCTTGGCAGCCGCCTGTCACATGGACGTTTCTGTCTTATGTCCAGTTGTGCTCGAAGCTACTTTTTCAATAAAGTGCCTTTGTATCCTTTGGATTCTTTGTTTGGACGGTTTGGCTTACTTGTCCCATATTTTTACATCTTGGGGATCTTATGGTATGATTTGAGTTGATGTGGAGCACTTCTGCACGACGTTACATTCGAAAAACCGTCTCGTCCTTAATTTTTGCACGCTAGTGTAGTTGAAGCTTCAGTGAACTTATGTGAAAATCTCAATCTGTCTGTGTCGGTCTTGAACTCAGATGCTTCTGCTCCGGGGCCGATTGCTTTCAAAATTAAGCTACGCCGGAAAGGGTTTATCACCGCTATTTGCCGTCTTGACATGTGTGTCACCTCTGTAGTGTATCAAATATACCTACCCTTGAAAAAGGGCTGGGACCTACTCCTAGGTTTCCGGGTCAGCCGACAAACCATTCTGTAGTAGCTAGCTGTAGTTGAAGGAATTCTGAGTAATTTTAGACGATGTGTGTTAGAAACATCACACATTTTTGAACCTTTGAAGGAGGAATTATTATTAATTCCAGACGATGTGTGGAAGAAATATCACATGTTTTTCGAAGAACTTAACGCCCAGTATGTCCGTTATCAATGAGCCACCGCACACGTCCACAGTCGTACGATTACGGCTTGAGAAACATTCTCCGGACTTTGACATCCTGACTTGGTACCCTCGTTTGTTGGAGTTAAACACCATGGAACTCATCTGGAATGCTGTTTAACGTGCCGTCAATGCCAGGAATTCTCCATTGGCGAATATTACGGAATTATGGGACGTTCTTTAGGAAGCACAGTGTGCACTGTATCTACAGTACTATAGAGAGCTGGTGGAGTCCATGCTCTTCGCGTTGCTGTCAATATCCAATTGCGAGGAAGTCCAACACTACGCTGTTGGACTGTGTTGGTACTACAGAGGTACCCCAGATTGTTTTTTTTCTTTTTGGCACTTCATTGTATAGCAGCAATACCATATTTTGACGTAACATCCAATATCATGTAGCACGGAGAGTGTTTCATGGTAGCAGCTGTGTATTTCTTATCAAATCTCTTTCCATTTCTGCATTAGACATGTCGGGTAAGTCATAGAAATTGTTGCAAGTTTGATTGATCTGAAAAAAACACCCCACTCCACTTCTCAGAAGTCCAAGATTGATGTCTTCTAGCGAACTCCAATCTCTTCCCTTTCAGAACAGGATTCAGTTGAGGTTTCGTGCAGCTTAGTAAGACGTTAATTCAAATTGTTTGCTCAAACGTCTTAAAACAGTTATGACACAAACTTCTGTCACTTTAGAATGCAGAGACGCATTGATCTTCTTGCAGGAACTCCTTGGGGAGCGCTTGACGAATCGTCGTATGGCATGGTTATCACGGGTCATTGTTTTACATTGGATGACCGCTCCTCGGATCGCTAAGTGTCCCATCATCTTTCAATTTTACGATCACATTATAGGTAGCAGTCTTGCAGACATGCAATTTGTGCTTATTTTGTGTTCAGAGTACTCTTAGTGGTGTAAGGTCACTACTTGTGCCCTCTGGACTACTCTCAGCGAATCTGTTTTACCCATAATTCAAAGTCAAGAATATGCAAGTCGCAACCTGTCTGCATGGAAACCAGCAACTAGCTGAAATTCAAAGGCTCTATAAATCTTTGCTGTAGACCTCTATTGAAGTATGTTGCTTGAAATTCAGTGGTTTTTCCGACTCTATAAATCTTTGCTGTAGACTTTTATCGAAGTCCATTGCTTGTCTCTTGTATATATTAAAAATTTGAAGGTACTCTTGAGTGCCAACTGATCGGCCGACAGGGTATACTTGTTTCATTCTATCGTTTTGTGATTCGGTCAAAGCTCAACTATGGCTGTGGTTCTTATAGGTCGATGGGTCGATCAGTACTTTCTCTTCTGGACACTGTTCGTTATCAGGAGTGAGAGTTGTATGAGGGAGATTTCCGTGCGTTCCAGATCTCTAACCTTTGTAGGGATGCAAACGAACAGCTATTCGACTTGCGCCATCTGCAGTTATACCCTGAATTTCACTTGAAAATGAGCTCCCTTTCTGAACATCTTTTATACCACATAGTTTTCATTTTCAATCCTCAGTATGATGAACTTATTCAGAATCGGCCTTCTTGTGTTTCAACGTTTAAACGTTGAATGTTTACCATGGCATAAGATGCAAGAATCACTTTGTTGATCGGAGTGACCAGGGGCTATAAGTAACTACCCTGCCACACCCTTGGTGTCCAGGTTTGCCTTCATACCACAAAATCTCTTTACACTGTGTCAGTGAATCAGCAACTCTCTGCTGAGCATCGGTTCCTACACACGCACTTTGTCACGATCTTTACCGGTAAGTGGAGTGGGATCCGCTGCTACCTTTATCGATAATGTTTGTGTTGAGAAGATTCTAGCTGAGGCCGCAGTATTTCCAGCAGAAACACATGTTACCTACCCTGTACTTCGTAACTTTCAGTAGAGACGTCGTGGAGTACTATGTTTGTTATGGATTCCTTGAATGTTCTGCAACATTTCTCTGCCTTTTGCTGAGAAATTCTGTTCTTTCAAAGGTGAAGCGCTTGCTCCCTTTCTGGAAAAAAACTTATTTTTGCCAGTGGTGGAATTTGAAGCTCATCTTCTCGCTCCGGAGCTAGTTATTCTCCTGACTGAAATACACCGAACTGGCTTATCGCTGCAACTAGTCGTTTTGACTCTTGAGTCACCTCAGTAGTACGTCACATATACATGGTTAAGTCACATTATTGTGGCCACCAGCTAATATCAAGAGTAACCGCCGTGTGCGCTGCGGACAGAAGCTAGATGGGCTGGGAGTGATTGAATAAGGTGCTGGAAGGTGTTCACAGGTATATGAAGCCATGCTGACTGCAGTGCATCTGACAGCTGCTGAAGGGTGTGTGGTGGAGGATACATTGAGTGAACAACACGATCGAGGTGATCCCACAGATGCTCAATTGGATTTAGGTTTGGGGAATTAGGGGGCCAGGAAAGTACTTCGAAATCTTCATCGTGCTCTTCCAACCACCCTCGGACATTTCTAGCTGTATGACACGTCGCATTGCTGTGCTGGAAGAAATGCGCCCCAGGGTAGACAATCAGCATGTATGGTTGAACGTGATCTTCAAGGATGGATTCGTTACAAATTCGGTCCATAGTGTCTTCCACATGTATGAGTGGACACAGAGAATGACACGAAACATTGCCCAGACCATAACGCTGCAGCCACCAGCTTATGCTCTTCCATCAATGGTTGAAGAGTGTTTGTTCTCCAATGTTTCTCGTCTTATACGCCAATGTCCATCTGTTGGATGAAGCAGAAAACGTGACTCAACGGAGAAGGCAATCCTTTGCCAATCAGCGGAGGTCCAATTCCAATACTGCTGTGCAAATGTAAGCCTTTTCTGCCGATGCACCTTTGTTAGCATAGGTGCAGTGACCATCAGTCTGCATCGGAGCCCCATGCGCAGCAGGTTTCGCTGAACTGTCGTTTTAGACACACCTCCGGTAGTCCCCTGGTTCATTCGGCCAGTGATTTGCTCCACTCTACCGCGCTGATCGGTCCTCACGCACCTTCGAAGCCGGCGTTCACCTCTCATATCAACGGCACGTGGTGCTCCGCAGTTTCTACGTTGCTTATTCGAAATGGTGCCATTTCTCCAATCACGATGCACTTTAACCACTGCAGCACGCGAACAATTCACAAACTGCGCTATTTCAGAAATATCCTTGGTCCGAAAGCCGTTAATCATCCTTTTTTGGAAATCTAATAAATCGCTCCTTTTATCCATGTCAGCAACGAGTGATATGTTTTCAGATTGCCTACAACACATCTTATATTCCCTTCAAGTCAGCTTACGACACGTGTCTTCTTTCATTGGCCACACGCCGTTGACGTCAAAAGTAGGAAGTCGTCACAATAGTGTGACTTGACTGTGTATATTCCCTCCCTTGAGACAGGGCTGGGACGGAATAGTAAGTTTCCGGGTCCGCTGAAAACCATGCTTGAAGGCGAAAATGGGTGATTTAGAGTAAGAAGTTGTTGTTTCTTGGTGTAAGACAAATTTCGGGTAAAATCTTTGTCCGCATTACTAAATACAGTCAAACCTCGATTTAACGAACTTCAAGAGACCAACAGTCTTGTACGTAAAATCAAGGAATTCGCTGAATTGAGGAAGCGTTTCAAATGAAAAATTAAAATTAAGCTAGTGTTTATAACAGTACATGTAAGCAGCTAAGTTCCTTCCTTCAGTGAAATTTAAATTATGTATAGTACTTAATTACGAAATTTATTATCAAAAATGTTATAATACGTATAACGAAGTAAATTTCTCCGTCATTTCTGTCCGCGCCAGGATTCGAACCCGGGTCCCCTCATTCCGGAATAAGTTGCTCTACCAGTTGAGCTACGCGGACGTCTTATTCTGATTCCTATCTGCCTTTATGTCGTGTGCGTCCTTCTGGCAGGTACGTCACATTTCCTGGTACGTTACATCATCTCCCCTTTATTATTATTATATTTTTTTTTTTGAAGTGCTGGAGAAGGGATTCTTTTATTTTTCCTATCTCGCGGTGTGGAAATAACATCACACGAATGCGAGATTTTGAACGGTCGGGTCATCCGGATAGTTCGGGCGCCATTATAACGAAGTAAATTTCTCCGTCATTTCTGTCCACGCCAGGATTCGAACCCGGGTCCCCTCATTCCGGAATAAGTTGCTCTACCAGTTGAGCTACGCGGACGTTTTATTCTGATTCCTATCTGCCTTTATGTCGTGTGCGTCCTTCTGGCAGGTACGTCACATCTCCTGGTACGTTACATACGTACACATTTACTTTGCATATTAAATTACATAAAATTCGTAGATATTAGATTTCAATATGTAGCATCAAAATTTAAGCGTACTTTAAAATTGCGAGAAAAATATAGTTGATTTTTTCCCGAGCATTTAGCTTCTTAAATAATGACTTCAGTGTTAATTTTTCCTGGTTTGTGCCATCATGGAATCAACACTTTTACTTTCGTCGGATAGAGCTATGTACACTATGTTATGTCTTTGCTTAAACTGACCAATCCATCCATTTGTTGAGGTGAATTCCTTTATTTGGAGTCGCTGGGCAAGATGAACTGTTTTTACCTTCAGAAGTGATCCATTAGTAGACAAATTCCCAGCCCGTGTTTATTGGAACCAAGTGACAAAAGTGTTTTCCAACTCAGGTGCGATGCTTTCATAGATTTCCTCCTACTCGAAAATTGCCCACACTTTGATGCACAGCTTTCAATTTCTTTTCTGTTTTTCGCTATGTTACACAACGTTGACTTGGGAATTCCTAGTTTCTCTGCTACAGCAATCTGTGATCCGGTATTCGCATCAAGCTGCGACAAAATGTACATTTTTTCACTGATTGAAAATCTTTTTCGCTTTTTTTTTCTCTTTTTTGCTGCAGTCATTCTTTTTTTTAATGCTCCGATAAGATGAACTTTTGCGAATTACAGTGATCAGTAAATTTCAATTCTGACTTTTCTAGTTCTATCTACACATGTATGTTCATCAAAACTTTATCCGTAAATGTGTTGTGTTGTTTAATTTGATCTGTAGATTTAACACTGAGAAGAAAAGAAGCGTAATTTGGGCAAGTTCAAAACGTTCAGTAACGGGTGTGTGTCCCCCGACTTCAAAGAAAGCTATCGTTCAGTCTGTAGCTGAAAACAAGAACCCCCAGGGTACTCTAGATTTCCTCTCCCACACTGCCTATCTTTTTCCTGCTTCCCACTCATGCAAGAAAACGTTGCGCTCCTTTGAAACTTGTTGGTTATTTGCTTCTTCCTGCAAGAAGTTTACGCTTGATAGTCGGAGGAAAGGCGAACTGATTTATGATTCCGTCAAGCTTTGTCGCAGATAGTCTTCTTTGAAACGTTGGTTAACTGCATGCGTAAAATCTTCGTGTTACGCGAGGCTATCTTTCTAGTCAACTTTTAATATGAAAATGCTGGTTAACATAGTTTGATGGTTTAAAAAAATTAAAATGTTCGTTAAATTGAGGAAACGTGTTCTTTAAATCGGGAAACGCCAAGCATTAATTTCAATGTGGTTCCGTCCGGACCATAAAAAATGTACGTAAAATCGCGGAATTCGTTAAATCGCAGTCCGTTAAATAGGGGTTTGACTGTACACTTCTAAAAGCTGAACTGTTGTCGAGTTGGGTACATAGTGCGGCAATCAAGCAATGTGAGTGATTTCAAAATAAAATCCCGGTGAAACTCATGGATCGGGAAGGCATGGCTTTTTAATAAGTCATTTATCAGCTATACGGTGGCAACAGCTTCTGGGTGAGAATGGACCTTATTCCTTTGGCCTCAGAAGTGAATTTCTGCGGACCAACATGGCTGCTGATTCAATGTTGTCGCTTTTACATTACCCTTTACTGTTGGCCAATTTGTACAACATTAACATCATGGATTATGCCAACGAATTAATAGAGCTACAGGGCGAAGAAGAAATTAATTTCTTAGAGGAACAATTCAAGGATGCAAGAATATACCAAAACAATTTTGTGTTCGATGTTTATTTCGCATGATGCCGTACAGCATCGTCATTAGTCAACATGGAGGTATTAATGACGCATTTCTCGCACACGATCTGAAACATAACCTTGGTAACCTTCGTTTGCAAAACAAAACATTTAGAAGCCCAGACAAATATGGAAACTGCCAAGGATTCGCACGCTAGGCAACCTGCTTGAAAATTAAACGAATACTTAACATTAAGTAAAAGAAAATTGTGTATATGATTGTTTCGTTCTTTAGGGAAAGAACGTGGAATTGAATTTGTAATTTACCGATTCAAATATGCCATAAGTTTATTCCCTCAACCTGTTTTTTTCTTTGGAAATTGAAACAATTGAAATTCGAAAGAACATTACGAGGTTTCAACTGCCTTTGATTCGTAGTACCATAACATCCAAAATCTTTTTTCGTTAGCGTGGGCAGAACGTATTGAAGAATGAACATAGGGATGGAAATCATCGCATTTCATTTACACAACTCTTCCTTTAACAATTTCGTCCTTTTCAGAGAAGATTTATGGAAAGTCATTCCTTCCTCTATGCAATTTAGGTGGCAGGATTTATTAGGACAACCATACGATGAGCAAAAGTTAGACATGCCACTACTAAATTTACGAAATTTGCGATTTTCCTGAACCCTGCGAAGTAACGTCATGTTAATCAAAATCGAAAACGCGTGTAAACAAACTATTGCTGGTGCGCGGCCACGGGAAAGCTTTCCCATGATGCAATGCAAGGTGAATAAGGTCCATTGCGCAGATAATTATTTACGCTGTGTGTGACGTCATTCTGTGGAGGAACATAGTCGCAGTTGTGTCATGGAGCAGAGAGCAAATATCAGCTTATGTTTGGAAATCGATAAAACTGCGTCTTAGACAGTTCAATTATTGCGTGATGTGTATGGGGCTGATTGCCTATCTCGTGCACAAATATTCCGATGGTATTCACGTTTCAAGGATGGGAGGGAAGATTTGGAAAATGACAAAAGGCCCGGACGTTTTATTTCAATGCGCATGTCTGAATTATTTGAGAAAGTTCACGAAAGGATAAAATGTGATCGTTGTGTGACCTTGAGGATGCAGGAATTTGAGCTCGGTGTTAATAAGGAGACGATTTGTTAAATTTTAGTGTAAGATTTGACAAGAAAAAAAGCTTGTGCTCGTTTTGTACCGCATGCTTTGTCTGACGACCAGAAACAAGCACGATGGGGAGTGCGCAAAAGACATCCTGGAAGCTGCAGAAACAATACAAAATTTTCTCTAAAGCATTGTGACAGATCACGAGATAGGGTGCTTTCGTTATGATCCTTAAGCGATGCGTCAGAGTACTCACTCGCGACAGTCCCCCAAAGGTAAGAAGATCAGGTTACAAAAGTCCAAACTCAAGAATACTTGTGTAATTTTACGTCTGCAAGGGAATTTCTTATCCCGAGTTCATTTCTGATGGCACATCTGTCACTGGTAATGTCTGCGCATCCATTTTGGAACAACTGTGGAAGAGCATTGTTCATGTCAAACCTGAGTACAGAAATGAGCAGTGGTTCCTTCTTCGCGGTAACACACCCGCACACCTAGCAATCAGTGTACAGCAATTTCTGGCGCAAAAACAACTGTGTGCACTCAACTATCTCCCCTATTCTCGAGATTTGTCACCGTGTGACCACTTTCTGTTCCCCAAATTCAGGCCGCCTTTAAAAGGAAAGGCTTTTCAAGACAATAAAGACATACAAAGAAGGGTGACACCGGTTCTTCAGTCCATACCGAAAGATGATCTCTGCAAGCCATTCCTTTAATTGGGTGATCGTGCCACTTCTTATACTAACGTAGGAGGAATGTACTTCGAATAAAATATATTCACGTAAGGTTTTCTGCCTTTCTATTTTTTATTTTTTAATTCAGTCTCAGTATTTAAGTGTCGCACTGTGTGTGTTTACCACACCACTTCACGGCTGAATTTTTGTGTCCAGAGGAAATGATTTTCATCACTACATGCGTAAAAACCTTGTTGCTGTCTCTTGTAGTTTGACAACCATAATGAGCAATTTTGAGAGCTATAAGGAGCTTCCTGTCCCTAATTTGGTGGTTCTGGTTCCAGGAAAGGAGATAGCCAGTGCCGTAAGACAAACAAAACAAGCAAAAAAATAGCCAGCGTATAAACAAAAAGTAGGTACTGAAACTAAACACGCATGATAGTTGTTTTAAAATTAAAACCATTTAGACTGTTTTCCTTGTAAAATAAACGCAAAGGGGACTTTTTAATGGCCCCCAAATGGAACTGAGCAAAAATTTGTCCAAGGGAAAACACTGTGTTCCTTACATATTCCTCCAAATTTAATGCTTGTTACTTTACCGAGAGAATTGAGCATTAAACCAAGTGATTCACGCCACTTAAGGGAATTGTTGTGTTGATTATTAACACTTAACGACAGGTTAAAATGCTTTAACGAGGTTTTCGCATTATCTGAATATTTTCCCTCCGGAACACTTGACATCATTAAGCGAATTTACCGTCGGCGACTTTCCGGGGAAAACCACGATAAAAAATATTTTCAATGAAATAATATTTTGCTTCGAACAAAATGAAAGCGATGGGGAAAACTGGCGCGTTTTCAGTATCTAATAAATACGAATATGATAATTTGAGATAAGGAAAATGTTTTTAGGGAACAGTAAAAAAAAGAGGAAAAAAATATTGTAATAAAAGAAATTAAGAAAGAAAAGTGAAAATCCCACGAAGTTTTTCAAGGAAAAATAAAAGAAAGCTCCCGCATAGTCATTATTAAAAACACTTCAGCCGAAAGAACGGGTGATTTGATTTGTTTGGGGAGCAAAAGAGTACCGCGAATCCTTGGGATTTACGGATTCATTATCCACAAATCCTACGGATTCCAGAGATTGAATGAAGAACAAATAACGAACGGATTTGGAGATTTATTGAAAAAACATTAGGGGACTTTACCAGCGTATCTTATTAATGAGTAAGTGTCGCCAGGTTTTATCATTAATCTGTTGTAATCTCATTTCTTATAAAAATTCTTACTTCGCAAATATCTGATAACCGATGTAAAATGCCATTTGGGGTTACTTTACCAAAGTAGAAAAGGTGACCGTCAAACTGTGTAAGATGTTCAAATTAAATTTAATCTGTGCACAAGAGAAACTGCTTTCGTTTCTTTTCTTCGCCTGTCCTTTTATTTTTCGATATATCATTTCAACACCGAACTGATTCAAATATTTAGTGGCCGTTTCCGTTCACAAGTGGCCAGACGGTTAGGTTTCTGGCTAGAAGTCCGATATTTGTCCAGGTTCGAGTCCTACATGGGGCATTGGTTGAGTACTTACTAAATAGCGACTATTTACACTGGTGTGCAAAAATTAAGGACGAGACGGTTTTTCGAATGTAACGTCGTGCAGAAGTGCTTCACTTCGACTCAAATCATACCATAAGATCCCCAAGATTTAAGAATATGGGAAAAGTGAGAAAAACCGTCCAAACAAGGAATCCAAAGGATACAAAGGCACTTTATTGAAAAGGTAGCATCGAGCACCACTGCACAGAAGACAGAAACATCCATGTGACAGGCGGCGGCCAAGAAAAATCCAGTCTTTAGTAGGGGATATGATCACCACTGACTGCGTTGCAGGATTTACAACGTCTGTCCATGCTCAGGACGAGGTTGTCAAATAGCTGTTGGGGCATCGCGACCCATTCCTCTTGTAGCGCCAATCGTAGCAGCGGAATCGTTGCTGGAGGCTGGTGACGTGCTGCCAAGCGTCTCCCGAGAAAGTCCCACACGTGTTCGATTGGATTTAGGTCCGGGGACCTTGCGGGCCAATCCATGCGTTGAATATCTTTACTCTCCAACAGCTCTGCGACAGTCCCTGTACGATGAGGTGTAGCGTTGTCGTCCATGAAGAGGAACTCAGGACCCACAGCACCTCTAAACAGACGCACGTGAGGCAGGATAACCTCGGTACAATAGCGGACACAAGTGACTGAACCTCCTTGGAAGATCTGGAGGTCAGTACGGCTACCAAGCATGATACCTCCGAAAACGAGAACTCCGCCACCTCCAAACCGGTCCCCTTCGATGATGTTGGAGGTGTGATTGCGTGTTCCCTGCTCTATCCAGATGTGTATACGTCCAGAATCGCTCGTCAGACTAAATCGGCTCTCATCAGTAAAGAGAACTCGACTCTATTGCTGATGTGTCCAGTTCTTGTGTTCCTGGCACCACAGAAACCGTCGTCTCCGATGAGCAGGCGTTAATGGAACACACCGTACTGGTCGTCGTGCAAATAGACCACCTTTGTGCAGCCTCCTGGCCACGGTAAAACACGATAACGGACGTCCAGTTGTCTGTTGCATGTGCCTTGCGATTTTTTCTGCTGTCTGCCGCCTGTCTCTTGCTCGCCTGTAGAACAGTATACCGGTCGTCCGCCGCCGTGGTTGCTCGTGGACGACCACTGCTAAACTCTCGGACAGCTGCTTCTGTCGTTTGAAATGTTCTCCAAGCTCGTGAAACGATGCTGTGAGCGATCCCGAACTCCTCTGCTACACTAGTCACACTTCGACATTCTTCCAACTTCACAATGACGCGACTTTGGATAAAGTCATCCAGATGTCGTCTACTGGATTGCCTGTTGGCCAAATCACACGGTGGCAGCAAATCGACGTCGTTCAAACCGCTTTACACCGTGCAATAGCTTTCACCGAATTGCTAAGCGTATACCGCCCATGTGCTTTATACCCTTCCGACCCAACCCCCCCCAACCCCACGTCATGCTGCATATATGCGCATGCCCTACCTTAACGGAACCTAGTCCATCTCCTGAGTGGTCTTTCGGTCCGTTCTGCCTGCTCGTTTCGCTGTTATGCTAATTTCTCCTCTTCGTCCATAATTTTTGCACACCAGTGTAAGACCCTTTAGAGTTGATCATAGCAGTCGTTAAAACCCAAAATAAAAATAAAGGCTTTCTGTTCCTGTTAAGCAAGTCTAAGAGACACTCTTTTGAAAAATCACAGTCCTTACTTGCAGAAATATCTATTCTTGCAGGTACTTCTACATGATGCATTCCTGAAGAAGTACTAAAAAAATCGAAAGATTACCCTGGTACGTTTTGTAGATAATTTACTCTATGCATCTTTTGCATGCCAAGATCTTTGTGGATGCGAAATAAAACGAGTGATTCGAGAGTATACATTTATTTACGTACAACATATTGCATTTATTTTCGTCACTCACGACACCACCGAGCCACAGATCGGTACATACTAAGTGGAAATAAATCGTAACAACAAACGATAAGGTTTACTGATTCCTGACATTGAGTGGTGATTAGGTAGGAAAATTAATAAATGTTATTTTCGTAAAACCATTGAAAGAAGGTATGTGAGTCATAAAAATAAATATTTACTGAACTGTGGCGGTGACAATAATGAGTATTTCGGGAGTCTAGTTTTTCAAAAGCAATATCTATTGTTATTATTATCTGTATATTGATTTTATAAGTTTTTTCTTGTGAGTCCTGTTTTGAGAGAACGGCTGAACGTAAAGATATGGTTGAGCTATCAAAATAAAGGTCTCACCATGTAGATATGCCAGTCGATGACAAAAATGAGATTGGGACAACGGCTCGGGTGTTGTAGGGCGGGAAGACCTAACCGTCGATTTCGACATGTTTCGTCTAGTTATACACTGAAGAGCAATTGAATTAGAGACAGCTGGCGTTATGCAAATGTGGCGCTGTGGGCGGCCCTTTAAACGGAAACGGCATGACGTATGCAGCGATCCGACAATATAAGGAGTGATACGACGGGAATCAGTAAGAGTCGGACGCAGTATGGGTAAAACGAAAGATATAAGCGCATTTGATCGTGGGCAAATTATCGGGCCCGGCGAATGGGTCACTCTATCTCGGAAGTCGTACAGGCACTGTGATTTTCACGAGCCACTGTGTCACGGGTGCACCTTGAGTACATCGAATCCGGTAAAACCATCCCTGCAAGTGCCAACTGCCGTGGACAACAGCGTGTGGATGAGCGGGGTCATCGTCGGCTAGCTCGCATTGTAACAGCTGATAGACAGGCCACAGTGCAAGAAATCACTCGGCAATTTAACGCTGGTGCACAAAAACGTGTAAGCAGCCAACACCATTCAGAATCATCTCCTCGCTATGGGGTACAGAAGCCATCGTCCCACGAGGGTACCGCTGCTGACCGCACATCACAGGTTGCAAAAATTAGCATGGGCGCAGGAACATTGCCACTGGACCCTAGACATGTGGAAAAATGTTGCCTGGACTGATGAGTCAAGATTCACGTTGGTACACGCGGATGGCAGGATACGAATACAGCGTAAACCACATGGAGCGATGGATCCTTCTTACCAGCAGGGTACTCTTCAAGCTGGTGGGGGTGGCATTCTCGTTTGGGGACTGTTTACGTTCACTGAAATGGGACCCCTGGTACGTGTGACATCGTCCCTCACAGGTCAATGTTACCGGGATATCCAGGACGACCATTTGCTCCCGTTTGTGGGTCTTCAATATCCCAATGAGGACCTCATCCTGCAACAAGATAATGCACCGTGCCGTCGCTCCCGAATTGTATCCGAATGATTGGATGAACACTCCACCGACGTGACGTCGCTTTCTTAGCCAGCTTATAACTAAGTAAATTTCTCCGTCATTTCTGTCCACGCCAGGATTCGAACCCGGATCCCCTCATTCCGGAATAAGTTGCTCTACCAATTGAGCTACGCGGACGTTTATTCTGACTACTATCTTCCTTTATGTCGTGTGCGTCCTGCTTGCAGGTACGTCACATCCCCCCGAAAGAAGCCCGGGGGCATGGCCCACGAGTCAGCCGTGACCATGAATCGTTGCAGGCAGCCATCCACTGTAGAACGTGCACTTGAGAACTCCCAGTCAATCTGGTGTGTGGAATGCAACGTCACACACATTTATTTTTAGAAGCGCTGGAGAAAGGATTATCTGATTTTTCCTATCTCGCGGTGTGGAAAGAACATCACACCAATGCGATATTTTGAACGGTCGGTTCATCCGGAAAGTTCGGGCGCCATTATAACGAAGTAAATTTCTCCGTCATTTCTGTCCACGCCAGGATTCGAACCCGGATCCCCTCATTCCGGAATAAGTTGCTCTACCAATTGAGCTACGCGGACGTTTGTTCTGACTACTATCTTCCTTTATGTCGTGTGCGTGCTGCTGGCAGGTACGTCACAAGCTAGGTTACCTGACCTCAATCAAATCGAGCACACCTTGGATGCCATCGAGAGAGATGTTCGATGCTCTGACCCCCTCCATCGAATTTTCGTGAACTGTGGGAGCTTGTTCAGGGGTCCTGGATCCGTATGGCTTCCAAACGCTTTTGGTCTTGTCGAGTCCATGCCGAGACGAATCGCCGCCGTCATCAGGGCGAAAGGTGGTGCTACACGTTACTAGACAGGTATCTCTAATTCAATTGCTCTTCAGTGTATATTATTCCGATTTAGATGAACGTAGTCAACGACCCTGACACCGGTAAAATGTGATGTAGCTAAGAAAGTCCATCTGCGCCTGCGCAGGTTAAAATCTGACCCTAAGTTACAAAGAAAAGTTGAATCGCAAATGTGTTAGTGAGGGGGATTCGTAACTTTTGGACTAGAGGATATCTGCAATCGTGTTATACATCACTCTAAAGCTCTCGTCAATAGCAGGTAATCCCCGCAGAGATAGGAAGCCAAATTTCTCTGCCGTTTTCTAGATATTTTCTATAATCAACCTGGGTAACTCACTGGCTACTTGCGGTTCCCAATTTCATTGCATCGAATTTTTTTCTTTTTTTACTTAGGATTTCCTTTGCTTCTGTCGGGAAAAAACTGTTGCATTTTCATTAAAAGTAATTGTCAAGACGTTAGACCTGTAAAATCTGAAGAGAAAGTTTATTCAAAACGCACTTCATTTACAAATATTTTATTTATTGTATTAATTCATTGTGAACATAAATATTTATCGACGCATAATTAGACACGGCCGGTACCTTAACCGGTTGATTAAAAAAAAAAATCTGGTTCTACTCGTAGAACGGCTACCTACCGGCGTGTCATAGATTCCTCGAAGTACAGTATTTGTGTTCTTGTATGAGTACCTGCACTTAAGCTGTTTAATCTGAAGTCTACAGTTCCAGTATATCGTAGGGTGATGTGTTCAACAAAGTTGGAAACGGGTCAAAAGATTTGGACCTGGACGTCACATACTTAGACCCGACCTGTATTATATATATATACTGCACTGTATTCACAAAAATAACCGGACACTTAGAAGAAAAACACAACAAAACCTTTATTGACATACATTAGTACGGTGTCGGTTCACCTTTGGCCTTAATGTATGCACTGCCCCTCCCAGACATGCTTTCGACTAGGTTTTGGAACACAGCGGTAGGTATGTGTTCACATTCTGTATATAATGGTGCCGCTAACTGTTGCTTAGTAGTAGGACTTGGTTCCAGACTTCTTATGTGGCACTCTAATTCATCCCATAGGGGCTCTATGGGATTAGGATCAAGGCTCTGTGCTGACCAGTCCACACACGATAAGGAATTATCGTCAAACTACGCCGAAACAGTTCTTGCTTTATGACTCGGTGTATTGTCTGCTGATACCAACAAGGCTCAGTTCCATTGTATTGCCACAGCGTTGGTAGGGCATAATTGTCCAGAATATCGACGTAGACGTGCTGCTTAACAGATTTGTCCACGATAACAAATGGGCCGGGATTGGTTATCGTGGACAAATCCCCCACACGAGTACACTACCAGCTCCAAACTTGACCGTAGGAACACTGTGATAAACAGCGTTCCTCCGGCTGCCGCCATACCCACACACGGCCATCAGACTGATGGATCGTGTATCTGGATTCATAAACCCATAGAACCCGTTTCCACGGATCTACGGTCCACGATAAATGTTCTTTACACTATGCTAAACGACAAGTAGCATTCTGAGTGGAGATGAAAGGCTTATGAGCATCCGCACGACCACGGTAACCCGTGGAATGAAATTCTCTGCGAATGCTACATGTACAAAACTGTACATACTGAGATTCCTTCATTTTTACTCACCCTGAACACTGAGGTCTTGTGCAGTACTCCGTTGATTAGCTGTAACGACTCTCTTGAGGCTTCGACGTCCTCTATCACTGATTGTCTTTGGTCTGCCGGTACGTTTTGCTGCTTCAGGAGCGCCGTGTGTCTTCCACTTATTCAGTACATTCAAAAGAGTTGACTTGGGTATGTTTAAACGCCTCTCGATTATTCTTATGGACAATCCAGTAATATAGCACCCAACAATCTTTCCTTTTTCAAATTCAGTTCTCTGCCGCCGCGACATTTTCACTCAACCTCACAGTGCGATATGATCGCGGTCAGCTGCAGACTTCTTTTTATAACTTTTGCAGCCGTACCGCGCATCTTAACAACGCAACGGTCACTTTCATTTGCTTTTGAGCAGGTGTCCGCTGACTTTTTTCAATATAGTGTATATAGGTGAAATTTACTCACTTACTTACAGGAAGTGTTGGAACTGTCGTTTTTCGCGTAACCTAACTGTTTTACACATGTTTTCAAAGACATTTACGAGAGTCAAAAAGTCCCTTCCCAGTAATGTTAAGACTGTTTCACTTCATTTTGGTGGTGCTACAGTCAAAATATTTGAATTAAGTAACTTGCTGTATGTTTAATTTCATTTTTTTAATAATATTTCAAGCTTCAGAACATGCTTGAGAGCAACACCAATTTTCACCAGTTTCTGATGAGTTGAAAGTTTCTAAAATGTTCGATGTTGATTTCGTCAGTGACCCTCAGAAGGAAGGAACACTCATGAAAGCAACATATACATTTTGGAAATTTTCAACTTATTATACATTTGGAAATTTTTAAACTTATATACATTTTGGAAATTTTCAACTTAATATACATTTTGGAAATTTTCAACTTATTATACATTTTGGAAATTTGCAACTTATACATTTTCAAATTTTTCAACTTATTATGCATTTGGAAATTTTCAACTTATTATACATTTTGGAAATTTTCAACTTATTACACATTTGGAAATTTTCAACTTACACATTTTGGAAATTTTCAACTTAGTATACATTTGGAAATTTTCAACTTATTATACATTTTGGAAATTTGCAACTTATTATACATTTGGAAATTTTCAACTTATTATACATTTTGGAAATTTGCAACTTATTATACATTTGGAAATTTTTCAATTTATTATACATTTCGGAAATTTGCAACTTATTATACATTTTGGAAATTTTCAACTTAGCTTATGAAAATTGGTTTGAAAGATCAATCATTACGTGCGTCAGTGTATCCAGTCCAGAGGAATCAAGCCGTCTTCATTCGTTAATTAAAATTACACTGATGGCATTTGATAAAAGCTTTAATAAAAGATGATCACATATTAAAAAGTTAAAACATTAAAACATTTTAACTTTTTAATAGATTTTTAAGTTAAAAAGCAACCCTAATCAGGAATGACAGAGACGCAGTCAACACTTTAAATATACATGGGGTGTATTCTATACCCATGAAAGCCATTGATCCAAACACCGAAGATGAAGTCTACATTGGTTCTACGTTGCGTACCTTGAGGGATAGACTATATGAGCACAAATATAATGTCAGAAATAGTTCCAGTACTACGGCTTTATCCCGTCTACGTCTACAGGGCACGCATCAACCTGATTGGTCCAGGGCAGAGATCCTTGCCACTGCAGAAACAAGATCATCAGTCCTGCGTACAGAAAGCCTTATGATTTATAAATTTAAATATTCGTGCTGCAATGATGATTCCCCTTTTACTGTCTCTGTTCCCTGGAAATTGTTATTGGATGACGAGAGACGAGCCGAACCAGCGATTTCTTAGAGACGAGCCGAACCAGCGATTTCTTAGAGACTCGAATGGGCGGTGATCTTCTGCCTCTATGTTAACACGTATCGGTTATTTACATATTGACCCCCTTGTGTGTTTGACCGTCACCTGTCAACCCTGTATATATATAGTCTTGTAACAACGACCCTGTTTGTGCATTCTGCATCTGATGAAGGGACGAGTGTGAGTCTTGAAAGGTCTCATATTTTAATATTTTAACTTTTTAATATGTGATCATCTTTTATTGAAGCTTTTATCAAATGCCATTCTCGTAATTTTTATTAACGTGTGAAGACGGCTTGATTTCTCTGGAAAATTGGTGTTACTGTGAAACATATTCTGGTTTCTTAATGAAACGAAGCGACATCCGGCAGTCATTCTTTCCTCTTTTGTTTTTAACAAGAGCGTATTTCTTGACCTCGACGCCTTTTTCAATCTCCTTAATATTAATTTTTTTTTTTTTTGGATTGGAGGTTTAACGACCACCGTGAGCAGCTCAATGGGCTATAAGCAGTCGCCCGTCCCTAATTTAGGGTCACTGGTTCCAGGGAAGGGAGAGAGTCAGTGCCGTAAGACAAACACAACATCCATGCCTGACCGGGATTCGAACCCGGACCCCTTACGGACGAGTGATCAGAGGCCAACGCCTTAGACCACTGCGCCACCGGGGCGGCATTTAATATTAAATGCATCCATATTAACAAATAAGTCATTCATTCCGACACGACATGCAATGAAACGGGATGTTAGCATGCCAAAATGACAGCCTCTGAATGCTGAATACAAAAGACGCGATGTGAAAACTGACATTCAGTCTTACAATGTGACACGCGGGGTGTGAGAGAATGAATCACCAGAGAAGCAGGCAACAATCGTTTGTCTATATCTTGCTCCGGACAATCGCACTGAAAACAAAAGCAAAGAAAGTATCGTCGGACGTTGGAAATACTTTGCTTTAAGAAAAAGACGGCAGCGTTTTTGTATGACAAATCATTTTTCACTGCGCTGGCAAGAGCATTGAGCTCACAATTCAACAGTATGCATTTTTCTTCGACCCGTTGACACGTGACGCGTTTCCATGTTGTCCAAGTGCCTCACCTGGCGTTCCGCAGCATACCACAGATTTTCAGTTCGGTTGGTATCAGTCGAATCTGGGAACTATTCGTTGTGTTTTATTAAGAGCTGATTGGGAGAACCACACCGGGCCGGGAATTTCATCAGTCTAGTGGCCTTCTATGAATAGACACGTATCTTACAGCGCAATACCTTATAAATTTCCCCATGAAAAAAAATTCTGTTGGATCCTGGATGAAATGAAGCTGCTGAAAATATTAATTTTCAAAACAAATTCAGTTGTGAACAAGTTTTTCACAGCAATTTTTGAAATCCGCTAATGATTGTACGTAGCGTCAAACCACGTTCAAAACGAGGTGTTGCTCCAGACGTTTTTCCTTTGATTTTTTTTTAATCACGTTTCGTGAAGACCCCATTTCTAAGTAAATCATCATACCGATACTTGAAATTTACAAAGGCCACATAGCAATTTCCTTACGCTATTAATTTTTGCATTTATTTTGTCTTTGATCGCCTACTGCGCAATGACATTTTCATTTACTTTTTCACTAGACACTTCTTGTAAGTCTACATATTCAGTGTGCTACTCATGGTTGCGCGTTTCTGGTTGACGCAGGTTGTATTGGGCCGTCAACTGCCAAATTCTGCTGCGCCGATGGTCCTGTACAAAGCTAAACAACCGTTATTCACCTCTAGAATCCACCGTTCGCCTATCTTTAAAATTGTGCCTAAGATTAGTTGTTTCTCCATTTTAGCATCACTCCTCCTACACTTTAGCCACGGAGGCCGTCGAAAAACTTATGAGTATCGTCGTTCCAAAATGGTTGCACACAGTTCGATCTTTCACAAACTCTGACATATATTTCTTACTCCCACAATTTGTACTTTCCTAAACTTAGATGAATCATTGGTTTTACCCATCACGTCCGTAATTTTGTTCACAGTTGAACCATCAACATCTTGTGCATAGATCTTTAACCAACAAGCAACTCTTTGCTCCTCATAAGGCCAGTATCGGATGAAACTCACTTTGCGCAGGGGCAGTCGTATTTCAGGAAGCTCTCTGCGTTAACTTTCTGCGTAAAGTTTAAATATTAGGTGTACAAATGAGTTTTAAAGCGCTCTAAGACAACGCAACATGTAATTTGAGGGGAAACAACAATACCTTTACGAATCAAAATATGCGCCGCCATTATCTATCACCTTCCGCCATAGGTCGGGCAGCTGACGGATTCCAGCCATGAAGAATACTTCGTCGTTCGTGTGACATGATGAAGTCATCAACCCATTTCTGCACTTCGTCACATGTCCGAAACCGTACAGCACAAAATCCATGTTGCATCGATTGGAACAAATCAGAGTCTGAAGGGGCAAAACTTCCCAGCCAAGTGTCAATAACGTTTCCTGGACTGATTTCGCGACATGCGGCCAAGTGTTGTCTTGCAGTAATTTCACTGGACACAATCCTTTGCCTGTGAATGGATGTTTCCGACAGATTTCCTGGTTCGATCGCAGCAATTGTTGCTTGTAGCTATTCATATCCCACCAGATGCACAATATAACTTTCTTGGAGTGAATATTGCGTTTCGGTGTCGACGCCGTTGCTTCACCGTGGTCTACCCAGTGTTTTTTTTTTTTTTGCGTTTGGGATTGTCATATCATATTCACTTTTCATCACCCGTAAAGATTTTCCACAGGAAAGACTTTATATGTTGTTTATTCAACAGACTCAAACACTTCATGACACGATCATCCTTGTTCCTCTGGCTCAGAACATATGGCAACCATTTTCCGTCCTGAATCTTTCCGATTGCGCGTAAACGATTGGAAGGGATTTGTTGAGGTACCCCCGGTGGTTCAGCTAGTTACTTTTGCGTTTGAGACGAATCTTTATCCAGCAACGCTTGCAGTTCCTCAAATGCAACCTTCTGAGGGGCGCCGCTACGTTCTCGATCGCTAACATCAAAATTCTCTGCTTTAAACCCTCTAAACCGAATCTCACACTTGCTTTTCGATACAATATTCTTCCCCAGAACAGAACAGATCGAGGCTCATGCTTTTTCAGCACTTTTTCTTTTATGAAATTCGTAACGAATGTAGTGTCGAATAAATGCATTGCAGTATCGCTTGCCATCTTTCACCTACCGATGTGCAAGTGCATTTTAGTGTTGGGCAAACTTCTGTGTCACATTTTTTACTCCGGACCAGTTACGGTCACATGACAACAGCGCGGGGGAATGTCGACCATGTAAATTAGCTGTATTTGTCACACAAAAAGCGCTTTAAAATTTATTTGTACACCTAATATTAGGTGTGTTCAAAAATTCTTCCCATTTGTTTTAACTAGAGGAGCAAAGCAATTTATTTAATAATTAACATCATTTTTTTTACATAATTGCCATTATTATCTATGACCTCATGCCTCATGCTATCTTTCTGGTAGTAATTGAATTCTCCTTCTAATGAATTCCGTTTTAGCATAAAAAAACACTCTTGCAATGCAGTTTCGACACCTTTAACTTCATCGAAGGTTTTTCCAGCGACGTTGTTTTTAAGAGATCAAAAGAAGTGGTAGTCCGTAGGTGCGAAATCTGGAGAATACGGAAGGTTAGGTAACACTTCCCATCCAGGGTCCTGTAATTTTCTCTGAGTGGCTAAACCTGTATAGAGTCTTGCGTTGTCATGTTGCAAGGTGACTTTTTTTGCGATTAACTAGTGCTGAAAACTTGGATTTCAGTTTTCCTTGCCGCCTTTCCAACAGTTGGCAGTACATGTCAGCATAAATCATATAGGGATCCGGGGAGTTTGGCTTTGTGAAATCATATAGGGATCCGGGAGTTCCGCTTTTGTTTTTTAGGAATTATTTGTTGCACAGATCGTTGTATGTTCAGATTCGTGGCATTCGTTCTTCGGTTCGTTGGGTAAGTTGCGGAGTTCCTCAGGGATCGGTGCTGGGACCGGTTATTTTTTTAATATACATTAATGATATTTTTAATGTTACTTCGGGGGCGCACCGTGTGCTGTTTGCTGACGAGACCAGTTTTTTTTTCTTACGGTAATTCTTTAATGGAGTTGGTACCTTTAGTTAATTGCGATCTTCAGGAGTTTTTTCGTTGGTTCAGTTGCAGTTATTTTGCTATAAATCAAGATGAAACTAATCCCATCCATATTTTCACGTCGTTCTTATTATTTGTCTGCCCCAACTGGTATTTTTGTGAATGGAGTTCCCATTACATTTAAGACGACTGCTAAATTTCTGGGTGTACTTATTCAGGAGTCTCTACGTTGGGATAATTACATTAATTATTTGGCCAATCAGCTTAGATCACGTATAGGAATGGTTTACAGAATTTCGGGTATGTTGACGATAAGATTAAAACTAATATTGTATTACTCGTTCATATATCCACTTATTTCGTATTGTCTACTGTTCTGGGGTCAGACCACGATGGGTAATGTCAATAGAATATATATTTTACAAAAGAAATACATTCGCTTATTGGATACTAATAGTGCTATGGCTGCTGTTTGTTGTTCATATAAAATAATCCCATTTAATAAACTTTATATATTTCGATTATTACTTTTTATGCACAATAGAATTTATTCTAATAAGCTTATAAGTCTTCTGGAATTGCACCAATTTTCACATTCTCTTGATACCAGGGGTTATGCAAACTTTGTTATTCCCCGGGCACATCTAAATCTTTTACATTACAGTGTTATTGCAGCCAGTCCGCGACAGTGGAATGAATTACCCTTGCACATTAAATCAATTGTTAGCTTCAGGGCATTTAAGTATTAACTACTGAATTATCGGCTGGCTGATATGATTTGAATTGATGCCTTGATTTCATTTCTGGGATATAGTGGCACATTCTTTTGTCTTGTTAATTTTGATTTGTTTATTGCTGCATTATTGTTTAATGTGCTGTACAAATATCCTTGGGATGTGTATTTTCCGGTTGTATCGGTTTGGTGTATATACTATCTATATATAAATGTCTTAACTAAATCATTCATTATTTTTTTATACTTTGCTTATCAGGGGTTATGTTGGCATGTGTTGAGATTACTACATATTGTAACTGTGCTGTCTATAAGCAACCTAATTTTTAATTACAGTTGATTGTCATCGTGTATACTTAACTTACCTGTACTATTATGATGATTCGTGTCTCACTGTGCACTGTGTTCTTGGCCTGTCACACACTTCTTGGGGGTCGGGGGCTCGTCAGGCTTTTTCATTAAAGTCTTTTTCCCTGGCTCCATGTCATCCACATACAGTGCTATATGTAGACATAGATTATTCTGTTTACATTTCTTAACATCTATTTCATACATTTTGGTTTAATTGTGCAAGTTCCTTAGTTGTAATTAATGGCATGTTTATTGTAATTGAGTTATAACACACTGGGGATACATTACTGAAACTGTATTTTGTTTTGTTTAACTACTTAGCACTAATGTAATAATGTACTGTTTTGTTGAACTCTGTCATGTATGGTATTGCTATGATGAATCGCAGAATATTCAATAAATTCAAATTCAAATTTACCACTTGGTTAGGTGCAAGCAGCTCCCTGTGGATTACCCACTTGACATTCCATCTTACACTTAACAATACCTTTCTCGGATGCAGTCCTCTTCTTGAAGTCGACGCGGCTGGATCTCCAACTCGGCATACAATCGTTTGACGCTTTACATTTCTCTAAATGATCCACTTTTCACCACCCGTAACTAATCGTTCCAAGAAGGGTTAATTTCTGTGACACACAAGCAAGGAAAGACAGCTGGTCATTCTGTCCGGTCGATTATTGCGGATAGGTCATGTGGTAAAGGTCTACACGGGCCGGGCTAGCCCGCCAAGCCCGAGCCCTGCTCGGCCCGCGGGCCAGATCGGGCTTTTTTTAAGTTTAGAGAACAAAGAAACAGGGTGGGCCGGGCTTTTTCTCAGACACTTAGAACCGGGCCAGGACGGGCCGGGAAAAGTAGACTCATTCTTTTTATCGCACTGGTAAGGAAAGGAAAAAAGTCGTGTTCCCCGATTTTCTTGTCTGTTTTACTGGCTTTACTAACTTCCATGACATAGCCCAGGGAGTAATCACAAAAGCAAGGAGAGGCACTCAGTGTTTTTACCATCTGTAGGTAGTAAGATAGTAAAACCACTTAGGGGCTTGTTGACAACCAAAAGATTCGACCCCGACCGAGTGTGTGTGTTGTGTGGAGTGGGGAACGGGGGTATCTACAGTGATCTGAGGTGTGTGTTGGTTTGAGATAATGGGAAGACATCGATTGTTTCTCCTATCCCTAATATGTATGGGGATTGACTTTTGTAGTGTTACCATTTGCTAGTTCAGAGAAAAGGAGATTTTGAACCCGCTTAGGCTTCTTTTTTGTCTCTCTTTAAAGGTTACATGCTTCGATAGTTGTTAAAGTGTAGTTAATATTTTTAGGCTTATATTCAACTAAATCTTTTCAATAATATTTCATTATTTATTTTTCACAATTTAATAAAATACAATAGAAAGACAAAACAATACCATATCACGGGTCGGGCCGGCCCGGGTGTAAATAAGAGCTGCAATTGACGGGCCCGGGCTGAGTGTCCAATATTTTAAACAGGCTGGGCCGGGCTGAGCCTTAAACGCACGGGCTTGTGTCCGGCCCGGCTCACCAAATAAGGTCCATGCAGACCTCTATTATGTGGTACATCACAGTATTTGTCATTTTCTTGTAGGACTTCCGTCCACAGTGAATAGAGTTTAGGTCCCAGCTACCTACAGCGAGATCGCCTTTTGGGCAGGACACAGAAACGGAAGGAATGAGAGCAAGTCTAGCGACTTTGACAGAACAGTTTTGTAGTGAGATTAGAGTACAGTAGATGGCGCCACCATACAAGTACAATGTTGCACATAGATGGGTGAAAGCATTTTAAGGGGGGGGGGCATAGGAAAGGATACCCATTTAACCAGTGGGTCCTGCCTGGGGCCCGTCACTTAAAGTGCTCGTCCGATGCACGGCGGATATTCAGCGATTGTTAGTAAATCACACCATCTCTGAAAGATCAGTCCAGGCTCGAACCTGAGGACTTTGCATTGATAGTTTGACTCGCTAACCACTAAGCCATCCGCTGCTCATTATGTGGTACACATTGGTCGAACTTTGTTATATACCCAAGCGCATGCATCCTTCTTTCTACTGTTGTTCTGTGTATAGGAAACATTTCTGATAATTATTCAACGCTTAAACATTGGTCATTTGATATGGCTTGGTCGAGATCCTCCTCAGAAAACGCTGAAGGACGTTCAGAACGTGGTTGATCTCTGCTGCATCTGCTGCATTTGTCTGATCTCTGCTGCATCTGTCTACTTCACGAAATTTCCGGAACCAACAGCGACACATATGCTTTCGTCTGCAGCATCCTCACCGTACACCTCACAAATGTTGCGGAAGGCTTCAGCTGCATTGTTTCCTTTGTTGAACTCATAAGGAAGGCAATGCCTAATGTAATCCTCATTGCTTGGTATGTTAACCCTTGTGTGATTTATTTACGAATGAGATGCACTTGCATACTTGGTGCCGTTTTATAGCCTACTCCTCGAAGCATTTTGGCCATCACACGCGCAATCTGTTATTACACTTTTACTAAAATTTTGCACATGGAATGTGCATCATCAACGATAGGTAGACTTTTGCACACACCTAATATTAAAATAACAAAAAGAAAGGTGGCACCGAATTTTAGGTTATAATAAGCACATTTTTTTTAATCCTTTCCGAGACGAAAAATATATTTCAAAGCAGGTTTTTAGAAAATCTAAAAATTCAGCAAACAATAAAATACACTTACGCCATCTAGCAAAAACTGCGTATAATTTAAAATACTTAATTTTAGCAGGGTTATTGATAGTCAACGAAACTTGTTAAAAAATTGGATTTGTACAATCGATAAAATATCTAGAAGAAGAAATTACTCAGCAGGGAAAAGCCACTTACGAAAATTTACCCATTATGCAGTTGTGCGCAAAACGTTTCAAATAGCGTAAGAAAGATATTAGAGACAAAGGGATTTTCAAATCCAGTTGTTAGAAGAATAAATACAGAGCAAAACATGGTATAACTTTACATTCTTCCGGCGGAAAAGCTCTGTGTTAGTTAAGGAAGAAAATTAGTTCAAAACACTCTTCATCATGAAGAGTGTACTACCAAAAAATTACTTTTCTCTAACGGATTTTTTCGATAGAATTAACTATTTCAAATTGAAATATACGCTGCCGAGTGAATTTTGAGTAACGGAAAAATTAGAAAATATGCTAAAAGTATTCTTCACAGCAAAAAATAAGTTACGGAAAAAAAGAGAAGCACAGATATCAGGGAAATTGCAATTTAACGTTACGCCTTCTAGCGAAAAAATTGTGCACTTCTTGAAAAAGTAACTGTACCCGAAAAGTCTTTGTTTTAATGGTATCAAAGGAAAGAAATAATTTTTGCAGTCTGATATTCAGAAGCAATGATATGGAAAAATGTATTTTAAATTCTGCTACCTCAACATTTACGCCCTCCAGAGCAATTAAATTAGACAGCATTTACATTTACGTCCTCTATAGGGAAGTTATGCATCGGGAAAAAAACAGAAAGGAAAGGCTCATCGTTCTCACGTTACAAGCTTTCAAAGGGAAAAAATCATTTTTCCAATATCAGATAAATAGTTACATAGATATAGTGCACAGAAGAGACGTACAAAGTGAACTTTTTCTTCTCCTAAGCACTAACGTTGCTCTTTACTCTCTACTAAAGTACTATTTAGGAATAATATAGCAGTAAGACGTGTAGGATAGGTTATGATGAAGTTTTGCATAGATTGAGGCGAGCGACATGTATAAGATAATTTTTTGTTGCCGTTACGATTATGGCAAATTAATACTTGATATTCCGTTCTGGAAAAGATCTCGAATAACATTACGTTACTAGTCTAGTAAAGTAGTTAGTGAGCTGGTATAATCAGAGCACTAGCTACTTAAAAAAAATAAAAAAAAGTAATATATTTTAATTTTTAATTTAATTTTAAATTAAAATTTATTTTGGTGTCTGACCTTTGGTACATGAAAAAAGAAATTTGGAATTCCTTTATTTAGCAAAAGAAATGGAGGAAGTTCTGCTGCTAAAAAAGCAGAAAATTCGAGAATAACCGTGGCCATTAGATGTCTTTGCATGAATTCACGCCTCCAATGGGGAAATTATGTCCTAGGATAAGGGAAATACACAAGAAGAATAATTTAGTCATATAATATCGCGATAAACAGCCATTACAGAGGTATTACAAAATATTTTCCTCAGAAAAAGCGAAAAATACCAGGACAAATCTAAGTTTTATCGGGTGAAATACATTTTAATCCAATTTTAATAAGCTGAGAACGTGACAAAAATGGAAATATACCTTTGCGCAGGCTATCAGGAAACGTGCTGTGAACCAGAAAACGGAAGAATGTAAAACAGTTATTCTTTGATATCTTCAGGAAAAACGTATTTTTTCTTGTTTGTCTCTAAGGAAGGAAATCACGGGCGAGCAGAACGATGAAATTCCCACTTCATTTTTTATTTTTTGGTATGCAAAATTTCGTAGTAAAATAGGGCAAACAAAAAAAAAATAGATGGTGTGATTTTAAAGTGGATGGAATAGGGAAAAGAAGACGAGAAATAGAAACCCTATAAGAAGCGGAAAATCATTTAAATAATGAAACGAGTAAGGAGTGGAGATAAACTGTAAAATGACTAGATGATAAAGCATAAGGCGAAAATTGATGATGTTAGGACTGAAACTGAAGAAGAAGAAAAACACTTTGAGAAGAAAGAGGAAGCGAGTTTCCTTCTCCTGATTTAGAGCTCTGGTCTTTGCATCCGAGCTGAATTATACTTATATCCGCCGTTATTAATGAATGAAGGAAACTCTGTACGCTGTTTATACAGTATAAAGGAATTGACGCTTACAGAAAGCAGCTCATCAGCTGCTGTAGGCATCACAATTACGTAACTGAAAGCGGAACTGTATGCATATGATTTGACATTGGAATCCATTCATAAGCGCCAAGTTCCTATACATCCAATAGGTGCTTGAGTTCTGAACGAGAAGTCCAATAAGTTCTCTGGCTCAGAAATAAGTCCTTCTGTCTCCGGGGAACAACATCGGTGCTCAAGGTTTTTACATTCGTACATAAATCTAAAGGGGAAGGTCGATTATTCGCCACTTAAGCTTACGATTTAATCGATGATTAGTTAAACTAGGTAAACACGGGTAGTAGTAAGCCAAACAACTAGGTAAAGAACAATAATATCCGTTTACTGGCATAAAACAGCAAACAACTGGTTGCAAGCTTTCAGCACCTTCTGGTGCCTTCTTTAGGTTTACACGTGGTTTAGAACAACGTTAGTAACCTAAATGAATGAACAGAAAATTTAAAATGCATGTGAAATGTATAAAATGTTTAGAAACGAGACAGCACGCCACGAGCGGAAACAGTTGAGAATGAGAAGAATCACATACTTTCACGAGAGGCACGCAGGAACATGCGCCATATCAAAGGCAGCCCATTTTTTTTTTCTTTTTGATTGGAGGTTTAACGACCACCGTGAGCAACTCAATGGGCTATAAGCAGTCGCCCGTCCCTAATTTAGAGTCACTGGCTCCAGGGAAGGGAGGGATCCAGCACCGTAAGACAAACACAACATCCATGCCTCACCGGGATTCGAACCCGGAGCAGCCCCATTGACACGTCATCGTTGCAGACATCATTGCTAAACAAGATCTCCAAGGACTCCCTAATGCTCTCCCATTACGCTACACGGGCGGAATGTATCGTTGCAGATTTGTTGTCTTGACATGTGCTTTACCTGTGTAGCACGTCACATCATCGCCCTCTTAATTTTTTTTTTTTTTTCAAAGCAAGGAACGAATTTTAATTAATTATAGATGATGTGTGGAACAAGCATCACACATTTTTCGGAAAACCCAACTGCCAGTTCATCGATTTCTATGTTCGGGCGCCAATGGGGAAAACACAAATTTGTCCGTGACGGGGATCGAAAACGCGCCCTCTCACTCCGGAGTAAGTTGCACTTCCAACTAAGCTACACTGACGGAATATATCGCTGCACATTTGTCGTCTTGACACGTGCTTAACCTCTGTAGTACATCACAAATCTTATACCGTCTATGTTTCGCCGGGTAAAAGTTGTTTTAACGGCACGTAGAGAACCGACATCATCTTACGCAGGTGGTCATAATGTTTTGGCGTTTCAGTGTTTTACGCGAAAGACATTGTTTTAGTGAAATGAAAACACGCACTCTCAATAGTTATTGAACCATGTAATACGAAACAATTGAATATAATACAACATACATGCCCAAACACCATGAATTTAATTTTTTTCTTGTACTATTTTCAGTCTTATATATGTCTGGTAAATAAATGAAATTTTATTCTCATATTCCAGAAAAAAAGATGATTAATGATATCCCTGAGGTGCAATCAACACTGACATTTCTTAAATTCAACTTTTCAACATTTTTTATTTTCTTCTATTTCGTATTTTTTATCTTCTAGTGCCATTTTTTTTTCTTTTTGCTTTCTCTTCACGAATTTTTGCTGAAAGGAAACGAAGAAAAAGTGGTACGATGTTTTTTGGCTGTTCGAATTTTCGTCAGTAAGGATGATTTATGAACTTGTGGCTACCGTCGCTTCCATTTAAAAAATATCTTCTGCCTGGGAAGAAAAGAAAATACGAAAAATATGTGAAATACAAGTTCCTGTCATTTATTTGCGGAATGCATAAAGGTTTTAAAAAAATGTTTCTTGTAAAATTGTGTGTCAACTGCCAACTTATTAAATAATGGAATGATATTCCTTAGATCAATGTCAAAATGTATGTTTTCCCTCACTTTTGTTCGGTTGGAAACTTCCTGAAGCATCATTGGCAAAGAACATTTGGCGAATCCCTATCTTAAGACAGCCGGCTTTGGGCAAGTTAAAGAACTAGTGCTATGAAGACTAGCAAAATATTTTTGTTTGATATGGATTCGTATTCAGTACTATTCGAATCCAGTACGATGAGCTGGAATTCATGCCACAGATCAGTCAACCACTGGACATCAGGCAACGTATCATTCAATTGAATGCAATTTACGCTGAGTTAGATTTATTAATACATTAGGAAAACCTGCCGTTTTACACATTCGGGGTGGGGAGGGGGAGGGGGACGGAGTACCACGCTATATCAACGTCACATGCGGCTACTATAAATTTTGCACATCTATCCTCTGTACGTAATCGGCCTCGGGTGGCATAGTGGGCAAGGTTCGTGACTGTCGCGGAAAGGACCTCAGGTACGATCCCAGCAGGTACGAACGCTCGATCCACTAAATATCCGTTGTGCGTCGGATCGGCACGTTAAGGCCGCGGGTGGCCGAGTGGGCAACGCTCGTGACTGCCACGGGAAGGGCCTCAGGCTCGATCCCAGGCAGGTACGAACGCTAGATCCACTAAATACCCGCCGTGCGTCGGATGGGCACGTTAAGCCGTCGAACCCCGGGTACTGGCCCCCGGTAATAAATAAGGACGTCTTTCTCCCCCTTTCTACTTCGCTTCCGTGTCACTTTCCTATCGGGCGCTCTACCTCAAATCTCCTAGTTTCCTATTTTCTAATGGTTGTTTAAGACCTGGGATCAGACACTCCCTTCCTAAAATCCTCTACATTTGATATGATCTGTTCTGATCGGCACGTTAAGCCGTCGGAACCCGGGTACTGGCCCCAAGGTAATAAATAAGGGCGTCTTCCTCCCCTTTTTTACTTCGCTTCCGTGTCACTTTCCTATCGGGTACTCAAGCCCAAATCTCCCAGCTTCCTATTTCTAAGGGTTGTCTAAGACCTGTGGTCAGACACTCCCTTTCTAAAATACTCCACATATGATTATGATCATGATCTGTACGTAATCGGGCCGCGGGTTGCCTAGTGGTCAACGTTTGTGGCTGACACTGAGAGAACCTCAGGTTCGATCCCAGCAGGTACGAACGCTAAAACCACTAAATACCCGCCGTGCGTCGGAAGCCCCCGGTAATAAATAAGGACGTCTTCCTCATCGTGTCTACCTCGCTTCCATGTCACTTTTCTATCTGGCATTCTAGCCCAAATCTCCTAGCCTCCTATTTCAAAGGGTTGTTTAAGACCTGGGGTCCGACACTCCCTTCCTAAAATCGTCTACATATGATGTGATCTGTTCGTAATCAGTATACGTTTTGGGAAACTTAACGACGTAAATCAATTTTACCGCGGCCAGATACCTGGAGTCCGAAGGGAAAGTGCCCGTATTTTGGAAACAGTCGCACTTGTTGGCTACTCCCGTACTACTGTACCAAGATTGTACCAGGACTGGATTAACCAGGCACAGACATCCAGCAGAAGGACTCATAATGGTCAGCCACGCGCGGTTGATCCTAGAGGTGACAACTGATGTCTCAGCAACGACATGCAGCAGTCACACAGTTCACCCACCAGAACAACAGCGGTGCAGTTCGATCTATTTCCACATGCGCCGTACCTTGCTTCACCTGGAGTTCCACATCCGGAGACCGACAAGGGTATCCATGATGATGCACCAGCCATCAGAAACAAAGCGTCGCATGGGACAGGGAACGTCGGCAATGAACCCTCAACAGATGGAAGAAAGTCGTCTTGAGTAATGAATCCCGTTTCTTGCTGCATCACGCTGATGGCCGGTTTTGCATATGGCGTAACAGCATAAAGCCCTGTCTCCTGGTTTTACAGCTGGATTTTATCAGGCCGGTGGAAGTGGTGTTCCGGTTCAGGGAGCTTTTTACTTGCAAGCCCTAGGTCTGTTGTTTATCTTCTCACTAACGCTGAATGGTAGACAATACAGCACAAAACGTTTCAGATATGTATCAATAATGGTACAATCCCTCATTTTCGTTACACTTTCAGAGATATCTTACAATTACGTTTCAGCAACATCAGTTTTGGAACATAACTCTTTGTACAATACCGTTGCGTTAAAAATAGCATTCACCGATACTACTGTTTTATATTTTCCATTCTACATAATTGATACCGTGATGTCACATTCCAGCGATATTTAAGATTTTTGGTTTGGCAAAGGCGTGGATGCGCATGCGAGCGAATTTATGCCGTTTCACCGAAGCACTCTCGTAGTCTTATTTCCATGTGCTACTGGAATATTCCTTGGTGATACTGTCGTACTCGAGTTAGTTGATTTAATATTTCATCCTTTATTTTTTTAATTTGTGATTCAAGATCATCTGAAAGTAAGTAATTGTTTTGATTATTATGATTTTTAAATTCTAAAAAGCATTTTATAAAATATAAGTAGATGGCTGTGTTGTTGTATTAGTATACTATACCTGCATGTTTTTTTTTTTACCTTAAGCTTAGAAATTTCGTATTGGTAGGTATTTAGAGAAATGACGAATTTGATTTTCTTTCTTTCTTTCGCTGAAATATTGTCTATGCCACATGTATAACAGAAATTCGACACCCTCATTTTGGGACCGATTTTGAGTTCTTTTTTTTCTCAATATATAAACACCGCCAGTGTTCCGAATGGACAGCAGACTGCGTTAAATCTGTGAAAACGTAAACTCGTAATACGTCTGTTGTTGCTTTTGAAACAGCTGTCGAGTGTAATATTATTTACTGTGATTTTACAAAGTTTATTAAAACTATAATTTTCAACGTAGTAAATACGTAACAATAATATGATAATGTCACAAATATCATTCAAATACGTAACAGAAATGTAACAAAGTTACAAATATCTTTCAAATACGTAACAGTACCATGAAGTTGATATTTGAAATTACAAAAAACCTTTCACTGTAACGTATTGGTTATATTTCAGAGTTATGTAACGTTTGAGGACATTTTGACGTAACCGCAAGGTTTCTAAAATATTACTGTTACATTGCGCAACGTATCTGAAAAGTCTCAATGTTTCAGTGCTACGTGCTTGTAACATATACGAAATATTCTGTGCTGTGTGGGTATGCAGGAGGTTTACAATACCGCAGAGCCATCTTACAACAGGACAACCCACCGTATCATCGGGCTCATATGATTGCTGAGTGGCTGGAGGACCGCGACTAAGAATTCGCTACATTGCCTAGACGAACTCTAAAAAACAACTGTGACATTACGTATGAATGTAACCGTTCATATCTCCGAAACAAAGCGCTTCCGGACCCATGTTTATAGCAACTTTTTTGTTTGTTCCGTCGATAGGATCACGACCCTGAATTCGCTACATTGCCTAGACGAACTCTAAAAAACAACTGTGACATTACGTATGAATGTAACCGTTCATATCTCCGAAACAAAGCGCTTCCGGACCCATGTTTATAGCAACTTTTTTGTTTGTTCCGTCGATAGGATCACGACCCTGAATTCGCTACATTGCCTAGACGAACTCTAAAAAACAACTGTGACATTAGGTATGAATGTAACCGTTCATATCTCCGAAACAAAGCGCTTCCGGACCCATGTTTATAGCAACTTTTTTGTTTGTTCCGTCGATAGGATCACGACCCTGAATTCGCTACATTGCCTAGACGAACTCTAAAAAACAACTGTGACATTACGTATGAATGTAACCGTTCATATCTCCGAAACAAAGCGCTTCCGGACCCATGTTTATAGCAACTTTTTTGTTTGTTCCGTCGATAGGATCACGACCCTGAATTCGCTACATTGCCTAGACGAACTCTAAAAAACAACTGTGACATTACGTATGAATGTAACCGTTCATATCTCCGAAACAAAGCGCTTCCGGACCCATGTTTATAGCAACTTTTTTGTTTGTTCCGTCGATAGGATCACGACCCTGAATTCGCTACATTGCCTAGACGAACTCTAAAAAACAACTGTGACATTACGTATGAATGTAACCGTTCATATCTCCGAAACAAAGCGCTTCCGTACCCATGTTTATAGCAACTTTTTTGTTTGTTCCGTCGATAGGATCACGACCCTGAATTCGCTACATTGCCTAGACGAACTCTAAAAAACAACTGTGACATTACGTATGAATGTAACCGTTCATATCTCCGAAACAAAGCGCTTCCGGACCCATGTTTATAGCAACTTTTTTGTTTGTTCCGTCGATAGGATCACGACCCTGAATTCGCTACATTGCCTAGACGAACTCTAAAAAACAACTGTGACATTACGTATGAATGTAACCGTTCATATCTCCGAAACAAAGCGCTTCCGGACCCATGTTTATAGCAACTTTTTTGTTTGTTCCGTCGATAGGATCACGACCCTGAATTCGCTACATTGCCTAGACGAACTCTAAAAAACAACTGTGACATTACGTATGAATGTAACCGTTCATATCTCCGAAACAAAGCGCTTCCGGACCCATGTTTATAGCAACTTTTTTGTTTGTTCCGTCGATAGGATCACGACCCTGAATTCGCTACATTGCCTAGACGAACTCTAAAAAACAACTGTGACATTACGTATGAATGTAACCGTTCATATCTCCGAAACAAAGCGCTTCCGGACCCATGTTTATAGCAACTTTTTTGTTTGTTCCGTCGATAGGATCACGACCCTGAATTCGCTACATTGCCTAGACGAACACTAAAAAACAACTGTGACATTACGTATGAATGTAACCGTTCATATCTCCGAAACAAAGCGCTTCCGGACCCATGTTTATAGCAACTTTTTTGTTTGTTCCGTCGATAGGATCACGACCCTGAATTCGCTACATTGCCTAGACGAACTCTAAAAAACAACTGTGACATTACGTATGAATGTAACCGTTCATATCTCCGAAACAAAGCGCTTCCGGACCCATGTTTATAGCAACTTTTTTGTTTGTTCCGTCGATAGGATCACGACCCTGAATTCGCTACATTGCCTAGACGAACTCTAAAAAACAACTGTGACATTACGTATGAATGTAACCGTTCATATCTCCGAAACAAAGCGCTTCCGGACCCATGTTTATAGCAACTTTTTTGTTTGTTCCGTCGATAGGATCACGACCCTGAATTCGCTACATTGCCTAGACGAACTCTAAAAAACAACTGTGACATTACGTATGAATGTAACCGTTCATATCTCCGAAACAAAGCGCTTCCGGACCCATGTTTATAGCAACTTTTTTGTTTGTTCCGTCGATAGGATCACGACCCTGAATTCGCTACATTGCCTAGACGAACTCTAAAAAACAACTGTGACATTACGTATGAATGTAACCGTTCATATCTCCGAAACAAAGCGCTTCCGGACCCATGTTTATAGCAACTTTTTTGTTTGTTCCGTCGATAGGATCACGACCCTGAATTCGCTACATTGCCTAGACGAACTCTAAAAAACAACTGTGACATTACGTATGAATGTAACCGTTCATATCTCCGAAACAAAGCGCTTCCGGACCCATGTTTATAGCAACTTTTTTGTTTGTTCCGTCGATAGGATCACGACCCTGAATTCGCTACATTGCCTAGACGAACTCTAAAAAACAACTGTGACATTACGTATGAATGTAACCGTTCATTGCTCCGAAACAAAGCGCTTCCGGACCCATGTTTATAGCAACTTTTTTGTTTGTTCCGTCGATAGGATCACGACCCTGAATTCGCTACATTGCCTAGACGAACTCTAAAAAACAACTGTGACATTAGGTATGAATGTAACCGTTCATATCTCCGAAACAAAGTGCTTCCGGACCCATGTTTATAGCAACTTTTTTGTTTGTTCCGTCGATAGGATCACGAACCTGAATTCGCTACATTGCCTAGACGAACTCTAAAAAACAACTGTGACATTACGTATGAATGTAACCGTTCATATCTCCGAAACAAAGCGCTTCCGGACCCATGTTTATAGGGACTTTTTTGTTTGTTCCGTCGATAGGATCACGACCCTGAATTCGCTACATTGCCTAGACGAACTCTAAAAAACAACTGTGACATTACGTATGAATGTAACCGTTCATATCTCCGAAACAAAGCGCTTCCGGACCCATGTTTATAGGCACTTTTTTGTTTGTTCCGTCGATAGGATCATACCCCTGAATTCGCTACGTTGCCTAGACGAACTCTAAAAATCAACTGTGACATTACGTATGAATGTAACCGTTCATATCTCCGAAACAAAGTGCTTCCGGACCCATATTTATCGGAACTTTTTTGTTTGTTTCGTTGATAGGATCACGCCCCTGAATTCGCTACATTGCCTAGACGAACTCTAAAAATCAACTGTGACATTACGTATGAAAAATAACCGTTCATATCTCCAAAACAAAGCGCTTCCGTACCCATGTTTATAGGAACTTTTTTGTTTGTTCCGTCGATATGATCACGCCCCTGAATTCGCTACGTTGCCTAGACGTACCCTAAAAAACAACTGTGACATTACGTATGAATGTAACCGTTCATATCTCCGAAACAAAGCGCTTCCGGACCCATGTTTATAGCAACTTTTTTGTTTGTTCCGTCGATAGGATCACGACCCTGAATTCGCTACATTGCCTAGACGAACTCTAAAAAACAACTGTGACATTACGTATGAATGTAACCGTTCATATCTGCGAAACAAAGCGCTTCCGGACCCATGTTTATAGCAACTTTTTTGTTTGTTCCGTCGATAGGATCACGACCCTGAATTCGCTAAATTGCCTAGACGAACTCTAAAAAACAACTGTGACATTACGTATGAATGTAACCGTTCATATCTCCGAAACAAAGCGCTTCCGGACCCATGTTTACAGCAACTTTTTTGTTTGTTCCGTCGATAGGATCACGACCCTGAATTCGCTACATTGCCTAGACGAACTCTAAAAAACAACTGTGACATTACGTATGAATGTAACCGTTCATATCTCCGAAACAAAGCGCTTCCGGACCCATGTTTATAGCAACTTTTTTGTTTGTTCCGTCGATAGGATCACGACCCTGATTTCGCTACATTGCCTAGACGAACTCTAAAAAACAACTGTGACATTACGTATGAATGTAACCGTTCATATCTCCGAAACAAAGCGCTTCTGGACCCATGTTTATAGCAACTTTTTTGTTTGTTCCGTCGATAGGATCACGACCCTGAATTCGCTACATTGCCTAGACGAACTCTAAAAAACAACTGTGACATTACGTATGAATGTAACCGTTCATATCTTCCGAAACAAAGCGCTTCCGGACCCATGTTTATAGCAACTTTTTTGTTTGTTCCGTCGATAGGATCACGACCCTGAATTCGCTACATTGCCTAGACGAACTCTAAAAAACAACTGTGACATTACGTTTGAATGTAACCGTTCATATCTTCGAAACAAAGCGCTTCCGGACCCATGTTTATAGGGACTTTTTTGTTTGTTCCGTCGATAGGATCACGACCCTGAATTCGCTACATTGCCTAGACGAACTCTAAAAAACAACTGTGACATTACGTATGAATGTAACCGTTCATATCTCCGAAACTAAGCGCTTCCGGACCCATGTTTATAGGCACTTTTTTGTTTGTTCCGTCGATAGGATCACACCCCTGAATTCGCTACGTTGCCTAGACGAACTCTAAAAATCAACTGTGACATTACGTATGAATGTAACCGTTCATATCTCCGAAACAAAGTGCTTCCGGACCCATGTTTATAGCAACTTTTTTGTTTGTTCCGTCGATAGGATCACGACCCTGAATTCGCTACATTGCCTAGACGAACTCTAAAAAACAACTGTGACATTACGTATGAATGTAACCGTTCATATCTCCGAAACAAAGCGCTTCCGGACCCATGTTTATAGCAACTTTTTTGTTTGTTCCGTCGATAGGATCACGACCCTGAATTCGCTACATTGCCTAGACGAACTCTAAAAAACAACTGTGACATTACGTATGAATGTAACCGTTCATATCTCCGAAACAAAGCGCTTCCGGACCCATGTTTATAGCAACTTTTTTGTTTGTTCCGTCGATAGGATCACGACCCTGAATTCGCTACATTGCCTAGACGAACTCTAAAAAACAACTGTGACATTACGTATGAATGTAACCGTTCATATCTCCGAAACAAAGCGCTTCCGGACCCATGTTTATAGCAACTTTTTTGTTTGTTCCGTCGATAGGATCACGACCCTGAATTCGCTACATTGCCTAGACGAACTCTAAAAAACAACTGTGACATTACGTATGAATGTAACCGTTCATATCTCCGAAACAAAGCGCTTCCGGACCCATGTTTATAGCAACTTTTTTGTTTGTTCCGTCGATAGGATCACGACCCTGAATTCGCTACATTGCCTAGACGAACTCTAAAAAACAACTGTGACATTACGTATGAATGTAACCGTTCATATCTTCGAAACAAAGCGCTTCCGGACCCATGTTTATAGGGACTTTTTTGTTTGTTCCGTCGATAGGATCACGACCCTGAATTCGCTACATTGCCTAGACGAACTCTAAAAAACAACTGTGACATTACGTATGAATGTAACCGTTCATATCTCCGAAACAAAGCGCTTCCGGACCCATGTTTATAGGCACTTTTTTGTTTGTTCCGTCGATAGGATCACACCCCTGAATTCGCTACGTTGCCTAGACGAACTCTAAAAATCAACTGTGACATTACGTATGAATGTAACCGTTCATATCTCCGAAACAAAGCGCTTCCGGACCCATGTTTATAGCAACTTTTTTGTTTGTTCCGTCGATAGGATCACGACCCTGAATTCGCTACATTGCCTAGACGAACTCTAAAAAACAACTGTGACATTACGTATGAATGTAACCGTTCATATCTCCGAAACAAAGCGCTTCCGGACCCATGTTTATAGCAACTTTTTTGTTTGTTCCGTCGATAGGATCACGACCCTGAATTCGCTACATTGCCTAGACGAACTCTAAAAAACAACTGTGACATTACGTATGAATGTAACCGTTCATATCTCCGAAACAAAGCGCTTCCGGACCCATGTTTATAGCAACTTTTTTGTTTGTTCCGTCGATAGGATCACGACCCTGAATTCGCTACATTGCCTAGACGAACTCTAAAAAACAACTGTGACATTACGTATGAATGTAACCGTTCATATCTCCGAAACAAAGCGCTTCCGGACCCATGTTTATAGCAACTTTTTTGTTTGTTCCGTCGATAGGATCACGACCCTGAATTCGCTACATTGCCTAGACGAACTCTAAAAAACAACTGTGACATTACGTATGAATGTAACCGTTCATATCTCCGAAACAAAGCGCTTCCGGACCCATGTTTATAGCAACTTTTTTGTTTGTTCCGTCGATAGGATCACGACCCTGAATTCGCTACATTGCCTAGACGAACTCTAAAAAACAACTGTGACATTACGTATGAATGTAACCGTTCATATCTCCGAAACAAAGCGCTTCCGGACCCATGTTTATAGGCACTTTTTTGTTTGTTCCGTCGATAGGATCACACCCCTGAATTCGCTACGTTGCCTAGACGAACTCTAAAAATCAACTGTGACATTACGTATGAATGTAACCGTTCATATCTCCGAAACAAAGTGCTTCCGGACCCATATTTATCATAACTTTTTTGTTTGTTTCGTTGATAGGATCACGCCCCTGAATTCGCTACATTGCCTAGACGAACTCTAAAAATCAACTGTGACATTACGTATGAATGTAACCGTTCATATCTCCGAAACAAAGTGCTTCCGGACCCATATTTATCGGAACTTTTTTGTTTGTTTCGTTGATAGGATCACGCCCCTGAATTCGCTACATTGCCTAGACGAACTCTAAAAATCAACTGTGACATTACGTATGAAAAATAACCGTTCATATCTCCAAAACAAAGCGCTTCCGTACCCATGTTTATAGGAACTTTTTTGTTTGTTCCGTCGATATGATCACGCCCCTGAATTCGCTACGTTGCCTAGACGTACCCTAAAAAACCACTGTGACATTACGTATGAATGTAACCGTTCATATATCCGAAACAAAGCGCTTCCGAACCCAAGTTATTAGTAACTTTTTGTTTGTTCCGTCGATAGGATCACGCCCCGGAATTCTTTGACACCTATTACTATATACTATGTATTTATTATTAACATTTTTTTAAGGTTTTGAGCGCGACGCTCTTAAAAACATATTGTTTAATAATATTTTTTTCTTTTGTTCCAAAATCACCTCACATTCAAATAGGGTACCGCCCTTCGTTGTGCAGACACTGAGATTTTCAGATTTAAAATGAATATCATAAGCACATTAAACTTTTCCGGGTGCGTGAAATAGCAAAGTAAATTTCATCACTTTGTGGTTCTCTACTTTTATACTTATATTGAATTCATTGTTTGTAAACCAGATACTCAAATTTAAAAAATAAAATAAAATTAACAATACTGAAGTTGTTTTTGGATTATATTTAGACGCCAATTGTCCAGTGACTTCTAAAATAGTATTGGAAATTTAAAACAAAACGCGACAATTTGCATATATGCTCGCGTATAAAAGTTCAAGTCACTACTTTCACAGGTACTTCATCTTGCATCAAAAATCAATCACTGAAACATATATCAGGGAACATAAACTATTTAAGCGAATTTATTTTAGAGGGATACTTGTTTTTCTATGCGCATAATTATTCATTGCAGAAGCTAAGAATTCATACGTATCGTAACGTTTTTTTTTAAATATTTCCTGCTTGTTAGTGTCCTGTCGAAGACGGAACCTTATTTATGTGGAAACGTGTTAAAAAATTTCAAAGAGCTAAAAATCGATTAAAAATTATGTTGTGTACAGTAACCATAGTTAACCTGTGATCACCGTCGATGTTACTGATGTCATGTTGGTGGCAGAGATGGAAACGGGCACGGGTCACTTGGTCAACGGGTCACCGCGTCGACAATTCCTTGCGGGTCAAACGGGTAGGATCAATGTGTTCGTGACCCGATTTCGAACTGGTTTTATTTTCATTTTATTTTTTAATAGAAAAAGTATATTTCAAAGAACCCTTCAGAGGTTTTTGAAATAATACTTCAGAGTGTGATCCAGGAACTTCGTGACAAAAGTAAAGAAGTGGGATTAAAAATGAACTTTCAGAAGACAAAACTCATGTACGATTATGTTTTTACAAGGAACGAAGATTTATCAATTGATAGAAAAAATCTGGAGATAACCGATTTCTGCATTTACCTTGGTCAGCAGATACCAAAAGAGAATCACGTTGATGAAGAAATTAATTGGCGCATAAAACTTAGTTGGAGAGTTTTTAGGAGAAAAAGTACAATTTTTAAGAGCAATGTGCTATTATGTCTTTAAACAAAAGTGTTTAATCAATGCATCCTTTCAGTGCTTACGTACGCAGGAGAGACGTCGACCTTAACTAAAAGAGACATACAAAGACTGCAGACAACTGAAGTAATAGTTTTTTATTATGCTAATGAGCTAAAATATACATAAAGTATTGGCAGCTTAAAAGATTTAATAAATGATAGTACATGATAGTAAAAGATTTAATAAATGATAGTACATGATAGTAAAAGATTTAATAAATGATAGTACATGATAGTAAAAGATTTAATAAATGATAGCATGAAAAGATAAAATCTTGATTTATATAAGCTGAGGAATTAAGTCCGTTAAAACATTAATCTGCCATTTAAAATAAAGATAAACATTTTGCACAGCTATAACGGAACTAGGTCAAGCACTCAAGCCACTTAAACAAAAAGGAGAAAGCATCAAGTGCTGAAAAGTCATCCATACACACTTGCACACGTGATAGCAGAAATCTCATTGTGCGACTGTTGTGATAAGAATCTGCCAGATCTGACATTTTGACATTCACCCTGTATATGTCTACGAGAGGGTGCGACAGTCCTTCATTCGCCGGCGTGGGCTGTGGGACGACGCCCTTGGACACCAGTTTGAGCAGCTCCTTTGAGTCTTTCTCTCATGCGATTGGAATTGTGCAACTCATAAATTAGGTATGTCTCTTTGTTTACACTCTTGAAGGCTCAACGTGGATATTCACCTTTTCTCTTTTCTGGCACTAGGAGTGGAATGCGGCCTTAGGTTCCATTGGGAATATTGTTCGTCTTGATGTGTACTATCACCCCTCTTGTTTTGTTGAAGGAGTTTACAATCAACCTGTATATGAGATTTAAAATCACAAAACGATTGTTCGAAGTGTCAGGATTTTTGAATCGAATGCACTGAGGTAGATATGAAAATTGTGTACTTTTGATCGGCATCAGAAATTTCGAGGACCAGCATTGGAAAGCGAAAGCAATCATCCACAGGGTTAAAACTTTTGCACCTTGTGTGACTCACTTCCGTTTCTTCCCTGAGAGCGGAAAAGATGTCTTGCGAATGTGACCCGGGTACAACTTGATTTCTTCGTCTTCTATTTTGTCTTTCACTGATACCAGCAACCCTCAAATGGCAAAGCACGATTTCTTCAGTCTTCAAGATAAAGTACTTCATTAAAAAGAGGTGAACAGATCTAAAGTGAAACGAATCTAAAAGTATCGAGAAAAGGATTAGGAGTCTGAGGGAAAATATTGGAGAAAAAAGGCTGGGAGTTGGAAAACAGAAACCACTTTTGAAAAAAATAAGGGGATGTAAACTTCTTTAAAAAAAGTGGAGATGTAAACAATTTAACAGAAAAAGGACGTTACCATGAAAAAGAAAAACTTTCTCGCAACAAGAGAGATATTAGCAGTTTTCTTTTTAAAACGACATTCTTCAGCAGTTGATACGAGCTTTATACTTTATCCATGTTGTCTCTTTGAGTAATATTTCAACTTTTGCTATTTTGACAAAAAAAACACGGTATGTTCTAAAGAAAATTTTCTCTGCAACTATCCTTTTACTTTCTGTTTATTATTTCAGATATTTTTTTGTTTGTTTGTGATCACTTCATTTTGGGGCACAAATCCTAAAAAAAAAAGATAATTCTAACGAAAACATAAACTTTATTTCTGACATTCAATATGTGGCGTAGGGCTACAAATTAAACTTGCGCTTTGGGATATTTTTCATTGAGCTGGTGCGCCAAACAGAGAAAATTCTTGCATAATTAAGTTGAGAGACTGCCAAAAAAGTTATCCGCTGAGGGAAAATGAATGTTTGAAAGTCAAAGAATTCTGGACTTGACGAGCGCAGTTATTGAAATTTTGCTATTTTACGACGCTAATGAACGCAAAAAAATAAATACCAACAATAGCCATTAAATACAGTAGATTGACAGAAGTATTATAATACAGTAGATTACGGTTAATTGGGACATCTGTTAATCGTTTCAGTTGTTTATTTGGGACATTTCTTAGAGAACAATAGCCACTGTCATATTTCAGAGATATCGAAATGTTCTTCACTCATTGTCATAAAAATCCGCCCACCAAGAAAAAACCGTGCGATTAACGCGAACCTCGGCGAATGGTTACGGGGAAGGCAGACATGAGAATTATTAAAGTTTCGTGCGGTACCGCATGCCCGCGCGTCCAAGACCGCCGCTGCAATCGCAATCATTGGGGCTTATTAGACGGCGTGCATAGAACTCCATATTCGTGCCGAAGTGCACGGTAAGAGTCAGGTGAGACCCCTGAGCGATAGACATGCTGAGGAGCCGCCGTAGATGTGCGTACGGACAACTGACGGAGTTTGAACGAGGCCGTATCGTCGGTATGAGAGAGGCAGGGTGGCCAGAGGGCCGAATCAGCTGCCATTTGGGCCTGTCCGATAGTACGGTGCGATCGTGTTTAGGAGCAATGGACACGGAAATGCACTCAAGACACAGCTGCGGACAGGCTCTGGACGACCAGATACACCACCAGCAGTGAGGACCATGGGATCGTGAGAGCGGCAAGCAGAGATGCAACGACCTCCTTGTCCAATATCTAGAGACATGTGGCGGCTGTACAAGGGACTCCTGTGTCCGCCAGAACTATTTCCAATCTCCTGGCAGAGGCGAATCTGCACTCTCGACGGCCCTAACGTTTTCTGCCATTAACACCTGACCATCGTCGGCGTCGATTGCAGTGGTGTCAGCAGTGAGCAACATGGAATGCTGCGGACTAGCGACGTACAGTGTTCAGCGAGGAATCCCGCTTCTGTATGGGAACAGACGACCACCGTGTCAGAGTGTGGAGGACCGCAGGTGAGCCCTGTAATCCCAAGCTTACTGTACAGCGGTACACGTCCCGAACTGCAGGCGTGGTGGTCTGGGGAGCCATCACGTATGACAGCCGGACTTCCCTCGCAGTGTTCCGCGGGACTTTGACAGCACGGCTCGGGTTTCCCAGGACTTTCTACGTCATGCTTCGATGTTACCGTGGCCTGCCATGTCGCCTGATATTTCGCCCATCGAGCACGTGTGTGACCAGATGGGACGCCAGCTTTCTCCATGTCCCAGTATTCGCGATTTCCAGTATCAGTTGGAAAAAGTGTTTGCCAATCTGTTGCAGGACAACATACAGCGTCTCTTTGACTCCGTGTTGGACCGTATCACCGCATGTATTCGAGCACGAGGCTGTCCGACGCGGTACTAACGCTGACCGGAACGTCCGCGAAAATCGTCCTGCTGCTGTGATATTGTAATCGCTTCGGTCCTTGGTATGTACCATCTCACTACTAAAATCTCATATCAATCCCTCTCGTCCTTCTTGGTGCGCGGATTTTTATGACAATGTTTGTATAAATGTGCCTTCAGAATAACCGAGTTTCGAAAAAAGCATTCGAGTACTAATCGATTGATCGACTTTTTCAGCGTGTCACAGAATGTTTCAATTTACTATATTGTTCCTAGACGTTTTGATCGCTGTTGATCTTGGTGTCTCGTGTCACACACTTTTAAAGTCTTGAACAGGCTCAGCAGCATGAATACAGTTCGCACACTCGCTTTCAATTCGAACTGTTCCAGTAGTATTTAGTCCATATTTCTGGTATTCATGCGGAATCACACGGAATTCAATACCTAACACATTCGCTACATTTCGAACACTGGTCACTTCGACTCGGATACTTGTATTGAGTTGGTGTGAATAAAATGCCCGCTTACGGAGGATTGACATGTTCGACCCCTCCAGCGGAATAATGTCGTCCAGCAACGTCACGTGGCATACTTCACAAAGTCGGTACGTACAATAGACTGCGGTCAATTGGGCCATTCGTTAAACGGAGCAGCCGTTTATTTGGCACAATCATTATAAAACATCCCAATTTAGCTCTTTGACAAGAAGCTTCGCATCACTGGGGCAGCCGCCAAATTGGGCGAAAGTGTTCTAGCTCCGATGTGTTCCAATTAGCCCGAATCTAAACTGTTTTAAACAGTAGCACTATTATACAGTAGATTTTGGTTAATTGGATCATTGGTTAATCGGGGCAGCCGTTTATTGGGGACAATTATTATTAAAGAACATCCCAATTTAGCTCTTTGGGATTAAGCTTCGCATAACTGGGGCAGCTGCTAAATTGCACCAAAGTGTTCTAGCTCCGATGTGTTCCAATTAGCCGGAATCTAAACTGTTTTAAACAGTAGCATTATAATACAGTAGATTGAGGTTAACTGGGCCATCGGTTAATCGAAGCAACTATGTATTTGGGAAAATTCTTGAAGAACATCTCAATTTAGCTCTTTGAGATAAAGCTTCGCATAACTGGAGCAGCCGCTTAATTAAGCTAAAGCGCTCTAACCTCGATGTGTCCTAATTACTGGAATCTACTGTATCTGGAGTACGCGTTGTGTGCCTCATTTCGTGACAAAGTTCAGACTTCTGTCAAAGTGGGCCATGGAGAAGGGCGTAGTTGGGCGTGATTATTCTGTATGAGTTCAAACTCGGATATTCCACAAGTATGGGGACAGAAAACATTAACGTGTCATTTGGGCAGATTACTACGAATGAACGCACCATACGCCGATGATTCGCATATTCCACGCAGGAGATATATCCTTTGAAAATTATCCTCGTGGTCGTTCACCAGCAGATGTAACACATCAGGAGCTGAAGTATAGCAAAGTAGGCATGACATCGCAGTGAAGGTCCTTGGGCATCATTCGATGGTTGGTGGTCTGTCTCTTGGGCGGCTTGGGAAAGGTGTTAAAGCGGTATGTCTGGTGCAAAGACATTGGGGAGAGATAGACTGTCAAACGCAATGCTAGCGGATCTGAAGCAACAGGCACCAATTGAACGTGCAGCGCCATCTATGAATGGGGAGATTGTAGAGCAAGCATTTTTGATTCAATTCGTAATGCACTGCAGAAATTACGCAGAAAGGATGTTCGCGTACGATATGAGACTTTTCTAGATCAAAGTGTAATTAGCAAGTGATCATATCCCAGAAAAAAAAAACGAGTATAAAAAGCAGAAAACCAGGAGACTATATCGCGGCCGGTCATATGCACAAAGCAATTAAATAAAAAAAAGAAGAAAACTATTTGAAAGGAAAATTTCGCTTCACATATACTTAAATCTTAAAGATATATGAAAATCTTAAAGATTAAGAACTGAAGCGCAAACACGTCTACACACTAATTACTCCCTAAAATGGTGGCTTTCTATGTATGCCGGAAGTGGCATGCTCTCTTCCAGTCTATTTTCCTCGGTCTGGTGCCTCACGAATTGACAGAAACCAATCAGACACGTCGTCTGATGGCGTGCATTTTCTTCCTTGCCAGGCATGTACGGGAGGGATTCTTGCATCTGATTATAACCTTCGATGAACGGTGGATCGTTCATCGAAGGTTATAATCAGATGCAAGAATCCCTCCAATCAATCAGCACAGTGGTTAATGCTACGGAGAAACTTAAACACTCTACAAAACTACTTCTGCACTCCCGTAAAGAGCTATTCTCGCCTGGTTGTGCGCTTCCGGCTTGATCTATCATTTATTTCTGCTATCAGGTTAGACCATCTATTCGGAACTTTATTGCGCTGAAATGTAGAAGATGCACACACACAGAAAAATATACTCCTGAGTACTCAATAGGCATGAGGTTCTTAGGTTGCACACCGTCGAAGTAATTCCCCATTTGGAAAAAGAATCTCTGCCGCATTATTCAGACCTTGCCCTCACGGATTATTATCTCTTCCGTACCTGGACCATTTCCTTTCAGAAATCTTCCCAAACGACCAAGCTGTGTATCAAGCAGTTTCCACCTTCTTTGCCTCACAGACAGCGGGGTTTTATCGCAGTGGGATTCACAGCTTCTAAACGAGTTGGTAGAAGTGTGTCGATGCAGAGGGGAACAACTGTGACTAGGTGTGTACGTGTTTCCTATTCTTATGAGGGTCGTTTTTACCTCTGTTTACCTCTGTAGTACGTCACACAACTCAGTGGACGTTTGGTCTTAGATCTACCTGAAGAAATGTGAAAATTAAAGATAATGATGTGTTAACGTATAAATCTGCAAGACGAAAAGCACCCAGTTTTGTTATGAATAACCACAGTGAGGACCAAATATGAACAGCTCCCATTGTAGCAAGTGTCAAATTGCATGACAGTATGCCGCCCACTTGGATGAGTGGTCTGCGGAGTTGGCTCTAGATCACTCGTCAGCGATTGGTCCCAAATGAGACGTGGGTGATGTACAGGTCGCATGGCGTTGGAACTGACCTTTCCCTGTAACCAGTGGCACCAAATTTGCGACGGGTGACTGCTCATAGCTTTTGAAGTTACCTATGGTGGCTGCTAAACTCCGAACCAAACAAAAAAGCCAACAGAACAAACTTTAGGTGGTGTTCGAAAAGAAACTAAAACATTATAAACTGCGCACTTACATGACTGTGCTTATTAAATCTTAGTAAGGAAAATCAATGTTTAGTTCAGCTATTAACACTACTAGACAGGCATTCGATATAACGTATACAGATAGTTTCTGCATAGTATTATGCTGTTATTAAACCATTAAGACTAACCAAAGGTGACCTTGGAATGTTTCAACTACGCACCAAAAAAGTCGACAAGGTGAGGATAAATACCGTCGAGGCACGTTGACACATTTACTCATTAAAAACATTAAAACACACAAGTACTTTCGGGAAACTCAACTTGCTCCCAATATCAGGTGTACAAATAAGGTGGTTAAAAGCTTCATGATATTTCTAAGTTAAAACCACACGAGATGTAAGAGACAGATGACACGTCTACTTGAAAGACAACATAACATACACAGACGCCATAACAAACTTACAGTTAAGGATGAAAAAGACAGGCACGGTTAACAAACTAGACGTCAGGAGATCTCATGAAGTTAAATGATGTGATTATGACGTCAGATTACGCTGGCGATGTTCAATAGAGTTTATGAGCTGTAACCAAGGTCTGAGTAGGTTAACAGGGTAATAATCGTTTCAGCAAGAATTCGACAATCTGTGAATAACGACAGTTTCCCCTCATCTCAACAACCATTCGTTTCCATAACCCGAAATGAGTTTGACATCAGACCAGATGGGTGTTAGATTTGGCAATGGTAGATACAGAGGCAAAAGCTCACTGTATCCCTTTTGACGGATAAAGCTTTACGTATTCTAGTTTGCAGTATTGCAGATACTGCATTTACAAAAAAAGAGAAATTTCTTGTTGACACAGTTACTTAACATGGCGTTAAGTCAAATGAATACAGGTAACGTTCTTTATTTACAGCCGATATCTTCCTTTCTCATGGACTCGTAAAAATAATACTAAGAAATTTGTAGAAGTAATAGTTCCTTCTACAAATTTAATGCATATGAGTGATATGGTGAAAAGCGTGCCAAAGTCACATATTTCATTACATTACATTGCACTGACGGAGACTGGACACGAAAGATTTAACAGAGTTAATCCCAACAAGGGGTTTCCGTTTACACGTGATAATTTATATGTAGTTAAAGAAAAAATCTATAAAGATGAAACGAAGTACAAGAATTCTGCCTTGGATGCTCGATTAGAACTTGCAAGAAAAAATAAAGTGTTTATTAAAAGTTAAAAAGTTAAAAACACCATGAGATCTTTCGTGGCTGCTACAGCCACATCTTCAGATGGAAAGACCCGAGTGCTCGGAATCCGACAGTTAAATACAGGAGCAAAAAACATATCGTTGCCAGTAAATCTGAAGAAATACCCGATAACAGAGGAAAAACGCAATCATATTAAGGCTACATATATGCATAACTAAAAGTTCATGACTTCTATTGCTAAACAATAATCTCCACGGTTGATGTAAGATGGCAGAAAGTTCATCATTACAACAAATATTAAAGTTTTGAAATATATACATACTTTCAGTAAGTAGTAATGAGGTTCTGGAGGGTGGAACCGCAAGGATAGTAGTCTCGCACCAAGTGGGAGAGTGGGAGCCTTTATTGACCAAGCGAGAGAGGGCTGTAGATTGTGAACAGATTTTCACACTGTACTTATGTTCAGAGAGTCTAGTTTTTAATCTTCTTAAAGTCATACCAATATAAATACAGTCGTTGTCATCGTTCTCTCTCGCTTTAAGGGGAATGCAGTACACCTTCGTACTTATCAAACATATCAACACTGTCTCTATCTTTTTTAACCCTAGAGAGGATGTTCTAAGTTCGAGTGCCAAACGACAAATTATAGCGGTGGCACACATTTTTCAGGATATCAGCATATTGTGGTATGTAATCCATGGCCCCAACGAATATGGTGAGGTGACTCGCCCTTGTTAGAGTTGTGAATGCCCATCTTTGAATCTTCCCCAAGATGCGATCAACATGCGTTTTAGCATAGCCATGTGCATGAGCAAGATTATAAATTCTCTGCAACTCAGTCCTGCGTTGATGAAAAGTAGAAGAATAAGAAACGGATCGTAGCGCTCACCTGCGGTTCTCCACACTCTAACACGGTAGTCATTCGTTCCCATAAGGAAGCTGGATTCGTCGACAGTCCGTAGCATTCCGCGTTGCTCGCTGTGGACACTTATACAATCGACTTGAAAATCCTGCAAATACGTGGCGTCAGTGAATAAACAAAGATATCGCTCTTTCCCCGTTTAGCAACGCACAGCAACCGAAAAATTGTTAACAATTAAAACCATTTTTCGGTTGCTGTGACTGAAAAATTGTTAACACGGCAACCGAAAAATTGTTAACACCGAAACAATTTTTCGGTTGCTGTGCGTTGCTGAACGTGGAAAGAGCGTTGTCTTTGTTCATTCACTGCAATCGACGCCGACCATGGTCAGGTGTAAATGGCAAAAAAGGTAAGACCCGTCGAGAGTGCAGATTCGTCTCTGCCAGGAGTCTGGAAATGGCTCTGTCGGACACAGGAGTCCCTTGTACAGCCGCTACATGTCTATGTACATTTCACAAAGACGTCGTTGTATTTGTGCGTGTTGCTCTCACGATTCCACGGTCCTCTCTTCTGGTGATGTGTATGGGTCTTCCGGAGCTAGTCCGTCCTTTCGGAAGCCTACCCGTGTCCATTGTTCCCAACACGATCGCACCATACTGTCCGACCGGGCCAAATGGCGGTCGTTTCGGTTTTGGCCACCCTGCCTCTCTTATCCCGACGATACGGCCTCGTTCAAATTCCGTCAGTTGTCCGTACGCACATCTGCGGCGACTCCTCGGCATGTCTATCGCTCAGGGATAAAACCGTGCACTTCGGTATGAATGTGGAGTTCCCTGCGTGGCGCTTTATGAGTCGGAAGGATTGCGATTGCAGCGCCGGTCTTGGACGCGCGAGCATGCGGAATCGCACGAAACTTTCATTATTTGCATGTCTGCTCTCCTAGCAGCTATTCGCAGAGTTTCGCGTTAATCTCACGGTTTTTTGTTAGTGGGCGGATTTTTATGACAGTGAGTGTATATATATATATATATATATATATATATATACTAAAGAGCGAAGCCGAAAACATAAGAAAAACTTTAGAATTTAAGACGAAAGTTGCAAAATAACCTGAAGATCAAAACGCGCAACGCAGCAGTTATGAAAATTCAGGATTCACATTCTATTAAGAAGAGACTGAAGCAAACAAAATGTTTGACTCATACCAAGTACAACATAGAAAAGGCTATGTATTGACCGGTGTGAGTAAAAAGAGAAAAAAGAGAACAACTGAATGTAGAAAGTGTCGAGAATACTGAGCCTTGGCTTTATCAAGGACCAGCAAAAACTCTGCATTTTCTCACTTCCACAAATACCTATTTGGAAATGGGTTTCTGCAAAGTCATAGATACAAGTAATAAGCCCACCAAAAAAGTTTTTTTAAATATATATATGTCATGACCTCCGCAGAGTTGTATGACCAAGCTTTAATTAACAATTTAGCTTGCATCCATAACTTTCCTGGCCCGACCCATGCTCTTCATCTGTTACTATTAAACGGAAAGAAGATGATTATAGAAAACTCAAGTTGTAAGAGTGACATAATGAATCAGAAATAATGTTCAGCAATTACAAATTGCCAAGTTCGCCTGAGAGAGAATTTAAACCTGAATAGCAATACAAAAGTATTACAAATTCTTAACATTGCAATAAAAAAGGAAATATTATTTTTTTTCTAAAGCACAGATTCTTGAAAGAAAACTGGATTATAAAACCCCCCTACTCCACAACTTCTGACAACACAAAAACGAGAATAAAATAAAGACAATAATAAACTAAAGAAATGATTTGTGAAGGTTATGTGACATAAACAATTAGTTGCAATATGTACAAAGTATTTCAGAAGTGCTTTAACTGCATAATTAAGTAGTTATTAAGACCTTAACTACATTGAAAACACAGCGCAGACTACAAGAACAATGAAACGGCCGGCTGCTTGGCCTTAGTTCCCTAAAAAACGCGCAAAGTTACCAAGAAAAGAAAAGAGTTAAAATCCGCAAAAAAGTTTATAGACTTGCTAGTGCCTAAATGCTTAAAGCAAAAAAAGAAAAATGTTCAAGAAGTCCAAACATTGAACTTGGAAAACCTAAAACCCAAAGACAATGAAGAGAGCTTACCTCTTATGCAACTTAACTTCTTCCACTTTTGAGGAAACATGGCCGACCTTTTAACCCAAACTTCCAAACACCCCTGCCACTCCCTAGTTGCTGGGGGGCAGTGTTGGTGGGGCTGAAGGCCTCCACACACTGAAAAATCCTACTCGCGGAGATTTTAACTAGAAAAAAATATAATTAAGATTGTGGACCTGTATGATCAGAAAGAGCAGAATTAACTCTCCAGAATACATGAGAAATATTATGAAATACACAAGTAGTGTATTTAATAATCTTTTCATGTATTTAATCACCTTAGTGAGCTTCTGTAGACTATTCAGAATTCTATTAATTTTAATGTTAGTTTTACTATTTTTAGTATAGCTATTCTAGTGAGTGTATACAAAGCATTTCTTTAGTTTATTATTGTCTTTATTTTATTCTCGTTTTTGTGTTGTCAGAAGTTGTGGAGTAGGGGGGTTTTATAATCCAGTTTTCTTTCAAGAATCTGTGCTTTAGAAAAAAATAATATTTCCTTTTTTATTGCAATATTAAGAATTTGTAATACTTTTTGTATTTCTATTCAGGTTTAAATTCTCTCTCAGGCGAACTTGGCAATTTGTAATTGCTGAACATTATTTCTGATTCATTATGTCACTCTTACAACTTGAGTTTTCTATAATCATCTTCTTTCCGTTTAATAGTAACAGATGAAGAGCATGGGTCGAGCCAGGAAAGTTATGGATGCAAGCTAAATTGTTAACTAAAGCTTGTTCATACAACTCTGCGGAGGTCATTACATATATATATATTTTTTAAAAATTTTTTGGTGGGTTTATTACTTGCATCTATGACTTTGCAGAAACCCATTTCCAAATAGGTCTTTGTGGAAGTGAGAAAATGCAGAGTTTTTGCTGGTCCTTGATAAATCCAAGGCTCAGTATTTTAGACACTTTCTACATTCAGTTGTTCTCTTTTTTTCTTTTTACTCACACCGGTCAATACATAACCTTTTCTATGTTGTACTTGGTATGAGTCAAAATTTTTTTTTGCTTCAGTCTCTTCTTAATAGAATATATATATATATATATATATATATTGAATGCACATGCCTTCAAACCTGAAATCGAAGTTAGGCGCTACTTTTGGTAAACAAAGATTTTTTAAGAAAGTTAGCTCATTTAAATAGAAATATAATAAATAACACTTCTTATCTTGATTTTATTAACATTATTAATAACATCTATGAAAATGCAAGTGCAAAGATTCGGTTATTTGAGAATACAGCACCCATAAAAATTGGAAAGGGGGTGAGACAAGGTGACACTATATCTCCCAAGCTCTTTAATGCCACATTGGAAAATGTCTTTCAATCACTGAACTGGGAAAACAAAGGGATAAGGATTAATGTAGATTATTTAACTTACCTTCGTCTTGCTGATAACGTCGTCATTTTTGCAACTACCACTTCAGAGCTGCACATCATGATCCAGGAACTTGCTGATAAGAGTAAAGAAGTGGGATTAAAAATGAACTTTTAGAAGACAAAAGTGATGTACAATGCTTTTACAAGAAATGAAGATTTATCGATTGATGGAGAAAAGCTGGAGATAACAAATACGTACGTTCATCTTGGACAGCAGATATCAACTGAGGGTCACATTGATGAAGAAATTAATCGGCGTATAAAACTTGCCTGGAGATCTTTTGGAAGAAACAGCATAATTTTCAGGAGCAATATGCCATTATGTCTCAAAAGAAAAGTGTTTGATCAATGCATCCTTCCAGTGCTTTCGTATGGTGCAGAGACGTGGACCTTAACTAAAAGAGACATACAAAGGCTGCAGACAACTCAAAGCAGCATGGAGAGGTGCATGCTTGGTGTAACCAGGACAGATAAGAAGAGAAACTCGTATATTAGAAAAATGACAAGAGTGGAAGACATCATGATCAGAGTAAAATCCCTGAAGTGGCAATGGGCTGGACATACTTCCAGAAGGACAGACCATCGATGGACAGCCGAAATTTTAGATTAGATTCCAATGGACAGGAAAAAACCCAGAAGAAGACCACGTGGAAGATGGGTGGATGAAATTCGAAAGTATGCGGGAGTAACATGGAGGAGACTGGCACAAGACAGACCGTTGTGGAAGCAGCTTGGAGAGACCTTCATCCAGCAGTGGATTGATAATGGTTGACAATGATTATGATATTGAATTCAGATGCCTTCACACCTAAAATCAATGTTAGGCGTTACTTCTGGTAAGCAAAAAATTCTTTAAAAAGTTAGCTAATTTAAATAGAGGATATATAATAAATAATACTTCTTATCTTGATTTTAGTCTGACAGGAGTGACGATCAAATCAGAATTAATGTAGACTACCTCAGCGATGCGAGAACCTTTCTTGGAGAAATTATGGTGATGCATTATGTAAAAATACTACAACTGTCTAAATTTTGATTCTCCAGTAAAATTGATAGAACACTTGAACGGCTATTAGGAAATGTGATTCCGTTTCACCTCCAGGACACAACGACATTTTCATATTTTTGAGGAATTTCTCGAGCTTATGACAACTACAGAACTCGTAGTTTTCCAAGACATCATACTAAAAAGAAAAGAAAAGAACTTAGAGCAGTAGCAGTGGCAGCAAAGGTAGAAGTAGAGAAGATGAAAGTGATAGAGGTGCTAAAAGAGAAAGAACAGGAAGATAAACATAGGAACTGCAAGTGAAACAATGGAAAGCGATGTGACGGGGCGTAAAGGAAAGAGATAACGCCTTTGTTGCTGATAAGGAAACTGAAGGGAAACAAGATGCGCAGTGAAGACCGCCAGGAGCTCAGAATAAATGCAGCACATGAAAAGGCATACAAAATGGAGAACGGAAGTTCTTTTCTCCCTTGCGGTGAAGAAGAAACGATAAAACGTGAAATGATGCCACCTTTAAAGGAAAGAGCTATGAGAAAAAGTGAGCTTCATACCGGGATATGTAGAAAAAGACTGAATAATAACGATAGCTTAAGTTGATTTAGAACTGCGTGAATTGGAAATAAAGAATTGCGCAATGATAATTTGGGATAACGATTGCATAAATTTTACGCAAACATATATATTTGGGCTATAAAAAGCCTGAATGCACTTAAAATAGTACTACTGATCCGGATTTCTTGGCGTAGAATATAAATCGAAGTTTCCAAGCTTTCGCACATCAACCAGATTTTTTTAAGGAATAAGCATCTGGTTGATGTGCCTATTCATTTATTGTCAAGTCACCACGTTCAAATTGTTGAAGAGTTCCATTATCCAGTTTGCAGTTAGCTGTCTACCTGCTTTCAAAAAGCCATCTGCTTGATGCGCGAAAGCCTAGAAACTTTGATTTATATTCTACGACAAGAAATTCGGATCACTAGTACTATTTCAAGTGTAATTGGTGTACAGTTCTGTGTTATTAATTAGTCTGAATGCATTTAGATAGGAATTATATAAATTTGATACATAGCCACCGTTACACTCTAAGAAGCAAAACTGGATAGAAATTGTATCACTTGTATACTTTGATGTGAACAATTGCAGGTAAATTCGGTCAATGCTTAATAAGCTAAACATCTGCAAAAATTACTCAGCATACTCAAAGCCTGATAAGGAGCTGCCTGTATTGGTTACAGTGTGCTGCAGAGGAACTGTGCGAAGTAAAGTTGCATGTGAACTAACAGCATGATTTAAATAAACAAATGGATTACTGTAAGTTCCATAATTTTTGAAACTTTTAATTCAAATTTTGTTGTCTGTCAGGTATAACTTGTATAAGAACTGTGTGGTTGGAACAAGTAAGACTGTAGAGACAGTTAGATAGAATTTTAAGAGGTAAAGATGAATTGCAAAATTGAGTAGTTGTAAAGTAAGGCTGACTAAAAAATGCTTAGCTTGATAGTTTGTGTAAGCATTATAGCTTGATGAGAAAGAAGTAAAGCTCGGTAAGACTCGCACTATTGAAAGGGCTCTAAGATATAAAGTTGTACACGACCCTTTTTTTTATCCAGTTGGTAAATAAGAAAAAGAACTGCATGAATTATTACAAGATAAAATCCCCAGAGGTTAAGAACTGTAAGACGGAAGCTGGATAAAAGCAGCATGAATTGGATGCAAACAGAACAGCTAAATATCATCTGGCTGGAAAGTGTTTCTAAAACAGTGCTTCGAAGCCAAAAGTCACACAGAAAAAGGTCTTAAAAACAACCCATTATAGAGGATCACACGGGCCTTGCTCGGCCTGAGAACCGAGCTCGGGCGGGCCTGTACTGGCAGGTTTAGCATTTTGCTCCGTTATAAAATAAATATTTTCGTCTCACAAAACGAAGACTGACGTGCTAATATAATCAGATTGCAAAGTTCGCTGAGTAAAACGAATCAGCCAGCGGATGCATTGTTTTAAAAGCCAACTAATCTGGCTGTAAGATGAGAGTTTGAAATGAGATTATTTATTTCTTTTAAGGTAGAAATCAAATTATGTTTTCTTTTCGTTGGCTTTAGCGACTATAGCACGTCACGTGGTGTTTCCCCCCTAGAAATGTTTACATGAACAGTTATCAGCTTCAGAAACCAAAGCCAAAACGAACTTCTGGTGCTATTTGTTGCTACATTTCGAGATAAGTAAGTCAGAAGTAATATTTTACATATTGTTTTTTCATTGGAGGTTTATTTTACATATTTAGAGATCGAGGGTTACCTTGTTTGTATTTACATGTAGATAAGGTATTGCTACTTATTTCTGTAGCATTTACATTTGCAGCAGAAATAAGTAGTAAGAACTAACCCACAACCTTGAGAGGAATTTCAACGAGAAATTGCACGTCTGTCTGCGTCACATTCCCTCTCCAATAAGGGTCTTCAATCCGGATTCCATGGAAAGCTCTTTATTGAAGGAGAGTTTGTGAAAGAATGTCTTCAATGCGCAATTGATGTGCTTTCCCAGTCCCAGGCTAAAGTTGTTTCGAACATTAGCTTATCGGATGTAACAGCAGCTAGGCGCGTAGAGGATATGGCAGGAAATGCGTTCAGCAATTTCAAATCCAAATGCAAGAAATTTGTGTTTTATTGTGTAGTGATGGATGAATCCACAGATGCAACCGAGTCTCCGTTTTCATTGTGTCCTTGATAGAAATTTCACAATTGTAGAGGAATCAGCCTGTGTAGTTGCTCCTAAAGATACGACACGGGCTTCAGATTTATAGTCAAGTCTAAGAAGTACCTTGGCTAAATATGAGTTAGATTTGAGCAACATATCTGCCATAACCACAGATTGTGCGCCTGCTATATCCGGAAAGAAGGGAGGAATGACAACTTTAATGAAATCTGTCGCGAAGGAGTACGGTAAGACTGAAATGATGGCTGAAACTGTACCATCAACCTAGAAATTTGTGTACGAAGTCCTTCTCTGACTTTGAACATGTGATGACTGTTGTTGTGAAAGCGGTGAATTTAATCCGGTCGAAAGGTCCCAACTACTGGCATTTTTCAAATGTTCTTGAACGTTACCTTGTTTGGAAGCTGAAAATGGTGACTTTGCGTAGTACGTTCGTTGGTTGAGCAGCGGAAAGATGTTTCAGCTCGTTTTTTTCTTTGAAAGACGAAGTTCAACAATTCATAGAATCCAAAGGAAAACCCATTCTCCATAGTGAAATTGATCGAGGGTGTATATCATTGATTTTCACTATGTAATTTTTTCAGTATGGAGCTAGAACACAATACAGCATTGCCTTATCCGGATGTTCTACTGAGTAAATCGCCTGAAAATCGCTTCCGTACACAAGTCTACAATAAACCTACTTCCGTTCCCAACCTGATGCTCCGCAGCTCATTCTGCCCTGCTGATTACAAGACAGCTTTCTTCCGTTCTCGAATCAAAAGAGCCTTCGCAATCTCCTCAGATGTTCCTTCCAGAATAAGCGAAATAAAAAGCTTTATCAAATTGGCCACTGAGGCAGGATACGATCCGAACATGGTACATAGATATACTGAAAGAAACAGAAAGAGGCATGCCAATCTTTCTATGCCGCGGCTACGCTATCTGGGCTCTATTCCTTACGTACCAAATGTTTCCTATAAACTCAAGAACGCGCTAAGGAAGATGAACCTCGGTGTCGGCATAATATATCCGACATGTTTATATGCTATGCTTAAGCGAAATACTGAGATGCTCCCAATTTCCAACAGAGCATGTGTTTATGCCATCCCTCTACAATATCCGGAAAAACGATACTACATTGTGATGACCAAATGTTCCTTTAAAATTGGAGTCAACGAGCATAAGAGAGACATAAAGAACGGCAAATTAACCACTGCGCTATTCAATGAAGTTCAGTTCAAATCCGCTGATTTTATGTTGGATAGCATAAAGAAATTAGCTTCCTACTCCACTCCTAAATCCCCTGCATTCGGGAAACATTGGAGATCATTAGCCACAACGAAGCCTGCAATGATCGCGTCTCGCTAGAGTTACCACGAATTTGGACGCAATTCTTTAAATAGTGAATGCCTTTTGTTTTCCTCCAAGGATTTCGCGTGCAAAATGAACATGATGCTTCGCGTTCTTATTCAATTGTTCTTATTGAAAATCGCATCTCTTCGTTTATTGTCAAGTCACCGCGTTCAAATTATTGAAGCGTTCTATTATCCAGTTTGCAGTTTGCTGTCTACCTTCCTTGAACAAGACACTGGCTGATGCGCGAAAACTTGGAAACTTTGATTTTATCTACGCCAACAAATTCGGATAACTAGTATAGTTATACTATCTTATGTATAGTTGGTATACAGTTCCTTGCGTTATTATTGCGCATTACATCTCAGATTTAAACTTTAGTCAAGCAAAAACAATGTGAAGTTTCTCATCAAAGCTGCAATGACATTATTTCCTGCTGTAATGTGAGTACCTTATTTTCAATGGATTTTACTCGTAATACAGGATGATTGTAAACTCCTTCAACAAAACAAAGAGGGGTGATAGTACACATCAAGACGAACAATATTTGCAATAGAACCTAGGGCCGCATTCCACTTCTAGTGCCAGAAAAGAGAAAAGGTGAATATCCACGTTGAGCCTTCAATAGTGAAAACAAAGAGACATACCTAACTTATGAGTTGCACAATTCCAATCGCATCACAGAAAGACTCAAAGGAGCTGCTCAAACTGCCGTCCAAGGGCGTCGTTGCACAGCCCACACCGGCGAACGAAGGACTGTTGCACCCTTTCTTAGACTCCCGGTGTGGTGGTGTTCTTGTCCGGAGCAACAGCGATTCGCGCAATGAGATATTCCAGAGAGTCAATAGGAGACCCGTACACCAATGTTTAATGTTTTCATGTGCCCCCAGAAGAAGAAGTGTAGTGAATTAAGGTCGGGGAAGCGTGAAGACCAAGCCATAGGTCCACCGCGTCCAATCCACCGCCCGAGTTATGTCTCATTTAGGAAGTTAAGGACCTTGGTGGCAAAGTGTGCTGGGGTCCCCATTATGCATAAGCCATATGTCCCTCCATGTGGTGGGCGGAACATCCTGCAACAGACCGGGAAGCACTTGCTCCAGGAACACACGATACGCTGCACCGATCAGACGAACACGTCAATTCTCATTTGATGTTCGCACGGTAGTATCGCTGAACGAGTTCGGCTGCGTTTTTTAATGTTTGCTCCTCATTGTCTATACGCACGTGTTCAGCGCACCTGATTTGCATCTTGTGCTTCTCACGCACAGGATGGAACTCCGTGTGTCTGCTGGACGCTTTTCGAAAGTGCTCTTTTCTGGCACTAGGAGTGGAATGCGGCACTAGGTTCCATTGCAAATATTGTTCGTCTTGATGTGTACTATCACCCCTCTTGTTTTATTGAAGGAGTTTACAATCACCCTGTATAATTATATACTAGTACTATATTCATTCTGTTTCATAAGGTACAAAGTATATTGCTACAGAACGTGCTTTTAGCAATAAAAGTATAAGACAGGATGATCTAAAATGTGTCATCTATGATTCTCGATCAGTGTCGACAGACGTTCGGCCCGTGCAAGCTTTCGAATTTATTGATGTGGCACTCGGTCCTGAAAGGTTGAAGACCCATGTTGTAGCGTTTTAGAATTTATTTTGTGGACGTCTCGTGGAACACTAAAAAGTGCTTTGCGGGCCACAGGTTGAAGACTCCTGCTCTGGAGGAAAAAAATGCCTTATGTGCAATAAATGACGGATAATTCTTGATGGAAATTTAAGACGGGTCGGGTCGTAAACTGGGAATTCCGAGCAGGTCCGACCCGTGCTTTTCAAATTAAGGGCAGTGTACACCTCTAACCCATTACCGAAGTAAAAATCAGTGAATTTGAAAATATGCAAGTGTTGTGCTGGTGGGTGAGTGGTCAGCGGAGCAAGCTCTGGCTAATCACACAGGTGGGCCAGTTCTGGAGTCCCCGATGAGGAAGGCGTAGTGCGCTTGGTGTCACTCCCCTGGAACACCTAACTATCACTGTCACTTCCCTGGAACCACTAACCTCCCACTTTTTTTGGGGAGAAGATAGTTAGCGAAAATCGTGAACAACTAGATGAAGTATAAGCAGTCGTTCGTCCCTAATTTAGGGTCACTGGTTCCAGGGAACGGAGGGAGCCAGTGCCGTAAGGCAAACACAACATCTATGCATCACCGGAATTCGAACTCGGATCAGCTCGCGCATATTCCAAGCTTAAACCACTGCGCCAACGGGATGTCTTCCAAAATTAGGGACAGAGGAATCTGGATATCTTTAGACCCATATAGCACAAACGTTTGAGATATGTATCAATAATGTTACAATCTCTGATTTTCGTTACACATTCAGAAATATCTTACTATTACGTTTCAGCAACATCTCTTTTGGAACATAACTCTTTGTATGTTACGGTTATGTTAAAAATATAGCATTCACCAATGCTACTGTATTATGGTTTCCATTGTACATAATTTCTACCGTGATGTTCCATTCCGGTGATATTTAAGATTTTTGGTTTGGCAACGGCGTGGATGCGCATGCGCATTTATGCCATTTTACCGAAGCATTCTCGTAGTCGTATTTCTACGTGTTACTGGGATAATCTTTGGTGATACTGTCGTGCTCGAGTTAGCTAGTTAGTTGATTTAATATTTCATCCTTTTTTTTTTTTGTGATTACAGATCATCTGAAAGTAAGAATTATTATAATTTTTAAATTCTAAAAAAGCGTTTTATAAAATCTAAGTAGATGGCTGTGTTGCTGTATAAGTATATAATACCAGCATGTTTTTTTTTACTTGAAGCTGAGAAATTTCATATTGGTAGATATTTACAGAAATGACGAATTTGATTTTCTTTTTTTTTTTTTTTCGCTGAAATATATTATATTTCACACGTATAATAGAAATTCACCACCCTCATTTGGAATCGATTTTTATTTATTTTGTTATCAATATACAGTATAAACGCCGCCACTGTTCCCAGTGGACAGCGGGCTGCGTTGAACCTCTGAAAACGTAAACAAATCGTAATACGGCTGTCGTTGCTTTTGAAACAGCTGTCGAGTGTAATACTTTTTATTGTGATTTTACAAAGTTTATTAAAACTATTATGTTCAACGTAGTAAATACATAACAGTAATATGATGATGTAACACATATCTTTTAAATACGTAAGAGTAATGTAACGAATTTACCAATATCTTTCAAATACGTAACAGTAATGTAACGACGTTACGAATGTCTTTCAAATACGTAACAGTAACATGAAGTTGGTATGTTGAAGTTACAAATACCTTTAACTGTAACGTATCGGTTATGTTTCAAAGTTATGTAACGTTTGAGGACATTTTGACGTAACCGTAAGGTTTCTTAAACATTACTGTTACATTGCGCAACGTATCTGAAGTCTCAATGTTTCAGTGCTACGTACCTGTAACATATACGAAATATTCTGTGCGGTATGGGGTTGCTCATGAGGGTTGTTAAAACTTAAAAAAAAAATTGTAACCAGCTTTGTAAGCACACATCAAAAGTTTTTCCAGAAAGTATGTTAATCTGATTAGATAATAATTTCCCCTATAAGTGAATCTTTTGACGATCTAAAGAAGAATAAGGCGCACAGCACCAAGTGAGGTTTTCGGAAAATTTGCAGATGTGACCTCAATCGAATAACTTTACACAGAGTTCTGCATGTTTCATGGGTGGTAGGTAATCTATCAATATTACCGTTAAAAGCTGTTCTCTACCCTTACTGGACAGAACAGTTCCTTTCAAAGGAATCACAGCACGGCACGTGGTTTCGTTCCGGAATTCTTTGGTTCCCTACTGTGTGAGCATCAATCATATCACTGCTCTCTATACATGTTATTAAAAAGCGGAAATAGTTGTAAACTAAAAGATGAATTTTATTTAAAGCTAAAACCAAGTTAAAAAAACATGCGAGATCTTTCGGACCCACTATGGGTCCATCATCGCGAACCGCATGGCTTGGATTCCGATCTTTTAAACTCGAAGATCCATACCACAATGCATCAGCATGAAGGCGCTGCTCTAAAATTCACGCATGCGCACTCAACATAATATACATGACATGCAAATAATGTGAAACACAAAATAAAGACGGTTATGGATTACAAATACAATGTTTTAAAATATAGTGTTTCCAAGATAAAGACAGTGTACATGGTGTGTCGTCATTACAACATTGATTAGAAAGCATAGAAATGTATATATATGCTTTCTGTAAATAACAAACTTGGTTTTGTTGTGGTTGTTGCATGCCTGTGAATGGACGTTTCCGACAGATTTCTTGGTTCAATCGCAGCAATTGTTGCTTGTAGCGATCAGAAGCAACAGTTTGGCCCTGTTCCAGTAGTTCATAATAGAGCACACACCCTTCATATACCACCAGATGCACAGCAAAACTTTCTTGGAGTGAATATTGCGTTTCGGTGTCGAAGTCGTTTCTTCACCGGGGTCTACACAGTATTTTTTTAGTTTGGGATTGTGGTACCATATCCACTTTTCATCACCCGTAACTATTTTCCAAAGGAAAGACCTTCTGTGTTGTTTATTTCAACAGATTCAAACACTTCATGACACACTTGTTCCTTTGTCTCAGGTCATGTGGCACCCATTTTCCTTCCTTCTGAATCTTTAACATTGCGCGTAAACGATTGGAAACGGTTTGTTGAGTTACCCCCAGTTGTTCAGCTAGTTCCTTTTGCATTTGAGACGAATCTTCATCCTGCAATGCTTGCAGTTCCTCATTTGCAACCTTCTGTGGAGCGGCGCTAGGTTTTCGATCGCTAACTTTAAAGTCGCCAGTTTTAAACCATTTAAACCAAAACTCACACGTGGTTTTCGATACAATATTATTCCCCAGAACAGAACAGATCGATGCACATGCTTTTGAAGCACTTTTTCCTTGATGAAATTCGTAACGAATGCAGGGTCGAATAAATGCAGTATCGCTTGCCATCTTTCACCTACCGATGTGCAAGTGCGTTTGACTGTTAGGCAGACTTCTGTGTTACATTGTATACTCTGCACCAGTTACGGTCGTATGAAAACAACGCAGGGGAATGTCGGATATGTAAATTAGCGGTATACGTCACACAAAAAACGCTGTAAAACTTATTTGTACACCTAATAAGATTGAAAGTTACTTTTCATATCTCATCTTTTGCATTAAGCATTCAGAGGTTTTCTTTCGGCGTGTTAACATCCCGTTCCATTGTGTGTCGTGTCGGAATTAATGCTTTGTTTCTTAATATGAATGAATTTAATATTAAGGAGATGGAAAAAGGCGTCGAGGTCAACAAATACGTGCATGTTGAATACAAAAAAGGGGAAGAGCTAATGCTGAAAGCTGTTTCGTCTCATTAAGAAACTAGAATATATTTCACAGCAACACCAATTTTCACAAGTTTATGATGAGTTGAAAGCTTCCGAAATGTGAATGTTGATTTCATGAGTGTTCCTTTCCTCTGAGGGGCAATGATATAATCAACAACCACCTTTTGGAAACTTTCAGCTCATCAAAAGCTGGTGAAAATTGGTGTTGCTGTGAAAAACATTCTGAAGCTTGATATGTCCCTCTCCCCCCCCCCCCCCCCCCCAAAAAAAAACCCCAGAAAAACTGAACTCCGACTTACAAGTTTTGTAATTCAAAAACTTTGTTGTAGCATCATTAAAAATAAGCGGAACAGCTTTAATATTACTGCGAAGGAACGTTTTCACTCTCGCAGATGTGTTTGAAAACATGTGTAAAACAGTTAGGTTATGTGAAGGACGACAGTTTCAACACTGTTTCTAAGTTAGTGAGTAAATTATACAGTACGTTCCCGTATAAAATTGTATGATTTCTGTGCAACATACGACCATATAACCAACGATAATCGAGTTTCGAATTTATAGTTCAAAGGAGATTTGTCCGGGTCGGGTCCAGTTATGTGACACCCTGGTCCAAAATTTTTGACCCGTTGAAAACGGGTCATAAAACACAAAGGCACGCCAGACGACCTGGGCACTGGCGTGCCTTTTTACAGCTGGTGGTCATATGAAAAGTATATTCATATTATGACCATTAACGGGATAAACATGAAGCAGTTAATGAGTAAATTTCTAAGCATCAATATTGAGCCGTCTTATTCTTATTCTGGAACCGCGAAACAATTTTCTATAACACTCTGAGGCAGTTTTCTACGCATATTGAGGCAGGTCTCCGTATTTATTTATTAATTCGAAATATTATTTTAATATATTAAGACCCTCTAAAATGTTACTACCGCATTTTTACATGACCGTGAAATTCAGAAAAAAAATATGTTCGTATAATTTTCACGCCGTGAAATTTAGGAACAGAAAAACATTTCTTCGTATAATCCGCAGATCGTGGCATTAAAAACAAGAAGGATGACACCGAATTTTCGGTTGTAATGAGCACATCTTTTGAATCTTTTCCGACGCGAATGAAATTTCATTTTTTGAATTCTTTCCGACGCGAATGAAATTTCATCTTTTGAATCCTTTCCGACGCGAATGAAATTTCATCTTTTGAATCCTTTCCGACGCGAATAACATTCATCAAAGTAATTCAAAGGCAAATGGACAAAGTCATCGCTCTTTTCACGTTTGTCTTTAGTTAACACACAGCAACAAAACAATTGTATTTCGACACAGCTGGGATCCAACCCCCATCTCTCGATAACTAGCCGAGTGCATTCGCCTATCGCTACGGTGCCAATAATCCACGGCGCTATGTGTGTTTATCTGTTAGTGTCTGACTTCACAAATCCGTAGGGATGGACTCAGCAAATGAGATGTCTCCATCTAGTGGGACTTAACAACACAATCTATTTAATTATAGCTAATAAATCCAAATGGCGGAAAAACTTCCAAATACGTGGAGACAATGTAAATAGACAAAGTCATCGCTCTTTCCACATTTTTCCTTAATTAACACACAACAACCGAAAAATTGTATTTCGACACCATCGACAAATTGTATTTCGACAAGGCTGGGTCGAAATATTGTACAATGTTTCGGTTGATGTGTGTTAATTAAAGAAAAACGTGGAAAGAGCGATGACTTTGTCTATTTACATTGTCTCCAGGTATTTGGAAGTTTTTTCACCATTTATTCAAAGGCAATGGAAAGGGTTGGAAAAAAAGTCAACCGAATTTCTGCAATCGATAAAAAATCCAGAAATAGAAACAGCTACTTACTTCCACCAGCGGCTAAAAAGTATGTTACAAAAACTAACAAATGGCGCACAAAAAGTGTCAGAGACAAAGTGATTTTCATATCGAACAGTTAAAAGAAGAAATGTAGAAGGAAATATGTGATATAATTCTATGCCTTCTAACGGAAATAATTTTGCATAATGGAAAAGTTAAAAATAGGTGAAAAGTATTCTTCATGGCAAAAGCTATGCTAAGGAAAAATAAATTTTTAAATAGGTTTCCCGGAAGCAGAGATAGCAAGAAAAATATTTTGATCTTTGCATCCTCTAGCGGGAAAACTGTGTGTTATTTAAAGAGGATAATGTTCCCCATCTGTATTGTAGCGAATGGCATAAAGTAAAAAAAAAAAAGATATTTCTGAACGGCTTGGAGAAGCGGAGATACATCTTCAAGCAGAAGTACATAAACACCACCTAGCGACAGAACTATAATATACAAAACCCCTAAATAAAAACCTAAAGTGGTCCAGTTGTTAAATGATATCCGGTGTCAAAAGAGTTTTTTAATCGAACATTTTTTTTTATTGGGGGTTTAACGACCACCGTGAGTAACTCAATGGGCTATAAGCAGTCGTCCGTCCCTAATTTAGGGTTACTGGGTCCAGGGAAGGGAGAAAGCCAGTGCCGTAAGACAAACACAACATCCATGCCTCACCGGGATTCGAACCCGGACACCTTTCGGACGAATGATCAGAGGCCATCGCTTAGACCACTGCACTCGAACATTTAGAAGCAGAGATATTGAGAAAAACAGATTAAAAATTTGCGCCCCCTAGCAGCGAACCTGTATATTATTTTGGGAAGAAAGTATACACAAATATAGTTAGTAGTATCTGACCGAAAAATAATTTGTTATATCGAGTTTTTAGTCCGGCAGATATTGTTGTAAACGAAAACGTGAAGTTACACCTCTCCAGTGGCACTCTTGTGCATTATGAAACAAATTAAATTATATAAGAATCATTTCGCACCAGAAGCACTCTCCAGCAAAGATATAATTATTTTTTCGGACCCTTAGTGCGAGAGATATCGACAAAAATAAGATATACGTATACGCCTCCTGGTGGAAAACGTCTGCACTGTTTTAAACAGGAGGTATTCTCAAAATGTTTTCCGGGGCGAGCATATCGGTTATCACGAAGAATTCTTTCAATCAAGATTATAAAAGCTCAGATTTTGCTGCAAATGCATCAGAAGCAGAAATAAAGACTTATGCCGCTGCTGGCCAAACCAATCTTTACCAAATATTGGATTAAATGTAAAATATTTCCTATCAGCAGGTGTATTCGACGCAGGAATAATTTTTCAAATCGGGCTTTTAGAAGCAGAGATATCGTGGGAAACGCAATATACCTTTACGTACCCTAGCGTAAAATCTGTACATTCCTTGAAAAAGGGACTGTACATAAACTAGTCTTCTGTATAAACGGCATCGAAAGGAAAAATGGTTCTTTCAATCGGATATTTAGAAGCAATATATAGAATAAAATGTATTTTGAATTCCACATCAGTTGTATTTACGCCTTCTAGCGGTTAAGTTGTGCAACGGGAAAAAAACAGAATACAAGAATCATGATCATCACATTTCAAGCTTCGCAATGCAAAAATAATTGTTTAACTCAGATTAATAGTTGAAGAGATATGTTGTCCATAGACGGACGGGCAAAGTGATAGCATAAGGACGATTTTTTTACAATAAACGTGCTGAAAAGGTTTCATTATAATCCGTGCTTGCGATGTTGATCCCGAAACGTGATTCATACATAAAAGTTGCGATTAAGGGGATGACCCAGCAGTCAAGATAAAAGGAGAAAATAAGAGATCAAAAAATAGCTAACATCTTTAAATGCTTTTTCTGCTATTTTCTAGTGAATAAAAAATAAAAGTTACGATTTTTTTCAGCATTCCCGCATCTTCTCAGTTATACTAGGCATTTCTGTTGTTAAACCTGTGCACCCGCAAACGTGTGTTACGCTCAGCTGCACATTTTGATTAATATTTTAATTATAATAAAAAACACACTGCGTGCGCGTGATTAAAATTTGCTACGATCTATTCGAAATCGTCGAAAATAAGCAGAAACGCATTTTTGTGTTGGGGGATGCGCCTTAAACAACTTTTCGCTGGAGAAGACTTCAGGTTTGCGCTAGGCCTGCTGAGTTGGCCACTCAGTCTATATACTAACATACAAAGGTTGAAGAGAATAATGTGAACACCTAGGGAAATAAGGTTTTACGTACCTAATAGGGTGTGAGACCACCTTTGGTATTCAAAACCACCTGAATCCTCCTTAGAATGGACGTATACAAATCCTGGATGGTGGCTAGTGGGATGTTACACCATTCTTCATGCAGAAACTGCTCCGGGTCTTTGAGAGATGCAGGAGGAGGATAACGGGGTCTGACTCATTTTACAGCACAGACTACAGTGTCTCGATGACGTTTAAGTCTGGTGATTGGCGAGGCCAAGCAAGGTTCGAAAGTTCGTCCTCGTGTTCCTCAAACCATGATTTGACCCTCCGAGCTCTGTGAATTGGGACTTTACCATCTTGATAGATGGCATCCCTTGCAGAAAACAATGCCTGAGCCATTGGATTTACTTGGTCGGCCAAAATGGTTTCATACGCCGTATCAGACATCCGTATTTTCAAGTTAATCGGGAGACCTGCTGAAAACCACGATACTGCCGTCCAGAGCTGGGCAGAACCACCAGCATGCTGCACTGTTGGGAGCAGACAGTCTGGGTTGTACGCTTCTGACGGTGTTCTCCACACGTAAACACGTCCTGCTGTGGATAATAGTGTGAATGTGGATTCATCCGGAAACATTGCACGTTCCGTGTATCGGCTGTCAACGTTGCATGCTCCTGGCAGTACTGCCGTCACCGTTGTGCATTTACCCGTGTCACCAGAGGTTTTGCAATAGCAGATCTGCCATGAATTTCTTGTTTATGCAGTTCCCTGCGCACTGTTTTCGTTGATACTGGGATCTGGAGATGCAGATTGAGCTCCGCACTAATTTTTGGCGGCATGGTCGTCTTATTACGGATAATAATCCTCTTTAATGCTCTCCTGTCTCTATCAGTCAGGGTCCTTTTCCGGCCGCTTTTGTGATTCGCAGACGAGGTTTTGCCGCGACACGGTATGCTGCCATGACACTAGGCCCCCCCCCGGTGGCGCAGTGGTCTAAGCGATGGCCGCCTCTGATCATTCGTCCGAAAGGGGTCCGGGTTCGAATCCCGGTGAGGCATGGATGTTGTGTTTGTCTTACGGCACTGGCTCTCTCCCTTCCCTGGAACAAGTGACCCTAAATTAGGGACGGGCGACTGTTTATAGCCTATTGAATTGTTCATGGTGGTCGTTAAAACTTCAATGAAAAAAAAATGACACTAGACACAGTAGCTCTCGATTCCCCCACTTCTCTGGCGACTGCAGGCACCAACTAGCCGGCCGCCAACAATTAGCCTTCTTTCGAAGTCAGTTTGATCGCTCCTTTTGTTGTCACCCTCAAATAAATTTTGCAACATGACACTTTAAATGGACTTAAACATGACTCTAAATGAAATTATTACTACCAAAAAGTGGTGGATACCTTTGCGTATTACGAAGTACGGAGCTGCATTAAGGCCCGTTTCACACAAGCGGATTTTTTCCGCCGTAGCAATAAAACCGTTCCGCAGTGCAATTTTTGCTGCGGCTGTTTTATTGCTAGAGCGGAGAAAAAAGGCCGACGGATGAATTGGGAACCAAATCGGTGGCTTTTTGTGCAACAGCACTTCCTTCCGCAACCTTTCTCAAAGGAATTGTTATATGGAAATATTCAAACTATATTTAAATTGTGACATTTGCCATTTTGTGGGCCAACGACAGTGAGAAATTTCCTCCCCAGTCAGAAAGACGCCGAGCACAGATCCATTTCGGAGAAAGGTCATTCTCTCGTCGTACCCCCTCCCACGGACAAAAGGATACCTCCATTTTTTCCCCAGCCGTCGCCAGAATCTCTCTAGCCGACGGGTACAAAGGACCAAGCAATTAAGAATTTCTTCTTACGTCAAGAACGGAACGTGTAAGGGAATGAGACAGAGAAGAGTCTTCATGGCGATCTCGAGGGAAAAGTATTAGGGATTTTGCTCGGAGGCAAAGCAGGACAAACGACGAGGTAGAAAGAGATTTTCACGTGAGCTTGTAGCCACATAAGATAGGAACAGATTTGGCGGGAAAAACGTAGAGAAGGTATCCATAACATCCACCTCCCGCTGGAAGTATTTACTATGCGATCAGACCAACTATTATTCCAATATTTCCCCTTCCCCCATCTGATGAATAAAGATATGTGCAAAAGGAAACATCTGTCATAATGTTTAATTTTTAACTACTTGTTTATTTGCTTCCCTGCTCCAGCGACAGGAGCCTGCAAACGATACTTCTGATAAGTTGGCGTTTACCACGATACTTAAAATAAATCAAGCCAACAGAATGATCGTTTTATTGCTGTAGCGGATGATCTGCTGTCCGCCTGTGTTAACATATTGCCTTACACATACATTTCTTTACATTTGGACAGTTATAACGAAGTAAATTTCTCCGTCATTTTTGGTCTACGCCGGGATTCGAACCCGAGGCCGCTTATTCCGGAACAAGTCGCTCTACCAACTGAGCTACGCAGACGATTATTCTGATTCCTATCTGCCTTTATGTAGTGTGCGTCCTGCTGGCAGGTACGTCACATCTCCCCCCCCGAAAGAGGGCCGGGGGCATGGCCCACGGGTCAGCCGTGACCATGAATCGTTGCAGGCAGCCATCCACTGTAGAACGTGCACTTGAGAACTCCCAGTCAATCTGCTGTGTGGAATGCAACATCACACATTTTTATTTTTCACATTTTTATTTTTCGAAGCGCTGGAGAAGGAATTCTCTGATTTTTCCTGTCTCGCGGTGTGGAAATAACATCACACCAATGCGAGATTTTGAAGGGCCGGGTCATCCGGATAGTTCGGGCGCTATTATAACGAATTAAATTTCTCCGTCATTTTTGGTCTACGCCGGGATTCGAACCCGAGGCCGCTTATTCCGGAACAAGTCGCTCTACCAACTGAGCTACGCAGACGATTATTCTGATTCCTATCTGCCTTTATGTCGTGTGCGTCCTGCTGGCAGGTACGTCACACAGTATTTTCGCCGCCCGGTTTGTATCGGACAAAGCGGAAGATCAGCGGCTACCGCGTCGGAATATTTCTACTGCTTCCGCGCAATGAAAGTATCGGTATATAACTCTACAGTTCGCTTTAAAACAAGCTGTAGGACAACCGGGAGATTTATTGCTTCGACGGATTTTTTCCGTCTGTGTGAAGCTGGCCTAATAGTCACATCTCTGAGTGTGGTGTTCACATTATTTGGTCCAGCCGCTGTATATTAGTAATAATAACGTATAATTATTTTTCTTGATTGTGTAAATAAGACTGTGTTGAAATCGATGAATAAAAACACCGATGTATCAAACTGGGAGAAATCACTTTTTGGAAGAAAATCAAGGCGAGCTATTTCTGCTTTTCTGCATGACCACGTTTGTGGAGCCAATTGCTGGGTGTGCACCGAGGAATGAAACTCGGGGACAAACATTTTTCCCATTCATCAACGTGAGTGGACAGTGAGGGAAGCGCATTAGCGGAAGGCCTAATGGCTGTTGTCGAGTTGTACTCGCGCCCCCTGACGAGCGAATTCCTGACTGCGCGGATCGGTGGTTCTATTTGACAGCATCATGTAGTAACATCTGCTTTCTTTTCTTCACGGATCAGTGACTCTTCGGAAACCACTTTCTATCGGGGACGTTATTACTCCGTCTGCGATCGTTTCCTCAAGAGAAATATGCGCAAACTATGTACACGACCTGAACAAAATGTACGCATATTTCGAATAATCAAACTTTGCGCACTGCTAACTACGTAGTTTGCATTCCCGTCCTTTGGGTTTTCGTAATCGCAGTGTTCAGCTGATGATTCGCGTTCTGTGTGTGATGATGGAAATCATTACTCCGCAGTCTCGGGATGATGAAACTGTAGCTCGACATCTGGCGGTTTTATTTTAACGTTCTGAATTCAGGGGAACGTAGGGAAGTGCTTTAATTTGGAAAACACCCCACCCACCTTCTCTTCGCGCTGATATTGGGATGTTTGACGCTTACTAAAATCTGCAAGGGAAATGTGTTAATGGGTGCGAACATGCAAAGTCTGCCTCATCCGTACTAGCTAAACTTCCCGAGTTGTACGAATCCATGCAAAATATAAAAATAAATAAGGCAAGACATAGAAGAAGAAACAAAATGCACAAAATGTAAATTTTGTTTTTAAACTGTAGTTGCGCAGAAATGGCGTTAGGCGAAAATATAAAAAAGTAAATTTTATAATTTCGTCTTTTGAAAAAGTGCCGTTACTTAATTTCATTTCCGTATCGTAGTAAAGGATATAATATTGCTCATTTTCAAGAATGCAAATTAAGTGTTTTGGAAAATTTTGATAAAAACAATAAAAAAGAAATAAATAAGCTTGACAAAATCTATTTGCAAGTTTAACCTCGGGATCTGTAACATTCCCAATGTAACTGATGTGACGTACATTCTAAATTAATTTTCCTTTTTAGTTTCTTTCCCTGTGTAAATCTTGAGTTTATTCTCAGTTATACTTCACACTTAATGTGATATCTTTTCTCTCAAACGAATGCGTTTGGCAACGTAATTGAGGTTGAATGAACGTAAAGTATGCCTGTTATGATAAGAACGAGAGATATAAACTACGAGTAAACTGTTGCTTGAGGAGCGTTGTGTCGAGAGCTGAGCGGTGTGTGGAGCGTTTAATGCGTAGTGCTACTATACTGTGCAAATTAATTGGGACAAAGTAAAAAATCACTCTTTTTTCCAAAACTATGCCTTTATATCATTCTATGCCTTGATATACACTGATAAATACCTGTATTAGTATGAAGTATGTCCTCCTTTAGCAGAAATGACCTCTTGAAATCGTTTTGGCATTGACTCCACTAATTGAGTGCACATATTTTTGACTTCATAATCGTGGAACCACACTTTCATAGCATTCGTTATCATGCGTTCTTTGGTTGTACAGTCCATTTTACCTAAACGTCTCTTCAAAATATTCCACAAGGTTTCTATGGGATTTAAGTCTGGTGAATTTCCAGGCCAATCAAGCAAAGGAATTTGATTTTCCAGCTTGACCAATTTCGAATTGTGACATGGGGCCAAGTCATGTTGAAATGCCCCGTCAAAAGTTTGCAAGAATGGAACAATCCTGCGTTGTAATATTTCTACGTACTTGGCTGAATTCATCATACCTTGAACAGGAACTTAGCTTCCAGTGCCATTTGATGCGAAAAAACCACAAAACATCCATTTCAGAGGGTGTTTTACAGTTTGTTTGACATTCTCAGGTCTTAAGGGTTCACAGTTGCTTCGTCTAACGACATTTGCTTGGTAACCCTGCACAAATAAATGAGTTTCATCACTGAAAATTACCTTTTTCCAGTCGTCAGCAGTCCATGATTTATATTTTTTTGGCCCATTCTAAACGTTTTATCTTCATTTTCGCATTTAAATATTGTTTTTTCATTGGTCTTCTTGCCTTCCGGCCAACTTCCAGAAAGCCTACGGCGTACAGTCGAATCACTAACATCACAACCACTAGCCAATAAATATCTTTGAAAGTCGGTGCTTGTTTTGTTTTGGATTAATTTTATTATTTCTGATTAGATATTTATCTGTTCGTGGAGTTGTTTTTCGTTTTCTTCCACATTCATCTTTCCTTTTTGGAGACGATGATCCAGATGCATTGTATCGCGTAAGCAGTCTTGATACACTTGATTTGCCTACACCAACTTCAGAAGCGATATCTCTCACTGTCATAGAAGTGTGATCCATCAGAACAATTATTTTTGCACGCTTCCTTGGGGAAATATCCATTTTTCAATATACGAAAACAACACGTACTCACAGAGAGCAAAAACTAACATCCACCTGTCACACACGAAAGCTCATAACTGAAGCTGAAGTGCCCATTTCCCTGTTTAAAACTGGTCAAACCACATTCTTACTATCAAGTTTTAACAGTCACACCACCCCACAGCTGATAAAACCGGTTTACGTGGGTTTCCAACATCAACAGGCGATCACATTACAATTCTGAGAATAAAATAGCTTGTCCCAAGTAATTTGCATGGTATAGTATGTTATGTTACGATGTGTTGGAGAAAACCTTGAATAAAGCAACTTTTCCGTAAGTTTGACTTCTGTTTTTTAAGTGGCTCGTCTGTCCTTTAAGGTTTTATTTAGGGACTATTTCATCTTATGGTTATGTTTTTTAAAATAACGTAGAAGTACGAAAAGACTTCTACGTTATACTGCACGTAAACGTATGCGACTGGTTACCAGTGCATGCAGTTTGACGACAAAAGAAAAATGTCGGGATGGGGTCAACACAAATAAAAGCTGGGACACCCAACATTTATTTGTGTTGTCAGTTGCTGCACTGTTGCATGCCGATTGCCCTTTACCAGTAGACGGAGTCAACGTTCCCCTCTGGGGTTGATGGCTTTCGGGGCTCCACAGTGATGACGTCAGGAGGTACAGGGTGTATCAGCGGTACATTCTTGGTACTCCGCCTTTGCTACAGCACCTCGCGAACAGCACACGAAGTCTGCTGCTGCTGAGATGCTTCCACCCTTGGCGCGGTACCTGATGATCATTCCTTTTTGAACGTCTGTCAAATTACTAGCTCAGCTCATAGTGCTCACGCAACGCACTATGGCTCATCTGTCCTGGCCGGCCGTTTATATCTCCGTGTGGTCAACCATTTCACGTGGATCTCTGCGACTCGCTTGGGCGGGAACATCGTGATTCCGGGGGTGGTCATGTTATTCTGATACGACCGTGTATTTACTCACCATATTACGGCCACTTTATAAGTGGGCACTCATTTTAAGTATGAGTTTTCTCACAATAATATTAGGTGTGCAACTTAATTATCGGCCACCGGCACGACACGTCGACAGCAAATTATAGCAAATCGAATACGTACCTAATCAGGGAAATAATCCCCGTGGTGTTGGATACATTTGAGACATCGGTTAGGGAGCTGTCGAATGCCACTGCGGAAAAAAGAGGGATGTTTCGAGGTGATAAAGTCACCAGTACTTGTGTGTACCTCCTCGACAGCGCGTATCACTCAGGTGATGTTGCAGGGAGCGAAAGAGGTGATGATCCGACGGGGCGAAGTCTGGAGAATACGCCGGGTGGGACAAAATCTCCCATCCCAGGTTGGGATCGTGTTTAAAGTCGTTTTCGCGGTGTGAGGACGCGCGTTATCCTAAAGCAACAGGACCGACCTTCTCCCTTTGCCGGTGTAACGCATCCAGTGCGTCACTCACACGAATGAGTTGCTGACAATAACGCTCAGCATTGATCGTTTCACCAGGTTTGAGCAACTCATAGTGTACGACACCGCTCTGATCCCACCATATGTACAGCAACAACTTCCTGGCATGGATATTCGGTTTGGCGATACTGGTGGTAGGCTGACCTAGATAAACACAGGATTTCCGCCGCTTAGGATTATCATTAAGGATCCACTTCTCATCACAGGTCAAAATCTTGTGGAGAAAATCCTTCTTTTTGAATCTGGAGAGCAAGGACACAACAGCATCGTAGCGCCTGGACTTGTTCGCAGCTGTGAGTTGGTGGGGCATCCGGCGGCCATCCGTCCAAGCTTGTGCAGGCGCTTTGCAATGGCTTGGCGTGTTACTCCGAGTTCCTGGGAGAGCTCTGACTGTGTGCGACAGGGATCTGTGTCCAACAGTTTTTCCAGTTCCTCATCGTCAACTTTCTGTGGCTGTTCCGGACGTTCTGCATCACGGAGATCGACATTTCCCAGCTTAAACAGCTGGAACCGCTTCTTACACGTACTGTAGGACACAACGGCCTCACCTAAAGCAGCACAGATCATTTGTTGGGCTACCGTGGCACTTTTATTTTTAGTTGAAACGCAAACAGCAGGTAGTGCCTCAAATGTTGCTTCTCGAACGACATTGCTTCCACCGTAAACTTTAGTCCCTTCTGCCACTACAGTTGTGTGCGGTTGCGCTTGCCTGAAAAGCTGTTGGATGGTGCTGCAGTCAGCCATTATCGCACACAGCTATTTGCATTTGCTGACGTTCTATGATCGCTTTTAGTTAGGGGCAGAGAATTAAGTTGCATACCTAACAAAAGTGGACCTTAAAAATCTGGAAAACGCTGAGAATTACCTTTTATAATATTTATTGGAATTTGGAAAACAGGCTTCGAAACAAGCGATGTTTGAAAACTGTTTTCATTTTGAACTGCTAGCCTCAAATTTCACTTTAGGCTTTCAATATTGGCATATCTGGAAGTACAGAATTTTCTCTCCAAAATGTCCAAAATTCTTGTCAAGCATGTTGACATCCGGACTTGAGAGTGGACTTAGGTACGTTGTCCTAGGGACACAGGCGAGTGGTTCTGTATTTTATCCTACAGACACAGCTGAGTGGTCCTGTGTTTTGGAAGATCATGCTGAGTTCTGGTGGAAGATCCGTTCTTTCTTTCAAGATAAATATTTTTGCTTTTGCGATTTTAAACTTTACTTAGAGAAACAATACAAACTGGGTGCTCACTTAATTACGGTAATCCACCTAATACTACATGGGCAATCCTTTCACCCAGGTAACGTCCGCCAACTGGCGTGCCATCAACTCTACGAGGTGTCTGTACAGTTGTGTGGGGATCTGCTTCCAATAAGTTTGTATCGCTGTCCACAGTTAAACAGCAGTGTGACCAGCTACATCTCCTAACTTTCTATTACATCCAACATAAATGCTCAATTGGGTTGAGATCAGGCGAATTTGGTGTACATTCGAGATATTTCATATCAGTACTGTGTTCTTTAAATTATCCATGCAGGATGCGGGACAGATGACATGGAATATCATCTTGAAATAACCCCTCCACCTCCACGTGCAACACTTTAAGGTTTATATATCTTCGGCAAGTAGTCTCTGGTAGTATCCGGCTGCCATATGTTGGTCCACACGTGCCAGGAGTTCCAGCTCATGCCAAATAGTCCTGCCTCATATCATAGAGTAACCCCTAGCTTGAGTATTCGGTGCCGAGCACGATGGACCCGTACCTCACGCTGCTGGCGCCAAATACGGACTGGACCATCGACAGAATGAAATACATACCCTGATTCATCAGACAAGGGCCCTTCTTCCCAATATTCTATTTCTCAATCCGCAAGCTGTTTGTGAAATTCTAAACATGCTTTGGAAAGGATACTTATAAATATGTATTAATATGTTCATTCCCACATGGAATTTCTTTGTTCGCACAATTTTGGGGCAGAGCTGACTTAGTAAACATGCTTTAAGGCTGTTGGTTCTCGACAGCACGCAACTAGCAGCATTAGATTCGGCTTAGACTAAGCAGGCCAACATGTTTTGAAATATAGTGTACTTGTCCTGTGGCAAGGGATTATTTTGGTACGGTGTATTAATGAGACACACACGCGGGCGTGTGAGCCTGCTTGAGGGTGTTTACATGTAGCAAACTAGATAGGGATTAACCCCAAAACTCCATTAAGTGGGGAGTGGAGATTTTCTTGAATTTAAGAAAGAACGCCTTTGGAGGTCAAGTGGTGGCAGACGGGACTTTTGGTCTAGTGGGAATAGAGAGAACTCCATAGGATTGACGTCTCAGGGAATGGACGGTTTTGGGAAAGCGTCGATTGGATTTGCGTCGGTGAAACCGCAAAGCTGTTTACAAAAAGCCCGAAGTGCGGACTAAGATCTATCAGACGGAAGGAGTCCAGGTGTATTAAAAGTCTTCCATTAACCTGACCTACGATAATTCCCAAGCCACGAAATAACATCGTATTTAACTACATGTTGTTGCTATTACAAAGAAAAGTCTGGACTCAACATTTCAAGAGTGTGATTCTATGGATCGAACTAAACATAAAATGTGATGACTCTCGGTGCATCGCAATTATATCACTAAAGCAGCGGAAAGGAGAATGGGTCGTTATACCATTGACACCAGGATAGTTGTTTACGTCGATGGAGTATTGTTAGGTGAAGGTAGTGTGTAGGGCGTATACTCTTGCAGCTCATCCATGTCAGCGCGCAACGCATATTCTCGTGAAATACTGTTTCTTATTGTCACATATTGTATTGTGCCGTCAACTGCCAAAATGCGGTGCGCCGATTGCCTTGCACAAGGTGAAATTCTCATCGTTTCCCTGTGCAATCCATCTGTGTTGCGCCTATTTCCCTGCACAGGGATACTCGCCTGTCGTTTCCCTGTACAATCCGACTGTGGTGTGCCGATTGCCCTATCAAGGCGACTCACCCGTCCTTCTCTTGTGGAATCCAACTGTGGTCTGCCGACTGCCCTGCACAAGAAAACTCACCCGTCATTTCTCTGTGGAATCCAATATGTGGTACGCCGATTTCCCTATACAAGGAGACTCACCCGTCGATTCCCCTGTGGAATCCAAAATGTGGGGCCCCGATTGCCATGTACCAGGCGACATACCCGTCTTTTTCCTGTGCAATCAAACTGTGTGCACCGATTTCCCTGCACAAGGCGACTAACTTGTCGTTTCCTTCTGGTATCTAACTCTGGTGCTCCGATTGTTCTAAACAAAGAGACTCACTCGTCGCTTTCTTGTGAAATCCAAACTGTGATGCAGCGATTTCCCTACACAAGGCGACACATCCGTCGTTTCCTTTGGAATCCAACTGTGAAGCGCAGATTGCCCTGTTCAATGTGACACACCCGTCGCTTCTTTGAGGAATCCAAACTGTGATACGCCGATTAACCTGTACAAGGCGACACACCCGTCGTTGCCCTGTGGAATCCAAAACGTGGAGCGCCGATTGCCATGTAGCAGGCGACATACCCGTCTTTTTCCTGTGTAATCTAACTGTGGTGCGCCGATTGCCCTGTACAAGAAGACTCACCCGTTGTTTCCCTGTGGAATCCAAACTGCGGTGCGCCGATTGCCCTGCACAAGGTGAAATTCTCATCGTTTCCCTGTGCAATGCATCTGTGGTGCGTTGATTTCCCTGCACAAGGATACTCACCTGTCGTTTCCCTGTAGAATCCAACTGTGGTGCGCCGATTGCCCTATCAAGGCGACTCACGCGTTGTTTCCCTCTGGAATCCAACTTTAGGGCGCCAATTGCTCTGTACATGGCGACTCACCCGTCCTTCTCCCGTGGAATCCAAGTGTGGTGCGCCGATTTCCCTGTGTAAAGCGACTCACCCGTCGTTCCCCTGTGGAATCCACCTATGGTGCGCCGATTGTACCATACAAAGTGACTACTCCGTCGTTTCCATATGAAATACATCTTTCGCAGCATTTTACAGTTGTTTTGTCGATTGGTTATTTCAACATTTTTTCCCTACTGCAAGTAGATTTCAACCACGGAGGCTCCCGAACAACTCGCAGATGTCGCCGTATTCGAAAGGGACGCACCAATATCTCGAGCGCCCACGATTTGGACTTTCGTTAACATCGATGAATCTTCGGTTTTTCGCATCACGTTCTGATCGACGAATGGTACAGCATTCCATTGGAGACTATTCAAAAGCTGTATGAATCTATTCCAAGAAGGTTAGAAACTGTAATGAAAGTAAATAGTGGTTCAGCACCTCATTAATAAAGACCTGTCACCTATTTCCCAGGTTTTCACATTATTGTGTCCAGTCTCTGTAAATTTCTATCATTTAGCTAAATATGGTTACTTACATTAATGATTTGATTTCTATGGACGTAAAAAGGGATTATCAATTTATAAACTTCTCCCTAATGAATAAAAATAAGAAACAGAAAGAAAGTAAGGAGGATGGTTCTCTGTAGTAGCACTGTAAGAACACTAAATATTATGCTTGGAAATACAGGTTCTTCGTTTCCTAGGTAACTTCAGCCATGATTTTAAGAAGATATTTACTTTGAAATATAAAAATGCAACTGTGAAGTTTCCCCTTCATGCGATTGGTTATAAGGCACGTTGTGTTTTTCTAAAATGACTTTTGCTGCCACGGTGGCGCAGTGGTCTAATCGATGGCTTCTGATCATTCGTCCGAGATGGGTCCGGGTTCGAATCCTAGTGAGGTATGGATATTGTGTTTGTCGTAAAGCACTGGCTCTCTTCCTTCCCTGGAATCAGCAGCCCTAAATTAGAGACGGGCGACTGCTTATAGCCCACTGAGTTGCTCACGGCGGTCGTTAAATCTTCATTCAAAAAAAAAAAAAATAACATGTTGCTGTACATATCCTATTCCTCCAGTCTGAAATGAAGTAGAAGTACACTGTCGTGCAAACATTAAGGACGAGACGGCTTTTCGAATGTAACGTCGTACATAAGTGCTCCACATCGACTCAAATCATACCATAAGATCCCAAAGATGTAAGAATATGGGACAAGTGAGCAAAGCCATCCAAACAACGAATCCAAAGGATACAAAGGCCCTTTATTGAAAAGGTAGCTTCGAGCACAATTGGACAGAAGACAGAAACGTCCATGTGACTGGCGGCTGCCAAGAAAAATCCAGTCTTTAGTAGGGGATATCATCACCCCTGACTGCGTTGCAGGATTTACAACTTCTGTCCATGCTGAGGACGAGGTTATCAAGGAGCTGTTGAGGCATCGCGGCCCATTCCTCTTGTAGCGCCAATCGCAGCTGCGAAATCGTTGCTGGTGGCTGGTAACGTGCTGCCAAGCGTCTCCCGAGAAGGTCCCACACGTGTTCGATTGGATTTAGGTCCGGGGACCGTACGGGCCAATCCATGCGTCGATTATCTTCACCCTCCAACAGCTCTGCGACAGCCACTGTACGATGAGGTGTGGTGTTGTCGTCCATGAAGAGAAACTCATGACCCACAGCACCTCTAAACAGACACACGTGAAGCAGGACAACCTCGGTACAATAGCGGACCCCAGTGACTGAACCTACTTGGAAGATGTGGAGGTCAGTACGGCTACCAAACATGATACCGCCCCAAACCAGAACTCCGCTACCTCCAAACCGGTCCCAGGTGTAATTGCGTGTTCTCTGCTCTCTCCAGATGTGTATACGTTCAGAACCGCTTGTCAGACTAAATCGGCTCTCATCCGCAAAGAGACCTCGACCCCATTGCTGATGTGTCCAGTCCTTGTGTTCCTGGCACCACAGAAACCGCCGTCTCCGATGAGCATGCGTTAATGGCCCACACCGTACTGGTCGTCGTGCAAATAGACCACCTTTGTGCAGCCTCCTGGCCACGGTAAAACGCGATAACGGACGTCCAGTTGTCTGTTGCATGTGCCTTGCGATTTCTCCCGCTGTCTGCCGTCTGTTTCTTCTCGCCTGTAGGATAATATAGCGGTCGTCCGCCGCCGTAGTTGCTCGTGGACGACCACTACTAAACTCTCGGACAGCTGTTCCTGTCGTTTGAAATGCTTTCCAAGCTCGTGAAATGATGCTGTGAGCAATCCCGAACTCCTCGGCCACACTAGTCAGACTTCGACCTTTTTCCAAATTCCCAATGACGCGACCTCGGGTAAAGTCATACAGATGTCGTCAACTGGATTGCCTGTTGGTCATATCACACGGTGGCAGCAACTCGACGTCGTTCAAACCGATGTACGCCGTGCAACAGGTTTCACCGAATTGCTGAGCGTACACCGCCCGTGTGCTTTATCCCCTTCCGACACTGCCCCCCTCCTACGTCATGCTGCATATATGCGCATGCCCTACCGTACCGGACGGACGCTAGTCTGTCTTCTGAGTGGTCTTTCGGTCCGTTTTGCCTGCTCGTTTCGCTGTTATGCTAATTTCTCCTCTTCGTCCTTAATTCAGTGTATATTGTTAGACTTCGCTCGCGAGGCAGTGAAAAGCCTGGTGCGCGACTTTTCAGTTCATCCTGTACATATGGTATAATATTCTTTGAAAACATGTCAATAGAAAAGGAAGAAGTTAATAAACCTTTCACTGGTAAATGCACACGACTTTAGTGTCACATTTCTACTTGGACAAAAATCAGAAAATACATTTCCACTTTCCACTATAAGAAAATGAGGATTTTAAGTTTTCTAAAGATTCGGGCCCATGGATGAAAACTAATTCTAGTATCTCTGCAACGTAAAATGTCCTTCAGGGCTTCACATGTGAAACAAGGATTATTTTGCTCATGATTTCCTGAGATTTCTATGTTAAATCTCCCTAGTTATCAAGATGTTCATTCCAGTTCATCATTCAAGCGCAACGCCTTTGATGGAGAATAGATTGGGGGATTTACCGACGTGTTTTTGTATTTCTTTCGCAACAGAGGCCAAATCGTTTCCGTGTCTAAGTAGCTACTAATTGTGTCTCCCTGTGAGCTTTTGTCCGTTCTCACCAAACAAATACTTTGCGCTGGAGTGTGAATCAGACTGCTTCCATTTAACGCGGCGGATGGAACTACGTACACAAAAGTTAACTTACGTGCCTTCACACATAAATGGCACTCTCTGCTTACTTCACGAAAGAAACCTTATTCCCCAACGGAAAGCGACTTTCTGTTAAGCAGCCATTTGTGCTTGGAACACGTCGGGGCCTTCATTACCTGTAAAATTCTCCCACTAGTTTGGAGGAAAAGCCATAGAAACAGAGTGATTATCCCATCTGCATGCAGAGAGCAATTTTAAACTTACCCGAAAGCTGCCAGAGAAAAATCAATGACAAGCTTTTCAGGAACCAGCTTTCAGATGCAATAACGAGCTTTACGTGTCGTAATCTGATTGGGTGCAATAAGATTTTTACGAGATAACTTCAGCGCATAATATATTTATGCATTTCTAGCCTGCTGAGGACATCGTAAATTGTAACAAGTCCCGCTCTACATTTTGCGTTGAAATACCGCTATTTATATCCAATCTCATTACGGAAAAGAGCATTTCATGCCTCTTCTATTTCTTTGTTCTGAAAGACTATCCTAAATGACCATACATTTCCTATGGTTTTAAATCAGCCTACACAATCTGGTTTCTGCCCGCTGGTCTTGTCTGCAGCATAACACGTACGTAGCAATTACCTCATATACGGTGATAAAATAATATAATACACACGCAAATTCTATTCTATAATACAAGTGCACATCTCTTCACATTTAATATTTATCTCTGTACTGTTGAACTACGATTTCCCTGTTATTTTCTAGTTTTCGAATTTCTGTCCTCCTTTTTACAGGTTAACAACAACAAAAACAAGAAAGTTGACACCAAATTTTCGGGTGTAATAAGCACGTCCTTTGAATTCGTTCTGACGCAAATTAAATTTATCAAAGCTATTCAAAGTCAATGGAACCGGTATGGAAAACAATAAATCTGACCAAAGAAAGAAGATTTTCAATCGGGTTTTTAATCTCTCAGATATTGCTGTAAACGGAATCGTGAGCTTACCAACTCTTGGAAACAGAGATATCGACAAAAATAAGATGTGACTTTACGTCCCCTGGTGGGAAAACCATGCATTATTTTATTTTAGGAAGAAAGTATGCTCAAAAGGTTTATCCGTACAAGCGGTATCGGTCGAAGCAAAAAAAAAATTAGTCGAGTTTTCAGGAGCCCAGATTTTGCAACAAATACATCAGAACCAGAAATTAACACATATGACCCCTGGTGGCTAAACCATTCTTTACCAAACATTAGAAATTATGTGAAAAATATTTTCCATCAGGTCTTGTATGCGATACAGGAAGAATTTTTCAAATCGGAGTTTTAGAAGCAGAAATAACGCAGAAAACGCAATTTACCTTTGTGCCCCCTAGCGGAGAGTCTATGATTTACTTGAAAATTTTGAATGTATAGGAAAAACATTTCGCATCGGAAACACTATCCAACAAAGAAGAAATTTCTCAAATCGTACTATTAGAAGTAGAGATATTGACAAAAATAAGATATACATCTACGCCCCCTGACGTAGAAACCATGCATTTTTTAAAGAAGAAAATTTTCCTAAAAGGTTTGTCGACATGAGTAGTATCGGTCAACAAAAGACGTTTTTTTTCAAAAGAGAAATTTAGAAGGTCGTACTTTGCGGCAAATACAACAGAAGCAGAAATTAAGATTTACGCCCCCTGGTGGCCAAACTATTTTTTTACAAACATTAGAAATTATTTGCAAACGATTTCCCATCAAGAGCTGTATCCGGTGCAGAAAGAATTTTTCAAATCGGAGATTTAGAAGCAGAGATATAAGGGGAAACGCAATCTACCGCTCCGCCCCCAAGCGGAAAGTCTATAAATTACTTGAAAATTTTGAAATTAAATAAAAACATGTCACACGAAAAACACTATCCCATAAAGAAGGAATTTTTCAAATCGGACTCCTAGGAGTAGAGATATTGACAAAAATAAGATGTACATCTACGCCACCGGGCGAAGAAACCGTGCACTATTATAGGAAGAAAATGTTTCTAAAAAGTTTGTCGGCATGAGTAGGATCGGTCAACAAACGACGTTATTTTCAATCAAGAATTTAGAAGCTCATATTTTGCTGCAAATACATCAGAAGCTGAAATTAAGATTTACGCCCCTGGTGGCCAAACTATTTTTTTACAAAAAATTGGAAATTATGTGCAAACGATTTCCCATCAGGAGCTGTATCCGGTGCAGAAAGAAATTTTCAAATCGGAGATTTTGAAGCAGAGATATAGGGGGAAACGCAATTTACCGCTTCGCCCCCTAGTGGAAAGTCTATGAATTACTTGAAAATTTTGAAATTATATCATAAACATATCACACGGAAAACATTATCCAACAAAGAAGGAATTTTTCAAATCAGACTCCTAGAAGTAGAGATATTGACAAAAATAAGATGTACATCCACGCCCCCTGGCGGAGAAACTGTGGAATATTTTAAGAAGAAAATATTCCGAAAAGGTTTATCGATGTGATTGGCATCAGTCCACGAAAAAAAATTTTAATCGTCATTTTAGAAGATACGATTTTATGGCAAATACATGAGAAGCAAAAATTACCTCTTACGCCCCCTGGTGGCCAAAGTATTCTTTACCAAAAATTTGAAATTATATGCAAAATATTTTTCATCAGGAGATGTATCCGCTGAAGAAAAAATTTTCAAATCGGAATTTTAGAAGAAGAGTTATCGGGAAAATGTAATTTACTTTTACGCCCCCTAGCGGAAAATCTATGTGTAATTTGAAAAAGTAACTATATCTAAAATACTCTTCGACATAAATGGAATCGAAAGATATAATTTTTTTTTCAATCGGATGTTTAGAAGCAAATATGTGGAATAAAACGTATTTTTGAATTCGACATCATCTGCATTTACGCCTTCTACCGGCGAAATTGTACATCGTAAAAAAAAAAAAACGAAATAAAGGATCATCATTTGCATATTTCAAGCTTCCCAATGCAAAAATAATTTTTTAAATCGGACTAATAGTTGCAGAGATTCCGTGGGTACAGACGGACGGACGGACGGACAAACCGGTAACATAAGCACGATCTTTTTTTACAAAAGACGTGCTAAAAAGGACTAGTGGTGGATCATTACACAAAACTTCCAATCTGTAGGATTGATTGTGAAAACGTAAATTTGTCCTTGACGGGGATCGAAACCGCGCTCTCTCACTCGGGAGTAAGTGGCTCTTCCAACTAAGCAACACGGACGGCATGTACCTTTGCAGCTTTGTCGTCTTGACACGTCCTTTACATATGTAGAACGTCACATGATATGCATTGACCTTTAGATATTTCCCGGGGATTCTTACATTCTTCCACAGAGAGAAGAGAGGCGGTGTCATGAGAGTGAACGATATCGCCCAGAGAGTAACCAACTCCTTCTCCACTTATTAGTTTCGTTACAACAATAATGAGAGAAGGTGACTTTTAATCCAGCAGAGGCCATGCAAATTAAATGAAAAAAAAAAGGGGGGGGGGGATAGGAAATCCTATGCATTCTAAACACAGGGCTCTAGATACAAGGGCTGGCTCATACGGCAGATTTCAGTTGTCCCCGGAAGTTGCGGCTGGTGACGTAGCTCGGATGCATCGCTGAGTGTCAGGTATCGCGTTTGCTTTGCTCTGTGCGGGTTACTCTGACGATAAATACAACTACGCAGCTGTCGAATATGAAACAAAATGGTGAAATGAATTAAACAAACAAATGGAGTGAAGCAGAATATATCATTGATCGTTTCCTCTTTTATATGTACACTGCTGGCCAACTAAAATGCAACACCAAGAAGGACACGAGATAGCAATGCCAGATTTACTGGACACATAACAACAGATACAAAGATGAAACGATTGAGCTTACAGGCCCGTGCAACTTGCGGAACACGCAGACATCAATAGCTCGTTTGGCCCCCATGGCTGGCAATAACGGCCGCTACACGCCGCGGCATCGAACGAAAGAGGCTTTGGATGTGGGCTTGGGGTATGTCGGTCCAGGCTGCTTCCACACGTTGCCACAGTTCATCAGGCGTAGCCGCGGATGGTGCTTGCCGGGCCGCTCGGTTGCCGATCAGCGACCAGACGTGTTCGATGGGCGACATATCGGGAGAACAGGCGGGCCACGGCAGCAGTGACACCTAGTGGGCCGTGAAGAATTGTTGCACGATACCTGCGACGAGCGGGCGCGCATTGTCTTGTTGAAACGTGGCCGCTGGCAGGTCCTGCAGGTAAGGGAGGATTACAGTCTCCAAAACGTCGGAGATGGTGCGGTAGCTGTTGAGTGTACTGGCGATGCGTACCAGAGGGGTGCGGCTGTCATATCCAATTGCGCCCCAAACCATAACGCCAGGCGACGGACCGGTATGGCAATGCGTAATGCAGGCGTCATACAGTTTCTCACCGCGGTGCCGCCATACGTGGATCCGACTATCGCGGTGTTGCAGGCAGAAGCGGGATTCGTCGGAGAAGATAATGTCGTGCCATTCCGTAGTCCAGGTGCGGCGTTCAACGGCCTACTGCCGCCGCACTCGCCGGTGGTGTAACGTCAATGGTAATCGGAGCAATCTGCGCCGTGCGACAACTCCCCGCTCCTGCAGACGACGTCGAACGGTACGTGCTGACACAGGTTGTTGCGCAACACACCCTAATTCCTGCGCTAACGTTCGTGATGTGGCAGTGCGAGCCGTCAATGCCCACCGCACAACATGCTGGTCCTCTCGTTCGGTGGTGTGCCGCTGCCGCGGCAGTCGCTCACGTTGGTCCGTCCGTCCCTCCTGTATCCACCGAATCCATACTCGCCTCACTGTGGCTGGATGTCGTCCCACACGGGCGCCGATGTCTCGGTACGATAAACCGCTGTCACGATGAGCCACTATTCGTCTTCTGTCGAACTCCGAAACGTGCTGGAATGACTGCCATATTCTGCGACGAGGCATCAGGAAGCTTTCCATGCACAGGCCCGGCAGCACAACAAACTTCCACTACTTATCCCCCGCCTTCTGTGCATCCTTCTTATAGTGCTTCTCGGTGGCGTGCCGGGCGCACATGATTTGCATATGCCCTGCAATGCTAATCGTTTGCATGTTCTTTCGCGGGCGACGCATGCTGCGAATTCCAAGCCAATCGGATGCTTCCATCTTGGTGTTGCATTTTGGGTGGCCAGCAGTGTATATGTGTATTACTTCCATCAAACGCGAAAATAATGCCATTTTCTCAAAATAGTATAACTATATACTAAAAATCCGAAAATTTATTGGCGTAGAATAAATAATCAAAATTTCCAAGCTTTCGCACATCAACCAGATGGCTTTCTCAAGGAAGGTAGACAGCTTCCTTGAGAAAGTCATCTGGTTGATGTGCGAAAGCTTGGAAATTTTGATTATTTATTCTACGCCAATAAATTTTCGGATTTTTAGTATATAGTTATACTATTTTGAGTTTAATTTGGTGTACAGTTCCTACTTTTTGAATTGAATGCCATTTTGTTAATAACAAAACCTCGCCTACTGTAATTTTTATGAAACGTTTCGGATATTCAGGTGTCCATTTAATTCGACTTTTGCCCTCAACAAGCGAGTTTACCTGTGTTTTTGTATGTTTCGAAGGCATGTCTTTTTTTCAATTTTCGAATTTTCGCATTTTGGTATTTTATTTTAATTTTCCGTTCTCTAATTTGTTTCAATAAAAGCCAGCGCGAAGGATTCAAAAGCTCTTTAACATATCCTTTTTTTCCCCTGTTTTCAGAAAGTTTAGCACTTTTTCCGTTATTGAAGTCATTAAACTTTTTTTTTTTTGGAACATATCACATTTCACTCAGAAAACTGCCTTCAGCTGATGGAGGTTGAATAGCGGCCACGTTTTCTTCAAAAGACCTTTTTTTCGGACTAACATTTTGCAGTCTAGCAAAAGCATCATGTAATATTTTTCTTTTTCTTTGTTTTTCACCTCTTACAGTGACATTTTGAAAGTTTGATCTCGATAAATTGACAGTTGGTGTAGCCCACGATTTCAATATCTTTTTCATTGGTAAACCAAGCAGGCGATTCATCATATAGTCTTCCCACTTATTTAGAAAGTGCTCACTGTAAATCCTAGCATTTTTCTCATTGAAAGAATCTGCTCTGCACCACCTGTTAACCCTGTCTTTTGTAACTACTGGGTCGTTTCGAGGGGAAACAGCGAAAAATTATGTTTCGCCCTTTCGTATTCCTGTTGGTATTTCGGCATGTGGCAACAGCGCAGGAAGCCATTGTAAGAAAACGATGTACTAAAGATATCAAATAAAAGATTTCGATGTCAGAAATACAAAGAAACAAACAGCATATCACTAATGCAAATGCAACAAACTTGGGTTAATAGCGTCCACCGAGCGCTTTACAAGTGGCATGCATCGCCGTGACGTCACTGAGCGGTGCAGGCGAGGACCACTTCAACGACCAGAAACACAAAGCGATGAGCCAGCCTTTGTTACTAAGTCCTGCTCAAAATAGGCGTTTCGGGCGGCAGTGGTCGTTTGCATGTACGGACATTCTAGGGGTTATGCTCGTTAACCCTCTGACAGGTTTCTGCGCGTTCAGGGTCTCTCTATTGCACAACGGCTTGAACTCGTTCAGACCCTATTTCTGATAAAGCGGTTTGACCTCTTTAGTGGTGACTCGCCTGTCTAGTTCATTAAGCGGTTGCACGCGTGCAATGCGCACATTGTTTCCTTAAGGACAAACGGCTGGAATGCGCCTGGCGGGTTCCCATAGCAGAAGCAAAAACTTTTAAGTGCTGAAGAGTAAGCAAGCCGGAATCCCTATTTTGTGTCCAAAGGTTGCTTCCCTAATCGCTTTAATTGACATTTTTTTTAAAGATAGTCGGTTTCGTACACTGAGTTAGCTTTACATTAGGATCACCTGCCTAATAACGCGTTGGTCCACCTTTCTGTACAAACACGGCTCGCTAAGGAACAGATTCTACAGAGTGTTGAACACATGCTCCATGCGTAAATTGACCCACGCAGCAGCTCCGTCAGTTCATGGTCATTCCGTGGAGGAGGACCAGCAGTTCTCACACCCCGTTCTAGCATATCCCACAAATGTTCAATCGGGTTACAATCAGGGGAGTTTGGGGTTCAAGGCAATGTGGCGAATTCGTTGCCGTGTTTCCTCCAACTACTCTGTAGTTATACGAGTCCCATGACACGGTGCTTTGTCCTGTTGAATGATGGTATTGTGGTCTGGGTACACATTCTGCAGATATGGATGGAGATGGTCGGCTAACAGGTCCCTGTAACGTTCACCTTTCAGTGTTTGTGAGATGAAAACCAACGGACTTAGGGCTTGCCAAGTAATAGCTGTCCAGACTAGAACAACATTTTCACCAGTCTATTGAAATCCAACTGTGTATCCAGGGGATACAACTCCATGCTATTTACGCCATATGTGAACCCGGCCATCAGCATGATGCAGAAGAAAACGGGACTCATCACTCCAGACAACCTTCTTCCATCTGCCGAAGGTCCATTTTCGACGCTCCTGGACCCATGAGCGGCGTTGTTTACGATGACTGGAAGTCATTGTGGTTACCCTCGTTAGTTTCCAGTTGTTGAACCCCAGACGAAAAAAGGTGCGGCGTAATGTGCATGTGGAAATAAGTTGAACTGCACCGCTGTTGTTCCGGTGGGTGAGCTGGGTGACTGCTGCATGTTGTTGCTGGAATCTCAGTCGTGACACCTGACGCTCATCTCTAGGGTCAACCGCACGTGGCTGACCAATGTGAGTCCTTCTGCTGGATGTCTCTGCATGACTAATCCAGTTCTGGTGCATCCTTTATACAGTAATACTGTAGCACACAACAAATGGGGGTGTTCCAGAAATACTGGTACCAGTGGCACCTTAGCGGGTAGTCCAACTGTGCCTGGGTCCCCAGATTGGTGGCAAAGTTTATTTATTTTATTATTTGGGTGAGTTTTTTACGCTTTCCAACCGTAGGTTGAAGAAGTGTACATGCTCCGGCTTTGTCCGTCTGCCTGTCTGTCTGTCTCTCCGCACGATAACTCGCGTAAAATATCGTTCGATTTCGACCAAATTTTAGTATGCGGTAGGGGACAAACTGGGGACGAACCCAGTCGCAAATGGGAGAATTGGGGTCAAAGGTCAGGACATAGGAGCGGGATTCATTCCATCGCTCTTATATGTCATAACTTATGTAAAAATGCTTCGATTGCGACAAACCTTTATCATGTTGTTCCGGAGGTACACGGAACCGGTTCCGTTGAATATTACCGAAATTGGGTCAAAGGTCAGGGCACAGGAGTGAGATATATTCCGCAGCAATTATCATCATAACTTGATTAAAAATGCTTCTATTGCGACAAAACTTTAGTATGTTGTTCCGGATGTACACTGAACCAATTCTTATTAATATCATCGAAATTGGGTCAAACGTCAGGGCACAGGAGCGATATTTATTCCACAACCATTATCCTCATAACTTGAGTAAAAATGCTTCTATTGCGACAAAACTTTAGTATGTTGTTTCGGAGGTATACTGAAAAAATCAATAATCAGGGTAGAGAGGAGGGTTTGTCTGCGTGCGATTTATGGTATGTTGGAAAACTTATCATAATCAGTGCATTGCATGATTTTACTAACTTGTTAATTTCTAGACTTTTATCGATGCATTATCACTGAGCACTGACGCTTAGCTTTAGGAAGCAAATTTCTCTGTCGATTTGATTACAGTACAGTGGTATCATTATGCTCGAAAATGTAAATTTCAGTTTCAGTTGGCAGCTGCCTTATTAAATTTAAATTTCATTCCTTATTTCTTTTCTGAGTTTGCTTTTATCAACAGATTACCGTTTGTTAACGATACCTATTTTTCTTATTGCAAAACTTTGGAAATTTAAAAGTTAGAGCGAAAAGGACCCCCGATCGCGTTAAGACACCCCTGACTGGCGCCTGCCCTTCGGACTCAAATTATCTGGCTGCGATCAAATTTGCTTAAGTCACCACGTTTCCATATTACTGGCAAAACGATAAAGCTCTAAACAGTAATTTATTCTCTAAATGGTAAATTATCGTTTTAGAAATGTGTGAACCGAAACTTTTGAATTTTCAGAAACCTTTCTGCAATACCTTTCGTATACGAACAGAAAAACTCCGTTCTCACTTTTCCCTTATCAATATGGCGAGAAATTACCGGTAATTAATAGGAGCGATTAGTGAGAACACTTGATGTTTGATTAACTTCTAAATTTCAATCGTCTGTGGAAGTTTAAAGTTCCGTAGCGAGATCGGATATTGTGGATAGCACATCGCATGAATTTTGTTTATTGTGGCACAAGATATTTCTTCTCCTCTCCCTTATTTTGTGCACCAGCTACTTAATATACACTATATTGACAAAAGTCACCGGACACCCTTTCAAAAGCAAATGAACGTATCCGCTGCGTTGTTAAGATCCCCGGTATAGCTGCAAACAATATAAAAACAAGCCTGCAGATGACCGCGATCATGTCGCACTATGGGCATGAGTGAAAATGTCACGGCGGGAGAGAACTGACTTTGAGAAAAGGAAAGATTGTTGAGTGTTATATCAGTGGGTTGCTCATAAGAGAAACCGAGAGGCGTTTAAATATACCCAAGTCAACTGTTTTGAATATACTGAATAAATGGAAGACACATGGCGTGCCTAAAGAAGCAAAACGTACCGGCAGACCAAAGAAAATCAGTGATAGTGGACGTCGAAGCCTCAGGAGAGTCGTTACAGCTAATCGACGGAGTACTGCACGAGACCTCAGTGTACAGGTGAGTAAAAATGCTGGAACCTCGGTATGTATACGTACCATTCGCAGATAACTTCATTCCGTGGGTTACCGTGGTCGTGCAACTGCTCATAAGCCTTTCATCTCCACTCGAAATGCTACTTGTCGTTTAGCATGGTGTAAAGAACACTTATCGTGGACTGCAGATCAACGGGTCCTATGGACTAATGAATCCAGATACACGATGGATATGGCGGCAGTCGGGAGAACGCTATTTACCACAAGGTACTGTTCTTACGGTCAAGTTTGGAGCTGGCAGTGTACTCGTGTGGGGGTGTTTTCCGTGGTATGGTCCCTGCCCATTGGTTATCGTGGACAAAACTGTTAACTAGCACGTCTATCTTAAAATTCTGGACAATTCTGCCCTACCAACTCTGTGGCAATACTATGGAACCGAGCCTTGTTGGTATCAGCAGGATAATGCACCAAGCCATGAAGCAAGAACTGTTACGGCGTGGTTTGACGATAATTCCGTATCGTGTGTGAACTGGATAGCACAGATCCCTGATCTTAATCCTATAGAACACCTATGGGATGAATTAGAGAACCGCCTAAGAAGTTTGGAACCAAGGCCTACTACTAAACAACATTTAGCGGCAGCATTATCTACTGAATGGAAGCGCATACCCATCGCTGTGTTCCAAAACCTTGTCGAAAGCATGTCTCAAAGGGTCAGTGCATGCATTAAGGCCAAAGGTGGACCGACACCATTTTAATGTATGGCAATAAATGCGATGTTGCGTTTCTTTTCTAGGTGTCCGGTGCCTTTGTCAATATAGTGTATACTGTGTTACTGTAAGAAACCGGGTACTTAACTTATTGTACAGATAGTTATATGATGTCTATGTATCAGTCTTTGGACAACTTAAGACCAAAGCTATTATAGCTATCGAAAGTAAATTTTATATTTATGAGCTTTTGTGTGTGTGTGTGTGTGTGTGAAATAATACTATTAAAAATTATTATAAAAAATGGTGAAATTCACGTTTAAAAAAAGCTGAAAGTGATCGTCAGTTTAAAAAACATCAAGTTGCAAAGCATTTTTTGCTTCGTAAAATCACGATAAAAAATACTTAATTTGTGAAAAATACTCTTACAGAAAAATAATAAGCTCCAACAGAAAATAAAGTAGTTAAATCACACGCATTAATGACCAAAAAAATCATCGTTGCGCATTTTGTTGTACGATGTACGTGATTCGGATTTCGGATCGTGGTTAAAGGCGTGCGTTACCTGTTGAACCAACTGAAACGACGGGTGTTCGATCCTGACTGCAACAAAAGGATTATCTGGGGAAGGGCTGAAAGTTGCAGGATCATCGATTTTGCGGTATTTCAGTTTAAATACGGAACAATCTGAAATGGACTTTTCTGAACTAAACGGAATTTCTTCCTACACTACGGAAAATCTGTGAAAATACGAAAGTTAAAGTCCTCTATATACAAAAATTCGTGCTGCAAAAAATAGAATCAAGGACTTCCGTCTAGTTGCATGGTAGAATAAGTTAAAACTACATTAGTTAAAACTTTATTAAAAGCATTGACACGCATTAGGCCTTTCGGGCATTACTATACGCCCATTTTCAGATGGTAAGATTAGACCGTACATCCAAGTATATATAAGTATCATCGGTAAGAGTCCAAAATTAAAAGAAAATTTAGATATCAGTTTTGACAGTATGGTCACGGTTAATAGTCTCTAGTTCCCAAATTATGTGACTGGGTGGAAGAGATGTTGCATCTGTCTTGGAATTTGACGAGGGAGCTGTCGTTACAGCAGGAATTGTCCAAATGATAAATGGCTCCACGCGCAGGAACCTTCGGTTACGTTTGAAAGAACATAAAAATGATTTGAAACAAGGGAACTTATCCTCGGCTTTAGCAAGAACTGTAAGCATATGTAACTATGTTCCACAATGGGAAGGGTCAATCATTATCTCTTTAGCCTCTACTCAAACCAACTTGTTATTCTTGGAGTGCCTGTACATTTACCATTTGGGCGAATCCTACTGTAACGATAGCTCCCCTCATCAAATTCCAGGACCGTGGTAACATCTGTTCCACCCAATCACATAATTTGATAACTAGAGACTATTAACCGTGACCATAATGTCAAGACAAATATGCAAATTTTCTTTTAACTTTGGACTCTTACCTATGTTACTTACACTGAAGAGCAATTGAATTAGAGACAGCTGACCTTATGCAAACGTCGCGCTGTGAGCGGCCCTGTAAACGGAAACGACATGACGTAAGCAGCGATCCGACAATATAAGGAGTGATGCGACGAGAATCAGTAAGAGTCGGACCCAGTATATGTAAGACGAAGCATCAAAGCTCATTTGATCGTGGGCACATTTTCGGGGCCCGACGAATGGGTCACTCCATCTCGGAAGTCGTGAAGACACTGGGATTTTCACCAGCCACTGTGTCACGGGTGCACCGTGAGTACATAAAATCCGGTAAAACGGTAAAACCGTCCCTGCAAAAGGCCAACTGCAGTGGAAAACAGCGCGTGGATGAGCGGGATCATCGTCGGCTAGCTCGCATTGTAACAGCGGATAAACGGGCCACAGTGCAAGAAATCATTCGGCAATTTAACTCTGGTACACAAAAACGTGTAAGCAGCCACACCATCCAGAACCATCTTCTCGCTATGGAGTACAGAAGCCATAGTCCCACGACGGTACCGCTGCTGACCACACATCACAGGGTGCAAAGATTAGCATGGGCGCGGGAACATCGCCACTGGATCCTAGACATGTGGGAAAATGTTGCCTGGACTGATGAGTCGAGATTCACGTTGGTATATGCGGATAGCAGGATACGAGTATGGCGCAAACTACATGAAGCGATAGATCCTTCTTGCCAGCAGGGTACTCTTCAAACGAGTGGGGGTGGCATTCTCGTTTAGGGACTGTTTACCTGGACTGAAATGGCACCCCTGGTACGTGTGACATCGTCCCTCACAGGTCAACGTTACCGGGATATTCTGGACGACCATTTGCTCCCGTTTGTGCGTCTTCAACATCCCACTTGAGACCTCATCCTGCAACAAGACAATGCAGCTCCCGAATTGTATCCGAATGGTTGGATGAACACTCCACCGACGTAACCTCGCTTCCTTGGCCAGCTAGGTCACCTGACCTCAATCCCATCGAGCACATCTGGGATACCATCAAGAGAGATGTTCGATTCTCTGACCCCCTCCAACAAATCTTCGTGAACTGTGGGAGCTTGCTCAGGGGTTCTGGATCCGTATGGCTTCCCAACGCTTCCGGTGTCTTGTCGAGTCCATGCCCAGACGAATCGCCGCCGTCATCAGGGCTAAAGGTGGTGCTACACGTTACTACACAGGTATCTCTAGTTCAATTGCTCTTCAGCGGTGTATACTTGGATGTGCGGTCTAATCTTACCATCTGAAGATGGGGTATAGTAATGCCCGAAAGGCCTAATGTGCATCAATGCTTTTAATAAAGTTTTAACTAATGTAGTTTTAACTTATTCTATCTTGCAACTAGACGGAATTCGTTGATTCTAATGAAGTTAAAATAAACGGACATTTTTAAAAACGGAAATTTCTGAAAAAGGCGGACACCTACCACCAGCTTTGCTGCACGTTATTTTCAGAAAGTTTCCGTGAATTCACAGCACTTATATTTTTAATTGTACTTGCCGTCTTGACATGTGCTCTATGGTGCGTCATATATATCCCCAAACACACTTGAGAATGGAGGGAATACAAAATCGTAGGTTTCGGGTCCGCCGCAAACCTTGCATGAAATAACTCTCTACAGAAGGAAGAGCACTTATTAATTCCAGACGATGTGTAGAAGGAACATCATACATTTTTCAAAGAACCCAACGGCTGGTAGATCCATTTTTACGTTCGGTCGGCAATGTGAAAACACAAATTGGCTATGGAGCCGCATCCTTCGACTCCGGAGTCTAATGATTTCCCAACTAAGCTACACCAGCAAGTACTTGTCACTGCAACTTGCCATCTTGACATGTTCGTCACCTCAGTAAAGTGTGTATCATTAGTTTGTTCTTTCCGATACGGAAAATGCAGATAACAAATCGTGTGCTGTTTTCGGCTCGTGTAGTATTTATGTATTACCAAAAACTCCGGAGTCTAATACTTTCCCAATTAAGCTACACCAACAAGTACTTGTAGCTGCTACTTGCCATTTCGGCATATCCATCGCTTCTCTAGTGCGTCACACTGGCGTGTATCAATAGTCTTGGCATTGCATGTATCAATTCATGACATGTGCATCACCTCTGTAGTACGTCACGCTTTTGTGTACCAATAGTTATTTCTTTCCGATACGGAAAAAGTAGATAACAAAACATGTGCTGATTTTGGCTAGTGTAATAGTGAACTGTTACCCCAAACTCCGGAGTAGAATGCTTTCCCAATTAAGCTACACCAACAAGTACTTGTCACTGCTACTTGACATGATCATCATTTCTGTAGTGCGTCATACTTGCGTATCAATAGTCTGGCATTGCGTGTATCAATGCATCTTGACATGTGCATCACCTTTGTAGTACGTCACACTATTTTGTATCAACGGTTATTTCTTTCCGATACGGAAAATGCAGATAACAAAATGTGTGCTGTTGTTTTCGGCTCGTATAGAATTGAACTATTACAAAAAAAAAAAAAAAAAAGTAAGGAACTCACAAAAAATCTCAATCACCGACTTAAAACTGCGGAACAGGAAGTCATTCGCACAAAAAAAAAATATCGCAATTAAGGACACAGATAATATTTCTCTCAGTAATTTGCTTTCACAGTCAATGAACAGAGAAAGCATTTCGTTTTTAATAGTACGCCCCTTTTATTGTCACCTTCTTTTTCCCTGGAGAATCTGCTAATTGGTTTACTTTCGAACACATTAAGAATGAAAACAGCAATTTAATTAAAGGTACACTTTGGACATTTCTAATGTTACGTACAATTCATTTTTTTCTCCCTTTCCTTGAAGAATTAATTATTAGCTTCGGACATTAAAAAATCAAATCAGTTATCGAATCTGAAAAACAAACATCAGAACTCAAATTTTCTTTTTTTCAGCAGCATCGAATTCATAAAACTATAGAAAGCACACATTCTCAATCTTGAGTTGGCATCTCAGTGAATCCTTTGTTTTTGCGCTTCTTTATATTTGAGAAAACATATGAGATATGCTCGCGTATTCCATGTGCATTACTAAGGGCAGGCGTCTTTCAGTGATGTTCCATTTTATTTTTTGATGAAAGTCTCGGGGATTGTTTTCCTAAAACAGGGTGATTCAAAAGTCCCCGAACTCTGAATTCAAATACTTCTAAAACGAATATAGTGATGTATAACTATTTTTACGTACTGTTATATTGACACTCATACTTACAAGTAATGAAAACCACTATACAATAGATGCTGGAATTTTTCACCATTCTGTTGAAGATACAAATTCACCCTACGACACATGTTGGTGGGCACTCTTTTCAGCGTGTTGTCTGGTATATCCCTCACGGCTTTAATGATATTGTTCCTCTGGTCCTGTACCGTCTTAGGGTTGTTGTGGTAAACTGTGTCTTTCAGATAGCTCCACAAGTAAAAGTCTGCAGGACTCAAGTCTGGTGAGCGAGGCGGTCAAGGGTTTTTCGAGATTAATCGATCGTGGAAGAACTCGCGGATCATCTCCATTGTGTCGTTTGACGCGTGGCACGTTGCTCCATCTTGTTGAAACCAACAGTAACGTTCGTGTTCTTCCAGCATCGCTACAGATTGATGGATGATGTCTGCATACACAGTGGAATTTACAGAAAAAATATGTCCGTACAATTCGCCATTTAGACATGGCGCACCACACTCTAACTTTCTGACAGTGAAGTCCAACCTCATGCAATGCGTGTGGATTCTCCGCAGCTCATATGCGGGTGTTTTCGCTATTGACATATCCATTCAAATGAAACCATGCCTCGTCACTGAAAAAAGTGTTGTTAAGCTGGTTAGTCACTATGTTGCGCGTGAAACTCTTAAACCATTGAGAGTAGGCAATGCGCTTTTCCGAGTCCAAAGGACATAGCTCTCGCACTACTCGAATTCTGTACGGCCGTATCTTTAGACGTTTAGTAGCCCTCTGGCAGGCTGAATACGATGCCCCTAACTCTTGAGACAGTCGCCGAAGTGACGTCCGAAGAGAGCACTGCAGGGAAATGTGAATTTCCTCCAGAAACGTGGTCGTCACCACGGTCGGCCGGCCGCTTTTACCCTTATCCTGAACATTGCCTGTCTCGCGAAACCGGTTCACAAGGTCGTGCCCAGTTGTTTTTCCTGGTATAGGAGCATCAGGAAACTTCCTTTGAAAGAGCTGGATGCAACGTTGGTAAGATGTTTCCGCAAAATAAATTTCTAACAAAGCGACTCTCTGTTCTTGCGTGAGACTCATGGCTGACTGAACGTTACTGCTTGCCAGTAGCCGCCTAAGTGTAGTGTCACGTGATACTATCACGTGGCGCAGCTCGTTCCCCAAGGTCACACACAACAGTCACAAGCATCAATACTCACAAAAGCCTACATCCAAAGATCAACAATTATGGAGACGATTACTTTTCTTTAAAATTTTTTTGGATCCAAATTTTGTTTACCTAGAGCAGTGGTTCCCCAACTTTTTTCTCTGGGCCGCACTTTCGGAATAAAAATTTGCTCGCGCCACATCAAATGTTTTATGGATATAAATTAAAAAAAGCTCCTAGCCGTGCTTGATTCATAATATAGAACACAACTATTTTATGTCATCGTCATGGAACGTCCAGAAAGTATAAATTATAAAACAATGCAGCTACATAAAAAAAATAATTCATTCCCAAAATACATCAGATTGTAAAGAAAGTATCCGGAAAATAGAGAAGCGTGTATTTCAAACTTAAAAAATCGTAGAAAACATTTAACCTAATAGTCCAGGTAATACCCATTGGAAATGATGACCTGGTTCCAGCGATGTACGACCTGAAATATCCCATTGCGATAGAAGTCTGGCGAGTGGGAGTTGAAGAAGTCATCCATGCAACGTTTCACATCATCGTCATCAGCAAAGTTTTTTCCCAGAGAAAAAATTCGACAAAGACCGGAAGAGATGAAAGTCGGACGGCGCAAGTCATTTTCCATTCGTGCAATTTCTGCTGGCCACCCCGTCCCGGTGGTACAGTGGTCTAAGCGATGGCTTCTGATCATTTGTCCGAAAGGGGTCCGGGTTCGAAACCCGGTGAGGCATGAATGTTGTGTTTGTCTTACGGCACTGGATTTCGCCCTTCCCTAGAATCAGTGGCCCTAAATTGAGGACGTGCGACTGCTTATAGCCCATTGAATTGCTCACGGTGGTCGTTAAACCTCCAACTAAAAAAAAAAAATGCTGGATCCGAGAAGCGACATATAGACGAGCGTTATCCTGGTGAAAAATAACTCAATGGCGTTTAATTAACGCTGGGCGCTTTTCTTGCAGTGCAGCATTGAGGCGTTCCAACTGTTTTATGTAAGCATCCCCTGCGATGAAATTGTTCCGCGGTACGAGATCATAAATGAATCACACCGGGACAATCCCACTAGAAACTCAGCATCACCTTCCGTCTATTAAGGGATGGCCTAGCTACCTTCTGTGGGAGTTGTCCGTGCTGGGTTCATGCTCTTTGTCGCGTAACATCACGTGTGTGACCCATTTTTCGTGACCAATTACCAACCGATGCAAAAAGCCCTCTCGATTTTGTCTTTCACGCAGAGCAACAGCAATGGAGTAGCGTTGAATCAGATTCTTGTCAGACAAAGCCAACCGATGTAAACAGCCCTCTCGTTTTCGTCTTTCACGCAGAGCAACAGCAATGGAGTAGCGTTGAATCAGATTCTTGTCAGACAAAGCCAACCGATGTAAACAGCTCTCCCGTTTTCGTCTTTCACGCAGAGCAACAGCAATGGAGTAGCGTTGAATCAGATTCTTGTCAGAAAAAGCCAACCGATGTAAACAGCCCTCCCGTTTTCGTCTTTCACGCAGAGCAACAGCAATGGAGTAGCGTTGAATCAGATTCTTGTCAGACAAAGCCAACCGATGTAAACAGCCCTCCCGGTTTCGTCTTTCACGCAGAGCAACAGCAATGGAGTAGCGTTGAATCAGATTCTTGTCAGACAAAGCCAACCGATGTAAACAGCCCTCCCGTTTTCGTCTTTCACGCAGAGCAACAGCAATGGAGTAGCGTTGAATCAGATTCTTGTCAGACAAGCCAACCGATGTAAACAGCCCTCCCGTTTTCGTCTTTCACGCAGAGCAACAGCAATGGAATAGCGTTGAATCAGATTCTTGTCAGACAAAGTCAACCGATGTAAACAGCCCTCCCGTTTTCGTCTTTCACGCAGAGCAACAGCAATGGAGTAGCGTTGAATCAGATTTTGTTAGACAAAGCCAACCGATGTAAACAACCCTCCCGTTTTCGTCTTTCACGCAGAGCAACAGCAATGGAGTAGCGTTGAATCAGATTCTTGTCAGAAAAAGCCAACCGATGTAAACAGCCCTCCCGTTTTCGTCTTTCACTCGGAGCAACAGCAATGGAGCAGCCTTGAATCAGATTCTTATCAGACAAAGCATGCGGTGCTCATTTGCACAGTTTACACGAATATCCCAACTTTTGAAATCGGGTGGTGATTGTCGTATGGGAGGTATTCAGTTCCTCTGCCAGCATTAGGCTTGGTCGATAGCATGTATTGCAGTGTATTATCTTCAACCTTAATACATTTGCCACTTCTCTGCGCATCAGACAGATCCCGTACACCAGTATAGAATTTCTTGTACCAGTCGTAACAAATACTCTGTCCCATAATATCGTCACCAAATACGTTTCGCAATTTTCCAAGTGCTTCCGTTACTTTCGCCCCATTCAAATATTCCTAGAGAAATATTGCACGCACACCTTCCTTCGATATCGCCATCGTATCGTCGCCATTTGCCACTATTCTTCACCATAACAGCGTACGTTCGGTCCTTAGAATCTATTCTTTCGCGCACAGCACTCTGGGATGTTTACTTCACCGCAGGCCCGCAGTGTCTTGCATTTCAAACGCCACATGCGATTTTTTTGCGGAAACTTTCTTTAAAGCATATAGAGGAGCCTCTTACATATGTAACCTTAAGTAAGCATACATGCTCAATAAGAGGTGTAAGCTTCTTTTGTCGGGTAATATCATTTATATTAAGTCAAATTTGAGACAAACAGACTCTCATCTCCTCATCAACACAAATGAGCTTTTCTGGTTTTTGATATCTGTCTCAGCTACAAATCCTTGTTCACAACAATTCGTTGTGGAGAACCGAAGAAGAATACTACCCTGAACTACCCTGCATTACGTCCTAGGACGGCTGCTTTTAAGTATTAAATAAATATTCATATAGAGGGGATGTTTCTCGACCTAGGACGGGATGAAATATTTTGATTGAAGTAGATTGAAAACATATAAAAAAGACGCTTGATTTCTGTGTGGAACAGAAAATGTTTTTAAATGCGATTTTACTCACTTTGACCTCTCAAAATTTCAGTTTTTATTTAAGGTTAGAGCGTTTTAAATAGATCTGGGTATTCATATTTTAAATACCTATGATTGCTCTTTATGAAATTACTCTGCAATTTTATTAATTTTTATGAAATTACTCTGCAATGCAAAGAATATGCAATAAAACACGACATAACACCTACGTAACAGAACAAACGTCTCAGACCGTTGTTCGAGCACGTGCGTATTGCCACAGATGAAGTCGTTTGTCTTACTAACTTTATTTTATTTTCCGGTATTTCTCCTTGATTTTACGTATCGTGCTATAGCGGTGAGCTCAGTTCCAATTTCGGTCACCGGATAAAAGCATGTGGCGTTGCAAGTACTGAATGATGTCAGAACGTTAGGGACAGACGTAGCCTTTTACATACCTGTACGATGTATATCCAGAAACAGTCCAGTGCCACGTGCTTCGAGGCTGTTTCACTACACTACACACTATCAGAATAAGTAATTAAGTTGTTCTAAAAATCACCATCGCAGTCGTTATTTTCGAGCAATCCTAAATATTTTTAAATCTTACAAGTAAATGCGAAAATAAGATGTTGTCCTTGAATCTTTCCGCCACACTTACCATCCTCTTTCACCGAATATTTTAGAAACCACTGACCTAGAGTTTCTTTAGGAAGAGGGCTGACTAAAAGGAGAAGTGTTAGCAAATTTAATACACTGCTGGCCACCCAAAATGCAACACCAAGAAGGAAGCATCCGATTGGCCTAAAATTCACAGCATGCGTCACCCGCAAGAGGACATGCAAACGATTAGCATTGCAGGGCATATGCAAATCATTTGCGCCCGGCACGCCACCGAGAAGCACTATAAGAAGGGTGGACAGAAGGCGGAGTGTAAGTAGTGGAAGTGTGTTGTGCTGCCGGACCTGTGCGTGGAAAGCTTCCTGATGCCTCGTCGCAGAATACGGCAGTTATTCCAGCACGTTTCAGAGTTCGACAGAGGACGAATAGTGGCTTATCGCGATAGCGGTTTATCGTACCGAGACATCGGCGCCCGTGTGGGACGATCTCCAGCCACAGTGAGACGAGTATGGATTCGGTGCGTGCAGGAGGGACGGACGGACCGACATGAGTGATTGCCGCAGCCGCGGCACACCACCCACCGAGAGGAGCGGCATGTTCTGCGGCGGGCATCGACGTCTGGCGCCGCCACATCACTGACGTTAGCGCAGGAATTAGGGTGTGTTGCGCAACAACCTGTGTCAGCACGAACCGTTCGACGTCGTCTGCAGGAGCGGGGACTTGTCGTACGGCGCGCATTGCTCCAATTACCATTGACGTTACGCCACCGGCGCGTGCGGTGGCAGTGGGCCGTTGAACGACGCACCTGGACTACGGAATGGCACGACATTGTCTTCTTCGACGAATCCCGCTTCTGGCAGAAACAGTACGATGGTCGGATCCGTGTGTAGCGGCACCGCAGCGAGAGACTGTATGACGCCGGCATTATGCATTGCCATAACGGTCCATTGCCTGACGTTATGGTTTGGGACGCAATTGGATATGACACCCGCACCCCTCTGGTATGGATCGCCGGTACACGTAACAGCCACTGCTACATCTCCGACGTTTTGGAGCCTGTAGTCCTCCCTTACCTGCAGGACCTGACAGCGGCCACGTTTCAACAGGAGCGCGCCCGCACGTGCACGCATCGTACAGCAATTCTTCACGGCCCACCAGGTGTCACTGCTGCCGTGGCCTGCCTGTTCTCCCGACATGTCGCCCATCGAACACGTCTGGTCACTGATCTGCAACTGAGTGGCCCGGCAAGTACCACCTGCGGCTACGCCTGATGAACTGTGGCAGCGTGTGGAAGCAGCCTGGACCGACATACCCCAAGCCCACATCTAAAGCTTCTTTCGCTCGATGCCGCGGCGTGTAGCGGCCGTTATTGCCAGCCATATGGGCCACACGAACTATTGATGTCTGCGTGTTCCGGAAGTCGCACGGTCCTGTAAGTTCAGTCGTTTCACCTTTGTATCTGTTGTTATGTGTCCAGTAAATCTGGCTTTGCTATCTCGTGTCCTTCTTGGTGTTGCATTTTGGGAGGCCAGCAGTGTACATCGCTAACCCTATTTGAATTGTTAGCTTTGGATACTAAAAGTTATACATTACAGAAGAGATTTTCCGCATAATTTTAAGGAATATCAACAGTTTTGTCCCATCTCGGCACCAAATTAAAAATTCCGTCGGGATAAATTGTATGTTTTAATCGCGGAACCATCAACAGGTCAATATTTTGCATCTGTTCTTGATTCTGGAAGCAAAAAACAATAAAGGCTTTTTAGGCTGCAATAACATGAGAAAATCGAAAGGGACTAGAACGGTTGTTTGTGCTGAATCCACCTTTTCCGCCAATATACTCTGTCTTTAACTGATTTTTTAGCATGTCTTTTCTAAAAAAAAAAAAAGAAAATCGTGCTTATATTTAGACTTTGTACCCTTTGCCATGTTCTTGAGATGATATATTCTCCGTCGATTTCTGTGATACATTCTGAAATTGATAATGACAATATGTAAAGAATAAAGATATTGTCTGAAATATACTGTATAACGAAGTAAATTTCTCCGTCATTTTTGGTCTACGCCGGGATTCGAACCCGAGGCCGCTTATTCCGGAACAAGTCGCTCTACAAACTGAGCTACGCAGACGTTTATTCTGATTGCTATCTGCCTTTATGTCGTGTGCGTCCTACTGGCACGTACGTCACATCCCCCCGAAAGAGGGCCAGGGGCATGGCCCACGGGTCAGCCGTGACCATGAATCGTTGCAGGCAGCCATCCACTGTAGAACGTGCACTTGAGAACTCCCAGTCAATCTGCTGTGTGGAATGCAACATCACACATTTTTATTTTTCGAAGCGCTGGAGAAGGGATTCTCGATTTTTCCTGTCTCGCGGTGTGGAAATAACATCACACCAGTGCGAGATCTTGAACGGCCGGGTCATCCGGATAGTTCGGGCGCCATTATAACGAAGTAAATTTCTCCGTCATTTTTGGTCTACGCCGGGATTCGAACCCGAGGCCGCTTATTCTGGAACAAGTCGCTCTACCAACTGAGCTACGCAGACGTTTATTCTGATTCCTATCTGCCTTTATGTCGTGTGCGTCCTGCTGGCAGGTACGTCACAACTGTTGAAAGTTGTCTTACTTAGAGCCCAAAACAAGTAGCAGCTCGGACCTAGGAAAACTAAAAGACAAAATTTTACTTCAGTGCATTAACAGAAGGAAACATGGGCCTCTAACTTTAAAATACAAACAAAATGCAGAGAGATAGTAGTATACGCTTTGCACAAGTATGCCCCTATAAAATTGTGCTCAGGATCTTTTATCTGGGGAAGTGAGTCGCGGATGGCGTACTGGTCAACGGTCGTGACTGCGACGGAGGAACCTCAGGTTCGATCCCAGGCAGGTACGATCACTCGAACCACTAAATATCCGCCGTGCGTCGGATGGGCAGTTTAGCCGTCAGACCCTGGGTACTGTACCCCCGGTAATAAATAAGGGTTTCTCCTCCCCCTTTCTACCTTGCTTTCGTTTCACTTTCCTATCTGGCACTTTAGACCAAATCTCCTAGCTTCTTATTTCTGAGGGTTGTTCAAGACCTAGGGTCAGACACTCCCTTCCTAAAATCCTGTACATATGATCTGATCTTATCTAGGGAACAAAAGAAATAAACATGTAACAACACAACACATGTAAAAAATCTTGAAGACATAATTCGTTTTCAGTGTTTCTGCTAGAACATTTTTTGAATTATTATTATCGTTATTATTATTAATATTAGTAATAGTACTAGTATTTGTAGTAGCAGCAGTAGTAGTAGTAGTAGTCTAGTTGTAGAGTACTAAAAACAGTAGTACAAAGAAATTGATATCATAGGAAAGTAGCCAGATTTAGATTTCTGAGAAAAAACAATTGCCTCCTCAGCAAATAAATTTTCTGACGGATCATAGAAACCGCAAAACTAAAGAAGGATGAGGAATTTTATAATGGTGGTAACACCCCTCATAGAAATAAGTGTCAAGTGGGAAGTCATTGCAATGCCTTCAAACGATCAAGATGAAACAAAAGCTGTATTATTTGCACTCTATGATGAATAGATGGTTACGCTATCAATGAGTATGAATCAAGTAACCCAAAAGAAATCTTACAACACAATCAATCTTATTATTCCTGTAGCTCATAATGAATTAAATTGCAACAGGTGAAGCTCTTTTATTAAACATGCACTGGATTTACAGTATTTAAAGTAAGGCAGCAACCATTCAAAGTTTTTGATTACACACGTATGACACAAAACCACAACAAAGTTTTGTTGTGTCATGTATGCATTAAAATATGTGACAAAATAAAGTGAAAAGCAAACTAGAGCATTTAGAAATGTTTACAAAGTGGGAGATAAACTTGTTGTGTACTGCCACTTTGCTAATCTGATCTATTGCTTTTCCGAACGGAAAAGTTCAAAGTTTATCGATGATCTACCAAACTACGTCAATCTAGTCAAGATGAAACGTTTGAGAGATCACCCTGCCTCTCCCTTTTTCATCACTCACAATCTTCCTTTTTCACGTAGATTGCAGAGCATCTGCGCTTCCACCGACACAGAATACTGATCCAATGTTTTATTCATATAAGACCAGGCACTCTTCACTTCTGCTGTTTTTCCGCGAGTGAGATTGCTGGAAGACCATCTGTCAACCTCACAGATCGAGTAACAAGTTAAAAAAAGTGTTGACATTGTCAGGTTAAACACATTAATTTGAGTTAGGATCATCTGAACACTGAGGACCAAAAATAATCTCAAAGAAAGGAAGGACTAGAGTAACCACAAACTAAAGGTATTATTCACCGGTTGGGAGATTGTGTTGACGTTACAGTTGTTACAGTAATGTCATCCATCACGTTCAGATTGTACGCTGGTTATGTAAATTATGTTGATGCCGTTGGCTGCCACGATAACGCGATGCCTTAAATAGTTTTAGATATCCCACCGTATACAGCTTCTTTTTTGTTATATAAAGGAATCATACTACGTCTAGTTTCCTCAAACTCTGAGGAAACCCAAGATGACGCATGCGTATATTTTTTCTCCCCCTTTTGCTTCGTTTCCAGATTTCTTTGACTGGAATCGTTTATCGACGATCTACTTCCTTGGCGTCATTTTGATCTCTAATGAAACTGACGGGAAGGCCCTCTTCCGTCTCCTTCTCTTTCCTTTATCAATCACAATTTTTTTTTTTTTTCGATTGGTGAGCCTAAATATTAATGTTTCTGCATGATATTCGTGCACCGCAGGAAGCTCCAGAAGGAAAGGAAAGAAAGAAAGAAAAAAAAAGAACGAAGACGAAAAGAGGATGCAGGGAAGATAAAAGAAAAAAATGGCAACCTCTTGGTTCCAGCGCGTTTAACGATAGGAATTTCTCAGGGGCTTCATTGATGTATTCTTCTTCGTTCAGTGTACCAAAAGCAAAAAAAAAAAAAAAAAACTAACAGCAGGAGCAGAAAGTTTTTATTCCTGCGCCTGAAGAGGAAATCCATCTGCATCCATGAAAATTTGCGTAATTGATTTTCCGATGAATGAATTACCGAAAAATAAGCGATAGAAACACAAATATTTCACTTTTTTTCTTTTTTGCGTGTCACTGTTTAACTAAAGCTGAACGACTAATCAATTTCTAAAAGAAACGCATCGCTTTCCAAAGTGAGAGAGTTATGCGAAAATGCGTGGAACAGTGTATTAGTACGAGATGATTATAATGTTTTCCCTAGTTTTACCCCTAGACACATTTTTCCTTTGGACTTCAAAGATGTAATTAGGAATGCTCATGGAAAAGAAAACAAAACCGCGCCCCCCGCCCCCAAAATACATGCATGGAATTTTAACCTTTAAATATACACTATATTGACCAAAGTTACCGGACACTCCTTCGAAAGCAAATGAACGGATCCGGTGCGTTGTTAAGATGTTCGGTACCGCTGCAAACGGTATAAAAATAAGCCTGCAGATGACCGCGATCATATCGCACTATGGGCATGAGTGAAAATGTCGCGGCGGGAGAGAACTGACTTTGAAAAAAGCAAAAATTATTGGGTGTTATATTAGTAGGTCGTCCATTAGAGAAACTGAGAGGCGTTTAAACACACCCAAGTCAACTTGTTTTTATGTACTGAATAAGTGGAAGAGACATGGCGTGCCTGAAGCAGCAAATCGTGCCGGCAGACCAAAGAAAATCAGTGATAGAGAACGTCGAAGCCTCAGGAAAGTCGTTACAGCTAATCGATGCAGTACCGCACAAGACCTCAGTGTACAGGTGAATAAAAATGCTGGAACCTCGGTATGTACACGTACCATTCGCAGAGATGTTCATTCCAAGAGTTGCCGTGGTCACGCGGCTGCTCAAAAGCCTTTCATCTCCACTCGGAATGCTACTCGTAGTTTAGCATGGTGTAAATAATATTTATCATGGACCGTAGATCAATGGAAACGGGTCCTACGGACTGATGAATCCAGATACACGATTAATCAGCCTGATGGCCGTGTGTGGGTATGGCGGCAGCCGGGGGAACGCTATTTGCCACAGTGTACTGTTCCTATGGTCAAGTTTAGAGCTGGCAGTGTACTCGTGTGCGGGTGTTTTACGTGGTATATGGTCCCGGCCCATGGGTTATCCAGGACGAACCTGTTAACCAGCACGTCTACGTCAATGTTCTGGACAATTATGCCCTATCAACTACATGTATGTGGCAATACTATGGAACCGAGCCTTGTTTCTACCAACAGGATAATACACCGAGCCATAAAGCAAGGACTGTTACGACGTGGTTTGACGATAATACCGCATCGTGTTTGAACTGGCCAGCACAGAGCCCTGTGCTGGTCAGTCCAAACAAGATGCGGAAAACATATAGAACACCTATGGGATGAATTAGAGCGCCGCATAAGAATTTTGGAACAATGGCCCACTACTAAGCAACTGTTAGCGGCAGCATTATGTTCTGAATGGAAGCGCATGCCTATCGTTGTGTTCCAAAACCTTGTCGAAAGCATGTCTTTCGAAGGGTCAGTGCATGCATTAAGGCCAAAGGTGGTTTCAAAATATCTTTATTCAAGGTAGAAATCAGGAGACGAACTAATAAGGACGTCTTAATACAAATAAAATACGATCAAAGATCGTTAAACCACCAAAATCTATATACAAATATACAGCATAGTGCACAAGTTGAAAAATGGAGCAAACTCACAGCTCGTGATAAATGATCAGCGACAAGTATGTCTGGGCATCTCCAAATACAACAGAACCAAATTAGGAAGGATTTTAACAAAAACGTATTGCTCATAAGTGCATTGCTGTGCGATTAACAAACTTGTTCAAGAAAACATTGTGAGCTTCATGAGACAACATTTCTCTTGCAAAAAAGTACAATAAGACAGTGTGTTTTAACACATCATAGTTACAAGAATGTACAGTACAAAGCAATTGACAAACTGATCATGAGACAAATCAATGAAATGATGAATATCAGGAGAAGAACAAACTTTGACTTCCTGGTGTAAATATAATATATTACCTGTTCGGCAATATTCAGAAACAATGTACAAATATACAGCACAGTGTCAACATGTTACTAATCAAAATAGGACCATATACAGAAATGTAACATTATTCTGTTGACCAGATAGAAAATATAAGTAGAATAAGAAAACACACGATGAATAAAGCTTTAACATATTCTCATTATCCATATGTAGTAATAGAAGAATGATAAGTACCAAGCATCACCTTCACACAAAAGAACAAAATAGGTAAAATGTTTTTCGAAATATATTACTCATGAGTACAACACCATGCAATTGACTAACTTGTGCAAAAAATAAATACAGTAAGAATCATTAGTCAACATGTCTCTTGAAAGAAGGTACAATATGACAGTGAGTTTTAACACAACATATTTACAAGGATGTACAGTACTATGCAATTGAAAAACTGATTATCAGACAAATCAATGGAATGTTAAATAACACGAAATAACTAAACTTGGACATCCTGATGCAAATAAGATGGATTACTTGTTCCGCAATATTTTTAAAACTATGTACAATTATACAGCACAGTGCAAACATGTTCGGGAAACAAAATAGAACAAAATTACAAAAAACAACACTATGCAATTAATGAAGCAGAGAAACGTTATCAGGAAAATAAGCAAACCCTTGATGAATATAGTTTTACAAATGAAACACTAACAACATTAATCACTACTAGGAGATCAACAACACTTAGCGTCTCCAAAAGAAAAGGTGCAAAACAATGGTTACAAAGGACAGAAACAATTTATATGTGTATACAGCACAATGCTAATGACTAACTGCAATATTTATACTCAAAAGTGTAACCGAAAGACGAACTAAACTTGAACGTCAATGTAAGAAAAAAATACAAGATGAGTGTCACAAAAAACAATTTACTGTGTAAACTCGTATAACCCTTATTAAAAAACCAGTGCGGTAAATTTCCAAGCTGAGCAAAGATCTTTTAAACAGATTGTTGAGATTACATGTGCATTTCTGATTCAAAAAGGTCAAATACCAAATCTGCCGACCGTCAGGAACAATGACGCTGGCGAGCTGGTAAACCATGAGGCAGCCGGTGACCAGGTGGCAAGGAACTGGCTCTCCCGACGCTGAGTAACTGCAACAGAATACTCTAGCCGAAGTCGAGATGTCAGGCGGTCGCGGAAGTGGCACAATAATGCCGTAGAAGCTTCATACACAGTCAGAGGAAGTAGTCAAATCTCTGCAGCGTTGATGAAACACGTAGATTACATGCTTCACTAAAATAAAAATATTGGCACAGACTGATGGAAGCTTGACTGGGGGAGAGTTCTGTAGCAGAAGAGTCCGATATGCATCAAATGTAAGATCTGCTGTAATGGAACATTGGGCGATAGTAAATGCCAAGTTCAGCATTGGGAGTAATATAACACAGTGTTGATAGACATGGGAGACATCAGCCTCCCGAGCACAGAAAGGACAAAAAGGGGAATCGAGAAGAGTCATTCGGAAAAGAACGGAGGGAACAGGAAGGCGGTGATGGAGGAAAAGCCAATGGGTATTAATTTATAGAAGAGCAGAAAGAGGAGACAGGGCGGCGGACCACACCGTTGCAGTGGCAGCAGGGGGAACATCAGGAATGGGGAGAGGAGGAGAAGAATGGGACATAGAGAGAAACCGATAAAGAGCTGATACCGATAGAGAGGAAATGGGATGACCTGAGCCAGAAGTAAGCAAGAAAAGAGGAAATGGGAGAGAAGCAGAAGGAACAAAGGAAATACCTGAGTGGGAAGCAAGATGAGGAAATTGAGAAATAATAGATAAAAGAATAGAGTCGTAGATGTCACGAGAGGAGGAGGAGTGGAGAAGAGAGGGAGGGAGGCTGGCGAAGGGTCGCCAGGAAAGGTCAGGGTTACTGAGATCTTTAACTGTTACTACACCTGCTCGGAGCCAGGAAGGATAGGCAAAGTACAGAAGATGAGAGGGGTGAAGAATCGAAGAATAAAAGAGGGGTTCAGCGAGGAGCTCAGTTGTGGAATCAGGTGGAGAACGAGAGAGAGGGAGGAAAAGAAGGAAAGTTAGAGCTTCACGGTAAACAGGGGAAGTTGAATGAGGGTGAGGGGTCGGTGGTCCATGAGTAGTAAGGACAGAAAGGAAAAGCTAGTGTTGCTCGGGGAGGCGATGACGTCCCTAGCTGAAACGGCATCTGGTACTGGCGACGTGAAGAGAAGGAGAAAAGTAGTAATTCTGACGGCCTTGTACTACTCCGGTGTATAAATGAGTCCGATGCCGCCGTGATCCGGAGGGAGGTAAAGCTTTGTGGCACTGACCCAATGGTGGCAGGTCCATATCAGAGAAGTAAGACATCGGGTAATTTCATGAAGGCGGAGTTGTAGAGACTTGACACCAAGCCAGGAGTGTGTGCACAAGGAGATTAGGTAAGTTCGAGAGAGGCGAGCTTTCTGGAAGAATGATGAGCAGAACTGGGCTTTCCTCCAGGAGGCAGTTGACCTGAGCAAGCGTGGGTGGATAGCATTCCACGTGCAGAGGGGGCAGCTTGCAAGGAACCAAGGATGAACTCCAAGGAAGCGCTGTTAGATGGCCGACCAGCTTGCTCCCCAAGGGGTGTCTACACAATGTGCCCATGAGCCGCACCATAAACCAGTGCTTTTAGATGAGTTGAGCGCTGCACCGGAGCATGAGGCATAAGCTGCGAATAGACGTTGAAGGACACGGAAACTGTGAGTCATGACTGATGCAGATGGTGACATCATCTGCGTATGCGACAGAGGTAGTGGCATGATGTCTTGTGCAGGCAGAGAGTGGTGGCAGAACTGCTTTAAAGGATTGATGTACAGAGCGGAGGAATGGTTCAATTGCGACTGCAAAGAGTTGTCCGGAGAGTGGGCAACCCTGCCGCACTCCCCGGCGGAAGGGAATAGGCGCTGTGAGAAAGGTGGGCAGCTTGACCTGGAGAACGGCGTCTTGATAGAGTGAGAAAAAAGAGAGACGAAGGAAGGAGGAAAACCGAAGTGAAGGAGTGTAGCCGATAGATAGGAATGTGAGATATTATCAAAAACGGATTGTTGGTCAAGAGAGAGAAGGGCGAGGGGTTCGGAGCGAGATCGGGCAAGATGGATATTATGAGAAAGTGAACAGCCGGGAACTGTGTAAGTTTGATTTGGGGAGAGAATGTGAGTGAGAATGGGGTTAAGGCGTTGGGAAAGAAGTTTAGTATAAAGTTTATAATCTAGATTTAAGAGGGAGATAGGGCGTCCAATTCCCCAGGTCAAGGAGATCACCTTTCTTAGGGAATAGGAAAACATATGCTACTGTGAATCGCCTTGGTAGAGGGGAGTGATTGAAAGCTGCAGAAAGTGCAGAAAAGAGAAACGGTAGAAGGAGAGGTAGAAAGGTTTTATAGAAGAGGAAAGTGAGGCCGTCCGGACCCGGTGCGGCACTAGAGTTTAAAGAAGAAAACGTAGAGGATAGTTCAGAGAACGTGGGAGGAAGGAGGAGGGAAGAGGCAAGATGGGGAGGAACTTGTGGTAGGTTAGAAAGAAGTGATGCCAAAGCTGAAGAGGATGGCGGAGGAGATTCACAGAACTTCTCTGTATAGTACTTTCGGACCTGGGAACATATAGTGAGTGGATCATCAGACACCTCTCCAGATGGGAGGCGAAAGTGCCGAAAGTGAATTCGATGCTGTTCGTGTTTTTTCCATGGATGTAAGGAAATCGTAATTGGATGCGTCTGGCGATAGATGTTGTAGCCGGAGACGTCGTAGAGCTTGTTGAGCCAAAGGAAGGAGGATTGATCGCAGTTCTTTTTGATAGTGTCAGAAGAGAGGATCACTTAATTTTAGGATGGGGAACATGGAACGGACATGGTTGAGACGCATGTTTTGAAGCGTTTTTGCTTTAAAAGAAAGTTTGCGAACGTGGAGAACGAGTTGCTGTTTAATTTCCAACCAAAAAGTCAGACCACAAGGAGCTGATTGAAGTTGAGGTCGTTTGTCCTCAAGGAAGGAGCGTACTGAAGTACAGAAGTCTGGATCTGTAAGAAGAGTGTCGTCAAGAGTCCATGGACGAATTGTACGTGGTTGTGCTGGAACAGCTTGAACAATAAGAACGATGGCGCAATGGTCAGAAGAAGCTATAGGAGTTATAATAGATTCTGTCACAGCTGTAAGAAGAGTAGATGAGGCGTAGTATCTGTCAAGACGAGCTGTGTACGGATTTTGATTATGTTGCGAGCGCCAAGTATGTACAGTCGATGAAGGATGGAAGTGACGGTGAACATCAATGAATGAGTTGTCGGAGACCACTGACTGAAGAAGATGCACCAAGTTAACACGGCGTTCTCTGGTGGAAGGAGATCGGTCCAGGGTAGGATTCAGAGTGCAATTGAAATCCTCCAATTAAAACATGATCTATGGGGGGAATGCGAGACAAGGCACGACGAAGGCGAGTAAAAAGTATTGTCAAGTGGGTTGAAGAGGTTGGAATATAAATATTAAATATATGATAAGATGTGGAAGCTATGGTGAATGATGCACACTGTAATAGGTCTCGACATAAGTTTCGAACCGAAAAAGAGGTGATAATGGAGTTTAAATTATGGCGGATACCTATAGCTAAACCACTATGGGGTGATAGTTGGTAGGCATGGTGAAATGTGTAGTTCCACTGGCGCCATCGTGAGAATATCGTAATGGATTGGCAATTTGTCTCTTGTAGTAAGAGAAGATCAGCTCCTAACGGAATGAGGTCTTCATATACCAAGGCATTAGAAAATGGGGATGCTAATCCTCTGCAATTAAGTGATACAATCTTGAAGCCGTTATTCCATTAATGCTTGCTGAAGAACCTTCACAACAGGAGGAAATTATTTGAGTCAATTAAAATAGGTTTTAGCCCACGCATGTTCCTTGCGAAGGCGGGAGAGGCATTGATTAAGGACTTGGATCTGATCAAGCACTAGAGGGAGAAACGATGCGCACTTTGAGAGTAAAGCATGCGTTGTAGAGTGGTCTGTCTTATGAGACAGGTATTGATGTAAATCTTCATATGAAATCGGCCCAGTAGGAACCGAGCCATCCTTAAGGTATTCGACAAGATCCTCAAATTTGAAAGGAGGCTCTTCGTCGGCCTGGACAGAAGAGGTTGATGGTGAATTCTTACGAGAGGCACTACCAGAACGGGGAGAGGTACGGGGTGATGCGGCAGTCTGCTTCTTCGGTGGGCGTCTTCGAGAGGAACCACGACGTTTCAGCGAAGGTTCAGTCGAGCTCTCATCAACTAGAGATTCGTGGCCAGAAAATCCGTCATCAGCAGATTTAAAAGTATCGATGATAAGGGCAGTGGAGAAACCCCCTGAAGGGGACTCCGCTACAGAATGACGACGCATGGGAAGCGAACAATTAAGTGAGGGAAAATCCAGTTGCTGTTCGAAGGAAGAAGGGTCCGTAGACACGCATTGACCAACTCCTGCAGTCGACTTTTGTGAAAGTTTCCATTCTGATGCTTTCTGTGCAGTGGAAGAAGATGTTGCTCGGCTCAGAAGAGGCCCAGGAGTTGTAGGAGAATTATTAGGAGCCTGTAATGCTAGATGTGGGCAATGCACACGTAAATGATTCTCTCCGTGGCAAAAAGTGCAGTGGAGGGAGGTAGTCACTTCAATTCTCCTACTATAATGCCGCCCCAGTGGCGCAGTGGTCTAAGCGATGGCCTCTGATCACTCGTCCGAACGGGGTCCGCGTTCGAATCCCGAGGCATGGATGTTGTGTTTGTCTTACGGCACCGGTTCTCTCTCTCTTCCTTGGAACTAGTGACCCTAAATTAGGGACGGGCGACTGCTTGTAGCCCATTGAGTTGCTCACGGTGGTCGTTAAACCTCCAATCAAAAAAATTATCCTACGTTGCTGTCCACAACGAACGTTGAGCACCTTCGGGCAGGCGAGCAAATGTTCATCAGATGGAAAGATCACTCTTGCACTTCGACGAAATCCCCCTATGGATTTATCGTCTGGATCTCTCGGCGCGGCTGAAAGAGTAGTAACGGGCCCAACAACTCGGCCGAACTTGCTGAGTACAGTGCACAGCGCAACGTCTGATACCTCAGGTGGAACCGGATGAAATGTAACCTGGATGGGACGCTGAGAGACAGGTTCTGGTAGAAGATGGACGTCTTTGAGGGGCAAACCTTCTGTCAAGACAAGATCCGCGTGCTCTTTAAGGGCAAAGTACACCACCACAGCTCGAGGTTTTCGAGCCATGTGAGTAATACTGGCTCCAGCTGGAAGTATCTGCTTGAGAGCCATACTATATTCTTTCAACTTTGTGTCTGGGAGCGCATCAAAACACACTCCGAAGTCCATTGCAGAATAGAATTGTTTTCCCGCTGGGGAATCTTCGGGAATATCTATGGTGGCAGTAGTGCCATCAACACTGACGTACGAGTCTGGCAGGACTTCTGCAACAAACTTGGAAGGAACCTTTGTTCCAGTAAGAGCGGCAGAGTATGCCCTAGGAGCAGGACTCGAGCGTGAGGGCTGTAACGCAACGCGGCTGTCTGCAACCGGCTGTTTGAACTGAGTTGAAGTAGAGGGTGAATTAGCAGCGTTGTGAGACACATCATGTCTTCACTGAAAGCAACAGAGGGTTGCGCTGCACTGACGTCACTGGTCGAAGCAGGGCAAGAAGCTTGAGCTGTAGTTGAGGAGTCACTTTGCACTTCTAGTGTTTGGGTGACGTCACCTTCAAGCATTGGGGGAGTTTGGTCTCGTATCGAGGAGGAGGAGGCGGCAGGAAATGCCTCGCTGATATGGGCGTGTACATCGCTCTTATCAGCAGCCGCCGCCATTGGTAATGGCGAGGGTTACCTGAGAAATCGACCAGCTCGGTCGACAATTCAAATGATGATAACAGAAAAAATAAACTACTCACCAACTTGGGAGATGTATCAAAACAAAGCACGAACCTTCAACTTAAAGGAACACGAAGGGAAAATGACGAACCACACGATAAAACACACTAAATAGGCACACAACACGGAGCTCAGAAAAGCGTGACTTAGGCCAAAGGTGGACCGACAACGTACTAATATATGTCAAAAAATGCTATGTTGTGTTTCTCTTCTAGGTATACGGTATGTTTTGTCAATATAGTGTATAGACCGAATGGGTAAAAATCATGGAATACGTACTTAGTAAAAATAGGCCTAATTTTCTCCCGAAGAATGGAAGCCAGACAGAGAGGTAATGAGTCCACCAGGACAGAAAAGCGTTTCGCAAGTATACAGAAAAAGTAAAGTATACAGAAAAAGTTGAAAAGCGTTTCAAAAATGACAGAAAAGCGTTGCCACCTATGTTTGCTGCACCGCTGTCGATAATTCCATCGCATCTCTGTGTTTATCTCTGTGTCATCCCAAAGATTTTCCACGGGTTTCATATCCTGCGAACGAGGAGAACGTTCCACGGTGGGAACTTCCACCGAAGGCTCTTGTAGTCACAATGCGATGTTATTCGGGAAATGACGTATTTCCCAAACAATTTTAATACTCTCAAACCGGAATATTGCTGTTGCTGTATTACCTCCGCGACAGAGCGATCCATGCATCGGGTACCCACTTTCATACCTTTTTTAAAATCTCTTAACTCACGACCTTTACGCATACTGACGCCGGTTACTATTTACATGAGTGCAGTGATGTCCTTCAACCTGAACACCTTCCAAGCGGTAGGTTCGTCCACTAGCGAGAGGGGAGAGAGCGTCGTGTTTCCAAGGAACCAGGTATCCCATCCTTTCTCTCGTCTCAGGCTATCAGTGGCTTATAACATTTTCACTAAGATTCTTTCACATCGCTTGAAAATCACAGTGGACATGGCTTATCCAAGAGAAACAAGCTGGATTCAGGATCGGCTACTGAACTATAGATCATATGTGTATCAGTGTACTGATAGAATTAATTGAAAGAACGAGGGAATACGAACTCCCATTATGTATGCTTTTATTGATTATGAAAAGGCTTTTGATACCGAAAAATCATAAGCAGTTATAATGTCTTTGAAATCCTGCAATATGATGCGAACATTATGTATAACATCGATGAAGTGCAAGGGTTCGGTTATTTCAGGATACGGCACCAATAAAAATTGGAAAGAGAGTGAGACAAGGTAACACCATATCTCCCGAACTCCTCCATACCACATTGCAGAATCTGTTTGAATCATTGAGCTGCTAAGGTAAGCGGATAAAGATTAATGGAGATTAGCTAACTCACCGTCGTTTCCTGACGACATGTCATTTTTAGAACTGCCCCTTCAGTGTTGCATAGTATGATTCAGCAACTTGCTGAAAAGAGTAAAGAAGTGGGATTAAAAATAAACTGTCGGAAAATACTTATGCAATGCATTTTACAAAAAAATGATGATTTAGCGATTGACGAAGGGAAATGTAGAAGCGACTGATACCTGCAATTACTTTGGGTAACAGATATCAAGCGAGGAAATTGAAAAATTAAAAAATAAATAAATCGGCATGTTAAACTTGGTTTGAGAGCCTTTGGAAGAAACCGTACAATTTTCAAGAACAGAGTATCATTATGACTCAAAGTCCGATAACTGCTGAAATCATGCAAATCTTCCATGTCCAGGCATTGCAGCTTCTTCAGGGTCTTCGCACGTGTCCGTACGCCGCGACGACTGATTACATTCACTTCGCCGTACTCATTAAATACGACCGACGATAATTTGCATATTATGCCGTGCTGTGGCGTAAGTGCACACCGGTTGGTCCCGAAATTAACATCCCATCTACGTAAACTCGACCCCATTAACACATGTAAATTTCATGATCGTCCGCCAATTCCTTCTTGGTGTTCTTTTTTCACTTTACGATAGTGTATTTGTGTGTTTAGAACAAATGGTAAATTTAAACATCGTAATCCAGAAGCCAGAGTCGCACAGATGAAGTATTAATCCGCGTTTAACATTATGCAGGAACATAGTAGTCATTCCGCCTACACTGAAATTATTTTTGGTAACCGCGTTAGATAAGAGGGTATACACGAAATGTTCCGTATTTACTGAAATTCACGAATAAAGGACTACTGGGTATTTATTACACATTCTCCTTAGTGCACAGTTTCGCCTTGATGATGGACGTCAAGTAATTTTGCTTCCTATACTTCCAATGGAAAAACTTTTGTACATAGGAAAAATTATATTATTTTATTATTTTCCGGGGTTTTTTTTTCGAATAGCAAGTGAATATTTGAGCCTCTGCATTTTGTTTCTTAGCGTAGAAATCTGAAATATAAGAACAAGTGCATTTAGTTTGTGAATTTTTTTCGGTTAATGTTATCTTCAGTTAAATCCTTTATCTTCACTTCAGTTTAGTGAATTAGCTTCACTTTGATATCTGGATTATTTCGAAATGTTCGCAACAATGTTTGCAAAAGCTGAAATGAAATGTTAATTGAACATAAAAATCTCTTTCAAGATAACGGCCAGAATTCAATAACAACAGAATGGTACTTACAATGTTCAAGTCCATTTGTTCTTTATCCAAGCCCGTCAATATTCAGTGACTACTTCGCTTGTAACGGCACTCTGAATAGAATCAGTTGAATGACTTCGTACAATAAATGACCACTCTTAGCTCTCTGCCTATGACATAGAGCTTTCTATGACAATGGTCAGTGTAAATTATCTCTGAAAACATCGTTCTCAACTCTAAATGCAATCTGCTTATATAATTCGCTCTTACAATCTGCGCTTTGACTATCGCTCTTTTCATTTTCTTACCTGGTATTTATCATCTCCACATTGCTCTTTTGAACATCAGCTCTATTTAGATTGATTGCACTTTGACCCACTATCAGGTTGCCAACTTCAATCTTGTCAGGAGAAATTTTTTGTCATTTAGTCAGAAATTATTTAACGAGGACAAACCAAATTCCCATAAGAACACTGGAACTCAAAGGTTAAATTAGAGATGTATGCCCTCTCAAATTGGCCGACGTAATTTTGAAATATTGCATGACGCTGTGATTTTAAGTGTCTTTTTTCCAGATATTCACCCGTCACTCCTCATGGCATACATTTTCATTTTATCTCATTTCACATATTCTGAGGGGAAAACCTATTTCGAAATAAAGCACAAATTCCGTATGTACTCATATATAGGCGTAGTTTTAAAGACCAAATTTTTTTAACCAAAATTATGAGGATGACAAATTTTTGAACCAAAACTGCTAAGCTGTTCGATGAGATTCTGAAGTTAGCTCCTTAACGCAAGATAAAGCCACCTACCAAATCTAATTTGCTAATGATGTTAGGCTTCACTTGCTGGTGATTTATTGAATGCCTCCATTCATTACGATCCTGGCACACAATTCAAGGTTTACTGGCATCCATCACATGTCTTGCGCAAGACTTTTTCTACTTAATGCGAATTATCTTTTTCTCTTGCTGGCATTCCTGAATATGGTCTTCCCATGATTCCCTGGCCTTCCTCTTTCTTCCCTTTCTTTAACTTGGGTTGAAAAAATTCTCTTATCAGCACCTCTTCCGTTATTTTTTTCAACATAGCAAAACTATCCTCAGAATACAAATCTTCATACTTCTAACATCTTCACAATACACATCTTTGTTCCAAACATGATTAGAATGAGACTTCTTTGCTTAAGTAACGTTTCTCTCCACTACAGAAATGACTCCTGTGTCTCTTCTGCAGTACCCAGATTTCATTGCAGTACTGTGAAAATAAGCCCATTTATGCTGGTGATGAGATTCGGACCCACATCCATTTTCTCCGGAGTCGACTGTCCTACGATTAAACTACACCGACGATACTTATCGCTGCAACTCTTCCGTCTTAACATGTACAGTAGCGAACAAAAGTATTTGGTGAAGCACTTTTTCGACCATATTTTTTTTCTGCTGGACCAAATCGCGTCATTTTGGGATATGATATGTGTTGATTCGTGGGTTACAAAGCCGCGTAGTTTGTATTTCGCTCAGAGCGAATTTGTCTTTCGAAATGGGCCATATTCAAGAGTCGCCAATTATTACCTATTTGTTTGCTGCATGTATTAATGTTTTTCTTGCGATTTTTGTGGGTTTTGTGATGTGTAGTGTGATAATAAGTCAATCTTAGGTTTTCAGAAATGGGTAAAAAGGCGGAGATTCCTGTTGGAGCTCGCCAGGTGGCCGTGAACATGATGGAATCCGTAATGCGCGTCACCGACATTCCGAGGGCCATGAAAATCCGACACAAGTCCACTTCAGCTATCCTGCAACGTTATAAGAAGACTGGGACCGTCGAGAACAGTTTACGATGTGGTAGGCCTCGTTCCACTACGTTGCGTCAGGATAGACGCATCCTCTGTCGATCTCGTGCTGATCCCACCTTGACTGCTGTGGACATCGCCACCAAATTCCGTGACAGCGACAACCCGAACGTCAGCCGAATGACCATCTCCCATCGTCTCATTGCTGGTGGATTGAATGAAAAACGCCCCGCCAAGAAACCACTCATCGCAATCAAGAATCGACGAGCCAGAGTCGCGTTCGCGCACCGTCATCGACACTGGACCGCGGCGGACTGGAGTAAGGTGCTTTTCACCGACGAGAGCAAGTTCAACTTGTTTGGAAGTGATGGCATCCGATACGTACGACGTCCGTGTGACCAGAGATTCAACCCCCAGTTCATTCAGCCGACTGTCAAGCACGGAGGAGGAGGATCGCTCATGGTTTACGGCGCCTTCTCTCGCAATTGAATGGGCCCAGTCATCAAGATTGACGGAATAATGACCGGCCAGAGCTACAGACACATGCTCATCAACGATGTCTTCCATGGGCAAACCAGAACATGCCACTCGGATGGATCATGCAGCAAGACAACGACCTGAAGCACACCTCCACAGTAGCAAAAGCAGACTTCCAGCAGCAACAGGTCACACTTCTAGACTGGCCAAGCCAATTTTCAGACATCAACCCCTTCGAGCACATATGGGAGGAGCTGGAGAGATGATGTGTGAAGAAAACCTGCCGGAATAGGGCCCAGAAGTTCGACCAGCTGTCTGCAGAATTGGCGCGAATTCCGCAGGTCACCGTCGAGAAGCTAGTGGACTCTATGCCGGTCCGTTGTGTAGCTGTTATTAAGCCTCGTGGTTATCCCACTAAGTATTAGTTATTGTTTTGTCCTTTTCTCGTACTTGTTTTCTTGGATCGTTGCATTAAATGAATGTGATACACACGTACTTTGTTAGTCAATTTGTTTGATCTTTGTGATTAAGCTCGGTACCTGATCTGTGTTAAGGTTTTCCGATCGATCTGCATATGGGTCATGTTTACGACTGAATAACACATATCATATTCCAAAATGACCCGATTTGGTCCAGCAGAAAAAAATTATGGTCGAAAAAGTGTTTCGCCAAATACTTTTGTTCGCTACTGTACGTCACCTCTGATGTAGGTATGTCATATACAGAGGCAGAGTCGAACGTTTTGTAATATTTGTTTGGATCATTCACTGTCTTCATACGTACCTTTACGACGAATGCTGACTAGCATTCAAAGTATAGACCATCGTGTTGCACCATCTTTAGCCATCTGCCTGCTAGTTCTTCGACCACGTCTTCCTGGTTGTTGAAGTGCCGCCTACGAAGGAAGTGCGCCATGGACCGGAACAAGTAATAATCCGACGGGACACGATCCGGACTATATGCTGGGTGTGGCATCAGTTTGATGCCCTCAAGTTCCTGGTGTTTTGCCCACGTCGTTCGCGCGGTATAAGGCCGAGCGTTGTCTTTCTGTAGGAGAGCGCGCTTTCTGTTCACCAGTGTCGGTTACCTCTCCTCCAAAACCGTACACACCATCTCTAGCTGTTCAGAGTAGAGGTTGGCGCAGGTGGTTCGACCGTCTAGAACAAATTCGTAACGGATTATCCCCCAGAAATTCCACCAGACACAAAACATCATCTTGTGCTCGAAGCGCCCACGTTTGGCAACAGGTCCAGGAAGCTGGTCTGGGCTCAACCACTGACGTTGCGTGCTAGGATTACGGAAATAGACCCAGTTTTCATCACACGTAATAACTCTCGTACTGAAACGTACATCGCGCGAGTTTCCTAGGAGTTTCGTGCACACTTCCGCTTTGCAGTTTGCTTCAGCTGGCGTCAGTTCTTGAGTGATAACGCGGCAACTCCTGTAGGCCTAGTCGAAGTTCTGATGGTGACGAACCACGGTGTTTTGTGATACGCCCAGCTCGCCTGATAATGTCAGAGTGCTGGTTGTCGGATTTGCCTCTTCAGCCTAGCGCACAGCCTCTGAATCCACGGTTTGTGGCCTACCTGACCTTATCTGATCGTTAAGGTTTCTGTCACCCGAGTGAAATTTCTTGAACCATCTGGTTGCGATGCTGTGGTCCACGGTTCCTTCCCCTTTCGCATGACGAATGTTTCGTGTTGCTCGAGCAGCGTTGTGAGCGAATTCAAACTCGTAAAGCAAAAGTTCCCTAATTGGCCGGTTGTGGCTGTTCATTTTTTAGGCGTCCCAACCACAGACAGAACGATGGCATGCAATGCTGTTCGCAACAACGACTACCACTTAATATCCTTTCCTACTGACTGCAGTGAGCGAATTGAACTAGTTTAAACACGTGACATACCCACCTCAGTACATGCTTTTATGCAAATATTGCAAAACTTTCGATTCACCCTCTGTATATCCCTCCACCTTGAAAAGGGCCTGGGACGAAATCGCAGCTTGCTCGGTCAGCCGACAAACCATGCTTGGAGTTGCTCGCTGTAGGAGAAGGAATTCTGATAAACTCCAGATGATGTGTAGAAGAAGCGTCACATATTTTCTGAAGCGTTGAAGAAGGAATTCTCATCAATTCCAGACAATGTGTGGAAGAAACATCAGACATTTTTTGAACTTCACGGCTACGAGATTCATCTTTACGTTCGGGCGTCAATGTGAAAATAAGTCCTTTTTTCCGGTGATGGGGTTCGAACCTACATCTGCCATCTCTGGAGTCGACTGTTCTACCGATTGAACTACACCGGCCAAGCTTATCCCTGCGACATTCCCGAAGGGTTTCAGGAATGTGTAATCCTCCTAACACATTCCTAAAGGTTTTCAGGAATGTGTTACACCCTTCAGGAATCTTCTTTTTTGACTTGCGAAACTGAATATTACAGTTTCGTAAGTAATAAAATACGATACATTCCTAAAGGGTTTCAGGAAAGTGTTGAAACCCTTCAGGAATGTGTAATCCTCATAAAACAGCTTTTCTTTGACTTGCAAAACTGAATATTACATATTCGCAAGGAATAAAATACGATACATTCCCGAAGGGTTTCAGGAATGTGTAATCCTCATAACACATTCCTAAAGGTTTTCAGGAATATGTTATACCCTTCAGCAATCTTCTTTATCGACTTGCAAAACTGAATATTACAGTTTCGCAAGTAATAAAATGCGATACATTCCCGAAGAGTTTCAGGAATGTGTAATCCTCATAACACATTCCTAAAGGTTTTCAGGAATGTGTTAAACCCTTCAGCAATCTTTTTTATTGACTTGCAAAACTGAATATTACAGTTTCGCAAGTAATAAAATACGATACATTCCCGAAGAGTTTCAGGAATGTGTAATCCTCATAACACATTCTTAAAGGTTTTGAGGAATGTGTTATACCCTTCAGGAATTTTCTTTATTGACTTGCGAAACTGAATATTACAGTTCTGCGAGTAACAAAATACGATGCATTCCTGAAGGGTTTCAGGAAAGTGTTGAAACCCTTCAGGAATGTGTAATCCTCATAAGCAGCTTTGCTTGACTTGAGAAACTGAATTCCGCATGCTACCAATTTCATAATCTAATCTGATTTTTTTTTCTGCATAAAGTACGTTTCCTTAGAGCACAAACTCATTCACTGATCTAACTTATGAAAACACAAATTTGTCCGTGACGGAGAGCGAAACCACGCCCCCTCCCTCCAGAGTAAGTTGCTTTCCGAACAAAGCTAGACGGACAGAATGTATCGCTGCACATTTGTCATCTTGACACGTGCTGTTACCACTTTAGTACGTCACATAATCTCCATCTTAATTTTTTTTTTTTTTTTGAAGCGAAAAAGGATTTTTTTTTATTAATTGCAGACGATGTGTGGAACAAGCATCACAAATTTTTCGAAGAACTCAACTGCCAGTCGATACATTTTTACGTTTGGGCGCCAATGTGAAAACACAAATTTTTCCGTGACGGGGATTGAACTCGCGCAGCTTGACTCCGGTGCAAGTTACTCTCCCAAGTAAGTTACACGAACCCTGCATATTTGTCATCTTGACACGTGCTTTACCTCTGTAGTACGTTACAAACTTTGAACTACAGTATTTATACCGCCATTGCGTTAAAAACTAACAGCTCGGTGCTCAAAAACACTGACTTTGGGTTTTCTCTTATTTATACTCAGTTTGAATGTTATACATACTTCGTTCATCCTGAACCATATACATGAACCCACTTTTTCTGTCAGACAATAGGACTGTGTCATCAGCATACAGTAACTTGCACAAAAGGAAGTTCCCTTGGCATAACTGAGTAGTGATTATTCTAGCATTGCACATGCATGCATTCATTTATATTGAACAGCTATGGGAGGTTTTACGTCGCCACATGTCAGTAGCGACTTAGATGATATACCAGAGGTGGGGAACCTATGTACTTAAGGCCTCATGCGGCCTTCTAGGCCATTAAGTTCGGCCTTTTGAGTGAATCAAAAATTTGCAGAGCAAATCCTTTTATTTTTATTGATATGTTTTTGTTCATATTTTATTATTTTTATTTTAATCTTAAAATGACTGTACTTAAAATACTAATGAGGTATTCAGTGTGTATTTGCCGTGTCATTCAAAAGTGCGTTGCTTATCGCAGAAACAGGTGTTAGTAAAAACGTTATCTTTGCGAGAACATATAGTTAAATTTTATAAAGAAAAGAATCAGCCATGTAAATAATTGAAAGAAGATTTCTATTGAAAATTGCATTCCTGTGGGATATCATGTCAAAACAAAATGACTGGAATATTTCTGTACAAGGTAAAACTAAGTCTATATATGATACGTGGCAAAAAATCCAAGCATTTCTTAAAAAGCTATATTTTGTCAAAACTCTTTTTCTTCAAAAGGAAATTTTTGATGAACATTTTCCCTATTGTCATTGATGAGCAGGAGGATTCATACCAATCATCTGAAGAATACGCAGCTGTTATAGACTTATTAATTGGAGAATATAATGAAAGGTTCAGTGACTTTCAGAATCATGACATCACACTAAAATTATCATTTCAACCTCACCTAGTTGATGACTCCATGGCTCCTAAAGAACTATTGATAGAATTGATTGACCTCTCAAAAGATGACAGTTTAAAGTCCTTATTTGACGCTGAGAAAGATCCAATTGAAGTATGGAATAATGCAATAGAATACCCACGCCTTGCGCAACATGCACGAAAAGTGCTTTCTTGCTTTTCAGCCACTTATTGCTGCCAATCTACATTCTCTTACCTAACTCAAATCATGACATCATTAAAGTCACATGACTGATACCCAACTAGGCTAGAGCATTGAATTTCGATGACACCAGCGAGAGTGCTACACGCCTATCGCGTGAAACGATTCTTGACAGCAGACAATGTTCACGTTCACCCAAAGTCCTCTTACGGCCACACTGGTATCGTAGGTTGGAGGTTTTGCCGGAATTCTTGTGGTCACGGTACACCCTTGCAATGGTCGTCCGTGAAATCCGATCTTCGTTTCTACCTCCGAAATACTATGGCCCATCTCACGAGCGCCAACTAGGACACCGCGTTGAAAATCGCTTAAATCGTTATTACTTGTCATTCTCAAGCCGAAAACAGCTCTGACAGCTGGCAAGGATGTCTATCGCTTTATATACGCACTGACGGACGCAACCGAGTGCGCGCATAGGTGACCTTGCTATGTATTTTGCATAAGCTCGTCAGTACCAGTTTTTCTGACACTTCAGTGTATATTTCTAATCTAACCTTCCTTTCGAATGCCTGTGTTCTTATGCGAATAATTTCTTTTCGTTAAATATTTCCTGAATTAACGCCACAGAGTTCTGTCCGATGAGTTTTAAGCTGGCAATCCTGACATCAGGTCAAAATGCAACTAAATAGTTAAAGACTGATGAAATTAAAGTTATGTGTAAAATCTAGGATGAGCGATTAAGCGAGCAGTTTTCTGTGAGTATTTGCTAAACGACCTATATTAGTAAGGAGAGAGAGAGAGAGAGAGCTTCATGAATGTGTAGATGCTGAAAGACTGTCGTATGAATAACTTTTATTCGATAATATTCTTGTAGAGAGTGTGCAGTTTTGAAAAGTGAGTAGTGTCACGTATTTTGTGCGCAGTTCTTAATTGAAGTTAGTGCTTCAAGACTAATACAAAAGGAATTGGAATCGTAAGTAAACTTTGTGTTTTATTGAATCTTGGACGTTGGTCTAAAAGTATATACACTGACGGAAAAAAATCCTAACACCAAGAAGGGGTTGTGTTAGATAAATGACAGTTGGTAGGTGGTGAAGTACATCTGTAAGATTACGTCTATGCAAATTTCGCGCTCGGCGCATACGTGTGGCACTAGTAGCGCCCCTCGGAACATGCAAAGCAGGTTTGCTGTAAATACGAGCTGTAACGCTCGTATGCGTTAGTTATCGTTGAGATTGGACGTAGGGTGTTGATGTTAGTCAAGAATGCCTTTAAGAAGACAACGAAGCTATTATCAACAGCTCACGGAGTTTGAACGAGGTCGTGTAATAGGGTACGAGAAGGTGGATTTTCTTTCGGCAATATTGCAGAACGACTTGGCAGGAATGTAGCTATTGTGCATCATTGTTGGCAGCAGTGGTCAAGGGAAGGTACTGTCTCAAGAAGACCAGGTTCCGGCCGGCCACGTGGCACTACTGAGAGGGAAGACCACCGTGTACGGCGTTTGGCCGTGGCGCATCGTACCGCGTCTGCGGCAGCAATTCGAGCTTCAGTTGCCACCACAGGGACACAACGAACTGTTACAAATCGGTTACTTGAAGGACAGCTCCGAGCCAGACGCCCTGTAGCATGCATTCCACTTACTCCAAGCCACTGCCGTTTGCGACGTCAGTGGTGTCAAGCTAGAGCTCATTGGAGGACAGAGTGGAGATCTGTTGTGTTTTCTGATGAAAGCCGGTTCTGCCTGGGTGCCAGTGATGGCCGTATGTTGGTTAGAAGGAGGCCAGGTGAGCGCCTGCAACCAACCTGTCTGCGGCCACGACACACTGGACCTACACCTGGAGTTATGGTCTGGGGAGCAATTTCCTATGACAGCAGGAGCACTCTTGTGGTTATCCCACGCACCCTGACGGCACAGTTTTACTTCGGTCTGGTGATTCAACCTGTTGTGCTGCCATTCATGAACAGCATTCCAGGTGGTGTTTTCCAACAGGATAACGCTCGCTCGCATACCGCTGTTGTAATCCAAAATTCTCTAAAGAGTGTCGACATGTTGCCGTGGCCTGCTAGATTACCAGATCTTTCACCAATCGAGCACGTATGGGACATCATTGGACGACAACTCCAGCGTCATCCCCAACCAGCATTAACCGTCCCTGTATTGACCGACCAAGTGCAACAGGCATGGAACTCCATCCCACAAACTGGCATCCAGCACCTGTACGACACAATGCATGAACGTTTGCGTGCTTGCATTCAACATTCTGGCGGTTACACCGGTTATTAATGTACCAGCATTTCACATTTAAAATGGCTCTCCTCGCGCTTACAATAAGCTGTGATCTTGAAACCTTAATCGATTAAATATGTTGCCTATACAAATGTATTGCCGCCATTTCATTCCTCTACAACTACTTTTTCGTGGTGTTTGGATTTTTTTTTCCGTCAGTGTATTATGTACATTGGTGTCCTAATGTTAAGCGTAGTTAGAAAGAGATAATTTAGAACAAACGAAATGGAGAAGAAGGGTAATAACGGAAAAATACAGACGACGTAGGAATGTGCAAATGTAGAAATCATGACGCAATACCATGTGACGAGCGATAATTAGCATAGAAGGCGAAGCAGCACATTTGTGGAGTTAATAACGAGCTACAAAAATGCGAAAAGTGACGTTTCTTGACGTCATCGCGCCCTGCTAGTACTAGAATTTATTTTTTATTAAAACAGTATGTCAAAAAGACGGCAAATGGATATGTTTACACGTGGTCTGATTATCGGCATGTTAGAATCCTGCCGGCCGCAGAGTAATATTGCCAGAGCCACTGGTGTGAATCAATCCATTGTATGCAGACACTGGAGAAGGTACCAAGACACCAGAGATGTTAATCGTCAACCATTCGCAAGTCGATAAAGCAGGTCGTCCACAGATTACAACGGCTGAGGATGACAGATATTGGAACAACACCCAGACGTAACATGTCAATGTCAGCAAGATTTTTGCTTGTTTTAGAGCTGTCTTGGGCTGGTGACCAGCCTTTTTCAAGGAAAACTTTATATAGACGACTCAACGAACAAGGACTGTAAGCGAGAAGAACTGGAGTTTACATCCCACTCACTACGTCAAGAAGAAATGCCAGAGCACTGTGATACTGACACCATCAAGACTAGGACGAAAATCAGTGGACCAATATCCTCTTCTCCAACTAATCCAGGTTCAGCCTCAAAAGTGACAGTCGTTATGTTCTCATCTGGAGAGAACGTGGAAACCGTTATCCCTCTCAAAAACATACGAGAAATGCACCATTACAGAGGTGGTTGTGTACTTGTCTGCGGTGGCATTGTGTTCAACGGGCGCACGCAGCTCCATCTGATGGAACTTTAGCAGGTTGGAGATGGAGAGACAAATTCCTTGATCTCTACGTGAGGCTTTTTTGGGGTGTCGTTGGCCCAGATTTCCTGTTCGTGGACGATAACGCGAAACCTCATAGAGCTGCTATTGTCGATGTTTATCTGGAAAGTGAAGATATCCACCATACGCCTTAGCCAGCGCATTGCCCAGACCTCAACCCATTAAATCATGTGTGGGATGTACTGGGGAGACCCATTGAAAGTCGTCAACATCCTGGAAGAACTATCTAGGAGCTCCGGTTTGCTCTTGTTCAGGAGCGGGATTTTTTGCTACAGAGTCTTTTTGTTTCGGTTAACAACAGCATGAGACATCGGTGTGACACTTGTATCGCTGTAGAGGTCACCATACACCTTACAGACTGTTGCACAAAATCCCTCTTTTCACCATTTTGGACTACTGGTACGTTTTCTATTTCTTTTTGCCTTCAATTTTTTTTTCAATTTAACATTATTTTTTAATTATTCTTAAATTTTGGACACCAGTGAATAATTTAAGTCTTTCATCTACAACGTGGAGTGAAGTTATCCTGGTTTTACAGTTAAGATAAGTTCACCAAGGCAATTTAAATTCAAACCTGATACATCATTGCAAAACAACTCATTGCTTCAGTTGTTTTGCAATGACGTTAACATTAAAAATACAAATCAACAGACTCATTACAACGATAGCATCATACTCTTAAGGAACGCTTTGGAAAGCATTGTCGCTCATGGCAGCAAAAGGTATCAATCTGAGAAGCTGAAATAAAAAGTACCCTTCTGTAAAAATAGTTCTTACGTACCAGCTAGTTCTGCTGGACGTTGGGTTAAAACATTCTAATTAATTAGGTTTTGTTCCAAAATTTTGATATAAAATTACCTGTTGTAACCGTTTGCCATAGACAGATTCCCAACAGTGATATATGATTGTTTTCCAAAGACTCAATGAAAGACGTTAAGATAATGTTTGAAACATTTAAATTATTTTTTTTATTGAGGGTGTTTAGATTTCAGGCGCTTGTTTTTCTTCAGATAATGCTTCCAAAATCTGCGAACTGATCTGAATTCCGTGTTTGTAATGTTGAAAAAAAAATCAACTTTTCTGACCAACAATATATCTATCCGAAAATTGCAATTCTACAATGACTCAGATGTCATCTTCGGTTGGAAGGTGTGCAAGATATTGCCTTCGTTACTTTCGGTTCGAAGAGGGCCTTATACTACACTGCTGGACAATTGCTAAGGACGGATCATAAACGGCTATATAACGCATAAAAAAAGTCAGTGTGGTTGGATGCCAAGTGAAATAAAATAATGTCAGAATGCCAGGACATTACAAGAAAGACAATTTATTGTGCTCTGAAATCCAGAAGGCTTTGGAACTTTTTCAATGGTCAAACAGGCCATTTTGTGCAGAATACGTAAACGTGAAAAAAATGCAATTACCGTCCGCAGGCGTTCCGGCGTAAGATGTCAATACGGGATATGGCCAACATGGATAGCGATGCAAGATTCCACACGTCGTGTCATGCTTTGCACAACATTATCAAGCAGCTGTTGGGGTAATTTATCCCATTCCTCTGTCAGTGCACGGATGAGGGTGTCCTTGTTTATTGGAGGGCATTGGTGACCAGCAAGACTCCTCCCCAAAGCATCCCACACATTTTCAATGGGATTTAGATCTGGAGAGCGTGCTGGCCATAAGAGGCGTTGAATATCCTCGCTCTCAAGACACTCCTGGACAGCGACTGTTCGATGACATGTTGCGTTGTCGTCTATGAAAATGAATCTATCACCGACAGCACCACGGAACATGCGAACATGAGGTAGCAGAACATCATTAATGTATCGTTGGCCAGTCATAGTCCCAGTTGGAAGCACATAGAGGAACGTACGGCCATTGATCATGATGCCAGCCCATACCATGACACTACATGTCGGATATCGGTCCCTTTCCTGTATGCTTGCTGGACAATATATGCAGTAAATACCACTATCACGCCAGATCAGTTGTCGTCAACAATCAGACGATAGACTGTATCTACTCTCATCTGAGAAGAGGACAGCAGACCAGTCGTTATCAGTCCAATTGCGATGTTGATGGCACCATTGCAAACGGGCGGTACGGTGACGTCTGGACAATGGGATGCACACAACAGGACTGCGGGCGTATAGTCCTCCTTCATGCAAACGTCTGGCGACAGTTTTTCGGGAGATCCGCTTGCCAGTAGCAGCCATAAACTGATTTGCTACCTCACTAGCTGTGCTGCGCCGGTGTCTTTTTGTTCATAGCGCTATGTACCGATCTTCTGCAGGTGTCGTACTGAGAACACGACCTCCCCGTGACGTTTGCTACACTCTCCATTTGTTTGAAATGATTTCCAAAGCCTTGAAACAACACTGTGGCTGACGTCGAACTCCCTGGCAACATCTGTTATTTTTCGCCCTTCTTCCATCTTGCCAATAATACGGCCACGCGTAAAATCATCTAGGTGATGTCGGGAAGACATACTGAAAATTGCAAGTTCGTCAATTGATTCTTTCCCTTTCAACTTTGCGTTTGAACAACACCGGTCAATACGCGTCAAATTCGTTATATCTCTTATCAGCGTTATGACGTCACGAACAAGTTCGGCAATCCAAAATTTGCATACGCACAACACATCTTACTGTATCCCGCACTTATGCTAATTTCCACATTTTCCTGCCTTCCATTTTATGGTTACTATCGTTGCTATTGTCATCCGTCCTTAGCAATTGTCCGGCAGTGTATTTCATAAGATGTTATTGAACTGCCTTTTTTTATATCCAAGGTATTGTATGTTTTTCTTATTTGATATCCCTTTTAGCCATACAATATACCCGAAATGCCAGAGTGTGCAGCCTTACTTCGGCGTCAAAATTCACTGCGCGTTTGTAGGTGATATTACTACATCAAATTTCAGATTGTCGTTTGGCTACACCAAACCTGCGAAGAAACGTGACATGACTTTCATCATAAAAGTTTTTTTAAACCTCTCACAACCCCGCGGGTGTTATTTTGACTCCTTGTCGTCCAAAGCTTTAGTATCTCTTCAAGAAATTTTAGTTCTTTCAACTCCATTTTTGACATTTTTGCCGATAAGTTTTATTCCTTTTGTCGTTTCATAAAACGTACTGCCAATTCTTCTGTTAATGAAAAAATTAATATTAAAGTACGAAAATAACCGCCTTCTTAACATATTTTAATAGCTGTACTTTTAGAAGTACTAAAAGACAAAAGCGAAGAGAATAATGAGAGGAATTCCTTCATTACTTCGAAAACTAAAATTTCTGAATTTCTCCGTACTAACATATTAATTGAATTAAAATGCATTATATAATAATCTTAATTATCTTCTTACTGTTAAAAAAAAAAAAGATGGCGTCGGAGTGTATCCCTGGGAAGAAACATTTTCTCCCGAAGAACTCGGAATATCTCTTTTTTAAGACAATAATAAATTGCTCTTAAATTTTTTTGTTTCTTTTAAACTGGCCTATAGCCTGTTCTGGGACGGTTGTTTTTAAGCTTTTAATAAATATTAATGTATAGGAGATGATTCACCTCCAAAGACGTGGTGAAATTTTTAATTGAAGCAGATTGAAAACAAATCAAATAGACTCCGGCTTTTTGTAAGGAAATATAATAAAAACATATAGTAAAAACTCATTCATGTTAGAACTGAAAATTATATGCTATTTGTTTCCCTTTTTCAAAACACCTCGCGATAAATAAACATTGCGTAAAATATTTGTTGTTGTTTAACAATTTTTCTTGAAGTCCAGTTGTTTTCGTGTAAACTTACCTTAATAACTTTTGATTTGATTTTTCGCGTTAAACGACTTTTCCTCCGGCACCCTTGTTATTCCGTTCACGGCTTCTTTTAGACTGTCCTATACGACGGTTAGTTTAAAACTTCATACCAAAGCTTTTTTCTAACAAATAATGCGACATCTGACATTACAAATCAGAACTGGCTAAATCATCGACAATGTGCTGTTGGGACGACATCTGTTTTTAGATACAATTTTGCTCACTTTGGCATCTCAAGATTTCAGGTTGGTTTTTTTTTTTTTTTTTTTTTTTTTTGTAAGTTAGAGCGTTATATTTTTGCAAAATGTATAATCTAAACTTGAAAAGTTAGTTAAATTAAAAAAGTAAAAAATAATTACACTCACGGACAATGAAATTTGCACACCAAGAAGTAAGCAACGGATTGATTTTATGGACGTACATATACAGATGAATGATACACATAATGGCAAAAACAGAGCTGCAGGAAAATTACAGTCAAATCTAAGGCGCGCAGTCCGCTCATCTTCAATAGCGCGTCTCACCGCCTCGTGCGGCGATACATGCTGCCATACGGTCCGGCCTGATGTCCTGCTGCAGACTGGCCCACACGAGTTGGACGGTGGGCTCCAAATCCCGGATAGTGCGGCACGACGGCACCCGGTGTTTCAACTGGTCCCACGCAAGCTCGATAGGGGACATGTCCGGGGAGCGGGCAGGCCATCGAAATGTCTGGACATGACGTAGGCAGTCCTGGACAACCCGAGCCGTGTGCAGAACGGCATTATCCTGCTCGTATAGTGCACCTGTAATCCCGGCCAGGAATGGGAGCACATAGGGCCGTAGGATCTAATCCACATAGCGCTGGCCCGTCAATGTTCCACGTACTACCACTAGAGCTGATTCGCTATCGTAGGCAATGGCTCCCCAGACCATAATGCCTGCAGTGGGGGAGGTGTGGCGCTCGATAGCGAGGTTGTGATTGTGCCGTTAGCCCGGGGACCTCCACGCCCGGACACGATGATCATCTGTCCCTAAAAGGAAGCGGCACTCATCGCTAAACACCACGTCGCCAGTATGTGGCGTTCCACGTCGCTCTGGCCTGGCACCACTGCACACGGAGCCGGCGATGTTCCGGTGTTAATGGCAGCACACGTAAGGTGCGCTGGGATCACAGGCTTCCGCGAGGCTTCGAGAAATGGTTCGTGGGAACACAGGTGCCGCTACATCTGCCTGTATAATGTAGAGGTCTCCACGGGCCTGGCTGACCCGCCAAGCCGATGTCCGGCCCTGCCCGCTGGCCGGATCATGCCTTTTTTCAATTTAGAGGACAAAGCAACGGGCCGGGCCTAGCTTTTTCCCAGACACTTACGACCGGGTCGAGCCGGGCAGGGCCAAATCGACCCATTATTATTTTTTTTTTGTTTTTGCAATGGTAAAGAAAGAAAAAAGTCGTTTTTCTCGATTTACTGGTATGTTTAACTGTTTTTCTGGCTTTACGTACTTCCATGACATAGCCCAGGACGTAATCAGAAAATCAAGAAGAGTCACTCAGAGAGTTTTTACCATTCTGTTGGTATTAAGATGATAAAACCACTTTGAGGCTTGTTGGTAACAAACACGACCCCGACTCTGTGTGTGTGTGTGTGTGTGTGTGTGTGTGTGTGTGTGTGTGTGTGTGTGTGTGTGTGTGTGTGTGTGTTGTGTAGAGTGGGGAACGAGAGTGGCTGCTGGGGAGTGTGGTGTGTATGTGTGTGTTTGTGTGAGAGAGTGGGACGACATCGATTTGTTTTCTCCTATCCTTAATCTGTATAGGGATTGACTTTTGTAGTGTTACCGGTTACTGGTTCGGAGAAAGGGAAATTCTAAACACGCTTAGTCTTCCCTTCGCTCTCTTTAATGGTTATATTTTTCGATAATTGTCAAAATTTAGTTAATACTTTTAGGCCTACATTTAACCAAATATTTTCAATGATATCTCATTTTATTATTTAATTTTCCCCTTTTAATAAATACAATAGAAAGACAAAATAATACCAAATGGCACATCGCGAGTCTTGTCGGGCCTAAATAAGAGCTGCAATTGATGGGCAGGGTCAGGCTGGGTGTCTAATATTTGAAACGGGCCGAGCCGGGCCGGGCTGGCCCTTAAACGCACGAGCTTGGGCCGTGCCAGGCTCACCAAATTAGGCCCGTGCAAACCTCTAGTGTAGTGGACCGGGTTCCAGTGGAATACGTTCGTGCCTGTCGCACAATCCGTCGATCCTCTCTGCCGGTGGTTTTCCTGGTCCGTCACTTGTCCACTGCACCCAACACAGTCGGTCGGTATCCAGAACAATCAACTTGGGGGGGGGCTACACGGCGCACCGACCACCCTGCGGTTTTTAACCCGATGATCCGGCCTCTCTCAAAGTGTGTAAGTTGCGTAAATCGATGTCTACGGCGTCTACCCGGCATTCCTGTCACTCTGTGCTCTTGCTTGCGTCGGCCGGTGCTTTTCGCTTTCGTGGGACATGGACAATACGCCAGTTTATAAGGCCTCCGGGTCGTACTTGTAGCGCCACCACAGGGTGTGCGGTCATGCGCACTCGCACCAAAGGTGGATCATTTGTATACCAGCACACACACCCTCTAGCTATTTGCAAAGTTTCGCGGTTCTAACATTTTTTTCTTCTAGGTGCGCAAATTCGATTGTTCGTGAGTGTAAAACGTACAAATTAATATTCGAATTGTGCTAGATTAAATTAATGTACAAACTCAACTTGTTGTGATATTTAGATTTTAATTTGATTTTTGTAGATCGAATAAATAAAACTCGAGTAATTGATAATGCAATGCTTTTAAATAAGCACCCGATCATTTTGACATCTCAAAGTGATCGCGTGCTATTATATAGCACCCAAGCACTTTACATTAGATCGCGTGCTATTATATAGCACGCAATCAGTTTGACATATCGAGAGCACACACGAATTGATCGATAAGTGAAGGCGCAACAATGTAGACGTTGCTGTGATGTCAAGGGTTCCAGATAGATCTGGCTATTTATATTATTAATGGTCTCCAGCGAAATTTTGCACGCTTATTAGTTTATTCTTCGATATCAACCAAGGGCCAAATCGAAGAAGGAATTAATATGGGCATAAAACTTTGCAGGGTGCATTAGGAAGAAACAGTACAATTGCCAAGGGTAATTTGTGGTACTTACGTATTAAACCGAAGACCTCAGGAGAGACCGATTTTGGCGCAGATGTAACAACGGCAAGTACACGTACAAGAGTGAAACAGTTTACTACATATTTAAAAATAAACATGTACTGCCTAAATTACACATACAAAGGTCAACATGTACTGCCTATATACAGCCTAAATTGCACATACAAAGGTCAACATTTGACTCTGTTCTAATAATTCATAATAGAGCACACCCTTCATATCCCACCAGATGCACAGCAAAACTTTCTTGGCGTAAATATTGCGTTTCGGTGTCGAAGTCGTTGCTTCACCGGAGGAGGAACCCAGTGTTTTTTGTGTTTGAGATTGTCACCATATCCACTTCCCAGCAAAAACACAAGTGCTGGGAAACTGCTGGCCACCAGCTGGCAGTGATGGGTCACTGCTGGCTGAAATCTGCCGCTCACGGCCCGGTAGTAGTCCGTTGGTGGCAGCGCTATTAGTTGGCGAGCCATTGATGGCCCTGCAGCATCGCCGTGAATTGTGGGCCTCCAAGCAAGTGCCACTAGTGGCCCGTTGCTGGCAACTAATGCAATCCCCCAACAGCAGGTGGAAGTATCGGGACTGGGCATGCGCAGAAGCAACACTTGCTGTGTTTCTCATGGTACCAGTTAGTTGAAGACGACGCTATCGCCATCGTGTTATTTTAGTGGATGTTAAGAAAAAAATCCATATGTAGAGAGGCGAATTAATTTCCTAATGAAATTTTACGTCGACGAAGATATCAGATTAAGCCGTGAAATACTAGATTACAGCCATGAAATACACCCACTCCATTCCCATTAATACCAATTCATGGAATGGAGCGGATGAATAACAAGAAAAAATTTGAAACCGCCTGAAACACATATCCTGGAAAACCATTAAAATAGCGTTTGTTGGAAAACAAAAAAAGAATTAAACGCGTACAAAATTTATTAATCATTTGAAAGAAAAAAAAAGCAACGCTATGTGGTGTACTCATCCATTGGTTGAATACACAAGACTGGGAGGAATTCGCTTCTAAAAATAACGAGAAGTAAAATAAAATATCTTTTACTCTTTAAAACAAATGTAGCTTCGGACAACGGAAAGGAAAGACACAACGTTAAAAATGTAACAGAATGTGACATGAACCCGGGTAAATATATATTTATTCAACAATCTCTTTTCAAAACGGCAAGGACAGTACAAAACTTTGGAAAGCGACTCTAAGTATGTACACGCCTTGAAAATAAGTGAAGTTCCCTTAACGTTAAAAAAAAAACTATCGTTACGTTGAAAAAATTAATTTATCAATTCTATGAAACTGACTTTTATGAGAAATACCTCGCAATATTATAAAATGAAAGAGGAAGCATTCGATTACAAATTGCATACCAAACACATAGCTTCCAGCACGTATCCGAGTGTCATGAATTAGTCCGGTCGGTAGCGAGCGCGGCTTCCACGTAAACGGCCTAGGATCGAATCTAGTCAGATGCAAACGGCGTTTTTCCGGTCTGTCGAGAAAATTTCCCCAGCGCAGTGCGTTAATTCACAAGCTTCGTAACGGTAGAAAAAAAAAATTGTCGCGTTAGGAAACTGAGGTTATCCTTGCTTTTTTTTTTATTATTATTATGGCTAATACTGGGAAATTGGCAGACAAGATTCGGCAAGCCACCAGTTACGTCACGTGGTTGCTGGCTGCCACTAACGACCCACTAGCGGACCACATTAGGCTTGCCTTTATTTCTGGCACGTGCTTGCTGGGCCACTGAATTGCCACTTGTGGCAGCTACTGCCTGTGATGGACCACTGATGGCCCTGTTGTGTCATATGACAACTGATGGGGTGCCAACTGTTGGTCAGCTGTTGGCCTGAACTGCTGGCCCTTCTGTTGGCCGCCCGGACATTTTATTGACGGTTCGGCAGCGGCAACATAGTGCTGGGCTATTGCTGGAAGTGCTGGCTGCCAGCAATGGCCCACTGCTGGCCCAGCAAGACTGTTTTTGCTGGGTTTTCATCACCCGTAACGATTTCCCACAGGAAATACTCTCTGTGTTGTTTATTCAACAGATTCAAACACTTCATGACACTCTCATGCTTGTTCCTTTGGCTCAGGTAAGGTGCCACCCAGTCTCCTTCCTTCTGAATCTTTGTCATTGCGCGTAAACGATTGGAAATGGTTTGTTGGGTTAATCCCAGTTGCTCAGCTAGTTCTTTTTGCGTTTGAGACGAATCTTCATCCAGCAATGCTTGCAGTTCCTTATGTGCAAACTTCCGCAGGGAGCCACAATGTTCTCGACCGCTAACATCAAAATCACATGCTTTCAACCGTCTAAACCAAAACTAACACGTACTTTTGGATTCAGTATTCTCCCCCAGAACAGAACAGATCGATGCACATACTTTGTGACGTACCTGCCAGCACGACGCACACGACATAAAGGCAGATAGGAATCAGAATAAACGTCTGCGTAGCTCAGTTGGTAGAGCGACTTGTTCCGGAATAAGCGGCCTCGGGTTCGAATCCCGGCGTAGACCAAAAATGACGGAGAAATTTACTTCGTTATAACTTTTATAGTCCTTTTTCCTTGAGGAAATTCGTAACGAATGCAGTATCGCTTGCCATCTTTCACCTGCCGATTTGCGAGTGCGTTTGACTCTTGGGTAAACTTCTGTGTTATATTTTATACTTTAGACCAGTTACGGTCACATGACAACAACGCTGGGGAATGTCGGATAGGTAAATTAGTGGTATACGTCACACAAAAAAATACTAATAAATCCCAAGTAAAAAACCTTTCCCCGCACGGGGATAACTGGTTTTCCAGTTATTTGGGGAGCGGCGCCCCCACGGCCCGAGCTGACCTTGTGACTGGTCATCATCTGATGTCATGCCACCGCTTGATTTTTATTTTGGTGCTATTGGTGTTTGCAGGGACGGCTGTTCATCCAGCTGTTGGGTATTCGCGGCCCCACGATCCCGAGCTGGTCTTGTGTCTCGCTTTTTTGTTTTTCTTTATTTTCTCCACTGGCTAGTTGCCCGTGTTGTATTCTACCTAATCGCTACCACGTTATGTACTAACACCCCGGTCTTGTGGTTTTGTTACCCTCCACCACTAACTGTTTTATATTAACCGCTCAGTTCGTAGGTTGCTGAGATTCCGTTTAGGTTCCCTTCCAGGATTTGTCTTCTTTAGATTTCTTTTTTTTCCTTTTAGCTGGTTTGGGTGCTAGACCTACCTGCATGTTTGCCGCGTGCGGAGACCCGTGAGGCGGAAATGGGATGTCTGGCGGCTGAGGTCGCAGGAGACCGGATAAGTGCCTCCTGTGTACCAACACTCCTCTTCGACCCCGGCTTCGCTGTAAACGGGAGGCTAGAGACTAACCCACCTCTAGTCAGAAGTCTTGTACCAAGTTGTGTACACGGCTTTAGCGGCTTTTTTGTCGTATAGCACGGCAGGGTGAGCCCGGGGGCTGTGGGATCATGCCAAAGGCGTTGGCATGACGGTACCCGGAGGCCGAAGTGTCCGCCGAGTGCGTGTGATCACAGCCAACGGACTATATCTGCAACGTATAAGCTCCAGAACTGTGTCCAGCGTCATTTTCTTGGCTTGCAGACCTCCAGTTCTCCCTTGTAGGGCTCGGTGGTGGGTGGAGTAGTCTGCAGACGAATCCTTCTCCTTTTTTCCATGGGTAAACCCAAAAACAAACGCTCCAAATTCAAGTCACCTGAGCAAATGATCGTTGACAACGACTCTTCTTCGTCTTCTCAACCTACCAAGTCTCATACCCTTAAACGATCTTTAGACCATGATCTGGACCAAGAATGTGGAACCTCTTCTTCGGCAGCTGTACCAGTCGCTCCGAAGCGTCGTCTCCCCCTCGATTGTTGTGAATACGCATGCTACACACTTAGTTGTAGAATCTATCGATCCGAATGAGAGACTGTCCACCAGATCTCCATTCTTCATTTCTAAAGCTTTGGACGCTGCAGTTGGCCCTTGAAGTCTGTGAGGAAGCTTCGCTCTGGGGACCTGCTTGTCCAAACTTGCAGTGTTTCTCAGAGTAACACTTTTCTGCACCTCACTAGTCTTCAAGGCATTCCTGTAAAAGTGACACCTCACCCGTTTCTTAACACCTCTCGGGGTGTTATTTCAGAGTTTGATCTCTTGCCCTGCAGTGAAGACGAATTGGTGACTGAACTTGCAGATCAAGGTGTTATTGCTGCACGTCGTATGATGTTCCGGCGCGATGGTTCTTTGATTAAGTCAAAAAATGTCATCTTGACTTTTAACTCCCCGAAAGTTCCGACCGAAATCAAGGCTGGCTACTTGGTCTGTGGAGTTCGCCCGTACATTCCCAGTCCTCTGCGCTGTTTCAGGTGCCAGAGGTACGGGCATTCCCAACGTTTCTGTAAGAGTTCCGCTCGTTGCGCAAATTGTGGCTCCAGTGAACATGACGGGGATGGTTGCACTTCTGCGGCCTGCTGTGTTAACTGCGGTGAGGCCCATGCAGCTACTCCCGCAACTGTATGAAATGGAAGGACGAGATGGCGATCCAGCGCCTCAAGACCCTGGAAGGCCTCTCGTACCCTGCTGCCAAGGCCAAGTTGGGTATACCCACTAACCGACAGCGCACTTTTGCCGCAGTAGTTCAGTCTCTGCCACAACCCGTGCAGCCCTTTGTGCCGCGCCCTGTAGCTCTCGCCGCCCTTGCCAAGCGATCTACAGCTGACCAAGCGACACAGGTGTTTTTCCCCGAGCTCGAGATTTTTCGACTACCTGATTCTGGGCCTTCTCTTTTGCAGCCGACCGTCTCTTCCAGTTTCCATCCGAAAGCCTGCACGTGCGGAAGACCCGGCCCTCAATCCGCAAAGGCGTGCAGTGTCCATCCAACTGTCTCGGCCTCAGCGAGGTCCCCACCCTCAACCAACATTATAGAGGAACATAGGGGGGAGGAGAGTGACAGTTCGTCCCCAGCCTCAAACAACATTGCAGAGGAACATGGGGGGAGGAGAGTGACAGTTCGTCCCCGCCCTCTGCCAGCATTGCAGAGGAGTGTGGGGGGAGGAGAGTGACTCATCCTTTGTGTAGTTGTGTTTAAAAAAAATATATATATATATATATATGTATATAATTCTAATAGTAAATTAATAAATTTTTATATAAACCTAATTAACTACCTTGTCTTCACAGCTTTCATCATACTCTTTTTCCACTTTTACCAAGCCTGTCTGCTCTTAATCATTTTCCACGTTTTTAAAAATCTGTGGCTGATAGTTCTTTGTCTGGCGCTCTTTGGCCAAACCTGGCCCTTGCGCCAATAAAATCCACCAACCAACCAACCAACCAACCAGTTTCCAGTCGAAAGCCTGCACGTGCGGAAGACCCGGCCCTCAATCCGCAAAGGTGTGCAGTGTCCATCCAACTGTCTCGGCCTCAGCGAGGTCCCCACCCTCAACCAACATTATAGAGGAACATAGGGGAGGAGAGTGACAGTTCGTCCCCAGCCTCAAACAACATTGCAGAGGAACATGGGGGGAAGAGAGTGACAGTTCGTCCCCGCCCTCTGCCAGCATTGCAGAGGAGTGTGGGGGAGGAGAGTGACTCATCCTTTGTGTAGTTGTGTTTAAAGAAAAAAAAAATTATAATTATAATAGTAAATTACTAAATTTTTATATAAACCTAATTAACTACCTTGTCTTCACAGCTTTCATGATACTCTTTTTCAACTTTTACCAAGCCTGTCTGTTCTTAATCATTTTCCACGTTTTTAAAAATCTGTGGCTGATAGTTCTTTGTCTGGCGCTCTTTGGCCAAACCTGGCCCTTGCGCCAATAAAATCCAACAACCAACCAACCAACCAACCTAAAAAACCTTTTATGTAAAGAAAATGGGTAACGGTGTTCATTATCAAGAAGGATTGTTGAAATAGAATCGCGTCACGTGCTGTGATATAAAGTGGCGCAACACTAATTTATTTCATTATCACTCAAAAATATATTTTACTAAACTATCGCCAAAGAGTACTGAATTGCAAGTGTGTCGCCAACTGCAATGCGACACCGTCACGTTTTACATGAACGTAACGGTGTCGCATTGCAGTTGGCGTAAATTATGAGAACCTGATGATAAATGTGATAAAAGCCATTACAAAAATGCATTTTGATACTATGCATCTTTCTTGGCAGTAGAAAAGCATGCGTCGTAGCGAAATTAGGCTTTCTCTCGACCCCTCCGCCTTTCCTCCACCAGAAGGGGGCTTACATGCTATTGACGAGAGCTGTAAAATGTAGAATGATATATGACGTGCCTGCCAGCTGGACGCACACGACAAAAAGGCAGATAGCAGTCAGAACGAACGTCCGCGTAGCTCAATTGGTAGAGTGTCTTATTCCGGAATGAGGGGATCTGGGTTCGAGCCCGGCGTGGACAAAAATGACGGAGAAATTTACTTCGTTATAATGGCGCCCGAACTTTCCGGATGACCCGGCCGTTCAAAATCCTGCAATGGTGTGATGTCCTTTCCACACCGCGAGATAGGAAAAATAAGGGAATCCCTTCTCCAGCGCTTCGAAAAATAAATGTGTGTGACGTTGCATTCCACACACCAGATTGACTGGGAGTTCTCAAGTGCACGTTCTACAGCGGATGGCTGCCTTCAACGATTCATGGTCACGGCTGATCCGTGGGCCATGTCCCCGGCCCTCTTTCGGGGGGGGGAGATGTGACGTACCTGCCAGCAGGACGCACAAGACGTAAAGGCACATAGAAGTCAGAACGAACGTCCGCGTAGCTCAATTTATAGAGTGACTTGTTCCGGAATAAAGGAACCCGGGTTCGAGCCCCGGCGTGGACAAAAATGACGGAGAAATTTACTTCGTTATAGATACGAAACACGATGGGTTGTAACCTATAGGTATCGTGGACCAAACGTTACCAATACCCCACGCTAACGCACTTGCAATTCAGCTTTTCTTTCTATCTTGAGGTGAGATTTTAGACTTTCCTAGCTACTTCACATTTCATCGGTGTCACGATTATTTCTGGCATTCGTCTAAATCTGAATAATGTATGATATTAATAATAATAACAAAATTAAATATTGTTTTTAAAAAACTAAACAGTCGAAATATTTACTATTGCTACAGCCATAGTTTAGTAAAAATTTACTTTTATGACTCACCTATCTTCTTTCATTGTTTTTTCGATAATAATATTCATTTATCCACCTACCTAAAGACCACTCAATGTCAGGAATTATTAAACCTTATTGTTCGTTCTTATGATTTAATTCCTCTTAGTACACCGGACTGTAGCTCCGTGTGGTCACAGTGAGTGAAAAAATGTTGTACGTAAATAAATGTATACTCTCGACTCATTCGTTTCACTTCACAACCACAAAGATCTTGGCATGCCAAACATGCATAGCATAAATTATCTACAAAAGTTCCTCTCTCGATTTCTCTATTCCTATATCGATCATTTAGAGTTAGACAGTTACTGGAAAAATAAGTGTTGTGTTTAATATTTTGTCCTGTTTCAACACAAGAACCAAAATCATCTTAAAGACATCGAAACGTTATGACCTTTAAGGTAAGGTAATAATTTTATCGCTGGAAAAAATGTCAAAATTCGCGGGGCGAATCGCAAAATTTCGCGACATACCGTATTTCCTCAAAAATTCGGCTTTCACGTTCTTTCCCCACGCTTTGGATATGTATAAGGTATTTCACAGTTATTAACGCACTATAGTATTGCCTCGTTAACTGCTTTAAAATTTACGGATTCCAAAGTGATGCACTCCAGGAAGATTGCATTCAAAGAGGTTTCAGTATGGCAGCTTTTAACCTTCGTTTCAGCTAACGGACCAACAAGAATATTCAAAATGTACCTATCTTCTGAATCAGTTGTTTCGTCTGCTACGACGCTTACACGAATACTGATTTTAAAAAAATATTTCACTTGTTACATTGTGAATATCATATATTTTCGGCGAATAAGATTCCCGCATCCAATTTGCATTTGGAACAACACCAATATCCTTCAGCGAATTTCCCAAGTAATTTTCTACTGTATGGTTATCGAGTTCGGAAAGTGGGATGTTAGCTGCACAAAAGGCACCAATTATTTTCGAAAGTTCACTTTAGCGATGCAGTTCTTTTCTCAATTAATTAATTAACTCATTTCTGCATTATTTTCGGTTGACCATTCGGACACACCTTTCTTTTTTTAATGCAGTTTGCTTGTTAAATGCTTTTCACAACTGTCCTTTTTTGAAAAGTCCACTGGTATCATGATATTTCATCGCCCTGGAGCGGGAGTCGAACCCGCCTCTCCCAATTACGGTTCGAGCATGCTAACCGCTACACCACCCAGGACGAAGAAGCCCCCAGTGTCTGAGTTTTAAGAGAATCGGAATATTCTCCTACCGCATTCTTAATCGAAGCAAACTGTGCTGCCATCTAGCGTTGTTAAGCATATCACCAGTCCTTCAGGTATATAGCGTAGAAGAAATATTCCTCTCATAATACGTAGAAAATACGTCATAATAATTAACGCAGCAATCAGATATCTCTGAGTTGACTGTATTTTTATTGTTCTCACGTAATATCAATCACTCAGAAACTGGAATCTCAGTCCACTGGTATGTTGCAGCGCTAACAGAACAATAGATTTTTGTTTACATGATGTACTGCTTGCAACTTTTAGATGCACTCATTTTTCTCAAGTGGCTCATTCTCAAAATTAATATACACTATCTAGAAACCTTATAAACTATTAGGAGAATTCAAATTCGTGCAGAAATAGTCCAAAGTAATCGAGGTAGTTGCCTTAAATGCACGATCTTAAAAACAAGAGTCACTCACAATACAAATTTAAATTCGTTGGCTGAATTTAAAGATTTTATTGTATAAGAACTTACGGGTTTCCTAGAACCCATCATCAGATACATAAGAAGGAATAAATTTAAATAAAGTGTTACGTGATATTATGTATTATGTTCACATAACACTTTATTTAAATTTATTCCTTCTCCTGTATCTGATGATGGGTTCTAGGAAATCCGAAAGTTCTTATACAATAAAATCTTTAAATTCAGCCAACGAATTTAAATTTGTATTGTGAGTGACTCTTGTTTTTAAGATCGTGCATTGAAGGCAACTACCTCGATTACCCTGGCCTTATAAACTAAGTACTAACACGAGTAATCTAACTTAAGCATCTGCGAAACTCAAACACTCTTTCCTGTTAGCTGCTTTTCCCAGTTAAAATTACTAATCCAATTGAATACGTCCAGTTTACAGTTTACTAGTGCGGCAAGTCGACAAAAATCATTCAACAGTAGCTGGAGGTGGAAATTAGGAAAGACCACACGTGCATTCTTCAGCGGAGTGCATGGGACCAGGAATTACCCGTCAAGCTTGTGCGATAGGAGTGTCTTCGTAACGAAAAATCTTGAGGGGTAACTCAAGGCTTAAAGTTTTGGTTTGGATTTTGTTGTAGAATTACTTTGCAGTGTATTTTTCGTGTAAATTCTAATGAAAGCAGTATTAAAATTATTTACATATGAAAAATATTCTGCCGCCCCCGATGGTAGCGTAGTGGTCTAAGCGATGGCTTCTGATCATTCGTCCGAAAGGGGTCCGGGTTCGAATCCCGGCGAGGCATGGATGTTATGTTTGTCTTCTGGCGCTGGCCCTTTCCCTTCCCTGGAACCAGTGGCCCTAAATTAGGAACCAGTCGTCCTTCCCTAATTTAGTGAGTTGCTCACGGTGGTCATTTAACCTTCCATCAAAGAAAAATATTCTAAAAATTATAATAGAAATTAGGAAAAAATAGAAAACTAATCTGAAGTTCGCGGATATATTTGATATTTGCAAAATTTCAGAAAAGCTCCTAAAATTCGTGAAAAAAATCGCGGAAATTAGGGCCGCGAAACAATTACTAGTCTACTTATAGGATATGAAGATTGTAGAGAGAAAAATATCATTTTGCGGAATGCATATCCAATGGTCTATTAAGAAATAAATATTTCCAATTTTTGTATCCTATAGACTACCCGGTTTATAGTCGTGTGTGAAACAGATTTTATGACATCAGGAGATTTTCCTTGAGAAAGTCACTCTAAAGAACATGTTTTTTTTATCGCTCATTTCTTTCGCTTTTCTGAGAGGCTACTTAGTTTTTATTCTTCGGCTATTTATCATTTGTGAACGTTTCCGTAATCAGTGTTGCAACGACCCGGGAATCTCTTCTGCGGGTAGCGCTGCCCATCTCACGTAGAAATGAAATTAAAATTAATGAGCAGTATGGAGCCCATCTCTCTCTCTCTCTCTCTCTCTCTCTCTCTTATTCCTCTGTCGGCCCTTAATGCCTTCCTGCGTCGAAGAAGATGCGCTTTACTTCGACTGAGAGAAGAGAATGTTGCCTCACTCACTCTTAGTCACAACGACTCAGGCTAACATCTGTAACTGACATCCACGATTGTGAGAAGAAATCAATTGACCTTCTTCCGGATCAGTCCGTCGGCTAGTCTTTGTACGACTACTAATATCCCGCCGCATGATAAAGTCGGATCGACCGACCAAAACAGATAAATCTGTATTCATGAATACTTCGCCGAAAGCAAATTAATCATAGAATCCACACGATTTATTTAATGACGTCTTATTTGAGTTTAAGCATTCGTCGAATGTTGTAATGTACAGTAGTGGCCAAAATTTTGGAAACCTTTTGGAAAAAGTGTATGTTTGAGGTAAGATGACTCATAACACCATTTTGTTTTGGAGTGATGCCTTAAAATTATATATCAATGGAAAGATAATGTCATCACAAATGTAATGCAACAAAGTTTGTTCAATTATCTGTATTCTATGAAAAGTTATAGCCAAATAACCAGAAAAAGAAAGCACAACTTGCTTAGGTTGATTTGAAGTATAGCTGTCCTTCATTTGAATGTAGCCAATGAGCATAAGTGTTTAGAGAGCCAATCAGGTGTCATTTTGTTTTGACAATGAGCCAATCAGGTCACAGTAGGATTCAGCCATTGATGTCATGTATTGGAGCTGAGAGGAGGACATTTGTCAGTGTGTTATGTGATTGCTATCATGCTGGTTTTTTTTTTTTTTGTTCTTTCACTTAATGAGCTTGTAAAACGTAATATAATTAAAAAAAATGGCGCACAGAGTTGACTGGTCACACAAAAAGCGATGTAAAATAGTACTATTAAGTGAACAAGGCTTCAATTATGAAGAAATTGTAAGAAACATTGGTGGAAACTTAACCAAAAGTGGCATTTCTAAATTTTGGAAGAGGTATAAGGAGACTCAGTCACTACAAACCCAGACTGGAAAAGGCAGGAAAAGGTGCACAACAGCAAGTGATGATAGAAGAATTTAGAGACTGTGCCTAGATAACAGAAGAAAATTATCAGGGTGTATACAAGATGAAATGGCGCAATGCAATGTGAAGTTGAGCGTAAGGACTGTTCGGCGCAGACTGCAGGAATTTGGTCTAAAAGCTAGAATTCCACGAAAAGAGCCATTTTTATATCTCAAACAAAGGTTGAAAAGATTAAACTGTGCTAAAACCCATTTTAACTGAACAGCGGAACAATGGGACAGTGCTATTTGGAGTGATGAGACCAAAATCTCCCTGTTTGGCAGTGATGTCATAAAGTATGTAAGGAGAAGAATCGGAGAAGATTTTGCATCCCGATTGCATTACATGTATGATATCAAAAGATGTGGGCAGAATTTGCGTGATTAATGGGAATATAAATGGCCAAAAATACGTTAATGAAATACTTGAGCCCAAACGTGATTTTTTCCAAGATTATGAAGCATTTATACTGTATTTCAACAGGATTCAGCTCCATGTCATGTTGCTGCTGTGTGAAAAAAGTGGTTTCAAGATAATCGTATCACAGCTGGAATGGTCTGGGAATATCCCAGACCTTAACCCAATCGAAAATCTATGGAGCCGAATAAAAAGCACTTGTTAGTCAGAAGCAACCCAGCAATAAAACCCAATTAATAGGAGCAATAATTCAATCTTGGTTTCACATTATAACAGCTGCAGAACTAAAATAAACTTGATTCACTCCATGGGAAGGCGTTGTAAGGCCGTAATTAACGCTAATGGTTACCCAACTAAGTATTAACTGACATGGTGAGAATTTTTGTGTATCTCATTTTTTCTATGTGTTTCACTTTTTTTCTTTATAACTGCTGTTCTAATACAAATCCTTCATAAAAGTTATCGCATTACATTCTTGATGACATTATCTTTCCACTGATATTTAATTTTATGGTATTACTCCAAAAAAGAGTGATGTTATGAGCCATCAAACCTGGAAAATACACTATTTCCGAAGGTTTCCACAATTTTGGCCACTACTGTACCTCAAGATATTTTCAACCAACAGCTTTGACAGGCACGCGACTTTTAGATTCTTCTTGCACGGAGCACACTTTTCCACTCAAACGGCTAAAATTATTTGGTACATCGCCTCACAATATAATTGGAATGCGTGTGTTCATTTCTTCAGAGAAAAAAGTGCATCTCATGTAAATCAGAGGAAGCTTTTTTCCAATGAAAATGTAAACAACATGAATAACCAGCGAATTTTCAGCGGCAGTTATACCTCTTGACCCCTGCGAAAAATATTACAGCATTTATATTAAAAGGCCCTCTCTAAAATTACAGGGTTATCATGGTAAATGTGAAATGTTTTTAGATACTTATATCTTAAAGACCACTTAACCTGGAAAAGTTAAGAAACCGTCGTTTGAATGCTCAGTTTATTATCTTTCCAGGTAATTCATTGATAACATTGTCGTGAACATCAATGTCACAGAAGAAATGAAAGCAGCATCCATGCTGTTAGATCTCACCCCGGAAAAACCCCAAAGGAGTTTGTCGAGTTCCACAAATTCTTTTGAGCCCTGTTAGAATATGTAAGGGAGGCCTTACATCTTCCAACAGGACTGTGCTCCAACCCACAAGGACAACGCGACTCAGAAATGGCTTGAAGAGAACGTGCCGTATCACTAGTCTCCAGACGTTTGGCGTTCAAGCTATCCCGATTTGAATCCCTTGGATAACCGTATGTGGTGCGTAGTTGAAAAAAGAGGGCAACAAGTATCCCCATAACACCATTGACACCGTCAGGCATGCCATTAGCAATATCATGACCCATATGAACAAGACCCAGATCGCGAAGGCCTGCCACCGATTCCGCTCAAGGTTCGAGTCCGTCATCGCCACCAACGGCAGGTTCCATCTTTTAGTGACGTCAAGCAGAAACCGAAGCTTTAGATAGGTTTCCAATGCTGTCGTGTATGACGTCCAACACGACACCAAAATATTTATTAGGTTTTTGCAAATGAAATGACGTATTTTACTGACTCATGCAGTTGTCAGATATTTTAGGAATTATGTGATTTGTGCTATGTTAATTTAAAGCGTCAAGGCTGCTGACTGTAAAGCATAGGTCATTTCGTTAGTGACGTCACTTCCGAGGCGATTATGTTACAGTGAAGAGTAAAATTGGTCAGCGAGAAAGTTGAGTCATTTTCTTGCATGAGTTTAAACTCGCAGATTTAGTACTGCCTTTGGGGAAGGCACCGTTAGTGTCGGCAAGACAAACCACTGGTTTGCTAAATTCCATTTCGGCGATATAACCTCAAAAGTGGACCACGCGGAAGAGCATAAAGAGTTACCGATGGTGACGAATTGGAAAGTTCGAGTAAACGCAATTCACGGCACACGGTAGGGAGATTTGGCAAAACCCCTGGAGTACAGTATACCGCCATTATTCCGACATATAACTTCCACAGGCAAAGTGAGGATAGATAAATGTGTCCCACGTGAGTTGACGAAATAGCAAATAACAGGGCGGTTTCATGTTTGTACTTTCCTGCTTATCCGCAGTTAAACGAAATTAATTTTGAAGCGCGTCGTTACATGTTGCGAGAAACGTATAAACGGATATTGTACTATGAAGATGATAATGTTGTATGACGTTCGGCACAATTCCTTGACCGCAACTTTAAGCCCCGAATCATAGCTAGAATAAAATGATACGTCTAAACCTCGCTTTTATTAGATCATGATAACATTTTTTGATAGTCGTGGAATTATTCTATTTGACATTTATGGCATCTGATAATAATAATAATCGAGAGATTTACTAATGTCCAGTATCTATTTCTCCATGGAGTCCTATGCAGTTTCCATAGTAATTCCATTTTCTTCTGGAGGTCTTCCCCCACTTCATGTTCTTAATTGCTTGGGCAACTTCCCCTGGGAGAACTGGAGGCATTTTACAGCATGTATATTTCTTTATGTGCCTTATCTTCCATTACTGAGATGAAACTTTTTTCCTTCAGGCTTTGTTTTGCTTCAGCTGCATTTTTCACTAGATCCCAATTGAATGTCCTTATATGTGTCCTCTTTTTTGTACTGTGTCTCATAATCCAGTATATCCTATGTTATTTAGACCTTTTCTTTTTTTTTTTTTTATATTCATGTCTCTTCTTTACCGCATCAGCATTTTTCTTCGTTCCAATACATTCTTCACAGGGCCGTAGGTTGTGTGTGAACTTCTAGTAAAGGCTACTAATAATTAAAAGTGTTCGATACATCCGTAAATTAATTTTAACATCTATTTTAAAATAAAATATTATATTATGTTTAGTATTATATTATAGCAATATATACTGAAAAGTTAATAAGCACAACAATACGGTTTCAAGGATATACACTCACGAACAAAGAAATTTGCGCACCTAGAAGAAAACATGCTACAACCGCGAAACTTTGCAAATAGCTACAGCGCATTCTGGTATGCAAATGATCCACGTTTGGTGCGATTGCGCATGACCGTACACCCCGTGGTGGTGCTGCAAACATGAACCGGCAGCCTTATAAACTGGCGTGTGGTCGATGCCCATGAAAGCGAAAAGTACCAGCCGACGCAAGCAAGAGTACAGAGGGACAAGCATGTCTGGTAGACACCACAAACTCCGATTTACGCAACTTACTGACTTTGAGAGATACTTGGTCATCGGGCTGAAAACCGCAGGGTGGTCGTTCCGCCGTATAGCCCACCTCGTGGATCGTTCTGACCATACCGTCCGAATGTGTCGGAAGCAGTAGACACGTGACGGCACTGCCACACGGCGGAGCGGCTCCGGACGGACCAGGAGGACCACCGGTGGAGTGGATCGATGGATAGTGCACTAACCACGATCGGATCCCACGGGGACACGGTCCACTATACAGGCAGATGTAGCGGCTCCAGTGTGCCGACAAACCATTTCCCGACGCCTTGCGGAAGCGAATCTGCGATCCCAGCGCCCCTTACGTGTGTTGCCTTTAACACCGGAACATCGCCAGCTCCGTGTGCAGTGGTGCCAGGCCGAAGCGACGTGGAACGCCACAGATTGGCGACGACGTGTGGTGCTTAGCGATTAGTGCAGCTTCGTTTTAGGGACAGATGATAATCGTGTCCGGGTGTGGAGGTTCCCGGGTCAACGGCACAATTCCAACCTCTCGATCGAGCGCCACACTTGCCCCACTGCAGACATTATAGTCTAGGGAGCCATTGCCTACGATAGCCGATCAGCTCTAGTAGTAGTACGTGGATCATTGACGGAACAGCGGTATGTGGTTGAGATCCTATAACCCTATGTGCTCCCATTACTGGCCGGGGTTCCAGGTGCGCTAAACCAACAGGATCATGCCGCACACTGCTCGGGTTTCCCAGAACTGCCTACGTCATGCCCAGACGCTTCCATGGCCTGCCCGCTTCCCGGACATGTCCCCTATCGAGCATGTGTGGCACCAGTTGAAGCGCCGGCTCCCGCCGTGCCACACTATCCGGGATTTGGAGCACACCATCCAACACGTGTGAGCCAGTCTGCCACAGGACAACATCAGGCGTTTGTTCGCTTCCAAGTCGGACTGTATTATTGCATCATGTATTGCCGCACGTGGCGGTGTGACCCACAATTGAAGATGACCGCATTGCGTGCCACATATCCCTCTGTTATTGTCCTGCAGCTCTGTTTTTGCCATCACCGTCATCTGTACCATTACGTTCATAAAATTTCAGTTCAATCCGATGCTTCCTTCTTGGTGCGCAGATTTCATTGTCCCTGAGTGTATATGTATATCCCGAACGTACCTTTTCTTTTGATGTCCTTAATGGTACGAAAAGTCGAGGTACCCTCGGAAATTACGCTTTCTCTCTCTCTCTCTCTCTCTCTCTCTCTTTCTCTCTTTCTGTTTTTGTGTTAGATTAAAATGACTCAAAAGCTGTTTAACTGACGGAGACAAAATTTGATTTTTTTAACTTAAAATAGTATAACTATACTAATAATCAGAATTTTGTGGCATAGAATATACAAAGGTCGTTTCATAAAAACTGAGAGTAAAATCACTAAACATGAAGAAATATAGGTACAGCAAAGTATATGTTATTTATTCTCAAAGTACCTTCCCTCGGATGACATGCAACGGTCCCATCGTTCTGTCCACTTTTCAAAGCATGTGGCGACGGCCTTTTGTGGAACCTGCTTTAGCGACCCCTGTACAACTTGAATAACGTCAGCATCTGTGTTGAATGTTGCGCCACGGAACTTCTCCTTCATTGTTGGAAACAACCAGAAATCGCCCGGGCCGAGGTCATAACTGTAAGCAAGCTGTGGAATGATTTCAATACTGCATTTCGTAAGAAACTGCTGAACGCAGGCAGCCACATGTGGGCGGGCGTTGTCATGATGCAAGGTCCACTTGCCCACCAGTTCCGGTCACTTTATCGATATGTGTTGTCGGAGACGCTTCAAAACTGAAATGTAATACTCAGTATTGACAGTAATTTGTGGAGAAACGGCATGCTGGTAGGCCACACTTTTATGATCAAAGAAAATTATCATCATTACCTTCCCAGCTGATTTGGTTTTGCTGACTTTTTTTTGGAGGAGGCGAACTTGTGTGTTTCCAGACACTTTCTGCGCGCTTCGTGAGGAGGTTGAAATAGCGGACCCATGTTTCATCGGCAGTTATTACTGTGCTTAGAAAGTTTGAATCCTTTGCAATCATTTGTTTCCATTCATAACACACCTGAACTCTGGCTAACAATTGCTCTCTCGTCAGGTGATGAGGTACTCATTTGGAGTACACATGATTCAGCAGTAATATGTCGCGTAGAATGCGGAATGCCAACGTTTTTGAAATATTAGTTGACGCCGCTATGTCTTCACACGTCATTCGTCGATTTTCTTGCAGGATTGTCCAAACAGTGTAAACAATACGCTCTGTAACAACACATTCAGGTCGACCAGGCTTAGAAGCTAGTTTTGCCGATAAACGCAATTCTTTGAAATCCTGGTGCCACCTAGAAATCGTTGACTCACCCAAACATTTATCTTTGTAAACTTTTTTAATTAAATCAATTGTTTCTAGAGCCGTTTTATCCAAACAATATCAAAATTTTATCGCACAACGCATTTCTCTTCTTAACTCTGAATCACTCACCTCCCTAGCTGTATGGCGAAATGCTGACGTACTTTAAACAACTGCGCAATAACAAAACCAGAGTCGTCTGCCACGGCTAGTAACTGTTGCCGTATATACTTCCCTAATTCAGTCTGTCGTCTCCGTGGTTATTTTTGCCCTTCGCACTGTTGCCAACTCAAAAAAAATTACTCTCAGTTTTTATAGAACTTCCTTTGTAAATATTAATAAAAGTTTCCACGCTTTCGTTCATCAACCAGATGGCTTTTTCAAGGAAGGTAGACATCAACTTGCTGTCTACCTACCTAGAAAAACCACCTGGTTGATGTGCGACTTGGAAACTTTCATTAATATTCTACTCCAAGAAATTCTGATTACTAGTGTAGCTATACTATTTTAAGTATAATTAGTGTAAAGTTCCTTGTATTTAATTATGAAATTTGGTATTTCCAAGCTTTGTTAAAAAAAAGTATTTATAGTCGATTTGGTTGAAATTGGACAAACGTACCCGTTATACAATGCGAAACTGTTGTTCGTTCCATCTCGGCAAGGCGAATTGAAAAAAAAAAATTGGGTCGAAATGGTTTTTAAAACTCTGAAGAAAAATCATTGAAGGACACCAAAGATATCCTGATGAAATTTTATACTATGAATATTTAACTACTAACTGAGAACTGTATTGACCCGAAACTCTACAGAATGCAATTTATTCAGTGGATGTTTTCGAGCTGATACAGGGGTCTGAAAATATCATAAATACCTATCTAATAATCCTATATTTGCATTACGTTTCTGTTGTATCTAAACTTTTGAGACTTGTATATTATTCTCTTTTACGCAATGACTAGGTATAATTCTACCTATTTCATGTTTTGGTTTCCCATTGCGACGTAACTTGACGTGTTTTAATTTCTTTTCAAAGTTTGAATTCCTTTGTTTCGTATTTTTTTTAAAGGTTGATATTTATTTGTCCCTAAACTTTTCCACCGAATGCAAAGTGTTTCAAAAATGCGAATTTGTTTCCACGTATCTCACCGAATGCAAAGCTTTCAAAAATGAGTAATGATAATAAATACGGGAAATGGACTCGCATACCCTGTACGATTACAACAGTTCATTGATCTACGAATGATTGCACAAATTTATCTCCGAATTATATTGCTGTATGGCTTCAGTTGTGACGGAATTGTTCTAACAAGCTTATGTACGGACATGTTTTTTTAATCAACTGATTTACATGCTTTACTCTCAGTCAGATCGATATATACCAGTCATCTCTAATATCTTTCATTTTTGTTTTTTGATATCCAATCTAGTAATTCAGTTGTCCAACAGTGGTCCGTTTTAACACGTCTTTTGAAAAAACAATCGTGCTTATGTTATCGGTTTGTCCGTCCGTCCGTCTGTGGACACCATAGCTCTGCAACTCTTACTCCGATTTGAAAAATTCTATTTGCATTGTGAAGCTTGAAATGTGAGAATGATGACCTTTGCATTCCGTTTTCTTTACTTTTTTTATGCACAATTTTGCCGCTAGAGGGCGTATATGCAGATGATATCAAATTCAAAATGCATTTTATTCCGTAATTGCTTCTAAATAACCGATTGAAAATATTATTTTACCTTTTCATTCCATTTATATCGAAGACTACATTAGGTGCAGTCGCCTTTTCAAGTTATGTATAGGATTACCGCTAGGAGGCGTAAAGGTAAATTGCGTTTTCTCTGAGATCTCAACTTCTAAAACTTTGATTTGAAAAATTCTTCTTGCACCGGATACAGTTCCTAATGGGAAATATTTTCCGTATACTTCCTAATTTTGGTAAATAATAGCTTGGCCACCAGCGGGCGTAAGCGTTAATTTCTGCTTCTGAAAACTTGATTGAAAAAATTATTTCATGGACCGATACCACTTGTTTCGATAAACCTTTACGGCATATTTTCTCCTTATCATAATGTATGGTTTCTCCACCAGGGGGCGTAGATTCATTTCTTATTTTTGTCAATATCTCTGCATCTAAGAGTATGATTTGAAAAATTCCTTCTTTGTTGGATAGCGTTTCCGGTGCGAAATATTTTGCATATAAATTCAAATTTTTCAAATAATGCATAGATTGTTTGCTAGAGGGCGTAATTTTAAATTGCATTTCCCCCGATAAATCCGCTTCTAAAACCCCAATTTGGAAATTTCTCCCTGTATCAGATACAACTCCTGAAGGGAAATCTTTTGCACATAATTTCTAATTTTTGGTAAAGAATGATTTGGCCACCAGAAGGCGTAAGTGTTTATTTCCGCTTGTGATGTATTCACAGCAAGATTCTAAAAGCTCGATTGAAAAAAAAATTTTCATGGACCGTACCACTCATGTCGATAAACTTTTAAGAATATTTTCTTCTTAAAATAATTTATCGTTTCTTCGCCAGGGGTCATAGATGTATATCTTATTTTTTTCAATATCTCTGCGTCTGGGAGTCCCATTTGAAAAAATCCTTTTTTTTTTTTGAAGAGCAATTCCTGTGTGGAATTTTTCTCAAACAATTTTAATTTTTTTTAACACACAAGTCTGCCAATAGAGGGCATAAGTTCGAATTTCCTTTTATCAGCAATATCTGCCGGACAAAAAACTCGACTGAAATTTTTTTCGGTGAGATACAACTGACTATGCAAACTCCGTGTGCGTATTTTCTTCCCAAAATAATGCGGAATTTCTTCGCTACATGGCGCAAATTTTTAAAGGGTTTTCCTAAATATCTTTGCTTCAACATATGGGATTTGAAAAATTCTTTCAACACCTGATGCCATTTTCCTTGTAGAACACTTTAGGTTAATACATTGAAGAGCAATTGAATTAGAGACAGCTGGCGTTATATCAATGTGGCGCTGAGGGCGGCCCTGTAAACAGAAACGACATGACGTATGCAGCGATCCGACAATATAAGGAGTGATGCGACGGGAATCAGTAAGATTCGGACGCAGTATGGGTAAGACGAACGATCTAACCGCATTTGATCGTGGGCAAATTGTCGGGGCCCGACGAATGGGTCATTCCATCTCGGACGTCGTGAAGGCACTGGGATTTTCACGAGCCACTGTGTCACAGGTGTACCGTGAGTACATCGAATCCGGTAAAACCATCCCTGCAAGGGCCAACTGCCGTGGACAACAGCGTGTGGATGAGCGGGGTCATCGTCGGCTAGCTCGCATTGTAACAGCGGATAGACGGGCCACAGTGCAAGAAATCACTCGGCAATTTAACGTTGGTGCACAAAAACGTGTAAGCAGCCACACAATCCAGAACCATCTCTTCGCTATGGAGTGCAGAAGCCATCGTCCCACGATGGTACCGATGCTGACAGCACATGACAGAGTGCAAAGATTAGCATGGACGCGGGAACATCGCCACTGGACCCTAGACGTGTGGAAAAATGTTGCCTGGACTAATGAGTCGAGATTCACGTTGGTACATGCGGATGGCAGGATGCGAGTACCGCGCAAACCACATGAAGCGATGGATCCTTCTTGCCAGTAGGGTACTCTTCAAGCTAGTAGGGGTGGCATTCTCGTCTGGGGACTATTTACGTGGACTGAAATGGGACCCCTGGTACGTGTGACATTGTCCCTCACAGGTCAACGTTACCGGGATATCCTGCATGACCATTTGCTCCCGTTTGTGCGTCTTCAACATGCCACTGGGGACCTCATCCTGCCACAACACAATGCAGTGTGCCATCGCTCCCGAATTGTATCCGAATGGTTGGATGAACACTCCACAGACGTAAGCTCGCTTCCTTGGCCAGCTAGGTCACCTGACCTCAGTCCCATCGAGTACATCTGGGATGCCATCGAGAGAGATGTTCGAGGCTCTGACCCCCCCCCTCCATCAAATCTTCGTGAACTGTGGGAGCTTGTTCAGGGGTCGTAGATCCGTATGGCTTCCTAATGCTTCCGGTGTCTTGTCGAGTCTATACCGAGACGAATCGCCGCCGTCATCAGGCCGAAAGGTGGTGTTACACGTTACTAGACAGGTATCTGTAATTCAATTGCTCTTCGGTGTATATGAGGAGTTCTATATTTCACAGTTCTGTTGGTAGTTGGTGTTTGTGTACCTCAGTTTGCAGCTGTATCTGCGCTTCTAAAAGCCGTACTGAGATATTTATTCTTTACTGTACGCTATTCGCTACTCTAGAGATGTGGATGTTCTTTAAATAATGTAAAAAGTTCCCTTTTGGAGGTAAAGGTCGAAACCTTTTTATTCGTTGTCTCTGCTTCCGGGAGACGTTTTGAAAACTTATGTTTCCTTAGCATGGCTTTTATCATGAAGAATATTTTTTCGCCTATTTTTAACTTTTCCATTATGCGAAATTCTTCGGCTAGAAGGCGTAGAGTTATATAATGTTTCCTTTTGTATTTCTTCTTCTGTCCGTTCGATTTGAAAATCTCTTTGTCTCTGATACCTTCCTTCTGCTATGCGAAACTTTTTGTGCGCGATTTGGTAATTTTCGTAACATACTTATTAGCTACTAGTGGAAGTAAGTAGCTGTTTTTATTTCTGGATGCTTTATCGATTGTAGAAACCGGTTGATAGTTTTCCTAACAGGTTTCGTTGACTTTGAATATCTTGGATAAATTTAATTGGCGTCAGAACGGATTCAAAAGACGTGCTCATCACAACCAGAAATTCAGTGTCGTCATTCTTGTTTCTTCCTATAAACGAATGTTTTCGCTTATTGTCTGCTCATCTGTGTAGCAATTAAATGTTCAAGTGTTCAACAATTGTTCAGATGTCACCTCAGTTGGTGTTATTGCTGTAAAATGAAAGTCCTTCGGCCTTTCATGTGTGTGGCATGCAAATGAATTGTAAAAAAATCAATCCGTTATATTTACTTCTTATTCGATACTCTCCATATTTTAGCAGGTATGTGGTTATCAATAAATTTGAGTCTTTGTTCGAAATTGGTGCCCATCATACCAGAGTTTTTGAGAGCATCACTTTTGTTTCATGCATAAAACTCAAAAGATTCAAAAAAGTTGAGTAAGAGATAAGGAAAGAAATGAGATATTTAAGATGCAACTACACAGTTGGTGTGACAAGTACGTCGATTAGAAAATCCTTTGATGTTGTAACTAGAAAGGAAGAATTCCAGACTGCAATGAAAGAGCGTAATTGTTGTAGAATCGGTCACGCGTCTAATGTGTCTATCTTTCTACGCGTCTTCTAAGAACCGTTGTGCCGATTGATTCATTTGAACCAAAGAGGAAATCTGCATATTTGAAGAACTGAAACATCACTTAGTAAGGGGAAGAAGATAGGCGGTGCTCTCTGTTGTAAGATAATACGCTCATTCTTCCGGTCATCATCGTGATAGGGATTTCATTGGTGTCTCTACTGGTTTCGTTACTATTTTTAAATTCCCTTCTATCATTATGGTACTTTCTGCTGCATCACGCAAATATTTCCACATTTTTCTTCACTGTTTGCTATATGGTCAGTACCCCGAAAAAACAAAGAGCACTGTAAACTTCATACCTCGACCTTGTTTTCGGGAAAGCATTTATACTTCCGCAGATCATGCTCAAGAGAGCACCCCCTTGATTCACGAATCTTATTAACTCCAAATAAGATTATTCATATGCTCTTTTTATGCTACTCTAAATCATGAGATCTATCTTCCAAACCTTGTGCTAAAACAATGTGAGATTCACGTTCATCTATTCTATTTTTAAATAGAGTAACAAACATTTCTGGTTAGCTAATAATGCGAAGAACCCCAAAACCGGTTTTGACGATACAGTAAGTAATGAAACAAAAATTATTGTATCAAAATAACAAAATACGAAGGTTATACCGAAAGTAATGCAAAAGTGGGCATAACTTTTTAGCACGTCTTTTGTAAAAAAAGATCGTGCTTATGTTACCGGTTTGTCCGTCCTTCCGTCCGTCTGTACCCACGATATCTCTGCAACTATCAGTCCGATTTGAAAAATTATTTTTGCATTGGGAAGCGTGAAATATGCCAATGATGAACCTTTGTTTCGGTTTTTTGCGATGTACAATTGTGCCGCTAGAGGGCGTAAATGCAGATGATGTCGAATTCAAAAATACGTTTTATTCCACATATTTGCTTTTAAACATCCGATTGAAAAAAATATTTTATCTTTCGATTCAATTTATGTCGAAGAGTATTTTAGATATAGTTACTTTTTCAAATTACGCATAGATTTTCCGCTGGGGTGCGTTAAAGTAAATTACATTTTTCCCGATAATTCTTCTTTTAAAACTCTGACTTGAAAAAAAAATCTTCAGCGGATACATCTTCTCATGAGAAATGTTTTGAATATAATTTCCAATTTTTGGTAAAGAATACTTTGGCCACCATGGGGCGTAAGTGTTAAATTTTTTTTTTTTTTTTTTTGATTGGAGGTTTAACGACCACCGTGAGCAACTCAATGGGCTATAAGCAGTCGCCCGTCCCTAATTTAGGGTCACTGGTTCCAGGGAAGTGAGAGAGCCAGTGCCGTAAGACAAACACAACATCCATGCCTTTCCGGGATTCGAACCCGGACCCCGTTCGGAAGAATGATCAGAGGCCATCGCTTAGACCACTGCGCCACCGGGGCGGGGCGGCAGTGTTAACTTTTGCTTCTGATGTATTTGCCATAAAATCTGAGCTTCTAAAATAAGGATTGAAAAACTTATTTCGTGAACTGATGCCGCTCACATAGATACACTTTTTTGGAATATTTTCTTCTTAAAATATTCCACAGTTTTTCCGCCAGGGGGCGTAAATGTATATCTTATTTTCGTCAATATCTCTACTTCTAGGAGTCCGATTTGAAAAATTTCTTCTTTGTTAGATAGTGTTTTTAGTGTGACATGGTTTTTTTTTTCAAAAATTTCGAGTAATTCATAGACTTTCCGCTAGGGAGCATAGAGGGAAATTGCCTTTCCCCCTATATCTCTGCTTCTAAATATCCGATTTAAAAATTCTTTCTGCACCGGATACAGCTCTTGGTGGGAAATCCTTTGCACATAATTTTAAACTTTTGTAAAAAATGGTTTGGCCACCAGATGGCGTAAATTTTAATTTCCGCTTCTGATGTATTTGCAGCAAAATATGAGCTGCTAGAATCTCGATTGAAAAAAGTCGTTTGTTGACCGATACTACTCATGTCGGCAAACCTTTTAGGAACATTTTCTTCTTGAAATAATGCATGATTTCTGCGCCAGGGGGCGTATATCCATATCTTATTTTTGTAAATATCTCTACTTCTAGGAGTCCGATTTGAAAAATCCCTTCTTTGTTTGATAGTGTTTCCGATGCGAAATGATTTTCCAAAAAATTCAAAATTTTATAGTAAATCATAGACTCTCCTCTAGGGCGCACTAAGGTAAATTCCGTTTTTTGCGTTATTTCTGCTTCTAAAACTCCGATTTGAAGAATTCTTCCTGTATCGCATACAAAACCTGATGGAAAATATTTTTCACATAATTTCTAATGTTGATAAAGAATGGTTTGGCCACCATTAGACACAAATGTTAATTTCTGCTTCAGGTGTACCTGTAGCAAAATCTGACCTCCTGAAAACTCGACTAAATTTTTTTTCTTGGACCGATACCGCTCATATGGAAAAACCTTTTGAGAATGCTTTCTTCCTAATATAAAGCATGGTTTTCCCACCAGGGGACGTAAAGTCATATCTTATTTTTGTCGCTATCTCTGTTTCTAAGAGCCGATTTGGAAAATTATTTCTGTGTTAGAGAGCGTTTCCGGTGCAAAATGTTTCTCATATAAATTCATGTTTTTCTTATCGCACAAGTATGCAACCAGAGGGTATAAGCTCACGATTCCGTTTACATCAATATCTGAGGGATTAAAAACCCGATTAAAGAACTTTTTTCTTCCGTCAGATACTATTGTTTTCCGTACCGGTTCCATTGACTTGAATAGTTTTGATAAATTTAATTTGCGTCAGAACGGATACAAAAGACGTGCTTATTACACCCGAAAATTCGGTGTCATCTTTCTTGTTTATTAACTGACAGAGGCCGTTCAAATTGGACTGGTTGGTAGAGTAACTACACTATCTACCAACAAGTAATTGGACACCTGTGATAGCAAAAGAAAACTAAGTTTATTCACCTTCAAAAGTTGGTGGAGCCTCCACGAGCGGCGATTGCAGCTGCGACCCTCCGGGACATACTCTCAACCAGGCGTTGTACGACGGCTAGTGGTATTTTCTTCCACTCGGCTTGGAGAAGACAGGTCAGTTCCTTCACCGATTTCGGACGGTGGCTCAAGTCGACGCTCCAACTCGTCCCAGAGGTGCTCGATAGGGTTAAGGTCCGGGCTCTGCGCAAGCCAGTCCATTCGATTAACCTCATTGTCACCATACCAAGCCATGGTGGACATCGCAACATGACAGGTGGCATTGTCATCCTTAAAGTAACCTTGGTCCACCCCGTAAAACTGCCACAACGTAGGAAGCGCATGGGCATCCAAATTGGTGCAGTAGGTCTCGGCGTTGAGTCTACCAGGAATTGCAACCAAGGGTCCCGTACCATACAAGGAGAACCCCCCCCCCCCCATAGCATAATTCCACCGCAGCCGAACTTCACAGTTGGCACCATACATTCCGGCAGGAGGCGTTCTCCTGCCGGAATGTATGGTGGTATCAATAACTTTACTTCAATGTAGTGATAAGGAAGAGTGGTGCCGCCTGTATGCGAGTATACACAGGTTGCACAATCTAAGTTAGGATATTTTTACGTAGGACTACGTCTAACTCCGCGGATAGTATGAGGCGACTTACGGTGGACCGCTTGTGACAAAAATAGGTCCCAATTGAAATCATTATAGCGTTACAAATACGTGCCGCACCCTAATCGTGTTGGCATATTCGTATACAGCATGGAGTCCAATTCGCGTACTGCGCAATACACAGGGCGCGCGACGCCCTTCTCTCCTTCTGTGTGCTGGAGAGCTGATGCAATATTTTTGGGTGTGCCGCCGCGTTTGACTCAATCTATCTCAGCAACCGTGAGCGCAACACGACTATGCATGGTATCGTTTTAAAGCTCTCGACGAGATCTATTCGAATATACGAAGAACGTTTCGCAGTGTTTTGAACATTTTAAAAATTGTTTTCTTGTGAACCGGTGAACCCTTTTGACAATATCGCGGTTTATATGGACAACTGTGAGTGCAAAACGACCGTGCCTGGTATCGTTGTAAAGCTCTCGACGAGATCTGTTCAAATATATAAAGCATATCGCAGTGGTTTAAAATAAAATCTTTAAAAATTGTTTTCGTATGAATGAGTTATCATTTTCGACAATACCGTGGAATTCGTAGAATGAACGTAAGCAAAATTGGAGAAAATCAAAACGAGAGGCAAGAGCAAGTGATGAGGAATGTAAGAAGCCCAAGAAGACTGCTGCCCAACGAACTAGAGAGTAACGAGGATCATATCAAAATATAGCTCATTTCAACTCTCCGATCTGCAAGTCGTAGTCCTACGTTCCAAACTGACGGCGACTCAATCAGAACTGAGCCTACCTGATTTTTTTTTATTTTTTTAGTCAGTGAGCCAGTTTTGATGCATGGGGAATATTTCTTCGTTGTGGTAATGGGGTTGATTTTTTTCCAATGGTAGTATAGCAAGCAAAATCACTAAACGTCCACATTAACGTGTCCCCGAAAAAAGAAGCTCCACGGCGTAAGGTCCGGTGACCTAGGCTGCCAGCTGTAGAGCACCAGGTCATGGAGTCCACTCCAGGCAATCCAACGGCGAGGGTGCACTTTGTTGAGGAAACGGCAAACTGTGAAATGTCAATGAGGCGGCACCACACCGATGATGGTGCCCTCTGGCGGTGACCTACTAAAACTATGAGATTTCCTCTTTCAGTTGGTTTATGCAAGGTCATACACGTTTTTTTTTTTTTTTTTGGATTGAAGGTTTAACGACCACCGTGACCAACTCAATGGGCTATAAGCAGTCGCCCGTCCCTAATTTAGGGTCACTGGTTCCAGGGAAGGGAGAGAGCCAGTGCCGTAAGACAAACACAACATCCATGCCTGACCGGGATTCGAACCCGGACCCCTTACGGACGAATGATCAGAGGCCAACGCCTTAGACCACTGCGCCATACACGTTTCATAGGTACAATATTATGCTGTTTTCAATCAGATGAATCATTTTCACTTACCATGTATTTGTGGTATTTATATTCATTTCCTCCTACATTATTTTTTTCATTTTACGCAATATTAAAATTATTCTACTCTGTAACAGACAAAAACAAATTTTCAGTTACTAAAAATAGCTCTCGCAGCAGCTTGGTATCAGGGACTCGCAATTTTCATCCGTTTTTCTGTTTAGTTTGTCATGTGAGTGTATTTTATTTTATTGTTTTGTCATTTATCCACTACCGTTTCGAGAATTCCTGATAACGGTGTTTGTATTAAAGGAACTCTACTCTACTGCTTTATCAGCTGCCACAAAAGAGCATTCTACTTAAGTTGCACAAGAATAAATAAATCCATTACACGACAACGAATATTATTTAGCATCAAAGCAAAAATAATGTGAAGGCACATCAATTTGTATTCCTCTTTGAGAACTTGATAAGGACGAAAGCTAAAAGCTTTCCTTTTATGCGAAAGTTGAAGTTTTCTATGAAAATTTATTATGAAAAATTCCGACGTGGATTTAAATAAAAAAGAATAAAAAGGAAACCGGGAAAGAAAGAAAAGCTTTAGTAATGGCTAATAGTTTCCTTTCGGAAAGAAAATCTGATAAAATATGCACCACAGTTTCATAATATCTTTCTTAAAAACCATTGCCTCCCAAGAAGCAACTGAGTAATCTCTAGAAAGAAAAAGCCAAGCTTTCGCCTTAAAGTACTGCGACAAGTCCCGTGTATTTGGATATCTTTTTCCTGTCAACTTGGTAACGGATCAAATTTGCTATATAGCAGTGTCTCACGTAAAAGGTCAATGGAACACGCGTGGGCGAAGGCAAAAACACAGAATTCCCCCTTTGTTGACTGTTTTCTCGAGATAGATCGATCCGAAGGATCTTCTGGCAGCAACACGGATTGTGTTCTTGCTTTTTCTCTCGCTGTTCCGCCTCCGAATGAGCAAGAAAAGAAGGAACTGCCTATCGAGCAGCTTTTATCTCAAAGTATTTATTAAAGTCTCGATGATTATGTAAGCATGGGAAACAGGAAATTTTCATTGGATTTTTCTGGACAGGAAAAATAAATACGATGTATTACACCATTATGAGATCATGTTCTCTCGAAGGGTTAGTTGTTGATGACGTTAATCACGAATCCGTGCGAATTAAAATCTCAGTGCTGCTTATTCATTTATTCTCACATTTCAGCGGGAAGCTCAAAACCCAATTATGTGGTAATTGAAACAATGGGGACAATTACAAAGCACACATAGAACAAATAAAAAAAAACATTAAGGAAATGAAATATAAATGAAAACTGGGCAAATAATATTTTGGAAAGAAAATCTGAGAAATATGCGCCAAAGATTCATATCAACTGCCTTAAGTTGTCATGAAAACTATGGTAAAAACTGAAAAAGCTTTCCCTTTGGTGGTTCTACCTAATCATGTTTCCAATGGTAAAAAATTGTGAAGGCATTTTCTTCGAAATCAATGCATTTCCAAGGATACGAATTTGCACATGGATAAAACTAAATTTAAATTATAGCATTGCATACACAGTAGTTCCTGAAACTTAACCATAATTACATTAAAAAACAATCATTTTTCCTTGGGTAATGTTGAGACCTACTGATAAATGGGGCGACATGTACGTTGATGACATCAGTAGACAAAGAAATAAATATTTGATGGCTTATTTCAAAATTCGGAATCAGCAGTATCTATTGTTCTGTTAACGTTTTCAGGTAAATAACTGTCTGAAGATTTAACCTGAATGCCTGAAATCATTCGAAACAATTCAGACTATTGCATGTACACTCATGTCTAAAAATTAAGGATCACTTATATTTTCCTAGCATACTTTTATTCCGACAGGATGTATATGAAAATATTTTAATGAGGAGTAAACAAAAAAGAAAAGTGCATGTACACACATAAATAAGCATGCATTTTTGCTTATTAATAGAGAAAATAGATAAAGAACAAAAGATACAATCTTCTGACATTGGATCACAATAACTAAAATTGAGAGAAAAAAAAATTCCATGGATTATTTTGATAGGGTATGCCCACCCCTGACTACAATACATGATTGACATCGGTGGGCCATGCTTTCCACGAGATTGTCCAGAAGATCCTGAGTGAGGTTTCTCTATTCTTCTTTCAGCGCCATAACCAGGTCTTTGTTTTTATTTTTATTTTATTTTTTTGGTGCCAGGTGGGGGATTGCGTTGAGTAATGCGCCTCCCTAGAGCGCCGTAAGCATTTTCGATTGGATTCAGATCGAGGGAGTACGCAGTCTACTCTATTCTGTCAATTCCCTTGCTCTCTAAAGGTTCAACACATGATGATGGATGAGGACGGGCATTATCGTACAAAAAAAAAAAAGGAAGCGATTTCTCACATGACCATGAAACAGCCTTACGTGTTCTAAAATGACCTCCTCACAATGACACTGGACATTCATTGGCCCTTTCTCCATCACTAGGAGCTCTGTACGTCCACTGATCATAATCTCGGACCAGAAATTACTCCACCACCCCTGTAATGATCAATTTCTACGTTGTTTTATGCTAAATAAGTAGTGCGAGGTTCTCGCCAGATGTATTGCCGCCTAGAGTCGGACGATAAACAAAATCAGCTTTCGTCTGTGAACAGAATTGCTCTTCATTCATGTGGAGTGACACTATTGATACCGAGTTGTTTTTTGTGTCGGGGTCAATGGAACACACTGTACAGATTTTCGGGTATACAATCCAAAATTATTGAAACACCGTGACACGGCTTCACGCAATATTTTGGTACCCATGCTGGATTTCAGCTGTTTTGCTAACTTGTCAGCAGTTATTTGGCCAGATCTTTTAGCCGTTATAACAAGATAACCATTTTATGATGGAGCAGTTTCGCGTGGTTGAGCACTACTGAACCTTCTGGTAGCTATTCCATGTTCATAAAATTGCTTCCAGATTCCTGATACTACGCTCTGAGGAATTGCGAACTCCGTAGCTACGCGTCTCGTTGTTCGCCCTTTTTCCAGTTGACCACCAATTCGTCCACTGGTAAAAATCATCCAGATGAGTTCCTTTAGATGTACTACAAGTGGCGATAGCAACAAAAAAACTCAGATCCACACTTCAGCACCTATAAAACAAACGATTTCTTCCCACTCACACTTCAGCTTCTATAGCCAATCGGCAGTACACTTCTGACATGTCATTCCTGACAATTTGCATATGACCAAACACTTTCACATCGCTTGCTCTTACATGTTTCGATGACGTCAGAATGTTTTGACCGCTAACGAACGAATTGCGAGCCCGAAATTTAGCTTTTTGTTGTTGACCTTTAATTTTTGGATACAGAGTACAGTAAGTCCCAGGTACAGGCCGTACCATCTATTAGCAGGCTCAACATTTCTCAAGGAAAAATTATTGATTTTTAATATAATTTATGCTTACGTTTTCGCAAATATTAAGTATGTTATCTTACAATTTAAAGTTATTTTTATCGTTGTGCAGATTTTCATCCGTGGGAATGCATTAATTGCGAAGAAAATGTCTACAGAAATCTATACCATTGGAAACATAGAGCTGATATTTTGAATGGAACCACGTTAAGCAATCAATGGCGCGGCTTAACCTTTATGATAGTGCTACCAGAATCGTACGATAGGGAGAATAAGAGGCAATGTATGAAAACAAAATGCTCTCAAAATTATAACTAATTATTTCGTAAACTTTTATTTTAATTACAATACTGAGAGTTAATTTCGTCTATACGATTATTTTTATTTTGCTTCTCTTACAGGAATATTTTTGGCATTTTTAATCCCAAATCCCTATATCATTATTTTCAAAAACTTTATTTGTATCTAGGGATGTATATAATACAAACACAAGAGCATTTTAACTCACGACATCAATATTCAAAGAGTTCGATATAAATTATAAGCACAATAATTCATTCTAGTTTTTCCAAACATAGCGTGAACATACAAATAAATAAAAGTAACCCGCTAAATCATAATAAAGCAGTTGTCAACGTGCAGTAGGTAGTTCGCAAAACAATCGTCAGAAATGCACTGGAATCAACGAAGGGGATGATTAACTCTCTAGAAGACTCAGTATAATGAAATCATGGAATAGTAACAGTGAAATTCTGATGTATGGGTTCGAGACTATCTGAGTGGTCATTCATTATCTTTGGCTTCACGCGCAGGCGCCGTCGACAGAACATACAGTATTACGTAGACACTATCAGACGAGAAAACACACACACTTATAACCTTACTCAATGGTTCCACCATCTGCTCACAGTTACAACCTTGCTCAATGGTTCTACCATCATCTGAATAAATAATACTTATTTATTTCAAACTGTTTCCAGTCGTAATTTTGAATACTAGCACTTTTCGCCCCTGTAAGCAACAATTATAAAGCTTTTCCATTCGCCCAAAAGAATGGCTATTCCCGTCACAGAATTGGACAGTCGCCAGAATCAACAATATAAGAACGAGATTCCGCCCTTACAGCACAAAATGTTTCAGATATGTATCAATTAAGGTTCAATCTCTCATTTTCGTTAGACTTTCAGAGATATCTTACACTTATGTTTCAGCAACATCTATTTTGGAACATAACTCTTTGTACATTACGGTTACGTTAAAAATAGCATTCGCCGATACAACTGTTTTATAGTTTCCATTGTACATGATTGCTATCTGGATGTTACATTCCGGCGATATTTAAGAAATTTGTTTGGCAAACGGCGTGGATGCGCATGCGCATTTATGCCATTTCACCGAATCACTCTCGTAATCGTATTTCCACGTGCTACTGGGATATTATTTGGTGATACTGTCGTACTCGAGTTAGCTAGTTAGTTGATTTAATATTTCATCCTTTCTTTCTTTTCTTTTTTTTATGATTCAAGATCATCTGAAAGTAATTCTTTTGATTATTATAATTTTTAAATTCTATAAAGCATTTTATAAAATCTAAGTAGATGGCTGTGTTGTTGTTATACTATACCAGCATGTTTTTTTTTACTTAACGCTGAAAAATTTCATATTGGTGGGTATTTAGAAAAATGACGACGTTGATTTTCTTTCTTTTTATCGCTGAAATATAGTTTTTTCCTCATATATAATAGAAATTTGACACCCTCATTTGGGACCGATTTTTATTTCTTTTGTTATCAATATATAAACGCCGCCATTGTTCCCAATGGACAGCGGACTGCGTTGAACCTGTGAAAACGTTAACTACTGGTAATACGACTGTTGTTGCTTTTGAAAAAACAACTGTCGAGTGTAATATTTTTATTGTGATTTTACAAAGTTTGTTAAAACTATAATGTTCAGCGTAGTAAATACGTAACAGTAATATGATGATGTCACAAATATCTTTAAAATTCGTAACAGTAATGTAACGAAGTTACGAATGCCTTTCAAATACGTAACAGTAACATGAAGTTGGTACGTTAAAGTTACAAAGACCTTTCACCGTAACGTATCGGTTATGTTTCAAAGTTATGTAACGTTTGAGGACATTTTGACGTAACCGTAAGGTTTCTGAAACATTACTGTTACATTGTGCAACGTATCTGAAAAGTCTCAATGTTTCAGTGCTACATACTTGTAACATATACGGAATATTCTGCGCTGCGTGGGCGTACATTAAAAAACAAAACAAAAAGAAAAAAACAAACAGGCGTGAGACCTGAGAAAAACTGTAGGCATTCAGAATTCAGAAAACGATATTGATAGCGGCCATATCAAGTTAGTGAATTTGAAGAAGGGCCAATGACGCCAGATTTGTTTCGTAGTATAAACAAAATTAAAGTAGAAACTTCTCTCATGAACTCTTGAAATTACAGTTATCTCAGGTTCAGAATAATATTAATTTGTGCTTCACTTTGCACAGCGTAACGAACATTCCAAGTAAGGAGTGGCATCTCCGGAACGAGGGCCAGCCAAGTAGTCAGAAGCACGTGATCCTAGCTAATCATTCGAGTTGGTACTGGGTGAGAGTCCCGGATGACGTACTGGTTCATCGTTTCTCCAGTGGCGTTCCTTCGATCCTTTTCCCGGAACTAATGCCGAAAACTGGGCAAGATAATCTCCTTACAACATTTGATACTCAAGGGATGTTTAAACCCACGAACCAATGATAAACAATATCCAGACATCCAACATAAAGCGGCAGGTGTTATCAGAACCTGCAGTAGGACGCAAGGACCCAAATATCAGCGTATCAAACGACCTGTCTTATTTGTAAGTAGTCTCTGTTGTTCTTCCCCCCTCAAATCCATGTTTGCATTACGTATGATAATTTGAAAGTGTCTGTTCGTAAAAAAGTTGTTGATCCCTTAATAGATTTAGACAAAGCTTATGACAGAGTAAATGGGATATTTCTGTGAAAGGTCTTAGATAATTATGGTAAATTGGGAATAAGCTTAAGAGAGTGAAAGCTACGTATGATGGCAGTAGAACATGTGTACGATCGAATGGTGTTTTATCAAAATTGTTTTCTATTGGTACAGGAGTCAGACTAGATTGTATGTTACCATGGCTTTTAAATATGTACGGGGTGCTCAGAAAAAAAGCATCCATATTTATATACAAGCCCACTGGTGAGGTATCAAATTGAAATAAAGCAAGCACATAACTCAAAATTCTTATTTCAATTCCCATATTTTGTTTTTCTACATAGTCCCCCGCACGCTCGATACCGGTTCACCAACGTTTAACAAGTTTTTTAAACCCATCTGTGTAAAAATCGTCAGGTTGTACTTACAACTATATACATATTTCCTCGTAGTGGCTTGAACATCTTCTTAAGGGGACTCGGTACCCTTCATTTCGCAAAAATTGACAAAAATATCGATTTTCTAATTTAAACACTAAAATATACTTTGGAACCTCTAGTATATTGTGACGAAATTTTGGGTTGATCGGAAGCATATAACACGAGTAAAAGTATTTTTACTACTGAGATGTCCCTGGAAATGCCACGATCCCTTTAATATTTACGTTTCTTTGACACATAACATGCCACACTTCTTTTGCGAAGAAAAAATATTTTCTACGTGTTTGTTGTGCGTCAAATATGCGTGGTATTATGAAATGCTATGTGTTCAATACCTCAATCTAAAAAATCATAATAAAGTAGGTCATCATTATTCAAAAATATGTGATTTGTGTATTGTATAAAAAAATCAGTTGTTGAAATGACACAGGCAAACTTCAGGAATGGTGTTGACCATTGAATCTCACAGAATAAATATGATATTTCAAAAGAAATATGCATCACTACTATATTTACTTTTTCCTCCTGCTCGCAAGCCCTTGACTTTGCCTCCTACATGAACCTTCAGTTTTGCATGACACAATTTCAGGTTTTTGTGGGGTTTTTTTTCTTCTCTCTTACCTAAATATCTGAAAATCTCTACAACCCTTTTTCATTAATTAATTTAAATTCAGCTGTTTATTTTCCCCTACCACTCCTAGTTCTGTGATTTAGGTGACAACTGGTTTTGAATAAAGAGGCAAAAATTCGTGAAATAGGCAAATCTATATGTAGACACTATAATTATTCTATGCATTAGTATTCTCCTTGTTTTATGGAGCAAAAAAAGCATGAGAAGAACTTTTTTGACACTTTTTTCACAATTTTTTTATACATTATTTTCAATTCTTCAGATTTTGCTCGTCACCGCCAACTGATGTAATGCTGTAATTGGTAGACTAAAAACTGAGATTGAGGTAGGTAATGTGATCAAAACTCATTGTAGTAGCTGTACACTTGTAGGTATGTGTATTATGAATGCGCCAAAAAATCATAAAGGAAACTGATTGCGGTTATACAACATTTTTGCAAGAATGAAATCTTTAAATTCATTTATCTGTGTTCGCGTTTTCCTCACAAGTCACTCCATTAAAAGTACTAAAACTTGAACATAGATTTATCAAACCACTTGAAATTTGTTGGTAGTTTCTCTAGCACCCAATTAATAGATTTAGGGATGGAATTTGCAATAATATAAGAACAAAATAATTTAAAAATTGAAATATAAAATACACTTGTGTTTTTCCTGAATTTGTACGTATAGATGTGTTTTTTTTTCTGCTAAACTGTTTTGTTTATTTAAAATCAAATCCTTAAAGTTATAGAATATATACTCGTAAAAAATCTAAAAAAATCATTGCAAAATGATTAAACATAAAGAAGAACGAAGGCTTTTTTAAATAATATCAGCTTTTTTAAATTTTAAATTTCAGAAATTGTAAACGCAATTTGATTTTTCTTTTCTTCTTTTTTGTCAACAAAATCAGTTCATAGTATCGCCCTACTTATAAAAAACGTATGAAAAACAGAAGTTAACTTCTTAAACAAAAAAAGTGTTAAGTGTACCGAGTCCCCTTAACACGTGAACTGAATTCCTTTCAGATGTCTCTTGTGAGCGTAAAACAACCAGAAGTTCGACGGAGGCAAATCTGGCTATTCAAGAACTTCAAACCCGATTTTCTGTATGGCCTCTTAATTGAAAGCTCTGGCGTAATGCTTGGCGTTGTCATGTTGAAAAATCATTGGACCCCCCTTACTCGCACGCGGTTTATTCTTTGCATTACCTTTTTTAAAGTACGCATGTAGCTCTCAGAGTTAATAGTCGTATCTTTGAACATGTACACCTGATGAATAACGCCTCTGTAGTCACAGAACACAGTGATCATGCGCTTACCGGCAGAAATTTGAGTTTTAATTATTTCGCTCGAGGAGAAGATGGGTATGGGTGTAGATATTCCAGCGATTGATGTTTAATTTCTGGGTCTTAGTAGTGAACCCAGTTCTCATCAGCAGTCACAATGCTTTGCAGTAAATCACTCCAATATTTTTCAAAGCGAGTAAGCAACCTTTGGCATATTTCATCTGTTGATCTCTTCATTTGTAAGGTGACGCGGAAAAGGAAAGCGCACACTTTTAAAAGCACACACTTTTAGGAGGCACGCTTTTAAAGGACTTTTAGGAGACACTTTTAAAAGCACACACTTTTGAAACTTTTAGGAGACACTTTTAAAAGCACACACTTTTGAAACTTTTAGGAGACACACATTTTAGGAGACACTTTTTAGGAAACACACTTTTAACACATTTTTGAGACACATTTTTAAAAGCAAACACGTTTTGAAAACACATACTTTTTGAAAGCACACACGTTTTGAAAGCATACACTTTTAAGTGATGCGGGAAAGGAAAGCGCACACTTTGCTATATCCTAAAACATAAACTATGTCATTGACACCACCTAAATTAATGTTCAGCTTTCCTGTTCTGATTATCTGAGTTATTCTTCGATTTTTCCTGATCAGCTCATCCAGTTTTTTGCCTGTTCAAATCACATGTTGCGATTATGGGCCTCCCATTCCGCGGCTGATCCTTTACAGCCAATTCCTCCTCTGTCCTTTGATTTCCCTATCCATTGACGAAAAGTGCTTATATCCAAAGGTCCAGAATCATAAACTACCACTGATCTAGCGCGAATTTCTTTGGAAGGGTATCAGTTAAAAACGCTGTGACTGACCGTTGTTTGACACCCGTTGACTCAGCTGAAAATAATCATCCATTTTGAATACACTTAAATACGAACAAATACACGTACGGAGCTCTATTCGGTAATAAAATGAAGCTAATGGCACGAAGAATCGTTTGCCGTCTGGCTGTTTGCTAAACAAGTCATGCGCGAGACACCTGCCTCGAGACATTACTTATTGAACACTCCTCGTGTTTATAGATACACTCAAACCCATGGAAAGATAAACAGTACTGACTTTTATCTTGATAATATCCATGTGTGCCGATTGCTATAATATGACGTCACAGTCCTGTTGGCAGAGAGCAAAAGTGAGTTGAAGAACATGTTGTTCCATATTTTTGAAGTTTGCATTAAATTCAGACTGCTTATAAATCAGAGCAAAACCAAATTTATGGTTTTTGAGCAAGCAACCGTTCGTACTGAATGCAAGTTCAGTATAAATGACAAGAGACAGACCAGCTGAATGACTTTGTATGTTTAGGAAACATGTTTGACAGAGAATAATTTTTTTTTATTGGGTAAGCAACTCAGTGGGCCATAAGAAGTCGCCCGTCCCTAATTTAAGGCCACTGATTCCAGGGAAGGGAGAGAGCGAGCGCCGTAAGCCAAACACAACATCCATGCCTCACTGTGATTTGAACTCGGACTCATCTCGGACGAATGATCAGAAGCCAACTCTTAGACCCCTGCGGAACCGGGTCGGCCGAAAACAATATAGATGATGAAATTAGTAGTCGAGTGAATTCAACGGTAAAAGTCATAACTGCCTTAGGATATCTTGAGACTGTTCTCGAAAAGGACCAGAATGACTGTGTATGAAAGTGTAATTGTTCTTATTCTGATGTACGGCAGTGAAACTTGGGTACTGCAGAAAAGGCATAGGAATCGTTATAACGAAGTAAATTTCTCCGTCGTTTCTGGTCTACGCCGGGATTCGAACCCGAGTCCGCTTATTCCGGAACAAATCGCTCTACCAACTGAGCTACGCAGACATTCATTGTGACTCCAATCTGCCTTTATGTCGTGTGCGTCCTGCTGGCAGGTACGTCTCATCGTTTGTGTGCTGAAGAGGTGCGTAACTGACGAGGAGTTTGTGACAAGACACATTCTGATCATGTGAAAAAGGATGACCGTCTTGCTTTACATTACAGATGTGTAATGTGAAGCAAGACGTTGTTAGTAAGGTAGAGACAAATACTCTTAGCTGGTCTGGCCATATTGAAAGAATGGGTGATGGGATGCTTGCTAAATTAATTTATTCAGCCCAAGTGGAAGGAAAGAAATAAATGTATAGGAAGGTCAAGGAATCATGAGTGTGCCAGACTCAGAAATGTCTGCAGGAGAAAAAGATAAAGAGTATGAAGTACAAAAGGTCTTGTGTTAGACGTGTGATGGATGTCAATAAAACTCGAGTTGTGTGTCAAGATCGCTATAAATGGAGGCGATCGTTGCATGAGTAGTAAGTACAATCTAGCACCATCAGTTTTAAACTGCCATCTGACTGATGAGCTTATCTTTGAATCTCAGAGAATGGCTTAGTGATATGTATGCATGTGTGTATATAGGTATGTATAAACAGCTGCTGTTTGGTTCTAACTAATTTCCTTTTAGTTTGGGGGTTTAATGATCATCGTGAGCACCTTGATGGGCTAAAAGCAGTTGGCTTTCCCTAACGCTGAAAAGACAAACACAACATCCATTCCTCAGTAGGATTCGAACCCGGAACCATCGCGGACAAATGGTCAGAAGCCAGCATTTTAACCACAGCGTCACCCAGATGGCAGACACTTCTTCTTAAACCACTTCACCACTGAGGCGGAAGACTCACAGCATTCTCATTGATAGCAAATATTCTTCCAAATTTGAGTGACTAACTTCCTTTCAACCAGATTTGAAAGAATATTTGCTCTCGCAGAGAATATCTTAAAAAATTGCTTTTGAAGAAAGTCAAACTTCCTTTAAGATCCAATGAAGCAAAAATTTGCATGTTGTCAGAATCTTCTGAAACGTGTGTGAATATGCGCATTGACATCTATATATGAGCTCTTAGTTTGCTGTGCGTCATTTCTGAAGATGACATCTTTTACGCTTTCATTTTGAAGTGGTTGGTTTTCCTGCAAAACGGATTTCGCTACTAATTGCGCAGATGCCCATCTTAACATTCTGTCTATCGTGCAAAAGCAGTCAGCTGTTAAATTAAAGCCGTAATTACTGTTCACGATTAATTCAGAAAATGGGATTAAGCGTTCAATTCGGAGCTGGTTGTCATCGAAATTTCTCCTCAGGGCCAGGGAATTATGACGACCTGTTTCAATATCCCTCACGGGTTCCACTGCAACCCGATCGCTACGATCATGCGAAAATTAAAAATTAAAATATACATGTGGATATTTGCGAATAAGATGATAATCCGTATTTTGTTTTTCGATTCAAGCATCTCCTAAGACCTTTCAACGTAATAAGAAACTAGTATGCTGTTAAACATGAAATTGACACAAACTGGTTTTCAGTAGGAAGGAAACATAAATAATGTGAAGTTCTTGTCAGTAAAGATTTTGGTAGCAAATTGTGACTGAAAAGGAATCTTCCCGTTTCTTAGAACTATTGTTCTTAAACTAACAACCATGGAAAAAAAACACACTTGAAACAAATGGAAAGCCGATTTTTTAAAAGATAATTCTCTCTCTCTCTTTCTCTCTCTCTCTCTCTATTTCTATTTCTCTTATTTCTCTCTTTCTTTCTCTCTCTCTCTCTCTCTCTCTCTGTCTCTCTCTTCCTATGTCTATTTCTCTCTTTCTCTCTTTTCTTTCTCTCTCTCTTTCTTTCTCTCTTTTCTTTCTCTCTCTCTCTCTCTCTCTCTCTCTCTCTCTCTCTCTTCCTATGTCTATTTCTCTCTTTCTCTCTTTTCTTTCTCTCTCTCTTTCTTTCTCTCTTTTCTTTCTCTCTCTCTCTCTCTCTCTCTCTCTCTCTCTCTCTCTCTATTCCTCTGTCTATTTCTCTATTTCTCTCTCTCTCTCTCTCTCTCTCTCTCTCTCTCTCTCTCTCTCTCTCTCTCTCTCTCTCTTCCTATGTCTATTTCTCTCTTTCTCTCTTTTCTTTCTCTCTCTCTTTCTTTCTCTCTTTCTTTGCCTTTTCTCTCTCTTTCTCTCTCTCTCTCTCTTTTTTTCTCTCCCCACCTCTCCCTCGCTTTCTCTCTCTTTCTGATTCTCTCTCTCCTTCGCTAAAATGATATTTTATAAAACGTACAATTTGCATGGCATAGTTCTTCAACAAAAACCGTCAAACAATTCAGTTTTCTTTTAATACGGGGTATGCACTGAACTATCCGACGTAGTTCATTTGCCTCGCTGTATGGCGAATATACAGAGTTGTGGAGTGTTCCATAAGATGCAATTGACTATTAAGCTTTGCTTTCTCAGAAGCGGATTAGTTTTTCATGTTTTCCGATAAACACGTGAGTAAATGAAGTATTTACTTACATTTTTATCTTTGCTCTTAACGTATTCCATTGCTATGAATATTTCAGAACGAAAGTAAAACGAATCTTTAATATGGTTTCAATTTTTCTTCCTTGCGAGTGGTAACACTGTATCTGCTCTTACGGCATTATAAACGTCGCTTCTCTTTTCCGATTGGTCGCGTTAGCGGAACGAATTAATAGTTTAAAATTGTCAGCAATGTCTTCAGTTTTAATAGAATCCAAAGCAGCATTATCACGGATATGCACTGTAGAGTTTGCTGTTTCCAAAAGATCATACAGTTGTGCCAGGTGGGGGATTGGTGTTTGGATATCACTGAATTGTAACGACTTGCTTAATACTTCGTAGGTCATCCTTTCTCCCTCAGTAAAGCAGCTATCCGAGTTGGCTTTGATTCAATAAAGTGCTGGAAGCAGTTGGGAGGTATGGCCAATGACGATGTGTGTGTAATGCGGCCTTCAAAGAAGGTACGGAGGTGATTGGTGTATCCAGACACCTGATATGCAGTTTCACCATGCCCCACAAGTGCTCTATGGGATTGATTTCGGGAATGTTCGGATGCCAGTCGGTATGCTGGAAAGCTGAGCTGTGTTCCTCAAACCATTCTTGCGCAACATTGGTCCTGAGGCTTGGCGCATTGTCATCTTGTCAAATACGTGACTCGTCAGGCCATCACACTCCTTTTCAAGTCAACCGACGTCCAACCAGCATGATCTTTGCACCAGGCGAGTCGTTTGCGCCGATGAAGTGTGGTTAAGACAGGATGTCGTCCGGTTCGTCTTCTGTTATAGCCCATACGTGCGAACGTGCAACGCATGGTCATGACAGATACTGTTCCGGGTTGACCTTTGTTGTATCGGGTTGTCAACTGTTTTCCTGTACTGCGTTTGTTAGCCTGTACGATTCATCACTCACTTCAACCTATCGTTGCCCTATGCAGTTTTGTATCCGGGTCGTTGTTTGACCATTTTTATGCCAGTGCAGATACACTTTGACCACAGCACAAACACCCCGCCAGTTCAACCGTTCGAGAAATTGAGGCACTTGCTCTCCCAATTCCCACAACCTGTCATTTCTCAAAGCCGGATAAATCCTTCGATTTACTACTAATTTTACTAATTACTGTTCCACTCACACCTTATACACTGAAGAGCAATTGAACTAGAGTTACCTGTCTAGTAACGTGTAGCACCGCCTTTCGTCCTGATGACGGCGGCGATTCGTCTCGGCATGGACTCGAAAAAGACACCGAAAGCGTTGAGAAGCCATACGGATCCACGACCCCTGAACAAGCTCCCACAGTTCGCGAAGATTTGATGGAGGGTGGTCAGAGCCTCGAACATCTCTCTCGATGGCATCCCAGATGTGCTCAATGGTATTGAGGTCAGGTGACCTAGCTGGCCAAGGAAGTGAGGTCACGTGTCGGTGGAGTGTTCATCCAACCATTCGGATACAATTCGGGAGCGATGGCACAATGCATTGTCTTGTTGTAGGATGAGGTCCCCAGTAAGATGTTAAAGACGAACAAACGGGAGCAAATGGTCGTCCAGGATATCCCGGTAACGTTGACCTGTGAGGTACTATATCACACGTACCAGGGGTCCCATTTCAGTCCACGTGAACAGTTCCCAGACGAGAATGTCACCCCCACCAGCATGAAGAGTACCCTGCTGGCAAGAAGGATCCATCGCTTCATGTGGTTTGCGCCTTACTCGTATCCTGCCATCCGCATTTACCAACGTGAATCTCGACACATCAGTCCAGGAAACATTTTTCCACATGTCTAGGGTCCAGTGGCGATGTATCCGCGACCATGCTAATCATTGCACCCTGTGATGTGCGGTCAGCAGCGGTACCCTCGTGGGACGATGGTTTCTGTGCCCTATAGCGAGGAGATGGTTCTGGATGGTGTGGCTGCTTACATGTTTTTGTGCACCAGCGTTAAATTGCCGAGTGATTTCTTGCACTGTGTCCCGTCTATCCGCTGTTACAATGCGAGCTAGCCGACGATAACCCCGCTCATCCACACGCTGTTGTCCACGGCAGTTGGCCCTTGCAGGGATGGTTTTACCGGATTCGATGTGCTCACGGTGCACCCGTGATACAGTGGCTCGTGAAAATCCCAGTGCCTGCACGACTTCCGAGATGGAGTAACCCATTCTTCGGGCCCCGACAATTTTCCCACGATCAAATGCGCTTAGATCCTTCGTCTTACCCATACTGCGTCGGACTCTTACTGATTCCCGTCGCATCACTCCTTATATTGTCGGATCGCTGCATACGTCATGTCGTTTCCGTTTACAGGGCAGCCCAAAGCGCCACAGTTTCATAACGCCAGCTGTCTCTAATTCAATTGCTCTTCAGTGTATATGGGCCTACTAATCGCGCACTCTCCGAAATTACGTTGTCAACGGGGTACCTCCACTTTTGATCGGGGGGTCATACTTCAGTGATCACTCGGTCTAAAATGACCCAACGTTTTTTGAATAAGGTTTTTCAGAGTTCAAAACTGTCGACGTATGTAACACGATGCATGGTACCATGAGGACCTTTCAAGAAGTTCTAACCTTAATGTTCTTTTACCCTGTTCTGGAAATACTTTGTCATTTCTGTTTGAAGTAATCACCCATTTGGTTTGGTATTTTACTTTGCCGTATAACTCTCTAAACGGCTGGAACGAATTAAATCGGGATTAGCATAACGGGCTCAAATCAGCTCGAACGAATATATTCGCTGTCTAAGAAGTGTACCGAACGTGGCTTGAAAGAGTGAAGCTGCACATCAGAAAGTGTTACCTTTCTTTTAGTTACGTGATCAAAAGAGACACTTTAGGGGGATGATTGAAACTCTCCTTTTGGACTAAATCAGCTGCGAGAAGACCTACAACAATGGCGACGAACCTAAGAAAGGAGACAGATGATGTATGTGTAACTGGTTTTTGCCCAGTGGCATGATGTCTGTGTCAAGGGGATCAAACACGGACATAATACTGGGCAGATATAAGTCCTTCCCTAGCATTTCTTAAGTAATAGATCAGACAACAGAGGCCCAGAAAGAAACGCTTATCACCTGCGACAGTTTATGGTCGATGCTACTGAGATGAGAAGGGAAAAGGAATCATTTCACCTTAGCTTTCGTTAAACCTCGTATAGCGTAAAAACTATTATTCAGTATCGAATCCTCGTCCTTCTGCTCCGGAGCCGAATGATTTTCCAATAAAGCTACACCGATAACGTTTGTCGCAACAACTTTGCCGCTTTAACTTGTGCGTCACCAATGAGAACGTCACATATATCACCCCCACCCCCTGAGGCTTCCGGGTCAGCCGGTAAACCACGCTTGGTGGAGGTCATTACAAAAGAAGGAATTGATTCCAGACGTTGTGTGGAAAAAAACATCACACATTTTCCGATGAACCCAACGACCAAGAGATTCATTTTACGTCTGGGTGCAAGAATAGCATAATACAAATTTGCCGGTAACGTAGGTCGAAACCGCACCCTTCTACTCAGAAGCCGAATCCTTTCCCAATTAAGCCACACCGACGAGTGCTCATCATTGCTTCTTGACCTGTACGTCACATATACTCCCCCTCCCTCTCCCGAGAAAAGCAGGAGCTTGAAATTGCAAACCTGAGAGGTAGATTTCCGAAAAACTGAAGTCGTAATCTACCTCTCAGGTTTTAATGATCCCTGCCACTTCTAATCATCCGCATTGCCAAAAACTTGCTTCCTTGCGTTTTATGGTATACAGAGCCCGTTCTCACTGGTCTACTAAACAGACTTATGAACAGGAAATCCTGAAAATCTACGAGTTGGCTAATTCCTTTGGGTACTCTAATTACATTGTTAATAAACTTATTAAAAAATCCCAGCGTTTTGACTCTACAACACTAACCAGAGAAGTTAGAACCATAAAATTTGTGGGTTCTATCCCGTTTTTGCCACCACTTTCACATCTACTTATAAAAATCTGCAGACCTTTTGGTATTGACTTTGGGTTGTCTTCTTGTAAATTATTTTCGTTGGTTCGTAGCGATCGTGACAGACCTGATTTATTAGATAATTATGGAATTTACAGAATCCCTCTCCTATCCTCTGACCCCGATGAAGGGAATACTTCCTACATAGGTTCCACATCTCGTAATCTAAAGGTCAGACTGCAGGAACACAAATACGGTATTAAAGTCGGTAATGGCTCCACAGCTATGTCATGTTTGCTTCTAAGCAAATCTTTTGCTTCGTCTCCAGCTATCTGTCTGCCAGTTCTTCGATTCCCCGGCGACACCAGTTCTTGTCCTTCGAAACGAAGAACTCCTTCACCCCATCTGCCATCTCCTCTTGGCTGCTGAAGTGCGGCCCGCGAAGGAAGTTGGCCATGGACCGGAACAAGTAATAATCCGACTGCGCAAGATCCGGACTATATGCTGAGTGTGGCATCAGCTCGATGTCCTCAAGTTCCTAGAGTTTTGTCCGGGCCGTTCACGAGGTATGAGGCCTAGCGTTGTCCTGCTGTAGGAGAGCGCGCTTTTTGTTCACCACTGCCGGGAACTTCTCCTCCAAAACGGCATACATCTGCTCAGAGCTGATGGTCCGACCGTCTGAAACAAATTCGTAATGGATTATCCCCTCGAAATTCCACCAGACGTAGATCATCCCGTTGTGATCAAAGCGCCCACGCTTGGCAACAGGTTCAGGAGGCTGGTGAGGGCTTAACCACTGATGTTGTGTGTCAGGATAAAATTATCTTGATGAAACACACATCGCGCAGGTTTTCTGGGAGAATCGTGCACACTTCCGCTCAGCGGTTTGCATCAGCTGCCGTCAGTTTCTGAGGAACAATGCGGCAGCTCCTGTATATACCTTGCCGAGTTCCTGAATGTGACGAACCACGGTGGTCTGTGATATGCCCAGCTCGCCTGATCATCTCCAAGTGCTGGTTGTCGGATTTGTCTCTACGGCCTGACGCACGGCCTCCAAATCCTCTGTTGGCGGCCTACCTGACCTTGGCTGATCGTCGAGGTCTCTGTCACCTGAGCAGAATTTCTTGAACTATCTGGTTGCGGTGCTGTGGTCCACGGAACCTTCCTTTTTCGCATGACAAATGTTTCGTGTTGCTTGAGCAGCGTTATGGGGGAGTTCAAACTCGCAAAGCAAAAGTTACCTAATTAGCCGGTTGGGGCTGTTCTTCTTTTAGGCGTCCCAACCACAGATAGAACGACGACATGCAATGCTGTTCACAGCAACGGCTACCACTTTATATCCTTTTCGACTGACTGCAGTGCGCGACTTGAACTAGTTTAAACACGTGACATACTCGCCGCAGCACATGCGTTTATGCAAATATTGCAAAACTTTCAACTCACCCTCTGTATGTTGGCTAGTTTACGCGCTAGGTTGCGTTTCTAGATGGTTGTAGTCCGAGTCTTTCTAATTGATCTACATAAAATTGCCTTCCTAATTGATCTACATAAAATTGCCATTCCCCGTTAACTGTTTGGAGTTGTTAGTTTGATGTTTTAAGTCTCTAATTTCTGAGGCTCGAGTTTTTTTAGAAGTTGACTGCTATACTGCTTTGATCTTACCCTATTAACCTGTTACCATGTTTGCTATACGTGAAGATGTTTACACGGTTCGAGTAATATGATTATATCTGCTAACTTCTTAAATTTCCTAAAGGACTAAATCAACGTTGAAGTTTATGCAAGTAAAAACTTTTTTTCACTGGCCGTTCAACCAATTAGTGTTTAATTAATTTAATTAAGAGATTTTGGCTATCCGGAGCATCACATAATAGCTACAGAACGTTTCAAAGTTGATTTTAAAACTTAATACTCTAATGATACAAACTTTTCTGCACACATAGTCTCACATAATTAACTAAGAACATTACAAGGTAGAAATTGCATTGTAATTTTTCCTTTTCTGTAGTTTCATGAGTCCCTGAACTTGCAGTTGAAATTGTGTCTACGTTTTCATCATTTTCGCTTCTTTTGTTTCAATAATTCGAGCTGTAGTCGTGAATTTTTTCTTTACTTCCAGTTAAGTCCGTGCTAACATACCGTGGCTATGAGTTTGAAAATGAAGGTAACAAAAAGTTTCTTTAATTGCATATTAGTAGACCCTATCCTATTTAAATGACATTTTATTTCGCTGTGTCATACTAAAGATAACATTATTGACGAAAATGTGTCGCAACCAAAGATTGCGTCCTACTTTAGTATAACAATGCCCAAATAAAGGAAGACTTTTTTGTTCCTCCTGTCACGCACATTAGAGGAATATTTCCATGACGGCGCGAATTGCCGCACACATTCAAATTCACACGCGTGTTCTCAACTGCCTTTGCTGATTACGGTAGAAATTCCAAGGTAAATATGTTTTCTTATAGCAAGCCTCCCTTTTAGAATCGGTCGAAAATTGTGGAACCGGACCCCGGCGTCATGTAATTGGACTCGACCCCGAGAAACCTGCTTTGAACTATAAATTCTAAACTCAATTTATAATTATACATAATCATTACACATGTTTTCAAACACATCTGTGAAATACAAAAAGTCGCTCCTCAGTAATGTTAAGGACGCTCCACCTAATTTTAGTGGTGCTACAGTAAAAAAGTTTGAAATAAGGAACTGCCACCGCAGTGGCGCAGTGGTCTAAGTAATGGTTTCTGATCATTCGTGCGAAAGGGGTCCGGGTTCGAATCCCGGTGAGGCATGGATGTTGTGTTTGTCTTACGGCGCTGGCTCTATCCCATCCCTGGGACCAGTGGCCCTAAATTAGGGACGGACGACTGCTTATAGCCCATTGAGTTGCTCACGGTGGTCGTTAAAATTCCAATAAAAAGAAAACCATCAAGGAACTTGTTGTATATTTCATTTTTCTTGATAACATATCAAGGAACATGTTTCACGGCAACACTTACTTTCACCAGCTTGTATTGAGTGGAAAGTTTCCAATATGTGGATGTTGCTTTCATTATTGCCCCTCAGAAGGAAGAAGAACTCGTGAAATCGAAATCCACGTTTTGCAAATTTTCAACTCATCACAAGCTTGCGAAATTCGATGTTGCTGCGAGATATATTCTGGCTTCTTAATGATACGAAACAACTTCCAGCTATCACTCTTCCCCTTCCCTTTTCTGTTTTCAACAAGAACATATTTGTTGGCATCGATGCCTTTTTCAACTCATTAATATTAAATTCATCCATATTAACAAATAGGGCATTAATTACGGCTCGATATGCAATGAAACGGGGTGTTAGCACATCAAACGGAAACTTCTGAATGCTCAGTGCAAAAGACGCAATGTGAAAAGTTACTCTGAGTCTTACAATGTGACATGCGAGGTGTGAGAGAGTGAATCACCAGAGAAGCAGGCGACAGACGTTTGCATGTAGACAATAGCACTCTAAACAGACGCAAAGGAAGTATCGTTTTACGATGTAGTATCATCGCTCGGTGGAAGGCTTCTTTGCCGCCCTGGAGGCGCAGTGGTCTAAGCGATGGCTTCTGACCATTCGTTCCGGAAGGGGTCCGGGTTCGAATCGCGGTGAGGCATAGATGTTGTTTTTGTTTTGCGGCACTGGATCTCTCCCTTCCCTGGAATCGGTGACCCTAAATTAGGGACCGGCGACTGCTTATTATAGCCTATTGAGTTGCTCACGGTGGTCGTTAAACCTCCAATCAAAAGAAAAATCTTCTTTGCTTTAAGAAAGAGACGGCAGTATTTTTGTATGCCAAATAATTTTTTACTGTTCTGGCACCAATATCAGGCACAAATTTGCACAGTACGCATTTTTCTTTTTAAACATAAAACGGAATAAAACCCATGTCGAAATCGGGTCAGGAACACCTTTATCTCACCTATTTGACCCGCAAGAACCTGCTGACCCGCGACCTGTTCCATCTCTGCTTGAAACCAACCACACATTTGGTAGTCATTTTTCAAAAATTTAAAATAAGACTACCAAATTGTTGAGGTGACTACCAAGATTTTCCGATGAACTATGACTGCCACAAACTGCCCACAAATACATTCTCATTTATATATTTGTAGATTCATTGACGTGTTATGGGTTAGCAGAACTTTTAAGGGCTAACGGTTGGTATTACATCAATATTACGCAATTTTTATGACATATACATCTAATTTAGCCTTTCTTATGAGTTTCTGTGTTCTCATGTAAATTACGTTTCTTCTCGTTGAACGTTTTTCTGACTTAAAGGCACTTTACTTCTCCCGACGAGGTTTCAAAGTTGACAACCATTTCCAGTGGGTCGAAGGTCAGTAAAACGGTGTGGTAGGTGCTAAGAACAACAAGAGATGTACGAGAGAGATAAGAATGAATGATAAGATTGTATGAGCGAATATATACAGATTACGCTTCTTTATATCTAACTAAAGCCTGATAATTGTGCTTTAAGCAATAGCGTGTAAATTGTTTGAAGTGCTTGATTTATATCTTCATCTTGTTATTGCGAAGGGAAGTATCTTCAACGTTGATATTCTTGAGGTGCTTATCCACGGAATAAACTTGGACATTGAATTAGTAAGTAATCGATTCTGTTGATTCCTAACTTTGAACCGTTTACTATTTACTGATATTCAAATGTATAACTACGATTGACATATTGCAGCTACAACTTCTTCAAGCTACGATTCAGTTGAACTCTTTAAGTTGCGTGAACCAAATGTTGTCCAAAATTTTCTGCCTTCAGCATACGAATGCTTACATAGCGGCCGGATTTTACGAACGTTACGGCGAAACAATTCCTCTCCTCATCCTCTCATCTGGGCAGTACCGACTACGAACCTATTAAGGGTAATAAGTGCTATATATTAGTTCTATAATATCTTCTTCATGACCTAAGGCATGAAGGTTTAGGGCTGCCCTTCCCTGACACGGACATCATACTATTAGTTCGAAACAATCAACACAAATATCTGCTATAGCCCTTGTAACAGGTAATAAGACAGAACAGATTAGTATCGATCATACACTTAATTGACCACTTTGAATAACGCATCTAAGGGGGAAGGAGAAGCAACGTTTTCTGATGACCAGGTCCATTCGTTCCATCCGCGTTCAGCCTACTTCTTACACATCGAATACATTCGCTCGTGTTGATTTCCACTCACTTTGCCAACCCAGAATAAATTCGTCAAGCTGGATAGAGTTAAAACTTAACGGTTCAGCAAACAGACTTAAGGTAAAGTAACGCAACCGTTATGGCTTTGCATTGAACAACCCCATAGTGTTTTTCACCTTCAAGAGTCGCATTTATGAGCCTATAGTGAATCACAAATTTATCGGTGAGGGCTCTCGAATCCTCATCCTTGAGCTCCGGAGCCGAATGCTTTTCCAATTAAGCTACACCGACGAAGTTTTGGGCTGCAACTTTGCCGTCTTGACACGTGCGTTACCTATGTAGTACGCCACATGCACTGAAGAGCAATTGAATTAGAGACAGCTGGCGTTATGCAAATGTGGCGCTGTGGGCGGCACTGTAAACGGAAACGACATGACGTATGCAGCGATCCGACAATATAAGGAGTGACGCGAAGGGGATCAGTAAGAGTCGGACGCAGTATGGGTAAGACAAAGGATCTAAGCGCATTTGATCGTGGGCAAATTGTCGGGGACGGACGAATGGGTCATTCCATCTAGGTCATAGCAGGAGAAGGAATTCTGACTAATTCCAGGTGATGTGTGGAACGACCATCTCACGGTTTGCCAGGAACACATCGGCTAGATGCTTCATATTATGTTCAAGCGCCAATAAGTCGTAAACCCGAAATTTCCCAGGGACCGAACTCGAACCTGAGTTCTCCTGCTCCGGAGTCGAATGTCTTCCCAACTACGTTACACCGACGGAGTTTGTCGCTGCAACTTTGACGTCTTGACATATGGGTCACTTCTGCAGTACGTTACAAGCCATGACACACGTAGCACCAAGTAGCACCACGTAACACAGTAAGGTAATTTTTTAACCCTTTAACGAACATAACGCCCAAAACGCACGTATGTACAAACCGCCATAGACGCCTGTCTAGGGTGAATCAAATTTCTTATCCTTACTGATTCTTCAAATTTTCTCAACCTGTGGGGGATCAGCAGGAGTCACCCTCAGTCACTATTGTTGTTAAAAGAAGTCAAACAGCAGACAGCTCCGGGCGTTATGTAAGTTAGAGTGATGCAAAATTTTGTGGTCATGGCAGTTAAAGGGTTAAAGAGTTCATACATGCGCAAGAATGATGCGTATCTCACAATGCAAATTATTTACCAGGAAATTGTAGTGATCCGATTTTTTTGGTGTAGAAATATATACATAAGCGATTCCAAGCTTTCGTACATCAACCAGATGGCTTTTTCAAGGAAGTTAGACAGAAACCGCAAACTGAAAAATAGAACGGTTTAACAACTTGAACGCGGGAACTTGACTTGGCAGTAAATAGACACGACGTTATGTTCATTTAAAGATACGAGATATCACGTTGGTTGTGCACGCGGTATCCTGGTGGGGAGAAGCCGTTATTTGAAGAACTGGTTCTAAATTTGTGGCAACTCGAATGAGACGCTATTATTGCAAGTGTCGCTGTTGGTAATGATCTCCAAGTTTTCCCGAATGGCTGTACATTTAGGCGTAGAGTAGGTAGCTAATTTCTTTATAACATATCGCATGGGAGTAGTGGACATGAATTTGACTTCTCTGGATAGGCATGTGGCTAATTTACCGTATTTTGTGTCGCTTTTATTTTCATTGACTCTGATTCGAAGGAACGCTTAGCAATTCGAATGTAGTATTGTTTAGAGCCGCCCGGATACTGTAGAGGAATCGCATAAACACCTGCTTCGCGGGGAAGTGGTGCGGTTTTTCAATATTTATCTTTAGCATAGTACTATATAAAGATGCAGGAGACTTTATGCTGACGCTGTAGTTCATCTTCTTGAGAGCGATCTTGAGTTTGTAAGACGCATTTGGTATGTAAGGAATTGAGTCTAAAATAACGAAGCTGCGGCACAGGAAAATTAAAATGTTTGATCCTGGCTTTTTGGATAAAGTTATGTATCTGATTCAGTGAATATCCTGCATCAGTGGCCAACTTGATGACGCTTTAAATTTCGTGTTGTCTAGAATGGGTATCGGAGGAAACGGCGAAGGCTCTTCTATTTCGAGAACGAAAAAGAAGAGAAAGAAAGAGCTGCGGAGCATCAGGTTGGTGGCAGACGTGGGTTGTGTACCGAGGTGGTTGTCGGGCGATTTTCTGAATAAAACATCAAGATAAGGTAAAGGCGTTGTTATGTTCAAGCTCCATTGTGAAATTGATCGTAGGATGCATATCAATGATTTTATCAAGAAAAACTAGAAGAGTCTCTTTATCGTGAGGCCGCACGAAAAATACCTCGTACGCATAATGCAGCCAGGTAGTAGGCCGTGGGATAATGCTGGAGAATATATTCTGCTCAACTGGGCGAAGTATTGCTTCTGCAAGGACGTGTGAAAGTGAGGATCCCATAGGAGCTCCATTATTCTGTTTATACAATACTTGTTCTTGGACACTGTAGAAGCTAGTATCAGTGATCAAGTCTATTAATTTGGAGATGCTGAGACATGACTCCTGCGTATAAAATGTTGAATTTGATATGGCCTCTTTTAATGTTCTGATGGCTTCCGGAACGGGAATTGAAGGGTAAAAGGAAACCACGTCGAAGTTGCCGATAGCGTCACCTGGTAGGACAGTGAGTTGCTTGGCTTTCGTTATAAAATCCAGAGCGGAATTTACTACAAAGTCCGATTCAGGAAAGAATCAACGGGGGAATTTGGATAGTGCTTTTCTAAATGGTGCGTTGGTGCAGACTTCCTAGATAAGATGGGTCTCAATGGGTTTCCGGGCTTATGGTGCTGAAATCTTCCGAAGAGCTTTGGGATTTGAGGTCCTGGTAGTAGTCTGGTGGCTATCCTGAGATAGTCTGGAATAGAGGGTAACCGGGCTGCTCTTTGTACCCGTGCAATCCAAGAATTTAGAGGGTTCCTTTGAAGGGCTATAGAACCAGAGTCAGTGATAAAATCACCAAGTTTCTTATTCTGGTCTGCTGCTTCCATAATCGCTATCTGGCCAGATTTGTTCGTTAGAGTCAACATTATGGACGGGTCATTGTTTTTTATTGAAAGTTTAACGACCACCGTGAGCAACTCAATAGGGCTATAAGCATTCGTCCATCCCTAATTTAGGGCCACTGGTTCCAGGGAAGGGCGAGAGCTAGTGGTAAGACAAACACAACATCCATGCCGCATCAAGATTCGAACCTGGACCTCTTTCGGACGAATTATCAGAAGCCATCGCTTAGACCACTGCGCCAACGGGGCCGCCGGGTCATTTCTAAGGATCGAAATTGGCCTCGGAATTATAAATTTGCTAGGCATTTTAATAGGATTGTTCCAAGATCGTAATTTAGAAGAACAGAACTAGCGCAGTTCGTCTTTCGTGTAGTATGGAATTTGCGATATTACGCTTTCAAATTCGGAAACGACACTTTTTGGGTTCGTTCTGGTTCGGAAGCAGAATTTTGGTCCAAGCTCCAAAATGTTTGTTTGATCTTGGAAAAGTGTCCGGCCGGAAATATTGAAGAATGGAATGGCGAAATATTTGGATTTTGGAGTCTGGGAAGATTTCAAGTAAACTAGTTTTTTGTTGTGTGTGGAGGAATAAATCGGATCACTAGTTTAATGTTACTATTTTCTACATAACTAGTGTACTGTTCCTTGTTATCAATTTATTTACGTGAATGTTAATTTACGTGAACGGTGGGCCTGCGCGCATAACAGGTCTATACTGTGTATAGATCTTCCTGCTGTGGCACGCTAACAAAAGCTTCGATACCCTGTCGTCTGAAATTTATAAATAATTTTTTTTATGGCGCAGAGGTTTCTCATCTTCTGTTTTTATCGCTGTCTTTCTCTCGCTTTCGTTTCACCTCGATTTTTTGTAATACTGTTTTTGGAAAGGACGTGTAACTAAGTTTCAGAAAAGAGCGACAAACCGATGTTTTACTGACCTGATGAAGGATATATGCTCAGCAAGAAGCTCGACAATCACGTGAACAGGAACTCATGCTTCGAACTAGAGAAAAAATTGCATCAGTCCCGAAGAAAAGAAAGAAGGTACTTAACAAATAAAACAGATACACCCAAAAAAAAGGGGGGGGGGGAGGATAAAAGAAAAACAAACTGGAGATAAAAGTGAAATGCTATCAACAGCTAGAATTCTTTTTCTTCTTTCCTGAAAGCAAGCTAAGTAAAGTTTAGAAGTTGCTGCATCGATCGTTTTCTTCAATCAATGGTTTCCTCCGGCGCTATCGAATCATACTGTGTACAAAAGTGTATATATATAGCATCGTGAAATTACACGGCTTCGGCATTCTGTTCTTCTGCTGTTTTTCCCCTTTTTTTTTTATTTTTGTGTTGTACGCTCAAACCGAAAAACGGCATTTTCTCTCTTTTTCAGAGAGTTAGGAGAAACCGTTGCTAACGGAAAGGTTCATTCATCATTGTTATTCCCATGCTGATTTTTTTTTTCGTTTCGTTTGTACGAACCCAATCTCAGCATAAATATCCGCTTAATGTCACGTTGTCCTAGTTTTATAGATCGTTACCTTCAGGATTCGGCTTTTTCTAGCAAATTAGTCGCCGTCTCGTTAAAAATGCCTTTCTCTTACCCCGTCTTCCTAGCACTCGCATACACTCACCTTTAACATTTTTACTACCAATCTGTATCACTCTGTTACTTGATGCTTTTCGTCACTGACTGAAACATGACGTCCATTTCGCCCTGGCTGTTACTTCCGCCAATCAATTTTTATAGAATATCACATCCCAATATGCCTTCCGAAAAAACACATATATGTTGCATAATCCGAAATTGTTCTGTTTTTTTCTTGGGAAGGGGGGCTTAAGGACCACCAGAAGCAAATCTAAGGGCAATAGGTAGTCTTCCTTCCCTACTTTAGAGCAAGAAACAAAAACAAAAGATGTGTTTGTCTTATGACACTGGCTCTCTCCCTTCTCTGGAACCAAAAGCCATATTTTTTTTTTTTTTTTTGGTTGGGGGTTTAACGACCGCCGTGAGGAACTCAATGGGCTATAAGCAGTGGCCCTTCCCTAATTTAGGGTCACTGGTTTCAGGGAAGGGAGAGAGAGCTGTAAGATAAGCACAACATCCATGCCTCACCGGGATTCGAATCTGGACCCCCTCTGGAACGAATAGAGCCGCCCCGGTGGCGCAGTGGTCTAAGCGATGGCCTCTGATCATTCGTCCGAAAGGGGGTCCGGGTTCGAATCCCGGTGAGGCATGGATGTTGTGTTTGTCTTACGGCACTGGCTCTCTCCCTTCCCTGGAACCAGTGGCCCTAAATTAGAGACGGGCGACTGCTTATAGCCCATTGAGTTGCTCACGGTGGTCGTTAAACCTCCAATAAAAAATAAAAAAACGAATAGTCATTAGCTAGCGCTTAGACTACTGCGCCGCGCCATCGGGGCGCCAGTGGCCATAAATTAGGGACGAACAACTCCTTATACCCAATCGAGTCGCTCACATTGGTCTTTAAACCCCCAAACAAAAAAGCAAACAAATAAACAAGAGCATACAGATGTCTATGCGTCCACCAAACGAGACACCACCCAAACCAGCACTCTACCGCCACCTAGTCATTTATAGAGGGTGGCTGGCGTGTCTAGCGTTCTCTTTATGTTAGAGCACGCCTACAAGAGATGTGTAAAGCAAATCTGGACTCATCTGTGGAGAGTACTTATCCCCCATTGGATTTTAATTGACGTGAAGGTTTGCCCAGTTCAAATGTTATTCATTGTGTTTGGGGTAAAGAGCACGGAGTGTGCTGGTCGCCTAGCACAAAGATCTCCTTCGTGCAGAGTGGAAGAAGGTAACACCGTTCTTGTAGTCCCAGCAAAGGCAGATCGCAGCTGTGTCCGGATAGCACTCCTGTTTCTTCACGCAGTTAATCGCAGATATCGGTCACTCGCGGATGGTGTAACCTTAGGCCTTCGCTGAACCTTCATGAAGCTCATTGTGTACTTGAAATTACAGTAGTTCCACTGTCTGTGGACTACAGGAAGACTCAGATGCTGCCATCTTGCAAATTCTACCTGACTTTGGCTTGCCTCTAGTCTTTCGGTCGCTGTCCATGTTAGTTCATCTGTAAAATGATGTCTCGTAGTCATTACAACAAATCAGCTATCTCAAAATTCTGTCTTTACACTCTGCTAAAGATGTGACGCACAGCACCGCAACAGCTCCTTTGATGTTACAGCTCATTTGCATAAACTATGCCATCGCTACTGATTTGCATACGAAACCCTGACTTCGCGTTACATTTCGTGTCATCTACCACAGTTTAGTGCATTTTGCCATGTCTTCTTTCAGAAATAATCGCGAGTTTTCTGTTTTTTCCTTCATTTTTGGAAATCACTGTAGTAACCGATAGTCTTATATTCTTTTGCCTTGCGGCTCTGCGTTAATGTGTTTCCGATAGCTTTGCAATTGCACCTGCTTTGCTGTTTGCCATTTAACTTTCTGTTCAGATGGATTTATGAAGTTCAAACACACAAACTGTCGAGTTGTTGTCGTCTTCTTACTGATAGATACGTGATATAGGTGCGTGATATAGGTGCGTTGCTTGATCACTGAGATTACTTAGCTCCAAAAATCAGTCTAATGTTCCTATGTTGAAATGTGTGAGATCGGCACATTGATCTAAATTGTAAATTTGGAATTCTTGCATTCTAGGAATGCGAACAATTGTATGGAACGGTGAATCGTACGGTATTGTACACTCGACAATGAAACATTGTCCTAAATTGTAATTCGGGAATTCTTGCAATCTAGGAACGAGAACAATTGTCTTCTACTGTGAATCGTATGGTATTGTACACTCGACAATGGAATACTGTGCCAAATTGTAAATCAGGCATTCCTACATTCTAGGAATGCGAACAACTGTATGGAAATGTGATTCGTACGATATTGTACACTCCACATTGGAATATTGTCCTAAATTGTAAATCCGACATTTCTACATTCTTGGAACGAAAACAATTGCATGGAACTGTGAATCGTACGGTATTGTACAATCGGCAATGAAACATAGTCCCAAATTGTAAATCAGGCATTCTTGCATTCTAGGAACGAGAAATATTGTCTTGAAATGTACGGTATTGTATACTCGACAACTGAACATTGTCTTTATTTGTGAGAAAAATCAGCAAACAAGATAAGAACCTAATTAGCTTGACACCTGCCTCGGGAGATGATAAAAAAAAGTACGCAATAAAAGTTATCTTCAAATAAATTTGATAGTAGAAGCTTTGTATGAGTGATTACTATTTCAGATCTATTCAACGTGCACAAAACAGCGGAACGAAACAAAATACCTGGAAATCGCACGTAGGAAAGGATACAAATTGATACCCCATTCCTCTGCTTTGCCGAAAACGAAGCAACTTGCTCGTCACAGGCCTACAACCGTCAAAGCAGGAATCGTACCTACACGACACATACTAGAAGTAAAGTTAGTACAAAAGTTGCCACAAAATATTACAGGTTAAGAACAAAAAAGTTTAGTCGCTGCAGCGCTGCTGCTTGATCAGATGTACAACGCATACTAACTCTATGTCCAGGTGATATAAAAAACGCACAAAGTTCTTCTTTCCGTTAAGACCTAGTTTTTCCGAAAGAAAAAATTATCTCCCACTTTGAAGTGAGTACGTGAAAATAAGCGCACCATCGGAAAATTATCGCTGCCTTTATTAAAAAATGCACATTAGTCTTCAAATGTGAAGCTTCTGACGTCGTATTCGCGCGACGCGAACATTTTCTTTAACAAATAGTTAAACATCTTGCATTAAAACGAAACTCACGAGATAGCTACATCAGTGACTTTGTATAATATACACTGTTGGCCACCCAAAATGCAACACCAAGAAGGAAGCATCCGATTGGCCTGAAATTCGCAGCAAGCGTCGCCCGCGAGAGGACATGCAAACGATTGGCATTGCAGGGCATATGCAAATCATGTGCGTCCGGCACGCCACCGAGAAGCACTATAAGAAGGGTGCACAGAAGGCGGGGTGTAAGTAGTGAAAGTGTGTTGTGCTGCCGGACCTGTGCGTGGGAAGCTTCCTGATGCCTCGTCGCAGAATACGGCAGTCATTACAGCACGTTTCGGAGTTCGACAGAGGACGAATAGTGGCTTATCGCGACAGCGGTTTATCGTACCGAGACATCGGCGCCCGTTTGGGACGACATCCAGCCACAGTGAGGCGAATATGGATTCGGTGGGTGCAGGAGGGACGGACGGACCGACGTGAGCGATCGCCGCAGCCGCGGCACATCACCGAACGAAAGGACCGACGGCTCGCACCGCTACATCACGAACGTTAGCGCAGGAATTAGAGTGTGTTGCGCAACAACCTGTGTCAGCACATACCGTTCGACGTCATCTGCTGGAGCGGAGACTTGTCGCACGGCGCCCATTGCTTCGATTACCATTGATGTTACACCACCGGCGAGTGCGGCGGCCGTGGGCCGTTGAACGCTGCACCTGGACTACGGAATGACACGACATTGTCTTCTCCGACGAATCCCGCTTCTGCCTGCAACACCACGATGGTCGGATCCGCGTGTGGCGGCACCGCTGCGAGAGACTGTATGACGTCTGCATTACGGATCGCCATACCGGTCCGTTTCCTGGCGTTATGGTTTGGGGCGCAATTGGATATGACACCCGCACGTCTCTGGTACGCATCGCCGGTACACTCAAGAGCCACTGCTACATCTCCGACGTTTTGGAGCCTGTATTTCTCCCTTACCTGCAGGACCTGCCAGCAGCCACGTTTCAAGAGGACAATGCGCGCCCGAACGTGGCACGCACCGTGCAACAATTCTTCACGGCTCACCAGGTGTCACTGCTGCCGTTATTGCCAGCCATGGGGGCCACACGAACTATTGATGTCAGCGTGTTCCGCAAGTTGCATGGGCCTGTAAGCTCAATCGTTTCATCTTTGTATCTCTTGTTATGTGTTCAGTAAATCTGGCTTTGCTATCTCGTGTCCTTCTTAGTGTTGCATTTTGGGTGGCCAGCAGTGTTAATAGAGATATTTTACTTGTTATGCTGAGACTATTCCACTTTTCTCACTGAAGAGATCACTATTTTAGCTCAAAACGAGGGCATCCGCAAGGTATTTTGGCATGTATGTACAATTTTAAGTTTCTGTTTGTTGTTTTCTTGAACTGCTCTTCCGGCACACTAAGGAAAACAGTTTGAAATGTAGTGCAACTGGTAACACTTCCCATATTTGGTTACTTCGATCGAGATGGTGCGTTCGTTATGCTTGAGTGAAATGCAATAGAAAAGAAACTGTCTTTAACGTTCCCTAAATTAGGGACCAACAATTCCTCGTAGCCTCAAGTGATCATGGAGATAGCTAAATTCCCCCAAGGAGCACGAGAAGAGAAAATGCGTTAAAAAAATTACCATTCATATTTTGACGTCGTTGGCATTTTCGCCTACTGAAATTTCCCTTGGTGTCCCAGAGGTCAAAAGCACAGCCTGTCTCGTACTACAACGCCTGGATGGTTCCGACTACCATGGATTTTGTTTCGCTGTTACAACAATGGAAACAGTTTCTCTTCAATGGAAACAGTTTCACTAAATTGGAGAACATCGATTCGTGCTAGCCTAAGATGGTCCCAGGGATAGTTAAATCTCACCAAAGAGCGATAGAAAAGAAATCAGCTCCAAAGTTTCCCATTGGTTTTTTTTTATTTTTCACTTTCTCAAATTTTCTTCCGTTTCCCAGTGTTGTGGAGCGCATGCATTTTCGTACTTCAACGTCTGAATTTCTCCAAGTACCCAGTAAGCACTGAATGCTGCGTCCGGTTTTGCAGTTCTATCTCTCCTGTTTCGCGGGAAACTGTGGCGCTAAATTACGGGGTTCGGATTCCTCTTAGCATTAGATCGTCATGGGTTTATTAAGTACGCACTCAAAGAGTTTGAAGCAAAAATGGTTGTTTATACAAGCAACAGTAGTCGAGGGAAATGAATATTTTATCCATTCCCTAAGTGATCACCAGGAAAGGAATCATGTGAGAACAAGCCGCCGCAAGCTGTCTCAAGCAAGATGTTTGGAACTGTTCTACTACGTGTGTTAGAGTAATATGTGCGAGCACGGCAAACGTTCATCGCATAATTCCGTCAAGTCGGCAAATGAAACTCTGCTAGGTACTGAGTAATGCAGAAGGTGTAATTGCCTTTCAAATTCCCATCGTTAATGCAGAAAGTGTCGCTACATTCATCTGTTACCTGAAAATCTGATTCGGAACAATACTGGCTAAATTTCGACTGAGGCTAAGCGAACTTTGGATCGCAATGACGTTCGAAGGTGCACTTTAATTTATGTTTACACAAACCGTTTACAGCGTTATGCTGTGTAATCTAGCTTTAATTGCTTTTAATATTGTTCGGAAATGATTTTATGAAGTTCCGTAATAATTCAGGGACATGAAAAGCTTCCGTTCGAAATAAACAGTGAAGGAGTGTCTGTGGCATTAATTGGATCATTTTGATGCATACAAGCAATTACCAGCTGTAAATTGTCAAGATCCATTGCAATTTATTCGGTTGATCAGGTAGCTTCCTCAAGTGCGTTCGAGTGAATTGCAATAGAAAAGAAACTGTGTTCAGCTCCAAAAGTTCCCATTCATCTTTCGGCATCGTTGCAGAAAGAGGACGGAGAGGGAGATCTGGTAATTGCCTTCAAAAGGAGTTACCATGGATGCCAATCACCTCCCTCCCAACCGCTCTCTCCGCATCCTTCTCCTCCTCTTCTTCCTCTCTCTTTCTCTTGTTCGTCGTAGCATTCTCCCGCATTTTTATAAAGTTTACGGAGGAACTTTTTTACGCGCGTTATTCTTTCTGCAGAACATATAAAAAAAGCTTTTCTTTCATTATTATTTTTTTTTTCAAGAATTTCATTATGACAGAATTTTCTGCTCTTTATATCGATATTAATCGATGCCGCTATGTATCACAAAATGTTTGAATCATCGAAAAGATTTTATTAATTTTTTTTATATCTCAGATGGCGAAAATAGACAAAGTGTAAGCTTTAAAAAAGAAAGAGCGTTTTATTAATTTCTTTTTTCCGTTGATTGACTTCAAAGAGCTTTAAGGCTCATCTCACTCGCAATTTAAATTCTTTTAAATCTCTGAATAAAACTGATAGCAATGATTCCCCATTTTTTTGTTTATCTTGTATATTTTGCAGTTAATTTTTTTTCCATGTATCTGCATCTACCTATGCCTACAACCTAGAAAGCATAAACTATGAGCGCTTTGACATATAAATATTCAGCAACTGTTGACTTTGCAGTATAAAAATTAAAGTCAGATTTCGTAAAATAAAAGTATAAACGGGGTGCGATGGACTAACTCGTACAAAGAAAGGTAAAGAAATACAAAACTATCCATTCGATTTCGATTTATTGAATTTCGAAAGACAACAAACAATCAGATTTACCGAACACGACTTTTAACTATAACAAAAAATAAAATTTCCCATTTTAAAATATTATTCAGTGATGTGAATCATGGCGATGAGATAATCCGTCCATTAGGTGATAGTTTCTTCTACTTGGCGGAAACTTCTTTCCTTGGATTGTTGTCTCTATTGAATGAAATGACAATTTTCATAACATAGTTTTTGCTTTAGATGTTCAAGTGACACAAAGAACCATCTTCTTCCTTCTTATGTTGTTGGATATAAGTTCAAATCTCAAGTAAAATATGGTAGTTCGCATGACCAAAATTCTGAAATCGATAACCTTTATGAGATACGGGAAAAGTCAACCCACCCCACGCGCTCACTAGGGTTGTCAGTTCCCCACTAAAAATCATGATGAAAGAAGAATATATCAGTGGCAGATCGACATTTTATTTTTTGTGTGTAATTGGAGGTTTAACGACCACTATGAGCAACTCAATGGGCTATAAGCAGTCGCCTGTCCCTAATTTAGGGTCAATGGTTCCAGGGAAGGGAGAGAGCCAGTGCTTAAGACAAACGCAACATCCATGCCTCACCGGGATTTGAATCCGGACCCTTTTCGGACGAATGAGCAGAGACCATCGCTTAGTCCACTGCGTCACTGGGGCGGCATGAAGAATGAAAACTGTTTCCAAAAGAAAATTACAAAAAAAAATCAATTATTTTTTTAGAAAATAAGATCGATTCTTCCGTCTTTTAAGGATCTTCATAACCTGTACCTTTCACACAGGTTTCAGCGCTAGATGTTTAAGTGGCTCTGACAACTTGGCTCCTCACCTCTTATATTGAAGGATATAGGGTCAAATTTCAAATAACATATGGATGCTGTGTTCATTCATACGACCCATGATCTTTATACTTTTTGAAATCGGCTGCATTTGATTAGGGCAAGGCCATCTAGAAGACACAAGGCCATGACATTAGAGAGATAAGTTCCCTCTTTTAGTGACGTCACGCAGAAACCTAAGCTTCCGGTTGGTTTCCAACGCTATCGTGTATGACGTCAAACACGACACCGACGTATAAGGCCGTGTAACATGAGAGTAACGTCACAAACGGAGGGAACTCGTCTCTCTGATATCATGGTCTTGTGCTTTCTAGATGGCCTTGATTCGGAACGGGAGAACTCAATCCACCCTACAAGCTTATTACGGCTGTTCAACTCCCCCTCAAAATCATGACGAAATTGAAATATATTCAATTCCTTTGTTTTTTAAGGAAACACCGCATTCAATGATATCATCGCGAACAAGCTGTTTAACTACAAGTTCATTTTGTTCCACGATATTAGCCAAAGACGGTAGCCTAGTCTTTGCTGTGAAATAATGTCTCTTAAGTAAATTTTGTCAGTTTAAAATAGAAGAAACTTCATTCTACTGTCAATCGGTATTTTCTGATTAGCTGGACCTCTAATAGACTTAATTATGAAAGTGTTCCATAGGTGGCCGCACTCTATTACTTTCATTATTATTATTGTGATACTGCAGGCCCTGGGTTCTGGCAATCTTGTCAAGCCCAATTGGTTGGTGAATCGTTGTATGTCCTTGTTAAAAGTTCTTATTAGTCACCTCACTATGACTTTGGAAATATTTCTTAACAGCACTTATCATACAATGTGTTTCGATATACATGTTTGCAATTTATGGCATATATCCCACAGAACGCAAACAGCTACGTCTCTCTCTCTCTCTCTCTCTCTCTCTCTCTCTCTCTCTCTCTCTCTCTCTCTCTCTCTCTCTCTCTCTCTCCCTCTCTCTCTATCCCCCTCTCTCTCTCCCTCTCTCTCTCTCTCTCTCTCTCTCTCTCTCTCTCTCTCTCTCTCTCTCTCTCTCTCTCTCTCTCTCTCTCTCTCTCTCTCTCTCTCTCTCTCTCTCTTTCCCTCTCTCTCTCGATCTGCCTCCCCCCTCTTTCTCTCTCTTTCTCTCTCCCTCTCTCTCCATCAATTTCTCTCTCCCTCTCTTTCCCCTCTTTCTCTCTCGCTCTCTCTTTATCTCTCTCCCTCTCTTTCTCTCTCTCCCCTCTCCCCATCTTTCTCTCTCTCTCTTTATCTCTCTCCCTCTCTCTCTCTTTCTCTGTCTCTCTTTCTCTCTCATTCTCTCCGTCTCTTTCTCTTCCTCTCCCTCTCTCTCCCTCTCCTCCCCTCTCTTCCTCTCCCTCTCTCTCCCTCTCCTCCCCCTCTCTCCTTCTCTCTCTCCCTCTCCTTCTCTCTCTCTCCCTCTCCTTCCCCCTCTCTCCTTCTCTCTCTCTCTCACACACTGCAACCTCCCTGTGTCTTTCACTGTTCAGCGAATCCCCTCGTGGGCTATCCCTTAACACTTCGTTCACCAGTGCCATTATGTCTTTTCATATCGCCTCCATTCATGTGGATGGCCAACTGAACATATCCACTGCAGTTCAAGACAGCTTTTCTGAAAAGTACAACACAACATGGCATCCTCTATAACTGTCTTCCAAAGATGACGAGCAGTTGTTTTTTTTAAAGGAAAAAATCTCCTTTTACATACAGTGCGCATCATACCTATATCTTAAACATATACAGAAAAATACGCACTCAAATTTGAGTAATATGTGATTTAAAGGCGTTAAATAAATACCATCAAATATTAAACGAGGTATCATTTCACTGATATCCTCACAATTACATTATATGAAAATACAAATTCCTTGCTTAAATATAAACAAAACTTTAAAATATTCACATTTTTGCTGGCCAGAAATTAATAATATCGATTAAAATTGCATCAAAGGGATGTTTCTTAGCACGATCTAATTTTTCTATGGTGATTGCCATTTCCCCCTTATTTCGCCAGTTCACGGACCTTCACAATATTTCAGTATTTTTCTTTTGTTTTTTTTTTGTTTTTAGTGATAGCTCCAGTTTTCTGATCTGCGAAACCGTATTTATTATTCGTAGTGCAGTGTTGAAAGACTGCGACGTCAAGTTCCACGGTTTTACAAGCTCGCCATTCATCCGCATAAATTGTCCAACTAAGTTGAATATGATTCTTAATTAATACACATTATTGACGTGGATTAGGAACATCAAACAGAAGTCATCGCTCTTTCCAGGTTTATAAGTGAGTCACGGAAAAATTCTCATCAGCTGCCACCGGGAATCGAACCCAGGTCTTCCAGTTAGGGGCCGAACATGCTACCACTGCACCACAGCGGCCTCGAAATTCTCCATACTCACATACAAAAAACTGCCAAGCAACATGGCAGGTTGCTTCTTGGAGCTCCGCACAATGCTTATATAAACAAAACTTTAAAACTGCTTAATAATGTGTATTAATTATTCATTCGCCTCCTAGTTATTTGTTCAGTTGCTACTTTCTATCTTTGGTTAATCCCCAGCATGGTGCGGGGCTCCAAAAAGCAACCTGCCATGTGGTTTGGCAGTTAGTCGTGTGTGAGTCTGGAGAATTTGAGGCCGGTGTAGTGCAGTGGTAGCATGTCCGGCGCGTAACTGGAACACCCTGGGTTCGATCCAGGTGGAGACCGATGATCATTTTTTTCCGTGACTCACTTATAAACGTGTAAAGCGCGATGGCTCCTGTTTGATGTTCCTAATCAACACCAATAGTGTGCATTAATTATTCAATCGCCTCCAAGTTATTTGTTCAGTTGCTGCTTTCTATCTTCTGTGAATCCCCAGCATTGTGCGGGGCTCCAAGAAGTAACCTGCCATGTGGTTTAGCAGTTAGTCGTATGTGAGGCTGGAGACTTCGAGGCCGCTGTGGTGCAGTGGTAGCATGTCCGGTGCGTACGTGGAAAACCCTGGGTTCGATTCCCGGTGGCGGCCGATGGGAATTTTTCCGTGACTCACTTATATACGTACGTGGAAGGAGCAACGGCTCTGTTTGATGATTCTTATTAACGTCCATTAAATTCTGAGTTCCGATGTGTAACATTTTTCGGAGGCTGTGACGGCACGTTTCAGTGTGCTGCCCCCCCCCCCCCCCATGGGTAAATTTTCCAAATAAATAATATTATGCGAGGGGGTCCTGTCAATCAGAAAGTATCATAATTTTTTATTCACTTTAAACAGAAAGATAAATTTTTTTTACTAACACTCTGGTTTAGGTTAAGGTAAGAAAGTAAGAACAAGAGAAAACAGATCGTATACACTTCGTAATACATTTTTATGCACGTTAGTTTCACGTAAAAGCTGAACTGTGTTCTGAAAGTCAACATTATTGTACGCTACTCAAAAGAGTTAGCGCAGCAAAAGATATTGTGGGGAAAATCACGTGCGACTGCCCTTGTGTGAAAACACAAATGTGTACGTGACGGAGATCAAACTCGCGATTCCTCACTCCGTAGTAAGTTGCTCTCCCAACTAAGCTACACGAGCGGAATGTACCGCTGCATATTTGTCGTCTTGACACGTGATTCACCTCTGTAGTACGTCATATCATCTCCCTCTTATTTTTTTTTTTTTTTTTTTTTGAAGTGAAGTAGGAATTTTTCATTAATTTCAGACGAACAAACATCACAAATTTTCGAAGAACCCAACGGCCATTTTTCGAAGAACCCACAACGATCCATTTTACGTTCGGGCGCTAATGTGAAAACCCAAGTTTTCACATTAACGCCCGAACATTAGCGCCCTAACGTAAAGAAATCAAAACCGCGCCCCCTCACTCCGGAGTAAGTTGCTCTCCCAACTAACCTACACGGACGGAATGTACCGCTGCAGAATTGTTGTCTTAACACGTGAATCACCTCGGTAGCCCGTCACAGTTATACATAATATACTCAGTAACATGGGTAAGAAAATGCACATTAGCGAATTTCTATGGAATATTATCATTTAATCCACATGATGCGATATGCTATACAAGTACACCAAGAAAAATGACTTTTCGGAGGTGGGAACTGACCTCTAATAGGGTGTGTCGTCCCTTCGACAATCTAAGACCGCTGCACACCTGTGTGGCATGAAATTGATGAGGTTATCGATTACGTTTTGTGGGTAACTTCTCCACTCCTCAATGAGTGAAGTTTCCAGTTCACGAAGAGTTAACTGAGATGCTGGCCGAGCTGCAATGCGTGTTCCAAGTACGTCCGAAACATTCTCAATTAGATTTTTAAGTTAGGAGAGTATGCTGGTCACTCCACACTCTCGATTGCCTCCTCTTGAAATATATTGTCCACTAGCGGAGCTCTGTGCGGTCAAGCATTATCGTCCATAAAAATACAGGTCCATACATTCACCAAGACTTGTGCGTACCCAGACCTTCAATCCATGTCCACTGTAATGGGATATTTCCTGCCCAAAAGCCGAGTTATTTCGTATGCTGGATTCCTCCAGATAAGAATTCGTCGATTGTCAGATTCCAGATTGGATTTCGACCCGTCAGAGAAGAGAACTTGACTCCACTCGTCGTGTCCCCAACGACGAAGTTCATCAGCCCAGCTTCTACTGGCAGTACGGTGTCGTACGGTTAAACGAACGCACACCATTGGTTTGCATGGTTAAAAACCACCTTGGTGAATGAGATTACAATTGGTTTAAGTTGAAAACCTGCGTCCTGTTTCCACGAGAAGTTCTCGCTGAACCTGAGTATCATTTTGCCTCCTCTTCCGACGCGCTTTTGACAATAAGTAACGGTCGTCCTTTACTATAGTTGCTCGTGGAAGGCCTTGATCTTGCCTTCTTCGAACACGTCCCGCATTCTGGAATCGTGTACACAGTCGGGAAATGACGCTTCGTGAGAATCCAATGGCTCCTTCTACAACCCGATGTGTTTGGCCTACTTCCACCCTGCCAATAGATCTCCACTCCACGCCAGTGTTTCCGGTGATACATGCAGTTGAGACATCGTTCGAACCACGGACTTTGCGAAATGAAATGTCACGATAAACATGACAGAATAAGGGAGCTCCCGAAATACCTTCACCTTTATCCCAATCTATGCATTCTTACATCATGGACGCTAATTTACGTACGGGCATTCATAATTCGGCTCTATACGTCACACCAGACTTGCATAATGTTCCCAAAGTCACATGCTCCCCTAACTGTTTTGAGCAGTGTATATTTCATCTCGACACAAATGATCTACCCCATTTCTTAAGCTCTGCGACTTTTTTTATATATATTTACGAATAACATTCTAATAAACTCAACAAGAAGTCGGTTGAAAACGTTGTAGGAAGTTCATGAAATATTGATGTATCAGCCAAAGAAAAATGGAAATTTATGGATGATTGGAATCTTATGCTGAGTTTTGAGGCCCACCAAAATATTGTCTGTCTATCATTCTCGCAAAACAAAACTCGTTTTATAAATAAAACATTATCCAATAGATAAGCATATTACATTTTTTTTTTCTCATCCAACCGTTCTCTTTCTTGCATTGACAAAACATTTCCACACACAATTCTTCATTTCTTTTCTTTTTTTTTTTGTGCTGATTACACGTAGACCTTTCTTGATCTTTTCGTTAAGATTTGTATTTTCCATTGCACATATCGATAATAATGAGTTCAAGACTTACTTAAAGTTCCTAGGATTTAGCGAAGAAATAGTTCCATCATACCCACGGATTAGCAATTATTGTCTGTTTGAAAACATCACAGTTTGAACCACACTGCACTTAAGAAAGTATGTTTGATTCAAATACAGCCGAATCTCATTAAACCGACATATGTTTTTCATCTTGCTGAAGAAGCGGAAACCGAGGGTGGTAGTTTAAAAAGGTTATTACAAAAAAAAACGGTAAAATTAATTGAATGACAGTAAGAAGAAGAAGTAAAATAAACAATCGTTTTCATGTATCTGATCTGTAATTCTGAGAACGCAGGGATTGAAAACACAGTAATTAGCTAAAGTTCATGACGAAAATTGTTAAATCACCGTGGTTTTTTTTATACTTTACTATGGCATCAATACCTCATTTATTAGTACCATCTGCATTTACAAAGTGAAATGTTATTCTATCTTTCATCTTTTTGCAAACTTTCTCATTTTTGTTTGAAAACCATTCATCGGGTATCATCCGATAAAACAAACCCAATTCATCTATGTTATACGAATCTTTTAATTGATAGCCAAATATGATTTTAAAATATTTTTCCTTGCCTCATCCATTGAACTGTTTTCTTGCCTCATCCACCGAGGTATACTTCTTATCTCATCCACTGAACTTTTTCTTGCTTCATCCACTGAACTTTTTTCTTGCATCATTCACTGAACGTTTTTCTTTCTTTATTCACTGAACTTTTCTTCTTGCCTCACCCATTGAACTTTAAATTGCCTCATCCACTGAACTTTATTTCTTGTATCATTCGCTGAATTTTTTTCTTTCTTCATTCCATGAACATTTTTTTTTTGCCTAATCTACTGAATTTTTTTCTTGTCTCACCCATTGAACTTTTAAACTGCCCCATCCGCTGAACATTTCTTGCCTCATTCACTGAATTTTTTTCTTTCTTCATTCACTGAACTTTTTCTCTTGCCTCATCCATTTAACTTTTTAATTGACTCATCCACTGTACTTTTTCTTGCTTCATCCACTGAACTTTTTTCTTGCATCATTCACTGAACGTTTTTCTTTCTTTATTCACTGAACATTTTTTTTCTTGCCTCACCCATTGAACTTTAAATTGCCTCATCCACTGAACTTTATTTCTTGTATCATTCGCTGATTTTTTTTCTTTCTTCATTCACTGAACATTTTTTTTTGCCTAATCTACTGAATTTTTTTCTTGTCTCACCCATTGAACTTTTAAATTGCCTCATCCGCTGAACTTTTTTCTTGCCTCATTCACTGAATTTTTTTCTTTTTTCATTCACTGAACTTTTTTCTTGCCTCACCCACTGAACGTTTTCTCTTGCCTCATCCATTTAACTTTTTAATTGCCTCATCCACTGAACTTTTTTCTTGCCTCATCTACTGAAATCTTTTCTTGCCTCATTCACTAAACTTTTTGTTTTTTTGCTTCATCCACTGAACCCTTTTTCTTTCCTCATCTGCTGAATTTTCAGAAGTTTCGGTTGTTTAACCATCTCGTGTTCTCATTTATAATCCGCAACGCTATTTTTGAATATTTGAAGCCAACCATTACAGTAGCGGAATTCTTGAATTTAGTATTCTTTTCCAAACTGTATTGCCTTTTAAGGAATAACGTCATCAGTAATAACTCCACGCTTATCATTTATATGGCCAATACATGGAACAAGAGCTTTCTCTATTTTTTTTTATTGGAGGTTTAACTACCACCGTGAGCAACTCAATGGGCTATAAGCAGTCGCCCATCTCTAATTTAGGGTCACTGGTTCTAGGGAAGGGAGAGAGCCAGTTCCATAAGACAAACACAATATCCACGCCTCACCGGGATTCGAACCCGGATTCCTTTCGGACGAATGATCAGAGGCCGTCGCTTAGACCACTGCACCACCGGGGGCGGTGGTATGATTTTCAGCAAGATTTCTTGAGCCTTTCGCAGATACGAATAATGTTGGCTGGTTGCAAATCTGTAGTTCCCTTCTGTCTTCATCTTGCAAACAGAAAAATGGAGTCCATAGTAAACTGAATGCTAAATGATTTTCCGTATTCATTCTTTTACAAAATAACAAGTACATACTAATGCAAACGCATACTAGAAAGAGAAATTGCACTGATTTCCACGAAAAGAACGACACTGTACTTTGGCATAGCATCGCACACCATGGCAAGGCAATAAAGCCAACGTCAAAACTGCCGCCCCTGTTGTGAGTGGTCTAAGCGATGACTTCTGACCATTCATCCTAAATGGATTCTGGTTCGAATCCCGGTGCGGCATAGATGCTGTGTTTGTCTTTCGGCGCTTGTTCTTTCCCTTCCATGGAACCAGTGGCTCTAAATTCGGGATGTGCGACTGCTTATAGCCCACTGAGTTTTTCACGTCGGTCATTAAACCTTCCAATAAAAAAACAAAAAAAAACGTCAAAGCTATACGAACGGAAATGATCTGCTGGTGCTTTTTAGATAGAGGATTTGGCGTCACTGGCTGTCATAACAATCCCATTTCGCAGAATAGTCCACGCTGAGGTATCACCGTACCTCCTTCCCTCATCAGAGGAGCGGTGAGAGCAGACTGTCATTATCGCTTCTTTTTTTCTTTTTTTTTATTCGAGGTTTAACGACCACCGTGAGCAACTCAATGGGCTATAAGCAGTCTCCTGTCCATAGTTTAGGGTCACTGGCTCTAGGGAAGGGAGAGAGCCAGTGTCGTAAGACAAACACAACATCCATGCCTCACCGGGATTCGAGCCCGGACCCCTTTCGGACGAATGATCAGAAGCCGTCGCTTAGACCATTGCGCCACCGGGGCGTATATTATCGCTTCACCTGCAGGGGATTCCATGCTTCTGCATCATTTTAAACAGTTTTCTAAGATTTTTGACGGAAAGACATGTGAACTATGTTATCAAAGCCACTGCAGTTTTTAAAAATAGTCTTGTGAGTGAAAACATTATTAACACAACTAGTTCCAACAATTTACGTCCGATCAAAAAGAAGTTTGTGACGTATATTCTAAATTAACTTTCCTTTTTAGTTTTTTTCCCTATATAAATCTTGAGTTTATTATGTTATTCTTCACTCTTAACGTGATATCTTTCTCTCAAACGAATACGTTTGGCAACACAATTGAAGTTGAATGCACGTGACGTATGCCTGATCTTGGTAAGAGCAAGAGATAAAAACGACGACTGATCTATTGCTTGAGAACATTGTAAGAGAGAGCGTTGGGTTGTAAACTGATTATTGATAGGAGTGTTGTGATAATGTGTGGTGTAAGGAGCGTTCACTACAATATGCTATGTTACGATGTGTGTGCTACAGCCTGAATAAAGCATCTTTCCGTAAGTTGACTTCTGTTGTTTACATGTTTCGTCTGGCCGTTAAAGTTTCTTTCATTTAGGAACTATTTCTTAGTATGTTGATGTGCTAAAACAACGTAGAAGTAGAAAAGACTTTTACGCTATAAGTTTTCTAATAAGTTTCCCAGAAATAGAAATGTATTGGGAAAAATAAATATACATGATTACCTGAGAGGATGGAGGGATAGGTATACGGAAAATTTGTAAGATTTTTAAGAAATCTTAAACGTTGCAAAAAGGATACTACCCCGAACACAGTTCCTTTAATTCGTTCTGTATAGATAAGATGAGCATTTACGAACCTAATTTTAAAATGGTAGCACAGAATAATCAGAAAATCTGCTTACATTATTTAGTGGTAATAATCAGCATACTTCTCCCTAAAAATGGGAGAAATCGTGTCCACAGGAGACTAAGCTAACGAATAAATTAGGCATGATGTTTTTAGTGTCGTGTATGTTGAGTGACATGCTAAGAAGATGCACTATATGATAAAAGTATACGGACACCACTTTTATGTAGTACAGTATATTTCTTCATATAAACTACAGACACGCACCATACTGTTGACACACTTAGCCTTGCAAGCATCATAGAGAAGCGTGAAGAGTAGAATGGGTCTTGCAGCCGAGCTTTCAACGTGGCACTGTCATATGATGCCATCTTGGCAACAAGTCAGTGTGACTTTCAAGGTGGCACAGTCATGGGGTTCTGTCTTAGCAACAAATCAGTGTTACTTTCAAGGTGGCACAGACACAGGGTTCTTATAACGAAGTAAATTTCTCCGTCATTTCTGGTCTACGCCGGGATTCGAACCCCAGTCCGCTTATTCCGGAACAAGTCGCTCTACCAACTGAGCTACGCAGACGTTTATTCTGATTGCTATCTGCCTTTATGTCGTGTGCGTCCTACTGGCAGGTACGTCACATCTCCCCCTCCCCAAAGAGGGCCGGGGGCATGGCCCACGGGTCAGCCGTGACCATGAATCGTTGCAGGCAGCCATCCACTGTAGAACGTGCACTTCAGAACTCCCAGTCAATCTGGTGTGTGGAATGCAACATCACACATTTTTATTTTTCGAAGCGCTGGAGAAGGAATTCTCTGATTTTTCCTGTCTCGCGGTGTGGAAATAACATCACACCAATGCGAGATTTTGAACGGCCGGGTCATCCGGATAGTTCGGGCGCCATTATAACGAAGTAAATTTCTCCGTCATTTCTGTCCACGCCAGGATCCGAACCCGGACCCCCTCATTCCGGAATAAGTCACTCTACCAATTGAGCTACACGGACGTTTATTCTGATTGCTATCTGTCTTTATGTCGTGTGCGTCCTGCTGGCATTTACGTCACATTCTGTCTTAGCAACAAGTCATTTCGGAAATTTCCTGCCCTGCTTCAGCTACTCTGATAAACTACAAGTGGAAACGCGAGTGGAAACGGATTCCAAAATGTCTCTGGAAGCAACGAGAGCACCATAACGGTTCGTTGACTTGGGAATGGGTTCCTATGGCCGTAAAAGGAATGGGTTTCTATGGCCGTGAAGGAAATAGGTTTCTATAGAGGTGAAGGGAATTGGTTTCTATGGCTGAGCAGCCGCACAGAAGCCTAACATCAGAAAAATCAACGCCAAGCGTCGCGTCTGCTGGTGTAGTGCAAAGCTCGACGCTAATGGGCTCTGCAGCAGTTAAAACGCATTATTTGGAGTGAGGAATCACACTTAACCACCTGGCAGTCCTACGGATGAGTCTGGGTGTGGAGGATGCCAGGTAAACACCACATACACGATTGTGTTGCGCCAACTATGGAGTTCTGTGGATGTCGCATCGCACTCTGGAGTTGCGCTTCCTATATTATAGGACAGTTCAATGATCCTGTGCTTCCCACATTTTGGCAACGTTCGTTGAAGAATCTTTCCATTACCAATAGGACAATGCTCCCGTCCGCATAGCGAGATACGTGCAGAAACGGTTTGACGAGATGGGTGTGGAAGTACTTGACTCGCCTGCAGAGAGCCACGATCTCAATCCTACGGAACAGCTTTGCGATGAATTCGAACGCCGACGGTGAACCAGAACATCGATTGCACGAACACCATCGATTGCACAAACACCCGACATCGGTGACCGACCTGACTAAAGCTCTTGTGGCAGAATGGAAGGCAATTCTCGAAGAAACGCACCAAAATCTCGAATAAAGCCTTCCTAACAGAGTGGAAGTTGCGATAGTAGCAAAGGATAGTCCAAATCTATATTAACTTTTTACCTATTACAATGAGTTTGTAGGCAAGTGTCCGGATGCTTTTGATCATATACATAACCACTTTTCCTCTGAGCACATCATTTCGTGCATACTGACAGAAAAAGAGAATTTGCGAAAAAATGAAAGAAAATGTTTGCGCTGATGTCGCACATGCGTCAGTGGGTACCAGGAGATCTGTTGCTTCTGAATACAGATTTTGCATTTTCGCGTGGAAGCCGGCGCTTTCAGTAGGAAGTCAAGTGATCCGCTCTTTTGTCACGTCAGCAGAGATGACTCTCTCTTCGTTTATTGGTCAAACCGGGTTGTGTCTTTATACTATCTTTACGCTGTCTTTCTGGCTTCCTGCGCTACAGGAAGAGTGCTGTAAGCATGCATGTACGAAAATCAGAATGCTTTGCTATTCGATAACTTAGAGGCAAATTTTTTTAAACTTCCCTGATATCTTCATCGAAATATCGCTATTAATGTCTTTCAACCTACTTTTAAAAACTGCTTAATGTTTGTTTGAGATATGTCAAAACAAAATTCTGTTTCTCTACTTACATGCGACATGGTCACTTACTGATAACATCACGCACAAAATTTAAGATCCACTAAACTTCTTTCTCGCGATAAATATGGATATACCTATCATGAAAGATAACGTATAAATACGAAACGTGCGGTTATCACCTCAAGATATTGATATTCATTCGTACAATTAAGGTACACTTTAGTGAAAGGTAATTGCTCATAACCGTGTGAAAAATCATAATGCTAATATTGGACACCGACAGAGATGATCCGTACATCATCTATTTAATTAAAGAGGCTTTCCTAATTGAAATTCCTGTTTCCACTTTTCCGAAGCAATTAGGGAAGCACGTTGTTGCCATGGAAACACTTCGAATACAATCTCTCTCAGACCATAGTCTGCATCATAGCAATTTTTATTTGTTTGGGAGCACAGAGAGAAACTTCCGCTGTTCTGTTCATCAGAGTGAGGAATTCCCCAAAGTTTACTTATCTCCCGAAAAAAAAAAAAAAAAAGACTTTTCTGTCGCAAGCTTTCTGCAGATGGACAAACAAAGTTTACTCGCTTTTCTGCCATACCTTCTGAATTTACGAATAAAACTTCGCTTCTGAAATGCGAAAAATGTCAAAGTCCCAAAGGATAAGTTCGTTGCGAGCTGGAAAGGAAAGGAGCGATGCGGGACAACTCCAGGTATTATAGAAAAAAGTTCAACGAAAAGTCACACATATGTGATGAATCCAGTTTCTCTAGGGTATACTAGGAAATAATATTTTCAAAATACGGATGAAAGAGCAAAAGAATTGAAAATTTTCTGTTTTCCAAAGCTAAAGGAGGCCAAAAAGTAGCGTTAGTCTTGGAAACACATTAAACAGTAAGGACAGTATATAAAAACAGTTGCCCAACTACGAAAAGTAGTTTAGAAGTCTGATTGATCGAAAAATTCATTTAGGCAAGGTCCTGCAGCTTAAGCAGAAGAATTGTAGTAAAAAGTTAAAACTGGTAACACACGGTATGTTTAGAAGAACAACTGTATTAGCGAAGCCAACTGAATATTTAATCCGAGAATTGCAAATATTATATGCAATAAAAATGGAGAAAATTCGGATTTTAGTAAATATCCAGTACTGCAATATCTACTGTATTTAGCCGAAGTTTTTAAGCAAAAGAGAGATTATGAAGAATTGGAATGTTTGAATGTTGTTAGCCTAATAGATTTAAATTTTTAATACGTATTTTGCATTTTAAAAAAATTATTACAAATTTTGAAGATGCCAATCCGATTTTTGGTGTAAATGTGACAAGGATGGTAAGTCATATATTATTCGAAAACATGAAATTTCAAGTTTTCGAATAATATCTGACTTACCATCCTTGTCACATTTACACCAAAAATCGGATTGATATCTTCAAAATTTGTATTATATGGTGTAATCCCGTATTTCTTTCATGATTTATCTGCTCTTCCGGGCAATCACGGGATAGGATTCTTAACCTCCAGATTCACTAAAACATGAATGCTTGTTGCATCTACTAGCGAATCCTGTGATGGCTATATTTAAATTAATCGGAAACTTGAGAATTGGTCATTCTGGGTGGTGTAGTGGTTAGCATACCCGGGCGCTATCTGGGAGACACGGGTTCGAGTCCCGCTCCAGGACGATGAAAATTTCAAGTTTTCGAATAATATCTGACTTACCATCCTTGTCACATTTACCCCAAAAATCGTATTGACATCTTCAAAATTTGTATTATATGCTGTAATCCCGTATTTCTTTCAAGAAAATTATTGTTGATATTTTCAAAATTAACTTGTGACGTAGGACAGAGGTGAATCACATGTCAAGATGACGGATTCCGTCCGTGTAACATAGTTGTGAGATCAGAGCAACTTACTTCGGAGTGTGTGTTCAATTTCTGTCACGGACAAATTTTTGTTTTCACATTGGCGCCCGAACGTAAACATAAATCCACTGCCGTTGGGTTCTTCGAAAAATGTGTGATGTTTGTTCCACACATCGTCTGGAATTAATAAAAAAATTCTTACTTCGCTTAAAAAAAAAAAAAGAAATTAAAAGGGAGATTATGGGACGTACTAAAGAGGTGAATCACGTGTCAAGACGACAAATCTGCAGCGGTGCTTTCCGTCCGTGTAGCTCAGTTGGAAGAGCAACTTACTCCGGAGTGAGGGGACGCGTTTTCGATTCGTCACGGACAAACTTGCGTATTTTCACAAACTGCCAAACCTACAAAAATGAAAATTATGACTGTTTTCTAGAACATACCGAAGGCTTTCTAAGAAAGTATATGGAACGCCAATCGCTAGGCTACTTGCCGGAATACATAAGATTGTACCTTAGAATAAAGTTTATTGCCTTAGAATAAATATATTTGAAGTACCAAAACAGTATGTGTCAAACAAATATTGTATGCAAATTAAATAATGATAATAATAATAATAATTATAATAAACTACCGGAAACATATCCTGAAGGACATGTCAGTGGAAAGCGACAGATTTCGACAATGCCATCAAGCGCCAGAGACCATCCAACATATCACAGCAGGGTGCAGAGTTCTCACACAAACAGAGTACGCGAACAGGCACAATTAAGTCGCCAAGATTGTCCATCAGAACTGAGTCCGTCCTCTAATACAAGTATGAGCCAACAACGCTTCTAGATCGATCTGTCCAGTACACCCACAAGATGTACTGGGACAGATCTATCAGAACAGATAAGACCATCCCCCATAATCGGCCCAACATCGTCCTGTTCGAAAAGGAGAAGAAGTCAGCATACCTCATTGACGTAGCCGTGCCCAACACGTGCAACATCAAGAAGACGCACGGAGAGAAGCTGTCAAAGTAAACGACCTACGATACGAAGTCAAGGAAATGTGGCATATGGAGAACGTCACCACCGTCCCCATAATAATATCTGCCACAGGAGTTGTACCTAAGACCATTCACAGCTCTATACAGACACTAGAACTTCTAACCTAACGCCTACATGGAACTACTGAAGGCAACTATCCTGAACACTTGTAGGATAGTAAGGAAGTTCCTGGACAACTGAGAGAAAGAAATACCGCTTCCCAGACTTGGTACGTCGTACCCGTCCCGGAAGGAAGAGAAGAAATACATCAGGAAAAGGTGGAATCTCTATAATATTTTTTATAATAATAATAATAATAATAACTTTTGCGCAAACGTATGGACGAGCATTAGACAAAATAATGTGAACAAAACAGGCGATATGTCTTTATTAATAAGGTGTTGCACTACACCATTTGCCTTTAATGCAGCTTCCAAAATTCTTGGAATATATTTTTACAGCTTTTGAATAGTCTCAAGTGATTTTAAATAGTCTCACTGATTTTGTGGAAACAGTCTTTCAGGTGGATATTGACTTGTTCTGTCACTTTTGTTGTTTGGACACAATCCTTGTTAGTGTTTGACGGTCCCTTTCATTCAGTCTCGGTTTTCACCCACTATTCTGTTTCGCCATTGAAGTCTTGTCATGTCAATTGTCAAACATGGGGATTGATCTGTTATGATATGGGTGGCCATATCTTGGTATTCGGTTGGCCTCATCATTTTCCTACATGTTGGATTTACTGCCAGAGGGTACTTGGACATTCCAGGTGATCAGGTCCATCACAATGTCCAAATGTTGTTTCCAAACAGTGATGCCATTTTTAAGATGATAATGCGCTCATACACACAGCCAGAGCAGTTCAGTTTTGGTTCGAGGAACACCGAAATGAACTTCAAATTCTGTCGTGGTAAGCTCAGTCACCTGATTTGGATATCATCGAACCAATGTGGGCAGTTTTGAATGTGTTGTACCATTGCTCGATCAGAACATCAGCCAATTGCTTCAGAGATGTTGGAGGAGATAATCTGTTTCTCACTCTGGTCCCCGAAACTGCCCAAACTGATTCAATTATATCAAAATCAGGAGATTGAGCTGGCCACGACAGATTTTGAAGTTCATTTTAGTGTTCCTCAAACCAAAACTGAACTGTTCTAGCTGTGTGTATTGGCGCATTATCGTCTTGAAAAACGGCGTCACTGTTTGGAAACAACATTTAGATCATGTGATAAACCTGATCACCTAGAATGTTCAAGTAATATCTGGCAGTAAATCGACCATGTAGCGTAATGATGGGACCAGCCGAATACCGAAATATGGCCTCCCAAATCATCACAGATCGATCCCCATTTTCGACAATTGTAATCAGACATTGCGAACTGTACGCTTCCTTGGGGGTTCTCCATACATTAACCCAACCTGCTGTTGGAAATAATGCAAATGAGGACTCGTCGTCGGACCTTATCACACGTTTTCAGTCATCAGTTGTGCAGGTTTTATGCTCATGACGCCATATTTTTTGCATTGTAGCGTTTGTTTGGGTGATTAGTGGTTTAGCAATTGCAACTCTTCCATGAAGGTTGGATTTGTGAAGTTCTCTGCGGACTGATATTGTGGAAACAGAGTCTTTCAGGTGGATATTGAGTTGTTCTGTCACTTTCACTGCAGTTGTTCTGTGTTGTTTGGACACAATTCTTGTTAGTGTTCTACTGTCCCTTTCATTCAGTCTCGGTTTTCGCCAGCTATTCTATTTCGCCAATAAAGTGTTGTCATTATCAAATGGCTATACCGTTTTGCACACGATAAAAACTCAATAGCAGCACAATCCTTACGAGTTAAAAATACATCATACATACATATCACCAAGCTCTTCTCTGAAATTCAGAGGTTAGCTCCACAAAGAAATACAAACTACCAGATAATTTTTCCTTACTGTTGCTGTATCAAACTTCTTCATTTACAGTGATCTTGACATACAACTTGGGCTTCACTGACATTCATTACATGCCATACACAAGATCTTCTATACTTCATGCTCGTAATCTTTTTCTCATGCAGACACTCCTGAATCTGATCCTCCCACGACTTCCTTGGTCTTCCTCGAGCTTTCTTTCCCGCCAATTGGGCTAAAACGGTTTTCTTAGTAATACTTTCATCACTTATTCTTCCAACATGGCCAAACAATCGAAGCATATTAGTTTTCACCTAGCTAAGAACATTTTGCTTCACATTACACAACTGCAACACATCTTCATTCCTCACACAATCAGAACGTGTCTTGCCATAAACTCCCGTAAGTAACGCATTTCTCCAGCACACAAACAACTCCTATGTTTCTTCTTCAGTACCCAGTTTCACTGCTATACATCAGAGTAGGAACAATTACACTCTCATACACAGCCATGCGGGACTCTCTTGATAACACATCATTCCTGTGAACACTTCCCAAAGCCGCTATGACTTTCAATGAATAATTCACTCGCCTACTAATTTCCCCATCCAATTTGTTCTCTCTGTCAAACATGATTCTTAAATACACAAACTCATTCACCTGGTCAATCACTGTGCCATTTAGAGTTATATTACATTCAGTAATACAAGTTCCCTCTCAAAAACCATAACTTTCGTCTTTCATTTATTTATACTCAGTTTGAATTTCATGCAAACCTCGTACATCCGGGACAACATACTCTGCAACTCACTTTTTCTCCCTGCCAACAGGTGCCATCAACATACAGCAATCTGCACACACGAATATCACCAAGACATAAACCAATATTATCTATTTTGGCATCACGCATATAAAGATAACTTTAGTAAAAGCTTGAGATATATACAGGTTAAAAAGCGACATGAGATCTTTCGAGCTTCACAATGGGCTCATCTTCAGATTTCTTAATGTCTAGAAATGTCTGTGCATGGGCTATAAAATATCGCAATAGTTCATATCATCATGATGACGTGTAAAATCACCAGCACGCACGTGGAACAATCCGTTGAGAAATCGATAGCATGCAGGATGAGAAATACAATAACGTGGTTATGTGAAGGCGTGGTCTTCTAAATTAGAACTTTGGTCTCTCTGAAAGAGCATTTTCCAGGAGTGCTGGATGATATGTGGAATAGAGTCATTACAACGTATATGTTCTTGAGCAAAGATACACAAACTTTATTTGCTGGAAGGGGTGGTGCGAATTTTAGCTTCATTCCATACAAGATAGTATGTCCCACTACGCGTTAAACGTGCTAAAGCTGTAGTCATACCTTCGGTTCGAACGTTATACACTATATTGACACAAGTCACCGGACACCTAGAACAGCAACACAACATAGCATTCATTGACATACATTAGTACCGTAGTGGTCCATCTTTGGCCTTAATGCATGCACTGAAGTTTGGAATCCATCGAGACATGCTTTATACAAGGTTTTGGAACACAGCGATAGATATGCGCTTCCATTGAGTACATAACGCTGCCGCAAACTGTTGTTAAGTAGTAGGCCTTATTTCCAAACTTCTTATGCGGCGCTCTAATTCATCCCATAGGTGCTATATGAGATTAAGACCAGGGCTCTGTGCTGGCCAATAAACAGACGATACAGAGTTACTATCAAACCACGCCGTGACAGCCCTTGGCTCGGTGCATTAGCCTGCTGGTACCAACAAGGCTCGATTCCATAGTATTGCCACAGCGATGGTAGGGCATAACTGCTCTCAATGTCGAGGTAGACGTGTTGGTTAACACGTTTGTCCCCGATAACCAATGGGCCGGGATCATACCACGAAGAACACCCCCCACACAAGTACACTGCCAGGTCCAAACTTGACCGTAGGAACATTACACTGTGGTAAATAGCGCTTCTCCGGCTGCCGTCATACCCGCACACTGTCATCAGGCTAATGGATCGCGTATCTGGATTCATCAATCCATAGGACCCGTTTCCATGAATCTACGGTTCACGATAAATGTTCTTTACACCATGCCAAAGGACGAGTAGTATTCCGAGTGGAGATGAAAGGCTTATGAGCAACCACACCACCACGGTAAACCATGGAATGAAGTTCTCCGCGAATGGTACGTGCACATACCGCGGTTCCAGCATTATTACTCACCTGTACACTGAGGTCTCGTGCAGTACTCCGTCGATCAGCTGTAACGACTTTCTTGAGATTTCGACGTCCTCTGTCACTGATTTTCTTTGCTGTGCCGGTACGTTTTGCTCCTTCAGGCACGCCACGTGTCTTCTATCTATTCAGTACATCCAAAAAGGGTATTTTTAAACGCTTCACAGTTTCTCTTATGGACAACCCACTAATATAACACTCAACAATCTTTCCTTTCTCAAAGTCAGATCTCTCCCGCAGCGACAGTTTTGCTCAACCTCACAGTGGAATATAATCGCGGTCAGCTGCAGGCTTGTTTTAATGTCGTTTGCAGCGCATCTTAACAACGCAGCGGATTCGTTCATTTGCTTTTGAAGGGGTGTCCGGTGACTTTTGTCAATATAGTTTATGTGTGTTCGGACAGACGGGTTTTCAAATTGCGTCTGGTGGATCCTATATAAAATTTTGAAATCTAGTTGTCGTCCACAGCTTTCAATGGGATGCTGTATACTCCATGTTTTTCATCCATTGAAAACAATATTTGAAGGTGAGCCCATTGTGGAGCTCGGAAGACCTCATGCCGCTGTTTAACCTGTATCTATTTTAAGCTTTAGTGAGGTTATCCTTAACTTGTAGGGATTGTGCTCCTATTGAGTTTCTATCGTGTGCAAAACGGTATAACTGCTTGACATTGGTATTTAAAAACACGAAATAAACTTTTTTCCAAAAGTCTTGTCATGTTTTGCGTACGCAGTTATAATCGTGGAGACCGTTGCTCTTGAGACACCAAATAATTTGGCTGTTATGGTTACAAACGCTTCTGCTAAGCGGTCTGTCACGATTTGTGTGTGCTCTTTGGAAGTCTGACAGGTCCCCATTATATCCACCGCTTGTATGAACCGCTGCCGAACAAAATTTATACTACACTGCCTTACAACCTACAGAATATATACAAAGAATAGATACCGAAAAAATAATCATAATGTTTGCTTTATTTTTTAAACTTATTTTTTTTTATTGGAGGTTTAACGACCACCGGGGCAACTCAGTGTGCTATAAGCAGTCGCCCGTCCCTAATTTAGGGTTACTGGTTCCAGGGGAGAGAGAGAGCCAGCGCCATAAGACAAACACAGCATGCATGCCTCACCGGAGCCACCCTGGTTGCGCAGTGGTCTAAGAGATGGCCTCTGATAATTCGTCCGAACGGGGTCCGGGTTTGAATCTCGGTGAGGCATGGATGTTGTGTTTGTCTTACGGCACTGGCTCTCTCCCTTCCCTGGAACCAGTGACCCTAAATTAGGGACGGGCGACTGCTTATAGCCCATTGAGTTGCTCACGGTGGTCGTTAAACCCCCAATCTAATAAAAAAATGCCACACCAGGAATCGAACCCGGATCTATCTCGGACGAATGATGAGAAGCCATCGCTTAGACCACTGCGCCACCGGGCTGTACCACGTTACAAATATACGATTTCGTACAAACTAAAGCAATTCATGTAGCTGGAAAATATTTGGAAAATCTAAGATGTACATACTTCTATAATACGAAATTAGAATTTCCGATCGATTTTCCACAAACGAAGATATAGAAATAAATGCTAATATACAGACACCGGACAAAGAATTAGTCACCTCCAAAAATTTACTTTTAATACTTAATTACATTACCACGTACAGAAATGACCGCATTAATTCTTGATAGACGAGATTCAACAAGATGATTTGAATAGCTTGAGTCAATTTTTGATCATTGTAAGAACAGTTTAGTTTGTCTCGCAATTGATTGAGATGCCTAAGATGCTGATGTTTGGTTTTTATACTTCGTTTTAGGTGGTCCCATAAATTAGCGATGGGATTTAAGTATGGCGATTTAGCTAGCTAGTCCATGTTCCCCAAATCTGTATCATGCTACTCGCACCAATCCATAATGGTTTTAGCTGTATGAATCCTACAATTTTGATCCTGGTAAATCGGATGTTACTTGATGAGAATCTAGAAATGTTGTGCAAAAGGATATACATGGTTATCTAATATTTCTCTGTAAGCATGCTGATTCATTGTATTGTTCACCTCTACTAGTGGGCCTAATTCACAATCATTAAAACAACACCATAGCTTTACAGACTCATTTCCTTTGGAAGAACTCTTTGGACATACTCAGAATTCAATGTTTTTTACACCTCCTATTGACCCTATGCCTTGACATCTGTTAAGAATAGACAAAATTTGGATTCATCAGATCATGGGATAGCCTTCCTTTTTCTATGTCCTGGGAACCCAAGCTAATCGGGAGCTTTTGTGAGCTGAAGTTATCATTGGTTTCGGCCTTACAACTCCACTCCAGATGTCGATTCGCTGAACTTCCCCACCCAATGCTTGCTTAGATATAGACGGTGAAGTCCATTATTAACAGACTGGAGAAGTTATGGCGTTGTTTGAAATCTCTTTTCGTTGACCAGGCCAGAAATTGTGCGCCGGTCACGACTCGTCAAAATGGCGTTTCGTCCACAGTTTTTCCTTTAATTTTCATTCGAGTTTGACTCGCCCCAATCTTTATAAACACGTAGAACTGTTCTTTCGCTAACACTCTCAAATTCAGCAAATGCCTTCATGCTGCGTGCTTGTGACCGTCCAAAAGCTATAGCACCTTTCAGTCAGTCACTTGTATCTGTTTTTTGACCCATTGATTTTAATTTTTCAAAAACATAAGCTTAAAATGTTGACTGTAGGAAGAAATAACACATATTTTATTATTATATATACAAGAGATATTTAAATGAAATTCTAATTATAACGTTCGAAATATATCATAATAAACAATTACATACACTCATTGTCAAAAAAAAAAAAAAAAATAGTTGCACCCAGAAGGAAGCAACCGACAGGAATGAAACTTGGTGGGTAGGTTTGACATCGTGAGACACGCAAATGATTCATATATCACGCTCGGCCGCGCATGTGACGCAAGCAAGGTGGGGTCGTAGCCCTGTACCTGACCGGCTAATAAAATGTTGTCCCGTTGTGCGCACTTGCCATTCTGACTCGTGATGTTGTGTTGGTCGCATCATTTTCAAGCGAAGTATGCCTTGCAGAAAAATTTGGAAGCAATTCGAGCAGTTGGAGGAGTTCGAGACGGGCCACATCATCGGGCTCCGGGAAGCAGGATGGTCTTATCACCGTATTGCGCGCCATACCGGTCGTGCGGATATCACCATAGCACGCTGTCGGCAGTAGTGGATAGAACAAGACATGCACAGGCGATAGGAAGGGTCTGGGAGACCCAGACAAACCACGGGGAGAGAGAACCGACGAGTTGTCCGACATGCTCTGAGTGACCCAACAGCCACGATTGCGGATATTCATCGAGCAGTGATGCCCTCCATGCATCGTCCGATTAGTGCCATTACCATTGGCAGACTGTTGCACTACGTAGGACTACACGCACGCAGACCGTTACGACGACTGTCCTTAACACCATTGCATCGTCGTTGAAGTCTGCAATGGGGTAGTGCCAGACTGTCATGGAGCCATTCAGAATGGCAGAGGGTGATCTTCCGTGACGAGTCCCGCTTTTGTGTCGAGGAATCGTGGTCAGCGCCAAGGTGAATTGTTTGTGGTCGAGCGTCACACGTCCAGAGAGCCTGGTGTCATGGTGTGGGCTGCAATTGCTTACGGTGCCAGATCACCTTTGCTGTTCATTACAGGCACGTTGACAACCCAACGTTACGTTAGTGAAGTCCTGCAACCAGTGGCGCTACCTGTTCTGAACGCTCACTCCAGTGCGATTTTCCAATAGGGCAACGCTCGTCCGAATACTGCTGCTGTTTAGAGAGTTTGTCTTCAAGGCACTGACACTCTGCCATGGCCAGCCGCATCACCAAACCTATCGCCGATTGAAAATGTGTGGGATGGTATTGGACGCGCTATCCACACTCCACCCCTACCGCACAATCTGCAGGAACTGGTGAGAAGATTCAAGTTGCAAGGGATGGATTATCGCAGGACACCATTAGAAACAAACAACTCCATGCAGAAGCGTCTGGCATGTTGTGTGAGCAAACATGGCGGCCGGACGCCATACTGAGAGACACTACTTAATGGAGTGTAGCTCAATAAATATCACCCATATTCGTCTCAGTGTTTAATCACTTATTGTTGCTGGTAACCTTTACCTTCCGACCGAATAGCATTGCAATCCAACACGTCCTTCTGGGTGCTACTATTTTTTTGACGGTGAGTGTATAATACTGCAGGTGCCTAATGTTTTGACCGGCGTCTTTAATTTACCCCATCAATTCAGGGGAAACATTATATAACTGAAAAGATGATTATATAAAGTATTAAGAGTTCGACGAAAACACAGAAAGAGGGCAAAATAATCGTTTCATTGGGGTGTCTGGGAAGTATCTGCGTTCGCTGATATAGAAGTGTACTTACTGATAACACTATAACAAGCAGTGCCTGTATTTGAAAGCATTCGCCATTGTGTTCAAGAGCTTGTACCCATCTTTCTAAAAGGTGTTGAATCCCGACCTGGTACCATGCTTTTTGCTTAGAGGACAAGGAAGTTTCACACACGCATTCGACGTCGTTGGAATCAGCAAACTGTCAACCACTGACAAAATGCACCATCGCCCGAAACAGGTGGTAGTGAGAAGGTGCCGTGGTATGGCAGGAGCTCGATTGCATTAAGTTTTACTTGGATCCGAATGGCCGTATGAAGCGTTGCATTGTCCTGTTAAAAGAACTCCAGCTTTGAGATGACTAAAGCATAGTTTGCCGTACATCCGATCCAGCTGTTGGGAATTGGCGATGATAGCTTTCAAGCAGTACGGAGAAAGCTCAAAGTGGCTGTAATTCCATTAGGCATACAGCATGGCATTTTTCTCGAAATTTACGCGTTTCAGGACAGGTTAAGCCGGTTCACTAGATGTAACCACTTTTCGGAAAGGTCTGTATTATGCAGGTAGATCCAATTCTCATCCTCCGTAAAGATCCGCTTGATGACCTGAGTGTCTCCCTAATCTTTGGGCAATTCTTTGCAGAAATTGAGACATCATCGGGTCCAAACTGAGGTCATTTCATGCGGCAACCTACGCCATGACCTCTAGACCTTTACAATATTGTGCAGGTGATCAGCTATGGTGGATTTGGGAACTCTCAGTTCAGTCGACAATTTGCAAATGATGGTTGTTGGATTTGCCTAATAGCCATGAACAGGGCTTTCGGATCAACCACAAAAGGTCTTCCCGAACAGTTCTTTTCTCTGCACTAATGTTGGCAGTCACAAACTTCTTGAATCAGATTTGCTCTGTCCGAGTAAGCTTAGCACCTTCACCTCAGAACAGAACCAAGATGTCAAACTTCATGGCCGGTTTGTACATGTATACATTCATATCATTAACCTGCTCTCAGATATTAGCTCCTCAAAAAGTGACCATGTGCCTAGTACACATTTAACTGATAGAACTAGAATTTGCATGCTGTTGGTGTATGATATGTATCCATGTACAACGATTTCTGCACACCGCTTGAGCTTCTTAAACATCCATCACACGCCGCACAAAAGACCTTTTGTACTTCATACTCATAATCTTTTTCTCAAACAAACATTCCTACAGTGCTATAAACGTTGAATTCACGTTTCGTAACACTTGTAGCATGAATGAGCCTGTTCCCCTCCTTGCCAGCTTTCATGCTTATCTATTTACTAGACTCCACTACTAAAAACTAAAACCCATTATAAAATTTGTAAATAAACGAAATAAACCTACACTGAAGAGCAATTGAATTAGAGATACCTATCTAGCCACGTGTAACACCACTTTTCGTCCTGATGACGGCGGCGATTCGTCTCGGCATGGACTCGACAAGACACCTGAAGCGTTGGGAAGCTATACGGATCCACGACCCCTGAACAAGCTCCCACAGTTCACGAAGATTTGATGGAGGGGATCAGTGCCGCGAACATTTCTCTGTGGCATCCCAGATGTGCTCGAGGTCAGGTGACCTAGCTGGCCAAGGAAGCGAGGTCACGTCGGTGGAGTGTTCATCCAACCATTCGGATACAATTCGGGAGCTGCATTGTCTTGTTGCAGGATGAGGTCCCCAGTGGGATATTGAAGACGCACAAACGGGAGCAAACGGTCTTCCAGGATATCCCGAAGACGCACAAACGGGAGCAAATGGTCTTCCAGGATATCCCGGCAACGTTGACCTGACCTATGAGGGACGATGTCACACCTACCAGGGGTCCCATTTCAGTCCACGTAAACAGTCCCCAGACGAGAATGCCACCCCCACCAGCTTGAAGAGGTACCCTGCTGGCAAGAAGGATCCATTGCTTCATGTGGTTTGCGCCGTACTCGTATCCTGCCATCCGCTTGTACAAACGGGAATCTCAACTCATCAGTCCAGGCAACATTTTCCCACATGTCTGGGGTCCAGTGGCGATGTTCCCGCGCTCATGCTAATCTTTGCACCCTGCGATGTACGGTTAGCAGCGGTACCCTCGTGTGACGATGTCTTCTGTACCCCATAGCGAGGAGATGGTTCTGGGTGGTGTTGCTGCTTACACGTTTTTGTGCACCAGCGTTAAATTGCCGAGTGATTTCTTGCACTGTGGCCCGTCTACCCGCTGTTACAATGCGAGCTAGCCGACGATGACCCTGCTCATCCACACGCTGTTGTCCACGGCAGTTGGCCCTTGCAGGGATGGTTTTACCGGATACGATGTACTCACGGTGCACCCGTGACACAGTGGCTCGTGAAAATCCCAGTGCCTGCACGACTTCCGAGATGGAGCGACCCATTCATCGGGCCCCGAAAATTTGCCCACGATCAAATGCGCTTAGATCCTTCGTCTTACCCATACTGCGTTCCGACTCGTACTGATTCCCGTCGCATCACTCCTTATATTGTCGCATCGCTGCATACGTCATGTCGTTTACAGGGCCGCCACACAGCGCGACATTTGCATAACGGCATCTGACTCTAAGTAAATTGCTCTTCAGTGTATGTGCCCATTTAGAGATACATGTACTTAACAATCTATCTCGTTGAAACTATGCATATTAGAGATATAAAAGAGCGCAATGCATAAATGCTATTTTTTCTGACATCTTAACATTTTAATTTATTTCTTGTTACACCAAAAATTTGAGTAGATAATTTTGAACCCTTAAGCTTAAGCTCCCTCGTTAACATTAGTTATTTAAAATTCTTAAAATGTCTTTCGACGTGCGATTTTATATTACCTCATGCTCATAATATAGTTTCAAATTCTGTTGAGTTTAAATTCACTTACGGACAAAGAACTGTAATGGTCTAAAATTGAGAAGTCACGCTTAGAAATGAATTTCATTTGCTTATTGCATGCAAGCAGGAGAAATTCGATTACTGTTCCGGAAAATTAGAATTGCGAATTCATTGTTATGAGAACATCCCTCTTCTCAATGGGCTGTAGCCAAAGGAACGCGTGAAACTTATGATGTACTTGTCAAATTGAATTTCTAACTTCGATTGAATGCTATATACACCCATTGCTCGAAATAATTGCAAAAGTCGGCTGTCGTTTGCTTTTCATTTCGGACTTAGAGTCCATTGACGGGATTGAGAAATGAATCTAAAACGATTCCAACTCGATTGAAGCCAAATTTTCCGTTGAAAGCAGAACAAAACACAAAATAGTTTATTCCGCTGACATCGCCGATTCCTTCATGTAGCGGAAACATCTCCAGTCTATTCAAGTAGCTACGGCTTCCTGTCGAAATTGCTTTCGGCTTTGGAGTCAACAAAAGACACGGATAAACTCCAAAGAAAGTCAACCAACTGCAACGGCATACAAAATTTGATCACGTTACCTGCTAACTTTGGTTTATTTTTCATGCTCCGTTTTTGGGACATGGAATAGAATTTGCAATAAAGTATTTACCGAAGTGAATTTCATTAAGTATTTGAAATAACTTTTCGTTTACATCATGTTAAATAACAACGATGCTTTTTCCATCACTGTTCGAAATAAATTGAAAATATAACGGTGATTGTGATTTTCTTGATTTCTGTTATCAACCATTTTCTCAAAAGGTCATACGCTCACGCAAAGATTACATTATTCCTGAAAACTTGACAAGTTTTCAAGAATAAGTAATACAGGCTGTCCATAAAGTCTTTTTGTAATGTGGGAAAGACTTTATGGACACCTTGTATAATCTTTTTTCCCCCTGATTCATACAAAATGTCAAGTCATAACACAGGGGTCATCCAACTATGACTCGCGGGAAACCGTGATCCGGCCAGCGGTAACACCCTCTGGTGGGGCCATCTCAATCAACTGAATTTAAATTTGCAAGATAAAGATAAACTCGCACATGAGTTTTTTTTCGATCTGAATCTTTCCAATCGAAGTTGGAACTGTTGAAGCGACAGTTAGCGCAGCAAATCTTTTCCACTTTCCATCTTGTAAATATATGTGGGACAACATGTCTGATAAGGTTGTCTTTGATGTTGAGGACTGTGTCTCAAATATTAATTTGTCGGAAGCTGAGTTTGGAAGACCTTTTGGTGGTTTCTAGAAGCATGAAAAACCATTCCAGGTATTTCAGGACCCGTTTAGTTTTACAGATTATAATGACGAAGAGAATTTACAGTTGAATCTGTTAGATTTACAATCTAATAATAATTCGAAATCATTGTTTCAGAGTGAAAGTTTGATAACCTGTTATTCTCTTTTTCCGAGAAATAGTTTTACAAATCTGAAAAGTGTTGCCAAAAAAAGGCTTTCAGAGTGTGGTAGCACATATGTTTCTGAATAAGCTTTCCCCAAAAACCAAAATTAAATCCGTGAAATCAAAGTTTCGTTCACGATTGACCGACAACCACTTGCCAGATTTTTTAATAATTGTGTTGTCTAACCTGAAACCAAATATCGAAAATGCAGCTAAATCATTCCATTCTTCTCACTGATTTTTTTTTTTTTTTTTTTTCAGTTTTAGATGTCATGAAATCAACTTACTAAAGACTAAACTTTCGTAAGTTTATTTTTGTATTTGTTTATGATTTGTATAAGTATATTCATACACATCTAAAAAATACACATTTTCAACAAATACAATATTTTCAAGTTTTCTGAAGGAAGTAGTTACATGGAATACTGTGAAAATATGCCACTAATAGTATTACAAATACACAGTCGAGTCACATTATTGTGACCACCTCCTACTCTTGACGTCAACAGCGCGTAGCCAATGAAAGAAGGCACGTGTCGTGAGCTGCCTTCGAGGGTATATAAGGTTTCAAAATCGCTTTATTATTATTCATCAAAAGAAAACATAAGAGGGAGACGTACAGCGTTGGGCGTCTCACTAGGAAATAATACAAACTGTTAAAACATGATGGTATATACACTGCAATGACAATGGGGATGAATAACAGATGCTGCAAGCAAAGCTTATTGCATAAAAATTGCAGAAGTGACAGAGAGAAACACATCGTGTCACATGACATTGGCTGGGCATGATTTACAAGATAACACAGGCGAAACAATAGTACACAATTAGAAAAAGGAACAGCACAAACACCGCCGTGAAGGTAAAACATTATATACATGAGATAAAAACACAGCGTGCAGTGCACAATTGTGCAAGTTATTTAACGAGGGCACCAAAGCAACATAATACAGGCGGGGTGAAAGTAATTAATGTACACGAGTAAGCATGAAAATACACTGAGATGACATTAGCATTCACAATTCAACTGTAGCGTGGATTGCACGAGTCGCAGAGTGGAGGAGGGGCACCAGGGTGCCACGGAACTCAGCAAAGGAGGTGTAGAATGTCCTAGGGTACTGATAGGCGTAGCAGTCCAGAATCAACCGCAAACCATGGAGCGGCCGGCGCCCAGGTAGCATAGAAGGTGGCTTCTCGACGACTGGAAGAAGCCGACTGGTACTCCAGGCGGAGTCGAGAAAGCAATCGATCTTGGAAATGGCACAAAAGTGCTGCGCTGGCCTGGTGTAAAGAGACCGGCGAGGAAACGCTGCGGAGTTGTTGAAGGTATACGTAAATAACGTGTTTAACCAGCACTAAAAAATAGGCACATACTGACGGAAGAGGCGTAGGTGGATGAGCCCGCAGAAGAAGATATCTGTAGGCAGTGAACGGAAGATCTTGAGAACAAGAGCGACTGGCAATCCGGAAAGCCTGGTGGAGGAGAGGCATCAGGATGGGACAGTAAAGGTAGACGTGGGAAACGTCTGCCTCTTGTGCGCAGAAGGAGCAGAGAGGGGAGGAGAGAAGGGACATGCGAAAGAGAAAATAGGGAACAGGGAGGCGATTATGCAAAAAGAGCCAGTGGGTATTAATTTCAAGAGGGGCGGATAAGGGTGAGCGGGCAGCGGCCCAGACAAGAGGAAGAGAAGCAGGGAGAACCTCGAGAATAGAAAGCGGTGAAGGGGTGGCAAGGTGCACTAGAAAACGATAAAGAGATTTAGAGGAGAGAGAGGAGAAAGGAAGACCCGAGTTGGTGAGTCGGAGGAAAAACGGCAGCGGAAGAGGGGCAGAAAAGACAAAGACAAGACCGGTGGGGGAGACAAGATCAGGGAAAAGCGAAAGAAGTGCAGTTAGCAGAGAGTCATAGACCAAATGGGCGAATGGGGACGAGAGAATATCAGGGGAGAGGCCAGAGAAAGGGCGCCAGGATAGATCCGAGTTAGTGAGGTCTTGTACGGTTACTACACCTGCTTGGAGCCAAGAGGGGAATGAAAAACAGGGCAGATGGGGGATGAACAAGGGAGTTGAAGAAGAGGGGTTCAGACAGAAGCTCTGGAGTTGAAGAGGGAGGGTAGCGAATGAGGGGGAGAGAGCGAAGGTGAGTGAGGGCTTCAGAATATGCAGGTTGGAGTTTGGAGGGGGGGGGGAAAGGACAGCAATCCATGAGAACTAAAGAAAGAAAGGAAAAATGTGGGTTACGCAAGGAGGCAAGAACGTCACGTACCTGAACTGCGGAAGCCACTCTAGCCGTGAAAAGGTGAATGAAGTTGATCACTCGGCTTGCTTTGTAGCACAGCGGGACATCAGGTAGGCCAGCACCACCATAGGAGGGAGGAGCACAGAGCTTGTGGACGTTAATCCAGTGATGACCCGCCCACATTACTCGAGTAAGGCAGCGTGTAACCTCCTGGAGACAGAAAAGCGGGGTCGTAGATGCAATCCAAGAATGCTTGCAGATGGACAGAAGGTATGTCCTGGTGAGATTTGCACGCTGGTAGTAGGACGTACAGAACTGCGCACGACACCAGAATGCAGCTGTGCGGAGGAGGCGAGTATGGAGTTCCGTGCGAGTTGCACTGGATGTAGCTTGTGGTGCGCCTAAGTGCACACCCAGGAAGCGTTGGGTAGTGGATGACCATGTGGCCCCCCATGGAGCATCCAAGCGATTGGGCCACGACCCGCACCACAATCCAGTGCCCTTAGACGTATTCAGTTCAGCTGCTGAACATGAAGCATATGCGGAGAACAAACGACGAAGCAGTTGGAACTGTGAGTCGCTACGAATGCAGACGGTAATGTCATCTGTATAGGCAGAGTAAATGACTGAGTGATGCCGTGAGCTGGCAACTGGTGGTGGAAGTTGTGCTAGGAGAGATGTTTGCAGAGAGCGTAGAAAAGGCTCGACGGGAAGGAGTGCTGTAGGCAATCTGGAAACATACAGCCGCGGATGGCTTAGTGGTTAGCAGTTCAGACTATCGATGCAATGTCCTCAGGTTCGAACCTGGGCTGATCTTTCAGAGATGGTGTGATTTGCTAACAATCGCTGAATATCCGCCGTGCATCGGACGAGCACGTTAGTGACGGCCTCCAGGCTGGACCCACTGGTTAAATGGGTATCCTTTCCTGTGCCCCCCCTGAAATTCTCTCACCCCTCTATGTGCAATATCGCACTTGTACGGTGGCGCCATGTACTTTACTCTAATCTCATTAGAAACTGTTCTGTCAAAGTCGCTAGACTTGCTCTCATTCCTTCCGTTTGTGTCCTGCCCAAAAGGCGATCTCGCTGTAGGTGGCTGGGACCTAAACTCTACTTACTGTGGACGGAAGTCCTACAAGAAAATGACATAATACTGTAGTATCGAAAACATATCACTTGTTTCTATCATGGATAAACATGAGCGATTTATCAGATTTGCAAAAGGGGAAGATTATCGGCTTTCGGGACAATGGTGATAGTATTTCTGAACAGCGCCGTTTGTGAACTGTTTGCTTGCTGCTGTGGTTAAAGTGTATCGTGATTGGAGAAATGGCACCATTGCTAACAAGCGACGTGAAAACTGAGGAGCACCACGTGCCGTTGATGTGCGAGGTTAACGTCTGCTTCGAAAGTGCGTGAGGGCCGATCGACACGCTTCAGTGGAGCAACTGAATGAAGCAGAGGGCTACCGGAAGTGTGTCTAAAACGTCAGTTCAGCGAACCCTGCTGCGTGTAGGGCTCCGATGCAGACATCGTCACTGCACTTATTCTAACGAAGGTGCATCGGCATAAAAGGCTTGCGTTTGCACGGCAGTATCGGAATTGGACCACCGCTGATTCGCAAAGGATTGCCTTCTCCGATGAGTCACGTTTTCTTCTTCATCGAACGGTTGAGCGTTGGCATATAAGGCGAGACACATCGGAAAACAAACACTCTTCAACCATTGCTGGAAGAACACATGCTGGTCGGAACAGCGTTATGGTCTGAGGATCACCTTGATCGTGTTGTTTGCTCTATGGGTTCTCCATCACGCCCCTTTCAGCAGCTGTCAAATGCATTGCAGTCAGTTTGGCTCCACATACCTGTGAACACCTTCCAGCACTTTATTGAGTCACTCCCAGCCCGCCTAGCTGCTGTCCGCGCTGCACACGGCGGTTACTCTGGATATTAGCTGGTGGTCACAATAATGTGACTCGACCGTGTATATTGCCGTGCAACTTTGTCACACGCACTAAAGTAATAAAATGTGCTTCCTCTTTTGTTTCGGGGTTTAACGAACCCCCTTGAGCTACTGAAATGTCTATAGGCAGTTGCCCGTCTTCAGGAAAGGAAGACAGCCAGTGCTATTAGACAAAAAACTACCCAAGTCACATTCGGGACTCGAAATCCGGGCCGACTCTGACAAACGGTCAGAATGGTACGCCACCGGGGCGGCGTAAGGTCAAGTAGCTTCTCCGTCTTCATCTGGTGTTAATCAACTTTTGGAGCATCACGTGGGAGTCCGAGAACTGATGAAAATCAAATAATTTTTTAAATCAGTATTAATAAAGATAAATTCCCGTATTTTTGAACTTTGGTCGATAGTTGATGACGAAAATGGTTTTCTACAATGATTTTTTCCTGTTCCGATGCTCATTGAAAAATGCCATTCCGTGTAACTATTCCACGTGGTGCACTACCTATGAATGACATTTTTTTCTTTCATTTCTTTCCTTTTTTCTCGTAATATGTAGATGTACCTAATCGAGTGGCCACTCTTATGTCCAATTCAGATAGCAAAGGTGTCGTTAGCGTGACGGAACAGGCTTATAGAGATAGGCTGACAGAAAGTGAGTGCTGAGAGATTGAGTGACCTAGCACAGTGATCAGAGAAGCGGCAAGTTTTACGAAGACCTCGGGACTGCATCATCACCATTCATCGCGGACTACATTTAGACCAATGGTGTGGTGAAGGCCGATAGCGTGACAAAGTTTCGCAATCACCATATATCATTGTCATCAAAGCACAGGGGAAATTTGTCACACACACATATATATCTAACAGAACGTCACTTCGCGTGACCTCAGCTTTCTTACGCTTTCCACTATGATTTGTTTTTTATTCGCGTTTCTTTCTTATCCTTTGCGAAACCTTTTACAGTAACTCTGAATTACTTCTGCAGTATTTTGTGCTATTATTTTAAGAGGTATCCTTTCTGTTCGCATATTATTTTTTTCACGTTGTAGCGTATCACTTTTTTTTTCCGCTGTTCGGGAATATTCATTTGTACTTTTAACAAAATTTGGAGCAAGGTAAAGAGTACAGGAATAGACAGAGTTAGAGAGAGTTTTGCTATCAGAACCTTCTCCGAACTAATACTGATTTGATTCATCTACAATTTAATTACTATAAGTAGCTGAAAATTTCTTTTTCCTTAAATCACTAATATAACTAAATTTTCGCAGAATATAACCAGGTGTTCTTTTATTTACATTTGCAGAAGAAATGAAAAAAAAAAAAATAACAGAAAAATAGTGTTTGTGCTTCTGCACATGAACTACCATAACATTTTAGCATTTGCAACTGCGCAATTCTTAGTTTTCGAAAATGCTTTTACTACACTGGCGTGCAAAAATTAAGGACGAGACGGTTTTTCGAATGTAACGTCGTGCAGAAGTGCTCCACAATGACTCAAATCATACCATGAGATCCCCAAGATGTAAGAATATGGGACAAGTGAGCAAAACCGTCCAAACAAGGAATCCAAATGATACAAAGGCACTTAATTGAAAAGGTAGCTTCGAGCACAACTGGACAGAAGACAGAAACGTCCATGTGACAGGCGGCTCCCAAAAAAATCCAGTCTTTAGTAGGGGATATGATCACCCCTGACTGCGTTGCAGGATTTACAACGTCTGCCCATGCTGAGGACAAGGTTGTCAAGGAGCTGTTGAGGCATCGCGGCCCATTCCTCTTGTAGCGCCAATCGCAGCTGCGAAATCGTTGCTGGCGGCTGGTGACGTGCTGCCAAGCGTCTCCCGAGAGGGTCCCACACGTGTTCGATTGGATTTAGGTCCGGGGACTTTGCGGGCCAATCCATGCGTTGAGCATCTTCACTCTCCAACAGCTCTGCGACAGCCACTGTACGATGAGTTCTAGCATTATCGCCCATGAAGAGGAACTCAGGACACTCTAAACAGACGCACGTGAGGCAGGAGAACCTTGGTGCAATAGCGGACACCAGTGACTGAACCTCCTTCGAAGATGTGGAGGTCAGTACGGCTACCAAACATGATACCGCCCCAAACAAAAACTCTGCCACCTCCAAACCGGTCCCTTTCGATGATGTTGGAGGTGTGACTGCGTGTTCCCTGCTCCCTCCAGATGTGTATACGTCCAGAATCGCTCGTCAGACTAAATCGACTCTCATCCGAAAAGAGAACTCGACCCCATTGCTGATGTGTCCAGTTCTTGTGTTCCTGGCACTACAGAAACCGCCGTCTCCGATGAGCAGGCGTTAATGGCACACACCGAACTGGTCGTCGTGTAAATAGACCACCTTTGTGCAGCCTCCTGGCCACGGTAAAACGCGATAACGGACGTCCAGTTATCTGTTGCATGTGCCTTGCCATTTCTCCCGCTGTCTGCCGTCTGTCTCTTCTCGCCTGTAGGACAATATACCGGTCGTCCGACTCCATGGTTGCTCGTGGACGACCACTGCTAAACTCTCGGACAGCTGGTCCTGTATTTTAAGTGCTCTCCAAGCTCGTGAAACGATGTTGTGAGCGATCGTGTACTCCTCGGGCACACTAGTCACACTTCGACCTTCTTCCAACTTCCCAATGACGCGACCTCGAGTAAAGTCATCCAGATGTCGTCTACTGGATTGCCTGTTGGCCATATCACACGGTGGCAGCAACTCGACGTCGTTCAAAACGATGTACAGCGTGCAATAACTTTCACCGAATTGCTGAGCGTACATCCCTCGTTTGCTTTATACCCTCCCGACACCCCTCCCCCAATGTCATGCTGCATATATGCGCATGCCCTTCGGTACCGGACCCTAGTCTATCCCCTGAGTGGTCTTTCGGTCCGTTCAGCCTGCTCTTTCCGCTGTTATGCTAATTTCATCTATTCGTCCTTAATTTTTGCACACCAGTCTATTTTAACATTTTCTGCTATGTGGCAACAGCAGGAATAAGTGAAGGTAGTTGCTCGCCATCTGCGTGATTTTTTTGATTGGAGGATTAACGACCACCGTGAGCAACTGAATGGGCTATAAGCAATGCCGTAAGCCAAACAAAACACTCATGCCTTACCGGGATTCGACCCCGGACCCCTTTCGGACGAATGATCAGAAGCCATCGCTTAGACCACTGCGCCACCGGAGCGCCTATTTTTTTTTTTTTTTTGCAATAAATGAAACAATGCGTTTTAGGTCCACTATGCATATTTTTAAGGGTTTTGAGGGATGGAAACCACTGACAAGACTTGCTTTCCAACGATTTCATAAAAAAAAAATCCCGAGAAATATTGCGACTTTCTACTGTCATTTGTTAAATATCATCATCATCATCATCATTGTCAACCATTATCAATCCACTGCTGGACGATGGTCTCCCCAAATTTCCTCCACAACGGTCTGTCTTGTGCCAGTCTCCTCCATGTCACCCCTGCATACTTTCGAATTTCATCCACCCATCTCCCATGTGGTCTTCTTCTGGGTCTTTTCCTGTCCCTTGGAATCCAATCTAAAATTTCGGCTGTCCATCGATGATCTGTCCTTCTGGCAGTATGTCCAGCCCATTGCCATTTCAGGGATTTAACTCTGATCATGATGTCTTCCACTCTTGTCATTTTTCGGATCCACGAGTTCCTCTTCTTATCTCTCCTGGTTACACCAAGTATGCACCTCTCCATGCTACTTTGAGTTGTCTGCAGCCTTTGTATGTCTCTTTTAGTTAAGGTCCACGTCTCTGAACCATACGTAAGCACTGGAAGGATGCATTGATCAAACACTTTTCTTTTAAGACATAATGGCATATTGCTCTTGAGAATTATGCTGTTTCTTCCAAAAGCTCTCCAGGCAAGTTTTCTACGCTGATTAATTTCTTCATCAATGTGACCCTCACTTGATATCTGCTGTCCAAGATAATGGTACGTGTCTGTTATCTCCAGCTTTTCTCCATCAATCGATAAATCTTCATTTCTTGTAAAAGCATTGAACATCACTTTTGTCTTCTGAAAGTTCATTTTTAATCCCACTTCTTCAGAGTAAAGAAGTGGGATTGTTAAATATATAATTTATAATTACAAAAATTTGTGGTATTGAGATTAAATAAAACTAACCTTTCTTCAGAATTCAATGTTTATTTGCCATCGACTATAGTTTTGCAGAGCGTTTGGCTCAGCATCATTAGGACGAATGGAACATAAACATTCAAATCATTGTGACATCGTCTGAGTTCTGACAGCCACGGTTTTTGATGAGTTCTTTCCATGCGCTTGAAGTAAATGGAGTAGACGACATGTCGTTGATAAGCCGTGAAGAATTCCGGTGAATGTGGAAAGCTTCTAATACAGAATAAAAAGCTTAATAGTCGGATCAGGTTTACCAATAAGCGTAGAGTTTCCAAACAAAATTTTACGGTTATTTTCGTAACAATGTTGGGCTCTAATGACTTCTTAACTTCATAGCTCCGTACGTAAGTCATGCGTTCCTTCACACGAAAATGTAAAGCCCTGCGGTCTGTCCTATATATCAGGAAAGGCCAGCATGTCGACCGCCGAATCATTTTTGATCGATCACTAACGTTTTGTGGAAAAAATATAAAAAAATTCAGTACGTATACAAAAGTGGAAGATCTTATTAAGTTTGCCATTCACCCATTCAAAGAGAGGACGCTGACCCACAACCGATGGCACGTAAATTTGCAGAGCTGTTTCAACTGGACGAACTTTCACTGGAAAATGAAATAATAACACTAGGGTGTTACATATTTCTGAAAACCAGATGTTCAGAAGATAATTTCTGGAATTTTGTTTCCAAAGAAAAGTACCCCAATGTGAGAAAATGTAGTGAACATCTATACATTCCTGCTTCGGGTCAACATATTTATGCGAATCAGCATTTTTTTCTTACTTACAACAAACAAAAAAGAAACATCACTCAAAGCTGACATAGCAGCACACAGAAGATTGCTTGAAATCTGGAATATAATCGGCGTTGTCCGATTATACTCCAGGCATTACGAAAGGTACCAGTACCAGAGTTCTTCCAGTCCTCCCAGTAGAAGTTACACAGAGAGTCAAGACCATGAAACGGGGAAGAGCTCAAGGAGAAGATGGGACTACCGTAGACACCATACAAGAAGCAGATGGAGAAATTGAAACTGAACTCGCACAAGTTTTCACTAAATGTCTCAATAAAGGGATTGAAACAATTACACTGCTGGACAATTGCTAAGGACGGATCATAAACGGCTATATAGCGCATAAAAAAGTAAGTGTGGTTGGATGCCAAGTGAAATAAAATAATGTCAGAATGCGAGGACATTACAAGAAAGACAATTTATTGTGCTCTGAAATCCAGAAGGCTTTGGAACGTGTTCAAGAGACAAACAGGCCATTTTGTGCAGAATACGTAAACGTAAAAAAAATGCAATTACCGTCCGCAGGCGTTCCGGCGTAAGATGTCAATACGGGATATGGCCACCATGGAGGGCGATGCAAGATTCCACACGTCGTGCCATGCTTTGCACATTATCAAGCAGCTGCTGGGGTAATTTATCCCATTCCTCTGTCAGTGCACGGATGAGGGTGTCCTTGTTTATTGGAGGGCATTGGCGAGCAGCAAGACTCCCCCAAAGCATCCCACACATTTTCAATGGGATTCAGATCTGGAGAACGTGCTGACCATACGAGGCGTTGAATATCCTCGCTCTCAAGACACTCCTGGACAGCGACTGTTCGATGACATGTTGCGTTGTCGTCCATGAAAATGAATCTATCACCGACAGCACCACGGAACATGCGAACATGAGGTAGCAGAACATCATTAATGTATCGTTGGCCAGTTATAGTCCCAGTTGGAAGCACATAGAGGGACGTACGGCCATTGATCATGATGCCAGCCCATACCATGACACTACATGTCGGATATCGGTCCCTTTCCTGTATGTTTGCTGGACAATATGCAGTACCACTATCACGCCAGATCAGTTGTCGTCGACAATCAGACGATAGACTGTATCTACTCTCATCTGAGAAGAGGACAGCACACCAGTCGGTATCAGTCCAATTGCGATGTTGATGGCACCATTGCAAACGGGCGGTACGGTGACGTCTGGACAATGGGATGCACACAACAGGACGGCGGGCGTATAGTCCTCCTTCATGCAAACGTCTGGCGACAGTTTTTCGGGAGATCCGCTTGCCAGTAGCAGCCATAAACTGATTTGCTACCTCACTAGCTGTGCTGCGCCGGTATCTTTTTGTTGATAGCACTATGTACCGATCTTCTGCAGGTGTCGTACTGCGAACACGACCTCCCCCGTGACGTTTGCTACTCTCTCCATTTGTCTGAAATGATTTCCAAAGCCTTGAAACAACACTGTGGCTGACGTCGAACTCCCTGGCAACATCTGTTATTTTTCGCCCTTCTTCAATCTTGCCAATAATACGGCCACGCGTAAAATCATCTAGGTGATGTCGGGAAGACATACTGAAAATTGCAAGTTCGTCAATTGATTCTTTCCCTTTCAACTTTGCGTTTGAACAACAACGGTCAATACGCGTCAAATCCTTTATATCTCTTATCAGCGCTATGACGTCACGAACAAGTTCGGCAATCCAAAATTTGCATACGCACAACACGTCTTACTGTATCCCGCACTTATGCTAATTTCCACATTTTCCTGCCTTCCATTTTATGGTTGCTATCTTTGCTATTGTCATCCGTCCTTAGCAATTGTCCGGCAGTGTATTACGTAGTTCCTAAATTAAACCTTAACGGCCAGACGAAACATTTAAACAAAAGTCAAACTTACGGAAATTGGCTTTATTCCAGAACCATTTCATCGACGACATAGCACTTCACATTTTACTTAACAAATCAGAATCAACCACACATCCAACACCCCACACGAGCAACTGTTGTATCGTAGTTTTTATCTATGGTTCTTATCTCATACAGTTACACGTCACGTTCATTCTGACCTCAATTGTGTTGTCAACAGTATTCGTTTGACAGAGAAGATATCACGTTAAGTGTGAATTATAACTGAGAACAAACTCAAAATTTGCATAGGGAAAGAAACTAAAAGGGAAAGTTAATTTAGAATATACGTCACACAATGCTGCAATGATCCTGCTGGTACATAAAAAAGGTGACAATGAGTATCTCAGGAACTACAGGTCCATCAGCTTCCTATCAGTGGTTTATAAAATCTTCACTAAAGATCTTTCAAATCGCTTGAAGGTAACACTGGACATGGTTCAACCGAGTGAACTAGTTGGATTCAGGAGTGGCTAAGACACTGTAGATCGTATCCATGCACTGAGAGAAGTAACTGAAAGAGCGAGGGACTATGAACTCCCATTATGCATGGCTTTTATCGATTATGAAAAGGCCTTCGATTCCGTAAAACCATCATCAGTTACAATGGCTTTGAAATCCTGCGACATTAGAGATGAATACATTAGTATTATTAATAACATCTATGCAAATGCAAGTGAAAAGATTCTGCTATTTGAGGATGCAGCACCAATAAAAATTGAAAACGGAGTGAGACGAGGTGGCACCATATCTCCCAAACTCTTTAATGCCTCATTGCAAAATGCCTTTCAGTAACTGAACTGGGAAAACAAAGGAATAAAGGGTAATAATATACACTGATGGCCACCCAAAATACAACACCAAGAAGGACACGAGATAGCAAAGCCAGATTTACTGGACACATAACAACAGATACAAAGATGAAACGATTGAGCTTACAGGCTCGTGTGACTTGCGGAACACGCATACATCAATAGTTCGTGTGGCCCTCATGGTTGGCAATAACGGCCTCTACACGCCGCAGCATCGAACTAAAGAGGCTTTGGATGTGAGCTTGGGGTATGTCTGTCCAGGCTTCTTCCACACGTTGACACAGTGCATCAGGCGTAGCCGCGGATGGTGCTTGCCGGGCCACTCGGTTACCGATCAGCAACCAGACGATTTCGATGGGCGACATATCGGGAGAACAGGTGAGTCACGGCAGCAGTGACACCTGGTGGGCCTTAAATAATTGTTGCACGATGGCGGGCGCGCATTGTCCTGTTGAAACCTGTGTTGTGGGGGTGTGAGGAGACTAAGTTAAATTAAAGTTGACAGATGCATATTTAAATTTAAATTTCACCACTTTATCTCAGAATATGGATATTAAAAGGAGACAAGCAAAACTTACAAGTATATATATATGAAAGCTTAATTTATTCTCACAACTCATGACAATAATAAGAAATTAGTCGTTGCAGTACAAGACGGTTATTTCATTTTTATGGCCGAAAAAAAAAATTATTTGTGTTATCATGAACTATTGCTGTTTGTGACGTGCAAAATAAATGGACAGAGCCCAAATCCGACCCACACACCAGTCTAGGCTAATGCGGACAAATGCTATTGACTAACATATATTAAGCACACAACACATTACAAAACTCAAGAATTCAATTTTGTAAAAAGACAAGTCGGTCTGCATTTATTGGTGAACAATTTAATGAGTGGTTGTAGTTTATTTTTATTTTTTTTTTGTAATTTGCTTTTCCGCTTTGTTTTTCACAAACACCCAGGAAGGTTACAGAAATTTTACATTTTTGTTTATGTTTTTACACAGCATTCTTAATTCATGGTAACCACTTTTAAAACACATTTCCAGAGGAGACATCCCTGCTTTTTTTTCTCACTCAATTCCTTAAGGAAAATTAGGAAAATGTTGTATACTTCTTAGTGGTATTCAATACATATATTTTTATCTTTATATTTAAGAAGGCCTCCACAGAAGCAAGCTGTAGGTAGGCCTAAAACATGTTTGAAAGGTCAAATCTTTTTTTTTTTTTTTTTTTTTTTTTTTAGTTTAATTTTCAGCTGTTCAGGCTATGAGACACTAAAAGATTAAGGTAACCAAGATTTTAATTTAAGGTAAGAAGTTACATTGAAGTTTAACAACAATTTTGAGCTTAGCAGCAGTTCCTCGTGGTTATAATATATACATATATATATTCAGGCAATTTTATTCTGACATGGGAGATCTTGGCCAAGATTCCAAAATCTAGCTTTACTTTACGTCACCACATTTTCTGACCTGACAAACAGAAATGTTACTCTTGAGGAGTAACTCCAAGAACAAAATATTTTTTTTGTTTGCATAGGTATATTTCTTAGTTTAGTTCTTTTTTTTTTCAAATAGAAAGGTGGTGAAAAAAAGGGGGAAAAAAAGATCTCGTAATGAGAAAATAGTCGACTTCCGAAGGGCCAACATGGCTGACAAGAATGTTTAACGTTCGGTGTGACGAGGAGGATTCAGCTTACCGCTTCATGAGTTCAGCTCTTGTCTCTGAAGAAAGGGGTCCTTCAAGTGTACTGTACTGTAGTATTAAAAAAATACTGGAGTGGACACATTCAGACAGCAGTAGCAAGGGAGATGTATTCCTGATTATGGTATTTCCTCCAACAGCCGGGTAACTGGTGGTACGGCAGCAGTTCTCCTTTCGGTCCCTTAGCACACATCCTAGGGTAGTGACCCTTTTGGGATGGTGAGGCAGTAGGACGGGATGAATGTCGAAGTTGCCCCGGTCGCCTAGTTATTTCAAAATATACTTTATTGGCAAAAACATAGAGAATACAGGCGTACCACATATGGCAAAATAAACAACAAAACAATGAGCGATACTGATGAAATATTACAGGTGAATGTGATACGGCAGTCAACTAAGGATGACAAAATGTTAAAATCGTTAATAAGGAACAATATATGCTTGAAGAAGATGATGCACAAGCAAAAGTAATGATTAATTAATAAAGCATGTGATGACGTGCAGAGTGAAAGCAGAGCACAAAACAACAGGTAAATATATTTACAAGAACATGGCTGTACAACGCAGTGCACAAAAAGAAGAGAACATGTAAAACACAACAAAAGCATATACTACGATAAAGGTACAGAAGTTCCCACAATCCAGGAAACCACACGATATGTGACAAAAACATGATAAGTATTACAGAACATAGTGGAAACTTGGGCAAACTCTCCAAGTGAAACACAAGGATACACAAAATACAAACAGCAAGCCGTGCAGTATTGCATCGGTCCAAAAAACAACGACATGGGACGAGCAAAAAAATAAGCAGGCTCTTCGAAGAGCCGACGCTCCGGTTACACTCAGGCAGCATGGTGGCATGGGGAAAATACATTTTTATTGATCCTATGCTCCACCGGGGTCAGCATTTGGTTTCCTTTTAACAGTTGTTCACCTTCCATTTCGCGGGAAGGGCTAAAGGAATTCCAGAGGGTTAGAGAACCCTCAGGGACAACAGAAGCTTTTTTCTTTTCCGAAGAAGACTCGGCTTCAGCAGAAAAAAGATCGAAAGTGTCCTCAAAAAAAAAAAAAATTCAACTCACACGTCTTTTCGAAGGATGCGGAAGAACGCCGGTGCTCTCTACAACGACGCTACGTTCTTCCAATCAGATTGCCTCTATCCGGCTGGTGAGCTGCCTATAACTATGTGTGCAAAACACATGTAAACCACCAACGCACAAAAAAAACAATTCTCCCGCGCTTCAGCTGGCCTGCGACGAAGAAATGTGGACACCACCTTCTAACTCTGGCGTCTTATGACATAACATGGAAAGGGTGGGGTTCCAGACCCAAAATTATCACTTTGCGCAAACGGGGGGAGGCTTTCCAAATGCGACATCTGATACCACCTTGACTTCCAACATTTTTTTTCCTATGGGAATGCAGGTGGTTGCTGGCCAGAAATGCTTGACCAACTCTGGTCATCTCATAAATAAAGAGAGAGAGATGCTGCAAACCACCCCCTCTGCCTACCAGCAACACTTAGAAAACCCGAGTATGCATAAAGTCCATCATGTTACCGATGCCAGGAAGCAAGCTGAGCTCTTTTTGCACACCCTCCCATAAATAAAGGGGTAGCAGGGAATCTTTCTGGCTAACTATCTATACGTGGTAGTTTCAATTCCTAAGAGAAGACGGTTGAGGAAGAAAAGGAAAATCTCAAAGTCATCATGTACATTTACATTGCATCTTTTTACATACATATCCATAATTTTGAGAGGGACAGGCAGTTCCATACAACAAATTATTATTTCCTAATTTTATTCGTGACCGACATAGAATATTCCTTATGATGGTGGTTACATAAATACAAGTAGATGGTCGAACGACACCATTATTACTATACACACATATATCATCATCATCATCATTGTCAACCATTATCAATCCACGGCTGGACGAAGGTCTCCCCAAGTTTCCTCCACAACGGTCTGTCTTGTGCCAGTCTCCTCCATGTCACTCCCGCACACTATCGAATTTCATCCACCCATCTTCCAAGTGGTCTTCTTCTGGGTCTTTTCCTGTCCCTTGGAATCCAATCTAAAATTTCGGCTGTCCATCGATGGTCTGTTCTTCTGGCATTATGTCCAGCCCATTGCCATTTTAGGGATTTAACTCTGATCATGATGTCTTCCACTCTTGTCATTTTTCGGATCCACGTGTTCCTCTTCTTATCTCTCCTGGTTACACCAAGCATGCACCTCTCCATGCTTTTTTGAGTTGTCTGCAGCCTTTGTATGTCTCTTTTAGCTAAGGTCCACGTCTCTGCACCATACGTAAGCACTGGAAGGATGCATTGATCAAACACTTTTCTTTTAAGACATAATGGCATATTGCTCTTGAAAATTATGCTGTTTCTTCCAAAGGCTCCCCAGGCAAGTTTTGTACGCCGATTAATTTCTTCACCAATGTGACGCTCACTTGATATCTGCTGTCCAAGATAAACGTACGTGTCTGTTATCTCCAGCTTTTCTCCATCAATCGATAAATCTTCATTTCTTGTAAAAGCATTGAACATCACTTTTGTCTTCCGAAAGTTCATTTTTAATCCCACTTCTTTACTCTTGTCAGCAAGTTCCTGCATCACATTCTGTAGCTCTGATGGGGTAGTTGCAAAAAGGACCATGTCATCAGCAAAACGAAGATGGGTTAGATAATCTCCCATTAATCTTTATGCCCTTGTTTTCCCAGTTCAGTGATTGAAAGACATTTTCCAATGCGACATTAAAGAGCTTCGGAGATATGGTGTCACCTTGTCTCACTCCTTTTCCAAATTTTATGTGTGTTGTATTTTAAAACAGCCGAATCTTTGCACTTGCATTTTCATAGATGTTATTAATAATACTAATGTATGCATCTTCAATACCACAGGATTTCAGAGCCATTGCAACTGCTGATGGTTTCACCAAATCAAAGGCTTTTTCATAATCGATAAAAGCCATGCACAATGAAAGTTCATATTCCCTCGCTCTTTCAATTAGTTCTCTCAGTACGTGGATATGATCTATTGTGCTGTAGCCACTCCTGAATCCAGCTTGTTCTCTCGGTTGAGCCATGTCCAGTGTCACCTTCAAGCGGTGTGAAAGAACTTTAGTGAAGATTTTATAAACCACTGATAGGAGGCTGATAGGTCTGTAATTCCTGAGATCCTCAATGTCACATTTTTTATGTAGCAAGATCATTGTAGCGTTATTCCAATCCTCAGGAATTTTCCCTTCATTAAGGCATCGAGTGAAAATTTGGGCGAGTACTGTTTCGATTTCTCCACTTGCTTCTTGTATGATGTCTACAGTAATTCCATCTTCTCCTGGAGCTTTACCCCGCTTCATGTTCTTGATAGCATGTGCAACTTCTGCTGGAAGGACTGGAAGAACTCTGGAACCTTTCATGATGTCTGGAGTACATGTATCATCCCTTTCATATAATTTGGAGTAGAAATCTTTCACTCTTGTCAAAATTACGCCTCTATTTCTTGTTACAGAACCATCTTCTTTTCTCAGTGCCATAATCTGTTTTTTTCCCTTACTGAGATGTCCCTTTGCTATCTTTAGGCTTTGGTTGTTTTCAATTACTTTCCTTACTAGTTCACAGTTGAATTTCCTTACGTCTTCAGTGATACTTTTTCGTACTGTCTTGCATAGCTCTATATATTCCACTTTGGAAGTCACATCTTCTTTAGTTGTCCTCATCTCTCTTCTTTTATGCAACAACATTTTGGTTGTTCCTGATAATTTGTTCACTTGCAATTTGTTCTTAGACCCAGCTAATTTTGTTGCTGTTTCCATAAGAGCTTTGGTTACTTTTCTGTTAACTTCAGAAATATCCACTTCTTCCGATGTTAGGCCTTCTAAAGCAGAGAATCTGTTCTTCAGTTCCAATTTGAAGGTATTATGGTGTTTTTTAAGGTTGGTTATGTCAATACATTTTGTTTGTCTTATGAGCTAGCTACGTTCGAGTTTAGGGTTGAGGTGCACCTTACATCTCACCAATCTATGGTCACTGCCTGTGTTGAACTTGTTTAGCACACTGCAGTCTTCTATGACGAATTTTTTGTTACACATAATAAAATCAATTTCACTTGTCGTCCCATTTGAATGTCTCCATGTCCATTTCCTGTGTGGCTTTTTCTTGAAAAAGGAGTTCAACATGAAAAACCCTTCTGCCTCTGCAAACTCTACGAGAGTATTTCCACTCTGGTTCCTGTTGCCGTGACCAAATTTACCTACTGAAGTTTCATTCTGTTGCCGATGCCCTATTTTTGCATTGAAATCTCCCATAATTATCTTCAAGTGCTGCTTACCTTTATTATTTAGATGACGAATTTCCTCATAAAATTCTTCAATTTCTTCTTCAGGATGACTTGTGGTGGGTGCATAAGTTTGAATTATCTGAGGCTGGTATCTTCTCGAGAGTTGGATAACGAGTCGTGCAGCTCTGTCAGCGGAACTTTCAACTTCTACAACTTTATCCTTCAGTTTCTTGTTTATTATAAACCCAACACCACTAGTTCTGCCAGTATCTGTCCCACGATAGTAGAAGAGATGTCCACTTTTCAGTTCGATGAGATCTTCTCCTTTTCTCCTTACCTCATTTAGCCCCACGATGTCCCACTTGATCCTTTGTAGTTCCTCTTCCAATTCAAGAAGCCTTGAATCAGAAGATAGGGAGCGTCCGTTATACGTAGCCAAGGTCAGCATCAGATGGCAGCCTAGTCCGGTTCTCCGGGGATTGTACACACACACACACATATATATATATATATATGGGATGTAAGGTCAGGTGATGCGTAACATCACAGCCTCTCCTTGACAAATGTCAACCCCGCCTTCTCGTGGTGCATCCTGTTCCCACTAAAGGGGCTCTGACGACCGCCAATAGCGGTATAACTATACCATCGGGATCACAGGAAATGCTATCCCACACTCACCAACCCGCTTGGCCAGCGTGGTGAGTTATGGCCAAACACCTCCAAAATGACTCTACAACTTAAATCTTGGCCCTCAGTCTCCGGCAGCTGGAATGTACCTGGCCAAGGCAGCGGCCAGTGCGACATGAAGGCAGAGGGTGCTAAGAATCCCCGGAGGACCGGACTAGGCTGCCATTTGATGCTGACCTTGGCTACCTATAACGGACGCTCCCTATCTTCTGATTCAAGGCTTCTTGAATTGGAAGAGGAACTACAAAGGATCAAGTGGGACATCGTGGGGCTACGTGAGGTAAGGAGAAAAAGAGAAGATCTCATTGAACTGAAAAGTGGACATCTCTTCTATTATCGTGGGACAGATACTAGCAGTACTAGTGGTGTTGGATTTATAATAAACAAGAAACTGAAGGATAAAGTGGTAGAAGTTGAAAGTTCCTCTGACAGAGCTGCACGACTCGTTATCCAACTATCGAGAAGATACCAGGCTCAGATTATTCAAACTTATGCACCCACCACAAGTCATGCTGAAGAAGAAATTGAAGAATTTTATGAGGAAATTCGTCATCTAAATAATAAAGGTAAGCAGCACTTGAAGATAATTATGGGAGATTTCAATGCAAAAATAGGGCACCGGCAACAGAATGAAACTTCAGTAGGTAAATTCGGTCACGGCAACAGAAACCAGCGTGGAAATACTCTCGTTGAGTTTGCAGAGGCAGAAGGATTTTTCATCTTGAACTCCTTTTTCAAGAAAAAGCCACATAGGAAATGGACATGGAGACATCCAATTGGGACGACAAGTGAAATTGATTTTATTATGTGTAACAAAAAATTCGTCGTCGAAGACTGCAGTGTGCTGAACAAGTTCAACACAGGTAGTGACCATAGATTGGTGAGATGTAAGATGCACCTCAACACTAAACTGGAACGTGGCAAGCTCATAAGACAAACAAAATGTATTGACATAACCAACCTTAAAAAACACCATAATACTTTCAAGTTGGAACTGAAGAACAGATTCTCTGCTTTAGAAGGCCTAACATCGGAAGAAGTGGATATTTCGGAAGTTAACAGAAAAGTAACCAAAGCTCTTATGGAAACAGCAACAAAATTAGCTGGGTCTAAGAACAAGTTGCATGTGAACAAATTATCAGGAAAAACCAAAATGTTGATGCAAAAGAAGAGAGATGAGGACAACTAAAGAAGATGTGACTTCCAAAGTGGAATATATAGAGCTATGCAAGACAGCACGAAAAAGTATCACTGAAGACGTAAGGAAATTCAACTGTGAGCTAGTGAGGAAAGCAATTGAAAACAACCAAAGCCTTAAGATAGCAAAGGGACATCTCAGTAAGGGAAGAAAACAGATTATGGCTCTGAGAAAAGAAAATGGTTCTATAACAAGAAATAGAGGCGAAATTTTGACAAGAGTGAAAGATTTCTACTCCAAATTATATGAAAGGGGTGATAGATGTACTCCAGACATCATAAAAGGTACCAGAGTTCTTCCAGTACTCCCAGCAGAAGTTGCTCATGCAATCAAGAACATGAAGCGGGAGAAAGCTCCAGGAGAAGATGGAATTACTATAGACATCATACAAGAAGCAAGTGGAGAAATTGAAACAGTACTCGCCCAAATTTTCACTCGATGCCTTAATGAAAGGAAGATTCCTGAGGATTGGAACAATGCTACAATGATCCTGCTACATAAAAAAGGTGACATTGAGGATCTCAGGAACTACAGACCTATCAGCCTCCTATCAGTGGTTTATAAAATCTTCACTAAAGTTCTTTCACACCGCTTGAAGGTAACACTGGACATGGCTCAACCGAGAGAACAAGCTGGATTAAGGAGTGGCTACAGCACAATAGATCATATCCACGTACTGAGAGAACTAATTGAAAGAGCGAGGGAATATGAACTTCCATTGTGCATAGCTTTTATCGATTATGAAAAAGCCTTTGATTCGGTGAAACCATCAGCAGTTACCACGGCTCTGAAATCCTGCGGTATTGAAGATGCATACATTAATATTATTAATAACATCTATGAAAATGCAAGTGCAAAGATTCGGCTGTTTGAAAATACAACACACATAAAAATTGGAAAGGGAGTGAGACAAGGTGACACCATATCTCCGAAGCTCCTTAATGCCACATTGGAAAATGTCTTTCAATCACTGAACTGGGAAAACAAAGGGATAAAGATTAATGGAGATTATCTAACCCACCGTCGTTTTGCTGATGACGTAGTCATTTTTGCAACTACCCCATCAGAGCTGCAGAGTATGATCCAGGAACTTGCTGACAAGAGTAAAGAAGTGGGATTAAAAATGAACTTTCAGAAGACAAAAGTGATGTTCAATGCTTTTACAAGAAATGAAGATTTATCGATTGATGGAGAAAAACTGGAGATAACAGATACGTATGTTTATCTTGGACATCAGATATCAAGTGAGGGTCACATTGATGAAGAAATTAATAGGCGTACAAAACTTGCCTGGAGAGCTTTTGGAAGAAACAGCATAATTTTCAAGAGCAATATGCCATTATGTCTTAAAAGAAAAGTGTTTGATCAATGCATCCTTCCAGTGCTAACGTATGGTGCAGAGACGTGGACCTTAACTAAAAGAGACATACAAAGGCTGCAAACAACTCAAAGAAGCATGGAGAGGTGCATGCTTGGTATAACCAGGAGAGATAAGAAGAGAAACTCGTGGATCCGAAAATGACGAGAGTTAAAGACATCATGATCAGAGTTAAATCCCTGAAATGGCAATGGGCTGGACATACTGCCAGAAGGACAGACCATAGATGGACAGCCGAAATTTTAGATTGGATTCCAAGGGACAGGAAAAGACCCAGAAAAAGACCACATGGGAGATGGGTGGATGAAATTCGTAAATATGCGGGAGTGACATGGAGGAGACTGGCACAAGACAGACCGTTGTGAGGAAACTCGGGAGACTTTCGTCCAGCAGTGGATTAATAATGGTTGTCATCATTGTCAACCATTTTCAATCCACTGCTGGACGAAGGCGCGTGGTGAGTTATGGCCAAACCCCTCCAAAATGATTCCACAACTTAAATCTTGGCCCTCAGTCTCCGGCAGCTGGAATGTACCTGGCCAAGGCAGCGGCCAGTGCGACATGAAGGCAGAGGGTGCTAAGAATCCCCGGAGAACCGGACTAGGCTGCCATCTGATGCTGACCTTGGCTACTTACAATGGACGCTCCCTATCTTCTGATTCAAGGCTTCTTGAATTGGAAGAGGAACTACAAAGGATCAAGTGGGACATTGTGGGGCTAAGTGAGGTAAGGAGAAAAGGAGAAGATCTCATCGAACTGAAAAGTGGACATCTCTTCTACTATCGTGGGACAGATACTGGCAGAACTAGTGGTGTTGGATTTATAATAAACAAGAAACTGAAGGATAAAGTTGTAGAAGTTGAAAGTTCCTCTGACAGAGCTGCACGACTTGTTATCCAACTCTCGAAAAGATACCAGGCTCAGATTATTCAAACTTATGCACCCACCACAAGTCATCCTGAAGAAGAAATTGAAGAATTTTATGAGGAAATTTGTCATCTAAATAATAAAGGTAAGCAGCACTTGAAAATAATTATGGGAGATTTCAATGCAAAAATAGGGCAACGGCAACAGAATGAAACTTCAGTAGGTAAATTCGGTCAGGGCAACAGAAACCAGCGTGGAAATACTCTCGTTGAGTTTGCAGAGGCAGAAGGGTTTTTCATCTTGAACTCCTTCTTCAAGAAAAAGCCACACAGGAAATGGACATGGAGACATCCAAATGGGACGACAAATGAAATTGATTTTATTATGTGTAACAAAAAATTCGTCATAGAAGACTGCAGTGTGCTAAACAAGTTCAACACAGGTAGTGACCATAGATTGGTGAGATGTAAGATGCACCTCAACACTAAACTTGAACGTGGCAAGCTCATAAGACAAACAAAATCTATTGACATAACCAACCTTAAAAAACACCATAATACCTTCAAGTTAGAACTGAAGAACAGGTTCTCTGCTTTAGAAGGCCTAACATCGGAAGAAGTGGACATCTCTGAAGTTAACAGAAAAGTAACCAAAGCTCTTATGGAAACAGCAACAAAATTAGCTGGGTCTAAGAACAAATTGCATGTGAACAAATTATCAGGAAAAACCAAAATGTTGATGCAAAAAAGAAGAGAGATGAGGACAACTAAAGAAGATGTGACTTCCAAAGTGGAATATATAGAGCTATGCAAGACAGTAAGAAAAAGTATCACTGAAGACATAAGGAAATTCAACTGTGAACTAGTGAGGAAAGCAATTGAAAACAACCAAAGCCTAAAGATAGCAAAGGGACATCTCAGTAAGGGAAGAAAACAGATTATGGCACTGAGAAAAGAAGATGGTTCTGTAACAAGAAATAGAGGCGAAATTTTGACAAGAGTGAAAGATTTCTACTCCAAATTATATGAAAGGGATGATATATGCACTCCAGACATCATGAAAGATACCAGTACCAGAGTTCCTCCAGTCCTTCCAGTAGAAGTTGCACATGCAATCAAGAACATGAAGCGAGGAAAAGCTCCAGGAGAAGATGGAATTACTGTAGACATCATACAAGAAGCAAGTGGAGAAATCGAAACAGTACTCGCCCAAATTTTCACTCGATGCCTTAATGAAGGAAAGATTCCTGAGGATTGGAACACCGCTACAATGATCCTGCTACATAAGAAAGGTGACATTGAGGATCTCGGAAACTACAGACCTATCAGCCTCCTATCAGTAGTTTATAAAATCTTCACTAAAGTTCTTTCACACCGCTTGAAGGTAACACTGGACATGGCTCAACCGAGAGAACAAGCTGGATTCAGGAGTGGCTACAGCACAATAGATCATATCCACGTGCTGAGAGAACTAATTGAAAGAGCGAGGGAATATGAACTTCCATTGTGCATGGCTTTTATCGATTATGAAAAAGCCTTTGATTCGGTGAAACCATCAGCAGTTACAATGGCTCTGAAAACCTGCGGTATTGAAGATGCATACATTAATATTATTAATAACATCTATGAAAATGCAAGTGCAAAGATTAGGCTGTTTGAAAATACAACACACGTAAAAATTGGAAAGGGAGTGAGACAAGGTGACACCATATCTCCGAAGCTCTTTAATGCCACATTGGAGGGTGTTTTTCAGTCGCTGAGCTGGGAAAACAAGGGGATAAAGATTAATGGAGATTATCTAACCCACCTTCGTTTTGCTGATGACGTAGTCATTTTTGCAACTACCCCATCAGAGCTGCAGAGTATGATCCAGGAACTTGCGGACAAGAGTAAAGAAGTGGGATTAAAAATGAACTTTCAGAAGACAAAAGTGATGTTCAATGCTGTTACAAGAAATGAAGATTTATCGATTGATGGAGAAAAGCTGGAGATAACAGACACGTACGTTTATCTTGGACAGCAGATATCAAGTGAGGGTCACATTGATGAAGAAATTAATCGGCGTACAAAACTTGCCTGGAGAGCTTTTGGAAGAAACAGCATAATTTTCAAGAGCAATATGCCATTATGTCTTAAAAGAAAAGTGTTTGATCAATGCATCCTTCCAGTGCTTACGTATGGTGCAGAGACGTGGACCTTAACTAAAAGAGACATACAAAGGCTGCAGACAACTCAAAGTAGCATGGAGAGGTGCATGCTTGGTGTAACCAGGAGAGATAAGAAGAGGAACTCGTGGATCCGAAAAATGACAAGAGTGGAAGACATCATGATCAGAGTTAAATTCCTGAAATGGCAATGGGCTGGACATACTGCCAGAAGGACAGATCATCGATGGACAGCCGAAATTTTAGATTGGATTCCAAGGGACAGGAAAAGACCCAGAAGAAGACCACATGGGAGATGGGTGGATGAAATTCGAAAGTATGCAGGGGTGACATGGAGGAGACTGGCACAAGACAGACCGTTGTGGAGGAAACTCGGGAGACCTTCGTCCAGCAGTGGATTGATAATGGTTGACAATGATGATGATGATGATATATATATATATATATATCATCATCATCATCATTGTCAACCATTATCAATCCACTGCTGGACGATGGTCTCCCCAAATTTCCTCCACAACGGTCTGTCTTGTGCCAGTCTCCTCCATGTCACCCCTGCATACTTTCGAATTTCATCCACCCATCTCCCATGTGGTCTTCTTCTGGGTCTTTTCCTGTCCCTTGGAATCCAATCTAAAATTTCGGCTGTCCATCGATGATCTGTCCTTCTGGCAGTATGTCCAGCCCATTGCCATTTCAGGGATTTAACTCTGATCATGATGTCTTCCACTCTTGTCATTTTTCGGATCCACGAGTTCCTCTTCTTATCTCTCCTGGTTACACCAAGTATGCACCTCTCCATGCTTCTTTGAGTTGTCTGCAGCCTTTGTATGTCTCTTTTAGTTAAGGTCCACGTCTCTGCACCATACGTAAGCACTGGAAGGATGCATTGATCAAACACTTTTCTTTTAAGACATAATGGCATATTGCTCTTGAAAATTATGCTGTTTCTTCCAAAAGCTCTCCAAGCAAGTTTTGTACGCCGATTAATTTCTTCATCAATGTGACCCTCACTTGATATCTGCTGTCCAAGATAAACGTACGTGTCTGTTATCTCCAGCTTTTCTCCATCAATCGATAAATCTTCATTTCTTGTAAAAGCATTGAACATCACTTTTGTCTTCTCAAAGTTCATTTTTAATCCCACTTCTTTACTCTTGTCAGCAAGTTCCTGGATCATACTCTGTAGCTCTGATGGGCTAGTTGCAAAAATGACCACGTCATCAGCAAAACGAAGGTGGGTTAGATAATCTCCATTAATCTTTATCCCCTTGTTTTCCCAGCTCAGTGACTGAAAAACACCCTCCAATGTGGCATTAAAGAGCTTCGGAGATATGGTGTCACCTTGTCTCACTCCTTTTCCAATTTTTATGTGTGTTGTATTTTCAAACAGCCTAATCTTTGCACTTGCATTTTCATAGATGTTATTAATAATATTAATGTATGCATCTTCAATACCGCAGGTTTTCAGAGCCATTGTAACAGCTGATGGTTTCACCGAATCAAAGGCTTTTTCATAATCGATAAAAGCCATGCACAATGTAAGTTCATATTCCTCACTCTTTCAATTAGTTCTCTCAGCACATGGATATGATCTATTGTGCTGTAGCCACTCCTGAATCCAGCTTGTTCTCTCGGTTGAGCAATGTCCAGTGTTACCTTCAAGCAGTGTGAAAGAACTTTAGTGAAGATTTTATAAACTACTGATAGGAGGCTGATAGGTCTGTAGTTTCCGAGATCCTCAATGTCACCTTTCTTATGAAGCAGGATCATTGTAGCGGTGTTCCAATCCTCAGGAATCTTTCCTTCATTAAGGCATCGAGTGAAAATTTGGGCGAGTGCTGTTTCGATTTCTCCACTTGCTTCTTGTATGATGTCTACAGTAATTCCATCTTCTCCTGGAGCTTTTCCTGGCTTCATGTTCTTGATTGCATGTGCAACTTCTGCTGGAAGGACTGGAGGAACTCTGGTACTCATATCTTTCATGATGTCTGCAGTGCATGTATCATCCCTTTCATATAATTTGGGATAGAAATCTTTCACTCTTGTCAACATTTCGCCTCTATTTCTTGTTACAGAACCATCTTCTTTTCTCAGTGCCATAATCTGTTTTCTTCCCTTACTGAGATGTCCCTTTGCTATCTTTAGGCTTTGGTTGTTTTCAATTGCATTCCTCACTAGTTCACAGTTGAATTTTCTTACGTCTTCAGTGATACTTTTTCTTACTGTCTTGCATAGCTCTATATATTCCCCTTTGGAAGTCACATCTTCTTTAGTTGTACTCATCTCTCTTCTTTTGCATCAACATTTTCGTTTTTCCTGATAATTTATTTACATGCAACTTGTTCTTAGACCCAGCTAATTTTGTTGCTGTTTCCATAAGAGCTTTGGTTACTTTTCTGTTAACTTCAGAGATGTCCACTTCTTCTGATGTTAGGCCTTCTAAAGCAGAGAACCTGTTCTTCAGGTTTAACTTGAAGGTATTATGGTGTTTTTTAAGGTTGGTTATGTCAATAGGTTTTGTTTGTCTTATGAGCTTGCCACGTTCAAGTTTAGTGTTGAGGTGCATCTTACATCTCACCAATCTATGGTCACTACCTGTGTTGAACTTGTTTAGCACACTGCAGTCTTCTATGACGAATTTTTCTTACACATAATAAAATCAATTTCACTTGTCGTCCCATTTGGATGTCTCCATGTCCATTTCCTGTGTGGCTTTTTCTTGAAGAAGGAATTCAAGATGAAAACCCTTCTGCCTCTGCAAACTCAACGAGAGTATTTCCACGCTGGTTTCTGTTGCCGTGACCGAATTTACCTACTGAAGTTTCATTCTGTTGCCGTTGCCCTATTTTTGCATTGAAATCTCCCATAATTATCTTCAAGTGCTGCTTACCTTTATTATTTAGATGACGAATTTCCTCATAAAATTCTTCAATTTCTTCTTCAGCATGACTTGTGGTGGGTGCATAAGTTTGAATAATCTGAGCCTGGTATCTTTTCGAGAGTTGGATAACAAGTCGTGCAGCTCTGTCAGAGGAACTTTCAACTTCTACAACTTTATCCTTCAGTTTCTTGTTTATTATAAATCCAACACCACTAGTTCTGCCAGTATCTGTCCCACGATAGTAGAAGAGATGTCCACTTTTCAGTTCGATGAGATCTTCTTTTCTCCTTACCTCACTTAGCCCCACGATGTCCCACTTGATCCTTTGTAGTTCCTCTTCCAATTCAAGAAGCCTTGAATCTGAAGATAGGGAGCATCCATTGTACGTAGCCAAGGTCAGCATCAGATGGCAGCCTAGTCCGGTCCTCCGGGGATTCTTAGCACCCTCTGCCTTCATGTCGCACTGGCCGCTGCCTTGGCCAGGTACATTCCAGCTGCCGGAGACTGAGGGCCAAGATTTAAGTTGTGGAATCATTTTGGAGGGTTTTTCCATAACTCACCACGCTGGCCAAGCGGGTTGGTGAGTGTGGGATAGAATTTCCTCTAATCCCGATATTATAGTTATACCGCTATTGGCGGTCGTCAGAGCCCCTATAGTGGGAACAGGATGCACCACGAGAAGGCGGGGTTGACATTTGTCAAGGAGAGGCTGTGATGTTACGCAAAAAAACATATATATATCATCATCATCATCATAATTGCCAACCATTATCAATCCACTGCTGGACGAAGGTCTCCCCAAGTTTCCTCCACAACGGTCTGTCTTGTGCCAGTCTCCTCCATGTCACCCCTGCATACTTTCGAATTTCATCCACCCATCTCCCATGTGGTCTTCTTCTGGGTCTTTTCCTGTCCCTTGGAATCCAATCTAAAATTTCGGCTGTCCATCGATGATCTGTCCTTCTGGCAGTATGTCCAGCCCATTGCCATTTCAGGGATTTAACTCTGATCATGATGTCTTCCACTCTTGTCATTTTTCGGATCCACGAGTTCCTCTTCTTATCTCTCCTGGTTACACCAAGTATGCACCTCTCCATGCTACTTTGAGTTGTCTGCAGCCTTTGTATGCCTCTTTTAGTTAAGGTCCACGTCTCTGCACCATACGTAAGCAATGGAAGGATGCATTGATCAAACACTTTTCTTTTAAGACATAATGGCATATTGCTCTTGAAAATTATGCTGTTTCTTCCAAAAGCTCTCCAGGCAAGTTTTGTACGCCGATTATTTTCTTCATCAATGTGACCCTCACTTGATATCTGCTGTCCAAGATAAACGTATGTGTCTGCTATCTCCAGCTTTTCTCCATCAATCGATAAATCTTCATTTCTTGTAAAAGCATTGAACATCACTTTTGTCTTCTGAAAGTTCATTTTTAATCCCACTTCTTTACTCTTGTCAGCAAGTTCCTGGATCATACTCTGCAGCTCTGATGGGGTAGTTGCAAAAATGACTACGTCATCAGCAAAACGAAGGTGGGTTAGATAATCTCCATTAATCTTTATCCCCTTGTTTTCCCAGCTCAGCGACTGAAAAACACCCTCCAATGTGGCATTAAAGAGCTTCGGAGATATGGTGTCACCTTGTCTCACTCCCTTTCCAATTTTTACGTGTGTTGTATTTTCAAACAGCCTAATCTTTGCACTTGCATTTTCATAGATGTTATTAATAATATTAATGTATGCATCTTCAATACCGCAGGTTTTCAGAGCCATTGTAACTGCTGATGGTTTCACTGAATCAAAGGCTTTTTCATAATCGATAAAAGCCATGCACAATGGAAGTTCATATTCCCTCGCTCTTTCAATTAGTTCTCTCAGCACGTGGATATGATCTATTGTTCTGTAGAGACTCCTTAATCCAGCTTGTTCTCTCGGTTGAGCCATGTCCAGTGTTACCTTCAAGCGGTGTGAAAGAACTTTAGTGAAGATTTTATAAACTACTGATAGGAGGCTGATAGGTCTGTAGTTTCCGAGATCCTCAATGTCACCTTTCTTCTGTAGCAGGATCATTGTAGCGGTGTTCCAATCCTGAGGAATCTTTAATTCATTAAGGCATCGAGTGAAAATTTGGGCGAGTGCTGTTTCGATTTCTCCACTTGCTTCTTGTATGATGTCTACAGTAATTCCATCTTCTCCTGGAGCTTTTCCTCGCTTCACGTTCTTGATTGCATGTGCAACTTCTGCTGGAAGGACTGGAGGAACTCTGATACTGGTATCTTTCATGATGTCTGGAGTGCATATATCATCCCTTTCATATAATTTGGAGTAGAAATCTTTCACTCTTGTCAAAATTTCGCCTCTATTTCTTGTTACAGAACCATCTTCTTTTCTCAGTGCCATAATCTGTTTTCTTCCCTTACTGAGATGTCCCTTTGCTATCTTTAGGCTTTGGTTGTTTTCAATTGCTTTCCTTACCAGTTCACAGTTGAATTTCCTTACGTCTTCAGTGATACTTTTCTGTACTGTCTTGCATAGCTCTATATATTCCACTTTGGAAGTCACATCTTCTTTAGTTGTCCTCATCTCTCTTCTTTTTTGCATCAACATTTTGGTTTTTCTTGATAATTTGTTCACATGCAACTTATTCTTAGACCCAGCTAATTTTGTTGCTGTTTCCATAAGAGCTTTGGTTACTTTTCTGTTAACTTCAGAGATGTCCACTTCTTCCGATGTTAGGCCTTCTAAAGCAGAGAACCTGTTCTTCAGTTTCAACTTGAAGGTATTATGGTGTTTTTTAAGGTTGGTTATGTCAATAGGTTTTGTTTGTCTTATGAGCTTGCCACGTTCAAGTTTAGTGTTGAGGTGCATCTTACATCTCACCAGTCTATGGTCACTACCTGTGTTGAACTTGTTTAGCACAGTGCAGTCTTCTATGACGAATTTTTTCTTACACATAATAAAATCAATTTCACTTGTCGTCCCATTTGGATGTCTCCATGTCCATTTCCTGTGTGGCTTTTTCTTGAAGAAGGAGTTCAAGATGAAAAACCCTTCTGCCTCTGCAAACTCAACGAGAGTATTTCCACGCTGGTTTCTGTTGCCGTGACCGAATTTACCTACTGAAGTTTCATTCTGTTGCCGTTGCCCTATTTTTGCATTGAAATCTCCCATAATTATTTTCAAGTACTGCGTACCTTTATTATTTAGATGACAAATTTCCTCATAAAATTCTTCAATTTCTTCTTCAGGATGACTTGTGGTGGGTGCATAAGTTTGAATAATCTGAGCCTGGTATCTTTTCGAGAGTTGGATAGCAAGTCGTGCAGCTCTGTCAGAGGAACTTTCAACTTCTACAACTTTATCCTTCAGTTTCTTGTTTATTATAAATCCAACACCACTAGTTCTGCCAGTATCTGTCCCACGATAATAGAAGAGATGTCCACTTTTCAGTTCGATGAGATCTTCTCCTTTTCTCCCTACCTCACTTAGCCCCACGATGTCCCACTTGATCCTTTGTAGTTCCTCTTCCAATTCAAGAAGCCTTGAATCAGAAGATAGGGAGCGTCCATTGTACGTAGCCAAGGTCAGCATCAGATGGCAGCCTAGTCCGGTCCTCCGGGGATTCTTAGCACCCTCTGCCTTCATGTCGCACTGGCCGCTGCCTTGGCCAGGTACATTCCAGCTGCCGGAGACTGAGGGCCAAGATTTAAGTTGTGGAATCATTTCGGAGGGTTTTGGCCATAACTCACCACGCTGGCCAAGCGGGTTGGTGAGTGTGGGATAGAATTTCCTCTAATCCCGATGGTATAGTTATACCGCTATGGGCGGTCGTCAGAGCCCCTTTAGTGGGAACAGGATGCACCACGAAAAGGCGGGGTTGACATTTGTCAAGGAGAGGCTGTGATGTTACGCATCACCTGACCTTACATCCCATATATATATATATCATCATCATCATCATTGTCAACCATTATCAATCCACTGCTGGACGAAGGTCTCCCCAAATTTCCTCCACAACGGTCTGTCTTGTGCCAGTCTCCTCCATGTCACTCCCGCATACTTTCGAATTTCATCCACCCATCTTCCATGTGGTCTTTTTCTGGGTCTTTTCCTGTCCCTTGGAATCCAATCTAAAATTTCGGCTGTCCATTGATAGTCTGTTCTTCTGGCAGTATGTCCAGCCCATTGCCATTTCAGGGATTTAACTCTGATCATGATGTCTTCCACTCTTGTCATTTTTCGGATCCACGTGTTCCTCTTCTTATCTCTCCTGGTTACACCAAGCATGCACCTCTCCATGCTTTTTTGAGTTGTCTGCAGCCTTTGTATGTCTCTTTTAGCTAAGGTCCACGTCTCTGCACCATACGTAAGCACTGGAAGGATGCATTGATCAAACACTTTTCTTTTAAGACATAATGGCATATTGCTCTTGAAAATTATGCTGTTTCTTCCAAAGGCTCTCCAGGCAAGTTTTGTACGCCTATTAATTTCTTCACCAATGTGACGCTCACTTGATATCTGCTGTCCAAGATAAACGTACGTGTCTGTTATCTCCAGCTTTTCTCCATCAATCGATAAATCTTCATTTCTTGTAAAAGCATTGAACATCACTTTTGTCTTCTGAAAGTTCATTTTTAATCCCACTTCTTTACTCTTGTCAGCAAGTTCCTGGATCATGCTCTGTAGCTCTGATTGGGTAGTTGCAAAAATGACTATGTCATCAGCAAAACGAAGGTGGGTTAGATAATCTCCATTAATCTTTATCCCTTTGTTTACCCAGTTCAGTGACTGAAAGACATTTTCCAATGGGGCATTAAAGAGCTTCGGAGATATGGTGTCACCTTGTCTCACTCCTTTTCCAATTTTTATGTGTGTTGTATTTTCAAACAGCCGAATCTTTGCACTTGCATTTTCATATATGTTATTAATAATATTAATGTATGCATCTTCAATACCGCAGGATTTCAGAGCCATTGCAACTGCTGATGGTTTCACCGAATCAAAGGCTTTTTCATAATCGATAAAAGCCATGCACAATGGAAGTTCATATTCCCTCGCTCTTTCAATTAGTTCTCTCAGTACGTGGATATGATCTATTGTACTGTAGCCAGTCCTGAATCCAGCTTGTTCTCTCGGTTGAGCCATGTCCAGTGTCACCTTCAAGCGGTGTGAAAGAACTTTAGTGAAGATTTTATAAACCACTGATAGGAGGCTGATAGGTCTGTAGTTCCTGAGATCCTCAATGTCACCTTTTTTATGTAGCAAGATCATTGTAGCGTTGTTCCAATCCTCAGGAATTTTCCCTTCATTGAGGCATCGAGTGAAAATTTGGGCGAGTACTGTTTCGATTTCTCCACTTGCTTCTTGTATGATGTCTACAGTAATTCCATCTTCTCCTGAAGATTTTCCCTGCTTCATGTTCTTGATTGCATGTGCAACTTCTGCTGGAAGGACTGGAATTCTCTTCTTCCCCCAGAAAAATAAAAGAGGAAAACAAATTTATGAAGTAACGTTACAACGATTCACCTAAAATACAATGTCCGACCTACTGACAGCATAAAAATAACTACAGTTACCTGAAGGACACACACACCGAGCAACACTCGCCCGGAAGATACAGATTAGTTTTGAACAAGAAATTTCCGAGAAAAGATTTCTGACTTTTTCTCAACTCTTTTTTTTTTAAGAGGACATATTTATAGATATATATATCCACCTCCTGCACAATGCCAAGAAAACTGAGACACCATTTAAAAAAAAAGATGATCACACATTTTCTCATTTTCTCTTATACAAAATGCGTTGGGCTGTCAGTCCTGAATGAAAATTCACGTAAATTGGCCAGATTTATGTGTTTGCAGTACTGAGCAACAGGACACGTGGCCGCTGGCAGGTCCTACAGGTAAGGGAGGAATACAGGCTCCAAAACGTCGGAGATGTAGCGGTGGCTGTTGAGTGTACCGGCGATGTGTACCAGAGGAGTGCGAGTGTCATATCCAATTGCGCCCCGAACCATAACGCCAGGCGGACCAGTGTGGCGATAGCATAATGCAGGCGTCATACAGCCTCTCGCCTCGGTGCCGCCACACGCGGATCCGACCATTGTGGTGTTGCAGGCAGAAGCGGGATTTGTCGGTAAAGCAAATGTCGAGTCATTCCGTAGTCCAGGTGCGGCGTTCAACGGCCCACTGCGACCGTACTCGCCAGTGGTGTAAAGTCAATGGTAATCGGAGCACTAGGCGCCGTGTGATAAGTCCCCGCCCCTGAAGACGACGTCAAACGGTACGTGCTGACAGAGTTTGATGCGCAGCACACCCATATTCGTGCGCTAACGTTCGTGATGTGGCGGTGCGAGCCGTCAATGCCCGCCGCATAATATGCCGGTCCTCTCGATCGGTAGTGTGCCGCTGCTGCGGCAATCGCTCACATCAGTCCGTCCGTTCCTCTTGCACCCACCGAATCCATACTCGCCTCAGTGTGGCTAGATGTCGCCCCCCACACGGGCGCCGATGTCTCGGTACGATAAATCGCTGTCGCGATAAGCCACCATTCGTCCTCTGTCGAACTCCGAAACGTGCTGGAATGACTGCCGTATTCTGCGACGAGGCATCAGGAAGCTTCCCACGCACAGGCCCGGCAGCACTTCCACTAATTACACCCCGCCTTCTGTGCACCCTTCTTATAGTGCTTCTCGGTGGCGTGCCGGGCGCACATGATTTGCATATGCCCTGCAATGCTAAGCGTTTGCATGTCTTCTCGCGGGCGACGCATACTGCGAATTTCAGGCCAATCGGATGCTTCCTTCTTGGTGTTGCATTTTGGATGGCCAGCAGTGTAGATTATTTAGCTCACCTTCGTTTTGCTGATGACGTAGTCATTTTTGCAACTATCCTTTCAGAGCTGCAGAGTATGATCCAGGAACTTACTGACAAGTGTAGAGATGTTGGATTAAAAATGAACTTTCAGAAGACAGAAGTGATGTACAATACTTTTAGAGGAAGTGCAAGGCCGCACATTGCCAGTTTTCTCTTTCCTTATTTGGAGAAAATAAATATTAAAGTGATCCTCGAACTTGTATATAGTCCAAACTTGTCACCATGTGAGTTCTGGTTGTTCCCCATTTTAAAAAACGACATTACGGGAAGACAATTTGAGACTGATCAACAATTTATTACGGCTGTGCAGGGGTACGTCAACAGCATTTCAGAAGAAGAACTCCAGAAAAAGTTCAAAAACTGGGATAAACGTTGGGATAGCTGTATTTGATACAGTGGATAGTATTTCGAAAAAGATGACTAATTCCTTGATAATTGCATATTATTTCTATAAAACCATTCTCAGTTGTTTTGGGACAACTCTTGTACAAATTCATTTACCTGGTCTATTTCTGGGCCACTTAGACTGATCTTGCATTTAATACTAACAGTTCCTAGCTCAGAAATGAAAACTTTGTGTGTTTCCCTTATTTGTACTTAGTTTGAATATCATACAATCTTCATGCATCCGAGATAACATACAATAGCGAACAAATGTATTTGGCGAAACACTTTTTCGACCATAATTTTTTTTTCTGCTGGACCAAATTGGGTCATTTTGGGATATGATATATGTTATTCAGTTGTAAACATGACCCATATGCAGATGGATCGGAAACCTTAACACAGATCAGGTACCGAGCTTAATCGCAAAGATCATACAAATTGACCAACAAAGTAGGTGTGTATCACATTCATTTAATGCAACGATAACAGAAAACAAGTACGATAAAACGACAAAACAATGACTAATACTTAGTGAGATAACCACGAGACTTAATAACAGCTGCACAACGGGCCGGCATAGAGTCCACTAGCTTCTCGACGGTGACCTGCGGAATTCGCGCCCATTCTGCAGACAGCTGGTCGAACTTCTGGGCCCTATTCTGAAAGGTTTTCTTCGCACATTGTCTCTCCAGTTCCTCCCACATGTGCTCGATGGAGTTGAGGTCTGGAGATAGGCTTGGCCATTCTAGAAGTGTGACCTGTTGCTGCTGGAAGGCTGCCTTCGCTACTCTGGAGGTGTGCTTCGGGTCGTTGTCTTGCTGAATGATCCATCCAGGTGTCATGTTCTGGTTTGCCCATGGGAAAACATCGTTGATGAGCATGTTCGTGTAGCTCTGGCCGGTCATTACTCCGTCAATCTTGATGATGGGTCCCATTCCATTGCGAGAGAAGGCGCCGTAAACCATGAGCGATCCTCCTCCGTGCTTGAAAGTCGGCTGAATGAACTGGGAGTTGAATCTCTGGCCACACGGACGTCGTACGTATCGGATGCCGTCACTTCCAAACAAATTGAACCTGCTCTCGTCGGCGAAAAGCACCTTACTCCAGCCCGCCGCGGTCCAGTGTCGATGAGGGCGCGCGACCGCGACTCTGGCTCGTCGATTCTTGACTCCGACGAGTGGTTTCTTGGCGGGGCGTCTTCCATTCAATCTACCAGCAATAAGACGACGGGAGATGGTCATTCGGCTGACCTTCCGTTCGTCGCTGTCGTGGAATTCGGTGGCGATGTCCACATCAGTCAAGGTGGGATCAGCACGAGATCGACGGAGGATGCGTCTATCCTGACGCAACGTAGTGGAACGAGGCCTACCACATCGCAGACTGTTCTCGACGGTCCCATTCTGCTTATAACGTTTCAGGATAGCTAAAATGGACTGGTGACGGATCTTTAGGGCCCTCGCAATGTCGGTGACGCGCATTCCGGATTCCATCATGTTCACGGCCGCCTGGCGAGCTCCAACAGGTAAATTCGCCTTTTTACCCATTTCTGAAAACCTAAGATTGAATTATTATCGCACTACACATCACAAAAATCACAAGAAAAACATTAATACATGCAGCGAACAAATGGGTAATAATTGGCGACTCTTGAATATAGCCCATTTCGAACGACAAATTCGCTCTGAGCGAAATACAAACTACGCGGCATTGTAACCCACGAATCAACACATATCATATCCCAAAATGACCCGATTTGGTCCAGCAGAACAAAAATTATGGTCTAAAAAGTGTTTCGCCAAATACGTTTGTTCGCTATTAAACCCTGCAACTGACTTTTCTCTCTGCTAACGGAGCAGTGTCACGTACAACCCTATTTTAATATCTGTTTAACATCTCACCGACATCTATTTGCTTCCTTAGTTTCTGAAGATATGCAACCTACCGCCCCGGTGGCGCAGTGGTCTAAGCGATGACCTCTGATCATTCGTCCGAACGGGGTCCGGGTTCGAATCCCGGTGAGGCATGGATGTTGTGTTTGTCTTACGGCACTGGCTCTCTCTCTTCCCTGGAACCAGTGACCCTAAATTAGGGACGGGCGACTGCTTATAGCCCATTGAGTTGCTCACGGTGGTCGTTAAAATTCTAATAAAAAAAAATATATATACAACTTGCCTTTATGTACAGTTTCGGAGCAATTGCAGTTGATATTTGAGATTGTGTATCTTCTGAGCGACTTTTATTTCCGTGATGAAATGCTAAACCTAAAACTTTGTTCGAAGAGTTTCATAAACTTCCGCTTTGCAAATTTATCAGAGATCAGTTCTCTATACGAAAGATGATTTAACTATATTTAGTTAAGATTAGTTAGGAAATCACATTTCCCGAATGGATTTCTCTCTTCTTCAAATATTCAAGAAGTAAAAACTAATATCGGTTTCAATCAAACTAAGTGGAGTGCTGTCTCTGAAGGAGAAGTTTATTGCAAATGTAATAAAGCCGCAGTGTTGGAACCTTTTGCTTGGATTTCATTTTGTCAACGCACGCTACTATATAAGCAAGATATTATTTTTTATTTGTAAAGCTATTTAAAACGATTCCGCGCTCTGAGTGTTTAAAAATTACTCTGTTTTAATAAAGCTGCTCTCGCAAAATTGGGGTAACCAAAGTTGCCTTAAAATTATTCTAAGAAATGGAAGATGTAAGAACATAACGTAAGCATATGGGAATACACGTTCCATGAAATACCTTTCTGAAATAAGCAGCAACTTCATCGCAATGACTACTGTAAAATTTCTGGTGCGCTCGAAACTACAGGGTGCTCTAAAAGTCCTGCCCTATTTTTTTGTTTGTTTGCTTCTGTTTGGGGGTTCAGTGACCACCGCGAGCAATTGGATAGGATTTAAGCAGTCACCCAGCCTCCCCAGTTGCGCAGTGGTCTGAGCGCTTGCTTCGGACCATTCACCACAGATGGGTCCGGGTTCAAATCCCTGTGAGGCATGGATGTCGTGTTTGTGTTACGGCACTGGCTTCCTCCCTTCCCTGGAACCAGTGGCCCTATATTAGGGACTGGCGCCTGCTTATAGACCACCGAGTTGCTCACTGTGGTTGGTAAACCACCAAACGAAAAGAAAAAGAAAGTAGTCACCCGTCACTAATTTAGGGGTACTTATTCCATGAAAGGGAGAGAACCAGTAATGTATGTCAAGCACAACATTCATGTCTGATCGTGATTCGAAACCGGACGCACCTCGCACGAATGGTCGGAAGACAGCCTTTAGATCACTACGCCAACAGGACGGTATCGTATCTGTGGAACATTAATAAGAACAACTATACCACTTAGAGAAGTAAGATTTGCAAAGTTTGAAAGACACATACACTGAAGAGCAATTGAATTAGAGATACCTGTCTCGTAACGTGTAGCACCACCTTTCGCCCTGAAGACGGCGGCGATTCGTCTCGGCATGAACTCGACAAGACACCGAAAGCGTTGGGAAGCGGATCCACGATCCCTGAACAAGCTCCAACCGTTCACGAAAATTTGATGGAGGTGGGTCAGAGCCTCGAACATCTCTCTATAGCATCCCAGATGTGCTCGATGGGATTGAGGTCAGGTGACCTAGTTGGCCAAGGAAGGGAGGTCACGTCGGTGGAGTGTTCATCCAACCATTCGGATACAATTCGGGAGCTGCGTTGTCTTGTTGCAGGATGAGGTCCCTAGTGGTATGTTGAAGACACACAAACGGGAGCAAATGGTCGTCCAGGATATCCCGGTAACGTTGACCTGTGAGGGACGATGTCACACGTACCAGGGTTCCCATTTCAGTCTACGTAAACAGTCCCCAGACGAGAATACCAACCCCACCAGCTTAAAGAGTACCCTGCTGGCAAGAAGGATCCATCGCTTCATGTGGTTTGCGCCGTACTCGTATCCTGCCATCCGCATGTACCAACGTTATTCTCGACTCATCAGTCCAGGTAACATTTTTCCACATGTCTAGGGTCCAGTGGCGATGTTCTTTGCACCCTGTGATGTGCGGTCAGCAGCGGTACCCTCGTAGGACGATGGCTTCTGTACCCCATAGCGAGGAGATGGTTCTGGATGGCGTGGCTGCTTACACGTTTTTGTGCACCAGCGTTAAATTGCCGAGTGATTTCTTGCAATGTGGCCCGTCTATCCGCTGTTACAATGCGCGCTAGCCGACGATGACCCCGCTGATCCACACGCTGTTGTCCACGGCAGTTGGCCCTTACAGGGATGGTTTTACCTAATTCGATGTACTCACGGTGCACCCGTGGCATAGTGGCTCGTGAAAATCCCAGTGCCTGCAAGACTTGCGAAATGCAGTCACCCATTCGTCGGACCCCGAAAATTTTCCCACGATCAAATGCGCTTAGATCCTTCGTCTTACACATACTGCGTCCGACTCTTACAGATTCTCGTCGCATCACTCCTTATATTGTGGGATCGCTGCATACGTCGTGTCGTTTCCGTTTACAGGGCCGCCCACAGCGCCACATTTGCCTAACGCCAACTGTCTTAAATTCAATTGCTCTTCAGTGTATATGAAGTTTTTTTGTCTGCCACTACATGTAGAAGGCGCTAATGAGTTTCCCTATTCATAGCTACAAACTACAAAAGCAATTGTGCAAGAGAAAGCGATTTGAGTGGCATGTTTTTTTGTTTTGTTTTTTTAACAAAATCAGTTATTCTAGGGCAAAAATGTTTTCGTAAACGTTTGGGCAAGAATGTCTTCCTTTTTCTAAGACAATAAAGCATTGGAAAGATAAAATTCTAGAAACTTTGTGTGTTGGACAAACCAAGAAGTGGATGTGTCAGTGTTCCGTAAGAAGACGTGGAATGAATACAGAAAGCATTTTCCTGGAACCCGAGAAAATCCGCTGGACAAGCTTCTTCACAATTCGAATTGCCACTCACAACAATGATGGAAATTTTGAATTCAAGACTGCGATTATGGCCACACAAAGTGTAGATTGCTCAACACTTGGAGGAGATCGATCGATATGTATCGCCGTTTCGATTAACTTAATGGATCACCTAGGTAACGAATACTTTTTCAGCGCAACTAAGGCGGCATCATCATCATCATCATCATTGTCAACCATTATCAATCCACTGCTGGACGAAGGTCTCCCCAAGTTTCCTCCACAACGGTCTGTCTTGTGCCAGTCTCCTCCATGTCACTCCCGCATACTTTCGAATTTCATCCACCCATCTTCCATGTGGTCTTCTTCTGGGTCTTTTCCTGTCCCTTGGAATCCAATCTAAAATTTCGGCTGTCCATCGATGGTCTGTTCTTCTGGCAGTATGTCCAGCCCATTGCTCGTTCGTGATAGACGTAGTGTTGGTGGCTCGAATATTTTATGCGTTTTAGTGTGGAATACTTTGTCCCTCACTCACCTGTTGCGTGGCCCGGCTGTCTAAAGGTACTGTGGACGTTTTGAGCTACTTTTCTAGCGTTCTCATCCTCATATTATTTCATATTCATCCGTTTTCTTATCGTTTGCTCGTTTGTTTACGTTTGGAAGCTGCCAACATGGCGGCTTCCGGTATTTCGTTATCATCTATGGGCGGGGCGGATGCACGTCACGTCACACTTCCCACGTCCATGGAAGTTAACATACTCTCGTCCTCAGATGTGTCTGCTCAGTTGCCTTCCCAGCTTTCTAGTACTCCTGCACCGGCGCCTTCACTGGACTTGGCTGCGCTTTCTTCTTCAGCTCCTGCATCTGTCTCGGTGCCCTCCTGGGAACTACTGATTCTGCTGCCTTGCCTTCGGCCTGTGCTTCTCTTCCCTCACAGCCTTCTGTGCCTGCCGGATCCGAACAGACTTCTCTTCCGAGGATGTCATTTGCCTCTAAAGTGCAACGAGGCGCTACGTCTACGTCCGATTCCTCTCAACCAAATGGTCTTTTGCAATCAACACCTATTATTCAGGTATCCAACTACAAGGTGAAGGTAACGATTGATGACAATTCGCAGATTGGCCGTGAGTTCCATAACCTCCTGGATAGAGGTGTGCTCTTTCATGCTTTACCAAATACTCCTTTGCCACGCTACATGGAAGCCCTCTCTGTACATGTGTCGTCTGCGTCCATTGCAGGAATTTCCCGTACTCCTCGGGGCATTTCGGTACAGTTCAATCACAAGGAGGATGCTGACTTTTTTCTAGCTAACGGACTTTCGATTGGGACAAACCATCTCATCCCGTCGCCTCTTTCCAAGAGACCGGTGAACATCACGTTCTATCCTGTTCCACAGGAAGTGCCGGATACTGCACTTCCTCTCCTTGTCAGTCATGTTTGTAAAATTGTTGGCAAGGTCCGTCGCCTTTCTGACGCTCCTCGCGGAACTCGATTTGCACATGCTACAGGACCTCGCCGTCAGTTATTGGTCGTCTTTCCCACCGAGAAAGCCTTGGCGGATTGCCCTACAGAAGCTACTGTTGAAATTGGCGCACGAACGTACAGTTTCAAGATTTTCACTGCTCACTATTGTACACACTGTTTAACACAAACTCACACCACTGCCTCCTGTGACCGCGTTCGACGTGGACGTTCATCAAGTTCGCATCCCACTGCTGACCACATTGGTCTTTCTACTATCCCCACTACCGGTAGTTTGCCTGACGCGAATTCTTCGTTTCTCCGTCAGACGAACATTTCCGTCACGGACAATGCTGCCTTTCCTCCTCTCCCGACCCGTACGATTGTGCATCCACCTTCAAGATTGACAGAGTTGTCTTCGACTACAGATGTGTCTACAGCGGAGTGTTCCGATCCGGGTGTGTTGAGTGGTGGTTTGGCGGATCGGCGGTCTGGCTCTTCTCCTAGCCTCTCGGATATCGGATCTCCATTTCCAACATTGTCTACCATACCCTTGTTGCAACATCTTCCTGAAGCCTCGGCTGTTGAACCAGTCTCCACTAAGGCAGCTCAGCTACGTACTGCTTCTTCGGCGACGTTCGTTTCCTCGTCTCCTGACTTGGGAGGTGAGCCTGATCCACTAATGGTTACATCCGCATCAGCTATTTCTTCGAAGCGGATTGGAACTTCCACAGGCGCTGTAAAACAGAAAAAGTTCAAACAACTTTCTGTGCCACATTCTGAGGATTCATCTAGTATTCCCGAGGTTTCCGGTTCCGGTGTTTCTCCACCTGATGTTTCTTCAAACAGTATGCTTCTCCGCTCAGGTCCTGTCAATCCTCTCTCTGATGCTGGGGTTCTACAGGCAGTTGATACGTTTCCTCCAGTTCCTGGCCCACTGTCTAGACAGCAACTTTTACGTCTTTTTCAACCTGCACGTACGATTGTTGGTTCTGAAGAATTCATTCACTCACCTGATCTGGACCTGTATGCGGCGGTAACGCAATTCGATGCTTATGTGTCACTTTTTAAATCTCTGTGTGCCACCGATCCTCGGTATCAGCCTTTTTTGAGACGTTACACGCGCCGTCTCGCCTCCCTTGAAGGAGCTCGTTGAGAAGCATATATGTGATACCTTCTATCCTTTTACCGATGACCTTTAGCTCTCTTCCTCACACCGATTACTTTTTGTTCTCTCAATGCTAGAGGATTTGCGAACCTATCGCAGATTCCCTAGTTTGGCAGACTTAGTGCATGTTGATTCTGATGTTTTCCATGTGTATTTTTACTGTGATTCACAAGTCATGTATTGTAAATTTGCTTTATTTGTGTGTTTGGCTGTGTTTCACAGGTAATGTATTTTAAATTTGCGATAATTGCGTGTTTTTGCTGTGTTTTCACAACTAATCGGTTTCGTTACTTGTGTGATCTCCTCATTATCTCATCATTATCTTATCTGTTGCTTCCTGAATTTGTGCCTGTTTTTAAATTACCTATATTTGTGAGTGTTTGCTGTGTTAGTGCTTTCCTCTATCGCGGATTATGATAGTGGTACGTTTGTTACCTTTGTTATTTTTATATAGTTGCTGAGGTACTCCATGTTGTTTTGCACTCTAACCACAATTCAGTTCCGTTCGGTTGATTTATGATAGCATAGTACATTTCATGCATTTGTGCACATGTGTTATAGTGTTTGACATGTCGTTCGGTCTTTCATTGTTCGTGTGCATATTCATTTCCTTTCTGTGTACCGTTGTGCTGCATCGTGGATATACTTACTTTCCGCACTGTTGTTTTCTGTACTGCAGATTTTAATGAATCTCCTATGTCTGTATTTCGTTATAGCAATAAACTGGGTACCACTATGGTACCCACAGTTACCAATACCAATACCATTGTCATTTCAGGGATTTAACTCTGATAATGATGTCTTATACTCTTCTCATTTTTCGGATCCACGTGTTCCTCTTCTTATATCTCCTGGTTACACCAAACATGCACCTCTCCATGCTATTTTGAGTTGTCTGCAGCCTTTGTATGTCTCTTTTAGTTAAGGTCCACGTCTCTGCACCACACGAAAGCACTGGAAGGATGCATTGATCAAACACTTTTCTTTTAAGACATAATGGCATATTGCTCTTGAAAATTATGCTGTTTCTTCCAAAAGCTCTCCAGGCAAGTTTTGTACGCCGATTAATTTCTTCACCAATGTGACCCTCACTTGATATCTGATATCCAAGATAAACGTACGTGTCTGTTATCTCCAGTTTTTCTCCATCAATCGATAAATCCTCATTTCTTGTAAAAGCATTGTACATCACTTTTGTCTTCTGAAAGTTCATTGTTAATCCCACCTCTTTACTCTTGTCAGCAAGTTCCTGGATCCTACTCTGTAGCTCTGATGGGGTAGTTGCAAAAATGACTATGTCATCAGCAAAACGAAGGTGCGTTAGATAATCTCCATTAATCTTTATCCCTTTGTTTTCCCAGTTCAGTGATTGAAAGACATTTTCCAATGGGGCATTAAAGAGCTTCGGAGATATGGTGTCACCTTGTCTCACTCCTTTTCCAATTTTTATGTGTGTTGTATTTTCAAACAGCCTAATCTTTGCACTTGCATTTTCATAGATGTTATTAATAATATTAATGTATGCATCTTCAATACCGCAGGATTTCAGAGCCATTGCAACTGCTGATTGATTCACCGAATCAAAGGCTTTTTCATAATCGATAAAAGCCATGCACAATGGAAGTTCATATTCCCTCGCTCTTTCAATTAGTTCTCTCAGTACGTGGATTGTGCTGTAGCCACTCCTGAATCCAGCTTGTTCTCTCGGTTGAGCCATGTCCAGTGTTACCTTCAAGCGGTGTGAAAGAACTTTGGTGAAGATTTTATAAACCACTGATAGGAGGCTGATAGGTCTGTAGTTCCTGAGATCCTCAATGTCACCTTTTTTATGTAGCAGGATCATTGTAGCATTGTTCCAATCCTCAGGAATTTTCCCTTCATTAAGGTATCGAGTGAAAATTTGGGCGAGTACTGTTTCAATTCCTCCACTTGCCTCTTGTATGATGTCTACAGTAATTCCCTCTTCTCCTGGAGCTTTCCCCCGCTTCATGTTCTTGATTACATGAGCAACTTCTGCTGGGAGGACTAGAAGAACTCTGGTACCTTTCATGATGTCTGGAGTACATGTATCATCCCTTTCATATAATTTGGAGTAGAAATCTTTCACTCTTGTCAAAATTTCGCCTCTATTTCTTGTTACAGAACCATCTTCTTTTCTCAGTGCCATAATCTGTTTTTTCCCCTTACTGAGATGTCCCTTTGCTATATTTAGGCTTTGGTTGTTTTCAATTGCTTTCCTTACCAGTTCACAGTTGAATTTCCTTACGTCTTCAGTGATACTTTTCTGTACTGTCTTGCATAGCTCTATATATTCCACTTTGGAAGTCACATCTTCTTTAGTTGTCCTCATCACTCTCTTTTTTGCATCAACATTTTGGTTTTTCCTGATAATTTGTTCACATGCAATTTGTTCTTAGACCCAGCTAATTTTGTTGCTGTTTCCATAAGAGATTTGGTTACTTTTCTGTTAACTTCAGAAATATCCACTTCTTCCGACGTTAGGCCTTCTAAAGCAGAGAATCTGTTCCTCAGTTCCAATTTGAAGGTATTATGGTGTTTTTTAAGGTTGGTTATGTCAATACATTTTGTTTGTCTTATGAGCTTGCTACGTTCGAGTTTAGTGTTGAGGTGCATCTTGCATCTCACCAATCTATGGTCACTGCCTGTGTTGAACTTGTTTAGCACACTGCAGTCTTCTATGATGAATTTTTTGTTACACATAATAAAATCAATTTCACTTGTCGTCCCATTTGGATGTCTCGATGTCCATTTCCTGTGTGGCTTTTTCTTGAAAAAGGAGTTCAAGAAGAAAAACCCTTCTGCCTCTGCAAACTCAACGAGAGTATTTCCACGCTGGTTTCTGTTGCCGTGACCGAATTTACCTACTGAAATTTCATTCTGTTGCCGTTGCCCTATTTTTGCATTGAAATCTCCCATAATTATCTTCAAGTGCTGCTTACCTTTATTATTTAGATCACGAATTTCCTCATAAAATTCTTCAATTTCTTCTTCAGCATGACTTGTGGTGGGTGCATAAGTTTGAATAATCTGAGCCTGGTATCTTCTCGAGAGTTGGATAACGAGTCGTGCAGCTCTGTCAGAGGAACTTTCAACTTCTACAACTTTATCCTTCAGTTTCTTGTTTATTATAAATCCAACACCACTAGTTCTGCCAGTATCTGTCCCACGATAGTAGAAGAGATGTCCACTTTTCAGTTCAATGAGATCTTCTCCTTTTCTCCTTACCTCACTTAGCCCGACGATGTCCCACTTGATCCTTTGTAGTTCCTCTTCCAATTCAAGAAGCCTTGAATCAGAAGATAGGGAGCGTCCGTTGTACGTAGCCAAGGTCAGCATCAGATGGCAGCCTAGTCCGGTCCTCCGGGGATTCTTAGCACCCTCTGCCTTCATGTCGCACTGGCCGCTGCCTTAGCCAGGTACATTCCAGCTGCCGGAGACTGAGGGCCAAGATTTAAGTTGTGGAGTCATTTTGGAGGGGTTTGGCCATAACTCACCACGCTGGCCAAGCGGGTTGGTGAGTGTGGGATAGCATTTCCTCTAATCCCGATGGTATAGTTATACCGCTATTGGCGGTCGTCAGAGCCCCTTTAGTGAGAACAGGATGTACCACGAGAAGGCGGGGTTGACATTTGTCAAGGAGAGACTGTGATGTTACGCATCACCTGACCTTACATCCCTAAGGCGGCATATGCAGGAATATATTAGTTTATACCATAAATGTTAGAAGTATACCTTTCAAATTCCTTTAAGTGGTGTATGTATTCGTTAATAACTTTCCAAAATTAGCGGAAGACTTCTAGGCCATAATTAGCGGAAGACTTCTATGCCAGGCCAATGTGTGGTATCATTGAGCTTTGATACCGTTTAGCTTTCCTAGAGTTTGTCTGTGCTTGGACTTAAGCTGTATTGTAATCTTAATTTTAGTGGTCTATTAAGTCTAAGTCTAACCTAACTTAAACGTAAATCAAATTTAATCTTGGTCCAATGCATGTGACATACTACAGAGCTGAATCATGTGTCAAGGTGACAAATCTCCAGCGGTACATTCCGTCCGTGAAGTTTAGTTGGGAGAGCAGCTTACTCCGGAGTGAGGGAACTCGGATTCGATCTGCGTCACGGAAAATGTGTGTTTTCACATGGTATGTTGTGCGCTGTTAAACATTTTGTGGTAGGTTGTACTAAAAAGTGGTACTACACCAGCAGCATCACTTTCTGAGAAACGAAACACCACTTTGTGGTTCAAACAAACCCAACAACATGATGCAACCATGCACTACAGTGTCGTTTAAACTTGTACCATAATGTGGTGCAGAGTTGCCCTATGTTGTTGTCTTTGTTTGCACCACAAAATGGTGAATCTTTTCTCAGAAAGTATCGCATTCTCGTAGAACCTACTCCAGAAGTTTTAATTGTGTGGAACTACAAACACTGCTGTCCAGAGCTTAAGGACGAATATGAAATCTGGCCATTAAAAAGAATCACGGGGCTAAAAGAACTTGCTAATATATGCACACTTGCGTGAAGTGAGGTATGAAGGCATTCATGATCCGCAGCCTCCATACAAATTTGCTAATATATGCGCATGTGTGTTAAATGACATATAAGACATTCGCGATGCGCATCCCGTACACAAATTTTCTATTATATGCACACGCGTGTTAAGTGACGTATGAAGACATTCGTGATGCGCAGCCCGTATCCAAACTTGATAATACTGGATGTGTGCAAAAGTTATACTCGTTTTTGTAATAGATATAAATTCCGATCGGAGTAGTTACGTCACAGATGACGCTACGACGCAGAATTTTCGGCCAATAAAGCGTGGAGCTATAGAGCATTTAGAGGCACTAGGTTTGTCCGAGTAAGTCATTCATAACGGAAATCACGGACGGTTTAACATGGCATGCAATAAGGAGAGCATTACATATTGTTTACTCTACGAGTTCGATAAAGGCAGTATTGCAGCCGTGGCTTGCCGCAACATCTGTCAAGTGTATGGGGAGGATGCAGTTGATGATAGCACATGTCGCCGTTGGTTTCGGAAATTCCGGGTATAATGAATAAAATTCTCCGGCTGGACGTGTAGTGCAGGAAAGCTTACGTTAAGTCACGTTAGGGTTGTTGATAGGTTACTTGACGTAGCTAAAGTATGCTTAAACTTCAAAGTGCTAGAGTTTGTTTAGGTAAGACACGCACGTGCAATAAATTCCAAGAATATGGAATTTATTTTTACTCAGCGTTCCTGATTATCTTGAATATCAGTAATATAACTTCGGTTTTAGTACATTAGTACCTTGAAGGCTCGTTATTAGAGCGGTAAACACAATATACCCTGAACTTAACGTAAACACTCAATGAAATAGACTTAACGGCCAGACAGAGGTTTGACAATAAAATGAACTAAGTAAACGTACTCACTTTTAACCTTTTATGAGGGAGCTGCTGGTATTACTCAAATACACACTCCAAAATAACACAACTACTGATATCCCGAACTTTCGTACTAACGTAGAAACGTAGGTAAATCGCATATCAATAATCAGGAAGAACCTATCACATATAAAACGAAGCTGCTTGGTATAGTTGAGCGCGCCTATATATATTGCATACCACCACGTCATGACTTACACTCGTTGCCACATATCATTCAGCGGGAGAAACAACATTTCGTTAAGTGAGAAGATAATTTGCATAGGAAAATAAAATAACATGAGATAGTAAAATCAAAAAGAAACTGAATCTAGAGTATACGTTACACGGGACGCAGACAGAAGCTGTAAAGATCAACCACGTCCTGGATGTCCATCCCTGGTTTTTGACGAGGAAGTGGACCAAGCCATAACAATTCAGGAATTAGCGGAAACGTTGTCGGTGCACAGAACAACAGTCAAAAGACGGATGCATGCGTTTGGGCTCATCACAAAGTTCATTAACTGGGTTTCGCACCAGCTTTCTGCAAAACAACGAGAGATGAGAATCCGTACCTGTGTTTCTTTGCTTTCTCGTCACAGAAATGAACCGTTTTGGAGACGAATTGTAACGGGTGATGAGAAATGGTTGCTGTACCGCAATGTAAAGCGTCAACGGACTGTGTGCAAGGTGCGGAGCCTGCTTCATCGACCTCAAAAGGAGGACTGCATCCCAAAAAGCTTTTTTTGAGTGTTTGGTGGGATGTCCAGGGAATAATCCACTGGGAGGGGCTGGCACCTAACCCAACGATAAATGCTGACCTCTGCTGCCAACAGTTGGACAGATTGCGAGAACAACTGACATCGAAGCCACCAGCACTCATCAATCGCAAAGGCATGATCCTTCGTCATGATGACATCAGACTTCATGCTGCTTTAATCACTTCGGCAAAAATTACTGGACTTCGGTTGGGAAGTGTTACCTCACCCGGCGTATTGCCCTGACCTGGAACCTACGGACTACCACTTCTCGATGGTTCCAGAACGCCTTCGCTCTCCAAACCTTCCATGATGTGAACGATATGAAAACGGCATTACATCAGGATTTTTTTACTCTAAAACACAAGAGTTTTTCCGGTGTGGGATTCACCTACTCATAGCCAGATGGCAAGAGGTCACACAGAATGATGGCAATTATGTGAAATCCTAGTTACGTTATTTGTTGTGTTCTCCTCCTTTCTTTGTAGCCTACAAAAACGGGTAGCACTTATGCACACACCCAATATATGCACATGTGTATTAAGTGTCGTATGAAGACATTCATGATGCTCAGTCCATATGCAAATTTGCTAATATATGCACACGTGTGTGAAGTGAGGTATGAAGACATTTATCATGTGCAGCCCGTATGCAAATTTACTAATATATGCACATGTGTATGAAGTGACGTATGAAGACATTCATCATGCGCAGCCCGTATGCAAATTTGCTAATATATGCACACGTGTGTGGAGTGACGTATGAAGACATTCATCATGCGTAGCCCGTATGCAAATTTACTATTATATGCACACGTGTGTGAAGTGACGTATGAATACATTCACCATGCGCAGTCCGTATACAAATTTACTAAAATATGCATACGTGTGTGAGAAGTGACGTATGAAGCCATTTGCAGCCCGTGTGCAAATTTACTAATATATGCACACGTGTGTGAAGTGGCGTATGAAAACATTCATGATGTGCAGCCCATATGTAAATTTGCTGATATATGCACACGTGTGTGAAGTGACGTATGAAGACATTCATGAGCAGTCCGTATACAAATTTACTAATATATGCATACGTGTGTGCGAAGTGACGCATGAAGTCATTCGCAGCCCGTATGCAAATTTACTAATATATGCGCACGTGTGTGAAGTGGCGTATGAAGACATTCATGATGTGCCGCCCATATGCAAATTTGCTGATATATGCACACGTGTGTTAAGTGACGAATGAAAACATTCACGATGCACACGTACGCAAATTTTTTGTGAGCACGTGACAGCTGCCGAGAGTGTATATACTGTGGACAGGATGCCGAGTTGTGTTTCATATGAATTAATTCTGTTTTCTATGTGTTTCAGCGATGGAATGAGGAACTGCATTTCTGATATAGCACATGCATTTCTCGTAGGCATCATATGGATGATTTTACCCGTGTCCGAATTATCGGCAAACATTAAGAAAACCGAACTGTGGCCGGATTTCCTCAGAGACCTAGAAACAGCACACAGCACAGTGTCGCGGCTTCGGTCATCGTTCAGGAGACACAGAATCGTTGTCAGACAATGAAGCCGGAACTTTTTTTTTGGCAACGGAGGCAAGCTATTAAGTTATATAAATTTTTGGTCATATAATGACTAAGGAGAATAGCGTTTGGGGAGAGAACATAACAAGCAATCCCAATGTAAAGCTCTGAAGCCGACGCTCCTGAGCAGCAGCCATCTTAGTTTACCCTTCTGACCGCGTTCCCATCCAATCACGTACCTAGCTACGGTAGAATAGTTAGCACTTGTAAAGCCTTCTTGCGAAAAGATAAAATATAATTTATATTTATGGAAATACTCTATAATATTACCACTGTTTTCTTTTCTTTCAAAGCAATGTTCGGTCACATTTTACAGAGCTACGTACGACAAAAATAACTAACCACACGAAAAAGTGCATGCTACTTAAGGTAATGCATCAAGCAGTTCATAAACTCTGTAGTAAGAAAGGAGAACCCTGTTAAATTTTGATACATATTCACCACCGTTAAGTTTTAGATATTAATACCACTACAGAGGCCATGGAAAAACAAATCTCATGTCATACTTCAACTCTTTGATTTGGTTCTACAACATAAAGAGTAGCATAACATTTAACAGCACTGAAAGGAGATTATTTTAATCCTCTATAAGAATAGCACCGCCCCTCCTCTTTTTTTAATAGGCATTTTAAAAGCACAATATTTTTTTTCCAAGATTCGACATGATGCTCGTAGGTTCATAATTCTGAATTCTGACACCTGTAGCAAAGCGCATACAAACTGTGGGTGAGTTATGATGAGCTTTTCCTTGGTGTAATTCAAAAATTTGCTTCAAATCCACGCATTTTTTTTTTATTTACTGAAAACTGCACTTCTCACTTCATAGCATCGTAAATTAATAACATCAGTGAAATATAGCACTACCAGAAAATAACTAGAACAAGAGAGATGACACCGAATTTCGGGTGTGATTAGCATGTCTTTTGAATCCGTTCTGACGCAAATTAAATTTATCAAAGCTATTCAAAGTCAATGGAACCGGTATGGAAAACAATAATATCTGACGTAAGAATGAAGTTTTTCAATAGGGTTTTTAATCCCACAGATATTGCTGTAAACGGAATCGTGAGCTCACACCTTCTGGTTGCAGACTTCTGCGTTAAGAAAAACATGAATTTATATGAGAAACATTTCTCACCAGAAAGGCTCTCCAACACAGACAAAAATTTCAAATCGGACTCTTACAAGCAGGGATATCGACAAAAATAAGATGCGACTTTACGTCCCTTGGAGGAAAAACCATGCATTATTTTAGGAAGAAAGTATTCTCAAAAGGTTTTTCCATATGAGTGGTATCTGTCCAAGAAAAAAAAAGATTTAGTCGAGTTTTCACGTGCCCAGATTTTGCTACAAATACATCAGAGGCAGAAATTAACACTTATGCCCCCTGGTGGCCAAACCATTCTTTACCAAACATTAGAAATTATGTGAAAAAGATTTTTCATCAGGTCTTGTATGCCTTACAGGAAGTTTTCAAATCGGAGTTTTAGAAGCCGAAATAGCTCAGAAAACGCAATTTACCTTTGTGCTCCCTAACGGAAAGTCTATGATTTACTTTCAATTCATAGGGAAAACTTTTCGCATCGGAAACGCTATACAACAAAGAAATAATTTTTCAAATCGGACTCCTTGAAATAGAGATATTGAGAAAAATAAGATATGCATCTACGCCCCCGGCGTAGAAACCATGCATTATTTCAAGAAGAAAATTTTCCTAAAAGGTTTGTCGACATGAGTAGTATCGGTCAACAAACGACTTTTTTTCAGTCGAGAATTTAGAAGCTCATATTTTGTTGCAAATACATCAGAAGCGGAAATTAAGACTTACGCCGCCTGGTGGCCAAACCATTTTTTACAAAAATTTGAAATTATGTGCAAACGATTTCCCATCAGGTGCTGTATCCGGTGCAGAAAGAATTTTTCAAATCGGAGATTTAGAAGCAGAGATACTGGGGGAAACGCAATTTACCACTACGCCCCCTAGCGGAAATGCTATGAATTACTTGAAAATTTTGAAATTATATGAAAAGCATGTCACACTGAAAACACTATCCAACAAAGAAAATTTTTTCAAATCGGACTATTAGAAGTAGAGATATTGACGAAAATAGGATATACATCTACGCCCCCTCGTGGAGAAACTGTGGAATATTTTAAAAAGAAAATATTCCAAAAAGGTTTATCTATATGAGTGGCTTCAGTCCACAAAATCATTTTTTCAATCGATAATTTAGAAGCTCAGATTGTATGGCAAACACACTGCTGGCCACCCAAAATGCCACACCAAGAAGGAAGAATCCGATTGGGCTGAAATTCGCAGCATGCGTCGCCGGCGAGAGGACATGCAAATGATTCGCATTGCAGGGCATATGCAAATCATGTGCGCCCGGCACGCCATCGAGAAGCACCATAAGAAGAGTGCACAGAAGGCGGGGTGCAAGTAGTGGAAGTGTGTTGTGCTGCCGGACCTGTGTGTGGGAAGCTTCCTGATGCGTCGTCGCAGAATACGGCAATCATTCCAGCACGTTTCGGGGTTCGACAGAGAACGAATAGTGGCTTATCGCGACAGCGGTTTATCGTACCGAGACATTGGCGTCCGTGTGGGACGACATCCAGCCACAGTGAAGCGAGTATGCATTCGGTTGGTGCAAGAGAGATGGACGAACCGACGTGAGGAATTGCCGCAGACGCGGCACACCACCGAGCGAGATGACTGGCATGTTGTACGGCGGGCATTGACGGCTCGAACCGCCACATCACGAACGTTAGCGCAGGAATTAGGGTGTGTTGCGCAACATTCTGTGTCAGCCCCTACCGCTCGACGACGTCTGCAGGAGCGGGGACTTGTCGCACGGTGCCCATCGCTTCGATTACCATTGACGTTACACCAGCGGCGAGTGCGGCGGCAGTGGGCCGTTGAACGCCGCACCTGGACTACGGAATGGCACGACATTGTCTTCTCCGACGAATCCCGCTTCTACCTGCAACACCACGATGGTCGGATCCACGTGTGGCGGCACCGCGGCGAGAGACTGTATGACGCCTGCATTATGCATCGCCATACCGGTCCGTCGTCTGGCGTACCGGTATGGCGATGCATAATGGAACGCAATTGGATATGACACCCACACCCCTTTGGTATGCATCGCCGATACACTCAACAGCCACCGCTACATCTCCGACGTTTTGGCCGCTGGCAGGTCCTTACCTGCAGGACCTGCCAGCGGCCACGTTTCAACAGGACAATGCGCGCCCACACGTGGCACGCATTGCGCAACAATTCTTCACGGCCCACCAGGTGTCACTGCTGCCGTGGCCCGCTTGTTCTCCCGATATGTCGCTCATCGAACACGTCCGGTCGCTGATCGGCAACCGAGCTGCCCGGCAAGCACCACCCGCGGCTACGCCTGATGAACTGTGGCAACGTGTGGAAGCAGCTGGACCGACATACCCCAAGCCCACATCCAAAGCCTCTTTCGTTCGATGCCGCGGCGTGTAGCGGCCGTTATTGTCAGCCATGGGGGCCACACGATTTTTTGATGTCTGCGTGTTCCGTAAGTCGCACGGGCCTTTAAGCTCAATCGTTTCATCTTTGTATCTGTTGTTATGTGTCCAGTAAATCTGGCTTTGCTATCTCGTGTCCTTCTTGGTGTTGCATTTTGGGTGGCCAGCAGTGTACATCAGAAGGAAAAACTAACATTTACGCCCCCTGGTGGCCAAAGTATTATTTACCGAAAATTTGAAATTATATGCAAAATATTTTTTCATCAGGAGGTGTATCCGCTGAAGAAAATATTTTTGAAATCGGAGTTTTAGAAGAAGAATTATCGGGGATAATGCAATTTACTTTTACGTCCCCTCGCGGAAAATCTATGCGTAATTTGAAAAAGTAACTATATCTAAAATACTCTTCGACATAAATGGAATCGAAAGATAAAATACTTTTTTCAATCGGATGTTTAGAAGAAAATATGTGGAATAAAATGTATTTTTGAATTCAACATCATCTGCATTTACGTCCTTTAGCGGCGAAATTGTACATCGTAAAAAAAAACCGAAATGAAGGATCATCATTCGCATATCTCAAGCTTCCAAATGCAAAAGTAATTTTTTCAAATCGGACTAATAGTTGGAGAGATATCGTGGGTACAGACGGACGATCTTTTTTTTACAAAAAGGCGTGCTAAAAAGGAAATGTGATATTTTTAGTAGTTTTGTTAAGAGCATCTTACTATAGCGGGCTGACGCCTGGCGATTAACAGAAGGGGATAAAGAGAAAATAACAGCTGTGGAGATGGATGCCTCAAGAAGATCACGTAGAGTGTCAAGAAGACAGAAAATAACGAATGAACGGATTAAAGAATTGATGGAAGTAAAAGAAACAATTTTTAAAGGCATACGGAAGAGACAATTGCGTTGATTTGGTCATGTAAAAAGAATGACCAATCAAAGACTGTCCAAAATTGAAATTTGGAATTTAAATCAAATAACAAAATCCCGACCTAGAACCTAGAAGAACATGGTCTGGTGGAATAAAGAGAGCTCTTAGTCACAATGGCCTCACAGAAGATTGGTACGTAGAGAAAAACGAAAAAAAAAAAACTCTTAAAGGTAGAAAGCCGACGCCAGACTCCACGATAGAATATTAGATGTATTAGAATACTAGAAACTTACATGTGAAACGTGATTCTAGGCAGTTTTATTTATCTGCCTGGTATTTCTGGGAAGCTCCTGTCGCACAAAAGAAACACAAATAAAACTGAAAATCAGAATAAAAAAATGGCGGTAAGTTTCATGGCGGCCAACTCAACGCAGCTGGCTTCACCGATGAAAGCACATGCTCCCACCACTTATATATTCTATCTTCCTTGGATAATGACACTTATTATGCTGTTATAAAACACGATGTAGTGACGGTATTGGAGCGAGCTACAGTTAAAACGATTACACTGATAAAATCTAAATTAATATAAAACTCGAGTTTTATATCTGCATTAGGGGGTACTTCAAAATAAATGTAAAACAGCTTACTCGTACTATAAACAATACTAGGACAAGCCGCCAACGGTAACTCGGGTGCAGTTGACAAATTTTGAGCGAAGCTATTGCAAAATCTAAGCTCATTAAGGCGTCTAATATACCAAATTCTACAAAACGAACGCGTAAAATTTATGACTTCCAGAACAGAAGTACGAGACATTCTAAAAAAGAAATGCCTAAAACTTAGCATGAACTACTTTCCATCACGCCTTCACGTTGGTTGTGATCAGGTTGCATGTAAACAAAGCGGAAAGACACACACAGATCGGGAACCACGTTTTTAGCACGTCTTTCGTAAAAAAGAAGATCGTGCTTATATTACTGGTTCGTCCGTCCGTCCGTCTATACCCACGATGGAATGGAATTTAATTTTTTTTTTTTTTTTTTTTTTTTTTTTTTTTGCATTGGGAAGCTTGAAATATGCGAATGATCATCCTTCATTTCGTGTTTTTTTTTACGATGTAAAATTTCGCGTATAGAGGGCGTAAATGCAGATGATGTCGAATTCAAAAATACGTTTTATTTCGCATATTTGCTTCTAAACATCCGATTGAAAAAATTCTTTTATCTTTCGATTACATTTATGCCGAAGAGTATTTTAGATATAGTCACTTTTTCAAGATACGCATAGATTTTCCGTTTGGGGGCGTAAAATTTAATTACATTTTTCCTATAACTCTTTTTCTAAAACTCGGATTTCAAAAATTGTTTCTTCAACGATACACCTCTTTGGAAAATCTTTGCATGTAATTTCAATTTTTGGTAAATAATACTTTGGCCACTAGGGGCGTAAGGGTTCATTTTTGCTTCTAATGTATTTGCCATAAAATCTGAGCTTCTAAAATATCGATTAAAAACATTCTTTCCTGCATTGATGCCACTCACATCGATAAACTTTTTCGGAATATTTTTCTTAAAATATTCCACAGTTTCTCCGCCAGGGGGCGTAGATGTATATGTTATTTTTGTCAATATCGCTACTTCTAGGAGTCCGATTTGAAAAATTCCTTTTTTGTTGGATAGTGTTTTTGCTGTGACATGTTTTTCATATAACTTCAAAATTTTCAAGTAATTCATAGAATTTCCGCTAGGGGCGTAAAGGTAAATTGCTTTCTCCCTATGTCTCTGCTTCTAAATCTCCGATATGAAAAATTCTTTCTGCACGGGATACAGCTCCTGATGGGAAATCCTTTGCACATAATTTCAAATTTTTGTAAAAAATGGTTTGGCCACCAGGTGGCGTAAGTCTTAATTTCCACTTCTGATGTATTTACAGCAAAATATGAGCTTCTAAAATCGCGATTGAAAAAAAAGTCGTTTATTGACCGATACTACTCATGTCGAGAAACCTTTTAGGAACATTTTCTTCTTAAAATAAATACATGGTTTCTACGCGAGGGGGTGTAGACGTATACCTTATTTTTGTGAATATCTCTACTTCTAAGAGTCCGATTTGAAAAATTATTTCTTTGTTGAATACTGTTTCCGATGCGAAGTGTTTTTCCTATAAATTCAAAATTTTCAAGTAAAACATAGACTTTCTGCTAGGGAGCACGAAGGTAAACTGCGTTTTCTGTGTTATTTCTGCTTCTGAAACTCCGATTTGAAAAATTCTTCCTGTATCGCATACAAGTCCTGATGGAAAATATTTTTCACATAATTTCTAATTTTTGGTAAAGAATACGTTCCTCACCAGTTAGGCATAAGTGTTAATTTCTGCTTCTGGTGTATTTGTAGCGAAATCTGGGCTCCTGAAAACACGACTAAATTGCTTTTTCTTGGACCGATACCGCTCGTATGGGAAAACCTTTTGAGAATACTTTCTTCCTAAAATAATGCATGGTTTTCCCACCAGTGAACGTAAACTCAGAGTTGCCGCCCGGAGGCGCAGTGGTCTAAGGCGCTGGCCTCTGATCATTCGTCCGTAAGGGGTCCGGGTTCGAATCCCGGTGAGGTATGGATGTTGTGTTTGTCTTACGGCACTGGCTCTCTCCCTTCCCTTGAACCAGTGGCCCAAAATTAGGGACGGGCGACTGCTTATAGCCCATTGAGTTGCTCACGGTGGTCGTTACCTCCAATCAAAAAAAAAACTCAGATCTTTTTTTTTGTCGATATCTCTGTTTCTAAGATTCCGATTTGAAAAATTATTTCTGTGTTGGAGAGTGTTTCCGGTGCGAAATATTTGTCATACAAATTCATGTTTTTCTTAAGGCACAAGTCTGCAACCAGAGGGCGTAAGCTCACGATTACGTTTACAGCAATATCTGAGGGATTAAAAACCCGATTGAAAAACTTCTTTCTTCCGTCAGAAACTATTTTTTTTCCATACCAGTTCCATTGACTTTGAACAGCTTTGATAAATTTAATTTGCATCAGAACGGATTCAAAAGACGTGCTTATTGCACCCGAAAATTCGGTGTTATCTTTCTTGTTCATTTTGTATCGTGAAAAACAGGCACGCACACACATACAAAACTTTCTTTTAAAATTATAGATTAAGCAAGTGTTGAGCTAACAGACGGAGTCTTTCCATTTCTTGGTTTTTCAGGTCAAACGAATTTTTTAAATTAATGTTAGTGAGCCGACTTTCGTGAAACTGTTCAAGTAAAGGGCCATCTGTAACAGTTTTTTTTTACTCTCGACAACCCTACATATGTCAAGCCGAGAGCGAATTCATAATATCATTGAAAAAATCAATGATTAGGGACATGGGGTTGGTGTCATGGCTATACTGGTCGTGTACTATTGGAATAATAACCATTAAAAACTGACCAATTTTAATAATTTTAATTGAAATTCCTCAATGACACGGAATTTCGGAAATCGGAAGGCGTCAAAACCTGACCATGGACGATGTCCAATCGCATGCCAAAAATCACGGTGATCAAATGTGTCATGTCATAGCTATGTCCGAACAACTAATTGGCCCGAGTCTCGTATAGAGAGAGAGGATCTTTACAATTATTCTTAAAACTGGTCAGTTTTTTAATGGTCATTATTTTTATACGACACGACCAATCACCATGATACCAACCTCATGTCACACACCATGTCCTTCTCTTTCTCTGTGGCAACTGTCACCGTGATCGGTTGAAGATCTTTGGAGGAGATAGGTAAAAAACGACCCCTTTTCGAAACCCGGAAAAACAGCATTCATAGTGATGTGGAGGTGCGCAAATCAATACAGATTATTCCTCAATGACACGGAATTTTGGGAATCTGAAGGCTTCAAAAGTTTGACCATGGACGATGTCTAATCGCATGCAAAAAATCACGGTGATTAGATGTGTCATCTCCTATCTATGCCCGAACAACTAATTGTCTCGTGTCGCGTAAAGAGAGCTCGGCTCGGCTTCCGGCCTCGCTTCGCTGAATTAAACTGCATTGATTTGTGCACCTACACATTACTATGAATTCCACAAGAATTGTAGCCTTTTCGTCATACATCAAACACATGCATGAGTATAAAGATAAACCTTATTCTTCTTTTCCCTCCTCCTTCGAGGTTTTCTTCCATCTTTTGTATTTTTTCAACTCATTTCATATTTTACGTGAAACAGAAATTATATTTACATTATGCCCTTATATTAAATAAAAGCGTTCCTGCTCTTATAAAGACACAGTACCTTTTAGGAATTTCGGGATAACTGTGTTTTAATGAGACTGCCGGTATTTCATGTAACGTTTTTTTTTTTTTTTCCTTTTTCTTTTTCTTTTTTTTTTTTTTCTCTTTCTATCATGACAATCTAGGAGAGTTAAGCCTTAATGCCATTCCGCCTCTCAGAAGTTGAATTAAAAATTTCAGAGTTCTACATGGTTAATAATTAAACGAGGAAATAATAAAGACAGCGGACAAAAATTTAGTCACCTACAGCAATATGTGTAATTGTTTAATATAATATATTTCTGAGTTCTGAGTTTATGTTTAAAATTTTATTTAAATATTTCTGGGTTATATTATAACAAAAAATTGGTTATTTATTTCTACAGGCCAAAAACTTTAAGCTGAAATTTTTGAACAATTAAAATTAATGGGTCGGAAAACAGATGTAAGTGACTGGCGAAAAGGTGTCATGGCTTTTGCCCGTTCAAAAGTACATGGTATCAAGGAAGTTGCTGAATTTGCAGGTATTAGCAAAACAGTTCAACGTGTTTATAAATATTGGCCTAAATCAAACTCGAATGAAAATTAAAGGAAAAATTGTGGACGAAACACCATTCCGGCGCAGAATTTCTCACGTGGTCAAGGAAAGCAAATTTCAAACAAGGCAGGAACTCCTCCAATCTTTTAATGGATCTCCCACATTTGGGCGAGCATTGCTTATACAACTTCATCGAGTAGATATCTGGAATTGAGGTTTCCCCGCTTCAATTGTACGCAGTTTTTACTTTCTCATGCCTCCGTTACCGAAAAGTATTATGACCGTTCAAAGTTCACAGTTTCGGTTCTTGACATAATTTTACTAAAATTTCGAAAACGTGGTAAATACCCAAGTGTCAAATCAAACGCCAGAGGCGTAACTAGGGAAGCGGGGCGGCCGTCCCGGCGGCATCTCAAGGGATGGCGCAAAAATCATTATGTGCAATCTATTTAAAATTGGAATTTAAACTTTTGGAGCAGTTTCTGGGTAAAGTTTTCTCCTCGCCATATTCCCTCATTTGTCGATTTGCAGAATTTTCTTATGTGTTCAAGGATGATCCATAGGGCCCTTTCAACGGGATCCAACGCCCTACCAAACTTTTTCGCCAGCGCTATTTTCCTTATTGTTTTCATACAGTCATTTCAAAATAGTACTTTTTACAACGTAATTATATGCAGTGTGTGCGTTGTTTTTATTTTTCGGTGTATGTGGTTAATCAGGTTAGCCGAAGTTACTACTTTATTTGAATACACGTACATTATGTTATACCTCAAAACATCTTTTTCCCTGATCGTCACGCCTTTTGCGTGTTGACTTCCAGCACAGGGAGGGGGGGGAGATGGATACGAGAACCCTAGAATCTCTGTGCAGTAGAGACTATAAAGTATCGCCTCAAAAAGTTAATTTACTGCATCCCTTACAACCTTTTTTCGAAAATACATGATTCGTACAACAGAAAGTCATACCTTTTGCGGAGTGAGAAATGAAAACGGAAAAAGATTCCAAAAAAATGTACACCTGCCCGGTGTTACTACATCCCTTGTCACGGTGAACTATAATTTTACCAGATCAGATCAGATCACATGTGGATGGTTTTAGGAAGGGAGTGTCTGACCCTAGGTTTTTAACAACCCTTAGAAATAGGAAGCTAGGAGATTTGGGCTAGATTGCCCGATGGGAAAGTGACACGGAAGGGAAGCAGAAAGGGGGAGGAAGACGCCCTTATTTATTACAGGGAAGCCAGTACCCGGGGTTCGACGGCTTAACGTGCTATAACGAAGTAAATTTCTCCGTCATTTTTGGTCCACGCCGGGGCTCGAACCCGGGTCCCCTCATTCCGGAATAAGTCACTCTACCAATTGAGCTACGCGGACGTTCCTGATCGCTGCTATCTGCCTTTATGTCGTGAATGTCCTGCTGGGCAGGCACGTCACAGTGCCCATCCGATGCACGGCGTATATTTTAGTGGTTCGAGCCTGCCTGGGATCGAACCTGATGTCTTCCCCGTGGCAGTTACGAACGCTGACCACTAAGCCATCCGCTGCCCTAGAATTCTACCAAAGTATTTTGAAGCTATTTATAGTTCACAGTTAGCACCCAGTCACAGCGGTCAATAAATGTAGCTTTTTTTTTTTTCATTTCTTGGTGACGAAGAGGGTTAAATCGTTTTTAACAAACAAAACTGGACACCAATGGTTGCAAAACTGCACTCATTGTCAGAAACAGTTGCACCCAGAAGGGCGTATCGGATTGCAATGATATTCGGGAGGAAGGCAACAGTTACCAGGAAGAATAAGTGGTTAAATATTGAGACTGATATCGGCAATATTTACTGAGCTACACGCCAATAAGTAGTGTCTCCCGTATGGCGTTGGGCCGTCATGTTTGCTCACACAGCATGCCAGACGTCTCGGCATGGAGTTGTATAGATTCCTAATGGTGTCTTGCGATAAGCTATCCAATGCAGCTTGAATCTTCTCATGCAGTTTCTGCAGATTGTGCGGTAGGGGTGAAGTATGGATAGCGCGTCCAATAGCATCCCACAAATTTTCAATCAGCGATAGGTCTGGCGATGTGGCTGGTCATGGCAGAGTGTCAGTGCCTTGAAGGCAAGCTCTCGAGACAGCAGCATTATGCGGACGAGTGCTGTCGTGTTGAAAAATCGTACCGAAGTGAGCGTTCAGAAAAGGGAAGGGACCCTGTTTGCAAGACGTCATTAACGTAACGTTGAGCTGTCAAAGTGACTAAAGGTGATCTAGCATCGTAGGCGATTCCACCCCGCACTATGATACCCGGTCTTCTGGACGTGTGACGCTCGACAACAAACCGTTCACCTTGGCGCTGACCACGGTGTCTCCACACATGGATTCGTTGGTCGTTTCCTCCAAGACAAAAGCGGGACTCGTAACTGAAGATCACCCGCTGCCATTCTGAGTGCCTCCATGACAGTCTGGCACTACCCCATTGCAGTCTTCGACGACGATGCAATGCTGTTAAGGACAGTCCTCGTAACGATCTGCGTGCGTGCAGTCCTATGTCGTGCAGCTGTCTGCCAATGGTGCTCGCACTAGTAGGACGATGCATGGAGGGCACCACTGCTCGCTGAATATCCGCAATCGTGGCTGTTGGGTCACTCCGCGCATGTTGGACAAACCGTCGGTCCTCCCACCCCGTGGTTCGGCTAGTTCTCCCAGACACTTCCTGTCGCCTCTCCATGTCTTGTTCTACCCACTACCGCCAACAGCGTGCTATGGTGGTATCCGCACGACCAGTATGGCGCGCAATACGGTGATAAGACCATCCGTCTTCCCGGAGCCCGACGATGCTGCCCGTCTCGAACCCCTCCAACAGCTGGAATTGCTTCCGAACTTTTCTTCGAGGCATACTTCGCATGCAAACGATGCATACGAAGTGTGCATCTTTTGCATGCGAAAGCTCAGATTTGACGGAAGAGGACTTTCGTCTCAGATTTGTTTTTCTACCATGTCTCATACGCTCCCAATAGTGTTCAAATCCGGGCTTTTGGATGGCTCAGATTTGACGGATGAGGACTTTGCTCCCAGATCTGTTTTTCTAACATGTCCCATGCATTCGCAACGCTGTTCAGATTCAGGCTTTGTGGTAGCCAGGTAAAATGGTGGAACTCGTTTTCATGCTCGCCGAACCACTGCTAAACGCATCTTGCGTGATATATCGTAGCATGTTTGTCCATGAAAAAGCCGTCACCTGCTGAATAAAAAGTCAACATTGAGGGATAGACTTAGTCGGCAACAGTATTCAGATAATCCTTGGACGATATCTGAGCTTGTCACCACTTCCAGAACCTTGATTTGTGTTTAAAAGGCGAGCTGAGTCTACTGCTTCATGGGGCTCCAGCCAAACTCTTTGCTTACCGTCCGTACAGAACAGTATGTACCGCGACTCGTTTGACCACGTGACCTTTTTTTCAATCAACGGGGTCGACACCATTGTAGATAAACTTTCCGGTTCCTTGCAGAAATCGGTGGTTCCCGTATAACCATGAGACTGTCAATACCAAACCTCTTCGATTCCGTGCACATAGTTCACTGCGATAAGGGTCGGGAACAGGCTTCATTAAATGCTTCCTTCAATTGCTGCACACGGGAAGTCCTGTTTCTCCGTACAAGCATTCTCACACGACGGCGATCTCGTTCCTGACACATTGTCGTAACGCCGCATTTATGCTTCTTACACACGCAATGTGGGTTATCTTTTCACTGTTTAATCCCGAGATATCTCACCTTTTGAGAGACCAGTCAGTTTTCGAAATCATCGCTCCAGCCAGTGGGCATCCATATTAAGCCTTTATCAAACTCCGAAAAATCCTTTGTTTTTCTCATTGTGGTCAACACTACTGACGAGCAGCAGTCTTAAATTGTTGCCTATATCACGTGGTAACGCACGTGACCTCGTAATTTGCATATACGCTGCTTAAGTGGTGTTTACGTACATTCGAATATAGGTTTCCAATTCAGTGGCCGGTGTGTTTACATTTTACATCAAGCACAGTTGCCATGGTGCACAAGGCTTGGCAATTAAATTTGAAAAATTATTTTGTTTGAATCATCATATCAACAGCGAAGGTGTAGTGTTTCTTTTCTTTCTTAATAACATGTTGTTTGTCGCTGTAATGGATTGACATTTATGTCTTTCTTCTGCGTTTTAGGAGAGAAATGTTCTAAGCAATTCAACAGCTGCCAATGCCACTGACGTATTCCTGACCCTGACGTGCGTTGTCTTTCTGTTCATCCTGGTTTCTTCGAAGTGTTTGGAACTCCTCAAGGACTGAATGCCTTCCATCAGCGGCTGTCATTTCTTGCCTTCCAAGTGGATTGCTTGCAGCACGTGACATAGAGTCACCACGACAGGAACGCCACCTGGCGGGCCGGTCGCCAAACACGGCCGCATCCATGGCTTAAAGACGATGGTCTCAGGATGGACGCACATCATGGACAAGAGGTAATACATTCACATATTTTAAGTCCGTATTTATAGCACCTGGTAAATCGATTTCCGTCACTCCTCGTGACGACTATTTCCGTGAAAACTGATGGAGTTGATTTCCGTGACTGCTGATGAAAACGATTTCCGTGACTGTAGAATAAGTCGATTTCCGTGACTGTAGATGAAGTCGATTTCTGTGAAAACTGATGGAGTTTATTTCCGCGACTGCTGATGAAAGCGATTTCCGTGACTGTAGATGAAGTCGAGTTCTGTGACTGTAGATGAAGTTGATTTCTGTGACTGTAAATGAAGACGATTTCCGTGACTGTAGATGAAGTCGAGTTCTGTGACTGTAGATGAAGTCGATTTCCATGACTGTAGATGAAGTCTATTTCCGTGAAAACTGATGGAGTTGATTTCCGCGACTGCTGATGAAAACGATTTCCGTGACTGTAGATGAAGTCGATTTCTGTGAAAACTGATGAGTTGATTTCCGCGACTGCTGATGAAAGCGATTTCCGTGACTGTAGATGAAGTCGAGTTCTGTGACTGTAGAAAGTCGATTTCCGTGACTGTAGATGAAGTCGATTTCCGTGACTGTAGATGAAGTCGATTTCCGTGACTGTAGATGAAGTCGAATTTCGTGACTGTAGATGAAGTCGATTTCTGTTACTGCAGATGAAGTCGATTTCCGTTACTGTTGATGGTGTTAATTCCGTGACTCCTGATAAAGTCGACTTCCGTGAAAACTGATGGAGTTGATTTCCGTGACTGCTGATGAAAGCGATTTCCGTGACTGTAGATGAAGTCGATTTCAGTGACTGTTGATGGTGTTAATTCCGTGACTCCTGATGAAGTCGATTTCCGTGACTGTTGATGAAGTTAATGTTTCCCTTTTTGTTTCTTTTACGATAACGAAAAGGCTTTTGGCGAGATATTTACACTGAAATGTATGATAAACCAAGTTAAGGAAATGTATTGTCAAGGTTAAAATTATTTTCTGGGAGGGATACGGTACCACGATGGTACTGGAGTCAGGAGTAGATAGTTGGATCCCTGCACAAGGCAATTTTAAACACAGCTGGTCAGTTCCAGCATCTATATGCCATACCATGACATACCTCTCTGTCTTTCATGCCGATTGGAGAGTATTTGCTTATAAATTTTCGAGATATTCATTTTTGAGGAATGCTGATATATTACCCGGATTCGTGTGTTAGGTGACAATGTCTCTTTCTACGGAAAGGCAGCTTCACTGTCGCATTTTCAAACTTTATTCAGATTCGTATGTAATATATTTCAATTTCTTAGAACTGTAGATTCCTGGCTACTGTAAACAGCAGCAGGCTATGACGAAAATCAGATGTGGGTTCCCTTTCCACTCCAAGGTGTCACAACTTTCAGGTACTTTTGATAAACTGGCTAGGAAACCTGAACATAAAATTTATTTCCAGCAGTTGTACTCCACAAATTAATCAATTTTTATGCCTTCTCTTAACTTTTACTGGTTTTTTGTTATCCCTTTCTGAGATGCTTATCTTTGAGAATTGACGACATCTGACTAGAGTCTCTAACGCGAAAAATCTAGGGCTTCAGCTTACGCGATCCGAAAATTAGCATTTATAAATTCTCATAGCAAAAATTGCATCAATCAGAAAATATATTTTGAGCACAATACAAAGCAATGTAATAATAGGTAACACCGTAAATAATAAATTATCATATTTCCAATGTGTTTAGTGAAAAAGGTATTAATACATTGTTATTCGGGTAGCAACTCTAAGATGTGTGGTCGCTTCTCACTGCCGCACAAACATTAATACGGTTAGAAAAGAAGTCATACAGCTACTTGATAATGTTCAGGTCAGTTAGTTCTCTAGATCTTTTCTTTGCGTCATCGCAGATGTGTTAAATCGACGATATATCATTCGGAATTGCGTTGGCAACAAGTGAACTGCAGTACTTGAAACAACTCTTGAGCAACGCTTACGGCATGTGGTCAACCTTTGTCTTGCTTGAATGTGGTTTCTGGCATGTTCTAAAATAGTAGTAAAATCGAAGGGTGGAGAATGTTGTTCATACACCACTCAGCTGTTTAAATTATACGGGCAGTGTTACAGATCGCGCCCTAACACCAGGATCCCAGGAGAGGGAACGGGGCTGATGTAGGGCGCTCAATGATAGACAACGTGGACGTTGTTTTGCAGCAATACGTTGCCGAACGCAAGTGCGAGCACCGGTGTCTCCCAGACAAATGTAGGTTTCGACGATGAAGACGATGCAATGTCATTCATCACACCATTCCGTTCGCTTCGTCATTGCCATGTATACTCCGAGTCACCCTGAAAGTGTACTGTTGTTAAAGGGCGGACAGCCTTATCACGACTTGTCGTGGAATACAAGAACGGTATCCATCCACTTTAATGTGCTCTCCTGCTGTTTCCTTTCAGATGCCCCCAACCACCCACCCACACACACATCACACAACAGTAAGGATTGTGAATAGGGGTTTGGTGGAGTCCGCATTTCTTCCCCTACTGCATGTTTAAGTAATACACCCTTCGAGTTTTCGCGATCGTCAATTTATTGCATCTGTGTTGTGAATGTTGGCAGGGGTGGCGGAAAGTGAAGTTCGTTGACCGGGGGCCCGAAATTTCGAATCGTGGTGCACCCTCCTTCAGTGGCGTAACTAGCACAACTTGCGCCCCCCCCTTCCCCCGCAAGATTTACTTCAGCGCCCCTAAGCGCAGTAATTTTCCCAGAATTTCAAGCACGAGGGACGATACAAACGCGGGTGTGGTTTAGTGGGTTGGTCTGGGAGAGTGCCTGGAAGAGTAATGTTGGTACCTAGAGCTCTGTAGTTTTAACGTTTTAAGCAATGGATTTAACAACAGTATATGTAATTGTTTTGTGCACAACTAAAATAAGTCACTTGGAGAAATCACCCTCTTGTACATGGTAGATCCGCGACTACTGTGAATAAATGTTCGCGCCTGTCGTGCACGTAATCCCAGGTGACTGACTGACTGTTTCCTCACATCCTACACGATGAATCCCCATTTGGCCTTGCGCTTTTCCTCAGCAGCGCAGAGAGAGGACGATTGGAGAACGATCGCATGACAACCCGGAGCCAAAGGGCTGACTGAATAGCTTCAATCTCTAGGGCATCCAGTGCTTTAAAAGGGAAACTTTGCATTTATTCAGGCAAAGCTAAATGTACCTTAAAAGAAAATATGAACCTTTGGGTTAATTATTTGTTTGTTTGTCTGTCTTTGTGCGTGTTCGAAGTTTTTCAAAAACTATAACTGGAAGCTGCAGTACGCCCCTTGGTTACCTGCGCCCCCCGCGGTTGCGGGGGTAGTAGGTACGCCACTGCCCTCCTTTCTTCCCGTTTCCCTGAACAAACAGAAGAAAAGCAATGCCTAAGGAGATTTGTTAAGGATTAGGACCACCTGACCACTTACCTAGAGCAACTTTCTAAGGCACATCACAACAAAAAATCGCACATGTGCCAAATAAAAATCTTGGCTAAAATTATTCACCGGGCCCGGGCTGTTCCGCCGCCACTGAATGTTGGGAGAGGTCTTCTACCCCCCTCCCCCTCCCTCCTCTCTATGAGCTGTATCCCAAATGGACAGAAACAGCCAAGAGTGCGAAGCTCTTGATTGAGGAATTTTTCATATCAAATTTATTCCTAAAACCGCTCTAACTTCTTTCTGGAATTTTTTTTTTTTAAGATAGCAATTTTGTCTAATAAACTGCTGGCAAACAAAAATGGATTCTAATCAATATATGACGAAGTTAATTTTTTTTTTTTTTGATTGGATGTTTAACGCCCACCGTGAGCAACTCAATGGGCTATAAGCAGTCGCTCGTCCCTAATTTAGGGTCACTGGTTTCAGGGAAGGTAGAGAGCCAGTGCCGTAAGACAAAACACAACATCCATGCCTGACCAGGATTCGAACCCGGACCCCTTACGGACGAATGATCAGAGGCCAGCACCTTAGACCACTGCGCCACCGGGGCGGCGACGAAGTTAATTTCTCCGTCATTGTTGTCCCCGCTGGTCATCGAAGCCGGGTCCCCTCACTCCGCCGGAGTAAGTCGCTCTTCCAACTAAGCTACACGGACACGGGATCTCGCTGCTATCTGCCTTTGGCTGCACGCACGTCACTTCTCTCCCCCTCCCCCTTTAGAGGCCCACGGGTCAGCCAGGGCCATGTGTCGCTGTAAGCAGTGATCCCATGAAGAACGTGCATTTGAGAAATCCCAGTCAGTTTGGTGTGTGGAACGTAACATCACACACATTTTTATTTTTCGAAGCTCTGAAGAAGGAATTCTGTTATTTTTCCTGTCTCGCGGTGTGGAAAGAACATCGCACCATTGCGAGAACTTTAACGGCCAGGTCATTCTTGAAGTTCGGGAGCCAATATAACGAAGTAAATTTCTCCGTCATTTTTGTTCACGCTGGGGTTCAAAACCAGCCCCCCTCACTCCGGAGTAAGTCGCTCTCCCAACTGAGCTAGACGGACGTATGCTCTCGCTGCTATCTGCCTTTATGCTGTACTAGGCATGGTCATAGTATTTTGAGTCCGGTATATTTGTACGACACGGCATTGGAATATCGGGCCTCAATAAGGTTCTTAAGAGTTGTTTTGCATACATCTTCGAAATGGCATGACCAGGTGGATCAGTTGGCTTCTTCCTTTAGATCTAGGGTTGGTATGATTACGAGAATCTCGGGTTTCCTGTCGGTTAGAGTTCTGTTGATCTTGTACTATTCATTTGTTCATTCTGTTCTGTCGTACTGCATCTTGATTTGGGGTGTAACTACAAAACGAAATCTCACTCGTCTGTCTGTTTTGCAGAGAAGGTATGTTCGATTGTTAAACTCTCCGGCTCATTCAGAATTTTTATTTCGTTATTATCGTATATTGACTGTAGAGCAGTTGCACAGATATAGACTAATGTTAATGATGCACGAACGTATTAATACAGGAAGATGTTTAAATCTGATAGTGTTGTCGAGAGCAACCCATTCATATGATACTCGCAGGGGTTCAAAGTTCGCTGTCCCTTGGCCGCGTACGGGCATGATGTTTAACAGCACTGGTGTATTGGGCCTTCGAGAATGAAGAAGACTTCCATTGACCATTAGATCTGAGATCCGATACCCTGTTTTCAGGCAACTGTTGAGAAGTTTTTTTGATTGAAAATTGTATATAAAAAGGGGAAGGTAGGCGGAGGGAAAGTTATGTTTACTGTCTTGGGTTTTCTCGATGTTCTTTAGTGCATACTTTAATATCATATTCGTTGTCTCGACTGGACTTAAAAAAAAATTTTTTTTTGAAAATTTCAAAGGAGATCAGGGGCTTGTCAGGCTAAAAATTTAGCCTTTTCCCCTGGCTCCTTGCTGTACATTTTAAATTGATATTGAAGGTGTTTCAGTCATATTGACAACATTTGAGTGTGAATTTGTTCCTGTATTTTATGTTGTAAAGTATTTCTCTACGTAACATGGAATTGTATTGATCAAAACTGGAAAATTGTCTTACTTATACTGGTTTCATTGGTGTATTATATATACACTGCCGGACAATTGCTAAGGACGGATGACAATAGCAACGATAGCAACCATAAAATGGAAGGCAGGAAAATGTGGAAATTAGCATAAGTGCGGGATACAGTAAGACGTGTTGTGCGTATGCAAATTTTGGATTGCCGAACTTGTTCGTGACGTCATAGCGCTGATAAGAGATATAAAGGATTTGACGCGTATTGACCGTTGTTGTTCAAACGCAAAGTTGAAAGGGAAAGAATCAATTGACGAACTTGCAATTTTCAGTATGTCTTCCCGACATCACCTAGATGATTTTACGCGTGGCCGTATTATTGGCAAGATTGAAGAAGGGCGAAAAATAACAGATGTTGCCAGGGAGTTCGACGTCAGCTACAGTGTGGTTTCAAGGCTTTGGAAATCATTTCAAACAAATGGAGAGTGTAACAAACGTCACGGGTTAGGTCGTGTTCGCAGTACGATACCTGCAGAAGATCGGTACATAGTGCTATCAACAAAAAGACACGGGCCCAGCACAGCTAGTGAGGTAGCAAATCAGTTTATGGCTGCTACTGGCAAGCGGATCTCCCGAAAAACTGTCGCCAGACGTTTGCATGAAGGAGGACTATACGCCCGCCGTCCTGTTGTGTGCATCCCATTGTCCAGACGTCACCGTACCGCCCGTTTGCAATGGTGCCATCAACATCGCAATTGGACTGATAAGGACAGGTCTGCTGTCCTCTTCTCAGATGAGAGTAGATACAGTCTATCGTCTGATTGTCGACGACAACTGATCTGGCGTGATAGTGGTACTGCATATTGTCCAGCAAACATACAGGAAAAGGGACCGATATCCGACATGTAGTGTCATGGTATGGGCTGGCATCATGATCAATGGCCGTACGTCCCTCTATGTGCTTCCAACTGGGACTATGACTGGCCAACGATACATTAATGATGTTCTGCTACATCATGTTCGCATGTTCCGTGGTGCTGTCGATGATAGATTTATTTTCATGGACGACAACGCAACATGTCATCGAACAGTCGCTGTCCAGGAGTGTCTTGAGAGCGAGGATATTCAACGCCTCGTATGGCCAGCACGTTCTCCAGATCTGAATCCCATTGAAAATGTGTGGGATGCTTTGGGAAGGAGTCTTGCTGGTCGCCAATGCCCTCCAATAAACAAGGACACCCTCATCCGTGCACTGACAGAGGAATGGGATAAATTACCCCAACAGCTGCTTGATAATGTTGTGCAAAGCATGACACGACGTGTGGAATCTTGCATCACCCTCCATGGTGGCCATATCCCGTATTGACATCTTACGCCGGAACGCCTGCGGACGGTAGTTGCATTTTTTTCACGTTTACGTATTCTGCACAAAATGGCCTGTTTGTCCCTTGAACACGTTCCAAAGCCTTCTAGATTTCAGAGCACAATAAATTGTCTTCCTTGTAATGTCCTGGCATTCTGACATTATTTTATTTCACTTGGCATCCAACCACACTTACTTTTTTATGCGCTATATAGCCGTTTATGATCCGTCCTTAGCAGTTGTCCAGCAGTGTATATTCTTCTTATTATTAACCTTAGACTATGTGACATATTATTCGTTCTTTTGGTGTTGTATTGTGATATTGTACAGAAAAAGAGTTCTAATAAATAAAAAATAAATAAATCTCATGTGCGTTCTGCGTGGCAGGCACGTCACAAATAATTCTATTGCTTTTTGCACTAAACGCTAGAGACTATTTTTTGTAGCGGAGGTAGCTGTTTCGTACCCTTCATAGTGGTACAACTCTCAGGTTGACTTGGAGTATAGTGTGAAAGTGGCTTCGAATGAGGGGTAGAAAGAGGTGAAGGCGCATTTCTCGCTCTCTAGTGTCGTTCCGACATCGACGTAAGGTAATAACAGTTACCGGAAGTGCCCCATTAGTCACTGTCACTGAATATTTGCCTGTAAGTCACGTTTCTGGTATTGACTGCCATTCGGAAAATCTGCCGATAATCCGGATCTGTAACCATTCGAGGACGGCCGTCCCTGAATGACGGCGCGTGAAACCTCTTCCTGTGTCCATTTCTGATAACAGAGTCCAAATTCTCTTGGACCAGAGTCCAGTTGTTCTTGTACCATGGCCCAAGCATGCTACTACACGACGCCTATGACCATCCTGCTTCACATAGACCTATGATACCACCTCGCTCAAACTCGATGAGTTTATTAAACGTCCGACTACGACGTAGGGAGGACATTACCCTTCAGTGTCAACTAGATTTATAGGTTAGAATCGGCTTCTTTAATCTGCGCAGTCCACTTAAATAAAGATCACCTGTTTTACAACGAACGCAATCCGTGTCTTCCGCAGCATTTTAGATGTAGCCATTCGCTAGATTCTCCCTTCGTTCTTTCGTTTACGTATATCATTGTCCCACAGTTGCATCGAAATTTGAACGTGGCTGTATTCCATCCAGGCAGGACAATTTTTTTTATGAGGAGTGTATTAGGTGTGCAACTTAATTCTCGGCTTCTAACCGCAAGCGATCATAGAACGTCGGCAAATGCAAATAGCTGTGTGCGATAATGGCTGATTGAAGCGCCATCCAACAGCTTTCCAGGCAACCGTAACCACTCACAGCTGTAGTGACAGAAGGGAAGAAAGTGGACGGTGAAATCATTGTCGTTCGAGAAGCAACATTTGAGGCACTGCCTCTTGTTCGCGTTTCAGCTGAAAACAAAGTGCCGCGAAAAGCCCAACAAATGATCTGTGCGGCTTTGAGTGAAGCTGTTGTGTCCTGCAGTAGGTGTAATAAGTGGTTCCAGCGGTTTACGCAGGGAAAATGTCGATCTTCGGGATGCAGAACGTCCGGGACAGCCACAGAAAGTTGACGATGAGGAACTGGAACAACTGTTGGACGCGGATCCCTGTCGCACACAGTCAGAGCTCGCCCAGGAACTCGGAGTAACACGGCAAGCCAATGCAAAGCGCCTGCACAAGCTCGGGCGGATTCATGAGGAGGGCCGTTGGGTGCGCCACCAACTTACAGCTGCGAACAAGCCTAGGCGCTACGATGTTGCTGTTTCGTTGCTATCCAAATTCAAGAAGAAGGATTTCCTCCACAAGATTTTCACCTGTGATGAGAAGTGGATCCTCTACGATAATCCTAAGTGGCGCAAATCGTGGGTTTATCCAGATCAGCCTACCACCAGTACCTCCAAACCGAATAACCATGCGAGGAAGTCGTTGCTGTACATATGGTGGGATCAGCGCAGTGTCGTACACTATGAGTTGCTCAAACCTGGTGAAACGGTCAATGCTGAGCGTTATTGTCAACAACTAATTCGTGTGAGTGTTGACAATAATGGAGGCGAAAAGGCCATACACCGGCAAGGGTAGAACGTCGGTCCTGTTGTTTCAGGATAACGCGCGTCCTCACACCGCGAAAACGACTTTAAACAGGAAAACCGACCTGGGATGGGAGATTTTGTCCCACCCGGCGTATTCTCCAGACTTCGCCCCGTCGGATTATCACCTCTTTCCCTCCCTGCAACATCACCTAAGTGATACGCACTTCACTTCTGTCGAGGTCCACACAAGTATTGATGACTTTATCAACTCAAAACAGTCCTCTTTTTTCCGCGTGGCATTCGGCAGCTTCCTGACCGATGGCTCAAATGTATCTAACAGGACGGGGATTATTTCCCTGACTAGGTACGTATTCGATTTGCTATAATTTGCTGTCAACGTGTCGTGGCTGTGGCCGAGAATTAAGTTGCACACCTAATATAATACTCTTTTCTCCTCCTTTTTTACGCTTTCCAACCGTAGGTTGAAGAAGCGTATATGCTCCAGCTTTTTCTGTCCGTCTGTCCGCCTGTCGGCACGATAACTTACGTAAAAATGGTTCGATTTCGATGAAATTTTAGTATGTGGTAGGGGACCACCTGGGGACGAACCCTATTGAAAATGGGTGAAGTAGGGTCAAAGGTCACAACATAAGAGCGAGATCCATTCCATATGCCCTTTATGCGTCATAACGTGCGTAAAAATGGTTCGATTTTAATGAAATTTTAGTGTGTGGTAGGAGACCACCTGGGAACGAACCGTATTGAAAACAGGTGAAGTATAATCAAAGGTCAGGACATAGGAGCGGGATGCATTCCATTGCCTTTGTGCGTCATAAGGTGCGTAAAAAATGGTTCGATTTCGATGAAATTGCAGTATGTGGTAGGGTTCCACCTGGAGAGGAACCCTGTCGAAAATGGAACAAATGGAGTCAAAGGTGAGGACATAGGATCGGGATCCATTCCATCGCCCTTATCCCACACTATTAAGGTGGACGTCAAGAAATTTTGCTTCCTATATTTCCAATGGAAAACCTTTTGTACGCATTTCCTTCACGATTAGTTTGTTCTCAAGGAAGGAAATTTGAACATCGATTAAAATAACTTCATACTATAACTTGGAATACTTAACATTTTCTAAAACATAAACAAAACTATATCAAAAAACAATAACGTTTTCTTTGGTGGTGTTGAAACCAGGAAAAAGATGGCACGACCTGTACTTTGATGACGTCCGTGGACAAATAAATGTTGGATTGCATAATTACGGTTATGGTTTTGAAAATATTAAGTATTCCAAGTTATAAAATGAAGCTATTTTAATCGATGTTCAAATTTTCATTCTTGTGAACGCAATAATTGTCCAGAAAAAAATCGCACTACCTTTATTTTCATGACGTCAGTAGACAAAGAAATGTTCAATTGCATAATTATGGTTATGTTTTAAAAAACATTAAGTATTCCAAGTTATAAAATGAAGCTATTTTAATCGATGTTCAAATTTTCATCATTGGTAACGCATTGATTGTGAAGAAAATGTGTACAGACGGTTTTCCATTGGAAGTATAGGAAGCAAAATTACTTGACGTCCACCTTAAAGTAGCAGTTCTTGTATGTATGTATGTATGTATGTATGTATGTATGTATGTATGTACATTTTATTTTGAAAACGGCTCTAAGAATTTTGATGAAAGTCGTTAACCGACCGTTTTCTGGTACTAGAAATCGATTTAGCTTGATCTCGATTTTAGGAGAATTCGTTTAGTGGGTTAAATAACCACCCCGAATTATAACGTTTTTAGTGTAATGGGGTGGTTCCATTACGACCCCATTACACTAAAAACATTACACTAAGCATGTTACCAATGCTTAGAAATCTTATGACGTCGCAATCTCGCGTTTGAGAATGTTGGCGCGCGGTCACGACATCTGTCTCATTACGTCACGCGTTGTGTGTGGATCCTATTAAAGTTTTATGACGTCACACTCTTGCGAGCAGATGGTTGCGATTACCATCTGCCTCATTACGTCACGCGTTGTGTGCGTATGTCCGTCCTCACGATAACTCGCGTAACAATCGTTCGATTTCGATGAAATTTAGTATCTGGTAGGGGATCACCTGGGAAGGAACCGTAAATAAAGTGAACTAAATGGGGTCAAATGTCAGTACACAGGAGCGGAATCCTTTCCACAGCTGTTATGCGTCATAACTAACGTAAAAAAGGTTTTTTTTTTTTTTTTGATTGGAGGTTTAACGACCACCGTGAGCAACTCAAATGGGCTATAAGCAGTCGCCCGTCCCTAATTTAGGGTCACTGGTTCCAGGGAAGGGAGAGAGCCAGTGCCGTAAGACAAACACAACATCCATGCCTGACCGGGATTCGAACCCGGACCCCTTACGGACGAATGAGCAGAGGCCAACGCCTTAGACCACTGCGCCACCGGAGCGGCTAAAAAAGGTTCAATTTCGATTAAATTTTAGTAAGTGGTAGGTGACCACGTGGCGACAAACCCTATTGAAAATTGGCGAAATGGGGTCAAAGGTCAGGACATAGATGCCGAATCACTTCCATCGCCATTATGCGTCATAACTTACGTAAAAATGCTTCGATTGCGACAAAACTTTATCATCTTATTTCGGATGTAAACCGAACCGGTTCTGTTGAATATCATCGAAATGGGATCAAAGGTCAGGGCACAGGACCGGGATTTATTCCACAGACATTATTCTCATAACTTGAGTGATAATTTGAGTAATGATTTCTGGTATGTTGAAAAGCGTATAATAATCAATGCATTGCATGATTTTACAAACTTGTTTTTTTTTTTTTTTTTTTTTTTTGCGTTAAGGAGAAGGATTGATAAAATATGATTTTTTTGTGTATATTCACATCATGTGTGGTGTTCTACCCAAGGTGAATTGCATATGCAAATGGCCTGTGATTTTGATTTGTGGTTTAATAAAAAAAAGGAAGAAGAATTTTTTTATTGGAGGTTTAACGACCACTGTGAGCAACTCAATGGGCTATAAGCAGTCGCCCGTCCCTAATTTAGGGTCACTGGTTCCAGGGAAGGGAGAGAGCCAGTGCCGTAAGACAAACACAACATCCATGCTTCACGGGATTCGAACCCGGACCCCGTTCGGACGAATGATCAGAGGCCATCGCTTAGACCACCGCGCCACCGGGGCGGCAACCCATCTTCAGGCACAACAAGAACTCACACGGGGCACGCTGGATTATATACACACACAGATGCATAATCGAGAAACAGATTAAGAAGCTATAGAGAGAAAGTAACAATAAAAATGAAACTATGTACAAAGCCATAAAAACGATGTTACTTACTCTCTATAGCTTCTTAACCTTTTATGTGTGGCGCATGCGCTGTTTCTCGTCTATGCATCTGTGTGTGTATATAATCCAGCGTGCCCCGTGTGAGTTCTTGTTGTGCCTAAAGATGGGTTTGTGGAGACGGATCCGAAAGATCTCGTACACTGGTTTTTAATCATTCTTAATCTTTTAAACAAGTTTTATTTTCGTAAGTAAAGGTGATTCACAGCTTGCAATACTTTGGCTTGGTTACTTAGTGTTGAAATTGGTTACGTCTTGTTTTTCGTGCTTAAGACAGCTGAAACGATCGTACCCTTGTAAATCTTAATAGCACGACAAAAATTCTTCTACTTATCGAAGAAGAAAATGTGAAATACTTTAATCAGTACAAAGTACAATTTAATCTTCGGGTGAACGCTATTTCATTAAACAGCTTTTTTTTCTTGGTTTAACGACCACTGTGAGCAACTCGAGGAGCTATAAGCAGGCGCTCGTCCCTAATTTAGTCTGTCTTGTTCCAGGGAAAGGAAAGAGAGCCAGTGCTGTAAGATTAACACAAAATCCATACTTCTACCGGGATTCGAACTCAGACCCTTCTCGGACGATTGGTCAGTAGCCAGCGCTGAGACCACTGAGCCACAGGGGCGGTTAAGCAGTTTTGATTACAAAAACCAATAGACGTTATCCATGTGACGTCAGAAATAGATTTCTGCGGACCAACATGGCTGCTGATTCAATGTTGTCGCTATTTGATCATCCCGTAATATTGGCTAATTTTTGCAATCTTAACGTCATGGAGTCTGCCAACGAATTAATAGAGCTACAGGGCGAAGAAGAACAAATCAAAGTTGCAAAAATATACCTAGGCAATTTTGTGCTCGATGTTTATTTCGCATGACGCAGGAGAACATCGCCATTAGTCATCATATAGTTTTTAATGTAGCATTTCTCGTACACGGTATATTAATTTTTCATGTTCTTATTGCCAGATATTGACGAAATATCTGAAACATAAACTGGGGAACCTTTTTTTGCAAAACAAAACATTTAGAAACCCAGACAAATGCGTAATATGGAAACAAACTAGGGTTCGCATGCTAGGCAATCTGCTTAAATATTAAATGAATGCGTAACATTAAATAAAATAAAAAATTACAGATATGTTTGTTTCGTTCTTTGTGGAAAGAACGTAATTCGTAATTTACTGATCCAAATACAAATATGTCATTAGTTTTCTCCTTCTACCTTCCTTTTTTTTTTTTTTTTTTTTTTTGAAGTCGAAATTGTAAGAAAGGCTACGAGGTTTCAACTGCCTTCGGTTGGTAGTGTCATAATACCCAAAATCTTTTTCGTTAAAGTGGGCAGAACATATTGGAGAATGAACATTGGGAAGGAAATCATCGCATTTCATTTTGCGCAGCCATTGCTTTAACAATTTCGTCCTTTTCAGATGAAAATTATGGAAGGTTATTCCTTCCTGTATACAATTTAGGTGGCAGGATTCATTAGGACAACCATACAATCAGCAAAAGTTAGACATGTCGTTAATAAATTTATAAAAACCGCGATTTCCCTGAACCCCTGCAACGCAACGCCATGTTAAGCAATGGGAAAACGCATGTAAAAAAACTATTGTTGGTCCGCGGCCACGGAAAATCTTTCCCATGATGCAAAGTGAGGTGAATAAGTTTCATAGTACCACACGCTTTCATCTTTTATGATTGAAATTTGCAAAATTATATTTAAAATGTGCAATTGTGCTCGTCAAGCTCAAAGCAGAACCTTGAAATTCGTGTTGCATTCATAAGTAAGCACCTAACTGCTGCTCAGTAATTTTTAAGATAAAACACTTTTAAATATATGCATATATAAGAAACTATATTCGTGCTGCAAGTATTGCTTAAATTTTGCCCCATCTGGAAAATATGATGTTAATACATTTGGAAATGGTTTAAATTAATTTGTCCAGAAGTTGTACACTTTAACATGCTAAAATTGTTTAAACACAAATTTCAATATATGTTTTTCATAATTTTACAATGCAATTAATTATCCATATCCTAATGTAGAAACTTCATAGTAATTTTTTATCGATGAATGACGCCAAAGGGGATATAATAATTACAGTAATAAGTAATGTTAAAATTGCTTGCGAAACACTTTAAGCAATAAAAGTTGGGTGATTAAGATATTTTATGCATAGAAAATAGGTAGTAATCATAATTCAATAATAAAGAATTCTATAAGTTCTACGCCTAAAATCAGAAAAAGATGTGCGTAGTATTTGTTATATCGTTCATGTTTGAAAGATCATTGCCCATGTGCGTCCGAGATGGGTCTGGGTTCGAATCCCGGTGAGGCATGGATGTTGTGTTTGCAATTTTACGGCACTGGCTCTCTCCCTTACCGGGAACCAGTGGTCCTAAATTAGGGACGGGTGACTGCTTATTATAGCCCATTGAGTTGCTTACGGTGTTCGTGAAACCTTCAACCGAAAAAAAAATGCCCATGTGCTTTTAGTCTGAAAATGACAACACGAGGGAGAAATGATGGCAAAGTGTGTCAAGTAAACTGCTTGAAGATATCCGAAATTCACAAAGGTGACATTTTCTGAGGCATGTTCCTAAAAGTTTAAAAATATAAAAGTTTGTAAAGGATTACACTGATCAGGTCTTGTGACGTTTCTACCGTCTACACTATACATAGCTTATTAGTTTTGTTTTCACTTAAAATTTTTAAATGGATAAACAAATGTTTACTTTGCCTGATACTCATCACAGCACCAAAATATGTTCATGTTTGTCTTTCCAGACCAACCGATCGTACGGAGGAAGATTTGGGCGTTATCTACAATCGACTGAGAAGCATCGAGGCTTTCGAGCGGTACCATCCGTCGCTCCTTCAGCAGATATGCTACTATGGATATTATGAGGACCTCGACAAGGGAGTCACACGTGAGTGAAATTTCAGTACCACAAAGTCAGAATAAAAACACCAAATTGTAACTAAAACATTAAGTTTATGCATAAGTTACTTAGATTTAAACGCGAAACAGTTGAATTTTTGTCAGCATTTCGTGCTGGAAAGTTAACGTGATAACACTGCATCAAACGACACGTGTTGGCAGAGTCCACTTGTGCGGCAAGTTGAGCTGGGACATGAAAATCCACAAAATGCATGTTCGCAACTCTTTGTTGTCCGTGTTTAACCTCGGGAAAACCTCTGCAGAAGCACGAGAGTGGATATTTTCAGCATGGAACGAGAAAGTTGCAAGTCTGCTTCGCGATTGGTTTGTGAAGTTCAGAAGTGGTGATTCCAGCGTGGAAAATGAGCAGCGTAGGGGACGGAAGAAGGAGATTCCGATGTGCAAACTCTTTAAGACGAAGATGCCACACAGGCGACCACATAATTACCAATGGAGTTACGCAAGTTCAATTCACAGCAGCACACACACTATGTTATCAAAAATACTCTACACTACTAATATTCGCATAAATGCAAAGAACGGTTGCGGAGGAAGGTGCGCTGCGAGTTGGAAGGTACGTGTATAAAGCTGAGACTCTGTCGTGTTATTAGTAACTTTAAAGCTATGTCGCGTGAACGTGAACTTTTCGAATTCCAGCGTGGGCGAGTCATAGGATGTCATTTGAGTAAAGTTTCCATACGGAGCATTGCAGCTAAACTAAACATATCAAAATCGACTGTAAGTGATGTCGTGAAGAGATAGAAGCAGGGCTGTTCAACTATGGCAAAAAAGAAAAAAATGTTCAGGAGATCCACACACACTGACGGAAATTGTCAGAAGAACCATGGCAAGAAACGTTAAAAAATCCCGTTCTTCTTCTGCCGCTTCCATCCCTGCTAAAGTAGGAAATGCTTGTAAAGCCTTGGTTAGTATTGGATGTGTGCAAAAGTTCTACCCGTTTTTGTAATAGATACAAATTGCGATCGTAGTGGTTACATTACAGACGACGCTGCGATGCCGAATTTTCGGTCAATAAAGCGTAGAGCAGTAAAGCATATAGAGGCACTAGGTTTGTCCGAGTATGTCATTCGTAACGGAAATCACAAACGGTGTAACATGGCATATAATAAGGAGCACATTAATTATTGTTTACTGTACGAGTTCGATAAAGACAGTACTTACCGCAACATCTGTCAAGTGTATGGGGAGGATGCAGTTAATGAGGGCACATGTCGAAGTTGGTTTCGGAAATTCCGGGGCGGAGACGGAAGCTGTAAACATCAACCACGTCCTGGACGTCCATCCGTGGTTCCTGACGAGGATGTGGACCAAGCCATAACAAATGACCCACACCCAACCGTTCAGGAATTAGCGGAACGTTGTCGGTACACAGAACGACAGTCGAAAGATGGATGCATTGGCTTGGGTTCATCACCAAGTTCGATAACTGGGTTCCGCACCAGCTTTCTGTTAAGCAACGAGAGATGAGAATCCGTACCTGTGTGTCTTTGCTTAACCGTCACAAAAATGAACCGTTTTGGAGACGAATTGTAACGGGTGATGAGAAATGGGTACTGTACCGAAATGTAAAGCGTCGACGAACTGTGTCCCAAGGTCCGGAGCCTGCCCCATCGACCTCAAAAGGAGGACTGCATCCCAAAATTGTTTTGTTGAGGTTTGCTGGGATGTCCAGGAAATAATCCACTGGCAGGTGTTGGCACCTAACCGAACAATAAATGCTGACCTCTACTGCCAACAGTTGGACAGATTGCGAGAACAACTGACATCGAAGCGGCCAGCACTCGTCAATCGCAAAGGAGTGATCCTTCATAATGATAACCCCAGATCTCATGCTGCTTTAATCACTCGACAAAAATTACTGGACTTTGGTTGGGAAGTGTTACCTCACCCGACGTATTGCCCTGACCTGGCACCTACGGACTACCACCTTTTTCAATAGTTAAAGAACGTCTTCGCTCTCCAGTCATTCGATGATGTGGACGACGTGAGAACGGCATTACATGATTTTTTTACTCTCAAACACAGGAGTTTTTTCGGCGTGGGATTCACCTACTCATAGACAGATGCCAAGCGATCATACCGAATGATGGCAATTACGTGAAATCCTAGGTACGTTATTTGTTGTGTTCTCTTCCTTTCTTTGTAGCCTACGAAATCGTGTAGAACTTATGCACACACCCGATACAATAACTATCCTCGGAAAATTGAACAGTGTAGGTATTGGACATATCCTGAAAGTTTCAAGCTAAAACCAGTAGTCCTTTATGTTGTTGCAATTTTCACAAATACTAGTAGTGTAATTTAATTTTTTTATGTACCATAGTTGCTTTGTGCTTTGGGTCCGTTTCCTCAGACCGAATAAAAGTCAGTCATATTTTCCCTTAGTTCTGAGGAATAGAATTATTACTAAAACGTTGACTTCTTCAATTTTACAATAGAAAAAATTCAATGGCTAAAAAACCTTAATATTCGAAATATGGTGGACTAAATTAATTACAGGGTGAAGATAAAATTATTTCTTGCAACGGAACATGCTTTTTTAGCTATATGTTACGAATTTTTGGCTACTACTGGGAAATGGGCAGACAAGATTCGGCAAGCCATCAGTTACGTCACGTGATTGCCTGCTGTCACTGCCGAGACACTAGCGGTCCGCTAGTGTCCCGGCAGTGACAGCTGGCTAGCCATAATTTATGGTACGTGCTTGCAGGGCTGCTGAAGGGCCACTTGTGGGAGCTACTGCCTGCGATAGATAACTAACGGCCCTGTTCAGGCATATGACAATTGATGGGGGTGCCACTGTTGGCCCGTTGCTGGCCCAGCAAACCTGTTTTTGTTGGGAAAATATTTCTTTGATGGGAAACATTGGAGTACCACCATCGTATTCACAGCTTAAGAAATCACACAAAAAGTATTTTCACCCAGATATACTCAGATGTTATCGATATGCTTTCTGTGCCTGATAAAAGCAAAAGTGGAAGGAGAAGAATTTGCGCTTCGCAAACATTAAGATTCACGGTTACGGTTACGAGAATTACGCAAAGTGTAGATGATATTCTCTTGATTCGAAAACAGCATTTTAAATGCTGGCAACCCAGTGGTGGAAGCAAAGACCTTTAAGATACATAGACTGGAAAATCGTAAGTTAACCGGGCGACATTTGAAGTTCAGTGTTGAACGTTAAGAATCTGTCAATCTCGTCTAGGCTTCTCACCATCTTTTCTAATGTTTTCCTTGAAATAATAGAGGTAGTTTAGTATTTTAAGTGCAGGATAGTTAGCTAGTAACCTTTTGCACTTACTTTATCTCTAAACATTAAGTTAAGGTACTCAGTTTTTCAACCTTGTCACATTTACCGTGACTTGCAGTTTCAATCTAGGCTTCTCACCTCCTTTTCCAACATTTCCCTTGAAATAATAGAGTTGTTTCAGTATTTTAAGGGCAGGATAATTAGCTAGTAACCTTTTGCACGTACTTTATCCTTAAATATTAAGCTGAGGGACTCAGTTCTTACTAGAACCTTTTCACATTTACCGCGACTTGCAGTTTCAATCTAGGCTTCTCACCTATTTTTCTAATCTTTCACTGAAAATAATAGAGTTGTTTTAGTATTTTCAGTGCAAGATAGTTAGCTACTAACCTTGTTCACTTATCTGTTAACTAAATAATAAATTGAGGGACTTAGTTTTTACTATATACTGGTGTCATTCCCCAGAGTATGTATGGATCTAAAGTGAAGGTTTTTGGTTAAACCTACAGATGGTTTGCTAAATCGTGTTTCTTTTACGAGACTTTTCATCCTCGAGATTTGTAACTGTCTAAACTCTAGTTTATATGAAGAGGGAATTTCTTTCTATCATATTTAATTTTATTTATTTTTTCTCCCGTTTAGTAGCTATTACGAACTCATAATACTGCGGGAAAAACTTCCAAGATTAAGAGTTTTGTTCTCCGCAACTTCTGTTAAGAATAAACAAATGGCCGCATTATAATGGTTTTTGACATTACTTAGAGTGTGAAATACGAATTTCATGCAACTAGATCACGCAGTTTGCAAGCAACTGAAACCGAAATATATTTTACACGTAGGACAAGCGACGTTTCCCTTCAGTTATTTCATATCCCCCAACATTACGATAATGATGTTTTCTTTAATCGTAAGTTAAAAGGCGCAATGTCTAATTTGTTACCCATTGAAAAAAATTATTACGCAGTATTAAAACAACGTAAACTTTTTTCTTTCGCGCAGGTAAAAGAGCTTAATTAACGTTGCTTACATGTGACACACGCCGTTTTATACGTACAAGCTCTGTGATCAAAATGTCGCCAGCTGCTGCCACTGATTTGAACAAGAACTTCCAGTCTATGTATCTTAAAGGTCTTCCGGTGGAAGTGGGGAGGAACGGTGGGGAACGGCGTTCCTTGGAAAAATTCGTAATGCTACGGCATTCCCCTAAATAGTGGAGAACAAAAGTATAAAACATTTGAAAAATAAATGTACTGCAGAGCTAACCGAGGAAATTTTATCTAGCAGTTTATTTATTTCTAAGAATACTATTCGTACTTTATGTAAGATTTTTACGTTTCAAAATTTTGTCCCTGATTTTGCGGTTTTCAGAGCTTATGACCCGAGGCAATAACTTTTGTAATTTCGTTTTTTTTTTTTTTTTTTTTGAGCTCTTTGTCATTGTAGATTGGTGCCGACGGTAGAATTTGGAGCTTTGTGGCCTCCTGCTGGACCCTTAGCTAAGTGCCTGCAGCCAGAGAGAATGCTGCATTTGACTGTTTTGCTTTTGTACCATTTAGTGCTTTATCCTGTAGGGCGGAATGTTGAATTAATAACATTGTTGCAGGCTTGATTTAGAGCAAGGTTAATAAGTCTACTATTTTTGGCTTTAGAATACCAAGCAAATTTCATTCACAGCAACAATTCGGTACATAGCATCTGAACAAGACCGCAATGGCTTCAGGAAGAGAAGGTAGGCATCCTGTAATTGTTTAAAGTGGCGTCTAACAGCAGCGGTTTCTTTGATAATATGAATTTAGAAATGAGTTCACTCTCTGAGGTGTTCCTTGCTAAGTTTAAATTACCGAGGTGCGCAGTTTTTATCCTTTTGAAACTGCTTAATGTCGATGAGCTGAATATGCTCGCTTATTACGATAATTATTATGTACAATTAAGTAGAAAAACAATTAGTGAATCCCAAACAATTAAGTAGGAAAACAATTAGTGAATCCCTAACGATTTCACTATTTTTCAGCAGCTCAATTAAGGAAAATGAAACTTCTTCAGCTGGCACGCAACCTGCTCTTTGTGATAGACATTTTTAGACGAATTTTGAATATATTAAGGTTTAGTTTTTATTATTGTAATAGCGCGTGTGTGCGCGCGCGCGCGAAGTAGGGAGAGAGAGGAAGAGAGAGAGAAAGAGAGAATCAATCCCAAACTTTAAACACTAAACATTGCTTTATTATCAATATAAATATTTTGCAGTGTCCATTATATAATTCTGTTTCGCACGTTTAAAATTAGCGTTGAAATCGTGACGCTAGGAGGAACAATAATTACAACTTCAAGAACAACTCCTCGAACAATGCAAAATTGTAAGAATATGGTATTTCCTTACCACATGAAGTGAGTGGTAATTTGATAGTTGTTCATTCCGACTTCTATTCATGTGGTGTTCCCGCTCTTTGTGATGTACATTTAGCTGAATTTTGATAGGCATTTAGCTGAATTTTAATAGATATTTAGCAGAATGTGGTCAACCTGCTCTTTGTGATAGACATTTTAAACTGAATTTTGAATTAATTAGGGTTTAGTTTTTATTATTGTAATAGTGCGTGTCTGTGCGCGCGCGAAGTAGAGAGAGCTAATCAATCCCATACTTTAAACACTAAACATTGCTTTATTATCAATATAAATATTTTGCAATGTCCATTATATAATTCTGTTTCGCACGTTTAAAATTAGCGTTAAAATCGTGACGCTCGGACGAAAAATAATTACAACTTCAAGAACAATTCCTCGAACAATGCAAAATTGTCAGAATATGATATTTCCTTACCATATAAAGTCAGCGGTAATTTGATAGTTGTTCATTCTATTCACGTGGTGTTCCACACTATGGGCTGTACACTAATATAATTTTTTAAAGAGTGAAGCACAGTAATATTACCACGTAGTGCTGTTTAAGCAGTCCATATGCAATGCTTGAACTAAATAAGTACTAAATTTGTGCGTTCCCCTAAATCAAACCGTAAATATTCAAAAGTCAGGGAAATCGTTCAAAACGTAAGAAAATCTGCTAAAATAAAGTCTCTAATCCTATAACAATATTTTTGTCGCTAACTGTAATCTAAAATCTGCTAAATTTAGTGACTATTCCCCCACTTTGGCAACGCTGCCGCGCACTATGCTTCTGAAGTTGAATTTCGGGATTGCCATTTGAACGTGATCCGCAGAGAGCTGAGAAAGTTCCAGCCTCACGTCTACGGGAAATAATTCATGGGGGAATGGTAGTCTCAATAGCTGACTCCCACATCAGCTGGCTCACTTTGATCACTCCTCTGGGGCTGCGCTGCATCAGCAGTTCCTTACGAGTAAACTTGTTTTGTTGTTTGGAATAAAGCGGATGAAATAGCTTGAGGAATAATCCGGGCCTGCACGCCCCTTTGCGTCTGCTGATGCATCGTTCTGCACTCCCTTTGTTGCTCACCCGTCGGACATTGCAGTCGTAAAGCGAATCAAGAATTTTTTAAAGAACAGCATGAAACAAAATCGTCTAACAGCTTTGGCAATGTTATGAACAGAAAAATCACTTATTACAAACACAAAGAATTTCTAGTTTAATAAAAAAGGAACTATACACCAGCTGTACTTATATAGTATAACTATACTAGAAATTTCTTGGTGTAGAATAGAAAACAAAATTTCCAAGCTTTAAGCTCTCTACCTTCCTTAAAAAAGCCATTTGGTTGATGTGCGAAAGCTTTGAATTTTGATTTCTATTCTACATCAAGAAATTTCGGATATCTACAATAGTTATACTGTTTAAGCAGAAAGAATTTCAATGACAAAGTGATTGATCAGTTTGATACTCTTCGGTATCAGTTCATGGAATTTATTTACAGATAACAGTATTGTTATGAACGTTTAATGTTTTGAATATTGCGCTAAAAAATGTTTTGTTTCTATGTCCATTTGCCCCCGTTACCATGGAACTTTTGGTTCCTTAAGATTATTTTAAGAACTCCTCATGACAGCACTTTAAAACGTTACGTAAAGTTTGGTTCAATTATATTTGCAACATAGTCCATAAATTTCCACCAGAGACACTGAAAGTCGTGTTGCGCAATAAATGTTTCAGCTCTAGACATATTTTTTGTCTGACAACAACTGCTCATTTGGATGCCGTCACATTTCCTTGATTGTAAAGTTTATAAAATACACTGCTGGGCAAAATTAATGTGACATGCACAAAACCACTAGTAACTCAAAATCCACATGACAGAGTTTAATGACAGTTGGAATGGGCATGCATATAAGCACACCGGACAAAAAATAATTAGTCAACCCTAACAGAAATCACATTAGGAAGTTACCTGTTGCAGAGAGGGCGCCGTGATAGTATTGTTGGGAGATAAACAGCATTGACGTAGTCTACAGGATCAATTCTGTCTCGTGCAGTGGTGAAGAGCAACGTGTGTGTTGAATTTAGTCTGCAATATGGGTCGTAAGACAGACGTTACTGAGTGGCCAAAAGGGGCCATTGTGTTTGGCCGTGCCCACGGACACAAAGTGAATGAAGTCGTCCAATTTGTTGATGTGTCGAAGCGTGCAGCACAACGGATCTACAAACAGTGGTGTAGTTCGCAGTCAACGGAAAAACGGCGACGTAACTGTAGCCGGAAAACGATGTTTCACTCCTAGTAATTGCAAATCGGTTTCAAACCAGGCAACAATTGCTCCAAACAGTCAATGAAAGTCCAGTCCAACCAATTCCGAAAAGACATTGCGACGAGAACGCATGCGATGGACATCTGGAGCAGAGTACTACGGCGGAAGAGGCCCCTTTCAACAGCAAGTCACAAAGTCGCACGTTATCAATTGGATCAGAGGCACCAAAACTTTACTGTGGAGAATTGGAAACTAGTAATTTGGCCTGATGAGTCTCGTTTTTGTTTGTACTCCAATGATGGGAGGCGACGAGTACATCGCAGGCACAAGGGAGACTTTAATCGTGATTGTGTCGAAGGTGTTGTTCAAGTTGGAAGGGGTTCTGTGATGTTTTGGGGATGTTTTTCTTACCACGAAATGGGTCCTCTCGTTACAGTGACGATGCATTTGAACCAGCATGCGTACCTCCGCATTCTGAATGACGAAGTTTTGACCTTTGCCCCACATCTCCAGGAACAGAACCACATTGTCTCTCCTGCTTTCCAAGACGAGAATTGCTGTATGCACAAGGCAAAACTGTGTCTGAGGGGCACGACGAACAATCAGCAACAATGTCTCCCCTCGACTGCCCGGCCAAATCCCCAAATTGAAATCCTATTGAAAATCTGTGGAATCATTTGGAACAGAAGGTGAAACGTCGGAAAAGACACCCACATACTCTGGCGGAATTTCGGGACCAATTGACGCACGAGTAGCTGTAAATCGGTGTTCAATACATCCACAACCTCGTGGAGTCTCTACCACACCGGATTCATGTTGTTATCAGGGCAAGATGCGCTGTGACCCGTTATTAGATAAGTTCTGACAGGGGTGACTAATTTTTTGACCGGTGCACTTATCGATAATAATTCAGCAATACACGACAAAAAGGAATGTCATCACCACAGGAGAACAGTCCAAAAGCAATGCTGAAAGTGGCACGGATTTCAGGGGTCTGATAGGGAGAGTGATTAACCCGAACAAAGATACAGCTAGCAAAACGAGCCCTCATGTTGTTCGACATGTCTGTGAATCAGGGTCGTCGCCAAGGGGACGCAAAAGTGGGCTGGAGTCGTTACTTCGTATATATTGAAGGCCTATCAAGTCGTAACGTCATTTTTAGTGACGTCATACCTCGTGGATCGACAGATCAAACAGTCCGTGTCCGCATTACCATGCTACGCCTAACCGTGTGACTTGTGATGTTTGCGGTTGTCCATGCTTGCGTGAAATTAATAGTGTTCCTTTCCTGCGGTTTGCTTCAACTAACATTTTAATTACAGTTTTTATATACCGGTAATTGAATGAGATAGGTATTCGATTGTGCCATATCCGTATTGTGTTCCCGGCTGCCGTGGAGATATTTAAACCCCAACGACCCAAAGTTCGTGTGTTTGGATTTCCAAAGGACCACGATTTGTGTTCTACGTATATTCGTGCCATTAAAAGGGATAACTTCAGAGTTACACCACATAGTACGGTTAGTTTTTAATCTAATTTTTCTAGTACTGTGAAATATTCAATGATATGCTATATGTGTAAAATCCACTTCTAATGCAAAGTGCCTCCACTCATTACTGTATGCATGTGGTAGTTGCAGAATGAGTTAACATTTATATTTCACTATCGCTTGAATGCGCTTCAATAAATGCAGCTAACACTAAACGTAGTATTATTTAATATTAATCATTAAAACTTACTGGATGGTAACAGATCTGTTGGAAATTCTTAGCTAAGTATTATTTATGTAGTATACACTGAAGAGCAATTGAATTAGAGACAGCTGGCGTTATACAAATGTGGTGCTTTGGGCGGCCCTGTAAACGGTAACGACATGACTTATGCAGCCATCCGACAATATAAGGAATGATGCGACGGGAATCTGTAAGAGTCGGACGCAGTATGGGTAAGACGAAGGATCTTAGCGCATTTGATCGTGGGCAAATTGTCAGGGCCCGACGAATGGGTCACTCCACCTCAGAAGTCGTGCAGGCACTGGGATTTTCACGAGGCACTGTGTCACGGGTGCACCGTGAGCACATCAATTCCGGTAAAACCATCCTTGCAAGGGCCAACTGCCGTGGACAACAGCGTGTGGATGAGCGGGGTCATCGTCGGTTAGCTCGCATTTTAACATCGGATAGACGGCCACAGTGCAAGAAATCACTCGGCAATTAAACGCTGGTGCACAAAAACGTGTAAGCAGCCTCACCATCCAGAACCATCTGCTCGCTATGGGGTACAGTAGCCATCGTTCCACGAGGGTACCGCTGCTGACCGCACATCACATGGTGCAAAGATTAGCATGGGCGCGGGAACATCGCCACTGGACATAGACATGTGGGAAAATGTTGCCTGGACTGATGAGTCGAGATTCACGTTGGTACATGCGGATGGCAAGATACGAGTAAGGCGCAAACCACATGAAGCGATGGATCCTTCTTGCCAGCAGGGTACTCTTCAAGCTGGTAGGGGTGGCAATCTCGTCTGGGGACTGTTTACGTGTGCTGAAATGGGACCCCTGGTACGTGTGACATCGTCTCTCACAGGTCGACGTTACCAGGATATCCTGGACGACTATTTGCTCTTGTTTGTGCGTCTTCAACATCCCACTGGGGACCTCATCTGCAACAAGACAATGCACCGAGCCATCGCTCCCGAATTGTATCCGAATGGTTGGATGAACACTCCAACAACATGACCTCGCTTCCTTGGCCAGCTAAGTCCCCTGACCTCAATCCCATCGAGCACATCTGGGATGCCATCGAGAGAGATGTTCGAGGCTCTGACCCTCCTCCATCAAATATTCGTGAACTGTGGGAGCTTGTTCAGGGGTCGTGGATCCGTATGGCTTCCCGATGCTTCCGGTGTCTTGTCGAGTCCAGGCCGAGACGAATCGCCGGTGTCATCAGGGTAGAAGGTGGTGCTACACGTTACTAGACAGGTATCTCTAATTCAATTGCTCTTCAGTGTATTCTAAATTAGTACCTTTAATGGTCAGTAATAACTGAATTTGTATTTAGTAACCACACTGTAATTTATTATATTCACACACATTTTACAGGAGACAATATTGTTTTAAGTATCAGGGTCGTCTCCTCAGAGTAGCATGCATCCAGACATCCAGATGAGTTGCTCCGATATGTTAAATTTGTGATGCAATTTTTCACTGTAACGCCGAAATTCTAAACCAACGATCGTGACTTTCGGAAATATGCTCCGATGTGCCCAGGCGCTTTCTCTTTCTTTCTCTCTCTCTCTCTCTCTCTCTCTCTCGCTCATGGGCTGCGAAGATCCACCGCCAGTGACGTCACAAGCATGTGCAATGGTCTTCTCTTTCCGGGGCTCATGCTGGAGCCCACCCTGAATTTTACCTCGCCTACCCTCCCGCCCAACCAGTTCAAGATGTGCTATTTTTCAATTTTTGTAACGTTATCAAAATGGGCAGTTCAATTTCTTAACCTATTCGATGAACAGGTTATTTACTTATTATTACACGTTATCACTTATTACATATACAGCACGTTTATCTACTTAGTACTGATTTTTTTTTTCTTTTTTTTTATGCATAGACACCTATGAGATGAACAGGTTTTCGTTAGGTGCGATTGCACCTAACGAAACCTTGTCCCGACCCGACTGAATGTTTGATCGCTGCAGTTCTTAAAGAAATCTCATTCTACTGATTAACTTCCTCCTCGTGTAAGAGTTTCTGTGAGCATAAGTCAAACTCCGTTCTGAAAAACAAACAAACAAAAATCATGTGATTTTGAAAGACTTAATGTTGATGTGAGCAATAGTCCCATGAACATGAAGATAAACATAATAAGTGATAATTTATTTAATTTCCCCTCGATTCGCCTCCATATCATATAAATTCTTAAAGTGCGAATGCAGGTCGAACTAGTTAAGATTAGGCCAGATCAGTTTGTCCTGGAAGCTCCATTAATATTTCAGGATAATCTAGTTCGGATAAGGCCAAACCAGTTTGTCCTGGAAGCTGCGCCTTTATTTCAGTATAATCTGGTTCGGACTAGGCCAATCCAGTTTGTACTATAAGCTCCACCTTTATTTCAGTATAATCTAGTTTGTCCTATCGCGCTTCGGATAAACTAGTTTGTCCTATCGCGCTTCGGTGAAACTACTTTGTCCTATCACGCTTCAGATAAACTACTTTGTCATATCGCGCTTCGGATAAACTACACTGCTGGCCACCCAAAATGCAACACCAAGAAGGACACGAGATAGCAAAGCCAGATTTGCTGGACTCATAACTACAGATACAAAGATGAAACGATTGAGCTTACAGGCCCGTGCGACTTGCGGAACACGCAGACATCAATAGTTCGTGTGGCCCTCATGGCTGGCAATAACGGCCGCTACACGCCGCGGCATCGAACGAAAGAGGCTTTGGATGTGGACTTGGAGTATGTCGGTCCAGGCTGCTTCCACGCGTTGCCACAGTTCATCAGGCGTAGCCGCGGGTGGTGCTTGCCGGGCTACTCGGTTGCCGATCAGCGACCAGACGTGTTCGATGGGCGACATATCGGGAGAACAGGCGGGCCACGGTAGCAGTGACACCTGTTGGGCCGTGAAGAACTGTTGCACGATGCGTGCCACGTGCGGGCTCGCATTGTCCTGTTGAAACGTTACCGCTGGCAGGTCCTGCAGGTAAAGGAGGACTACAGGCTCCAAAACGTCGGAGATGTAGCGGTGGCTGTTGAATGTACCGGCGATGTGTACCAGAGGGGTGCGGGTGTCATATCCAATTGCCCCCCAAACCATAACGCCAGGCGACGGACCGGTATGGCGATGCATAATGCAGGCATCATACAGTCTCTCGCCGCGGTGCCGCCACACGCGGATCCGACCATCGTGGTGTTTCAGGCAGGAGCGAGATTCGTCGGAGAATAAAATGTCGTGCCATTCTGTAGTCCAGGTGTGGCGTTCAACGGCCCACTGCCGCCGCACTCGCCGGTGGTGTAACGTCAATGGTAATCGGAGCAATAAGCGCCGTGCGACAAGTCCCCGCTCCTGCGGACGGCGTTAAACGGTACGTGCTGACACAGGTTATTGGGCAACACACCCTAATTCCTGCGCTAACGTTCGTGATGTGACGGTGCGAGCCATCAATGCCCGCCGCACAATACAACGGTCCTCTCGTTCATTGGTATGCCGCTGCTGCGGCAATCGCTCACGTTGGTCCGTCCGTCTCTCCTGCACCCACCGAATCCATACTCGCATCACTGTAGCTTGAATGCCGTCCCACACGGACGCCGATGTGTCGGTACGACAAACCGCTGTCGCGATAAGCCACTATTCGTCCTGTGTCGAACTCCGAAACGTACTGGAATGACTGCCGTATATTCAGCGACGAGGCATCAGGAAGCTTCCAACGCACAGGTCCGGCAGCACAACACACTTCCACTACTTACACCCCGCCTTCTGTGCACCCACCTTATAGTGCTTCTCGGTTGCGTGCTGGGCCCACATAATTTGCATATGCCCAGCAATGCAAATCGTTTGCATGTCCTCTTGCGGGCGACGCATGCTGCGAATTTCAAGCGAATGGGATGCTTCCTTCTTGGTGTTGCATTTTGGGTGGCCAGCAGTGTTGTTTGTCATATCGCGCTTCGGATAAATTAGTTTGTCCTAGGAAGAACTAGTTTGCCCTAAAATCGGGTTTGGCCGGTAACATATATAGAGTATATATATATATTTACTCGTGGATCAGAAAAATGACAAGAGTGGAAGACATCGTGATCAGAGTAAAATCCCTGAAATGGCAATGGGCTGAACGTATTGCCAGAAGGACAGACCATCGATGGACAGCTGAAATTTTATGCTGGATTCCAAGGGACAGGAAAAGACCCAGAAGAAGACCGCATGGGATATGGGTTGATGAAATTCGAAAATATGCGGGAGTAACATGGAGGAGACTGGCACAAAACAGACAGTTGTGGAAGACGGTAGACACTATAATTCGTGCATGAATACTAGTATTAAAAGAAAAAATCCGTCTTGTTGCACGACGATATTTATTCAGCTAAAAAAAACGAAATCTATATACAGTTTAAAAACACATGAGCACTTTCGGTGTCACATGGATCTGTTGATTTTAATCCACATATTGCAAACCTCCTTACCAACATATGTTCTCGTCATAAAATACAATTTGGAATACGATCATGCAATCTATATACCATTATCCGCAACGATCGTGACAAAATTGACAAAGGGAAAAAAATGGGGTGTGTATGTTATTCCTATGCTCGACACTATCTCTGGTGAACTAAACAATCATTATGTGGGTTCTACCAAAAGAAATTTGGATTTGAGATTAAATGAACACAGATATGATCTAAAAATGAATCACCAAAGCACCTCTTTTGCAAGAACCATAAGTGCTGGAAATTCCATCCCAGACTGGGACAACGCTAAGATCATAAACACACCTAACTCTGTTTATTCCTTGTTATTTGCAGAAAGCCTCTATATTTCGGCTTATAATACACGTTGCTGTAATGACTATTATCCTTATGTTTTACCTGAACCTTGGAGCAATCTTGTTGGGAAGAACAGCACAATAGCAATTGCTTCTGTTAAGTGATCTTCATTGGCTAATTATGCCTTTTTTTGATTGTCTTGTTATCTGGTATATCATGTGACATTGACATTACCTTTCCCATGATGCATCTACTCCACGTACTTAAGACCAGCATGTAATCACATGGTGAAATCACATCTGATGAAGGTGTCAATGTGACACCGAAAGTGCTCATGTGTTTTTAAACTGTATATAGATTTCGTTTTTTTAGCTGAATAAATATCATCGTGCAACAAGACGGATTTTTTTTTTAATACTAGTTGTGGAAGAAACTTGGGGAGACCTTAGTCCAGCAGTGAATTGATAATGATTGACAATGATGATGATGATGATGATATATATATATATATATATATATATATATATATATACTGCAGAGCAAAACCGAAAACAAAGGAAAAACTTTAGAATTTAAAACGAAAGTTGCAAAATAACCTGAAGATCAAAACGCGCAACGCAGCAGTTATGAAAATTCAGAATTCACATTCTATTAAGAAGAGACCTAAGCAAAAAAAAAATATAATTTTGACTCATACCAAGTACAACATAGAAAAGGTTATGTATCTACCTGTGTGAGTAAAAAGGAGAAAAATAAAAAATAAAATAAAACAACTGAATGTAGAAGGTGTCGAGAATACTGAGCCTTAGGCTTTATCAAGGACCAGCAAAAACTCTGCATTTTCTCACTTCCACAAAGACCTAGTTGGAAATGGGTTTCTGCAAAGGCCATAGATGCAAGTAACATTCCCACCAAAAATTGTTTTAAAAATATATATATATAAGCCATGACCACCGCAGAGTTGTATGACCTAGCACTAGTTTAACAATTTAGCTTCCATCCATTAACCTTCCTGGCCCGACCCATGCTCTTCATCTGTTACGATTAAACAGAAAGAAGAAGATTAAAAGAGAACTCAAGTTGTGAGAGTGACATAATAATTAGAAATAATGTTCAGCAATAACGAAATGCCAAGTTCGTTTGAGAGAGAATTTAAACCTGAAAATCAATGCAAAAGAAATCCAAATTTTTACATTGCAATTAAAAAAGGAAATATTAATTTTTAAAAAACAGATTTCTTGAAAGAAAACTTGAGTCTAAAACCCCTACTCCTACAACTTATGACAGCACGAAAACGAGAATAATTAAAGACAATAATTAACTAAAGAAAACTTTGTGAAAGTTATATGACTTAAACAGTTAGTTGCAATATGTACAAAGTATTTCAGCAGTGCTTTAAGTGCATAATTAATTAGTTATTAAGAACTTAACTACTTTGAAAATACAGCGCATAGAAAAGGAACAAGCTTAGCCATCTTCTGTTCCTAGGTGCGCAAAGTTACAAAGAAAAGAAAGAGTTAAAACCCGCTGTCAACAGACAAGCCAGTGCCTAAAAGCTGAAAAGCTAAAAATCAACAGAGAAAAAGTACATGAAGTACAAACATTGAACTTATAAAACCTAAAACCCAAATACAAGGAAGAGAGCTTACCTCTTATGTGACTAAACTTTCTCCTCACAAGAGGAAAACATAAGGCAGTGAGGGTGGGGCTGATGGCCTCCTCATACAGAAAGAAACCAACTCGATATATACTGCAGAGCAAAGCTGAAAACAAAGGAAAAACTTTGAATTTAAAACGAAAGTTGCAAAATAACCTGAAAGATCAAAACGCACAACGCAGCAGTTATGAAAATTCAGAATTCACATTCTATTAAGAAGAGACCTAAGCAAAAAAAAAAAATATTTTTGACTCATACCAAGTACAACATAGAAAATGTTATGTATCTACCGGTGTGAGTAAAAGAGAAAAAAATAAAAATAAAATAAAACAACTGAATGTGGAAAGTGTCGAGAATACTGAGCCTTGGCTTTATCAAGGACCAGCAAAAACTCTGAAAGACCTAGTTGGAAATGGGTTTCTGCAAAGCCATAGATGCAAGTAATTAGCCCACCAAAAATTAAAAAATATATATATATATAAGTCATGACCACCGCAGAGTTGTATGACCTAGCTCTAGTTTACAATTTAGCTTGCATCCATAACTTTTCTGGCCCGACCCATGCTCTTCATCTGTTACGATTAAACAGAAAGAAGAAGATTAAAAGAAAACTCAAGTTGTGAGAGTGACATAATAATTAGAAATAATGTTCAGCAATAACGAAATGCCAAGTTCGCCTGAGAGAGAATTTAAACCAAGCAATGCGAAAAATTGCAATTGAAATATTAATTATTTAAAACTCAGATTCTTGAAAGAAAACTTGATTCTAAAACCCCCTACTCCACAACTTCTGACAACACAAAAACGAGAATAAATTAAAGACAATAATTAACTAAAGAAATGCTTTGTGAAGGTTATATGACATAAACAATTAGTTGCAAATGTACAAAGTATTTCAGAAGTGCTTTATGCATAATTAAGTAGTTATTAAGAACTTAACTACTTTAAAAACACAGCGCAAAGTACAAGAACTATGAAAGGCCAGCTGCTTGGCCTGAGTCGCAGTTACCGAAAGAGTTAAAATCTGCGTTAACAGACTTGCCAGTGCCTAAATGCTAAAAAGCAAAAAATAACAGAGAAAAAAATACTAGAAGTACAAACATTGAACTTGGCAAAGACAATGAAGAGAGCTTACCTCTTATGCAGCTGAACTTTCTCCACACAAGAGGAAACATGGCCGTCCTTTACCCCAAATTTCCAACAGACTCCTCTGCCACTCCCTAGTCGCTGGGGGCGGGGGCAGTGTGGGTGGGCTGAAGGCCACCACACACTGAAAGAATCCAACTCGCGGAGATTTTAACCAGAGAAAAAAATATATATACTTAAGACTGTGGACCTGTATGATCAGAAAGAGCAGAATTAACTCTCCAGAATACATGAGAAATATTATAAAATACACCGGTAGTGTATTTAATAATCTTTGCATGTATTTAATCACCTTAGTGAGCTTCTATATATTATTCAGAATCCTATTAATTTTAATGATAGTTTTACTATTTTTAGTATAGCTATTCTAGTGAGTGAATAACTAGTTTTCTTTTTTTATTTGTTTTTATTTTCTTTTATAAACAGATTTTTAAGCTTTTTTTGTGATTTTGTCTATATTACTTAATTTTTTATTTTAATAGGACCTTCATATCCATAGCACTAAGGTTCCTTTTAGTAGTTAATAGGCATCATCTAGCCAACTTCCAAGCGGCTTTCATTGGTCAGAATCATATTATTAACTGTGTAGAAAATTATAGCAGATCTGCCAACCTTACTCTATTATTCAGAATAATTTTTCTTAAAGTTTTTTTGATGAAACAAGAAGGAATTTCGTTCTCTAGAAAACTTTCTAATAGTATATTAATGTGGTAATTGAAGTCCAAATTGTTGCTGCAAATTCTTGAAATTCTTAGGACCTGAGAAATTAGTACATTCTCAATTACTTTGGTTGATATGTTATTATTCCAGTGTAGATATTTAATTACTTTGAAAGGAAAATTAACTCTTTTATCAAAGAGGCTAATAGATGGGTTACCTCTGTTAAGCTTAATGCTTAAGTCTAGGAACTCAAGTTCCTGATTACTGTGGTTGGTTTTACATAGGTTAAGAGAGCTAGGATAAATATTATCAAAATCACTCTCTATAACTTCTGAATTATTGATACACAACAGATCATCAATATATCTAAATGTGTAAAGGTAGTTATCGGAGCAGGTGGAGTGATTTTGAATGAATTTATATTCCTTAAAGAACAGGAATAGATTTGCTATACTCGTGGAGGTTGATGTTCCCATTGGTATACCGTTCACTTGCTTATAGAGAGTATTATTAAATAAGATATGGTTATTTTTTATGCAGCAATTGAGATAAGAGTTCCAGGCTCCTACATTAACAAATTGGTTAAGTTTAAATTGTGCATACAGCTCTTTAAAGGTAGTGATTATATCTGATAGAGGCAGATTAGTTTATAGGTTCTCAAAATCATAACTATTAATATCTAAGGGACTTACTTTGAGTATAGTGGAAATTACATCTGCATTATTATTAATTATCCAAAAATCTCTGTACTTGAAATTAGTACAGTTTCTAATGTGTTTCAAAACCTTCTTCAAGATATCTTCAAGAGCAAGATCTATTTTCTTTTTATGACTCCTTACTCCACCAGCTATGAACCTGAACTTCACTGGATCTTTATGAAACCTAACCGTTGCAAAAAGAAATGGAAATTCAGGCTCATATCTTCTTGTTTGTGGAATTTTAAGTTTCTTGAAGAATGCCTTAAACCGATTTTCTAACTGCTGGTGGAATAACTTACGGGCTCGTAGATTACTCTATTATTGAGTTCCATAGTTAACAATTCAAAATAGAACTTCTTACAGATAATTGCAAAATTATTGCTAGCTTTCTCCGTAGTGGTAAAAATAAATAGGTCTTGTAGTTTGGAGAGTGACTTTTTAGCATCTCCAGAGAAAAAGAGATTTCTATCGAAACAAAAGTCCAGACCTGCCAACTCACCAGTGAAGCTGTTGATTACATTATATTTCCATTCTGCAAAGGCCTCAATAGGCTGATTGTATGTTAAACTGGTTTTTACAATGTACCTATTAACATCTTGAGTGAAGCTCTCAAGAATTCTCTCTTTGGAAATTGGGAAGGAAGGTCTAAATTTAGAACCATACTCTAATAAATTCCTAAGCTTGTCATTTTCAATAAAACTCAAGTTTCCAGTGATAATATGGTTGTAATTCTTATCATAGCGAACTGTTTCTTTATGTTCATCACAAGAACATGTAGTAACTACAGGAATGTAACTCGAAGAATTAAGTTTGTAGTTTTTAACCATTGACCCTAAGGTCTTAGCATAATTAAAACTTACAATAGACTGGTGTCTGTGGATGGGAAAAAAATTGCATTATTGTAGAACAGCTTCCTAACATTGAGATGATCATAGGTTTTACTTAGAAACCTGATGATTACATAATTACTGGAAAATTCTTTAAGAGAAATATATATATTTAATTGAACTTACATTATTTAAGAAATATGCGTAATTCGCATCATACATACACAAACATATACTAAGAGTGTGAGATATGATTCTGGGTCCCCCAGCGGAACCCCCTGCGAAATGAAATTCAGGCTCCGTCACTTTATTATTATTATTATTATTACCTGTTTAACAGAGCGCAAATGTTGAGAAAAAAAAGACTCAGTACTTGCCCGTCATCAACGCTTCCATCATTAAAATTTACTCTGCGTTACTTCTAAATTTGACGAAAGACTATTTGTAATTTCGCTTTGAGTTTTTATCGTACGCTACATCAGTTTTTCATTCATAATGGAAGAAAGCAGAATTTATTACTCCATGTTTGGCATGTCATGTGCTGCCATCTTTCGTGATTAATATAGCACTGTTGTTTGAAAGAGATGGTTTGACTATTTTCCCTTGCGGAAAATATTTTTGAGCAAGAACATTACTCATGAGATTTGAACAGTGCAAAAAAATACTTACGTAGTTCAGTGAAGTTCAAAATCAATAATTTCATTAATAACGAAAAATAAAACAAGTGAAGGAATTAACTGAGATGAAATACACGAAATATTTTTTTTATATTATCTCCTCAGAGCGAACATAGATGGAGCTTCGCGATTATAAATTCAGACGGTGAGGATTTTTTAGTGCGTCGTAGATTGTTCTCGGCGTTTTGTCTGGAGGGAAATGTACGTTATTCTTCAACATTTTTTTTTTTTTAATGGGAGTAAAAATGACCCAGAAGGTGATACACTTTCACATCAACTTGAATTTGCTTTTCGAATAACGAAATTGTAGACAAACATCTGAGGAACTAAAAAAAAGCTTGGCGTAAATTTTATCAACGTTAATTTTTACCATTAAGTATTGTGGTTAAATTCATACGAACATTTTGTGGATTGGGTATGGAAATTTTGTAATTCTCTCCTCATTATTTCTACATACGTTTAACTTATTATCAGCGGTGTTTGTTAAAATACCATACACATGTTATAAAAGATATCAGATTTTTTTTTTCACTTAGCACCGTGTTTCTCGAAAAATTCCATTATTTTATAACAGTTTTGTTGTTACTTAATATTGAATATCGTTAGGACTACGAAATTATAAAGCTAATGGTTATTAGCCCATAAAATCATATTAATACATTTCTCATACTTGGAATAGATATTAAATCATGTATAAAGCATTTAATAAAATCATTTATAACACATTTAAAATCACATTTAAAACCGTAAAATCATGTACAGTGAAACACATTTCTCATACTTAGTCTAGAGACACCCCCATGGGAGCCCTTAGCTTTATTTTCAGAAGGGGGCAGACATAAATTGTAACTATAAACAAACACTACACGCAACTTTCCATTGTGCCTTCTTGTAATCTGATTATTTGTACCTCAAACACAACATATAAATTTACGTGAAGATCAGAAGACTGAAAACCTATTTACACCAATGAGCATTACACTATTACGACCTACTTAATAAGCAGTAGGACCCCATTTAGCCGGTAAAACAGCTGCCACTGGGCGAGGCATCGATTCAGTGAGCTGGCGATGGGTATCCTGGGGTATCTAATAACATAATGTCAACAGCAGGTCCCCCAAGTCCCGTGCATTTCGGGCTGGTGGTGGTTTAGCGCGAACCCGCTTTTTCAAGTCCAACCAAAAATGTTCCATTGTGTTCGTGTCAAGTTAATTTGATGTCCAGGGCATTAACAGAAATTCGCCAGCATGTTCTTCGAACCACTGCTTGACGATTCTGGCAGTGTGTGATTGCGCATTATCCTGTTGGTAATAGCCATCACCAGCAGCGAACGTAGTTGCCATGAATGGGTGAACTTGGTTCGTAACTATGTTCACATACCTGACAGCTGTCACGGATTGTGCTATTGGGAAAATGGGGCCTGAAGTGCCCCAACAGAACATCGCGCACAATAAATATAACACCGCCGTCGTCGGCCTCTTTTTGCCCAACAGTGCATTCGAGATGCCATATCATTTGTTGGTAATTGGTGTATCCGCGCTCGACCGTCTACGTAATGCACCAGGAATCTTCGTTCGGAATTCCGCGGATTCGCGGAATTCTCCTTTTTTGTAATCATTTGGGTAATTCTCGTGATCGATGCAAAACTAAAGAGAAATTTTGAAGGATTAGTTGGGGGGAGGGGGTCGTTGTTTGGTCTGGGGATGGCATTTCGTTTTTCGAAACTTCCGAAAAAGGAAGTTAAACGGAGTGAAAATTTTCCCCGTAATCGTGATTTCTTTTGCTCGCGATGTTTCTTCGGAGCAGAGTAGTGTTGTTAAATATAATTTTATTCCATAAATATTTGCATTTCAGCTTGAAAATGGAAGAAAAATTCCGAAAACGGAAGTTGGCGTGAAAATTTCCGTGTGATCTTCAGGCATGAGATCCTTCAGTGGATTCGAAGCATTCCGCCTTTTCCATCGTCATTTCGATGGCCCTCGAGATCGATGCAGAACTGAACTTGGGAGGGATTGGTGGTGGTATTGAATGGTGGTAAGGTTTCCGTCGATGGGCGGAATTCCAACTTTCAAAACTTTCGGAAACAGAAGTTAGACGAAGAGAAGGTTTCTCCCGTAATTGTAATCCTTTTTTTCTTGCGTTGCTTTTCCTACCCAGTAGTGTTGTTAAATACAATTTTATTCCACAAATATTTGTTTTGCAGCTTCAAAATGGAGGAAAACTTTCTTAAATCGGACACAGCGTAGATTTTGCAGATATTCATGATTTTTTTCTCCGCGATGTTACATTTGTTCTGTGCTGCTGTTAAATGTAAAATATGTATATATATTTATGAATACACTGATGTTAATATTTACGTAATAAATTTCAGTGAACAATTTTGTCTTGCTCACGCCGCGTTATAGTCACGCTGTTTTGCAGCACGTTCTTATTTTTCACCCATGCATTTAAAAAGTTCAGTTTTTTTCTCCTTCTTCAGTCGCATGTATGCAGACGAGGCCAGTTTCTTCGAATCATCTACGGTCCGATCTTGATGAACCTGAGCCCGTTTCATGCGTTGTTGGCGATGACGCGCAGTGAGTATGGTGACCCGACTGGGTCTTCGGCTAAGCAAATCCATGCGCAGAAGGCTGCGATGAACTGCGTGCTGTGACACATTGCCCTGATCACCACTGTTGTAGCTGCGGGTGATTTGTCGTATTGTGGCCCTGAGGTCGCTGTGAGCAATCCGCGACAGTCTCCGCTCCCCTCTGGCATCAATGAGCTGTGGACAACACACGGCTAGACGACGGTTCGTCGTTGAGCCATCTGTGTACCACTTTTGATACGTATTTACTACAGCGACACGTGAACAACCCACATGACGCGCCGTTTCCGAGATCATTGTTCCGAGGCACCACGCCATCACAATTTGTCTTTTATCAAACTCCAATAAATCGGTAGCTTTTCGAATTCTGACTCTGAACACTCTACTAACCGAAAGCTGGTCCACGGGTTATATATATGCAGCTTTGTGAACTTCACTTGCGCCACCGTTCGGTCTCCAGGCGCGCTCATTTATCCAGGCTCTGGGTGGTCATAATGCAGCGGCTCATCGGTGTATATAAGAATGGATAAATGAAATCAGACAGCTTGTTGGGAAAATAAGGAAATGTTTTTGTTGTCTTTCTGAGCCTTGTGCCTTTTGACAACTAGAGGCCCATTCGCCACGAAACTCACGCAGATCGGTTATCAGAATGAAGAAAAAACTCTCATCGAAAAGTTCTGGGAAATTTTGCGGATCTTTATGCAATAATGAATGGCTGCTGCAAAGTATGATATCATATGTTTCATTCCTTCGCCTTTTATGCTTTTCAATACTGTACGTATGTGAGTTTAACATTATTATTTTTTGCTGTAAATTCACAACGTTTTTGCTACTTTTACTGCATATACGTGCATTCAGAAGTTCAACAGAAAACTTAGCAATGAGAAATATCACCGCAAAAATATTTGTAGTGCCTTCCAAGAACAAAGATTGCATACTCACATTTCCAGGGGAGGGTATGTGCCCCTCTTGCTACACCATATGAGCGCCCATGGACGCCCCTGCTCCAGCAGGGACCTCGCTGGAGAAAGAACATTAGGGATAGTTGAACTGGGCATAATTTGTTTTGTTACAGGGCTTGGTGCTGAGTTATATTGCAGCGCCCTGTGTGAAGGGTTCGTTTGATGATTCGTTTGCAGTAAGTTCTGTATCGGGGGTTTAACCCGTATTTCTCCCTACTGGAGCAGATAAATAAAAATCAAAGTATAAATAAAATCGACTAAAGTTAAACTTTGCTCTTGCAGTGAGGAAGATGTTTATTCAAATGTCGTGAAAATGTCTCCAAGCATTGTCCATCATTTTCATTCTTTCAGTATCTTATTAACACATCGAATCTCCTTCTCTCTCTAATCATCATCCCCATTCTTTACTACTTATCTCCGTCATGCTGACCAGCAAGCCATTCGCACCTCGCTATTCCTACTCCTTCCCACCGAACTTTCTGCAACCCAGTGCCACGTTCTTTTGCTGAGAAACCTCCCAAAATCTCCCCTGCAGAAGAGTGAAATCCACGCTCTCCAAAAAAGCGCGAACACTTCTTAAAAACTCCTTGTCTCTGAAAACGCAAACTTCCTTAATTGGCTCCCTTGTAGGAAAGTGTCCACATAACAACTCCCTACCTTTGCCTGGGATGGCTGAAAAGCAATAATGTCCTGTTCCCCTTTTCTCACATCCACGAAACCATAAATCTAACACCCCCTCTGTTGCGCTAGAAAGAGCGTACTTCAATAGTCGCCCTGCTCATCAAAATGGTGGGAATTGGGAGAAAATGATTACAATTCATTATCCTAAAAATGGCTACTGGACTTCTGATAAATATGGATGCCCAGGTTACAGTTTCAATACGTTTTACTCACCCTATCATCTCCCCTCTCTCTAATGAAAATATAAAACTGCTGAATTTTAAAAATGAGGGTTGTCACTTTTAATTTAATTGTGTTTTAAATTTAAAATAATTAGTTTGATTTAACTTACAACCAATGTCACTCCGGAATCTTCTTTTTTAGGTTTGATTTAATATTATTTAAATGTTTTCCTCATTTTCAGTGAGGTTTTGAGAATAAAGATATGGCCCCAGTGATTTGTCGCAAAAACACTGCTATCGAGCGGTATTGCCGTGCTTTTCTCTGTTTTGGGAGATAAGGTCACAAATAAAAATATTTGTGACCTTTTTACGGGAAGCAACAGATTCCGTTCGCACACAATATGGAAGCCAAACTTTTAATTTTATTGCCCAATAATTCAAACAAGGGACCAGTGATGTAGTTCTAAATAAAAAAGTGCCTTAGCGCTTAGAACGGATTAGAAAACTGCAACCGCAGAAGAATACAGTCTTAATTTCCAAAAGCCCAGTAAAATCTGATTTGTCGTTTTAATTATTCAGAATTTTTTTTTAAATATTTGTTACTAATTACTTTTATTAATTTATATTAAAATTGAATGATTTGAGCAATTTTTAAGTAAAAGAAATAATGTTACATATGTGTCGCATGCTAAGAATACAAAATTTTTATTTAAACACTGTTGTGTCGTTCTACAATATTCCAAATATTCATTGTGAATAGTGCATATTAATCCCACTGAACAAATGCAACATCTACTCAGTGTGACTAATTCGCAGTTTTTCCTTAGATTATGAGATTTAATTTAGATTTCTTTTGCCCATAAGGAAGCACAGAATGAGCTCAGTCGATAACGTTTAGTAGACCCGATGTCGAGCATTAGTTGAAATGCCCTTCAAAATCGCTTTTTTCTCTCGGGGCAGTGCAATCTTTAACTCCACGGAGTATCCACATTTTTAACTTTGTCTTGACTCTCGTCTAGAAAAAGGACTTCACATTTTCTTGGTACACGAACCCTTATGATCATTGAAACTCCCGCTGCGTGATCATATTTTATCGTTTCATCCGTACAGTATTTTTTGCTTTGTTTATTTTTTTCTTAATACAGACAAGGGACGTGGACCAGGAACATCAAACAGAATTCATCGCTCTTTCCACGTTTTTATAAGTGAATCACAGAAAAATTATCATCGGCCGCGAATCGAACCCTGGGTCTTCCAGTTACGCGCCGGACATTCTTCCACTGTACCACAATGATCCCCCAGCAAAAACACAAGTGCTGAGAAACTGCTGGCCACCAGCTGGCAGTGATGGGTCACTGCTGGCTGAAATCTGCCGCTCACGGCCCGGTAGCGGTCCGTTGGTGGCAGCGCTGTCAGTTGGCGAGCCGTTGATGGCCCTGCAGCATCGCCGTGAATTGTGGGCCTCCAAGCAAGTGCCACTAGTGGCCCGTTGCTGGTAGCCAATGCAACCCCAACATGCTGGTGGAAGCAACGGGACTGCGCATGCGCAGAAGGAAATCATGGTGTCAGTTAGTTGAAGACGACGCTGTCGCCATCGTGTAATTTTAGTGGATGTTAAGAAAAAAAATCCATATATAGAGAGGCGAATTAATTTCCTAACGAAATTCCACGTCGACGAAGATATCAGATTAAGCCATGAAATACTAGATTACAGCCATGAAATACATGAATAACAATTCATGGAATGGAATAAATTGTTATTCCCATGAATAACAATTCATGGAATGGAGTGGGTGAATAACAAGAAAAAATTGGAAACCGCTTGAAACCGCTTGAAACAAATGTCCTGGAAAACCATTAAAAATACGTTTGTTGGGAAAAAAAGAGAATTATACGCGTACAAAATTTATGAATTATTTGAAAGATAAAAAAAAAAGCAACGCTATGTGGATATAATGTACTCATCCATGGGTTGAATACACAAGACTGGGAGGAATTCGTTTCTAAACATAACGAGGAGTAAAATAAAATATCTTTCCTCTTTAAAACAAATGTAGCTTCGGACAACGGAAAGGAAAGATACAGCGTTAAAAATGTAACAGAATGTGACATGAACCCTGGTAAATATATATTAATTCAATAATCTCCTTTCAAGCCGACAAGGACAATACAAAACTTTGGAAAGCGACTCTAAGTATGTACACTCCGTGAAAATGAGTGAAGTTCCCTTAAGGTAAAAAAAAACCTATTGTTACGTTGAAAAAAAATTTTTATGAATTATATGAAACTGACTTTTATGAAAAATTCCTCGCAATATTGTAAAATAAAAGAGGGAACCATTTGATTACCCATTCCGCACGAAACAGACAGCTTGAAATTAGTCCGATCGGCAGAGAGCTCAGCTCCCACGCCGACAGCCCTGGGTCGTATCTACCCGGATCCAAACTGGCGTTTTTCCTGTCTGTTGAGAAAATTTCCCCAGCGCAGTGCTATTATTCGCAAGTTTCGTAAGAGCAGGGAAAAAAATAAGTTGCAGCTTTGGCAAACTACCGTTATTCTCTTTTTTTTTTATGGCTACTACTGGGAAATTGGCTGACAAGATTCGGCAAGCCACCAGTTACGTCACGTGGTTGCTGGTTGACACTACCGGCAAACTAGCGGACCACATTAGGCTAGCCATCATTTCTGGCACGTGCTTACAGGGCCGCTGAAGGGCCACCTGCTGGCCCTTCTGTTGGCCGCCGGTACATTTTATTGATGGTTCGGCAGTGGCAACATAGTGCTGGGCCATTGCTGGCAGTGCTGGCCTAGCAAGACTGTTTTTGCTGGGGCCCAGCATTGTGCGTATCTACCCAGATCCAAACTGGCGTCACATACGACTAACTGCCAAGCCAGGTGGCTTGGCAGTTAGTCGTATGTGAGTTTGGAGGAATTCGAGGCAGCTGTGTTGCAGTGGAAGCATGTCCGACGCGTAACTGGAAGACTGGGTTCGATTCCGGGTGGCGGCCGATGTGAATTTTTCCATGGCGCACTTATAAAAACGTGGAAAAAGCGATGACTTCTGTTTGATGTTATTCTTTCTTTACCACCATGATCAATTCATAGGGCAATAAGCAGTCGCCGGTCCCTAATTTCATGCCACTGGTTCAAGTAAGGGACAGATTCAGTGCAATTGGCCAAGCGCACTACCCATGGCTCTTACTCGACTCAAGCCAGGGACCGAATAGAGTGACTAGTAAGAGGCCAGCACCTCAGACCATGCACTTAACCTCTGGGACTGGCATCCCTGAAGTATAAATATTCAGTTAGGATAGGAGTGTGTTTTTATACAGAGCAAATATTCCCCTATTTTTGCACACACGATCATCTACAAAAAAAAAAAATCCTTCATCCACCTTCTCTACCATCTAACAACGGAAAGGAACTTAGCGCCGCTAAGCCTAAAAAAATAGTGCTTTAGCGCCGCTTAGGGGTGCTAAGCCCCTTCTACATCCCTGCAAGGGATAGAATGAATATTGCATTCCATGTGTTGTTCTCTGCGTGCTGGCTGGGTAGTCTGACTGGTTTAATGGGGTGGCAACGTCTCGGAGTGCCATGCTTTCTGCTTTCGGAGACAGAGCTCCGCTGTCGTGAGCAGAGTTGGAAACGGGTAAAAACTTTTGGACCCGATCCCGTAACTGACCCGGGCAAATCTGCTTTCAACGATAAATTCGAAACTCAATATATATATATATCAGATCAGATCATATGTAGAGGATTTTAGGAAGGGAGTGTCTCACCCCAGGTTTTAAACAAGCCTTAGAAATAAGAAGCTAGGAGATTTGGGCTAGAGTGCCCGATTGGAAAGTGACACGGAAGCGAGGTAGAAATGGGGGAGGAAGACGCCCTTATTTATTACCGGGGGGACAGTACCCGGGGTCCGACGGCTTAACGTGCCCATCCGACGCACGGCGGGTATTTAGTGGTTCGAACGTTCATACCTGCCCAGGATCGAACCTGAGGTTATCTCAATGGCAGTCACGAACGCTGACCATTATGCCACCTGTAGTCCTATATATATATATATATATATATATATATATATATATAAAATAAAAACATTTTAATAAAAAATGTAATTAAGTTGTTTTTATTTTATACTAAATCGTAAAAGTGGTCGGGGTTAAATAACATCCTAGCAAGCCAAAGAGGTGTGTGAGATGACGAGATCCAAAACTGTGTATGTAGATGCATCTTCGGCCATTTCATTTACATACACAGTTTTGCATCTCGTCATCTCACACACTTCTTTGGCTTGGTAGGATGTTATTTAACCGCGACCACTTTTACGATTTAGTATATACAGGATATTTGTGTTATTGTTGATTGTCGGTCTAGTGTTTAGTCTTCATTCGTGCCGTTGACCTCTTTGGTCTGCCGGTAAGCCTTTTTTATCATTGTTTACATTATTGCTTTTTGAGTTCTTAGGTCTGTTTTGTGTTTGGTGTGGTGGCCTAGGGAGCATGACCAACCGACATTTTTGGTTCTCCTTGTCGTTTGTTGGTACTAGAAAGGCCACTCCCGCAGGTTGATGCTCTCCTGACGACGGAAACTGTTTTTTGTTTTATATTTTTCGGTTTTCGATTCTGAACTTAAATTTTGTACTTAAAAAAGAATATTTAAATGTTATTAATTAACAATTCACTCTCTCTATATATATATATAAACGTAATATATATACTGATCCCAATACCTGCTTGATATTTACCACCTGAAATCCTTTTTTAATAATAAAATTTGGTTATTTGCTAAATTTTAGTGTCATATTTAATGCCACTATTTTGCGTAATCCAGAAGTAATGACTGACTATGACCGTGACCATGGAGTACATTACAAATGCGAATCATTATTTACGATTACACAAATGTATTTAGATTGTTCACTCTTTCCACGCTTTGATGGAGGTGCGCATATTTTCATCCGTTAGATTTTTGGGTCCAAAATATTTTATTACACCGTCGACATCTTTCTTTGTAATTATACACTTTCCACATTTTGGACAACAAGCAAGAGCAAACAACATAGAATTATTCACTGGTTCCTTAATGAGATGAAACAATTTCCAGCATTCAGTCTTCCCCTTGTGGTTTTCAACAAGCACGCATTTGTTGCCCTCGACGCCTTTCTCAACCTTCTTAATAATAAATCCATCCATATTAACAAATGAGGAGTTAATTTCGACATGGCATGTCATGGGAACGGGATGTTAGCACATCAATCGAAAATCTCTGAATGCTCAATGTAAAGATGCGATGTGAAAAGTAACTCTTAGTCATACAGTGAACTTCGCACGGAGAGAGTGAATCAGCTGAGAAGCAGGCGAATGGCGTTTGTCAGTACCTTGCTCTGGACAACCGCACTGTAAAAGAACGCAAAGGGCGCATCTTTTTTACGCTTTCGAACCGTAGGTTGAAGAAACGTGTATGCTCCAGCTTTTTCCGTCCGTCTGTCCGTCTGTCTGTGGCACGATAACTCACGTAAATATGGTTCGATTTCGATGAAATTTTAGTATGTGGTAGGGGACCACCAGGGGACGAACCCTATTGAAAATGGGTGAAGTGGGGTCAAAGGTCACGCCATAAGAGTGGACGAATCCTATTGAAAATGGGTGAAGTGGGGTCAAAGGTCACGCCATCCATTCCATTGCCTTTATGCGTCATAACTTGCGTAAATATGGTTCGATTTCGATGAAAGTTTGGTATGTGGTAAGGAACCACCTGGAAACGAAACCTATTGAAAATGGGTAGAATGGGGTCAAAGGTCAGGACATAAAAGCGGGATCCATTTCATTGCCTTATGCGTCATAACATGCGTAAATATGGTTCGATTTCGATGAAATTTTAGTATGTGGTAGGAAACCACCTGGGCACGAGCCCTATTAAAAAGGGGAGAAATGGGGTCAAAGGTCAGGCAAAACATAAGAGCGGGATTAATTCCATTGCCCTTATGCGTCATAACTTGCGTAAAAATGGTTCGATATCGATGAAATTTTAGTATGTGGTAGGGAGCCACTGGGAACGAACCCTATTGAAAATGGGCGAAATGGGGTCAAAGGTCAGGACACTGGAGTGGGATCCATTCCATTGCCCTTGTGCATCATAACTTACCAAAAACTGTTTCGATTGCGACAAAAGGTTATCATGTTGTTCCGGAGGTATAGTGAACCGGTTCTGTTGAATATCAACGAAATGGGGTCAAAAGTCATTGCACAAAAGCAAAGATTTATTCCACAGCCATTATTCTCATAACTTGCGTAAAACTGCTTCTATTGCGACAAAACTTTAGTATGTTATTCTTGAGGTGTACTGAACCGGTTCTGTTGAATATCATCGAAATGGGGTCAAAGGTCAGGACACAGGAGCGAGATTTATTCCACAGCCATTATCCTCATAACTTGAGTAATAATTTCTGGTATGTTGGAAAGCGTATCATAATCAATGCATTGCATGATTTTACTAACTTGTTGCGATATGGTGTCGGTGTGTGTGACGTCGATCGATGGAAATCTTCGTTGCTTTATGAAAGCGACGTCAATATTTTTGCTTGGCAAATCATTATTCACTCTGTGGGCACCAGTATAGATTACAGAATTCCACAACGTGCATTTTTCTTTGGAATATATTTTTCTCTCTTCAAAAATAAGACAGGAATAAAACCAGGTCAAAATCGAGTCAGGAATACATTGACCCGACTCGTTTGACCCGCAAGAAACTGTTGACCCGTTGACCCGTTTCCATCGCTGGTTGTGAGGAGTATTGAGCAGTAGAGATGAGTTCGGGACCGGGCTCGCCTTCGGAGCCCTGGCTCGGACGGGCTCAGAATTCATTAACTACCGAAAAACCCGGGCCCGGGCTCGGAATTACACGTCTTGAATTTCATTACTGTAATTAATTCAACACGTGTAATTCCGAGCCCGGTTGAATTGCACGTGTTGAATTTCATTGTGGATTTGTTACCATGGTGGAAGGATTTTCAATTTCCTTAGCTAGCTGCCATTGCAAGACAAATTTTTCTTAGCAAGACGTGCATTATGCATTGTCCAAAGCTATGGCCCAAAAAAGGATTAGTTTAAGGAGGTCTGGTGTCAAAAAACTGGGAAAACATCACATTCCCATTTTTTGTATTTTATTAAAAATCAAGAATCTTATCTTTAAAATGGTGTATTAATTTCCGAAATTGTGCAGTTAGAAGTATTGTTATTTATCTTTTAAAATTTACTCACTCCCGCGATTTTTGGGGTGACATTGGTTTTTAGTGCAGCAAGTCGAGTTTTAGAGAAAAGAAGATCAAGTTGAAGCGCTGAGGCATTAGATGCAAATTCTCTCTCTTTCTCTCTCTCTCTCTCTCTTTTTAGCACGTCTTTTGTAAAAAAAGATCGTGCTTCTGTTATCGGTTTTTCCGTCCGTCCGTCCGTCTGTACCCACGGTATCTCTGTAACTATTAGTCCGATTTGAAAAATTATTTTTGCATTCGGAAGCTTGAAACATGTGAATGATGATCCTTTATTTCTTTTTTTTTACGATGTACAATTTTACCGCTAGGGGGCATAAATGCAGATGATGTTGAATTCAAAATTACGTTTTAATCCACATATTTGCTTCTAAACCTCCGATTGAAAAAATTCTTTTATCTTTCGATTCCATTTATGTCGAAGAGTGTTTTAGATATAGTTTCCTTTTCAAATTACGCATAGATTTTCCGCTAAGGGACGTAAAAGTAAATTACATTTTTTTCAGATAACTCTTCTTCTAAAACTCTGATTTGAAAAATCTTTTTTTCAGCGGACATATCTCCTAATGGAAAATCTTTTGCATAGAATTTCGATTTTTCGGTAAAGAATACTTGGGCCGCCAGGGGCGTAACTGTTAATTTTTGCTTTTGATGTATTTGCCACTGATGCCACTCACATCGATAAACATTTTTGGAATATTTTCTTCCTAAAATATCCCACAACTTCTCCGCCAGGGATGTAGATGTATATCTTATTTTTGTCAATACCTCTACTTCTAGGAGTCGGATTTTAAAAATTCCTTCTTTGTTGCATAGTGTCCGTGTGACAAGTTTTTCATATAATTTCAACATTTTCAAGTAATTCATAGACTTTCCGCTAGGGGGCGTAAGGGTAAATTGCATTTCGCCCTATATCTCTGCTTCTAAATCTTCGATTTGAAAAATTCTCACTGCACCGGATACAGCTCCTAATGGGAAATCGTTTGCACATAATTTCTAATTTTTGTAAAAAATGGTTTGTCCACCAGGGGACGTAAATCTTAATTTCCGCTTCTGATGTATTTGCAGCAAAATATGAGCTTCTAAATTCTCGATTAAAAAAAACGTCGTTTGTAGACCGATACTACTCATGTCGACAAACCTTTTAGGAACATTTTCTTCTTAAAATAGCGCAAGGTTTCTACGCCAGGGGGCGTAGATATATGTCTTATTTTTGTCAATATCTCTACTTCTAGGGGTTCGATTTAAAAATTCCTTTTTTGTTGGATAGTGTTTCCAGTATGACATGTACTTCCTATAAATTCAAAATTTTCAAGTAATTCATAGACTTTCCGCTAGGGGGCGTAAAGGTAAATTGCGTTTACCACTATTTCTCTGCTTCTAAACCTCCGATTTCAAAAATTCCTTCTGCGCCGGATACAGCTCCTGATGGGAAATCGTTTGCACATAATTTCTAATTTTTGTAAAAAATGGCATGGCCACCAGGTGGCGTAAGTTTGAGTTTCCGCTTCTGATGTATTTGCAGAAACATATGAGCTCCTAAAATCTCGATTGAGAAAAATGTCTTTTGTTGACCGATGCTACTCATGTCAATAAACCAACAAACCTTTTAGGAACACTTTTTTCTTGAAATAATGCATGGTTTCTACGCCAGGAGGCGTAAATGTATATCTTATTTTTGTCAATATCTCTACTTCTAAAAGTCTAATTTGAAAAATTCCTTCGTTGTTGGATAGTGTTTCCAATGCGAAATGTTTTCCCTATAAATTCAAAATTTTCACGTAAATCATTTAAGACTTTTCGCTAGGGCGCATAAAGGTAAATTGCGTTTTCTGCTCAGAAAACTCCGATTTGAAAAATTATTCCTGTATCGCATACAAGACCTAATGGAAAACATTTTTCACATAATTTCTAATGTTTTGTAAAGAATAGTTTGGCCACCAGGGGTCATAAGTGTTAATTTCTGCTTCTGATGTATTTGTAGCAAAATCTGGGCACCTGAAAACTCGACTAAATTTATTTTTTTCTTAGACCGATACCGCTCATATGGATAAACCTTTTGAGAATACTTTCTTCCTAAAATAATCCATGGTTTTCCCACAAGGGGACGTAAAGACACATCTTATTTTTGTCGATAACTCTGTTTCTAAGAGTTCGTAAGCTCAAGATTCCGTTTACTCCAATATCTGAGGGATTAAAGACCCGATTGAAAAACTTCTTTTTCCGTCAGATACTATTGTTTTCCACACCGGTTCCACTGCTTTTTAATAGCTTTGATAAATTTAATTTGCGTCAGAACGGATTCAAAAGACGTACTTATTACACCCGAAAATTCGGTGTCATCTTTTTTCATGATGAACTTGATCTGGAAACTGTACACATATATGATAATATTTTGATTAATATACTATTAAGCGCAAAGCTTTGTTAATGTAACAAAATGCAGAATAATCTGGTCTGGAATGCTTTTACGTTCTTTTTGTTTTTAATTTTGGAAATTTCCCTACATGCTTTTTCTTATATTCTACTGCATCACTCTAAACTACCTTTACTAATTAGCATATATGTAAATTATATTGCAAAGATTAGTTTTCTAGAGTCAAAATTTCAAACACTTGCAACTGTGTATACGGCGTTGTACGTTTTATAATGCAATTTATTTAAAATAAAAGTAAATTTAGAAATCAAAAAGAAATAACGAATGGAATTTTACGTTTCTAAATGATTTTCTTTTCTTCAGCTTTTACCAAAATTACTGATTCCCCTGATACGGTCGAAGGGCACGTTGTTTATTTATTTATTTTCAAATCCACATTTTAGAACATTTGGCTTTATGCGTAGTATTTCTTAAAACATATTAATATTGTGAAGTGGATTAACTGAGCTAAACTTTTTAAACTAATGATTTTTAAACTAATTCTTGCTTGGGCCATATCTTTGGCCAGTGTATAATACATAAATGCAAGCCTTGATAAGCAAGATTTTCCAAGAATCCAGGCCCGGGCACAGCAAACACATGTAATCAAAGAAAGCGAGCCGGGCCCGGGCTGTAGGCCTTTGGACAATAGAGATGAGTTCGGGCTCCTAAAATTGAGTCCGAACTCATCTCTATTGAGTAGTGCTGCAGTTGAGTGCAATTAAAAGTAATACAGAGAGGAGGGAGGCCCACTTTAGGAAAAGAAATCTAGCCCTGCAACACCAAATTAAGCATACGCGACCAAAATCTCTGGGCGTTCAATTGATCTTCACGTCCACCAGGCGCATGCAATGTTGCCAACTCTTGAAAAGAATCTATGGGTAAAAAGGAAAAAAAAGTGTTCGAACTGCTTTACTCGATGGTCCACGAGACGTATCCTTCAAGAAGAACCCATTCTTTGGTAGAATATAACGGTCAACTGTAAATTTGCCATTGACTTTTGTGTCTTTTTTTATTTATTTTTTAATTACTGATTTAAAATAATTATAATAATTTTCCAAACTTAGAAACGATTTAGAACTTTATTTCTTAAGTGGAAAACTTGTTTGTGTGTGTGTGTGAAGATTATTGTAAGGTTATTTGGAGGGGGGCTTCAGATACTATTGGTGGGACTTCCGCACTTCAGCCCCTCCCCCCCCCCCAAATGGTGTAGAAACGACCCTAGGAAAGAGTATGTATTCTTAAGTTGGATTTTATTTGCGTGAACGCTTTACCGTTTTTCTTTGATCATGAGTTTGCTTTTCTCTAACTCCGTGTTTAACTGATTCTGTAAATTTTTTACATGATTGGAATACATTTCTTTGGCACTATCAGAAGAAGTAACAATATACTACAAAATTCCGGAATACTGATTTGAATCATGTGCTACATCTCTAAAAGGAAAGTAATTTCGAGAAAACTATGAGGGCATACCACGTGACATCACAACTCTACTGAATGTTCGCTATTAGTATATGAAATAAAATCATGCTGTCAAAGCTAGACAGCGGGAAATCTCTAAACTAGCGCCTGTATTGAGACCGAAGAGTGCACCCACAATCAGAGAGAAAAAGAATGAGAGTGAAGACGAAAAGTTGTAACGCACACATAAATGATGCGCAATGAAGTGTGAAAAGAATCTTGATCGTCTACTGGTAATAAAATCCATACTTAAATTCACGTAAAAAATTACAGATTCCGCTCATTAATGTTACGATCTGGAAGAGAGTAGCAGTACATAAGTGTACTACAAAACAGGTCGTGTAACATGAACTGATTATTTTAAAGCAATCTCAAAGTATAGGTTAGAAAACATTTTGGGAGAAGAAGTCCAGACATCTATCATCCCCTTAATCCTTTAAGTGGCCGATGTAACTAAACCAAAATCTGTGATCTTCAAACAGAAATGTTCACATTGCCACACGGTTTTACGAAAGCTACGACAAGATAATCCCTTTCTTGCTTTCAGTCATTGTTTATCTGTTCTATCCTGTAGTCCTTTATTCTCTGCCCCAATCTATAGACCATGTTCTCTGTTCCTTCTGACTTCCTCTATTCTCTGCTCCATTATACAGACCTTTATCCTCTGCTACATTATATACTCCTTTATTCTCTGTTTCATGACTCAAGGCAAAATGTGGAAGGTGAAGTCTCCCTGACAAGGACATCATGCCACTGGGTAGAAAGAATTGATTGAAACATCTTCTATCTTCTTTCTTAGGCTCGTCGACATATTTATAATTATTTTAGAAAGAAATCAGTCATAAAGGATTAGTGTCAATCGTACCCTTTAAATTACCCCTTTCAAAAACAAAGTTAAGGGGGAAAGATACGCTTTCGGATGCGCAGATTCACTCATTCCAACAGTGTTTAGCCCGCTTCTTAGACAGCGAATATATTCGATTGAACTGATTTCAGCCCATTTTGCTAACCCCGAGTTAGTTCGTTTCAGCCGGTTAAAGGGTTAAATTATTCCTTGCTTTTAATGACGTCATCCCTGCGTTGCATATTCTCAGACATCAAAACAGAGGTTCGACTGTCTTGATGTTTGAGAATATGTCCCCTTATTATGGATGGCAGATCCCCGTTCTTTAAGCTTCAATAATTCTTTACAGTCAGTTTAGCCAGCTCGGAAACTGACATGGGCGTTTTTTCTGCTGCATTTAACGCCATCATTCTGTTTCCTTTTCGGCTACTAAGAACTGCGTAGCATATCTGTGTTTATTAAGGGAATCGCTTTCGATGACATTTAGAGAGGTTTTCACGTCCTTTGCCGAAATTCAGGTAGTTATTTTTGTAAAAAGCTGGAAAGTTGAATAAAAATTGCACACCCTTATATCTCTTGAGTAATCCCCATGAAGAGACAAGTTTTATACCAATGAGAGTTGGAAATGGGTCATATATTTTGAATACGGACCCGACCTGGACCAGACTAGGACAAATCTGCTTTGAACTATAATATACGTACATTTGAAAAAGTATCTCCGCAGTGGGTATCTTAGGTTATATGGAAATCAAACAAATGTATGATATTATAGGAACGTATAATTTATTCACAGGAAGTATTGAAACTGTCGTCCTTCATTTGCAAGACATAACTTAACTGTTTTACACATTTTTCAAACACATCTGCGACAACCAAAAACGTTCCTCCGCAGTAATGCTAAGGCTGCTCCATCTAAGTTTGATGGAGCTACAGCCAAAATTTTTGAAAATCAACTTGTATATTTCATTTCAGTTTTTGCTGTTTTCTTGATATCGTATCAAGCTTCAAAATATGTTTCACAGCAACACTAATTTTCATATGTTTCTGATGAATTGAAGGTTTCCAAAATGTGGATGTTGGTTTCATCATTGCCCCTCAGAAGGAAAGGACTTTTTTTTCCTTATGAAGATACTCTTCCTCCATACTGCATGACAGATCATTTTTCATTCTGCGGGCACCAGTATTGAGCACAAAATTCCACAGTGCTCATTCTTCTTCGAAAAGCATTTTTTTTTTGAAAAATCAAACGGCAAGATCTGTCAGATCATATATAGAGGATTTTAGGGTCTGACCCCAGGTCTTAAACAACCCTTAGAAATAGGAAGCTAGAAGATTTGGGCTAGAGTGCCCGATAGGAAAGTGACACGGAAGCGAAGTAGAAAGGGGGAGGAAGACGCCCTTTCTTATTACCGGGGGCCAGTACCCGGGGTCCGTTGACTTAACGTGCCCATCCGACGCACGGCGGGTATTTAGTGGTCCGAGCGTTCATACCTGCCCAGAATCGAACCTGAGGTCATTTCCATGGCAGTCACGAACGCTGACCACTTTAAACGGAAATAAAACCGGGTCGATTTTTATGTAAAAAGGAATAACCCCGACCCGTCTGACCCTCCAGAAATTGTCGACCTGTTGACACGTTGATCCGTGACCCGTTTCCACCTCTGATACCGATACGTTACATACCCCATCTTAGCCCATCAGAAGAAATTATCCATGTAGGAAGATAGTCAATTATTGCAATAGATATTACATGCAGATGGATGGATGTCAAATTAATCATGCAGGTAGAGATGCCTCAGGAAACTTGAAAATTGCATCGTCCTGAAACGGGAATCAGACCCGCATATCCCAATTTACGTTCGAGTATGTTACCATTACGCTACCCAGAACAAGAAACCTCCGAGCAGCTGAGGATGTGCTTTGGGACTCAGATGAAACGTTGCACCGTGCTCAAATTGAAGTATATATTTGCATACATTCTTTGATTTGAGCGCGGAAAAGCGTTGCTTGGAGGTTTCTTGTGCTGGGTGGTGTAAAGGTAACATACTCGAACGTAAATCGGAGATGCGGGTCCGATTCCCGTTCCAGGACGATGTAATTTTCAAGCTTTCTGAGGCATGTCTACTTGTACCATGTAGGAAGTCAAAAAATGCCAATCAACATTAATCACCTTAACTACAGAATCTTTAAAAGAAAAGCAAACTATTTCGTTTTCTTAGCGGAATTCCCTGCTTCATTGGAGTCGTAACTAAGTGATTTTCATGCTCACTGAGATAAGGGAAAATGAGAGATAGAGGGACAGACATAATTTTTAAACGCAAGATTAGATAGATATATAAATAGATAGATAACATGCACGCATGAGTCGTAACATTTTGAGCACCTACCTTACAGTGTGTTAAGCCACCTTTCACCGAGATGACCATTTGCACCCGTCGTGGCATCGACTCCACTAGTTTGCGGAAGATATCCTCAGATGCTCTGCATCAACTAGAAAGAATTGCCTTTTGAAGTTTGGCGGTGAAGCAAGAAACTGACGCATATCGCCGAATGCTATGTTTCACTGCAGCCCATAAACATTTGATTGAATTGATGTAGAGGAAATCCGGAGGGCAATCGAGCCCCTGGTTCCTGCTGGTGCTCGATTGGCCGCCGGATTTCTGTTTAAGAATTATTCGAGAATCATGCCCTGGCTTGGTTACGATTCTAGAATAATTCCTAAACAGTGCGGGCTTTGTTACCTGGTTCATTCTTTTACTGAACGACTCCAGTGCAATCCGAACTCACAGTCACCATGTAAAGCAACACTGATCCGAAAGAATGGTGATTAAGGTCTGACGGCGAGGGTGCGTTTAATGAAGTTGAGAGGACCTAGTCATGTCCATGAGTCCAATCCCAATCTACACCATGATGCTGCACCCGGCCTGTTTCCGTCCAACCAAGTGGTCTGTGTGCAGCTGTTCACCCTCGTACGGACTTGTCCATCGTCATGTTAGAGACGGAACTTGGACTCATCGGACAACTCACTTTTTTCAAGTCGTATAATATCTGACCACGCCTCCACCAAGCTCACTGCAGGCGGAGCTATCGATGGCGTGAGTCAACAAAGGCGAAAGAAGCGATTGCCAGCACCTTAGGCTCATCCGCAAGAGAGCCTTCAAGATTGTGTACCCCGAAATGTTTCTCCGTGGGCTGTGATTGTAGTCTGCTGATAAGTGAGAGATAGTAAACTGTTTGTTGTCCCGGAAGGCTCGTGGTAACCAGGGTCCACTTCAACTTTCAATCTATGGTAATCTCTTCTACTGCGCATGTTCTGTGGATGTGTCATCTCTTTAGACCATTCACACCACACCTTCATTGCCAGGGCTCTAGAAGATTACAAGTAGCGGTTGCTGACATGCCGGCCTCTCCCTCGTCTCGCCGATGACCATTTCCCATTGAAACTCCTAAGTTCATTTCCCCATTTGCACGGGTGTAGTGTCGCCAAACCGACATGCTTAGCCCATGCCGTATATATATATATATATATATATATATATATATATATATATATATATATATACACGGTCGTATCAGAATAATGTGACCACCTACCAAATAATGGGAATAACCAACCTTGGCCCGGATGGCAGCTGAGAGACGGCGTGGCAAGGACACAATGAGGCCCTGGAAGGTTGCTCGAGGCAGACGTCTGCAGAAGAGCACGGAGCTCCCGGATATCACGTGGTTGTAGGTCGGCCCGTCAAAACCGTCGATCTAAATAGTCCCATAAGTGCTATATGGGATTGAGGTCGGGCGATTTCACCGGTCAAGAGAGAACGGAGACATCGCTGTCGTATTCCTGGAACCAGTCGCGTACCCCATTAGCGACATAGCAGGGCGCATTGTCCTATTGGTGGACACCATCACCACCAGGGTAAACGTCCAACGTGAAAGGATGCATGTGGTCATGAGGATGGACAGGTAGTCATTGGCGTCCAGGGACCCATGCAGTGGTACCAGCTGTCCAAGATCCTACCAGGAAACCGTCCTTCAGACATGAATACTCACGCCGTCTACCTGTACTTGACCGACAAGCGCGTCTGGGTTTTGGTTCTCGTGTGTCTGACGTCATATCCGCCACCGCCTGTCACTTCTGTGGAATAGAAACTTCGATTCGTCGGAGAAGGCAACCTTATCCCACTCTTCCCCTATCCAATGACGGTAGTCCCATGTGAACTGCAGGCGTCGTTGCCGATGGCCCTGGGTAAACGTAGGCGCCTTGACGCAGCGTCGACTCCGGAGACCCATGCGTAACAGGATCCGCTCTACTGTTATCGGGGGCACGTACCTGGGTGCCCCAGCAGCATTCATTTGCGGGATCAATTGCTGCACTGCTGCGTGTCGATTGCCCTTTACATGTCGACGGAGGTGAAGTTCTCCTCTTGGGTTGATGGCTTTTGGGGCGCCACAGTTATGACGTCATGTGGCACTCGGTGTGCCAGCAGTCCACTCTTGGTACACACTTACTACAGCACCTCGCGAACAGCCCACGAGGTCTGCGGTTTTTGAGATGTTTCCACCCTTGGCGCGGTAGCCAATGATCATTCCTTTTTGAACGTCTAACAAACCGTTACTTCTGCTCATTGTGCTCACGTAGTACATTCTGGCTCCTCTGTCTTGGCCGTCCACTTATATCTCCGTACCAGCCCTGCGCGTGCACTCTGTGGCACGCCTGGGCTGATACACTGTGTTTCCGGAGGTGGTCATATTATTCTGATACGACTGTGTATATACAGTATATTCCGCGCCGATTCGTGGCGTTGCGGATACCTGTTACAGATCATGTCCAGTTCTGGAGACAGGGGTGTTCGTATTGATATATCCCTTGAGCGTGCATATACACTGAAGAGCATTTGAATTAGAGACAGCTGGCGTTATGCAAATGTGGCGCTGTGGGCGGCCCTGTAAACGGAAACGGCATGACGTATGCAGTGATGCGACGGGAATCAGTAAGAGTCGGACGCACTCTGGGTAAGATGAAGGATCTAAGCGCATTTGATCGTGGGCAAATTGTCGGGGCCCGACGAATGGGTCATTCCATCTCGGAAGTCGTGCAGGCACTGGGATTTTCACGAGCCACTGTGTCACGGGTACACCGTGAGTACATCGAATCCGGTAAAACCATCCCTGCAAGGTCCAACTTCCGTGGACAACAGCGTGTGGATGAGCAGGGTCATCGTTGGCTAGCTCGCATTGTAACAGCGGATAGACGGGCCACAGTGCAAGAAATCACTCGGTAATTTAACGCTGGTGCACAAAATCGTGTAAGCAGCCACACCATTCAGAACCATCTCCTTGCTATAGGGTACAGAAGCCATCGTCCCACGAGGGTACCGCTGCTGACCGCAGATCACAGGGTGCAAAGATTTGCATTGGCGCGGGAACATCTCCACTGGATCCTAGACATGTCGGAAAATGTTGTCTGGACTGATGAGTCGAGATTTACGTTGGTACATGCGGATGGCAGGATACTTTACTGCGCAAACCACATGAAGCGATTGATCCTTCTTGCCAGCAGGGTACTCTTCAAGCTGGTGGTGGTGGCATTCTCGTCTGGGGACTGTTTACGTGGACTGAAATGGGACCCCTGGTACGTCTGACATCGTCCCTCACAGTTCAACGTTACCGGGATATCCTGGATGACCATTTGCTCCCGTTTGTGCGTCTTCAACATTCAACTGGGAACCTCATCCTGCAACAAGACAATGCATCGTGCCATCGCTCCCGAATTGTATCCGAATGGTTGGATGAACACTCCACCGACGTGACCTCGCTTCCTTGGCCAGCTAGGTCACCTGACCTCAATCCCATCGAGCACGTCTGGGATGCCATCGAGAGAGATGTTCGAGTCTCTGAGCCCCCCTCCATCAAATCTTCGTGAACTGTGGGAGCTTGTTCAGGGGTCGTGGATGGGTATGGCTTTCCAGCGCTTCCGATGTCTTGTCGAGCCCATGCTAAGACGAATCGCCGTCGTTATCAGGCCGAAAGGTGGTGCTGCACGTTACTAGGCAAGTATCTCTAATTAAATTGCTCTATATCATAATGGCCAACCATTTTCATTCCGCTGATGGGTAGAAGGCTCCCCAAATCTCTTCCACAGCTCTCTATTTTGAGCTATTTTTTTCATGTCATTCCGGTATAAAAAAAGGACCCTTACCGTTGTGTCAGGAGTGGTCTCCGTTGTTCTTCAGAGGAATAATTTTATGTGCCACATACGCTTGCCTTGATTATTTTTGAAATGAGTTTTCGATTTTGCTTGAATTACGAAACATTTAAAATGTATGGTGACAGGTCTTCGTACCAAGGTATAGTAGGAAAACTTGTGGCGTTGGACTGATGTCAAACTAAAAATGTAAATACAGTAATACTACGAAACACAAGGTTGCTCACGACGGCTCATCATCCAACTCATACAAAAATAATGTACCATTTTCAGCTAATTCAATTTAAAGCAGCAACGATTTAATTTCCTAAAAAAGCAAATATACATACAAGCGAAGAAACACTTGAAGCCCTTTAGCGGAAATGTCAATTTGAAAATAGAGAAGTTGATGATCGTAATAATTCTCTTTAAAATTAAGTGGTCATAAATATGAATTTGTCACAAAATAATTTGTATTTATGAGTAAATGGTGGAACTTTGATTCAACAGCCAGTACGATTTCGTTTTACCTTCTTCTTTTGAGAGATGTTGAGATGATTTTATATAATTGTTTCTAATGCAAAGGTATAGCTCTTTCTTAAGAAATCTTGGGTTTGGCTCGTCTTTAATCTTAGATGAAGACATCCTGTATCTATTTTTCAGAAATGCTGTCTGCAAGTGGAGTATATTCGAGGCTAGCTAGGCTAGCTGCGAAGCCCAGAGATTACACAAATAAAAGTCAATCAGATATACACAAATAAGTCTATTATCAGCAATATTAAGATAAATCGATAGTAGAATAAAATGTCGACTAAATACGATAAAAACAAATTCAGTGCACAACGTACCACATGTTAAAATACTTTACTAATAAAAACACACCGTACGCTTCATTAGATCTTTCGAAGACACATCGTCTTCATCAACAGATAATACACATCTTTCCAAGACACACCGTCTTCATCGTCATCTGATGATGAAGCCGATGTGTCTTCGAAAGGTCTAATGAAGCGTATGGTGTGTTTTTATTAGTAAAGTATTTTAACATGTGGTACGTTGTGCACTGCATTTGTTTTTATCGTGTTTAGTCGATATTTTAATATACACGAATTAGTATCATCAAGATATGTCGATGCTTTAGACATATCTTAATATTGTTGATAATAGACTTAAGATAGAAAATCACGTGTGGATTTGCTTATTTTGACTAAGAGAATCAATCTGGCGAGCGAAGACCAACGAGACTACTTGTGGAAGGAAGCTGTCATCGTAACATAACCAGCTATACCAGTCTTCGCTGTGACATTCGAAAACTTCTGATACGATCACAAGCTAGCGTTTCCATGACAACGTGAAGGTGCGGGTGAAGGGCGAACGGGCCACTCATTGCTTTGGGCAACGGTTCGCTCAGAAAAGAGACTTAGACTGAGAAACTACATTAGTCACTCGTATGATCATGCCCGTAACAGCACTGTTTCGCGAGAGTTGTTTCACTTGTGTGAAGTGCCAATGAGTTAAAATAAGTTATAGTATATCTTACGTTCGTGGCTTTGTTTGATTCGAACAGTTTTGATAAATTTTGTGAAAGCTCTCCTGAACATCTATTGTCGCACCTGTGCATCAAATTTTGATACAGTTCGACTAAAAAATGAACTGAAAGTGTTTTAAGCTCTTGATAAATACAAAAAGAAATGAGTAAGAGACGTTACTTGTTACATGAAATTGAATAAATTGGACGTTGTGGTTAGTGAGGTGTACAAATTAGCAGACCTAATATTAAAGTTTTCATTAAATTTAAGACTACACGCTTGTGATATTGATTAAGAATAAATTATCAACGTTTATTCACAATTAAAAGCTTTATTAGCATCGACTATAGTTTCGCAGAGCTTCTGGCTCGGCTTCATCAGGACGAATGGAGCGTAAACATTAAAATCATTGTGACTACATCAGAGTTCTGACGGTCACGGTTTTTGGTGAGTTGTTTCCACGCGCTTCATATATAGGACAAACCCGCAGGGCTTTAAATTTCCGTGTGAAGGAGCACAAAACCTACGTACGGAATTGTGAATTGAAGAAGTCGTCTATAGCCCAGCATTCTCACGAAAAGAACCATAAATTTCTGTTTGGAAACGCTACGCTCATTGATAAACCAGATTCAACGATCAAGCTTAATGTATTAGAAGCTTTTCACATATACCGGAACTCTTCACTGCTTGTCAACGACATGACGTCGACTCCATTTCTTTCAAGCGCGTGGAAACAACTCACCAAAAACCGTGACCGTCAGAACTCTGATGATGTCACAATGATTTGAATGTTTACGCTCCATTCGTCCTGATGAAGCCGAGCCAGAAGCTCTGCGAAACTATAGTCGATGCTAATAAAGCTTTTAATTGTGAATAAACGTTGATAATTTATTCTTATTAAAGTTTTCATCAACAACCGCAACTGCCGGAAGAAATTTTTCTGCATTTAAAAAGATCCAAGACATATCTTAGAGCCACACAAGGACAAGTACACTTGAGCAACTTGGCTGTTTTGTCAATAGGGAAAAACATTAATTTTAAATAAAAAGCAGTAGGAAGAAAATTTTTATGAAAATGTTACACTCAAGTTCACACAAAAGAAAAGAAGAACGGTGTTCATGTACAAATACAGTATTCAAAAGATAAAGTGTTAAAATCCTATTCCTCATAATTATTTGGTGTTTTGATAGCAATAGCATGTACCTACAATTTAGAAAAAATTATTTCTGTTGCCTAATAATTGAAAAATGAACTTCGCAGTTTAAAAAACAAATAAAATAAAAAATAAAAAATAAAAAAACACTACCTGGGGAGTGGTGGAGGGTACGGGTGAGATAGCTTAGGTCTCGGACCCAAGATGCGCTACTGCTCTGTGCTTAGGCTTTATTGCAGAAACGAGGAGTTTGTGACCACACATTTTGCTTGTAAGAGCACAAATTTTGCTTTTGTTAATTGTTCCATTTCTGTCAGACAGTATGTTGAAGAAAAATTGAAAGAAACATTTACTAGAAAACTGGAAACCTCTTCCTAACTTTTATAGATATTAACTCTGTTATTTTTCATTCACATTGATTATTTTTTTTTTTTCATTTGCAGTGTTCCGTCAAGGTGATAAAGGGACAAACTGGTATGCTGTCCTTGCAGGATCACTGGATGTTCAGGTGGTTCAGACTGCACCAGATCAGGTAACTATTTCCTTTTGTGCTGACGCATTCATTGTTTTACAATAATAATCAGGGCCACGTAACGTGTTGAAGTCTAAAAATCATGAAGGCGTGGTATCTTATTTTAAGATCGAACTTAAATTATTGCTACACGTTCAATAAACTGGTTTTCATTTCGTGTATTGATCTTTTATTTCATTAATTAGATTTAACTTCATACGAAAAATGATATTTCCATATAAAAGAAGAATTGAACTAACGCAAGATGTTTTTTTCCGGCCCCCAGAGATTGAAGAACAGAAAAAAATAATAAGTCAAAACTTAACACACCATCCGTGTTTTAAAACGCTGTAAATCAATAGTTTCGCCAATTTGAGACAGCAATCGTCCGCTTAGCTATAACAAAATGTATATTGAAGTAATAGATCATGAGTCTTTTAGGAGGAAATGGCAGTTTTTGTTAAAGGCTGTTGATCTTAATGACAGTTAACCCTTTGAAAAACAAAAAAGAACTTAAACTTCCAAGAAAAAAGAAATGGCCTTGGAGGTAATTGAATGATTATAATATCATCGCAAGTAGAATAAATGCTTTTGTTCTCAGGGATAAGAATCTACAGCAACACATACTGTAAAAAACACAGACTCAAATGAACGTGGATTTTCCCTTGTTTTACACGGAAACATTTTTATTTGTGACGTATTGCAGAGGACCTGTCAAGACGACACATCTAAAGCGATACATTCCGTCGCTGTAGTTTAGTCGTTTAGAACAACTTGCTCGGATCGAATAGGCGTGGATCCGATCTCCGTCACCAACAAATTTGTCTTTTCACATTAGCGCCCGATTGTGGAAAAAAGATGTACTAGCATTTGGGTTCTTCGAAAAATGTGTGACGTTACTTGTACACATCGTCTGGAAATAATGAAACTTCCTTCTTCGCTTAAAAAAGTTAAGAGGAAGATGATGCCACATACTACAGACGCGAAGCACCTGTCAAGACGACAAATTTAAAGCGATAAATTCCGTCGGAGTGGTTTAGTTGTTGGAACAACTCACTCCGGAGCGAAGAGGTGCGGTTTTTGATCCGCGTCACGGACAAATTTGTGTTTTCAATGGGCTTCCAATTGTGGAAAATCTATCTGCTGCCCGTTGGGTTCTTCGTAAAATGTGTGATGTTTCTGATAGACATCGTCTGGAATTAATGAAACTTCCTCCTTCGTTTCAAAGAAAAAGTTAAGAGGGAGATGATATGACGTACTACAGAGGTGAAGCACGTGTCAAGACCACAAATTTAAAGCGATAAATTCCGTCGTTGCAGTTTAGTTGGCTAGAACAACTTGATCCAGAGCAAAGAGGTTCGTTTCGATCCCTTCACTGACAAATTTGTTTTCACAAATTGCGAAACTCGCACAGCATCAAATTAGTAGATATATGAAACTATTTGAGCAGAATTGTTGGCACCGTAGCGTAAAGCGAACGCACTTGGTTAGTTATCGAGAGATCTAGGGTTCGATCCCGGAGGTGTCGATGATCAATTTTTCAGTTGCTATTCGTTGTTTATAAAATAACGTGGACAGAGCGATGACATCGTACCTTTATATTATCTCCACGTATTTGAAATTTATTCACCATTTCTATCGCCCTTTGCATTTATCAGCTATAATTAAACAGCTTGCTCTGTTGAATGCCACTAGATGGCGACACATCAGTTGCTGAGACCATCAATATGGATTTGTGTAGTGAGATGCTGACTGGTAAACCACACATAGCGCTGCGAATCGTTGGCACTTTAGCGTAAAGCGAACGCACTCGGCTAGTTATCGAGAGATCTTGGATTCGATCCCAGCGGTGTCGATGAACAATTTTTCAGTTGTTATTCGTTGTTTATAAAATAACGTGGACAGAGCAATGACATCGTACATTTAGAAAAATAAAATTTACATGTATAATACATCGATGCGCCATTAAACTATGACAACCTACGTAATAATCTGTAGGACCCCCTTTATCCGGTAAAACAGCGGTCACTCGGAGAGGCATCGATTCGACGAGGTGACGATAGGTATCCTGAGGTATCCGGTACCTAACTGTCAACAACAGGTCCTTCAGTTTCCGTACATTTCAGGGTAGTGGTGATTTAGCGTTAACCCGCTTTTCCAAGGCAAATCACAAATGTTCGGTTGGGTTCATGCCAGTTGAAATTGGACGCTAGGGCATTAACAGAAATTCATCAGCATGTTCCTCAAACCACTCCTTGAGAATCTTAGTGTGGCATGGCACATTATCCTATTGCTAATAGCTATCACCAGCAGGGAACACAGTTGCCATGAATGGGTGAACTTAGTCCGCAACGATGTTCAGATACCTGACAGCTGTCAGTGAGTGTGCTATTTTGATAATAGGGCCTAAAGAGTCCCAAGAAAATACTAAACCGTGCATATTAAATGGGACAAGCTATTTTATTCTCAGAATTGTAATGTGATCGCCAGTTGATATCTTGAACCCACGTAAACCTGGTTTTATCAGCTGTGAGGTGGTATGACTGTTAGAACTTGATAATAAGAATGTTGTTTGGCCGGTTTTAAACAGGAAATAGGCACTTCAGCTTCAGTTGTGGCTTTCGTGTGTGACAGGTGGATGTTAGTTTTTGCTCTCTGTGAGTACGTGTTGCATTCGTGTATTGAAAAATGGATATTTCCCCAAGGAAGCGTGCAAAAATAATTATTCTGAAGGATCACACTTCTATGAAAGTGAGATATATTGCTTCTGCAGTTGGTGTAGGCAAATCAAAAGTATCAAGACTGCTTACGCGATACAATGCATCTGGATCATCGTCTCCAAAAAGGAGAGGTAAATGTGGAAGAAAACGAAAAATAACTCCACGAACCGATCAATATATAATCAGAAATAGTAAAATGAATAAAAAGAAAACAAGCACCGACCTTCAAAGAGATTTATTGGCTAGTGGTTGTGATGTTAGTGATTCGACTGTACGCCGTAGGCTTCTGTAAGTTGGCCGGAAGGCAAGAAGACGAACGAAAAAACAATATTTGAATGCGAAAATGAAGATAAAACGTTTAGCATGGGCCAAAAAATGTAAATCATTTATTGCTGACGACTGGAAAAAAGCAATTTTCAGTGATGAAACTTATTTATTTGGGCAGGGTTACCAAGCAAATGTCGTTAGACGAAGCAACTGTGAACCTTTATGACCTGAGCATGTCAAACAAGCTGTAAAACACCCTCTGAAAAGAGATGTTTTGGGGTTTTTTCATATCAAATGGCACTGGAAGCTTAGTTCATGTTATGATGAATTCAGCCAAGTACTTAGAAATATTACAACGTAGGATTGTTCCATTCTTTTAAACTTTTGACGGGACATTTCAACATGTCTTGGCCCCATGTCACACTTCGAAATTGGTCCAGCTGGAAAATCAAATTCCTTTGCTTGATTGGCTTGGAAATTCACCAGACTTAAATCCCATAGGAAACTTATGGAATATTTTGAAGAGACATTTAGGTAAAATGGACTGTACAACCAAAGAACGCATGATAACGAATGCTATAAAAGTGTGGTTCCACGATTATGAAGTCAAAAATATGTGCACTCAATTAGTGCAGTCAATGCCAAAATGAATTCAAGAGGTCATTTCTGCTAAAGGAGGACATACTTCTTACTAATACAGGTATTTTTCAGTGTATATTAAGGCATAAAATGATATAAAGGCATAGTTTTGGAAAAAAGAGTGATTTTTTACTTTGTCCAAATTAATTTGCACAGTATATAACGAAGTAAATTTCTCCGTCATTTCTGTCAACGCCAGGATTAAAATCCGGATCCCCTCATTCCGGAACAAGTCACTCTACCAATTGAGCTACGCGGACGTTTGTTCTGATTGCTATCTGCCTTTATGTCGTGTGCGTCCTGCTGGCAGGTACTTCACATCTACCCCCACCCCACCCGAAAGAGGGCCGGGGGCATGGCCCACGGGTCAGCCGTGACCATGAAATCGTTGCAGGCAGCCACCCACTGTAGAACGTGCACTTGAGAACTCCCAGTCAGTCTATTGTGTGGAATGCAACGTCACACACATTTATTTTTCGAAGCGCTGGAGAAGGGATTCTCTGATTTTTCCTATCTCGCGGAGTAGAAATAACATCACACCATTGCGAGATTTTGAACGGTCGGGTCATCCGGATAGTTCGGGCGCCATTATAACGAAGTAAATTTCTCCGTCATTTCTGTCCACGCCAGGATTAGAATCCGGATCCCCTCATTCCGGAACAAGTCACTCTACCAATTGAGCTACGCGGACGTTTGTTCTGATTGCTATCTGCCTTTATGTCGTGTGCGTCCTGCTGGCAGGTACGTCAGAAGTATAGTATCACCCACTGCATAACACCGCAGCCGCCGGCCTGTTTGCTCTGAACAATGCATCCAGATGTCATAGTCTCCGTTGGTAATGATCGGCGTATCCGCGCTCGGCCGTCTACGTGTTGCACCTAGAATCTTGATTCTTCAGACCAGGCCACTACTTTTCTTTCAATCATCCACGGTCCAAACTCGATGATCTTGCGTCCATCTCCTGCGTTGTTGGCGATGACGTGCAGCGAGCACGGGGACATGGCTGGGGTCTTCGCCTGCGCAGGCCAATGCGCAGAAGTCTGCGATGAACTCTGTTCTATGGCACATTGCCCTGATCGCCACTGTTGTAGCTGCGAGTGATTTGTCGCACTGTGGCCCTGCGATCGCTGTGAACAATGCACGTTAGCCCCCGCTCCCCTCTGGCATCAGTGAGCTGAGGACGACACACGGCTGGACAACGGTTCGTCGTTTGGCCATCTGTGCACCACTTTTGATACGTACTCGCTACAGCGGTACGTGAACAACCCACAGGCCACGCCGTTTTCGAGATCGTAGTTCCGAGGTGCCGAGCCATCACAATTTGTCCTTCATCAAACTCCGATAAATCGGCAGCTTTCCCCATTCTGACTCCGAACACTCTACTAACCATACTGCGTTGTGAACTTCACCTGCACCACCGTTCAATCTCCAGGCGCGCTCATTTCTCAAAGCTGGGGGTTGTCATAATGTAATGGCTCATCTGTATGTTAAGAACTTTTTTCAAAACATTTTGCTTTTCTTTCGCTTCATTTATTTGCCTAACATTGCAGCTTTCACTAATAATTCACCTTACCCTTATGACATTAGGCGCGCCCTCTTCAAATCAAACAAAACACCCAGTGAGCTTTTAGAAAAAGCAAAACCTCTTAAATAAATTTCTTCAGGTCAATGGTCAAAACAATCATAAGTTTTCCATTGGGACTGGAACAGCTCGTGCCCATCTACTGCTGCTCCCACGTCGAAGCCAAACGAGATGCAGGATTGAAGCGCTGAATACATGTACGAAATTTTACGTTGCGGCTAGCTGACACACACACACACACACACACACGTACGTTTACCTCTTTCTAAACGAATAGCGAGTCATATCCGTAACGCCGCAAGTTAATTTCGCTTAGAAAGAAATTAAAAAATAAATAAACGAACGAACGAAGCAAACAAACCTTCATCTAGCAAAACGAAACAAGCAAATTCAAGCAGTACTTCCAAAAAGTTTGAGGTCTGATCTTTAAAGTAACAGTTTTGTGATCATTATTTTCTGGTCCTTACGTGGTATTAATAATTTTTCCTAAATTCAGGCACATCCGGAGGCATGAATGCGAAATTATTCATTCACTTACTTCGCCTTGACATCCAAAACTACATCCAGTGACACCGAGCACAAATACCGCAAAGTTTTCTATAATACGCTGAAGAGCAATTGAATTAGAGACAGCTCGCGTTATGCAAATGTGGCCCTGTGGGCGGCTCTGTAAACGGAAACGACATGACGTATGCAGTGATCCGACAATATAAGGAGTGATGCGACGGGAATCAGTAAGAGTCGGACGCGGTATGGGTAAAACGAAGTATCTAAGGGCATTTGATCGTGGGAAAATCGTCGGGGCCCGACGAATGGGTCACTCCATCTCGGAAGTCGTGCAGGCACTGGGATTTTTACGACCCACTGTGTCACGGGTGCACCGTGAGTACATCGAATCCGGTAAAATCATCCCTGCAAGGGCCAACTGCCGTGGACAACAGCGTGTGGATGAGCGGGGTCATCGTCGTCTAGCTCGCTTTGTAACAGGGGATAGACGGGCTACAGTGGGAGAAATCACTCTGCAATTTAACGCTGGTGCACAAAAACGTGTAAGCAGCCACACCATCCAGAACCATCTCCTAGCTATGGGGTACAGAAGCCTTCGTCCCACGAGGGTACCGCTGCTGACCGCACATCGCAGGGTGCAAAGATTAGCATGGACGCGGGAACATCGCTACTGGACCCTAGACATGTGGAAAAATGTTGCCTGGACTGATGAGTCGAGATTCACGTTGGTACATGCGGATGGCAGGATACGAGTACGGCGCAAACCACATGAAGCGATGGATCCTTCTTGCCAGCAGGATACTCTTCAAGCTAGTTGGGGAGGGGCATTCTCGTCTGGGGATTGTTTACGTGGACCCCTGGTACGTGTGACATCGTCCCTCACAGGTCAACGTTACCGGGATATCCTCGGCGACCATTTTCTCTCGTTTGTGCGTCTTCAAAATCCCACTGGGAACCTCATCCTGCAGCAAAACAATGCACCGTGCCATCGCTCCCGAATTGTATCCGAATGGTTGGATGAATACTCCACTGACATGACCTCGCTTCCTTGGCCAGCTAAGTCACCTGTCCTCAATCCCATCGAGCACATCTGGGATGCCATGGAGAGAGATGTTCGAGGCTCTGACCCCCTCCATCAAATCTTCGTGAACTGTGGGAGCTTTCCAGCGCTTCCGGTGTCTTGTCGAGTGAATGCCGAGACGAATCGCCGCTGTCATCAGGGCGAAAGGTGGTGCTACACGTTACTAGACAGGTATCTCTAATTCAATTGCTCTTCAGTGTATATTATGCGTCAAGTGCAAGTCTGCAGCATATTCTGGTAATATTTTAGCGCTTGTTTTTTTCGCACGCAGTTTCTTACAACTTTCCTGTACCTAGTACAGTGAAACCTCCTAATAACGGTCGCTGTTCGGTCCAAGAAAAAAGTGACCTTTGTTGGGAGGTGCCGTTATTCGGAGATTAGACCTAGGTTAATATTGATAGTCCGTTGCTTTGGTGCAAAAGAAGAAGAATTGCGCAAAGCTTACACACAAAGAAAACGGTTTCAAAGCTTTCTTTAATGGTAGAATGCTGAATGAAATTCCATATAAAGATTTAAAATCAAATCATGGTATAGAGGATTTCAGGAAAGTGGTGACTGATCCATTGTCTCAAACTTCCTTTTAGAACTATCAAGCTAGGAGATTACGTTTAAGATACGCTATGAGAAAGAAAACAAAATGCTAGATAGTGAAGTGGAACTGCACAATTAGCTAGCCGCGCGCCGGAAAATAGGAACAGAACCCACAGGGACCAATCAAAGATATACCGCCGCCAACAGAAAATATTTCACGCACCAGCAACTCTCTCTCTACCTCCAGGTTGCGACTGAAACATACACAGGAGCTGGAGTTCGCCTTACGCAGAACTAAATTTTGGCTCCATTCTTTTCACTGAAGCACACCATTGTACTCGCTGTTATACAACTCATCGAGCTCGAGGTACAGTAACGTTCCTAATTCTTCATAGTAATATTTCTTCCTAATCTTATCCGTTTAGCTCAAGTTAGCAAGTTAGTACCGAAGGAAGTGTGTAAAATCCTAAAGGACAAGGTGTTCGTTAGATCACTTTCTGAACTGATTAGGGTGTCTGTTGGGCGTTGTTGAGATGTTTCGTTGTTCAGTGGTTATCGTTAATGTTAATCTTTGGGCAGCTGTTCTGCACCAATCAAAGCTTGCTGTTTCTCGGAGGGCACTTCTGTTCTTCATTAAAGGAAATTTCCTCTATTAACGGACACTTCCGTTGTTCGGAAGTGTCCGTTAATGGATGTTGACTGTACTACATCGTGATAGCAGTGTAAGTCCTTGGTTATCGATTGTACACAGTATTCATGTGTGTGTGTGTGTGTGTGTCTGCGCGCGCGCGTGCCCAACATTTTGTCGTTCGCATTACATTTCTGTATCTCCTTATAACGTGCCTGACGATGACGAGGTCAGAGGTGGTGAAAAATCTCTACGAGGATCTACTTCAAACATAGGTTCGCGAATTCGTGTAGATATGAAAAAGCACAATCTCTTCTTTCCGTGAAAATTCAGTAGAACCGGACGGTGCTTCATAATGTGACGTGCCTGCCCCGCAGGACGCACACGACATAAAGGCAAATAGCAGCGAGAACGAACGTCTGCGTAGCTCAGTTGGTAGAGCGACTTGTTCCGGAATAAGTGGACTCGGGTTCGATCCCCGGCGTGGACCAAAAAAGACGAAGAAATTTACTCCGTTATAATAAACAAAGACATTGCTCTTTCCACGTTTTAGCAACACACAGCAACCGAAAAATTGTTATTCGGTCACCGCCGGGGAATTGAATCCCTGATCTCTCGATATCCAGCCGACCGCGTTAGCCTTACACCACGGGGCTCAATTCCCCGGCGTTGTCCAAATAACAAATTTTCGGTTGCTGTGTGTTGCTGAAACGTGGAAACAGCGATGTCTTTGTTTATTCACTGATCTCGCCCTTTGGATTTAACTGCTATAATTAATATATAGCCTGTGCCGTTAAAGCCCACTAGATGGAGACGTCTCAGTAGCTGAGCGCATCTCACGAATTTATGATGTCAGAAGCTGACACAAAAACACACATAGCGCCGTGGATTGTTGGCCACCGTGGTGTAAGGCTAACGCGGTCGGCTGGATATCGAGAGATCCGGGATTCAATTCCCGGCGGTGACCGAATAACAATTTTTCGGTTGTTGTGTATTGCTAAAACGTGGAAAGGGCGATGTCTTTGTTTGTTTATTCAATAGAATACTGACAAACACTTCCCACACGCTATTGCATTGCATTCGAATTTGAAAGCTAACTAATCGCCCTTCGCCTTTGTGCATACAGTATGCATGAAGTTTACCCGTATGTTTTAAATTATAACTGGCTGTATCAGATAGAAGTGCGGCATAAAGAGTTCATGAAATATTTGCAAAAAAAAAAGGGTTGATCCAACTTTAAAAAAAACAGGAGCTCTACACAAACGCACACGTTTGCACTGATAGTTTTTGTGCTCCTTTCCATGAGTTACTTTCCTGTTATACTTCGATGCTGTATTTATTTATATGCAGTTTATCACTAGGATGTGTGAAAGGCGTCTAAGTTTCGATTATTCGTGACTGAAGTATTTTTATCTTTCTCAGGAAATTTGAAACTGCAGACAAGTGTTCGTAGTTTGTTAGTAAATATAAATCGAACAACGTTTCTTTTTCACTGTCGCCATATCCGTAGTTAATGAAGCAGGCACTCTTCAGTTTCATATAAATCGAACAACACTGCTTCACTATCGACATATCTGTAGTTTATGAAGCAGGCACTCTTCAGTTTCATATAAATCTAACAGCACTCCTTCACTGTCGACATATATGTAGTTTATGAAGCAGGTACTCTTCAGTTTCATATAAATCGAACAGCACTCCTTCACTGTCGACATATCTGTAGTTTATGAAGCAGGCACTCTTCAATTTCATATAAATCGAACAACACTCTTTCTTCATTGTTGACATATCTGTAGTTTATGAAGCAGGTACTCTTCAGTTTCATATAAATCGAACAGCACAAATTTACTGTTGACATATCTGTAGTTTATGAAGCAGGTACTCTTCAGTTTCATATAAATCGAACAGCACTCCTTCACTGTCGACATATCTGTAGTTTATGAAACAGGCACTTTTCAATTTCATATAAATCGAACAACACTCTTTCTTCACTGTCGACATATCTGTTGTTTATGAAGCAGGTACTCTTCAGTTTCATATTAATCGAACAGCACTCCTTCACTGTCGACATATCTGTAGTTTATGAAGCAGGTACTCTTGAGTTTCATATTAATCGAACAGCACTCCTTCACTGTCGACATATCTGTAGTTTATGAAACAGGCACTTTTCCATTTCATATAAATCGAACAACACTCTTTCTTCACTGTCGACATATCTGTAGTTTATGAAGCAGGTACTCTTCAGTTTCATATTAATCGAACAGCACTCCTTCACTGTCGACATATCTGTAGTTTATGAAGCAGGTACTCTTCAGTTTCATATTAATCGAACAGCACTCCTTCACTGTCGACATATCTGTAGTTTATGAAACAGGCACTTTTCCATTTCATATAAATCGAACAACACTCTTTCTTCACTGTCGACATATCTGTAGTTTATGAAGCAGGTACTCTTCAGTTTCATATTAATCGAACAGCACTCCTTCACTGTCGACATATATGTAGTTTATGAAGCAGGCACTCTTCAATTTCATATAAATCGAACAACACTCTTTCTTCATTGTTGACATATCTGTAGTTTATGAAGCAGGTACTCTTCAGTTTCATATACATCGAGCAGCACTCCTTCACTGTCGACATATCTGTAGTTTATGAAGTAGGCACTCTTCGGATTCATATAAATCGAACAGCCCACCTTCACTGTCGACATATCTGTAGTTTATGAAGCAGGCATTCTTCAGCTTCACAAAATCTTCTTTTCACCTTATCATTTCCCATATTACAAGTACAAAAAATTTCCCTTTTGTTCTCATCAAATGTTTTCTACTACGTAAAGCAGTGTGCTGACCCACGATTGTTTCATCCAGAAAAGACGATTCGTCGCTATATACACTCACAGGATCACTGCAATACAGCAGCGTAGTTGGCACTTCCCGAAACTGTTGTCATCTTCTACCATTGTAAAACTCGGTCCCTGCCTTCGAACAGAACATTTTAGTTCCAGGAAATTAAAGGATGCCCCTTTAAAAAGGCAATGCAGCGGTTGTTTAGAGAGATTCATGTTATTGATGATAGACGTGCTGTTATACTGTTACTGAATGATAAATCGCTGATACTGTATTGAGTACGCCAATAAACAGGATGTGAGTTTGGAGTACAAACGATACAAGCAAAATAAACCTATTTGTAAGTACTACCACTGACCCCTCTCTTTTTTTTCTCGATTGGAAGTTTAACGACCACCGTGAGCAACTCAATGGGCTATAAGCAGTCGCTCGTCCTTAATTTAGGGTCACTGGTTCCAAGGAAGCGAAGAGCTAGTGCCTTAAGACAAACGTAACATCCTTGCCTCACCGGGATTCGCACCCGGACCCCTTTCTGGACGGATGTTCAGAAGCCATCACTTAGACCACTACGCCACCGGGACGGCTGACCTCTTTCTTGTAATGCGTATGAGTACCTGCTAATACAATGGCGTGCAAAAATTAAGGACGAGACGGTTTTTCGAATGTAACGTCGTGCAGAAGTGCTCCACATCGACTCAAATCATACCGTAAGATCCCCAAGATGTAAGAATATGGAACAAGTGAGCAAAACCGTCCAAAAAAGGAATCCAAGGTATACAAAGGCACTTTATTGAAGAGGTAGCTTCAAGCACAACTGGATAGAAGACAGAAACGTCCATGTGACAGGCGGCTGCCAAGAAAAATCCAGTCTTCAGTAGGGGATATGATCAACCCTGACTGCGTTGCAGGATTTACAACGTCTGTCCATGCTGAGGACGAGTTCGTCAAGGAGCTGTTGAGGCATCGCAGCCCATTCCTCTTGTTGAGCCAATCGCAGCTGCGGAATCGTTGCTGGCGGCTGGTGACGTGCTGCCAAGCGTCTCCCGAGAAGGTACCACACGTGCTCGATTGGATTTAGGTTCGTGGACCCTGCGGGCCAATCCATGCGTTGAATATCTTCACTCTCCAATAGCTCTGCGACAGCCACTGTACGATGCAGTGTAGCGTTGTCGTCCATGAAAAGGAACTCAGGACCCACAGCACCTCTAAACAGACGTACGTGAAGCAGGAAAACCTCGGTTCAATAGCGGACACCAGTGACTGAACCTCCTTGGAAGATGTGGAGGTCAGTATGTCTACCAAGCATGATACCGCCCGAAACGAGAACTTCGCCACCTCCAAACCGGTCCCTTTCGATGATGTTGAAGGTGTGATTGCGTGTTCCCTGCTCTCTCCAGATGTGTATACGTCCAGAATCGCTCGTCAGACTAAATCGGCTCTCACCCGTAAAGAGAACTCGACCCCATTGCTGATGTGTCCAGTTCTTGCGTTCCTGGCACCGCAGAAACCGCCGTCTCCGATGAGCAGGCGTTAATGGCACACACCGTAATGGTCGTCGTGCAAATAGACCACCTTTGTGCAGCCTCCTGGCCATGGTAAAACCCGATAACGGACGTCCAGTTGTCTGTTGCATGTGTCTTGCGATTTCTCCCGCTGTCTGCCGTCTGTTTCTTCTCAGCTGTAGAACAATATACCGGCCGTCCGCCGCCGTGGTTGCTCGTGGACGACCACTGCTAAACTCTCAGACAGCTGTTCCTGTCGTTTGAAATGTTCTCCAAGCTCGTGAAACGATGCTGTGAGTGATCCCGAACTCTTCGGCCACACTAGTCACACTTTGACCTTCTTCCAACATCCCAACAACGCGACCTCGGGTAAAGTCATCCAGATGTCGTCTAATGGATTGCCTGTTGGCCATATCACACGGTGGCGGTTACTCGACGTCGTTCAAACCCATGTACACCGTGCAATAGCTTTCACCGAATTGCTGAGCGTACACCGCTCGTGTGCTTTATACCCTTCCGACACTCCCCCCCCCCTAAGTCATGCTGCATGTACGTATGCCCTACCGTACCGGACCCTAGTCTATCTCCTGAGTGGTCTTTCGGTCCGTTCTGCCTGCTCGTTCCGCTGCTATGCTAATTTCTTCTCTTCGTCCTTAATTATTGCACACCAGTGTATTACATTAACTTTAGCACACATAACGTAATTACTGACGTAAGGACTAAGTTATTGCAGCTGAAAGACAATTACGTTGTATGTCTTAGGACTATAACAGTTTTTTTCTTTTTTCTGTTTCTGTTTTGTTTTTGTTTTCTTTCAGAAGTACGCTTTCCGGCTTTGAAGAATTCTCGTAACTTCACTCACTCCCAGTATTGCACAAGTCTGGACTTAAACAAATTCAATTTATTTTATAAAATTTCCATAACAAGAATTTTACGTAGAATATGCATGCTACAAACTTAAAGCAGAAGTAATGCTGTGATTTCTACCGTAGACTACTTCGCTAAGAGCTTCATTCATCCATCTCTCTGTGGACACCGTTCGTTCGTGTTTTCCCTTTGTGCATCATTTACAAATCATCTGCTTCGTTTCGTTTAAGATGCTGAATAATTCCGTATTCTAGTAATGGCTGGGGAACTGTGCGATTACTCTAAGTGTGCTGGTGATATTCACAAATGAGTGAATAATTAAATACACGAAAAGCAACGATGGATAACGTTCTTTTAACATCGAATGCACGTAATCATGGCTAGGAGAAAAGCGAAACAGGAAATGTGTTCCTTTCACTCTAATTACAAGAATTAAGGACGAGAATTTTCTGGATAAATGTTTTATTCATAAATATTGCGAAATGTAAGGCACACATAAACGAGGAGTACCTATACCTTTCATTTTATATCAGGATGAATTAGGTGTACAAATAAGTTTTAAATCGCTTTTTGTGTGACGTATACCGCTAATTTACATATCCGACATTCCTCCGCGTTGTTGGCATGTGACCGTAACTGGTCCGGAGGATAAAATGTGACACAGAAGTTTGCCCAACATTCAAACGCACTTGCGCATCGGTAGGTGAAAGATGGCAAGCGGTACTGCATTTATTCGACCCTGCATTCGTTACGAATTTCATCAAGGAAAAAGTGTTGCAAAAGCATGTGCATCGATCTGTTCTGTTCTGGGGGAGAATATTATATCGAAAAGCACGCGTGAGTTTTGGTTTGGACGGTTTAAAGCAGGTGATTTTGATGTTAGCGATGGGAAAGTAGCGCCGCCCCGGGAAGGTTGCACATGAGGAATTGCAAACATTGCTGGATGAAGATTCTTCTCAAACGCAAAAAGAACTAGCTGAACAACTGGGTGTAACTCAACAAACCATTTCCAATTGTTTACGCGCAATGGGAAAGATTCAGGAGGAAGGAAAATGGGTGCCACATGACTTTGAGCTAAAGGAACAAGGATGAGCGCGTCATGAAGTGTTTCAATCTGTTGAATAAACAACACAGAAAGTCTTTTGTGTGAAAATAGTTACGTGCGATGAAAAGTGGATATGGTGCGACAATTCCAAACGCAAAAAAACACTGGGTAGACCTCGGTGAAGCAACGACTTCGACACCGAAACGCAATATTCACTCTAAGAAAGTTCTACTCTGCATCTGGTGGGATATGAAGGGTGTGCTCTATTATGAACTATTGGAACAGGGTAATACTGTTACTGCTGCTGATCGCTACAAACAACAATTGCTGCGATTAAACCAGGTAATCTGTCGGAAACGTTCATTCACAGGCAAAGGATTGAGTCCTGTGAAATTACTGCATGACAACGCTAGGTCGCATGTCCCGAAATCAGTCAAGGAAACGCTACTGACGCTTGGCTGGGAAGTTTCGGAGCACCTGGCGTATAGTCCCAACATAGCCCTTTCAGACTGCCATTTGTTCTGATCGATGCAACATGGTTTGCCTGCTGTACGGTTCCGGACATGTGACGAAGTGTAAAAATGGGTTGACGACTTCATCGCGTCACACGACGAAGAATTCTTCATCGATGGAATCCGTCAGCTGATGGCGGAAAGTAATAGATAATGACGGCGTAAATTTTGATTCGTGAAAGTATTGCTGTTTTTTCTCAAATTACATGTTGCATTGTCTTAAAATGCTTTAAAACTTATTTGTACACCTAATATTATGAATCCTTAGGAGTGATTGTGTTGTTTCTAACGTAAGGAGAGACTACAAGTCCTATTAAAACACCAGTATTGTTATTATCATGATTAGCCATTGCTAATATTAGAGGAGTACCTCCACTGATATCAACTTGAAGTGGGGGTTCTTAATCCTGCAGGAGGGTTTGTGCTTTTGGCAAAAAAAAAAACATTGTGAGTCCTCATGAATACCAATTTTGTGCATAATTAATACATAAGGCAGGTGTAGGGTTACTCGTTTGGTAACGTGATTAGCAGTGACGCGTGTCCATTTAGGTTGGGTGTGCGCTGGTATGCGAAAAAGAAACACCCATAAATTGTATTATGTATCCCGAGCTGCAAAATTCACGCATTGATTTTGAACATACAAAATCATTTCGTTTATTTAGCGGTAGTCTAATTACTTATGGTAAAGATCTCTACATACACTCCATTGTAAGAAAAATCTGAATTACCTGTGCAAATACTAGAGTGATAAACGAATTTTCGGTATTTTTTTATATGAGTTTTAAATACAGCCCGTTTTACACAACCCGCAAAAGCTCTGGCAGAAAATGGGACACTTAGGTAATCGTCAACACTGTTCTCCATCCTAAACAGATATCAAAATTTAAATTGTATATTTAAATCTGTGCTCATGAACACATCGATTCACACAGCGACGAAACGAAAGAAAAACAGTAGCTCGTAGCAGAACGTTGAATTGTGTTTATGACTCCACGCTATTCCAAACACAAACTAGTATGACCAGTGGTGCTTTTTTAAGCGCACACACCCTGGGAAGTTTAGCCTCTGCGTTGAAACCACAAGGAAATAAAAAATGACCTGTAGCGCCATCAGGAGAGCTTTGTATTGCACTTGCTTTAACGACCTGGGGTGTTTGCTGATAAAATAGCACTCCTGCAACTGAAAACATTACTTGCTACGTTTTGTTTACTGAACGAAGCAACGACCCTTCTCTTCTTCACGAAAATATTGCACAAGAAAATTAATTTTAGCACAATACGTAAAGCCTTAGGACAAACTTTAGCGAGTCTTATTAGATATACATTGAAAAAAACCCCCAAAACACCAATATAACAGCAATACGTATAACAACGTCGAATTGCAGTGCTCCATGGGGCTGCAAGCTGTGTTCATTTTGTCTAGAACACCCTCAAAGTTCCGCTATTACGTTTGCAGTGATGGCACGTTTGCGTCGAACTGCGCCAATTTCATTATCTTGTGTCAAACTGCTACAAATTACGAAAAATATTAATATTTACGGCGAAACGGCAATCCACACAGCAAAAACCGCAGAGCGAAAAAAATGTTTTTACGGCAAAAAATGCCGTTTTAAACGACGAATCGAATGACTCTTTTTTAAGGTCTACGCGCAATTTGGGTAAACGTGTGTCGACGCTTAAACAACACGTACCGCCAATCCCAACATTTCGGAATGTGTTTCATCTACATTCTAATTCGTTGTTTTTTAGGCATAAGTGACCAATAGGTTTCGCGATGTAGGAGGAGCTCATGGAGAAGGAGTTTTGTTGTAATCACGTGATATGTTGGAGAAACGATTCTGTATGCTATGAAATTCTGATGAAGATTGTGTACAGATGGTTTAGTGGCCTTTCGGAGATTGTTGAGATTGTTTATATGTCGTTCCCTGCTCTTTGGGATGGCACAGTTATTTAATTCCGGGCGAGGTGCGCTATTACGTAAATACAGCGTAAGGTCAGTCGTTAGCTATTTCGTGGACGTGGAGGACGACTGAAAATGGCTCTCTCGTGGCAGGATGCGATGGTTTTGTGTCTAAAGGATTAGTTATCCAACCCTCAAAAAGATACCAGAATCAGATTATTCAAGCTTACGCACCCAGCACAAGTCATCCTGAGGAAGAAATCAAAGAATTTTACGAGGAAATTCGTCATCTAAATAACAAAGGCAAACAAAACTGGAAGATCATTATGGAAGATTTCAATGTAAAAATAGGGCAACAGAATGAAACTTCAGTAGGTAAATTCGGTCACTGCAATTGAAACCAGCGTGGAAATTCTCTCGTAGAATTTGCAGAGGCAGAAGGGTTTTTCATCTTGAACTCCTTTTACAAGCAAAAGCCACAAAGGAAGTGGACATAGAGGCATCCCAATGGGAGAACAAGTGAAATTGATTTTATTATGTGTAACAAGAAATTTGTCATCGAAGACACAGTGTGCTGAGCAAGTTCAATAGAAGTAGTGACCATAGAATGGTGAGATGCAAGATGCACCTCGACGCTAAACTCGAGCGTGGCAAGCTCATAAAACAAACAAAATGTATTGACATAACCAACCTTAAAAAAACATCACAATACTTCAAACTGGAACTGAGGAACAGATTCTCAGCTCTAGAAGGTCTAACGTCGGAAGAAGTGAACATCTTTGAAGTTAATAGAAAACTAATCAAGGCTCTTTTGGAAACAGGAAAAAAATAGCTAGTACAAATTATCAGGAAAACAAAAATTCTGATGAAAAAGAAAAGAGAGATGAGGTAAAATAAAGGAGATGTGACTTCCAAAGTGGAATATATATTGCTATGCAAGAGAGTACGAAAAAGTATCACTGCAGACGTAAGGAAATTCAACTGTGAACTAGTGAGGAAAGCAATTGAAAACAACCAAAGCCTGAAGAGAGCAAAGGGGCATCTCAGTAAGGGAAGAAAGCAGATTATGGCACTGAGAAAAGAAGATGTCACCGTAACAAGAAATAGAGGCGAACTTTTGACAAGAGTGAAAGATTTCTACACAAAACTGTTTGAAAGGGATGATACATGTACTCCAGACATTACGAAAGATATCAGTACCAGAGCTCTTCCAGTCCTCCCAGCAGAAGTTACACATGCAATTAAGAACATGAAACGGGGAAGAGCTCCAGAAGAAGATGTAATTACCGTAGACATCTCACAAGAAGCAAGTGAAGAAATTGAAACTATACTCACCCAAGTTTTCTCTAGCTCTATCAATGAAGGGAAGAATCCTGAGGATTTGAACAATTCTACAATGATCCTGCTACATAAAAAAAGTGGCATTAAGGATATCAGAAACTACAGGCCCATCAGCCTCCTATCAGTGGTTTATAAAATCTTTACTAAAGTTGTTTCACATCGCCTGAAGGTAACAATGGACGTGGCTCATCCGAGAGAACAAGCTGGAGTCAGGAGTGGCAGCAGCACTATAGATCATATCCATGTACTGAGAGAACTAATTGAAAAAGCGAAGGAATATGAACTCCCATTATGCATGGCTTTTATCGATTATGGAAAGGCCTTTGAATCCGTGAAACCATCTGCAGTTATAATGGCTTTGAAATCCTGCGGCATTGAAGATGCATACATTAGTATTATTAATAACATCAATGAAACTGCATATGCAAAGGTTTGGCTATTTGAAGATACAGCACAATAGAAATTAGAAGGAGAGTGAGACAAGGTGACACCATATCTCCCAAAATCTTTAATGCCACATTACAAAATGTCTTTCAATCACTGAACTAGGAAAACAAAAGGATAAAGGTTAATGGAGATTGTTTAACTCACCTTCGTTTTGCTGATGACCTTGTCATCTTTGCAACTACCCCTTCAGAGCTGTAGAGTATGATCCAGGTACTTTCTGACAAGAGTAAAGAAGTGAAATGAAAAATTAGTTTTCAGAAGACAAATAAAAAAACTGGCGCAAGACTTGTAGTCGTCAACGTTCTACCGGATGTTCCAGCTGAGCGGAGGGTAGGCAGACTAGTTTATTTCAGCAGGCGGGCAACACGTCGTCAGATTACAGATAATCTCAATCAGCACTAAATCCGAGATGGATACTTCAAGGAGGACGGTGCTCCATATCACAGAGCTGACATTGTACGCGAATGGTATGAGAAGCATCGTGGAGAATTTTCCCTATTATATTGGCCTTCTCAATCACCGGATCTCAATCCAACGGAAAATTTGTGGGATGAAATCGAAAAGGGCATCAGACAGCTGGATCCACTACCATCAAATTTTCAAGAGCTGGAGGGTGCAATTCATCGCATTTGGGATAATCTACCCTAAGCCACTTGCCGACATTTAGTAGAGTCCATACCAAGACGAATTCAAACAGTATTAAGGGCAAAAGGTGGCCCAACAACGTACTAACGAGGTGGCGATAATAACTTTGCCACTCAGTGATCAACGTTATTTACACCTCATTAATCGCGTTTGGCACTATTCGAAGCGATTAGCGACTTGTGGATGACTGCTCGACATGGAAACCCGTTTCGTGCAGTGTTCCTGCGCGCAGTAGTGGTGTTAACATATGTTCCGATATTCTTGCATAGGGTTTGCTCGATTTGAGACAATATTTATTGGGATTTTGAGCGTGACGATCATGTTTTGTTAGCCTCGGATGTTTACTGGGTCGTTCCTGGGTAATTCAACACCCAATCTGCTTCCATTTGGATATCACATTGCCAACTGTCGACTTAGGATTCTTCAGTGCAGCTTTGATCCCTTACGATTCTAAAGGGATGTTATATGAAATTTGATTATCACTCAGTTATCGGGACGGATATCAATGAAGTACTTTCTTTAAGATGTCGTGATACAATGTCAGTACCCAGACAAACATTCCGATGGGCTTGGGGTTTAATAAGAAAAAAAACTTCCTACTTGACTGAAAACAAAAGGATTTTTTTCACATGTGCTTGCTTTCTAGGAGGAAATGCTTTCCATTCAGAAACTGAGAAATGGACAGAAGTACTAACGGAACAGTTTAGAAATAAATTTATGGGTAAACCCTGAGAATGCTTTTACACACACATCGACCCAATTGAAGAAAAATCTTATTCAGCTGTTACGATATCGAATCCACGAACAAAGAAACAAAGTGCAACGTCCTGAATGTATTCTACTGTGTCTACTGCCAAAATATTTGCATCGGATTTATAGAAGCGCAGTACAGTATCACTGTACGAACAGTCAGAAGGAGGGTGCAACAAACGAAGTTAAAAATCTTGGGCATACTTTTCTTATTCTAACAAAAAAAAACAAGATCAAAGGGATTTGTTTTTTAATTCAACTTTCAGAAAACAAGATATCATTCCGCAGACAGAAAGACAAGACAAAAGTCGTATGTACGCTTTTCCCTACTTACGAAAAGAATATTTTCAATTCAACATTTGAAAAAGAAAACATTACATTCACAAGCAAACAGACAGTTGGACTGGTAAACAATTAAAAACCTAGATCTCAGAACATTTTGTGGAGAAGTGCAACCCGCGTCTAAAAGTTAGTTTGAGAGGTCAGTTTCGAAAAACACAGGAGGGAGACGCCATGTTGCATAGCGTTGAACAGGGAATCTCTTTCGGGAGGCATGAGAGATAGGAAGAGAGGCGTGTCCGCGAAACATCCGTCTTGCCCAGGAACGGGACGTCCAAAAGGGGTGACAGTTTTGGTGAGTTATGAGACCACCGGAGTATGCATCCTCCAGAAAATGCACTGACGAGATTGGCTGATGGCGAGGGAGATGGGTGAAATCGCATTTCGGACCAGGGACCCAGAAATTTGGCGGGCACTCTCTTGGGTTTGCTGCAAACGGAAGGATGCTGACGATTATTCTTTGATGGCTGCGGTCGTCAAGCGAGCGGTTGTTAGGGCAAGGTGGCCGACGTCTTTTATGAAATATCTACGGATATAAGAGAGATCATTTATGTAGTGCGGTACAAGTAACACAGGGAGATTTCGATAAAAGGGAGTTTTTCGCAATCAACACAGAGCACCTGGTATTACTATATTGCTTTCAACCTGTGCAAAAGGAATGTCACCTCATTCTGTGAACTCACTGAAGAGCTTACCATCTGATGGACTCACGAATTCACTTATTGGGATGTATTGAATCAATGACTGATTCATAGTGGAACAGCAACTGAAATGGAACAGATTTTGTGTACATATTCTGCAATTAGGGGATGTTAATAAAAACCTGTAAATACAAGGGACATCCTGAAAGTAATACCTGGAAATACACTATCTACCAACAAGTAATTGGACACCCCTGCAATCGACGATATCTGCGGTCCTGATACACGTCACTGCCGCCACCGTTATATATCGTGTGGAAAACAAAAACGCAACCAGTCGCATGCAAGATGCCACGCAGTTCGGAGCTCTCTGATTTCGAGAAAGGTGTAATCGTCGGGTATCACAGAAATGGCCGATCCATACGTGATATATCTAGCGAGTTGAAGTACCCAAAATCGACAGTGGCCTACGTGATTGGCAAGTGGAAGATGAGAGGTGACTGTCGGAATGTGCCCCGACCCGGCAGACCCACAAAACTGGGAGTTAGAGACCGACGGGTGCTGGCCAGAGAAATTCGGAAGAACCGCACCAAATCGATGAGCCACATCCGCGAGGAGTTTCAACAGGCAACCGGGAGTGTTCTTTCGATGAATACCATCCGTAAGGAAGCCCATCTGCTCGGTTATCATGGACGTGCTGCCGCCCACAAGCCTTTGAACACCAAGTCCAATAGCGCTGCTCGGCTAACGTGGTGCAAAGAACGTCGACAGTGGACCGTTGAACAGTTGAAACAGGTTCTCTGGAGCGACGAATCAAGCTTCACCCTATACCGATCGGATGGCAGGGTCTGGGTTTGGCGTCTGCCTGGAGAACGCCTCCTGCCGGAATGTATTGTGCCAACTGTGAAGTTCGGCGGCGGTGGAATTATGCTATAAGGGTGTTTCTCCTGGAATGGCACGGGACCCTTGGCCGCAATTCATGGTAGACTCAACGCCGAGACCTACTGCACCATTTTGGATGACCATGCGATTCCTACGTTGTGGCAGTTTTACGCGGTGGACCCATGTTACTTTCAGGATGACAATGCCACCTGTCATGTTGCGTGGTCCACCATGGCTTGGTATGGTAACAATGGGGTTAATCGAATGGACTGGCCTGCGCAGAGCCCGGACGTTAAGCCTATCGAGCACCTCTGGGATGAGTTGGAGCGTCGACTTAAGGGGTGCCCCCACCGTCCGAAATCGGTGAAGGAACTGACCTGTCTTCTCCAAGCCGAGTGGAAGAAAATACCGCTAGCCGTCGTACAACGCCTGGTTGAGAGTATGCCCCGGAGGGTCGCAGCTGTAATCGCCGCTCGTGGAGGATCCACCAACTATTGAAGGTGAATAAACATCGTTTTCCTTTGCTATCACAGGTGTCCAATTACTTGTTGGTAGATAGTGTACAAGGGACATCCTGAAAGTAATGCCTGTAAATAAAAGGGACATTCTGAAAGTAATGCCTGTAAATACAAGGGACATCCTGAAAGTAATACATGTCAGTGCAAGGGACATCCTGAAAGTAATGCCTGTAAATACAAGGGACTTCCTGAAAGTAATGCCTCCTCCTTAATAACTTTTGAAATTTTGAAGTGACTTTAATGAAACTGCACTGATAGGGACTATGTTTTGTTACCAATGAGGGAACAAATTGTTTTCAGAATCGGAAATAAAGATCATGAGTGACACAGAAAAGCATCGAGACGTAATTGAATTCCTGGAAAAAGAGGGATGTGAAACTCCAGAAATCCACAGAAGTTTCCTGGCGGTGTATGGAGTTGCCACAATCCATATCAGTAATGTCCAAAGATGGATGAAGAGGTTTCGAGAGGGAAAAAGTTCAGTGTCGGACAAACAACGGAGTGGAAGACCCGCAACTGCCCTGACGGATGCCAACAGGCAACGAGTGAAAGATCTCATCACTGCTGATCGTCGTGCCACCATCTAGGAGTTGTGTGTTGCAATTGATTGTGGTCATAGTGCTATGGAAACATTAATTAGGGATCTTCGCTATAGAAAAGTTTTTTTTTCAAATTGGATCCCAAGGAACGTAACCCGTGAACAATGTAAGCAAAAGGTGGGCATATTCCGGAACCCCTTGGATTATTATTAAAGGGAGAGTGAGGTGTTTTTCTTTAATGTTGTGACGGGGGATGAAACCTGGGTGTCCTTTCATGACCCAGAAACAAAACGTGCGTCAATGTAATGGGACCGCACATCTTCACCTCGACAGAAAAAGGTGGAAAGAACTCGTTCCGCAGGGAAAGTGAAATTGACAATTTTCTGGGGCAAACGTGGTGTCATTTTGACTGATTTCGTTAAAAAGAGTGCAAAAATAAACAGTCCTCACTATGCGCAGACATTGAAGAAGCTAAAGGAAGCTATCAAAAGGAAAAGACGTCACATTCCACTGCATGGTGTTGTTTAACACCATGATAACGCTCGTTCCCATACCTCAATGGAGACTTCACAGGCTATTACCAAAATGGGGTGGACGGTGATGCCCCAACCCCCTACAGTCCTGATTTGGCTCCCACAGATATTTTCTTGTTTGCCCCTTTGAAAAACACCCTTCGTGGGGATCGTTTTGACGATGTGACAGACTTTAAACTGGCTGTGAACTCATTGGTGAAACGACTGCCTCAGGCATTTCTCCAGAAAGGATTTTACCAATAGTTTCAAAGATGGCGGAAATGTATACAAAGTGATGGACAATACTTTGAATAGGCCAGCATTATTAATAATATGTCCAAGTATTTTGCCACCAAGTTTCACATTTTTGCTGCTACAAATAAGAGTCTTATGAGGGACGAGGCATTACTTTCAGGATGTCCTTTGTAAAACCAGTGAGTCTACTTTCGTGGATCCAACTTAAACAACTAAAAATGTACTATACCGTGCAAATTAATTGGAACAAGCAATTTTATTCTCAGAATTGTAATGTGATCGCCAGTTGATGTCGGAAACCCACGTAAACCAGTTTTATCAGTTGTGAGGTGGTGTGACTGTTAGAACTTGATTGTAAGAATGTGGTTTGACCGGTTTTAAACAGGAAATAGGCACTTCAGCTTCAGTTATGAGCTTTCGCATATGACAGGTGGATGTTAGTTTTTGCTCTCTGTGAGTACGTGTTGCTTTCGCGTATTGAAAAATGGATATTTCCCCAAGGAAGCGTGCAAAAATAATTGCCCTGAAAGATCGCACTTCTATGACAGTGAGATATATCGCTTCTGTAGTTGGTGTAGGCAAATCAAGAGTATCAAGACTGCTTACGCGATACAATGCATCGGGATCATCGTCTCCAAAAAGGAAAGATGGATGTGGAAGAAAACGAAAAACAACTCCACGAACCGATAAATATCTAATCAGAAATAATAAAATTAATCCAAAACAAAACAAGCACCGACCTTCAAAGGGATTTATTGGCTAGTGGTTGTGATGTTAGTGATTCGACTGTACGCCGCAGGCTTCTGGCAGTTGTCCGGAAGGCAAGAAGACCAACGAAAGAACAATATTGAATGCGAAAATGAAGATAAAACGTTTAGCATGGGCCAAAAAATATAAATCATGGATTGCTGACGACTGGAAAAAGGTAATTTTCAGTGATGAAACTCATTTATTTGTGCAGGGTTACCAAGAAAATGTAGTTAGACGAAGCAACTGTGAACCCTTAAGACCTCAGCATGTCAAACAAACTGTAAAACACCCTCTGAAACAGATGTTTTGGGGTCTTTTCACATCAAATAGCACTGGAAGCTTAGTTCCTGCTCAAGGTATGATGAATTCAGCCAAGTACGTAGAAATATTACAACGTAAGATTGTTCCATTCTTGCAAACTTTTGACGGGACATTTCAACATGACTTGGCCCCATGTCACAATTCGAAATTGGTCATGAATTGCATGCTGGAAAATCAAATTCTTTTGCTTGATTGGCCTGGAAATTCACCAGATTTAAATCCCATAGAAAACTTGTGGAATATTTTGAAGAGACGTTTAGGTAAAATGGACTGTACAACCAAAGAACGCATGATAACGAATGCTATGAAAGTGTGGTTCCACGATTATGAAGTCAAAAACATGTGCACTCAATTAGTGGAGCCAATGCCAAAACAAATTCAAGAGGTCATTTCTGCTGAAAGAGGACATACTTCATACTAATACAGGTATTTAGCAGTGTATATCAAGGCATAGAATGATATAAAGGCATAGTTTTGGAAAAAAGAGTGATTTTTTACTTTGTCCCATTTAATTTGCACAGTATAGTATGTGAAGAATAAGAACTGTAAGACGGCAAAAGAGAAGGTTTGGCCGGTGGCAGCAACTACCACAGTAACCGAAATCTGAAATTCCAGTAATCGCCTGATCACAGAGCTACGCACCAGGGCGATATCAAAATAAATTATACCGCCACCGCACATTCTTTCCTCATCTCATGTAAAATTTGTTGTTTTTTATTTAACGTCAGGATAGGTATGTGGTTCAAAGATGGAGAAATGCAAGATAAACAGAAAGTAAAATATATGATGCATTTGCTGTTTACCGGGCCAACAACTGGAAGCAGGAAGTGTCAAATTTAAGAAATAGTTAAATAAGGAAAAAGGATTAAAGGAAGTGTAAAGAATTAACATTAGCATGTCTTTACGTGTATGTCAAATTCCGTGCTAAAAATTATTTACAAACGCATGGGAAAATAAATCTTGTTTGATATGCCCATGATTTGAAAGCCTGAGAAGAAGTATTGAACTTGAGTCAACAATGTATGAGCCCATCGGAAATGAAATAGCCTTGAATTTCAGCCAGCGTGTTTTTGATAACGAGGGACGTGGGAATTGCGAATGGGTAAACTACGCCGGTGAGTATTCCACAGACAGGAATAAAAATTCTCATTTCTTCCTTGTTGCTCTCAGAAAATTTGTTTTTACGATGTGACTTTCTTCTGGAAGTAACCTTTCCATAAATAACGCGTGACCAGTGAGTGAGATAGCTTCATTTTGTGAGAAAAGCTTTCCTGCAGTGTCTCGAAGTTTCATGCATAAAGCTGAAAGCTTTAAAATGTAGCTTCCTCTCGGTAATTGCGACGAACTCTGTTTCCCTCTTCCTCGCTATCTATCTATTCCCCATTTTACGCGCTTATTCAGACCAGCATTATATGTATATATTAGTGGCGTATCTTGGGTCCGAGACCTGGGCTATCTCACTCGCCCCCCTCCCTCCCCCTTAACCCACATTTTTTTTAGAATTGCGAAGCTATTTTTAATTGTTAAGTAATAGAAGTAGCATTTTCTTTTTTTAAATTTCAGGTACATGCTATTTCTAACATGATACCAAATAATTATGCGGATTACGATTTGAACACTTATTTGTACGTGAGCTCCATTCTTTTTTCCTTTTGTGTGAACTTGAGTGTTACGTTTTCACAAAAATGTTTCTTCCGAGTACTTTTTCATTTTTAAAAATAATGTTTTTTTTCTATTAACAAAACAGACAAGTTGCTCGAATGGGCATGTCCTTGTGTGGCTCTAAGATATATCTTGATTCTTTTTAATACGGGAAAACTTCTTTCGGCAGTTGCAGTTGTTGATGAGCAGTTTAATATTTAGATCTGCTAATTTGTACACCTCAATAAATACCAATCCAATTATTAAATTTTATATAACAAGTAATGTCTCTTACTGATTTGTTTTGTATTAATCAAGGGAATAAAACATCTTCAGTTCATTTTTCAATTGAACAGTATAAAATTTGAAGCATAGAGTTCTTTAAGCTGTGATAGTGGATGTTCAGGGAAGCTCTCACAAAATTTATCAAAACAGTTCGAATCCAACAAAGCCACGAATTTAAGATCTAATATCATTGATTTTAATTCATTGACACTTCACACAAACTGAAACATCTCTCGCGAAACACGCGTTGGAACCATGGAGGCACAGAGGTAGTCCGAAATCTTCGTTTTTTTCAGTGAACCCTTTGCGCCAAGCAATGGCCACTAATGAGCTCCGTAGCTCACTCATGTTGTCATAGAAACGCTAACAGCCGATAGTGTGGAAGCTCTTCACATCAGAACAGCGAAGGCTTTCGAAGACCTGCTTGCGTTATGCCATTGATCATCGCTCGACAGAATGATTCTCATAATCGACAGAAGCGAATCCGCTCGTGTTTTTATCGAACCGAAAGCATCGACATATCTTAATACTGTTGATAATTGATTTTTATTTGTGTATATTTAATTGACTTTTATTTGTGCATTCTCTGGGCTTCGCAGCTAGCCTAGATAGCCTGGAATATACGCTACTGACATATATATATATATATATATATATATATATATATACTTAAGAGCAAAACTGAAGACTAAGGAAAAAATTTTAGAACCCAAAACGAAGGGTGCAAAACAACCTGAAAATCAAAACGCGCAACGCAGCAGTTTTGAAAATTCAGAATACACATTCTATAAAGAAGATACCTAAGCAAAAAAATACATATATAATTTTGACTCACACCTAATACAACATAGAAAAGGTTATGTATCTACCTGTGTGAGTAAAAGGAGAAAAGATAAAAAAATAAAATAAAACAACTGAATGCAGAAGGTGTCGAGAATACTGAGCCTTGGCTTTATCAAGGACCAGCAAAAACTCTGCATTTTCTCACTTCCACAAAGACCTAGTTGGAAATGGGTTTCTGCAAGGCCATAGATGCAAGTAACATTCCCACCTAAAATAGTTAAAAAATATATATATATAAGTCATGTCCTCCGTAGAGTAGCATGACCTAGCACTAGTTAACAATTTCGCTTGCATCCATTAACCTCCATGGCCCGACCCATGCTCTTCATCTGTTCAAAACATACAAATTCTGAGCAAACCAACTAGGAAAAACTTTTTAGAAATAAGCAGTCCAAGAAAAGATCAAACTCGAGTATAAACTACACTCCAAAAAGCTGCATCCAAAACATACTAAAAAGAAAAATTAGAAAATGAAAAAAACCTCAAGTGAAAAAAATAGTAATAAAAAAAAAAAAAATAATAATAATAATAAAACATTTCAACTAGAATTTGCGCATGAGCTGCTAAATAATAAATTGAAATTAGTTACTTAAGAGCAAAACTGAAGACTAAGGAAAAAATTTTAGAACCCAAAACGAAGGGTGCAAAACAACCTGAAAATCAAAACGCGCAACGCAGCAGTTTTGAAAATTCAGAATACACATTCTATAAAGAAGATACCTAAGCAAAAAAATACATATATAATTTTGACTCACACCTAATACAACATAGAAAAGGTTATGTATCTACCTGTGTGAGTAAAAGGAGAAAAGATAAAAAATAAAATAAAACAACTGAATGCAGAAGGTGTCGAGAATACTGAGCCTTGGCTTTATCAAGGACCAGCAAAAACTCTGCATTTTCTCACTTCCACAAAGACCTAGTTGGAAATGGGTTTCTGCAAGGCCATAGATGCAAGTAACATTCCCACCTAAAATAGTTAAAAAATATATATATATAAGTCATGTCCTCCGTAGAGTAGCATGACCTAGCACTAGTTAACAATTTCGCTTGCATCCATTAACCTCCATGGCCCGACCCATGCTCTTCATCTGTTCAAAACATACAAATTCTGAGCAAACCAACTAGGAAAAACTTTTTAGAAATAAGCAGTCCAAAGAAAAGATCAAACTCGAGTATAAACTACACTCCAAAAAGCTGCATCCAAAACATACTAAAAAGAAAAATTAGAAAATGAAAAAAAACCTCAAGTGAAAAAAATAGTAATAAAAAAAAAAAAAAAATAATAATAATAATAAAACATTTCAACTAGAATTTGCGCATGAGCTGCTAAATAATAAATTGAAATTAGTTACTTAAGAGCAAAACTGAAGACTAAGGAAAAAATTTTAGAACCCAAAACGAAGGGTGCAAAACAACCTGAAAATCAAAACGCGCAACGCAGCAGTTTTGAAAATTCAGAATACACATTCTATAAAGAAGATACCTAAGCAAAAAAATACATATATAATTTTGACTCACACCTAATACAACATAGAAAAGGTTATGTATCTACCTGTGTGAGTAAAAGGAGAAAAGATAAAAAATAAAATAAAACAACTGAATGCAGAAGGTGTCGAGAATACTGAGCCTTGGCTTTATCAAGGACCAGCAAAAACTCTGCATTTTCTCACTTCCACAAAGACCTAGTTGGAAATGGGTTTCTGCAAGGCCATAGATGCAAGTAACATTCCCACCTAAAATAGTTAAAAAATATATATATATAAGTCATGTCCTCCGTAGAGTAGCATGACCTAGCACTAGTTAACAATTTCGCTTGCATCCATTAACCTCCATGGCCCGACCCATGCTCTTCATCTGTTCAAAACATACAAATTCTGAGCAAACCAACTAGGAAAAACTTTTAGAAATAAGCAGTCCAAGAAAAGATCAAACTCGAGTATAAACTACACTCCAAAAAGCTGCATCCAAAACATACTAAAAAGAAAAATTAGAAAATGAAAAAAACCTCAAGTGAAAAAAATAGTAATAATAAAAAAAAAAAAAAATAATAATAATAATAAAACATTTCAACTAGAATTTGCGCATGAGCTGCTAAATAATAAATTGAAATTAGTTACTTAAGAGCAAAACTGAAGACTAAGGAAAAAATTTTAGAACCCAAAACGAAGGGTGCAAAACAACCTGAAAATCAAAACGCGCAACGCAGCAGTTTTGAAAATTCAGAATACACATTCTATAAAGAAGATACCTAAGCAAAAAAATACATATATAATTTTGACTCACACCTAATACAACATAGAAAAGGTTATGTATCTACCTGTGTGAGTAAAAAGGAGAAAAGATAAAAAATAAAATAAAACAACTGAATGCAGAAGGTGTCGAGAATACTGAGCCTTGGCTTTATCAAGGACCAGCAAAAACTCTGCATTTCTCACTTCCACAAAGACCTAGTTGGAAATGGGTTTCTGCAAGGCCATAGATGCAAGTAACATTCCCACCTAAAATAGTTAAAAAATATATATATATAAGTCATGTCCTCCGTAGAGTAGCATGACCTAGCACTAGTTAACAATTTCGCTTGCATCCATTAACCTCCATGGCCCGACCCATGCTCTTCATCTGTTCAAAACATACAAATTCTGAGCAAACCAACTAGGAAAAACTTTTTAGAAATAAGCAGTCCAAGAAAAGATCAAACTCGAGTATAAACTACACTCCAAAAAGCTGCATCCCAAAACATACTAAAAAGAAAAATTAGAAAATGAAAAAAACCTCAAGTGAAAAAAATAGTAATAAAAAAAAAAAAAAAAAAAATAATAATAATAATAAAACATTTCAACTAGAATTTGCGCATGAGCTGCTAAATAATAAATTGAAATTAGTTACTTAAAACAAAAACTGAAGACTAAGGAAAAAATTTTAGAACCCAAAACGAAGGGTGCAAAACAACCTGAAAATCAAAACGCAACGCGCAGCAGTTTTGAAAATTCAGAATACACATTCTATAAAGAAGATATCTAAGCAAAAAAATACATATATAATTTTGACTCACACCTAATACAACATAGAAAAGGTTATGTATCTACCTGTGTGAGTAAAAGGAGAAAAGATAAAAAATAAAATAAAACAACTGAATGCAGAAGGTGTCGAGAATACTGAGCCTTGGCTTTATCAAGGACCAGCAAAAACTCTGCATTTTCTCACTTCCACAAAGACCTAGTTGGAAATGGGTTTCTGCAAGGCCATAGATGCAAGTAACATTCCCACCTAAAATAGTTAAAAAATATATATATATAAGTCATGTCCTCCGTAGAGTAGCATGACTCAACGATATCTGCGGTCCTGATACACGTCACAGCCGCAGCCGTTAAATATCGTGTGGGAAACAACAACGCAACCAGTCGCATGCAAGATGCCACGCAGTTCGGAGCTCTCTGATTTCGAGAAAGGTGTAATTGTCGGGTATCACAGAAATGGCCGATCCATACGTGACATATCTAGCGAGTTGAAGTACCCAAAATCGACAGTGGCCTACGTGATTGGCAAGTGGAAGATGAGAGGCGACTGTCGGAATGTGCCCCGACCCGGCAGACCCACAAAACTGGGAGTTAGAGACCGACGGGTGCTGGCCACAGAAATTCGGAAGAACCGCATCAAATCGATGAGCCACATCCGCGAGGAGTTTCAACAGGCATCCGGGAGTGTTCTTTCGACGAATTCCATCCGTAAGGTAGCCCATCTGCTCGGTTATCATGGACGTGCTGCCGCCCACAAGCCTTTGATAACCTAGTCCAATAGCGCTGCTCGGCTAACGTGGTGCAAAGAACGTCGACAATGGACCGTTTAACAGTAGAAACAGGTTCTCTGGAGCGACGAATCAAGGTTCACCCTCTACCGTTCGGATGGCAGGGTCTGGGTTTGGCGTCTGCCTGGAAAACGCCTCCTGCCGGATTGTATTGTGCCAACTGTGAAGTTCGGCGGCGGTGGAATTACGCTATGGGGGTGTTTCTCCTGGTATGGCACGGGACCCTTGGTCGCAATTCCTGGTAGACTCAACACCGAGACCTACTGCATCATTTTGGATAACCATGCGCTTCCTACGTTGTGGCAGTTTTACGGGGTGGACCCATGTTTCTTTCAGGATGACAATGCCACCTGTCATGTTGCGAGGTCCACCATAGCTTGGTATGGTGACAATGAGGTTAATCGAATGGACTGGCCAGCGCAGAGCCCTGACCTTAACTCTATCGAGCACCTCTGGGACGATTTGGAGCGTCGACTTAAGGGGTGCCCCCAACGTCCGAAATCGGTGAAGGAACTGACCTGTCTTCTCCAAGCCGAGTGGAAGAAAATAACGCTATCCGTCGTACAACGCCTGGTTGAGAGTTTGTCCCGGAGGGTCGCAGCTGTAACCGCAGCTCGTGGAGGCTCCACTAACTACTGAAGGTGAATAAACTTCGTTTTCTTTTTTTTTTTTTTTTTTGATTGTAGGTTTAACGACCACCGTGAGCAACTCAATGGGCTATAAGCAGTCGCCCGTCCCTAATTTAGGGTCACTGGTTCCAGGGATAAACTTCGTTTTCCTTTGCTATCACACGTGTCGAATTACTTGTTGGTAGATAGTGTATATTTTCCTCCCAAAGACCAAATGCACAACTTAGTTACATAATTTGCATCCTTAAATTCCGTGATCAATATTCTGTTGCATTTGTTCCACTGTCTGTTTGTCCATGAGCCAGACATCAAAATTTTGAATTTGAGTATTAAAGGGGGAAAAATTCCAACAATGGTTTTTAGTTATCTGTATATGTGGTGTTATAAAATGTGTGATGGACGTTTTAAATGTGTAGCTAAATTATTTTGGGCCCCATTTGTTAAAAATGGCTGTCGTTTTAAAAAGTAAATTATATTAATTTATTTTAGTCAGAAAAGCAATTGTAGCAAAAAATTTAAGGATCGTAGGTAAAAATTATAGACATAAAAGTTAATCAGCATGAAATTCTACTTTTAATAGTATCTATTATAATTATACAATGAAATGTATTACGAAATGTGTTTGCAGAAACACAGATAATGAGGCCACAAATGTGTATAGCTGAAAGTTTGACAAGATTACATATTACTCATTTTCATCACTATCACTCTCGTAAACGTTTTCCATATCTTCATCTTCTTGTTCCATATTTCAGCATGTTAGAATCTTACAAGCAACAGCTGTAACGTATACTCTAGATTCAGTTTCTTTTTTATTTTACTATCTCTCGTTATTTTATTTTCCTATGCAAATTATCTTCTCACTTAACGAGATGTTATTTCTCCCGCTGAATTATATGTGGCAACGAGTGTAAGTCATGACGTGGTGGTATGTAGTATATATAGGCGCGCTCAACTATACCAAGCAGATTCGTTTTAGATGTGATAGGTTCTTCCATTATTATTGTTATGTGATTTATCTACGATAGTACGAAAGTTCGGAATATCAGTAGCTGTGTTTTGTTGGAGTGTGTTTGAGTAATACCAGGAGTTCCCCAATAAAAGGTTAAAAGTGAGTACGTTTTCTTAGTTCATTTTATTGTCAGACCTCTGTCTGGCCGTTAAGTCTATTTCATTGAGTGTCTACGTTAAGTCCAGGGTATATTGTGTTTACCGCTCTAATAAGGAGCCTTCAAGGTACTAATGTACTAAAACCGAAGTTATTGTACTGATATTCAAGATAATGAGGAACGCTGAGTAAAAAAGAAGTTCCATATTCAATGAACTTATTGCACGTGCGTGTCTTACCTAAACAAACTCTAGCACTTTGAAGATTAGGCACACTTTAGCTACGTCAAGTAACCTTCCAATAACCCTAACGTGACTTAACGTAAGCTTCCCTGCACTACACGTCCAGCGGAGAACTTTAATCATTATACAGTGCACTCCAGTTCATTAAGCATACGCGAACAATCAGATGGACGGCAAGTTCTTGCACACCTGCAGGATATCAGAGTGAGTCCACATCTGGAGCTGGGAGGCCAGGCATCCACTTAATAGTTAAATTTCCTTCCACATCTACTTCCCAACCATGTCCGTCTTTTGGTTTCGGAATGTGTGGAGAATTATCTAGACTGCATCTCCAGATAGCTGCTTGGTATTTTGATCGTAACGTATTTTGCTTTAAAGTGTCCTCACAAGGTAGTAATTGACCGGATTCAATGCAACCCTTCTTTTCAATGAACGTATAATGGTGCAGATCATTGACAGTAGTAATTTTGGTGTTTTTGCAATAGAGAGGACATCTGAATCTCTGAATGTTGCAGTATAGTTCCTCTGTTAGTTCCCAAGAAGTACCGAGAGAAGCAAATGTTTCTTGGTAATCTGTATTATTCTGTAAAAGCTTAAGAGCTTTAATCTTTCCCTGACTCTCAAAGGCACTTACTGAATCACATCCAGTCCAACTAAGTAATCCTAGCAGCGCTGAACGAAAAAAAATTCCCGAATGCTGAAGTCAATTTTGTGACGTCAATTAGCCTGACACGAGATTTAGTACCACACCTGATTAGAATTTTGCTTCTGATGAATTGGCTCAGGTGTAAAGAAATTATAAGAATGTCGGTGTTTTCTGCTACGAGGAATATAGTGTTCAAAGCTTCAGCAGCATGCTGTGCACGTAAAAAGAGTCTGGTGTCAGTTTCCTCGTGGTTTGATGTTAGTGGTTCAATCTCAACGATTTGATTGTAGGTAAGTTTGAAACATTTTTCATCTCTTGCCACATACAATGATTTATGACCTAACCTCTTTCTTTTCGATTTACATTTTCACGAATTACCCAAGAATTGGAGAAGCCTGGCTTTTGTTTCGCTACAAGCCAGCAAACGTCCAGTTTTTAACACGTCTTTTGTAAAAAAAGATTGTTCTGTTATCGGTTTGTCCGTCCGTCCGTCTGTACCCACGATATCTATGCAACTATTGGTTCGATTTGAAAAATTCTTTTTGCATTGGGAAGCTTGAAATATGCAAATGATGATCTTTTATTTCGTTTTTTTTTTTTTTTTTGCGATGAACAATTTCGCCGGTAGAGGGCGTAAATGCAGATGATGTCGAATTCAAAAATATGTTTTATTTCACATATTTGCTCCTGAACATCTGATTGAATTTTTTTTTTTATCTTTCGATTTCATTTATGTCGAAGGGTATTTTAGATATAGTTACTTTTTCAAATTACGCATAGATTTTCCGCTAGGGGGCGTAAAAGTAAATTACCTTTTTCCCGATAACTCTTCTTCTAAAACTCCGATTTGAAAATTATTTTCTTCAGCGGATACATCTCCTGATGGAAAATCTTTTGCATATAACTTCAAATTTTTGGTAAAGAATACTTTGGCCACCAGGGCGCGTAAGTGTTAATTTTTGCTTCTGATGTATTTGCCATAAAATCGGAGCTTCTAAAATATCGATTGAAAAAATTCTTTCGTGCACTGATGCCACTCACATCGATAAACCGTTTCGGAATATTTTCTTCTTAAAATATTCCAGTTTCTCCGTCAGGGGGCGTAGATGTACATCATATTTTTGTTAATATCTCTACGTCTAGGAGTCCGATTTGAAAAATTCCCTCTTTGTTGGATAGTGTTTTCCGTGTGACATGTTTTTCATTTGATTTCAAAAATTTTCAAGTAATTCATAGAATTTCCGCTGGGGGCGTAAAAGTAAATTGCGTTTCCCCCTATATCTCAGCTTCTAAATCTCCGATTTGAAAATTTCTTTCTGCACCGGATACAGCTCCTGGTGGGAAATCGTTTGCACATAATTTCTAATTTTTGCAAAAAAATAGTTTGGCCACCAGGGGAAGTAAATCTTAATTTCCGCTTCTGTTGTGTTTGCAGCAAAATATGATGTTCTAAATTCTAGATTGAAAAAAACGTCGTTTGTTGACCGATACTACTCATGTCGACAAACCTTTTAGAAAGATTTTCTTCTTAAAATAGCGCATGGTTTCTACGCCAGGGGCGTAGATGTATATCTTATTTTTGTCAATATCTCTACTTCTAGGAGTCCGATTTGAAAAATTCCTTCTTTGTTGGACAGTGTTTCTACTTTGACACGTGGTTCATATAATTTCAAAATTTTCAAGTAATTCATAGACTTTCCGCTAGGGGGCGTAAATGTAAATTGCGTTTCCCAATATATCTCTGCTTCAAAATCTCCGATTTAAAAAATTCTTTCTGCACCGCATACAGCTCCTGGTGGGAAATCGTTTGCACATTTTTCTAATTTTTGTAAGAAATGGTTTGGCCACCAGGTGGCGTAAGTCTTAAATTCCGCTTCTGTTGTATTTGCAGCAAAATATGAGCTTCTAAAATCTTAATTGAAAAAAAAGTCGTTTGTTGACCGATACTACTCCTCATGTCGACAAACCTTCTTGAAAAAATGCATGGTTTCTACGCCATGGGGCGTAGATGTATATCTTATTTTTGTCAATATCTCTACTTCTAAGAGTACGATTTGAAAAATTCCTTCTTTGTTGGATAGTGTTTCCAATGCGAAATGTTTTTCCTATAAATTCAAAACTTTCAAGTAGATCATAGACTTTCCGCTACGGGGCACAAAGGTAAATTGGGTTTTCTGCGTTATTTCTGCTCCTAAAGATCTGCTTTGAAAAATTCTTCCTGTAACGCATACAAGACCTGATGGAAAATATTTTTCACATAATTTCTAATGTTTGGTAAAGAATGGTTTAGCCACCAGGGGTCATAAGTGTTAATTTCTGCTTCTGAAGTATTTGTTGCAAAATCTGGGATCCTGTAAACTCGACTAATTTTTTTTTCTTCGACCGATGCCGCTTATATGGATACACCTTTTGAGAATACTTTCTTCCTAAAATAATGCATGGTTTTCCCACCAGGGGACGTAAAGTCACATCTTATTTTTGTCGATATCTCTGTTTCTAAGAGTTCGTAAGCTCACGATTTCGTTTACAGCAATATCTGAGGGATAAAAAACCCGACTGAAAGTCTTCTTTCTTTGGTCAGATCTATTGTTTTCCATACCGGTTCCATTGAATTTGAATAGCTTTGATAAATTTAATTTGCTTCAGAACGGATTCAAAAGACGAGCTTATTACACCTGAAAATTCGGTGTCATCTTTCTTGTTTCCATTTCACAGCACTTTCTGAGTCCGACATTATATACACAGTATATGTATATATAATGTCGGACTCACCGAAAGTGTTGTGAATGTCTACTTACAATCTTTTACAAACATTAATAAATATATTGCAATTAATGATTTGTGTACATATTTTGTACACTTTTAAAAGTAGAATTTCGTGCTGATTAACTATTATGTGTACATATTTTTACCTCCGATCCTTAGATTTTGTGCTGTAATTGCTTTTGTGATTAATAAAAATTACGTTTTAAAACGACAGCCACTTTTTACAAATGGGGCTCAAAACATAATTTAGCTACACATTTAATAAGTCCATCAGACATTGTCTGACATTACACGCATACACCTAACTAAAAGGCATTGTTGGAATTTTTCCGCCTATTTGGTACTCAACTTCAAACTGGCTCATGGACTATGTCTGTACGACCTTGCATCTGTTCCAGATATGCTGTGTGACGTACCTTGAAATTGCAATAACCTGAAGGAATAATAGGAAGCTAAGAGGAAGCTAAATTGAGCAGAGATATATGTATATGATTAAAATATGGAACCAATCCGATTGCAGTGTTACAGGGCAGTTCACACTGGATTTCGTTCAATGCCCTGTATTCCGGCTTGTCAGGTCTTAAGCCTGCAAGGAAATTAAGCAATTCCGGAGTTCCGCTATTCTTCTTCGATGATGAAATGATTGAATTTCTAGCTAAATAAGAGCTTGCTATCAATCAGTAGTGTTTTTTATTCAACTCAGTATATGGGGGAGGTTTTGCTTGCATTAATTTCTATATTACTCTTTTTATTAATTACACATTGATACGATGTTCCTGTTTTTTCTATAAGGCGTCTTTCGAGATTGCCTCGCTGCTTAAAAGGTTTCGCGTTCAATTTTTTGCAGGGCTTGGTACTGAGTTATACGTGTTTCAGTGCACTGTGTGGAGGGTCCGTTGACGCTTTGCTTGCGGAGAGTTTTTGTTTTGGTGTTTAACCCGTCCTTTACCCGACTCGAGAAAAAAATAAAATATAAATAAAATATCAACACAAGTTATTGGCTTTGTGCGAATGAAATGACCGACGCGAACGAGCAGTGGAGACACACCCCCACCACAGCGGAATGGAACCACCCACAGGTGCCGCGGGTATTACGTCACAGAGTTACTATAAATAGCTAGCACGTGTGTGAAGAACAAGGTTCAGGCGTGGTTTATTTGGACGTTACGTGGCTTGCAAGGGAAACATGCAGACGCCGGATTTGAGAGTCATCTTCCTGTATGAATTTAAACTTGACCATTCTTCAGGAATTGCCGCTCAAAACTATTACAAAGCGTTTCGGGGGAATACAGCCAACGAACGAACCATTCGGCGATGGTTTGCGAAGTTTCGAAGCGGAGATACGGACCTGCAAAACGAAGCACGTGGTCACCGAGCTGTTGTTGTTTCTGACGATGTTCCGTTACGTGTGGTTGAAGCGGATCTCCCAGAAACGTGTCGTGAGATAGCGGCAGAGGTAGGTGTCCACTACACGACAGTTGTTCGGCGTCTGGTTGCGCTGGGTAAGCTCCAAAAGCTGCACGTGTGGTTGCTGCATGAGTTGACAACTACCAACAAGACTAGGCGTTTGGAAGTCTGCATGTCTCTGCTTTCTAGGAATAAACAGGAACCTCTACTGCATCGAATCGTCACCTGCGACGAGGAGTGGGTCCTTCATGATATTCGGAAACCATCTGCACATTTCTTAAGCAAAGGCACAGCTTGCTGGACGGCATCCTAAGCTACCACTGCACACCGAGAAGATGATGCTTCTTGTCTGGTGGTCCACACTCGGGATAATTTATCAGAGTTTCTTGGCAAGAGGCCAAACTATCACTGCAGAAAGTTATTGCGCTGAATTACAAGAATTTAAAAGAATGCGCTGAATTCGATTCCCGCACCAATTTTTGAGTTTTCGGATATTATCTGACTTACCATCTATGTCCTATTTACACTAAAAAACGGATTCACATCTTCAAAATGTGTATTGTATGGTATAATCCCATATTCCATTATTGAATTTTCTTAACATTTGCGTCAGGTTCTCGTAATTTACGCAGAATACAATGAGATATTGCTACGTTTATGTAAAACGTGATGAGTCGCCCCGGTGGCGCAGTGGTCTAAGCGATGGCCTCTGATCATTCGTCCGAAAGGGGTCCGGGTTCAAATCCCGGTGAGGCATGGATGTTGTGTTTGTCTTACGGCATTGGCTCTCTCCTTCCCTGGAACCAGTGACCCTAAATTAGGGACGGGCGACTGCTTATAGCCCATTGAGTTGCTCACGGTAGTCGTTAAACCTCCAATCAAAAAAAAAAAAAACGTGATGAAATAATGTTCGCCTATAGTTTAGTAAAGTATATTGCTGAATAACAATGAAATAAACTACTACTGCGTCACTTCACGGGGCAGTATTCAAAAATCAGATTTCAACAGTCAGAACTTCCCTTACCCGTTTTTGTTACATTGAAGTTTTTTACTTGGGATTTTTTTTTTTTTTTTGATTGGAGGTTTAACGACCACCGTGAGCAACTCAATGGGCTATAAGCAGTCGCCCGTCCCTAATTTAGGGTCACTGGTTCTAGGGAAGGGAGAGAGCCAGTGCCGTAAGACAAACACAACATCCATGCCTGACCGGGATTCGAACCCGGACCCCTTACGGACGAATGATCAGAGGCCAACGCCTTAGACCACTGTGCCACCGGGGCTGCCTTGGGATTTATTTTACTGCTATCGGGGAAGAAGAATGCATAGCATCCAAAATTATAAAGATCGCAATTTTTGGCCGAAAAAAGCGATAATTTTCACCATCAAATTAATTCTGTATGTAGTGGAAAAACAGCTCGTGCCACTGCAGACAAAGGTATCAACGATATTTCCCGGAAAGCAGGAAAAGCATTTTTAACCACGTTTCCCGGACGTTTTCAGACAAAGAGAACACTGTGATGTGATAGTGTATGCAAACTGTGTTTAAACAGCTGTACGCCTGTTTCCTCTCTGCGAGAACTGGAAAGCAAAAAATCAAAAACGACAAAAAAAGTGGGTAAGTACCCTTCGCCGAGGGCAATGGCATAGCGCAAATTAAAAACAAAACGATAATATTTTGCATTAACAGATATCAGCAGCTACTGAAACAAGATCTTAGCGTTGTAGCATGAAACGATGACGACTTTGTCCACAGTTTCAGAGTACCAAGAAATGGAGATATATTTAGGAATCTTTTCATATCATGCGGTATAATAAACCTGCAACAAAAAATTGCAGAATCCCTGATAGGATGTCATTATTCAAGCACGTGGGATTATTTCTCCCAGCAGAGGGTTTTAAATTTTTTCTTTTCTTCTTTTTCTGGTTTGATGTAACAAAACCAGAAAACATTTCATTTGTATTTTAATTTTTCCTACTTCATTTTTTAATAAGTGCTTGATATAAGATTTGGGCATTTAGGTTAGTAGTCCACATCAACAATTCGTAAGTGCATTATCGTCATGAAAATTTATTTTTAACCTGCTTGGAGCTTAACTGAAGAAGACACGAAAAGAAACTATTGAGAACATAAAGAAGCATGGAGAAATGCATACTTGTGGTAACCAAGAACTCATGGAACAGAAAAACGACAAGAGTTGATGATATTACGATTAAAATAAAAAACCTACAAGTGGCAATGAGCTAGATATATTGCTGAAAAAACTGGCCACGATTGGTCAAGTGAAAACATCATTGACAACCATTATCAATCCACTGCTGGACGAAGGTCACCCCAAGCTTCCTCTACAACGGTCTGTCTTGTGCCAGTCTCCTCCATGTCACTCCCGCATACTTTCGAATTTCATCCACCCATCTCCCATGTGGTCTTCTCCTGGGTCTTTTCCTGTTCCTTGGAATCCAATCTAAAATTTCGGCTGTCCATCGATGGTCTGTCCTTCTGGCAGTATGTCCAGCCCATTTGCCATTTCAGGGATTTAACTCTGATCATGATGTCTTGCACTCTTGTCATTTTTGGGATCCACGAGTTCCTCTTCTTATCTCTCCTGGTTACACCAAGCATGCACCTCTCCATGCTACTTTGAGTTGTCTGCAGCCTTTGTATGTCTCTTTTAGTTAAGGTCCACGTCTCTGCACCATACGTAAGCAATGGAAGGATGCATTGATCAAACACTTTTCTTTTAAGACATAATAGCGTATTGCTCTTGAAAATTATGCTGTTTCTTCCAAAAGCTCTCCAGGCAAGTTTTGTACGCCGATTAATTTCTTCATCAATGTGACCCTCACTTGATATCTGCTGTCCACGATAAACGTACGTGTCTGTTATCTCCAGCTTTTCTCCATCAATCGATAAATCTTCATTTCTTGTAAAAGCATTGAACATCACTTTTGTCTTACGTCATCAGCAAAACGAAGGTGCGTTACATAATCTCCATTAATCTTTATCACTTTGTTTTCCCAGTTCAGTGATTGAAAGACATTTTCCAATGTGGCATTAAAGAGCTTCGGAGATATGGTGTCACCTTGTTTCACTCCCTTTCCAATTTTTATGTGTGCTGTATTTTCAAACAGCCGAATCTTTGCACTTGCGTTTTCATAGATGTTATTAAGAATATTAATGTATGCATCTTCAATACCGCAGGATTTCAGAGCCATTGTAACTGCTTTTGGTTTCACCGAATGAAAGGCTTTTTCATAATCGATAAAAGCCATGCACAATGGAAGTTCATATTCCCTCACTCTTTCAATTAGTTCTCTCAGTACGTGAATATGATCTATTGTGCTGCAGCCACTCCTGAATCCAGCTTGTTCTCTCGATTGAACCATTTCCAGTGTTACCTTCAAGCGGTGTGAAATAACTTTAGTGAAAATTTTATAAACCACTGATAGCAATCTGATAGGTCTGTAGTTCCTTCACACATTTATACGATGTTCCTGTTTTTTCTATAAGGCGTCTTTCGAGATTGCCTCGCTGCTTAAAAGTTTACGCTTTCGGTTTTTTGCAGGGCTTGGTACTCAGTTATACGCATTTCAGTGCACTGTGTGGAGGGTCCGTTGACGCTTTGCTTGCGTAGAGTTTTTGTTTCGGTGTTTAACCCATCCTTTACCCGACTCGAGAAAATAAATAAAATATAAATAAAATATCAACTCAAGTTATTGGGTTTGTGCGAATGAAATGTCCGGCACGAACGAGCAGTGGAGACAGACTCCCGCCACCACAGCGGAATGGAACCACCCACAGGTTTCGCGGGTATTACGTCACAGAGTTACTATAAATAGCTACCACGTGTGTGAAGAACAAGGTTCAGGCGTGGTTTGTTTGGACGTTACGTGGCTTGCAAGGGAAACATGCAGACGCCGGATTTGAGAGTCATCTCCCTGTATGAATTTAAACTTGACCATTCCGCAGGAATTGCCGCTCAAAACGATAACAAAGCGTTTTGGGGGAATACAGTCAACGAACCAACCACTCGGCGATGGTTTGTGAAGTTTCGAAGCGGAGATACGGACCTGCTGTTGTTGTTTCTGACGATGTTCCGTTACGTGTGGTTGAAGCGGATCTCCGAGAAACGTGTCGTGAGATAGCAGCAGAGGTAGGTGTCCACCACACGACAGTTGTCCGGCGTCTGGTTGCCCTGGGTAAGGTCAAAAGCTGCGCATGTGGTTGCCGCATGAGGTTGCCGCATGAGTTGACAACTGCCAGTTAACTGTGTGGTGTGACATATTACCCTGATTACTACTGTTGTAGCTGCGGATGATTTGTCACACTGTAGCCCTGCGAGCAATGCGCGACAGTTACGGTCCCCTCTGGCATCAATGAGATGCGGACGACGGTTCGTCATTTGGCCATCTGTGCACCACTTTTGATACGTGCTCACTACAGCAGCTTGTGAACAACCCACAAGCCGTGCCGTTTCCGAGATCGTAGTACCGAGGCGCCGTGACATCACAATTTGTTCTTCATCAAACTCCGATAAATCGGCAGCTTTCCCCATTCTGACTCCGAACACTCTACTAACCGAAAGCCGGTCTTCGGGTTGTATATATATATATACTGCTCTGTGAACTTTGCCTGCGCCACCGTACGGTCTCCAGGCGCGCTAATTTCTCTAGGCTGGAGGTAATCATAATGTAACGGCTCATTGGTGCTGATTCAATTCAACAGGATTGAGTTATAAAAATTATTTTTGAATATGGTGAGTTTGAATCATCTTCCCTTTTCCCCATTTAGCAGCTGCGTAAGCGACGCAATTTCTCATTTATTTATTTTTTTCGATTGGAGGTTTAACGACCACCGTGAGCAACTCAATGGGCTATAAGCAGTCGCCCGTCCCTAATTTAGGGTCACTGGTTCCAGGGAAGGGAGTGAGCCAGTGCCGTAAGACAAACACAACATCCATGCCTCACCGGGATTCGAACCCGGACCCCTTTCGGACGAATGATCAGAGGCCATCGCTTAGACCACTGCGCCACCGGGCTCTCATTTTTTAGGCTGATAGCTTTTCAAGGTGGAAGGAAGATCCGCGGAGTGATCAGATGGGTCATTGGCAGAGAGAAGGTAATTAAAAGCGAACCCCATGCGCTGTCTACGAATTGCTGGACACTGTTTTCTTTCTCAGCCTTCTCAATTCAAGGAAAGTTTGATTTTATGACTTTACTTTTCTGCAAGGAATTAACAAGAGAGGAGCTGGTTAAGAGAATAACAGAAAGGTCACATGTTTGGCCGAAAGTAGAAATGACCAAAAAACAAGGCAACGAACCTTTCACATAGGAGCATTGGCTCCCACCATCGTGGTGTTACAGGTAGAAGCGGGATTCGTCGGAGAAGACAGTGTCGTGCCATTCCGTAGTCCAGGTGCGGCGTTCAACGGCCCACTGCCGCCGCACTCGCCGGTGGTGTAACGTCAATGGTAATCGGAGCAATGGGTGCCGTGCGACAAGTCCCCGCTCCTGCAGACGACGTCGAACGGTACGTGCTGCCACAGGTTGTTGCGCAACACACCCTAATTCCTGCGCTAACGTTCGTGATGTGGCGGTGCGAGCCGTCAATGCCCGCCACACAACATGCCGGTCATCTCGTTCGGTGGTGTGCCGCGTCTGCGGCAATCGCTCACGTCGGTTCGTCCATCTCTCTTGCACCAACCGAATGCACACTCGCTTCACTGTGGCTGGATGTCGTCCTACACGGGCGCCGATGTCTCGGTACGATAAACCGCTATCGCGATAAGCCACTATTCGTCCTCTGTCGAACTCCAAAACGTGATGGAATGACTGCCGTATTCTGCGACGAAGCATCAGGAAGCTTCCCACGCACAGGTCCGGCGCACAACACACTTCCACTACTTACACCCCGTCTTCTGTGCACCCTTCTTACAGTGCTTCTCGGTTGCGTGCCGGGAGCGCTTGATTCGCATATGCTCTGCAATGCTAATCATTTGCATATCCCCTGGCGGGCGACGCGTGCTGCGAATTTCAGGCCAATCGGATGCTTCTTTCTTGGTGTTGCATTTTGGGTGGCCAGCAGTGAAATTTAATCAAAATTTAGCAATCTTCTTATAAGGTCATCACTTTATTGGTTAAATTCATTTTTACAGCAATAGGAGATGTTTTTCATATATAGATTTTAGCTATTAATGATGGAGTGAAAATGTCCATTCCTGATTGCGGAATTTAGGAGAATACTATTAGTGGCTGTTCCTTGCATCGGTCGTTCATGAACTTAATTAGAGTGAATAGTTTAGCTGTTTCATGGCATCAGCGTCCGCATAGGAAGATTTTGAAACACAAGACTTTCATTCAATCTTCGGTTTAAGTGAGTGAATTCCCAGAGATATGCAAGTGATGATTCACACGTATAATGAAGGCATGAATCAGATAAAAAGAGGCCGAGAGGAGTGAATGTGACATGAAGCTCAGGGCTTCTTCAGATTAGATCTTCAGTAGAGGATTTTAGTGTCTGACTCCAGGTCTTAAACAACCCTTAGAAACAGGAAGCTAGGAGATTTGGGCTAGAGTGCCCGATAGGAAAGTGACACGGAAGCGAAGTAGAAAGGGGGAGGAAGACGCCCTTATTTATTACCGGAGGGGTCAGTACTCGGGGTCCGACGGCTTAACGTTCCCATCCGACGCACGGCGGATATTTAGCGGATCGAGCGTTCGTACCTGCCTGGGATCAAACCTGAGGTCCTTTCCGTGTCAGTCACGAACGTTGCCCACTAGGCCACCCGCGGCCCGAAGCTCAGGGCTTGGTAACAAGGACTGGCTCATTGCTTTGTATTTCTGGTCGTTGAAATGGTTCTCACCTATGACGCTTAGTGACGTCACGGGGATGCATGTCACTTGTCAGTGCCCTATGTAAAGCGCTCGGTGGATGCTGTTAACACACGTTTCTTACATTCGCATTAGTTATCTGCTGTTTATTAGGTTGTATTTCTGACATCGAATTGTTTTATTTAATTTCTTTAGTACATCGTTTTCGTACAATGGTTTATGGTTTCTTGCGCCGTTGCTACGTGCCGAAATACCAACAGGAATACGAAAGGGCGAAACATAAGTTATCACTGTTTCCCTAGAAACGACCCAGTAGTTACAAAAAACTGGGTTAACAGGTATTGCAGAGTTCAGATTCTTTTAATTTTAAAAATGCCAGGACTTGCAGCGAGCACTTTTAAATAGTAAGTACGAAGACGATGTGATGAATCGCCTGCTTGGTTAACCAATGAAAAAAGTTTGAAATCCTCGGCTATACCAACGGTCATAGAGATCAAACGTTGAAAATGTCACTGCACGAGGTGAAAAACAAAGAAGGAGAAAAATACTGCATGATGCTTTTGATAGATTTAAAAATCTTAGTCTCAAAAAAGAGGTCTTTTGCAGAAAATGTCACCCCAATTCAACTTGCATCAGATGAAGAGACAATTTTCTGCGTGAAATGCGATATGTTTAAAAAAACAAAAACGAAACAAATAAATTTTTTAAATGACAAATTGTCAATAACGGAAAAAGAGATTAACTTTCTGAAAACAGGAAAAAAAAAAGGATATTTTAAAGAGCTTTTCTAGCAGAACCAGAAGACGGAATCGTTCGCGCTGGCTTTTATTGAAACAAATCAGAGAATTGAAAATTAAGGTAAAAAAAAACAACATATATATGAATGCATCGCCATACCGGTCCGTCGCCTGGGTTTATAGTTTGGGGCGCAATTGGATATGACACAGGTTCTCCTCTAGTACGCATCGCTGGTACACTCAACAGCCACCGCACCATCTCCGTCGTTTTGGAGCCTGTAGTCCTCCCTTACCTGCAGGACCTGCCAGCGGCCACGTTTCAACAGGACAATGCGCCCCCGCACGTGGCACGCATCGTGCAACAATTCTTCACGGCCCACCTGGTGTCACTGCTGCCGTGGCCCGTCTGTTCTCCCGATATGTCGCCCATCGAACACGTCTGGTCGCTTATCGGCAACCGAGTGCCCCGGCAAGCACCACGCGTTATGAACTATGGCAACGTGTGGAAGCAGCCTCGACCGACATACCCCAAGCCCACATCCAAAGCCTCTTTCGTTCGATGCCGCGGCGTGTGGCGGCCGTTACTGCCAGCCATGGGGACCACGCGAACTATTGATGTCTGCGTGTTCCGCAAGTCGCACAGGCCCGTAAGCTCAATCGTTTCATCTTTGTATCTGTTGTTATGTGACCAGTAAATCTGGCTTTGCTATCTCGTGTCCTTCTTGGTGTTGCATTTTGGGAGGCCAGCAGTGTAATGGGAAGTTAGTTGCGTAGCGGATAGTTCATTATTTATTTAACCTACGGAGCTGTGTAATTATTCTTATGTGACAAAATATTTCAAACAAAATAAAACATTCAATATATTTGGATGTCATTTGATGTTTACATAACTACGTCAGGGAATTTACAGAAGAAAAAAAAAGCAGCATTATTTCATGCGCTACCCAGAATTGCGTTGCTTTTACTAAGGGAAAGTTAGTGCGTTTCCAGATGCTGGTTTTATCACACACTTAACAACATGTCTCCCGCGACGCATTAAAAAAAAAACTCGGTCTTGTTTTGTTCATTATTTCTCTCATCTCTAGTTGTTCAGATGGCTCCGTTTTCGATTTAAAAAAGAAAAGATAAAAAAAAAAAAAAAAGGAAGAGATGCGGTGACATTTTGAACTCCAAAGTGACAGAAGCAGTAGTAGTCGGCAACCCGCCCGTTTCGTAGCTGTGCTGCATGAGCGTCGGTCTGCGGAGCGTGAGTGGAACACAGACGATGCGACCCTGGGACGAGAATATTCGAACTTTCTTGGTGTTCGGTGTCACCCTCTGTTTGATGGATCTCCGTGGGGGAGGTGACACATGTTCAACATCAGTAAACTTTGCAACTCCCATTTCTTTTCAAAGTGATAACCCATCCAAGACTGCCTGTTCGTGAGAAGCGAAAGACTTCATTAATTCTTTTAACCAAGCAAGCTGAAAAAAATTTCCTCGGAAAAATGCGCTCGTGCGATCGGAAGATTTTCTGAATCGCTGTTGTCGCAACTATTCAATGATCAGAAATGTATCCTTTAAATTTTTTCTGGTAAAGACATACTAGTAATTACGCATTAAAATTTAAAGACGACCTCTAACAATTGGTAATTATATAAGAGATGCCAATCAGGACGGACTTTCCGTAACGTTAAGCCATTTTTTTTTTTTTTTTTTTTTATCTGCGTCGCGAGATAACGGGCATATCCGTGAAATCGCCTTTAAAGTGGATCCATCTAAAATCTTTGCCTTGTATTTCCAATAGGTGAACTCCTGTAGCAATTTTATTCACAATTAATGCGTTCCCAAGGATGGAAATTTTAACATTGATAAAAATAACTTCATATTATAGCCTAGTATACCTAACATTTTTTTTTTAAATTTAACCTGAGCAACAGACATGTCGAAGAGCCATCGTAGATATGCGTACGGGCAACTGACGGAGTTTGAACGAGGTCGTATCGTCGGGATGAGAGAGGCAGGGTGGCCGGCAATCGGCCGCCATTAGGGCCGGTCGGACAGTGCGGTGCGATCGTTTTGGGAGCAAGCAATGAACACAGGAAGGCACCTAGACAGTCCTGGGCTCTGGACGACCCAGACAAAGTCCGAATTTCCTCCCCGAGAGTTTCTTTCGAAACACAAAATTCTCAAGGGCATCGAACATTGTAAAATTAGGTTCCTTTTCGAGTAGAATTAAAAACAAGAAAGATGACACCGAATTTTCAGGTGTAATAAGCACGTCTTTTGAATCCGTTCCGACGCAAATTAAATTTATCAAAGCTATTCAAAGTCAATGGAACCGGTATGGAAAACAATAGATCTGACCAAAGAAAGAAGATTTTCAATCGGGTTTTTAATCCCTCAGATATTGCTGTAAACGGAATCGTGAGCTTACGAACTCTTTGAAACAGAGATATCGACAAAAATAAGATGTGACTTTACGTCCCCTGGTGGTAAAACCATGCATTATTTTAGGAAAAAAGTATTCTCAAACGGTTTATCCGTATAAGCGGTATCGGTCGAAGAAAAAAATTAGGCGAGTTTTTAGGATCCCAGATTTCGCAACAAATACTTCAGAAGCAGAAATTAACACTTATGACCCCTGGTGGCTAAACTATTCTTTACCAAACATTAGAAATTATGTGAAAAATATTTTCCACCAGGTCTTGTATGCGATACAGGAAGAAGTTTTCAAATCAGATTTTTACGAGCAGAAATAACACAGAAAACGCAATTTACCTTTGTGCCCCCTAGCGGAAAGTATATGGTTTACTTGAAAATTTTGAATTTATACGAAAAACATTTCGCATCGGTAACACTATCCAAGAAAGAAGGAATTTTTCAAATCGTACTCTTAGAAGTAAAGATATTGTCAAAAATAGGATATACATCTACGCCCACTGGCGTAGAAACTATGCATTTTTTCAAGAAGAAATTTTTCCTAAGAGGTTTTTCGACATGAGGAGTAATATCGGCCAACAAAAGACTTTTTTTTTCAATCGAGATTTTAGAAGCTCATATTTTGTTGCAAATACATCAGAAGCGGAATCTAAGACTTACGCCACCTGGTGGTCAAACCATTTTTTTTTACAAAAAATCAGAAATTATGTGCAAACGATTTCCCACCAGGAGCTGTATCCGGTGCAGAAAGAATTTTTCAAAAAGGTGATTTAGAAGCAGAGATATATTGGGAAACGCAATTTACATTTACGCCCCTAGCGGGAAGTCTATGAATTACTTGAAAATTTTGAAATTACATGAAAAACATGTCACATGGAAAACACTATCCAAGAAAGAAGGAATTTTTCAAATCGGACTCTTAGAAGTAGAGATATTGACAAAAATATGATGTACATCTACGCTCCCTGGCGGAGAAACTGTCTAATATTTTAAGAAGAAAATATTCCGAAAAGGTTCATCGATGTGAGTGGCATCAGTCCACGAAATAATTTTTTCAATCGATATTTTAGAAGCTCCGAATTTATGGCAAATACATCAGAAGCAAAAATTAACACTTACGCCCCCTGGTGGCCAAAGTATTCTTTACCAAAAACTTTAAATTATATGCAAAAGATTTCCCATCAGAAGATGTATCCGCTGAAGAAACAAATTTTCAAATCGGAGTTTTAGAAGAAGAGTTATCGAAGAAAAGGTAATTTACTTTTACGCCCCCTAGCGGAAAATCTATGCGTAATTTGAAAAAGTAACTATATCTAAAGTACTCTTCAGTATAAATAGAATCGAAAGTTAAAAAAAAAAATTTTGAATCGGATGTTTAGAAGCAAATATGTGGAATAAAAGGTATTTTTGGATTCGACATCGTCTGCATTTACGCCCTCTACCGGCGAAATTGTACATCGTAAAAAAAAAACGAAATAAAAGATCATCATTTGCATATTTCAAGCTTTCCCAATGCAAAAAGAATTTTTCAAATCGGACTAATAGTTGAAGAGATATCGTGGGTACAGACCGACGGACGGACGGACTGACCAACCGATAACAGAAGCACGATCTTTTCTTACGAAAGACGTGCTAACAAGAAATATAGGCACCCAGTTGTTACGGGAATTTTGGAAATTTTAAAAGATTTTAGGGTTACTTTATTTCCAAACAAGCTCAGACAGCACGGGGTTATTCGGGGATCAGCAGGCGCCAATCGGTTGTAACCAGGGCACCATGGATTCAACATGATTAAGCTATAATAACTATTTTCATAAAGGTGAATTTGAATAATTTTCCTTTCCTTAGCGTTAATTATGAGACGCTTTTTGCCCATTTCCGCGTATCTGCGTTAATGGGCTTGATCTAGACACTTTTAATTCTTAGCTTTCCCAACCCAGGGAAAGTTCGATTTTATGCCTTCACTAACGTATATTACTCGTGCTGGAATGCAATACATGAAACATAAAAGCTGTTTCTGCACGATGAAGGTGAGTTAATTACATGTGATATGAAATTAAAATCATTTATTAAAATACATGAAGTTAAAATCAAAACACACACTAAAGATCTTTCAACCTCACTGTGAGGTCATCCTCAGATATAAAAAAACTTGAGCAAGTTCGACACAAGGTTATATATCAAGTCCGTTTCCATTCTGCACGTACTAAAAGGATCAAATGCATATACTATACATTGACTTACCTGGGGGTGTGGATGTTTGCATTAATATTACTTTGGTGCTCAAGACTGTCTTCGTAAGACGTGGCATTTTCTGAAAATAAACACTTCCAAGTTTCTGACATTGAGCGTGTACCTCGAAGCCCATGAATGCAAATGGTCTCGGTAAACATTAACAATGATTTAGATGTGGGGGTAACATAGTAACCCTATCCCATGCTGGGTAAAATTTACTTTCTGAGGCTAAACGTGAAAATGCCATTGATCGAGAGCTCATCCTAACACTGCATTTATGTTCTAAAAGTCTAGTTCGTAATCTCCGTGAAGTAGAACCGATGTTCACACATTCTGTATCCTCAGGGTTCATTAGTGAGAGTGGTACACTGTAAATTCCGTGTCTGTCGTTCAAGTCCACTGAATCCCAATCATTCTTTATGCTTGCAAAAATGTTTGTGGTCATAATGCCAAAGTCTAAGTGATATTTATGACAAACATTCTTCAGAATGTTAACAAAACTGGGAACGAAAGGTAAAGATCCGACATATTCCATTTTACCTTCCTCACCCGTAAAAGAAGTAAGCGCTTTATTGCTAACCTTATGACAGATACGTTGAGCCATATGGTCTGGATACCCAAATGAGTGAGCAAGATCAAAAATATATTTCAATTCATTGTACATACATACATACATACATGCATACATACATATCACTAAGCTTTTCTCTGAGATTCAGAGGTTAGCTCCACAAAGAAATACAAACTACCAGATAATTTTTACTTACTGTTGCTGTATCAAACTTCTCCATTTACAGCGATCATGACATACAACTCGGTCTTCACTGATATCCATCACACGCCGTACACAAGATCTTCTATACTTCATACTTATAATCTTTTTCTCGTGCAGACACTCCTGAATCTGATCCTCCTACGACTTCCTTGGCTTTCCTCTGCCTTTTCTTCCTACCGCTTAGGCTAAAAAGATCTTCTTAGTAAGCATCTCATAACTCATTCTTCCAATATGGCCAAACCACCGAAACATATTAGTTTCCACTTTCTAACAACATTTTGCTTCACATTACACAACTGCAAAACATCATTCCTCACACAATCAGAACGTGCCTTGCCCCAAACCCCCCGTAAGTAATGCATTTCTCCAGCACACAAACGACTCCTATGTTTCTTCTGCAGTACCCAAGTTTCACTGCCATGACTCAGAGTAGGAAAAATTACACTCTTATACACAGCCATGCGGGACTCTGTTGAGAACCCATCATTCCTGTGAACACCTCCCAAAGCCTCTATGACTTTCAATGAATAATTCACTTGCCTGCTAATTTCACCATCCAATTTGATATCTCTGTCATACATGCTTTCTAAATGCCCAAACTCATTCATCTGGTCAATCACTGTGTTATTTAGACTTGTATTACATTCAGTACTACCAGTTTTTGTCTCAAAAACCATAAATTTGGTCTTTCTCTTATTTATACTCAGTTTGAATTTCATGCAAACTTTGTACATATGGGACAACATACTCTGCAACTTACGTTTGCTCTCTGCCAACAGGACAGTGTCATCAGCAAACAGCAATCTGCATACACGAATATCACCAAGACATAAACCAGTATTATCTATTTTGGCATCATGCATGCACGCATCCACAAATATATTATATAGCCATGGTGACATTACACAACCTTCTCTGTCTCCAGCACTTATAGAAAAGCATTTTGATAAAAGACCATTCTCTCGTACACAAGCTCTACTGCCAGCATAGATGGCTGTCACACTATCAAGTAGATTCTCAATAACACCATATTCATTCAAAACTTTCCACAAAAGTGTACTATTTACTCGGTCATAAGCTTTCTCTAAATCTATGAAGGCAGCAAAAACTTTCTTAACAATAGCCAGATACTTTTCAATCATCATGCTTAATGCAAAAATTTGGTTAGGGCAGCCTTTACCAGGCATAAAACCACTCTGAACATCCCACACTTTCTCTGATGTAAGACCCGTACTTTTTCAATAATAACCTTACCAAACACTTTCCCTGGCACACTCACTAGGCTAATAATACGATAATTCTTGCAGTCAGTCTGATCACCTTTTCCCTTATACATCGTCACGAAAGGAATCATTCGGATAATGTAAGAAAGCTCGATGCATTAAAAAATAAATACCAGAAAGTTTATGATTATAAGGGTGAGCGGAACTCACAGGTATTAAAGAAGAAAACGTAGATGGTTTCCCATAGACAGAGTACCTAACGGAGTTTGAAACTGGATGCCGTCTAAGTAAAAAATCAAGAAACGGTAGCGAGGAGTTATATTCCAATCCAATGGTGAACTTAAAAAACTCAATATAATCCTGGGCATCTAAGTAATATTAATACAACGATCTACACCGCAAGTAAGTCAACATAGTACATTAATTTTATCCTTTTAGTACGTGCAGAATGGCAAACGGACTTGATGTAGAACTTTGTGTCGAACTTGCTCAAGTTTCTTTACATCTTAGAATGACCTCATAGTGAAGTTGGAAAAACTAATGTGTGCTTTGTGATTCTAACTTCATGAATTTTAATAAATTATTTTAATTTCATATCATATGGTATTAACTCACCTTCATCGTGCAAAAACGGCTTTTATGTTTCATGTATTTATGACTTCCCTTTTCTGAAGGGCCGCGGGCGGCTTATTAGGCAATGTTCGTGACTGCCACGGAAAGGACCTCAGGTTCGATCCCAGGCAGGTACGAACGCTCGACTCACTAAATATCTACCGTGCGTCGGATGGGCACGTTCAACCGTCGGACCCCGGGTACTAGCCACCCGGTAATAAATAAGGGTGTATTCCTCCTCCTTTCTACTTCGCTTCCGTGTAAATTTCCTAACGGGCACTCTAGTTCAAATCTCCTAGCTTCCTACTTCTAAGGGTTGTTTAAGACCTGGGGTCAGACACTCCCTTCCTAAAATCCTCTACATATGATCTGATCTGAGTTGTAAACTCTATGGGCACGTTAAGCCGTCGGCCCCCGGGTACTGACTCCTCGGTAATAAATAAGGGCTACTTCCTCCCCCTTTCTACCTCGCTTCCGTGTCACTTTCCTATCGGACACTGTAGCCCAAATCTCCTAGCTTTCTACTTTTAAGGGTTGTTTAAGACCTGGGGTCAGACACTCCCTTCCTGAAATCTTCTACCTATGAACTGATCTGATTTTCACTTTTCTGCGAGGGAGTAACGAGAAGGGTCAGATGGAAGGAAATTAAGGAATTTCCGCGCTTTATGAGAGTAGCTGTGGAGAGAGTAATGGGGGCGGGGGCGGTACGCATGAGGCCGAAAGTAGAATGACTTAAAGCGGGGGTGTTGGTTCGAAGTGGAGGGACGGGTAGTTCAGCGGGGATTTTATCTCCTCGGGAAAAACCCAGATGGCCGGCAAAGGAAGGATGGTTGTCTTGAAAGCAGAACTGAAAGTGCGGAAACGAATACTTAGTAGGGAGATAACTGAAGAGTCATTTTAATAGAGAAACGGATCGACGTGTCAGTACTATCGGACAATGCTTGAGACCTTCCTGATGGCATCAGAATAAACACATTCTTCACTGCAAAAGAAAGGATCTTAATTTTAGCCGATGTTTTACTTATTTGTTTCATCATCGGCGAATAATACACGTTAAACCCCGAAACTTCATTATTCTCTACAAGCGAAAGTCCAACGAACCTTTCACACTGGGCCCTGAAATTCATTTCTGTGAGACGCCCTGTAACTCGATAATTAGACATTGTAAAGCAGTATTCATAGGCAGCCTTTCTTAAGTGCTTAAACCGTTGTATTGGCCTACGCTGCGATCATGTGCATTGTCATCAGCAAAGCAGTCAAAACAGCTAAATTGTTTTGTTGCATCAGAAGCGTCCGACGCTTCTGCCCTTCGAGCAAGAAGGGACACAAAAGGATTTGGGGGAAGGGGGATATATGTTACGGGGTCCGATTGTTTATACCTTGTTGCACCTCATTGCGGAAAATACGTACAAGTGAATAGTTGAGAAAGTTGTAGTCTTGAATTCGTTATTAACTTATACGTTACGCGTGCAGGTTGTCGCGAATTGATCTTAGATGAAAATTATATCTCAACATTTCTGTTCTCTCGCTGCTTATTTCTCAGGTGTGTGTGTACGCTCTTTCGTATTACTTGTTTCCTATTCATCTCCAATGTACTACTCGCTTTGCATTCTCTTTCGCTGTACTCTTTGGAAGCTCCGGACAACATTCCTTTTCAACGCATCATACCGCCAACACTCCTCCTCAGACCTCTGTCCTCTTCTTAGACTTCTCTCTCTCTCTCTCTCTCTCTCTCTCTCTCTCTCTCTCTCTCTCTCTCTCTCTCTCTCTCTCTCTCTCTCTCTCTCTCTCTCTCTCTCTCTCTCTCTCTCTCTCTCTCTCTCTCTCTCTCTCTCTCTCTCTCTCTCTCTCTCTCTCTCTCTCCGTCCCCCAAATTCTCCAGTGGTGTCCCTCCTAGCTCGAAGTGCAGAAGCGCCGAACGCCTCTGATGCAATAAAGCAACTTAGCCCTCCCGATCGCTTTGCTGATGGCAATGCGCCCTCCCGATCGCTTTGCTGATGGCAATGCCCATGATCGCAGCGTAGGCCAATAAAATGATTAAGCACTTAAGAAAGGCTTCCCGTGAATACCGTTTTACAAGATTTAATTACCGATTGCCGCCTTCTGGTTCGTGAATATCCCCGTGCCGTCTGAGCTTACTTGTATGCAATAAAACAATTTAGCCGTCCCGATTGCTTTGCTGATGACAATGCCCATGATCGCAGCGTAGGCCAATACAACGATTTAAGCACTTAAATAAGGCTTCTCGTGAATACTGGTTTACAGCGTCTAATTGCCGATTGCCGCCTTCTGGTCACCGAATATTCCCGTGCTTTATGAGCTTACTTGGAAATAAATCAATACTAAAATACTTTAAGATCTTCAAAATCCCCGTAATGCAGTTTTCGATGTAATGAGCACGTTTTTTAAATACTTTCCGAAAGGAAAAGAATATTTCAAAACATATTTTTAGAAGAAGAAGAAAATCAGTGAAAAAAGGAATTAATTTACGCTGCCGAGGACAAATCTGCGCATGATGTAATGAAAGCAGTGTAAAAGATCTGCGCATGATGTAATGAAAGCAGTGTAAAAAATCTGCGCACAATGAAAGCAGTGCAAAATATCTGCGCACAATGGAAGTAGTGTTTTGTTTTTCGTTGTGTTTTATACCGATTACAATATATAAATAAATAAAATTAACCAGATTTATAGACAATCGTTAAAAAGCTCACAAATAGAAATAAATACTCTTGGCCACTAACGGCTGAAATATGTGTAATACAAAATTCATAGACTGTGCACGAAGCATTCTCACATACTGTATAACGTAACCCTTTTTCGTGGTGCGAGATTGGTGTTAAGCTGTCTAAAACCATGACTAAGGAAATGTTTAACTAAATGAGAATACGGTGCAACAGTTGCACGGAATAGCTCTAATAAAACTTTTACGGCCACACAAAACATATACAGAAGCCAAACTTACGATAACCTTTTATTGGTCTAGCAGTGATTGAAGAAAACCACAATAAAGCCACATATAATACCTTAATTCTCTATTGTATATTCTAGCTTTTACTCAGATCGAACATCCTTTTTATCTATGGTTCTTATCACATACATATGTCACTTACGTACTGACTTCAGGGTGTTGCCAAACCTCATTCATGTGAGAGAGAAGATATCACGTTTAGTTTGGAAAGTGCAACAAAGACAAACTCAAATTGGCAAAACAGTTTGATACAAAAATTAGTATATATAGAACTGATCACTTTCACCTCCTAGTACAACAATATGGTACATATCGAAATTATCACTTATACTCCCTAGCGGCAAAACTGGTACAAAAAGAAGCAGATATATGAAAAATATTTAAACGCTATGAGTATAAAAAATATTCTTTTAATCTGATTTTTAGAAGCGAATATATCATCATTACAGAGATTTATTCAAGCCTAATGGAAGAACTAAATATTATTTTGAGGGGGAAAGAAATTGACATTAAAGTTTCCCGAGGTGAGCGACGTCTAACTGAAGATTTTCGGAAGCAAAGACACGATAACAGCAGAATAACGCAGTTACAGCCCTAATGGCAAAGCATTTTGTCGCAAAATATTATAAAATGTATGCAAATATTCAGTAATTTTTAAATTTCGCTCTTTAGAAGTAGATATTTCGGGGAAAAAATCCAATAAAAGTCTACGCTCCTAGCAGTTACACCGTGCATTATTTCAAATAGAAATTGTACACGAAATGGCCTTCGCGGTGAAATCTATGGAGAGGTAAAAATATTTTTGAAATAGTTTTTTTTTTTTTTTTCCGAAGCAACTGTATAGAATAAATTTTTTTTTTTTAGGTTTAATACCATGAGCATTTAAGCCCCTAGTGGGGCGGTTATGCATTTATGTCTCCATACGTACCTTTACGACGAAAGCTGACTAGCATTCAAAGTATAGGCCATCGTGTTGCACCGTCTTTAGGCATCTGTCTGCCAGTTTTTCGATTCCGAGGCGGTACCAGTTCTTGTCCTTCGAAGCGAAGAACTCCTTTACCCCAGCTGACACCTCCTGCTGGTTGTTGAAGTGCATCCCGCGAAGGAAATGCGCCATAGACCGGAACAAATAATAAACTGACGGGAAAAGGTCCGTACTATATGCTGAGTGTGGCATCAGGTCGATGCCCTCAAGCTTGCCTGGGTTGTTCGCGCTGTGTGAGGCCGAGCGCTGTCCTGCTGTAGGAGAGCGCGCTTTCTGTTCACCAGTGCGGGGTACTTCTCCTCCAAAACGGTATACATCCACTCCAGCTGTTCAGAGTAGAGGTTGCCGTTGATGGTCCGACCGTCTGGAACAAATTCGTAATGGATTATCCCCTCGAAATTCCACTAGATGTAGAGCATCCCCTTGTGCTCGAAGCGCCCAAGTTTGGCAACAGGTTCATGAAGCTGGCCCGGGATCAACCACAGCCGTTATGTGTTAGGATCACGGAAGCACACCCACTTTTCATCGCACGTAACAATTATCTTGATAAAACGTACGTCGCACGGGTTTGCTAGGAGTTTCGTGCACACCTGCACTCGGCGGTTTGCTTCACTTGGCTTCATTTCGTGAGGGACAATGCTGCAGCTCCTATAGACTTTGCCGAGTTCCTGAAGGTGACGAACAACGGTGGTCTGTGATATGCTCAGCTCGCCTTATAATCTTTGAGTGTTGGTTGTCGGATTTGCATCTACGGCCTGACGCACGACCTCCGAATCCACATTTCGCGGCCTACCTGATCTTGGCTGTTCGTCGAGGTTTCTGTCACCTGAGCGAAATTTCTTGAACCATCTGGTTGCGGTGCTGTGATTCACTGAACTTTCCCCTTTCTCATGAGAAATGGTACGAGTTGCTTGAGCAGCATTACGGCCGAGTTCAACATTGCAAAGCGAAAGTTCTCTAATTAGCCGGTTGTGGCTGTTCATCTATTAGGCGTCCCAACCACAGACATATATAAGTGGTAGTCGTTGTTGTAACATGCAATGCTGTTTACAGCAACGACTACCACTTTATATCTCTTTCGACTGACTGAAGTGCGCGACTTGAACTAGTTTACACACGTGACATACCCACCGCAGCACACGCGTTTATGCAAATATTGCAAAACTTACTACTCGTGATTCTATTGTTCACGTACATTCAGTATAAAATGATGTTTAAGCGATATTTTGTACTGATCGAGTATAATGTCGTGTGCTGTGTTGGCGTGGTTGTTGTTAAGTATTGAAGTGGACGCCATATTATCAGAAGAATCACTGCTTGCAGGTTCCCGTCATTGGAGCAGGGAAGTGTCATGGCGAAAATTTTAACCTCTGGTGAATTTCAGAGAGACCTAATCAATCTTTCTGTTGGTTTATCGGAGATTAATTAATGCAAAAATTTTCTCCCATGACATACGTTAGAAGAAAATTCCTGGTTGAAAGGCAGGGGAATTCGTGCGCAAAATTCGCTTGTCTTAATCACAACCAGGAAAACAAAATTTCATGTTGAAAAAAAAAAAGAGAATAATATTTGATTTAACTGACTTTGGGCTTTTGGAAATAATTATTTTATCTATTCTTTTATCGCGATAGGAAAAGGCGAGTAGGTGTGCAGCTCAGAGAATCAAAATTAATTTTACTTTCACATCACGGAACGAGATAAAAAAGAAAATTAAAATTAGTGATTTTCTGCAAGGCAAGAATTCGCCATTTTTTGCGTTCCTCATTTCCCAACGTCGTGAAAAAGTTGCCCAAAAGTGCAACATCTTTTCGTCTTTTGGGTAAAGAATTCAGCAACAGAATCTATTTTTAGACCTCAGGGTCGAGAGGCTTGGTCCCTACGTGTTGAAGGTCAAGTTCATCTTCCCCTGGCCGACCAGAGGATGCACGTGCCTAGTAACATTTTTTTTTCGTGGAGAGTGTTGGACGCTGCAACGATGCCTGAGTGAAGGTCAGAGGTCACTCGAGGCGTGGGAGAGAAATTCCACTGTTGCCATGCAAAAGGTCAGCCAATCAGGGGTCAGCATTTTTTTCTAGCATCCCAGAGTTTCTTTGACACTTTGAGACGCTTGTCTCAGTGACTTTTGTTCTTGTCCTCTTGCTGGCCGGGAGAAAGAGGGGACGGCCGAGTCTCTCCTCGCCTTTTGGTGGGGAGAGCATTTGTTGACCACCATGATTTGACATCGAGGTAAAAAGCTTAAAGGAGCCTAGTAGCGACGGTCTTCTAGCGTGGGGACTTGTCGGGCTCATGGTTGGTTACATGAAAAAAATTAAAAGGAGCTCAGGGCTTGCGATGAATTTCTCACTGATTCCACCAAATGAAAAGAGGTGGAAGAAATTATGAAGAAAGGACAGGACCACCGTAGGACGAGACCTCCTCGGGGCGCAGCGAAAGATGATCACCGATGCACTCCTAAGCATTCTCGTGAGAGCTGATGGATAAAGAAAGGGGAACCTCCGAGCATTTGCCGTCCACCTTCCAATGCAGCCGACCAAATTCCTACCAGGGATGGGCATCGAAAAGGACAAGGGAGAATTACTCCCTCTGAGAGGGTCCATCATCACCAGCTTCGGGATGTCTTTTGTTTTCCCTGTGTTCAGGTGAAGTGCTCGGGCACATTGTGTCCAAAAAGAAAGAGAAAGACATTGTTGGAGGCGAAGAGAGGATCAACAGTGACAGTGGGACGAGAAGATTTTTTTTTTTTTTAATTTGAAATAAGAGTTGTTCATGCCCAGCCCAGAAGGTAAATTCTTTCTCGATTTTTTTTGTATAATGTTGTGACCGCTGCGGAATTGTTGAACGAGTGGGTCAGCAGTGTGAAATCAAATTTATAGTTCTGCGAAAAAAAAAAAAGAAGAAACTTTCTGTTTTTTTTTTAGGTTAGCTGGATGTGGGACAGATGTCCCCATATTGTTGTCGTTCAGTTTTCAAAATGAAGATTTATTAGTTCCTCAGGTATGAGTCAAGAAAAAAAGAGAGGGGAGTTGAAAATGCTTTCATTTATGTTTTTTTTTTTTTTGTGTGTTGTCATGTCTGGTATTTTAGCAACTTCCCAGGCCAGTAAAGTTTGATGTATCGGAAAAATTTGGTTTAATGTTTGAGCACAGTAAATTTTGGTGCATCGGTAATAGTTTAGTTGGGCATGTGATAATTGAAAAGCAGTGTTATTGTGATGTCGTGGGTGATAAAATAATAGTAAACATTTCTCTCTAGTCTTTTACAGCGTTGAGTTTTTTTTTGTTTTTTTTTTTGAGTGAAGATAAATTATGGGATGATTTATATTGGGATTTTGGGAACATATTATAGTGTGATGAAATTGGAAACCTAAAGTGTTGTTTACATTCTTGGAGTGTTGAGTGTCGAAATTGAGATGGTAGGAGTGTTAATTGAGGACCAGTATTTTACAGGCTCCAGATGAGTGTTAATCTCCCATTGGAAAGGGGTGATCTTAGGGCAAGCCGGGAACTTGTCCTAAGGCAGAGGGCTCTGAGTAGGGAATTTTCACCAGGATGCGATATGTGCAAAATAGAAGTTGAGGTATTTGGGTTCTCAAGTTTTGTATTTCACAAAAAGAATGAACATCATGGGTTGAGAAGACACACTCTTGCTCACCAGTTCCAGTATTAATTGTTCTTTTCTTTGGCCTAAATTTTCCTGTTTTTACAAAGAGTCTAAATTGTCATTTTAATTTTCAATAAGGTGAAAATATTTAGTGGGTTATGTAAATGGTCAGTGTTATTGTCTGAAGTGAACCTGCGCATTGCCATGGTACAGAAGAATTTCCTTGCTAGTGATTTTTCCTGGGATATATGTGGAGAGAGATAAATGAATTTTCCTGGGATATATGTGGATATAGCGATAAGTGAATTTTCTTGGGATATATGTGGATATAGCGATAAGTGAATTTTCCTGGGATATATGTGGATATAGGGATAAGTGAATTTTCCTGGGATATATGTGGATATAGCGATAAGTGAATTTTCCTGGGATATATGTGGATATAGGGATAAGTGAATTTTCCTGGGATATATGTGGATAGAGCGATAAGTGAATTTTCCTGGGATATATGTGGATATAGGGATAAGTGAATTTTCCTGGGATATATGTGGATATAGTGATTTTGGATGTCTTGGGATATAGAGAGATAAGTGATTTTTCCTGGGATATATGTGGATATTGTGATTTAGGATTTCTTGGGATATAGAGAGATAAGTGAATTTTTCTGGGATATAGTTGTGTTAGTTCTGGGCCGGATGTGCCTGGAGTATTTAGGGTTGAAGTACGACAGGCTCTTGCAGGCGTGGTTGATCAAGGTGGGATCATGCATTGGTTCGAAAAGGGGGAGCCCTGAGGACGTGGTTTTTGGGGGAAAACTTGTCTTCAAACCCCCCAGTAGTTTCGCTGCTCACGGAGATATGTACTGCCAGCGAGGGTCGGTCGGGCGTTGCTTCAATAATTGGCGAGATCATGTTAGAGGAAATTCTGTACCTGATGATGATGTGTCACACTTGAGGATTTTTTCCTTTCCTTTTGCTTAGGCTGAAATTGGATTCACGACCCAATTTCACGCCTTCAGCCTGACTTGGTATTTTCGTCCTGTGTTGGTTCTCAAAACCCAGGGTAGTGTCTGAACTGAGAGTATTTGCCTCACCGCTACCTCAGTAATTCACTGCAGGTGTTAAATTTAAGTTTGTTTGGTGATTTAAAGTATCTAAATTTATTTGTTTATGATTTGCTGTAGTGCTAGGGATGTAAATTCTAAATTCTGGTTGTTGGTGTTAGTGAACTTGATATTTAGTTTGGAAATTTAGTTAATTGGTATTTTGAGCTTTTGTTTACAGTATAGAGTTATTAAGTATCTTGAGCTATTATGAGAAGTGCAGAGTGAGGTGATTTTTATGAGCAAGCTAGTGCAAGAAGATTGTTTGAATTTCTGAATTATGATGATGTTATGAATAGTGATAATTTTTAAGATTAGTTAGTGAGGTTTCTTTATAAGTGAAGTAGGTTCATTCAGGGTAGTTCTATAGGTTATGTAATGTTTATTAATGCTTGTGCTCAGTGTAAATTCTGTTTTGAGGATAATTTACTTGGTTTGTTTACTTGCTGATATTAGATTTGTTAAAGTATAATTTGTGGCTCTTAAAATAACTGTAAATTTAAATTGAAGTCTTCGAAACTGGTCTGGGAGATTGCAGAGTTTCCTAAGATTGTTTAGGTGCTGTAAATTTAAATCAATAAGTGTAAAAGTGTAAATTTGTCATTGAGCTAACTAGGTGAGAGAGAAGAGAGTACGTTTCAAAAGAACAAAACTTGTCCACCTGGTGGAATTCAAAAGAATACAGTAATTTTTTTTGTGTGTAAGCTATGTGAATCGTAGTGGAATTTTGGATGCATACAGTGTGTAAACCATGTGAATCATAGTATGATTTTGGAGGCATAAATTCAAAGCCTAGTGTTCAAACCAACTGTGTTGAAATATGTCAGGCTGTGCTGTTCATAAGGCCAGTGGCCAAATAGAAATAGAAAGAAAATTGAGATTCTGTTTTTATACTGCTGTGTTTTAGCAAACAACAAAAAGGAAATGCCATCTGACTGTCCACTAAATGACCATATTAAGTTTTTAAAGAAAAATAATAAATACAGGCAGTAGCCTTTCAAAAAAAACAAGTCCAAAATTAGTGCAGTGTGATAAATTTTGTGTGCTGTTGTCTTCCATGACTTGGTCCCATGTACCCCACCTTAGCTTGACTAAGGCTATCGATCCGAATCCTGGTATTATAAGGTATTTCATAACTGCAATTTTTGTCCTATCCTTTTAAATTGACTTTCACCGCCTCCACAAGTTGTTATTGAACGAGTACATTTTATCCTATGACTTATAGTGACACATTTTCATACACACGCAACAATATTCACTTATTTTTGCACTTTCAGGTGACTCAACTCTGCGTGAACACAAACAACGCAAACTTTCCAATAACTTCTTGTGGAATGTAAATTTTCAGATGCATTTTTGTTTAGGATGTTCATGGCCTTCTAATACTTAGAAAATATTTTTGGTTTCGAAATGCATCCACCCATCTCCCAAATTTAAATTTTCTATAATTTCCATATAAATTTCAATACCAGCATAAATATAGTCGCTTTTGATAAACAACTTACAACCTTCAAAAAAATTTTTTTCACCATAACAGAAGCAAATGAATAAATAGTTAAACACATTGAATGTAACAACAGATGATTTTGTTCGCACGAATCTTTATTCTTCTGAATGAGGTGAAAATGGAAAATATCGGTTAGTCATAATGAGAAGTATACACTTCCAGCGGGAGATAAGTATTTTGGAAGGCTTTCTCTATGTATTGCCCTCCAAAATCTGTTCTCATTCCTTCCTGTGTAAAAACGTTCCTCCCTGTCTGAAATCACAAACAAGACTCCCTTTTTGTGACCACTGTGTATTTTTCCCTTTCATTCTCTGCCGCTTGAAGGAAAATGCTTGTGACATAAGAAGTTGACTGCTGTTAATTGCTCTCACTCGAGGGCGTTTCATAAAACAAAATGCTTGTCCTTGAACGACGGAGAATAAAGGAGGAGGGAAGGTGCTCTTTCTTTTTTTCCGTGGGTGGTCTATGAACGAAAGAATGACATTCCCGAGGGATCTCTTAAGCGTGTTTTCATCTGAAGGCGAATTTCTAGCTGCTGTTTTTCGCACGGTGAATGACTGAAGACTTTATTTAATTACATTTCAAATATTTCAATATAACAGCTGTGAACAGAAGTTGGCAAGAAAAGTAACACATTAGCACTCAAGAATGGCTGTTCTTGTTAATGATGTAAGTCTCAGATCTTTTTTTCATTTCCGCCTTGTTATTAACTCTCCTCACTTAATTAGAGTTCCAGAGGTTTGAGTTCCTTATTAAGTTCAAGGGTTCGAGTTTTGAGTAAAACAGAAATCGTCCACCTGTCTTGTAATCTACGCACTGCCAGTTGCTGGTGATTTCAACATCTCTGTATCTCTGACCATATAACTTCAAGATTTCCCATCAGGTGTCACTGTTGCGTTTCCGGTGTTGCTCAAAGCACCAGAAGCTATTTGAAGGGCGTAAAGATATTTACTCATGTCACTGAGAGAAACTACATTCTGCTGAATTAATTAAATTAAATGATTTGTAATTATATATATATCGTATATATACAGTAAATTGCTTTCTGCAAATTTCAGTTCCATTCCCGAAATAGTTGACAGAGCACATTCACGTGTAAGGAATTAAACGAGGTTCATTCAGTATTCCACGAATAAATAATGATCCAATTGACAAATGCAATACGTCCACTTGGAAAATTCCTAGGGTTGACATGTGCCGAACAAATGGAACATTATGCACGCAGTATAAACGAAACTGAATAATTTGACTTGACAGCAGAAGGGTAAGAGGTACACTGAAGAGCCAAAACATTATGACCTCCTGCCTAAATACACTGGCGTGCAAAAATTAAGGACGAGACGGTTTTTCGAATGTAACGTCGTGCAGAAGTGCTCCACATCGACTCAAATCATACCATAAGATCCCCAAGATGTACGAATATGGGACAAGTGAGCAAAACCGTCCAAACAAGGAATCCAAAAGATACAAAGGTACTTTATTGAAAAGGTAGCTTCGAGCACAACTGGACAGAAGACAGAAACGTCCATGTGACAGGCGGCTGTCAAGAAAATTCCAGTCTTTAGTAGGGGATATGATCACCCCTGACTGCGTTGCAGGATTTACAACGTCTGTCCATGCTCAGGACGAGGTTGTCAAGGAGCTGTTGAGGCATCGCGGCCCATTCCTCTTCTAGCGCCAATCGCAGCTGCGGAATCGTTGCTGGCGGATGGTGACGTGCTGCCAAGCGTATCCCGAGAAAGTCCCACACATGTTCGACTGGATTTAGGTCCAGGGACCTTGCGTTGAATATCTTCACTCTCCAACAGCTCTTTGACAGCCACTGTACGATGAGGTGTAGAGTTGTCGTCCATGAAGAGGAACTCAGGACCCACAACACCTCTAAACAGACGCACGTGAGGCAGGACAACCTCGGTACAATAGCGGACACCAGTGACTGAAACTCCCTGGAGGATGTGGAGGTCAGTACGGCTACCAAGCATGATACCGCCCCAAACGAGAACTCCGCCACCTCCAAACCGGTCCCTTTCGATGATGTTGGAGGTGTGATTGCGTGTTCCCTGCTTTCTCCAGATGTGTATACGTCCAGAATCGCTCGTCAGACTAAATTGGTTCTCGTCCGTAAAGAGAACTCGGCCCCATTGCTGATGTGTCCAGTTCCTGTGTTCCTGGCACCACAGAAACGCCGTCTCCGATGAGCAGGCGTTAATGGCACACGCCGTATTGGTCGTCGTGCAAATAGACCACCTTTGTGCAGCCTCCTGGACACGGTAAAACGCGATAACGAACGTCCAGTTGTTTGTTGCATGTGCTTTGCGATTTCTCCCGCTGTCTGCCGTCTGTCTCTTCTCTCCTGTATGACAATATACCGGTCTTCCGTCACCGTGGTTACTCGTGGACCACCACTGCAAAATTCTCGGACAGCTGTTCCTGTCGTTGGAAATGCTCTCCAAGCTCGCGAAACGATGCTGTGAGTGATCCCAAACTCCTCGGCCACACTAATCAGACTTTGACCTTCTTCCAACTTCCCAATGACGCGTCCTCGGGTAAAGTCATCCAGATGCCGTCTACTGGATTGCCTGTTGGCCATATCACATGGTGGCAGCAACTCGACGTCGTTCAAATTGATGTACACCGTGCAATAGCTTTCACCGAATTGCTGAGCGTACATCGTCCGTGTGCTTTATACCCTTCCGACCCCTCTCCCCGTACGTCATGCTGCATATGTGCGCATGCCCTACCGTACCGGACCCTAGTCTATCTCCTGAGTGGCCTTTCGGTCCGTTCTGTCTGCTCGTTCCGCTGTTATGCTAATTTCACCTCTTCGACCTTAATGTTTGCACACCAGTGTAAGAGGGTCGAGAAGAGTCTCTTCTACAACGGTCTGTCTTGAGTCCAGTTGACATCATTAATGTGTCTTCGATTTCTGTTCATAAATCATTCTCTGAATACAGGTGGATAGGCACGAGATATTTAGATAAATAGTGAAAACCACTTAAACGCAAGAAATCTCGTTGTAACGCATCTCTGCTGAGAATTAATGTTCACACTTTATTTCCAAATACCTTAAATTTGATGAGTGTTTGTGTTAACGTGAAACACATGTACGAAATTCTATGGTAACGAGCGGGGTATGTAAAATAATATTTTATCGAACAATTTATTGGAGGATTTCATTTATGGGTTCCTCTCTTACGATGTAATATATGTACAGTTAGCCCTTTTATTTTCCTGTAGTTGGGATCTTAAACTCTGTCTTCTATCCTACTTGTTGTTTCGGGAAAATTGTTAATTAAATGCGAACTTTCTCGCTATTCATATTCTCCTGAAATTTAAAAAGCCCCTGTGTAAATCGAGATGCCGTCCGTATGTTGGAGCCGCTGGTTCGAGGGAAAGCGGTGGATCCGTGATTTCGTTCTCCCACGCTTTATAAAAGACTCGACCCTAAACTCAGCAGCGACAATTGGCCGATGTCCTGCGCCTCTTACCACGCGACTGTCGTAGCGTCGCCGCTATTTCGAAGTAACTGAATAGTACTGGTAAGATTTAATAATAAGATGTATTTTTACTTTGCAGAACAATTTATTGATTTAACAACTGGTCTATTTTAAAAGGAATCAGTCAATACTTTAGGTTAGATGAGAACTATCGTGTGAGTGATGTCAACAACTAGTTTCTGTGCTTCAGAACAAGACTCTGTGATCTGTCAACTGAGTAATTTGTTCGTTGAGATGACTCTGAGCTTCAGATTTAAAAGAGAAGTTGTCTTTGACATAAGAACTGTTTCCAGTGTCACGACAACACAATTAGCCCTTAGTATTTGTGTCTCGTTTTCCCGATTTAACGATCCTTTCCAAAACAGAATTCTTTTCGGAGATGTTACTCCGAGATTGTGAAAACTAGGGCAACAACTTCGTAAAGGAAACTGCTTTCCATCTATGACTGGATGCTCCTTTTCGCTTGACCAGCTAAGAGTTTCAAATGAACCCGTGTTACGCGTGCGTCACCCAAGTAACAAAAAAGGGGTGGGCTACAATGAAAGCAGAAAAGTCAAAAAGTTAATCGCCTCATAATTAGATTCGGAAGTAGCAGAAGGAAAGTTGACACGTCTTCTCCTTAAACGCAGAAGGTTATCTAACATCTTCCTTTTTGGCAAAACAATGCAAGTCAATTAAGAAAACATTTTTCGCCTTCGGAAGCTCCATTTCAACAGTGTATGCACCATTGTTTCACCCCGCAGAACGCGAAGAGAATTAATGGCTTTCTCCCCGTATCTATCTGTCCCTATACAGTGTTGTTTATTTTCTTTCTTTCTCTGTTGTTCAGTTTGCCTGTCCATTTCGTCTTGCGGTTTCCTGCTTCAGTACTCTACTCTGCCTTTCTCTGCTAAATGTTGCCACAAAACACCTATTTGACTGATACGCGACCGTGATAAAATAAATAAATTATTATTTAATTATTTTTTAACAATTATTTAGTAAATAAGTAAGAGACAGATATATACAGGATGAATAAAAATTTCCTGAACGCAAATTTCGCAGGCATTTTATGAAATAAGCGTTATTATTGGGATTGTAAATTTTTTTTAAACTTTACCTAAAACTTAGTGAATTAGCTTCACTCATGGCCGTATCCAGGGGAGGGGTTTTTAGGGTGCAAACCCTTCCCCACGAAAGTTTTTGGGCAAACTTTTTTTTTGCTTGTTTACCGTAAGTTATTAGATCAACAGGAGTCACCACTATCTTATTTTCATTTTTTTTTTTTACAAATTGTTTCTGTTATTTCCTTTCATAAACTTTCTTACTTCAGAACGATATTTTTTCTCCCTAAATCCAATGGTCAGCAGCAACAAATTAATAGAAGTACAGAAAACTCTGTGTCTGGCACTGTATTAATCGGAATTGTTCTTTCATCAGGTATTTTGTTCTGGGGGCAGCGAGTGGATTAGTGGTCAACGTTCGTAACTGCCACGGAGAAAACCTCGTGTTCGATTTCAGGCAGGTAACAACGCTCGAACCACTAAATATCCGCCGTGCGTCGGATGGGCACGTTCAGCCGTCGGGCCCCGGGTACTGGCCCCCCGCGTAATAAATAAGGGCGTCTTCCTCTCCCTTTCTACCTTGCTTCCATGTCACTTTCCTATCGGGCACTCTAGCCCAAATCTCCTAGCATCCTATTTCCAAAGGTTGTGTGTTTAAGACCTGGGATAGACACTGCCTTCCTAAAATCCTCTACATGGGATCTGATCTGGTCATCAGGTATGTCTGAGATCGCTTTTTTATTTATTTGTTTATTGTGTTAAGAGAGGCGAAAAAAATGGCAGTTGGAATCGTAGTTTATTGTTTCTTTATGACATCAAGATGCCAGACTGGGATGTGTTGTGTTTAGAAATGTGAGGGAGCAGTGAGTGATTGCATCTCGAATTTGAAACTCCACAGACCACAGGGTCTAAAGCGTCGCTCGGAGACCCGGAGATCGAGCGCTCAGATAAATGATGCTCTGGTTTCGCTTTTGGTCTAAATAGCAGGAGAGGGCCTGAGGACGAAAGGGAAGGCAGTGGTGTTAAATTGCCGAGTGCACTGTGGCCCGTCTATCCGCTATTACAATGCGAGCTAGCCGACGATGACCCCGCTCATCCACACGCTGTTGTCCACGGCAGTTGGCCCTTGCGGGGATGGTTTCACTGGATTCTATGTACTCACGGTGCACCCGTGACACAGTGGCTCGTGAAAATTCCAGTGCCTGCACGACTTTCGAGATGGAGTGACCCATTCGTCGGGCCCCGACAATTTGCCCACGATGAAATGGGCTTAGATCCTTCGTCTTACTGTAACCGGGGCTTCCATATTTATCAGAAGCGGGATTCTGTGGCCATTTTTAGAGATAGTGAGTTGGAATCATTTTCTTTCATTTCCCGCCATTTGCATGGGAATCGCAGCGAAAGGCAAAGAAAGTATTTCCTTTCCCACGGGGGACAACCGTAAAGCATTTAAGCACATAAGAGTTTTTGACAGTGAAGGCGTGGCTGCGCCTTCTTGGAATTAGACGGACCAAGGGGGTTTTCTCTCACCGGGCATGAGAGGGGGATTCGGTGGCGTAAAGTCGAGAGAGGAGGTGAAGATTTTTAGGAGGCTCTGAGAAAACCTCGGGGGTTTGTCGCAACGGATGATAGAAGTTTGGATAGCCGAAAAGAGAAAAGGGATTTTCAGCTGTGCAGAGTACTGAAGGGGAACTAAAATAATGAAAGCCCGGAAATGATGGACAAAAGCTTGTGGACATTCCCCGTAAGATCTGAATAAACGTTTTCCTCACTGCAAAATTTAGCCTCAGTCGATTCACTTTTCTATGCTTTGTATTGTTTTTATCTGCTCCAGTTGGAAGGATTACGGATTGAACCACCGATACCGAACTTACTTTAAAGGAAGCATCAACGAACCTTCCACACAGGGTGCTGTGATAGACATCAGCTCCAAGCCCTGTAACATTACCCATACTGCGTCCGACTCATACTGACTCCCGTCGCATCACTCCTTATATTGTCGGATCGCTGCATACGTCATGTCGTTTCCGTTTACAGGGCCGCCCACAGGGCCGCCCACAGCGCCACATTTGTATAACGCCAGCTGTCTCTAATTCATTTGCTCTTCAGTGTCTGGTCTGTCCTTCTGGCAGTATGTTTAGCCCATTGCCATTTTATGGATTTTACCCTGATCATGATGTCTTCCACTCTTGTCATTTTTCTGATCCACGATTTCCTCTTCTTATCTCTCCTGGTTACACCAAACATGTATCTCTCCATGCTGCTTTGAGTTGGCAGCAGTCATTTCTTTGTATGTCTCTTTTAGTTAAGGTCCACGTATCTCTGCTACAACAACACATAAGCACTGGAAGGATGCACTGATCAAACACTTTTCTTTTAAGGCATAATGGCATATTGCTCTTGAAAGTTATACTGTTTCTGCTAAAAGCTCTCCAGGCAAGTTCTATACGCCGAATAATTTCTGCATCAATGTGACCCTCACTTGATATCTGCTGTCCAAGACAAATGTAGGTATGTTTTATCTCCAGTTTTTCCCCATCAATCGATATATCTTCTTTTCTTGTAAAAGCATTGTACATAACTTTTGTCTTCTGAAAGTTCATTTTTAATCCCACTTCTTTACGCTTGTCGGCAAGTTCCTGGATCATTGCAGCTCTGATGGGGTAGTTGCAAAAATGACTACGTCATCAGCAAAACGAAGGTGAGTTAGATAATCTCATAATCCCTTTGTTTTCCCAGTTCAGTGATTGAAAGACATTTTCCAATGTGGCATTAAAGAATTTGGGATATATAGTGTCACCTTGTCTCACTCCCTTTCCGATTTTTATGGGTGCTGTATTCTCAAATATCCGAATCTTTGCATTTGCATTTTCATAGATGTTATTAATAATATTAATGTATGCTTCTTCAATACCGCAGGATTTCAGAGCCATTGTAACTGCTGATGGTTTCACCGAATCAAAGGCTTTTTCATAATCGATAAAAGCCATGCATAACGGAAGCTCATATTCCTTCGTTCTTTCAATTAGTTCTCTCAGTACGTGAATATGATCTTTAGTGCTGTAGCCACTCCTGAATCCAGCTTGTTCTCTCGGTTGAGCCATGTCCAGTGTTACCTTGAAGTGGTGTGAAAGAACTTTAGTGAAGATTTAATGTACTGTATATACTTTGTGGGATGTAAGGTCAGGTGATGCGTAACATCACAGCCTCTCCTTGACAAATGTCAACCCCGCCTTCTCGTGGTGCATCCTATTCCCACTAAAGGGGCTCTGACGACCGCCCATAGCGGTATAACTATACCATCGGGATTAGAGGAAATTCTATCCCACACTCACCAACCCGCTTGGCCAGCGTGGTGAGTTATGGCCAAACCCCTCCAAAATGATTCCACAACTTAAATCTTGGCCCTCAGTCTCCGGCAGCTGGAATGTACCTGGCCAAGGCAGCGGCCAGTGCGACATGAAGGCAGAGGGTGCTAAGAATCCCCGGAGGACCGGACTAGGCTGCCATCTGATGCTGACCTTGGCTACGTATAATGGACGCTCCCTATCTTCTGATTCAAGGCTTCTTGAATTGGAAGAGGAACTACAAAGGATCAAGTGGGACATCGTCGGGCTAAGTGAGGTAAGGAGAAAAGGAGAAGATCTCATCGAACTGAAAAGTGGACATCTCTTCTACTATCGTGGGACAGATACTGGCAGAACTAGTGGTGTTGGATTTATAATAAACAAGAAACTGAAGGATAAAGTTGTAGAAGTTGAAAGTTTCTCTGACAGAGCTGCACGACTTGTTATCCAACTCTCGAAAAGATACCAGGCTCAGATTATTCAAACTTATGCACCCACCACAAGTCATCCTGAAGAAGAAATTGAAGAATTTTATGAGGAAATTTGTCATCTAAATAATAAAGGTAAGCAGCACTTGAAAATAATTATGGGAGATTTCAATGCAAAAATAGGGCAACGGCAACAGAATGAAACTTCAGTAGGTAAATTCGGTCATAGCAACAGAAATCAGCGTGGAAATACTCTCGTTGAGTTTGCAGAGGCAGAAGGGTTTTTCATCTTGAACTCCTTCTTCAAGAAAAAGCCACACAGGAAATGGACATGGAGACATCCAAATGGGACGACAAGTGAAATTGATTTTATTATGTGTAACAAAAAATTCGTCATAGAAGACTGCAGTGTGCTAAACAAGTTCAACACAGGTAGTGACCATAGATTGGTGAGATGTAAGATGCACCTCAACACTAAACTTGAACGTGGCAAGCTCATAAGACAAACAAAATCTATTGACATAACCAACCTTAAAAAACACCATAATACCTTCAAGTTAGAACTGAAGAACAGGTTCTCTGCTTTAGAAGGCCTAACATCGGAAGAAGTGAGCATCTCTGAAGTTAACAGAAAAGTAACCAAAGCTCTTATGGAAACAGCAACAAAGTTAGCTGGGTCTAAGAACAAGTTGCATGTGAACAAATTATCAGGAAAAACCAAAATGTTGATGCAAAAAAGAAGAGAGATGAGGACAACTAAAGAAGATGTGACTTCCAAAGTGGAATATATAGAGCTATGCAAGACAGTAAGAAAAAGTATCACTGAAGACGTAAGGAAATTCAACTGTGAACTAGTGAGGAAAGCAATTGAAAACAACCAAAGCCTAAAGATAGCAAAGGGACATCTCAGTAAGGGAAGAAAACAGATTATGGCACTGAGAAAAGAAGATGGTTCTGTAACAAGAAATAGAGGCGAAATTTTGACAAGAGTGAAAGATTTCTACTCCAAATTATATGAAAGGGATGATATATGCACTCCAGACATCATGAAAGATACCAGTACCAGAGTTCCTCCAGTCCTTCCAGCAGAAGTTGCACATGCAATCAAGAACATGAAGCGAGGAAAAGCTCCAGGAGAAGATGGAATTACTGTGGACATCATACAAGAAGCAAGTGGAGAAATCGAAACAGTACTCGCCCAAATTTTCACTCGATGCCTTAATGAAGGAAAGATTCCTGAGGATTGGAACACCGCTACAATGATCCTGCTACATAAGAAAGGTGACATTGAGGATCTCGGAAACTACAGACCTATCAGCCTCCTATCAGTAGTTTATAAAATCTTCACTAAAGTTCTTTCACACCGCTTGAAGGTAACACTGGACATGGCTCAACCGAGAGAACAAGCTGGATTCAGGAGTGGCTACAGCACAATAGATCATATCCACGTGCTGAGAGAACTAATTGAAAGAGCGAGGGAATATGAACTTCCATTGTGCATGGCTTTTATCGATTATGAAAAAGCCTTTGATTCAGTGAAACCATCAGCAGTTACAATGGCTCTGAAAACCTGCGGTATTGAAGATGCATACATTAATATTATTAATAACATCTATGAAAATGCAAGTGCAAAGATTAGGCTGTTTGAAAATACAACACACGTAAAAATTGGAAAGGGAGTGAGACAAGGTGACACCATATCTCCGAAGCTCTTTAATGCCACATTGGAGGGTGTTTTTCAGTCGCTGAGCTGGGAAAACAAGGGGATAAAGATTAATATAGATTATCTAACCCACCTTCGTTTTGCTGATGACGTAGTAATTTTTGCAACTACCCCATCAGAGCTGCAGAGTATGATCCAGGAACTTGCTGACAAGAGTAAAGAAGTGGGATTAAAAATGAACTTTCAGAAGACAAAAGTGATGTTCAATGCTTTTACAAGAAATGAAGATTTATCGATTGATGGAGAAAAGCTGGAGATAACAGACACGTACGTTTATCTTGGACAGCAGATATCAAGTGAGGGTCACATTGGTGAAGAAATTAATCGACGTACAAAACTTGCCTGGAGAGCTTTTGGAAGAAACAGCATAATTTTCAAGAGCAATATGCCATTATGTCTTAAAAGAAAAGTGTTTGATCAATGCATCCTTCCAGTGCTTGCGTATGGTGCAGAGACGTGGACCTTAACTAAAAGAGACATACAAAGGCTGCAGACAACTCAAAGCAGCATGGAGAGGTGCATGCTTGGTGTAACCAGGAGAGATAAGAAGAGGAACTCGTGGATCCGAAAAATGACAAGAGTGGAAGACATCATGATCAGAGTTAAATCCCTGAAATGGCAATGGGCTGGACATACTGCCAGAAGGACAGATCATCGATGGACAGCCGAAATTTTAGATTGGATTCCAAGGGACAGGAAAATACCCAGAAGAAGACCACATGGGAGATGGGTGGATGAAATTCGAAAGTATGCAGGGGTGACATGGAGGAAACTGGCACAAGACAGACCGTTGTGGAGGAAACTTGGGGAGACCTTCGTCCAGCAGTGGATTGATAATGGTTGACAATGATGATGATGATATACTTTGTATATTCATCCCAATAACTGCTTGATATTTAATAACTGAAATCCTTTTTTAATAATAAAATTTGGTTACTTGCTAAATTTTAGTGCCACTATTTTACGTAATCCAGAAGTAATGACTGACTATGACCGTGACCATGGAGTATATTACAAATGGGAATCATTATTTACGATTACACAAATGTATTTTTTAAAATGTATTTAGATTGTTCACTCTTTCCACGCTTTGATGGAGGTGCGCATACTTTCATATGCTCCGTTAGATTTTTGGTTCCATAATGTTTTATTACACCGTCAACTTCTTTCTTTGTAATTGTACACTTTCCACATATTGAACAATAAGCAAGACCAAACAACACAGAATTATTCACCGATTCCTTGATGAGACGAAACAATTTCAAGCATTCACTCTTCCCCTTATGGTTTTCAACAAGCACGTGTTTATTGGCCTCGACGCCTTTCGCAACCTCCTTAATATTGAATCCATCCATATTAACGAATAAGAAGTTAATTTCGACATGGCATGTCATGGGAACGGGATGTTAGCACATCAATCGAAAACCTCTGAATGCTCAATGTAAAAGATGAGATGTGAAATGTAACTATTAGTCGTACAGTGAACTTCGCACGGAGAGAGTGAATCAGATGAGAAGCAGGCGAATGGCGTTTGCCAGTACCTTGCTCTGGACAATCGCACTGTAAAAGAACGCAAAGGAAATATCTTTTTACGATATGGTGTCGGTGTGTCTGACGTCGATCGGTGGAAATCTTTGTTTCTTTAGGAAAGAGACGAAAATATTTTTGCATGACGAATCATTATTCAATCTGTGGTCACCAGTATCGACTACAGAATTTCACAACGCGCATTTTTCTTTGGGATATATTTTTCTCTTTTCAAAAATAAAACGGGAATAAAACCGGATCAGGATGACATTGACCCGACCCGTTGGACCCGCAAGAAATTGTCGACCCGTTGACCCGTGACCCGTTTTCATCTCTGAAGGGTACATACAGCATAATGCTATTAATTATTACTATCGATGAAAGAGAGCCTGGATTAGCGATCATCAAATTGTATATCCGTTTATCAATAAACACTGAGTATATACGTGTGTCAAATCCTATACGCCGCACATAATTAAAATTACGATAATATATACTTGGACAAATGCTTTTACCAGGTCACATTTTAAATAAGCAATAATGGATTTCTGAAAACAAAAAAATATTAACGGAGGGTTGTAGAAGAATAATGCAATTAGAATTATCACTGTACATTGTCATTCGTCATTGGCAACCATTTTCAATCTACTTCTGGATAAAGTATTCCCCAAGTTTCTTCCACTACGGTCTGTCTTATGCCAATCTCCTCCACGTCACTCCCGCATGCTTTCGAATTTCATCCACCCTGTTCGTCTTTAATTGGGTCTTTCTTGTTTCTTGGTATCCAGTCTAAAATGTCATCTGTCCGTCGGTGGTCCGTTCTTTTGGCAATATGTCCAGCCCACTACCATTTCGTGAATTTTACTCTGAGCATGATGTCTTCCACTCTTGCAATTTTTCCAATCCACGAATTCCTCTTCTTATCTTTCCTGGTAACAACAAGTATGCATCTCTCCATGCTTCTTTCCGTTCTCTGCAGTCTTTGTATATCTTTTTAGTTAAAGTTCATGTATCTGCTCCGTATATAAAAACTGGAAGGATGAATTGATTAAACACTTTTATTTTAAGACACAGTGGCATATTGCTTTTGAAAAATGTATTGTTTCTTCCAAAAGCTCTCCAATCAAGTTTTATGCGCCGATTAATTTCCTCATCAATGTGACCTTTGCTTGATATCTGTTGTCCAAAGTAAATGTAGAAATCGGTTAACTCCAGTTTTCGCCCATCAATCGATATATTCTCCTTTTTTACGCTTTCCAACCGTAAGTTGAGGAAGCGTACATGCTCCAGCTTTATCCGTCCGTTCGTCTGTCTGTCTGTCCGCACGATAACTTGCATAAAATGGTTCGATTTCGATTAAATTTTAGTATGTGGTAGGGGACCACTGGGGACGAACCCTATTGAAAATGGACGAAATGGGGTCAAAGGTCAGGACATAGGATCGGGATCCATTCCATCGCCCTTATCCCATACTATTAAAGGAGCAATTCCTGTATATATGTAAATTTTATTTTGAAAACGGCCCTGCGGATGTTGATGAAAGTCGTTAACTTACCGTTTTCTGGTACTAGAAATCTATTTAGCTTGATCTCGGATTTAGGAAATTTCGTTTAGTGGGTTAAATAACCACCCCGAATTACCACGTTTTTAGTGTCATGACGTCGTCCCATTAATGTTGCCCATGCTTAGAAATCTTATAACGTCACACTCTCGTGATTGAGATGTTGGCGCGCGGTCACGCCACTGTCTCATTACGTCACGCATTGTGTGTGGATTTGATTAAAATTTTATGACGTCACACTCTTGCGAGCAGATGGTCGTGATTCCCATCTGCCTCATTACGTCACGCGTTGTGTGCGTATGTCCGTCCGCACAATAACTCGCGTAAACATTGTTCGATTTGGATGAAATTTTAGTATGTGGTAGGGGAAAACTTGGGAAGGAACTCTATTGAAATTGAACGAAATGAGGTCAAATGTCAGGACATAGGAGTGGGATCCATTCCACTGATCTTATGCGTCATAACTGTCGTAAAAAAGGTTCGATTTCGATGACATTTAGTATGTGGTAGGGGACCATCTGGGGACAAACCCTATTGAAAATGGGCGAAATGGGGTCAAACGTCAGGACATAGGAGCGGAATCACTTCCATCGTCATTATGTATCATAACTTCCGTAAAAATGCTTCTATTTAGATCAAATGTTAGTATGTTGTAGGGGCCTGCCTGGGAACGAATCTTATTGAAAATGGACGAAATGGGGTCAAAGGTTAGGACACAGGAGCGGGATCTATTCCACAGCCCTTATGCATCATAACTTACGTAAAAATGCTTTGATTGCGACAAAACTTTTTCATGTTATTTCAGGGGTATACTGAACCGGTTATGTTGAATATCATCGAAATAGGATCAAAGGTCAATGCACAGGACCGAGATTTATTCCACAGCCATTATCCTCATAACTTGAGTAATGATTTCTGGTATGTTGGAAAGCTTATCATAATCAATGCATTGCGATGAAAAATTAGTATGTTTGTAAAAGCATGTTAATTCAGTTTTGTCTTCTGAACGTTCATTTTTAATCCCACTTCTTTAGTCTTGTCAGCAAGTTCCTGGAACATTCTCAGCAGTTCTGAAGGAGCAGTTGTAAAAATGACTGCATCATCAGCAAAACGAAAGTGAGTTGAATAATCTCCGTTTATCTTTATCCCTTTGTTTTCCCAGTTCAGTGATTGAAATACATTTTGCAATGTAGCAGTAAAGAGTTTGTGAGATATGGTGATATGTATAGTTAACTAGTTAGTTAGAGATATTTCGGTTTCGAATGGAAAACCAGGCGATATGCAAATTTAACTACTACTGGACATTGGTTGTCAGCGTGGGTAGTAGCTACGTCATATGCAAATTAGCATCACGATAAAAGAGCACGTGGCCTGCTAGCTGCGATAAAAGTACTAAGAACAGCTCAATGTCAGAAATCACTAGACCTTATTGTTCGTTGTAATGGTTTAATTCTATTTGGTATGTGCGAGAATGTGGCTCCGTGTTGTCGTGAGCGACGTGAATAAATGCATAGTGGCGTACGTAAATAAATGTATACTCTCGAATCACTCGTCTTACTTTACACATACAAAGACCTTGGCATGCGAAAGATGCATAGCATAAATTATCGACAAAAATCCAAGGGACTCTCTAGATTTCTAGCACGTCTTTTGTAAAAAAAGATCGTGTTTATGTTATCGGTTCGTCCGTCCGTCCATCCGCCTGTAGACACCATATCTCTGCAACTATTAGTCCGATTTGAAAAATTCTTTTTGCATTCGAAAACTTAAAATATGCGAATGATGATTCTTCATTCCTTTTTTTTTTTAAGATGTACAATTTTGCCTCTAGAGGGCGTAAATGCAGATGATGACGAATATAAAATACATTCTATTCCATATATTTACATTCTATTTCATATATTTGCTTCTTTTATCTTTCGATTCCATTTATGTCGAAGAGCATTTTAGGTACAGTTACTTTTTCAAGTTACGTATAGATTTTTCCCTAGGGGGCGTAAAAGTAAATTAGGTTTTCCTCGAGTTCTCTTCTTCTAAAATACCGATTTGAAAAAAACAAAATCTTCAGCGTATACAGCTCCTGATGGAAAATCGTTTGCATGCAATTTCAAATTTTTGGTAAAGAGTACTTTGGCCACCAGGGGGCGTAAGGGTTAATTTTAATTTCTGCTGTATTTGCCATAAAATTTGAGCTTCTAAAAGCTCGATTGAAAAAATTCTTTCGCGGACCGATGCCCCTCACGTCTATAAACTTTTTCGGAATATTTTCTTCTTAAAATATTTCATGGTTTCTTCGCCAGGGGCGTAGATGTATATCTTACTTTTGTCAATATCTCTGCTTCTAATGGTCCGATATAAAAAAATTCCTTCTTTATTGGATAGAGTTTCCGGTGTGACATGTTTTCCATATACTGTAATTTCAAAATTTTCAAGTAATTCATTGACTTTCCGCTAGTAAGCGTAAAGGTAAATTGCGTTTCCTCCAATATCTATGCTTCTAAAACTCCGATTTAACAAATTCTTTCTGCCCCGGATACATCTCCTGATGAGAAATGCTTCGCATATAATTTCTAATTTTTGTTAAAAAATGGTTTGGCCACCAGGGGGCGTAAGTCTTAATTATTGCTTCTGATATATTTGCAGCAAAATCTGAGCTCCTGAAAACTCGACTAAATTTTTGTTTTCTTGGACCGGTACCGCTCACATCGAAACACCTTTTGAGGATACTTTCTTGTTAAAATAATGCATGGTTTCCCCGCCAGGGGGCGTAGATGCATATCTTATATATCTTATATTTTTCCATATCTCTGCTTCAAAGAGTCCGATTTGAAAAATTATTTCTTTGTTGGAGAGCCTTTCCGCTGCGAAATATTTCTCATATAAATTCAAATTTTTCTTAACGCACAAGTCTGCAACCAGAATACGTAAGTTTAGGATTCCGTTTGCAGCAATATCTGAGGGATTAAAAACCCACCCGATTAAAAACCAACTTTCTTCATTCAGATACTACTGTTTTCTATACCGGTTCCATTAACTGTGAATAGCTTTGATAAATTTAATTCGCGTCAGAACGGATTCAAAAGACGTGCTCATTACACCCGAAAATTCGGTGTCATCTTTCTTGTTTATGATGTATTATCAGCAAGCTACGTAACGCTCAGAATGCCAACAGATAGGAACAGCAGTTTCCTCCTCTGAATTCTCTGACCACCACTTGTGAGACTCGTATTTCTGACTACGCATTTTGACATTTTACAAGTGGCCTATTCTTAAAAGCAGAACATTATAATGTGTATATTTGGTATGTACACCATATCCATGAATCTCTTGCTACTCTGACAGATTTCGGACGTCCCTCAGTACCATAAAATGCCTGTTTGCTGTAAAATCTGTTCTTGTGAGGCCTTAGACAAAAACTTCTTTTTGTGTTCTAAGTTAATTGACAGTACTGTACAGTGAAAGCATAAGATGTCCTTATGCTTTTAGGATGGCATTTACAGTTGTTTGGCTTTTATACCTACATATCTTAAAACTGTTATTCCTTTCCCTGAAAATCAGGTACTGTTTCCACGGATTAAGCAGTAGAAGAAGAATTTGCGGACGTTAAACATCGTTCCTCACAAACACACTTAGTTTCTTAGACGCTCCGTAAAGACACTCTATTCTGACCAAAAAAAAAAAAAAAAAAAGAAGGGGGGGAGAGTACAAAATGACCCACGCCTTTAAATGCGGGTATGCCTTAGCAGTCAAGTTTTCTGAACGAAATTAATTTTTCTACTGAAGAAAATTTGAAAACGCTCGTTCTTTAGGAAAACTCACCGAATATGCAGAAAACATATTGACCGCTAAAGTTCCCAAAGGTCAAAAAATGCACTTAAGCAGAAAGCTCATATTTTAGAAAAAAGTGACCTACCTGTTGAATCTTACAACATGCAAAATTAACTCTCCTTAGCTGCAATTTCGACACATAAAAATCTCAATTTCGAGATTTCCAATTATGTGCACAAATATTCTGATAATATGCACGTTTTAACGATGGGCGGGAAGATTTGGAAAATAACGAAAGTCCCGGACATTCGATTTCAGTGCGTATGACTTAACTTATTGGGAAATTTCGCGAAAGAATGAAAAAGCGACCGTTGAAGGACCTTTAGGATGCTGCAATGTGACCTCTGTGTTAAGTAGGAGATGCTTCATCAAATTTTAGTGCAAGATTATGGTGGAAAAAAGTTTTTGATCGATTTGTTCCGCAAACTTTGTCAGATTACCAGAAACATGCAGGAGTGATGTACGCAAAAGACATGCTGGAGAATACCAAAACAATGCAACATTTTCTTCAAAGTATTGTGGCAGGTGACGAGACATAGTGATTTCGTTATTATTCTGAAACGAAGCGTCAGATTCGACACAGTCCCCCAAAAGGAAGGATTTCTTGAAAAACTGACTACAAAATTCCAAAATCAAGACAATGCTTATACACTTTTACGACAGCAAGAGAATTCTATATCACGACTTCACTTCCGAAGGTACAACTGTCACCGGCAACGCTTACACATCCATTTTGGAACGATTGTGGAAGAAGATTGTTCGTGTCAGGCTTCACCACAAAAACGGACAATGGTTCTTTCTTCACGATAACGCACCCAGCACCCTCACACAGAGCAGTTAGCGTACTGCAATTTCTGGCTCTAAAATAAGTGTGTGTAATCAACCATCCCCCCTGTTCCCCGGATTTGTCCCCATGTTACTACTTTTTATTCCCTAAATTAAAGCTGCCTTTAAAAGGAAAAGTTTTTCAAGACATTGAAGACATACAAAGAACTGTTACATCTGCTCTTCACTCCATACCAAAAGATGACCTATGTAAGTTCTTCCTTTCGTTGGTTGATCGTGCCACTTCTTGTATTAACGCAGGAGGAATGTACTTCGAATAAATATATTCACGTGAGCTTTTCTACTTTTCCTATCTTTTTTTTTTCTTTTTCAGTCTCGTTATTTAATTGCCGCACTGTGTGTGCATATATTTATATATATATACACTGAGTGGCCACTTTATTATGACCACCTGACAGTTTTAAGCAAATGACCTATGGCTGCACGCTGTTGCCGCCAGAGGGCGAGGCTAGTACACTGCTGGCCACCGAAAATGAAACACCAAGAAGGAAATATTCGATAGGCTTGAAATTCGCAGCATGCGTCGCCCGCAAGAGGGCATGCAAACGATTAGCATTGCGGGGCATATGCAAATCATGTGCGCCCGGCACGCCACCGAAAAGCACTATAAGAAGGGTGCACAGAAGGCGGGGTGTAAGTAGTGGAAGTGTTGTTGTGCTGCCGGACCTGTGCGTGGAAAGCTTCTTGATGCCTCGTCGCAGAATACGGCAGTCATTCTAGCACGTTTCGGAATTCGACAGAGGACGAATAGTAGCTTATCGCGACAGCGGTTTATCGTACCGAGACATCGGCGCACGTGTGGGACAACATCCAGCCACAGTGAGGCGAGTATGGATTCGGTGGGTGCAGGAGGAGCGGACGGACCGATGTGAGTGATTGCCGCAGCCGCGGCACACCCCCGAACGAGAGGACCGGCATGTTGTGCCGCGGCATTGACGGCTCGCACCGCCACATCACGAACGTTAGCGCAGGAATTAGGGTGTGTTGCGCAACAACCTGTGTCAGCACGTACCGTCCGACGTCGTCTGCAGGACTGGGGACTTGTCGCACGGCGCCCAATGCTCCGATTACCATTGACGTTACAACACCGGCGAGTGCGGCGGCTGTGGGCCGTTGAACGCCGCACTTGGACTACGGAATGGCACGACATTGTCTACTCCGACGAATCCCGTTTCTGCCTGCAACACCACGATGGTCGGATCTGCGTGTGGAAGCACCGCGGCGAGAGACGGTATGACGCCTGGATTATGCATCGCCATACCGGTCCGTCGCCTGGCGTTATGGTTTGGGGCGCAATTGGATATGACACCCGCGCCCCCCTGGCACGCATCGCCGGTACACTCAACCGCCACCACTACGTCTCCGACGTTTCGAAGCCTGTAGCCCTCCCTTATCTGCAGGACCTGCCAGCGGCCACGTTTCAACAGGACAATGCGCGCCCGCACGTGGCACGCATTGTGAAACAATTCTTCACTGCCCACCAGGTGTCACTGCTGCCGTGGCCCGCCTGTTCTCCTGATATGTCGCCCATCGAACACGTCTGCTCTCTGATCGGCAACCGAGTGGCCCGGCAAGCACCATCCGCTACTACGCCTGATGAACTGTAGCTACCTGTAGATGCAGCCTGGACCGACAGACCCCAAACTCACACCCAAAGCCTCTTGCGTTCGATACCGCGGCGTGTAGCGGCCGTTATTGCCAGCCATGGGGGCCACACGAACTATTGATGTCTGCGTAATCCGCAGGTCGCACGGGCTTGTAAGTTCAATCGTCTCATCTTTGTATCTGTTGTTATGTGTCCAGTAAATCTGGCTTTGCTATCTCGTGTCCTTCCTTGTGTTGCATTTTGGGTGTCCAGCAGTGTATAAAAAGAGAAAGCTTAGTGCTTGCGACAGTAGTAGAAGTGATTTTTGGGTAACGAGATGGGTAAAAAATGCGATTTGGCGGACTTTTAACGTGGGATGATTGTAGGAGCTCGGAGTAATGCAGCGAGTATCACCGAAACCGCCGCATTCGTGAAATGTTCCAGAGCAGCTGTTGTTTAAAGTGTTTAAAGACTGGACTGTCAGCCAAAAAACTGGGTCTCTACGTGCAACGTGTGGTCGTCATCGACTAGTGACTGCTTGGGCGGAACGGAGAGTGTCCAGACTGGCAACAGACAACAGAAGGGCAACAGTGCAGCAAATTACAGACCATCTTAATCAAGGATCCCCTCAAATGATCTCTGCACGCACTGTTCGCCGTACACTGCATCGGATGGGATATGGCAGCCGAAGGCCTGTTCGAACACCTTTGCTGTCTGCAGGTAACAAGAGAAAACGTCTCCAGTTTGTACAGAAGCACAAGGATTGGACAGTCGATAGTTGGAAACAAATTATGTGGTCCGATGAATCACGTTTTCAGTTGCACCATGCCGATGGCAGAGTGAGAATTTGGCGGAAACAGCACAAAAGCATGGACCCCAAATGCATTGCTACAACCTTTCAAGCTGGTGGAGGCAACGTTATGGTCTGGGGAATGTTTTTCTGACATGCTTTGGGACCTTTAATTCGTGTTGATCAACGTCTCACTGGCACATCATATCTAAACATCGTTGCGTACCAAGTGCATCCTGTCATATGGATGGTTTATCCCAATGGCGATGGCTACTTTCAACAAGATAATGCGTCCTGCCATAGTGCTCGTATTGTACAGAAGTGGTTTCAGGAACATGCCGGGGACTTTACTTTGCTTAGGTGAGCCCCACAATCTCCAGATCTCAACCCCATTGAGAATTTGTGGGATGAAGTCGAACGAGCCATCAGACAGCTGGATCCACAACCCTTAAATCTCACACTCCTGGAAAGTGCTATTCATCAGGCATGATCTCAGATTCCACAAACCACCGATCAACATCTCGTGGAGTCCATGCCACGAAGAATCGACGCAGTATTAAAGGCAAAACGTTGCCCAACGAAGTACTGAGGGGATGATCATAATAAAGTGGCCACTCAGTGTATTAGAAATATCAAATCGTACAGAATTTCTTAACCTCGTTTTCTTGTTTTTTTAAATAAAATTATAATAAAAAACAATGCAACATTTAAAATGGACATGTGCAGCAAAAAGCATTCATGTAGGTATTACCCAGCAAAAACAGTCTTGCTGGGCCAGCACTGCCAGCGATGGCCCCGCACTATGTTGCCGCTTCTCAACCGTCAATAAAATGTCCGGGCGGCCACCAAATGGGCCAGCAGTTCGGGCCAACACTCCCATCAGTTGTCATATGCCAGAACAGGGCCATTAGTTTTCCTTCACAGGCTGTAGTTGCCACAAATGGCCCTTCAGTGGCCTTGGAAGCACGTGCCATAAATGATGGATAGCCTAATTTGGTCCGCTAGTTTCCCGGCAGTGGCAGCCGGCAATCACGTGACGTAACTGATGGCTTGCCGAATCTCGTCCGCCAATTTGCCAGTAGTAGCCATAAAAAAAGAAAAAAAAGGATAACTGCAGTTTCCCAAAGGCTACAATTACTCTTTTCTTCGCCTTATGAAACTTCTACATTGTAACGCTGCGCTGGGGAAATTTTCTCAACAGGTCCTTAAAAACGCCCGTTTGGATCTGGCTGGATACGAAAAAAGGTCGGTCTGGGTGGGAAGCGGGCGCTCTACCAACTGGACTGATTTACCACTCAAGAGCGTTTGCTTGAAGCTGAGCCTCTTTCCTGCGGAATGTGTGACGATATTTCTCTTTTTAATTTTACAATATTGGGAGGTATTTTTCATAAATGTCAGTTTCACATATTTGATAATTTTTTTCAGCGTAACGATTGTTTTGTTTTTTTACTTTAAGGGAACTACTCTCATTTTCAACAAGTGTACCAACCTAAAGGCGCTTTCCAAAGTTTCTTGCTGTCCTTGTCGTCTTGAAAGGCGGTTGTTGAATTAATATATTTACCCGTTCATGTTACATTCTGTTACATTTTTAACATTGTATCTTTCCTTTCCGCTATTCGAAGCTGCATTTGTTTTAAAGAGGAAAGATATTTTATTTTACTTCTCGTTATTTTTAGAAGTGAATTCCTCCAGTCTTGTGCTGTATTCAACCCATGGATGAGTACATTATTACATCCACATAGTGTTGCTTTTTTTTTTTTTTTTTTTCAAATAATTGATAAATTTTGTACGCGTATAATTCTTCTTCTTTTTTTTTTTTTTTCCAACATAACGTTTTTTTTTTATGTTTTACCCAGGACTTTTGTTTCAAGCGGTTTAGTGTATGTTAAAACGAAAGATTACACAGAAATTATTTCTTGTTATTCATGGGAATGGCGTGGGAGTATTTCATGGCTTAATCTGATATCTTCGTCGACGTGGCATTTCATTATAGGAAATTAATTCGGCTCTCTACATATGTTTTTTTTACCTTCACATCCATTAAAATAACACAATGGCGATGCGTCGTCTTCAACTAACTGGTACCACGAGACACACAGCACGTGTTGCTTCTACGCATGCGCAGTCCCGTTGCTTCCACCTGGTGTTGGGATTGCATAGGTTGCCAGCGACGGGCCACTAGTGGCAGTTGCTTGGAGGCCCGCAATTCACGGCAATGCTGCAGGGCCATCAATGGCTGCCAACTGATGGCGGTGCCACCAACGGACCTCTACCGGGCCGTGAGCGGTAGATTTCAGGCAGCAGTGACCTATTACTGCCAGCAGTTTCCCAACACTTGTGTTTTTGCTAGGTATGTATGTCTCGCATTGTAAATTTGCGTAATCTAAAAGTATTAGTGTTGTCTTCCTTTTTCTATTTTCAATTAAAGAATTTTTTTTTTTTTTTTTTTTTTTGGAAGCGTTCAAAATTTTACAACAGTGCTTAACATCCTGAAATTTATTTTACTCGTTTTTTACATTTACACGTGCTTTAAGGCGATCCGCTACAAAAACATATAACCGAGGCTTCACTGTATTTCAATTTGTGGGTGTTTTACCAATTCTGTAGAAATTCAGTTGATATCTTATTTATTTAATAACCGGTTCTACACACTGTGAAGATCACTGCTTACATTAGGCATTTTAAATTACACGTAAATGTTCTCTAGGAGATGTAAATGCATTCTCTCTTTTGCGTTTTCATTTCTTTTGTTTAAATCTTTGAAATATTTTTTTCATGTCGAAAAAGATTCAAAGTATTTGCTCATCAGATCCGGGAATTCGGTGTCATCTCTGTTGCTCCTTAATTGTTTCAGTGTAAATGTATCAGTGGCGCATATTCGACGCTAGCTAGGCTAGCGTCGAAGCCCAGAGAATGCACAAATAAAACTGAATTAAATATACACTAATAAAAGTCAATTATCAACGATATTAAAATATGTCGATGCCTTCGGCGAGAAAAAAACATATGCGCATTCGCTTCTTTGACTCAGTCTGGCGAGCGAAAACCAACGGCATAACGCAAGTAGCTCTTCCAGAGGCTTTGCATTTCTGATTCGAAAACCTTCCGTACGATTGCCTGCTGGCGTTTCCATGACAACATGAATCAGCTGGTAGAGGGGCATGGACCATTGGTTTGGGCAACGGTTTGCTCAGAAAAAGTAGACTATATCAGTCACTCGCATATTCCCGCACATAAGAGTATTTCACGAGAGTTGTTTCAGTTTGTGTGAAGTGTCGATGAATTAAAATCAGATATATTATATCCTAAATTCGTAACTTTGTTGGTTTCGAACTGTTTTGAAAAATTTTATGAAAGCTTCCCTGAACATCGACTGCCAAACTTAAAGAACTCCATGCTTCAAATTTTGATACAGCTCGACTAAAAAATGAACTGAAGGTGTTTTATTCCCTTTATGAATACACAAACAAATCAGTAAGAGACGTTACGTGTTACATAAAGCTGAATAAATTGGACATAGTGTTTAGAGAGGTGTACAAATTAGTAGACCTCATATTAAACTTTTCGTCAACAACTGCAACTGCCGAAAGATGTTTTTCAGCATTAAAAAGAATCAAGATATATCTTACAGCCACACAAGGACATGCACATTCGAAAAACTTGGCTGTTTTGTCAATAGAGAAAAACATTCTTTTTAATTATGAAAAAGTACTCAGAAGAGACATTTTATGAAAACATAACACTCAAGTTCACACAAAAGGAAAGAAGAATGAAGTTCCCGTACAAATAAAGTATTCAGAAGAAGAATGGAGTTTATGTACAAATAAGTGTTCATAATCCTTATAATTATTTGGTACCATGTTAGCAATGGCATGCACCTAAAATTTAGAAAAACAGTTACTTCTATTACTTAACAATTAAAAATTAAACTACGCAATTTAAAATACATATTATGCTTTTTTTCTGCGGGGGGGGGGGGGAGAAGGGATCAGAGATTTAGAAATCGAATGAACGAGTTAAGCACAATCCCTCAATTTGAGTGACTCAAATATTCGGTGTTTTCCTCCTGATGATAACTGAAGTTGCGATATTTCTAACTGCATTCAATATTCAAAGCTCGCTAAGTTCATGCGTGGATTGTTTGGCTTTTTGCCGAAAAGCTGCTCTCTTGAAGGGCGTCTTCTATCACGTGGTTTTGGGAAAGATTAAGATTAAAAGAAATAAAGACAACGCTCGTCAAAGTGCGCGCTCGCCGAACAATGTCATGGCTGCCGTTTCAGGGGTCACGTGGCCTATTACACACGGCAGCTCGCAGCAGTGGGTCATACTTTCCTGTTTAGTTGCAGTAGTTGATCCAAAGGACAGCGCAGACGGATGCTCTCACAGCTGTCAGCATTTCACTTCGGCTAGTCGGAGGGATGTGGTTCCGTGTTTACGATTGGTTTCAGATGCATCAACATGCGGATGCTCCATCTCGTGCTTTGGGTTTAGCTTCACGGAATTTAGTGTCATTTTCGGGTTCTGTATCCCGTTTGCTTACCTAACCTTTCGCCAAACTTACAACCACGACGTTTTACAATGGATTTTCTTAACACTTGTCTGAATGAAGCTGTAAACGCAGGTTTGAATAATTTTGAACTTCCGGAAACAGAAACGGCTACCGTAAGGCACGCTTCATTAACAGGTGGGGATTTTCTGTATTATTCTGCTGCGAGTGGTTAGGTAGGCTGGTTCGATACGGCAGTAGGTACGTGCCCCCCCCCCTCTTTCAGTGATATTAAATGATTTTTACAAATTAATGGAGCCACACTTTTATGTAGAAAGAAGAGCAGGCCGAAATAAGCAGCTCTAAATATCCATGGAACTTGACAGGTTGAATGATTTAAAAGTTGCACGTATAATTAGTGCAATATTTTCGTTGTGAAATATCACTTTTCAAACCAAGTATTCTACAAGTTTGAATTTTTTTACCGAGTTCGTCACAAAAACCCGTGTTTTTGGTCAGGCATTTGTTTGTGATTCCTTTAAAAACTTACTCAAAAGAGTTGCAAGAGAATTTTCTGAAATAGCATAAACTCAAATAAGATAATCACATATGGATCATTTTAAAAAAGTGAAAAGCTGGAAATGAAACACTTTAAAATACATAATCAAAGCGTTGAACCTGCTTTTCAGTAATTTTTCCAGTAAACTAATATACCTATTAAAATCATATGAACAGCTTCCGAATATGACTCTTTCACTGGAGAAGCAGAAATTTTAAATTTTACGCGCATACACTGAAACGTGCTACCCAAATGAATCATTCTCTTTAGTATGCTCACATCAAATTAAGCAATTTATAGTATGAAACAGAACTAGAGGCAAAAGAAAAGTAGCCTTTAAATTAGTGTTGCCCTTTCCTGCTACGTCTTTATCAAGAATTCTTAAATGCCTTGGGCTAATCGGTAATGAACTATCTGGAATTTTAAAAATGCGTTTGTTGCAAAAAATCAATCAAATGTTGTTGTATTACCTACAGTTGGTACACGGATTGCATTTCTGATCCATAGTTGTCAACATTTTAAATGAATCGCTGAAAAGTTTACAGATTGATCATAATGTGGCAGTACTCTCAAGGTTGATCTAATAAACATTCCCGTACGTAAAAGTAACTTCCATATGAAAGATAGATGCGCCTAGCCTAGTACGAAGAAACTCTGCATTTTTTTAAATTTAAATCATTGCTTGCCTGAATCGATAAATTCGAAAATATTTGGGATGTTTATTTCTGCCGCAAGACCGAATCGAGAGAAGTTGTTTCCTAAAGAGGCCAAACGATCTGCGCTGCTGTGAATTGCATTGTTTTGTTATACACCAATCTCCATACTCATCTACACGAAAACAAAATTTACGATTTCTACTGTTCCTGAGGAAAAGCACTTTTGTTGTAATTTGCTTGAGCTCTGACAAGAAGAAACAAATCATTGGTCTCAGTGTGTGTGTGTTCATTGAAAAAGATGGAGGATAAAACGTGTAAACCACGTTTGCCTATTCAGTAAAAAGGAGAAAATATATTGCTCTTGTCTCAGTAACGCAGATGAAATAATTTGTTGCCATATTTTGTTTGTTTAGCGAAAAAGAGATCATTATTTGGCAATTTAATTTTTGTTCTCTGGAACAAAGGAAAAAATAATTGCGTTTCTGGTTCGTGGAACAAAAATATATGTTGTCCGCAGTTTCAAATAAAAAAAAATTATGGTTCTCGTTTCTGTGCCCAGGAAGACACTAAAATATTTTGGGTAACGCAAAAGCAAAGGTTTGTGTTTCCAGTGGGAAAAGAGAAGAATTGTTTGCCTGTATGTTCTTTATTCGTGCGCTTAACAGCAAAGGGAAATAGTCTATGCTTTTGGACTTCCTACTCAATAACAAAAACAACTTGTGTTCTTCGTGACAAAAAGAAAAGCAGATGTGTGGCAGCAGTTTGTGTTATTTTGATTAACCAAAAAAGCGAATCTGTTGCCCTTGATTTCATTCTTGGTGAAAAACAGGAAAAAAGCCTATGGTGATTGCTCCTTGTTTGTATTTTCGGCAATTAAGAAAAAAAGTAGTGGGTAATTTTCATTAGAAATTGGCAAAGAAAAAGTAGTGTTTGAAATCTTAATCCCTGTACTGAGTCACCAAACAGAAGGAAAAAAAAAACAGCCTGACAAAAAAAGAAATTGTAGTTTTGTGTGCGTGTGTGTGGATAAAGGAGTAAAAAACAGTTGATCCTGATCAGTGCATCAAGAAACGAGGCCTGTGTAGCCCTGCTTGTAATAAGTTAATGTGAAGGCTTTGCTTGTATGTTCAGTAATATACAGAAAAGCAAAGTGCGGACTACAAATTCGTGTAATCAGTGATAAAACGAAATCGAAAAAAGTAAAAAAAAAAAAAAAAAGTTAATCAAGTCATTGTTCCAGCTCACCTCGCAATTTTTGATAATGGGTTTTAAATGTGCTGCTGCTTAAACGATAGCTAGAAATCAGTGCCGCGCTACTATGCCAGATGTTAAAGCGATTCGATTGTCTATCCTTATCACCTACAAACTGTGATTCCTTCTGTCAAAGTCTGGTGCCATTTCGTTTGTTCTTAACCATGGGAGACATGTAAATCCAGTTCACAACAGTGCCGTTTTTATGAGATCACTGCCATCCAGGTGAAAGAAAAACCGTCAATTTTGATATTTACTTGAATGGCGTTACCCAAAAAATTACAACAGGTTAAGAAAAAAGACTGCAAATGCATCTGTGTCTTCTATGTGCACCTATGGGGCTTGTCGCTTCTGGCCGAAACGTGCGATTTATTACGTCAACCAACCTAGGGTAAGTCTTGCTTGAAATAGTTATTCTGTATCAGAATGTGTGTGAATCGTAATGCTGAATTTTAGTTTCATCTCCTAACTTCTGATTTGTTTTTAAAATAAAATATGAATGCACGATGTATTAAGCAATTAAAAGCATAAACATTTCATGAATGTGTAATCGGCAAGAGCTGAAGACAACTCCGTTCAGGGCTGGATAAAGGCCTTAGTGGGCCCCCAAGAAACGACGGAGAATCATTATTGAAGTCCGTTAAAACACGAAACTCTAGCAATATACTTGTGATAATCAATACGTGGTGCATTCTTCAAACTAATAAATTATCTGCAAAGTTTTCATAAAAATACTATTTTCCACTGATTTCATTAAAACATAGCATTTGCGAAGCCTAAGTTTCCTAGATTTTGTATTGTAAATTTTAATAATGTATACCATTCTTGGGGCGTATCTTTTTTGTCATTCAATATGAAATCACAGTGGATATCGTCCATTAACAGTTCCAAGTGCAAGCAGGGAGATGTGGGTGGATGGTGGTGAAAAAGCAGAAACTCTTCCTCTCCACCCCAGCTGTATACAGCGACATGAAATGTTTACCATTACGGAGTTATTACCTTGAAATATGTTCGTCTTCTAGTCCAGTTTCCGATCGGGTAGAAATCATACGAGACAAAACTAAAACTATTTTACTTCCTCTCTGTATAAATATATAAGCTGTGTATTATATGAAGTGTAGAGCATGCATCCTGGGCCCTTGATAATGGTGGGCCCAAAGGCCCCTTTAAAATCCCCCCTCTTAACCCTTGAACGACCATGACCCCAAAATCTTGTATCACTCTAAATACCATAACGCCCGAAACTGTCTGTTGGTTAACTTGTTTGTTTAATAACAGCAATATTGACTCAGGGTGACTTCTGCTGGTCCCTCATAGGTCGAAAAAATTTGAAGAACAAGCAATAATAGGAAATCTGACTCGCTCTATAAAGGAGTTTCGGGTGGCTCTGGCCGTTTGTACGTACGAGCGTTATGGTCGTAAAATGGTTAATCCGGCCCTGACTCCGTCTAGTATGAGACAGTAGAGATTCCTTCCATTTGTATGTGTTTTACTGATCGTTTTACGTTCCAATGACCGGGTATGTTTTTTTTAAATGGCCGACCAGGTGGCGCAGTGGTCTGAGCGCTGGCCTCTGGCCATTAGAATATGTTCGGGCACGAGTCCCGGGATGAGGTTTGGGTAGTGTGTCTTACGGCACGGCTCTGTTCCCTCCCTGGAACTAATAGCACTAAATTAGGAACTTAGCATCTTATCCCTCAAAAACGCCCTAGTTGGGTCCTCCTAGACCCAACGACAAATCTTTTAAGTGTTTTTTTTTTTTTTTTTCATGTGTGGATAAGAGTCAACTGCTAGTCCCATTGCTTGTGATACACTAACGAGTTAAAACTTAGGTATTTAGAAAGGAATTTGAAACAGCTGACAGTGGGTATTGTAATTCTTTGCAGATTTCTGGTTAAATCGAAGTCTGTGGCGTCAAACATTTAAACTTAAATTCAGTTAACTGAATTACATTTCTATCATTATTTTACTTCAATTTCCTGAATCAAGTTTCAGTCAACTCTGAAACACAGTCGTCAAAATCAGTTTGGTTTAATCAGCTGAATCTAATTTGTGCACTTCAATTTTCCGGATTATCAGAAAACTTCTTAAACCTAAGATGGACTACATGAGTTCAAGAAACCATTTTTCTATTAGCAGAAGCAATACTAACTTCGACTGCTTTAAAGATTCTTTCTCTCTGCATTTAAATAATATAAGTGGTGGACGTGTTAAGTTCAACGCATAAACAGTGTCTTTATTTTGTTCACCACGATCGAAACGCTATGTCCAGTTTTACGCTATGCGTAAGACCCTTACGAAATGTCTTAAGCTCTTCTAATACCTTTGGACACATCTTGCTAACAGATTCACAAAATAAATCGAGATAAAGCACAGATGCTCACATACACAGTTCTAAGCTATGTCGGCTTGATGCTGAATGCAGTTCCAAGGGAAGGAGCAAGGGGTGCGTACTTCCTCTATATTGACTCGCTGCGAGACAAACTCTGAACGCTGTTTTTGTCAAAGCGAAAAATCCTCTTTTTCCATTAGATAAAAGAGGAACTAATGTACATCTTTCCTAAAAGCGAAGTGGCGTAAAACAAACTTATAAAATGCTGATAATCTCCAAAAATCTGGAAGGTTGATAACCTTGGTTTATAAAAAGTATCGCTGCATACTTCTTGATTGGTTTTTGTGGGGATGAGTCCAAGTTGAATACTTTTGTTAGAGGGAAATTTCAAGGCTGCGAATGCATTTTAGACGTCCATTTCTGTAACCAAAGAGATTGTCGTTCCCGGTGAGGCATGGATGTTGTGTTTGTCTTATGGCAGTGGCTTTCTCCCTTCCATGGAACCAAGGACCCTAAATTAAGGACGGGCGACTGCTTATTAGTCCATCGAGTTGCTCATGGTGGTTGTTAAACCTTCAACAAAAAAAAAACAGCGATCGTCATCGGCAGGAGACTAACGCACTCGTTTTTATGAATTTAAAGTAACGCCCGTTTTGGCATTTTACATTGTTTCGCTATTTGAGCATTTCAAACAGCGGAAATTACATTTCATGTGCTCATTTCTTTTGGTTTTACATTAATATAGCTTTATTAGAAATGTGTTGAAAAGAGTCTGCGGGAAGCCCAACGTCAAATTTATTTGCATTATTAATACGATTATTCATTCGTACGAATTCCGGTGAGGCATGGATGTTGTGTTTGATTTACGGCACTGGCTCTGTCCCTTCCTTGGACCCAGCGGCCATAAATTAGGGACGGGCGACTGCTTATAGCCCGCTGAGTTGCTCACGGTGGTCGTTAAACCTTCAACCAAAAAAACTTCGACGATCGAAAGCACCGACGATCGTAGATGACAGTTATTATCCATAGTTGCACCTCCTAACATAATGGGGTGGGGTGGAGCGCTGCTGTGTAATAACTGGCTAAAGGTCACAAAACCACTCTATAGTTTGTTTTTTGACTGATTTGGACTAGTTCTATCGCTTACTAATGCATAGGTAGACAGTCATGATAACGCGCTTTATAGGAAAAGTGTCAGACAGTTTTGTTCTTCGTTTTGCTTTGCAAATTATGTGATAGTTTTCTGACCTTCCGCACATTACATAACTGCTGCACTTCCCCAATCTCAAGAAGAGGAGGAAATAAAACTGATAACTCTCACCTAGGATCGCCATGCAAATGTCGGCTTTCCTGTTGAGCATGCTAGCCATGTTTTCCGGTTATGTAAATAAAAAAAGACACAATGCTATTTCCGTTACTGGAAATGCTCTGCTAAATAGCGAAACGAACTAAAAAGTCATACTAGGCTCACTGTGTAACTTAAAATTCATAAAAGCCAGTGTGTCGGAGCTTTTAAGGATATAAAAATCGCCCATCAGGAATTTAGAACTACTAGCTACTTGGAGCGAAGGAGTTTGCAATGTAAGGAAAAATATTACGTCCATGTCTTGCTCTGGCATTCGAAACCAGACTTAGAACTGCCAGAAATAGACCACCGGAATTTCTATTGCAGTTTTTGAGTTCTTAACAACTTTGTTTCAAGTTAACCCACAATGGATCGCACGCCCTGGCCTTCATAATGTACTACAAAATTTTTGTTTTAATAACCGAACCATCATGATCATTTGCAGGAAGGGGGCGAACACAGTTGGTGTTCGCCCCCTTCCTTTGGCGAACACAGTTGGTGCACTCGAGTAAATTTATTTCTGTTTTAACATGTTTGCAATCGTATCTTCGATTCTAAAGACTTACTATACCGACCTGAACTACTTTAGACTTGACCCAAACTAATTGGAAAGTAGCGCCTTTAGCCACACTGCCACAAGGTTGGCGTCCGGCTTATTTGAAGCCTTTTTTTATATGAAATGTGTCCCATTATATGGCTGAAGTCTCGAAATTTGCCCCATTATCGAATTTTTAGGTAACCCACAAATTACATTGTTAAAACAAATGCTTTGAAAAACACCTTCACATGTTGAAAATTTCTGCCAAAAAACATGCGCCTCCGCCCTCCGAGGTTTCACCCGCGCCTTTCTTCTTAAACGACCTGTTTCAAAGTAAGTTTTCTGTTTGGCGCTCAATGGCTGTAAGAATTTTGTGATACAAGATCTCAACAACCATACAATCTTACATTTGAATCTGTACTAAGTGCGAAGATCTTAGAAAATGTTTTTAAAAATACTTCCATAGTTTGAGACACCCTGCTTATGGGAATCAAGGTTATCACGGGTTGCTACTGTAAGTAACATATTTCAGTTGCGAAACCTGATTGGAAGTGGACATTTTGAAGATCAAGTCCATATTTAATACACTAATCGGTGTCATTTATCTGTTTCTCGGTGAATACCATTGAGAGCTTTGACTTTTAATTTTCTTCCTTGTGTGAACAATTTTAAATATTTTAAACATGCCTTGCCTTTTGTTATTCATAGATGTATTTATATGTATGTATGAAAGTAACACTGGACATGGCTCAACCGAGAGAACAAGCTGGATTCAGGAGTGGCTACAGCACAATAGATCATATCCACGTACTGAGAGAACTAATTGAAAGAGCGAGGGAATATGAACTTCCATTGTGCATGGCTTTTATCGAGTATGAAAAGGCCTTTGATTCGGTGAAACCATCAACAGTTACAATGGCTTAGAAATCCTGCGGTATTGAAGATGCATACATTAATATTATAAATAACATCTATGAAAATGCAAGTGCAAAGATTCGGCTGTTTGAAAATAAAACACACATAAGAATCGGAAAGGGAGTGAGACAAGGTGACACCATATCTCCCAAGCTCTTTAATGCCACATTGGAAAATGTCTTTCAATCACTGAACTGGGAAAACAAATGGATAAAGATTAATGGAGATCATCTAACTCACCTTCGTTTTGCTGATGACGTAGTCATTTTTGCAACTACCCCATCAGAGCTGCAGGATATGATCCAGGAACTTGCTGACTAGAGTAAAGAAGTGGGATTAAAAATAAACTTTCAGAAGACAAAAGTTATGTACAATGCTTTTACAAGAAAAGAAGTTATATCGATTGATGGGGGAAAGCTGGAGATAACCAATACCTACATTTATCTTGGACAGCAGATATCAAGTGAAGGTCACATTGAAGAAGAAATTAATCGGCGTATAAAACTTGCCTGGAGAGCTTTTGGAAGAAACAGCATAATTTTCTTTTCAAGAGCAATATGCCATTATGTCTTAAAAGAAAAGTGTTTGATCAATGCATCCTTCCAGTGCTTACGTATGGTGCAGAGACGTGGACCTTAAATAAAAGAGACATACAAAGGCTGCAGACAACTCAAAGCAGCATGGAGATGTGCATGCTTGGTGTAATCAAGAGAGATAAGAAGAGGAACTCGTGGATCGGAAAAATGACAAGAGTGGAAGACATCATTATGATCAGAGTAAAACCTATGAAATGGCAATGGACTGGACATACTGCCAGAAGGACAGACCATCGATGAACAGCCGAAATTTTAGATTAGATTCCATGGGACAGGAAAAGACCCACAAGAAGACCACATGGGAGGTGGGTGGATGAAATTCGAAAATATGCGGGAGTAACATGGAGGAGATTGGCACAAGACAGACCGTTGTAGAAGAGGCTTAGAGAGACCTTCGTCCAGCAGTGGATTGATAATGGTTGACAATGATGATATATATATATATATATATATATATATATATATATATGGGATGTAAGGTCAGGTGATGCGTAACATCACAGCCTCTCCTTGACAAATGTCAACCCCGCCTTCTCGTGGTGCATCCTGTTCCCACTAAAGGGGCTCTGACGACCGCCCATAGCGGTATAACTATACCATCGGGATTAGAGGAAATTCTATCCCACACTCACCAACCCGCTTGGCCAGCGTGGTGAGTTATGGCCAAACCCCTCCAAAATGACTCCACAACTTAAATCTTGGCCCTCAGTCTCCGGCAGCTGGAATGTACCTGGCCAAGGCAGCGGCCAGTGCGACATGAAGGCAGAGGGTGCTAAGAATCCCCGGAGGACCGGACTAGGCTGCCATCTGATGCTGACCTTGGCAACGTACAATGGACGCTCCCTATCTTCTGATTCAAGGCTTCTTGAATTGGAAGAGGAACTACAAAGGATCAAGTGGGACATCGTGGGGCTAAGTGAGTTAAGGAGAAAAGGAGAAGATCTCATCGAACTGAAAAGTGGACATCTCTTCTACTATCGTGGGACAGATACTGTCAGAACTAGTGGTGTTGGATTTATAATAAACAAGAAACTGAAGGATAAAGTGGTAGAAGTTGAAAGTTCCTCTGACAGAGCTGCACGACTCGTTATCCAACTATCGAGAAGATACCAGGCTCAGATTATTCAAACTTATGCACCCACCACAAGTCATCCTGAAGAAGAAATTGAAGAATTTTATGAGGAAATTTGTCATCTAAATAATAAAGGTAAGCAGCACTTGAAAATAATTATGGGAGATTTCAATGCAAAAATAGGGCAACGGCAACAGAATGAAACTTCAGTAGGTAAATTCGGTCACGGCAACAGAAACCAGCGTGGAAATACTCTCGTGGAGTTTGCAGAGGCAGAAGGGTTTTTCATCTTGAACTCCTTCTTCAAGAAAAAGCCACACAGGAAATGGACATGGAGACATCCAAATGGGACGACAAGTGAAATTGATTTTATTATGTGTAACAAAAAATTCGTCATAGAAGACTGCAGTGTGCTAAACAAGTTCAACACAGGTAGTGACCATAGATTGGTGAGATGTAAGATGCACCTCAACACTAAACTTGAACGTGGCAAGCTCATAAGACAAACAAAATCTATTGACATAACCAACCTTAAAAAACACCATAATACCTTCAAGTTGGAACTGAAGAACAGGTTCTCTGCTTTAGAAGGCCTAACATCGGAAGAAGTGGACATCTCTAAAGTTAACAGAAAAGTAACCAAAGCTCTTATGGAAACAGCAACAAAATTAGCTGGGTCTAAGAACAAGTTGCATGTAAATAAATTATCAGGAAAAACGAAAATGTTGATGCAAAAAAGAAGAGAGATGAGGACAACTAAAGAAGATGTGACTTCCAAAGTGGAATATATAGAGCTATGCAAGACAGTACGAAAAAGTATCACTGAAGACGTAAGAAAATTCAACTGTGAACTAGTGAGGAAAGCAATTGAAAACAACCAAAGCCTAAAGATAGCAAAGGGACATCTCAGTAAGGGAAGAAAACTGATTATGGCACTGAGAAAAGAAGATGGTTCTGTAACAAGAAATAGAGGCGAAAGTTTGACAAGAGTGAAAGATTTCTACTCCAAATTATATGAAAGGGATGATATATGCACTCCAGACATCATGAAAGATACCAGTACCAGAGTTCCTCCAGTCCTTCCAGCAGAAGTTGCACATGCAATCAAGAACATGAAGCGAGGAAAAGCTCCAGGAGAAGATGGAATTACTGTAGACATCATACAAGAAGCAAGTGGAGAAATCGAAACAGTACTCGCCCAAATTTTCACTCGATGCCTTAATGAAGGAAAGATTCCTGAGGATTGGAACACCGCTACAATGATCCTGCTACACAAGAAAGGTGACATTGAGGATCTCGGAAACTACAGACCTATCAGCCTCCTATCAGTAGTTTATAAAATCTTCACTAAAGTTCTTTCACACCGCTTGAAGGTAACACTGGACATGGCTCAACCGAGAGAACAAGCTGGATTCAGGAGTGGCTACAGCACAATAGATCATATCCATGTGCTGAGAGAACTAATTGAAAGAGCGAGGGAATATGAACTTCCATTGTGCATGTCTTTTATCGATTATGAAAAAGCCTTTGATTCGGTGAAACCATCAGCAGTTACAATGGCTCTGAAAACCTGCGGTATTGAAGATGCATACATTAATATTATTAATAACATCTATGAAAATGCAAGTGCAAAGATTAGGCTGTTTGAAAATACAACACACATAAAAATTGGAAAGGGAGTGAGACAAGGTGACACCATATCTCCGAAGCTCTTTAATGCCACATTGGAGGGTGTTTTTCAGTCACTGAGCTGGGAAAACAAGGGGATAAAGATCAATGGAGATTATCTAACCCACCTTCGTTTTGCTGATGACGTAGTCATTTTTGCAACTAGCCCATCAGAGCTGCAGAGTATGATCCAGGAACTTGCTGACAAGAGTAAAGAAGTGGGATTAAAAATGAACTTTCAGAAGACAAAAGTGATGTTCAATGCTTTTACAAGAAATGAAGATTTATCGATTGATGGAGAAAAGCTGGAGATAACAGACACGTACGTTTATCTTGGACAGCAGATATCAAGTGAGGGTCACATTGATGAAGAAATTAATCGGCGTACAAAACTTGCCTGAAGAGCTTTTGGAAGAAACAGCATAATTTTCAAGAGCAATATGCCATTATGTCTTAAAAGAGAAGTGTTTGATCAATGCATCCTTCCAGTGCTTACGTATGGTGCAGAGACGTGGACCTTAACTAAAAGAGACATACAAAGGCTGCAGACAACTCAAAGTGGCGTGGAGAGGTGCATGCTTGGTGTAACCAGGAGAGATAAGAAGAGGAACTCGTGGATCCGAAAAATGACAAGAGTGGAAGACTTCATGATCAGAGTTAAATCCCTGAAATGGCAATGGGCTGGACATACTGCCAGAAGGACAGATCATCGATGGACAGCCGAAATTTTAGATTGGATTCCAAGGGACAGGAAAAGACCCAGAAGAAGACCACATGGGAGATGGGCGGATGAAATTCGAAAGTATGCAGGGGTGACATGGAGGAGACTGGCACAAGACAGACCGTTGTGGAGGAAACTTGGGGAGACCTTCGTCCAGCAGTGGATTGATAATGGTTGACAATGAAGATATATATATATATATATATGTATATAGAAATTTTATATACAGCCGAAATTTTAGATTGGATTCCAAGGGACAGGAAAAGACCCAGAAGAAGACCACATGGGAGATGGGTGGATGAAATTCGAAAGTATGCAGGGGTGACATGGAGGAGACTGGCACAAGACAGACCGTTGTGGAGGAAACTTGGGGAGACCTTCGTCCAGCAGTGGATTGATAATGGTTGACAATGATGATGATGATGATATATATACTATAAAGATACCTAAGCAAAAAAATACATATATAATTTTGACTCACACCTAGTACAACATAGAAAAGGTTATGTATCTACCTGTGTGAGTAAAAGGAGAAAAGAAAAAAATAAAATAAAACAACTGAATGTAGAAGGTGTCGAGAATACTGAGCCTTGGCTTTATCAAGGACCAGCAAAAACTCTGCATTTTCTCACTTCCACAAAGACCTAGTTGGAAATGGGTTTCTGCAAGGCCATAGATGCAAGTAACATTCCCACCTAAAATAGTTTAAAAAATATATATATAAGTCATGTCCTCCGTAGAGTAGCATGACCTAGCACTAGTTAACAATTTCGCTTGCATCCATTAACCTTCATGGCCCGACCCATGCTCTTCATCTGTTACTATTAAACAGAGAGAAGAAGATTAAAGAGAACTCAAGCTGTGAGAGTGACATAATAAATAGAAATGATTTTCAGCTATAACGAAATTCCAAGTTCGTTTGAGAGAGAATTTAAACCTGAAAAACAAATTTTACATTGCAATTAAAAAAGGAAATGTTAATTTATAACGAACAGATTTTTGAAAGAAAACTTGAGTCTAAAACCCCCTACTCTACAACTTATGACAGCACGAAAACGAGAATAAGTTAAAGATAATAATTAACTAAAGAAAACTTTGTGAAAGTTATATACCTTAAACAGTTAGTTGCAATATGTACAAAGTATTTCAGCAGTGCTTTAAGTGCATAATTAATTAGTTATTAAGAACTTAACTACTTTGAAAAAACAGTGCATAGACAGCGCATAGAAAAGGAACAAGCTAAGCCATCTTCTGTTCCTAGGTACCACAAAAGACGCTCAAAGTTACAAAGAAAAGTAAGAGTTAAAACCCGCATAAATGTTAACAGACAAACCAATGCTAAAAAGCTGAAAAGCTAAAAAACGACAGAGAAAAGGTACATGAAGTACAAACATTGAACTTATAAAACCTAGAACCCAAAAACAAGGAAGAGAGCTTACCTCTTTTGTTACAAAAACTTTTCTCCTCACAAGAGGAGAACATGGCTGACCTCTTCCGCCACTCCCTAGACGCTGGGGGCAGTGAGGGTGGGGCTGATGGCCTCCTCATACAGCAAGAAACCAACGCGCGGAGATTTTAACCAGAGAAAAAAATATATAAACTTAAGACTGTGGATCTGTATGATCAGAATGAGCAGAATTAACTCTCCAGAATACATGAGAAATATTATAAAATACACGAGCAGTTTATTTAATAATCTTTGCATGTATTAAATCACCTTAGTGAGCTTCTATAGATTAATCAGAATCTTATTAATTTTAATGTTGGTTTTACTATTTTTAGTATAGCTATCCTAATGATGAATAACTAGTTTTCTTTTTTATTTGTTTTTATTTTCTTTTATAAACAGATTTTTAAGCTTTTTTTGTGATTTTGTTTATATTATTTAATTTTTTTGTTTTAATAGGACCGTCATATCCATAGCACTAAGGTTCCTTTAGGTAGTTAATAGGCATCCTCTAGCCAACTTCCTTACGGCTTTGATTGGTCAGAATCATATTATTAACTGTGTAGAAAATTAAAGCAGATCTGCCAACCTTACTCTATTATTCAGAATAATTTTTCTTAAAGTTCTTTTGATGAAAGAAGAAGGAATTTCGTTCTCTAGAAAACTTTCTAATAGTATATTAATGTGGTAATTGAAGTCCAAATTGTTGCTGCAAATTCTTGAAATTCTTAGGACCTGAGAAATTAGTACATTCTCAATTACTTTGGTTGAAATGTTATTATTCCAGTGTAGATATTTAATTACTTTGAAAGGAAAATTAACTCTTTTATCAAAGAGGCTAATAGATGGGTTACCTCTGTTGAGCTTAATGCTTAAGTCTAGGAACTCAAGTTCCTGATTACTGTGCTTAGTGCTATGGATATGACGGTCCTATTAAAACAAAAAAATTAAATAATATAAACAAAATCACAAAAAAAGCTTAAAAATCTGTTTATAAAAGAAAATAAAAACAAATAAAAAAGAAAACTAGTTATTCATCACTAGGATAGCTATACTAAAAATAGTAAAACCAACATTAAAATTAATAAGATTCTGATTAATCTATAGAAGCTCACTAAGGTGATTTAATACATGCAAAGATTATTAAATAAACTGCTCGTGTATTTTATAATATTTCTCATGTATTCTGGAGAGTTAATTCTGCTCATTCTGATCATACAGATCCACAGTCTTAAGTTTATATATATTTTTTCTCTGGTTAAAATCTCCGCGCGTTGGTTTCTTGCTGTATGAGGAGGCCATCAGCCCCACCCTCACTGCCCCCCAGCGTCTAGGGAGTGGCGGAAGAGGTCAGCCATGTTCTCCTCTTGTGAGGAGAAAAGTTTTTGTAACAAAAGAGGTAAGCTCTCTTCCTTGTTTTTGGGTTCTAGGTTTTATAAGTTCAATGTTTGTACTTCATGTACCTTTTCTCTGTCGTTTTTTAGCTTTTCAGCTTTTTAGCATTGGTTTGTCTGTTAACATTTATGCGGGTTTTAACTCTTACTTTTCTTTGTAACTTTGAGCGTCTTTTGTGGTACCTAGGAACAGAAGATGGCTAAGCTTGTTCCTTTTCTATGCGCTGTCTATGCGCTGTTTTTTCAAAGTAGTTAAGTTCTTAATAACTAATTAATTATGCACTTAAAGCACTGCTGAAATACTTTGTACATATTGCAACTAACTGTTTAAGGTATATAACTTTCACAAAGTTTTCTTTAGTTAATTATTATCTTTAACTTATTCTCGTTTTCGTGCTGTCATAAGTTGTAGAGTAGGGGGTTTTAGACTCAAGTTTTCTTTCAAAAATCTGTTCGTTATAAATTAACATTTCCTTTTTTAATTGCAATGTAAAATTTGTTTTTCAGGTTTAAATTCTCTCTCAAACGAACTTGGAATTTCGTTATAGCTGAAAATCATTTCTATTTATTATGTCACTCTCACAGCTTGAGTTCTCTTTAATCTTCTTCTCTCTGTTTAATAGTAACAGATGAAGAGCATGGGTCGGGCCATGAAGGTTAATGGATGCAAGCGAAATTGTTAACTAGTGCTAGGTCATGCTACTCTACGGAGGACATGACTTATATATATATTTTTTAAACTATTTTAGGTGGGAATGTTACTTGCATCTATGGCCTTGCAGAAACCCATTTCCAACTAGGTCTTTGTGGAAGTGAGAAAATGCAGAGTTTTTGCTGGTCCTTGATAAAGCCAAGGCTCAGTATTCTCGACACCTTCTACATTCAGTTGTTTTATTTTATTTTTTTTCTTTTCTCCTTTTACTCACACAGGTAGATACATAACCTTTTCTATGTTGTACTAGGTGTGAGTCAAAATTATATATGTATTTTTTTGCTTAGGTATCTTTATAGTATGTGAATTCTGAATTTTCAAAACTGCTGCGTTGCGCGTTTTGATTTTCAGGTTATTTTGCACCCTTCGTTTTAAATTCTAAAATTTTTTCCTCAGTCTTCAGTTTTGCTCTTAAGTATATATATATATATATATATATATATATTTTTTTAATTGGGTGTTTAAGACCACCATGAGCAACTTGGTGGGCTATAAAACAGTCGCCCGTCCCTAATTTAGGGCAACTGGCTCCAGGGAAGGAAGTGAGCTAATGCCGTGAGACAAACGGAACACCCATGCTTCACTGAGATTCGAACCCGGACCCATCTCGGACGAATGATCAGAAGCCATCGCTTAGACCACTACGCCAACCGGGCTGCATTCATATGTATATTTCGCTTAATACCTAGTAAATTAGTGTTCTTATCACTAAAACAACCCTAATGAGATCAAAAGATCGTCCCCGATAGGCGAGTGCTCAGAGGCGTGGGTTTCTGGATATTTTTCTGATCTCTGGGCCTTGGTTAATAATGGTTAATAAAAATCAGTAGTTTCAAGTTGGGGAGGTAATGAAAACTTGTTGTTATTAGACGGGTTTTTCTCATCTTATAATATATAAACTTCGGCAGAGAGCTCCTTACAGTTGTTCGCAGCCTCTGAATATCTTTTAGTTAAGGTCCATGTGTCTGATATAAGGTGATATCTCCTAGCACCGCTCGGACCGGAAAAAATAAGTTAACGTTGTCTGAAGGTTTGGCTTTAACATTGCTAGTCCTTTGTGTTTGTACAAAAACATAACAATTGTATGAAGCTTACGCAGAAAAAACAAAACAAAAAACAGTTGCGGTGCTTTCTCAAAATGTTGAATAAAACTTGAGTGTAATAATCAAATAAATAAACAGTGTCTTCCGTCTGGTCTTAAACAATCCTTAGGAATGGCAAGCTAGGAGATTAGGATTTAGGTACGCTATAGGAAAGAAAAAAATGAAAAGTGTTTCAGAGTGATAACGGCACGCTTATCTGGCCGCGCAACGAAAAGCAAGAATTGAACACACAGGAACCAAACCAATAGATACCGCCGCCATCGGGCAACATTACCGACTTCAATGCCACCCTGCAGTTCCCTGAGAGGAGAATGAAACATACATGGGAGCAGAAGCATGCTCCTCGTAAAACTAAACTTTAATTCCTTTCTCTTCACTTAAGCTCATCATTGTAACTGTCTTAATCCAACCCAAACCTTCCCAAAGCACAATTCGTTTAGCAATGTTTTTGTTCTTATCTTCTCGCCGAAGTAACTACGTAATTTTGTAGGGAACGATGTGTCCTTTAGATCTCCTTGCAGAATGACTAAGGTGTCCGTTGACAGCTGTTAAGACGTTTCGTTGTTCGAAAGTTATCGTTAATGTTGATCCTAAGCTTAGCTGTTCTCTACCATTTGAAACTTGCCTTTGCTCGGAGATTACTGTTGTTCGGAGGTGTCCGTTAATGGAGGTTTTATTGTATATGTAAGAATTGGAACGGTGTATTGATTAACACTTTTCTTTAAAGATACAAAGTAAATTGTCATTGAAACTTTTACTGTTTCTTCCAAATGCTCTCCAGTCAAGTTTTATGCACCTATTAATTTCTTTTTACGCGGCACTTTCTTGATATCTGTTGTCCAAGGTAAAATTAGATATGTTTTTTTTTATGCTGTACATCTGTCCTGACTGTATTAAAGTAAATCCCAAGAAAAAAAAATCGATGTAACGGAAGTAGTCAAAACCGTTGTTAAAATCTAATTTTCGAATGTTGCCCCATGTAGTGACGCAGCAGTAAAGTTCATTGTTACTCAACAATTTATTTTACTAAACTATCGCCGAACATTATTTCATCACGTTTTACATAAACGTAACAATCTCTCTTTGCAATCTGCTTAAATTACGAGAGCCTCGTGACAAAAGCCATTACAAAAATGCATTTTTGATGCTATGAAAACGGTGCGTGGTAGAGAAATTTGGCTTCCTCTCGAACCTTCCTCCAAAGGGTGGTTTACCTGCTATTAACGAGAACTTTCAAATGATGTATCTCACGATAGGGTGTAACCTGTAGATGTCGTAGGCCAAAAGTTTCCAATCTCTCTCACTAACACTCTTGCGATTCAACTTTTCGTTCTCTCTTGAGGTCATATTTTAGCTTGCGCATCAGTGGCGTACCCAGAAATTAAATTTTGGGGAGCGCATATCATCGCCGCAATGTCAAAACCACGAATGCGAAATTTTGTAGTTTGAATGATCGCTATTTAAAAATTAAATTTGATCAAAGAATCACTTTTGCAATTACATCAGACTGTACAAGCACTATACATAACATGTACATCAAGTTGCATCTGTGTTATGTACAAATAAAAATTGGAAAGGGAGTGAGACAAGGTGACACTATATCCCCCAAGCTCTTTAATGGTACATTGAAAAATGTTTTTCAATCACTGAACTGGGAAAACAAAGGGATAAAGTTCAATGGAGATTATTTAACTCACCTTCATTTTGCTGATGACGTAGTCATTTTTGCAACTACCCCATCAGAGCTGCAGAGTATGATCTAGGAACTTGCTGACAAGAGTAAAGAAGTGGGATTAAAAATGAACTTTCAGAAGACAAAAGTGATGTACAATGCTTTTACAAGAAATGAAGATTTATCGATTGATGGAGAAACGCTGGAGATAACAGATACGTACGTTTATCTTGAACAGCAGATATCAAGTGAGGGTCACATTGATGAAGAAATTAATCGGCGTATAAAACTTGTCTGTAGAGCTTTTGGAAGAAACAGCATAATTTTCATAAGCAATATGCCATTATTTCTTAAAAGAAAAGTGTTTGATAAATGCATCCTTCCAGTGCTTTACGTATGGTGCAGAGACGTGGACCTTAACAAAAAGAGACATAGAAAGGCTGCAGACAACTCAAAGCAGCATGGAGAGGTGCATGCTTGGTGTAACAAGGAGAGATAAGAAGAGGAACTCGTGGATCAGAAAAATGACAAGAGTGGAAGACATCATGATCAGAGATAAATCCCTGAAATGGCAATGGGCTGGACATACTGCCAGAAGGACAGACCATCGATGAACAGTCGAAATTTCAGATTGGATTCCAGTGGACTGGAGAAGACCCAGAACAAGACCACATGGAAGATGAGTGGATGAAATTCGAAAGTATGCGGGAGTAACATGGAGGAAAGAGGCACAAGACAGACCGTTGTGGAAGAGGCTTTGAGAGACCTTCGTTAGGCAGGGGATTGATAATGGTTGACAATGATGATGACTATTAATTACAAAGTAATGTTCATTCTACGTTTGTTTTCCTGCTATGGTATGCACTCAAGGTAAAAGGCTTTACCCCCTTCCTGTTCCCTGCCCCCGCCATTTATTAGCCTGACGCCCTGACCACTACAACACCAGTTTGCTCTTTCTTTAGTGAGATACGACAGAGCTGAGTCGGGGCTCAATTTTAAGAGCCCGAGCCCGTCCCAGCACGAAGTATGTCAGCCCGAGCCCGAAGTATGTCCGTCCAAGCCCGAAGTATGTCAGCCTGAGCCCGAATTTTATATTGCAAGATAGAGCCCGGTCCCGAACGAGCTCGAAAACTATGATTAACCTGTTTAGGCATTAAAAAAGAGCTCCTCTTCCAGACTCCAACTCTTTCTTCGCCGTGCAATTAAGAGATGTCTTTCTCAACTGCGGAATGAGGAAGAGATGTCTATCTATTTCTATGGTTTCTTTGACAATGCATTTCTTCCTGAAATGTTTCGGGGGCAGGGCATCAGGAAAAATTGGGAGGCATAACAATCTACGTCGTACAATAGAATTAGCAGGGAGCTGCCCCGCTGAGGTAGGAAGCAAAATTTCGTCAGCTTGCTACCCTATATAGCTCGTGTCACCTTCCTACTCCGCTACCTACAGCAAGAGTTTTATGTGTTCATCCTAGCCCGCCACGTCACATATATTTACCATCAACAGCTTCGATCTGTTCCAGTAACACCCTCCATCTTCCAGGCTGGGGATGCAATGTGTAGTATCTTTCGCAACAGCCTTCTGTCGCGATTGCGCCTCGCATATGAGTCTGCCTCAACGTTTTTTTCCGGGTTTGGTCACCATATCGAACCTGGTTTACTGATCACACAGTTCATCTGCAACTCCTTTGAGAACTCTTCTTTTACGTTTTTCTACTGACTGTCTGACCTAGCTTTCTGTACCTGTACAGAGCGATTGTCGGTTACTGTATTTCTCCAGGTTCTATCATCCATGTGTTTGTGAAGTACCATAATCTACACACCCGCTCTCTGTGAAGAGTGTTTACCTGTCTATGTATTTTGTTACTGCCTTTGTATACACATTGCACATATTACTTTCATTAATTTTTGCACTACATCTTTTCTTTTAAACGTTTCATGTCAGTACAGCAATGTACATAGTATTATAACCATACATTTATCTCTGTTACAATCTTTTACTAAAATTGCTCACATTGATTCTTTCACTGTGTATCTCTAGTGCATTGCTCATACACCATTGTTACCGCTCACTTTTGTAGCTCAACTTACTGTATATCCGTGTTGACACCTATCTTTTTGTTTTTATTGTCATTTTATATATATAGCACATCAGCATCTGTACATTTTTCGTCACCATTGTACATATGTCGTCAATTATGTTTCTGTTGGCACTTTAAATACAGGCCTTCTGTTTCCTCCATGCTGGTTTTCTCAATAAACAAGTTGAAAGCTATCTACTATCTATAGTTCTTAAAGGAACTTTTCCCTCGCAGAAATTCAGTGATTCATAGCATATGGTATTTGTTACCCAAGCCCGGAATGAATAGCTCTGCCGAGTTCCCATCTAGACCCAGTTGCCGAAGAATTCTATTTAACAACTAGAAAGTGTAAAAAAAGTATCGTGTGCTAAATCATATAAAATCACATTAAAAGTAAATCGAAGAAAATTCTCTCCATCTCTCAGAGCCAGAGCTCCAGTAAGTATTATGCAGCCCGTCCCCGGCCCATCTCAGCACTGGCATACAAGGAGGAAATGCGAGCGTGGAGGGGGGAGACAGACAATAACAATAGGCACATGTGACCTCGTCTGACCATTCCAAATAAAGAAGTAACTAATGGCTATTTAATGAAGACCAGAACGGCGACACTAGCAAAATAACGTCACCGACAATTTTTATCAATTTTTAAAACTAGACAAAATTATTTTGGGGGATGCAATATGGCCCTTTGTAACCCCTCTGGGTACGCCATTGTTGCTCATGCAGACTTTCGGAGCTATATCACATCTCATCGATGTTAAGATCGTTTCTTACGTTTGTCTGAATCTGAAGAATTAATAATAATGCCGGCCCAGTGGTCTAAGCGATGGCTTATGATCATTCGTACTAGTTGGGGTCCGGGTTCGAATCCCGGTGAGGCATAGATGTTGCCTCTGCCTTACGGCTCTGGTTCTCCCCTTTCGTGGGAATCAGTGGCACTAAATTAGGGACGGGCGACTGCTCATGGTGGTAGTCAACAATCCCCCCACCGCCCCTCAAAGAAATTTTAATAAATATTGTTTTTGAAAAACTGAACAGTCGAAATTCTTACTTTTGCCTCGCCATAGCTTAGTAAATATTTACTTTTATGACTCACATAACTCCTTTCAATAGTTTTACGACAAGAACCTCAATTAATCCACCTACCTAATACCACTCGTTGTCAAGAATTAGTAAACTTCATTATTTTTTATGGCTTAATTCCTCTTAGTATGTATAAGACTGTGTCTCGATGTGGTCGTGATAAATGAAATTTGTTGTACACAAATAAATGTCTACTACCGAATCATTCGTTTTATTTTACACCCGCAAAGCTCCTAGCATGCGAAAGGCGCATAGCATGAATTATCAATAAAGAATACCTGGGTATACTCTCGAGGTTTTTTCTAAATTTTCCCCATGGACCTTTAAATCTTGAGACCTTGAAAATGCATTGTATTTCAACTATGTTCTCCGTAAGTTTATCTATTATCTCACTTCTTTATTATTGTCAGCAAGTTCCTGGATCACACTCTGCAGCTCTAAGATGGCGTTTGCAAAAATGAGTATGGCCTAAGCGATACGAATGTGTAGTAAACAACGTCAATTTTTTATTCCATACACTTCCCGATTCAATGATTGAGTTATATACTACATATATCTGTCTCTTATTTATTGAAAGGCGGTTATTTTCCGTACGTGCAGTCCCTTGATATTTGCACGATAACTATATTTATATTTCTTTTCACGAGAGTAAGGGAAGCAAAGGCATTCATTAAATTCCATATCGGTAACCGAACAACTCGAATATCAAAAACCTTAACTGTTAATCTCTCAATTGCGAGCGATGGGGTCCGGGTTCGAATCCCGGTGAGGCATGGATGTTGTGTTTGTCTTCCGGCACTGGTTCTCTCCGTTCCCTGGAACCAGTGACCCTAAATTAGGGACGGGCGACTGCTTATAGCCCATTGAGTTGCTCACGGTGGTCGTTAAACCTCCAATCAAAAAAAAAAAAAATCTCTCAGTTGCGCGTTATTAATAAAGAAAAAAATCTTTCAAATTCACTTTATTCATTTTTCTTTGCATCATTTATCTAAGTCCGAAATAACCATCAAACATTCCTCATATTTATGTGGTTGTTGCATCACTTTTCTTCGGTCATTTATTGCATGAGCTTCGTGGTAATCACCCGTCGATCTAAAACAACTACACGCTTTTATGGGCAAACACATTTTGTTCGCAGTCATGGATTTTGCTCGTGTTCTCCGCCACGGTGTTTTTTGCTCGAAGGGATAATTTTAATCGTAATCGCTACAATACTCTATCTGTGCAGAACTATTTTCTTTTCTCTGTATCATCACGATTTCTCTCAATTCTAATGGTACTTAGACGGAAATAAAATCCGTCGCGCGAGTGCCGTGGGGTGGAGTCATGAAGGCAATCAAAACCTGCAATGATATCACGACAAAGACACAGAACAAATGTCTGGCAAAAAAAAAAAAAAATCGTGATCACCCAATCACAGCATTGCACTCAAAAGTGTGCATTAAATTTCAAATTTCCCATTGTGAGTCGCTTTCGTGAAACAAGTTTGTTTAGAGAAAGCGTTTTTTCTTTAACTGGAGCTATAAAAATACACATGCTCTGTGCTCACCAGAACAGATTAACATCTGAACAGCCGGACCTGGGCCACATTGCAGTTTTTGTTTTTTTACTCATCTTTTGCAGAGGGTTTTCAGAAAGTAATGCCTTCATTTTTATGTACAAGCCCAATGGCAGGGTATCAAATTGAAACAAAACAAGGACAAAGGTCCAGAATTTTTACTTTAATTCACATATTTTATTTTTCTGCATAGTGCCTTTCCCGCTATACAGATACAACAACATTTAACAATTGTTTTTTAAACTCGTCACTGTAAAAATCTTCAGGATCTCGGAACCATTTCCTCGTAACGGCTTGAGCATCTTCTTAACAGGTGAATTGAATTCCTTTTAGATGTCTCATGAGAGCAGAAAACAACCAGATGTTCATCGGCGCCAAATCTGGGCTTGACAATTAATTTTGACAATTATCGAAGAATATGACCTTTAAAGAGAAAGACTACAAGTTTTCAGAATCACCCTTTCTCTGAACTAGTAAGTGGTAACACTACAAAAGTCAATCCTTATACAGATTAGAGATAGGAGAAAAAATCGATGTTGTTCCACTCTCTCGTACAAACATACACATACACAAATCGATGTCGTCCCACTCTCTCGTAAAACCCTACCCCACTACAGACCCCCGCCTTCCACTCCACACAACACACACTCACTCGGAGTCGAATCTTTTTGTTGCAAACAAGCCCCAAAGTGGTTTTACCATCTTAATACATACAGATGGTGAAAACACTATGAGTGCCTCTCCTTGCTCTTGTGATTAAGCCCTAGGCTATGTCATGGAAGTAAGTAAAGCCAGAAAAACGGTTAAACAGACCAGGAAATCGGGGAACACTGCTTTTTTCTTTCTTTACCATTGCAATAAAAAGAATGGGTCCACTTTCCCGGCAGTGGCATAAGTGTTTGGAAAAAAGCCCGGTCCGTTGCTTTTTTCTCTAAAGTAAAAAAAGCCCGAACCGGCCCGCTGGGCTCTGGCTTGGCGGGCCAGCCCTACCCGTTCAGACCTCTAATTCTTCCACTGTCCTTTGATTTTCTTACCCAACGACGAACAGTATTTATGTCCAAAGTTCCAGAACCATAAAGTGCCACTAATCTAGCTGGGATTTCTTTGAGAGCTACATTTTCATGTGTTAAAAGGTATAACTGATTGTTTTTTTGTTTTTTACAGTCGTCGACACAGTTGGAAAACAATAATTCATTTTAAAGACAATTAAATATGAACAAATAGATGTACGGAGATCTATAGATGTCGTTCTGTTACGCAGTAAAATGAAGCTCATGGTATAAAGAACGTTTGTAATCTGACTATTTGGTTAGGTAGGCAACAAATCATGCGCGAGTTATTTGCGCAGAGGCATTAATTATTGAACACGCCTCGTACTAATTGCAGTTATGGCCACCCCAGTGTCGCAGTGGTCTAAGCAATTGCTATTGATCTTTCGTCCGAGATGGGTCCGGGTTCGAATCCCGGTGAGGTATAGAGGTTATGTCTGTCTTACAGCACCGGCTCTCTCCCTTCCCTGGAATCAGTGGCCTTAAATTAGGGACGGCCGACTGCTTATAGCCCATTGAGTTGCTCACGGTGGTCGTTAAACCCCCAATCAAAAATATATATATATCGCAGTTACGGATGCATATCCATAAAATGTTTGACGCCCCGGGGGGCAGTGGTCTAAGCACTGGCTTCTGACCATTCGTTCGAGATATGTCCGGGTCCTTCTGAGTCATGGATATTGTACTTGTCTTACGGCACTGGCTCTTCCCCTTTTTTTAAACCAGCGGCCCTAAGTTAGGAGCGGGCGATTGCTTGATGACCATCGAGTTGCTCACGGAGGTTGTTAAACCCCCAAGCAAACAAGCAAAACAATAAAATGTTTATGTAAGCGATTGAGCCGCCCCGGTGGCGCAGTGGTCTAAGCGATGGCTTCTGATCATTCGTCCGAGATGGGTCCGATTTTGAATCCCGGGGAGACATGGATGTTGTGTTTGTCTTACGGCACTGGCTCTCTCCCTTCACTGGAACCAGTGACCCTAAATTAGGGACGGGAGACAGCTTATAGCCCACTGAGTAGCTCACGGTGGTCGTTAAACCTCCAATTAAAAAAGAAAAAAAAAACGATTGAAACCACAACGCGACGACCGCAAGTTATTCACTTTCACATGGGTGGCGTCATTTTAATTTACTATCATGTTCAATGAAGCAGATGCCCATGGAAATTGCAATTATTCCATGCTTAGCAAGTTGTGTTTTAAGTTTTGCGGCACTGAAACACAGCTCATATTTTTTCCCGATAAAGCCTGGCTTCATCGGAGTAGTTATGGAATCTCAGATATCATTTGTATGCGCATCTTATCTTCGTACGCACTGGTTGTTAAATCAGCGATAGTGAATCTGATTGAATTTTATGCACATGTTTCAAATGTAGATGTTGAAGCTCTTCCACGCCTAGTAACATTTTTTTTTTTAATCCCACCATGATTTCCGAAGCTGACCTTCAATCGGTAAAGTTCACTTTTTTTGCTTTTAATCCGTGCACGTCAAGTTAAAAGAGAAGATGGGCATAAAAACGAAGTATCTCAAACGTGAATATCAGTCTTGCAAATTTTTGAAAGACATGTTTCGGTTGCAAAGTCCTAGTTTACTTAGGCGTTTTAACCTGACGTTAGTAAAGTCGTACTTCGTTAAACCGCCATTTTTTATTAATCGTGCTAAACTCGCGGGGTTAAGCGAGGGTGGCGGTTTAAAGACGTTCATGTGAAAAAAAAATGGGGGGGGGAGGCGGGTTCGGTTTATTAAATGGCAGTTGAAGGGAAGAAATAAGACAAAAACACGGATCTCTAATATTCTGAGAAAGTAAATATTGAAAACACAGTGATTAAGTAATACTCGTGTGGAAAATACGTAAAAGATAGTGGTTTTTTACATTTTACTATTATATCAATAACCGTTTATTAGTACCATCTCCATTTACAAAGTGCAATGTTCTATCTTTCATCTTTTTACACCCTTTCTCATTTTTATTTAAAATCTATTTACCGCGTATCGCCCTATAAAACAAACCAATTCGTCCATGCGATACACATCTTTTAATTTATAGCCAAACACTGTATGATTTTTAACATTTTTTCTTGCCTCATCCAATGAGTTTTCAGAAATTTCATCTATTTCACTTTACCGTGTTGTTCTCAGTGATAATACGTGCTGATTTATCTTCGAAGCCTTTCGTTACTGCACCTGAATTCTCGCTTTTTCAAGAATAACTTCATCGATATAACTCATGCTTGGCATTCACCAGGCCAATCTACAGAACAAGTTTTTTTTTAAAATTTAGTGCTTGCCGCTTTTAAGTATTTTGACAGTTATGCATAAAGTATCTTTGTGTACGTTTTTACATTAACTATATTTGTGTCCATCTCATAAATAATATATTGTCGCTGCATCACTATATTTGTCATAAAACTGTGCGGTCCATTTGCCCATCATGTAACAACAAGTATATCTATTATCTCAGATGTTCCATCGAATAATATACTTCCAGTTGATTCTATGAATAAATGAGTATGTATGGATTACACGTATTCCAAATTTGAAAACGAGCCTCGGGTGGCTTAGTGGTTAGAGATTCAGACTACTGATGGAGGGACCCCAGGTTCAAACCTAGCCTGTAGGCTTGTGGTGGGAATTTCTAACAATCGCTGAATATCCGCCGTGAATCGGACGAGCACGTTAAGTGACGGCCCTCGAATAGGAATCCCCCGGTTACATACTGTATAAAGGTGTTCATTCCTAAGCCCCCGCCCCTAATTTCTCTCTGCCTTCTATGTGCAAAATCGTACGCATGTACGGTGGCGCCATCTAGTGTGCTCTCACTTACAAACTATCCTGTTAGAATCGCTAGATTCGCTTTAACTTCCTTCAGTTTCTGTACCCTGCCCGAAAGGGTCAATCTCATAAGTGTAATGAGTGAAGTTAGAGCACATATATTTGAAATATATGTGCTCAAAAATGAGTACATATATTTCAAATATGAAATACCAGATATACTCACAATTGGCTCTCTGTATGTACTCAAAAATGAGTACGTGTGTTTTCCAAAAGTGAGACACAAGTACTCGGAGCTATTATAAGCCCAGAATGTTCTCAAAAACGAGTACATTTGGTTTATTTCTAAGAACCGATTTTTAACTGTGTACTACAAAATATTTAACAATGTAAATAAAATGTTGAATTTTTATTACATATCAAACAAACATTTGGAAATTTTAAATAAATAGTGTGCTGCCACCCCCGGTGCCGAGTGGTCATAGGTGGGGTTTTCTGTTTAGTCTCCCGAAATGGACCAGGGTTTGGTTCAGTCTGAGACATGGGTGGCATTTTTGGCTTACGGCGTTGGATCCATACCTTCCCTGGAAGTAGTAGCCTTAAATTACGGACACGACAGTATTTATAGCTCATAGTGGTCTTTACGGAACCAAAAAAGAAAAAATGCTTTAACGCCAAAACGCGGGGCACTGTTTAAAAAAATGTTGCTTCGAATATCATGAATGGTAGGTCTCAAAATCCGATGAGGCAGCCCCGGTGGCTCTGTGGTCAAAGCGATGGCTTCTCATTCGTCTGAAAGGGGTCCGGGTTCGAATCCCAGTGAGGCATGGATGTTGTGTTTGTCTTACGGCACTGGTTCTCTCCGTTCCCTGGAACCAGTGACCCTAAATTAGGGACGGGTGACTGCTTATAGCCCATTGAGTAGCTCACGGTGGTTGTTAAACCTCCAATCAAAAATAAAAAAAATCCCATGGAAAAACTGATTAATAAACATTCTTTTTTTTTAAATCTCTTCAAAGAAATGTGCTAAATGTAAAATTGTGGTATTGTTATTTGGCGTGCATTTTCAAGCCCCCCCCCCCCCAAAAAAAAGAGAGATAGTCTTCCGACAAAGTGAACACACACAGTGACATTGTTGTTTTGTTTTGTTTACCTACGACCTAGTCATTTGTTACCACACATTGATCAGCATGCGGACATATGTAAAGGTCGTACTTGAAATCAAGTGCAAACTGATACTTTGAACTTCGGGAAATGTGAATCCATATGTCCTCTTAACCACCAACCCCTTGGAGGCAGCTCTTGTTGACGGGTGAATGAGCCCAATATGCATCTTAATGCAGCGCAAAATGTTACCTTTTTCATTTTATTTCCATGTTTTTCTCGCTAATTGTATGATTTTAATTCCCGAATGCTCGCGGGGTTTGCAAGAACGCAACTATCTCGTCGTCGGACGGTAATTGGAGCAAACACAAAATGGTAATTGCTTAGGTGTGGGAAAGTGGGTGGATGAGCGGGCAGGCGAGTCAGGTGAGGTTGCCTGTGGTTGACTGGCCCAAGTAGAAAGTGGGTGGCAAGTGGGATTAAAACATCGAATACAATCTTTGTTTATATTTTAATGGATAACTGATCATAAGTTGTATGGAACATCCGGGACCACTTGAGGCGAAAGAAGAGTGGATATTGTTATAGATAAAGTAGCGTTTTGTTCGGGGCCCGATGGAGCTCTTGCAGGGCCCTGGGCGAAATTTCATTGCGGGGCCCAGAGCAAAATTTAATTGTGGTCACTAAAAAATAAATCTCATATTTTAATAAAGTCGTTTCTGAAAATTATCGTTCGTGAAGAAGACACACGAACACTACCTACCGTAAAGACAAAATGATTATCTCAAATAAGTATTTGCTTTAAGCTTAAGAAAAAGACCATAGTACGGACTGAAAGTTCAGAGAGAGAGAGAGAGAGAAATAGAGAGAGGAGGGAAGAGAGAGGAAGAGAGATAGAGAAATAGAGGAAAGAGAGCGGAAAGAGAGATAAAGAGAGATAAAGAGAGATAAAGAGAGAAATAGAGGAAAGAGAGCGGAAAGAGAGAGAGGAAGAGAGATAGAGAAAGAGAGAAATAGAGGAAAGAGAGCGGAAAGAGAGAGAGGATGACAGAAAAGAGGGAGGGAGAAAGAAAGAAAGAGGGGGAGAGAGAGAAAGAGAGAGAGAGGATGAGAGAAAAGAGGGAGGGAGAAAGAAAGAAAGAGGGGGAGAGAGAGAAAGAGAGAGAGAGGATGAGAGAAAAGAGGGAGGGAGAAAGAAAGAAAGAGGGGGAGAGAGAGAAAGAGAGAGAGAGAGGATGAGAGAAAAGAGGGAGGGAGGGAGGGAGGGAGGGAGGGAGCGAGCGAGGGAGGGAGGGAGAGAGAGAGAGAGAGAGAGAGAGAGAGAGAGAGAGAGAGAGAAAGAAAGAGGGGGAGAGAGTGAAAGAGAGAGAGAAAGAAAGAAAGAGAGAGAGAAAGAAAGAGAGAGAAAGAAAGAGAGAGAGAGAAAGAAAGAGAGAGAAAGAAAGAGAGAGAGAGAGAGAGAGAGAGAGAGAGAGAGAGAGAGAGAGAGAGAGAAAGAAAGAAAGAGGGGGAGAAAGAGAGTAAAAAATGTTAAAATCTACGATTTTCTTTCCTGGGAGAAGAGGTTTAGGTTGCATTGGGACTCTTATAACAGCTTATTCACGAATATTTTTTCATTGCGAATATTTTTGTATAGGAAATATAATAAAGATCCCTCTAAAATAAATTGGTATAAACAGTTTTTTCCCCTGATACATGTTTAAGTGATTGATTTTCAATGCACAGTGGAGTAATTGACAAATTAGTGACATTATAAACTTTCATACGCGTTCATATATGAAAGTTGCCTTTTTTTTTTTTTTTCTTGTAATGTTGAAAAAGTAGCCTCCATATGTAGTCCGAAAGTAATTTGGATATTGTTCTTTTCATTTCCTTAAATTTAAGTATCAGGTTTCCACACAATTTGTGTTTTATATAAAAGTAGGGCACCACAGAATGATAAAATTTAATTTGCTATTTCATGAATGCGGAAAAGATTAAGGTGGTTACAAAAATCATTTCGAATCTGCAAATCTCAATGTCCGTACGACGAACAGGAGAGGGGAGGGGGGTAACGTATTCAAAAATGGGGAGTTTGGAAACAAACAAAAAACTTCAAAAATATATTTTTAAGGGCCTTGCGCCCCAAAAGTTACAAACAAAAATTTAGTTATTATTTTTTTTACCGAAAATTATTTTGTTTTCTAATTTGCGGGGGCTCCTGAAGGAGCGGGGCCTGGGGCCACACCCGTCCCGGTTGCCCCTATGGTCCAGCCGGGTCTGGTTTTGTGGCAGTAAGACCAGATTTTCTCAGAAAGGAGTGATAATTGAGAAACTATAACATACAATGCAAATTTTGAAGTTGTGAATCTGTTTATTGGTGTAAATATGGCATCAATGGTAATTCAGATAATATCCGAAAACTTGAAATTGCATCGTCCTGGAGATGGAACCGATTCCGCGTGCCCCTGCCCGAGTATTATAGATTTCATGCTGGTAGTCTTGACAATCTTAAATGCACAACGCAACAAAGAAAGAACACATTCTTTAAATGATTTTCGTGCTGTATGTCAGATATTACCCGAATAGGAGCTCTGCAAAGGGATACAGTAGATTCCAGTTCATCGAGCCATCGGTTAATCGGAGCAGCTGTTTATTTAGGACATTCTCAAACAGCCCAAATTAGCTCTTTGGGATAAAGTTTCCCATAATTGACTAATTAGGCTAAAGTGTTCTAATCCCAATGTGTTCTAATTAACAGGAATCTACTGGATTGTTATACGGATATGAAGTGGAACATCGGTTATGTTTTTCTAGAAGATCGTCTTAAAAATGTATTAATGTAAAATACGTGTAAAAGAAATTTAAAAACGTTAAACAGAATTGTAAAAAAAAAAAATTAAAAATTTTAGATTACGCTAATTTATAATATAAGACATACCGTACATAACACATACATGAAAATTGCTTTGCAATCTTAATCCTATGTCTATTTTAAAATTTGTAATATTTTTTTAATTCTAATTTCATTAAAAAACGAAGTTAAGAAATTCAGTAAGATTTCATATTTTTAGTATATAAAAAAAAGCTTTGATAAACTTAGTGGGAAATTCGGATATGATTTAGTTTTATATTCAATAATCCTATTACACATTCTTTTCTTAAAGGCATCGCCCTTTTCAAAGCAGTTTGTCCACTAGTTGATTTAGCATTAGTGCCGAATAAAATATTCACTAACCTTTGCTTGTTCAAAATTTCCTAAATTCAAAGGGAAAAGAGAACTCTGAAAGTTACTTGGTAAACTTATAATTGCACCACCTAATTCACGGCAGAAAAAAAAAAAGAGAGAAAAAAACGTCCACACCACATCAACAGATGTTATAGCTTCCCAAAACGTTGGTGGCACTTTTTATCCAGAGCGTGGAATCCGAAATCAATTTTTCATCCAAACTGAAAATAAAATTCTACCTTTCTTTGATGGTGTGAAAGTTCACCTTTCGCTGCACCAAGGAGGAACCGAACAACGCTATCTCGATTATCTTAAAGTTGTAACCTACTGGGTTACGTATAAAAGAATCAAAGAACGTCTATTTTTACAACCTGAAAAAAATGTGACGTATAGTTGCTGAAAGCGTATAAATGAATTACGTATAGCCGAAATGAAAAAGCGATAGAAACTACAGTAAAATATCGGGATTAACGCATACATATAAATGTGAAAATCGTATACTGGGAAACATATAACCGAGGTTCCACTGTATTTGAATAAGTGACATTAATTATGCTACTTATAAAAACAGATAGCATTTAATCTTAAGGCGGCCACTGACACACACGTTTAAATGACACGTTTAAGTGCCACGCCAGCAAATGGGGAAGTTTTGTGCCTGCGGCGGCATGTAGCGTGGAGTGAAGAGGATTTCAGGCAGGCGTTGAAATCCTCTTTAAAAATCTGAAGTATAAACAAACTATCTGTGAATAACAAAATTGACTTGCATGATTGAGCTGCCAGAATCGACACACTGTCCCAGTCGGGAAAGCAGACTGGGACAGTGTGAAAACAGTCAGGGACAGTGTGTCGATTCTGGCACCTCCATCGTGCAAGTCAACTTGTTATTTTTTTTATTCTTTAGAATTTAGACTTTTGTTGCAATGATGATTTTCCTGCTTTCATTCCTGAGATCTGGAGGACTGTTATTTTGGACAAGCGTCATTCTCTTTCCATAATACGTTAATTCTTGTGTAAAGGTTTTTGTGATTGACTACATCACTATTGTGTCTTTATTTTATTTTTTCGAAGTTGTAATCTGGCATTGGTATACAGTATACATTGGTATACAGTATAACCCTGTGTAACCTCGACGTACGGTTTTATTCACATCTGATGATGAGTCTATAGTAGACCCAAAAATACTAATGTATTTAATTTTAACCTTTTAATTAGAGTTTTAATTATCACCATCATCGACATTTTTTATCGTGTAAAAACCGGCAAAGTTTGTATGTCGTGACTTCAACACGATTGGTGATTCTTTTAGCGTGGTGAAAGCGCATTCTTTTTTTTTTTTTTTAGCTGAATTTTTAGGGTTTTTTTTTAAATCTGCTTGAAATATTTTTTTCGTGTCGGAAAAGATTCAAAAGACGACGTGCTCATTGCAACCGATTATTCGATATCATTATTCTTGTTTTCAATTCCCAAGGAGTGGTAGCTATGGACACCTTACCTTTAAACGATTATTATGAAATCAATGGGAAATACTGTACTGACATTGTTTTACTTAAAACAGCAAAGGAGATGGAAAAGCGTCCAATGACAGGCGTGCCAAGGGTTGTCTTTCTGTACTCACCAAATCCAACAACTAAATCACCCGATCTTGCACTGTGTGATTTTTTCCCTAATTAAAAAAAGTGACTTTGTTGGGTTGCCATTTCCGACGATATAATGGCTTGGAAAGTCGTTCATTCACAGCTTTGGTGTATTATTTCTAAATCAAGGGGACCACCAAGCGTTCCACAATTGGCGTAGACGTTTGAAACTTTGCTTGAATGCTGAGGAGAGTGTGTGTGTGGGGGGGGGGGGAGGAGTTACTTTCAAGGTCACTACATGTTCCATTGAGGTCAGAGCATTGATTTTTATTCTAAAGATGCATGTACAGAACTTTTTGAAACACTGTGCGAGAACATTTGAAGACTGGAATTTAGTGTTTGCTGTGAATAAAAAATGTTAGTAACTCCCCCGCCCCAGAGCCGTAGCTAACAGGAGGCTGCTGGAGGTTGCATCCTAAAATGGTCATTCGAGGGGGGGGGTTAATGCATGCTCTGGGGTGGGGGATGTAAAAAACAGAAATTGTAACCAAAAAAGAAAGTTACACCGTTCAGTATTTTCTTTTTAAAGACTTTACTTAGTCTCATACAATATTCTATACAGTTAACCAGAGTAGGGAATAACTTACACTATGAGATGTGAACATCTCATATCAATGAAGGAAATTTTCCAAAACAGTGAAAGGAGGAATAGAAAATAATATGCTATGTCTAACCTCTATGACCAACGACATGTTTCGTTGAAAATTAGCTCTTCATGCAACTACTTGACACGTTTCGCACAAATCTCTGAGCGTTTAACCTTGAACGGAATTTTTCCAAGCCCTACCCGTTCAGCTTTTCCTATTTTACGTTCCCTATCCGATACTCATTCGTTCTGCGCTGGGTTGTTTTTCGTTCTGCGTTTCTGTGGAGTGTTCTGTTGATGGCGTTTCCCTAACGTTTACGTTTTACTTGGTATTTACACCCTGTGGTTCTTGAGTATTTACCTAGTTTTTGCATTTTTAATAAAATTACGTCAAAAACCTGAAGCGCAATTTTTGAACGATCATAATACGATAACTTTTTTATAACGGCGATGTGTGAGAAGTTTAAAAACCACGTATTATTTGAGTGGAACTCGAAGAGGCGTACTTTTAAGTCTCGCCCTCCCAGATAAGAAAAGCTTGCTGCGGTCCGGCCCCGCCCACAATCATAGGACTGATTGTGAAATCATTTTTATTATAGCTATGGTCACTATTCCACACCCAAACTGCTTCTATTAAACTCCTTGTAAGGAGTTTATAATCGCAAAACAATCTTAGGTCGATCTAAAGTACGGCCATTTATCAAAATAATGCAAACGCTTTTGAAGAACTTTTTATTAATAAGCTGTAGGCCAAGCTTCGGCTTTCAGAATAGAAGCAGTTTGGTGTGGAATAGGCATACACAAAGGCATACACATACGATAATGGAATTTGGGACCGTTATTTCTGTAAAATAGGTTCCAACTGTGCTAGTCATATTGGAGGTGAAGCGTGGGGTCTGACATTCAACAACAGATATTCCCGCAAATGTTCAATAATATTGAGATCTGGAGATTGTGGTCACCGGGGATGGCTGATGTATGTCACCCTTAACTAAAACTTGACACGTTTCGCACAATGCATAGGTGAATTATCTGCTTAAAACAAAAGCACGGTCATTAAGGAACAGTGCTTGCAACATTGGGTGCAGGTAGTCCCCAAGGACGGATTCCTACATTGCAGATGTGAAACAACTCTGCAGAAGCCGCCCCGGTGGCGCAGCAGTCTAAGCGATGGCTTCTGATCATTTGTCCGAGATGGGTCCGGGTTCGAATCCAGGGGGAGGCATGGATGTTGCGTTTCTGTTACGCAGCTGGCTCGCTCCGTTCCCTGGAACCAGGGGCCCTAAATTAGGGACGGGCGACTGCTTTTAGCCCACCGATTTGCTCACGGTGGTCGTTGAACCTTCAATTAAAAAAAAACTGCAGACTCTAAGGAAGGCCGTGATAAGGACCCCTCAGCATCAGGTATCCACCTCCATGCTTTACATTCGGAACCACACAATCCATTCTGCAGGTTTTCGCCAGCTTACACTCTATAGCAGTGGTGAGAAACAATGTGAAGCATGGTTCATCAGACCAGATGGCACATTTCCAGTCTTTAACATAGCAATTTTTATGTGTGTTTCATCACCTTACACAATTTGTTGCATTGATGTTGGCAGTTGGAGGTTTGTGGATTGCAGCCCGGCCATAAATACCCGGCACGATGGAGTTCCTGAAAGTGTTATGACGGAAATGGGATCATTCCGGCTAGTGTTCAACTTTGCTGCTATTTACGGGCCGTGGTCTTGTGCTTCCGTTGTACGATCCGTCCCAATATTCGCTTATCGCTATCTGACATCTTCGAATGGCGTCTACGATTTGCACGTTTGGAGGCAACGCCTTGTCCTTTTTGATAGGTGGTCATAATCTTAGATATAGTTTCTCGTGTACAAACTACTATATCTGGCGTACTAGTCACTGAAGCTCCTGTGTAAGATGCGCACAAAAGTTCATGCCTTTTTTGTTTATTTGAGACCAGCAATCATGCTTGTTCTCCGAACGATGAATCCATAAAATCATTTTTGAACATAAAATTAAAGAAAGGGAAAAGCAATTATGGGAAAGAAAAGTAATAAAAAAGCCGTAACTGTTTTACGATTTAGAACAGCGCCGTGACGTCAATGCATATGGTTTGACGTAAGACGGAGTTCGCTTTGGCGCACGTTAACTTTAAATCCAAATTTGAAATTTTCAAAGCATTTCAGTGATTCTGACAAAATTAACTTTAAACCTATCAGCATTTTGAAATAGTGAAGCTAAGCCAGCCGCCCCGGTGGCGCAGTGATCTAAGCGATGGCGATCATTCGTCCGAAAGGGGTCCGGGTTCGAATCCCAATGAGGCATGGATGTTGCGTTTGTCTTACGGCACTGGCTCTCTTCCTTCCCTGGAACCAGTGACCCTAAATTAGGGACGGGTGACTGCTTATAGCCCATTGAGTTGCTCACAGTGGTCGTTAAACCTCTAATCAAAAAAAAAAAAAAGAAAAACAAAGCTAAGCCACCCTTTTTAATGTTTTGGCTTTCAGAATTTTTTCTAGTGGTAGAAAAATTGAAGCAAACAATGTTTCAAAGCGCTGGTTTTTTTGGGTTTTTTTTTAGGTTTTTTTCGTGCATTTGCAGGTATCCAGACTTTAAGAACTATATGCATGCCAATGTTTAGGTCTCTAGGTCATTTAGAAGTGGTCAAACAATTCGCGAAAAATTCAAGCAAACAATGTTCCAAAGCCGACTTTTTTTTTCTCTTGGTTTTCGTACTTTTCTAGGTATACGGACCTTAAGACCTATATGCATGGCAGTTTTCAGAACTCTAGGTCATTTAGAAGTGGTCAAACAATTTGCGAAAAATTCAAGCAAGCCATTGTTTGCTTGAATTTTTGCTTGAAACCATTGTTTGTTCGTTTCTTTCCTTCCAAAGCCGTCATTTGTATTTCTTTTTCATACTTTTCTAGGTATACGGACCTTAAGACCTATCAATATGTCAATTTTCAGATCTCTAAGTCACTTAGCAGTGGTCGAACAGTTCGCGGACGAACACACTCGCATTTTCCATCTTTGCTTTTTATATTCGAGGCGAAAGCCTATATTTACATAGGTATTCACGCATGCCGGCGGAAAACACCGAACTTTAAAAGAATTGCTACGTCATTAAGCATTGCGTCATTACCAGTTTGATTGCAGCCTGTTCTTTCACCCAATGAGAACATAATGCTTTAGAATGAACAGAATGCTATCTTTAATAGTTGCGTCACCATGGCAGCAGGTCACGGAACCAGAACGTTCCTGTGTGGGTGACGCAGAAGGCAGAGTAAAGCGCTCGTTTCTTTCCTTTGCGTCTTTAAAAAATGCTTAAAAATCAGAAAATGACTGAATTTTTTTTTTTTCTGTAAAATAGGGACGATAGTTGTGAGGTTTTGCTGTCGCTGTTAGTGTGTCCGGAACGCGAACTGAAAGCACTTTTTTGCTTACCTTAACTTTGAAATACAATAGCTCTTAAAGTATCTGCAGAATCGAAAAACGGTTTATTTCAGCGAGTTGTCAGTATAATTCTCTACAAAGGATGTAAATTTCATATTTGTTCAGTACGTTTTGCGCTGCGAGTTAGAAAAGCGAGAGTGCCGCGAAATTTCAAAAACCGCGGCGGCGGCAGTTACTTTTTTTAGAATAGAGATTACTGAGATCTAACATTGTCGACAATCACTGTACAACAGCTGCTACTTTGGTACTGCTACGTGACAGTCGACATCGTTAATGCACCCCTTTATGTACCTCACACCGCGGGTGACGTTGTTTCTCTGATTTGCGTACAACTCATTGCGTGTATTCCTGTCGCAGTCGGTATTTCCATTATTTTGATAAACCGCTGTAGATGCTTATAATATTTTGGCCTACATCGAAATACCCGAGTTTCAGTTTAGAGTGGAAAAGTTCAGAAACGGTGTTACATAATTTTTTCGGTAGACAAAAATCTTGTTTCGCAGCAGTTCAACGGAAAACAGTACGGCTTGTGAGTATCAACAGGAACTTGATTACAATCTATTATTTGACATCCGTCGAATTTTTCTATGCTTCGCGACGGATGGACGAAAGACGCGGAACAAATACCTCTTCCGCTAGCGGCTTCAAAAACCGGATGTGATGAAGAATCCTTCTCACCTCTGAGTTAAATAAATTTGGAACAGATTTCATTTTGTGCAAAATGCAAGTGAGAGATAACTGTGCCTCATGATAAATTGTCCTAGTAGGCGTCTTGGTTTGGTTGCATTAAAAACAAGCTAAAAAAGAAAAGCTGTGGTATTATAGTTAAGCACTGCTACACGTACTCTTATCGCAGTCTTCTGTTCTAGGAAGCTCTGTCCGATAAACATCATGAAAAGAAGCTAGCGTAGACGTATCCTGTCTCTTCCTCAATGCGTGGACATGGCTCCATAATCAGGGGTTTTAATGTATGCTGAATTAGATTGTTCCCACACAATGAGCAATCAAAGTAGGAGGTTTTGACCACAAAAATAAGAAACACTACTTTCAAAGTAACCTTCTTTTTGATGATGATTTCAGCTTTTTGACAGAACAACTTCCGCATGCAAAAGCCCTGTACGCGGGGGGAACACTATCAGTGTGGTTTGCACATGAGCCACTAAAGGGTACTTCTTAACGTGTTGCAGTTGTCTTCTAACGTAATCAGAAAACGCAACCGTATAAATTGGTTTAATTAATAGCTCAGCAGATTAATTAAACCAATTTATAAAGAGGACTCAGAGGTATATTTTTGCACACGTATTTTATAGAACAGCAGAATTTTTTTTTCACTATATCAATCAGCACAGAATCATGCGTAAAATCGTTTTAACATTTAGCGAAAACATGATTTTGTGGAAAGTGCACCTACTTTTAATTTGTGGTTGTTCTATAATGTACCTGAAAATGTTACTTCACAATAAAACAACGAAATACATACCGAATTCTCACAGTAAGCCTTATGAATCCTTTCCTACGAAAAAAAAAAAAGCGTTTTTCAAAGCCGACATTTAGAGAAAACTAGTTAATAAACTCATGCAATGCATTGATTATGATATGCTTTCCAACATACCAGAAATCCTGTGCAGACAAACTCTCCACCCTACCCTGACTACTGATTCATTCAGAATACCTCCGGTACAACATACTAAAGTTTTATCGCAATAGAAGAATGTTTAGTCAAGTTATGAGGATAATGGCTGTGGAATAAATCTTGCTCCTTAGTATGTGCAAGGGGACAATCTGGAGACGAACTCTATTGAAAATGGGTGAAATGGGGTCAAAGGTCAGGACATAGAAGCGGGATCCATTCCATCGCCCTTATCCGTCATAACTGACGTAAACATGCTTCCATTGCGACAAAACTTGAGTATGTTGTTTCGGAGATACACTGAACCAATTCTGTTTAATATAATCGAAATGGGGTCAAAGGTCAGTGCACAGGGACAAGATTTATTCCACAGCCATTATCTAGTAATGATATCTGGTATGTCGGAAAGCGTATCATAATCAACGCATTGCATCATTTTACTAACTTGTTTAATTACAGAATACGAATATTTTTCTTCGTAAAGAGCAAAAACATAACCTTCTATCCACAGCTTATTTAGGTGCGCCATTTTTTTTTTGCGGACGATTATTGACGCCAACGGATGTTTCTTTCGTGTTAGATGAACAGGAAAGAAACATCTCACATTTTTAGAACGTTTATTTTTTTTGCGGACGATTATTGACGCCAACGGATGTTTCTTTCGTGTTAGATGAACAGGAAAGAAACATCTCACATTTTTAGAACGTTTATATAACAATTGTGGCTCATTGCCAGTTTGAATTCTTTGAACTTCTTTTATTTTCTGTAATTTCATATCAAAGATGTTCTAAAAATGAACATCCTCTGTCCACGAGTTGCAGAAATGCTCAGTGCAAAATTAACAAGTTGTAAGCCCAATGTTCCTCATTATGGATCACAACTAAGACAAAAGGAATTTTTAAATTGAACTAGCAGCGGAGGTGTGGAGGAAAATTGTAATACTGGACTCATTATGCGTTATCTTCGCTATGCATTGTGTTGTTCAGAAAAGCTCTCTCAACCAGCTATAATGCAAATTTATAAATATTTAATTCCATTTGTACTTTTAGAACAGGGAATGAAAATTGTGTTCCTTGGATTTGATACGAGCGAATATGCTTTGGATTCCCGGTTCCTTTTCTCCAAATATTTCCTGTGCACACATTTTGCTTAGGAGGCGTAAATATATACTTCGCTTTTTCTCAAGATCGTGGAAAGTAGATTAAGAATTTATTTTTTCTTGATATCGGGTAAGCAAACACACATGATTTTCCTGATTGACTTGTAAAAAACTTTCAGTTTTATGGTAAAGACGTTTCGGGTTTCGTATAGAAAAGAATAATATCCTCGTATAGAATTTTCAACCTAGGCTACAAAATAATGGGCAAATACAAATTTTTTTTTTAGCAAGGTGCCAGAATAATCTCAGAGTACAGGATTTTTTTAAGCTTGGTGGTCGAATAAAGTCCCAGTGCAGAAGTTTTTAGCAAGGGGCAGACTGTTTTACAACAAAAAAACAATTGGTATCAGATTTTCAAAACCTTGACGCGCACTGTGTTAGAATTGTGTAACATTCTACAGAAGGTGAGTCGAAAGTTTTGCAATATTTGGACCACTTTGTCTTCATACGTACCTTTTTGACGAAAGCTTACTAGCATTCAAAGTATAGGCCATGGTGTTGCATAGGCTATAGCCATCTGTCTGGCAGTTCTTCGATTCCGCGGCGGTACCAGTTCTTGTCCTTCGAGGCAAAGAACTCCTTCACCCCAGCTGCCACCTCCTCCTAGTAGTGGGCCATGGACCGGAACAGGTAATAATACGACGGGTAAAGATCCGGACTATATGGCTGGGTGTGGCATCAGTTCGATGCTCTCAAGTTCCTGAAGTTTTGCCCGGGCCGTTCGCGTGGTATGAGACCGAGCGTTGTCCTGCTGTAGGAGAGCGCGCTTTCTGTTCACCAGTGCAGGGTACTTCTCCACCTAAACGGCATGCAACGCTCCAACTGTTAAGAGTAGACTGTCGTTGATGGTCCGACCGTCCGGAACAAATTCGTAATGGATTATCCCCTCGAATTTCTACCAGACCCAGAGTACTCGAGGCGCCACTGCCGTTGTGTGTTTAGATTACGGAAATAGACCCACTTTTCATTGCACGTAATAATTCTCCTGATGTGAAAGGTACATCGCGGAGGTTTTCTAGGAGTTTCGTGCACACTTCCACTCGACGGTTTGCTTCAGCTGGCGTCAGTTCGTGAGGGACAATGCAGCAGTTTCTGCATACCTTGCCGAAATACTAAAAGGGGCGAACCACGGTGGTCTGTGACATGCCCAGCTCGCCTGATAATCTCAGAGTGCTGGTTGTCGGACTTGTCTCTTACGGCCTGGCGCACGACCTCCGAATCCACGTTTCGCGGCCTACCAGAACTTGGCTGATCGTCGAGGTTTCTGTCACCTTGGCGAAATTTCTCGAACCATCTGGTTGCGGTGCTGTGGTCCACGGAAACTTTCCCTTTCGCACTACAAATGTTTCGTGTTGTTAGAGCAGCGTTATGGCGGAGTTCAAACTCGTAAAGCAAAAGTTCCCTATTGATCCGGTTGTGGCTGTTCATCTTTTAAGCGTCCCAACCACAGACAGGACGACGACATGCAATGCTGTTTAGAACAACTACTACCACTTTATATCCCTTTCGACTGCCTGCCGTGCGCGATTTGAACTAGTTTAAACACGTAATTTACCCGTCACGGCACATGCGTTTATGCAAATATTGCAAAACGTTCGACTCACCATGTGTAAATTCGGGTCCCTTTTCGCTTTTATGTACTTTTTTATGGCTATAGTGGTCTTAGGTAGCCTCGCTCTCTTAATTTTAACACGTCCTTTGCAAAAGTGTACGTGTTCATTGGCATAATTAGCATATTTTTGTCTGTTCCATTCTTCTGTAGAGCATAAGACCACATCTGTAAATCCGATTCGAAAAACTGTTACGCAGAGAAGGATATCGGTAACCAGGAAGGTAACAATTTATGTAGCGTTTCCTACTGGTTCGCTGCATTTTTATATTGAGCACAATAGCTTACACTTCAAAAGGTCAGTTTGGTAACTCTTTTTGCCACCCCAGAGGCCGAGTGGTCAGAGGGCTACATTTCTAGCTAATCGTCGGAGTTGGCCCCCGTTCGAATCTCGGATGAGGCATGGACAGTGAGTGTAGCGCTGGCACTTTCCCTTACCAGATACCAACAGCCCTAATTTAGAAAAGGGCGACTTCTTAGCTTCCTTAGAGTTGCCCATAGTCATCATTAAACACCGAAATTAAAAGAAGTGTTTTTCCTTTGATACACCGAACTACAGTGTCGGCGGAACCACCCGGGCCGCCAGAGCCAGGGCCCAGTCAGTAATTTCAGCCAAGATTTTTATTTATTTTTACTTGGCATATGTCCGATTGTTGTGATGTGCCTTAGAAAGTTCCTCTAGGTAAGTGGTCGGATGGTCGTAACTCCCAACAACGCTCCTTAGGCATTGTTTTTCTTCTGTTCGTTCCGGTAAGGGAACAGTTGCGTAACTACCACCCCCGCAGCTGGGGGGAGGGGGAGGTAACCAAGGGGCGTACCGCAGCTTCCAGTTACAGTTTTTAAAAAATCCGAACATCACAAAGACAAAAAAAAAAAAAAAAAAAAAAGCAATCAACCCAAATATTCATATTTTCTTTTAAGGTACATTTAGCTTTGCCTAAATAAATGGCAAGTTTCGCTTTTAAAGCACTGGAAGTTCTACAGATTGAAGCTATTCGGCCCTTTTGACTCCGAGTTGTAATACGATCGGTCTCCAATCGCACTCTCTCTGCGTTGCTGAGGAAAAGCGCGAGACCACATGGGGATTCCCCATGGAGGATGTGGGGAAACAGTCGGTCAGTCACCTTGGATTACGTACACGACAGGCGCCGACGTTTATTCGCAGCAGCCGCAGATCTGCCAATGTACAAGAGGGTGATTTCTTCAAGTGATTTATTTTAGTTCTGTACAGAACAATTACATGTATTGTTAAATCTATTACTTAAAAAGGTAAAACTGCAGAGCTCTACGTACCGGCATTTTTTTTTCTAGACACTCTTCCTGACTTCTTGACCCCCTTCCTCCCGTCCACCACGAACAACACCGCAAAAAATGCATCCTTTCTCGTGCTTAGAATCCTTGAAAAATTACTGCTCTTAGGGGCGCTGAAGTAAATCTTGCGGCAGGGGTGGTGGTGGTGGTGGAGGGGGTGCACGATATGCTACTTACGTCACTGGAATGCGCCGGCACAATTCAAAATTTCGGGTCCGCCGCCCCTGCCGAACTATGAAGAAAACTTTCCCTGTATTCTGTGTTTTGTGTGATACAAAACCGATGACGTAAATGCTTATTTGTCGTTGCTGTTATGTATTTAAAAACTATGTCTGAAAACCGTTTTTGCTACCGGTAGCTGTTTTTATGTAGACAAGATTTCCATTTAGACGGTCGGATTGGGAAATTCATTTAACTCTGTTATGGGTTAGTCACCACCATTATAATAATCTATAAGCCATCGGATTTCAATTAGATAATACGTAAAATTCCAGTTTTAAGAAATTCGTTTAGAATACGAATTGCTGTAAACAGGATCAAATTTTCTCTTCTGGCTTTCCTGATGCAAAATTTGTCTTTTGTTGGCAGGAAATTCTGTTTTTTTTTTTTTTGTTTTTTTTTTGGTAGGAAACCAGTAATGACACCCTTTATTTAAATACTTTGAAAGTCCCCTTTCAAATGTGCAAAAATATGAGACTTTTGCCAAAAGACGTTATCATTACTGCATGATTGGGCTCTTGTTCGGTACTAGAGTACGTAAATCCGCAAACATATTTACGATTTCTCATCGGGTAGAGGCTTTTCGATAGCAGGTGGAATCTGTCAGATTTGATTTATATCATCAGCTGTTTCTACTCTCGTTCTTGGCGCCTATTTCTGTTTCTTTGCGGCGTTGTTTCTTAGTTTACCCGCAAACCAAGTTCCGGCTGTTGTTACGCTGTGCTTCAAGTCATGTGTACATCCCGAGGTGATTTGTATCTCATCCATCAAGGTATATTGCCACAGCTTTCGTTCCACGCGTAGGGGTCAAATGTCAAGCAGGGAACAGGACCGCGGCCAGTTGATATAGCTAATACTTAATTCTCCTGCCTTATTTGCTCCTCGGAAGGTTGCTGAGGGTTATGACCTTTAACGGCAAAGACTTTGTGGCCTTTCTGAGATGTCGGTACTTCTCATGTTCACAAGATGGCCTATTGATGTAACATTAATTTCCACCAGTGTTTTTTTCAAGCGATGAAAGAAAATTCCCGTGTATCAAAATTTTACTTCGTTTTTTTTTTCTGCGGTATACAACAAAGAACCATTACATTATGACCTCTTACCTAATAAGCTGTAGGACCCCTTTAGCATGCAAAACATGGCCACTCGGCGAGGCATCGATTCGATGAGGTGGCGATAGATATTCTGGTGTATCTGGTACCAAAATGTCAACAGCAGGTGTCCAGATTTGGTACATTTCAAGGTGGTGGTGATTTAGCGCGAACCCGCTCTTCCAAGTCGAACCACAAACGTTCGATTAGGTTAATGTCAGGTCAATTTGGAGGCCAGGATATTAACAGAAAGTCACCAGCATGTTCCTCGAACCATTCTTTGACGATTCTGGCTGTGTGGCATGACTAATTATGCTGTTGGTAATGGTCATCACCGGCAGGGCGCACAGTTGCCATGAATGAGTGAACTTGGTCCGCAACGATGTTCAGATACCTGACAGCTGTCAGGGATTGTGCTATTACGATAATAGAGCCTAAAGTGTCCCAAGAAAACATTGCCGACAGCATAACGCCGCCGCCGGCCTGTCTCCGCCCAACAGTGTATTCAGGTGCCAAAGCCTCCATTGGTAATCGGCGTTCGGACGTCTACTTGATGAAAAAAATAATCTTGATTCGTCAGACAGGCCACTTTCTTTCAATCATCCACGGTCCGAGCTCGATGATCTTGGGCCCCATTTCATGTGTTGTTGGCGATGACGTGCAGTGAGTATGGGGACCCGGCTGGATCTTCGGCTACGCAGGCCCATGCGCAGAAGGCTTCGATGAACTGTGTGTTGTGACACATTGCCCTGATCACCACTGTTGTAGCTGCGGTTGATTTGTCGCACTGTGGCCCTTCGGTCGCTGCGAGCAATGCGTGACACTCTCCGCTCTCCTTTGGCATTAAAGAGCTGCGGAGGATACACGGCTGGACGACGGTTCGTCGTTTGGTCATCTGTGCATGAATTTTTCTACGTACTCACTTCAGCAGCACGTGAATAACCCACAAGCCGCGCCTTTTCCGAAACCGTAGTTCTGAGGCCCCCTCCATCACAATTTGTCCTTTATGAAGCTCCGATAAATCGGTAGCTTTTCCCTTTCTGACTCTGATACTAACCGATAGCCGGTCCTTGGGTTGTATATATACTGCTCTGTAAACTTCACCTGCGCCACCGTTTGGTCTCCAAGCGTGCTCATTTCTCTAGGGTAGGGATGGTCATAATGGAATTGCTCATCAGTGTATCTGTTGTTGTTTTTTCGTTTTTTTTTTTTCGATGCGTACTAAATTGTTTTTCGAAATTTTGAATGTACCAGTCTTGTAACATTTTGTAAAGCTTTGGCTTACACAACAGCAAGCACCCTACGAAGGAACAACTGTGTGTGTGAATATACAGTCATTAACCCTCCTGGTGGCAAGCACGTTCTGCGCCCAAAGCGGCGACGACGCAATAATACGTTCAACGAAAACCTTTTCAAAAGCGGCGAGAGCCAAAGCGGCGACGACGCGATTTCTGCGCCCAAAGCGGCGACGACGCAATAATACGTTCAACAAAAATCTTTTGAAAAGCGGCGAGAGCGCAGTGTTGCGTTGATAAAATTTTCAGGCTCATAGTGGCTAAAACGTATATATGTGCATCTTAACGACGACGAATACTGTAAAAAGAGAGTACGCTTTTAGGGAAGTCGCCTGTTATACATGTGACAAAATTTTGCATTGCCTCTTCCAAAGCTCTTGCCACCTGGAGGAATAATTTTTGTTTTCATAACTTTTCCGAAGGTACAGTAAGAACCAAATTATAGCGAGCAAAACAAGAACTTTTGTTTGGTACAATATTAATTCAATACCAATTTGAACTTTTTAGCGAACAAAATTTAATGAAATATCCGGATTTAATGTGAGAGAAAAGCTAAGAAGACTAATTTTAAAAAACAAAATTACAAAATGTTATGAAATTCCACATTTAACAAGACAAAATAAATTTGCTGTGCGCACTGTCCTTGAATGGAGGAATGAAAATTGTGACATACACTGTAAAAAAAAAGCGATGTGAATTCACAGAAAATTCCTGAAAATAACGTTCAGCAAAGTTGCTGGTAGGTGTCTATCTTTAAACGAAATTTCCGTACTCAGTAATTCCGTTTATTTCCGAAAAAATCGTTTCGGATTGTTCTGCATTTATACAGAAATTGCGCATAATATCCGATTTTGATACTTTTTAAGCACATACACCAGAGGTTTTTCTTTCCCGAACTACTTAGTTAGCCAGTTGTTCCCTTTCGTCCCTGGTAGGAATTGAACCAGAGACTTCAGTAACAGGAGACACACGAGATACCGTTGAGCCAGAGAGACACGTAATGGGAGTCCGTATAAAGTAGAACTGTAATTGCGCCATGATGAAATGTTTTTCACGCTTTACAACCTTAGGTTGAAGAAGGGTATATGATCCAGCCTTGTCTGCCTGCCTGCCTGTCTGTCCGTTCGCACGATAACTCGCGTAAAAATGGTTCGATTTCGATGAAATTTTAGCATGTGGTAGGGGACAACGTGGGGAAGAGCCCTTTTGAAAATGGGTCAAAGTTCAGGACATAGGAGCGGGATCCGTTCCATCGCCCTTATGCGTCATAACTTACGTAAAAAAGCTTTGATTGCGACAAAACTTTGTCATGTTGTTCTGGAGTTATACATGTTTCCCACCCACCTTGCGTGCTGTAAATACATACCGATAACTTCTATGATGTAAAATAACTCTTTCTATACATAAGTATATTTTCATTGACAAGAGGTGTGATAGTCCCTCTACGCTTCCGCATTCCGCCCACGTCAATGCGACTCAATTTCAAGCACAAGAAATTCGACAATTGCATATTGTTTCAAAATTTGGTTTTGATTCTTACCATCGCCGAAAATCCAACTTGGCAGATGTACGAGATGTTTAAGCGAGCAGCACCTTCGAAACTTCAGTAGAAAGAGTTGAATACATTTGATCAAACAGCCAGAATAGCGTCAATTTTTTGCGGTCGAAAATCATTTTTAGTTAGGTGTCTTCGGACAGATCGATGAGTTCTTCGTATGCCTTTTCGATATTTCTGTCGTTATGCTGCAAAGAAACGGATTCTCAGTCCAGATCTTTTGCTCACAGTTTTTAATCTACTCAAAGAAGTAACAATCCAACAGATCCTTGTCTATTCTGTTTCGTAAGTCGGTACGAACATGAATTCCAATTCCCGCATCCGTATATTATGCATCTTATCGCCCCCCTCCCTTTTTTTCATTGTTTTTCGGTTATTGTGGTTTTTTATTACTTTCCATTTTTCCATGAATTTCTATTTTCTGATTACAAAATTCTTGCATTTCAAAAACTTTTCGCTGTCCACGAATTATTGGTTCGCGACCAACAGTTTTATTTATTATTATTTTTCTATTGGGAGTTTAACGACCACCACGAGTAACTCAGTGGGTTATAAGTAGTCGCCAGTCCTGATATTTATGGCCCCTGGATCCAGGGAAGGGAGAGAGTCAGTGCCGTAAGACAAACACAACATCCATGCCTTACCGGGATTCGAACCCAGACCCATCTCGCACGAATTATCAGAAGCCATCGTTTAGACGACTACGCCCCCGCGACGGCATCCAGTTTGGAAAACGTTGCAATATACAAATAATAGACAATTGTTCGGTGTGCAGAGGGACAAATCCAACAGGCAGCTCAAAGCTGCCTGTTATAGTGTGGCTCAGATGAGCCCAAGTGCAAGCATAAACATGTCTGTGTCCTATTACACACCTCTACCCTATCTCCCTTCCCCATGTGTTACCAGATTCGTATTTAGACAAGTTTCACAAAAAGTTTGAGTGGCACCAGTTTTTGTAGAGCGATCGGACGGAATAAGCAACTGATAAAAAAAAAAAAACCTTTATTTTTTGCTTAACCGGATGATTTAAAAAAATATTTCGTGCAAAAACTGAAATTAGCATCAGTTTTGTAAATAAACATGTCGAAATTAATACGAAATGGGCAATAAAATATCAAACAATAAAATTGTTGTAGACTTCTGCCATTGATGTCTTTTTCATCCGATACTTCGAATTATGGATCAGGTAGAAGCAGAAATGGTTTGGAATTTCACAACCTGCTGTTTCATGAAGTGAACTTTACTCCTTCTGTTCCTGAAAAACTAACTGCCACGCAATTTTTGATGTTCTTACCGAAATGCTTTGTGGATTTGGCTGCTTGCCTCGGAAAGACTAGCCTGGTCCTCTTCCAAAGTGGTTGTAAAGTTATTTTCTAGTCACACTTGAACCACAAAATCGATGGTCCTAGGCGCGTGCAGTAGCACCGGATATTCTTGTCTTTTGGCGAGCGCTACCTTTCTTTTTTAAACTGGTAAAGATATACTCATGCAATGTAGCAGAAATCAGACTTGTTTTCTTTTCCTTTTGTTTGCCTGTTTGACAACAGCTTTAAGTAAACAAGGGTACATTACCCAACCGTTCAAGTTTTTTTATTCTGTCCATTACTTACTGCTTAAAAACGGGGTCGTGCTGGTCTGGGGTAAGTAAAAAGTTTGGTTCTGTATTTGCTGGCAGAGTAAATTGATACCGTATCGAATGAAATATTACATTATTCTTATTAAATCGATAAGTTCATCGAAAATATCATTCACTCCAATGTTGTTAAATTGATAGATTCGTTTTGTGATCTAGTAGACTTTTTTAAATGGATATCTTTGTCGTGCATTAGTTTTCGTTTCTTTTCACCCAAACAGCATGCAAAAATCCGTTGACAGCAGTTAATAAGTGTCCATTATTTTGCTTATTGTTCACTCACTACGTTTCATACGTGTACGTTGCAAGAAACAGAAAGCGAAATCCCTGTTTGAAGCTTTCCACAGAATCGAAAATTATGAAACGTTCGTGTCAAAAGAGAGTTCAGACCTTACGTTTATGTGTATTTAATGATGATTTTTAGATACAGAAGACGCATTTCAGGTCAAATACAACTTATATCAAAATCCAAAACAGTCTGTATATGATTTCTTTGTATTTATACAACGAAGTTAAATTTTCTTATTTTGTTGTATCGAGTTCAGTCGTAATGACATTTCGTTATATCTAATTAACATCAGTTGTATCGAGTTCCTTTGTACTTTTGAGGTCCATCTGTCATCTCGAAGATATTTTCGTTTCATCAGGGTTTTCTTCGCTACGATATTCGTTATGTGGTGATTTTGGTTTGTATGATTTCATTAAATCATAAAATGTGCAATCTTACAAGAAAAGAATACCAAACATTAATGCTGCATATAAAGTGGATCTTACATTTTTTGTCATAAAATATGTTTCTACAAATATTACGTAAGATTGATTGGGTTCGTCCTTTTGAATGCCTACTGAAGGAAAACGATTTCTTTAGCTTAACAAGAAATGCGCTTCAAAACGTTGACGTTATCTGTGAATAGAATGCTTCGACTGTTTTGAACGGCATTTACTATATTCCTACTGAGAAAGTTAGACCACTAGCCATTTGTATTATACAATGTATCCGTATACACATTATACAAATAACAGTACTGTGATGTCACGAGCACCAGAGATATAGTTGGCGCTATCGCCAGTAGTACCCCAATTACTGTACCCAGATTTGTATGCTACAATAAGGTTAGTACAGGTTCAGCTGTGTAGTGTAAGCAGAGCCTATTTAAGAGAGGGGCTAGGGGTGCTGCATATTTTCAAGGTTCCCCAGAATTATGTAGAATGTTTGAAGAATTGTTAGAGTTCTACAGGTTGCTTTTTTTTTTTTTTTTTTTTTTTGGTAGATAGCACAGCAAAAACTATAAGAAACTGCCTTGTGAAAAAATTTTCTATTTCTTTCCGCATTTTTAGGAACAGTCTCCAAAAAATATACTTGTCCCCAGTCCATCCTCAAATTTTTCAAAAGCATTACAGAAGTTTTTTTGTACATATCTGTAATTGTGGGAAATTTCCATGCATTAAGAATTCGTTTGAATCATGTCTTGATCATAATATTTTGCCCACGACTTTGATGTGATTTCAACAAGCTAAAGCCAAACCTGGGGGTGGGGGGATTAAAGCAGAACTGAACTGGTATCCATTTTGACATTTTTTTGCTACCACTGATTCGGTATTAGTGTAGCACGTATCAACCTGCGAGAAATTGTTTCCCCTTCAGTGTAGCACGTATCCACCTGTAAAAAAACCTATTCCCGTCAGTGTAGAACGTATCCATCTGTGAAAAGAACTATTTTTGAACTTCTTATATAACATTTTTGTATTTTTGGTGAAATTGTTTTTTTTTTTTTTAATTTAATTTTTTCAATTTAAATTTTTTTTTTGGGGGGGGGGGTTAATACAATGAAAATAAAATACTCATACGTACATCAACTTTCACACTAAAGGAAATTGTCGAACTACAGTATTTCAGCAACAATACTATTAAATGGTGCCTGCTCATGCTCAGCTTTCCTTCCAAAAGTATTCGGCCAAATGTCCAGGAACCAAGACACCACGGGTGTCACGCATCTTTCTCAAAATTTTTGTTTTCACGTGACCCCAGTTGGTTTCAATGTTTTGAGTGTGGACACCAGTTATGGGGTCAATGAAATTTTGCTGGTGGTTGACCGTTTGGTGTTGGAAGTTGAAACCCGGCCACTTATGAATGTTATGATAAGCCACCCATTCATCGGACCAGATTGTTGTGATAGGAGTCACATGACGTTGTATGGTGGGACACAAGGTGGCTTAATTTCGTCGAAGAACATGGAACATTCGAAGTTCTTGAGTCCCATTTGAACGTTTCCAAAGCAGACCAAAAACCCATGGTCCAAACCACTTGATTTCCGTAGTTTTGACGGGCAGCAAGTTCGCGATTTCCTTGCAGCATTCGACCACGGTTACACTTACGACGGCCCCTCATCAAGCTTTCATCGATCTGGATAACTTCACCAGGTCCGCCTATTGCTTTTGCATCATTTAGTGCACGTAGGCATGCTTCTCGGATGTAGTTCCGCCAGTCTACCAGTTTATGATTCTGAGTTACCAGATTGTGAATCATGGCCTTTGTGTTAGTTAATGACAAATCTTTTGCCCATAAGTACAAAATTGCCAAAGCTGCCTGGACTGAAATTTTAGTTTTTGATCTGCTGTTAGCACTAACCGTTGCAAAAAAACGACCGCAAATGATTTCCTTCGGATGCGCCTTGAATTTCACCACCCACTACTGCATTTTATGCTGCACGCCAGTTTTTGCATTTAGGACATCAAAATCCGGCATAATCCTTTCCTCGCATGTGTTTGGAACGTGGTATTACTATGCCAGAGCAGCCAGGTGTGCCTGGTAAATGGGGCCGCGGATGGCCCAGTGGGCAACGTTCGTGACTGCTGCGGAAAAGACCTCAGGTTCGATCCCAGGCAGGTACGAACGCTCGATCCACTAAATACCCGCCGTGCGTCGGATGGGCGCGTTAAGCCGTCGGACCCCGGGTACTGGCACCCCGGTAATAAATAAGGGCGTCTTCCTCCCTCTTTCTACTTCGCTTCCGTGTCACTTTCCTATCGGGCACTCTAGCCCAAATCTCCTAGCTTCCTATTTCTAAGGGTTGTTTAAGACCTGGGGTCAGACACTCCCTTCCTAAAATCCTCTACTCGTGATCTGTGCCTGGTAAACATCGTTGTTACTGCTGCAGCTGCTGTTTTGATAAAAGTAAACCATTCCTCTGGGCAAATTCAGTTGCAAGTTAAGGCACAAAACTGGAACATATCTGGATCCTGCGCAGCCATTATTTCAGTCAGAGAAACACTGTTGCACAGACTGCTGTAATAGCCTCAGAACCAGACTACTACTCTAATAGCATGGGAACCAGACACATGCAGCTCAATGCTCAGATGTAACAAAAAAAAAAAAAAAAGAAACATTAGGTCTACGGGTTCAAAAAACCCGTTTTCAAGGCTATAAAGTATAGTATGTCATTTATTTAGACCGATAGATACGTGCTTTAATGACGGGAATAGGTTTTTTTTACAGGCGGATACGTGCTACACTGAAGGGGAAACAATTTCTCGGAGGTGGATACGTGCTACAATAATACCCACTGATTCATCCATGAATCATGGGATACACACTTCAATACAGAGGAGATATGTTTATGGCTTCCTCCTCATATTTTGCGAATGTTTTCTTCTGGGCATTTTTGTTCATCCACCCATAGTGAAATCTTAGATGTGCCACTAATACTGGGGCCCCAAAATACTGTCCAGTCCTCGGGCCCCCTGTCTCCTTAAATGTGCTTTGAGTGTAAGTGTGGCAATACAACGTAGCCGTCTTGGTCGGTACTTTACGTCAGAACATCCAATATTCATCCTAATCGGTCTTATAAGCACAGTGGCACGGTGTTTATAGAAGCTGAATAATGAAGTAACTTCTGCCGCCCCGGTGGCGCAGTGGTCTAAGCGATGGCCTCTGATCATTTGTCCGAAAGGGGTCCGAGTTCGAATCCCGGTGAGGCATGGATGTTGTGTTTGTCTTACGGCACTGGCTCTCTCCCTTACCTGGAACCAGTGACCCTAAATTAGGGACGGGCGACTGCTTATAGCACATTGAGTTGCTCACGGTGGTCGTTAATCCTCCAATCAAAAAAAAAAAAAAAATTCTACTCATCGTCGCTGATCTGGTCTACATAAAAAAATGACAAAACGAAATGGGGTTGTCTCATTCATAGAGGCAACCTGTTTGAATATGTGACTCCTGCATAAAAGCTGAGTTCTCTAAAAAAACCATAGACGAAGTTTGGAAGACACAGAATGAAATGCGCAGCTAATGAATGCATTGGTTGTAATTGGTAATCCAGTACCCAGGGATGTAGTTCTGAGAGAAAAAAAGTGTCTTCGCGGTGAGCGGACTACATGAAACAAACCCAGAAAGGACCTTAAAAAATTTCAAAAGCAATTTAGAATCATGAAAGAATCACGGGATTACGCCATATAATACAAATTTTGAAGATGACAATCCGATTTTTGGCGTAAATGTGACAAGGATGGTAAGTCAGATAATATCTGAAAACTTGAAAATTTTCATCGTCCTGGAGCGGGACTCGAACCCGCGTCTCCCACAACGCCTAGGTATGCTAACCACTACACCACCCAGAACGACCAAGTTTCAAGTTTCCGATCAATTTGAATTTAACCATCACAGGATTCGCTAGTCGAAGCAACCGGCATTCATGTTTAGCGAATCTGGAGGTTAATAATCCTATCCCGTGATTGCCCGGAGAAGCAGATAAATCATGAAAGAAATACGGGATTACGCCATATAATACAAATTTTGAAGATGACAATCCGATTTTTGGCGTAAATGTGACAAGGATGGTAAGTCAGATAATATCTGAAAACTTGAAAATTTTCATCGTCCTGGAGCAAGTTTTCAGATATTATCTGACTTACCATCCTTGTCACATTTACGCCAAAAATCGGATTGTCATCTTCAAAATTTGTATTATATGGCGTAATCCCGTATTTCTTTCATGATTTATCTGCTTCTCCGGGCAATCACGGGATAGGATTATTAACCTCCAGATTCGCTAAACATGAATGCCGGTTGCTTCGACTAGCGAATCCTGTGATGGTTAAATTCAAATTGATCGGAAACTTGAAACTTGGTCGTTCTGGGTGGTGTAGTGGTTAGCATACCTAGGCGTTGTGGGAGACGCGGGTTCGAGTCCCGCTCCAGGACGATGAAAATTTTCAAGTTTTCAGATATTATCTGACTTACCATCCTTGTCACATTTACGCCAAAAATCGGATTGTCATCTTCAAAATTTGTAGCAATTTAGAATTTGACTCATTTTTGCATCAGTTATTTTTATTAAAAATTTATTGCAAATTATATTTATCAGCTTCAATTAAAATTGCTAATTGGAGCAGTTGTAAATTTAAGATAAAAGTTACGTGGGAGTCAGATGCTAATAATGTTAAGTTTCATTTCAGATACTGTTCTGTCATTCTGTACTGTGAGAAATATTCAGACCGCCCCAGTGGCGCAGTGGTCTAATCGATGGCTTCTGATCATTCGTTCGAGATGTGTCCGGGTTAGAATCCCAAAAAGGTATGGATGAGGTCTTTGCCTTACGGCGCTAACTCTCTCCTTTCCCTGGATTCAGTGAACTAAATTAGGAACGGGCGACTGCTTATTAGACCATTGAGTTGCTCATAGTATAAATCTGTCACAACACTGATTACATGTAACTTATATGCCGCTCTTAAGATTATGGGGTCGGCATTATGGAGGTAGGAATGGTGAATGTCTTTTTTTTTTTTTTCGAGTATAACGGCCACCACGATCACCTAGGACCATAGTCGCCGAAACCTAATTTTTTTTTTAATAATAAGAAGATGAGGCCTATAGACTAAGCTTTGTGCCTCACAGCAACTAGTTGGCCATGCGGAAATAGCTAAAATATCTCCTGAGCACTAAGAATCTCGAAGATGCACGAGCAGCCAAGGAGCTGAACCTCCTTGCGACCTGCAGGTGAAGCCACGGTAGCAGCACAAAAGTCCATCAAAGGACACGCTCATGAGAAGGAAGGTTAGAAATGTAGCGTCCTCAAGGAGAAACGTCTTGAGAGAGTTATAAATTTCTCCAAGGCCCGAACTTTACGTTTTGCCACGGAAGCGTCCAGAAAGTAACCCTAATATTTGGTACCGTTGGTTCAGGATATGGTCAGCCCCGTGGGCGGGCACACAGACCATGTCTTTCCCGGAGCTTAGAGTGATTGGCCAGAAGCTAGTACTGCGGACGCCTGAGCGCCCTTTTGTGTTACTCTTAAGGAATCACAAAAATTGGACCCGGTGGCGAGTTTAACCGAAACGCCCTTCTCAATCGTAAAGCACTTTTCAACTTGGGAGGAAGTGTGTGTGGGTGGGGGTGGGGAGTTAACAACCACTGTGAGGAACTGTAAGCGATATGTAAGTAGCCGTTCGTCCATACTTTAGGGTCCCTGACCCCAGAGAAAAGGTGGGGGGGAGCAGTGCTATAAGAAAAGCACACTTCCTGTACCTCGACTGGGATTCGAACCCAGTCCTCCCAGGCGAACGGTAAGTAGTCTACGCCACCGTAACTGCCACTTATCTCTCTGTCTACATGCATGCTTAACTTTTCTGTGTTGCTTTTCCTCCTAGCCGTCGGATCACGCAGTAAGACGTGATCTGATAATTTAGCCTTGTCCTTGCAATAAGAAAGTCCTGTTAAAGTACGAGCACGCTTTCATAATTTGTAAATCAGTGTTCTTTTCCCATGATCATCTAAAAAAAAATTCCTTGCCCTGCTTTTCTTTCCAACTAACCATAAAAAGTGCCTTAGCGCCACTAAGCCTAGAAAAACAAGTTAGTAAAATCATGCAATGCATTGATTATGATACGCTTTCCAACATACCAGAAATCATTACTCAAGTTATTATTCAAGTTACGAGGATAGTAGCTGTGGAATAAATCTGGCTCCTGTGTCCTGACCTCTGACTCCATTTCGATGATATTCAACAGAACCGGTTCAGTGTACCTCCGGAACAACATGCTAAAGTTTTGTCGCATTAGAAGCACTTTCACGTAAGTTATGACGCATAAGAGAAATGGAATGCATATATTTCCTATGTCGTGACCTTTGACCTCATTTCTCCCATTTCAATAGGTTTCGACCCCATGTGTTCCCCTACCACATACTAAAATTTCATCGAAATCGAACCATTTTTACGCAAGTTATGACGCATAAGGGCAATGGAATGGATCGGATCCCGCTCTTATGTCGTGACCTTTGACTCCATTTCGTTCATTTTCAATAGGGTTTGTCCGCAGCTGGTCCCCTACCACATACTAAAATTTCATCGAAATCGAACCATTTTTACGTGAGTTATCGTGCTGACGAGCCGACGGACAAACCTGGAGCATATACGCTTCTTCAACCTACAGGTGGAAAGCGTAAAAATGTGCCTTGGCGTCGCTACGACGCGCTAACTAAGTAAGGCTCTTCTACACCACTGCCACTACCTCTGGGAACATCTGCTATTGTGTTGAGAGTGGGGAGGCTGGGTAGCGGATTGCTATCAAACTCTGGTCTTAGATGAGCTCTGCTTCAGTATGGATGTAGATCATGGCCGTATAAAGGGCTGTGGTGTCGCCAAAGGCAGAGAGGAAATCCAGTCTACGTTCAGGTAGGCCACACTGACAGCAGCACTAACCACGAATGTGCCATATTAATATTTTATGTGCAATAATTTACGACACCCTATCAGTGGCGTAACTAGAACGTGCACCAATCCATCCCTCAAGATTTATTTCAGCACCCCTAAGCATAGTAATTTTTTCTAGGATTTCGAACACAAGGGAAGACGTGTTTTTCGCGTGGTGTCCCGCGTTTGTGGTGGGAATTGGAGTGGGGTCAGCAGGAGCGTTTGGGAAAATAATTTTGACTTTTTAACTAATTTTTGGAACAGAAATACATAATGCAAGGTTATTAATCAGCCAGTGAGAATTAACACTGTGCAGGCATGAACATGAATCAACATTTTATCTCGAGAAACAAATTCGGTAAAATATATTTAAATAGTTAAGGTTAATAAGACTTCATAATCACTCATTTTACTTTCACTAATTTCTGAAATGTTTGGTTTTTGTAAAATGTTTGCTTCTAAACTTTGAACTGTTGACGTGCTTAACAAATAACCATTCTTTTCATCAGAAACGGCACTAGAACTTAATTGACTGCGCTGCAAAAAAGAAGTGGTCGAGTTTTGGAAGTTTCTTCCTGTGCTTTCTTTCTTTTTTTCTTTCGCCGATACTATGCTTCACTTGGACGCGTTTGTGACAATTTGCAAATGGATGTCGTTCTCTTGTACATTAAAGTTTCCATACAGTGACATAATTTCTGCAAGGAAGAAGTAAAAGCAAATAGCATCGTGTCATTGTTTTGTCCAAAACTAAAATCACTTGGAGTAATCGCCTTCTTATACATCGCAGGTCTGCGGCTGCTGTGCATAAACGTTGGCTCCTGTCGTCTACATAATCCTAGGTAATTGACTGTTTTTACGACATTCTCCACGGGGATCAACATGTGACCTCGTACTTTTCCTTAGCGCCGCGAGGAGAGGGCGATTGTAGAGCGATCGTATTACAACTCTGAGCTAAAGGGCCGAATAATTTCAATCTGTAGGACATTCAGTCTGTAACGCGTGAAGCTTGACATTATTTCGGAAAAGCTAAATTTCATATTAAAGGGAAGTATGAATCTTTGGATTAATTATTTGTTTCTTTTTGTGCATGTTCGGATTTTTTATAAAACTATACTTAGGAGCTGCAGTACTACCCGCAGCTGCGGGGGTTGTGGTTACGCCACTGCACCCTGTAGATTTTGGTGTTTATCAGAGGAACGTTCGAGACAAACATACTAGGGGTGTTCAAATGAAAAGGTACGAAACGTCATAAGAACATAACCGTTAACATATTTGCCTATGCCGCTATGGGAGAACGTAGCGACACATCTAGGGATGCGATTGGAGTCACCGGTGTGGATCGGAGCATGCGTGGGCGCCCGCATGCGCAGAAGAGAGCAGAGGCTCTTATAAAGAGCGCCGTCCAATTGACGCGGCAGTGCGTGTGAGGACAGGATGGCGTTCGCATTGCAAAATTCGACGATTGAGGAGCAGCGAGGCGTTATTCGATTTCTGACATCGGAAGGTGTTAAACCGGCCGCTATTCATCGCGGAGGGTGTGTTTCTGCTCCATGATAACGCGCTTCCACACGTCTCCAGGGTCACACACGCGGAACTGGCCAAGTTCCAGTGGGAGCAGCTTGACCATCCGCCCTACAGCCCGGACATGTCGCCCTGCGATTTCCATGTGTTTGGTCCCCTGAAAAAACATCTGAAAGGGAAGCGCTTCCACTCGGACGACGAACTCAAGGACGCTGTGCAGGACTGGGTCTCGTCACGGCCACAGGAATTCTGGGAACAAGGAATCCTTCGGCTCGTTAATCAATGGGATCGTTGTGCTACGGCCTATGGTGTATACTTTGAATAAAGTCTTCATTTATACCCACAGTGTCGTTTCGTACCTTTTCATTTGAATACTCCTTGTACGTAGATGACCTTCTGAAACTCCACTGCTTACTTTTCTTCCTCGGCATTCCTAATGACATAATTCAACAAGATAGTGAATGTTCCCATGTATTGGGTCGTTTCACAATTATTGGCCGATTCGGACACAAAGAAACAAACAGCGGTAACAAACGACGAAATGCATTTTATTCCGAAAAATGTTCTGCCCTCGGCAGCAATACACTGTTCCCAACGTGTTTTCAGTGCAAAAATTCCACGGTAGCAGAAACTGGCATCACAGTGGTCCGAGGAATCGCTAACGAAAGAAATCACAGCATCCTTGTTAGCGAACCGTTAGCCCCTCAATGAATGGTCCAAATGGCGAAACATGTGAAAGTCTGAGAGGGCCAAGTAAGGTGAATAAACAAGGTGAGAGAGAGGACCTAGTACCCCAAAGCGTTGATTTTTCGCATGCTTCCAATTGACACATGCGGTCGAGCGCCATCCGGAAGCAGTATGGGACCCAAAGGATTGGCGAGCGACGATTGTTTGCTGCATAATTTCTGGTGACATTCGTTCGGCTGACGGCAGCACACGTCCGTTGTGATTGTTTGACTTCGCGGCAAAAACTCATAATGAAACACAGTGTTGGTAGTCCACCACACAGAGCTCAGAACCTTCTGTGGGTGCAACTCGGGTTTGGACATGTGTTTGGGTGGTTCCCCTTTATCGAGCCAAGGCGCTGTTCGCTTCCTTTTGTCATAAAGCACCCATTGTTCATCAACCGTACGGATCCGATGCTGTCCATAGCTGCCAGGTGTCTGGAAACTCTCACTGATGACACAAGTTCGGCAATGAGCTTATGTACTGTGGACGTTGGTTTTTCTTCCACTTTCCGCCTTAAATGTACAATGTCACACAGAACCGGACGACCGGTTCCTGGCTTATGGTCGATGGCAACATCACAGATGCGTGGAACTTGGAAAACAGTCTACGGACAGTTCTGTCAGTCGTCGTTCCGACAACCCACGTTCTGTTGACATTTGTGACCATTTCAGACACATTCCGGCCAACTTTGAATTCGTGCAAAATCACTAATGTCACGCCAGTTTGCTCTATCTCGTCCCCAACTGCTGAGATGTGTCTGAAATACCGTTTCATACACGTGGACTAAACCGATTCAATTTGCATTGGCGTTTGGTAGTTCCTCTTACGAGGCGTCCCTTGTAACCAACCGGCTATGCATATTCGCCTTGTCGGCATCGGCCAATAATTATGAAACGACCCAATAGTTCGCTTCGCCCTGTAGTGCCTAGATTATGTTAATACCCTATCTTGGCCATCTATGAACCCAAATTATCCTGTATTGAGCACATTTGGAATGTCTTGGGACGTTCGCTCCTGAGTGGGAACGGGTAGGCACAGACATGCACTCTCGTGCATGTCGAATTAGAAGAAGTATGGCAAAATATGTCGGAGGATTCTGTTCCGGACTTATATGCATCGATACCAAAGAGCTTTACTTCTGTTACCGTCAGCAATGAACATGTAAGGTTCTGCTGTAACGTGAACCTTTTTAGATTCTAGTTGTTTGAAACGCCATTAAATGTTTAGACAACACTTTGTCCAAGCGATATCACACCCAGTTCGAAATCACTTGGAGGAAAACCTACACATCGCAGAAATGGAAAAATTGATGGATAACCATTGTCGTACTTACCTTTCCCAGAACCTGAAAATAAAGCTTGTAATTTAAATTCTAGAAACAGCGTTACCTCTTCAAATTAGAAGTACTGTTAAACCCAGTGGTGAAACGGTGTCCAGGTAACTTTTTTTCCTTTTAGCCGACATGCGTTCCGTTAAACCCCATAAAGCACAATTTATTTATTTTTTTAAATGCGAATGTATTTTCCAATTAAAGAAAATTGCAACAACAAAAAAATAAAATAAAATAAAACAAAACAAAACTGCACAGTTAGTGTAATTAACGTTCGCCGCCCCAGTGGCCTAAGCGATGGCCTCTGATCATTCGTCCGGAAAGGATCCGGGTTCGAATCCCGGAAAGGCACGGATGTTGTTAGTCTTACGGCACTGGGTCTCTCCGTTCCCTGGAACCAGTGACCCTAATTTAGGGACGAGCGACTGCCCATTGAGTTGCTCACGGTGGTCGTTAAACCTCCAACCAAAAAAAAAAAAAAAAAAAAAACGGCCTCACAGAAGGGCGGCAACCAAAGCAAGCACTTTGGGCCGCAACCCCCTCTCACAAGAATGATTAACTGTTTTATACTTTCTTATACTATAAATATAAGAAACTGGGGAGGCGAAATGGAGAAGGGATAAGAAGGGAATGGTATTGAAGGTGTAAAAGCACCGCGGGTTTCTGTACTTTTTTAATTAACACTATACGACTAATTACACCACACATAAAGAAAATTTAAACACTTGAGCATAATCATGGTCATACTTATAGCTATTTATAAGCGAAAGGTTGTGACATGCCTGCCCAGCAAGACGCACACGACATAAAGGCAGATAGCAGCGAGAACGAACGTCCGCGTTGCTCAATTGGTAAAGTGACTTATTCCGGAATGAGGGGACCCGGGTTCGAGCCCCAGCGTAGACAAAAATGACGGAGAAATTTACTTCGTTATAATAGCGCCTGAACTTTCCGGATGCCCCGGCTGTTCAAAATCTCACAATGGTGTGATGTTTTTTCCACACCGCGAGAGAGGAAAGAATAAGAGAACCCCTTCTCCAGCGCTTCAAAAAATAAATGTGTGACGTTGCATTCCGCACACCAGATTGAGTGGGAGTTCTCAGGTGCACGTTCTACAACGGATGGCTGCCTGCAACAGTTCATGGTTACGGTTGACCCGTGTGCCATGCCCCCGGCCCTCTTTCGGGGGGGATGTGACGTGCCTGCCCAGCAGGATGTCACACGACATAAAGGCAGATAGCAGTCAGAACGAACGTCCGCGTAGCTCAATTGGTAGAGTGACTTATTCCGGAGTGAGGGGACCCGGGTTCGAGCCCCGGCGTGGACAATAATGACGGAGAAATTTACTTCGTCATAAGGTTCCTTTTCAGTTCGCTTAAAAGAAAATTTTTTTATTTAGTTTGATCAAAGAAAATGAAAAAAATGAGCATAATTGTGGACATGCTCATAACTATTATAGGAGGAAGGATTTTTTTTTAGTTCGATTAATAGCAATGGATATACAACGGCCGTTCCATGAAAACTGACAGTAAAATCACACAAAATGAAGAAATATAGGTACAGCAAAATATTTGTTATTCTTTCTCAAAACATCTTCTCTCGGATGCTATGCAACGGTCCCATCGTTCAGTTCATTTTTCAAAGCATGAGGCGAAGATTTTGTGGAAGCTGCTTTAGCGACCCCTGTACTGCTTGAATAACGTCAGCACCTGTGTTGAATGTTGCGCCACGGAGCTTCTCCTTCATTGTTGGAAACAACCAGAAATCGCACGAGGCTAGATCAGGACTGGAGGCAGGCTGTGGCATGATATCAATACTGCATTTCGAAACAAACTCTTGATCACAAGTAGCCTCATGTGGGCGGGCGTTATCGTGGTGTAGGGTCCACTTGCCCACCAGTTCCGGTCGCTTAATCGATATGTGTCGTCGCAGACGCTTCAAGACTGAAATGTAATACTCAGCATTGACAGTAATTTGTGGAGAAACGGAATGCTGGTAGACTGCACCTATATGATCAAAGAAAATTATCATCGTCACCTTCCCAGCTGATTTAGTTTGGCGGATTTTTTCGGAGGAGGCGAGCCTGTATGTTTTCAGACTCGTTGCGCGCTTCGTGAGGGGTCAGAATAGTGGACCCATGTTTCATCGGCAGTTATTAATGTGTTTAGAAAATTTTGGAACCTTTGCAATCATTTTTTCCACTCATGACGCACTTTAACTCCGGTTAACAATTGTTCTCTCGTCAGGTGATGAGGTACCCATCTGGAACATACGCGAATCAGCAGTAATTTAGTCGCGTAAAATACGGAATACAGACGTGGGGCATCAAATTAATATTATTTTCTCCAAATAAGAAACTTCAGAACTGGCTATGTGCAACCTTGCATTGGGCAGCACATGAAAAGGAAGGGGAATTCATGTTTGAACAAACTCGTGTCGTGCCCAACTGCTCGGTTAAAATGTTGTGAATTGGTAATTTTGAAATTGTGGACCATATCTTCGATATCTCTAATTGAAGGGTGTCTGTCTTCCCGTATAATAACACCTATTGTACTGATGTTTTACTGGGTAACGCTCGTTGCAGATCTTCCTCCACGCACGATTAGAGCCGCCGACTAACGGCCATCAATAAATTCTTTATGCCATCTGTAACCCGCTGATTTTTGTAGACATTCATCTTTATAAGCCTCTTGCATAAGACGGAAAGTCTCTCCGACAGACTTCTTCTTAAGTCGACTGGAAAATTCAGGGAGCATCTTTGTTCCTCTTTCGCATCAATTTTTTGAAAACTCACAGCGTGAAAACACTTGATAGGGGGTTAGTACACAACGCTTATTAAACTTGATGATGCATGCATGATAAACAGGTGTGGACGGTGGCTGTGGTTACTAGAATGCCTACCAAAAAAATGTTAAGAATTATCATTCATATAGGTAAATTACTTTTTCAAATCAGACTAATAGGTGAAGAGTGTCGACAGATGAACGGAGAGGCGGAAATGTTGACACTAAGAGCACATAGTTTCACATTTATCAGTCACGTGATAAATAAAGGAGCATGTGGAATCAGAAATAGGTTTGTGCTCATCGAATTACGATGTACAGTATATATTAATTCTATAAGGATTTTTACTGTTAATCCTTTTTTGAGAGAACGGCTGAACGTAAAGATATGGTTGAGGTAACAAAATAAAGGTATTAGCATGTAGATGTGTCAGTAGAAGATAAAAATGAGATTGGGGCAACGGTTTGGGTGTTGTGGGGCGGCAAAGTTCCCATGTAAAGTCCATGGGAGAGCATGCGGTGTACATTCGATCGCCTGCGGTTGTTGACTCACGTGCTGTTGAAGGCGGAAGCATGGAGGGACAGAGATAGTCCAAAGTCTTCTCTTTTCTGAGCGAACTGTTGCGCAAAGCAAAGCTAGCAGGAATTCGTATCAAAGTTCTTCTCATCAGAACAGCGAACACTTGAAGACCAGCTTGCGTTATGCCGTTGGACTGTGTGATGTATATATACAATTTATTATTCATTCGATACAGTTTATTCATGTAGGTAAGACGTTTCCCATTATGTAAATAAACATTCCGTTGACCATTCTTAGTGAAAATATTACGGGCGACTGCTTATAGCCCATTGAGTTGCTCACGGTGGTCGTTAAACCTTCAGTGGAAAAAAAAAAAAAAAAAAAGAAAATCACTAACCTGGACTCTTGTCTTTACCGAAGTGGTTGCATTCATTTGTCAATCTAATAAAGTTTACATTTGTTGTTTCATATGAGTTTATTCTTTCTTAAAAAAAAAAATAACCGTCGATGCCGACTGGTTTCGTCTAGTAGAATGTATTTTCGTTGTTATGTTGTAATTGTGTTAGAATAACATTTGCCCTTCACAACAGTTTTTCCGATGAAATTAATATTCCTTCTCCTCCGACGGACGGAATATCCGGCGCCTTTTTATTGCCTGACCTCAGCCGTTTAACAACTGGAACGAAATATCTAGTGAGTCATTTCCCTGACCAGTGACCGAATTTGGGTTCTTTCCTTATATATGAAGAAGAAAGAAAAAAAAATCATCACGTGAATGTGGGCTTCAAGACTGGCATTGCGCTAGCCGTTTTGGATAACGAGAACAACTGCTGACCTCAATGCGCAGAGTTCATCTCGTACGCCTGCGTTTTCTTCTTATAATCAGCTCATCAACAACATTCCTCGAAAGCATTCCGCGAAACGAAAACATAACTTTTTTTTGTTTTGGTTTGTTTTTTCGACGTTACACCTCTTTCTGGGTACACGCGATAACTTTTCTTTTTGCAACCCTATAATTGTTTTGTTCGAGTACTTGACGTCTGCAGCTTTGTGGTAATAATGTTGTTGCTTTCTTGCTTCCTTTCGTGAGTTAAAAATAAACCTTGAACACTGTCGCTCAGAGCATCTTTTAAGGAAACTGCTCTGCAATTTTCATGAGACGCTGCAGTTTAAGAGAACAATTTGCCATGGCATGAAGAAATTGCGGTCAGACATAATATTTAGAAAAAGGTACATTTTTTTTGTCTTATGCAGCTGATGTATAAATAAAGATTTAAGAGCGGAACGCGAATAAATAAAATTCCATTACTCGAAATTTCCTCGGTAACCAAAATCGAATTAAACTATGCAAAACGAATGCTGTAGTTTGTTTTTCTTTTATATTTAATGATTTATTCATGTTGTGTAGGCCATGCGAGAGAAAAACATAGCAACCCTTTTTTCCAGTATATCATACATATATCAAAAAAATTAGATTGTGATGATGTTTAGCCTTTTGTAAAAACGATGTGGGACCGATATTGTGTCCTGCTCTCACTAAATACCCGCAATAGTTCGGACGCTACGTTAAGCTGTTGGTCCTGGTGTAAAGACTACTCATTTATACAGATTTATTCTCCTCCGTTATGGGAACGTTTAACAAATCGTGGTATAACCAATGAACTGGCCGCCCCGGTGGCGCAGTGGTCTAAGCGATGGCCTCTGATCATTCGTCCGAACGGGGTCCGGGTTCGAATCCCGGTGAGGCATGGATGTTGTGTTTGTCTTACAGCACTGGCTCTCTCCCTTCCCTGGAACGAGTGACCCTAAATTAGGGACGGGCGACTGCCTATAGCCCCTTGAGTTGCTCACGGTGGTCGTTAAACCTCCAAAAAAAAAAAAAATAACCAATGAACTGAAATGAAGGAATAGTTCTTGTGTAGGTGCAACCATAAAATATTACTCACGTTTTTTGGCTTTTCCGGAACAGAATTTTCGATATTTGAACTTTTTGTAATATCGTACCCGAAAGCGGGCACAGGGGGTGGGAGGTCGGGTAATAAGTAGGAAAAGGTTTCGGGAACTACCATTACACACTTCAAACTACCATTTAGATAAGCCAAAAGATATTCACTCATATCAAACCGCTTCAAGAAATTGACATGTTTAAAGAAAAAAAAATTATGTTTAATTCTTTAACCAGCTAGAATGAATCATCTCTGGAGTAAGCTAAATAGGTTGAAACCAACTCGAACGAATATATTCACTGTCCAAACAATGGATTGAACTCTCCTGGAATGTCTGAACCTGCGATTCAGAAAGCGTTGCTTTCCCTTAGAATACAAAGTGGTCATTTATGACAATAATTGACACTATTCCTTTCTATCTGATTACCTGGTTAGAAGAATGGAGATGAACTTAAGAAAGGATAGAGATGTTTTTTATTTTTTATTTGTGATTGGAGGTTTAACGACCACCATGAGCAACTCAATGGGCTATAAGCAGTCGCCCGTCCCTAATTTAGGGTCACTGGTTCCAGGGAAGGGAGAGAGCCAGTGCCGTAAGACAAACGCAGCATCCATGCCTCACCGGGATTCGAACACGGACCCATTTCGGGCGAATGATCAGAAGATATCGCTTAGACATCTCTATGCGCCTCCTGGGGGGCATAGAGATGTTTGAGTGTCTTGTTCTTGCCCAGTCGCAAGGTGTTCGTGTCAGCGGGACTAGCCTTTCCTCATCATGCATTGGGTCACGGAGCACAGAATATCATATATCACAAATGATAGGTTTATCGTCGATACTGCTCAGATGAGAAGGAAAGAAACCGCTGTTGCCGTAGCCATTCTTAATTCCGGCGAGTTTGTAAACAGTTTTGCTCGGGAAGTGCAAAAAATAGTAGACACCATTTGGTTCAAGTACATCAGCCATTTAAAGGTTTGAACTTTTTATTGCAAAATTTCATATGCCAATTGTTTAAAATTTGGAATTTTTAGTCAAAAGTTCTCATTATGCGCAAAATCTGATGTATCCCTGTAACATTTTGCGAAGCACTAGTTATATAACGCAGTGCCTAGTACAAAGTGCCTATTGCTTACCTCAACGAAACATTTACTGTCCTTCAACGTATTCCGACGCCAGTTCTGGAACGCCCTTTGCAAGGTCCTGCACCCTTGAAAACCGCTGCCTAGAAAATAGAAACAACCCAAAATCACATGGTGCATAATCCGGTGAATATTCAGCAGAGGATAGCTGCTTGAATTTATCCTGTGCAGATTGGCAGTAACTTGCCGAGTCTTGTGACCAGAGGCATTGACATGAAGGAGAAATATGGACACGCTTGTAGTTGGGTGCTGCTCCTTCATTTCTTTAACCACTTTGGGTAAAGCAATATTGATATAGTGTTGACAATTTACAGTGATTTCTTCAGGTAGTTCATTGACGGGTGCCACCCTTGGGAATTGAAAAATAAGTTAACATCCTGTAGCTTTGCCCAAAGTCTTCTCTTAGGATTGGGGAAGCTGTTTAAATTCCGCAACCTAAACATTGTTGTCGATCTTTTTGGTAGTTGTATAGTAGTAACACCACGTCTCATTGCCTGCGACAATGTATGTTAACCGCATGATGCTACTAGGTTCAAACAATGCTAGATCACCTTGGACGAGTCGATTATGCTTCTTACTGTTGTTAACGTGTGCTTTTCAGCTGCTCGCAGCCTGTGGATGTCTTTTTGTAGTTTAGGTCCATATCTCTGATCCATAAGTAAGAACTGGAAGGTTTCACTGACTAAACACTTTTCTTTTAAGATATGGTGGTAAATTGCTCTTGAAAATTGTGCTACTTGTTTTCCAAATGCTGTTCACCCAAAAGTTATACGCCTAATAATTTCCTCTTCGATGTGTCCCTTTCTTGATACGATGGTCATAACAAAAAAATACTGAACATGTTAATTTAAAGCGGAAGCGGATGATGTAATCGAGAAAAAGGATTTCGTCATGTCATGGTCAGACTCTCAGCAACGCAGTGGTGTCAGAACGACGCGCTATCATTTCCTGTGTGGTCGGGGGAGGGTTTGGAAATGGAAGCGTGTAGCTACTCAGGTCAAGTCACGGCGTTAGATTAGCGCCCGTACGCGAAAATAGAAACTCAGCGGAGGAAATCTCCGACATAGATCCACACTGCCTTGCAAAGAAGTTTATGGGGAAAGAACTCTTTACTGAAGCGCAATTTCTTTCTGAGGACAAAGTTGAGACCAAACATTCTCCAAAATCGCTGCTACGTGTTGGAAGCGGGAGCGATCTTGCTGCGCGAAAATGCATCGTGTCATGGTGCAGCGTCGGTACGGAGACTTTCGTCGAAATATGGCTGGAAAACACAATCCCCCCCCCCCCACCATACAGCCCTGATCTCAGTCCATCCGGCTTTTATCTTTTCCCACAGTTAAAACATCGGCTCCGTGTCATCCGCTACAAATCGCTGGACGAACTATCATTGGACGAGACCCGAGTAATACGACAGCTGAACAAAGATGGCGTACTACGGGACATCCAGGACCTAGCTCACCCCTGGCAAGCTGTCATTAGCAGCGGAGGGGAGTACATTGAACGGCAATAAGGTAGGTTTTCTCCGTTACTTCCCACTTTTCTCAAAAATGGACAGTGTGCAGAACTTTTGTTATTACCCCCGTACCTGTTGTCCAAGGTAAATGTAGGTAGGTATCGATTACTTGTAGAAGTGCTCCATCAGTTGATAAATCTTAAATTTTTGTAAAAGCATTGCGTGTCAATTTTTTCTTACTGTTAAGTTCATTTTCAAGCCCACTTCTTTAGTCTTTTCAGCAAGTTTCTGAACCATACTCAGGAGCTTGGGAGGGGGGGGTGTTACTTGCAAAAATGACTGTGCAGTCAGCAAAACGAAGGTGGGTGAAATAAAATTGGAAAACATTCTGCAATGTGCCATTGAACAACTTGGGAGATATGGCGTCACCTTATCTTCACCCCCTGTCTGAATTGTATAAGAGCTATATGTCATTATATACCAATTTGTAAACCAGGTATATATGTGGTATAAATGCCATAAATGTAAATTTAATTCATAAATTTAAATTTAGCAGTCTTACTTTATTATACCTAATAAATATCATGTTAATAACAGTCACAATAAAAGCAGTTATTTATATCCCTGCAAAACTGCTTTTATGTAAAGCCCAGCTACTGTACATATCAAGACCGTTTAAGGTTGATGAATTCTAATGGCGCTATTGGTGTTTTGTTTACAGTGAAGATTTAGTTTGAAAATATTGGTTTGAAAATTTTTAGTTTGAAAATTGTACATTTAAGGTGGACGTCAAGTAATTTTGCTTCCTATACTTCCAATGGAAAAAACCTCTGGTCACATTTTCTTCACAATTAATGCGTTCCCAAGGATGGAAATTTGAACATCGATTAAATAGTTATATATACGTTGCTAAAGAATGTATATAACGTACACGTATTATAATGTATAATATACGTACCGTATGTGACGTATACTATACTTTAACTTTTTTTTTTTTAGTCTCTTTGTCTATGTAAATTTGTGTTCGTTTTCCTTACCATTTTTCAAACTTAAAGTGATGTCTTCTCTCTCGCATGAGAATGGTTGGCAACACCCCTTAGGTCCGAACGAATGACGCGTGGATATTTGTGATAGAAACTGAACGAAATAATGTTTTGAGAAGCAGCGTTGGTGTGTGTTGTGGGATGGTGGAAGGCTTTATACTAATTGAGAGACGTATGTTAAAATGAAACTTGAGTTATTTGACGACTGTGTGCTCTACTTCAGTGTTGGTGTCGTGTTTTTCTTATCAAACTGTTACATTCTTTGGATTATTTTACTAACGTTGGAAAAAGAGTTGTAGTTCCGTCTTGTTGAAGTGCCAGAGAGAGGACTAAGTTGCTGAATAAAGACGAATGGTCAATAACCTTTTCTGAAGTTATTTGAGCGACTCCTGATTCGCTTGAAAGTGAAGTTATTAAGAACTGATTTGTGTAAGGTTCAGATAGATATACTTAAACGAACATTACACGTAATTACATACATACTAGCTAAATACCCGTTCTTCGAACGTGATGATATTAAAATACATTTGGAATGCAGATGATATATATGATATACAGTTGAAATAGCCATAAACTGCATATTTCTTCGCTCTTTTGGGAAACACATGCCTGCCTGACTTATTCTGCCAGACGACAAATAAGCAATTTCATTCATAACTGTAAATTTAAAACTTCAAGCCTACACGAAACAAATCAAAATACGTCGTTAATCTTAACTTTTATCATTAAAATATTAATAGATAACAGAACAAAATAATAATAGAAAACAGAAAATACGCTGTTACTTTCAGCATAAATGTAAAAAGAAACTTTGCTTATGAACAATTTCGTAAACAATTTCGTTCGAAATTGTACATTTAAGGTGGACGTCAAGTAATTTTGCTTCCTATACTTCCAATGGTAAAAACTTCTGTACACATTTTCTTCACAATTAAGGCGTTTCCCAAGGATGAAAATTTTAACATGGATTAAAATAGCTTCATTTTATAACTTGGAATACTTCATATTTTCTAAAACATAACCATAATTTTGCAGTCCAACATTTTTTGTCTACTGACGTCATCAAAGTACAGGTCGCGCCATTTTTTTCTGGTTTCAACACCACCAAAGGAAAAGTTATTGATTTTTAATATAAATATGGTTATGTTTTAGGAAATATTAGGTATTCCAAGTTATAATATGATGTTATTTTAATCGATGTTCAAAGTTTCATCCTTGGGAACACGCTAATTAGGAAGGAAATATGTACAAAAGTTTTTGCATTGGAAGTATAGGAAGCAAAATTACTTGACGTCCACCTTAAAAGCTAAGCGAGTGAGATGTTTTTGGAAGCGTGAGCAAAATTGTGTTGCCATCGCTAGCATCTCAAGGGGAAAACTTTTTATTTCAAATTTCAATTACTATGGAAATCTACCCGCATATTTATATTTATTGTAGTAACATTGCCATTTATATGACGTCACCGTTGCTTCGGTGGAAACGAATGTTGGGAATTTGATTTTTACTCAAAGAACCCTGACATTCAATATCTCAAACGATTATAAATGTTTAAATGTAAAGCATATTATGATATAGCGCTTTTTACGTGATTTTTAAGGTTTTTTGTTAAATAGATTCAGAACAAATTAATTTAGAACAAAATATATACTGAGCAGGTCAACTCAAGTCATTCAAAACTTAAGACGGGGCTTCAGTTGCTGGGCAACAATGGCTCGATCATTGCAAAACGTCCTAACGTTATCAAATCTGGGTTATTTAAAAAACCCATTTCGACCCACTTAAAATTATCGTAGGAAAAAATCCTTTCTTGGTGCGCCTCTATCTAGTAAAAGGAACATTCCTGCCAAATATGAAAATTCTGAGTTCAGTAGTTTCTGAGATTGGGTGATGAGTCAGTGAGGGCTTTCAGTTATATATGTTGTGGCGTAAAAGTAGTCTTGACCTTTACGCTAACTTAAAATATTAACATACTACTAAATTGTTCCTAAATGAAACAAACCTTAACGGCCAGACAAAACATACAACCAGAAGTCAACTTACGGAAACAGTCCTTTATTCGGAATGGAATCACAACTCTCTCCACACATTTATCTCAACACTATTCAATTCTCTCGTACAGCACCTTCTTAACAACGCTCATCATAATCGCTCACAATAATAGCTCTCAATAATCGCTCTTATCAACACACCTCAATAATCGCTCTCAATAATATCAACACCTCTCTCTTACAACAGATCAGTCGTCGCTTTTTATCTCTCGTTCTTATCTTATTACATGCATACGTCACGTGCATTCAACCTCAATTGTGTTGCCAAACGTTTTCGTTTGAAGGAAAAGATATTCCTTTAAGCGTGAAGAATACTGAGAATAAACTCAAGAATTACATGGGGAAAGAAACTAAAAAAGGAAAGTTAATCTAGAATATACGTCACAATGTACAGATTATATAATGCGGCGTTTTACAACCTGTTACCACAGGTTGAAAAACGCGGTGTTGTCCAGTGGTACAACGGTGTTGTCCAGCGAGTTGTTATACAGTGGTACGCCTGATCGCGAGAAGACTGTTGTTAAGATTTCAAAATTTGAAAAGAGTTAAAAATTATTTTCCTCTGGTAGCCTTTGGAATTTTAGGTTTGGGTAGTACTTAAGACAATTAGAACATGAGGAGTGGTACATCAAGAGAAAAAGGTTGAAAAACACTGACATAATGTTTTATAATAAATTATATATAGTACAAGAGGCATCTTAAAAGTAATGTCTTCTCGTTAATAGCTTTTGAAATTTTGAAGTGATTTTACTGAAACTGCACTGGCATGTACTATGATATGTTACCTATGTGGGAACAATTTTTTTTTCAGAATCGGAAATGAAGATCATGAATGACAGAGAATAGCAGCGAGCCGTAATTGAATTCCTGGAAAAAGAAGGATGTGAGGCTCCATAAATCCACAGAAGACTCCTAGCGGTGTATGGAGTTGTCACAATCGATATCAGTAATGTGCGAAGATAGATGAAGAGGGTTCGAGAGGGAAAAAGTTCAGTGTCGGACAAACAACGGAGTGGAAGACTTGCAACTGCAGTGACAGATTTCAACAGGCAACGAGTGAAAGACCTCATCACGGCTGATCGTCGTGTCACCATCCAGGAGTTGCCGCAATAAATGGTGTTCATTAGGTGCAGATACTGAATAAGCTAAAAGAAGCTATCAGAAGGAAAAGACGTGACATTCCACTTTGTAGTGTTGTTTTACACCATGATAAAGCACGTCCCCACACTTCAACGGAGACTTCACAGGCTTTGCTAAAATGGGATGCCCCAACCTCCTACCGACCTGATTTGGCTCCCTCAGACTTTTTCCTGTTCACCCCTTTAAAAAACAACCGTCGTGAGGAACGTTTTGACGATGTGACAGACGTTAAACTGATGGGTGAAACAACAGCCTCGGGAATTTTTCCAAAATGGATTTAACAATAGGTTCAAAGATGGCGGAAATGTATAGAAAGTGATGGACAATACTTTGAATAGGCTAGCATTATTAATAATATGCCCAAGTATTTTTCCACCCAGTTTCACATTGCTGCTACAAATAAAAATCTCATGAGGCGCGAGGCATTAGTTTCAGGATGCCCTTTGTGTTATATCGGTATGTATTATATAAATATCAGTAATTATACAGTTGTAAAAAAAATGTCGTTTAATTTGTTAGGGGACCATTATAAATAAGTCTCCCTGTTTTTGCACGAAGCAAAAAAGCAGAGAGTAGAAGTTTTCAGACTTTATACTCAGTGATATGAGCAGAAGCGGGACACGTGATCGCAGCTTCTCTCCACCTTTGGGAACGAAAAACGTACTCAGTTTGCTCGCAGCATTTGCTCATTGTAGTACACTGAACTCTCTCTTTCTCTACGTATGTACATGTGTGTGTTCCGTTTTCTAACTTTAACATATAGCTACGATTCATTTGCAACTAAAATTCTCAGTTTGGACAACTTATGTTAAGGTGAGGGAAACGCCTTACTTGCATACATTCAATTCTGAAGAATTATTCTTTCATCCAATTTGGAACAGGGGCTGTTTAAAGCTTGCTATCGAATATCAAAATGGAAAAATATTATAACAAAACGTATTTTATATGCCACATAAACGTTCTATAAGAAATGTGTAAAACTGAAGGAAATGAAATTAATAATCAAATGTGGCGGCACATTCACAGTTCTATCAGAACATTATGACCACCCCCGTAATCACAGAGTACCCGCCCAGTTAAATATTAGCGGGCGGCCAGTACAGATGAGCCATAGTGCGTACGTGAGCACGATGGGCAGAGGTAGCGATTTGGCGTACGTTCAAAAAAGAATGATCATCGGCTACCGCGCCAAAGGTGGAAGCATCTCAGAAACAGGTGACTTCGTGGGCTGTTCGCGAGGTGCTGTAGTAAGGGCGTACCAAGAATGGACCGCTGGCACACCGAGTACCTCCTGACGTCATAACTGTGGAGCTCCAATGGCCATCGATCTCAGAGGAGAACGTCGCTTCTATCGACTGGAAAAGGGGCAATCGACGCGCAACAGTGCAGCAGTTGACCGCGCAAATGAACGCTTTGGCCGCCCCGGTGGCGCAGTGGTCTAAGCGATGGCCTCTGATCATTCGTCCGAACGGGGTCCGGGTTCGAATACCGGTGAAGCATGGATGTTGTGTTTGTCTTACGGCACTGGCTCTCCCTTCCCTGGAACCAGTGACCCTAAATTAGGGACGGGCGACTGCTTATAGCCCATTGAGTTGCTCACGGTGGTCGTTAAACCTCCAACCAAAAAAAAAAATGAACGCTGGAGCACCGAGGTACGTGTCCCCGATATTAGTAGAGCGAAACCTGTTTATGTTTGGGTCTCCGGAGTCAACGCTGCGTCAAGGCGCATACCCAGGTCCATCAGAAACGACGCCTGCAGTACGCATGGGACTACCGTTATTGAAGAGTGGGAAAAGTCTGCCTCCTCCGACGAATCGAGGTTTCTACTCTACAGAAGTGACGGACGGTGGAGGATATGACGTCAGACACACGAGAACCAAGACCTATACACGCTTGTCGGTCACGGCTGTGTGCATGCTTGCGGGATGTTTTCCTGGTATGATATAGATCCGCTGGTACCGCTGGATGATTCTCTGAACACCATTGGCTATTGTCCATCCTCACTGACAACATGCGTCGCTTCATGTCGGACGTTTACCGTGGTGGTGTCTACCAACAAGACAATGCGCCCTGCCGCGTCGCTTTAGGAGGTGCGTGACTGGTTCCAGGAACACGACAGCGATGTCTCCGTTCTCCTTTGGCCAGCGAAATCACCCGATCTCAATCCCAGAGAGCTTTTGTGGGAGTATTTGGATCGACAGGTTCTACGTGCCGACCCACAACAACGTCATCTCCGGGAGCTCCGTGATCTGCTGCAGACCGATGGTGTGCCTCGGGGAAACCTTCCAGAGCCTCATTGCGTCCGTGCCACGCCGTTTCGCCGTTGTGATCCGGGACAAGGGTGGTAATTCCCTTTATTATGTAGGTGGTCATATTATCCTGATACGACTGTGAAGTCTTTTCAAGAAATTCATTTTTTGAAGCCTAATCACGTAAAGTAAGAGGGTGGATGGCAGGGCAGGGCCCAGGCGATTTGAAGCCAAATGGTTCTTTTGAAGAGTACTGTGATAGGTTAATTTTATTTTTATAAAACTCGCGTGTAGCGAATCCATTGCATAGATAAACCCCCGCATGGCCTCGGACTGCCTCCATAAGGCCGTGAAATTTATGGTGGAGGATGTTTTATTTCTGCGATTCAATATATATATTTGTCATTTTTTTTTATTTTTTCCAGTCTATCTAAGCATTACTTGAATTAGTTTGGTTCCATTCGGAGAAAAAGAAATGCATGCGCAACTTTCATAACGCTTCGTTTCCTTCGAGTGAATGATTTCCCTGGTAATTCCAAACCTGTTTTTGCATCTCTTGGGTGAAGGGCTGCCGGTATAAAACTGCCGCTTCTTGGCTCCTTGGGTGAAAGGTCGTTTGAGTACCATTCGTACGACTTTGTTTTCGGGTCAAGGTTTATTTTCATAAACATCCCAGAGTGTGTTTCGATTTATGTGAAGCTTTGGTTTGGAATTTAGATTTCCTCTGAACACACCGGAAAGCTCACAGTATTATGTTTTTGGCAGCGAAAAAAAAAAAAAAAATTGATGTTTTTTGTTTTGTTTAAAGAAAGTTGCAGTGTTTCAGAGTTCACACTTAATAAAATATCAAAATTATTCACGTGCTAGCTAATTCTGGTGACTTGTTTATTGCAGTTTCCCCCATGACTTAAAGTTTAAGCTCCAACTAGACAGTCAGTTCCGTATTTGAAGAACAAACACAATCATCGGATAACATAATAGCCCTCGCAAGGCTATCCTTAGGAGCACTTGAAGTTCTCGTAGAGCAACAACAAATTGCCTTATAATCGTTCAGATAATCAACAGAGAGACATCATTAACAGCTTAAACAAATCTCCCTGACAGCTCGTTTACCTAAAAACCTTTTTAATTGCTGCACGGTTTTATTTTTATTTAAATCTACTTGACTTGACTGCCTGCCAGTAGACATCTAAAAAATAAATTATTGGGAGTTCCGACGTGACGTTTACTATAGAAAGCGTAACAACAGGTAACCAAAATGTACGTAAGAGGAAGAAAACAAAAATTGAAGGTTATATAGTTAAGGATTGGCAGGATGCTATCATTGCTCCCTTGTGTACGGGAACAGGTGATTGATTGACTGCACGATCTACCGTGGTATTAGCTTACTGAGTGTGCCAGGGAAAGTGTTTGGTAAGGTCATTGTTGGAAACGTACGGGGTTTTACATCATATAAAGTGGGATGTTCGGAGTGGTTTTATTCCTGGTAAAGGCTGCGCTAACCAAATTTTTGCATTACGTATGATGATTGCAAAATATCTGACTGTTGGTAAGAAAGTTTTTACTGCCTTCATAGAATAGAGAAAGCTTACGACCGAGTAAATAGGATAATTTTCTGGGAGGTATTGAATAAATATGGTGTTATTGTGAATCTACTTTATTGTGTAAAAGCAATGCATGCTGGCATTAGAGCTGGTGTACAAGTGAATGGTGTTTTATCAAAATGGTTTTCTATTGGTGTAGGAATCACACAAGGTTGTGTAATGTAGCCGCATGACTGTTTAATATAATTACGGATGCCAAAATGGACAATACTGGTTTAAGTCTGGGTAATACCCATGTGTGCAGATTGCTGTATGCTGATGACACAGTGCTATTGGCAGAGAGCAAAAGTGAGTTGCAAAATATGTTGTCCTGGATGTACGAAGTTTGCATGAAATTCAAACTGAGTGTAAATAAGAGAAAACCCAAAGTTATGGTTTTTGAGGGAGGAACTGTTAGCACTGAATGTAATATAATAAGTCTAAATAGCACAGTAATTGACCAGGTAAATGAGTTTGTGTATGTAGGAATCATGCTTGACAGAGAGAAGGAATTAGGTGGTGAAATTAGTAGGCAAGTTAATTCTTCATTAAAAGCCATAGCTGCTCATGCTCCTATTCTGACGTATGGCAGTGAAACCTGGATACTACAGAAGAAACATAGGAGTCGTTTGTGCGCCGGATCCGGTGAGCCAGTCCAGGGTTTATCGCAAAGATAAAAGCGGGGAAGGTACCGACGTAGAGGATGGAAGTCAAATCAGAAGATGCAGGTCTGCAGAAGGCCCGGAAAACCAGCGGTGTAATGGTGACCATACACTCAGGAACTGCAGGCTCTGGTCAGTGGCCCTGGCAGCGGTAAACTCCAATCGGAGCCTGGAGGTCAGCCGGTTGCGGAATTGCGCACAGAGGGTATCTCCTGCTTGAAGGAGCGTAGGCACATTAGAGGTATGACGAAGTTGCAGATAGAAGCAGTAAATCACATGCTTTGCGAGTACAAAGATGTATGCGCATGGCTCAGATAAAGGCACCGGTGGCGAACAAGAAACCAGCAGCGTATTGTGCCCCGGGAAAATGCGTTACTTAAGGGGAGTTTGTGGCAAGACACGTTCTGATCGTGTGAGGAAAGAAGATGTGTTGCAGCTGTGTAATGTGAAGTAAAATGTTGTTAGCAAGGTGGAGACTAATATTCTTCGGTAGTTTGGCCATGTTGAAAGAATGAGTGACGAGATGCTTACTAAAAATTTTTTTTTAGCCCAAATGGCAGGAAGGAAAGACAGAGGAGCGCCAACGATGTCATGGGATGATCAGAATTAGGAATGTCTGCATGATAAAAAGATTATGAGTATGAAGTATAGAAAGTCTTTTATACGTCGTGTGATGGCAGTGAAGCCCGAGTTGTGTGTCTAGATCGCTGTAAATGGAGAAGTTTGATACGTGAAGGGTAAGTAAATAATGTTAGGAATTCATCTGGTAGTTTGTATTTCTTTGTGGAGCTAATCTCTGAATATCATATCAGATGAGATCATATGTAGAGGGTTTTAGGAAGGGAGTGTCCGACCCCAGGTGTTAAACAACTCTTAGAAATAAGAAGCTAGGAGTTTTAGTCTAGAGTGCCGATAGGAATGTCACACGGAAGCGAGGTAGAAAGAGGGAGGAAGACTCCCTTATTTATTACCGGGGGGCCAGAACCCGGTGCCCTTCGGCTTAACGTGCCCCTCTGAATATCAGAGAACAGCTTAGTGATATGTATGTATGTAATACACTGTCTTTTGGAAAAGATTCATTTTTAGAATATCACTATGACCGTTCCATAAGCACGATGTGTTTTCACATTTTGGTCAGATTTTGAACGCATATTTTGCGTTGGGAAAAACTGAACTATAAGAACAAAAATCCATACCATTTTGTATTATTTTGACGCGTAATCTTGCCACATATGGTGTTGCCCTTGAAATGCGATTTATTCCGCATCATTGCTTCTGGAAATCCCTACGAAAAATAACTTTTTCTTCTTCATAAACCTGTTCAGTTTTTCTTCTAGGGATAGTGTATACATGGATATTCTGTTTCCTTTTGTTTTTTTCTCAGCTTCTAAATGTCCAATTTGAAAAATTCTTCTCGCGCCACAGCAGTGTGAGGAATTTTCTTGCACATTCTTTCTTATCATTACGGGTTGTCTTTGCGTATTTCTATATGCAACGAAATTCCAGCTTCATTCATTTGAAATCGTCTAATTTCAATCGTCTCAGACAGAGAAGATGTAAATCTAACAGTTAATCAAACCTCATGTATTCCTGCGAATCGCTCTTTTTACATGAAATTATCCGTCATATGGATACAGAAAAAGTGAGAACAGTCTTTTTCGTTAATATACGAAACAAATAGCGGAAAGGCTTCTGAAAATTAAGAATTTTCTTGGCCTACGAAAAATCCCTGAAATTCAGATTTTTTTTCCCCGTCACTTTTGAGAAACAGTTGCTTGTATCAGGAATGTTCTTCGGTAATTCACGAGCGGAATCACGCAAAATGGCTCGTGAATTTAAGATAATTGTTTACAGTGTAGCCAATTAAAAAGCAAATCGGTTTTCAGAAGTTGACTATGAAGTAACACTGGGAGCGACGAAGAAAAAGCTAAGGTGTAACAAATATTAAAAATGATAATGCGTTTTAATCTAAAATTTTGCCGCCATGATTTAAACAAATAAAATTTTCTAACATTTTTAATTCTGATTTCTTTTGTAACCATTCACATAATCATATGAGGAAATGAGCAATTGTAACAATGAGGTTTCGTAAATTTATGTAATGTTTTACGGGTCCACAATAAGAAATACTTTAAGAATTTCTAAGAGCAGCTATCATATGTTTGATGCATGTGGGAGGAGCAGAGGATATCCATTTTTCTTTAATTTATCAAAGCGAAATTATAGAAACTCCTAAAGATGTTTCATTTGTTAGATATTAAGGAAAATTTAACATGTATGGAATGGCTTGACGTTTTTATCCACTAAGTAAAACTCTTTCAACCTCTGTAGCTCCAGTCCTAGAGTTAATATAGTTAATTACACTCGTGTCTTTACAGAGAAAAAGCGGTGTTTGTTTTATTCATACTTTTTGAAAACAGTAGAAAAGCATCCACATTTGCTTCATGTTTACCACACTTTTTTTTGTTTGGCTATGCCGCTAGTGGGGAAAAAATCACGTTTGTTTACTCTCTGTAGAATGAAATTCTACTTGAAAGAGACCTTTTTCTGTTTGAATACGTGACTCCCATGAACAAAACAAACAATTTCGCCGTGGAACGACTGCTCCTGAAATGTTTCTTTTTGCCTTCGAACAAATACGTTCTCTTCTGAATAAGATTACCGTGGTGTGCTGCCAAAGCAAATGTACGAATCTTCTCATTTAGCCCTTCCCCAAAATAAACATTAATGACTACACTTTACCACACACACTTTAAATGATACATTTCGTATTTCACATAATGATGCAACGTATCTCTAGAGAGCTTAAAATTTACTCTTCAAGTGGGTAGATGGGAAAGAAGTATTTAGAATATCATGTTAAGTTGGAAGACCTTATCCTACTTTGCTTCTTCATCTGCGCTTGGAAACAAAACAAAATCGTTTGTTTGAAAAAGTTCTCTCTCTTCCAATCTTTGCGAATTTGTATACTTACGTTCCGTTTTAAAATTGCATATTATTTCGTTCTCATTTTGCGATACCCTTCAAGCTAAATGAATTTTGGAAATTTTGCTGAAAATCTTCTTTCAGTTGTTTCATCCTCATAGGCGCATAAGGGCATTTGCCCCGCGGGTGCAAGCCCAGATTTTCCCCTCCCCTTTTGCGAGAATATGTTTCTATTTTTATTAACTTTTTATCCACATTTGCGAGAAATAAATACCTTTAGCAGCATCACTTTCTATTTTCCGTAAATTAAAAGGTTTTTTTAAAACACAGCTGTCTCAAATAAATTGATGGGAAAATAATTCTGCAAAACTCTAGTTCAGATGACGCTGCGAATAATCAGAAAAGTCTGCTTCCTCTATAACAATTTACACAAAAGTTTGCTTTACCGGTAAAAAAAAATGTTTCGTCATGTACGATGATAAACATATTACAGCTTCTTCCATGGAAAAGGGGGAGGCAATTTTGAAATATATATACATATATAACAGATGTAAGGTCAGGTGATGCGTAACATCACAGCCTCTCCTTGACAAATGTCAACCCCGCCTTCTCGTGGTGCATCCTGTTCCCACTAAAGGGGCTCTGACGACCGCCCATAGCGGTATAACTATACCATCGGGATTAGAGGAAATTCTATCCCACACTCACCAACCCGCTTGGCCAGCGTGGTGAGTTATGACCAAACCCCTCCAAAATGACTCCACAACTTAAATCTTGGCCCTCAGTCTCCGGCAGCTGGAATGTACCTGGCCAAGGCAGCGGCCAGTGCGACATGAAGGCAGAGGGTGCTAAGAATCCCCGGAGGACCGGACTAGGCTGCCATCTGATGCTGACCTTGGCAACGTACAATGGACGCTCCCTATCTTCTGATTCAAGGCTTCTTGAATTGGAAGAGGAACTACAAAGGATCAAGTGGGACATCGTGGGGTTAAGTGAGGTAAGGAGAAAAGGAGAAGATCTCATCGAACTGAAAAGTGGACATCTCTTCTACTATCGTGGGACAGATACTGGCAGAACTAGTGGTGTGGGATTTATAATAAACAAGAAACTGAAGGATAAAGTGGTAGAAGTTGAAAGTTCCTCTGACAGAGCTGCACGACTCGTTATCCAACTATCGAGAAGATACCAGGCTCAGATTATTCAAACTTATGCACCCACCACAAGTCATCCTGAAGAAGAAATTGAAGAATTTTATGAGGAAATTTGTCATCTAAATAATAAAGGTAAGCAGCACTTGAAAATAATTATGGGAGATTTTAATGCAAAAATAGGGCAACGGCAACAGAATGAAACTTCAGTAGGTAAATTCGGTCACGGCAACAGAAACCAGCGTGGAAATACTCTCGTTGAGTTTGCAGAGGCAGAAGGGTTTTTCATCTTGAACTCCTTCTTCAAGAAAAAGCCACACAGGAAATGGACATGGAGACATCCAAATGGGACGACAAGTGAAATTGATTTTATTATGTGTAACAAAAAATGCGTCATAGAAGACTGCAGTGTGCTAAACAAGTTCAACACAGGTAGTGACCATAGATTGGTGAGATGTAAGATGCACCTCAACACTAAACTTGAACGTGGCAAGCTCATAAGACAAACAAAATCTATTGACATAACCAACCTTAAAACACACCATAATACCTTCAAGTTGGAACTGAAGAACAGGTTCTCTGCTTTAGAAGGCCTAACATCGGAAGAAGTGGACATCTCTGAAGTTAACAGAAAAGTAACCAAAGCTCTTGTGGAAACAGCAACAAAATTAGCTGGGTCTAAGAACAAGTTGCATGTAAATAAAGTATCAGGAAAAACGAAAATGTTGATGCAAAAAAGAAGAGAGATGAGGACAACTAAAGAAGATGTGACTTCCAAAGTGGAATATATAGAGCTATGCAAGACAGTACGAAAAAGTATCACTGAAGACGTAAGAAAATTCAACTGTGAACTAGTGAGGAAAGCAATTGAAAACAACCAAAGCCTAAAGATAGCAAAGGGACATCTCAGTAAGGGAAGAAAACAGATTATGGCACTGAGAAAAGATTATGGTTCTGTAACAAGAAATAGAGGCGAAATTTTGACAAGAGTGAAAGATTTCTACTCCAAATTATATGAAAGGGATGATACATGTACTCCAGACACCATGAAAGATACCAGTACCAGAGTTCCTCCAGTCCTTCCAGCAGAAGTTGCACATGCAATCAAGAACATGAAGCGGGGAAAAGCTCCAGGAGAAGATGGAATTACTGTAGACATCATACAAGAAGCAAGTGGAGAAATCGAAACAGTACTCGCCCAAATTTTCACTCGATGCCTTAATGAAGGAAAGATTCCTGAGGATTGGAACACCGCTACAATGATCCTGCTACATAAGAAAGGTGACATTGAGGATCTCGGAAACTACAGACCTATCAGCCTCCTATCAGTAGTTTATAAAATCTTCACTAAAGTTCTTTCACACCGCTTGAAGGTAACACTGGACATGGCTCAACCGAGAGAACAAGCTGGATTCAGGAATGGCTACAGCACAATAGATCATATCCATGTGCTGAGAGAACTAATTGAAAGAGCGAGGGAATATGAACTTCCATTGTGCATGGCTTTTATCGATTATGAAAAAGCCTTTGATTCGGTGAAACCATCAGCAGTTACAATGGCTCTGAAAACCTGCGGTATTGAAGATGCATACATTAATATTATTAATAACATCTATGAAAATGCAAGTGCAAAGATTAGGCTGTTTGAAAATACAACACATAAAAATTGGAAAGGGAGTGAGACAAGGTGACACCATATCTCCGAAGCTCTTTAATGCCACATTGGAGGGTGTTTTTCAGTCACTGAGCTGGGAAACCAAGGGGATAAAGATTAATGGAGATTATCTAACCCACCTTCGTTTTGCTGATGACGTAGTCATTTTTGCAACTAGCCCATCAGAGCTGCAGAGTATGATCCAGGAACTTGCTGACAAGAGTAAAGAAGTGGGATTAAAAATGAACTTTCAGAAGACAAAAGTGATGTTCAATGCTTTTACAAGAAATGAAGATTTATCGATTGATGGAGAAAAGCTGGAGATAACAGACACGTACGTTTATCTTGGACAGCAGATATCAAGTGAGGGTCACATTGATGAAGAAATTAATCGGCGTACAAAACTTGCCTGGAGAGCTTTTGGAAGAAACAGCATAATTTTCAAGAGCAATATGCCATTATGTCTTAAAAGAAAAGTGTTTGATCAATGCATCCTTCCAGTGCTTACGTATGGTGCAGAGACTTGGACCTTAACTAAAAGAGACATACAAAGGCTGCAGACAACTCAAAGAAGCATGGAGAGGTGCATACTTGGTGTAACCAGGAGAGATAAGAAGAGGAACTCGTGGATCCGAAAAATGACAAGAGTGGAAGACATCATGATCAGAGTTAAATCCCTGAAATGGCAATGGGCTGGACATACTGCCAGAAGGACAGATCATCGATGGACAACCGAAATTTTAGATTGGATTCCAAGGGACAGGAAAAGACCCAGAAGAAGACCACATGGGAGATGGGTGGATGAAATTCGAAAGTATGCAGGGGTGACATGGAGGAAACTGGCACAAGACAGACCGTTGTGGAGGAAACTTGGGGAGACCTTCGTCCAGCAGTGGATTTGATAATGGTTGACAATGATGATGATGATGACGATATAACAGATGCCTGTATTTACCTTGGACAATAGATATCAAGCAAGGATCGCATTGATGAGGAAAAAAATAATCGGCGTATAAAATTCGACTGGAGTGCTTATGAGAAACAGTACAATTTTTAAGAGCAATGTGCTATTCTGTCTTAAAATGAAAGTGTTTAATCAATGCGTCCTTCCAGTTCTTACTTATAGGGCAGAGGCTTGGACCTTAACTAAAAAACGACATAAAAAGACTGCAGGCAACCGAATGAAGCATGGAAAGATGCATGCGTGGTGTAACCAGGAAAGATACGAAGGGGGAACTCGTGGATAAGGAAGATGACCGGAATGGAAGACATCAGGATCAGAGTAAAATCCCTGAAAAGGCAATGGGCTAGACATGTTGCCTAAAGAACGGACCATCGATGGACAACAAAACTTTTAGACTGGATACCAACGGAGAGAAAAGGACCCAGAAGAAGACCATATAGGAAATGGATGAATGAAATTCGAAAGCATGCCGTAGTAACAGGGAGGAAACTGGCTCAAGACAGACAGTTGTGAAAAAAAACTTGAGACCTTCATCCAGCAGTAGATTGATAATGGTTGACAATGATGATGATGGCGATGTGCTGTATATGTATTTATACTGTGTATATAACACTAAGCATAATGGGCGTCTCTATAACTATTCTAACCAAAAAATCTCTCATATGGGTAGATACAAATAAATTTTGAAACACTATAAGCAGAATTCGAACCGCATTTCGTATGAAATAAAAATATTTTTTCCCTATAAACTAAAAACTGAAGCTTCAAGAGAGGACACAAACATGCGTAGCTTCAGCTAAATTTTTTTTTGTTACAAACTTTTTAACAATGTCCGAATTGCTTAAGTCTGTAGTAATTTTGTTTTCAGTGTTAACGATACTTATATTTGAAAATCGCTCCTGTTTTATATTTAATCAAAAATAACTTCTTTTAATGATTTTAAATTTGGGAAACGATCTTTCTCCGTAAGCCACTGTTAGAGACAGTAAAAATTTGAAAAGAGGGTTTTGTGCACCTTATTAGCGTTATCAATTCTATGGAATGGAAAACGGGGCATTGTAATTTTAAAGCCCTTTTTTGGATTTCAAGTTTAACAGTAAGAAAAAGATACATTTATTTTTTCGCAGTGTAAAAATCCACAAAATCCATTTTTTTTTCGTTTAACTTAACATGAGATACGTGTCCCTCCCTCCATCATATTTTTCTGCAAGCATCATCAAAATATGGAAATATATTTTCGAAAACATATTAATGGGTCAATTGAAAATATGTATTATAAAGCATTTATGGTTTAATGCGATGCTGAACATAAGTCCGAAGAATTTCAGTTTAGTCACACAAATCTGTAGCAATTATGTCATATTCTTTTTGTGTAATACCTGACAATTTTATTTGTAAGTTTTGTAAGTTCATACAATATTTTATTACTTCAGTATATCTTTGCTTAGTGTCAGTAAAGAATAAAGGTCATTTAAAAATTGATGCCTCGTTATGCGTGTGCAGGTATTCGAACCGTTCTTAACGTTGTATAAAAAAATAGTTTGTTTTTTATTTCTTTTTGGCAGATCAATATCAGCATAAAATATGACGCATTCATTCCAGGACAACAAAAAGTAATCTTAATTGAATTTTTTCTTTATAAAAAAATGTTTGTTCTTTTGCGAATCATTTGGAAAATGTGGAGATCTTGTTTACTCTTTGTAAATCATTGATATTCAAGAAACTGTATGTTTTTAATACATGAACGTGTTTATGCAAATAAACATCTCAATTTAATAAATATATGTTATATCCTGCACACCGTTATCAAAATCGTGGGTAGGATAACTTTTTGATTCCTAGGGCTTGTACTAATGCTAAGTATTTTAATGTTAATGCTCATTGCAACCGGCTCTGGAACGGGTACCCGATTTATATTATATCTATAATATCATTTACTGAATTTACATTGTTTAAAAAACACAAAAGGAATATTGTGTATACGAGGTAGACGTGCTGGTTAACAGGTTTGCCCACCATATCTAATGGGCCGGGACCATACTACGAAAAACACCCCCGCACGAGTACACTGCCAGCTCCATACTTGACCGTAGGAACAGTACACTGTGGTAAATAGCGTTCCCCTAGCTGCCGCCATACCCACACATGGCCATCATACTGATGGATCGTGTATCTTGATTCATCAGTCCATAGGACCCGTTTCCATTGATCTACGGTCCACGATAAATGATCTTTACACCATGCTAAACGACGAGTAGCATTCCGAGTGGAGATAAAAGGCTTATGAGCAGCCGCACGACCACGGTAACTCATGGAATGAAGTTCTCTGCGAATGGTTCGTGTACATACCGAGGTTTCAGCATTTTTACTCACCTGTGCACTGAGGTCTTGTGCAGTACTCCGTCGATTAGCTGTAAGGACTCTCCTGAGGTTTCGACGCCCTCTATCACTGATTTTCTTTGGTCTGCCGGTACGTTTTGCTGCTTCAGGCACGCCATCTGTCTTCCACTTATTCAGTACATCCAAAACAGTCGACTTGGGTATGTTTAAACGCTTCTCGGTTTCTCTTATAGAGAACCCACTAATATAATAGCCAACAATCTTTCTTTTCTCAAAGTCAGTTCTCTCCCGCGGCGACGTTTTCACTCAACCTTACAGTGCGATATAACTGCAGTCAGCTACAGGCTTGTTTTTATACCGTTTGCAGCTGTACCGCGCATCTTAACAACGCAGCGGATCCGTTCATTTGCTTTTTACGGGGTGTCCGCTGACTTTCGTCAATATAGTGCATGATTAGATTACCTTCACTTCAATTATATCTTATAGCAGTTAAATTACTCGACACTTTTCCATTCTTCCGGCGCCAGGGGCTACTCAGGATAGCATTAACTTTTTTCTTTGCTTCCCTGCTATGTTTTACTATTGGTGTTTTAAATAAGTGTTTTTCAGTGGTATGTAATGGGATTTACACCAGTTTTTTTTGGGGGAGGGGGTGTGTGTAGCCGAATTCATTGTAAACGAATTCATCGAAACGAATACATCGTAAACGAATTCATCGAACACCAATTCATCGAAAACAAAGTTATTGAACGATCAATTTACCGAAAGACTACTTTTTCGAAAAAAAAAAAAAAAAAAAAAAAATGAAACGAATACATCGAAATAGTTTTAGACAAGTGTCCACAAGAAAACTGGATATTTAACGGTTGGCAAAATCGACTATCTTTTGATTTCAAATGTGCGCACAGCCCTATGGAATAATATTTAATGCCTAAGTAAAAGGGCGATAACACTAACTTGTCTTGGTGTCTGAACCTTATGAATATGAGCATGACTAAATACACTGCCGGAAAGTGAAAAAAGGACACCAAGAAGGAAATGGCGGACGATCATGAAATTTACATATGTTCATGGGGTCGAGTTTACGTAGGTGTGATGTTAATTTCGGGACCAACCGGTGAGCGCTTACGCCACAGCACGGCATAATATGCAAATTATTGTCGGTGGTATTTAAGGAGTACGGCGAAGTGAATGTAATCAGTCGTCGGCGTACGGTCTCTTGCAAATATCTTGAAGAAGCTGCAATGCCTGGACATTGAAGACGTGTACGATTTCAGCAGTTATCGTACTTTGAACGACGTCGTCTAGTCTGACTCCGCGAGGCCGGGTGGTCGTATCGTCGTATTGCGGAGCGAATTGGACGGAAAGTATCGGTGGTGGTACGATGGTGGCGTAGATGGTCCGAGGAACATTCCCAGACGATAAGACGCGGAACCGGGAGTCACAGACTGACTGATGAGCGGACCGATCGACGCATAAGAAGAGCGGCGTTGTCAAGCAGAACATCCACTGCGACGCCAATCCGAGCTGTCGTTGCACTTGGGGTGACTGTGCGAACAATCCGCAACCGTCTACTGGATGCAGGACTACTTGCACGTGTGCCTGTGGCATGTGTACCTCTGTCTCCAGCCCACCGTCGGGAACGGCTGCAGTGGTGTCGCCAACGTCTGCACTGGAGAACGCAATGGCGATCTGTCGTGTTCAGCGATGAAAGCAGATTCTGCTTGGGAGCCGCCGATGGCCGTATGCATGTTCGCAGACGCACAGGGGAGCGTCTCCACCCTTATTGTATCCGCCACACAGGGTCTACACCTGGTCTCCTGGTGTGGGGAGCAATCAGCTGTCACTCCCGTACACAACTAGGGTTTGAACCGGGTACGTTAAACAGCACCTCCTACATCAACGACATCATTCAGCCCGTTGTTGTGCCATTTGTAAGGTCGGCCCATCGTGGTGTTTTCCAGCAAGATAACGCACGCCCACACACGGCACGTGCAACGTAACATGTACTTCAGGGTGTGAGACAATTTCCATGGCCTGCACGTTCACCGGATTTGTCCCCCATTGAGCACGTGCGGGATTTTATGGGACAACGACTTATCCGGTCTCCACGGCCATTCCCGATTTATGCGTCCAGGTTGAGGAAACTTGGAACTCAATACCCCAAACTTACATCCAACATCTGTACGACAGACTCCAAGCCAGAATTGCACAGTGTGATGCAGTTCATGGCGGTTGAACCTCGTACTAACCATGTTACATGATAATGTTATTTTTCAGTTTACCAGCAAATAGAGCTGTATTTTGCCATAATGTTTTGATCACGTTATCCTCTGTATTCCGTTATTATGCTGTATAAATTTCGTTGGTATCAGACGTCTCCTTAGTGTTCTTTTTTCACTTTCCGCCAGTGTATATTCATAACGTTTACATAATAAGTCAATCTAATAATGGTACGCTTTTACTTAAGCATCAAGTATTAATAAATAGGCCCTCGGCCTAGGCAATTTTAAAAGTTTTTATTCCGTCGTGCTCATATGCATAAGGTTTAGGCACCATATCAAGTTAGTATTATTGCGCTTTTACTTAGACATTAAATATTGATACATAAATAAGCCTAGATCTTTTTAAGTTATTATTCGATCGTGCAGACATTAATAAAGTTTAGACACAAGGTCAAGTTAGTATTATTGCCCTTATACTTTTGGCATTAGTTATTAATAAATAGACCCTAGGACTAAGCCTTTTTAAGGTTTTATTTCATGGTGCTCATATTCATAAGGGTTCGACACAAGGTCAAGTTAGTGTGATTGCGCTTTTATTTAGGCATTTTATATTAATACATAGGTCTAGGCCTTTCTAACCGTTTTTATTTGGTCGTGCTCATATTCATAACGTTTGGACGCAAGGTCAAGTTAATATTATTGCGCTATTTCATAAACATCTAATATTAAAAAATTGGCCCTCGGCCTAGGCCTCTTTATCAGTTTTATTCCGTCCTGCTCATATTGATAAGGTTTGCACCAAGTAAAGTTAGTTATATTGCGCTTTTACTTAAGAATAAATAGTTCATACACTTGAACAAAAATTGATCAGAAAGGGCTCGACCTAAGCCTATTTATTAATATTTAATGCCTAAGTAAAAACGAAATAATACTAACTTGACTTGGTGTCTAAACCTTATGCATATAAGCATGATGGAATAAAACCTGTTAAAAAGGCCCACGCTTAAGCCTAGGCATATTAATTTACTTTTAGTGCCAAAGAAAAAGCATCATATTACTTACCTGTCTGGGTGTTCAAACCTTATGAATAAGAACACAACGGAATGAAAACTGTTATAAAGCCTTGACCGTGTGCCTGTTTTTAAATATTTGAAGATTGAGTAAAAGCCTCACTTTAATATCTTGACTTGGTGTCCAAACCTTATAAGTATGATTACGGCGAAATAAAAACTGTTAAAAACGCCTAGGCGGTATTAATATTTTTTTTGTGCTAGAGTAAGAGCACAATATTGAATGCTATGCATACGTCATGAATATGAGCAAAGCGCAACTTCAATTATTTAATCCGTTATTACTGGTGTAACAACTTAAAGAAACACAATAACTAAGTGCCGAGCTTTCGCACTCCAAATATTGTGTTTTTGTAAGTTGTTACAGCACTAATAATGGATTAAATAATTGAAGTTGTGTAATACTTAGGTGTAAGTTCCGTTATTGTAATGAGAAAAGCAGTTAAAATTAAAAAAAAAAAAAAGACCAAGGCCTAACCATTGTTTTGCAACCTAGTAAAAGTGTGGAATTATTATTTTATTTTTTATGTTAACCTTACAACCTGTAGGTTCAAAGTTGGTAAAATGGCCTATCCCGAGGCCCATATTATCAATGCCTTGGTAGAAAAGCGACATTACGATAAGTAATTTCAATACGAACAATTTTTCCCATTCAACCAATGCGGAAGAACACGGTGAGGTGAAGGCAATACAATTATAATCTTTAGAGGCGATCTACGGGAAAAGCACACTGTTAAACATTTTGTGGTATGTTGCACCAAAAACTGGGGCTACACTCACCAGCTGTACCACCTTCAGAGAAAAGATATACCTTTGTGTGTCGCAAACAAAACCCAACAACATGATGTAACTTTGCTCCACGTTATGGTGCGAGGTTGCACCACATTATGGTGTATCTTTTCTCAGAAAGTGGTGCAGCTCGTGTAGCGCCACTTCTTGGTGCAACCTACAACAAAATGTTTAAGTGTAGACACGGTGAAATCAGAAGTCTGATTCTTGTAACATTCCCTAACGGTTTGGTGGTCATTTTACATGACCAACAGAATCCAGGAAATAAAAATACAATTTTTATACGGTCATTTTACGCGAGTTTTACAAGAATCGAAGAATCGACCAAACTTCCAGGAAAATAGCACAGAGACCAGGAGCGAAAGGCAAAAAAAAAAAAAAAAAAACATCGACCAAACTTCCAAGAAAATAGTACAGAGAGAGACCAGGAGTGAAAGACAAAAAAAAATCGACCAAACTTCCAGGAAAATAGCACAGAGACCAGGAGCGAAAGACAAAAAAAACATCGACCAAACTTCCAGGAAAATAGTACAGAGACCAGGAGTGAAAGACGAAAAAAAACATCGACCAAACTTCCAGGAAAATAGCACAGAGACCAGGAGCGAAAGACAAAAAAAAACATCGACCAAACTTCCAGGAAAATAGTACAGAGAGAGACCAGGAGTGAAAGACAAAAAAAAATCGACCAAACTTCCAGGAAAATAGCACAGAGACCAGGAGCGAAAGACAAAAAAAAAAACATCGACCAAACTTCCAGGAAAATAGCACAGAGACCAGGAGCGAAAGACAAAAAAAACATTGACCAAACTTCCAGGAAAATAGTACAGAGACCAGGAGTGAAAGACAAAAAAAAATCGACCAAACTTCCAGGAAAATAGCATAGAGACCAGGAGCGAAAGACAAAAAAAACATCGACCAAACTTCCAGGAAAATAGCACAGAGACCAGGGGCGAAACACAAAAAAAGAAACATCGACCAAACTTCCAGGAAAATAGCATAGAGACTAGGAGGGAAAGATAAAAAAACATCGACCAAACTTCCAGGAAAATAGCACAGGGACCAGGAGCGAAAGACAAAAAAAGCATCGACCAAACTTCCAGGAAAATAGCACAGAGACCAGGAGCGAAAAAGAAAAATATATTTTATAGACCTTTGCCGCGTTACTCAGCAAGCCTGCTTGGAAGCATATACTTCCACATAAAAAAATGGAGTTAGGAGCTACTGTTAGTTCCTTATGTGCAGTTGTTTAATTGTTTAATTAAGACTAAAATATTGTAGCTACGAAATCTTCAAGCAACGATGCGAAATAAAAAATAAGGTTTCAGAAAACTAAATTTAAGTCACAGATAATTTGAGGTAATCCTTTGACCGATATAAATGTGAAGGTTTTAGACATTGTATTATTATATAGCGCATAAATCTCTAAACAGCTCCACATCAGCTACAGCATTCTTTCTCTTACAATTAATGCTGACATTTTTATTAAGCTCCGACTCACTGTCATTGATTTAAAATTATAAAAGCTCTTTGGGGAAGTAATGTGTCATTCAGTTAGAAAACGGTTAACAAATAACTAAATTTGCGTAAAATAACAAATTCAAAAGAAAGGCCATTAAGAGGTATATGTCACAGTTCGTTTATGTATTTGAAAAAATGTTAGTAACTAAGATTTTATTTTCGAAAGTCTGTTTTTTTTAAATCTGTATTCGCAGAATGTTTTTCAGATTTGCTTAATTCTACAATCTCTTTTCTGACACTTTAGCTCTAAGATCTGCTACATCACAATTGAAAGATTATCCATATTGTTAGCGAGTACTTTCTGAATCATTTCGGAAAGGAAAATATTTTTTGTTTCTTTAGCTCTTGTAAAACTATCTGCTCAGACATTTATATATATATATGTATATGTTTTAGTCTTCACTTTTTAAACCTATTTTCCGTCAAAAATCAGAAGGAAAATTGAAAATCCACGCTGAGCCGGCACTGCGGAAAATGAAGGAACCTTCACCTTTACTCCGTTTATACCTTCGAGATATTTAAATCGCTCGCAGCTGTGTTCATATTTAAAGTAGTGACGCTAAATTTCCAGGAAGAACAGTTGTGGAGAGAAAGGTCATGACCCCTTCTATGTGAGCCCCGACGTAAGAATAATTAAAAGGCCGCATGCAGAAAGTACAATGTCCTTTACAAGGTTACACAGTTTTGCTGTCTATTTTGCAGCAAAGCAGGAGAAAGGATGCATGCGTGCCGTCAGGCCGACCTTCTTGCTGAAGAAAGGAGATGACAGGAATGGCAGGTGTCCTTTCATCAATTCATGGCGGTTCAGGCCTTCAGCATTACCTCCTAATAAAAGCGCATGTTGAACGAGTGTGATCTACGTATCTAGGCCAAGGACTGTTGCCACTAAATCTTTGCCAATCCTTACGAATGCAGGTTGTTAACTCAGGTAATTAACGGAATTGTGTCACTGAACGGGTAAGTTCGGAAAAGATGATTATTCTCAATCTTTTCTTGAATCATGGGTTATTAGTCTATCTACGTGCATCGTACAGGGTGGACATAGAAATTTATATATATTAAGAAATCCATTAAGAAATTATACATATCATTAAAGAAATTATATATATAATGTATTATACACTGGCGGAAAGTGAAAAAAGAACACCAAGAAGGAGACGTCTGATTCCAACGAAATTTATACAGCATAATAACGGAATACAGAGGATAACGTGATCAAAACATTATGGCAAAATACAGCTGTATTTGCTGGTAAACTGAAAAATAACATTCCCATGTAACATGGTTAGTGCGAGGTTGAACTGCCATGAACGGCGTCACACTGTGCAATTCTGCCATGGAGTCTGTTGTACAGATGCTCGATGTAAGTTTAGGGTATTGAGTTCCAAACATCCTCAACCTGGACGCGTAAATCGGGGATGGAGTGGAGACCGGATAAGTCGTTGTCCCATAAAATCCCACACGTGCTCAATGGGGGACAAATCCGGTGAACGTGCAGCCATGGATGTTTTCTCACACCCTGAAGTGCATGTTGCGTTGCACGTGCCATGTGTGGGCGTGCGTTATCTTGCTGGAAAACACCACGATGGACCGACCTTACAAATGGCACAACAACGGGCTGAATGGTGTTGTTGATGTAGGAGATGCTGTTTAACGTACCAGGTACAAACACTAGTTGTGTACGGGAGTGATAGCTGATCGCTCCCTACACCAGGAGACCAAGTGTAGGCCCTGTGTGTCGCTGGCGGATGCAAGAAGGGGGAGACGCTCCCTGTGCGTCTGCGAACACGCATACGGCCATCGGAGGCTCCCAAGCAGAATCTGCTTTCATCGCTGAACACGACAGATCGCCATTGCGTTCTCAGTGCAGACGTTGGCTGGAGTCAAAGGTACACATGCCAGAGGCACACGTGCACGTAGTCCGGCATACAGTAGACGGTTGCGGATTGTTCGCACAGTCACCTCAGCTGCAACGGCAGCTCGGATTTGCGTCGCAGTGCATGCTCTGCTTGACAACGCCGCTCTTCTTATGCGTCGATCGGTCTGCTCATCAGTCCGTCTGTGACTCCCGGTTCCGCGTCTTCTCGTGTGGGAATGTTTCTCGGACCATCTACGCCACCATCGTACCACCACCGATACTTCCCGTCCAATTCGCTCCGCAATACGACGATACGACCACCCGGCCTCGCGGAGTCTGACTAGACGACCTCGCTCAAAGTCTGATAGCTGCTGAAATCGTACACGTCTTCCATGTCCAGGCATTGCAGCTTCTTCAGGGTCTCCGCACGCCGACGACTGATTACATTCACTTCGTCGTACTCCTTAAATACCACCGACGATAATTTGCATATTATGCCGTGCTGTGGCGTAAGCGCTCACCGGTTGGTCCCGAAATTAACATCACACCTACGTAAACTCGACCCTATTAACATATGTAAATTTCGTGATCGTCCGAAAATTCCTTCTTGTTCTTTTTTCACTTTCCGCCAGTGTATATTAATTATATATTAATATATAATTATTTAATATATCGTCATCTTTATTATTGTTATTATTGTCTAATAAATGTATATATATAAAGAACAATATATATATATATATATATACTCAACCGAGAGAACAAGCTTGATTCAAGAGTGGCTACAGCACTATAGATCATATCCACGTACTGAGAGAACTAATTGAAAGAGCGAGGGAATATGAACTTCCATTGTGCATGGCTTTTATCGATTATGAAAAAGCCTTTTGATTCGGTGAAACCATCAGCAGTTACAATGGCTTTGAAATCCTGCGGTATTGAAGACGCATACATTAATTTTATTAATAACATCTATGAAAATGCAAATATTCGGATATTTGAGAATACAGCACCCATAAAAATTGGAAAGCGAGTGAGACAAAGTGACACTATATCTCTCAAACTCTTTAATGCCTTATTCGAAAATGTCTTTCAATCGCTGAACTGGGAAAAGAAATGATAAAGATTAATGGAGATTATCTAACTCACCTTCGTTTTGCTGATAACGTAGTCATTTTTGCAACTACCCTAACAGAGCTTCAGAGTATGATCCAGGAACTTGTTGACAAGACTAAAGAAGTGGGATTAAAAATGGACTTTCAGAAGACAAAAGTGATGTTCAATGCTTTTACAAGAAATGAAGATTTATCGATTGATGAAAAAAAACTGGAGATAACAGATACGTACGTTTATCTTGGACAGCATATATCAAGTGAGGGTCACATTGATGGAGAAATTAATCGGTGTATAAAACTTGCCTGGAGAGCTTTTGGAAGAAACAGCATAATTTTCAAGAGCAATATGCCATTATGTCTTAAAAGAAAAGTGTTTGATCAATGCATCCTTCCAGTGCTTACATATGGAGCAGAGACGTGGACCTTAACAAAAAGAGACATACAAAGGCTGCAGACAACTCAAAGGAGCATGGAGAGGTGCATGCTTGGTGTAACCACAAGAGATAAGAAGAGGAACTCGTGAATCCGAAAAATGACAAGAGTGGAAGACATCATGATCAGAGTAAAATCCTTGAAATGGCAATGGGCAGGACGTATTGCCAGAAGGACAGACCATCGATGGACAGCTGAAATTTTAGACTATATTCAAAGGGACAGGAAAAGACCCAGAAGAAGACCACATGGGAGATGGGTGGATTAAATGCGAAAGTATGCGGGAGTGACATGGAGGAGACTGGCACAAGACAGACCGTTGTGGAGGAAACTTGGGGAGACCTTCGTCCAGCAGTGGATTTGATAATGGTTGACAATGATGATGATGATATATATATATAATATGGATTAGGGAAAAACTAATAAGAAAACAGAGGAATATCGAATATAATTATTCAAAGTACGAACATTTATATGAATGGTGAATTGCAGAACGTAGAAAACATAAATTAGAAAACTAGGCTGCCTTCATCAGTAGATGCTGTGACCCATCTTCCGGGCGGCATTCAGGAATTTTCGAAGAATTAATTCCCAATGTGGTGGGGCTTCATCCTGCTGGAAAAATCTCCATGGTTAACAACTGGCAAACTGAGGTACAACAAAAAGTTCCATCATGTACACATTTGCTGTTAATGTGCGCTCACACACACACACAAAAGAAAGGGCCGATTACTGTGGTGCATGAGACCACACAAAGCATTCACTTTTGGGTTGTATCGCTGTTTGTCAAACACATGGGGATTTTACATCCTCCATAGACGCACATTGCATTTGTTTACTTCACCAGAGGTGCGAAAAGTAGCCTCATCCGAAAAACACACACGCTGTAGGTTGTTGTTGTCAATACGCTGTAAAATCTCAGTTGCCAAAGCAGCACCACGTGGGCTGTCTTCCACCTGCAAGGCTTGTACAATCTGCGCTTTGTCCGCATACAAACGAAGTCTTTTGTTTAAAATTTCCTTCAGCGTAATGCAGGGGATTCAAAGTTTAGACGAAGCTCGGCGTGGGGATTTCGGGAGACTGCGTACGAAAGCTCTTCTTACTGCATCAACAGTTTCTTCGCTAATACCAGGTCAGCCAGTTCGTTTTCGGTCATCCTCCTGTCTCCTTAAACTTTGCATACCAAGCTGTTATGCTTTTATCATCACGTAGTGGACATCCGCATTATCTTCTGAAATTGCGCTGAACAGTTATTGGTGATTTGGTCTCGTGGTATCACAGAACGCATTGTGCCTTTTCCTGCAACGACGCCATTTTGACTTCTTGCGCTGGCAGCGCCACGTCGTTATCACTAAGCATGTGTCTACAACAATGCCGCCTCCGTGACGCAGTGGTCTGAGAGATGGCTTACGACCATTCGTCTGATAAGGGTTCGGGTTCGAATCCCAGTGAGGCATGGATGTTATGTTTGTGTTACGGCACTAGCTCTCTCCCTTCCCTGAAACCAGTGACCCTAAGTTAGGGACGGAGGACTGCTTATAGCCCTTTGAGTTGCTAGCGGTTGTCGTTAAACTTCCAATCAAAAAAATCTACGATAATAAAAATAAATTCTAATAGTTAACTTACATTACGCCACCAACCGCTTGTTACTAACTCTCATAGTTTCTTTTTAATAAATTTTTTCTTGACGACGGTAGAGCTTTATATCTACTATGTAAAGATATTGATCGATACAGAGAGAGGTGGGCTGTATCTGCCTACCCAGCTACCATGCTAGGCGATTGATGTCTATATCTTCTTGACTATTATTAGACAGAAAAATAGATAGCTATTTACGTTTGCATAGGAAATGGCTGTATCTGTCTATCGATGTATAATATTACATTCAAAGTGGCACTATACATCCATCGCTCCGTCTTTCTTTCATTGTACCTGGTTTATCTAATTCCAGGGAGTTGATATGATCGTAAAAAAATATTTAAAGCTGTAATACAAAAGGTTTTCTATATAAGGAAACAGTGTAGGCTTACATATGGGTAAAGACAGTAATCTGAATGACACTCCGCTCTCTCTCTCTCTGTCTCTCTTTCTTTATAGAAAAGGGATAGATATATATATTTGTGATTGGAGGTGGATATCAGAGTGTGTACATGTGTAATGTTAGATAAAATAGTGTAGCAGTTTTTGTTTTTCAAATTTAACGCTTTTCTGGAATTACATATCATTATAGCAAAATTCCAAGGTGGTTATCCGTAGTATAATTCATTGACCAGAGCTGTTGTTCCACTTTAGGGGGCTCTGTTCCATTGGTACTCGCGGGGTCCCCAATGTGGAAGAATGGATGTCACCAAAGATCCTGTATGGAAGAGAAAAAGAAAATGAAGTATCAAACAGGACAAAACTATATTTAAAACATTAATAGAAAGTAATAATCATACAAAGAAAATTAAAGAGTATCATCGGTAATCAAAGAGTTAAACAGAATAACATACCAGGCTGAGTGAAAAGTTCTTCCCATTTTGAGTTACACATAATGTTGAGCTTTCATTCCGGGGCGAGACGCGCGCCAGCGGTGGCTGGATACCGGAATGGCGTGGAAAACATGAAGCTGATGACGTGAATTTGGCACAGAGCGACACTGCGGTATCAGATGAGCATTGGATGGAGTGCTGTTCGGGTGCTCAACACCATTATTAGAAAAACAAGTTAAACGTGGCAGCAGAAGTGACAGAAATGTATGCATTGAAGGCGAGGATACAGTGGACACCAGCATTGTACGAAAATGGTTTCGGCGTTTCAATGGTGGGGGCTCCAGTATCAAAAATAAGCGGAGGTCAGACGTCGAACGATCAGCAATAGTGATATCCTGGTCGAAGTTGTCACAGCAAACCCCTGTAAAAGACAATTAGCAGATGAAGTGGGGTCTTCCCAGTCCACCATTGTTCTTCACCTGCACCAGCTTCGTTTCTCCTCCAAGAGCCATGGAATTGTTTCCTCATTAATTGATATCCTAGCTGGCGAAACAACGTATCGCTCTCTGTTGCAGACTGCAATCAAATCCACAGGACGATAGGTTAAGGCGTCGTATCATCACAGGTAATGAAAAGCGGATATTCCTACGTTATCTTACCAGTGGATGATGACACACCAGTAAACACAGCCAGTGGTGCAAAGAGGGCGGTTTTAAGAGGAAAGTCATTCTCTGGTATTGTCACTGTCCTGTGTTTTGGGAACTCATGCCACATAGTCAACCTATGTTCGGGAATCTCAATGCCGTACAATGCAATGGGTACATGATGCTTTGTGCCAATGCTTGCCAGCGCTCACCAGTAGAAAGCGGGCGTTGCTGCAAGTGGATAATGTCCCAAGTCACACCTCCACAGTGGTTCGCCTAACACTACAGGAATTGGAAGGAGGTTGAGATCATACCCCATACAGTCCGGACCGTGTCCCATTTCACGACCACCTGTTTGCCCTTGAGGCTCATTTCCTACAAGGACAGCCCTTCGCTTCAGTAGTGGATGTGGAATCGGGCGTCTCTGTCCTCGAAACTGGCTAAGTGGTACCTCCGTGAGATTGTGGCTTTGGTGGAACGTTGGCAAAAAGGTGTAGGAAACAAACATCCTGCGCTTTGTAGAATGAGGTTTGCGTATTTTATATAATACTACTCTCTATAAGCAAATTAACGGTATCCCAGTGGGATGTTCACACTCAACTAGCGTTTGTAACCTCTTCTTGTTCTTTAAAGAATATAAGTTTATTAAAAATAGGTCTTCGAGCTCAGATAACTACTTATACACTTATAGGTATATTGACGATTTGCTTTGTATAAATAATTCTGAAATTATCGAAAGTGATGTTACAAATATCTACCCCTGCTCTCTTAAATTGTGTAAAACAAACCAAAATAACCAAGAACTTGATTTCTTAGACTTAAGCATTAAGCTTAACAGAGGTAACCCGTGCATTAGCTTTTTTGATAAAAGAGAAAATTTTCATTTCAAGGTAATAAAATATTTGCACTGGTACAATAACATCTCAACCAAAGTAATTGAAAATGTACTTATTTCACAGGTACTTAGAATTTCCGGAATTTGCTGCAACAATTTGGATTTCAATGACCACATAAGTATCCTATTAAATAGTTTTCTAGATAACAAGATTACAGCTCTTTTTATTAAAAGAGTATTAAGAAAAATCGTTCTGAACAATAGAATTAGATTAGCAGATCTGTTTTAATTTCTTCACAGTTAATAAAATGATTCTGGCCAATGAAAGCCTTCTTGGAAGTTGGTCTGGAGGATGCATATTAACCAACAACAAGAACCTTTAGTGCTATAGACAAGACAGTCTTATTAAAAATGAAAATAATAAAAATAAAAATCACAAAAAAGTTAATAATTTGATTAAAAAATTAAATAAAAAAATATAAAAAGTAAACTAGATATTATATCTCTAGAATAGCTAATATAAAAATGGTGAAACTTACGTTAAAATAAATAGGTTACTGGTTGTGTCTGTAGAAGTACACTAAGGTATTTAAATACAGGTAAAAATTATTAAATACACATCAGGTATATTTGATAATAATTTTCATGTATTCTGGAGAGTTATTCTTTTCTTACTGGGCAAGCAGGTCTTCATTCTAAGTTTTGTAATTTTGCTTGGAGGAATTTCGTGTGTAGCGTAATTTTTTGCGGGACAGTCATAGGAACTTTCCCATCCTCCTTGGCTGCTGCTGTAGGTCGGCCATTTTATGTCAATCGGGTGTAGAGGAAGCAGTATTGTGAGTAAGCTCTTGCCTTTGTTCTTGTGCAGGTTCTTTCTCTTGTTTTAATTATGTTCGTTAAACGCTTAAAATATATTATTTTTTTTTTGGCATTGATGCAAATTGTTTTCTTAATATTTGAGTTTGTTTTTCTCTTACTTTTGGCAATGTGCTCGTTTTTGTGCTCTTTATTAGAGCTGTTAGCTGGTCACTCGACCTCGTGGTCGTTGTCGTTCTTCGGAGTTGGTTGGAGCAAAATTTCTTTTTCGTAATCTTAAAGCATTCCTAGAATACTTTGTTAATATTGCAACTTTTTTTAACTTTAAGTAATTTTTCCAAAGCTTTCTTTCAGTTTTTTTTTTTTTGTTCTTCTGGCTTCCGTTTTTTCGTGGGAGCTGTATGTACAAAAGTTCCTATTTACTTCCGTGGTCTCTATTGTAATTTTTTATTCTTTTATTTATATTTTTTATTGCATTTTGGAAGCGATTTTTTTCCCAGGGAATGACATTTTCTAAGAGCTTTTTCTACTTTGGTTCACGTTTGGAACTTCACTTGGGCGGTATGGTTCCTTAACCACGTGCTAAAACCGTATTTTTCTGTTGGTTTGTTCCAGCCTTCTCACATTTTTGCGAGTTTTTTTGGTAACGTTTTTCTGTTTTTTGTGGGAGATGATGAGTATGGGTTGGGCCAGGAAAGTGATAGATGTATGCTAAAACATTTGCTAAATTATTTTTTTCCACACCATTGAAAACGGTTATGTTAAATAAAATTGTTTTGGGGGACTTATACTTGCATCTATGGCTTTGCAGAAACCCATTTTCAACTAGGTTTTTGTGGAAGTGAGAAAATGCAGAGTTTTGCTGGTCCTTGATAACGCCAAGGCTCGGCATTCTCGACACTTTCTGCATTCTGGTTTTGATTTTTATTATTATTTTTACTCTTGCCTTTTGCGTTTTGAGTTTTAATTCGTGTTTTTTGTCCTTGTTAAATAATCTTTTTGTTTCAGTCTCTGCTTTGTAGTTTGTTTGTTCTGAATATTCGTCATTGCTGCTTTGCGCGTCATGATCTTCAGAATATTGTCTCTACCTCTGCTTTTGGATTTATATCATCATTGTCAACCATTATCAATCCACTGCTGGACGAAGGTCTCCCCAAGTTTCCTCCACAACGGTCTGTCTTGTGCCAGTCTCCTCCATGTCACTCCCGCATACTTTCGAATTTCATCCACCCATCTCCCATGTCGTCTTCTTCTGGGACTTTTCCTGTCACTTGGAATTCAATCTAAAATTTCGGCTGTCCATCGATGGTCTGTCCTTCTGGCAGTATGTCCAGCCCATTGCCATTTCAGGGATTTAACTCTGATCATGATGTCTTCCACTCTTGTCATTTTTCGGAACCACGAGTTCCTCTTCTTATCTTTCCTGGTTACACCAAGCATGCACCTCTCCATGCTTCTTTGAGTTGTCTGCAGCCTATGTATGTCTCTTTTAGTTAAGGTCCACGTCTCTGCACCATACGTAAGCACTGGAAGGATGCATTGATTCAACACATTTCTTTTGAGACATAATGGCATATTACTCTTGAAAATTATGCTGTTTCTTCCAAAAGCTCTCCAGGCAAGTTTTGTACGCCGATTAATTTCTTCATCAATGTGACCCTCACTTGATATCTGCTGTCCAAGATAAACGTACGTGTCTGTTATCTCCAGCTTTTCCCCATCAATCGATAAATATTTATTTCTTGTAAAAGCATTGTACATCACTTTTGTCTTCTGAAAGTTCAATTTTAATCCCACTTCTTTACTATTGTCAGCAAGTTCCTGAATTATAATCTGCAGCTCTGATGTGGTAGTTGCAAAAATGACTATGTCATCAGCAAAACGAAGGTGGGTTAGATAATCTCCATTAATCTTTTTCCCTTTGTTTTCCCAGTTCAGTGATTGAAAGACATTTTCCAATGTGGCATTAAAGAGCTTCGAAGATATGGTGTCACCTTGTCTCACTCCTTTTCCAATTTTTATGTGTGTTGTATTTTCAAACAGCAGAATCTTTGCACTTGCATTTTCACAGATGTTATTAATAATATTAATGTATGCATCTTCAATACCGCAGGATTTCAGAGCCATTGTAACTGCTGATGGTTTCACCGAATCGAAGGCTTTTTGATAATCGATAAAAGCCATGCACAATGGAAGTTCATATTCCTTCGCTCTTTCAATTAGTTCTCTCAGTACGTGGATATGATCTATTGTGCTGTAGCCACTCCTGAATCCAGCTTGTTCTTTCGGTTGAGCCATGTCCAGTGTCACCTTCAAGCAGTGTGAAAGAACTTTAGTGAAGATTTCATAAACCACTGATAGGAGGCTGATAGGTCTGTAGTTCCTGAGATCCTCAACGTCACCTTTTTAATGTAGCAGGATCATTGTAGCGTTGTTTCAATCATCAGGAATCTTCCCTTCATTAAGGCATCGAGTGAAAATTTGGGCGAGTATTGTTTCGATTTCTCCACTTGCTTCTTGTATGATGTCTACAGTAATTCCATCTTCTCCTGGAGCTTTTCCCCTCTTCATGTTCTTGATTGCATGCGCAACTTCTGCTGGGAGGACTGGAAGAACTGTGGTACTGGTACCTTTCATGATGTATGGAGTACATGTATCATCCTTGTCATATAATTTGGAGTAGAAATCTTTCACTCTTGTCAAAATGTCGCCTCTATTTCTTGTTACAGAACCATCTTCTTTTTTCAGTGCCATAATTTGTTTTCTTCCCTTACTGAGATGTCCCTTTGCTATCTTCAGGCTTTGGTTGTTTTCAATTGCTTTCCTTACTAGTTCACAGTTGAATTTCCGTACGTCTTCAGTGATACTTTTTCGTACGGTCTTGCATAGCTCTATATATTCCACTTTGGAAGTCACATCTTCTTTAGTTGTCCTCATCTCTTTTCTTTTTTGCATCAACATTTTGGTTTTTCCGGATAATTTGTTCACATGCAACTTGTTCTTAGACCCAGCTAATTTTGTTGCTGTTTCCATAAGAGCTTCGGCTACTTTTCTGTTAACTTCAGAAATATTCAGTTCTTCCGATGTTAGTCCTTCTAAAGCAGAGAATCTGTTCTTCAGTTCCAACTTGAAGGTATTATGGTGTTTTTTAAGGTTGGTTATGTCAATACATTTTGTTTGTCTTATGAGTTTGCCACGTTCGAATTTAGTGTTGAGGTGCATCTTACATCTCACCAATCTATGGTCACTACCTGTGTTGAACTTGTTTAGCACACTGCAGTCTTCTATGACGAATTTTTTGTTACACATAATAAAATCAATTTCACTTGTCGTCCCATTTGGATGTTTCCATGTCCATTTCCTGTGTGGCTTTTTCTTGAAAAAGGACTTCAAAGTGAAAAACCCTTCTGCCTCTGCAAACTCTGCGAGAGTTTTTCCACGCTGGTTTCTGTTGCCGTGACCGAATTTACCTACTGAAGTTTCATTCTGTTGCCGTTGCCCTATTTTTGCATTGAAATCTCCCATAATTATCTTCAAGTGCTGTTTACCTTTATTATTTAGATGATGAATTTCCTCATAAAATTCTTCAATTTCTTCTTCAGGATGACTTGTGGTGGGTGCATAAGTTTGAATAATCTGAGCCTGGTATCTTCTCTAGAGTTGGATAACGAGTCGTGCAGCTCTGTCAGAGGAATTTTCAACTTCTACAACTTTATCCTTCATTTTCTTGTTTATTATAAATCCAATACCACTAGTTCTGCCAGTATCAGTCCCACGATAGACGAAGAGATGTCCACTTTTCAGTTCAATGAGATCTTCTCCTTTTCTCCTTACCTCACTTAGCCCCACGATGTCCCACTTGATCCTTTGTAATTCCTCTTCCAATTCAAGAAGCATTGAATCAGAAGATAGGGAGCGTCCATTATACGTAGCCAAGGTCCGCATCAGATGGCAGCCTAGTCCGGTCCTCCGGGGATTCTTAGCATCCTCTGCCTTCATGTCGCACTGGCCGCTGCGTTGGCCAGGTACATTCCAGCTACCGGAGACTGAGGTCCAAGATTTAAGTTGTGGAGTCATTTTGGAGGGGTTTGGCCATGACTCACCACGCTGGCCAAGCGGGTTGGTGAGTGTGGGATAGCATTTCCTCTAATCCCGATGGTACGGTTATTACCGCTATTGGCAGTCGTTAGAGCCCCTTTAGTGGGAACAGGATGCACCACGAAAAGGCGGGGTTGACATTTGTCAAGGAGAGGCTGTGATGTTACGCATCACCTGACCTTACATCCCTTGGATATATATATATATATATATATATATATATATATATATTTTGTAAACCTTCATCATAAACGAACAAAAATAATTTAATAAATTTGATACCTGAAAACCTAAACATGTAAAAGCAGCAGATAATAATTCGCACAAAACCCACCAAAACAAAAAGATGCACATTTAACCAGAACCAGAATCAGGAGAAAAAAATAAAATAAAATACTTTAAATGCAAACAAGCAGGGAAAAACAAGCAAAAATGCAGAAAACTTTGAAAATGTTGAGTCTTAGCTTTATGAAGGACTCCCTGCTTGTTTGCATTGCAATTATTTATTTCCTTTTTTTGTCTCTCCTATTTATGGCTCCGGTTAAATGCGTATCTTCTTGTTTGGTTAAATGTGTACATGTATACTGTATATATAAATGGAACAAATTATTAAAAAATGGTACGAAAACAACATTGAAATTCTAAAGCGCCGAAGGCTCCAATTTTCGGAGTGCGTTCAAGAAAAACGCGATTCGTGGGACATATGGGCAGGAGCCAAAGAAATTAGGTTTCTGCACGGGAGTGAGATTGCTCGAATTGGGCGAGTTGTATCTGGCTTTCTTTATGATGTTCTCAATCGTATGGTTTTCAACCCAAATTGTTGTTGCTAACTCTCTTAAGGAATGGAGTTCACGCTTCTGTACCTCATGGTGTGAGCTATGGGTGAAATCATAGCTCACACGATGAGGCCCTCTTTCCTCTGTGATGAAAGAGGGCCATTTTGTGTGAGATAGGGCAAATATGCTGAGGCCGTATGTCGGTTTGTAATATACAGTACTTGCGATTTAGGTGGGCTCGGGGGCGTCTTCTTGATCACTACATACAAGATTGGTAGAGGGTAGTCTGAAATTTGGGCTAGACATTGGTGTGAGGGCACCCAAATCGCTTTAGTCAAGGTTAATATCGCAGAAAGCCACAAGCACAAATCTGGATGAAGCGGGCGTATATGCTACCGCGATAGAATACCCCGACGGTTCTCTGAGAGACTATGTAGAAATGACTAAACGATCTTTCCGCCTCAGACTAAATAAACACACAAAAAAAGACGTTAAACTGAAAAAACTGACCACAGCAATAGCCAGAGCAGCCAATCTCCACACTGCTACCCCTAAATGGTACAATTTGGTGAAGATCGGCCCTTGCGTAGACCCTGAAACCACAGCGTTTCGTGAGACTTTGAAGATCTGGGTCAACAATAACACCTGCAATGAGGATGTTTCAGCAGAACTTCCTTACGCGTGGCGCGCGCTACTCCGTGACAAAAGCTCATGATGCGAGACGCATGCTTGGAGCGGGCCATATGTCAACTTTCAATGTACCATGTTTGAATTTAATGTTTTTAGAACTTAGTTTATCTTAGACATTACTTCAGCCTGACCAAGCCATCCGTGATGGTGAAAGCTAGCGCTTTTTTGTAGTTGTATAAATATTCGTTACACCAAACAAACGGATTTCTACTCTCTAATTCGTCTTGGATTACTGATGTAAACTACCCAGCGTTATTCCTTGTATTGAGGCTTAATTTAATGTCTTGTCAGTTAAGCAATGTAAGGGCTGCGTGGGGAACTATTTTTGGAATGTGTTTAGAGCCTCAATTGACCTTAATCCCGCCTTGAGTCTAAGGACGTTGTGAGACATCGATGTATAGACATCCTTCATTCAGCTCCAAAGATCGTTGGAAGTTACTTATTAACCAGCCTGGCCGTTTTGTTCAAACTCCTATTCCGAACAATACTTTCCAATTAAAAGAGCGTAAGAACCTTGGTACAGTCCAATTTACAAGTCCCCATTCCGCTTCCAAAGCCCGTCGGAAGTTATTTATTGATCAGCCATCAAACTTTTGAGGTTCATCTCGCCATTTCCCAAAGAGAGGCAGAGTAACTCAGGATTTGTTTGTTTTTTCTTAAAAATTTGGGGGTATGTTTCACGATTCCAGCTCTTCTGATTTAAATCAACGATCTAGGAAAGAAAGCGTCTGAAGTCTCTCCATTAATAACCCACACGGAAGTACCAATGCCTCAACTATGTGTTGGCCGAAGTTGATTTTCATCGTAGTTTGTTTTACAGAGCCTGAATTCCAACAGTGTGTGTTACTACTGGCTTCAGGACTTAGTTATTCTATTGATTATAGTCGTGTTGTTATTACGGGCATTGATTAAAACATGTTTAGCTACGTTGCTTTAAGCACCAGCCTCAAAGTTTTGTTTCTTCATTACCATGTGACACAGAGCCAACAATTGACGAAGACCGCGGAGGTGATGCCTTAGAGATGCACTGTTTCCCCCGGTGATAGAGGTTTCATGTATATGCAAATTTCCAGATTATCGTATTCTAACTGCAACGCGTCCACATATAGTGAGAAGTTACTGGTGCATGCAAAAATTTAATTTCATGGTCCATGTTTGGCATTACCTTTATGTCTCGTACGAGACTTGTATACGCCGAAGAAACAACGTTCCCTAATCAAATAATTTCGCTTATCAAAAAGCACTAATAACCCTGCTGAAATTCATATTGTGCTTTATATTTTCTCGAAAACATACTGCGGTATTTATTAAGCGGAAAGGTTTCCTTAGCAAATTGTAATTATTTTTATAAATATAATCCCCTTTCTAACAGCGAGGAATCTGTTGCTAAAGTACTCCGCCGTTGGTACATCTTGGATTTATGTGCAAAGAAAAGGTTAGGGAACTTGAATGCAAAATATAACAATTCGAGCATTTTCTATTTAAAACAAAGTAAAGCGACAATACCTGAGTAATAGAAAACGCAAAATATTTTAAAAATACACTCCGTTTTTAAGTAAGGTTCTGTAAATATTTATGCTCCGAGTAGTACTCATCACTAATTATTCTCAATACACTGTTGGATGAAGGTCTCCCATACCTCTTCTACAACTCTCTGTCTTGAGAAAATCTTTTCCGCGATACTCTCGCATGGTTTCTGATTCCATCCTCCCAGTTCCCACATGGACTTTGTCTGGGGTTTTGTCTGCCCTTTGGGATCCAGTCTAGTATCTCAGTTGACCAACTGTGGTCAGTTCTGGCACTATGTCCAGCCCATTCCCACTTGAGCGTCTTCACTTTGATAATGTCATCCATTCTTGTCATTCCCCTATTCCATGTATCTTGGACTTATGTACAAAGAATAGCATGGAGTGGTATAAAGCAAGCATCTACCACTCCATGCTGCTTTATATTGTTCGCAACCTCGTATGTCTTTAAGTTAAAGTTCATGTCTCTGATCTACAAGTAAGAACTGGAAGCAAGCATTGATTAAACACTCTTATTTTAAGACATAATGACAAATTGCTCTTGAAGATCCTGTTGTTTCACCCGGAAAGCTGTTCAACCAATCTTTATAAGCTATTTATTTCTTCTTTAACGTAGGCTCTCGATTGATATATCTCATTCAAAGTAAATGTAGGCATCGCTTACGTCTAGATTCACCCTATCAACTTTCGAACTACGGTTCTTATAAACGATGTTTTAATTGAAAACATAGACATACAGAACTCCTTAACCTAGTTTTTATAATGAAATAAGAATGAAAATAATGAAATTAGAATGAAAAATTTAATACAAAACAGACAATAGGCTAGCGAACAAAAGTATTCATGTATGTGTGTCAAAAGTCTGATTTGAAACATTCTCCCTGCATCGGATTCAGTTCCTAGTGAGAAATGTTCCACGTGTAATTTCTAATTTAGAGAACAATTTGGCCACCAAGGGGCGTAAGTGTGTATTTCTATTTTTTATGTATTTCCACAAAATCTGAGCATCCAAAAATCTCAACTGAAAAAAATTATTTCGTGGACCGATACCGCTAAATCCAGAAAACCTTTTGAAAAAACCTGCTTAAAACAGAATTTAGTTTTTATGCCTGTGGGAGTAAATGTATATCTTATTTTTGTCGATATATCTGCTTCTAAAAGTCTGATTTGAAACATTCTTTCTTCGTCGGAGAATGTTTCCCGTGTGAAATACTTCTAATATAAATTCTAATTTTTTTTAACGCACAGGTGTGCCACTACAGGATGTAATTTCACGTTTCCGTTTACAGTAATATCTTCGGGACCAAAAATCCCGTTGAAGAACATTATTTTTCGCCCAGATACTATTGGGTTGTCGGAAAAGTCATGACGTATTTTAGCCATGTTTTACAAAGGTCATTTATTGATAGAAACAACAAAGATCAATCAATGATATAATGCCCGTTATGTTTGGTAACCTTCTGCCATTTTTCAGTGAGCTGCAGAATGCCTCGTTCATAAAAAAGACTTGTCTTTCGTGGCGAAAAACTGTACAAGGTGCTGATTGAATTGAACGTTACACCACGCAAGGACTGTTGAAGAGAGCTAAACAAGTGGAAGTCTGACGGCATAACGTCAGGCGAGTATTCTGGGTGGGGCGACACATCTCACCCAAGCTCCAATAATTTTTGACGGGTGATCAAACTTTTGTGTGGTCTCGCGTTGTCGTGATGGAACACAACACCGTTACGATGAACCAGCTCTGGACGTTTCTGGATGATGGATTCGTTCAAACTGTCCAATTGCCGACGGTACACATTCGAATTGATTTTTTGGTTCCTTGGTAGAAGCTCGAAAAACACGACACCTTTAAAATCCTACCACACTGAGACCAAAACCTTCCGCTGATTATTGTCTGCTTTGGATGTCGTTTGAGGCGAAGCAGCACGTCGGAACCACGACCGTTTGCGCAGCACATTGTTGTAAACAATCCACTTTTCGTCACCAGTTATCAGTCGCTTCAAGAAAGGATCGTTTTCCTCACGTTTAATGAGCATATCGCAGATGTTTATATGCGCCGTCAATTGAGCTCCTTTGAGTTCATGAGGAACCTACACATCGAGCTTGCTTATGGTATCCCAGCTTCTTCAGCTGGTCGTGAACGCTTGAATGATGGATGTGCAGTGCGTCTGCAATCTCTCGTGTCGTGTAACGTGGGTTTGGTTCGATCAATGCCTTAATTTGGTCGTCATCAACCTCGGTGGGCCTCCCGGACAGAGGAGCATCGTTGAGGTCAAAATCACCAGCACGGAAATTTGCGAACCACCGCTGGCACTGACGTTCTTGTAGAGCATTATCACCGTACACTTCACGCAACTTTTCTCAAGCTTGACGCTCGTTCTTCCCTTTACGGAAGTAAAGCAGTAAAATATGGGGAAAATGCACAGTTCGGTCTTCCATCTTCAACTTGATGTCAAATCTCCCCAAATCAACCAAATCGCTCACTATTCCTTTTAGACTACAGCTAGAACTGGCACCCGTCGAATGCCATAGCGATAACAGAGCTGCGCATGACTCTAGTACTTCCAAAACCGCCCAACCGCCATCGGGTGCCAAAATACGTCATGACATTTCCGACAACCCAATACTAACTATGAAAACATTTTTTGTGTATTTCCTTCCCAAAATGATGAACAAGTTCGCCGCTATGGGGCGCAAACATTTAATTTGTTTTCTCGATATCTCTGCTTCAGATGTCTGATTTAAAAACAAATTAACACCGGATACCATTTACCTTGCATGTGCAATACTTTAGGATTGTATTTGAGTTTTTTTTTTTTTGTAGTTCACAATTCTGTCGCCACGTGGTGTCTGTGTATTATGTTTGCAGCTGTATCTCCACTTCTAAAATCATTGCTGAAAATTTTCTTTTTTTTTTTTTTACCGTGTGATATAAAGATGTGGAACATTTTCTTGTTTTAATAATGAACAGTTTTTCCGCTAGAGGGCATAAATGTCAAAACCTTTTCCTCGTTATCTCTTCTTCCGGGAGACTAATTTAAAAAGTTCATTTTCTAAACATAGCTTTTGACATGAGGAATGATACTGTTTCCATACATTCAACTTTTCTATTATGCAAAATCTTATCGCGAGGAGGTGTAGGGTTATATCATGTTTCCTTCTATATTTCTTCTTTTAATTTTTGGGTTTGAAAATATCTTTGTCTCACGTACTTCCTATTGCTGTAAAAAACTACCATTTGTTAATGTTGATAATGTACTTTTAAGTCGTTAGTGCAAGTACGTAGCTGTTTCTATTTCTGGATGTTTTATAGATTGTAGAAACCCCGTTGATTTTTGTTTTCTAACGCCCTGACTGAACAACTTTGATAAATTTTATTCGCGTCAGAGAGGATTCAAAAGACGTGCTCATTACAATCCAAAATTTGGTGTCATCTTTCTTGTTGTTGTTTTTTTATTATTATTTTGTAATGGTACAGACTGTTCAGTAATTTTTAAAAGGCAAGAATGTAAACTACAATCCCCCTATTTCTATTTCGAAATTCAAAAATAGTGTTCTTTCAAAAAATCACTGGCTGCCTGTATTATTCTTTCTGTGTTCAAGTGACAAAAGTTGTCTCAAATGAGGATATGTCTAACTTTGAGCTGTTTTTCGAGATTCATGAACCCGAATGTAAGGATAATGGTTTCATTGGCCTTGAAACATGTTAGGATTTCTTAATATGCGTCAAGTGTTAGAAATGTTTTTCTTCTCACAGACAGAACACAGATAGCTCTATGACAGCAGAATATTTGTTGTAAAAGTATCAGCATAAAATTCGTTACTTCAGTCAGTGATGCCAAATCTGTAGGAATTTCCCACGGCGTAGGAAATTTATTGGCTAAATATTGACCATTCCGGAAAAATGGAAATTTCTAAATTACACCCGTAAGGAATTTTTAAAGATTTTTGACCTGATAATATAGCTTATAATGATTTTAGTAAAAAAAAATGATTTCTCAACTTAGACATGCTTTCAAAGCTCATCTTTTCATCGCCTCATTCCGATGCTGAAAATGAGTGCATTTATTCAGTTGTAAATGATGTAAATTCAACAGCATTCTTTTTTCTCAGTGGCGCTCATTTGTTTACATTTTTTTAAATCCACTGTTTTACATTAACAAGTACCAAATGTAAAGCCAAGCGTAACTTTTAATACAAACAATATATTTCAAAGGGCTACCAAAACGGTATTTTCTTTTGTGTTAATGAACCATATTTTATTTTAAACTGTTTTCCTGCTCTCACTAAAATCTCCTATTAAAATTAAAACCTAGTTTAAATCATGAAGTGGAAAAACGCAAATTCTTTGTAGATGTCAAATCTAGTTTAAATCATGAGTTGGAAAATGAAAATCCTTTGTAGATGTCAAACCTAGTTTAAATCATGAGGTGGAAAATGCACATTCTTTGTAAATTCAGAACTTAGTTTAAATCATGAGGTGAAAAGTACAAATGCTTTGTAAAACCTAGTTTAAATCATTAGGCGGAAATGCAAATCCTTTGAAGATGTAAAACCTAGTTGAAATCATGAGGTTGAAAAAACAACAACTTGCACTTGGAATTAGAATCTGTAGTTTAAACCTTGCGGCACGCTACTTTAGAACGGAAGCTAAGTGTCGGTACAGAAACAACGGAAAAAAAAATTGAGAATCTCAATTTCCAATGGAAGCCCGCATCGCAACTCCTCGGAATTTTTCTTTCGAAACGGAAATTTTGGGTTTTGCTCGATACGAATATTTTTTCTGGAGCGAAGTGCATGAGTTAAGTCAAGGTCTCCTGCCTCAGCTGTTCGCTTTGTTGCATTAACAAGATCTTGGCGAGACGTGATTTTTTCGCTTTCGGTGGTACTATTTTGAAATTGTTTTGATCATTGTTTCGGAATTGCCTTTTAACGAAAAAATTAACAAGCGTTGTGCAAAACAATTCCCATTTTGTACGATATTAGTCATAAACAATATTACAATATTGTGATTGAAGACAAGTATCTGCGATCTCGCTGTAGAACTTCAAAATCAGGCTCTCCGACAGGCGATTATAATTTAATCGTTAATCAAACCTCAAGTATTCTCACTTGATCGCTCCGATTACCGGAATTTTTTTCCGTCATATGGGTATCGAAAAAAAGATAAAACATTTCCATTAATATACAAAAGGAATTGCGGAAAAGTTTTTGAAAATTCAGAATTTCCATGGTGTACAAAAAATCCGTGAAATTCAGATTTTCCTCGTCATTTCACGGAAAAGGTTGTCAAGAATATGCTTCGTTAATCCACGAAAGGAATCACGAAAAATGACTCGTGAATTTCAGAAAATGTTTTACAGTGTACAAAACGCAAATTATAAGTGTATATTTTTATACCTTAGCTAATGTTCATAAGTACATAATAATTTTAATTCGTTTTGACTAGAGTTATATGTGAGCGCATTCCACGAAAAATATCGACTGGTTACGTCAGGAAAGTCTGTTCGACTTTGTTTTCCTACCGAACATTGTCATCTTTATTCAGATGTTATTGATTTCACTCAATACAGGTTACAAGCTCACAAGAAACAGAAGTTTTATATGAAAAAAAAGGATTTATTTTGTTTTGTAATGGCACCTAAATAACTAATAAGAACAAATTTTCGTCTTTCACTGCGTCCTTCAAGCTGTCATATGAATCAAGTGAAATTCGTTGACGCCACTGTTTAGTAATTTGAAGTGTTGTTGACTAAAGTGGCGTCAGTTACACAACAAACGGTGCTATCGTCTCTGATAAATATTTCAAGGATGATCACGCATAATTCCCTCTATTAGCAAAAATGTCACTCATCGTATGTTGAGATTATTTTTATATTCCGCATAAACATCAACACGATATGATATTGAACGGGATTTTTCTACTTACGGTTATTGATTGAAGTGACGCTTTCATGGAGTAAATAATTACTTTTCATTTCTAGAACGTATTATTCCTTTTTAGATAACAAATTCTTCTGATCTAATACTAATGCCATGGTCTGTATTATGAAGTGTTTATGTTCCGTTTTAATCAAACTAAAACAAATAAAAGTAACTTATATATTACGAAGAATGCCCTATTTTCTAACTGTCAGCTGCAGTTCGTGAATGTCTTCCACACAGATATTTTTCTCGGAGTTCTGAATTTTATATTTTACTCTGAGATCTGCAGTTCTTGAATATCTTCCACACAGATATTTCACTCGGAGATCTGATTTTTTTGGAGCTGGACTTTATTTTGCTACCGAATACGCGGCCACGACCGCCGCACTCTGGATAATTTCGTTTATCGGCTATAAACCAGGTAGAAAGGCGACGAACCTCAACTTCTAAAACGTGCAGCCGGGGTTTTCTGGACCAGCTACCTAAAGAATTATGCTTGGATTTTCAAAAGCTTAGCATATGTTGTTGTTCGATGGCTTTGTGCGTGCCCCACATGCTTACTGATCTTCGGCTGCTAGCGTCTTCAGATCTTTCCCAAGTTCTACGGAGTTCATTTTGGGTAACTTTGGAGCGGACAAATTCAGCCAATCACAGCCAGTTTCTTTTCATGTTCTAGGGCTACACCAAAAGTTCTGGGCCTCACCATAAAGGAAAGGTATTTGGAAAATGTGGTAGACCTAGTTTTCCACAATCTCCTTGAAGGCCCACACACTTTTTTCAGCATTGCTTCAAAGCTTTCATACCCTTTTGATAAAATGATTGGTGAGGGCTTTCATAATAGTCTTCTACAGCATCAGAAGCGTCTTCTAGAAATTTCTAGAAACCATAACCAGCAAGAGTTCAGGAATCAATGAAACCTTGCTACTTCCCATGCAGATCTACCAGAGAAGTTTGTAGAAATCATTGAAGCACAAATACAGAAATCAACAAATTCTTGCTCTCCTATACATTGCCCATGGAAATTTTTAAGTCCCTGAAGCAGAGGCATAACTAGACATTTCAGCGCCCGGGGCAAACCACAAATTATTGCACTCCTCTGTCTTTTCTTTTTCTTTATTGTTGTTTCGTTTTTGTTTTGGGGTTTAAACCACTGTGAGCAACTCTAAGAGTCATAAGCAGTCTCCCGTCCCTAATTAAGAACCTTTGGTTCCAGCGGCCTTAGATTAGGGACGCTGTAACCATGCGTCCGAGATTAATCTAGGCTCAAATACCGGAAGAGGCTTGGATGTGTTTGTCCTGCGGCTCTGGCTCTCTCGCTTCACTGGATCAAGTGGCCTTAAATTAGAAACACGCAACTGTTTATACCCCATTGAGTGAGTTGCTCACCATTCTCGTTATACTTCTCAGCATAGAAAAAAACAACAACATTCAAACTACGACTATTTGTGCAACTTTTCTCAACTAGTTCGTACCTTTGGTACCTCACTATGCGGAACGAACGCAGCTTGTTGTGATTTGTAGTCACAGTAATGATGGAAAAGATCTGTCTTCAACGATGTGAATTATATCCTTATCTTCCGATGTATATACAAGTGTGTTTTTCATTTCTGACTGTGAGAAACTAACGGTCTTGAACATTTTGGGAAAGAAATGTGAATTTTAATTTGCCATGTCTGCTGGCAAAACACATTATGAGTAATTATTTGAATATGGGGAATGACAAACTCCGCCGCAAAAAAAAAAAAAAAAACTGTACCAGAAACTGGTGCAAAAGTTTCAATTCCAATTCTGATCAAATTGTAAGCAATGAGTTTTGCATCCTCTTTCTAGATGAGCCTGGGGCGGTTGCCCCGCCTTAGTTACGCCTCTGCCCCGAAGTGTAAGAATTCAAGTGTTCTTGCTTAACTTGGTCCACTGTCAGTGGAACAACTGGTGAATTTTCTAGAAATGCACACCAGACAAGTTCTTTGGAGATTATCGAACAAATGGTAGTCCGAATGGGTAAGCGTAGGTGAGTAAGGAATATGTGATAGCGGTTCAAATTCAAATTCATGGTAACTGTTGATTTCTGGCTTGGAGCTTTATCCCATTGAAGCGACACTCTTTTGGTCAGCTTTCCTTAGAATTTATCCTTCAAATACTGTCGAAGTTTACTTAGTAAGTTAGCATAGTATCGTATGGTGATAGTTTGGCTTAAGGTAATCCACCATCATCATGCTCTCCGCATTCAAGAAAACAGATGCCATCACCTTTCTAGCAAAAGTGAGAGACAGTCTTTTTGGAGTAGGTGAGTCACTATGCATCCATTGTTTTGAGTGTGGAATATCGTGGCGTGCCCACGTTTCAGCCGTTATTCCAAATCTTGCAGAAATTCTTCTGGATTGGCTTCAAACAAAGGAAGATTGTCTCGTGACATATTCACATTGGGTCCCACAACTCTAACGCATCAGCTTTTGCTCATGCATCGGAGTTTTGGAACCCAATCATCAGCAACCTTTGGCATTGTCATGTGTTCTGTCAGAATGAGATCAACTGCTGTTTTTGATATATGCAATGTATCACTAATTTTCCCGACCGTTAAACGTCTGTATTTCTGTTTCGTTTCTTGCACTTTGTCAACATTGTTTTAGAATGATAGACTCAGAGGTTCTGCCTGAGCGAGTGGCCTCCCTCACTCGTTCTTCCACACTTGAATTGCGCTTCCCACTTCTTTACTGTACAAATGAAGGGGCACTCTCGGCAAGTTATGTCACCGTATCTTCGTGGATGTCCTTTGGTTGAAACAATTTGTTATGCAGATACCGTATCACAACTCTGAGCTCTTGGTTCTCCACTTTACCTTCCTTGGTTTACTTCACCGTGTACGAGAGACATGTGGTACAACTCTGGAAACAAAAATCGCCCGTTAACGTCATTTGTCACTAGATGGCGCTACGAACATGTGTGCCGATGACTTCCAACAACCTATGCTTTCTTATGGAAGGAAGAGGCAGACGTATTCGTTTTTTAAGAATGCTATTTTGCTTGGAATTGAAAAGCTGAAAAGCTTCATGAACATGAACTTTTCTTGCCTACCAGGTGGAATGTCGTGAATTATAGCAATATATATGCATATTTATGCTTGCCAATTGTATAGATTAGATGGCACGCATTGAATTTCATGCTTCAACACTTTTATGTAGGATATTTTTTAATGTAGAACAGCAAGCTAAAAGGAGTGGTTAATAGTTTTTTTCCATCGTAAAACAGCTTTTTTTATTAGAAAAATAAACAAACTAAATGATTAGATATGCGTGATTGCTATCTATTGTTCACGCGCGCCGCCATTTAAAAAATGCAAAAATTTCGGCGTGCACATATAATGTAAACAACTTGCACTTCTGGAAATCAGTTTAATATCAAAGGATAAATTACTGATTATTTTTCACCTGCTGGATCTTTAAAAGTCGATACACGCTCTTTACTTGGCGAATAACTTGTCCGAAAGTTCGATACAAAACGCTTACACCCTATATCAAAAAAAGGAAGAACTGAACTGATATTAGTGCGACACACAGTTTCACTATAATTTTTAATCTCCTTCTAAATTAACAAGTTAGAAAAATCATGCAATGCATTGATTATGATACGCTTTCCAACATTCCAGAAATCGCGCGCAGACAAGTCCTCCTCCCTACCCTGACTATTGATTCGTTCAGTATACCTCTGGAACAACATAGTAAAGTTTTGTCGCAATAGAAGCATTTTTACTCAAGTTATTACTCACGTTATGAGGATAATAGTTGTGGAATAAATCTCGCTCCTGTGCCCTGACCTTTGACCCAATTTCGATGATATTAAAGAGAATGGGTGTAGTATAATACCTGTAGAACAACGAACTAAAGTTTTGTCGCAATGAAAGCATTTTTTGTCAGGCTCTGAGAATAATGGCTGTGGAATAAATCTCGATCCTGTGCCTTGACCTTTGACCCCATTTCAATGATATTCAACAGAACCGGTGCAGTATACCTCCGGAACAACATGGTAAAGTTTTTATCGCCATCGAAGCATTTTTACGTAAATTGTGACACATAAGGGCGATGGAATGGATCCCGCTCCTATGTCCTGACTTTTGACCCCATTTCGCCCATTTTCAATGGGGTTCGTTCCTAGTTGTCCCCCACCACATTCTTAAATTTCATCGAAATCGAACCATTTTTACGCGAGTTATCGTGCTGAAAGACAGACAGACAAAGCTGTAGCATATACGCTTCTTCAACCTACGGTTGGAAAGCATAAAAAATAGGAGCGGACGTGTTTTAACTGCTGCACAGAAATTTCAGTACCACGCAAAATAGTTAATAAGATATACTTGTGATAAATACAGATTTAGGACTTATGACTGATGAAATCATTATCATTGTATGTGTATGATAATTAGGTAAGCCCACAACTTCTGCACGCCCGCTGGCGAGCTATGACATTAACGATCTATTTTTGTAAATGTTACTGTGTGAGGAGTTGTATCACCTGACTATCATACACCGTGGTTCACTTAATCATATCGTAGGACCTTCAAAACAATAATAAACATAACTATGAAACTGAAAACTCTTCTCTGGGCAGGTAAATAATTGTTTTATTAGTTTAAAATGATAGTGTGACAGCCTACATGAATCTCTTAGATTTTCGTTTAACAAGGAATCTTCTGGTAATGATCACTTTCAGTGATGATTTTCTTGGGCATGCGGGGAAATAGTGCTTTTCGTCGGTTAAAAAATCGCATATCTTCGAATGTCAAATTATGTAGCTATGTTGTAGAGAATCTAATAGAAAAAAAAAAATCTTGCCGGGAAATTTAATGGAAGTTTTAGATTAAGAAACACAGACCGTACATGGCTCGTTTGTAAAATACAAATTGAGCCAGTGTAGTTTTCTTAGTTGCTTCTTTTATTTTCCTTATACTAAGTAGGAATTTACTGATCGGAATTTCGGAATTAAAATCTCGATAGGTTGGAATCAGAGTTGGAAACGGATCAGAGATTTTCGACCCGGACCCTGCCGTCCCATAATTAGACCCGACCTGGACCTGACACGGATAAATCTGCCTTGAATTATAAATTAGAATATATCATCATCATTGTCAGTCCACTGCTGGATGAAGGTCTCCCCAAGTTTCTTCAACGATGGACTGCCTTGGGCCAGTCTCCTCCATCCACTCATTTCCCACATGGTTTTCTGGGTCTTTTCCTGTCCCTTGGAATCCAGACTAAACTTTCGGTTGCTCATTGGTGGCCCGTTCCCTTGGCAATATGTCCAGTTTATTGCCATTTCAGAGATTTTACCCTGATCATGATGTCTTCTGCTCTTGTCATTTTCCTTATCCACGAGCTCCTCTTCTTATCTTTCCTGGTTACACCAAGCATGCATCTCTCCATGCTTCTTTCAGTTTCTGCAGTCTTTGTATGTCTTTTTTACGCTTTCCAACCGTAGGTTGAAGAAGCGTATATGCTCCAGCTTTTTCCGTCCGTCCGTCCGTCTGTCCGTTCGATATCTGGCGTAAAAATGGTTCGATTTCGATGAAACTTTAGTATGTGGTAGGGGACCACCTGGGGACGAACCCTATTGAAAATGGGATAAATGGGGTCAAAGGTCATGACGTAGGAGCGGGATTCATTCCATTGCCCTTATGCGTCATAACGTGCGTAAAAATGGTTCGATTTCGATCAAATTTTAGTATGTGGTAGGGGACCACCTGGGGACAAACCCTGTTGAAAATGGGTTCAAAGTTCAGGACATAGGATTGGGATCCATTCCATCGCTCTTATCCCATATTATTAAGGCGGACGTCAAGTAATTTTGCTTTCTATACTTCCAATGGAAAAACTTTTGTACACATTTCCTTCACAATGTGTTCCCAAGGATGAAAATTTGAACATAGATTAAAATAATTTCATATTATAACTTGGAATACTTAATATTTTCTAAAACATAACCATAATTATATTAAAAATCTATAGCTTTTCCTTTGGTGGTGTTGAAACCAGAAGAAGGATGGCGCTACCTGTACTTTTATGACGTCAGTAGACAAACAAATGTTGGATTGCATAATTAGGTTATGTTTTAGAAAATATTAAGTATTCCAAGTTATAAACTGAAGATATTTTAATCGATGTTCAAATTTTCGTCCTTGGGAACGCATTAATTGTGAAGAAAATGTGTACAGAATTTTTTCCATTCGAAGTACAGGAAGCAAAATTATTTGACGTTCACCTTAAAAGAGCAATTCTTGTATGCATGTAAATTTTATTTTGAAAACTGCTCGAAGGATTTTGTTGAAAGTCGTTAACCTACCGTTTTCTGGTACTGGAAATTGATTTAGCTTGATCTCGACTTTAGGAAATTTCGTTTAGTTGGTTAAATAACCACCACGAATTTCCAAGTTTTTAGTGTCGTGGCGTCGTCCGATTAATATTATCCTTGCTGAGAAATCTTAAGACGTCATACTCTCGCAATTCAGATGTTGGCTCGCGGTCACGTCATCTGTATCATTACGTCACGCGTTGTGTGTGGATCCTATTAAAGTTTTATGACGTCACAATCTTGCGAGAAGATGGTCGCGATTCCCATCTACCTCATTACGTCACGCGTTGTGTGCGTATGTTTGTCCGCACGTTAACTCGCGTAAAAATCGTTCAATTTTGATGAAATTTTAGTATGTGGTAGGGGAACACCTGCAAAGGAACTCTATTGAAAGTGAACGAAATGGGGTCAAAGGTCAGGACATAGGAGCAGGATCCATTCCACTGCACTTATGCGTCATAACTAACTTAAACAAAGGTTCGATTCCGATTAAATTTTAGTATGTGGTAGGGGACCACCTGGGGATAAATCCTATTGAAAATGGGCGAAATGGGGTCAAAGGTCAGGACACAGGAGCGGGATCTATTCCATATCCCTTCTGCATAATAACTTACGTAAAATTGCTTCGATTGCGACAAATCTTTATCATGTTTTTTCGGAGGTATAGTAAACCAGTTCTGTTGAATATAATCGAAATGGGATCAAAGGTCAAGACACAGGGGCGAGATTTATTCCATAGCCATTATCCTCATAACTTGAGTAATGATTTCTGGTATGTTGGAAAGCGTATCATAATCAATGCATTGCATGATTTTACTAACTTGTTTAGTTAAGGTCCACGTCTGTGCTCCGTACGTAGGCATTGGAAGGATGCATTGATTAAACACTTTTGTTTTAAGACACAATGGCATATTGCTCTTGAAAATTATACTATTTCTTACAAAAGTTTTTTACGCCAATTAATTTCTTCATCAATGTGATCCTCGCTTGATATCAGCTGCCCAAGGTAACAGTAGAAATTGGTTATCTCTAGCTTTCCCCTATCAATTGAGAAACCTTCATTCCTTGTAAAAGCATTGTACTTCAAAATTGTCTTCTGAAAGTTCATTTATAGTCCCATTCCTGCATCCTTCTCAGCAGTATCCTGGATAATACTCTGCAGTTCTGAAGTATTATTTCAAAAAACCTCTAAAGGGTTTTTTGAAATATTTTTTTTTCTTTTCAAAAATAAAACTGAAATAAAACCGGGTCTAAATAGGGTCAGGACCACCTTGAGCCGACCCGTTTGACCCATAGGAAATTGTCAACCCCGTGGCCCGTTTTTATCTTCGGTTGGAATTTTTTTTATCGCATTTTAAATTTCGAACAAAATTGACAAATTGCGCATGCTTTTCACACGGGCATTTCTCTGAGAAAAAATTATTTTCAAAATGCTCGAGGAAGCACCTCAGAAAGTTTTAAAATGTATGCTGAACTCGGCAAATGCTTGGAAACTGCAACAGATTCCCACTGTAACATCCTAGTTTTCGGCAGCCTACAATACTTGTGGGAGGAGCTAGAATTTTTCCATGAACAGACCGTAGTTGGGAGGGCGTTTCTATACATAGTTCGATAACTATACATCATTATCTAACACAACGCACACTGAGCTCGCTCATGTGTCTCAGCCATTCTGGACGATGTGAAGGAGAGACACATGTTGTACCATTTACCAGCTACAAAGGTTGTGAAAGAAACTTTGTTATTCCGCCATCTTTTTCTCGCAACTATTTGGATTAAATGCTGCATAGTTCATGTTTTCTTGATTTTTGAAATAGTATTGATTTTTTTCAGGCGCTTTGTATTATACCACAGGTTATTTGCAAAATATTGGTGTAAGTGACGTAAAAAATGACTAAAAATATTTACTTGAATTTTTCTTTTAAAAATGGCTAAAAATATTTACAATGTTCCTAATAACCAAGTTTTAGAAAATTTGGTTATTACGTACCAGTAGAAATATTGGATTGGTGCACACGAAACGTCCTTTTACAGAGTGTGGACAGGTTCGACTCTTCCAGCGGAATGACTTCGTCTAGTACCGTCACGTGGCATAAGTAACTATAACGAAGTAAATTTCTCGGTCATTTTTATCCGCGCCGGGGTTCGAACCCGGCTCCCCTCATTCCGGAATAAGTTGCTCTACCAATTAAGCTACGCGGACATTTGTTCTGACTACTATCTGCCTTTATGTCGTGTGCGTCCTGCTGGCAGGTACGTCACATCTCCTGATACGTTACATAACAAAGTCGGTATATATCCGGTATACACTTAGTGTGCCGCATTTCGTAACAAGGTTCATACTCGGGTGCACAGACTTCGATCAAAATGAACTATGAAGATAGGCCAATTTACGCGTAATTTTTTTGTGTGTGAGTTCAAACTCTGACATTTAGCGGTTATGGTGGCACAAAGCATTAATGCCGCATTTGCGCAGGGTACTACTAGGAATGAACGTACCATGCACGAATGTTTCGCAAAATTCAAAATAGCAGACACGTCGTTTGCAAATGTGTCTCGTGGTCGTCCACCCGTCGCTGTAACAGATGAGGAGCTGCAGAATATCGTGGAAGTTGACCACAAGGACCCTTGCTGTAATCTGTTCGTGGGATTACAGCAAAGGTCTGTGTGTATCATTCTATGGTTATACTTGGAGAAGGTGAAAAGCTTGATGACGTAGTGGCACACGAATTGGCCTCAGCTGATAAGACACATCATCTGGATATCTGTATTTTCGAGCACAAGTGGGGGGGGGGGGCAATCCTGCATCGAATCGGAACCTGCGGTGAAAAGTGGATCCTCTGCAAGAATTGTAAGGGATCAGCATAGTGGTTGGACACCATGGAGACACCTAAACATTGTTCAGAGCCACCACTACAGCCGTGGAAAGTGCTGGTTCTTGTGTGGAGGTCTGCAACCGATTTGGTCCATCATTCATTTCTTTGACCAGGTGAGACCATCGATTCGGACCTCTGTTGTGCTAAAATGCAGCAGATGAACAAAAAGCTCCATACCAGACAACCAGTTTCGGTCAACAGGCATGGTACTCTTTTTGCACAACAACATGCACCCACCCGTACGTCTCCCAAAGGACCGTCCACTTAGTCCACCAGTTGGACTATGGATCACAACTTTGCTTATTCTCGAGACCTTGATCCAACAGATTATCACTTCTTCCGGCATCTAGACCCTTTCCTGGAAGAGAAGATCTTCCCAAACCACCGTGTTGTGTGTCTAGCCGTTGCCAAGTTATTTGGCTCACATATTCCGGAGTTTTATCTTTCCGGGATCCGCAAACCGTTGGCAGATGTGTGTCGATGCAGGAAACTGCGTGGGTAAGAGGTTCCTATTTTTAGGAGGGTTTGCAGGTAGTACTCCCATTTGGGACATTTCATCTGCATAAACCCAATATCTAAAACCTTACCTGACTCGCTCATTATCTCCGAAAATTCAGCGGCACAGTTCGTGCCCGAGACACGACTTAGTCCTGACAATTTTACGCAAAATTTAACACAACTCTTTTCAAGTAGGCCTACCTGTGGACAAGTGATCTGAGGTGCGGCTTTCTGATCAGTCGTCCGAGACGATACCAGATTCGAGTTCCAGTTGATGAGTGGTGCATTTGTCGGATGGCCCCCTCCCTAGAATCAGTGTTCCCAAATTAAGGATGGGCGACCGCTTATACCTCATAGATTAGCTCATGTGATCGTCAAACTCCGAAACATTAAAAAACAAGAAAGACGACACCGAATTTTCGGGTGTAATAAGCACGTCTTTTGAATCCGTTCTGACGCAAATTAAATTTATCAAAGCTATTCAAAGTCAATGGAACCGGTATGGAAAACAATAGTATCTGACGGAAGAAAGAAGTTTTTCAATGGGGTCTTTAATCCCTCAGATATTGCTGTAAACGGAATCGTAAGCTCACGAACTCTTAGAAACAGCGATATAGACAAAAATAAGATGTGACTTTACGTCCCTTGGTGGGAAAACAATGCATTATTTTAGGAAGAAAGTATTCACAAAAGGTTTTTCCATATGAGCGGTATCGGTCCTAGAAAAAAAATTTTAGTCGAGTTTTCAAGAGCCCAGATTTTGCTACAAATACATCAGAAGTAGAAATTAACGCTTATGACCCCTGGTGGCCAAACCATTCTTTACCAAACATTAGAAATTACGTGAAAAATATTTTCCGTCAAGTCTTGTATGCGATACAAGAAGAATTTTTCAAATCAGAGTTTTAGGAGCAGAAAACACAATTTATCATTGTGCGCCCTAGCGGAAAGTCTATGATTTACTTGAAAATTTTGAATTTATAGGAAAAACATTTCGCATCGGAAACACTATCCAACAAAGAAGGAATTTTTCAAATCGGACTTTTAGAAATAGAGATATTGACAAAAATAAGATATACATCTACGGCCCTGACGTAGAAACCATGCATTATTTCTAGAAGAAAATGTTCCTAAAAGTTTGTCGACATGAGTAGTATCGGTCCACAAAAGACTTTTTTCAATCGAGATTTTTGAAGCTCATATTTTGCTGCATATGCATCAGAAGCGGAAATTAAGACTTAACGCCACCTAATGGCCAAACAATTTTTTACAAAACTTTGAAATTACGTGCAAACGATTTCCCATCAGGAGCTGTATCCGGTGCAGAAAGATTTTTTCCGATCGGAGATTTAGAAGCAGAGATATAAGGGAAAACGCAATTTACCTTTACGCCCCCTAGCGGAAAGTCTATGAATTACTTGAAATTTTTGAATTTATAAGAAAAACATGTCACACTAGAAACACTATCCAACAAGGAAGAATTTTTTTAAATCGAACTCTTAGAAGTCGAGATATTGACAAAAATAAGATATACATCTACGCCCCCTGGTGTAGAAACCGTGCATTATTTTAAGAAGAAAATGTTTCTAAACGGTTTGTCGACATGAGTAGTATCGGTCTACAATAGATGTTATTTTCAATCGAGAATTTAGAAGCTCATATTTTGCTGCAAATACATCAGAAGCGGAAATTAAGGTTTACGCTCCCTGGTGGCTAAACCATTTTTTTTACAAAAATTAGAAATTATGTGCAAACGATTTTCCATCAGGAGCCATATCCGGTGCAGAAAGAATTTTTAAGATCGGAGATTTAGAAGCAGAGATATAGGGGGAAACGCAATTTACCTTTACGCCCCCTAGCGGAAAGTCTATTAATTACTTGAAAATTTGGAAATTATATGAAAAACATGTCACACGGAAAACAATATCCAACAAAGAAGGAAGTTTTCAAATCGGACTCTTAGAAGTCGAGATATTGACAAAAATAAGATATACATCTACGCCCTCTGGCGGAGAAACTGTGGAATATTTTAGGAAGAAAATATTCCGAAAAGGTTTATTGATGTGAGTGTAATCAGTCCACGAAAGAAGTTTCTCAATCGATATTTTAGAAGCTCAAATTTTATGGCAAATACATCAGAAGCGAAAATTAACACGTACGCCCCCTGGTGGCCAAAGTATTCTTTACCAAAAATTCGAAATTATATGCAAAAGATTGTGCATCAGGAGATGTATCCGCTGAAAAAAATTCAAATCTGAGTTTTAGAAGAAGAGTTATCGTAAAAAATGCAATTTACTTTTACGCCCCCTAGCGGAAAATCTATGCGTGATTTGAAAAAGAAACTGTATCCAAAATACTGTTCGACATAAATGGAATCGAAAGATAAAAGATTTCTTCAGTCGGATGTTTAGAAGCAAATATGTGGAACAAAACGTATTTTTGAATTCGACATCATCTGCATTTACGCCTTCTAGCGGTGAAATTGTACATCGTAAAAAAAAAACGAAATGAAGGGTGATCATTCGCATATATTTCAAGCTTTTGAATGCAAAAATAATTTTTCAAATGGGACTGATAGTTGCAAAGATACCAAGGGTACGGACGGACGAACGGACAAACCGATAACATAAGCACGATATTTTTTTACAAAAGACGTGCTAATTATGCTCCTCGAGTGTATTGTACCAGTATGTTTCTTAGCCGTTCCGCAGGGGGTAAGTCATATAGTGCAAGGCCATCTAGAAATTACTGTTCCACGACGTTAGAGAAATGGGTTCCCTCCCCTGGTGATGTCAGTCTCATCTTACACGGCCTGATTGATACGTTGGTGTCGTACGTGCTTCAAATCATACAGTACATGACACAGATGGAAACCTAGGTTTCCGCGTGATGTCGCTAAACAAGGAAACTCATCTTTCTGATGTTATTGCCTTGGACTGTGTCTTGAAACTGATATTTATCACTTCAATTTTTAAAATTTTATACTGCAACTTGTTACCGCAATGAAACGAGATTTGAACAACTTATATTTGGTCTCCAAATATAAAGAAATTTAAAATAATTTTTGAAACAGCTTATTTGATATTAATTTTGACTATTTTTTGGAAAGCATTCATGTCCGCACGTAAAAAGTGTATGCTTCAGTGTTTCTTTGGCATTAGAAATGTTTCTGTACATCTAAAAATACGAGCATTTAAACGGAGAAGATAAATAAATACGGTAAACTCTTATAAGAACTGCGCAATAGAACTTAATGTATGTTCCCCCTTTATCTACTAATGACAGGAGATGTTACTCATATTATTCCTACGCTGGCCATTTTCGGCTAAAACTAACCATCCGCCTTTATTTCGAATTCTGCCTGGGGTTGAGCAACAAAGAGCAAAACAAATAACAAATGTGTGCTTGTTCGTTACTGTTTTTTGCTTTTTGGGAGGACAAAGAATGACCTCCTCGAATGCATGCACATTTTTTTCATTTTCGTTTACGTTGCCATCATTTCCGCGTGGATCATCAGATTAAGATAATGGAGTACAACCAAAGACGTCCGTCCGGTGTCATCAATATATTTCCTGTCCAGAATTGCATTCTTTTGTTGTTTGAAGTAAGCAGGTGTTTTTCCGGGAAGCCCTTCGTTTTGTTTTGTTGAAAGCAGAATGGAGCAGATGAAATCCTTCCCGTGATTTAGTTTTATTTCTACGTGAAAAAGAACCGAGTTCAGTAAATATGAAAAAAATATATATATTTGTTAGATAAAGCTGATATTGCAATGTGAACTCCGAATGCTGAAACAGGGAACAGAAAAATAAATATAGTTTTCTTTCTGATGTATTTATGATGAAAGAAAGATTTGCATTCATGTAAGAGCCCGATATAGTTAGCATTACAACAGAAATAAATGTTAGATCCCATCAAGACTGAAACTACAATTTTGTATCTACCATAAGCATGTCTATGAAGATGAATATACAGGGTTTTTCAAAATGGGGTATACAACTTATAACGAAGTAAATTTATCAGTCATTTTTGTCCACGACGGGGATCGAACCCACGTCACCTCATTCCGGAATAAGTCGCTCTACCAACTGAGCTACGCAGACGTTCGTTCTCGCTGCTATCTGCCTTTATGTCGTGTGCGTCCTGCCAGGCAGGCACGTCACAAACTTTGCAAAACAATAGAAAGGAAATAGGAAGAAATTAACAAATAGTCTTACTGTGCAAATGTAGAGTAACACTAGAAGTTTCAACGCAGAGATTCTAATTTCGGTGTGACTGCCCCCAGTAATTCTGCAGACGTCCCACCTGTAGTCAGTTTCCTGACACACGCGGCATAGCATATCAGGCGTAACAGCAGCATTGGCTGGAGTAATTCTTGTACTCAGCTCATCGATATTAGTTGGTAGTGGTGTTACATAGACACGATCTTTAGCAGAGCCCCACAAGAAAAAATCCAACGGTGTATGGTCCGGGGAACAAGATGGCCGTACTGCAGGCGCACCTGTACTAATCCACCTAGCTGGAAATTGGGTATTTAGGTACGACCTTACGTAGTTTAGGTAATGAGGAGGTGCTCCGTCTTGCTGGGAGTGTAAGCGTGCGTCAAGATCATCGTCGTCTAATTTCGGGATGAAGTACTATTGCAGTATGTCGAGATACAGAATACCAGTAACGGTGGACTCAGTAAAAAAGAGGGTCCGTACACTTTTCTCTGCACCTTTGAAAGTCGCCATTTTCCAAGCGTTTGACGTGGAACGCCCTCTCGTGTAGGAACTCTCTTCCTCATAGGGCTCGTCACAGGATGGAGTGCCCAGCGAGATCTCTGGGCTTGAACCCGATTGAGCATGTGTGGGATGCCGTGGGAAGAACAATTACATGCCGGTTTGATCGAGGAACGTCACTTTTTGCCCCAAACTCTCATTTACAGCCTTGTAAAAAGCACGAGGGCTCATTGTGTGAACTAGATATTGCTCTTCTGGGTAATCGCACTCCTTATTAGCTCCTCGAAATCCGCGCCACCTGCTGCATCACTTTTGGGTTGCGATGCCGTCATGCGCATGATTCCTTCTCATGCGGTGATGGCGTACCTTTTCGATTGTGTATTGCTGTGTTGTCGATAATGTATGGCTGTGCCAACTGTCATTAAACTGTGATGAATGAATTTGGCGTTATTCATAATTTTGTGTTGGTCACGTTAATTTTGGACAGCAGTGTATTTCAAATATTTTATATTCATACCCTTAGGCCAATTGTGCCGGCAAAAGTATATATTTGGTTCATTTATTAAACTTTTTTTTTTTTTGAATACTGAAACATATTTCAATTAAACGTTTCCGTGATAAAACTCCTATTCATAATTTCAAACAGAGAACTCTGGCCTGGAAGCCGATTAATGTATTTTTTGTAAACACGATCAACGCCGGGTAACTTTGTTAGTAGAAAATAAATAATGCTACACTTTTACTCAGGCACAGGCATATTAATTGCAAGGCCCTAGGCCTTTTTAACAGTTTTCATTCAGCCGTGATCATATTCGTAAGGTTGACATAGAAAATGAAGTTAGGTGTGTTGCAATTTTGTTCGGGCACAAAACGTTAGTTATAGGCCCTATGTCGAGGCCTGTTTGGTATTTTTTTAATCCGCCATGGTCATATTCATAAGGTTTGCATGACAAGTAAATAATCTTGCGCTTTTAACAATTTCTAGAAAAGGGCTAATCCCTGTAGCCTTTCAATTACTGCTTGGCCTGTGAGTGAAAATTCAACATTATTAACTTGTCACGCAAACTTTATGAATATGATCACAGATTCAAAATTGCTTAAGGATGCCCTAGGGCTTGTAATTTATATTTTGTAACCTAGTACAAATGCAACATTATTAACTCTTATGAATATGAGAAAGAACGATTCAAAATTTCTAAAAGGCCCAGGCCTAGGGCCTTATTAGCAATGTTTTGTCCCTGAGTGAAAGTGTGACATTTCAATGTGTTCTAATGTCCCTTATGCGGAGTGAGTTAATATGTATGTTGTCACAGAAAATATTTAACACTAACAAAGTCTGTGCAATTTTATCTACACAGAAAAGACAAAAACAAATCACAAATTATCACCGTTTTCCGAATATAGCACGACATACTGTATAATTATGTGATGTCACCGAACAATGCAATTAGAAAAATCACAGTTCCCGTTGATATAAGGGTAACATTTTTATTTCGATAGGATTTCATATTTCTCTCATTTTTATAAGTGACAACGATATTTGCTGCGCATTTCATATGTACACGAAAGTATAGTTTTATTATGCAGATGAAGTAGCGAAGAAAATGTAATTTTTATGAGGCTCCCTTAAGATTGTGTGGCTAGTTATCCTGTGTCCACTGGTTCTTACTTCCGTTTATCCATATCCATGAGCGTCTAAGTACAGAAGGAGTCGCCCGTCCGTTTTAGAGTCATAGGTTCCAGGGAAGGGATAGAACCAGAGTCTTAAAAACGACCACAATATCCATGTCCCACGTGGGCTTCGAAGCACGGGGATCTAGAACCACGCAAATTAAGCCGCTCAACCGTCTATCTACCCTACTTGAAGCTAGGAACACATTTGATGAGGATCCTTTGATTATTTTCCTTGGCATTATATTATCAAAAATTTAGCCTCTGAGCATGTGTTTTGCAAACCTTAAAAAAATAAGACATGTCCCTTTTTGATAAAAAAAAAAAAAAAAAAAAAGGAAACATTGAAGGACTTTGTCGTTCAAAGATTTTTGCTGGCAGCTTGTTCCGGTTTAAATTTTAGCCCCATGATTTACAAACAAAATTCCAAGTTTCAAAACGAAGAGCATAAAAACTCCGCTGCTAAGCGTTTGCAGTTTATATTATTTCAAAGAATATACACACTTAGCTTAGTTCTATAAAAAAATTTGGTACGATTGTTGTTTCTTGTAAACCAAAATATTTGGTTGATTTAAATTTCGTACAAGAAACACGGAATCATCAGGATGTTATCCTTTGAAATAACCATCAACTTTTCGAATCCCTCCCTCCCCGACTTTTTTTTTTTTTTTTTTTTTGACGTTGTGGGAAATCCGAAATTTTAAAGCTTAGAGCATTTTTTTGAAACTAGGAAGTTTCAAAGCTCGAGATTCTCTATAAATGCAAGATGAACCTTGTGATGCTCTCGCGAGGGTTGTACTTTGACAAAAGTTTTGATCCCGAGGCTTATGTTAAAAAACAATAAAACTTTAAGGTTTTAGCATTGCTGACCATAGTTTTGACTTTTGTGGTAGGGACATCAGAATCTCTGAGGTTATTTTTCGTAGTAGTTATTATTTTTTTTAATGTTTAACGAACCTCATGGAGATCCGAGGCTATTTGGACCCAACAACATTTCACCTCAACGTTTCCAGTAACTGGGGTGTTCAGCATCCGACGAATTTCAGCTGTTCTGGTGACGTGTTTCGCCAAGGACGACGCAACACTCCACCAGGTAGGTGTGCCTAATAAATTGTCATTCCAATGTATATCTTAAAGCAAGAGTTTTGTTATAAAGCGTTTTGTGAAGCCATGATATGCACAGCTAAGCTGCACAGAGCAAAAGAAGGAAGAAAAACGACCGTTATCCTGAGATCAGGAAGGCTTTCTTATGGAGAAGCAAAGTTACATATGACTAATGGCTCCGGTGTAGGTGCCGCCAAAACTGATATGAGATTTCTACAAGACCACTAGGAGAAATGTCGCTATAGCTTATATATTCATTAATAAAGAATGGCAAATTACTAAGATGTTACTCTAATGTGACGAGATCTAAAATGCTCCAGAAAAGATGAAATTTTCCGGTGAAACAGAAAAACTTGTTTTGAAAAGCAAATTGTGAAATTTTTTGGCAAGAAAGGTATGTTAATAATGCGTCAGAGTGTATCTAGTGAAAATTGTTGGACACTCGAACAACTTTTGGTTGCTGAAAACCTAGTCATACAAATAATATCGATGATTATTATTATTTTTTTTTTGGGGGGGGGGGGAGGTTGAGTACTTAATAACCACCGTGAACAACTCAATGTGCTATAAGTATACGCGCGAGCCTAATTTAGGGCCACTGGTTCCAGAGGGTTGAGAGATCCAGTGCCGTAAGACAAACACAACATCCATACCTCACCGGGATTCGAACTCGGTCCCATCTGAGACGAACGGTCAGATACCAGCCAGCACAAAGGCCACTGCGCCGGCCAACACTGATGATAATATACTATATACGTATATAATGTGATACGACTGCATTACATATCCGACAATTTATCGCTTGTTTCAAAGGAAAATTAGATATTCAAAGAGTTTTCTTTGAGTGTCTGTCATTCAGACTACTTTGTTTTGACGTCCTGCTTTTAATGATATATACCATTATCATCTACTGCAGGATGAAAGTCTCCTAAGTCTCTTTCACAACTCTCTCTTGAGCCAGTAATCTCCACGTCACTCTAACAGGCTTTGGAATGTTATCCATCCATCTCTTACGTGGTCTTCTTCTGGGTCCTTTTCTGTCCTTTGGTGCCTAGTTAAGTATTTCAGTTATCCAACGGTGGTTAGTTTTCCAGCAGTATGTCCAGACTGTCACTTGAAGTTGTTTACGTTGAATATGATTTCATCCACCTTTGTAATTTTCCTGATCTGTGAGTTCTTTTTCCTGTCTTTCTCGGTAACAGCAAGCATGCATCTCGCCATGCTTCTTTGACTTATCCACAGCCTTTGAATATATCTTTCAGTTAATGACCACGTCTCCCAGCAATAAGTAAGAACTGAAAAGCATGCATTGATTAAACTCTTTATTCAAGATGTGATGGCAAATTGTTCTTGAAAATTGTTTCTTCGATTTAGTCCTCGCTTTATATCTGTTGTTCAAGGTAGATGTAGATATCCGTTACTTCTAAATTTTCCCCACCAACCTCTAAAATTTCAGTTCTTTCAAACCCATATAAAATGCTATACTCGGATGCTTTTCACCAGACTTGATTTAGCTATATAGGCATTTGCAAAAGTGTAAGACCACCTGTTGGTGTTAGATTTCTACCGATTGCTTCAGCTACTGTCTGTATTTCTGAACTTCCCGTCTGTGTTGCATCATCGTACAGCGGCAGCTGTTGATAGGGTTAAGGGAAGCGTTCCAGCGTCAATTTGCTTCTGGTTTTCATGCTGAAAGGTTTTGTACGTACTTTCTATATAGCCAAAAAATCGGGAAAAAAGCGTCATTAAGTGTTACTGAGAGGGCACAAATAGTTACTTTATATCATGAAAGATACTCCGAACGTGACATAAGCAAAAACGTGAATGTGAGCAAGACTGCTATTCATAATACAATCATGAAATATCGAGATACAGGTGAATTTAGCGACAGAAAGAGAAATGAACGTCCAAGGAAAACAACCCCACGTGATGGCCATACCATAAGGCGAATAGTTACGCGTTCTCCGAGGAGTTCGAGACAGAAAATCAAGACCTTTCTACATTCGAAAGGGTCTGATATTAGTATCGTCACTGTTTCTCGACGTCTCAGCAAAGATTTTGGATTAAAGTCTTATAAACTTGCACTAGCTAGACTAACCTCTGTCATGAAAAAGAAGTGACTCCAGTTTTCGAAGAGTCATCAATCGTGGAATGCTGAAAATTGGAGCCAAGTTCTTTATCCCAATGAAACAACTGTGCCTCAAAATTTGAATCACGTGAAGCACATGTTTGACGACCAAAAGGCAAAAGATTTGATGAAAAAATACACCGTTAGCACCATGAGACATCCGCCTAGTTAGATGATATGGGGTGCCATGTCAAAATCCTGTACTGCTTCAATATCCTTTTTGCCGACAGGAACTACCATGACCGGTCCTTTTTATGTTGAAATGTTACGCGAGAAGCTGTTAACTCATATGCAAGTGTACAAATGCACAATCTTTATGAATGATGGTGCTCCATGCCACATATCAAAAATATTAAAGGACTACCTGCAGAGGAAAAACATAACTGTGCTTGACTGGCCTGGTAATAGTCCCAAAATAACCCCATCGAAAATTTGCGGACTATTTTAAAAGGCAAGGTAGCAGTAAAACAGCCATCAAATTTCTAAACTTTGATTGACGCGATGAGTACGCGAAAAAAACATTTTAAGTGACTACTGCAAATCCCTCATTGAGAGTACGTCACATCGTATTCTGTCCGTTAAAAAAAACGAGTGGCCACACAAAGTACTGATTTCGGTCTTTTTGTGTTCTAAAGAATGTAAGTATTCATCTGTGGAGTCATTTTTTCAAATATTTGACTAGTAAGTAGTTGTTTCTTTGGAAATCTTGATTTTTAATAAATTGACAGGTGGTCTTAAAGTTTTACAAATGACTGTACATAGTTGTGAAAAAATAAATAAATAGGATTTATTAAAACAACCAATGAAAAATGCTTTCTTTAAAATGAAAAGTTTAGCCGTTTCTTTTCTAAAAGGTCTCTCTCGGGCCCCCCTCCCTGCACGTGTGTTTCATTTCTTCAGTTATCTTCTGTAATTGTTTCCGGGTGGGTGGGGGGGGGTATGCACCTCTATTGTTTGTTATCAGGTAGAGCAATGGAAAGCCATCTAATGAAATCTATTGTGTAGAAATGATTACGATAAACGTTGAAGGTATAAACTGAAATTTAATCATTCTCGGAAATGACCGTTCTAGGTTGTTGTGCGTCAAGTGTAAATTTTTTTTATTTATTTATTTTAAAAGAATCTACAAACTAAAGAAAAAGTCGGCCAAGTGAGGGCTTTTCAACTGGCATGTTTTTTAAATTTTATCCCCCCCCTGTTTTCAGGTTCAGCGAAATTTATTTAAACTCGGTCGTCTTTTATTTTCCCCGTTGGAGAATGTGTTATTAAAAGTTTCCACTTCGCCGTATATCAAATTCGCTATCCAGATAAACTGGGAAAAAAACTGAACATTCTAGAATTGTTCTTCATTCTCTCTTCCCAGTCGGTGTATAAATGTCTCCCTTTTAAGTATAGTTCTTGAACCAAACATCACACGCATCTCGTTGTTCCATTTAAGTGGACAATTACATGTGGTGTTATGTCTACTCGAATAAATATAAAAATATCGCTTCTGGAAAATTTGTTAAAAGCTCACTGAAAGCTCAGTTTTCATTTATAAATCCCTAAAATGATCCCAACGAACTATGCCAACAAAAATTTTTAATTTGTTTTAATTTTCTGCCCAAAATCTGAACTGGAATAAATGAAAGAAAGAAATGTAACTAATAATAATAATAATAATAATAAAATGTCATCAACAACCTGTGACGTACTACAGAGGTAAAATATGTGTCAAGACGACAAATCTGCAGCGAGATATTCTGTCCGCGTAGCTCAGTTGGGAGAGCGACTTACTCCGGAGTAAGGGGGACACGGGTTCGATGTCCGTCGCGGACAAACTTGTGTCTTCACAAACCATTATCAGTCCACTGCAGGATGAAAGTATCCCGAATTCTCCTCTACAAATTTCTGTCATGAGCCAGTCTCTTCTAAATTACTCCGTGATTTGAAACTTCATCCACCTACCTCTCACGTGACCGTCTTCAGGATCTTTTTCTGTTTCTTGGTGTTCATTCTAATATTTCCTATGTCCGACTGCGTTCAGTTCTTCTAGCAATATGTCCAACCTATTGCCATTTCAGGGATTTTACTTTAATTGTGATGTCTTCCACTCTTTTGTTAATTTCCTGATCTGTGAGTTCTTCTTCCTATCTTTCCTGGTTACGAAAAACATGAACCTCTCCGTGCTTCTTTCAGTAGTCTGCAGCCTATTGTGACGTATATTCTAGATTAACTTTGCTTTTTTAGTTTCTTTCCCTATGCAAATCTTGAGTCTATTCTCAGTATTCTTCACGCTTAACGAAATATCTTTTCCCTCAAACGAATACGTTTGGCAACACAATTGAGGTTGAATGCACGTGACCTATGCCTGATATAAGATAAGAACAAGAGATAAAACGAAGATTGATCGATTGCTTGAGAGCGATTATTAAGAGCGTTGTACGAGAGCGTTGTAATTGAGAGCTTTGTATTGTAAACTGATGATTATTGAAAGGAGTGTTGTGATCATGTGTGGTGTGTGGAGTACATTGTGATGTTATCGTTCAGTTATGGAAGTGCTACTACAGCATGAATAAAGCTTTTCCGTAAGTTGACTTCTGTTGTTTCGTCTGGCCGTTAAGATTTTCCTTCATTTAGGAACTATTTCCTAGTGTATTGATGTGTTAAAACAGCGTAGAAGTCGAAAAGACTTTTACGCTACACTATGTATGTTCACTCAATGGACAAAACATTAGGGATACTTACCAAATAGCGTGTTGGCCCTCCTCAACAGCATTTATACACCGAGGCATCGACTCTACCAGATGCCGAGGTGTTTCCGGAAGTAAAACTAGACGTGCTTGTTGCAGCATTGTCCACAACTCCGCCCGAGACGTCGGTTCAGCAAACATTGATCTGATATTGCGCTTCACGACATCGTAGAGAGCTTCCACAGAGTTTAGATCTGAGAACCCTGGTGACCACTGGATAGTTCCAAGCAAAAATGAGTGTTCCTCGAGCCTCGCGTGGGCGGTTGCGGCCCGGTGGGGCGGCGCATTGTCTTTCTGAAACAAACCATCTGCGGCAGGATGCGTGAAGGCTATGAAAGCCTGTAGGTGATCAGTCAGCACATGCTGGTAGCGCGCAGCGGTTAAGAAGGACTTCTCCAGATAAAATAAGGGACCTAATAGGTCCCATAGGATGGCTCCCTATACCATCACAGAGCAACCGCCGCCTTGAACGGAGCCTACTTGGCACGACGGGGCCGTGGCCTCATGCTGTCAACGACACACACACGCACACACACAGCAAGCGTGATTCATTTGACCACACGACGCAGCCCAGTCTGCAGAGGTCCAATTTTGGTGTTCCCAGAACCAGGCGAGGGGAATGTCCGATGACGAAAAGTCAAAAGTGGCACACGAGGAGGGCGTTGGCTGCCGTGGCCGTGGGTACACAGCGTGCGTCGTACCGTTTGCTTGCTAGCGCCTCTGACATTTAACCTTGATGAAATGTGTGCCCCCGTTGCTAAGCAACTGGTCTGTACCAGCCTGATTAGTCTACGTCGATTCCTGTCATCAATGGCGTGTGGTAGGACACCGCTATCTCTCTGGGCGCTGGTATGTCCGTCGAAGGTATACTCACGGGAAACCCTTGTTACGGTTTCCCTCTAGTACCTGAGGGTTCTTAGATGGGCGCTAGAAAGACCCTTCTGTCTTGCGCCGATAGTCAGTCCATAATCAAAGTCCTTCAGATCACCACGTTTACCCATTTCGTCATGCCCTTTTGGGGAGCCCTACTGTTCGGTTTGGGTACATTTCACTCTGAGAAGCGGATGCCCATGTCAACTGCCCATCACCCCTATCTCTAATGTTTAGTTTACTGAGCGTATTTTATTCATAAACCGGTTCCCCGCCCAACAAGCTTTTATACGATCAGCTATGTCGACAACTTGTCCCACTGAAACCTAGTGGTACAAAAGAAAACGCAAAAACGCATTTTTTTAGCAGAGACTCTAGTAATTATATATTTTCCTCCTTCATGTCATCATATATCTGTAGTGACATAATGACAAAGGTTAACGTATTAGCCTATTTGCAGAAATTGTCTGTTGGTCCTTATTATTGGCATGTATGCTGATAAGTTCTCTGCCTCACCAAGAAGGAAATGGGCTAGAGCCATGAAACCTACAGACTATTCCACATATTCACCTCGAAGTTCAACACTGGTGGCGCAGTGGTCTAGGCGCTGGCTTATGATCATTCATCGGAGATGGGTCCGGGTTCCATTCCCGGAGAGACAATAATGTTGTTTTTCTTACGGCACTGGTTCTCTTCTTTCCCTGGAGCCTGTGGCCCTAAATTAGGGATAGGCGTTGCTCACGGTGGTCGTTAGACCTCCAATCAGAAAATAAAAATGGTTCACACTTGCCACAGCAATTCTGAAGTATCTTCCAAAAAATATTCTGAAGGCTGGTCACTCAAATACTGCTCTGCTGCTGATATCACCTCCGAAACATTCAGAAAATGCTTCCTTTTTAAACTTTTTTAAGGTTTCGGAACAGGAACTACTCCGATGGAGCAAGGTCTGGTAAGTAGGGAGGACGGTCTATGCACTTAAACCCCAGATCCCTCAAAACATCCATTGTCTTGCCAGCCTTGTGAGCCGGCGCATTGTCCTGCAAAAAGAGAACAAACATCTTTCCGTAGTTTTCCTCACCTTTTTTCCTTCAACGATTTCTTTAATCGGCACAGCAAGTTGGAATAGTATTCAGCATTTATTGTTTGGTCCTTCGGGAGATAGTCAGTCAGTAAAACGCCTTCCGAATCCCAAAAAAAATATTGCCATGACCTTTCCTGCTGACCTTTGAGTCTTGAATTTCTTTGATTGTGGAGAACCCAAGTGCCGTCATTGTAGCGACTGTTGTTTCGTCTCTGGATCGTTGTGATATAACCACGTTTCATCGACAGTGACAAGTCGCTGCAAAATTATCACCAGCTCGCTCAAAATGCCACAGAACCGATATTTGGAAGTGTCCTCTCGTTTTCGTTTCTCATCGGCGTTCAAGCATTAGGGCACTCACTTTGCTGACATCTTCTGCATATCCAAGTGCTCGTGAATTATGAACCCAAAACGTTCCCTATATATATATATCCAGTGTCTCCGCTATTGTTTTAGCCGAGATTCGCAGATCTGATGAAATCAAGTCATCAACACGATCAACAATTTCGGGTATTGTCACTGTTGAAAGGCTCTCAGATCTTGCTGCACCTTCGGTCTCACTCTCCACGATAAAAGTTGGCACACCATTTCTTCACAGTGGAATATGAAGGGCACTTGTCACTTAATGTTTGCGTCATACACATATCGATTTCCTTTGGAGTTTTCTTCTGCAGGAACAGAGATTTCATGACAGCCCGGAGTTCCGCATTCGAAAATTCAACACTCTGCATTGATGTGTTTCAGTTCAGGACGCCAAACGTCTGCAAATAGAAAGAGCCATTAGTCTGAAAATTGGCGCTTTACAAAACAAAAGAACACTCTTCCGAGCTGCAGTGACAAAATAATGTTAAAATTACAGGAAATGGGCTAGGCCAAGAAATTTTCATCATCCCCTATATATCCCTCGTATCCCTCGGATATGTTTTTCAGGTGAATGATTCTGATTTTGAATACAAATTAAATGTTATTAAAATATATACATATATATATTCCTTTCTCTGGAAAGGCGTCAGTTCTTCCGAAAATAAATACATAAATCAAGCCACAGCAGTACAAATCCTTCGATGAGCTCTTCGTCTCAATCCAGTCCTTAGTTCCATCTTTCAAGCGGATTATATTTATTTTTCCGACTCCTCCGCCCGTTGGATGAGTGGTCAGAGACGCAGGCTTCTGACTGTTATGTCGTGATGGGCCTGTGTTTGAGTGTAAGATGAGGCACAAACGATGTATTTGTCGGATGTCCCATCCCTGGTGCCTGCGGTCGAAATTTAAAGACGGAAGCCTACTTATACGTATAACTTTAAGTCACGATAATAGTTAAACATCTGAATTTAAAGAAAAAAATTAGACTCCGCACCCTCCTTTGTCCCACATCGATAATTATTTCCTCCTGCCATGTACAAAACATGAAATGATTTAGTAAATTAAATTTTAACTTATTTTACACTTAAGAATTCGCGAGGGATTACATTTCTGTTTCTTTTATTTGGTGGTTTAACGACCACTGTGAGCAACTCGATGAGTCACAAGCAGTCGCGCATCCCTAATTTAGGGTCACTTGTTCCATGGATCGGGGAGAGCCAATGCTGTAAGACAAACACAACATCCATGCGTAACCGAAATTTAAACCCAAACTCATCACGGACAATTAGTCATATGCTTGCCCCACTGGGGCGGCATTTCCTTTCAAGAACGTATCCAGAAATTTTGTTTGGGTGGGAAGGGATGTCTATGTCCGAGCAAAAACTAAGAATGATTTATATATATATATATATATAAACTACAAACCAGAGACTGAAACAAATGATCTTCAGATTGTTTGTTGAAATTTTTGGTTTTAAATTTTGGTTGTAAAATTTGTCATTAACTCGACTTATGGTTATATATATATACCCTATCTACCAACAAGTAATTGGACACCCCTGCAATCGACGATATCTGCGGTCCTGATACACGTCACGGCCGCCGCCGTTAAATATCGTGTGGGAAACAACAACGCAACCAGTCGCATGCAAGATGCCACGCAGTTCGGAGCTCTCTGATTTCGAGAAAGGTGTAATCGTCGGGTATCACAGAAATGGCCAATCCATACGTGACATATCCAGCTAGTTGAAGTACCCAAAATCGACAGTGGCCTACGTTATTGGCAAGTGGAAGATGACAGGTGGCTGTCGGAATGTACCCCGACCCGGCAGACCCACAAAACTGGGAGTTAGAGACCGACGGGTGCTGGCCAGAGAAATTCGGAAGAACCGCACCAAATCGATGGGCCACATCCACCAGGAGTTTCAACAGGCATCTGGGAGTGTTCTTTCGATGAATACCATTCGTAAGGAAGCCCATCTGCTCCGTTATCATGGACGTGCTGCCGCCCCCAAGCCTTTGATCACCAAGTCCAATGGCGCTGCTCGGCTAACGTGGTGCAAAGAACGTCGACAGTGGACCGTTGAACAGTGGAAACAGGTTCTCTGGAGCGAAAAATCAAGGTTCACCTTCTACCGTTCGGATGGCAGGGTCTGGGTTTGGCGTCTTCCTGGAGAACGCCTCCTGCCGGAATGTATTGTGCCAACTTTGAAGTTCGGCGGCAGTGGAAATATGCTATGGGGGTGTTTCTCCTGGTATGGCACTGGACCCTTAATCGCAATTCCTGGTAGACTCAACGCCGAGATCTGCTGCACCATTTTGGATGACCATGCGCTTCCTACGTTGTGGCAGTTTTAAGGGATGGACCCATGTTACTTTCAGGATGACAATGCCACCTGTCATGTTGCGAGGTCCATCATGGCTTGGTATGGTGACAATGGGGTTAGTCGAATGGACTGGCCTGTGCAGAGCCCGGACCTTAACCCTATCGAGCACCTCTGGGACAAGTTGGAGCGTCGACTTAAGGGGTGCCCCCACCGTCCGAAATCGGTGAAGGAGCTGACCTGTCTTCTCCAAGCCGAGTGGAAGAAAATACCGCTAGCCGTCGTACAACACCTGGTTGAGAGTTGCCCTGGAGGGTCGCAGCTGTAATCGCCGCTCGCAGAGGCCCCACCAACTATTGAAGATGAATAAACTTCGTTTTCCTTTGCTATCACAGGTGTCCAATTACTTGTTGGTAGATATATATATATACTATGTAAAAGAAAAAGTATCACTGAAGACGTAAGGAAATTCAATTGTGAACTTGTGAGGAAAGCAATTGAAAACAACCAAAGCCTGAAGATAGCAAAGGGACATCTTAGTAAGGGGAAAAAAACAGATTATGGCACTGAGAAAAGAAAATGGTTCTGTAACAAGAAATAGAGGCGAAATTTTGACAAGAGTAAAAGATTTCTACTCTAAATTATATGAAAGGGATGATGCATGTACTCCAGACATCATGAAAGGTACCAGTACCAGAGTTCTTCCAGTCATCCCAGCAGAAGTTGCTCATGCAATCAAGAACATGAAGCTGGGAAAAGCTCCAGGAGAAGATGGAATTACTGTAGACATCATACAAGAAGCAAGTGGAGAAATCGAAACAGTACTCGCCCAAATTTTCACTCGATGCCTTAATGAAGGGAAGAGTCCTGAGGATTGGAACAACGCTACAATGATCCTGCTACATAAAAAAGGTGACATTGAGGATCTCAGGAGCTACAGACCTATCAGCCTCCGCTCAGTGGTTTATGAAATCTTCACTAAAGTTCTTTCACACCGTTTGAAGGCAACACTGGACATGGCTCAACCGAGAGAACAAGCTGGATTCAGGAGTGGCTACAGCACTATAGATCATATCCACGTACTGAGAGAACTAATTGAAAGAGCGAGGGAATATGAACTTCAAATGTGCATCGCTTTAATCGATTATGAAAAAGCCTTTGATTCGGTGAAACCATTAGCAGTTACAATGGCTCTGAAATCCTGCGGTATTGAAGATGCATACATTAATATTATCAATAACATCTATGAAAATGCAAGTGCAAAGATTCGGCTGTTTGAAAATACAACACACATAAAAATTGGAAAGGGAGTGAGACAAGGTGACACCATATCACCGAAGCTCTTTAATGTCGCATTGGAAAATGTCTTTCAATCATTGAACTGGGAAATCAAAGGGATAAAGATTAATGGAGATTATCTAACCCACCTTCGTTTTGCTGAAAACGTAGTCATTTTTGCAACTACCCCATCAGAGCTGCAGAGTATGATCCAGGAACTTGCTGACAAGAGTAAAGAAGTGGGATTAAAAATGAACTTTCAGAAGACAAAAGTGATGTTCAATGCTTTTACAAGAAATGAAGATTTATCGATTGATGGAGAAAAGCTGGAGATAACAGACACGTACGTTTATCTTGGACAGCAGACATCAAGTGAGGGTCACATTGGTGAAGAAATTAATCGGCGTACAAAACTTGCCTGGAGAGCTTTTGGAAGAAACAGCATAATTTTCAAGAGCAATATGCCATTATGTCTTAAAAGAAAAGTGTTTGATCAATGCATCCTTCCAGTGCTTACGTATGGTGCAGAGACGTGGACCTTAACTAAAAGAGACATACAAAGGCTGCAGACAACTCAAAGTAGCATGGAGAGGTGCATGCTTGGTGTAAGCAGGAGAGATAAGAAGAGGAACTCGTGGATCCGAAAAATGACAAGAATGGAAGACATCATGATCAGAGTTAAATCCCTGAAATGGCAATGGGCTGGACATACTGCCAGAAGGACAGACCGTCGATGGACAGCCGAAATTTTAGATTGGATTCCAAGGGACAGGGAAAGACCCAGAAGAAGACAACATGGGAGATGGGTAGATGAAATTCGAAAGTATGCGGGAGTGACATGGAGGAGACTGGCACAAGACAGGCCGTTGTGGAGGAAACTTGGGGCGACCTTCGTCCAGCAGTGGATTGATAATGATTGACAATGATGATGATGATGAAGATATACATGTGTATAAGACCAAAGATTTACAGAAATATGTTAAATTGCCAATTTAAATCGCACAGACACTTGCCTTGAAGATCATTTATAAGCAAACTGTTTTATATTCATCCATTAATTTTAAGAGCGATAAGTCTCGAAAACAAGTTAGTAAAATCATGCAATGCATTGATTACGATACCGTTCCCAACATACAAGAAACCATTATTCAAGTTATGAGGACAATGGCTGTGGAATAAATCTCGCTCCTGTGTCCTGACCTTTGACCGCATTTTGATAGTATTCAACAGAACCGGTTCAGTACATCTGAGGAACAACGTGAAGTTTTGTCGCTAGCGAAGCGTTTTTACGTAAGTTATGATGCATAAGGGCAATGGAATGGATCCCGCTCCTATGTCCTGACCTTTGACCCTCATTTCGCCCATTTTCAATAGGGATCGTCCCCAGGTGGTCCTTTACCACATACTAAAATTTCATCGAAATCGAACCAATTTTACGCGAGTTTCTGTGCGGACGGACAGACGGACAAAGCTGGAGCATATACGCTTCTTAAACCTGCGGTTGGAAAGCGTAAAAAAATGAAATTTTGGAACATTTGGATTTCCTTTCGTAATAAAAGCGGAGTGCCTTACAATTCTGAATTCATCTATAGCAATAAAATTTTAATATGCGTGAAATAAAACTTCGACAGTCTGTCGTAGAGACTATTTTAATTCGTTTCTCAAGCAATAGGCATAGTATATTGCTTGAGAAACGAATTATACTAGTAATACATGAAAGTAGGAAATGTTTTTTTTTTTTTTTTTGGATTATATTTACTACATTTTCTAACTAATTGTTATTTTAAGAGGTTGTAATAAAGTGAGAGCCTAAATAAGATATTCTGTAAAATGAAAAATTAAGAGAAGACATATTATTTATCACTAACTGCTGGAGATCTAAAGTTCGACATTGCACTTCACACCCACACATTTAAGGAATCGCGTTAAACTTTGAAAGACGACACTGAAAATATCTTATTGAAATGAATTACAACTATAAAACTAAATTAGTCGTGACACATTTACTGTCACTAAGAAGCTTTTGCTTGAATTTCTTTATTCATATAAAAGTAGTGTGGCATTTTAGGTAACAACTGCATTTTAATTTCATTTATGCGACTAATTATACTATCGAAGGTGAAATACTTCCTATTTGGTAGTTTTGCTTTTGACACAACGTCAGAGAAAACGCCCAATGGGTTTGACACGCGTTCTAAACTGCAGTTCTATTCCTCTCAAAGTCAAGATTTCCGACGAGGGTTGATCAGCTTATTCCTGGTTCACGCCACCCCATACTTCGCTTCAGAGCAGAAACTTCACCCCAATCTTTGGCGTGACACTCAAACGTGTGTACCTCTGTTTATCACTTCCTCTAGGGGTCTATTTGTAAAAATAATTTTGTGGACAGTTAGTAAAAAAATCTACAGTTATTGTTGGGTAATCTCTTTGGGGAAGGGTCCGCACCCCCTTGACCTTCCTCTTCGATTTTACCCATTTTCTTTCATATTTTCGTGTGATTAATAAATATTTGTCAAGGCTATATATTATTGTTTTTATTTATTGTTCCTCAGTAAACCGAGCAAGCAGAAATAATCTTGAGACGCCTTATCTGGCTACGGATGTCCGGGAAACAATTAGATCTTAAGTGTAAGGGTTAATTGTGGTCTGAAAATATTCATATCATGCAAAAAAGAGAAAAAAAAAACTGCTTTTTTTTTTCAGATTTACCCTTGCTGTTAAAGCGTTGTGTAATTTGTGGAAGAGAAAAAAATATCCCAGTGCTCATTATGAAGCTCTGACAGACTACTATTCCCACGGTTGAATATCAATTAACGTTTATTTCCATTTCGATGTTGGCGATCACAAAAGTAGCGGAAAGCGCCTCACGCACTTCGCCATGTTTTTCCTTCCGGTGTTAATGCCCCTTGGTGCTTAAAAGTGGCTGGCTCTAAGGGAAACAGAGGCTCAGTATCAAGAGAAAGAAATGAAAAACAAAACAAAACAAAAATAAAATGTAATTTTTTTTCATCATGCCATTTGTGCGGATAGACCCGGAATAATCTGCCTGACATCCGAGACTGCGGTCTAGTGGATTTCCGTTGGCACGCGATGCCTGTCGATCTGATCGCTAACTGGAGCGGATATACATGCACGCCAGGAAACGTCATCTTCATTTTTATGTTGATTCGATGTCATAAAATCTATTCTTTTAGTAGAATTGACGCCCATCCATTTTTAGTGATGTACTAAAGAGTTAGGTGAAATTCCAAAAGCTTTCGACTCACGATTGTTTCCAGGATATGAAACTTTTTGAAACTTACGAATAGGAGATGACACGCAAGAGGTAGGAGTGGGGAGTTATGGGGAATAAGAAACAGCGTGATTCTCATGCGGTAAAATAAACTCAAACTGTACCGAAAGGGAACCTTGGATTTTATTTTAAAAGATCAGAGCATTTTTATGCGTCTGTGATATCCAGGGGCGGATATACAGACTGCAAAGCCCTGGAGCAAGGGGAGTAGGTGAATTCATGGAAAACAAATTCGTCGGACGCGGATTCATTCAAAAGCAAATTTATCGAACGAGCAATTTACTGAAACAGGACTTTTTCGAAAAAAAAATTAAACGAATTCGTCATAATGGGGTTTAAAACAAATGGCTACTAAACAGCTGGCGAAACGGGCCAAGTGGAGACACCCACTTTAGGAGCCGAAAACAAATTGTAGTTTCGTGGTTTCTGACGTGCGTAAAGGGCTAGGGATTAATATTTAATGCCTATGCTAAAGGGCAATGATACTAGTCTTGGTGTCTGAACCTTATGAATACCAGCACGACGGACTATTCATAACGTTTACATAATAAGTCAAGCTAATAATGCTGCGCTTTTACCGAAGCATCAAATATTAATAACAGGCCTCTGGCCTAGGCCTTTTTAAGAGTTTTTATTCCGTTGTGCTTATATTCATAAGTATTGTACACCAAGTCAAGTTAGTAATATTGTGCTATTTCTTAATCATCAAATATTAAAAAATAGGCCCTCAGCCTAGGACTTTTTGTCATCTTTTTACATCGTGCTTATATTCATAAGGTTTGCATCAAGTCAAGTTAGTAATGCTGAGCTTTTACTTAAGAATAAATAGTTCATACACTTGAACAAAATATGTCAGAAAGGCCTGGACCTAAAGCCTATTTATTAATATTTAATGCCTAAGTAAAAGCGCAATTATACTAACTTGACTTGGTGTTTAAACCTTATGACTACGAGCACGATGAAACAAAAACTCTTAAAAAGGCTTACGCTTATGCCTAGTCATATTAATTTATTTTTAGTGCCAAAGAAAAAGCGTAATATTACGAACTGTCTGAGTGTCTAAACCTTTTCATAAAAATCACGACGAAATTAAAACTGTCATAAAGGCCTAGATCGTGGGCCTTATTTTTTAATATTTGATGATTAACTAAAAGCACATCTTTACTAACTTGACTTGGTGTCCAAACCTTATAAATAAGATCACGGCGGAATAAAAAGTGTTGAAAAGACCACGGCCTAGGCCGTATCTTAGGCGATCTACGGGGAAAGTAGACACGTTGAAATAAAAAATATGATTATTGTAAGACTTCCTAACGGTTTTGTGATCATTTTACATGAAAGCGTACACGAAGACTAAAAATTATATATGTAATTTTTATACGTTCCCCAAACGGTTTTTGTGGCAACTTGGCCGTATTCCACTTATTATCAAAGTTTTTGAGAAAAGCTCACCCTACGATAATGCATCTTTCGATGATTTCGGTTTCGATGAATTCACTTGAAACCCTAATTTTCGAAGAATTTGCTTTTCGTTTAATTCTCCATTCGATGAATTCATTTTCGGCGAATTCGCTTCCGATGAATTCGTTTTCGATTAATTCACTTGGATCTGTCGTAGGTAGAAATGACTATTTCCGTTTTCTTTTCAAATGATAAAGAGGCATAAAAAGGGGTTAAAGTTCGCTGTTCTGGATTGTAGGAACATTTAGGCCGTATCTCTTTCGGCCCGAACCCTACGAATTTCATCTGAAAGTATGCATTTACCAGCTTTATTGCAGGCTGACTAAAGATCATTTTTTGACGGTAATGTTACTTAATACTGCCCTACAACTGAGCTTAGAGATCGGGGTGTTATTTCTGGCAGATGTTTTTAGAATGTAATTAACATTCTGCTTCTTAATTAAGCATTTAATATGACAGCTCATTTTCTCTTAATTTTTTCCCCTTTTCAGTTCATTTTAAGAGGCAATCGCAAGACCGTTGTGAGTAAAATGACATCGGAAAAGCTGGTTTTACGAGACACAGGAATACACAGTCCAGTCAAAAAATTATGACCACCTGTTAGTACGAGGTATGGCCTCCTCTTGCAACCAATACCGCAGATATACGGCATGGTATTGCTTCAATGAGGCCTCTGAATACTTATGTAGGGATTCTATACCATCCAGGAACCAGAACTTCTCGCAGATCATCAAGAGTCATCGGTGATGGATCCATGCGTCGAATCTGTTGGTCAAGATAGTCCCACAGATGTTCAACGGAATTGATGTCCGGTGAGAACGATGGTCAGGGTAGTTAAACTAAAGTCCCTAGAAGGTTTTTCAAACCATTCTCGCGCACGCATAGCAACATAGAAAGGGGCATTATCTTGCTGGAAGCAACCCATGTCATAGGGGTAGACAGTCATCATTAACGGGAGCACCTGGTCAGATAATGATGACTGTCTATCTGATGGATAGGTGGCCTGAAGCTTTCATCGTGCGATCAAGGGGAATAATTGCTCCCATTGATTCTTAGGAAGACATGCCCCACACGAGCACACTGCCACCTCTTACCTGTTCCTTCTTGAGCGTCGTGTCTTTATGATTTCTGTCAGCAATGCTGTGCCGTACTCTCCATCGACCATCCACACGATAAAGCAGAAAACGTGATTTGTCTGAAAAGGCGGCTTTCTTCCACTGTTCGATTGTCCAGTACCTTCTGTTAGATGCAAATTCACGCCGTGATCGTCGATATCTGGCCATCAGCATGGGTATCTTGAGTGGAAGGTAGCTTCTGAGACCCATGGAGAGCAGTTGTTGTACTGTACTCCACGATACGCGCCTCCATGTGCCAGCATTAAATGCTCTAGAAAGTTGTTTCACTGTACCCCGTCTATTGAATCGTACTAGTCGGCACAGCCTTCGCTGCCCACGGTCGTTAATACCCCGTGGGTGTCCACTTTTACCCCGATTCCTGCAGGTCTTGCCGATTTACTTCCATTCCCGGAACATTTTAACAACTGCACCACGTGAACAGCCCACAATATCGGCCATTTTCTCTAATGCTACCACCCTTCAGTCGGTAGTCAACAATCACTCCTTCTTCAAACCCTGTTAGGTAACGTCCTTTTCTGATTTTCACGCGAAACCGCATGCCGTCCACGGGTGCGTGTCCTTTTAAATACCTTACATGATTTGAATATATTGCTACGCACCCCATCTGGCTGATGGTTACGGTTCCTTCTTACATCAGGGTGGTCAAATTTTTTTACTGGACTGTGTAGATTTTATCGATGTTCTGACTGTTTCAGGGAACTGTGTGTGGTATGAAATATGATGATATGCGACAGCAGATCCCACACCACATGTAGCGTAGAAGTCAATAGTGTGTTTTAAGTGACCATCCTAATAAATATGAAGACACGTTTTCCTTAAAAAAGGCTTTCTCTCTGGGAACTTCGCTATTTCTTCTCCATGAAGGTACCACAAAACCCATAAATATTAAATTTCGTCTTGATAGCTATAATAGTTCTTGAGTTATGACTGCAAACACACACACACACACACACACACACACACACACACACACACACACACACACACACACACACACACACACACTGCAACGAAACATAGTAGGAAACGGGTCAAAAACTTTGGACCCGGACGTCACATGATTATACCCAACCTGACCCGGATCTGTAACTGACCTGGACCCCACCCGGACAAATCTGCTTTGAACTATTATGTATACACTGCTGGCCACCCAAACTGCAACACCAAGAAGGACTCCAGATAGCAAAGCCAGATTTACTGGACACATAACAACAGATACAAAGTTGAAACGATTGAGCTTACAGGGCCGTGCGACTTGCGGAAAACGCAGACATCAATAGTTCGTGTGACCCACATGGCTAGAAATAACGGCCGCTACACGCCGCGGCATCGAACGAAAGAGGCTTTGGATGTGGGCTTGGGGTATGTCAGTCCAGGCTGCTTCCACACGTTGCCACAGTTCATCAGGCGTAGCCGCGGGTGGTGCTTGCCAGGCTACCCGGCTGCCGATCAGCGACCAGACGTGTTCGATGGGCGAAATATCGGGAGAACAGGCGGGCCACGGCAGCAGTGACACCTGGTGCACCGTGAAGAATTGTTGCACGATGCGTGCCACGTGCGGGCGCCAAAACGTCAGAGATGTAGCGGTGGCTGTTGAGTGTACCTGTGATGCGTACTAGAGGGGAGCGGGTGTATATGCAATTGCGCCCCAAACCATAACGCCGGGCGACGGATCGGTATGGCGATGCATAATGCAGGCATCATACAGTCTCTCGCCGCGGTTGCGCCACACGCGGATCCGACTGTCGTGCTGTTGCAGGCAGAAGTTGGATTCGTCGGGGAAGACAATGCCGTGCTATTCCGCAGTCCAGGTGCGGCGTTCAACGGCCCACTGCCGCCGCACTCGTCGGTGGTGTAACGTCAGTGGTAATTGGAGCAATGGGCGCCGTGCGTCAAGTCCCCGCTCCTGCAGACGACGTCGAACGATACGTGCTGACACAGGTTGTTGCGCAACACACCCTAGCCGTCAATGCCCGCCACACAACAGGCTGGTCCTCTCGTTCGGTTGTGTGCCGCTTGTGCGGCAATCGCTCACGTCGGTCCGTCCGTTTCTCCTGCACCCACCGAATCCATATTCGCTTCACTGTGGCTGGATGTCGTCCCACACGGACGCCGTAGTCTCGGTACGTTAAACCGCTGTTGCGATAAGCCACTATTCATCCTCTGTCGAACTCCGAAACCTGGTGGAATGACTGCCGTATTCTGCGACGAGGCATAAGGAAGCTTCCCACGCACAGGTCCGACAGCAAAACACTCTTCCTCTACCCCGCCTTCTGTGCACCCTTCTTATAGTGCTTCTCGGTGGCGTGCCGGGGGCACATGATTTGCATATGCCCTGCAAAGCTAATCGTTTGCATGTCCTATCGCGGGTGACGCATGCTGCGAATTTCGGGCCAATCGGATGCTTCCTTCTTGGTGTTGCATTTTAGGTCGCCAGCAGTATATATATATATATATACATACAGAAGAGCAAAAATGAAGACTAAGGAAAAACTTTAGAATTTAAAACGAAAGTTGCAAAAAAACCTGAAGATCAAAACGCGCAACGCAGCAGTTTTGAAAATTCAGAATTCACATTCTATTAAGAAGATACCTAAGCAAAAAAATACATATATAATTTTGACTCACGCCAAGTACAACATAGAAAAGGTTATGTATCTACCTGTGTGAGTAAAAGGAGAAAAGATAAAAAAATAAAATAAAACAACTGAATGTAGAATGTGTCGAGAATACTGAGCCTTGGCTTTATCAAGGACCAGCAAAAACTCTGCATTTTCTCACTTCCACAAAGACCTAGTTGGAAATGGGTTTCTGCAAGGCCATAGATGCAAGTAACATTCCCACCTAAAATTGTTTTAAAAAATATATATATGTCATGTCCTCCGCAGAGTTGTATGACCTAGCACTAGTTAACAATTTCGCTTGCATCCATGAACCTTCCTGGCCCGACCCATGCTCTTCATCTGTTACTATTAAACAGAGAGAAGAAGATTAAAGAGAACTCAAGCTGTGAGAGTGACATAATAATTAGAAATAATTTTCAGCTATAACGAAATGCCAAGTTCGTTTGAGAGAGAAATTAAACCTGAAAAACAATGCAAAAGAAATCCAAATTTTTTCATTGCAATTAAAAAAAGGAAATATTAATTTTTAAAAAACAGATTATTGAAAGAAAACTTGAGTCTAAAACCCCTACTCTACAACTTATGACAGCACGAAAACGAGAATAAGTTAAATACAATAATTAACTAAAGAAAACTTTGTGAAAGTTATATGACTTAAACAGTTAGTTGCAATATGTACAAAGTATTTCAGCAGTGCTTTTAAGTGCATAATTAATTAGTTATTAAGTACTTAACTACTTTGAAAATACAGCGCAAAGAAAAGGAACAAGCTTAGCCATCTGCTGTTCCTAGGTTCCTCAATAGACGCGCAAAGTTACAAAGAAAAGAAAGAGTTAAAACCCGCAAAAATGTTAACAGACAAGCCAGTGCCTAAAAGCTGAACAGCAAAAAATCAACAGAGAAAAAAGTACATGAAGTACAAACATTGAACTTATAAAACCTAAAACCCAAATACAAGGAAGAGAGCTTACTTACCTCTTGTGCGACGAAACTTTCTCCTCACAAGAGTAAAACATGGCTGACCTCTTCCGCCACTCCCTAGTCGCTGGGGGGCAGTGTGGGTGGGGCTGATGGCCTCCTCATACAGAAAGAAACCAACTCGCGGAGATTTTAACCAGAGAAAAAAATATATAAACTTAAGACTGTGGATCTGTATGATCAGAAAGAGCAGAATTAACTCTCCAGAATACACGAGAAATATTATAAAATACACGAGTAGTGTATTTAATAATCTTTGCATGTATTAAATCACCTTAGTGAGCTTCTATAGATTAATCAGAATCTTATTAATTTTAATGTTGGTTTTACTATTTTTAGTATAGCTATCCTAGTGATGAATAACTAGTTTTCTTTTTTATTTGTTTTTATTTTCTTTTATAAACAGATTTTTAAGCTTTTTTTGTGATTTTGTTTATATTATTTAATTTTTTGTTTTAATAGGACCTTCATATCCATAGCACTAAGGTTCCTTTAGGTAGTTAATAGGCATCCTCTAGCCAACTTCCTTACGGCTTTGAATGGTCAGAATCATATTATTAACTGTGTAGAAAATTAAAGCAGATCTGCCAACCTTACTCTATTATTCAGAATAATTTTTCTTAAAGTTCTTTTGATGAAAGAAGAAGGAATTTCGTTCTCTAGAAAACTATCTAATAGTATATTAATGTGGTAATTGAAGTCCAAATTGTTGCTGCAAATTCTTGAAATTCTTAGGACCTGAGAAATTAGTACATTCTCAATTACTTTGGTTGATATGTTATTATTCCAGTGTAGATATTTAATAACTTTGAAAGGAAAATTAACTCTTTTATCAAAGAGGCTAATAGATGGGTTACCTCTGTTGAGCTTAATGCTTAAGTCTAGGAACTCAAGTTCCTTATTACTGTGGTTGGTTTTACATAAGTTAAGAGAGCTAGGATAGATATTATCAAAATCACTCTCTATAACTTCTGAATTATTGATACACAGCAGATCATCAATATATCTAAAAGTGTAAAGGTAGTTATCTGAGCAGGTGGGGTGATTTTTAATGAATTTATATTCCTTAAAGAACAGGAATAGATTAGCGATATTCGTGGACGTTGATGTTCCCATGGGAATACCGTTCACTTGCTTATAGAGAGTATTATTATATAGGATATGTTTATTTTTTATGCAGCAATTGAGATAAGAGTTCCAAGTTCCTACATTAACAAATTGGTTAAGTTTAAATTCTGCATACAGCTCTTTAAAGGTAGTGATTATATCTGATAGAGGCAGATTAGTATATAGGTTTTCAAAATCATAACTATTAATATCTAGGGGACAAACTTTGAGTATAGTAGAAATTACTTCTGCATTATTGTTAATTATCCAAAAATCTCTGTACATCAAGTTAGTACAGTTTCTAATGTGTTTCAAAACCTTCTTTAAGACATCTTCAAAAGCAAGATCTATTTTCTTTTTATGACTCCTTACTCCACTAGCTATGAACCTGAACTTCACAGGATCCTTATGAAACTTAACCGTTGCAAAAAGAAATGGAAATTCAGGCTCATAGCTTCTAGTTTGTGGAATTTTAAGTTTCTTGAAGAATGCCTTAAACCGAATTTCTAACTGCTTGGTAGAATAACTTACGGGCTCGTATGTTACTCTATTATTGAGTTCCATAGTTAACAATTCAAAATAGAACTTCTTACAGATAATTACAAAATTATTGCTAGCTTTATCCGTAGTGGTAAAAATAAATTGGTCTTGTAGTTTGGAGAGTGACCTTTTAGCTTCTCCAGAGAAAAAGAGATTTCTGTCGAAACAAAAGTCCAGACCTGCCAACTCACCGGTGAAGCTATTGATTATATTATATTTCCATTCTGCGAAGGCCTCAATAGGCTGATTGTACGTTAAACTGGTTTTTACGATGTACCTATTAACATCTTGAGTGAAGCTCTCAAGAATCCTTTCTTTGGAAATAGTGAAGGAAGGTCTGAATTTAGAGCCATACTCTAATAAATTCCTAAGCTTTTCATTTTCAACAAAACTCAAGTTTCCGGTGATAATATGGTTGTAATTCTTATCATAGTGAACTGTTTCTCTATGTTCATCACAAGAACATGTAGGAATTACAGGAATGTAGCTCGAAGAGTTAAGTTTGTAGTTTTTAACTATTGACCCTAAGGTCTTAACATATTTAAAACTTACAATAGACTGGTGCCTGTGGATGGGAAAAAAATTGCATTATTGTGGAACAGCTTCCTTACATTGAGATTATCGTAGGCTTTATTTAGAAACCTGATGGTTACAAAATTACTGGAAAATTCTTTAAGAGAAATTTTATCTTTAAGAATATGTTTAAGAATGTCCAGAACCAAAGCAAAAACATGCTTATCAACATGGTCAGCAGTTTCATTCCAGAATTTGAAAAAACTTTTAAGGACAGAGTGCTTGAAGGGCTTGAGAATTTTGTAAGTATTTTTAACAAAATTAGTGCCAGTTTTAAAGCTTTCCAGAGTTATTAGCAAGTTAGCAAAATCAACTTTGCTTGATGTGCGAAATAACCTCTGTCCTCTATTACCTCTAGTGCAGCTCTTATTATTAACAAGAAAGAAAAGTTCACGAATTGAAAATTTATGCTGATTATGCTTATTGTCAGATAGAGTGGAATTAAGACCATAGGGATAAAGAGACTGATGCTGCAAAATTTCAAGGAATTCAGTTTCTAGCCGAGCATAGAGGTCAGGGATAATATGTAGTACCTCTATTTTCACTTTGTCAAAACCATGAGTATGGAAATGCTCTAATTCAAAGGTAGAGTACTGGTTGGCGTTTGTGGAGGGGTTCACTCCTGAATTAGAGAACTTGTTAACTAGAGACCTGTGTCCATTAATCCTAAGATGAAGAGGATTTTTACTTTGGCCAATATAGCTAAGGTTGCAGACAGTACAGGTGAGCTTATAGATGGTATTGTAGGCTTTGCAAAACTTGTTGGAGCAATTATCCTCAACAGAAGAACACAGGTTAGGATCTGCAGATTTACATGTCAAACAACGTTTGTCATTTCATAACTTTAGATTACCTTTGCCAGCGAGTTCATACACTATGGGAAAGGGTGCTAGCCTAACCGAGCGGGAGGACTTAAAATATCTGAGCTGACCTCCAATCCTTTCATCGTCCTTAGAACTCCACTTATGCCAAAACATACAAATTCTGAGCAAACCAACTAGGAAAAACTTTTCAGAAATAAGCAGTCCAAGAAAATACCAAACTCGAGTATAAACTACACTCCAAAAGGCTGCATCCAAAACATACTAAAAATAAAAATTAGAAATAAAAATAAGAGTGAATTGTAAATCAATAGAAAATGAAAGAAACCTCAAATAAAAAAATAGTAATAAAAAAAATATATAATAAAAAATTTCAACTAGAATTTGCGCATGAGCTGCTAAATAATAAATTGAAATTAGTTACTGAAGAGCAAAAATGAAGACTAAGGAAAAACTTTAGAATTTAAAACGAAAGTTGCAAAAAAACCTGAAGATCAAAACGCGCAACGCAGCAGTTTTGAAAATTCAGAATTCACATTCTATTAAGAAGATACCTAAGCAAAAAAATACATATATAATTTTGACTCACACCAAGTACAACATAGAAAAGGTTATGTATCTACCTGTGTGAGTAAAAGGAGAAAAAGATAAAAAAATAAAATAAAACAACTGAATGTAGAATGTGTCGAGAATACTGAGCCTTGGCTTTATCAAGGACCAGCAAAAACTCTGCATTTTCTCACTTCCACAAAGACCTAGTTGGAAATGGGTTTCTGCAAGGCCATAGATGCAAGTAACATTCCCACCTAAAATTGTTTTAAAAAATATATATATGTCATGTCCTCCGCAGAGTTGTATGACCTAGCACTAGTTAACAATTTCGCTTGCATCCATGAACCTTCCTGGCCCGACTCATGCTCTTCATCTGTTACTATTAAACAGAGAGAAGAAGATTAAAGAGAACTCAAGCTGTGAGAGTGACATAATAATTAGAAATAATTTTCAGCTATAACGAAATGCCAAGTTCGTTTGAGAGAGAAATTAAACCTGAAAAACAATGCAAAAGAAATCCAAATTTTTTCATTGCAATTAAAAAAGGAAATATTAATTTTTAAAAAACAGATTATTGAAAGAAAACTTGAGTCTAAAACCCCCTACTCTACAACTTATGACAGCACGAAAACGAGAATAAGTTAAAGACAATAATTAACTAAAGAAAACTTTGTGAAAGTTATATGACTTAAACAGTTAGTTGTAATATGTACAAAGTATTTCAGCAGTGCTTTAAGTGCATAATTAATTAGTTATTAAGTACTTAACTACTTTGAAAATACAGCGCAAAGAAAAGGAACAAGCTTAGCCATCTGCTGTTCCTGCAAGCCTTGATAAGCACAATTTTCCAAGAATCCGGGCCCGGGCTCAGCAAACACATGTAATCAACGCGGGCCGGGCCCGGGCTCAGCAAACACATGTAATCAACGCGAGCCGGGCCCGGGCTCCTAAAATTGAGACCGAACTCGTCTCTAGAAAGCAGGTTTTTTCCGATGCTCTAGTCTTCAAGGTAACTCGTACGAACAGGGACTGCAAACTTACCCTGAATGAATTCATTTAGTTGCATTGAATGAATTCATTCAGTAGCACTGTACGAATAGGGGCTACTAAACATACCAGGAATGAATTCGTTCCAGTAGCAATCGGCCCACTTCTTAGACAGCGAATATACTCGTTGGAGTTGAGTTCAGCCCATTTTGTTAACCCCGAGTTAACTCGTTCCATTAGATTAAAGGGTTTATACAAAACTTATATTGTTCGGTATCGTAAATTCGGGGCTTTGACGTAGGACTACGTCTAACTCTGCGTCGTCTCATCAGTGTGGGGCGATTTACGACCGACCGCCGGTCACAAAAATAGGTCCCAATTGAAATCATTATAGCTTAAAAAAATAGGTGCTGTACACTAATCTTGTTGAGGATGATTGACGATGATTGTGCCTTCAAATTTATATGTATCAGAAAATATTTTTGCATATCTACTGTATGGATATTATGTTGTACGAATTTATTGCTTAAGGTTCCAGTTTAAATAGTGAAATCATTTCTTTTCGAAAATATATATTCAGTTTTTCTTTTCTTTTCTTTATATAGGATACAGTCACCTTGTGTACTTTAGGTATAGGCACTGCCTTTGGTGAGTCCATATTGGATAACAGTCCACACAGTGCTACAGTAGTCACCAACGAACATTGTGAACTTCTTAGGATAGAACAGAAAGATTTTAAAACAATATGGGAGGTAAGGATATTCAGTATGACTTTTTTAGAAACACTTGTGTTGAGCGCGAGTAAGACTTTCATGAGTTCGTACGTGACGGCTGTGGAAAGTAAAATATAATTTCATTAAATCGCTTCCCAGAAATGGCAATCAGGAAAACTTGTACAGTGAGTTTAATTTAATGCTGTAGGAGAAAGAACAAAGGCTGAATTTCACCACATGGTAGTAAAATGGCATAAAGAGTGTAAACCTGTCTCATAGAAAAAAATTATTATATTTCTCGAAATGAAGCGTAAAATCATTCACTTTATTATATATTTCATGGTGTAAGTCACGAAATTATTTTCATCACGTTATATCCGGTTCCATACAAAATCATTGAACAAATCCCGTGGCGTTTCAGTAAAAATTGTTCTCATGCATTTTTTATAAAAAATATTTTTTTCATTGCTTTTGCTGAGGGGGATGCACTTGAACCATGTGATGAAAATTTGAACTGAAAATATCTAAAACTTCACTGCACTAAGGATTAGGTTTTTGAAAGGCCACTTGGCCTATATTTATTGTAAAACTTAACAAGTGTGAGACTAAATTTTGGACACAATTTCAAACCCTGCCACTGGGCCAAAAAACAATAAACATTTGACAGCTTAGAGTCTTGGATGAAATTATCGCACCAGTCACAGTACCAAAACAGAATATAAATACCAGAATTTAATTGTATTACACCGCACAGCGCAAACGCTTGCTTTAACATGGTGTGCAAATTAAGTATGTGGAAGGTAAATCTCTCTCTCTCGGGAAAAAAAAAAAGTATTATATGCATATGTTTACACTATGATATTCTAATCGCTCGAACCAACCCTCTCAGACCAGTCTTCTGAATTTACCTTTTAATTTTAAACTAACATATCAACTGCCAAAATTTTACATATAATGAAAAGTTATTTTATACGAGGTTCTACACTTTCGGGAAAATTTGTCTTAAAATCAACAACCTAGCCTTCAATCAACATTTGTCTTAAAATCAACATATCCTAACCATGTAGCATTACCTAACACTGAACCAATTCTAGACACTATACAAAACCCAATACACTAGATACCCTACTCAATTTACTCACAAGTTATCATAAAAATCCAACTATTCAAAAATCCCCACTATAAGTCCTCCAAATCTACTAGCACCCATGTAGAACTAAACTCGGGCATTAAAGCCAAACAATCATCTCATTCAACGAATTCCACTTGCCTCGAAAAACACGATTTCACTGCAGGAACAACAAAGTTTGAGTCTAAAGGCTGGAATGGGTCGTGAATCCATTCCCAGCCTATACAGTGTAGTGGAGCAAAGTGCGACCTAACCCTTTTCTGTTCCTTTACTCTGATTTGGGGACAACCCACATCACTCCCTCTCGTAGGTACCACCTGCCATGGGCCGAATAAGCTTACTCGGGCAGAAAACAAATCCCCCAATTCGTTTCGTGCACCCTTTCAGACCCGAGGCATTGTCTACATAGGGTAAAGTATCCCACAAGAGTTCTCTTGTCCCCAAAATATCTCATCCTCTATTTTCCAGAAAATTCAATACATCACCCTTTTCCCCAGAAAATTACTTCTTATCATATTTTTTCCCCAGGAACACACTTCATATCTTCATTTTCCCAGGAACACACTTGATGTCCTTATTTTCCCAGGAACACACTCATTTCCCAGAAAATCACTTATCTTTATTTCCCAGGAACCCACTGTATGTACTCATTTCTCAGAAAGCTCAATAACACCATACTTGACACACTATACAAAACCTTACTTTATTTCCAGAAAACTCTATAAATCACCATACTTCCTAAATCACTCTTTTCCTGAAAAATCATCACTTCTTGAAGAAATACAGCAGCTATTCGGGTTCTTTTCAGTCACACTATACATATGCTCATATCTGCCTGTATGCCCAATTCCTATATTCTTTCCCCCATAAAAACCTGTTTTTCTAACCTACGGGCTGAAACTAGAAATTAGCCCTCACTACTACAAAAATTAAATTTTTTAAGAGTAATTTTTCACTTAAATATACCAAAACACTAAACCAAAATAATAACCAGCTTACAAGAAAAAATTCCCAACTACATGGCACCTACGCTAAGCTCATAAATACAAATTCTACTTCACAAATACTAAAATCACCGAGCACAAAATGGGTTACATTTCACTTAAGAGAAATACTGGTCTGGAAGGTGGTTCGTCCCGAAATATCTTAACATACTTAATATATCATCTATCACTACATGACCCAGAAAATTATTCACTTCCACTTCTTTATTTTGTTGTTGGTGTTTTTTTTTTTTTTTTTTTTTTTAACTACTCACAGAAAATGTCATGGAATTTATTTTTACACTGCCTAACATTAACTCAGGTGGTTTCATTCCCTAAGCACACCAGACACTACAATACAAAAAAAAAAAAAAAAAACATAGATGAAAGCATTTTCAACTCCCCTTTTTTTTTTCTGAACTCATACCTGAGGAACTAATTAATTTTAATTTTGAAAACTGAACGACAACACAGCTACAATCAGAGGCCAAAAAAAAACCTTGTTTTTTTTTTCTATGCTCAGCTCGAAGCTCAGGTACTTGCGTGGGCTTTTATGTATCAATACTAAAAGATATGAACTAAAACATTACCTTTGAGCTGGCGTCCCCCTTTTTTTTCCTTTTTTTTACAACTCAACTCCCCCCCCCCCCCCCCCCCGAGTTCACGGCCCAGGAACAACCAAAGTCTCTGCAGTTCGTCTTCCATGTCCCCCCTTTTTTTTTTTCATTCTCGCCCTAGATGACCGGTGTTTTTTTTTTTTTTTTTTGGAGCGGGTGCATAGGAGCGCTTTATTCCTGTTGACCCAGTGGGCAGCTTTTCCATCTGTTTGAACAAGGGCATCGCTAGCAGCTGCAGACTTGAGGTACTTTTTGATGAAAGGAGGGAACCGTTCAATATCCACCTTGTGATTAGCAGCAATGTGCTTCTTGATGGCCTGCAGGGAAGAGCCTCCACGTTCCTTGAAACTGGTAATAGCCGAGGTAACCATTTCCGAAACTTTGGGATGAGATGGAACTGTTTTTTTTTTTTTTTATGAGGGCCAGGAGTCGTCTGACCCCAAACGAAGAAAGTGGTGGTAAAAGAAAAAACACTTCAGGTCCTCAACTTGCAGGTAGGCAGTAGCGTTGTCTTTTTCAGCTAAGCCCTCTCCACGAGATCGTCCCAGCCTGTCACCTCCCCGCCATTTTTCTTGCCAGGGCAAAGTTCCCGGATGCCTCTTTAACTGAGTTCTACGTCGTCACCCGTTCAATGAAACGACCAGAGCCAGAGTGTCCTTTCAAAAACCTAAACCTTAGTGTAGTGAAGTTTTAGATATTTTCAGTTCAAATTTTCATCACATGGTTCAAGTGCATCCCCCTCAGCAATGACTGAGGGGGGGGGAAGTAATCTTATGTTATTGTGGTAAAATCAATGTTTTGTCCTAACTATCTAATTTGATCATCGCCACTTCCAAAAGGTTATTTACACGTGTACATTGTACACCATTAAATTTTAGTGTTTACAAATTTGGTACACATGCAAACAATAGTTACCTTTCTTACACTTTCAGGTGTATCTACTCAGCAAACGCAAACAATACAATAGTAACTTTTGGGAGTTACCAAATTCAGTGGTGCATTTTATTTTTTTTCTATTTTGTTTCATGGCCTTATTCAAAATTTCAGTTTTGTTTCGAAATACATCCACCTATCTCCCAAATTCTAATTTTCTATAATTTACTTCAAGAATTTCAATATTAGCATAAAATAGTCTGTTTTGTTAATAACATTCAAAATTTTCAATATAACACTTTCTACTTACTTTAATATAAAATATGTCTATATCGTGGATGCCGTTCTTCATACATGTATTTGCAGTCATGATGTGTTTAGGAATAATTTAGTGATTTATACGATAAACAGAGTAATTTGGTGATTTATACCATAAAATACATATTGCCAATATCCACGTATATAGGCATAGTTAGTACAAGATATAATACATGCCAAAATCTAAGAGTCATTCATTTTAGCTGCACTCAGTCGATATATAATTAATTAGAACCGTCTGGCATAGGAATAATTATCTGTAACAATCGGATTGTGCTTTCTTGGCACCTTGAAGGCTATAATCTGTAGTTCAAGGAGCTTCTTCTTGGTTACTCAATCCAAGGACTTGTTGTTCAGTAGACCTACTCTGTCTCTCCATTCCTCTCTGTTCTCCGCAAGTCATAGTATGTCCTAGTATTGGATCTTGCAGTAATTGTGCCACAAAAACAATCCATGGTCGTTATCTTCCTCTCGCCTTAAATTTTCGCTTACAAAACTTTCAGAATCGGGCCTTCATGGCGCAATGTGTGTCCCATCCATAACATTCTTCTTATTTTTAACATGTTGATGAGATTCCTGGGTTCTCCCACTCTCTCCAGGATCTTCTCAATCGTCTTTCTATCGAGCCAGCTTATTCTATCCATTCTTCTATAGCTCCACATCTGAAATGCCTCCAGCCTTTTCACTTCCCTCTTGGTCCATGTCACAGAACCGTAGAGGAGCTTATAACGAAGTAAATTTTTCCGTCATTTTTAGTCCACGCCGGGGCTCGAACCCGGGTCCCCTCATTCCGGAATAAGTCACTCTACCAATTGAGCTACGCGGACGTTCGTTCTGACTGCTATCTGCCTTTATGTCGTGTGCGTCCTGCTGGCAGGTATGTCACATCCCCCCCCCCCCCCCCGAAAGAGGGCAGGGGGCATGGCCCACGGGTCATCCGTGACCATGAATCGTTGCAGGTAGCCACGCTGTAGAACGTGCACTTGAGAACTCCCAGTCAATCTGGTGTGTGGAATGCAACGTCACACACATTTATTTTTCGAAGCGCTGGAGAAGGGATTCTCTTATTTTTCCTATCCCGCGGTGTGGAAATAACATCACACCATTGCGAGATTTTGAACGGCCGGGTCATCCGGAAAGTTCGGGCGCCATTATAACGAAGAAAATTTCTTCGTCATTTTTGTCTACGCCGGGGCTCGAACCCGGGTCCCCTCATTCCGGAATAAGTCACTCTACCAATTGAGATACGCCGACGTTCGTTCTGACTGCTATCTGCCTTTATGTCGTGTTCGTCCTGCTGGCAGGTACGTCACTAGCTATCCACCAAATATTAAGACTCCATGTAAAACACACATATATTATGGAGGCTAAACAACAAAAACAGAAGCTGTCTGACTACGATCTGTCAGCCTGGCGTACAAAAGTGATATTTTGAGCTTCAGCTTCTAAATTATCGAAAAACTGACTTTTTGGAACCGGTCAGCGGAGAGTAAACTTTCAAACTGCTAACTTGTTTTATTCGAACTTGAGCCAGTCGGTCATGTGTTCGAAATGTTGCAAGTGAACAACAAAACAGTCCTGTTGGGGAGATTGCACTGTGCCGCCCCAGTGGCGTAGTGGTCAAAGTGCTGGCTTCTGACCAATCATTCCAGATGGGTCCGGATTCGAATCCCGATGAGCTATAATGTTGTGTTTGTCTTACGGCATTGGCTCTCTTCCATTCTTAGAACCAGTGGCTCTAAATTAGGGACTGGTGACTGCTTATAGCTTGTAAAACTGCTCACGGTGGTCGACAAACCCCCCAAATATACGAAGAAACCAAAAAAATGAATGATTACAATGTAGCTATTGAATTAAGAAACAGCTGTCTTGTGACTATTTTGTCATGATATATCTGTATCTATACTTCGATTCACCCTAAGGTGACACTGAAAGGGAAGGTACGTGAAGCTATCGCCGCGACTAAAAGTAGTTCCCAACATTTTCCGTGAAAACCAACGCATTAATTGCCGATAATTATACTATATATTGTCATATCTATTTACTTATAAATACATATAGTTATTTTATACAAATATGAAATTGAACTATTTTCAGAAAGTAAATTTTAAAATTAGACCAACGCACGCATGCGTACATATGCAGTGTGTTTGGGAGACAAGGATGGCAATGAGTTGATGGGAGAAGTAATTGACAGCTGCTAACAGCAAGACACAGTGGGAAGTGACGCGGATGAACTTAACTCTAGACCTACCCGAAGGTTCAGTGAGTGCGTAGGCTCTTGTACCTTAAACTGCAGTGCCATCTTACGGTGAATCGAAGTACAGGAATCGTTTTGCCGCTATCAGTCTGTACATGATGAGGTAAACATTCAAACTATATGAAAACTCTGACTTTCTGTTTCTTTCATAAAGCCACATCAAGAACCATAGCCAATGGGCTTGAAAGGAAATCGGTACTTCCTCCTGTCAGTATAATGTGATTCGAGGAAGGTGACAGCACAGCCAAACGATCAACACATGATTTTGTGCCCTGAAATACCATTCCTTAATATTTTGCAATCATTATGAGCACCTTTAAGAAGACGTATCCCTCTTAGGATGATGAAGCATCAGACTCAAGACATCACTTCTGTAGACACGATGCTGTGGACCGGTGAAACATTTCCTGGAGGTGTCGTTTGGAATATTTAGTGAAAATCTTCGTAAAGTGGAGTGGAACATAAAACTGTGGGTAGATATTGTTGATGATTGCCGTATTAATTAACTCTCCCCGAAGGAGCTATCTTTGATTCCCTTAAGATCCCTAACCTACTCTGGGAATCCTTAAAGAATATTCCAATTATTGTGGCGATCCATATTTCGTATTCGATAGAACAGTGCGACAGTAGCTGTATTTCACTTCCCGATTAGTGGATCAGTCATAGCGAGGTTCCGCCCTTTGGATTGCTAAGTCTCAGGAAATAATATATTAGACTTATGTTATTTGGGTTCTTGAAAACGATTTCCGAAAACGCTGTACTGATTCCCACTGTCGTGAAGACTGTTCATAGTATTATGCTTCGCCGTGTCTAGCTAAATGTTCTGATACGAACTGCTACGTGTTTTTGTATGCAACACATACACTCCGAGCATCTACTCAGACTTTCGACATAGCACTTTTCCTTGCTGATCAATTGTTCAAACAATGCAATAAAACAATAGAATTTGAACAATGCCATGTTTTCAGCACATTTCTCAATTAAATCACTATTCATATACTTTTAAAACCTGTCATTATTAGTATTTTCAACCTTGTCGTGTTTCGCAAATCGCGCTATCATTCCGCAGCGCGATTTTTATATACAGTGTGAGTCAAAAGTCGCAGGACACCCTTAAATCTGATTACGGCAATCAATTTCTGAGAAAATCCTGGCCTTGTTTGATATGCAACATGACACCTTACCATTTGAAAATTTTGACCTTGATCCAATATGGCGGATTTCAAGATGGCGGTCATGTTCCGGAAATAGTCTAAGACATAGGTCCCTTCACCGATACTTTGCTGGGGTCCTCAGATATTTCATTTCCTTCCCGTTTTTGAAATACAAGGACGTCGTGCGACTTTTAACTCACCCTGTATATATCATCATCGTTCTCAACTATTATGAATTCACCGCTAGATGAAGGTCTACCCAAGTTTCCTTCACAACTGTATGTCTTGAGCCACACTATTCCATGTTACTCCAGCATATTTTCGACTTTCATCCATCCATCACTCTTGGTGTCCAGTCTAAAATTTCGGTTGTCCATCTGTAGTCCGTTTTTCTGGCAACATATATACATATACACTGAAGTGCCAGAAAACATGGTACAGACGAGCTTATACAAAATACATATCAACGTCGCCTATGCGCGTACTCGGTTGCCTCCGCCAGTGCGTATATAAAGCGATAGACATCCTTGCCAGCTCTCAGAGCTGTTTTTGCCACCAGAATGACTAATAATAATGATTTAAGAGATTTTCAACGCGATGTCATAGTTGGCGCTCGTGAGATGGGCCATAGTATTTCGGAGGTAGAAACGAAGTTCAGATTTTCACGGACGACCATTGCAAGGATGTACCGTGACTACAAGAATTCCGGCAAAACCTCCAACCTACGATACCAGTGTAGCCGTAAAAAGACATTGGGTGAACGTGACCATCGTCGGCTGTCAAGAATCGTTTCACGCGATAGGCTTGCAACACTCTCGCAGGTATCATCAGAATTCATTGCTGGAACCTCAACAAGCGTCAACGTCCGGACTGTGCAACATACCCTGCACGATATGGGCTTTAGGAGCCGACACCCAACTCGAGTCCCCTTGATGGGTGCACGACACAGAGCTATGCGCCCCGCTTGGGCACGGCAACACCGCCACTGGACACTTGATGGCTGGAAACACGTAGCCTGGTCTGACGAGTCGCGTTTTCAACTGTATCGGGCAGATGGAATTATTCGTGTGTTGCGCAAACCGCATGAAGCCATGGATCCCGCTTGTCAACATGGAACTGTACCGGCTGGTAAGGGGTCCGTAATGGTATTGGGTGTCTTTAGCAGTACTTCACTGGGACCTCTGGTACGTCTACAAACGTCTGTGACCGGCCAACGCTATGTGCGCATCCTTTCTGACGAGGTACACCCGTTCATGTTATGCATTCATGGTTATGGGTTGTGTCTTTTCCAACAGGACAATGCACCTCCACAGAAGTGTCGGAAGGCCACATTATGGCTAAAGGAGCATTCACCTGAGTTAGGGGTGTTGCCATTCCCACGCAAGTTCCCAGTTCTGAACGTGATATAACACATTTGGGATGCCATACAACGCGCTATCGAACACTGGAATCCGAGACCTCGGAACACACCCGAATTGTGGAATGCCCTGCAGGAAGTATGGTGTGCATTGCTTACAGCATATTTCCAGAAGCTAGTGGAGTCCGTGCTCCGTTGTATTTCTGCAATCCTGCGCTCCCGTGGCGGAGCTACCAAGTATTAGTCTGGTGTACCAGTTTTTGTGGCATTTCAGTATGTATATAAGGTCAGGTGATGCGTGACTTACTACAGCCTCTCCTTGACAAATGTCAACCCCGCCTTCTCGTGGTGCATCCTATTTCCCACTGAAGGGGGCTCTGACGACAGCAAATAGAGCTATAACTATATCATCGGGATTAGAGGTAATGCTATCCCACACTCACCAACCCGCTTGGCTTGCGTCGTGAGTTATGGCCAAACCCCTCCAAAATGACTCCACAATGGAGGCATCCCAATGGATTGAAAAGTGAAGTTGAATTTATTATGTGTAACAAGAAATTTGTCATGGAAGACTGCAGTGTGCTGAACAAGTTCAACGCAGGTAGTGACCATAGAATGGTAAGATGTAAGATGCATCTCAATGGCAAGCTCATAAAACAAACAAAGTGTATTAACATGACCAACCTTAGAAAACATCATAATACCTTCAAATTGGAACTGAGGAACACATTCTCTGCTTTAGAAGGTCTAACGTCGGAAGAAGTGGACACCTCTGAAATTAACAGAAAACTAACCAAGGCTCTTATGGAAATAGCAACAAATATATCTGGTACTAAGAACAAGTTGCATATGAACAAATTATCAGGAAAAACAAAATTCTGATGCAAAATAGAAGAGAGATGAAGAGAACTAAAGGAGATGTGACTTCCAAAGTGGAATACATAGAGCTATGCAAGACAGTACGAAAAAGTATCGCTGAAGACGTAAGGAAATTCAGCTGTGAACTAGTGAGGAAAGCATTTGAAAACAACCAAAGCCTAAAGATAGCAAAGGGACATCTGAGTAAGGAAAGAAAACAGATTATGGCTCTAAGAAAAGAAGATGGTTCTGTAACAAGAAATAGAGGCGAAAGTTCGAAAAGAGTGAAAGATTTCTACTCCAAATTATATGAAAGGGGTGATACATGTACTCCAGACATTACGAAATCTACCTGTACCAGAGTTCTCCCAGTCCTCCCAGCAGAAATTGCACATGCAATCAAGAACATGAAACGCGGAAAAGCTCTAGGAGAAGATGGAATTACCGTAGACATCATACAAGAAGCAGTTGGCACGTCATCACCATCCCTGCCGAACTGCCAACTGCGTAATGGATTTGTAACTATATTCTGTAAGTGAGTTTCTCTTTCATTAATGACAACCCTTAACACCCAGGTTTGCAATGTATTATGAGTGATATACGAATCTATATGACTTCGTACATCCCTTCATTTGTGCATTCGTCCTGAGGTGAGAATGTGTTCACAGTGAACCCTAAAAGATCTTGCCATCTCTTGTTTTCAACTCATCTGTGTTTTTAGCGTGTAAATAAATGTCAGCTTTTGTTCCGCAACACTTGTAGGTTTTTAAATTGTGCTTAGACAGCGTGGTTTGTGTGTAAAGTGGTAATCTTTAAACGTTTAACATTGATGGCGAAACGTGGCGACTTAAGGCAATTTGACGCCGGCCAGATAGTTGGGGTCCACAAGGCAGGTGCCAGTATTTTGGTAACAGCCGCACGTGTTGCCTGCTTCCCATACTACTGTAACAGCGATGTACCAGGCTGGATTAACCCTTTCGCTACCACAACGCCCTGGACGCCCGGCCATTAAGAAGACCACAAGCACCCAGGTCGCCCGATAACTCGACTAAGATATCGTACCCCTCCCCGTGTTCTTTGAATTTACACGGCGTCTGGGGGATTATCAGAAGTCACATTCAGTCGTTTTTTTTTTTTTTTTTTTTTGTCGCTAAACGAAGAAGTGAACCAGGAGTATGTTTGTCCCGGCGCAATATCATTCAGCCTCCTGACATCGCTCATTAGAACTGTTATTCTGTTCACACGTGCTTCGTAAAAATAATTTATATACGTTGACTCGTGCTTAGTAAAAATAATTTATATAAAAACATTGTAGGACTGCATGCACTGGAAAAATGATTTGCAACATTTTCCTGGACACCTAAGAGTTTGTGTAAACAATTACATTTACAAATTGCCTTTCTCTGGACACCTAAGGGTTGTTGAAACAAATAAATTTACAAATGACATTTTTCTGGACACTTAAGTTCGTAGACTGAAATACGACCCTGGTAGCACAGAGCCTTGCAATCTAACGTAGGCCCAACACTGAGCCACCGTCTTTTAGTAATAGAAGCCGTTGGCACAGTATTAGGCGTACGTTAAATTGCATGGACGGCCTGATTTTAACCGACTACACACAAAATATGCGCATATACAGTACATTCTGTAGATATTACAGAAAAAAAAAAATCGGGCGTCATAATAATTTTTTGTACAACGAGAAAAAAAAGCTCATTTAGCAAAAAAATAGTGACTTTCAGCCTCAAAGACAGCATACAATACTAATATTTGATTTCAGATATAGTGCGGTGTCTTCTTTTGTCCTAAAAGCAGAGTTTATGAAAGAAAATTTGCCGTACAAATTCTTTCATATTTGCTCAATCGAAATAAACAGATTAAGATTATATTTTTTACAAGAAAGAACAGGAGAAAAGGAGAAAGTTAAGAATTTCCAGTTGTTACCACTCTCATCTTAAGGTCTCAGTAGAAGAGTGTACAGATTGCCGCAGGGAAATGTCCAAACGTCAACGAATAGCAAGCGTAGAGATCAGAAGTTTCGAGTGGTGACCCAGCACTAATCCTTCTTTTGTTAACTTGACAAAGGGAGGGAATGAAAAAACGAGCAGCAGGCACTTTCATGGCGCAGTAGTATTCTGAGTGACAAAACATTATACAGTAGTATCGTTGTTGCGAAAGGGTTAACAATGCACAGATATAAAGAAGGGCTTATATTGGTCAGCGCCGCACATTTGATCCTGGAGGTGAGCGTTAGGTGTCACGACTAGTAGCTCAGCAGCGACGTGCAAATGGTCACCTATCTCACTCACCAGTACAACAGCGGTAAAGTGAAAGCAGTTCGACCTTATTCCACATGCACCATGCAGGTTTTGCTTTGTCTAGGGTTCCACATCCAAAGTCCAGAGAGGGTACCCATGATGACGCCCAATCATCGTAAACAACGCCTCGCGTGAGTCAAGGGACGACGGTAATGGACCTCCGGCAGATGGCAGAACGTCGTCTTGATTGGCGTGTCCCGTTTTTTGCTTCACCATTGTTAATGGCAGGGTACGCGTATGGAGTAAACAGCATGAAACCCTATTCCCTGGTTGCACATTTTTGAGTTCAGCAGGCTGGTGTAGGTGGTGTTCTGGTCTGGAGAGCTTTTTCTTGGTAAGCCCTAGGACCTTCGGTTATCATTCCACAAACACTGATTGGTGGATGCTACAGGTACCTGTTAGCCGACTATCTCCATTCATATCTGCAGGAGATACACGGCCCACAGTGCCATTTTCAACATGACAAGGCACCATGTCATCTGGCTCGTATAACTATTGAGTTGCAGTAGGAACACCAAAACAAATGCACCAAACTGCCTTGGCCCCCAAACTCCCCTGACTGTAACCCGATTGAATATGTGTAGGATATGCTACAACGTGGTGTGAGAACTGCAAATCCTTCTCCACAGAAAGATCGTGAACTGATGGAGATTCTACAGCAGTCATGGGTCGAGTTATGCATGGAGAATGTTCTACACCTTGTAGAATCTGTTGCTAGGCGTCTGTGAGCCGTACTTGTGCAGAAAGGTGGACCAACGCGCGAAGATGTGCACGTATATATTAACCCTTTAACGACCATAACACCCAAAATGCCCGTACATACAAACGGCCATAGCCGCCCGAAACGAGTGTATAGAGTGAGTCAGATTTTCTACTCTTACTTGTTCTTCAAATTTTCTCGACCTATGAGGGATCAACAGGAGTCGCCTTCGGTCACTATTGTTGTTGTTATTAAACAAAGAAGTGAAACAACAGAGAGTTTCGGACATTATACACTGGCTTGCAAAAATTAAGGATGAAACGGTTTTTCGAATGTAACGTCGTGCAGAAGTGCTACACATCGACTCAAATCATACCATAACATCCCCAAAATGTAAGAATATGGGACAAGTGAGCAAAACCGTCCAAACAAGGAATCCAAAGGATACAAAGGCACTTTGCTGAAAAGGTAGCTTCGAGCACAACTGGACAGAAGAAAGAAACGTCCATGTGACAGGCGGCTGCCAAGAAACATCCAGTCTTTAGTAGGGGATATGATCAACCCTGACTGCGTTGCAAGATTTACAACGTCTGTCCATGCTGAGGACGAGGTTGTCAAGGACCTGATGAAGAATCGCGGCGCATTCCTCTTGTAGCGCCAATCGTAGCTGCGGAATCGTTGCTGGCGGCTGGTGACGTGCTGCCACGCATCTCCCAAAAAGGTCCCACACGTGTTCGATTGGATTTAGGTCCGGGGACCTTGCGGGCCAATCCATGCGTTGAATATCTTCACTCTCCAACAGCTCTGCGACAGCCATTGTACGATAAAGTGTAACGTTGTCGTCCATGAAGAGGAACTCAGGACCCACAGCACCTCTAAACAGACGCACGTGAGGCAGGAGAACCTCGGTACAGTAGCAGACACCAGTGACTGAACCTCCTTGGAAGATGTGGAGGTCAGTACGGCTACCGAGCATGATACCGCCCCTAACGAGAACTCTGCCACCTCCAAACCGGTCCCTTTCGATGATGTTGGAGGTGTGATTGCGTGTTCCCTGCTCTCTCCAGATGTGTATACGTCCAGAATCGCTCGTCAGACTAAATCGGCTCTCATCCGTAAAGAGAACTCTACCCAATTGCTGATGTGTCCAGTTCTTGTGTTCCTGGCTCCACAGAAACCGCCGTCTCTGATGAGCAGGCGTTAATGGCACACACCGTACTGGTCGTCGTGCAAATAGACCACCTTTGTGCAGCCTCCCGGACACGGTAAAACGCCATAACGGACGTCCAGTCGTCTGCTGCATGTGCCTTGCGATTTCTCCCGCTGTCTGCCGTCTGTCTCTTCTCGCCTGTAGGACAATATACCGGTCGTCCGCCGCCGTGTTTGATCGTGGACAACCACTGCTAAACTCTCGGACGCTGTTCCTGTCGTTTGAAATGCTCTCCAAGCTTGTGAAACGATACTGTGAGCGATCCCGAACTCCTCGGCCACACTAGTCACACTTCGACCTTCTTCTAACTTCCCAATGACGCGACCTCGGGTAAAGTCATCCAGATGTTGCCTACTGGATTGCTTGTTGGCCATATCACAAGGTGGCAGCAATTCGACGTCGTTGAAACCGATGTACACCGTGCAATAGCTTCCACCGAATTTCTGAGCGTACACCGCCCGTGTGCTTTATACCCTTCCGACCCCCCCACGTCATGCTGCATATATGCGTATGCCCTACCGTACCGTACCGGACCCTAGTTTATCTCCTGAGTGGCGTTTCGGCCCATTCTGCCTGCTCGCTTCGCTGTTATGCTAATTTCTCCTATTCGTCCTTAATTTTTGCACACCAGTGTAGTATTTAGAGAGACACAAGATTTGAGGTCATGGTCGTTAAAGGGTTAAATGCTCCATGTCCATATTTATTTTAAGAATTTAGCAAAACGATTTTTTGTACTACGTTCTTAAAATGTAATGAAACAAGGCACCAGAAAGAAATACAGAATTGATCTTTTTGTCCTTCTTTAGTTCAAATATTTCTGGTGAAGGAAAGATAAAAATTAGGATCCAACGTATTAATGCATGAATGATAATCTCTAGCAAACACTTCCACAATATTCTTCAAGGTTCCCATTCATGACATCAGTGTGTAACAGTTATCACATTTAGACTTTGCTTATTAAAGTCCTTGACGTCAGAATTTCGTAGATGGCTTATCTGAGCTGTCGTAATCCACGCATTCGGTCATGGCAACGCGATTCTTCCTAGCTTTTCGCGGTTTATCGGACGACGTAGTGACTGATAATATTCGTAAGAGCGCCACGTGTTCGGCTTCCCAAGATCAAAACTTTTTCCTTTTCTCTTACCAGCTGTCAAGAGTGCGGTGTCGTTATTGGGTTTTCCTCAAAGTTATGGGAATTCATTCTTCTACTTACAGTGTTTCGAGCATTTCCGGTAAAAAATACAGTATCAAGGCAATATGGGAGGTAAGTGATTTCGCCTGTATGCCATCAAGAGTTTTTCGTCTTTTTTTTTTAAAAACAGAAGAGTCTTTCATATATCGTCCTCCCAACTTAAATATTAAAATTATGTCGAGCGGCAGATGAAAAGTATTGACTATTACAGGTCTACAAAAGTTTTGTTGATTGACAGTTGTTTTTGTGCGTTTTATAGTAAAATCGCTGTGCTGGTTTTAAAAATAATGCTCAAATTTGTCTATCACGTACATTTCCCCCCAACTAAATGTTTTTGATGCTATGCACCCATCCCGACAGCAAGTCCCATGAAATGAGGTAAAAATAGTTAATTTCATTGTTATTAAATAGAAACTTTCGATGTAACAAAAATGGGTAGCGGAAGTGGTCAAAACCATTGTTGAAAGCGGAATTTTGAATGTTGTCCCATGAAATGCGGTAAAAATAGTTAATTTCATTGTTATTCAACAATCATCATCATTGTCAACCATTATCAATCCACTGCTGGACGAACGCCACCCCGAGTTTCTTCCACAACGGTATGTATTGTGCCACTCTTCTCCATGTTACTCCCGCATACTTTCGAATTTCATCCACATATCTCACATGTAGTCTTTCCCTGTCCCTTGGAATCCAGTTTAAAATTTCAGCTGTCTATCGATGGCCTGTCCTTCTGGCAATATGTCCAGCCCATTGCAATTTCAGGGATTTAACTCTGATCATGATGTCTTCCACTCTTGTCATTTTTCTGATCCACGAGTTCCTCTTCTTATCTCTCCTGCTTACACCAAGCATGCACCTCTCCATGCTACTTTGAGTTGTCTGCAGTCTTTGTATGTCTCTTTTAGTTAAGGTCCACGTCTCTGTACCATATGTAAACACTGGAAGGATGCATTGATCGAACACTTTCCTTTTAAGACATAATGACATATTGCTCTTGAAAATGAACTGTTTCTTCCAAAAGCTCTCCAGGCAAGTTTTATACGCCGATTAATTGCTTCATCAATGTGACCCTCACTTGATATCTGCTGTCCAAGATAAATGTATATATTGGTTATCTCCAGGTTTTCACCATCAATTGATAAATCTTCATTTCTTACAAAAGCATTGTACATCATTTTTGTCTTCTGAAAGTTCATTTTTAATCCCACTTGTTTACTGTTGTCAGCAAGTTCCTGGATCATAATCTGCAGCTCTGATGGGGTAGTGGCAAAAATGACTGTCATCAGCAAAACGAAGGTGAGTAAGATAATCTCCGTTAATATGTATCCCTTTGTTTTCCCAGTTCAGTGATTGAAAGACATTTTCCAATGTGGCATTAAAGAGTTTGGGAGACATAGTGTCACCTTTTTCAACTATATATTTTATTAAACTATCGCCGAACATTATTTCGTCCCCTTTCACATATATAATTTACATATATGCTAATTGGTAAAGGTAGTTTACAGTGATGTTGTATAATATAAAAAAAAAAAAGCATGTAGGGAAATTTCCAAAATTAAAAAAAAAAAAAAAGAACGTAAAAGCATTCCAGATGAGATTATTCTGCATTTTGTGATATTTACAAAGGTTTGTGCTTAATAGTATAATAATCACAATATTAATAGTATAATAATCACTTAATAGTATAATAATCATTTTGTAACATTTACAAAGCTTTGCGCTTAATAGTATAATAATCACAGTTTCCAGATCAAGTTCATCATGAAAAAAGAGAGAGAAAGAATTGCATCTAATGCCTCGGCGCTTCAACTTGATCTTCTTTTCTCTAAAACTCGATCTGCTGCACCAAAAAGCAACGTCACCCCAAAAATCGCGGGAGTGAGGAAATTAAAAAAAAAATTAATATCAGTACTTCTAACTGCACAATTTTGGGAATCAATACATCATTTTAAAGATAAGATTCTTGATTTTTAATAAAATAAACAAAATGGGAATGTCGTTTTTTCCCAGCTTTTGGATATCAGACCTCCTTAAACTAATCCTTGCTTGGGCCATAGCTTTGGACAATACATAATGCAAGTCTTGCTAAGCAAAATTTCTCTTGTAATGGCAGCTAGCTTAGGAAATTGAAAATCCTTACAATCCACAATGAAATTGAACACGTGTAATTCAACCGGGCTCGGAATTACACGTGTTGGATTAATTACAGTAATGAAATTCAAGACGTGTGATTCCGGGCACGAGCCCGGCCCGGATTTTTCGGAAGTTAATGAAATCTGAGCACGTCCGGGCCCGAGCTCATCCCTAATGACTACTACTTTTGTTCTTGTAATGTACAAGGATACAACACATAACATAGCAAAGGGCGGAGAGACTCCACAAGAAACATGAAAACGGAAGAGTTTGCAGCGTAGTTTTGAAGAGAAAAGACACACACAGAAATTTTACAAGAAACTGAAATTCATTAACTGTAGGAACGAACGATACGCATAAATTTTGTAACCTTTATGAGGGTGGCCCAAAATATTGAAGATGCAAATGAAAATTACCCAGAAGATTGATCTCCTAAAATACTGGGAAGCAATAAAAATTGAATTGAATTTGAAAAGTGCTTTAATATGTCTTCGTCATATTAAAGCACGTTTCAAATTCTACGTAAAATATATATTTACCCTTTAAAGCCCAAAACCTCCTTACATCCAAATTACCCAGAAAACTCCCGTTTAAATTGAATAGGATTTCCTGGATCTACCTGTTTGAATTTACACGGCCTCTACGGCATTAGCAGAAGTTACGCTTAGTCACCATTGTTATGGCTAAACCAAAAAGTACAGCAAGTGTTGGCATCTGTCGGGGTTATATTATTTGAATTTACAGGGCCACTACGGGATTAGCAGAAGTCTCGCTCAGTCACCATTGTTGCCACTAAACTAAAAAGTACAGTAAGCGTTGGTATCTCCCTGGGCAATATTATTTGAATTTACAGGGCCACTACGGGATTAACAGAAGTCATCCTCAGTCACCATTGTTGTCGCTAAAAAAAATACAGTAAGTATTAGTGTATTGGTATCTCCCTGGGCAATATTATTTGAATTTACATGGCCACTACGTGATTAGCAGGGGTCACGCTCAGTCACCATTGTTGTCGCTAAACAAAAAAGTACAGCAAGTGTTGGTATCTCCAAAGGCAATATTATTTGAATTTACATGGCCACTACGTGATTAGCAGGGGTCACGCTCAGTCACCATTGTTGTCGCTAAACAAAAAAGTACAGCATGTGTTGGTATCTCCAAAGGCAATATTATTTGAATTTACAGGACCACTACGGGATTAGCTGAAGTCACCCTCAGTCACCATTGTTGTCTCTAAACAAAAAAGTACAAGCAAGTGTTGGTATCTCCAAAGGCAATATTATTTGAATTTACAGGACCACTACGGGATTAGCTGAAGTCACCCTCAGTCACCATTGTTGTCTCTAAACAAAAAAGTACAGCAAGTGTTGGTATCTCCAAAGGCAATATTATTTGAATTTACATGGCCACTACGTGATTAGCAGGGGTCACGCTCAGTCACCATTGTTGTCGCTAAACAAAAAAGTACAGCAAGTGTTGGTATCTCCAAAGGCAATATTATTTGAATTTACAGGACCACTACGGGATTAGCTGAAGTCACCCTCAGTCACCATTGTTGTCTCTAAACAAAAAAGTACAAGCAAGTGTTGGTATCTCCAAAGGCAATATTATTTGAATTTACAGGACCACTACGGGATTAGCTGAAGTCACCCTCAGTCACCATTGTTGTCTCTAAACAAAAAAGTACAGCAAGTGTTGGTATCTCCAAAGGCAATATTATTTGAATTTACATGGCCACTACGTGATTAGCAGGGGTCACGCTCAGTCACCATTGTTGTCGCTAAACAAAAAAGTACAGCAAGTGTTGGTATCTCCAAAGGCAATATTATTTGAATTTACAGGACCACTACGGGATTAGCCGAAGTCACCCTCAGTCACCATTGTTGTCTCTAAACAAAAAAGTACAGCAAGAGTTGGTATCTCCAGGGAGCGATATTATTTGAATTTACACACCGTCTACAGGATTAGCAGAAGTCACGCTTAGTCACCATTGTGTTGGTATCTCCTGGGGCGATAATATTTGCTTTTCGTGACTCGCATCCCTTCATGAAAGAATCCAGTGATCGCCCACGGAAAACATCTAAAAGTCAATGCACATTAAGACTACGGATCCACCCCGGTGGAGCAGGGCTCTAAGCGCTGGCTTATGACTATTCTTTGGCGAATAGTCCGGGTTTAAATCCCGGTGAGGTATGGATGTTGTGTGTGACTTACGACAATGGTTCTCTCACTTCCCTGGAACCACTGCCCGTAAAATAGGGACGGTTGACTGCTTATAGCCTATTGAGCTGCTCATGGTGGTCGTTGATACTTCACTCCCCCCCCCTTAAAAAAGACTACGGTACGGATTGGGATATTCATGTGGTGACCGAGCACTAGTCCTCCTTTTCTGAACTTGTAAAGGGGGAGGGGAGAAATTCTGAATGGAACAACAGACAGATTCGGGCGTTTTGGTATTCTGAGCGACCCAAAATTTCAGGGCCCTGGTCGTCAAACGGTTGAAAAAACAAATGCAAATATATTTAAAAGTAAGCAGCCAATAACAAAGAACGAAGGACCAAGTGATACATCATAGGGAGGGCTCGGGACATCCCCAATGAGTATGCCACTGGCTTTAACCTCTTAACCACCAGTACCTTAAAATGTTGTCAGAATACCATAACTCTCAAAACTGTCTTTCTGTTTTTCGAATTTCTGTCCTCCCTTTTGCAGGTCAATAATAGATGAAGGATTAGTTTTGGGTCACCCCACAGAGCTTTCGATCCTTGTACTTTGATATGCATTGACCTTCAAATGTTTCCCATGGGTATGCAATTCATTTTTCCACGGAGAAGAGATGGGATGTGATGAGAGTGAATGATACCGCCCGGGAGGAACCAGCTCCTGGTTCACTTCCTTGTTTAGTGACAACAATGGTGAGTGAGGGTGACTCACGCTAATCATGAGGAGGCCGTGCATATTCAAAGTACGTGTGGGGATAAAAAATTCTACTCACTCTAAATGGGTGAATCGGGCATCCGTTGTCATCTTCATGTACGGGAGGGTTTAGGGCGTCATGGTTGTTAAAGGCTTAAATGTTTTGTGATATGTAAATCTTTAATATTTTTTCTACATCTCCTGTGTTTGATAACCTACGGTTTTAAGCATATTTTACCCAAAGTCAAGCATCATTTTATGGGGGAAAAAAATATATATAGACTAAAACTTAAATTGTGTTTTTAGTCTGTGTGCACCGTAAATACCTAAGTGCAACATCTGCCAAAAACAGCTTTTGATATATAGAAGTTTGTAGGGTTGTGAGTTTTATGAATTTTGAAGACGTGAATCCGTTTATTGTCGTAAATATGACATGGATGTTAAGTCAGATATATGGTGTAATCCCGTCTTTCATTCATTGTGATTTTTAGCTAATCTTGGAAATTGATAGTGTGACGAAATCTTGTGGTTTGATTTCCATCAATCTTCTCCCTTTTTCCATTACTAAAGTTGTAAAACAATATTAAACCACTGTTGATGTTATCGCATGCTTTAAAAGTTAGCGTACAGCAGCTGGTTGTAACTTATCGTCTTCGCACTCTTGGGATGTATTGCAACTGTTTAGGAAGTAAAGTAATCTAATTTATATGGTACTGCGATCGTTCTTTTGCTGATCACATAGCCATTTCACAAGTACATCTCAGAGATACAGAGTATGATCCGGGAACTTTCTGAAAAGAGTAAAGCAGTGGGAGCAAAGTTGAACTTGCAGAAAACAAAGTTGGTGTAAAATGTTTTTAATAGTAAAAAAGATTTGGATGTTTATGGGGCAAAATTTAAAATGACTCATGCTTGATAATCAAATGTGCAGGCAAATGGATGCCAAACTAATCAGGCAAGTACATATGCATGTCTCAGAAAACTTGAAAATTACACCATCCTAAAACGAAAATCGGTTAATTTACTTGCCTGATTAATTTGGCATCCATTTATTTGATTATCATTTATTTCTGAAGAGGTATTTCTTCAGGGAACTCGCCTTCTGCTCGTGTGCTGCTTAGATCATACGTATATGCTTTGATTTGCGCATGGCGGAGCGTATCATCTGAGTCTTGAAACACATCCTCAGTTGCTTGGATGTTCTTTGTTCTATGTTGTGTAATGGTAACATACCTGAACGTAAATCGGGAGCTGCGAGTTTCGATTCCCGTTCCATGTAGTTTTCTGCGGTACGCATTTGTACTGGGCTAACTGGTGTTTGCATCTAATCTGGAGAAGCGCATCAAGATAGAGCCGTATCGAAAAGGAAATTAATAGGGATATGAATGTTGGGAGAAACAGGGCAGCTTTCAAGTACAATTTAACATTTTATTTACTGAAAAGAAAACTATTCAGTCAATGCATTCTTGCAGTTGTTACTTACGTGTTAGGGATATGGACATTAAGTATAAAAAGACATACGGAAGCTGCGGACAACTAAAAAAAAAACATGGAGAGATGCACGCTTGGTGTAACCAAGAAAGACAGGAAGAGGAACTCGTGAGTCAGGGAAATGACGAGATCAGATGACATCATGATCAAAGTAAAGGTCTTGCGTTTCAATGAGCTGGATATATTAATAAAATTATTAATCACAGTTGGGCAACAGAAAGGCTGAACTGGAGATACCAAGGAACAAGAAAAGATCTAAAATGAGACTGCGTGGAAGATAGATGCATAAAATTAAAAGCATGCTGCAGTTGCATAAGAGGCTGGATGAAGGCCTTCAAGAGGCAGACCTTCGTCAACAGAGTATTGAGTATGATTGATGATATACGAAAAAATGCAAAATCTAATACTGGAAATTATTTTTTTTATTGGAGGTTTAACGAGCATCGTGACCAATTCAATGGGCTATAAGCAGTCGCCCGTCACTAACTTAGGGTCACTGGTTCCAGAGAAAGGAGAGAGCCAGTGCCTTAACCCTTTAACCGGCTGAAACGAATTGACTCGGGGTTAGCAAAATGGGCTGAAATCAGTTCAATCGAATATATTCGCTGTCTAAGAAGCGGACCGAACACTATTGGAATGAGTGAATCTGCGCAGCCGCCCCGGTGGCGCAGTGGTCTAAGCGATGGCCTCTGATCATTCGTCCGAACGGGGTCCGGGTTCGAATCCCGGTTCGGCATGGATGTTGTGTTTGTCTTACGGCACTGGCTCTCTCCCTTCCCTGGAACCAGCGACCCTAAATTAGGGATGGGCGACTGCTTATAGCCCATTGAGTTGCTCACGGTGGTCGTTAAACCTCCAATCAAAAAAAAAAAAAAAAAAAAGAATCTGCGCATCCGAAAGCGTATCTTTCCCCCTTAACTTTGTTTTTGAAAGGGGTAATTTAAAGGGTACGATTGACACTAATCCTTTATGACTGATTTCTTTCAAAAAGAATTATAATAATGTCGACGAGCCTAAGAAACGAGATAGATGTTTCAATCAATTGTTTCTATCCAGTGGCATGATGTCCTCGTCAGGGGGACTTCACCTTCCACATTTTGCTTTGAGTCATGAAACATAGAATAAAGGAGTATATAATGTAGCAGAGGATAAAGGTCTGTACAATGGAGCAGAGAGTAGAGGACGTCAGAAGGAACAGAGAACTTGGTCTATAGACTGGGGCAGAGAATAAAAGATTACAGAAGATTGCAGATTTTGGTTTAGTTACATCGGCCACTTAAAGGGTTAAGACAAGCACAACCAACATCCATGCCTCACAGGGATTCGAACCCGGACCCCTTTCGGACGAATGATCGGGGGCCATTGCTTAGACCACTGCGCCACCAGGGCGGCCCTGGAAATTTGGAAACTCCCCGTAAAAGGAATGTGAGATTAAACGTATGTGACGCACTAAAGAGGTAAAGCCTGTGTCAAAACTACAAATCTGCAGCGATACATTCTGTCAATGTAGCTTAGTTGGAAGAGCAACTTACTCCGGAGTGAGGGGGCATGGTTTCGATGCTTGTCACAGACAAACTTGAGTTTTTACACTGGTGCCCGAACATAAAAATGGGTGTACTGGCCGTTGGATTCTTCGACAAATGTGTGATGTTTGTTCCATACGTCTTCTAGACTTAATAAAAAGGCGTTCTTCGTTTCAAAAAAAAAAAAAAAAAAAAAAAGTAAGAAGGAGATGATGTGACGTAGTACAGAGGTAAAGCACGTGTCAAGACGACAAATCTACAGCGATACATTCTGTCCGTGTAGCTTAGTTGGGAGAGCAACTTACTTCGGAGTGAGGGTGAACGGATTCGATCTTCGTCACGGACAAATTTGTGTTTTCACAGGTAAAGAGACAAAATCTAAAATCATGATATACACTGAAGTGCCAGAAAAACTGGTACAGACAAGCTTTTACAAAATACATAGCAACGTCACTTATTCGCGTACCCGGTTGCGTCCGCCAGTGCGTATATAAAGCGATAGACATCCTTGCCAGCTGTCAGAGCTGTTTCCCGCATGAGAATGACAAGTAATAAGGATTTAAGAGATTTTCAACGCGGTGTCATAGTTGGCGCTCGTGAGATGGGCCATAGTATTTCGGAGGTAGAAACGAAGTTCGGATTTTCACGGACGACCATTGCAAGGGTGTACCGTGACTGCAAGAATTCTGGCAAAACCTCCAACCTACGATACCAGTGTGGCCGTAAACAGACATTGGGTGAACGTGACCATCGTCTGCTGTCAAGAACCGTTTCATGCGATAGACGTGCAACACTCTCGCAGGTATCGTCGAAATTCAATGCTGGAGCCTCAGCGTCCGGACTGTTCAACATACCCTGCACGATATGGGCTTTGGGAGCCGACGCTCAACTCGAGTTCCATTGATGAGTGCACGACACAGAGCTATGCGCCTCGCTTGGGCACCGCGACACCGCCACTGAATGACTGGAAACTAGTAGTCTGGTCTGACGAGTTGCATTTCCCACTGTATCGGGCAGATGGAAGGATTCCTGTGTGGCGCAAACCCCATGAAGACATGGATCCCGCCTTTCAACAGGGAGCTGCATCGCCTGGTGGGTGGGTCCGTAATGGTATAGAGTGTGTTTAGCTGAAATTCACTGGGACCCCTGGTACGTCTACAAACGTCTGTGACCGGCCAACGCTATGTGCGCATCCTTTCTGACGAGGTACACCCGTTCATGTCCTGCATTCATGCTGATGGGTTGGGCTGCCCAACAGGACAATGCCCCTCCACCCAAGTGTCGGGACACCACATTATGGTTAGAGGAGAATTCATCTGAGTTTTGATGTTTACATTTCCACTCAACTCCCCAGATCTGAACGTGATAGAACACATTTGGGATGCCATGCAACGCGCTATCGAACACAGGAATCCGAGACCTCGGAATACACCCGAATTGTGGAAAGCTCTGCAGGAAGTATGGTGTGCATTGCCTATAGGATATCTTCAGTCCTGCGCTCCCGTGGGAGACCTACCCAGTATTAGACTGGTGTACCAGTTTTTCTGGCACTTTAGTGTAAGTACAAACAAGATGGTATACGTAATAATACGATGATATATACCGAAGAGCCAAAACATTATGACCAGCGCATTTTAATGTGAATCGAAGCAACTGAATATAAACGACGTCGTATGTTAAAGTCAGGACACAATATAAATAACACCTGATAGTGAGCTCTGTTAATCAGTGATATTCTTGTTTTTCAGATGGGAAAGGCAGCGGACTTAAGTGAGTTAGTTGAAGGCCAAATTGTAACAGCCAGACGACTGGGTCACAGCTTATTCGGGAGGGCAAGGCTTGTGGGGTGCTCACGATCATGGTTCGTCCTTTCAGAAATTGGTCCGAGGAGGGGCTGGGTCAGAGCTGTTTTGAGAGGGCAAGGCTTGTGGAGTGCTCACGATCATGGTTAGTACTTTCAGAAAGTGGTCCGAGCAGGGTCTGGGTCAGAGCTTTTTCCAGATGGCAAGGCTTGTGGGGTTCTCACGGTCATAGTTAGTACTTTCATAAAGTGGTCCGAGAAGGATGAAAAGCCACAAACCGTCGGCAAGGTAAGGGATCGACTACGGCTCATCAATGCTAGAGGTGAGCGAAGGCTATCCCGCATGGTATGAGTCAACAGAAGAAATACTGTGACGCAACCCTCCGGTAATTTAAATGCTGGTGACGGGATTGTGTCACAACACACAGTACATGGAACCCCGCTAAAAATGAAGCTGCGCAGCCGCAGTGCCCACCTTAACCTCAGTTCAGTGTCGGAAGTGTCTACAAATAAGTACGCGATTATCAAAACTGGACCTTGAATGATTGAAAGAAGATCTTTTAGTCTGCTGAGTCTCGTTTCCTGTTGAAACATGTGGACTGCCGGTTACGTTTGATTCTTTTAGCTGGGGAAGTGTTAGCACCAGTGGCGTAACCATGCTTTCAAAATGTTATCAATCCACTGCTGAATGAAGGGATCCCCAAGTTTCTTCGACAATTGTCTGTCTTGAGCCTGTCTCCTCCATGTCACTCCAGCATACTTTCGAATTTCATCCATTTCTCATGGGGTCTTCTTCTGGGTCTTTTCTGTCCCTCAGAAACCAGTCAAAAATTTCGGTTGTCCATCGGTGGTCTGTTCTTCTGGCAACATGTCCAGCCCATTGCCATTTCAGTGATTTTAGTTTGGTCATGATGTCATCTGCTGCTGTCATTTTCCTTATCCAGAAGTTCCTCTTCTTATCTTTCCTGGTTACACCAAGCATTCGTCTCTCCATGCTGCTTTGAGTTGTCTGCAGTCTTTGTATGTCTTTTTTACGCTTTCCAACCGTAGGTTGAAAAAACGTATATGCTCCAGCTTTGTCCATCCGTCCGCCCGCCCGCACGATAACTCACGTGAAAATGGTTCGATTTCGACGAAATTTTAGTACGTGGTAGGGGACCACCTGGGTACGAACCCTATTGAAAATGGGCGAAGCAGGGTCAAAGGTCAGTATATAGGAGCTGGATCCATTCCATTGCTTTATGCGTCATAACTTGCGTTAAAATGGTTCGATTTCGATGAAAATTTAGTATGTGGTAGGGAATCACCTGGGGACGAACCCTTTTGAAAATGGGCGAAATGGGGTCAAAGGTCAGGCAGGACATAAGAGCGGGATTTATTCCATTGCCCTTATGTGGCATAACTTACGTAAAAATGGTTCGGTTTCGGTGAAATTTTTGTATGTATTAGGGAACCACCTGGGGACAAACCCTATTGAAAATGGGTGAAATAGGGTCAAAGGTCAGAACATAGGAGCTAGATCCATTCCATTGCCTTTATGCGTCATAACTTGCGGGAAAATGGTTCGATTTCGATGAAATTTTAGTATGTGGTAGGGAACCACATGGGGTCAAACCCTATTGAAAATGGGTGGGATGGGGTCAAAGGTCAGGACATAAAAGCGGGATCTATTCCATTGCCTTTATGCGTCATAACATGCGGAAATATGGTTCGATTTCGATGAAATTTTAGTATTTGATAGGGAGCCACTGGGGACGAACCCTGTTGCAAATGGGCGAAATGGGGTCAAAGGTCAGGACACTGGAGTGGTATCCATTCCTTTGCCCTTGTTCATCATAACTTACCTAAAAATGCTTCGATTGCGACAAAACGTTATCATGTTGTTCTGGTGGTATTGCGAACTGGTTCTGTTGAATATCAACGAAATGGAGTCAGAGGTCATTGCACAAAAGCAAGATTTATTCCACAGCCATTATTCTCATAACGCGTAAAACTGCTTCTATTGCGACAAGACGTTTAGTATGTGATTCCTGAAGTATACTGAACCGGTTCTGTTGAATATAATCGAAATGGAATCAAAGGTCAGGACACAGGAGCGAGATTTATTCCACAGCCATTATCCACATAACTTGTGTAATAATTTCTGGTATGGTGGAAAGCGTATCATAATCAATGCATTGCATGATTTTACTAACTTGTTTAGTTATGGTCCATGTCTCTGCTCCATACGTAAGCACTGGTAGGATGCATAGATGAAACACTTTCCTTTTAAGACATAATGGCATATTGCTCTTAAAAACTGTACTGTTTTTTCCAAAAGCTCTCCATCCCAGTTTTATACGCGGATAAATTTCTTCATCAACGTGACCCTCACTTGATATCTGCTGCCCAAGATAAATGTAGGTATCGGTATATACAGTATATACTGTATATATATATACAATGTTATATACATACTGTAGAAAGTTTGAGATCCTTTCCCCTACACACACACACATGCCCGCGCGCAGGAGCAAAGCAGTTGCTGAGGTGCGGTCTAACGGGCACGACATAGGCGCCTCTATTGGCGAATTGTGGAACTTAGCGAACACAATTGTGAAACTATGATAGATAGGGCAGAAATGGAAATTACAAAGTTGTAGAACTGACTTTACTTATTAGGAATCGACATCGCTGTTATATTTAGTACAGATTATGCACGTGTTTGCATTCTACGAAAAATTACAATCTTATATTATTAAATTTAGTTGGTTTGCATCATAAAAAGTGTGCATTATATCATTATTTCCCCGAAAATTTTGGAAGGGGGTCCTGACCCCCCCCCCCACCCCAGTGATTGCGCTTATGGTTAGCACCAAGATGCACTGTGGGTTGAGAATATGTTGGTGCTGGAAGTGTAAAGGTCACTTAAGTTGACCACCCCACGTTCTTAAAATCGAAATTTAAATAGACCATCTTTTTGCACGTCAAACCAGAAAACTGTGAGCCTTTAAATTTGGGGGCGGGGAGTAACTTAAGCTTAAGTTGCCCCCCCCGGGAAAATTGGAAAACTGAACAGACTATGTTATTGTCCTCGTTATGCACCGCTTTGCACCCAAGTATAGCGTTTTCCCAAGTATGGCGTTTTGCACCTCAAACCAGAAAACAGTGAGCGTTTAAATTTGGGGGGGGGGGCTGACTTAAGCTTAAGCTGGGCACCCAACTAGGCAAATTGGGAAACGGAATGGACTATCGTATTGCCCTCGTTTTGCGGTGCAAACAACGCCATGCTTGAGTACAAAACCGTGCAAAACGAGAGCAATACGATAGTCCATTCCGTTTTCCAATTTTTCTAGGTGTGTGTATGGGGGGGGGTTAAGCTTAAGTTAGCCCCCCCATTTTTTTTAAAGGCTCACAGTGTTTTCTGGTTTGAGGTGCAAAACGATGGTCTATATAAATTTCGATTTTAAGAAGGGGGGGGGGCAACTTTAGTGACCTGAAGTGAAATGTTTTGGGCGATGATTTGCTGGAAAACCTTATGTATAGTCATTCATGTGCAGGAAACAAAGACATCTACCACCTACATAAATATAATTGCAGAGCCAGTGCATCCTTTAATTGCAACGGCATTCCTCACTAGCAGTGCCTTCTTTCGGAAGAATAATACGCACTGCCCTGATTGTTTGGGAATGGTTCGCGGAACACGAGGAAGACTTCCAGGTATTCCGAATTCCCCAGATATCAGTCCAATCGAGCATCTGTTTTTTGTGTTGGAACAGCAAATTTGATCTGCTGCGGCTCAAGCAGATCACTTACAAGAGTCAAAGGATCTTCTGATAACGCTTTGGTTCCGGATACCACAAGACAACTTCAGAAATCTTGCAGTATCGATGATTCGCCAGGTAAGAGCTGTCTCGGCGGCACGTAGAGGACCAACATGATATTAGGCGGGTGGTTAGAATGTTTTGGCTCCTTGGTGTATATATTGTAGCCGGTTCAATACACTACGACGAACACTGCTTACATTGCACGTTTTAAATTATGCGCAGACTTTTTTAGGAGACGTGAACGCATTATCTTTTTCGCTAAACATTTTCTGCTAAAATTCTGCTGTGATAAATATTTTTGTGCCGGAAAAGATTCAAAAGACGTGCTCATTGCACCCGAAAGAAATAGGTGTCATCTTTTTTGTTTTATACTATGTAAAGCTTCAAGTCGTGGAAATCGCTTAGGGACCCTCAGTTTCTGTAGCGATTGAATAGATTTACGGAATCTAGTAGGTTAAGAACTGCAGGCTTACGGAATTCACCAAGTGTTTTGAGACCATTTGGAAATGCTTCTGATTCTTTTACTTCAGCTAGTATATTTAAATATATACATTAAATATATACTCTATATACATTTGCCGAAAATTCATTGCTGATAGCTAAATTAAATTCAGTTCGGGCACTATATGTCAATTGATTCATTGTAGGCATATACGTATTACAGCTGTATGAATTTAATGTAAGGTCTGCGGAGTTTTCTAAGGCGCAGGATTTTGACCGTTTTTCTGAAGAGTGCGGAATTCCAGTCCGGACAGAGGCATATGTTGGGCGCTTGGCGTGGTCTCTGTCGCTTCCATGGAACCCGTAACCCTAAATTAGGGACAGGTGCCTGCTTATGGCCCTTAGAGTTGTTCATGATGATCGTTTGACTTTAAAAAAAAATAGGTTTTCGAATGTTACTGGCTCATTTGTAGCAGATTATGACATCCAAATGTTTTTTTCACACTATTATCTATCGCTACTGAATTTCGATGAGGTTGATATTTCAACTCTAAACAGACTAATAATGCAGGTGCATCAGAGATACATTCCCCAAAAAATATTATTTTGATAATTTATGTTCTGTGATAATGCTATTTATAGTACTGATTTTCAAAATACCATTTTCACATATTGCGAAATGTAGTAACTTGGTCGTTAGAGATTTCACCATATATGATCACTCTTTGGAGGTTTACGTCCCACGTTGGTACGTCTCTCCAGGCTGGTGTGCTCATGCCCTCATTTGCATAATAGGTATTCGCATTAAACCTTCAGAACTTTCCTTTGTTTAATGGCATTTGAAAGGAATGAAATGGAAATATAAATTCGTACTCATTTTACTTGTATCGGCAATCAGATTAGTGCCTTGTGTTACCAGGGACGTATTTAGAGGAGGTCCAAGGGAGCCTTGCCTCCCCCTCCCCCTTCTTCCCCCGAAAGTGTTTAATTTTTTTGTTAAAATGCGACTTGCATTAGAAAAAAGGCTTAAATTTAATGAAAATGCATCAACGTGTACAATAGAAAATAATGTTTTTTTTTTCTTCTGTTTTTCATTAACTTTTATTTTGTCCTGATGGATTTTAAAAGCTTCAATTTTCGGTCGCCCCCTCCTCCCTCCGAAAAACAAATCTTTGTATACGTCCTTGCGTGTTACTGTTTCGCATAAAACGAGTTTCAAAGTCCGAAATGAAGTAAAATCTCATCGTGTGGAACTGTTTCATTGAAACATTCGTTGCAGGTTATTGCACTGGGTTTCTGTCAGTGTCTTGTCGCGTGAGTTCATCCGGCCTTGGCTTGTTAGGGAATTGTCACAGTTTCGGAGTTTCAGCTCTATTTTTCGCATACCCCTAAAAGAAACAATCAGTAGCAATGCAAAAACTCGCACTTCTGCAGTGGTGTTCTTTATTCAAGACTACGCAGAGGTTTATCAAAATACACTACCTGACAGAGAAAATGGCACACCACGAAGACGTGAACGCAGCGCCATGCAAATTTTAGGGTGGGTGCACACGTACAAGTTATGCAAATAATTGCATTTGCAGGCCAATTGCACGAACGGCGCGCGGCACATAAGCGGACAACCAGCCCGTGAGGCCATCAGTTTGAGACGTCGTTACGTCCGCGAGAAGTGAAAGGTTCTGCTGTAACCGTGTCTGAAGAACGAACAAGAGGTGCCAATGCTGTTAAGACGCCGCGTCGTACGCGATTTCGTCAAACGGATGAGTTCACGAGAGGTGTCATCGTAGGCATTCGTACCGCCGGATGATCCTTGCGTCGTATTGCGGAAGAAACGCAACGTGATGCCTTAACCGTCGGTCGCATTTGGAGACAATGGTCCCAGGAAGGATCTGTGCATCGTTGTAGGGGGACGGAGCTCGGAGACGGCCATCCGAGCACTCCGATCGTTTCATCTGACGTCATGCCGTAACGGACCCCATAGACCACAACGGACGGTATTTTGCGGAGTGTACAGGGGATGCTTGGATGCGCCGATTGGCTGCGTCTGGTTTGCTGTCCAGCCGTCCGTTGCCAAGGTTACCATTAACAGCGAGCCATCGTCGTCAGCGCTTGGCATGGTGCCGCTCAAGAGCTTCGTATGGTGCGGAATGGGAACAGTGTGGTGTTCAGCGACGAATCGCGGTTTTGTCTCACCACGGATGATCGCCGTGTGAGAGTCGTGGCCAACGGGCGGATACCTTAGCCATTGTGGATACCAGAGGTGACGGATACCAGATACCTTAGCCGGATACCAGAGGTGACGTGGCCAACGGGCGGATACCTTAGCCATTGTGGGGCGCTACACCTCCCGGCAACGTAAAATCATGGTGTGGGGGTGGTATCAGCGCCAACAGCTGTACACCGCTGGTACGCATTACGGACATACTGAGGGCACGCCGCTATGTTGACGAGGTGCTGCTGCCCGTGGCACTACCGTATCTGCAGTGCATCCCAAACACCCGTTTTTCAACAGCATAACGCCCGACCACATACCGCTCGGATCATCCTGAATGTTTTACACTGTGTGCGGATGCTTCCATGGCCAGCACGATCCCCGGAACTCTCGCCCATCGAGCATATGTGGAAAACAATTGGACGTCGGTTGTGTACCCTCCCACCCCCGCATAACGAAGATGAATTGTGGAATCGGATCAACACCACATGGTCCACGATAACCCAGGACTCTATTCGGACTCTCGGTGCCATGTCGGATTCAACGCTGTATCGCCGAAAATGTGGGCCACACTCCTTATTGATCATCCTGTATATTCGTCCACTGGGGCCTACTCTGTACGTGACAATTAAATCATTTGTTAAGGACATACTTGGCTATCTGTGTGTGCAGTTTGGTCAGTTTTCGAGCATTCCTTCATGGTGTGGCATTTTATCTGTTAGGCCGTACTTTAATAAAAAGCATCATCTGCGACTGGAGTACGCGCACTGCGCCGTAGGCAAATCACAGGGACGATGTCACCTGCGATGTGAGATATATAAAGAGTTGCAGTACAATGTCGTCTATCAGTTAGCAGGTTCACAGTCGCAGGTAAAACAGCTGTTGCTGATTAAGTAATGGACTATGTCAGTCCTCAGTGACCAAAAAAATGCATGATCATTGGTGCCCGACTTTCATGAGCTTCCGTGACTAGAACGGCAGAAATAGTTGCGGCAACAAGTGGAACTCTACTGAAGATTATCATCTCCGATCAAAAAGGATATCGGGTTGCCTCCAAATGTTCAAAATCAGGATCGCCATACGAAGATGTCTGATAGGGATAGGTGTACGTTGGCACGGATTGTACAATGGTAGCACACGACCACGCCACCTGAAATAGCAGCAGAGTTGAACACTAATCGGAATGATCCGGTTTCCGTCATAATAGTTCATCGAAGACTCCATCCTTCCGGTGTTTATGGCCGTGCTGCAATCCACAACCCTCTGATTACCAACATCACTGCAATAAAATGCGGCGGGTGATGCAAACTCATAAAACCTGGGATGTAAAAGACTGGCAACGTGTCATCTAGTCTAACGAATCGTTATTCACATTGTTTCCTACCACTGGTAGAGTGCACCACGTCTGGCGAAAATCTGCAGACGCTTACCACCCCGACTGTTTGTTTCCGAATGTGAAGCATGAACGTGGATCTCTGATGCTGTGGCATTTCTGAAGGTCATTGGATATTTTGCAGTATCGTGTCACATCTGTAACGTACGAATCCATTCTTAGGGACAACCGACACCCAATGTTGCAGGCATCGTTCTGTAATAAACGTCCTTGGTTTCAAGTAGATACTGCATCCGTGAATTTGTGTAGTTGTGGTATGGAGAGCATGAGGTACAGCAACTATCCTGGCCACCACAATATTATTGAACATTAGTGGGAATATCTGGAGCGAAAGGTCAGATCACACTTTCCGCCTCCAACACCACTGGCACAGTTGCGACATATTTTACAGAAAGAATGGTCCGAAATTCCATTATCGTATGTATGTGTGACTTGTGTAAGTTTATTTCAAGTTGAATTGCTTCTCTTCTGAAAACTCGATGTGGGCCTACAGCTTGTTAATAAAAATTTATCCAGGAAGAGCAAGTGCTTCCCTTATTTTGATACACCCCTGTATACGGCAAAGGGTACAAAAATTTGCCCTAAATATTCTCAAGTTTTACGCAAAAATTCCGTTTCGATCGGAAAGGTAGTTTCCGTTCAATTTCTAGACGTTCCGATGTAATGTGAGGGTTTCTGTTGGAATTTACGGTTACCAAGGGTTTTTTTATGCTTAGTTTCTGTTTCGAAGTAATGTGCGGTCAGCGTAATGTAGATATAGCGTAAAACTGTTTTGTTTCAAACGGCGGCAATATTCGAACTCACGCCTTCCTGCTCCGGAGGCGGCTGTTTTCTCAACTGAACTACGCCTGGCAGGCTTATCGCTGCACTTTTTCTGATTTGATTCATACATCACCGCACTGGTATGTCATCTACGTCATGCTAAGTAGTGCGGTACGTAATATAGAAGCGTTGCCTCCCCGGTGGCGCAGTGGTCTAAGCGATGGCCTCTGATCATTCGTCCGTAAGGGGTCCGGGTTCGAATCCCGGTGAGGCATGGATGTTGTGTTTGTCTTACGGCACTGGTTCTCTCCCTTCCCTGGAACCAGTGACCCTAAATTAGGGACGGGCGACTGCTTATAGCCCATTGAGTTGCTCACGGTGGTCGTTAAACCTCCAATCAAAAAAAATATATATATATAGAAGCGTTTATCTTCTTCGCTTCCGAAGAAGTTCCATATTTCACTGTATTCCGGCAAATTCATGGCATCAGTGTTTTGCGACGCAGTGGTGCCATTTTCCAGGTGGAACTACCTGGAAAATGGTACCACTCTCATTGTTGAATAATATGCGGACATCACAAGCCCTACTTCGTGCATCCATCAAGGAAACGAAGGAAACGAAGGGCGAAAAATTGCCAAGCGATGTCTTCTGATTTTAAAACAATTCACTGAGTCACACCACTGAGTCACACCACTGAGATTGTGAACAGCATTTGAGTTGTTTCAGCACCTTCTATATTCTCCAGACCTTACTCTTTGCGATTTTTATGTGTTACTCAAGCTGAAGGAAAACATCCATGGGAAGGGCTATGCCTCCGATCCCGGTAGTTGCATCTGTGGATGACTGGTTTGGAAGACCAAGACTATTTTTGGATTGCATCGGCCGGGTGTTATTTCGAAAAATGAAAAAAGAATCATACTGCCACAGATTCCTTGTAGGTGTTAGAATGCGAACTTTTTAAACAATCCTCGTATGATGGCAATGGGATTACTCAAGTCCCTGCACACTTTCAGGTCTGCACCTGCTTTTATTCTAGTCTATTAGCAGTTCTGTGTTTTTGCCCACCGGTGGATTTTACAATGGCCGATGTGAACGAGCAACCATTATACTGTACATCGCGCTTTGTCTATAATTTGGGGAAATTGCTTCGGAAGTACACTCACGGACAATGAAATTTGCGCACCTAGAAGAAAACATGCTACAACCGCGAAACTTTGCAAATAGCTAGAGTGCGTGCTGGTATGCAAATGATCCACGTTTGGTTCGAGTGCGCATGACCGCACACCCTGGGGAGCCATTGCCTACCACAGCCGATTAGTTCCAGTAGTGGTACGTAGAGCATTGACGGGCCATCGGTATGTGGATGAGATCCTACGGGCCCCACGTGCTCTCATTCCTGGCCCGGATTCCTGATGCGCTATAGCAGCAGGATAATGCCCGCCCGCATACGGCTCGCGTTGCCCAGGACTGCCTATGCCATGTCTAGACTCTTCTATGGCCTATGCACTTCCTGGACATATCCCTATAGAGCATGTGTGGAACCAGTTGAAACGCCGGCTGCCGCCGTGCCGCACTGTCCAGGATTTGGAGCACACCGTCCAACATGTTTGGGCCAGTCTGCCGCAAGGCAACATCAGGCGTCTGTTCGCTTCCATACTGGACCGCTTAGTAGCATGTATCGCCACAGGAGGCGGTGCGATGCGTTATTGAAGAGGACCGGACTTTCTGTAATGTTCTGTAGTTGTCTGCAGCCGTGTTTTTGCCATCATGTGTATCACTCATCTATATCATTACGTCTATAAAATTTCAGTTCAATCTGATGCTTGCTTATTGGTGCGTAAATTTCATTATCCTTGAGTGTATTTCAGATGCTGCGAAACAGCATTTGTGAAGCTTCTGAATTGTTTTAGGGATTTTTAAAATAAGTCGAACATCGAACAAAGATGATCTTCAGCCTGGATACCCAGAAGTTTCAAGTGTAAATTGTTTCATAGTCCGTGTAAATGAAATAATCGGAAGGTGGCGCAGTGGTCTAAGCGATGACTACTAACCATTCGTTCGCGATATTGGTTCGGGCTCGTATCCCTGCGCGGCATGGATTTTATGTTTGTCTTACGGCATTTATTCTTAAATTCGGGATGGGCGACTGCTTGTAGTCCATTGAGTTGCTCACTGTGGTCGTTAAACCTCCAAACAAAAAACAATAATCGTAAGTGACTGATTATTAACAGTTAGGGTGCGATCTAGCGAATCTGGCATTTAAATTAGATCATGTCACGTAATTTTCACAAGATTTCAGAAGTAACAGCGAGTTCGTACTTAGGTTTTTCACGCGTGATCAAAAGCCGCGTCGTGTTACATTATGCCAAGTCTTTAAAAATCGTGCGACAATATATCCACGCTTTATAGAAAATATCACACAAGGCGAGTCACGTCTCTATTGCTATGACCCTAAAACAAAATACTTATCATCTGAATGGAAGGTAAAGGACTCTTATCAACTCAAAAAGCTCGGGAAAGGAAGTAAAATGTGAAGGTGAGCACTGTTTTTTTTTTTTCAAGGTATTTGTACATATCAATTTCCTCTGAATGGGATGAGCAAATTAAAATGTACAAACTCCAGAGTAGAAGTCTTCACGGGCCCGGGCCGGGTGGGGCCTTTGCTCATTTCTAAGTTGGGAAAACGGGCCGGGCCTGGCCTTCAATATTTGATGTAAAACAGACACGGGTCGAGCAGGGTGTTTTTTTTTTTATGAGCAAAACAGTCGCTATACAGTGCCTTTCTCGTTTGGAAAACTCGCAACCTACAGCAGGAGGATAAGATTGAATAATTTCTGCTGATGGAAAAAATAGAAGTTTTACAACATCCTCCCCTCCTACAAAACAATTGGAGTGGGTCAGCTCCCTTAGTTTTTCAATGTGAATGTGGTCCCTTCTCTCTCTCTCTCTCTCTCTAACTTCCACCCTCCTCTCATGCTTCAGGGCAGGCTATTAACTGCAGCATTTCTAAACCGAGCCACACGCTCGCAGACGATCTTTTTTATTGTTCCGGTCGCGGCACTTTGTTCTCTAGATGTGTGAAAAAGCTTTTAAATTGTATTAAATGGCACGGGAGAAATAGGCTAGGAGAAACTTACTTCTGTGTATAAATCTCTGCCGTATTTTCCCCATTTCTACTCTCAGGCAGCCGTTTTCAAAACTTCTGTGACACTGGTTAGCTGGGCAGTCTGTCGTTGTTTTTTCCTTAGCATGTGCTCGGTTCAGTATAGCTGATAAATACTCTTCCATACTTATTATGGAGTTTAAGAAAGCGAAAGATTTTCGCGAAAAAATTGCTTCTGGAGAATATGTGCTTGTAGGCAATGTAAAGGGGGAAAGCGATATTTGGGAATATTTTAAATTACTGTCCCGTTCTGAAACTAGTCGGCCGGAAAACGTTGTGCAGTGCACTAAATGCTGAACCTTTTTGAGTTACTATAGCACAAAATCTGGAACATCGCATCTTCAAGCGGCACAAATGCGTCCCCCCCCACACACATAAGAGACATATTGGGTTCCTCGATATGAAATGCCAGTAGAGATATGTGCAGTTTATAAAGCAATAAAACATTTTCCCAGTAGAACGATCGGACTCATAATTCTGGATATTTCGTACTTTTCGAATTAACCCCCACCTCCTTATCCCCAAGGATATTTCCGGGTTTGGCGGTAGGGAATGATAATTTGAAAACCCAGAAAAATTGAAAGGCATGGAAATTGTCCTTTTCATGCAATATTTTTTAGTATACAAGCCCCCCCTCCTCGGACGTCACGTGACTTATACAGAGTCTCAGAAATATTCTGAATTAACGTTTATTGTAATAGAATACGTGTAGCAATTAAGAAAACGGAAAATCTTCAGGAGTCGAATAACCAAGTGCACCAGGTGTGAAATTTGTGTTTTGGTAATGTTGAAATTTTACTGGCAAGCCCGGGCCTTGGTAACAGGAGAAGTATATGGGCCGGGCCGGGCTTTGCAAATTAAGGCCCGTGCAGCTCTACACCAGAGTTGTTACAATAAAAGGTTTGCAAATAAATAAGGGGGAAATGGCGCAGTGGACCACAACAGTAGGTCACAGACCTATCTGTTGTTTCGTACCTGCACCTTTAGCACTTTCGATCCGGAGATTTTCTGACAAAATACTAAATCTTAGCGGTACCACATCCATTTATTCACCTGATTTGATTCCCTGCGACACCTTTCTTTTTTTCCCCCTAAATTGAAATTATCTTTTAAGGTACAAAGATTTGTGAGAGTAGACAACATAATTGAGAATGTGACTCAGGATCTGAACTTGGATCCAAAAGAAAACTTTCCAAACGTACTTTACGAACTGGCAGAAACGATTAGACCTCTGCATTAGCTCAGAAGGAGAATATATTTGGAGACCTATTTAATTAGCTTACGTTTTGCATTTTTTTGAATTATAAATATAGTTGCGGTATATTTTTAACATTGCCGGTTATACACTGAGTGGCCACTTTATTATGACCACCTCACAGTTTTAAACAAATGAGCTATGGCAACACGCTGTTGCCGCCAGAGGACGAGGCTAGTATAAAAAGGGAAAGCTTAGTGCTTGCGACAGTAATAGAAGTGATTTTTAGGTGACGAGATGGGTAAAAAATGCGATTTGACGGACTTTCTACGTGGGATGATTGTAGGAGCTCGGAGCCATGGAGCGAGTACCACCGAAAGCGCCGGATTCGTGAAATGTTCCAGAGCAGCTGTTGTTAAAGTGTTTAAATACTGGACTGTCAGCCAAAAAAATGGGTTTCTACGTGCAACGTGTGGTCGTCATCGAATAGTGACTGCTCGGGCGAAACGGAGAGTGTCCAGACTGGTAATAGACAACATAAGGGCAAATGTGCAGCAAATTACAGACCATCTTAATCAAGGATTCCCTCAAATTATCTCTGCACGCACTGTTCGCCGTACACTGCATCGGATGGGATATGGCAGCCGAAGGCCTGTTCGAACACCTTTGCTGTCTGCAGTTAACAAGAGAAAACGTCTTCAGTTCGCACAGGAGCACAAGGATTGGACAATCGATAATTGGAAACAAATTATGTGGTCAGATGAATCACGTTTTTTCAGTTGCACCATGCCGATGGCCGAGTGAGAATTTGGCTGAAACAGCACTAAAGCATGGACTCCAAATGCATTGCTACAACCCTTCAAGCTGGTGGAGGCAACGTTATGGTTTGGGGAATGTTTTCCTGGCATGCTTTGGGCCCTTTAATTCGTGTTGATCAACGTCTGACTGTCTCATCATATCTAAACATCGTTGCGGACCAAGTGCATCCTGTCATGAGGATGGTTTATCCCAATGGCGATGGCTACTTTCAACAAGATAATGCGACCTGCCGTAGTGCTCGTATTGTACAGGATTGGTTTCAGGAACATGCCGGTGAGTTTACTTTGCTTAGGTGGCCCCCACAATCTCCAGATATCAACCCCATTGAGAATTTGTCGGATGAAGTTGAACGAGCCATCAGACAGCTGGATCCACAACCCTGCAATCTCACACTCCTGGAAAGTGCTATTCATCAAGCATGTTCTCAGATTCCACAAACCACCTATCAACATCTCGTGGAGTCCATGCCACGAAGAATCGACACAGTATTAAAGACAAAATGTGGCCCAACGAAGTACTGAGGGGGTGTTCATAATAAAGTGGCCACTCAGTGTATAAGTTCTGTTTTATACATTACCATATTTATCTTGAATAAATGGAAAATAAGGGATAAATAAAAACTGCTTTTGAATGTTATAAATTTTAGTTTTTATGAATACAAAAAGAAGTTTCATCCGTGTCTCGTATAACAAATCTCGTGCGAGTAGTAGTCTCTTTGCCGTGTTACCTACGACAGGTATTTTATTTTCATTTGCCCAGTGAAATCCAGAAAATGATGCAAAAGGGAGATATTTCTGTCGACCGACGAGTGTTGCGCAATTTCCTTGTGTGCAGTGGACATATCGCGGATAACAAAATTTCTTGTGTAATATTGTCTGACTACTGTATATTTAACAGACTGGCTGGTTCTTTGTTGAAAAACCCGAAGTGAGGTACGGAGCTAAAAATATTGTGTTGTCCAACACGCGAGTCCTTTCGTTTCCACAACTGCGCAGTTTCCTTTCGCTTAAATAACTGAGCAGATTTCTTTCGATAACGCAGTTTACAGATAGCTTTCAGGCGTGTGCACACGAGGGAATACGAATAGTCGTTTCAGTGAGAGCAGATTTTTTTTTTTTGTTCGTTTTTGTAATTAATTTTGTATTAGTGAGCAAGGTTTATTATTAGTCAGAATCTGGCATTTATTAATTAAATTGTTCGTTCTTTAAGCAGTGTAACGAAGTATATTTTTTCCTTGATCAAACTGAAGTTTACATATGTCCGCTTATGTTCCACTGTGACTGTTCTACGAATTGAAGATAATGCATAAAACATAACTTATAAAACTGAGAATATAAATGCTATGCATTTAGATATTGTTTTCTGTACATCAAAAGCCATGCTCGCTAACGGGCGTCAAAATCAGCGATTTTAGTCCAATGGTATTGTCTCCTCTGTGCGTCTCGATGAATTGTAGCTATGCCGCCTCGGTTTCCAAGTACTGCGAAGAATTATCTTGTAATTATTTGGCCGAGATGGGTCCGGGTTCGAATTTCGGGTGAGGTGTGGATGGTGTGCGTTTGTCTTACGCTACTGGACTCGTGCCTTCCCTAGAACTAGTGACCCAAAATTAGGGACGGTCGACTGCAACGAATTCATGTCGGGCATTAACACCCCGTACCCCACCAAAAAACATTGTAGGTACCCCTATCTATGTTGAGTTGACCATTCAACATGGCTTAAATGTGTTTTTATCGCACAGATTACTGAAACTTTTCATCACGATGCTTTTTAAAAAAAAAATAACAATGAAGAACATTTGCGTGCCATTTACGAATTTGTTACGCCATCTGCCGAAACATGGAGATGGCATAACAAATTTGTACATTGAATCGCTTGTTTTGCGTGAACAAAAAAGCGATGACGCAATCCATTGGTCTTCTTTTTTGGTACCCGTGATGTGAACTATGTTAGTAAAATAAATTTGGGCCATCCCGGTGGGTGTGTGGTCAGAGAGATGGGTTTCTGACCAAACTTTAAAGCTGGTCAGAAACCGGATGAGCCATGGGAGATGTGTTTGTCCTTCAGTCTCTCCCCTCTCTCTCCCTTCCCTGGAACCAGTAACCCTAAATTAGGGATGAGTGACTCGTTTCGTCGTACTGTGGTCGTTAAACCACGAAACAAAATGGCGGAAAGGGATGTAAAACATACGTTACTGACGTCTTTTGATTTACTTCCTTTAAAATATCATTGTCGATATGCGCAGCGCAGTAATCACCAATGATTGAGGAACTAAGCGATCAGGTAGAAGGACTGTTGCGTGATGTTCACTGCTGTAAAACTCAGGTTTTCTTCACGGCTGTGCAGTTCCATGGGAAAAATTCCTCGCTGACACTCCGCAGGCATTTTGCAACCATCAACATCGCGAGAACTGTTACGAGGAATTAATTTCCCTTGAAAAGTGTTTAAGAGAAGTTATTTTGGGTCGAACATCAGCAGGATTTCGAAAATATATCCGCCTTCGTCGAAACTCCACAGATAACTTCGAAGATACGCGAATGATTTATCACACGTGGAGCAGTTTTTCAGGCTCAACATGATACTGGAGATGAATGTTTGTTCTTTTATTATTTTATTTCGTCGCACGTGCGCTGTCATTTGCAGAGTAAACGTGTTATCGTAAGGCTGATAAAATAAAGAATACAAGACAGTGCCTTTTATTTTTTCCTTTCAGCTAAAGAATTTCTTCCAGAAGCAGAGAAACAGAATACGACGATAAGAGAGCAGTCCTTGGCAGATATTTTTACCTTTTTATATATTGACTTATTTACTTGTTTGTTTCCCTTCCTGATTACTTATTGTGATTAGCAATATCCTATAGTACTTATGGTATGAGCGACGTTTTCAGCCAACTTGAATGGCGGAAGATTTTTTGTAGAAACACTCTACTCCAGGGGTCTTCAACCTTTTCTGAATCGCAAGCCACGTGACAAAATGAAATGGGACTGGTTGGCCACATGACAAAATAAAATTGGACTGGTGGGCCACATGACAGTGGACCACATGACAAAATGAAATGGGACTGGTTGGCCACATGACAAAATGAAATGAAAGTAGTGAGCCACATACAAAATGAATGGAACTGGTGGGCCACTTGACAGTGGACCACATGACAAAATGAATAGGACTGGTAGGTCACTTGACAAAATGAATGGGACAGGTGGGTCACATGACAAAATGGAATAGGATGCCGGGCCACACGAAAAAACGTAGAGCAAATATACATGTGTTTATTTTGAATATCGGTTATTTCAGAGAGGTTTTGAATCCCAAAGCATAACTTTCAGACAAAGGAGCGATGGGGGTAACGTGAAACCTATGTCACAGAGAATTCCAAAGGAATTAACTGATGCACCTACATTATTTTTAGCACTCTTTAAAAATTTAAATATATAATTTATCCCAGTATAGCTAATTGCATATTTGGGAATTGAAAGTCATTCCGCCAAATGTCGGCGATTGTCATACAGCGGAAACACACACCGTAGCAGGTACTTCATCCCGAGAAGACGGTGGTTAGTGTTTGGTGGTTCACAGCTGGAGTAATAGACGCCTCCATCTCACAACCAGTGATTGTCATACAGCCGAAACACACCCCGCAGCAGGTACTTCATCCCGAGAAGACGATGGTTAGTGTTTGGTGGTTCACAGCTGGAGTAATAGACGCCTCCATCTCACAACCAGTGATTGTCATACAGCGGAAACACACCCCGCAGCAGGTACTTCATCCCGAGAAGACGGTGGTTAGTGTTTGGTGGTTCACAGCTGGAGTAATAGACGCCTCCATCTCACAACCAGTGATTGTCATACAGCCGAAACACACCCCGCAGCAGGTACTTCATCCCGAGAAGACGGTGGTTAGTGTTTGGTGGTTCACAGCTGGAGTAATAGACGCCTCCATCTCACAACCAGTGATTGTCATACAGCCGAAACACACCCCGCAGCAGGTACTTCATCCCGAGAAGACGGTGGTTAGTGTTTGGTGGTTCACAGCTGGAGTAATAGACGCCTCCATCTCACAACCAGTGATTGTCATACAGCGGAAACACACCCTGCAGCAGGTACTTCATCCCGAGAAGACGGTGGTTAGTGTTTGGTGGTTCACAGCTGTAGTAATAGACGCCTCCATCTCACAACCAGTGATTGTCATACAGCCGAAACACACCCCGCAGCAGGTACTTCATCCCGAGAAGACGGTGGTTAGTGTTTGGTGGTTCACAGCTGGAGTAATAGACGCCTCCATCTCACAACCAGTGATTGTCATACAGCCGGAAACACACCCCGCAGCAGGTACTTCATCCCGAGAAGACGGTGGTTAGTGTTTGGTGGTTCACAGCTGGAGTAATAGACGCCTCCATCTCACAACCAGTGATTGTCATACAGCCGAAACACACCCCGCAGCAGGTACTTCATCCCGAGAAGACGGTGGTTAGTGTTTGGTGGTTCACAGCTGGAGTAATAGACGCCTCCATCTCACAACCAGTGATTGTCATACAGCCGAAACACACCCCGCAGCAGGTACTTCATCCCGAGAAGACGGTGGTCAGTGTTTGATGGTCCACAGATGGTGTGATTTACGCCTCCATTTTACAACCGGGTGAAACCATCACCGGAGATAGGTGTTGTTATGTACTTAGCATTATGCATGGAAAACTGTCCTTCAAACAGCACGCATTAGTTAATCGTCATGGGCCCATACTTCTCATGATAAATCGGATGGGGAAAATCTTGATTTATCGAATAAAATTTCCTCGATTTTGGTTCAGTGCGGATAGCCTAGCGACCGCGATGTATCACTGGAAGGTTCTCCATTTGTAGCTCGATGTCGCCAACCGCCACCGTTGGCCGGAAGTCACGTGAAGATACTGGTCACTGGTGAAGACCCTTTTTGTCAAAAAGCCTCTTTCCTATGGGCTTTTATCCGGAACATTTTGTTCCGTGTGTTGCATCGTACTACCTGGTAGGAGGTTAAGAACAATCTACCAGATTTCGTTTATATTTTGCTGCCTTGTGTTTCTTTTCTGTGCTGACGAAGTGGTTAAAGGCTAGGTGGCTTGAGCCATACATCTTAATGCATGCTTCATAGATATAATGTATTTCTGGAGCGAACAGCAATTATAAAAATGAAGTTTTCCAAACTTGTTTGTCTTTTTCTCTGAAAGCTGATCGTAAACATCTTAGGCAAAAATTGTACAGTGAAAAAAAACCCCGAAAGCTTCGTCTTTTTTGTCTTTTTTTTTCTTTGGTATCGATTTTTCTGGAAAAAAAGGAATAAAATTAACTGCGCCGACCTTTTGGCCGAGTTGTACGAGACACCAGCTTTTAATAATTTATCCGAGATGGGTCTGGGTTCGGATACCGGGTGATGATGGCCTTACGATTCTGGCTCTTCCCCTTCCTGAAACCAGTGACCCTAAATTATGAAAAGGCTACTGCTTATAGCCCATTGAGTTGCTCACAGTGGTCGTTAAACTCTCTAACAAACACACTGCAACGGAAAAATCATAATATTCTCTGCCTCCTGACTAGAGTTTGAAACAGGCCAAAAATGATAGACCCGACCCGACCCGGAATGATCTGATTTATAATATATATATATATATATATATATACATACATACATACGTACGTACATACATACATACATACATACATACATACATACGTACGTACATACATACATACATACATACATACATACATACATACATACAGGGTGTTCAAAAAGTCTCTGTACAGTGGATATTTAAGGTTATATGGAAATCCAACAAATGTGCATTATGTATATATATATATATATATATATATGAAATTCGAAAGTATGCAGGGGTGACAAGGAGGAGACTGGCACAAGACAGACCGTTGTGGAGGAAACTTGGGGAGACCTTCGTCCAGCAGTGGATTGATAATGCTTGACGATGATGATGATGATGATGATATATATATATATATACACAGGGTGTTCGAAAAGTTTCTGTACGGTGGGTGTCTTAGGTTATATGGAAATCCAACAAATGTACAAATGTGCTTTCTTATAAAAAGTATTGAAAGGGTCATCCTTCATTTGCAAGACATAACCTAACTGTTATACACATGTTTTCAAACATCTACTAGAGTAAGCATGTTCCTGCGCAGTGATGTTAAGACTGTTCCACTTAATTTTAATGGCGCTGCAGTCAAAATTATTGAATTAAGTAATTTGCTGTATATTTAATTTCAGTTTTTGCTGTTTTCTTGACAACATATCAAACTCCAGGATATGTTTCACAGCAACACCAATTTTTACAAGCTTATAATGAGTTGAAAGTTTCCAAACTGTGGATGTTGTTTTCAGCATTGCCCTTCAGAAGGAAGAGGCACTCTCTTCCTTCATATTGCATGACAAATCATTTTTCAGTCCGCGGGCACTTTTATGGAACACAAAAATCCAGAGTGCGCATTTTTCTTCTGAAAAAAAAATATATTTATTTTGCTTTCCAAAAATTAAACGTATATGAAACCGGGTCGAAATCGGGTCCTGAACGCCTTGACCCGACCCATTTGACCTGAAAGAAATTGTCGACTCGTGACCTGTTTCTATCTCTGCTGTTGACATGAGATTTCGGTTGTTTCTGTATTCTTCTACGTCTAACTCGGGGTATTCTTTATTCTGAAATAATAGCGAAACATTAGGGAAAGACGATTCTTCATTCCCTTAGATGTGCAGAGGAGTAGGCAAACTCTGAAACGAAAAGAGTGAAAATAAGTTTGCTTTTTGTCGAAAAGATTTGCAAAAATCATACTGAAATTATCGATGTCATCAGTTTTGTTTCAAAAATGTGAAAACAAAAAATGGATGATCACGATAGAAGTTTGATGCAACATTTTCCCTTACATTGTCTGATACTGGATGGGTGTGTTTGTAATGAAAATATGTAGGCTCCAGCCCGTGTTGGGAGGATGGTATTCCTCGTCTGGTAGCAGTCTAGGACAAACTTTCTGGCTTTGTTTCCCTTTCTTTGTTTTATTTTTTTCTCTCAAGCATTCGCAGAAAACACTTACTTAACTATTTCCTGTTGCATCCTCCTGTCACTCCCGTCAATCTGTCCTTACCTTACGTGTTTACGTTGGAATTTCTCATCCACGACCAAAGGTAAAATTTATTTTGTTAATAAGCTTTTCCGGAAATTTTAACGTACGCAATGTGTTTTTCTTAGGAAATCATTCTGCTTCGTAACTCGGTGTTTTCGTTAGAATCATTGCGTGCTACAAATGCATGTCTGTCTTCGAACAGAAGTCTAGCCGATCAGTGATCTTCCGTTTCTGGTATTTACATTGTAGAGTTTTTAAGTTGTGATGAAATTGTTTAATTAAATAACTAATGAATTAAATAACTTCATTTAATTAATTAATTAATTAATTAACTAATTAATGTTTTAGAGGACTTTCTTGAACATAAATCTCGCATCTGCAAAATTAGATCAGATCAGATCATGTGTAGAAGGTTTTAGAAAGCGAGTATGTGACCCCAGGTCTTAAACAACCCTTAGAAATAGGAAGTTAGGAGATTTGGGCTAGAGCGCCAGATAGGAGAGTGACACGGAAGCGAGGTAGAAAAGAGGAGAAAGACGCCCTTATTTATTACCGGAGGGCTAGTACCCGGGGTCCGACGGCTTAATGTGCCCATCCGACGCTCGGCGGATATTTAGGGATTCGAGCGTTCGTACCTGCCTGGGATCAAACCTGAGGTTCCTCCGTGACAGTCACGAACGTTGATTACTAGGCCATCTACGGCCGATCTGCAAAGTCACTCCCCGGTGGCGCATTGGTCTAAGCGCTGGCTTCTGACCATTCGTCCGAGATGGGTCCAGGTTCGTATTCCGCTGAGGCATGGATGTTGTGTTTGTCTTTGTCTTACGGCATTAGCTCTCTCCCTTCCCTGGAACCAGTAACCCTAAATAAGGAATGGGCGAAAGCTTATAGCCCATTGAGTTGTTCGCGGTGGTCGTTAAACCTCCAAACAAATAATAAAAAAAACTTCTGCAAAAACTATATGAATATCAATAATAACATCCAGGGAAAAGAAATCATCACTTAAGTGTAACGGCAGCACTTGTTCGTTTATGTTTCTACTCATTGGAAGTTTAAGTCATCAACACAATCATTTCATTGTAATGTATCCACTGACATAAAATATCTGTAACGTACCAGGAGATGTGACGTACCTGCCAGAAGGACGCACACGACATAAAGGCAGATAGGAATCAAAATAAAACGTCCGCGTAGCTCAATTGGTAGAGCAACTTATTCCGGAATGAGGGGACCCGGGTTCGAATCCTGGCGTGGACAGAAATGACGGAGAAATTTACTTCGTTATAATGGCGCCCGAACTATCCGGATGACCCGACCGTTCAAAATCTCGCAATGGTGTGATGTTATTTCCACACCGCGAGATAGGAAAAATAAGAGAATCCCTTCTCCAGCACTTCGAAAAAAAAAAAAAAAAAAAAAAATAAGGGGGAGATGATGTAACGTACCAGGAGATGTGATGTACCTGCCAGAAGGACGCACACGTCATAAAGGCAGATAGCAATCAAAATAAAACGTCCGCGTAGCTCAATTGGTAGAGCAACTTATTCCGGAATGAGGGGACCCGGGTTCGAATCCTGGCGTGGACAGAAATGACGGAGAAATTTACTTCGTTATATATCTTTTGCATCAACATAGATCTGAATCATATAACACCAATACGTATTTGTCTATTCACATAGATATCTAACACGCTTCAATTTATTTCGCTGTATCAACTCTCCACAGTCTCCTTGCAGTCTCTCTCCGTACACTGCACTACATTAACATTTCAGCGTCGTCTGCGTCTTGCCAAAATGCACCAGCTCTACAGGAAAGAAATGTATCTTTCAGTGAGAAAAAGTTGAACCAAGATGTAACGAAATTTAAATAAGGAAAAACAGAAATTGAAGAGGAATTTTAGAGGTATAACAACATATTTTAACCACTTATATAAATTGAAACTATTTCTGTGACAATGCGTTATCGCTTTTGGAAAATTTTGTTTATCAAAATAGCCATATTTTTTATGGAGCACTATATTTCTACGTGGTTTCTATTCATCGCGATATTTGTATAACTGCAGGACGGATTACAAAACTTCGACTGTGCAATTTGTTTGAGTAACAAATCTCTGACGTTTTTTGTACTTTTCCTAGTCAAAATTGTTAGAGGAACGTGATATATAGAGTGCTTGAACTTCCACTTTTTCCTATGCATTTTGTACTCGTAGAAATTATGAACAGAATTTTCGATGAAGTAGTGTTAGGTATGTTGATTGGAAAATACCTGTCTGGTTTATAAGAAAACTTCTACTGCATTTGTAGATTTGCAAAAGGCTTATGACAGAGTAAATAGGATGCTGCTATGGAAGGTCTTAAAAAATGATGGCGTAACTCGAAATTACGTGTACGGAAGCTGTGTGTATTAGCAGTAAATTGTATTTACGTGTAAATAGTACAGTAGACTCTCGCTAATCCGGCCTCCTTCTCCTTGCATGGTTTTTGGTTGCAGAAATCGTGTTCACATCAGACCGTAATGAATTATACTTCATACACGAGTGAAGTTTTCAATTTTAACCTTATCCTTTGTTTTAAATTGGCACTAACGTTCATGTAATTCAATTTAAAATAAAAGTAGGATGGATCCTCAAAATAATTAAGAATATTACAAAAAACATCTTTATTAAAGCGGACAGAAATCTGGGACATGTTTCGAAGTGATCAAACTAAGTAGAAAATGCAAGATTTCCTTTGTACTGTATTGCATCCTAATATCCTAATATTTTATTTCGTGCCTCAATGCTTACACCTCAAGATAAAACTGTCTTTGCACGATTATAAAAAGCTCCATCTAGTACACTACCATTCACAAGCTAAAATACACTGACGGGAAAAAATCCCAACACCAAGAAGGGGTTGTGTTAGAGAAACGACAGTTGGTAGGCGGTGAGAGTACATCTGTAAGATGACGTCTATGCAAATTTCGGGCTCGGCGCATACGTGTGGCGCTAGTAGCGCCCCTCGGAACATGCAAAGCAGGTTTGCTGTAAATACGCGCTGTAACGTTCGTGAGCGTTAGTTATCGTTGAGATTCGACATAGTGTGTTGATGTTAGTCAAGAATGTCTTTAAGAAGACGAAGAAGCCATTATCAACAGCTCACGGAGTTTGAATGAGGTCGTGTAATAAGGCTACGAGAAAGTGGATTTTCTTTCCGCAATATTGCAGAACGACTTGGCAGGAATGTAGCCACTGTGCATGATTGTTGGCAGCGGTGGTCAAGGGAAGGTACTGCCTCACGAAGACCGGGTTCCGGCCGGCCACGTGGCACTACTGAGAGGGAAGACCGCCGTGTACGGCGTATGGCCGTGGCGCATTGCACCGCGTCCGCCGCAGCAATTCGAGCTGCAGTTGCCACCACAGTGACACAACGAACGGTTACAAATCGGTTACTTGAAGGACAGCTCCGAGCCAGACGCCCTGTAGCGTGCATTCCACTTACTCCAAAACCACAGCCGTTTGCGACGTCAGTGGTGTCAAACTAGAGCTCATTGGAGGACGGAGTGGAGATATCTGTTATGTTTTCAGATGAAAGCCGGTTCTGCCTGGGTGCCAGTGATGGCCGTGTGTTCGTTAGAAGGAGGCCAGGTGAGCGCCTGCAACCAAACCTGTCTGCGGCCGAGACACACTGGACCTACACCTGGAGTTATGGTCTGGGGAGGGATTTCCTATTACAGCAGAAGCACTCTCGTGGTTATCCCACGCTCCCTGACGACACAGTTGTACGTCGGTCTGGTGATTCAACCTGTTGTGCTGCCATTCATGAACAGCATTCCAGGGGGTGTTTTCCAACAGGATAACGCTCGGCCGCATACCGCTGTTGTAACCCAACATGCTCTACAGAGTGTCGACATGTTGCCGTGGCCTGCTAGATCACCAGATCTTTCACCAATCGAGCACGTATGGGACATCATTGGACGACAACTCCAGCGTCACCCCCAACCAGCATTAACCGTCCCTGTATTGACCGACCAAGTGCAACAGGCATGGAACTCCATCCCACAAACTGACATCCAGCACCTGTACGACACAATGCATGAACGTTTGCGTGCTTGCATTCAACATTCTGGCGGTTACACCGGTTATTAATGTACCAGCATTTCACATTTAAAATGGCTCTTCTCGCGCTTACAATAAGCTGTGATCTTGAAACCTTAATCGATTAAATATGTTACCTATACAAATGTAATTGCCGCCATTTCATTCCTCTACAACTATTTTTTCGTTGTGTTGGGATTTTTTTCCGTCAGTGTATTTATTATTTACACTTAAGAACAATATGTACAGATAAAAGCATCGCGGGAAATTAACTAGGCGAGATCTTTCGGGTCCCCTAGGGATCCATTTTCAAGCCTGAAAGCTGCAGAGCACAAGACTTCTTATATAAACAGAAGACGCCCGTCATGCATCTGTAACCATGGACACAACAATGTATACAAATGTTATTGTACCCGGAAGTTAAACAACTCATTAATACATATAAGTTATAAACTGGGTGGTTATAACTAATATGTATTAATGAGTTGTTTAATTTCCAGGTACAATAACATTTGTATACCCAGTTTATAACTAATATGTATTAATGAGTTGTTTAATTTCCGGGTACAATAACATTTGTATACATTGTTGTGCCCATGGTTACAGATGCATGACGGGCGTCTTCTGTTTATATAAGAAGTCTTGTGCTCTGCACTTGGGTAGCGCTTTGAGGCTTGATAATGGATCCCTAAGGGACCCGAAAGATCTCGCCTAGTTAATTTTCCGATGATTTTATCTGTACATATTGTTCTTAAGTGTAAATAATAAATATTTTAGCTTGTGAATGGTGGTGTACTAGATGGAGGTTTTTATAATCGTGCAAAGACAGTTTTATCTTGAGGTGTAAGTACTGTATTGTAATTGTACGTTTCTTTTACTGTGTATAGTACGTACATGTACATATTGTGCTTTACTGTACTGATAACATGAAAAAATAATTTCATTGTTTTAAACGAGACAGTATAGTGCATACTGATCGTGTTCTTTTACTATTATCATATGCTGGTCTCTTATTCATGTTTTTTAAATACATATGTGCTACACATAGTAAACTTGTAATTGTAACATTAAATTTAATGATCATATGTAGAGGATTTTAGAAAGGGAGTGTCTTACCCCAGGTATTAAACAACACTTAGAAATAGGAAGCTAGGAGATTTGGGCGTTAACTAATGAAGAATTAAACTGAATTTTTATGAACTCTCAGTAATCCGGCACTCTATCCGGCACCCCTCTGTGCAAGGAATAGCCGGGTTAGCGAGAGTCTACTGTATTTACCTTTTCTTTGGTAGAGGATTCAAGCAAACCAGATGAAATACCATCATAGAAATTCGGAGTGTGAACTCGGCAGGGTTATTGATTCCAGACTTGGGTAACGAATACCGTAGGCCATGAATTACTGGATTTTTGAGAAGGGAAATTTTCTTTAAGAACGATAGATAGTAGATAGCAAGCTGACGAAACTTTGCTCCCTACCTCAAAGGTGCCTCTGCTAATTCTATTGAGCAACGTACGAAATATATTGTTGCGCCTCCCGATAATTTCGGATGCCCGGCGTCCCGAAACATTTCAGATAGCAATAGATAGATATCCGTTCCCCACTCCGCAGTTGATAAATACATCGGCTAATTGCACGGGAAGGAAAGAGTGGAAGTCTGGAAGACACTTTTCTAATTTCTAAACAGGTTAATCATAGTTTTCGGGGTCGGCGCAGTAGTCTAAGCGACGGCTTCTGATCGTTCGTCCGAAATGGGGTCCGGGTTCGAATCCCGGTGAGGCATGCATGTTGTGTTTGTCTCATGGCACTGGCTCTCTCCCTTCCCTGGAACTAGTGACCCTGAATTAGGGACGGGCAACTGCTGATAGCCCGTTCAGTTGCTCACGGTGGTCATTAAACCTTCAATAAAAAAAGTTTTCGGGCCCGGGTTCTAGCTTGCAATATAACATTCGGGCTCGGACTGATATACTTCGGAATTGGGCTCTTAAAATTGAGCCCGAACTCAGCTCTGGTTTATGGTTCGAACAGGTGAATACGTTTGAGTATTGAAGAAGCATATTTGTCCTGGAAAACAAGCAAATTAAATGTCGAAATTAGGTTTTGAATGTCATTGTTGCTTTTGGAGGATTTCATAGAGCTGATGGGTTCAAAAATGTCCGGAATGCCTATGAATGAAAGAGTTATCGTTTTCACTCTGATCTACGGTAGTGAAACCTGAATACTGTAGAAGGGAGACAAGGGTCATGGTCCGTACGCTCCTTGAAAAGTCCTTGAAAAAATAAAATTCATTTTCAACTACTTGAAAGTAATTGAAAAAGTTTAAGACTGTGTAAATAGTACTTCAAAACATTTTTTTTGAGTAATGATATGAAAGAGCATGTGTAAAATAATTTGTGCTAAAAAGTTGTATAGGAGATTTTTGTGTAGCTCCGATAAAAACACCAAGTTGATCAAATAGAGCCGAATTTGCGTTTAAATCGGGATTGCGTGGACAGCTGGTACCTTGGCTATGACGTTACTACAGAGTAAAATGTCAGCCATGGAGGTAAAATAGGTGGAATGATGTATTCGCGAATCGTGATGGGCTTCTGTTGACTGGGGTTAGGGACGCGTTCTTGCCGGAGGGCGAATACAAAAATAATGTGCCCTTTCAAAATATTCCACAAAATAAAATGAGAAAAACACCTAAACAGAGGGGCAATTCAAAGTTAATAAAATACACCAACAGGGAGAAGGGCAAGGCCGTAGCCAGGAATTTTTTTTCGGGAGAGGACCAAAATGTTTTTATCGGTGAAGTATTCATTTCTTTTGATGATTGAATAAAAACTAAATTTTTTTAGTTTACAATTTAAAAAAAACTATACCAACATTTCTTTACCTCACCCATTTTTGGGATTATTAGTATTTGTAAAATTTTCCTCATAAATTTGTGTTACTTGTAAAATTTCCGCCTGTAAATTTACAATAAACGTAAATCAAGCGCAACGGGAGGTCATTCCTTTAGATAACTGTTTTTAATGATTTAAAAATTATGTTGAACCAATGTTTTGATACAAGCAATAACAATTACCGTATGTACCGATTAAAAGTTTAAAATTTTAAGGCGAAAATTAAAACATTTAACACAGGTATGATACAATTTGTACAAATCAGCAAATTCAAGAATGTTTTTCATTAAGAAGAACAAATAAGGTTTACATTTTCACTCACCTTATTAAAAAAATTAGCGCGCCTCGAAGATTTAATCAACCGATTTAAAATTTCGTCCGGTTGCACCTCAGTACGGGTTGCTAAAAGTGCTAATCTGCTCAGTCTGTTTTCTCCCGTTGAGTTTCTTAAATATGCCTCCAATCATATAAGTATTGAAAATGTCCTTTCTGGCATAGCTGTGGAAATCGGAATTATAGCAAGAATCTGTAACAAGGTGTGTGAGCTGGGAAAAGATTTGAATCGCATTGTAAAAGGGCCTCCGTTGCGTTACCAGGTCTTGAATTCACATCTATGTTGATCCATTTGTTTCGCCAAACGGACTATGAGATTACTGCTCTCTGTGAGATGTTTTCATAAAATCCTTTACAAGTCGTTAGCTCTTTTTCGCAGTTTAACATAACATGACGAGGTAGAAATATTTGAAGCGCTATGACTAATGTCTTGTGAGTCTCGAATCGATCATTAATTTGTGTTCGCATGTGGTCAACAAATGGCGCGAAAAGATTCTTCCGGAAATATTCTTCTGGAGTTTCTGATGAAATATTCGCTCTTTGAATCATCCTGGATGTAACTCTTGGCATTGTGACAACTCCATCAACTCATGTGATCAATTTTGACGCTGCATTAAAAGTAACACTGAATTTATCGATGGCGTTATACTTCTTAGATGGTCGAGGGAAGTTACCACGAAAAACAAAATGTTCCAGTGATGTCGTCAAATCGCAGTTAACGTTTTGAAGTGTTTTCGACAGCGGTAATATTCACGAAAATACAAAGTCAAGTGTGCAAAGTTTGACTACAAACTGGCCTTGGGTAATAGCACGTAATAGCTGATGAGCGTTTTGGGAGGATTTGCGATTTTTTATATCTTGCAAATTTTGTAACGATAGAACTAATACAACGTAGATTTCTCGGAATCTCAATAAAGCTTCATGCTTGTATAAATTCAAAGTGTTTCGCACATTGATATTAATGTCGTGTGCCTGGAAGCTGCTAATACTTGCTTGATGAAACCTTTGAGAACATCGTTATTTTTCGCAGATGAGCTAAAAAAAAGTTCCAACAGACTGAATTGTGCCTATACAGTTTCATATACGTACATGAAATTGTACAAGGATCCCCTAGTGCTAAATGTAGAGAATGTTCTTCACAATGGACGTATAAGGCCAAATAAAAAGAACGAAAGCATTATTTGTTGAAGTTCAATTTCGAAAAAACTGATTGGGATTTCTGAGGGGGACCGGTTCTTAAGATCCCTCCCCTTGGCTACGGCCATGGAGCAGGGGATAATAGGCAGATCATTGAAGGTGTGCCCATCCCAGCTAAGTTTAATGGTTTGAACTTGCTAAAATGTCTACCTACTGAGCAGCCAACCAATATTCCCTCTAAGCAGCCACGGGCAATTCGCGCCTAACACAGTAAGCTGGGCAGGCATCAAACCTCTTGGACAAAAAATAAAATATATTTGTTTTGATTTTTTTTAAGTTGTTTCAACCACGAAGAATTAAAAGCAACATCAGATATTTTTCAGTGTTCTAAACAACTCTGATTCTTTCGTTTAGACATTATTAAATTTAACAAAAAATGCGGTACAAAAACGGACTTGCACACAAACACAAAACGTCTCTCAGCGTCTTTGATGTTGGAAGAAATATGCCTTATTATCTGACAAAGTTTTGAGCAAAACCCTTTTACCAGTGGCTTACAATTTAAGTGACCGGAATGCCTTTCCCCGCCAAACAGCATGGGCGCTTTGGTTAGTACAATGAACTTGATTACGGTTCGCTATGATTGGCTGGCGCTGTTGTGTTTTGAGAAAAGACTCAATATCTGCCTCTTTCTAGGTAATAGACTCAATATCTGCCTCTTTCTCGGTAATAGACTAAATATCTTCCTCTTTCTCGGGTAATAGACTAAATATCTTCCTCTTTCTCGGGTAATAGACTCAATATCTGCCTCTTTCTCTGTAATAGACTCAATATCTGCCTCTTTCTCGGTAATAGACTCAATATCTGTCTCTTTCTCTGGTAATAGACTCAATATCTGCCCCTTTCTCGGGTAATAGACTCAACATCTGCCTCTTTCTCGGTAATAGACTCAATATCTGCCTCTTTCTCGGTAATAGACTCAATATCTCCTCTTTCTTCTTTCTCGGTAATAGACTAAATATCTTCCTCTTTCTCGGGTAATAGACTCAATATCTGCCTCTTTCTCTGTAATAGACTCAATATCTGCCTCTTTCTCGGTAATAGACTCAATATCTGTCTCTTTCTCTGGTAATAGACTCAATATCTGCCCCTTTCTCGGGTAATAGACTCAACATCTGCCTCTTTCTCGGCGTGGGAAAATCACTAGTCCGCATTCTCGCGTTCATCTGCACACATGAGGTTACTTTGCGCCTTTGAGAATGAAGAGGACGATGAGACGAACTTAGGAGGCGAACGGCATTTAAGAAAAGTATTGTTTTGACTTTTGAGAGCCCGAATGTATTTATTTTATCATTATTTTTGCATGTAATTCATTTTTGATTTATGGAAATTAATTAAGGATTTGCGAATTTATTTTTAACATTGCTTACTGCGCGAAGGAAGATAAGTCGCCGCGCGCGTGCAGCTTAGGGGGGACACTGCAGCCAACTGAACACACATATGATAATTTGGTTTTAAAAAGTCCTTGAGAAGTGTTTGAATTTATTTTGCTTGGAAGAGTACGAACTTTGAGGGTGCGTTTATGTGCTGTTACTTCCCAAGTGTTTTGTGTAAAGACTCTGTGAGCCGCCCCGGTGGCGCAGTGGTCTAAGGCGCTGGCCTCTGATCATTCGTCCGTAAGGGGTCCGGGTTCGAATCCCGGTCAGGCATGGATGTTGTGCTTGTCTTACGGCATTGGCTCTCTCCCTTCCCTGGAGCCAGTGACCCTAAATTAGGGACGGGCGACTGCTTATAGCCCATTGAGTTGCTCACGGTGGTCGTTAAACCTCCAAGAAAGAAAGAAAGAAAGACTCTGTGAAATTTAAGCCCGATTTCTGCCGGTGGTGGAATTCGAAGCCACGTCTCCTCACTCCGAATCAAGTTATTCTCCCGACTGAATTACACCGACCTTGGCTTCTCGCTGCAACATGCTGTTTTGACACTTACGTCCCTTCAGTGGTACGTCGAGACTCGATGTGATCATGTGCAAAATGAAGATTTGTTGTATTTGCGTAGCAAGAAACAAAACGTTCTTAGCAGAGTAGGGACAAATACTGTATACTGACGTCTTTCGTCCATATTGAAGGAACCCAAAAGGTAGGAAAGAAAGAAAGGAAAACTGAGGAAATCATGGGGAGATAAGATTCAGGAATTACCAGAAGAGAAAAACATAATGTAAAGTAGGAAATGTCCTCTGTGAGGCATGTGATTGATGTCAGTGAAGCTCGAGTTACGTATGTATCAATATCGATGTAAATGAAGACGTTTGATACATCAACAACAGTAAGTAAAGATATGATGTTGAAATTGGATGTTGATTTGTATCTTCAAGGCAGGGGCGCCGACTTTACTACATTATTGGAAGGAGAAAAAGGCAGGCGTGACGAAATCAGACGTGGAAGGGGCACATCTATTCCATTGTTAGGAGGAACATTTAAAAAAGGGGGCAAAAACATAAAATACAAGATTCGATATGTATTTTAAAACGCAATTGTAAATACTCATCAGCAAATGAACAAGGAAACAGAAATATTCTTTTGATTAATATTTATATTTCCAAAAATAAAATTCAGCCAGCGATTTTATAAAAATATCCGCAGACATTTTATTTTCAAACGTATATAAAAATAATAAAAAATGAGCAATCAGCGGGGCTATTCAAGCAAAGAGCAAGAAGGCCGCCCCGGTGGTGCAGTGGTCTAAGCGATGGCTTCTGCCTGGTCAGTCGCATTTTTTTCGAGCTCCTGCCAGGATTGGAAGTTTCGTGTGAAGTTTGTGTTTTATTTTGCGTTTGTTCTTTGACAGTTCGTGTGTTGTTATTACCTGAGTTCCTTCCTCGCAAGTAGTGAGGCGTACAAGCTGTACGTGCTTATTTTTTCGTTTTTCGCCTGTTTTTGAGTGTTGCAAGCTGCAACGCTCGACCCGTGAGGGTTAGTAGCCGGGCTGGCTACTACCTTCACCAGCATGAGTGCCATATACCCGTCTATATCTCCTTCCTCTACGCTTTCTTCGTCGTCTGTATCTTCCGTGACCACCATGAATGGTGTTCAGTCAAATAGTGTTGTGGTTTCGTCGCCAACTGTACCGCTGGTTACAAATGTGCCGAAGGCTGGGTCAGGGGCACCCAGCTCTTATATTCCTGTGTCTCGTTCGTTCGCCGCGGCTGTGAGTGCGACTTCTACTTTACAAAGTGCTTCTGTGTCTTCGCGACCAGAGTTTACACGTGTTGCTTCCGCTTTAAGGATAACATTACCACTCGACTCTCCTCAAGGTAAGGAACTTTCGTCTGCCTTACTTTTAAGTGTATTTGTTCCTGCTCTGCGCGACACCCCCCTCCCCCAATATTTAAATGCTATTTCTAAAGTTGTACCCGGAGAAAGCATTGTGTCTATTATCCGCTTGCGAGGGGGTGTTGTCGTGCACTTCACTCATCAACAGGCAGTGGACAAAATCCTTGCTTTTGGCTTGGACATTGGTTCCGTACATCTCCAACCAGTTGCAGCAGCTCAAAGACCAGTGACTGTCACCTTGTCTCCAGTACCCACAGCTGTGCCTGACTCGGTATTAATTGATGCCCTTAACACCATGGGGCGAGTGGTTGGTACCACAAAGTACCTCCCAGCTGCTGCTCGCGACTCCCCCTGAAACATGTTCAGGGCGGTCGTCGTCAATACCGAGTCATCTTTCCAACCCCACAAGCAATAGTTAACCGGCCAACCACCCTGGAACTCATAACTGAAACCCGGATCTACATTTTCAATCTGTTTGCTGGCGTCCAGTGCTTCCGATGCAATTGTGAAGGTCACCTTGCATCGGCATGCCCACATTCCACAGCTGCTACTGTTCCAACTCAATCACTTGATGCTGCTGTTCCAGCGGAGACTCTGCCCACCGCTCCGGATTCTTCCCCACCCTCCCCACTCAATCTGTTCCAGCTGCCGTTCCTGGTTCCACCTCTGTCGTATCACCTCCAGTGGTCCGTGTTGCTTCGGCATCCACTGACCTGCAGGAATTTCCACCGTTGCGAGCGTCTGAAGGGGCCTCAACCCCCAGGGTTCAGCGGACCAAGAGGCAAAACTCCCTGGCTCAGCGAACCGTCGTGCGAGTTCCTCGGACCGCCAGAAATCCAGGAAGACGGCTACATCCTCGTCACCTTCACCTGGACCGGCTCCTGTTACTTCTTCAGTTTCCATCTACAACCGTTTTACCTGTTTGCCGAACGATGATTCCATGGACGTTACCGATCCCGATTCTGAAGAAACTTTATTTGCTGAATCTGATGACGACTCTCCTGCCCCCTCTCTGGTGGACATCACCTCTATGTTTGCTGACATTGAGGTGCCCTTAACTCCCCTCTCATTCACAGATCTGTATGCCTTGATTGCTCGCCCCAGACGGGCGAAATTGATTACTCTCCCTTGTATAGCGAGTAAACTTTCTCACCTTCCGGAGATGCTAACCCAACTGACGTTCCTGCATGAGTTCTTATTAAATGTTGATCTGCCATCCAGGACAGAGCAGTACGCTCGCCGGTTGGCGTATTTACTTAAAGTTTTGAAGGCAGAACTGGAAGGTTGGATGCAGCCGCCCCAGTGATGCCTTCCCTAAATGTGCTCTGCTTTAACTGTAGAGGCCTTGCGTCTTCAGCCGCGAATGCTTTGGTCTTCGAGGACGTTCGTTTCCTGAGGACAGATATCCTCCTCTTCCAGGAGACGAACTGTTCCTTGGCGACCGGGTATTCCTGCTGGAGACGCTGGCCCTACGCTTTTTATCACAACTACCGGACGCACATTGGGTCCGGTACAGCGATTGCATTCCGTACTCGGTTTCATTCTCTTCTTTCAGATATCGTTGAGTCACAGAGTCTGCTGGGCTCCTTTCAAGGTATCTCCTTTAGTTATCTTTCCCGTCGTTTTCATGTTTTCAATTTGCATATGCCACAATCATCGGTTAATGCTGATGCTCTTCTTTCGCATTTGATTTCCTTCTTTCCCAAATTCCTCCTTCTGAAATCGTTCTTATTGGTGGTGACTTCAACTGCACTCTCCAACCGGGTCTTGACCGTGATGGTTCCGGGGAGAGTCGCCTTAACCTTTCCTCCCAACTGTCTCAACTAGTTAGTAATTTTTGTCTCATTGACGCATTTCGTACCATCCACCCTCTGTCCCGTGAATTCACATGGTTTCCTCCGGCCGCCTTAGCGCATGCTGCGGCTCGTCTCGACCGGTTTTATGTTTCTAGTTTCCTCCACTCCTCCCTTGTTGAAGTAACCCATCATCCTTCTGTTTCCTCCGACCATCGTCCTGTTCTTCTGGAAATATTTTTGTCCTCTTTCTCTGTCCCCTTCCCCGGTTTGGTCTCTCGATGATTTTCTCCTTTCCGATCCCACGTTTCAGGCCGAAGTTCGTTCGATTATTTCTTCATCCATTTCTGAACTTCCTCTCACGGTTGACCCAGCAGCTCTGTGGCTTTCCACCAACTTTTCTATCCTATCGTTTGCACGTCAGTTCTCTTTTTCGTCCCGTTTTCACCGCTTTCATGATTTAACTATTCTTCACCGTAAACTACAGTTCCTTTCTCCTTCAGATCCATCGTTTGCAGCTCTTCAATCACAACTTCATAGCATTCTATCTTCCTTTGCTTCTTCGTCTCTTACCCGGTTAAAGTTTTCCAAGTTACATTTTCATGATGACCCGTTTCAACACCTTCGACATCTTGAATCCCACCGTGCTCTGAGTTCCAACATTTCTTTTCTCTCGCTTCCAGATGGCTCAACTGTTTCTGATCCAGTGCAGATCTGTGATCGAACTTTTCAGTATTTCACTGATCGGTTTCGATTGCGGGTCCTGCCGCCTGCAGAGAATTCTCCATTATTATCACATCTTCCTCAGGTCCCGTCTTTTTTTCCCCCTCCTTGGTTTCACCGATCTCTCCCTCGGAGGTTCGTTTTGCCATTTCTAGTCTGAATGACCGCTCCGCCCCTGGGGCTGACGGTCTTCCACTTTCTTTTTATAAAACCTTTCTTCCTGCTCTGCTTCCTCTTCTCGTTGCTTGTTTCAACTCGATCTTTTCTTCTTCGACTTTCGTTTCTTCTGACTTTGCTTTTGCTCTTCTCCGCCTAATTCCTAAAACTGGTAATCTTGGTCTTCTTTCTAACTGGCGCCCCATCTCGATTCTTAACACCGACTACAAGATCTTTGCAAAAATTCTGGCTCTTCGCCTTAACCCTGCTCTACAATTTATTATTCATCCTGACCAAACTTATACGATCCCTTCCCGTTCGATTGCAACTAACATCACTACCATCCGTGATTTACACTCTCTTGCTTCCCGTCTTTCTGAACCTCTCGCTATTTTTAACCTAGATCAGAAACAAGCATTCGATTCTGTCCATCATTCTTATCTTTTCTCTGTTCTTCGTCACTTTGGCTTTCCTTCCCTTTTCTGTCAGGCACTTTCCAATCTATATTCCCATTCTTCCTTTCGTGTTCGGACCTCTTCTTTTATGACAGCTGCTATTCCTTTTGCAAGCGGTATCCGGCAGGGTTGTCCCCTGTCGGGTCAACTGTTTGCCCTCACGTTTGAACCACTTCTTATTTCCCTTCGATCTCGTTTGCTGGCAGGCATTCCGCGTGGTGTGGCCTCCACACGGCACCATCGCGTGGTTTTGTCGGCCTATGCGGACGACCTTACTCTTTTTTTACGTTCCCAACAGGCTTTTGGTGTTTTTTTTGTCTACCTATACTGAGTATGCTTCAATTTCAGGTGCGGCCCTTAATACCTCTAAATCTGTTGGCTTGTGGGCTGGTTCGTGGTCGTCCCGCGGCGACCGCCCTTGGGGTGCCCGGTGGTCGACCACGGTCATCAAACTTCTTGGAGTGTTCATCGGGAACCCGGTAGCGGTTGCTGCCGCCACTTGGTCCCCTTTTGTGCAGGACATGAATCGACGCCTTACCCCTTTTCGCCGTTTGAAACCGTTTCTTCCTTTTTTTAGCAGGTCGCATCTACTTTCCGCTTTTCTTCTTCCGGCCCTTTCTCATACTTGGTTTGCTCATTTCCCTCCTCCCCTCTTTCTTCGTCACGTTCAATGTCTTTTTACAAATTTTATATGGGATGTCGTACATTGGGTTCATCGATCCACGCTTGTCCTTCCGGTTTCTTTTGGTGGTCTTGCCCTTCCGGATTTGTCCCTTAAATCGAACGCTTTCCATCTCCAACATTTTTTGAGGATTTTTTCCCTTCCTTGCGGTTCTTCGATTACTATAATTGACACTTTGCTCTTTCCACGAAGTCCTTTTCTCTCTCTGGCTACTTTTATCCGCATGGACCTCTTTCCACTCATTCCCAATCACTTTCCCGCTACTTACCGTACCGTTTTCTCCCTCTGGCACTCCTTATGTCCAGTCCGCCTCCCCCCGCTTCGACTAACGATCTCCTTGCGGAACCACTTTTCTTCTCCTCTGCCCTTCGTTCTCCAAATTCTCAGTACCTGAACTTCTCCACTTGGTTTGCAAGTGGCGTCGTTCAGGTTTCTCAACTTTTTGATTCTTCTCTTCACTGGAAATTTTTTGATCGCCTTTCCCCTCTGTTACTTGATACCCCTCAGCATCGTGCACAGTTCTGTCTTCTTCAATCCTGTTTTATTCGTCTTTATCCTTTACTTGTCAATTCTATTGGCCTCATTCAGTCTTCCGCCCCGTCGCTCAGTCTTCCCTTTCTTCTCTACTTAAACGATTCTCCATTTTTACCCCATCAAGTTACAGCCAAGCTTCTTTATTCGCATTTTCTTACCAATTTCACAGCTCCATTAGCAATTCCTTCTGTTTCAGCTACAGATTTTCCAGGTACGTGGAGTGACCCATCGACTTCCCTGGCTTCCCCGAAAGCCAGGGACATTCATTGGCTGCACCTACATCGTCGGTTGCTCACTCCGCATACCCTTCATCGTTTTCGTCATTTGGCTTCCCCGCTTTGCTTCTTTTGTTCTACACTTGGTGATGTGTCACATTCCTATGATTCTTGTCTGGTGTTGCAGCCCTTGTTTTCGATTATGTTTTCCCTTCTTTCCAAAGTTTGCCCTTGTCCTCATACAATGTTCCATTTTTATTTCCTCAGACGCCATTCTCCCCCTGTAGATGTCCACAGTTCTGTTTGTGCAGTAATCATTCTCCAAGCGAAGTTGACGATTTATTTGTTTTACCACTCAAGCGTGGATCGAGCTTCTCTCCGGCGTTATCATCCGGCCCGGGTGTTTTTGTGCAGGAGGTACCGATCATCCATCAGATCGGTCCTCCAACTTGAGTATGACATGGCGCGGGTTCGGCAGGATGTGCCTGCCTTTTTCTCTCTCTGGTCTCCATATTTGTCATGGTTTCATGTTTCTGCAGGCATTATTGCTCTCCTCCCATAGCCAGAGTTTATTATATTTATATTTATTTTTTTTGATTGGTGTTTTTTTGTTTAGTACATAATTTTTGTACATACCGTAGATCTGTGTCAGTGGGTTAGTGTCTCCTTTAGTTTATCTTCTTGTTGCTTTCCGTGCACACACATTCCCGTTAATTTGTTGTCGGTAGCGTTTACTGACTTTTTCTTATCTTTTATTTTATTTTCCGTCGGCCTCAAGCCGTTGGTCGACAAACTTTTTTGTGTGCCGGCTAAGCGTTTTGGTATTTTCTGTTTATTGTTTACTGTTACCAAGGTGTTTTATGTTGTTTTGTTGATGTTGATTGCATTTTTGCTGTGGCATGCACATTGTCTTATGTGTTTTTGTTTTGTTTTTTGTTGCTCAAGTGTCGGCTTTTTTTCTAGTTTGCTTTTGGTGTCGTTCACCTATTTTATATTTATTACTCGTCGGTTTCACACAGTTTGCTGTCGCACGGTTTTGTGTTTAATGTTGTGGTTGTTTTTATTTTTTGTTTTAATTTTTTTTTTCTTGCTGAACGGGTACTGCTGGCGCGTGGTACCGAGGGGTTTTTTTGTGTGTTGGTTCTGAACCTTACCGACGTGTTTCTTGATTTTGTTTGTGTAATCGGTGTTTATTTTTTGTGGTTAGTGCTGTGCATACAGTGCGAATTAACTGTTTCGACCCGAATTTATTTGGTGGTGATGCTTGTCTGCAAGTTTAACCCCTGTGTTCTTTTTCACAAAGTTTTCATGGTGTTATTTGTGTATTGTGCATTCTTTATTGTGTTCATGGTGCTATTTGTGTATTGTGCATTGTGTGTTAATTTCTTGGTGTTATTTGAATATTGTGCTTTGTGTGTTGTGTTATTGGTACGGGGTGTTAGTTTCTAGTGGTTGTTTTTTTCTCTGTGTTGCTGTCGGTCTTACTGACCGAGATACGCTTTAAATGTAAATTTTTGTTGTTCGTCGGCTTACAGCCATTTGTCAACGCATTTCTCCGAACTACCAGGTGTTGTTTTTTTTTCCGGCTGCAGCTTGTTGTCGGACCGTGTGTGTTTTTTTTTTCCCTTGACAGTTTTGACAAACTCGGCTGACTTTTCTTTACCGCCTTGCTTCATTAGTGGTCTGTCCTGTATGTATTGTTTGTTGTGCAACTGTTTTCTTTTTTATCTTGCCGTGTGTTATTCTTCAACTTGCTCTGATGTCGTCTGCTTCTTCCTGTAGAGTACTCTCTGTTTATTGCGATATTGATTGTGTGTTGTTATTGTCGTTGCCGGTGAGTTATTGTGCAATTTTTTTCCCGGTGAAAATTTGTGTTTGCATGTTGTCTTTTTTGTAAATAAATGCTCTTTTGAAGTTCTGCCTGATCAGTCGCATTTTTTTCGAGCTCTTTCCAGGATTGGAAGTTTCGTGTGAAGTTTGTGTTTTTTTTTGCGTTTGTTCTTTGACAGTTCGTGTGTTGTTATTACCTGAGTTCCTTCCTCGCAAGTAGTGAGGCGTACAAGCTGTACGTGCTTATTTTTTCGTTTTTCGCCTGTTTTTGAGTGTTGCAAGCTGCAACGCTCGAGCCGTCCTCCACCAGCATGAGTGCCATATACCCGTCTATATCTCCTTCCTCTGAGCTTTCTTCGTCGTCTGTATCTTCCGTGACCACCATGAATGGTGTTCAGTCAAATAGTGTTGTGGTTTCGTCGCCAACTGTACCGCTGGTTACAAATGTGCCGGAGGCTGGGTCAGAGGTACCCAGCTCTTCTATTCCTGTGTCTCGTTCGTTCGCCGCGGCTGTGAGTGCGACTTCTACTTTACAAAGTGCTTCTGTGTCTTCGCGACCAGAGTTTACACGTGTTGCTTCCACTTTAAGGATAACATTACCACTCGACTCTCCTCAAGGTAAGAAACTTTCGTCTGCCTTACTTTTAAGTGTATTTGTTCCTGCTCTGCGCGACACCCCCTCACCCAGTATTTAAATGCTATTTCTAAAGTTGTACCCGGAGAAAGCATTGTGTCTATTATCCGCTTGGGAGGGGTGTTGTCGTGCACTTCACTCATCAACAAGCGGTGGACAAAATCCTGGCTTTTGGCTTAGACATTGGTTCCGTACATCTCCAACCAGTTGCAGCAGCTCAAAGACCAGTGACTGTCACCTTGTCTCCAGTACCCACAGCTGTGCCTGACTCGGTATTAATTGATGTCCTTAACACCATGGGGCGAGTGGTTGGTACCACAAAGTACCTCTCAGCTGCTGCTCGCGACTCCCCCTGAAACATGTTCAGGACGGTCGTCGCCAATACCGAGTCATCTTTCCAACCCCACAAGCAATAGTTAACCGGCCAACCACCCTGGAACTCATAACTGAAACCCGGACCTACATTTTCAATCTGTTTGCTGGCGTCCAGTGCTTCCGATGCAAGGGTGAAGGTCACCTTGCATCGGCATGCCCACATTCCACAGCTGCTACTGTTCCAACTCAATCACTTGATGCTGCTGTTCCAGCGAAGACTCTGCCCACCGTTCCCGATTCTGCCACCACCCTCCCCACTCAATCTGTTCCAGCTGCTGTTCCTGGTTCCACCTCTGTCGTATCACCTCCAGTGGTCCGTGTTGCTTCGGCATCCACTGACCTGCAGGAATTTCCACCGCTGCCAGCGTCTGAAAGGGCCTCCACCCCCTAGGTTCAGCGGACCAAGAGACAAAACTCCCCTGGCTCAGCGAACCGTCGTGCGAGTTCCTCGGACCGCCAGAAATCCAGGAAGTCGGCTACATCCTAGTCACCTTCACCTGGACCAGCTCCTGTTACTTCTTCAGTTTCCATCTACAACCGTTTTTCTTGTTTGCCGAACGATGATTCCATGGACGTTACCGATCCCGATTCTGAAGAAACTTTATTTGCTGAATCTGATGACGACTCTCCTGCCCCCTCTCTGGTTGACATCACCTCTATGTTTGCTGACATTGAGGTGCCCTTAACTCTCCTCTCATTCACAGATCTGTATGCCTTGATTGCTCGCCCCAGACGGGCGAAATTGATTACTCTCCCTTGTATAGCGAGTAAACTCTCTCACCTTCCGGAGATGTTAACCCAACTGACGTTCCTGCATGAGTTATTACTAAATGTTGATCTGCCTTCCGGGACAGAGCAGTACGCTCGCCGGTTGGCGCATTTACTTAAAATTTTGAAGGCAGAACTGGAGGGTTGGATGCAGCCGCCCCAGTGATGCCTTCCTAAATGTGCTCTGCTTTAACTGTAGAGGCCTTGCGTCTTCAGCCGCGAATGCTTTGGTCTTCGAGGACGTTCGTTCGTTTCCTGAGGACAGATATCCTCCTCTTCCAGGAGACGAACTGTTCCTTAGCGACCGGGTATTCCCGCTGGAGACGCTGGCCCTACGCTTTTTATCACAACTACCGGACGCACATTATGTCCGGTACAGCGATTGCATTCCGTACTCGGTTTCATTCTCTTCTTTCAGATATCGTTGAGTCACAGAGTCTGCTGGGCTCCTTTCAACGTATCTCCTTCAGTTATCTTTCGCGTCGTTTTCATGTTTTCAATCTGCATATGCCACAATCATCGGTTGATGCTGATGCTCTTCTTTCGCATTTGATTTCCCTTCTTTCCCAAATTCCTCCTTCTGAAATCGTTCGTATTGGTGGTGACTTCAACTGCACTCTCCAACCGGGTCTTGACCGTGATGGTTCCAGGGAGAGTCACCTTAACCTTTCCTCCCAACTGTCTCAACTAGTTAGTAAATTTTGACGCATTTCGTACCATCCATCCTCTGTCCCGTGAATTCACGTGGTTTCCTCCAGCCGCCTTAGCGCATGCTGCGGCTCGTCTCGACCAGTTTTATGATTCTAGTTTCCTCCACTCCTCCCTTGTTGAAGTAACCCATCATCCTTCTGTTTCCTCCGACCATCGTCCTGTTCTTCTGGAAATATTTTTTGTCCTCTTTCTCTGCCCCCACCCCCTCCCCGGTTTGGTCTCTCGATGATTTTCTCCTTTCCGATCCCACTTTTCAGGCCGAAGTTCGTTCGATTATTTCTTCATCCATTTCTGAACTTCCTCTCACGGTTGACCCAGCAGCTCTGTGGCTTTCCACCAAACTTTCTATCCTATCGTTTGCACGTCAGTTCTCTTTTTCGTCCCGTTTTCACCGCTTTCATGATTTAACTACTCTTCACCGTAAACTACAGTTCCTTTCTCCTTCAGATCCATCGTTTGCAGCTCTTCAATCACAACTTCAAAGTATTCTATCTTCCTTTGCTTCTTCGTCTCTTACCCGGTTAAAGTTTTTCAAGTTACATTTTCATGATGACCCGTTTCAACACCTTCGACATCTTGAATCCCACCGTGCTCTGAGTTCCAACATTTCTTTTCTCTCGCTTCCAGATGGCTCAACTTTCTGATCCAGTGCAGATCTGTGATTTTCAGTACTTCACTGATCAGTTTCGATTGCGGGTCCTGCTGCCTGCAGAGAATTCTCCGTTATTATCACATCTTCCTCAGGTCCCGTCTTTTTTCCCCCTCCTTGGTTTCACCGATCTCTCCCTCTGAGGTTCGTTTTGCCATTTCTAGTCTGAATGACCGCTCCGCCCCTGGGGCTGACGGTCTTCCACTTTCTTTTTATAAAACCTTTCTTCCTGCTCTGCTTCCTCTTCTCGTTGCTTGTTTCAACTCGATCTTTTCTTCTTCGACTTTCGTTTCTTCTGACTTTGCTTTTGCTCTTCTCCGCCTAATTCCTAAAACTGGTAATCTTGATCTTCTATCTAACTGGCGCCCCATCTCGATTCTTAACACCGACTATAAGATCTTTGCAAAAATTCTGGCCCTTCGCCTTAACCCTGTTCTACAATTTATTATTCATCCTGACCAAACTTATACGATCCCTTCCAGCTCGATTGCAACTAACATCCCTACCATCCGTGATTTACACTCTCCTGCTTCCCGTCTCTCTGAACCTCTCGCTATTTTTAACCTAGATCAGAAACAAGCATTCGATTCTGTCCATCATTCTTATCTTTTCTCTGTTCTTCGTCACTTTGGCTTTCCTTCCCTTTTCTGTCAGGCACTTTCCAATCTATATGCCCATTCTTCCTTTCGTGTTCGGACCTCTTCTTTTATGACGGCTGCTATTCCTTTTGCAAGCGGTATCCGGCAGGGTTGTCCCCTGTCGGGTCAACTGTTTGCCCTCACGTTTGAACCACTTCTTATTTCCCTTCGCTCTCGTTTGCTGGCAGGCATTCCGCGTGGTGTGGCCTCCACACGGCACCATCGCGTGATTTTGTCGGCCTATGCGGACGACCTTACTCTTTTTTTACGTTCCCAACAGGCTTTTGGTGTTTTTTTTGTCTACCTATACTGAGTATGCTTCAATTTCAGGTGCGGCCCTTAATACCTCTAAATCTGTTGGCTTGTGGGCTGGCTCGTGGTCGTCCCGCGGCGACCGCCCTTGGGGTGCCCGGTGGTCGACCACGGTCATCAAACTTCTTGGAGTGTTCATCGGGAACCCGGTGGCGGTTGCTGCCGCCACTTGGTCCCCTTTGGTGCAGGACATGAATCGACGCCTTGCCCCTTTTCGCCGTTTGAAACCGTTTCTTTCTTTTTTAGCAGGTCGCATCTTCTTTCCGCATTTCTTCTTCCGGCCCTTTCTCATACTTGGTTTGCTCATTTCCCTCCTCCCCTCTTTCTTCGTCACGTTCAATGTCTTTTTACAGATTTTATATGGGATGTCGTACATTGGGTTCATCGATCCACGCTTGTTCTTCCGGTTTCTTTTGGTGGTCTTTCTCTTCCGGATTTGTCCCTTAAATCGAACGCTTTCCATCTCCAACATTTTTTGAGGATTTTTTCCCTTCCTTGCGGTTCTTCGATTACTATAATTGACACTTTGCTCGTTCCACGAAGTCCTTTTCTTTCTCTGGCTACTTTTATCCGCATGGACCTCTTTCCACTCATTCCCAATCACTTTCCCGCTACTTACCGTACCGTTTTCTCCCTCTGGCACTCCTTATGTCCAGTCCGCCCCTCCCCCCCCCCCCCCCCACCCGCTTCGACTAACGATCTCCTAGCGGAACCGCTTTTTTCTCCTCTGCCCTTCGTTCTCCAAATTCTCAGTACCTGAACTTCTCCACTTGTTTTGCAAGTGGCGTCGTTCAGGTTTCTCAACTTTCTGATTCTTCTCTTCACTGGAAATCTTTTGATCGCCTTTCCCCTCTGTTACTTGATACCCCTCAGCATCGTGCACAGTTCTGCCTTATTCAGTCCTGTCTTATTCGTCTTTATCCTTTGCTTGTCAATTCTATTGGCCTCATTCCGTCTTCCGCCCCGTCGCTCAGTCTTCCCTTTCATCTCTACTTAAACGATTCTCCATTTTTACCCCATCAAGTTACAGTCAAGCTCCTTTATTCGCATTTTCTTACCAATTTCACAGCTCCATTAGCAATCCCTTCTGTTTCAGCTACAGATCTTCCAGGTACGTGGAGTGATCCATCGACTTCCCTGGCTTCCCCGAAAGCCAGGGCCATTCATTGGCTACACCTACACCGTCGGTTGCTCACTCCTCGTACCCTTCATCGTTTCCGTCATTTGGCTTCCCCGCTTTGCTTCTTTTGTTCTACACTTGGTGATGTGTCACATTCCTATGATTCTTGTCTGGTGTTGCAGCCCTTGTTTACGATTATGTTTTCCCTTCTTTCCAAAGTTTGCCCTTGTCCTCATACAATGTTCCATTTTTATTTCCTCAGCCGCCATTCTCCCCCTGTAGATGTCCACAGTTCTGTTTGTGCATTCATCATTCTCCAAGCGAAGTTGACGATTTATTTGTTTTACCACTCAAGCGTGGATCGAGCTTCTCTCCGGCGTTATCATGCGGCCAGGGTGTTTTTGTGCAGGAGGTGCCGATCATCAATCAGATCGGTCCTCCAACTTGAGTATGACATGGCGCGGGTTCGGCAGGATGTGCCTGCCTTTTTCTCTCTCTGGTCTCCATATTTGTCATGGTTTCATGTTTCTGCAGGCATTATTGCTCTCCTCCCGTAGCCAGAGTTTATTATATATATATATATTTTTTTTATTGGTGTTTGTTTTGTTTAGTGCATAATTTTTGTACATACCGTAGATCTGTGTCAGTGGGTTAGTGTCTCCTTTAGTTTATCTTCTTGTTGCTTTCCGTGCACACAAATTCCCGTCAATTTGTTGTCGGTAGCGTTTACTGACTTTTTCTTTTCTTTTCTTTTTATTTTTCGTCGGCCTCAAGCCGTTGGTCGACAAACTTTTTTGTGTGCCGGCTAAGCGTTTTTGTATTTTCTGTTTATTGTTTACTGTTACCAAAGTGTTTTATGTTGTTTTGTTGATGTTTATTGCATTTTTGCTGTGGCGTGCACATTGTCTGATGTGTTTTTGTTTTGGTTTTTTGTTTTTTGTTGCTCAAGTGTCGGCTTTTTTTCTAGTTTGCTTTTGGTGTCGTTCACCGATTTTATATTTATTACTCGTCGGTTTCACACAGTTTACTGTCGCACGGTTTTGTGTTTAATGTTGTGGTTGTTTTTTTTTTTTGTTTTAATTTTGTTTCTTACTGAACGGGTACTGCTGGCGTGTGGTACCGAGGGTTTTTTTTTGTGTTGGTTCTGAACCTTACCGACGTGTTTCTTGTTTTTGTCTTGTGTAGTTAGTGTTTATTTTTGTGGTTAGTGCAGTGCATACAGTGCGTATTCGCTGTTTCAACCCGAATTTATTTGGTGGTGATGCTTGTCTGCAAGTTTAACCCCTGTGTTCTTTTTCACAAAGTTTTCATGGTGTTATATGTGTATTGTGCATTCTTTATTGTGTTCCTGGTGCTATTTGTGTATTGTGCATTGTGTGTTGTTTTCTTGGTGTTATTTGAATATTGTGCTTTGTGTGTTGTGTTAATGGTACGGGGTGTTAGTTTCTAGTGGTGGTTTTTTTCTCTGTGTTGCTGTCGGTCTTAGTGACCGATATACGCTTTAAATGTAAATTTTTGTTGTTCGTCGGCTTACAGCCATTTGTCAACGCATTTCTCCGAACTCCCAGGTGTTGTTGTTTTTTTCCAGCTGCAGCTTGTTGTCGGACCATGTTTTTTTTTCCTTTACAGTTTTGACAAACTCAGCTGACTTTTCTTTACCGCCATGCTTCATTAGTGGTCTGTCCTGTATGTATTGTTTGTTGTGCAACTGTTTTCTTTTTATCTTACCGTGTGTTATTCTTCAACTTGCTCTGATGTCGTCTGCTTCTTCCTGTAGAGTATTCTGTTTATTGTGATATTGATTGTGTGGAGTTATTGTTGTTACCGGTGAGTTATTGTGCAATTTTTTTTCCCGGTGAAAATTTGTGTTTGTATGTTGTCCCTTTGTTTTGTAAATAAATGTTCTTTTGAAGTTCTGATCATTCGTCCGAAAGGGGTTCAGGTTCGCATCCCGGTGAGGCATGGATGTTGTGTTTGTCTTACAGTGCTGGCTCTCTCCCTTCTCTGGAACCAGTGGCCCTAAATTAGGGACAAGCGACTGCTTATAACAAATTGAGTTGCTCACGGTGATCGTTAAACCTCCAATTAAAAAAAAAACAAAGAGCAAGAAGCGCAAAAAGTAAATAGATAAGTAAAAGCGCTAGAGATTATAGGTTCCTGTATTTTTATTAATTTTGTTTTTGATAATTGATTTAAACATGAACCACGTATCACGAGAACATGTAACATAAATTACAGGACTGTGAAAAAAAGCGTTTTTTATTCGCTATTTATTAATTTTTTGGAAATAAATCGCTCTGGCCTAATAATGTGTAGCTTGGTCCCCTTTATGAGGCCAAAGTGTTTATTTAATATGAAAAGTATTGGGCGGGCACTGCCCCCCCTAGTCGGCACCTGGGCTTTACGGCAAAACACTAAAAACTTAGCTATCTTACGTAAGGTTTAACTTCGCTATCTCACGTAAGGTTTAACTTAGTCAATTGGCTTCTTTGTAGAACCCGGATAACTTCACTGCTCGTTGAAGCTGAAAGTATAACGTAAGTGTCTTTCTGCTGTAACTGTAGAACTTAGTCCTTAACGACGGTGATTCCGTTATGTGTATTAAAGTAAGTGTAATACTAGAAGGTACCCATAGGCTTTCAAGAAAGAGGTCAATATTTGAGCTTACAAATAAGTTTTTTTCTTGCATGTCGTTTACGCCACACTCATAGCTTGTACTGGTCAAATACATGGTAATCCAGTTCTCTAGAGCACTCAATACAAATAGCAGCGACTTAACATCAAATCACAGTGTAACAGCAATTAACAGCACGTCTATTATCAACAACATGAGTCTCCCAAAGCAACCGCTGCATCGCACATTTATCTAAAGTTCTTATCAGTACACACTTTCGTCACTCTTTCTGACCTCAGATTGTTGCCAACGTCATTCTCGTTTGAGGGAAAAGACATAACGTTAAGTTTGAAAATGTTCAAGAGAACGAGCTCAAATTTACATAGAAAAAAACTCAGAAGGAAAGTTAAAATAGAATATACGTTACAAAAGACTTAAGCGTATCATGAACTTTCAGATTAATTTCCAAGGGTACGAAATGAATCAACCTGACTTATATATATTCCACTTTATTTGCTGTTATGGCAAGTCATCCAAGTTGAACACACTTAGCCAAAAAACATTTGCTGGCTTTGAATCAAATCATAACACGTTGCTCAATCCAACATCGAATTTTAGTTATCTCTCTATGTGCTTTACTTTCGCTCTCTATCGGCAAATTACATAGACATGAATCATTCGCGAGTCATTCAACAAAAAGTACTTAAGAATCGTCTAAGAAACATGGCACGCTTCACAATGAGTTCTTATTTATTTCAGCAGTCTTACTACATAGCTTGCTTGTCCTTTGACCTGCTGTCATGTGTTGCCAACTTCAAACTCATTAAGAGGAACTCTCTGGCGCTATGTTAAAAATCATTTAACTATAGAAAAAACCAAATATGCATAAGAACAACTCAAAAGGAAGGTTAAATCTGAGGTATACGTCAGAAAGTCTAACATTAGTAACTTTGATTTGGCAGACTGTCATTTAACCCTGCTTTGAAGAGATAATTTCATCCTGAATCTGAATCCACGAAACTCGGAAAGTATGTGAATATTCGCGGCCACAACAGCATCGGTCGTGTGGTAAAAATAATGTTTCCAGTCCGATATTTAGAAACTGGGATAATTTTTTAAACATCGGGCATATAAAGTTATTTTTAGTATAAGTGACCGGCGGACGGGCAGAAAAAATTAGAGCAGGACACATTCCTGAAGCGGAAACACATGGAATAAAATTACTGAACAAGCTCGAAGCCCAAGCATGATGTAGTAACGCATACATGTTGTTAATTCTTGTTCATATTGCATTTTATGGCACAATAAAAACTTCCTGATAACGTCGAACCTCGTTAACCCGAAAATCGTAGGGAACCAAAAAAAATTTCATCTTAAAAATAGTTGTTATAGCTATACATATAATTAATTTAATAACTAAATACATACTAAATCATGGTATAATTAAAGAAAAAAGTACGTAAATACTCTTGGCTTCTAAGACATTAAATTCATTTCCTTTTTCAAAAACTTCACACAACGAAGAAAAATGTATACATAGTCCTTGTAGCATTGTAATGCAGTACATATACTATATAATACCTTATGTATGAAAATAAATTTTATAGTACATTCAGTAAAAGCTAGATACAAAAAAAAATTCTATCATCGGAATGTGCTTTCCTTTCTTATCCGAATGACGCCTCAATAATTTTTCCAGTTCATCCACGTTCTCTAACGGTGCCTATTCCATTACAAAACCACTGTGACGTGCATGCACCGCAGGCCGCATGTGGGATAAAAGCAGTGAGAGAACATGTCCGCGTACCTCAGTTGGGAGAGCGACTTACTCTGGAGTGAGGAGACACGGATTCGATGCCAGGCGTGGACAAACTTGTACGTTATACCATGCATAGTTTGCAACACAGCTAAACCTTCTGAAAATTTCGCAAGTGTGCCAGGGACTTCCACATCATTGTGCTCATCTGTATCAGATAAATTCTGCGAATCTACTGTCCTGCCGGTAATCACATCTTCCGCGAATTCGACAGCTGTCAGAATGTCTGAAGTCCTGACATTGTCATTCCCCAAACTCCTCTTTCTTTAATACCAAAACTTCTATTTTTAATGTGAAAGAAATTCAGCCTGGGAAGATGATAGAGATTGAGCAGATTCACCCTTTGTTCAAAGCCCCGTCCTTCCTGAAATTCCTTATCTTTAGCTGAAATAGAAAAGGAGAGTACTTCCTCCAGCCAGCGAAAGTACTCTCTTTCGCAGTCCCGTCCACTGTCCGCTTTGCATCATTTGCACACTTTGAACGTAAAATGAGCCAGATTCCCCAGTGGACTTCAAACTGGTTGACACTAAGATAATGTATTTTTCTATGCTGATGAAATATAAGTTCATTCAAACCGATATTTCGTGCTAAGCGTGTTCATGTTAAAATAATAATAAAAAAAAACACGTATGCAAATATAATAGTCGGAGAATTAAGAAACATTTCCGTGAAAAGCCATTCACGTTAAGTGTGTTCACTTTATTAAGGTTCGACTGTATTAGTTGCTAAAGTTCAAGTTCACTTATTAGACCAATCGCTTACTCCACAGAAGTTTACAAATCTGAAGGGACTAAATTTTTAATTAAAGACGTAATTCCGTGGCGGCCCAATATTCACTAATCTTTAGTTGAGGTTGATAAATGATTTGCGCCATAGTAAAGTTCTTCATCTAGAACTAGCTCATAGTACGTGCCATGCACGGGTGACAAAGCGATGACTTAAATTTTTATAATAACTCTGATTCCTTTTTATGAAATTACTCTGCGATGCGAAGGAAAGGAAATAAAACACTACATAACAGAACAAACGTCGCAGACAGTTGTTTGAGCACATGCGTGTTGCCACAGTTCAAGTAGTTTGTTTCATGAACTTCATTTTATTTTTTTATTTTTTGGCCGAAACCGGAACTAAGCGGTGAGCTTAGTTCCAGTTTCGGCCAACGGATAAAAGCAGATGGCGCTGCAAGTACTGTTGACGTCAGAGCGTTAGGGACAGACGTAGCCTATTATATAGGTTTTATATCACACAAACGTAACGTACGTACACCGACTATTATTACTCTTATTACCGGAGGCCAACATAACGTTTGAGAGTATTGAATTCTCAATAATACACAGTACAGAGAAATGTTTCCAATTTAACTTGATCACGGAACTAAAAACCAAACATAATAAAATATTATGAAACCCCAAAAACGATATTTCTTTGTCCTCAGAAATCTTTCAAATTCTGGGAATTTTTGCGTAAAATGTGTCGAAATTGGAAATCGGATGCTATTTGTTTTTAAATATGTTAAAACCTGGAAAATTTTCAATGAAATTAAAATTTCTGTCAATTATTTCTTTCCTTTGGAATGAAATTTTACGAATTTTGAGTTGTCAAAAACTGCTCTCAAATGGTCAGCATTATCATGCTACTTTTATCGATCGTCATATGCTACTTTAATGTACATTCGTGGGCCCAGCACTCATAGAGGTGTATGTAGGTTTCTTGGTCGTCGTCTTATTTGGAACGGGCTTCGACTCTGGATGATGCATAAAGAATTGAAAGCAAACATTTCAGACTTAAACAATGACAAAAGGCTTATTTTTTTTAAAATCCATTCCAAATATTTATTTTGAATATTTACACTTATTTGCAAAATTTGTTCATAGGTGGTGTGTTTGTTTCACGGTGCTGGCTCTTTCCTTTCCCTGGAGCCTCTGGCGCAAATTAGAGACTGACGGACCACTGTTTATATACACAGAGTTGCTCATGATGTTCGTTAAACCCAAAATTAAAGAAGACAAAATAAATAAATAACAATACGTTGTGGCTAGTCCCGGAGATTTAGGCGTTATTAGCAGAGTATTTGTTGACAAGGAACTGTACACCAACCAGAACAGTAACGTCAGCAGACATCGCCGGGTTAGTCAAGTATTAGCAGAGTATTGTCGACGACAGGGAACTGTACACCATACAGAACAGTAACGTCAACAGACATCGCCGGGTTAGTCAAGTATTAGAAGAGTATTGTTGAACTGTACACCAACCAGAACTGTAACGTCAGCAGACATCGCAGGGTTATTCAAGTATAAGCAGATTATTGTTGACCACAGGGAACTGTACACCAACCAGAACAGTAACGTCAGCAGATATCGCCTGGTTAGTCAAGTATCAGCAGAGTGTTTGTTGACGACAGGGAACTGTACACGGGTAAGTCACGTATTAGCAGAGTATTTGTTGACGACAGGGAACTCTACATCAACCAGAACAGTAACTTCAGCAGACATCGCTGAGTTAGTGAAGTATTAGCAGAGTATTGTTGACGACAGGGAACTTAAACGGTTCGAATCCCTGTGAGGCATGGATGTTGTGTTTGTCCTACGGCACTGGCTCTCTCCCTTCCCTGGAACTAGTGACCCTAAATTAGGGACGGGCGACTGCTTATAGCCCATTGAGTTACTCGCGGTGGTCGTCAAACCTCCAATCAATCAATCAATCAACCTTTCAATGAAATGAACTTTTATGTGAACCATGACCTGTCGCAGAAATTAACTTTTCGGTCAAGTGACCCTTCGGCAAAATGCACCTTTCGATCAAATGATCTTCGGTCACCCCATTTTAACGCCCGCTGCCAAATCATTAGGAACTTTCGAGATTTCCGATATGACGTCAAGTACGAAAAATGTTAAACGAGGGAGAAACGAAATTTATTCACGAGATAAAAACCAAAAAATAAAATAGATTATATACGCCGTAAATCCCACTACGTAATGTTCTCACGGAACCTCTGTTGACACATTACAGAACTCCATTTGATAAACAGAGATAGATGCTCAGGATGTTTTAGAAAGTTTGAGTACAGAATTGTGCTTTGATGTCAGGTGCTGTGTGGAGAGGAGTAGGAAAGATTCGGAAGGACAACCCCTAGAACTCATGACGTGACTGGTACGCATGCGCAGATCAAACACGTGGCTTTTAGCTAGAAACCAATTTATATGGAAACCGAAAAAGGTTGTCTTGCCTTCATAAACATTCGAAGAGATGCTTAAAAGAGCAATAGAATGTTGATTCAGTTGTGAGTGAGGAAATGAAATGATGTATGTTCAAAATGAAGATCAGCAGCCGTTATTTATAAAACGGGATTCACCGACAGCATCCGGGAGTGACGAAGGCTGCTAAACCTCGTGACGGATGTTTGCAGCCCATCAGGGCAAACTGCTTCGTCACTTAGTTTAAGTTCGGGGTCTACACTGTCGACCGTAAAGGAAGACGAACGCATCTTCCCCGTAATTAATTTCACTCTTCCAATTTCCTCTCTGGACGAAAAAGCAATTGGATTGGAAGGGTCGGACTTCCGGGAATGACGTCACGGGGCTGATTGCTCCCCGGGTGGCTTTGCGTCGAGATGGATAAATCTCCGTTTCCCCCGGGAGAGTAATGTTTCCATGATCTTTCTGTTTCTGCGCAAAAAGTATTTCATCCATTGTTTTCATATGTTGACAAGTGTGTTCTGTAGCGCAATTCCCCTGACGATATTTTTGTTGTACCTTTACAGCGGAACAAGCATCTTATGGAGGATATTGTTTCCCCTATCAGCACTCTGCGCTCGTTAACAGGTAAGTGCTCTTTAAGTTTTCGCAAGTGTTTATGTTAAGCAGGTGAGGAGTGATCGTGGTAGCAGCTTTTTCAGTTTCATCAGATTATTGGTGTGGGTGCCATTCAGCTAATTTTTTCTGATGTGATTAATAAATGAAAGTTCAAAAGAAATCAAGGAATGGTGAAAATCCAGGAATGTGGTAAATAAAAATCATTTTAAAAAGGAACTCTACATCTGTACGAAGCATTTTGCATAAAACCTAAACAGCGAAGTTTCAAATTTATTTTTCATAGAAAATAATAAAAAGAAACTACACCTGTGGGAAGCTTCTAGCTTACAACCTCAGATCAGAAGGAAATTTTCAAATTTAACTTTTTTTTTTTTTTTTGCACAGGAAATAATAATAATAAAAAAATAAAAAGAAATACACCTGTGGGAAGCATTTGGGGTTTTAGCCTACAACCTCAACAGCGAAGTTTCAAATGTTTTTTTGCACAGGAAATAATTAGAAAAAAGAAACTGTACACCTGTGGGAAGCATTTAGCACAACCTCAACAGCGAAGTTTCGACAATTTTTTTGCACATGAAATAATAATAAAAATAAAAGAAACTTGTACACCTGTGGGAAGCATTTAGCATACAACTTCAACAGCGAAGTTTCATATTTATTTTGCACAGGAAATAATAATAATAATAATAAAAAAAGAAACTGTACACCTGTTTGAAGCATTTAGCATATAACCTCAACAGCGAAGTTTCAAATACGTTTTTTGCACAGGAAATAATTTAAAAAAAAACTGTACACCTGTGGGAAGCATTTAGCATATAACCTCAGCAGCGAAATTTCAAATACGTTTTTTGCGCAGGGAACAATTAAAAAAAAAAGAAACTACATCTGTTTGAAGCATTTAGCATATAACCTCAACAGCGAAGTTTCAAATACGTTTTTTGCACAGGAAATAATTAAAAAAAGAAACTGCCCACCTGTGGGAAGCATTTAGCATATAACCTCAAAAGCGAAATTTCAAATACGTTTTTTGCTCAGGAAATAATTAAAAAAAAAAAAAGAAACTGCACACCTGTGGGAAGCATTTAGCATATAACCTCAACAGCGAAGTTTCAAATACGTTTTTTGCACAGGAAATAATTTAAAAAAAAAAAAAAAGAAACTGTACCCCTGTGGGAAGCTTTTAGCATGCAACCACAACAGCGGAGTTCCAAATTTCTTTTGCACAGGCTACTAGACCGCGCTTGAAATTTTCATTCTTTTATTTTTTGTTCGTTAAATTTTTTAGCTCAAAGACCATGTTTGAACATAGAGCTGTTTGTAACAGAAGATATTGTCGGACTGATTTTTGAAGCTCGGTACTTGAAAATTCCATTCCAATTCATAAATTACGCGTTTGTTGAAGTTTTGTGTTTTCAGATTTTGAAGTACTGGACTTGAAAATTTCAAGCTGTTTCCTGAAATATGTTCCCGTTGGGGTTTGAAATTTGCAAACTGATTTTCGAAGTACCCTAAGAATGCTTGAAAATTTCTGACTAGTTTCAGCTGGTCAGGTAACGGTTACGATGCTAGGTTTTAATCTCCAAGACTTCAGTTTGAGTACCATGCTAGGCGAGGGCGTTGTTTTGAACCTTCTTTGTTGCTGGCTGGAGAAATTAAATTTTTGTGTAACGTATGGACGGTTCATCTCTCATGGGTTCGGTTAAAAATAGCGATTTCACATGAGCAGTAAATGGGGAAATCGCAAATAAAAGAACATTAAAAAATAAACATTTAAAACCTAAACATAAAAAATAAAATCATTTAACCGAGGCACAACTGATTTCTTCTTAAAAGAAAGCACCCCCCCCCCTCCTATGGTCTACTTAAGTGTGTGTGTGTGTGTGTGTTTTCTCTAGGAGGGAAGAGTCTTAAAACTGATGTTTATGATTCAAAACTATGAGTAAATGCCACAGCATATATCGCACTGATAAAAAGAATTGTCACTTTAAATGTATCGACTAAAGTCAGAGGGGGAATGAAAACCGAACTACAATTCATTTGAAGAGGACTTCGCTACTTTTACCATCAGGCTAAGATTGGAATGAAGAATAAGGTGTGTTAAAAAAAAAAATTTCTCATTCAACCATTGGCCCTAAATAAATTAGAGATTGTTGACTCTTAATTTTAGATATTTATTGGTGACCATAAACTGCCCCAGAAAAAATAGTGCTTTAGCAAATGCAACTTGAGCGTCTTCAACAATTAACTACATAGCGTCACGTGAATTTCTAAAATTTGAAGACTCATTTCTAAAAGAAATTTCAGTTTGGTTTTGCTTTCTTCTGAAATTTTTGAACAGTTTCCAGCCAGACCTATATGGCAATCTGAGAGATACCTCATTAGACTTCACGCTCAGTTACATTTTGGTGTTGCCATCGAAGAAACAGTCGGCTTGATAAAATACAACTCGTCTTTTTTCGTCACCATTAAGCTAATATTCTGTTTGAAGAACATACTCTTTTTTATGCTCTGCATCTCAGCCAGGACCCGATCATGACAATCTTAGGCCCAGGACAATAACAAAAAGTGTGGGCTGTAATCCCAGATCTTTCTACGAGGAGTGTGAAGCAAAACAATGGGACGCCTTAATATTTGTTTTTGGATATATAGAATAACTGCACAAACATGTTGCATGTAGCTTTACTGTATTATACAGGGTCACCAAAAAGTATTTCCCACATTGCAACAATTTAGTAAAATCATGCAATGCATTGATTATAATACGCTTTCGAACATACAAGAAATCATTGCTCAAGTTATGAGGATAACGGCTGTGGGATAAATCTCGGTACTGTGCCCTGACCTTTGATCTCATTTCGATGATATTCAACAGAACCGGTTCAGTACACCTGCGGAATAACATGATAAAGTTTTGTCGCAAGAGAAGCATTTTTACGTAAGTTATGATGCATAAGTGCTATGGAATAGATCCCGCTCCTGTGTCCTAACCTTTGACCCCATTTCGCCCATTTTCAATAGGATTCGTTCTCAGGCAGGCCCCTACAACATACTAATATTTCATCCTAATCTAAGCATTTTTACGTAAGTTATGGCGCATAACGGCGATGGAAGTTATTCCGCTCCTATTTCCTCACCTTTGACCCCATTTCGCCCATTTTCAATAAGGTTTTTTCCCAGGTTGTCCCCTACCACATAATAAAATTTCATCGAAATCGAACCTTTTTTCGTTAGTTATGACGCATAAAAGCAATGGAATGGATCCCGCTCCTATGTCCTGACATTTGACCCCATTTCGTTCACTTGCAATAAGGTTCCTTCCCAGGTGTTCCCCTACCACATACTAAAATTTTATCGAAATCGAACGATTTTTACGCGCGTTATCGTGCGGACAATCGTACGCACACAACGCGTGACTTAATGAGGCAGATGGAATCGCGACCATCTGCTCGCAAGAGTGTGACGTCATAAAACCTTAAGAGGATCCACACACAACACGTGATGTAATGAGACAGATGGCGTGACCGCGAGCCAACATCTCAGTCGCGAGATTGTGACGTCATAAGATTTCTAAGCATGTGTAACATTAATGGAACGACGCCTTGACACTAAAAACGTGGTAATTCGGGGTGGTTATATAACGCACTAAACCAATTTTCCTAAAGTCGAGATCAAGCTAAATCGATTTCTGGTACCAGAAAACGGTAGTTAACGACTTTTATCAAAATCCTTAGAGCCGTTTTCAAAATAAAATTGACATAGATACAAGAATTGCTCCTTTAAGGTGGACGTCAAATAATTTTTGCTTCCTATACTTCCAATGGAAAAATTTCTGTACACATTTTCTTCACAATTAATGTGTTCCCAAGGATGAAAATTTGAACATCGATTAAAATAGCTTCAGTTTATAACTTGGAATACTTAATATTTTCTAAAACATAACCGTAATTATGCAATCCAACATTTATTTGTCTACTGATGTAATCAAAGTACAGGTCGCGCCATCCTTTTTCTGGTTTTAACACCACCAAAGGAAACGTTAATGTTTTTTAATGTAATTAAGGTTATGTTTTAGAAAATGTTAAGTATTCCAAGTTATAATATGAAGTTATTTTTAATCGATGTTCAAATTTCCATCCTTGGGAACACACTAATTGTGAAAGAAATATGTACAAAAGTTTTTCCATTGGAAGTATAGGAAGCAAAATTACTTGACGTCCACCTTAATAGTATGGGATAAGGGCGATGGAATGGATTCCGATCCTATGTCGTAACCTTTGATCCCATTTGTCCCATTTTCAATAGGGTTCGTCTACAGGTGGTCCCCTACCACATACTAAAATTTCATCGAAATCGAACCATCTTTACGCCAGTTATCGTGCGGACAGACGGACGGAAAAAGCTGAAGCATATACGCTTCTTCAACCTACTGTTGGAAAGCGTAAAAAAGAAGGGTCCGATGATTATGTCATGCATCAGGCCGCACCATACGTTCACTTTCGGGCTTAGCCCTCTGTTGTTCGACGACATAATGGGGATTGTCTGATCCCCAGATTCGCATAGTGTGCCTATTTTTATTGTAGCAGAGACGTGGAATGCGGCTTCATCTTAGAAACAGACACGGTGCACAGATAACCAGTCATTAGCTATGTGCTGCAACATCTCCGTCGCAAATGCAGCACGGCGAGGCCGGTCATCAGGTTGAAGAGCTTGAATGATCTGTACCTTATAAGCACACACATAAAGACGTTTCTGTAAAATTTTGTGAGCCTTGGCACAGGGAATCCCAGTTTCCTGTGACGAGTGGATTTCCTGGGAGTTCGCAGAAATGTCTCCTGAACACCTGCAGCTGTCTCTTGTGTAACCGGTGTTCGGCCCGCTCGGGGGAGATAGCCAACACTACCGGTCGCTTTAAACTTTTGCTTTTATGTTTTTTTCCGGTGGCCATAGTCTGTGTACGCATTTCTGAAATGACGCTGGACAATAACCGACGATTTGGTCTCATGGAAACATAACACGCATGCCGCTTTTTCTTGCATTGAAGCCATTATCGATAAAATGATCCTCTTATTCAGCAGTAGCGCTCACCTAAAAAAACAGAAGAAAAAATACTTTGAGTGCTGCCATATTATGTTGCCACCCATTTTATTTTAACTTACATAGATTTTTTTGTATTAATTTTTGTAATGTAGGAAAGACTTTATGGACACCCTGTATATGTGTTTAAGCCGATTTATTAATACGAATGAAAAGTTACATAGAAAAAACTGTGATAACAATGGAAAGATCAATGTTTAAGAATACACGAATGAAATAGATTTCGTTAGAAGAATTCTCCATAAGCATTCAGACAGGCGTCCTACAGCGTGGTGAGGTGACGGATACCGTCCGAGAAAAACGACTTTGGCTGCTTCATATGATCACCGCGGCCTTTACTTCATCGTCTGTTTCTTTAGAGCTGTTTTAAGGATCTGAACAAATGAGTCACATGGTGACAAATCGGGGCTGTAAGCTGGGTGGGCAAGAAACCCCACCTTTTCCTCGCGAACGCATCCCGAAAACTTCTTCCATTGCATACTCGCTGATTTGCTCGGCTGTTCAAATGGTGGAACCACGTTTCCTCACCAGCCACGATTCGCAGCAAGAAATCATCACCACTTTCTGTTTGGTAACGCATCAAGTGTTTCAAACTCAAACCCATTCGTTGTTCCTTACGGGTAGTGTTTCAACAACCCAGGTTCCCCTTTGGGAACACAATTTCCTCTGCTTCAGTTTGTTTTTAACCATGTTTTGTACTGTAACAGGAGACATGTTTAAATTCGTTTGCTGGCGAACGTAAGCTCCTTCGACGGTCAGATTGCATTGCGTCATCAATACTGGCTATGGCTTCACCCGTTGCAACAATATGGGCTTGACCCGGAAACGATAAATCTTTTGTTTCCTCACATCCTTCCGGAAACATGCCCAATCAGTAACTGTTGTTTTCGACACCCATTTCTCACTATACACCACACGCATTCTTCGATGAATTTCAACTGGTTTACACCCTTCCGCTGAAAAACTTAATCATCGCACACAGGTCAACTCTGCATGGATTCTGAATAACACCAGGCATGTTTATAGGCGTCTGGAACCTGCATACATCCTGTGAATTCAACCAACCCGTTCTTGATTGTTCTACGCAAATAGACTCTCACGCCACATACCACGTGAGCATATTTCACGTAGAGCAGACCACGTGACGCGGAGCAAACGGGTTTTATTTGATCACATCTCATATAAATATATTGCAGTACATGATACTGATAGATTTTTTTATGCATGTGTAACATAGTTTCTAGACAGGTAGATAGCAAAAATAATTCTGTACGCAACTGCCGAAATGGCTTTTACTTCATTAAGGTTAAAAGAAAACAATTATGAAATATACACTGTATTTTAAAACTGTGACCGATGAAAGTATTTTGGATTTTCTGAATTTAAATAATATGTTAATTTTCTTTTAGATTGAGTTGAGTTTATAAAATATCATTCAAATATTCCTCAAGTGCTGAAATAAAAAGTTTTAATCTAGCTGAAATTCAGCTGGTCAAGACTGTTGGAAATGAAAATTAAAATGGTTAAGGTTGGTTTAGCTATCTATTTTTTTTTTAAATATGCAGTGCGTATAACAGTTCGATCTATTTTTCGCCAAGGTGAATTAAGAATGAAATTGGTAACTTTGTCAAAATATAATTTCTATAATTTCATACCCAACCTTGGACTTCATGTAATATAAATTTGATAAAATGTAAACACTAGAGATATGTATGACACCCTATTATAAAAATTCTAAAAACTATGTATTCAGCACTTTCAACACACCTTAAAACCGAACCATTTGTGGCAACGGAATAAAAAAGTTTTTTTTTGTTGGCCTGTCGCGTGTGTAATTTTTAAAATGACTTCTTTCTTATCTCTTAAGCTGCAAATTCACAAATTACATCATTGTAATCTAAATTAGAAGTTATATTATTTTCAAAAGAAAGTATTGCCAATGCAGAAAGTTCTTCTTGACCTAATGTTGTCCTTAAAGAAGATTTTAGTCTTTTCAAAAGAGAAAAACTCTGTGCAGTTGCTAACAGGTAAAGTTTTCAAAAGGAAAAAACTCCGTTCACTTGTGCAGTTGCTAACAGGTAAAGTTAGCAATATTTTCAAAGCTGTCTCAATATTTGGAAATGTTGCTCTCATATTTAGTTTATGTAAATTTGCGAAGTGTGTATAATATTTTCAGTTTTCTGTTTAATGGGTAAAAACTGCTGATATTCTTCAGCAAAGTCATCATCTAAATCAACTTTATGATGCTTCTGTAAAGCACGTGCTTTACAGGAAGCTTCATTTGTTTCACAGTTTATTAAGAAAGAAAATTTGTCTACAGTATTTTCATATGAAACTTTCGTAGATGTTAATTGTGATATTAATGCATCACAAAGAGCGTAGTGACATGTCACTCGAAAATTATCTCGAGGAGAGAGAGATACTGGAGTAGTATCTCCATCATCAAGAAGCCTGCTTTTTGGAATGCTTTTCTTTCTTGTAGTTTCATTATTTGCAACTGCATTTGTATTAATTATAATGAACTTTGCTTCCTTCTCATATGTATCAAAGCTTTCTCTCACATAGTGCACAAAAGAGGATAATGAATCAAATAATGGCAAAACACATTCAAGATTTTCCGAGGTTTTATGAAGTTGCTTACTTAATTTAGGTGCTGTAAAAGTGAATCCCATACCACTGCATTTATTTGCAGTTTCCAACTTTTGCAATTTCGATAAGAGAGAAGAAGCCTCGTGTCTAATAAAAGCAGGTTCTTCTGAACTCTCTGTGGTAATATATTAAGCACATAAACAACTTCTCTATAATTTGTTCTTAATGGTTTTGTAGCGTCTGCATCAGCGCACCACCTAGTAGATCAATGGCTCTTCAAGGTAAATACTGAATTTTTATTTTACTACACTTTTTCTTCAGAATATTCCATCGATGCAGAAAAAAGCAGTACAACATGTGTGCAGCTTTCGACACTATGCGTATCCAATAAATTTAACGTGTGTGCAGAGCCATGTACATACTGAGCAAGAGGATTAACTTCTTAAATCCTGGCCTGCAATCCAGTATATTTGCCAGATATATTACTCAGAGTGTCATAACTTTATCCTCTTGTATCCATGATGTCAAATTTGCATTTTTCAATAGTAGAAAAAACTTATTTTTACTAAATATTCAGAACCATGATACTGGATAGGAATAAATGTCAAAAATCGTTCTACGGGTCTTAAACTTGAGTCTACATATCGTACAAATATAGATAGCTGACTAGCATGAAACATGTCTGGTGTAGAATCAATATAATCAAAAAGTACTTAGATAACTGTACCTGATTTATGATTTCGTTTGCCACTTTCTTAGTCATTAATGAAACAAATTCATTTACTACAGATGAGTATAAATAATATACATGACCGTTACCTGGATTGCCGAAACTTTCCGAATGTCTTGCTAGAAATAGATCGAATTCGAAAATCAACTCCAGACATTCAAGGATATTAATTACCATTGCGGGGTAAGCCAGGTGTCTCGTTGTCCTCAAGGAAAGGCAAATCTCGCTTTGCCAGGAACTTGACAACAGCAACAACTCTTGTTAGCACTGCTTGCCGATGTCTGCACTCTGTTTGGTACTGGAGAACTAAGTGGGATCAATTCTGTCAGAAACATTCATCCGCGATGTCAGAGTGCGCAGAGCTTTCCTATGAGGAATTAGAGTTCTCATGCTCAGCTAAGCTCTCGTACGCATGTTTCCAATCACAAAAGCCTGATGTTGCAAGAGCAGAATTGCAAGTTGAAAATAATTTACACACATAACAGTACACTGAATAATTTAATGGTGATAAAATAAATCATTCTCTTTTAAGTTTATCACCATTTTTCATTGTACTCTAAAAATGTTTTTCTGTGAGAAATCTTTTAACATTCCCAGTTATTCTTTCAGTCAAAATATCTTCTTAGCTGGTCAGAAATATCATGCCAAAGTACTGGATCTTCAACAAACTCGAAATTGTTAAATTCAGTCTTTTTCAATGTAGAAAAATAACTAGGATCGAGTTCTGATTTACCAGATGAAGAGCTATTAACTTCAGAAGATGTAGTTTCCTCCTTTTTATAGTTAGTCTCAAATGAAGTTGAAGTGCTAGTTACCTCAGATTCACACATGTTGCTTTGCGATCCAGTATTTTGAATGCCAGATGACTGCAAATTTCCTGATTGCTCATTTTCAACAGCAAAACAAAACTTATCTTGTGCTTCCTTGTTTCATTTTCTCTTGATCCTCTTTTAGAGTTTTCTTCAGTCGTTTGGAGTGTCCAGCAGAATATCGATACAAACGTTTCATTTTTTATGAATGGAAACTATCATATGAAACACAAAATATTATATATACTGTATATAAAGATTAATGGAGATTATCTAACCCACCTTCGTTTTGCTGATGACGTAGTCATTTTTGCAACTAGCCCATCAGAGCTGCAGAGTATGATCCAGGAACTTGCTGACAAGAGTAAAGAAGTGGGATTAAAAATGAACTTTCAGAAGACAAAAGTGATGTTCAATGCTTTTACAAGAAATGAAGATTTATCGATTGATGGAGAAAAGCTGGAGATAACAGACACGTACGTTTATCTTGGACAGCAGATATCAAGTGAGGGTCACATTGGTGAAGAAATTAATCGGCGTACAAAACTTGCCTGGAGAGCTTTTGGAAGAAACAGCATAATTTTCAAGAGCAATATGCCATTATGTCTTAAAAGAAAAGTGTTTGATCAATGCATCCTTCCAGTGCTTACGTATGGGGCAGAGACGTGGACCTTAACTAAAAGAGACATACAAAGGCTGCAGACAACTCAAAGTAGCATGGAGAGGTGCATACTTGGTGTAACCAGGAGAGATAAGAAGAGGAACTCGTGGATCCGAAAAATGACAAGAGTGGAAGACATCATGATCAGAGTTAAATCCCTGAAATGGCAATGGGCTGGACATACTGCCAGAAGGACAGGTAATCGATGGACAGCCGAAATTTTAGATTGGATTCCAAGGGACAGGAAAAGACCCAGAAGAAGACCACATGGGAGATGGGTGGATGAAATTCGAAAGTATGCAGGGGTGACATGGAGGAGACTGGCACAAGACAGACCGTTGTGGAGAAAACTTGGATAGACCTTCGTCCAGCAGTGGATTGATAATGGCTGACAATGATGATGATGATGATGATGATATATATATATCATCATTGTCAACCATTATCAATCCACTACTGGATGAAGGTCTCCGAAAGTTTCTTTCACAACGGTCTGTCTTGTGCCAGTCTCCTCCATGTCACTCCCGCATACTTTCGAATTTCATCCACCCATCTCCCATTAGCTCTTCTTCTGGATCTTTTCCTGTCCCTTGGAATCCAGTCTAAAATTTTGGCTGTCCATCGATGGTCTGTCTCTCTGGCAATATGTCCAGCCCATTGCCATTTCAGGGATTTTACTCTGATCATGATGTCTTCCACTCTTGTCACTTTTCTGATCCACGAGTTCCTCTTCTTATCTCTCCTGGTTACACCAAGCATGCGCCTCTCCATGCTGCTTTGAGTTGTCTGCAGTCTTTGTATGCCTCTTTTACTTAAGGTCCACGTCTCTGCGCCATACGGTAAACACTGGAAGGATGCATTGATCAAGCACTTTTCTTTTAAGATATAAGGGCATATTGCTCTTGAAAATTATACCGTTTCTTCAAAATGCGCTCCAGGCAAGTTTCATACGCCGATTAATTTTTTCATCAAGGTGACCTTCACTTGATATCTGCTGTCCAAGGTAAATTTAGGTATTGGTTATCTCCAGCTTTTCCCCATCAATCGATAAAGAATATTGTTACGACCCACCCCGGCTTTAATTAGGGAATTAATGGGCGTGGTGGATGTGTGAAATTAATTAAGTATTAATTATGTTCGAGGTTTGATTCGAGTTTAAAAGTGTAAACAGCAGAGAAAGTTTTATCTGGGGATAGGACAGAAAGGAGACGAAGCATTCCCTCTGGCTGGGCGGTCTAGAGTTCCTAGCGCGCTGTTAGGTCATAAATATCAGGGTGCAGCTAACGCGCAGCCTAAGCAACACGGAAAGGGAAAGAGGTAAGTATCGAAGAGGGACACTTGAGTAGAAATGAATGAAGATGGGGGACAAAAGGTTTAGCGAATAATCGTAAATTCGTCGATTGTTTGGGGCATTTTTGAGAACAATTGCTCTCTGTGTGGTCCGTGCAGAAAAATAAGATTTCGCACTTAGCGTGAAAATAAGGAAGAAAGTTCAGTTGTCTGTACGCACTCCGATATGAAAGGCTGGGCTTGGATGCCTTGGATCTGCTATTGGGTAATGAAGAGCGAAACTCCCTGCATTTGGTAAGAAATGGAGACGACAACTCGAGGCAGCTGTATATGCTAGTTTGCCATAAAGACAGCGGAATGCCTAAATTCGCGTGATAAAGCAGCAATTTCTAGCCTAATGAAAATCAGCGACTGGTTGGCCCAATGAAAGCAAAGTTACGGAGGAATTAAGAAGTTTGCGAGTGGACAGTGGTCATTCCAATGAGAAGCGAAGCTCGGGTTCGAGTCCAACTACGGCAGTGTGCAATCACCATCCTCTCCCTGAAGTGGCGAACGAAGCGCTCTGGCCCTGCGGGGCGAAGCGAGGCCTCATATGTGTGTGTGTGTGTGTGTGTGTGTGTGCGTGTGTGTGTGTGTGTGCGTGGCTACGTAAGCAGCGCAGCCGCTACGTGTAAGTGCGACGGGATAAAGCCGGCGCGAGGAAAATTGCTAGCGTAAGAGCGGTGGCTTTGATACCTAACAAATATACAGGTGAAATGTTAAGTCACAATTTGGATTTATTCTTGACAGCATCCATGTAAGTAGAAACATTTTGTTTTTATTGTTACATCTGTTACGCTATTAGTTGAGGAACTAATCTAATATATTGCAAGAACTGAACTGAGAAATAGTAAGACTGAACTGTGGAATTTAAGTTCATTAAAACTTTCTCGCGGGAACTGATTTAGGTCCAAGTTGACCCAATACTTATGTTTTTGTAGAAAAATTAAATATGTGTTTAGGCAATCAGCGAAGTCACAGAACACATTATTTATGTGTACGCAGGTGATTGGTTTACATTGTTTAAGTGTATGCCCATATAATACAGTTTTTGCGCCAAGAACTACGTCGAAGGATCTCAGAGAAGAAATATACTAATTGCTCGGCTACGGTTGTTAAATTAAAGACAACGGTTGGATAATGACCCACTGTCGTAACATTTTGGTGGCGAGCGGTGAATGCTTAGCCTAGCTCGGCCCGGTACCGTAACATTTTGGTGGTCAACGGTGGGATAACGACCCACGAGATCGCAACAATATATATACACTAAAGTGCCAAAAAAACAGGTACAGGCGAGCTTATGCAAAATACATAGCAACGTGACCTATGCGCGTATTCCGTTGCGTCCGCCGATGCTTATGTAAAGCGATAGACATCCTTGCCAGCTGTCAGAGCTGTTTTCGGCATGAGAATGACAAGTAATAACGATTTAAGCGATTTTCAACGCGGTGTCATAGTTGGCGCTCGTGTGATAGGCCATAGTTTTTCGCACGTAGAAACGAAGTTCGGATTTTCACGGACGACCATTGCAAGGGTTGTCAATGATGACTACAAAAATTCCGGCAAAACCTCCAACCTACGATAGCAGTGTGGCCGTAAAAAGACATTAGGGAACGTGACCATCGTCAGCTGTCAAGAATCGTTTCACGCTATAGGCGTGCAATACTGTCGCAGGTATCATCGGAATTCAATGCTGGAGCCTCAACAAGCATACATAAACTTATGTAAAAACACTGCTGTGTTTTTACACTTCCAGTTTATATACTGATGGATCGACGGACATGGCATTGATCAGCTGATTTACGGACCTTTGCTTTTAGTAAAATCGATAAATAGAGCTTTAAACTTTGCATAAAAGTTCCTTTTTTGTTGTTGTGTTTTAAATATGGCATGAGTGAATTTTCATTATGTTGGTCGAGTCTTTCGTAGGTGAGGCTGAGCCACCCCTGACGGCCTCCAAGCTACGTCCCTTGGCGTAGATGGTGTGATTGTCTGATTGTTCTCTCCGTTCTCTATGTCCAGTTGCAGTAAATTAAGAGGGAATATTATTGCCCCCGATAGCTCTTAGAGTTGCTCATAGCTGAACACTTGCTAAAACAAAACTGGAAAAATGGTTTTGATGCGAAATGAATAAATCAGTTGATACATTTTTCATTATTCACGGAATAACGACTTTCCTTTCTGCCTGCACCCATCGATATAAGGACGAGACACATTTAGGATAAAATTTGTCTTTCGCGGAAACCAAATATGGGAAAGTAAAAGATAAAGTAAATCCGGTTTCCGTTGGAAAAGTCCTAGAAATACCCTAATCATAGATACTGCGTTGCAGTTCCTTTAACATATTTTTGTTCGTAGAATTTCACAGGTGCATAGTATTTAGAAATCCAGAAGTCGAAAGGTAACACGATATGCATGGTTTACATCCTGCTCACTTGACAAAATTATTTTTAAGGAATTCTCTCCCACTTACAATTATTTTACTGCACACATTTAAAACTTACAGTTATGTGAAAATGCAATACACCAGGAGGAATCTGAACACATTGGTTGTAAGGCGATTCTCCCTATCAGATGTAAGAAAATAAATAAAACATGTTTATTATATGAAAGCAAGTAAGATGGTTATAACGGAAGCACCACTGTTAGCAGCAAGCTTGGAACTACAATTTAATGATAGGATTGAGATTCGTTATGGAGATCAGGGTGATTTACAATGTAATTTCGCAGAGACCAGGAAAACGTATTGATATTTTCCAGAGATCTGATGCTCTCTGGGAGATTATTCCATAGGATAATGACTTTATACAGTATGCTATTTAAACCATAATTAAGTCTAACACACTGCTGACATAATTTGTTGTTAGCAACAGATCTGATGAAGATAGAATCATCCAGATATTTGATGTCAGATTGAAAAATAGGCAGTTTAAGAGGCATTATTATAAAAAACATGATACCTAGTTTCAAGGTAAAAATTTCATGAATTTTTAGAAAATTTAGTTTTAGAACTAATGGTTTTGAATGAGACATGTAATCACTATTCAACATATAGCGAACAGATTTCTTCTGTAATTTGAGCAAGTATATTTTATTGTTTGTACTTCTATTTGAATACCAGGATTCCAGACAATAGAAGAGATGGGTATAAATAAAAGCATATTAAAATGTTTTTAGGACATTGATAGGGAAGAGATGCTTAATTTTACCAACTAGGCCAACCTGTAAGGAAACTTTTTATAAAACAAACTGAACATGCGTATTCCAGTTAAAGAATTCCTCAAACCAAACACCAAGATACTGAACTTTGTCTACAATTTTAAGTGGGAGATCATTAATCCTGACTGGAAAGTTATTTATACCCTCTCTTTTATGAACATTTCGGAAATATACGGAGTTGGTTTTTGAAGTATTAAGTGATAATTCGTTAGAGCATAACCAATGAGATAAATTTGATAGACCATTATTGATCATTATCTGTAACTTATGCAAATCATGACATTTTTGTAAAAATGACAGTGTCATCTCATCAGCGTATAGCAAAGCATGAGTTGATTGCAGGCACAGAGGAAGGTCATTAAAATATAACAGGAACAGTAACGGTCGCAATACCGAACCTTGAGGCACTCCACATGAAATATTATGTAGATCAGAGTTTAATTTATTTACAGTGACATAATGTTTGCGATTAGAGAGGTAGCTCATTAAGAGGGAAAGAGTTTTGCCACGAAAACCGTATTTGGGTAATTTATGTAACAGAATGTCGTTATTTACCGTGTTGAAAGCTTTTTGGAAATCAATAAAAACACAAATAGTATAATAACTGTCATCTAGTGCTTCGGAAATGAAGTTTGACAACTTAGCAACAGCCATTTCAGTAGATCTGTTTCTTTGAAAACCGAACTGATCCAAAGAAAGATGGGTGTGTAAAACATGAACCATTCTGCTGTGAATAGACTTTTCAAAAATTTTACTCAAAACGGGTAATACATGTAGATTCCCTATCTCCTTTTTAAAAAATAGGAATAACCTTAACGATTTTCTGACTGTCAGGAAACTGACCTGTATAAAAACTCAGATGAATAATATGTGTTATAAATGGTACTAAAATAGAGATCGAGTCTTTTATGACTCTGCTATTAATATTGTTTGAATTAGCACTTCTTTTAGGGACAATTAAGTTATAGTATTATAGATTTCAGTATCATCCAAAGGGCGTAGAAACATTGAAAAAGGAATTTCCTTCTTGCTGGATAAAGAATCATAACCTTTAGTATTTGTGGGCAAGTTTTGCTGAAATGCTAAATCATGACCTATGTTAATGAAGTAATTGTTGAATTCATCAGCGACTGATTTTGAATCAACATTAAAATTACCAAAAGTTCCTTTTAACGTCAGCGGAGTTTCAGTAGCACAGGATCGTTTGTTAATAGCTCATTTGATTATTTTCCATTTTTGATAGGAGTTATTTCCTTCATCTGAAATAGCGAGGTTGTATAGCAACTTTCGCATGCTGAGCAACATTTCTTAGGGCATAATTATACCTTTTATACTTATCACGTAAGTGACTGTTATAAGGATGTTTTCTACTTTTTTTACGAAGCTTATCCTTTTTTTTTATTGATCTAATGATTCCGTTGGCCATCCAAGGTTGGATCTTTATGTCGTATTTAGTCTTAACTATCTTGTGAGCGGTTGTGGTCTCAAGAAAATCATTCAACATGCCTTGCAAAATTTCGGTAGCTATAGTTGGACAAGTTGTATTGTAGATGCTCGACTTGTCCCAGTCAAAATTAGAAACTAAGTCAGCTAACGTGGTGTAGTCACAATAGGAGATTGTTTTGTGGTTAACTGCGTAATGGTAATTTGAAAAAACTAGAACATGAATGAAGACAGGGTTGTGATCATTAATACTAAAATCGATCACTCCGGACTCTAAAGCAGTATTAAGTAAGTTAGTACCAATATGGTCTAGAGTATTGGCACTACGAGTAGGTAAAGAAATGCACATCTTAAAAAAATTGCCTGATAGCATATTAAGCTAGATTTCACTTAGAGATAGGTTGTTAATATTAATATCCCCCAGAAAAATGCAATTTTTATTTTCGTTATTTATTTTGTTTAAGATATTGTCATATAACGAAGTAAATTTCTCCGTCATTTTTGGTGTACGCCGGGATTCGAACCCGAGTCCGCTTATTCCGGAACAAGTCGCTCTACCAACTGAGCTACGCAGACGTTTATTCTGATTCCTATCTGCCTTTATGTCGTGTGCGTCTTGCTGGCAGGTACGTCACATCCCCCCCCCCCCCCGAAAGAGGGCCGGGGGCAGGGCCCACGGGTCAGCCGTGACCATGAATCGTTGCAGGCAGCCATCCACTGTAGAACGTGCACTTGAGAACTCCCAGTCAATCTGCTGTGTGGAATGCAACATCACACATTTTTATTTTTCGAAGCGCTGGAGAAGGAATTCTCTGATTTTTCCTGTCTCGCGGTGTGGAAATAACATCACACCAATGCGAGATTTTAAACGGCCGGGTCATCCGGATAGTTCGGGCGCCATTATAACGAAGTAAATTTCTCCGTCATTTTCGGTCTACGCCGGGATTCGAACCCGAGTCCGCTTATTCCGGAACAAGTCGCTCTACCAACTGAGCTACGCAGACGTTTATTCTGATTCCTATCTGCCTTTATGTCGTGTGCGTCCTGCTGGCAGGTACGTCACAGTCAAAGCATTCACAAAAGGCTTTTCTATCACTACTGGGCGATCTGTAGATAACGCCAATAATTAGGTTTTTGGACTTGGGACTTTTGATTTCAATCCAAAGCATTTCACAGGAATCAAGTACAAGGGACATGTTATTCAAGTCATCACGAATAAAGAAGGTGATGTGAGACTTCAGGTATAGGCCTGTCCCACCAGAACCCCTTATATTCAGTAAAGAATTATCCTGATTTCTAACTTTGCATTCAAAGTTATAGTTACTGAGATTAAAAAACTCCTTTTGTTTCTCATCAATTAAACGAGTTTCGCTAAGTGCAATTACAGAAAAATCATGATTCAACTGTGATAGAAAAATTTGAAGCTTACCAAATTTAGAGTTAATGCTTTGAATATTGATATGTAAGAATGACATACCAACTTCGTCGATTTCATCAGAGAGATCATATGAAAATAGCTTTTCACAAGTACAGTCCGGATGGTAATAATCCAAGTAAGGGTCATAGATTTGGTCCGGGCCAGACATTAATCAGAGCAGATGGAGGGTGAATATCATTGTAATATCTAGTTAATTTTTTCCGTGTCACTAACAGACTGAATGTGCAGTGCAGGCGAGTCCTTATCTTTGCGGGCAAAGATCCTACCGTTTCAATCCGTCCACACGAAATTTCACCCACATTCTCTTTTCCTTGTTTGCACTAGTCCAAGAAGACATTTACTGGCAGGGCAAAGATGATCATTTACATAGATTGGACTGTCGTTATTAAAACCAATGGCACGGGCTCTAAAGTTCCCATGTTTCTTCCTGAAATATTTTGCAACCATGAAGAAAGCATCACGCTTTCTTCGATTGACAAATCTCACAATGATATTTTTTTTCGTGATGGGTTTCCAATAGTAGGCACCCAGTGGACTGCATGCGTCTCCTGAATGATGTCTGAATCAACACCCACCTTACTAGCCACTTCAAAAATAATGTCATCAGCACTATATCCTTGCTCATATGGCAAACCTTTGATTTCAAGGTTTTCACGCCGGAGATATTGATCAGTTTCTTCCAACCTATTCTGCAGAATCATGACGTTTTTTCTTAATTCTTCATTATTTAATTTTAGAACATTATTTACTTTATGGATGTCGTTTAGCTTAATGAGAATGTCATCATACTTGTCACTCATAAACTTTACACTTTCGTGGAGATCGAGAATGGCAGCAATCAATTCGGATTTTTCCGAGTTTGCACTGATTCCACCCAACAGGTGGTCAGATGCGTTTAATCTTAAAAGATTCACTAGTAGCCTGCGATACATTAGGGCACGATGATTCAGAGAGCAGTCTACAATTGGCACAAATCCACTTCTATTTTTGCTGTTTTGCTGCTCTTTCCAAATTGCACTTTCGAGAATCCAGCACAGCCGGAGTGGAATAAGCCATTACATTTATTACTGCACTGAAAATCAGTAGTTAATATTAACATTTTCACAGCATACCTTGCATTGTTCACCCATTACGAAGCCAGAAGGATTAGTCTGTGCAGGATCCAGCAGCCGGAAGGGAAAAGGGGGAGTAAAAAATGAAGTTAGAAGCTTTGTTTTTTACGCTTTCCAACCGTAGGTTGAAGAAGCATATATGCTCCAGCTTTGTCTGTCCGTCCGTCTGTCTGTCGGTACGATAACTCGCGTAAAAATGGTTCGATTTCGATGAAATTTTAGTATGCGTAGAAAGTCATTGTCTGACTTCGTTGCACACATTCTTAATGTCATAAATGTTAATTTAAAAGAGGTGTTGCTACTCAAATGACGGTACGGAGACAGACCATGCGTCCAAATTCCCCTTATCCAACTATGATTTACTGATGCCCATGACTTCATTTCCTCCGCGATAAATCTTGCAATGCTACCTTCGCTAATGACGTACTGTATCTCGGAATGCATTTTTCAACTGAGATTTTAATGACAATGATAATCATCATCATTGTCAACCATTATCAATCCACTGCTGGAGGAAGGCCTCTCCAAGCCTCTTCCATAACGATCTGTCTTGTGCCAGAGTCCACAATGTTACTCCCGCATACTATCGAATTTCATACCCCAAACTTCCATGTGGTCTTTTTCTGGATCTTTTGTTGTCCCTTGGAATCCAATATGTACGCTGATGAGCAATTGAATTAGAGATAACTGTGTAGTAACGTGTAGCACCACCTTTCGCCCTGATGACGGCGGCGATTCGTCTCGGCATGGACTTGACAAGACACCGGAAGCATTGGGAAGCCATACGGATCCACGACCCCTGAACAAGCTCCCACAGTTCACGAAAATTTAATGGAGTCAGAGCCTCGAACATCTCTCTCGATGGCATCCCAGATGTGCTCGATGGGATTGAGGTCAGGTGATCTAGCTGGCAGAGGAAGCGAGGTCACGTTGGTGGAGTGTTCATCCAACCATTCGGATACAATTCGGGAGCGATGGCATGGTGCATTGTCTTGTTGCAGGATGAGGTCCGCAGTGGGATGTTGAAGACGCACATACGGAACCAAATGGTCGTCCAGGATATCCCGGTAACGTTGACATGTGAGAGACGATGTCACACGTACCAGGGGTCCCATTTCAGTCCACGTAAACAGTACCCAGAGGAGAATACCACCCCCACCAGCTTGAAGAGTACCCTGCTGGCAAGAAGGATCCATCGCTTTATGTGGTGTGCGCCGTACTCGTATCCTGCAATCCGCATGTACCAACGTGAATCTCGACTCATCAGTCCAGGCAACATTTTCCCACATGTCTGGGGTCCAGTGGCGATGTTCCCGCGCCCATGCTAATCTTTGCACCCTGTGATGTGCTGTCAGCAGCGGTACCCTCGTGGGACGATGGCTTCTGTACCCCATAGCGAGGAGATGGCTCTGGATGGTGTGGCTGCTTACACGTTTTTGTGCACCAGCGTTAAATTGCCGAGTGATTTCTTGCTTTGTGGCCCGTCTATCCGCTATTACAATGCGAGCTAGCCGACGATGACCCCGTTCATCCACACGCTCTTGTCCACGGCAGTTGGCCCTTGCAGGGATGGTTTTACTGGATTCGATGTACTAACGGTGCACCTGATACACAGATACGCTCGCGAAAATCCCAGAGCCTGCAGTGATGTAGCTGTATAATTTGGGCACTTTAAATGACGTGGTGAGTCAAACGTTTGTCCCAATTTGAGCTACATTTGATTTTGAACATCCGTTCCTGTAAGAAATGCCAGCGTTGATCAGGTACGGCAATAACGTGGAACACGTCAGACTATCAGGTGAGCAGAGAATGGAGGTCAATAAACGTGCGGTGCGGGTGTTCCTACGCTGTTATTGGAAAAAGTGTGAAACACGGCAGCAGCGAGAGATATTTGTGCAGCTGAAGGCGAGGTAACAGTGGACACAGAAGCCCTACACGAAAAAAGTTCCGGCGTTTCAATTCCTCGGGACACCAGTCTTGAAGACAAGATGAAGGCAGAACGTCCAATGACCACCCCACACTGACAACCTTCTTGGTCAAAGCAGTGACAGCGAATCAAGGTACCAGTACACAACAATTGGAAGCTGAGGTGTGGTCTTTCCAATCAGTCATAATTTTTCGTCTACACCAATTTGGTTTCTCCTCCAGTGCCCATCAAATGGTTCCCCATCAACTGATACCCAAGCAGGTGGAACGTGTTGCAAATTGCTGGCAAATATCGTCACAGGTGATGAAAAGTGGATATGTGATTTTCTACCACTGGAAACCAGTGGCTGAGGCCACGCTTGGAAGATCAGCCAATGGTGCAAAGAGGGCTGTTCGAGAGAAAAGTCATGATGTGCATTTGGTGGAATTATGAGGGTCCTGTGCACTAGGCACCCATGCTAGACGATCAGATTATAGACGGTAATCTTTATGCGAACAACTGCAGCTGATTCACGATGCTTTGCCTCTACGCTACTCAGCTTCCGGCAGTAGAAAGCAGGTTTTACTGCAAGGGGATAATGCACAAGTCACACCTCCAGCGTGGACTACCAAAAACTACAGGAATTTGAATGGGCTGAGATCCAAATACATCCAACTCCCACCTATTTATACAGCTATTTTTTGCTCCATTACCCATTTTTTACAAGGACGGTTATTCGTTTCAGTGGTGGATGTGGAATTTTATATTAGCTGCCCAAGTGGCGCAGTGGTCTAAGCGCTGGCTGTGACCATTCATTCGAGAAGGGTCCGGGTTCAAATCCCGATGAGGCATGGATGTTGTGTTTGTTTTACGGCACTAGTTACCTGCAACCAGTGCCCTAAATTGGGGTCGGACGACTGTTTATAGCCCATTGAGTTGCTCACGCTTGTCGTTAAACCTTCAGTAAAACAAATTAGTAAAATCATGCAATGCATTGATTATGATACGTTTTCCAACATACCAGAAATCATTACTCAAGTCACGAAAGAAATTCGGGATTACGCCATATAATACAAATTTTGAAGATGACAATCCGATTTTTGGCGTAAATGTGACAAGGATGTTAAGTCAGATAATATCCGAAAACTTGAAAATTTTCATCATCCTGGAGCGGGACTCGAACCCGCGTCTCCCAGAAAACACCCGGGTATCCCGTGATGGTTAAATTCAAATGGATCGGAAACTTGAAACTTGGTCGGTTCTGGGTGGTGTAGTGGTTAGCATACCCGGGCGTTTTCTGGGAGACGCGGGCTCGAGTCCAGCTCCAGGACGATGAAAATTTTCAAGTTTTCGGATATTATCTGACTTAACATCCTTGTCACATTTACGCCAAAAATTGGATTGTCATCTTGAAAATTTGTATTACTCAAGTTATGAGGATAATGGCTGTGGAATAAATCTCGCACCTGTGCCCTGACCTTTGACCCCATTTCAATGATATTCAGCAAAACCGGTTTAGTGTACCTCTGGAACAACATGATAAAGTTTTGTCGCATTCGAAGCATTTTTTACGTACGTTATGACGCATAAGGGCGATGGAATGGATCCCTCTCCTATGTCCTGACCTTTGACTCCATTTCTTCCATTTTCAATAGGGTTCCTCCCCAGGTTCTCCCTTACCACATACTAAAATTTCATCGAAAGTGAACCATTTTTACGCGAGTTATCGTGCAGACGGACGGACAAAGCCGGAGTATATACGCTTTTTTAACCTACGGTTGGAATGCGTAAAAAAAAAAAAAAAAGTAATCTGATATTAGAGTTTCTGTCTTCGAAAACTGATGTGTGATCATGACTGGTGGAACGCTGGATAGGAATATTAGAAAACGGCTTATACTTGCAGAATGAGGTGAGCGTGTGTGTCTTTCTTGCATCATTCAACTTTTTAGCTGGAAATGGGACGAACATTTAACAGGAATGCCACTGAAAATCGCCACCTGTACGTCCTGTGCCCCTTTGACACCATGAGACTGCCGTTTCAACAAATACATACAGTGACACCTGTACTTTTTTCATAGTACTAATGTGACTTTGCAAAGTTTTAAATTTTTGAAGATTTCTATTTTTTGCTTATTCTTACTTGAGCCTTATACGAGGTAAAACTCGTATAAGGCTGAAAACTCCGGTGGAGGTGATGGATACGATTTGAAACACATTTCCACTTGCTGAATCCGCGTCTTTTATATGCACATGAACTTCGATATGCTAAAGAACCCGTGTGAAATAATACATGTATGAAAAAACGGAATGTCAAAATATTGTGACTATGCTTTTCTTTTGATATCACTTTTGTCGTATATTGCCCGTTCTTATCCTTTCAGGTGGTACAAGGCAAGAAGAAAGCCGAGCATCGAACGGTAGCATCCGATCCCTCCCGCCTATAAAGAGAGATTCTCTTTCACCTGATACACCTAATCCAGCACTGCCTATCACACAGGTATTGTTTTTAACAAAACGATTATCTTTCTCTCAAGTACGACAAAAATCAGTTCTATTTATTACCATATTTTTATTTTAAAACATCGTTCGTTTTTATTGTGTACATGAATCAAAATGAAACATTATGCAGTTGTATTTCGTATATCGAATACAGTACCCCTGCAAAAACGCCCCGAAATCATAGCCAATGCACGAAATAGCTCCTATGAAAAGATTAAAAAAAAAAAAGCCGTCAGTCTCCTTGCAAAGCTCGGGATGTTCGGGGTAAAAATTGAGAGGAATACATCCTCTGGAGACCGTTTACAGGCGGACAGTACCTTGTTTCTCTGCATTGTTCTGTAGCACTCAAAGCGAGTAAGGGAAGAGCACTCGCGAGTACAGGAAATTATCGCTTGTGATGATAAATTTTTTACAAATTTCATTGCGAATAACTCCACGAGTTTGGCAAGTAGAATGACGGGGTTTGTTTGCTTTTTTTTTCAATACAAATGCTACCCACAGGGGTATGTATGTATGTATGGTATGTATGTATGTATGGTATGTATGTATGGTATGTATGTATGTATGTATGTATGTATGTATGTATGTATGTATGTATGTATGTATGTATGTATGTATGTATGTATGTATATATGTACAAGTTGTGCATTATTTGTGGTGTAGCGGCACGATTCCTGGGCCCTTGATAAGATCAGATCACATGTAGAGGATTTCAGGAAGGGAGTGTCTGATCCCAGATCTTAAAGAACCCTTAGAAATAGGAAGCTAGGAGATTTGGGCCAGAGTGCCCGATTGGAAAGTGACACAGAAGCGAGTTAAAAAGTTGGAAGAAGACTCCCTTATTTATTATCAGTGGGCCAGTACCCGGGGTCCGACAGCTTAACGTGCCCATCCGTCGCACGGCGGATATTTAGTGGTTCAAGCGTTCGTACCCCTGCCTTGGATCGAATCTAAGGTATCACCGTGGCAGCCAAAAACGTTGACCACTAGGCCATGCGTGGTGGGCCCTTAATAATGGTGGGTTCATAGGCTATATAGACGTTTTGGAGCCCCCACCTCCTTAAGCCGGCCCTGGAACTGACCACTGTTGGACAACTGAAATACTGGAAGAATAGGGAGAGACCAATAAGAAGCCAATGTTGAAGATAATGGAAGAAGTCTAAAATTCTTTTCTGTACATTTAATCCCTGTCTTACTAGAATGAGAATTTACAAGTCCGAACTTACTATGATCAAACCTCAAACAAATTAGGATAAAGTAAAGCTCTAATTTCGGAAATGTCGATTAACAAACTATGGCGTACAGATAAAGCACTTTTATCTGCCCTCCATTAATGTTAACCCACATATAACTTCACGGGCTTTTTTTTTCACTCCGCCATTTTACCAACGTAAAAAAAACAGGCAGCTTTGATCAATATCTTCCTCTTGACTTAGGACCTTCTCCATATCACAGTGGTTACTTTACTCCCGTGATATACTCCGCAACACAGCAGATGAAATTTATGAAAAACAAATGCATCAAAACGTGCAAGATTCAACAGCTGTAAACCTTAAAAAGGAAAACACGAAAATTTACCTAAGAAAATACAACTGCTTAAAGGCAACATAGTTTTAAAAAGCACCGCAGCTTTGAAAAAACAAACTTTTAAACGACAGTCCCGGGCTGAAAAAAATTTTTTTGGCTCTAGTCCTATCATAAAAACCGTTAGTCCCGGACGTCAAACCAGTCGAATTTTCGACACCTGAATGCGATGAAATTGGAAACCAAGACATGAAACAGAGTTGAAGATAGAAATTTGTCGAAGAGACTAGTGGATACCTTCCTCTAACAGTGGACAGAGAATTGTTGATAATGATAAGTAAATGCAGTGATTTTCCTTTATCTGATAATCTTAATTCAACAATACGTGTAGCATAGATACAATTGATGTTTAGACATTTTTAGAACGTCCTTGATAAGCAATTACAGAAAAAAGATAAAAGCAGCTCAAAGAATTGAAACTGGCAGTAGCGTGTTAGATGAACACGAAAGAAACATCTGCAGTCAAAGATTGTCTGCAAAGAAAATTGCACACGTAAAATAGCTGTGTATAGGTTATGCTTTTGCTCTTTATGAAGAGAAATATATTTGTATTCTGTAAATAAAAAACGCTGTGAAAATCAAGGAATTAGCATTTCTAAATGTAAAATAAGTAACATTATTAATAATAGAAGGAAATCGTCAAGTATTGCTTTTAACAGGGAAAAGGAGACAAATGAATATCCAAAAAAGGTACGTACTGTTATGACTATCTCAAAAGTAAGGCCTCTGGTCATAAAATAAAATCCACCGACCCTAAGAGCAATCGTTAGGTCATTAACAATCTTTGTATCAAAGTAAACAAAGTAATAAATAAAGATTTGATTCTGAAAAAAAAAACACATAAACAGAAAACATAATGCAAATTTCGAAGATACATATCTTCCAAATTTGTATTGCACAAAGGTGTAATCCCGTATTTCATTCATTCAGAAAACATAATGTGCACCGCCTTGTGTCCACCACGCACGTGGCGAGTGCAGAGCACGGTGTAGACTTCTTTATGAAAGCCGCCTTTGTAGCGCAGTGGTCTAAGCGATGGCTTTTGTTCTTTCGCCCGAAAGAAATGATCATTCTTCGAATCCCGGTGGTGCATTCGTTCGAAAGCAATGATCATTCTTCGAATCCCGGTGGTGCATTCGTTCGAAAGAAGTGATCATTCTTCGAATCCCGGTGGTGCATTCGTTCGAAAGAAGTGATCATTCTTCGAATCCCGGTAGTGCATTCTTTCGAAAGAATTGATCATTCTTCGAATCCCGGTGGTGCATTCGTTCGAAAGAAGTGATCATTCTTCGAATCCCGGTGGTGCATTCTTTCGAAAGAAGTGATCATTCTTCGAATCCCGGTGGTGCATTCTTTCGAAAGAAATGATCATTCTTCGAATCCCGGTGATGCATTCGTTCGAAAGAAGTGATCATTCTTCGAATCCCGGTGGTGCATTCTTTCGAAAGAATTGATCATTCTTCGAATCCCGGTGGTGCATTCGTTCGAAAGAAGTGATCATTCTTCGAATCCCGGTGGTGCATTCTTTCGAAAGAAGTGATCATTCTTCGAATCCCGGTGGTGCATTCGTTCGAAAGAAGTGATCATTCTTCGAATCCCGGTGGTGCATTCGTTCGAAAGAAGTGATCATTCTTCGAATCCTGGTGGTGCATTCGTTCGAAAGAAGTGATCATTCTTCGAATCCCGGTGAGGCATGGATGTTGTGTTTGTCTTACGGCACTGGCTCTCTATCTTCCTTGGAAAACCAGTGGCCCTAAATTAGGGACGGGCGACTGCTTATATAGCCCTTTGAGTTACTCACAGTGGTCGTTAAACCTCCAATAAAAAAAAGAATAATAAACTTCTTTATGAAAATATCTCAGCCGGAGGCAGATGAAAATTTATTGTGATTTTTTGTGAAACATATGGATTTACCTGAACGACTGTAACAAAAAAGGTCTATTTACTACCACAAAAGAGGCGGAAAAGACTTACAAAGTTGGTTCCAAGAATCCAAAGAAAGTTTCAGTAATGGATTCATGATTATTGCTGGTTTCTCCTACAATGGGAAATTAAAGATAAGAAAATTTGAAAAGAATGTTAAAATAAACTCTACATGTTACCAAAATAATGTTTTAACTCCTATGTTTAAAGAGGAAATACCATTCCTTGATCCACAAAGGTTTCAAAGAGTAAAACTCCGTAAAGGATAAGGCTACCAGTCATACATCCAAATCTACAACCCTATTTCTTTAAAAAATGAAAAACCGAGACGGATATCATTAAGTCTCTACGATATCCGTCTCGTTTTTTCGTTTTTCCCTTCAAACTCCCCTGATATTTCACCAATGGAATGCTAAAAAGAGCGCTTTCTATACGCAGACCTAAAACAATGAATGAACTATGGAAAGCAGTGGAATAAAATACCACTAATAATTTTAAGAAATGTCGTTTTATCAAGATAATCTAAATATAGGTTCATAGTACAGAGAAAGGGCTATCAGATAGAATATTTAAGAAAGAAATAATTTTATGTTAAACATTTATTGTATTGCTGGAAAGTCGTTCTAAAAATGTATGAACATCCTCTGTGTTTGGTAGAATTAATTATTTTTTTAAATAATGCACAATATGTATTGCATATCACACAGATTTTTGTTGTAAGTAATGATTTTCGTTTAAAGTAAATCCATAACTTAATAACTTAATTTAGATCTGAGAAACTTTGAAAAACTTGTCTGCTCCTCTCTATACTATGGCGAAACAAGCTCATTTTCCGGTGAGGGGATTCGAATCCGTATCGTTTCCAAATGATTTCTCAATTGAGCTACACCGACAAAGTTTCTCGCTGGAACTTTGCCTCCTTAATATGTGCGTCTACGATGTAGTACGTCACATACACTATATTGACAAATGTCATCGGACACCTAGAAGAGAAACACAACATAGCATTTGCTGACATACATCAGTACGGTGTCAGGCACCTTTGGCATTAAGGCATGTACTGACCTGACCCTTCGAGACATGCTTTCGATAAGGTTTTGGAACGCAGCGATAGATATGCGCTTCCATTCAGTACATAATGCTGCCGGTAACTGTTGCTTAGTAGTAGGCCATGGTTCCAAAGTTCTTATGCGGCGCTCTAATTCATCCCATAGGTGCTCAATAGGATTAAAATCAGAGCTCTGTGCTGTCAAGTTCACACACGATACGGAATTATCGTCAAACCACGACGTAACAGTCCTTGCTTTATGGCTCGGTTCATCATCCTGCTGGTACCAACAAAGCTCGGTTTCATAGTATTGCCACAGAGCAGAGCTGAGACTGGCTGAGCACGAAAGCCCGAAGCAGAGCCCGGGCCTGAATCGGGCTCGGCCTATAGAATATTTAATGCGGTGCGGGCTCGGGCTCTTAGAGAGAGGACGAGCGATATAATTTTTTATATGATTTAGCAAATGAGACACTTTAAAGTTGTAAAGGGAATTATTCGGCAACTGGTTCTGATTGGGGAGCGGGTATTCGAGATGGTTATTTATTCCGAGCTTGAGCAGAAACTGCCATAGGCCGCGCATTAGTGTGTTTCTACAGAGAAGAAAAAGCTCTTTTCTAAAATTATAGATACTGGATAGTTGATAGATTGCCAACGATCATTTAACCCCTATCTCGACGCAGTAGCTCTCTGCAAATTCTATTTAGCAGCGCATTATGGCGTGATAGTATTAGCATTATTTGAGCAACATACAATTGCAGCACCGCCCGATCATTTTGGATGCCGGGGTTCCCGAATCGCTTCAGGAGGAAACGAACAGTCAAAGAAAATCGTACAGTCACACTAAAGAAATAGATAGAGGTCCCTTGCCCACATCCCATTTGAGAAATAACATTGGTTAATTGCAGGAGGAGGAGAGAGTGGAAGTGTAGAAAAGGAGATGTTTTTTTTTATTAATGGTTAAACAGGTTAGCCAGTTTTCGGGCTCGTTCGTGTCCGGGCTCTATCTTGAAATATAAAATTCGGGCTCGGATGGGCTTGGGCTGATATGTCACGGGATCTGACTCCGAAAATTGGGCCCGAACTCAGCTCTTCCACAGAGTTGGTAGGGCGTAATTGTCTAGAATATCGAGCTAGATGAGCTGATTAACAAGTTTGTCCACGATATCCAATGGGTTGGGACCATACCACGAAAAACACCACCACACGAGTACGCTGCCAGCTCCACACTTGACCGTAGGTACAGTACACTATGGTAACTATAGCGTTCCTCTGGCTGCCGTCATACCCACACACGGCCATCAGACTGATGTATCATGTATCTGGATTCATCAGTCCATAGGACCCGTTTCCATTAATCTACGGTCCAATGTTCTTTACACCATGCTAAACGACGAGTAGCATTTCGAGTGGAGATTAAAGGCTTATGAGCAGCCGCACGGCTACGGTAACCCAATAAATGCAGTTCTCTGTGAATGGTACGTGTACTACCGAGGTTCCAGCATTTTTACTCACCTGCACACTGAGGTCTTGTGCAGTACTCCGTCGATTAACTGTAACGACCCTTCTGAGGCTTCGACGTCCTGTATCACCGATTTTCTTTGGTCTGCCAGTACGTTTTGCAACTTCAGGTACGCAATGTGTCTTCCATTTATTCAGTACATCCAAAACAGTTGACTTGGCTCTTGGTTTCTTTTATGGACAACCCACTAATATAACACTCAACAATCTTTGCTTTCTCAAAGTCAGTTCTCTACCGCCACGACATTTTCACTCAACCTGACAGTGCGATATGATCACGTTCAGCTGCAGGCTTGTTTTTCATACCGTTTGCAGCTGTACCGCGCATCTTAACAACACAGCGGATCCGTTCATTTTTATTTGAAGGGGTGTTCGTGACTTTTGTCAATATAGTGTATATCTCCCGCCTTGAGAAAGGGCTGTGACAGAATCGTAGGTTTCTGGATCTGCCAGCAAACAACGGTTAAAGCAGGGCTCATTGTAAAAGGAGAAATTCTGACTAATTCCAGACTGTGTGTGGAATAAACATTTTCCATTTTTCGGAGAACCGAAAGGCCAGGAGATTTATTTTACGTTCAGGCCCCAATATAGCGGAACAAGTCCATTTGTTGGTGGCGATTTTCGAAACCGTACCCTTCTGCTCCGAAGCCAAATGCTTACCCAGTTGAGCTACACCGATGAAGTTTGTCCCTGCAACTTTGCCGACATGACATGTGGTTCATCCCTGTGGTAGGTACGTCACAATATGTATCGAAAAACTCCTTTTAACGAACATTTTATCCAGTTTTAATATATATTACTAGCCAATTTGGGATTAGGACGGGTAAGCTGGCAGAAGTATCAGCCATGTATGTGTATTCGGTGAATATGGTCTTTCCCTGGATTTTAGACTTTTGACATTGTATACTAGAGGTTTCCACGCAAAAGTGGCTGGCCATGTGGAGTTGACTGTTCAAGTGTAAGGTTTCCTTGATTAAGCCAGAAATCTAGTTCGGGGAAAACCATCATGAGAAAGTACATGAGACTAAAACTGCCAATGCGTAAACTGCTTGCACGTCTACGAATTGGCAGTTTTCGTCTTGTACACTGCTATTTTCTGTGGGACTACACTGCGCCTACATTATGGGACGTGTAGTATACCACTAGTCGCCAGTCATCACTAATTTAAAAGTCGTGTTTTTAGCCTTATAACATTTTCAGTTTTGAAATCATTCTCTATTAAGCAACCGCATAGCCGCTCGGCATCTTCTGGACATCAAGTCTTTTAATAAGACTTGTACTTCCTTCGGGAATGGCGTTTTTAACTTAGTCTAATTAATATTATTAGTGTCTGCATTCCCGTGATATTCTTCCTCTTTGCTCGCTTATACAGCCAGGCGAGTATGTACGATTTTCAAGGACTTCCGTTTGTCCTGAGAATGTCCCCATTTTGATTTGCTGCATCCGGTGTTAAACTCTAAATACTCCATGACCTCTCTTTATCTACTTTAAAGCGCTGTGTTTGACCTGTTTTGGATGCAAATTGTCCTTGCGCCGTAAAAACCCATTGACTAATCAATCAATCAACAAATATTTTAAAACTACACAAGAATTGCTGGTCTACAAAGATAATGAATTATACACCGTATTATATTTATAAAATCATCGTCAACCATTTTCAATTAAAGGTCTCACAAAATTTCTTCCACTACTGTCTGGCTTGAGCCGGCCTCCTCCATGTCACTTCGGCATGCTTTCGAATTCCTTCCATACATCTCCCACGTGGTCTTCCTCTGGGTCATTTCCTCTCCTTGGTATCCAGTCTAAAATTTCGGTTGTCCATCAGTGGTCCGCTCTTCTGGCTATATGTTCAGCCCATTGTCATTTCAGGATTTTACATTGGGAATGATGTATTTTTTCCTGATCCACGATTTCCCTTGTTATCTTTCCTGGTTACACCAAGCATTCATCTTTCCAAACATTCATCTTCAGTTGTCTGCAGCCTCTGTCTTTTTAGTTAAGGCCCATGTATCTGGTCCATACCTAAGAACTGGAAGGACGCACTGATTAAGCCCCTTCCTTTTAAGACACAATCCAGGTAGCACAACCTTGCAATTTAACTTAAGCCCAACACTGAGCCACCGTCTACTGTTCCTAAAAGACGGTGACTTGGTATTGCGCCTACGTTAAATTGCAAGGCTGTGCTACCTTGTAAATGGTATATGACCAAGTTAAAATAAAAGGATAACTGAAAATATGTACTAGTAGACTAGAGCGTTAAAAAATAAATACTACATACAACGTTGTACCCAGTATAATAACACTAACGGATATTCCATACGTTGCAGCAGAATACTGTGCTACCATCTAGGGCCGGAAACGTGCTGTGTCGTTTATACGCTTTTTCAAATTGTACGTTAATTGTACTTTGTCCCTTGAAAAACGTGTAAACGGGGTTCCAATGTACTTTCAGTCACCGAAAAAACTAACTTCCCTTAAAATTACAGGTTACCGTTCAATATTTTCACTGTGTAATCCTAGTTTGCATAAAAATGCATACACTAAACATTGTTATAAACACCAAAAAAATCGGAAACGTCCGTCCGTTGAGGAACGTAAGTCCTCCAATTTAAGATTTAGTATGATTTCTGCGAAAGAGAGCCGTTTAATTTAAAGCCATGGTTTCATTATTATCAAAATTTTACGAAATTAAAAATACCAAAATATACCTAGGATAGCATTTAAACGTCTTTAAAATTCCCACACTTTATTGGCGTTCCTGCTTTTACGGTTAAGAGTTCCAAGATATCTCCAAAAGTCTTATTTTCATCACAGAATTTAATCTGCAGAAGAGGCGAATAAAAACTGATTGTCCCCAAAAGTTTCAATAGAACAGCGCGCTAGCAGACGTACATGAAACTAACACACCGTAACCGTGAAACTCCAACTGTTCTTTACATGTTTAGCAAGCCTTTTGTAAGAAAAAACGTGCTTATGGTATTACTTTGTCCGTCCATTTTTCCACACCATATCTATGCAACTATTAGTCCGATTTAGAACATTTTTGCATTGGGAAGAATGAAATATTTGAAAAATAATCCTTATTTTCAGGTTTTTTCACGATGAATAACTTCGTCGCTAGAGGGCGAACTCACAATACATTTTATCCCATATGATTGTTTCTAAATATCCGAATGAAAAAAATCATTCTTACATTTCATATTTATAACGAAGACTATTTAAGGTAGGTACAGCTTATTTTTCGAGTAATGCAGAGTTCCCCCCTCCCCCAGGTGGCATAAAGTTAAATTGCGATCTCACTGATTGGCAAAGTACAGTTCGGCCGCTAGGAGTATACCTTGGCCTTACCTTTTGACAATACCTTCTGCTTAAAAGTGTGTATTTTCTGTTTTTGATGTATTTGCAGCAATATCTGTGCTTCCGAAAACTCGATTTGAAAAATTCTTTCGCGATCAGACACCTCCACCACGACAAATCTTTTAAGAATACGCTCTGCTTAAAATAGTGCTAAGATTTTCCACCGGGTGATGTAGATATACAGGGGTTGGACAGAATAATGTGAACACCACGCTCAGAGACGTGACTTTTAATGCAGCTGCGTACATCTCAATACGCAAAGGTATCCACCACGTTTGGGTTGTAATAGCTTTGTTAAAAGCTATTACAACCCAAAAGTGTCATTTAAAGTGCCTTGTTGCCAAATTTCTTTCAGGGTGACGACGGAATTAGGGACCTATCTGACTTCGAAAGAGGGCAAATTGCTGGTGATCGGCTAGTTGGTGCCTACGTGACAACAGTCGCCAGGGTACTAGGGGTATCGAGAGCTACTGTGTCTATCATCATGACAGCATACCGTGATCGTGGCAAAACCTCTTCTGCGAAACATAAGTGTGGCCGGGAAACGACCCTGACTGATAGAGACAGGAGAGCATTAAAGAGGATTGTTACCCGTAATAAGAACACCACGCCACCGAAAATTAGTGCGGATCTCAATATGCATCTCCAGACAACAGTATCAACAAAAACAGTGCGCAGAGAACTGCATGAACAAGATATTCATGGCAGAGCTGCTATTGCAAAGCCTCTGGTGACCCGGGTGAATGCACAACGGCGACACCAGTGGTTCCAGGAGCACACAACATGGACTGCAGATGCATGGATGCGTGTAATGTGGTCGGATGAATCCACATTCACACTATTCGCCACTACAGGACGTGTTTACTGGTGGATAATAACGTCAGAAGCGTACAACCCAGACTGTCTGCTCATAACAGTGCTGCATGGTGGTTCTGTAATGCTCTGGGCGATTATATCGTGCTTTTCAACAGGTCTCCTGATCACCTTGAAAGGATGGATGACTGGGCGTATAAAACAATTTTGGTCGACCAAGTCTATCCAATGGCTCAGGCATTGTTTCCTGTAGGGGATGCCGTCTATGAAGATGATAACGCCCCAATTCACAGAGCTCGGAATGTCCAATCATGGTTTGAGGAACACGAGGACACACTTTGACACCTTTCTTCGCCGCTCCAATCACTAGACTTAAACATAATCGAGCCACTATGATCTGTGTTGGAAAACAGAGTAAGATTCCATTATCCTCCTGCTGGCTCTCTGGATCAGTTTCTGCATGAAGAATGGTGTAACATGCTACTAACCACAGTTCAGGAATTGTCTGCGGCCATTCCAAGAAGGATTCAGGTTGTTTTGAATGCCAAAGGTGGTACCATACCTTATTATGCACGTAAAACCTTCTTTTCATAGGTGTTCACATTATTCTGTGCAACCTCTGTTTATCTTATTTTTACCAATGTAGCTGTTTCTGACTGTCCGATTTGGAAAATCTCTTCCTTGTCGGAGAGGGTTTCTAGAGCGAAATGTTTTAAAAGTAATTTGAAAATTTTCTTAACGCACAAATTGGTCGCTGGAAGGCATACTCTCACGTTTCCGTTTGCAGCATGTTAGCAGCAATATCTTCTTGTCTAAAAATTGGATTGGAAAAACAACCTTTTCTCGTTTGATACTACAAATTACGAAAATATTTTGTGAGTGTGTATTTCCCGTAAAAAAATCCTCACTAGGGGCGGCAAATGTTTAATTTGGTTATATCGAAATCTGTGCTTCTAAAAGTCTGATTCAAAACTTTCTTTTAACACCGGATACGAGTTACTTTGTGAAACACTTTGCTTGTACTCGTTGTTTTTTTTTATAGTTCACAGTTCTCAAACTAGATACAAATTTTGAAGATGAGAATCTGTTTTTGGATGTAAACACTTGTATGACAAGGATGGTAAGTCAGATCATATCCGAAAACTTTAAACTTTCATCGTACTGGAGCGGGAATCGAACCCGCGTCTCCCAGATAGCGCCTGGGTATGCTAACCACTACACCACCCAGAACGACCAAATCTCAAGTTTCCGATTAATTTGAATATAACCATCACAGGATTCGCTAGTCATCGCAGGATTTGCTTGCTTCGACTAGTGAATCCTGTGATGGTTATATTCAAACTAATTGGAAACTTGGTCGTTCTGGGTGGTGTAGTGGTTAGCATACCCGGGCGCTATCTGGGAGACTCGGGCTCGATTCCCGCTCCACGACGACGAAATTTTTAAGTTCTCGGATAGTATCTGACTTACCATACTAGTCATATTTACACCAAAAAACGGATTGTTATCTTCAAAATGTGTATTATATGCTGTATGGTTTAATCCCGTATTTCATTCATGACTGAAACTAGTTGTTTGTTATTAGTGTGTGTTTTTGTTTATAGCTGCATTGTAACGTATACTCTATATTCACTTTCCTTTTGATTTTACTATCTCTGGTTATTTTATTTTACTATGTAAATTATCTTCTTACTGAACAAAATATTATTTCACCCGCTGAATGAGATCTGGCAATGAGTGTAAGTCATGACGTGGTGGTAGCTAGTATATAGGCGCGTTCATCGAGACTTAGAGGGAGCTTTTGTTGTTGTTATGAGAGAGCGTTGTTGTTTACGGAGAGCGTTTATAATACGAGGAGAGATTGTGTTGTTATGAGGAGAGATTCTTCATTAGTGTAAAACAAGTTGTGTGTGTGTGCTTTAGATGACCAAGAGTCTTATAATAAAGAAGTTTGTGTAAGTTAGTTTTTCTCAATTCATAGTTTTTGTCAGACCTCTGTCTGGCTGTTAGGTTTACAATTAGTTTCTTACCATAAATAACCAGCGTTAAGACTTTATTTACGTTCGTAATTAACTAGTAACAACACCCTTTTGAATTCACTACTTTGAAGCTTAGTACAAGTATATCATTAGCTAGCTGGTAGGTAGAGCATTATTCATTCATAATAATTAGCTTAGCGGAAAGAAGTATGAAGTTAATTCATTATAATTGGCGCCCGAACTTTTCTCGAACACGAGATCTTGACATTTATTATCCATGTCTTCCTTACCTGAGACAACTTCAATTTTCTACCCCAAGGCAAGTTCCGAGGGTAATGGTGTTTTTTATGAAAATTTGCAAGAAGCCTGTGGCTCTAACTTTGATATGAATGATCTACACGCACCCCGGCATTCTTCACCATTTCGTAATATACCAGCTTCCCATTACTCTGAGTCGCGGGTCGTTCCTGAGGGAGTTCAATCCTCTCAGCGAAGCAGAATGCTTGCCCATTTCGTGCCGCATGCAGGAACAATTCATTTCAATGGTTTGGAGGGGTCCTTAAAGTTCCTCGAAGATCTGGAAGATCATTTTGATCTATATAATATTCCTGAAGACTGCAAAGTTCAAATCGCCGGCACTTGCTTGAGGGATACCGCTAAGACCTGGTATCGGCAGTGGAGAGTGTCGAACCCGGATTCTCATTATGAGAATTTCCTTGCAGAATTCTTGGAGGTCTTTCCTTTCGGCCTCAGTCGAGCTAGCCTTGCACAACAGCTTTTTTCGCGTCAGCAAGGTCCCAATGATAGCCCTGTTGCATTTGCGTTGGAGACTACACGCTTATATAACCTATGGGATCCACATGCCAGTCATGTTGACATGTTGGATACCCTCGTGCAGCAGCTCGACCCATTCTTGCAAGATTTCCTTGAGGTTCGTCACCCTGCCACGATTCATGAATGCCTTCGCCTCATACGCACATATGAAGAGCGACATGGCAAACATGGTTCAACTCACCATGCTCGGGCACCCCGCGAGGCTTATTACGAAAACCCTCAGTGGCATAATAGACATAATAACTTTCAGCGCGAGCATACACAAGTGCACACCCAAGCTTCATACGTTCCACCACACAGAAGAGTGGCAAACCAACAGCGAGTTTCTGAACAAGCTTCGGGATATCGTACACCTGCACAGTATGCTCGACCCCGTTTCACTCAGCAGCATTCGGAACGTTATCATGCTCCGGGCAATGATATTTTTTCTGCCCGTGCTGTGGGCAGACGTAATGGATATGAAAATGTCAACAGACGCGCGAAGTTCCCGACGCAGGTTTCACGCAATTTTCCTCATCGTGAAAATTTTCCCGATACCCGGCAGGGTCGAGGTTTCAGACCGCATGATAATCAAACCAGGATTCCTTTAAACTTCCAAAGGAAGTAGACCAAGGGTCGGTCCTGCTTCCTGATACCAAGCATTCTGACCCTAAAACAGTATTAGTGACTGTTCAAACTCCTCAGTTGCCTGATGTATTCTTAACAATTGAAGATATTATTGTCGAGACAAAGTTCGACACTGGTTCCGAAATATCAGCCCTCAATACAAAGTTTTGCACTGACAATTTTCCTGCAATACACGTTCAGCCTGCAACGCAGTATTTGCGAGGTGCAAATAATGAAATCTTCAGTATCGCAGGAACTGTCACATTATCTTTAGGGCTGGGAAAAGCTCGTTTTACGCATTTTTTCCTGCTTATAGACGAACTACCTGTGAAATGCCTAATGGGAATGGACTTTATACATAAGTTTCAAATAACTTTGAATTTTGTACAACATGTGATTTCCTTTCCGGAACCTGTCGAAATGATTCCTACGGTTCCTATAGATATAACGAGTTTGTTATTGAGTAACCAGTTGAATGAGAGGCAACGAGACCAGCTTTCTCTCCTTTTACAGGAAAGCCCTGGTTTATTTTCGGATCAACCTGGTTTCACACAGGTGGTTTATCATGTCATTGACACTGATGGTTCGAAACCAATTGCGACGAAACCTTACCCTTGTGCTCCACATAAGAAACAGGAAATGCAACGTCAAATTTCTGAAATGATTAAGCAGGGCATAATCAGGGAATCCACAAGCGCCTGGGCTGCTCCTGCCTTTTTGGTTCCAAAAAACAATCCAATGAATTTCGTTTCGTGACAGATTTCCGCAAGCTCAACCAAGTCACAAAAACGATCAATTATCCACTACCTGTCATGTCACATATTTTAAATGACCTATCGTCAACCAAATGGATGTCAACCTTGGATTTGGCGAGTGGATATTGGCAGGTAGCAGTACATCCGGACTCTGTCGATAAAACAGGCTTTGTGACTCCTTTTGGGGCCTATGAATATTTACGTATGCCTTTTGGACTAGCTTCTGCACCTGCTACTTTCCAAAAGCTTATGGATACGGTTCTCAGACCTGTCCTGGGTCCCCATGTGCATGTCTATTTAGATGATATTATTATCACATCAGAGACTTTTGACGAGCACCTTTCTCTGCTCAAACAGGTGTTCCAACTCATATACAATGCTGGCTTGACGTTAAAACCTAGTAAATGCCAGATAGCGAGGGACGAGATTGTATATCTGGGGTTGAAAATCACTCCCCACGGCTTATTTACTGATAATGAAAAAATTAGGCCTATTGTTGACTTTCCTCGGCCTAAAACAGCAAAAGAACTATCACGCTTTCTGGGAATGACCGGATGGTATCAGCAGTTCGTCCCCGCTTATGCTACAATCTGTGAGCCATTGTATGCTTTAAAACGTAAATATAAGAAGTTTATTTGGACACCTGAGGCTAACGCTGCTTTTGAAACACTGAAGTCTGCCTTGACTCAGCCTCCGGTGTTGGCTTTCCCGGATCATACTAAGAAATTTGATATTTATACTGATGCATCCGGAGTTGGTCTTGGTTGCGTTTTGTCACAAGCTGGGCATCCAATAGCTTTTGCGTCTCGTACTTTAGCCAAAGCTGAACGCAATTATTCAGCTGCGGAACGTGAATGTCTTGCTGTTGTGTATGCGCTGAATAAATTTCAATGTTATCTTAACGAATTGACGGTTAACATAATTACGGATCATTCTGCCCTTCAGTATTTGAATTCTGCTAAGCACCTATCTCAAAGACTTATGAAGTGGGCTCTGAAGTTACAAGAGAGCAATATCAAAATTTCGTATCAGCCAGGTCATAAGAATCAATTACCGGACGCATTATCTCGCGTTCCAATTAGTGGGGTCCCCACTGAAGCTACTCCTGGATGTCAGCCTTTACTTCTAATAGCTGATATAACATCCAGAGAGCAGATAATGGCAGAATTAATAAATGATCCAGATTTTGGGGATATCTGTAATTTTTTGCTTGCGGGTTCGCCCCTACAAAGTGATCCTTCTCTGGCTGGAAGGTCACAACATTTTGAAGTCATAGAGGGTCTTCTTTATTATACAAAGTCTAGGACTACTAGGGCAGAGTTTCGCCCATGTATTCCGCGAACCCTTAGAATGGCCCTTTTAAATGAATTTCATGACAAACCTCTTGCAGGCCATTTAGGTATTCGCAAGACCCGTTGTAAATTGCGGGATGTTGCCTATTGGCCTGGCATGTACCAAAGTGTGCTCGCATACGTTCAATCATGTCACTTGTGTCAGATTAATAATTACCGTAATGTAAGACCGGCCGGTCACTTGAAATCTAGTTCAAGTTCGCATGTGTTTGATATTATTTCAATAGATTTATTGGGACCTTATCCATTATCTGTTAAAAATAAAGCTCGTTACGTTTTAGTACTAACTGATAATTTTTCTAAATGGGTTGAAGTTTTTCCCATTAAAGCCGCTACGGCAGAAGTTATTTGTAATGTCTTAGTTAATGAAGTATTTTCTAGATATGGTGCACCCAATAAAGTAGTTTCGGATAATGGTCCTCAATTTATTTCTGACATTTTTGAAAGAATGTGAGCGAGACTACACATTCAACATAAATTCATTTCCCCCATATCATCCCCAGAGTAATCCTGCGGAACGCGTTAATCGCACGCTAGTGAAAATGATTGCGACTTTTGTAATGGATCATCATGAAAGATGGGATGACCATTTGGAGCTTTTTGCGTTCGCCCTCCGCTCGTCTGTCCACGAGTCTACTAAAATTACTCCTGCAGAACTTTTTTTGGGTCGCAAAATTAAAACCCCTTTTGAAAATTTAACGGGGATTATCGACGAACTGAACCAGCGACCAACTCCGCAATCAGTACGCATCATGGCAGGAAAAGCTCGTGTTGCAATGCTAGGAGCACAAGCGGCTCAAGCGAGATATTATAATACTAGGCGTAGGGAACCAGATCTTGTCGTTGGAGATCTCACTCTCGTGGAAACGCACTTCCAGTCTTCTGTTTCGCATACTTTAGTGAAGAAATTTGCACCCAGCTACGAAGGTCCATATCGGGTGGCAAATATCTTTGAAAATAATATTGTCCTGGAAAAACCTGACAACCAATTTCAATACGTACACGTTGATCAGTGTCGCAAGTATCATGAACGGAATATCGATTTCATAATCAACCCTACTCAACCTTCTGTTCCACAGACTCAAGAGTCTCTATCTCACGCTTAACCGCCAGAAATCTTGGACGAACCAACAAACATTTTTGAAGAATCTCCAGTGATTTTTCCTTCACCCTCCCCTCCTCAAGACGGGTTTCCAAACACGCAACCTGATTCTCCCATGAGACCAAGGCTCGAATCGAGTTCTTCGAATACTAGTATCGTTCCTTTCCCTCCAACCATTGCCAAGACTATTGCTCCGCCGTTTCCGGATAACTCTGCACCAACGCGGGCTACTTCTTCTTTGAATACTTCGTCAGAAAGTATTCCTATAGGCAAATCTAAACATCGCCCTGCACGACCACTGAATTACAGCAGCGACTCAGAGGCTTCGGACATTTCCGACTTATCAGTTATGAACACTAAATTTCATGTTACAAACCGTCCAGCACCACCAAAGGCTGGGCGCAAACGTGACTTGTCTCCCCAATCTGCTTCGCCGCAACAGCGACGAAGGCAGAAATCTTTGCATCCGCCCGTGTTTCGCCCATGGAACCTCCGTTCAGGGCAAACAGGGCCGATGCCTGCTGCTACTCTCATGCCACGAGGGCGTAAGAGAAAGCAAACGATGTGGCCGGAGCCACGTCCGTCCAAGAGAATACTGGAAGGACACAACGGGCCCCAGCACAAAGGGACTTCATATCAAAAGCCTGGGGGAGCCCGTTCCTATCAGCCGCAAGGATTTCCGGACCGCCAGACTTCTGACGTTCCTGACCGTTCCTATCAGCCGCAAGGATTTCCGGACCGCCAGACTTCAGCCGTTCTTGACCGTTCTTCTCAGCCGCAGGGATTTCTGGACCCACAGACTTCAGCCGTTTCGGACCAAAGGATTTCCGCCATTCCTGACCGTTCCCGTCAGCCGCCGGGATTTCCTGACCGACAGCAGACCGATGTTCCAGATCCATTAAAGTCCCTAAAGAGATCCAAGCCACCTGATTTTACCAGTCCGATTAGGCCTGGAAAACGTTATCGCACTAGAGTTTTTTATGCGTCCTCGAGATAAGTAAGTTCTCGTGGACAGGTTCTTTTCTCAGTTTGTTGTTTTTCCTGCACGACCAGTTGGCGTGTCAGAATTTCTTTTTTTCGTGTGGGCTTATGCATTCTTTTTTGTGTATATATGTGTTTTTTTTTTTTTTTATATTTCTTCTATGTCCATCTACTAATCCACTTTTTTTTTATATCTATCTATGTGCTTAGGGGTAAAATAATAAAATTGTTACTGTTAGGCAGCTCCAGGTAAATTTCGCTGCTGATACAGTTGGTATGTATTCAACGAATAATGCGAACGTAATTTGCAATTAAAATAATAAAATTGTTACTGTTAGGCAGCTCCAGGCAATCTTCGCTGCTGATACAGTTGGTATGTATTCACCGAATCATGAGAACGTCATTTGAAATTAAAAAGTGATTCCTGCTAGGCAGAATAAAAGGAAGGTATGCCGATGCAGGTTTGTTTTGTTCAACAATACAAGTTTCACAGACGAATACAGATTTCAATTTGTCATGCCACGTTGATAATGTAAATACGGCTACCACCAAACAACAAAACAAAAAAGAGGTCGAGAAACGTCATTCAACGAAATGTAAGACTTACACTCCAAAATTGATAGGTTTTTCGGAAACAAAAAAAAGAAAAAAAAAAAAAGAAAAATTAAGGGGGAGATGATGTAACGTATACTCTATATTCACTTTCCTTTTGATTTTACTATCTCTGGTGTTTTTATTTTACTATGTAAATTATCTTCTTACTGAACGAAATATTATTTCACCCGCTGAATGAGATCTGGCAATGAGTGTAAGTCATGACGTGGTGGTAGCTAGTATATAGGCGCGTTCATCGAGACTTAGGGAGAGCTTTTGTTGTTGTTATGAGAGAGCGTTGTTGTTTACGGAGAGCGTTTATAATACGAGGAGAGATTCTTCATTATTGTAAAACAAGTTGTGTGTGTGCTTTAGTTGACCAAGAGTCTTAGAATAAAGAAGTTACCGTAAGTTAGTCTTTCTCAATTCATAGTTTTTGTCAGACCTCTGTCTGGCTGTTAGGTTTATAACATTTATTTATTACTATAAATAACCAGCGTTAAGACTTTGGTTACGTTCGTAATTAACTAGTAACAACACCCTTTTGAATTCACTACTTTGAAGCTTAGTACAAGTATATCATTAGCTAGCTGGTAGGTAGAGCATTATTCATTCATAATAATTAGCTTAGCGGAAAGAAGTATAAAGTTAATTCATTATAGCATATCTCCGCTTTTTAAAACCCCATTCATTTCTTTTACTGTATGCAATTAAGAGTAAAGATGAGGAATATCATTCTTCTTAAAAAAAGGCACAGTTTCCCGTATAGGGGGCGTAAATGTCAAAACTTTTTTCTCTATCTTTGCTTCCACGAGATTTGAAAAATTATTTTTTCCTTAGCATAGCTTTTTGCTATGAAGAACACTTTTCGCATATTTTCTACTTTTCCATTATTTAGAGTTCTTCCGCTAAGGGATATTATATAATGTTTTCCTCTATATCTCTTCTTCGTTTGTTCGATTTGAAAATCGCTTTGTCTCTCTTCAGATACACAACAATTTTTGTGCACATTTTGTTGATTTTTGTAACATGCAAAGGACATCCTGAAAGCAATGCCTCGTTCCTCATAAGATTTTTATTTTTAGCAGCCAAAATGTTAAACTTGTTGGCAAAATACTTGGACATATTGTTAATAATGCCAGCCTATTCAAAATATTGTCCATCACTTTTTGTACATTTCTACAATCTTTAAACCCATTGGTAAAATCCATTCTGGAAAAATTCCTTAAGGCTGTCGTTTCACCCATGAGTTCACAGCCAGTTTAACGTCTGTCACATCGTCCGAATGTTCCCCACGAAGGGTGGTTTTCAAAGGGGCAAACAGGAAAATGTCTGAGGGAGCCAAATGGACTGTAGGAAGGGTTGGAGGATCACCGCCCACCCCATTTTGGCAATAACATGTCAAGTCTCCATTAAGGTGTGGGTCGTGCGTTATCATGGTGTAAAACAACTACGAAATGGAATAACACGTCTTTTCCTTCCGATAGCTTCCTTTAGCTTCTTCAATGTCTGCACATAGTGAGCACTGTTTATTATTGCAACTCCTGATTGGTGACACGACGGTCAGCTTTGTTGAGGTATTTTACTCGTTGCCTGTTGTCATCTGTCACTGCAGTTGCGGGTCTTCCACTCCGTTGTTTGTCCGACAATGAACTTTCTCCCTCTCGAACCCACTTCATCCATCTTCGCACATTCCTGATATCGATTGTGACAGTTCCATACACCGCCCGGAGTCTTCTGTGGATTTATGGAGTCTTACATCCCTCTTTTTCCAAGAATTGAATTACGGCTCGCTGCTTTTCTGTCTTTCATGATCTTTATTTCCGATTCTGAAAAAAATTGTTCCCACATTAGTAACGTATCATAAATACATGTCAATGCGGTTTCTTTAAAATCACTTCAAAATTTGAAAAGTTATTAGGGAGGGGGTATTACTTTTGGGATGTTCCTTGTAGTTTCCAGCCGCTAGTGGGAGAAAAGTAACTATTCTAGATACTTTATCGTTTGTAGAAATCCGTTTAATTTTTTTTTCAATGTAACGAATTCCATTGATTATGAATAAATTTAAAATATTTTGTTCGTGTCTGAAAGAATTCAGAAAATATGCTCATTACACAAAAGAAAATTCCGTATCCTCTTTTTGTTTTCAAGAGATCGGATCAGATCATATGTAGAGAATTTTAGGAAGTGAGTGTCTGACCCCAGGTCTTAAATAACCCTTAGAAATAGGAAGCTAGGAGATTTGGGCTAGAGTGCCTGATAGGAAAGTGACACAGAAGCTAGGTAGAAAGGGGTAGAAAGACGCCCTTCTTTATTACTGAGGGGGGAAGCAGTACCCGGGGTCCGACGGCTTAAAGTGCCCATCCAATGCACGGCGGATGCTTAGTGGTTCGAACGTTCGTACCGGTCTGCGATCAAACCTGAGGTTTCCCCGTGGCAGTCACGGACATTGACCACTAGGCCATCCGCGGTCAATTTTTTTTCCCAAGAGAGTCAGCCCTCGCTTTCTTAACCTCTGGATTTGTATCACATGATAGACGCTAATTGTAGTTTCGGGATGGAGCGTTAGTAAAAATCACAGATTGTAACTATGTATATTTTACCTCTGTAATCTTGATCACTTTTATTCATTTATTATTTTCTGTGCGACAAACAAATTGATTTGGGTGACGTGCAGAGGGCGCTGATCACACTAGCTTCTGTAAACTGTACTACTATTTTGAAATTCTTGTTATTTCGTTTTAACAAGAAATTCAAAATGGTAGTACAGTTTACATTCAAGTTCTCTTTAACGTTACTTGAAAATATACTTGCTTATGAAGTGAAATTATATGTTGTTGTTTTTTGTTGTTTTTTCGCAGGAGCCTTCGTCATCATTGTCCAGAGTAGGATGGGTTCTCAGGACATTAATCCTCAGCCAAATGCCTCATCTCATAAGGGACCGGAAGTACCATTTACGTAATTTCCGGAGGTGTCTGGTGGGTACAGAAATGGTCGACTGGTTGATGCAGCAAGGTGGTGCGCATGTACGCATTCACTCTAGGGGCCAAGCCGTCGGAATGTGGCAAGCACTTTTAGAAGAAGGTGTCGTCTTTCATGGTAATAATATCTCTTTCTCTCTGCCAGGTGAGCGGCTTTGCAGTTAGAATGTTTTTATTGCTTTTGGATTGAGGAGATGTAGTTTCCGTTCCATAGTTACTTTTACGCACATATTTTGAAAAAAAAAAAAAAAAAAAAAAAAAACAAGCAAAAACTATAATCTGATAGTATCACTTTGTCCGTCTACAACATATTCTCATCTGCCAAGCGTATTTGAAAGGAAACGTTTTTGCAAGGAAAAGTGCTGTTGCCTCCGAAACACTTTATATTTCGGGCCACGCTGTTTAGCTCTGTTTAACTAAGGTATACGGCGGATAATTATTATTCCTATTTTTTTTTATTTCTCTATTACTTTCCACCTACCCCAAGCTTTCGGGACACGCGGGCTGCCGTTCTATATAATCTAATGGGCAAATCAACACCTATTTTCGTTCGCCGTATTCACACCCGGGACCGACTTAAATATATTTTATTTATTTTCCACATTATCTCCTCCTGAGAAAGACCGAGGAATTTATATAGTTCACGAAAAAACTGCACTCAGCGTTAATCTGTGTATGCTAAGGGCAGAAAATTTCAAGTTTCCAAAAGTTCCGATGTCTTAATTCGAACCTGTCCGAATGAGTAGCTCCACTCAAATTTTTACCCTCTCCTTTGCATGAACTTGGATTTGCTCTATAAACTACACCAGAGTATCTTAGAATGACCATAATTCTGTCAGAAGAATGCCACAGTTATCTTTCCGAATGTATTTGACCTCGGGAAAATATGTCTGTTGACATATTTTCCCGAGGTCAAATAATGAAACCTCACCTATTCTACTTAACAGCTGATGGCAGCTCATTCGCTGGGAATCCAGCGAATGAGCTGCAAGGTCAGGCGTGGGTCACCTCACTTTGAGCAATCAGGTCCCGAAGCGACGAGGCTCGAGTCTGTGTGACCTCGCCCATTCCATGTGAAATACTAAAGGGTCCTAATATATAAACCGAATTTAAAGGTACAAAGGCAGCAGAGATGCAGAAGAAAATGGTTACTTGAAATTAAAGACTTTAGTTCAGATAGTAAAGTCCCAAAAGTTTAAAGACAGGAAGGAAGAGAAAAGGATGACACTACCCATACAGCACAGAATATTTCGTATATGTTACAAGTACGTAGCACTGAAACATCGAGACTTTTCAGATGCGTTGCGCAATGCAACAGTAATGTTTCAGAAACCTTACGATTACGTCAAAAGGTCCTGTAACGTTACATAACTTTGAAACATAACCGATATGTTACAGTGAAAGGTCTTTCTAACTTCAACATACCAACTTCATGTTACTCTTACGTATTTGAAAGATATTTGTGACATCATCATATTACTGTTACGTGATGAAAGATTTCTGTAACAAAGGAAGCCGTCCACGTGCTGCCTCAAGGACGGATGTGGCTGCCGGATAAGTCATGATTCATGACGTCAGCCGCAGCCATTTTTTTTCTACGTAATCTTTCCGACCATCTTTTGTCCGCTATTTTCTCTTTGTGTACTATACATATTTTCCACTGTTTCATACACAGTATTTGCCATTTTCTTGTAGGATTCCGTCCACAGTGAGTAGAGTTCAGGTCCCAGCCACCTACAGCGAGATCGCCTTTTGGGCAAGACACAGAAACGGAAGGAATGAGAGCAAGCCCAGCGACTTTGACAGAACAGTTTGTAGTGAGATTAGAGTACAGTAGATGGCGCCACTGTACAAGTACGATGTTGCACACAGAGGGGTGAGAGAATTTCAAGGGGGTCATAGGTAAGGATACCCATTTAACCCAGGCCCCGATTTACGGGAGGGCACACGGGGCACGTGCCCAGGGCCCCCGATTTTTGGGGGCCCCCAAATTTGAATTAAATGTGTACTTAGTTAATGGGAATTTTGTGTGTGTATATTCAAAATTTATTATTTTTACTTTTGCATGCTCATGAGTCATGTGTTTATAGATGTGGTACTTACTCACAGTGAGTTTGAGGTTCGAATTTCACGTAAACACGTGGCCATTAATGAGTTTCAGTGGTTTAATAGCCTTCAGGTGGCCAGTGAGAAGAAGGATCGCTTCCATTGGGTCACGTGCCTTTTCTTGCGTTTCCGAACGCACCTAAACTCAACTGATCCTTCAACTTCCTGCACATGGCTTGTCGTTGTCGTAACTGTAACCACGAAGGTTTGGTTGTATTTTGCGTTGCGTTTCTTGTAGTCTGATGGAATGTTGAATATTTGTTAAATTTATATATAATCAAATTTAGTTAGTTGTAACAATATATTTAAGTTGAATTATTTAACAGTTAAATTATGTCAAAACGTACATACTTATCAGGCAGCGCTAAACGGAAAGCCAAACAATTGAAACTGAAGGATGATGACCTGCAGCATGGTAGCATTGAACGTTTTGCCATTAAAAAATTGGATATTTCACTTGGCCCCAAACGTTCTACAAATTCATCTAATTTTAGTACTGGTGAGTCTCTTGAGCGTAATCTGACTTCAGAATCATCTAACATCACAGGTGCTCCTAATTTGGGAAATCTTTTGAATTCATCTAATGAAGAGAGCACAAGTTCCACAATGAATGCAGTGGATCCTGCCTTATGGGGAGAAATTACAGAAGAAATGCGCGAATGCTTTTTTGAGCGATCCACCAGTCCAAGATTTGAAGTTGCTGGCATTCACAGGGAAGGATATATGTGGTATAAAACGTTTTCTAACAGAAGGTAATTTTTTCAGAATAAAAAAATAATGTGAAGGTAAAACGCGACTGGCTTCTTTTATCCCCATCAACTTGTTTACTATTCTGCTGGATATGCAAATTGTATGCTAGGAGCACTACAGCATCAGGATCCACAGGTTTTTCTGACTGGAAGCATGCAAGTGAACGTCTTACAGAGCATGAAAATTCACACATACACAGGCAAGCAGTATGTGACTATTCATCACGCATGAATGCTTCTGCACGCATTGACTGTGAGATAGTTGTGCAGTATCGGAATGAATCCAAGTACTGGCAAGATGTTTTGCATAGAGTTGTTGCAACAGTTAAGTATCTCTCAGTTCGTGGGTTGCCAATGTATGGTGATGATGAAACAATTGGATCAGTTCAGAATGGAAATTTCCTGGGCTGCTTAGAATTAATTGCAGAATTTGATCCATTCTTAGCTCAACACTTGGAAAAATGTGGGAATCCAGGAAGTGGTAACACCAGTTACTTATCTTCAACATGTGTGGATGAATTTGTTGAATTAATGGTTGTACGTGTTTTTAATGCCATCACTGATTAAATAAAAATGTCAAAATATTTTTTTGTCATAGTCGACTCTACTCCAGACATTACACACATAGATCCACTGGCTTTTATCATAAGGTATGTCAACAAAGATTGTGAAGCAAAAGAACGGTTTTTGACATTTATTCCATTCCATGGACATACTGCAGAAAACATTACAAATACCATGATATCTTTTCTACAAGAGGCTGGCTTGGATATTATGAATGTCAGAGGCCAAAGCTATGACAATGCCAGCAACATGTCTGGGAAGTATTCTGGTGTTCAAACACGCATTAGGGAAATCAATCCACTAGCGGAATATGTGCCATGTTCTGCTCACACTTTAAATTTAGTTGGTGTGAATAGCATAGATAGTTGTGGTAAAGTTCTCTCTTTTTTCACATTTTTTGCAAAAACTCTATACTTTTTTTTCTGCATCAACTCACCGTTGGAAGATGCTTCAGGAGAAAGTCCAGGAAGCACATGGAAATTCATCACTCACACTGAAGAGTCTGTCAGTTACCAGATAGTGTGCAGATGCTGCAGCTACACGATCAGTGAGGAAAAATTATCGTGAAATAGAGAAAGTTTTAGTATTTCTGTCAGAAAATGTTGATGATTCTCCACAGACAAAAGACGAAGCAAAATCACTGCTGAAGAAAATGAGAACAATGGAAATATCGATCAGCACAGTAGTTTGGGACACAATACTTCAGAGATTAAACTGTGCAAATCAAACTTGCCAGAATCCAAAAGGAAATATTTCTGAAGTACCTAAAATTTTCCAGTCGTTAATTGAATTCATTCAGTTCGTGAGGGAAAATTTTGAAGTCTATGAAGAGGAAGCTCAAACATTAGTGTCTGAAAATGTGCAATACCATGGTCATGATTCCCGAAGAAAGAAGGTGCCCCAGAATAAACACCTAGATGAATGTAACATTGAACATATAGAACTCAGTGCAAGGGATATATTTAGAACTCAAGTTTATTATGTGCTTTGTGATGCTTTAGTCACTCAGCTTTCAAGCAGAAAAAGTGCTTATGAAAATATAATGAGAAAATTTGAATTTTTTACAAAAAAATCAAGATCTGAAATTTTTGAAGGTGCAAAAGCATTGCAGGAATACTATAACAATGACCTTGACGACCAGTTTGCAGATGAGTTTTTGCAATTCTCCTCAATGATTGGGGAGCATGCAACCATTCCCCAGATGTTGCAAACTTTGAAGGTAAACAATTTAGAAGCCACATTTCCGAACACTGAGACTGCACTTAGAATGTTCATGACATTACCGATTTCAAATTGTACAAGTGAGAGATCATTTTCTTTGCTGAAAAGACTGAAAAATCCCTTACGTTCAACCATGAGACAAACGAAACTGGCATCATTAGCTCTGCTGTCTTTGGAGAGTGATGTGACACAGTCTTTAAATTCTGATTCTCTGATACATGACTTTGCATCTAGGAAATGTAGAAGAAAAATATTCAACCCAACTGTTTCGTCCTGATATAGGAGGTAAATTTTCAATTGTTTTTATTCATTCCTAAAAATAAAGAATAGTAAACGAGTTATTACAAATAAAAAGATCTGGTGCCCAAACACAGCACTTTGTCATCGTATTGTCAGTTTTGTTTGACATTGGACAATTTATACATTCATGGCATTATGTGCTCATTAGATTTTGGTAAAAATTGGGGAAATGTGTAGTTTAGCGTGGTAAATTATTTGGTCGGAAAAGTTGCAAAATTTCTAAAAAGTGTGACGTACAGATTCTAAAATATGCAATTTAAGGGGAAATGGTGAAAAAATTTCATCGTTAGAATGATATTAAAGATGTTTATCGAAAAACTTGAACTCCAAGTATGACGAGTCAGCAGACACTGCGGGAGGCCTTAAACAACGCTGAGGCGTTGACATGAAGCTGTGCTCCGTTGAAAGGAAGGATCGCTGCAGCCAGGACATTCACGGGCGGAATAGTACAACAGGATCCGGGTACGCTGTTGTCAGGAAAGAGTGTAGTGCTACGCTACAGAAAATAGTTAATTTCGGTGTCAGTTCTTGACATCGCAATCGGACAGTTTCTTGTTTTTTTCACATGGGATTCTTTGATGCTGAATGTATGAACTCATTTCTCCGCGAAAGCTTTTTCTTTTTAGTAATCAAACTTTTACTTTGAGACTTGCCATCTAACTTCCGTTAGAGAGAATGCGACACCTACTCTAACGCTTTTCTAGAAACAAGAAAGGCATGTGCATACTTACTATTTCGCATCACGGAATTACATACCAAAGAACGAAGACAGTCTCTGTATGTTTTTTTAAAAAGTGAGACAGAAATTACAAACTTTATTCTTTAGCGTAGCAGTATATTCTGCTACTCTTTCCTGACAAGAGCGTACCTGATTCCTGTTGTACTCTTCTGCCCATGAATTCCCAGCCGCAGCAAACCTTCCTCTCAATGGAGCAAAGCTTCAGGTTGTCGCCGCAGCGTGTGTTTACTCTTCCTACTTGGAGGTAAGTGTTTCGGTAAACATCTTTAATATGCTTTTTTTTTAATTTTACAACTTTTCTGACCAAATAATTTAGGATGCCGAAGTACAACACATTTGCAAAAATTGAACCGGACTAGGTGTTCCCCTCAGCTTTTCAGATTATTATGTTTTTTGTTTTGTTATTATTATTATTTTTTTTTGTGTGTGTAACTCAGACTCTTCCTCATCAACACAAAATTTTATGTTTGTTTTGCAGTTTTCTGATATATTGATCATGATGCGCTGATTTGATCTTGGCAGAAACCGTGAAGCCCATAGCACTTTTTCAATTTTTTATGCAGTTTCACATCTCTATTTATGAGGAAGTCCAGTGGAGGTCACCATGGATTTTTTTTTTCTTGTTTTAGTTCACATTTTTTGTTGGATGCATTGTTCTCATGTTCTAGACGCAATAATCAGTACATTGCAAGACCACAATATTCACTAAAATTAAGATGTCCATCCATTTTGTCATAAATATATTGTTATAGTTAGTCTATGGGGGTCATTAACACCACAAACTACTGATCAACTAGTTGTACCCGCACAGCCAGAGTTGTATAAAAATAAAATGCATCTGCGTGCACAGCTATTGAAACAGAAGACTCGCTGCCAACCTGCATACCATGATAATAGAATAAGATAATTTAAAGGAAAATTAATAAAACAAATAATTATTAGAACATTACAGATTCCAATGAGGACAAAATAGTACATCCTAATTGAATGTGCAGCAATGTGTGTAAAATGGACTTTTATGGCAAAATATTAAAATATTGGACTACCTACCTTATAAAAACAAGAGATTAATTAAAGAAAGTTTTTATATCCAGAAAAGCAGTTCTATCAATGAACCTTCAAAAATTATAAATATGATTTTCAACAAGTTCATTCAAAAATACTGGACTTATAAAATGCATAAGGAAATATTTTTATTTAATTGGCAACTGAAAGAGGAACCTGGCAATAAAATTTAAATTCTGTGTAAACAAAACTTTTAATACAGTTCGTATACATTGAGAACAGGCCTTGATAAAATCTAGAGGCCTGAAATGTCTGTAAAAACAAAAGAACTCAGAAGATGTGAAAAATAATTTTCTTCAGTTAAAATAGAATTAAGTATATTGTAAGGTCAGGTGATGCGTAACATCACAGCCTCTCTTGACAAATGTCAACCCCGCCTTCTCGTGGTGCATCCTGTTCCCACTAAAGGGGGCTCTGACGACCGCAAATAGCGGTATAACTATACCATCGGGATCAGAGGGAAATGCTATCCCACACTCACCAACCCGCTTGGCCAGCGTGGTGAGTTATGGCCAAACACCTCCAAAATGACTCTACAACTTAAATCTTGGCCCTCAGTCTCCGGCAGCTGGGATGTACCTGGCCAAGGCAGCGGCCAGTGCGACATGAAGGCAGAGGGTGCTAAGAATCCCCGGAGGACCGGACTAGGCTGCCATTTGATGCTGACCTTGGCTACCTACAACGGACGCTCCCTATCTTCTGATTCAAGGCTTCTTGAATTGGAAGAGGAACTACAAAGGATCAAGTGGGACATCGTCGGGCTAAGTGAGGTAAGGAGAAAAGGAGAAGATCTCATTGAACTGAAAAGTGGACATCTCTTCTATTATCGTGGGACAGATACTGGCAGAACTAGTGGTGTTGGATTTATAATAAACAAGAAACTGAAGGATAAAGTGGTAGAAGTTGAAAGTTCCTCTGACAGAGCTGCACGACTGGTTATCCAACTATCGAGAAGATACCAGGCTCAGATTATTCAAACTTATGCACCCACCACAAGTCATCCTGAAGAAGAAATTGAAGAATTTTATGAGGAAATTCGTCATCTAAATAATAAAGGTAAGCAGCACTTGAAGATAATTATGGGAGATTTCAATGCAAAAATAGGGCACCGGCAACAGAATGAAACTTCAGTAGGTAAATTCGGTCACGGCAACAGAAACCAGCGTGGAAATACTCTCGTTGAGTTTGCAGAGGCAGAAGGATTTTTCATCTTGAATTCCTTTTTCAAGAAAAAGCCACACGGGAAATGGACATGGAGGCATCCAATTGGGACGACAAGTGAAATTGATTTTATTATGTGTAACAAAAAATTCGTCATCGAAGACTGCAGTGAGCTGAACAAGTTCAACACAGGTAGTGACCATAGATTGGTGAGATGTAAGATGCACCTCAACACTAAACTGGAACGTGGCAAGCTCATAAGACAAACAAAATGTATTGACATAACCAACCTTAAAAAACACCATAATACTTTCAAGTTGGAACTGAAGAACAGATTCTCTGCTTTAGAAGGCCTAACATCGGAAGAAGTGGATATTTCGGAAGTTAACAGAAAAGTAACCAAAGCTCTTATGGAAACAGCAACAAAATTAGCTGGGTCTAAGAACAAGTTGCATGTAAACAAATTATCAGGAAAAACCAAAATGTTGATGCAAAAAAGAAGAGAGATGAGGACAACTAAAGAAGATGTGACCTCCAAAGTGGAATATATAGAGCTATGCAAGACAGCACGAAAAAGTATCACTGAAGACGTAAGGAAATTCAACTGTGAGCTAGTGAGGAAAGCAATTGAAAACAACCAAAGCCTAAAGATAGCAAAGGGACATCTCAGTAAGGGAAGAAAACAGATTATGGCTCTGAGAAAAGAAGATGGTTCTATAACAAGAAATAGAGGCGAAAGTTTGACAAGAGTGAAAGATTTCTACTCCAAATTATATGAAAGGGATGATACATGTACTCCAGACATCATGAAAGGTACCAGATTTCTTCCAGTCCTCCCAGCAGAAGTTGCTCATGCAATCAAGAACATGAAGCGGGGGAAAGCTCCAGGAGAAGATGGAATTACTATAGACATCATACAAGAAGCAAGTGGAGAAATTGAAACAGTACTCGCCCAAATTTTCACTCGATGCCTTAATGAAGGGAAGATTCCTGAGAATTGGAACAATGCTACAATGATCCTGCTACATAAAAAAGGTGACATTGAGGATCTCAGGAACTACAGACCTATCAGCCTCCTATCAGTGGTTTATAAAATCTTCACTAAAGTTCTTTCACACCGCTTGAAGGTAACACTGGACATGGCTCAACCGAGAGAACAAGCTGGATTCAGGAGTGGCTACAGCACAATAGATCATATCCACGTACTGAGAGAACTAATTGAAAGAGCGAGGGAATATGAAATTCCATTGTGCATGGCTTTTATCGATTATGAAAAAGCCTTTGATTCGGTGAAACCATCAGCAGTTACCACGGCTCTGAAATCCTGCGGTATTGAAGATGCATACATTAATATTATTAATAACATCTATGAAAATGCAAGTGCAAAGATTCGGCTGTTTGAAAATACAACACACATAAAAATTGGAAAAGGAGTGAGACAAGGTGACACCATATCTCCGAAGCTCTTTAATGCCACATTGGAAAATGTCTTTCAATCACTGAACTGGGAAAACAAAGGGATAAAGATTAATGGAGATTATATAACCCACCTTCGTTTTGCTGATGACGTAGTCATTTTTGCAACTACCCCATCAGAGCTGCAGAGTATGATCCAGGACTTGCTGACAAGAGTAAAGAAGTGGGATTAAAAATGAACTTTCAGAAGACAAAAGTGATGTTCAATGCTTTTACAAGAAATGAAGATTTATCGATTGATGGAGAAAAACTGGAGATAACAGATACGTATGTTTATCTTGGACAGCAGATATCAAGTGAGGGTCACATTGATGAAGAAATTAATCGGCGTACAAAACTTGCCTGGAGAGCTTTTTGGAAGAAACAGCATAATTTTCAAGAGCAATATGCCATTATGTCTTAAAAGAAAAGTGTTTGATCAATGCATCCTTCCAGTGCTTACGTATGGTGCAGAGACGTGGACCTTAACTAAAAGAGACATACAAAGGCTGCAGACAACTCAAAGTAGCATGGAGAGGTGCATGCTTGGTATAACCAGGAGAGATAAGAAGAGGAACTCGTGGATCCGAAAAATGACGAGAGTGGAAGACATCATGATCAGAGTTAAATCCCTGAAATGGCAATGGGCTGGACATACTGCCAGAAGGACAGACCATAGATGGACAGCTGAAATTTTAGATTGGATTCCAAGGGACAGGAAAAGACCTAGAAAAAGACCACGTGGGAGATGGGTAAATGAAATTCGTAAATATGCGGGAGTGACATGGAGGAGACTGGCACAAGACAGACCGTTGTGGAGGAAACTTGGGGAGACCTTCGTCCAGCAGTGGATTGATAATGGTTGACAATGATGATGATGATGATATTAATCTGAGTAAAGCGTTGAGTAAGTGTTTTAATTGCTGTATATAAGCCTAGCATTTTTATTTTTTTTAATCTACATGAAAAAACTATCTGCAAACCTGCTAAGGATTTGGAAACTATCATGCGTACGCATGTACGTCTACATTCTGCTACTCTGCACACAGTGACTATTATTTGGTCGATAGAGAATAAGGAGGGGGGCCCCGAAAATGTTTTGTGCCCTGGGCCTCGCATGTAGTAAATCGGGCCCTGATTTAACCAGTGGGTCCAGCTTGGGGGCCGTCACTTAACGTTCTCGTCCGATGCACGGCAGATATTCAGCGATTGTTAGTAAATCACACCATCTCTGAAAGATCAGTCCAGGTTCGAACCTGAGAACCTTGCATCGATAGTCTGACTCGCTAACCACTAAGCCACCCGCGGCTCTATTTTCTCTTTGTATTCAACACTTCGACAATATATACTAATGGACTGCGCACTGGCAATAGCTGCATCAGAGCCGCATTGGTCCCAACATGAGAGGGCATCGGATCACGTGACATGAGTCAGAAATGGTCGCATACCTTTTAATTCCAACGTTTTCTTATGAACTGGTAAGTCATGTTGAGGGATTAGGAATTAGTTAATTTTGTACATTTGAACTATGGGTTATAGGAAGATTGTATATAAGGCTATACTCGTTAAGAAAATTACCTCAATCAAAATTTTATTGCAATCGTTTAGAAGTAATTAGATCGAAAACTGGTTGTAAGTTTCGTATGTGTTCTAACGGGAATTCGTTTGTTCGTACTCGAAATTCCGTGTGAAAATGGGGTTACGGTTACTAATTTACACTGCAGAACTTCAGTATTTTCAATGCATTATGTGAAAACTCTTCAGGTAAGTTTACTGATGAGATATATACATGCACAGATCGGGTTCTTTACATTTCGTTATTTATAATGTGATGAACATTTGCGAGGAATTTGGAACATGCATTCCGGTTTTTTGTTGAGATGTGACTTCTAGAAGCGATTCATACATATGCCCCTATAAACTGTAAGAGAGAATAAGTTGGGGTTATTTTACAAAATTTTGTCCTGATTTTGATTCTGCATTGATAGTAAAACCTTCAAATATTTTTCAAGACCAGGTATTACTATTTGACACTCAACCGAATATTTGTGCTTACACATAAACGGAGACATTACTGACCAATCACGTTACGGGCTAACACGTTTGAGTTAAAATACTAATGAATATGTTTTGGTACATAAATACCGACACTTTGAAACGTCCCTTATGTTGCATTATTTAACTGAAAGCATGAATATGCCAGAAGATACACTTACCTGGTTGAATGTCTTGAATATTTACTTCTAAAGGAGTTTCAACTCTTGGAGAACGTTGTCATTGTCGCTGAGATTTTCTATATTTTTTTCTTATTTTCAAGTGCTTTAGGAAATTAAAGATCGCTGGAACAGCATCTGATTTTAGCCAAGTTCCTCCGAACTTTTCGCGATCAAAGCAGCTCTCCTTCAAATATTTGGAACACACTTTTGCTCCAGCACCTGGGATTGAAATCCTTCCTTCTCAAGGCATTGAGGCACAATTTTCTTCGTACTTCGTCTTTCGGAAAACTGTTAAAGCAGAAATCATAAAGTAAGATACAGAATTCATGCTATAAATACATCAAAAACTAAAACTATCCGGTGTCTCACACCTGTTGGTCACCTTAAAAAAAAGACATTTAGCCTTAAATTTTACGATTACGCCGAAGTGCTATAGTGAATTTATTGTAAAGCATCCAAATAATCTGTTTAGTTATTTAATTCGTTTCTTATCCATGAAAAGTTATAGAACTTCCTTTACTAAATCGCTCAGAGCAGCCATTAGCACAGCATGTGTGACCCATCTTTTTGACACATGTCACGTGATTCCGTGACTTTCGATGTTGGAGCCAGAGATTTTGATGCTATCAGTATAAATGGTCGAAGGTTCAACCACAACATTTTGTGTGCCACGTTGAACATGTTTTGTTCGCCATTGTTTTTTTTTTTTTTTTACCAACCCCACATGGTCTCACCGATATTTTTTTTACGCCATTTTGTTTTTCCCCATCAGGAAATTTTACGGTGCTGCGTCACGACGCTGGGGTTATTTTCCTTCCAAGGAAATACAAATCCTGAACCCTTGTCCGCCGGGTTTCTAGCAGAGCTGAGACGGGCTGAGCCCGAGCCCAAAGCAAAGCTTCTATTCGGGCTCTGGCTGTGGAATATTTACTGCGGTTCTGTCTCAGGCTCTTAGAGAAAGGGAGAACGAGATTTTTTTTTTTATAAAAACGGGATTTTATGTTATTTAGCAAATGAGACACTTATAGTTGGTAAAAGGAATTCTTCCGCAACTGGTTCTGGTTGGGGAGCGGATTTTGGAGATGGCTATTTATTCCGGGCTTGGGTAGAAAATGCCATAGGCCGCGCATTAGTGTGTATCTGCAGAGAAGAAAAAGTTTTTCGAGAACTATAGATATTGGATACTTGATAGGATGCAGACGATAATTTACCACCTATCTCCACGCAGTAGCTCCCTGTTAATTCTACTTAGCAACGTACATATTGCAGCGTATTATGGCGCGATAATATTAGCATTATTTGAGCAATATACAGTTGCAACACCGCCCGATCCTTTTGGATGGCCGGCCGCCCGAAGCACTTCAGGTGGAAACGAACGGTCAAAGAAAATCGTACAGTTACACTATAAAAATAGATAGAGGTCCCTCTCCCCATTTGAGAAATACATTGGTTAATTGCTGGAAGAGGAGAGAGAGTGGAAAAGGAGATGTTTTGTATCAAAGGTTGAACAGGTTGGCCAGTTTTCGGGCTCGTTCGGGTAATATAAAATTCGGGCTAGTGTGGGCTCGTGCTGTTATACCATGGGCTGGGGCTCCGAAAATTGAGCCCGAACTCAGCTCTGGTTTCTAGGCAGATGCATTATCCCACTCGACCACGGTTCGTCTCGCTCTTGCAGCGTTCTGTAGGAACTAACGAGAATGCCAATGCTTTGAGAATACGTTATTTATTAGAAAAGTATTATTTTTTTCTCGGATGATTTTATTTTTCTGTAGAATGACTTAAATTTCTTTGTAAAGGCAGAAAACGCCTCGCTTCTGCAGCGTTATGTAGGAACTAACGATAAGGCCAATGCTTTGCGAATACGATATTTAATAGAAATGCATTATTTTTTCCACGGATCATTTTATTTTTCTGTAGAATGACTTAAATTTCTTCATGATTTATCAACGAAATGTACCTTCTTATTCTAATTTTTTTCCAAAACTTTCGTAGTCGTTAAACTTCTCAATATATCATTTTTTTTTCTACCTTTACAAACTAACAACTACTTTTATTGAGACTTTTTTTTCTGATTCAAAACCAACAAACTTACTGAGACGTTATACTCTGGCATGCAAAACTTAAGGACGGACGCTAGTGTACACTAACCAGCTAACTCCAGTACGACTGTATATGACCAAAGAATATACCAGTAGCACATGGAAATACGACTACGAGAGTGCATCGGTGACATGGCATAAATGCGCATACGCATTCCAAGCAGTTGCCAAACCAAAAATCTTAAATATCGCCGGAATGTAACATCAAGGTAGCAATTATGTACAATAGAAACTATAAAAGAGTAGTATCGGTGAATGCTATTTTTAACGTAACCGTAATGTATAAAGAGTTATGTTCCAAAATAGATGTCGCTGAAACGTAATTGTAAGATATCTCTGAAAGTGTAAGGAAAATGAGAGATTGTATCATTATTGATACATATCTGAAACGTTTTGTGCTGTATGGGTAAGCAGGTGTCCCACAAGGTATGACTTTTCTTCCACAGTTTTTCCTGCATGTGCTTTCTTCATTCACGCACGGTCGATGCTCTTTCTCTACGGACAATCGGAGATACGTCTAATTGCAAATAGGATCTACTGTTCATGTTTGTCTTTGACGTCTTTTTTTTTTTTTAAGCCGCTTGTGTCATTTAGTGCCAGTATGAGCCATGGCATATGTGGGGAAAATCCACTAATCAAAAGAGGCGTCTGGATGTTTTTGATCACATAGTGTGCGCGTGGTAGGATGTAGGTAAAAATAGCCCCGGGAAAAAATACCCCTGGAAGAAATTCCCCCAGAACAAACGGTTCACTGTAAACTGCCACACAGGAACACTGATGTGTGGCAGTGTTCCGGTGTGGCAATTTACCGGCAACCCTGCCACACATCTTTCAGCAAATTGGCTACAAAAGTTCAAGGTTAGGGGTGGTCTATAAAGATTGCCGTCTCTGGGCCTACATTGATAACTGAATTGGGAACTCCAAGCGAATTTCGCGAAAACGTTCCATGTAAGCCAAGCGAGAATTGTACTTTAATTTGAAGAAATAAATTGCCGTGGATCCGAGGTACACTTGGTTGGGAGGGGAAGCTCTACCCTGAACTTTCCGTAATATTGTATTATGGGCCGCTGGAGTCTGTCAGTGTAACCAGGAAGTTCCCCTTGAAGTGTCCGCGAATTTCATGATCTTGGGGAGGGGGTTCCCTCAAAATGTTAAAATGGATGTAGAGCTGTAAACATTAGTACCATGCTTTATATAATGATTCTGTACACGACCACGAACTTTCAGGAGGGTGGGGTAACCCCCCCCCCAGTTTCTAAGAGCTATTCAGGTTTAACATCGAGGATACACTGACCGACTCTAGAGGTCCAGAATGTAAAATTACGGAAGTTGGGGGTAGAGCTCTCCAAACGTAGCACCTCGTATCCCTTTCACAGGCTTCACCAAATTTCTGGGGGAGGGGGAAGGGCATACATAACTTACCATTAAACACAAAATGAAGCATAGAAATTGCGAGCAAATCCCTGACCTTGAACACTTGTCTGCGCTCTTAGAAACTTGCGCCCCACCCTCCTGAAAATTCATGGTCGTGTACAGAATCATTATGTAAAGCATGGTTCCAATGTTTACAGCTCTACGTCCATTTTAACATTTTGGGACCCCCCTCCTCCCAAAGCTCACGGACCTCGCGGACGCTTCAAGAGGAACAGCCTGGATACACTGACATACACTGACAGACTCCAGCGGCTCAGAATCTAATATTACGGAAGTTGGGGGTTGAGCCCCCCCCCCCAACAACCAAAAGTACCTCGGATCCTCGGCAATTTATTTCTTCAAATTAAAGTACAATTCTCGCTTGGCTTACATGGAACGTTTTCTCGAAATTCGTTTGGAGTTTCCAATTCAGTTCTCAATATAGGCCCAGAAACGGCAATCTTTATACCCCCCCCTTGAACTTTTGTGGCCAAGTTGCTGAAAGATGTGTGGCAGGGTTGCCGGTAAATTGCCACACCGGAACACTGCCACACATCAGTGTTTCCGTGTGGCAGTTTACAGTGAACCGTTTGTTCTGGGGGTATTTCTTCCGGGGGCATTTTTTCCGCTTTTCAGTTTTCAGGGGCATTTTCTCCGGGGGTATTTTTACCGTTTACCGCGTGTGTAAGCCTGCTGTTTCAAAAAAGATTGATACAATCATAAAAGCTTAAGGTAGCAATCTTTTTTAAAAGCACGATAATTAAAAACACTACGCAGGCTTCCGATGAAGTGAAGAACTTATTTAATGCATAAGTTAAAAGGTTAAAAATAAAGCCATAAGAACTTTCGGTCTTCCTAAAGACCATCATCAGATGGAAGTACTGAAGGAGCATTTTTGGGTGGGGAGACATATAAGTAATCTACAGGCGTGACGTACAGAACAGGTGATCATGTCGTCAATCCAAATATGATGATTTTAAATCGATATATGAATACATGCAGTCAAATGGTCAAATTATAAAAAAATTAACATACAAGACGAGCAAGACGTAGAAAAAGAATAAATTAATGAATTAAGGCAAATACAGACAATAAGGAGGCAATCCTTTTCTTGATTCTTGAAGATTGATACAAGTTTTAATCTCTTCAAAGGTTGATCACAGATACATACATATAATTGAAAAAATACTCAGAATGACGTAAAAACTTACGACATGTCAATTGCACTCCTGTGACTGGTATTTGCATAAAAATAAAAAAAAATGTATGCAGCCCTCGCAGAAAAAAAAATCCACGGGAAGAGTTGTACAGTGTTTTAATTAGTCGAAAAAACAAACCCCTTCTTTCTACTTGTAAAACTCGAGGAGATATTCGCGATGAAAATTGTAAAAATGTATCGTCTGGAGCGAAATAGGAGACCGTAAGACTTTATACGGACCAGAGAAGTATTATTAAAATAAATCAGTATGGGTAGGCATAACTTCACACTGGTATCCAACAAAATTGTACTGTATATTGCATCTTACTTTAAAATAAATTATATTATATTGTGTCTTTAATTTTGCATGGTGCAATTATCGGCGTATTGTGTACATTTTTCTGTCATGAGGCATATGAGTTTTCGTGAATTTCTCGCAGAAAGCTCATGTGAAATCACAAGGTGGAGTCTCTAAACTTTGAACTTGGGTTCCCAAACTGCTGGGGACGCAAAATCGCTGTTTATCTCATTAGGACAAGCTTTCCGTGTTTCACGACCACCGCAACACACCGAGGTAGTGGTAAAAACGCTAACGATGAGGATAATGACACTTGCATTTCTCAATTTCCGTGATGCACAATTTTCTCTTTTCGCTGGCGAAAAATCAGTTTTATGCAGGGTACAATATTACCCACTTCTAAAAAACCCATTAGAAAATTTCTGTTTGTATTCGAGAGTGAAGTTAGTTGCTTTACACGATGCTAGGCTTTCCAGTGGCCGGGCTTCTATGTAACTTTCTGCGAAGGGTGAAGTAAATGTATTTTGAACTTGATACACTATTTCCGCTTATAAAATTTCCTTTACAACAAACATGTTCCAGGTATTTTTTTTCCATTCCTAATGCAAAAAGCTTCCGATTGGTGGGTTTAGTTTTTAGATTTGTTGGTCGATGATATTTCCTCATCTGAGTGTTGTACTGGAGAAATTATTTTAACATCAGCCAACTTTAACCCCCGTCAGCTTAATCACCCTCACCACCATAAAAATCAATGGGGTGTCATGGAAAATTGCTATTACGGATAAAAGTGGAAAACGCAATAAATCTAAGTTTACCTTCGGCTACGCAGGCCCATGCACAGAAGGCTGCGATGAGCTGTGACACATCTCCCTGATCACCACTGTTGTAGCTGCGGGTGATTTGTCGCACTGGGGCCTTGCGGTCGCTGTGAGCAATCCGCGATAGTCTCCGCTCCCCTCTGGCATCAACGAGCTGTGGACAACAAACGGCTGGACGACAGTTCGTCGTTTAGACATCTGTGTACCACTTTTGATACGTACTTACTACAGTGACACGTGAACAAGCCGCGCCGTTTCCAAGATCGTAGTTCCGAGGCGCGATACCACCACAATTTTTCATTGGCCAAACTCCGATAAATCGGCAGCCATTGTGATTCTGAACACTGTACTAACCAAAAGCCAGTCCTGAGGTTGTATATATATACTGCTCTGTGAGCTTCACTTGCGCCACCGTTCGGTCTCCAGGCGTGCTCATTTCTCTAGGTTGGGGAGGTGGTCATAATGTAATGGCTCATTGGTATGTATGATGTCACAAGTAAAACAGTCTTCTGCAGTTCTGTAAGTGGTATATCAAAAAGCTCCAATTTTTTGAAATGATTCATACGAAAAATGGGGACTACCGTTGTTGTGTTTAGTCCATAATATGGTAACTTCTATGGCCAGGTCTGTATATTTACTGATTTTTTTCCAGTTCTTTTTCGTGGACTCTGGCAACTGCAGGAATTTTCATATGAGTTATCCAGACTTTCCGAATTGCTATGACTGTTATTATTATGTTCTATGTGCGATCGGGTTGAATTCGAAAATCCTACAAAACTTTGACCTGATGATTTTCTGATACTTTCTCAGCCTGATGTTTCCATGAGTTTTTCGATGCTGGCAGATTGTACTTTCTGCATAATGACTGGTGAATCAATTTTGCAACCTTGCCGTGTCTAGCTTTGTAATCTGTCTGTGCAATTTTGCTATATTCACATATAAAATGAGACACAATTTCATTTTTATTATTATTATTATTATTATTATTATTATTATTTGTACAACTACGTGAAAGCCCTTCAATGCTGACAGGGAAAAATAAGATATGCAGATTAATTTTTAATCAGGTATTCTTTTTGTTTGTGATGCCCAAACGTGAAAGTATGTTTCATGAACACCACAACTATAAAACAATCATATTGGCTGAGGCAGCGATTCGACAATTAAAAAAGGTAAGCGCTCTTTCTACTACGCCACCTAAGTGGGACAAATGTTCAAACAAAAGAAATTATATTGTTTGTGATAATAATAACAATATTTTAGTGCACCCGCTTATCGATCAATCTCTAATGCTTTTATGAAAGGAGCAATTTCAATTTTCACAAAAACTTTTTTTACTCTTTTCTGAAATTGCTGCCGTGCTTGAAGATCACGCAATCAATTTGTTTTAGAATTTATTACAAGTTCTAAGATTACTAAAAACGATTATGGCTGATTCATAAATTATTTACCAAATTGTATGACTTTTCAACTATTACATAATCAAATTTGCTATGTGGAATGAAATATGAAGCAGCTCTCTTATTTGATGCGAAAGTTAAATAGAAGGAAACATATTTATGTCATATCGTGTGTATCACTTGGGTGAAAGATTTTGTTTTAATGAGGACCCCGTCATTGTATTGGCCCTGTGCCCGGTGTCTTAGTCAGGCCCTACCTACGACTTGTTGGACTAATCTTCCCTCTTAGATGTATTTGTTTAGTAGCTCATGTTAAAATTAATTGCCTATCAAATAAACTGAATCCCAAAATCCTATTGACTTTTGCAGTAAATCAGAAAGCGTGCAATAACGTTTATAGTACAGATGTCGGAAAGAGGTTTCCCTGGAATTAAAAACCCCTCTGGTCGAATTTGAATTACCGCAATACTTTGCAAATGTCTCGATATTTTCGTCCCTAATTTAGGACCACTGATTCCAGGGAGAGGGGAGAGACAATGCTACAACACAATCGCAACATCCATGCCTCACCGGTATTCGAACCAGGACACATCTCGGACGAACGGTCACAAGCCAGCATTTAGATCATTGTGCCATCGAGGCGGCATTTAACGATACGATTTCCTCCACCTCCCTTAAATATGTAATGGCTACTTGTAAGAAGATAAACATAAATAATTTCTTCCGGTACCAAACTCGTAATCTGTGCACTTAAAGGAAGCAGTTTCCACCAGCTCGACGTGGCGCCTGCGCTGTCACATTCAAAAAGCGGGTGTCCGATCATTATTCTAATGGGTTTTAAAGTCAGGCTTCAAGGGAAAAACATATGAACCAGCTTCGTGCCTTCATCAACAACGTCTACCGAAAATATCATGATGGGAGTGTACTGTCACAAACGTGACTAAATATTATCTACATCACTAGCGTTCGCTAACAAGACTATACACGAGATGAATTAGCAAACACGGGATATTTCCTTAGTGAATGTCAAGAGGTTTTCAAAAGAGTAGGGATCAGATATATTCCGGTATGAGTGACGCAAAGTATTCTTTTCTAATTCTGCACATCTTTTTTATTTTTCAAATCGACAGTGTTCTCCTAGTATGGTTTAGTCTTTACATGCCTAAGTTATAAGGCTTCATATGTTGATTTTCGCCGTCTTTACACGATCTTAATAAAACGACAGATTCAAAATAACACATTTGCCTGTTTAAGTGATTTATTTGGACGAACGTAATTAGTAATTCATACAGTAAACATTAGAACTTTCGGGCCCGTAGTGTTTTATTTTGAATCTGTTATTTGAATAAGATCGTGTAAAGACGGCGGTAATCAACGTAGAAAATCAACGTAAAACACGACAGAACATTTTAATTAGTATTGTTACAAGGATTTAGAAGATTTTAGAATTAATTATTTTCCAAGAAATATTTAGCGGTGAGTCTTTTTCGGTCAGTATGGAAATGTTCCAAGAGGCTATTTACGGCTTCTAGTGTGATTAGCTAGAGTTGTAAAGGAGTTTTCCCCAGGCAATTGCTTTTTATATTGAAGAGCCTGTTCAGAAAACGGCAGATGCTCTTCATAGTTATATTAGCCTACGCAGCTTTGGGTACATTGTGATCCGAAAGGCGCATCGAGATGGCAAAATTAGTTTATTGCTCTGGAGGCGTCGGGGAAAGGCACTCCCCATCGAGTTAGGGGTCGAAAGATGCTCAGACAATCACAGGTGGTCACATTAGGGAAGGAGTAGGTAAGAGAGGTTAGTTGGTCTGCCTGAGAAGGAACACTTTTTCGGGTCTCAGGACATGGATAGCGCAAAGGAATGAAAATTTATGCGGAGTTGGAGCAAATGCAAAATAGCAAATAATTAGGAAACAGAATACGTAGCGAGAAAACCAAGTAATAATTTAGTATTATAATTCTAGGACAGCCTGCACTTTAAGTTTAAGCAAATAATAAATTAATTGAAACTGCAATTTTCCAACTATTTCTTTGCTATGTGTTTCCTGCAACGAGCTACAATTAAGCTTAAACATCGAACCCGAACAGGGCTTGTAAACGAATGCAGCCGTCCTAACATCGACACACTGTCATCACATCTATTAGGTGGAAAACTTATTTTTCCATTGGGTCACACTAACCGCATAGAAGATTATTCACACAATTAACACTTTTCTCATATCCTCATTTTATGAACTGCGTTGCAAAACTATACTCCAGCATCTGCAACTACATCTCCTTTTTCGAATTGGGACTGGTAACGTTCTTTCATATCGGTCTACTGAAATCACGATTTTCCATGCATATTCTGCATTTCTTGAAGCACAGTTTTTTCCCTGGCTTGCGAAAACAAATGTACTGTTTTATATTAAATGTCTCCTGTTCGGTATGATAACATAGTTCGTGACGTAAACCCATATTTAACCTTCCTTTGAGATACTGTTTTCTTATGTAAATTTCGTCATTTCTTGGTTAAACATTTTCTAACTGAACGGCGCATTACTTCCCGGAACAGCTTGTACATTTTGGCAGTGCTCACTGTGGGTCAGCGCAACACAAAATAACGACGTTGAATGTATAGAGAATGATGTTTTGTGGAGATGTGGAGAGATTAGTGCGAAGCGTTTATATTGAGGAAAGAAATTAATTTTGCCTTAATCAGTGATATCTATCGAAAAGTTTGATATATACGTGCACGGCAAATAAGTATTGTTATCATACGATTGAGATTTGTATTGATACGAGCAAGTTATATTGTGTCAGTGAGTTACTTTGAAATTCTCGTGAATGGAACAAATAAAGGAAAACGTTATCATTATACGTGAGTCTCTTTGCTGATTCTTTTCTCCCGGATGTTCGAATTAATTCGATATTCAAAAAGTGTGGATGTGTGTTCTACGAAATACTCTGTGAACATGAGATAGCTACATAATTTATCACTTAATCTACATATATCACAAGTTTAAACTCTACAAGTTAGTCAATCGCCTTCAGCGATCCGGACGGTTGGCCATCGAAGTCTCGACTTTCCGTATTCTCTTGTGCTTGAAAGAATTTGAATTAGTTTTCTCCTTTCATAGTTAGTATATTTTTCAGTTGTTTTTAACTCTCCCTGTTCCGGCCTCTTCTCCCTTTAGTGAGTGCTTATGCGTTGTATATTAAACATTATATGTAGGTTGACGCATCACTCTATTGAATTTGTGTTCTTTTGCACGCACGACCACGGGAGAGTGCAAAATCCGCAGAGATTGTACTATACTGAAGCGAACGTCCGCCCCTTCTGAGTATACAGTAAAATAAAATATATATACAACGAGATAGGAAGTTTTCGGCTCTTTATGGTCGGACGGCCAACCAGCCATGTTAGAACGCTTTCCACCATCATTGAAGACACCAACATCAAGCATCTGCTTCGGAAAGAGAAACATGATTTAATGGGTAAGAGAAATAAGTCAGCCAAGTTCATCCATGAACGTTACAAGCCAGCCAAGTCCATCCATGATCGTTACAAGTATAAGCCAGCCAAGTCCATCCATGACCGTTACAAGTATAAGCCAGCCAAGTCCATCCATGACCGTTACAAGTATAAGCCAGCCAAGTCCATCCATGACCGTTACAAGTATAAGCCAGCCAAGTCCATCCATGACCGTTACAAGTATAAGTCAGCCAAGTCCATCCATGACCGTTACAAGTATAAATCAGTCCTTTCATGACCGTTACAAGTATAAGTGAGCCAAGTCCATCCATGACCGTTACAAGTATAAGTGAGCCAAGTCCATCCATGACCGTTACAAGTATAAGTCAGCCAAGTCCATCGATGACCGTTACAAGCCAGCCAAGTCCATCCATGACCGTTACAAGTATAAGCCAGCCAAGTCCATCCATGACCGTTACAAGTATAAGCCAACCAAGTCCATCCATGACCGTTACAAGTACAAGCCAACCAAGTCCATCCATGACCGTTACAAGTATAAGCCAGCCAAGTCCATCCATGACCGTTACAAGTATAAGCCAACCAAGTCCATCCATGACCGTTACAAGTATAAGCCAACCAAGTCCATCCATGACCGTTACAAGTATAAGCCAGCCAAGTCAATTCATGAACGTTACAAGCCAGCCAAGTCCATCCATGACCGTTACAAGTATAAGCCAACGAAGTCCATCCATGACCGTTACAAGTATAAGCCAGCCAAGTCCATCCATGACTGTTACAAGTCTAAGTCAGCCAAGTCCACCCATTTCCGTTACAAGTATAAGCCAGCCAAGTCCATCCATGAACGTTACAAGGCAGCCAAGTCCATCCATGACCGTTACAAGTATAAGTCAGCCAAGTCCACCCATTTCCGTTACAAGTATAAGCCAACCAAGTCCATCCATGAACGTTACAAGCCAGCCAAGTCCGTCCATGACCGTTACAAGTATAAGCCAGCCAAGTCCATCCATGAACGTTACAAGGCAGCCAAGTCCATCCATGACCGTTACAAGTATAAGTCAGCCAAGTCCACCCATTTCCGTTACAAGTATAAGCCAGCCAAGTCAATCCATGAACGTTACAAGCCAGCCAAGTGCATCCATGACCGTTACAAGTATAAGCCAGCCAAGTCCATCCATGAACGTTACAAGGCAGCCAAGTCCATCCATGACCGTTACAAGTATAAGTCAGCCAAGTCCACCTATTACCGTTACAAGTGCCCACGGGCGGATTTCCAGGAAGCCCATGAAGCCTAGGCGTGAGGCCGCGCAATGCTGGTGTGCCTCAAAAATAAAAGAAATGATTTTAGAGAGTAATATTATGTAATACCACTCTACAGCTGAACTTAGAAATTTCAGTAATATGTCTAGCCAATTTTCTTAGAATGTAATGAAAATGTTTCTCTTTAATTTTATTTTTCATATGCCTGCCTCTCTCTCAAGGCCGGATTATGGCCTTATGGGCCCCTAGGCTAAGACACCTGCGTGGGCTACCAAAGCTAAGCCATGTGAGTGCGCTCCCAAAGAACTTATGCAGGAGAATGATTAAGAAGTCCGTTAAAACACGAAACTGCAGAAATATGCTTGTGATAATTAATACGTAATGCATTTTTCAAAATAATAAATTACCAACAGGGTTATCATAAAAAGTCACTGTATTTCCCAGTGTTCTCACAAGAACATGAGTTAAAAGCTTAAGATTCCTAGATATTTGTCTTGGAATTTTTAATAATTTAGCATTGTATATTTTTCTTGGCGCATCTTTCTTGTTACGCGAAGTGAAGTACCAGTGGATTTCGTCCATTAACACTTACAAGTGTAAGTAGGGAGGTGTGGGTGAATAGTAGTGAAAAAAGCTTAAACTGCCCCCCCCTCCCCGACCCCGCTGTACACAGAAACATGAAATGTTTACCCTTAGTGAGCCAGTCTTGAAATCTATTGGTCTTCTAGCCTCTATTTGCGAACGAATGGAAATCATACGAGACAAAACTAAAACTAGAATACAAATTTGGAAGATGTGAATCCGTATATTGGTGTAAATAGGACGTAGATGTTAAGTCACGTAATATCCGAAAATTTGAAAATTTCATCGTCTGGAGCGGGAATTGAACTCGCGTCTCCCGGATAACTTCCAAGTATGCTAACCACTACACCGCCCAGAACGACCAAGTTTCAAGTTTTCGATCAAAATTTCATCGTCCCGCTTTAGAACGATGAAATGTTCAGGTTTTCGGATACTATCTGACTTAACATCTGTCATATTTACACCAATAAACGGATTCACATCTTCCAAATTTGTATTGTATATAATGGTGTAATCCCCTATTTCATTCATTGAAAACTAAAACTATTTTACTTCTCTCTAAATATATATATATATATATATATATATATATATATATATATATATATAAGCTGTGTATTATTTGCGGCGTAGTGGCATACCTCCTGTGCCCTTGGTAATGGTGAGTCCCTTGGCTACAGCTCCGTTAGACCCCCCTTAATCCGGCCCTGCTCTCTATCTTTCTCTTAAAATTTCTTTTATATCATTCAGTACAGTTTAAGAGGCAGCCATAAGACTGTTGACATTCCAGTAACCTGGCATTGGAAAAGCTGATTTTACGAGATACAAGAATAAATTTCATTCACGTTAGGACTCTTTCGGGGAAATAACTGGCGGTGTTGTGGAATCGACTCTTCTCAGGGTTCGTGAATTTTAATGATCTAAGAAACGGCTGGCTTCGCGTGCGAAGGTCATTCTCGTACCTAATATAGAAAAGTAATTTCCCACACCGTTAAGTTCGTAACTAACCGTCTGTTATTTATTCTCCTTGTCCGGGACGCTGGTGGTGTGCACTGGGTTCCCCCTTTCCCGTCTCTCTCGGAGGTGGGGTTGAAAGCGTCTTTTCTCAGTAATGTGTAAGGGGGATATACACTATATTGGCAAAAGTCACCGGACACCTGGAAGAGAAACACAACATAGCAGTTATTAACATACATCAGTACGGCGTCTGTCCACCTTTGGCCTTAATAACCCTTCGAGACAGGCTTTTGACAAGGTTTTGGAACACAGCGATAGGTATGCGCTTCCATTCAGTACATAATGCTGCCGCTAACTGTTGCTTAGTAGTTGGTCGTAGTTCCAAACTTCTTATGAGACGCTCTAATTCATCCAATAGGTGCTCTATGGGATTAAGATCAGGGCTCTGTGCCGGCCAGTCCATACACGATACGGAATTATCGTCAAATCACGCTGTAGCCGTCCTTGCTTTATGGCTCGGTACATTATATTAGTATTCCCACTGAGTTGGTAGGGCATAATTGTCCAGAATATCGAGGTAGACGTGTTGGTTAACAGGCTTGTCCACAATAACAAATGGGCCGAGACCATACCACGAAAAGCACCCCTGCACAAATACAGTGCGAGCTCCAAACTTGACCGTATAGGAACACTACACGGTGGTAAATAGCGTTCCCCCGGCTGCCGCCATACCCACATGGATCGTGTATTTGGATTCATCAGTCCATAGGACCCGTTACCATTGATCAACGGTCCACGATAAATCTTCTTTACACCATGCTAAACGACGAGTAGCATTCAGAGTAGAGATGAAAGGCTTATAAGCAGCCGCACGAACACGGTAACCCATAAAATGAAGTTATCTGGGAATGACACGTGTACATGCCGAGGTTCCAGCATTGTTACCCACCTGTACACTGAGGTCTTTGCAGTACTCCGTCGATTAGCTGTAACGACTCTCCTGAGGATTCGACGTCCGCTATCACTGATTTTCTTTGGTCTGCCGGTATGTTTTGCTGCTTCAGGCACTCCATGTGTCTTCCACTTATTCAGTACATCCAAAACAGTTAACTTGGGTATGTTTAAACGTCAGTTGTTTCCCGCCGCGACATTTTCAATCAACCTCACAGTGCGATATGATCGCGGTCTTCTGCAGGCTTGTTTTTCTACCTTTTGCAGCTGTACCGCTCATCTTAACAACGCAGCGTATCCGTTAATTTGCTTTTGGAGCGGTGTCCGGTGACTTTTGTCAATATAGTGTATGTGATTTTTCCCCTTCTAATTTCATCCAATGAAGTCTGAGTATTCTGCTTTCGTAACTTGCGTAATTAATGTTAAGGTCTAATAATATTAATTAATATGCAAATATATCCGTATAACAACATCTAAGGCTACAAGAGTCTCCTGCGCTTAATTTTTGTGTGAAGTCCAGGGAATTTACATAATTTTCGACGCCCGACAAATACGCCTACCCATGCTCTATCGGGACTTGGTTCCAACTCGGATGATTAACCAGAAATCCTCATATCTTACCTTGTCAGAGGTTGAGTATTTTCATTTACCGGTATGTAATCATTTGAGTTATTTCATTCTTTTACTATCAATAAGTTACATTAGATTTTTTAATCAAATGACGGATTGAATTTATTTCTCACCTTCTCTTAAACTTTATTAGAGGTTTTAGTTTTCTGGTGTTTTAAAAAAAATGAGAACTTTGTATTTTCACCAGTGTGTACTCCTTTCTGTAAATATACGAGTAATACAATGGAACCTCAGTTACACGTTTCTCAGTCTTACCTTTTTCACTTTTATACGAAATACTGCGTTAGTCCTGATATTTTACTGTAGTTTTTAACGCTTTTTAGCTCCATTATATGTAACTTAGTTATTACGTATAATCGATTTTTTATACGTAATAAATAAATTACACGTTTTGGGATTATGCGTTAAAATTTGAATTTCAGATTACCAAAAATACGCTGTTCTTTGATTCATTTATACGCAAACCGGTGTGCTACAACTTTGAGAGAATTGAGACAGCGTTGCTGTGTTCTTTCTTGATTTTTATAGGCAGATAGAGTCGTCGAACGGGAAGTTTGATTTTCATAGACTTTGATTTTTGTACTGCATTAAAATACAGGGTGTCTATAAATGAAGTATTTAACTTCAGTATTCTATTAAAAAATACTATAGAAAAAAAACTTACTTGAAACGTTCAAGAGACCTGCAAGTGTTGAAGTTTGTTAAGTCAGATGATAGATGGGGCCAGGTGTCTCATGTAATGAAAAATCTCGTCAAACACGGAATACAACAGGCATGGCTTCCCCAGTGGAGAAAGCAGCATGTGTGGTTTGATTTGCGGAATCAAAGTCTCTAACAACAGGTCAACGTAAGTTCAGAACGGAGTACAAGAGACAGCCACCGACACGAAGGAGCATTGAACGATGGGTAAATAAATTCAAAGCAACAGAAGTGTCTTGAAAGGCAAAAAAGCACCGGGAGATCTTCCATTTCGGACGAAAAGGTGGAAGACGTGCGTAAGGCTTATATAAGGAGCCCGAAGAAGTCCGTCCGCGTAGCCAGTCGTGAACTCGAAATACCGCGAGCAAATGTTCATAAGGTTCTGCATAAGCGTCTACGTCTATATACATATAAAGTGCAGTTAGTGCAAAAACGTCGACCAAATAATCAACCACGTCGAAAAGAATTTGCTGTAGACATGCTTAATCGCATTGACGAAGACCCCACACTGCTTTCTCAGATCTGTTTCAGCGATGAGTCGACATTCGATATTTTTGGCAGAGTGAATAAACATAACTGCAGAATCTGGGGTCACGGATATTACCCATGTGGTTGTAGCACTCGAGAGAGACAGCCCGAAGGTTAATGTCTGGGCTGGCCTAATGGAAGACAGAGAGGTAGGGCCTTTTTTCTTCGCTGAGCCAACAGTTTACTGGCATAACGTACCTGGACATGTTAGAACAATTCGCAATTCCACAACTCCAGGATATTCAAGACATCATTTACCAGCAAGATGGAGCACCTCCGCACTAATCTTTGAAAGTACGCAGATCTTTAGAACACCATTTTCCAGAGCGTTGGATTAGACGTGGCTGTCCGACGGCGTGGCCACCCCGTTCTCTTGATATTACCCCATGCGATTTTTTTTCTTCGGGGTTTTACTAAGGTTTGAGCACAAAGAACGAATGACTGCAGCTTTCCTCCTTGTTACACCTGACATTCTGCAGCATACGTGGGTGGAACAGGACTATCATTTAGACATCCTGCGAGCAACCAACAGAGCACACGTAGAAACCTACTGACATTTAAAAAAAAATATTTTCACAGTTACCATGTGTTTTGACATTAGATCAGTTCAAATCATATGTAGAGGATTTTAGGAAGGAGTGTCTGACCCCAGGTCTTAAACAACCCTTAGAAATAAGAAACTAGGAGATTTGGGCTAGAGTGCCCTCTAGGGAAGTGACACGGAAGCTAGGTAGAAAGGGGGAGAAACACGCCCTTATTTATTACCGGGGGGACCTGTACCCGGGGCCCGACGGCTTAACGTGCCCATCCGACGCACGGCGGATATTTAGTGGTTCGAGCGTTCGTACCTGCCTGGGATCGAACTCGGTCTTCTCCGTGGCAGTCACGAACGTTGACCACCATGGAAAAGAACGCGGGTTCGATCAACAATAATAATAACTTACTTTTAATGTCAAAACCTAGGCCACCCGCGGCCAATGTTTTGACATTACCAGTAAGTTGTTATTTATTGTTTTTTTTTTTTCAGTAGCATACTGAAGTTGTATACTTCATTTATGGACACCCTGTAATTATAATTTTTCACGTTTTGTTTTTTTCTTTCAACGCCAGTTTGACTTAAAATAAATCATTATTGAAGAGCATCTTATACTTCTATAAAGCGTAAATTTTACAACAATATATCACTCGGGTTCAGATTTGGGTTCACCCGGCGTAATATTGGGAACCAAGGGGTGTCGAGTAGATTGTGATTCAGCGATTCCCTAATTTAGGGCTGACGCAGCTTCAGGATCCACTGACGGGGTTGTGATTCACACAGAAGATTTTCCTTTGGGAGTCAAAGGGTCTGCTGTGTGCCACAAATGTTTTCGTGAGCGTCTAGAACTAAAAAAAAAAACATAAGTGAAAGAATTTTTGAGTCGTTGCCGTAAAATATATTTTATCTCCAAAAATCCAGGATTGAGCACACAATTTGCAACTAAAGAAACGCTCATGATAGTACGTAGGCAAATTAACATAGAAAACAATTAATTACTTATGTTTTGGAATAATAATAAAGATACAATACTTTAGGACCCTGTGCTCATTACTTCAAGAATGTAAGTTGTTATATGTATGTGTTAAACTTGCAGTCACCTTTTAATCATTTATATTTATATAAACACTTCGCTAAAATAACACACGATACTAGCAAAAATGATACCGACTTTCTGACCGGAACTCGTGCTCATTGACTACTCCCGGAAGACTTTGGTATGCACTGATCGATGATATATGGATATTTGAGGAGACACCAAAAGAAAGAATAGGATGGAATTCCTACCTTCAATTCCCAATGTTACCTGGAGATCGCACTGCCTAACTGCCGCACCGGTGGCGCAGTGGTCATTCGTCCGTAAGGGGTCCGGGTTCGAATCCCGGTCAGGCATGGATGTTGTGTTTGTCTTACGGCACTGGCTCTCTCCCTTCCCTGGAACCAGTGACCCTAAATTAGGGACGGGCGACTGCTTATAGCCCATTGAGTTGCTCACGGTGGTCGTTAAACCTCCAATCAACAACAACTGCCTAACTGGCATCATCCGGGGTATGGAGCCCAGTCTGTTACACACAAATGAAAAGTTCTTTGAGCGATGTTGGATATGGATGGCACTTAGGTAGTCGCGTCTTAAAGTATCTGGGTTCGCGCCGCTGACCGCTCCTGGCACGGGAGATTTCTCATCCGGTGATTGTTATCTTCCATTCGCAGCTGCAACCGTCGTATGGGCCCTCATGGTCTTTAGCAGGGTCCGTTTCCCTGAAAACCTAGGTTGAGATCCTCCCTCCGCAGCTTGGAGAACTGTAGGCAGTTTTCGGTAGCTTCAGTCTTGCCGTAGTCATGTTGCAGCGTTCACGGCAAAAATATTAAGTGACTATTCACAAGGAGAAAAAAGTAAAAATGTAGAAGTGATTACTTTCTCTTGGAAAAGTTTCGACAACCCCCAAGAAGACCTCCATTACCTCAAAATTACGCCATCATCCAATCGCAAAACGCGGAACACAAGTCTCCCTGAATTAAATCCTCAAGTCTAAATTTCTACTGGTCAGAGAATTAACATTGGGTTCATTTATTCTTTAGGGGGTCAAAATTGCTACCCGTTCCCGTGGAAGATTCCCACCAAACGCATCCGCTGGGAACAGCTCCTCAAGTTACGTTAGCCGCGTGATATAACCACCGGGTCATAAATCCTAACCCAATAAAACTGTTAGTTTTGGTTCCAAAAAGTCTGCAGTTGACCCAACGCATTGTGGAAGCCAGACAAAGAGGATATTTTGATTGCCCCCATAAAACATACACTACAATGCCGAACCGTCGATGGATGACGCCTCGTGCAGTCCCACTGGCATTAATTACTCCTGGGTGAGGAAAGGCGGGGGGGGGGGGGGGGGAGAAACAAAAAGAAACACCCAAAAGTGGGGCGTCATCCGTCATCCATCGTCATCGAGTACGTTTCATAATTTTGTTTTTTTTTAATTGCAAAATAAAAACAAAATTATGAAACGTACTCTTTCCTCAAAAAAAAAAAAATTCATTTCCCGAATTAATTTTAAAAAATGAATAAATAAATTCGGCCGTAAGACAAACACAACAACCATGCCTCATCGGGATTCGAACCCGGACCCCTTTCGGACGAATGATCAGAGGAAAAAAAAATAATCACCCGAAGGTGGGGCTAATTGCAAAATAAAATCAAAATTATGAAACGTGCTCTTTCCTCAAAAAAAAAAAAAAAAAAAAAAAAAAAGAAATTCATTCCCCGAATTAATAAAAAAAAAAATGAATAAATAAATTCGGCCGTAAGACAAACACAACAACCATGCCTCATCGGGATTCGAACCCGGACCCCTTTCGGACGAATGATCAGAGAAAAAAAAAATAATCACCCGAAGGTGGGGCTAATTGCAAAATAAAATCAAAATTATGAAACGTGCTCTTTCCTCAAAAAAAAAAAAAAAAAAAAAAGAAATTCATTCCCCGAATTAATAAAAAAAAAATGAATAAATAAATTCGGCCGTAAGACAAACACAACAACCATGCCTCATCGGGATTCGAACCCGGACCCCTTTCGGACGAATGATCAGAGAAAAAAAAATAATCACCCGAAGGTGGGGCTAATTGCAAAATAAAATCAAAATTATGAAACGTGCTCTTTCCTCAAAAAAAAAAAAAAAAAATTCATTCCCCGAATTAATAAAAAAAAAAAAATGAATAAATAAATTCGGCCGTAAGACAAACACAACAACCATGCCTCATCGGGATTCGAACCCGGACCCCTTTCGGACGAATGATCAGAGGCCATTGCTTAGACCACTGCGCCATTTGAACTTTCGTTTTTAAGTTTTTTTTAAGGCCATCTCCCAGAAAAACGTATAACCGAGATTTCACTTTATTTGCATCCTTTTGTCCCAGATAAAATAGTAAGGAAATTACTTATATGAATTGTCGGCATTTTTAGTATCCGTAGTAAAGTGAGCCGAGATGCGAAATGGTTTTCTACGTAAAATACTTATTTTTAGAAGCGTCTGCTGTGTGAGTGTTTTAAAAGCCCGGCTGCCAGTGGATGGGACGAGAAATTAATTTCACATGGTACGGCGTTGTTTACAAACAGTCCTCAGCGCCGCACCGAAATCCACAATATCAAACATGCCTGCTAAATAATTGCGGATTATTCTCTTTTCAGTGACGAATGAGTACCAATTCAAGGACAAGTACCTGTTCTACCGGTTCAGAGAAGAGAACGAGGGGGCGCTGCCGACGCAAGAAGATCGCGTCCAAGCGGAGGCAGAACTCCAAGAGACCCTGGCCTTGCTCCTACAAGTCGCACCTGATGCCATCTTCCGAATGATTCTGAGGAAGCCGTAAGTACCCGTGTCGACATGTCACACCTGTCACTTTAACCATGTGCAGATTATTTACTTCCTCCTATTGTTCTTCTACTCCCCGAATATCATTTAAGGTTAACAAAAGACAGAATCTGGGAGAAGTGTTGTATATCAAAAGTAACTGGATTTTGTGTTTCGCACAGATTTATTTTTACATTTATGAAAAAGTAGCGATCTCCGTTTGAGATGTTTACCCTTTTTCTTGGAAGTAAGAGTACTGGAAATCTAAACAGACTCGTAAAGTTATTTAAAACTCTCAGTATTTTATTTGTAGTGTCAATGCATTACAGCAGACACAGATTTTGTATCGCCGATTGAGGCAACACAGATATATGTACAAAGCATTTTAATTGAAACTGATCTGGATTAGCTTTTTATTTATTTTTTGCGTCGATTCCTAATTTAATATTTCTTACACCAGGAAAGGAAAGATAATACCACAACGTCTCACGGAGATTTTAACGTAACCGTCGGCACAGGAGTTTCATCGTTCTAATTGCAAAGCCGATGGACCCACATAGGTTATATTTCTTTATTTTATCTGATGAGAATCTGCCACAAATTAATATATTTAAATGATTGTAATGCACGAATTCCTCATGAGAAAGATTTGCCTTCAAGCATCTGTGTAAGAGTAGTGCTTTTAAACAGATACCGTAACGATCATGATCATATGTAGAGGATTTTAGGAAGGGAGTGTCTGACCACAGGTCTTAAACAACCCTTAGAAATAGGAAACTAGGAGATTTGGGCTAGAGTGCCTGATAGGAAAGTGACACGGAAGCAAAGTAGAAAGGGGAAGGAATACGCCCTTATTTATTACCGGGGGTCCGACGGCTTAACGTGCCCATCCGACGCACTGCGGGTATTTAGTGGATCGAGCGTTCGTACCTGCCTGGGATCGAACCTGAGGCCCTTCCCGTGGCAGTCACGAACGAGGCCCAGATACCGTAACGCAAATGACACTGATGTATTGTATTCAGAGTCACGGTCTGCAGAACCTAATAATTTCAGAGGGGGTCCAACTTCTTCGAGAGCTAAAACAATAAAAAGAAAACAGTGCCGCCGCAAGCTTACACGAAGCCCTGTGCAAACTCTCCCTGCGAGGCCCTCTGGCTAACTAATAATTTTTGCTAAATCAACCTGGCTAACGGTATTTTGCGCTCGTACGCAATATAATATTTTTATTTTCTGATAAGGTGATAAGCTTTTCACTCACTTATTTGTCATAGAAGGAACTGATATTTTTCTTGAACTTTTAACTGTAACTGCTATTAGTATTAAGCTGAACCGTCGTTCTCTTTTGCAAAATAAAAAAGAGAAGTCAAATGTTAGTAATACTATGCACTATGCAGCATGAAATTTTTAAATCTGTTTTACTGTAGCTGTGAATTTTAAAAATAAAACCTAACGTACCCCCATTTGTGTTTCCGAATAATTTACAGCAAAAACAGAAAACTTTATCTTTTTTCTTTGAGTAAATCAACCACCTCCTGTCTACTGTTTCTCCAATGTAAATTTAATTATTTAAATTGAGTTTGCCAAGCGGAGAAGAAAAAGTTGGAACTTCAATGAATTTAAACGAGATGATATACACTGGTCACGTAAAGTTATGGATATTGCGGTTTTGAAGGGAAAACGCAGTGATATGCAAATTTAGGGGATACTGGAGATCGGTTATCTGCTTGGGTAGCTACGTCATATGTAAATGTCAATACAACACGTGACTTACGATCGCCGATAAAAGTATCAAGCGGGAAGTGGAAAACGGGACGTTTCACCACTTGGTGTAGAAGTTTGCTGAATGTATTGCCTTCAATGTGGAATTAACCTGAAATGATGTTCAGACGACGTTTAAGCATTGCGAACAGAAATAGGGCTGGTGTCATGTTACAGGAAGGTGTTTTTTTGGATTGGAGGTTTAACGACCACCGTGAGCAACTCAATGGACTATAAGCAGTCGCCCGTTCCTAATTTAGCGTCACTGGTTCCAGGGAAGGGAGAGAGCCAGTGCCGTAAGACAAACACAACATTCATGCCTTACCGGGATTCGAACCCGGACCCCTTTCGGACGAATGATCAGAGGCCATCGCTTAGACTACTGCGCCACCAGGGCAGCACAGACAGGTGTACGGCAGATCGATGTGGTTCCTGATTTAGAAGTTTCGCAAAGTGTAGTAAGTCAGCTACACACAAAGATATCTACGGCATGGAAATGTTGTAGATCGACTCGGGAGTGGTCGCCCGAGTACAATCACCAGGAAAGAAGAGCAGTAAGTGTTCGGAGAAGGCCTATAGTATTATTACCAGTAGCCAACTCCAGGAATAATTTCGAGCTGCTTCTGGTGCCACAATACTCAAACTATACGAAACCGTCTTCACGAGTACGGACTCAGAGCAAGGAGACCGCTGAGATGTATAGCACTGACATCAACTCACCGTCGTCAAAGATGTACATGTATTCCATGGAATACAGAGTGACACCATGTACTGTTCACAGACGAATCCCGTTTCGCTCTTTGCTCTGATACTCGACGAGGACACGAGTGGAGGAGATTCGGCACACGAATCCAACCATACTATGTGCAGTCCGTCTACCCTTACCGGTGGCAGTCAGTTATGGTCTGCGCTGGAATGTGTTTTAATCAAACAGAAGTCGTCGCTCTTTCCACGTTGGCTGTACTTCCTTGTGTATTTGTCAAGGCAACATGAATGCCTCCGTGTACCGAAACGAGATCATTGTGACATTGTTTCATGTTGCTATTGGGCATGCATTCCGTTTTCTCGATGATAATGCAAACAGTCACCGTACCTGGAGCTTGCTGCGGGAGCTGGAAAATCATGGGATTGAATCGTTACATCTGTCTTGGAAGTATACTGAGTTTAATCCTACTGAGAACATTTAATATGTTGTGCAGCGACGTCTAGATAACCACGTTTTGGCCTGTAATTTGGGACGAGTTGCCCCAAACACTCATCAATAATGTCATTGCAACTATACCACGTAGGTGCCATGACGTACTTCGACTCAGCAGTAGTATTACCGGATACGGAGATTCAGAGGTATGGACATTCTTCGAATTTACCATTCTGTCTATACTGCAGCGCTACTTTGTTGTGTGTAAATATTTTACTGTAAACTGTTTTCGTAAACACACTCCTTATTGTTTGAGTTCACAGCCTCACTGATGCATGTTACTTGAGTCAGTTACATATATCCTTCATTTCATGCAGTATCCCTATAACTTCATTCCATGCAGTATCCCTAACTTCATTCCATGCAGTATCCCTTACTTCATTCCATGCAGCATCCCTAACTTCATTCCATGCAGCATCCCTAACTTCATTTCATGCAGTATCCCTAACTTTTTGTGACTAGCGTGTTTTGCCCAGAGATGAAAACGGGTCACGGGTCAACAATTTCTTGCGTGTCCAACGGGTCGGGTCGGGTCGGATCAAGGTGTTCCTGACCCGATTTTAACCCGGTTTTATTCCCGTTTTATTTTTGAAAAGAGATAAGTATATTCCAAAGAAAAATTCGTGTTGTTGAATTCTGTAGTCGATACTGGTTCCCACGGAGTGAATAATGATTTGCCATGCAAAAGTTTTGTCGTCTCTTTCTTAAAGCAACGAAGATTTCTACCGACCGACGTCAGACACACTGACACCATATCGTAAATAAATACTTCCTTTGCGTTCTTTTACAGTGCGATTGTCCAGAGCAAGGTACAGGCCAACTCCATTCGCCTGCTTCTCAGCTGATTCACACTCTCCGTGCGAAGCTCACTGTATGACTAAGAGTTATTTTTCTCATCGCATCTTTTACATTGAGCATTCAGAGGTTTTTTTCGATTGATGTGCTAACATCCCGTTCCCATGACATATCGTATCGACACCTTATTTGTTAATATGGATGGATTTAATATTAAGGACACTGAGAAAGGCATCGAGGCCAACAAATACTTGCTTGCTCAAAACCATAAGGGAAAGAGTGAATGCTGGAAATTATTTCGTCTCATTAAGGAACCGGTGAATAATTCTGTGTTGTTTGGTCTTCATTGTTGTTCAAAATGTGGAAAGCGCATAATTACAAAGAAGGATGTCGACGGTGTAATTAGAAATTATGGAACCAAAAATCTAACGGACCATATGAAAGTATGCGCACCTCCATCAAAGCGTGGAAAGAATGAACAATCTAAATACATTTAAAAAAAAATACATTTGTTTAATCGTAAATAATGATTCCCATTTGTAATATACTCACGGTCACGGTTATAGTACGCCATTACTTCTGGATTACGCAAAATAGTGGCACCAAAAATGGCACTGAAATTTAGCAAGTAAACAAATTTTATTATTAAAAAAGGATTTCGGTTATTAAATATCAAGCAGTTATTTGGATGAAGAAATATATTACGTTTATATATATATCATCATTATCATTGTCAACCATTATCAATCCACTGCTGGACGAAGGTCTCCCCAAGTTTCCTCCACAACGGTCTGTCTTGTGCCAGTCTCTTCCATGTCACTCCCGCAAACTTTCGAATTTCATCCACCCATCTTCCATGTGGTCTTCTTCTGGGTCTTTTCCTGTCCCTTGGAATCCAATCTAAAATTTCGGCTGTCCATCGATGGTCTGTTCTTCTGGCAGTATGTCCAGCCCATTGCCATTTCAGGGATTTAACTCTGATCATGATGTCCTCCACTCTTGTCATTTTTCGGATCCACGTGTTCCTCTTCTTATCTCTCCTGGTTACACCAAGCATGCACCTCTCCATGCTGCTTTGAGTTGTCTGCAGCCTTTGTATGTCTCTTTTAGTTAAGGTCCACGTCTCTGCACCATACGTAAGCACTGGAGGGATGCATTGATCAAACACTTTTCTTTTAAGACATAATGGCATATTGCTCTTGAAAATTATGCTGTTTCTACCAAAAGCTCTCCAGGCAAGTTTTGTACGCCGATTAATTTCTTCATCAATGTGACCCTCACTTGATATCTGCTGTCCAAGATAAACGTACGTGTCTGTTATCTCCAGCTTTTCTCCATCAATCGATAAATCTTCATTTCTTGTAAAAGCATTGAACATCACTTTTGTCTTCTGAAAGTTCATTTTTAATCCCACTTCTTTACTCTTGTCAGCAAATTCCTGGATCATATTCTGCAGCTCTGATGGGGTAGTTGCAAAAATGACTACGTCATCAGCAAAACGAAGGTGGGTTAGATAATCTCCATTAATCTTTATCCCTTTGTTTTCCCAGCTCAGCGACTGAAAAACACCCTCCAATGTGGCATTAAAGAGCTTCGGATATATGGTGTCACCTTGTCTCACTCCCTTTCCAATTTTTATGTGTGTTGTATTTTCAAACAGCCGAATCTTTGCACTTGCATTTTCATAGATGTTATTAATAATATTAATGTATGCATCTTCAATACCGCAGGTTTTCAGAGCCATTGTAACTGCTGATGGTTTCACCGAATCAAAGGCTTTTTCATAATCGATAAAAGCCATGCTCAATGGAATTTCATATTCCCTCGCTCTTTCAATTAGTTCTCTCAGTACGTGGATATGATCTATTGTGCTGTAACCACTCCTGAATCCAGCTTGTTCTCTCGGTTGAGCCATGTCCAGTGTTACCTTCAAGCGGTGTGAAAGAACTTTAGTGAAGATTTTATAAACTACTGATAGGAGGCTGATAGGTCTGTAGTTTCCGAGATCCTCAATGTCACCTTTCTTATGTAGCAGGATCATTGTAGCGGTGTTCCAATCCTCAGGAATCTTTCCTTCATTAAGGCATCGAGTGAAAATTTTGGGCGAGTACTGTTTCGATTTCTCCACTTGGTTCTTGTATGATGTCTACAGTAATTCCATCTCCTCCTGGAGCTTTTCCCCGCTTCATGTTCTTGATTGCATGTGCAACTTCTGCTGGAAGGACTGGAGGAACTCTGGTACTGGTATCTTTCATGATGTCTGGAGTGCATGTATCATCCCTTTCATATAATTTGGAGTAGAAATCTTTCACTCTTGTCAAAATTTCGCCTCTATTTCTTGTTACAGAACAATCTTCTTTTCTCAGTGCCATAATCTGTTTTCTTCCCTTACTGAGATGTCCCTTTGCTATCTTTAGGCTTTGGTTGTTTTCAATTGCTTTCCTCACTAGTTCACAGTTGAATTTTCTTACGTCTTCAGTGATACTTTTTCGTACTGTCTTGCATAGCTCTATATATTCCACTTTGGAAGTCACATCTTCTTTAGTTGTCCTCATCTCTCTTCTTTTTTGCATCAACATTTTCGTTTTTCCTGATAATTTGTTTACATGCAACTTGTTCTTAGACCCAGCTAATTTTGTTGCTGTTTCCATAAGAGCTTTGGTTACTTTTCTGTTAACTTCAGAGATGTCCACTTCTTCCGATGTTAGGCCTTCTAAAGCAGAGAACCTGTTCTTCAGTTCCAACTTGAAGGTATTATGGTGTTTTTTAAGGTTGGTTATGTCAATAGATTTTGTTTGTCTTATGAGCTTGCCACGTTCAAGTTTAGTGTTGAGGTGCATCTTACATCTCACCAATCTATGGTCACTACCTGTGTTGAACTTGTTTAGCACACTGCAGTCTTCTATGACGAGTTTTTTGTTACACATAATAAAATCAATTTCACTTGTCGTCCCATTTGGATGTCTCCATGTCCATTTCCTGTGTGGCCTTTTCTTGAAGAAGGAGTTCAAGATGAAAAACCCTTCTGCCTCTGCAAACTCAACGAGAGTATTTCCACGCTGGTTTCTGTTGCCGTGACCGAATTTACCTACTGAAGTTTCATTTTGTTGCCGTTGCCCTATTTTTGCATTGAAATCTCCCATAATTATTTTCAAGTGCTGCTTACCTTTATTATTTAGATGACAAATTTCCTCATAAAATTCTTCAATTTCTTCTTCAGGATGACTTGTGGTGGGTGCATAAGTTTGAATAATCTGAGCCTGGTATCTTTTCGAGAGTTGGATAACAAGTCGTGCAGCTCTGTCAGAGGAACTTTCAACTTCTATAACTTTATCCTTCAGTTTCTTGTTTATTATAAATCCAACACCACTAGTTCTGCCAGTATCTGTCCCACGATAGTAGAAGAGATGTCCACTTTTCAGTTCGATGAGATCTTCTCCTTTTCTCCTTACCTCACTTAGCCCCACGATGTCCCACTTGATCCTTTGTAGTTCCTCTTCCAATTCAAGAAGCCTTGAATCAGAAGATAGGGAGCGTCCATTATACGTAGCCAAGGTCAGCATCAGATGGCAGCCTAGTCCGGTCGTCCGGGGATTCTTAGCACCCTCTGCCTTCATGTCTCACTGGCGGCTGCCTTGGCCAGGTACATTCCAGCTGCCGGAGACTGAGGGCCAAGATTTAAGTTGTGGAATCATTTTGGAGGGGTTTGGCCATAACTCACCACGCTGGCCAAGCGGGTTGGTGAGTGTGGGATAGAATTTCCTCTAATCCCGATGGTATAGTTATACCGCTATTGGCGGTCGTCAGAGCCCCTTTAGTGGGAACAGGATGCACCACGAGAAGGCGGGGTTGACATTTGTCAAGGAGAATCTGTGATGTTACGCATCACCTGACCTTACATCCCATATATATATATATATATATATATGAATTGTGTTTCGAATTTATAGTTCAAAGCAGATTTGCCAGGGTTAGTTACGGGTCAGGTCCGAAATTTTTGACCCATTTCAAACTCTGGTTTTGCTGTAATTAGATTTAAAATAAAGTTAAGACCATTTTTTTTTGTTTTAATGAAATTTAGAAGAAAGTTCATCTGTATGAGAAACTGTACCAAGTGGACTTGGAATATCTTCATTACGTTATTTAGGCCTCACTGCTGAGATTTCTCACGTATGATAAAAGCTTGTTTTTATCATACCTGAGATATCTTTAAACACACATACGTGAGGTTCAAACGCTGCTTGCAGAATTGTTTAACGATGCCGTCAAGTGCAGTTGCATGCTGCCATACGCGTAGCGTGATCAAAATATTAAGGCATGTAAACTGATATTTTCCTTGGGGGGGGGGGGGCACAAACAAGAATAAACTGATGTTCTCCTTTGGTGGGTGGGGGCACAAAAAAGTGTAATCTGTTGTTTACCTTTTGTGGGAGGCCATTCTTGAAAACAATTTCTCCGTAAATGTCACAAAACTTGGATCTTTTAATTACCTAACGAGCATTTTTTTTTATATATATTACACTTCAATGCCTTTTGATAATGAACGATGACGAACAGCCCAGCGTATTGTAGACAAGATAAGTGTTCTGAAAATAAAATCCTCCCTTTTTGTGCCAGTTCTTTTAAATATTACAATTTTTTTGTTGATACAGTAATAATATTACATACCTAGTTCTCTGCATTAATAGCATTTTGCTGCGGTTTTATTTCCTGACAAAAAAAAAAAAAAGCATCGCAGCCGAATCTAAAATGCGAGTATAACAGAAAATGCGAGTATAACAGTGTGTGTGTGTGTAAATAGCTCTTGGTTCTTCATCTTTGAATTTCCTAGGGACTTCATTAAAATGTCCACTCATCTTTGCTGCCCCATCGTCGACTTGTTCTCGCATTTAAATTTTCTAAAGTAAGGTGTGACGTACCTGCCAGCAGGACGCACATGACATAAAGGCAGATAGGAATCAGAATACATGTCTGCGTAGCTCAGTTGGTAGAGCGACTTGTTCCGGAATAAGCGTACTCGGGTTCGAATCCCGGCGTAGACCAAAAGTGACGGAGAAATTAACTTCGTTATAATGGCGCCCGAACTACTCGGATGACCCGACCGTTCAAAAACTCGCGTTGGTGTGATGTTATTTCCACACCGCGAGATAGGAAAAATCAGAGAATCCCTTCTCCAGTGCTTCGAAAAATAAATGTGTGCGACGTTGAATTCCACACAGCAGATCGACCGGGAGTTCTCAAGTGCACGTTCTACAGTGGTTGTCTGCCTGCAACGATTCATGGTCACGGCTGATCCGTGGGCCATGCCCCCGGCCCTCTTTCGGGGGGGGGGGGAGATGTGACGTACCTGCCAGCAGGACGCACATGACATAAAGGCAGATAGGAATCAGAATACATGTCCGCGTAGCTTAATTGGTAGAGCAACTTGTTCCGGAATAAGCGTACTCGGGTTCGAATCCCGGCGTAGACCTAAAATGACGGAGAAATTTACTTCGTTATAAAGGGAGAGAGGAGAACGTTTCCCTTGCCGTCCCGGTGGCGCAGTGGTCTAAGCGATGGCCTCTGATCATTCGCCCGAAAGGTGTCCGGGTTCGTATCCCGGTGAGGCATGGATGTTGTGTTTGTCTTACGGCGCTGGCTCTCTCCCTTCCCTGGAACCAGTGACCCTAAATTAGGGACGGGAGACTGCTTATAGCCCATTGAGTTCCTCACGGTGGTCGTTAAACCTCCAATCAAAAAAAAAAAAAAAACGTTTCCCTCCATACCTTTGCTACGCTACGCCTATGCATTCCGCTTCACTGCAGTTTACCCTGCATATTAGTTTTTGCTTTAGCGAAATGAAGTAAGAACTTTTAATTTCTCAGCTGTCATGCTCTTTCGCTCTCGGTTTCTACCCTTTCTTTAGCACGTCTATCATTGAAAGGCACTTTTTGGCAGTTTTTGGTCTTTCGTCTACGCATGCAGTGTCCGTGCTCCCAACCTGTCTGGCAAAATTTATCGCATCGGAGAAGTAAAAATGCCCTCCAGTGCAGTTATTTTTAAAAGCACGTCTTTTGTTAAAAAAAGATCGCGCTTATACAAATTTTGAAGATGTCAATCCGAATTTTGGTGTAAATGTGACAAGGATGGTAAATCAGATGACATCCAAGAACTTGAAAATTTCATCGCCCTGGAGCAGGACTCGAACCCGCGTCTCCCAGATAGCGCCCGGGAATGCTACCCACTACACCACCCAGAACGACCAAGTCTCAAGTTTCCGATTAATTTGAATAAAGCCACAGGATTCGCTATTCGAAGCAACCGGCATTCATGTTTAGCAAATCTTGAGGTTTAAGAATCCTATCCGTGATTGTACGGAAGAGCAGATAAATCGTGAAAGAAATACGGGATTACACCATATAATACAAATTTTGAAAATGACAATCCGATTTTTGGTGTAAATGTGACAAGGACGGTAAGTCAGATAATATCCGAGAACTTGAAAATGTCATCGTCCTGGAGCGGGACTCGAACCCGCTTCTCCCAGATAGCGCCTGGGTATATGCTAACCACTACAACACCCAGAACGAGCAAGTCTCAAGTTTCCGATTAATTTAAACAGATTCGTTAAGCATGAATGCCGGTTGCTTCGACTAGCGAATCCTGTGATGGTTGTATTCAAATTAATCGGAAACTTGAGACTTTGTCGTTCTGGGTGGTGTAGTGGTTAGTATACCCGGGCGCTATCTGGGTGGCGCGTGTTCGAGTCCCGCTCTTGGACGATAAAATTTTCAAGTTTTAGGATATTATCTGAATTACCGACTTTGTCACATTTACACCAAAAATCGGATTTTCATCTTTAAAATTTGTATTATATGGTGTGTAATCCCATATTTCTTTCATGAACGTGCTCATCTCCTTGGTTTGTCCGTTGGTCTGTGTACGCCATACCTTTGCAGCTATTAGTACGATTTTAAAAATTCTTATTGCATTGAAAAGCTTGAAATATTAGAATGATGATCCTTTATTTCGTTTTTTTTTTTTTCACGTTGTACAGTTTAGCCTCTAGAGGGCATAAATGCAGATGATATCGAATTCAAAATGAATTTTATTTCATATATTTGCTTCTAAACATCCGATTTAAAATAAAAATATTTTACATTTCGATTCCATCTATGTCGAAGAATATTTTAGGTATAGTCACTTTTTCAAGTTATGCACAGATTTTCCGCTAGAGGGCGTAAAAATAACTTGCGTTTTCTCCGGTATCTCTCCTTCTAAAACTCCGACTTGAAAATTGTTTGCTTCAGAGGATATAGCTCCTGATAGGAAATCTTCTGCATATAATTTCTGATTTTTGGTAAATAACTGTTTGGCCCCCAGTGGGCGTAAATATTAATTTCTGATTCGGATGTATTTAACACAACATTAAAGCTTCTGAAACCTCGATTGAAAAAATTCGTCTGTGGACCGATGTCACTCACGCCGATAAACCTTTTCAGAATATTTTGTTCTTAAAATTTTGCATGGTTTCTCTGCCAGGAGGCGTAGATGTATATCTTATTTTTGTCAATATCTCTGCTTCTAAGAGTCCGATTTGAAAAGTTAGTGTTTTGTTGGATAGAGTTTCCGGTGCCTCACGTTTTTCATACCACTTCAAAATTTTCATGCGATTTATAGGCTCTGTCAGGGGGCTTAGGGGAAATAGCGTTTCCTCCGATACCTCTGCTTCTAAAACTCCGATTTGAAAAACTCTTTCTGCACCGGAAACAGCTCCTAATGGGAAATCTTTTTGCAATAGAATTTCTAATTTTTGGTAAAAAATGGTTTGGCCACCAGGAAACAAAGTTTTAATTTCTGCTTCTGATGAATTTGCAGCAAAATCTGAGCTCATAAAAACTCGACTGAAAAAATTATTTCCTGGAACGATACAGCTCACATCGAAAAACCTTTCGAGAATACTTTCTTCTTAAACCAGTGCATGTTTTTCCCACCACTTGGCGTAGGTGCATATCTTATATTAGTCGATATCTCTGCTTCTAAAAGTATGATTTGAAAAATTCTTTCTTTGTTGGAGAGCGTTTCCGCTACGAAATGTTCCTCATATAAATTAAAATTTTCCTTAACGCACAAAGCTGCAACCAGAGGGCGTAAGGTAATGATTACGTTTAGAGCAATATCTGCGGTCTTTAAAAGCCCGATTAAAAAACTTCTTTCTTCGGTGAGATACTACTGTTTTCCATACCGGTTCCATTGACTTTCAATAGGTTTGATAATTTTTATTCGTGTCAGAATGGATTCAAAAGACGTGTTCATTACACCCGAAAATTCGGCGTCATCTTTCTTGTTATGTTTTGTCACGGAGTTTAGCGTCTTCCATGAGCAACACTGTATGCTATAACCAATCCCTCAGTCCCCGGTTTGAGACCAAGGGAGAGGGATACCTCCATAAGACAATCACACCATCCATGCTTCATCCTTGGTCTCAATCCTATTCCTAGCATGGATAACTAGCAGGAAACCAACGCTTCTGACCACTCATCTGACCAGGTGGCATCATTTTTCGATTAGAAGCAAGAAAGAATGCATTCCTATATTACCATCAAAAGGAACTTTTCCGATACATTTCTATGCTTTTAAAAGATGAATTGGAAAATGTCTTTTCTTCCTTCCTTTTCGTTCGTTTTTATTATTTTTTATAACATTGAAATAATCGCAATACTTTTTTTTTTTTAATCAGCTTTTTATGGCACACTGTGTTTCCTCCAGGAGGCACACATCACAGCTTTTAATTCATCTTCCATCAGTACGATAGATCTGGTACAACATGACGGACTAAAAAAAAAAATAAGTTAGATAGGATAGCAAAATTGCCCATTTAGCTACATTTCCTTTCTTTCGTAGCGGACAGTACTTCAGCCTGACGGAGAATGTCTATATTTGTTTCGGTCATAATGACTTTGTTTGTAGAAAAGAACAGGGTTGCCCCCCCCCCCTGTGGCGCAGTGGTCTAAGCAGTGGCTTCTGGCCATTCGTTCGAGACGAGCCCAGATTTGAATCCTGGTGAGGCATGGCTGTTGTGTTTGACGCATACGGCACTGGCTGGCTCTCTCTCCCTTCCCTGAAACAAGTGGTCTTAAATTAGGGATGAACAACAGCTTATACACTATCGAGTCGTTAAATTCTCAACCAAAAAAAAAAAAAAGATGGAAGGAAATGTTTTGTAATATGACTCAGGTCTTAGAATGGAATTCTTCCGCTTTGTAGTAATCACGTACACTATGTTTAGAAACGAGACACTTCCCGTGTATGTGTATAATATTCCGATTGCTCAACAATGCTTGAAATTTTTTTACTGATCGTGTACAATTGTGGGCCATCTGAGATGCACATTTCACATGCTAGACTATGGTGACGTCATTCTTTTAGATAGCTTTCCTGTCCTGGACTGGGACAAAAAGAAAAGTTCTCAGAAAGGAACTGTGTTACAATGTTTAAAAAAAACTATCAATTAAATGATAAAAATAATTGTGTTAAATTAGGTAAGGCAAAGATAACAATAGAATTTAAGGTCATGTATTTTCTAGAAAGTAAATCCCCACTGGCGAAAGAATAAAGTAAAGGTGGTTGAAATAATTACATTTGAAGAAATTAATGAAGCAAGGGCAAACAAGACAGGCGAGAGTTTATGTGTATGAGCACTGGGAGGGAAGAATTTCCTTTTTCTCATTCCTTAGAAATGGCTGCCATTAAAATTTCATCATCTTTTTTTTCGTATTCGCTAAAACATTCCGCTTCGAAAAATGTTTGTATTTTCTCCATGTTAAGATGCAATAAATTGTTTTTTAATTTAATCACGTTTAGATGAAATATTGTTTTTGTAGGGTCCCTAATCTAATTACCGCCGCCCAATGAAGAAGGAATTAATTTGATTAATATCAGCTAATGGGTTAATGTCATCGTTTAAGGTTGTCATAACTTTTATTTATTTGCTTATTTTTTTGTTCTTTATCCTGGACGGTTTTTTATAGCTCCTTAATATCTTCTTGTTCTGCCACAGTAAAGGTGTTTTTAGGTACAAAAATAGAACTTCAGATTAAGCTTTGCATCCGCTAAGATTTACGAGAATGTGGAAGGTTTAAATGTGGGAGTGGAGGTTATCATCAATTATTTTCAATCCACAGCTGCATGAAGGTCTCTTCCACGAGCGAATGTCCAAGAAGTGAACCTAACGCACCTGGAACGAATGCCCAGGGCACCAGAAAGCGTTGCTTTTCTCTTAGCTTTTCTATTCAAAATGGTCATTTAAGGGGATGATTAAATCCTTCTGACTGATTGCCTGCTAAAAAGGCTATAATGATGGCGAAGGAAACAGCTATTTGAGCCATTTGCTTCGTATCTAGTTACACGATATTCTTATCAGGGGAACTAGAACAACCCTATCATGCAAAACATTTGTCATGGAGTCCAGAATAGAAGACTAGAAGCAAGTTCGTATCACCATTAACGGGTTTATTGTCCCCACTGTTGAGGTTAGAGGAGGGGAAGGAAACACAGTGATTTCGCTGTAGGAATTTTACGTAAGGATTGTTAAGAATTGTAGGAATTATTTTGCTGTAGCTTTCGCAAAATCCTGCTGCTATGTTAACATCTCTGTTAGTGGAGGGCAGAAAAATTTGGTCACCATTTGATTCAGGATCATTGGCCATTTAAACGGTTAAGAAACCCAATGAAAACATACAGTGCCATAGATTATATAAATTTTGAAGATGACAGTCCGTTTTTTTTGGTGTAAATATGACAAGGATGGTAAATTAGATAATATTCGAAAACTTGAGAATTTCGTCTTCCTGGAGCGGGAATGGAATCCGCGTCTCCCGGATAGCGCACGAGTATGCTAACCACTACACCACCCAGAACGACCAAGTCTCAAGTTTCCGATTAATTTGAATATAACAATCACAGGATTAGCATACTCGGGCGCAATCTGGCACACGCGGGTTCGATTCCCGCTCCAAGACGACGAAATTTTCAAGTTTTCTGATATTGACTTACCATCCTTGTTATATTTACACCAAAGAAAAACGGATTCTCATCTTCAAAACTTGTATTGTATATTGTAATCCAGTATTCCATTCTTGATTTATCTGCTCTTCCGGGCAATCACGGGATACGGTTCTTAACCTCCAGATTCGCTAAACATGAATGCCGGTTGCTTCGACTAGCGAACACTGTGATGGTTTTATTCAAATTAATCTGAAACTTGAGAGTTGGCCTTTCTGGATGGTGTGTTAGAATCCCCGGGTGCTATCTGGGAGACGCAGGTTCGATTCCCTCTCCTGGATGACGAAATTTTCAAGTTTTCGATATTATCTGACTTACCATCCTTGTCATATATACACGAAAAAATGGATTGTCGTCTTCAAAATTTGTGTTGTACGGTGTAATTTCGTATTCCATTCATGAAGTCATCATCATCATCATCATCATCAATCCACTGCTGGACGAAGGTCTCCCCAAGTTTCCTCCACAACGGTCTGTCTTGTGCCAGTCTCCTCCATGTCACTCCCGCATACTTTCGAATTTCATCCACCCATCTCCCATGTGGTCTTCTTCTGGGTCTTTTCCTGTCCCTTGGAATCCAATCTAAAATTTCGGCTGTCCATTGATGGTCTGTCCTTCTGGCAGTATGTCCAGCCCATTGCCATTTCAGGGATTTAACTCTGATCATGATGTCTTCCACTCTTGTAATTTTTCTGATCCACGAGTTCCTCTTCTTATCTCTGCTGGTTACACCAAGCATGCACCTCTCCATGCTGCTTTGAGTTGTCTGCAGCCTTTGTATGTCTCTTTTAGTTAAGGTTCACGTCTCTGCACCATACGTAAGCACTGGAGGGATGCATTGATCAAACACTTTTCTTTTAAGACATAATGCCATATTGCTCTTGGAAATTATGCTGTTTCTTCCAAAAGCTCTTCAGGCAAGTTTTCTACGCCGATTAATTTCTTTATCAATGTGACCTTCACTTGATATCTGCTGTCCAAGATAAACGTACGTGTCTGTTATCTCCAGCTTTTCTCCATCAATCGATAAATTTTCATTTCTTGTAAAAGCATTGAACATCACTTTTGTCTTCCCCACTTCTTTACTCTTGTCAGCAAGTTCTTGGATCATACTCTGCAGCTCTGATGGGGTAGGTGCAAAAATGACTATGTCATCAGCAAAACGAAGGTGGGTTAGATAATCTCCATTAATCTTTATCCCTTTGTTTTCCCAGTTCAGTGATTGAAAGACATTCTCCAATGTGGCATTAAAGAGCTTCGGAGATATGCTATCACCTTGTCTCACTCCATGAAGTACCATAGATTATTTCATCGCCTCCACCAACTAGGACCCATCAATTCGTGCTGTTTCGGCCATTCTATCGGCGTATATTAACTGAATAGCAATTCATTAGACGTAGCGACCTTTTTCCAGTTCTCAAGGGTCCGGTTTTGGTGTTTCGATGGCCTCTGTACACGAATTTGGCGGTTTGTAGCAGACTGCAAGTGGTACACAACAGGAAGCTTAGTATAATACCTTATTCCCGCCATTGTGCTTCAGTTGTTTATGCTGAAATTCTTCTCTCGATACCACTGTTATAATGCGCGTTTGCCGTTGTCCAGCAAAACCCGTTCCCGTGGGATTAAAGTACACACATAAGACAGAAATAACCCCACAGCGTTACATTTGGTATTAGGAAAATGAAACACTCATTCTAAATTTTAATTTTAATTCTAGAAATAATAAGGTTTTGAAATTTCGAAAATTTGGAAAAGCGTTGTATTTTGGATGGCAAACTAAAACCAAAAGTTGAAGAGGACAGTGCATATTTAAGAAAGTTTTGAAAGGATACTTTCCCCGTCCTTGTATGATTCATGTGAGGTATCAGTGTGAAATATCTATTGGCTCAGAGTTTTTATATATGAACTATCAGTCATAAATGAACGGTGAATCACATTCATTTTGTAGATTCGCCGTTCAAATGAATTACGTTCTTTCATTTGAACGGTGAATCTACAAAATCATTTTTGAACATAAAATTAAAGAAAGAGATAAATAATTAAGAAAAAGAAAAGTACTTTGAGATTCGTAACTGTTTCACAATCTAGAACAGGGTCGTGATGTCAATACATACAATTTGATGTGAAACGGAAGCAGGCTTCGGCGCCACTTAATTTAAAATAAATATTTCGTGGAATTTTTACAGCATTTCTGGTAAAATTATCGCTAAACCTATCAGCATTTTGAACAGAAAACGCTAAGACACCCTTTCAATTTTTTTTCCGGACTTTTCTAGGAGTAGAAGTGGTGGGAAAATTCAAGCAGACAATATGCCTAAGCCGCCATTTTGATTTTTGGTTTTCGGAATTTTCTTGGTATCCGGTCCTTAAGACCTATCAGCACGCCAATTTTTCGATCTCTAGGTCATTTGCAAGTGGTCAAACAATTCGCGACAAATGCAAGCAGACAGTGCTCTAAAGCTGCCATCTTGATTTTTTTTTTTGTTGTTGTCGGACTTTTTCTAAGTATCCGGACCTTTAAAGCCTATCAGCATGCCAATTCTCAGATCTCTATAAGTTATTTAGAAGTGGACGAACAATTCGCGAAAATTCATGCTATATTCCAAAGTCGCCATTTTTTTTTTTTCGAATTTTCCTAGGTTTCTGGACCTTAATGTCTATGAGCTTGCCAATTTTCAGATCTTTAGGTTATTTAGAAGTGATCAAACAATGAGCAAAAAATTCAAGGAGACAATGTTCCAATTTAGCCGCCATTTCAATTTTTTTTGGTTTTCGGACTTTTCTAGGTTTGTTCACTCTTTTTGGGCACCATCCCTTCGATTTCACTCTCGTTCTAAGGCACAGTAAGCATCTCTGGTTTGTCATGAATCTAAACAAGTATGCCTGAATTGATTTTAAGTAAAGTAGATTTTTTGGTTTTCTAGGGATTTTAATTGATTTTAAGTAGATTTTTTTGGTTTTCGAACTTTTCTAGGTATGTTCACTCTTTTTTGGGCTCCATCCCTTCGATTTCACTCTCGTTCTCAGGCACAGTAAGCATCGCTGGTGTGTCATGAATCTAAATCGGCATGCTTGAATTAATTTAATGACTTGTCAGTTGTAGGTTCCGTTAAAGTCCCGAAGGCTATCTCTCTGTGCTCTGGCTAACTGAACACGTTTTTAACAGTGGGCGGAGCAGTGTTCTATTAAAAAACACAAGACTTGTGGCTCTGTTTATATGTGGGCCCATGAGTATTAACGCGATGAACCTCAGTAACTCACCCACGATCTCCTTACTGCGCCCATAAAAATTGCTGTTTTAATCCACTTTCATCCCACAATTTGTTCCTTTTACTACCTGCTGTTGTTTTCATATAGACAAAGGTTCAGTGTTATCTTCATATCAGACCCGACGCCATGCAACAGGTAAGAGGAATTCTGAACAAAACGTCGGGGAAAAAATTAGTATGCTGCAATGGTCTTTTAACTGTGGTGAAGACTAATAAGTTAAAGACGTGATGATGAATGCAACCCCGGAAGCTTGATAAAAAAAAAAAAAAAAAAAAGAACAGGTTGTGCACGCGAAGTTTTTTGACCCCATTAATAAAATGTATGGGGCTACAAAAATGTGCACACCTCTTCAAAGCACTTGGGATGCTAAAAGTGAATCCATTTCCTGCTATTAATTTGTATTTATTTCTTTTAACACCTTTCTCTTAAAAGTGTTCCGCGTTTGACCTTCGATGACGGTCGTTACTCTACTTATACATTTCGTCACTCACCGGGTGGTTGGTAAGAGTCGCCAATGACCTCATTAAGATGCATTATGGGACATTATCGCATCAGGAGTGCGCAACTCGCTCATCAGGTGGAGCGAATATTTCTGCCACACGCGTTGGTAATGTAAAATTAGCATATGGAAGGGGGGTGGAATGCAAAATAAATTATACTCGTATCTTTGTGTTTAGGTATTCTTCTGTTTCATTTTCTTTGAATAAATGTTTTAAACATTATAATATGCTGAACAAGGAATGTTTTAAGTTATTTTCGGAAGATGTTCTTCCTTATTGCTAAAAATAACACTGCTTGCTATAATCTAAAAACACTGCGTTGTGAGATATGAATTTCGCTCTCTTGAAGATATATTTTTGGCTTGTACCGGAATGCAGAAGAAATTGCACAAGTCTTAACAGCAAACTATAAGTATCACTAACTTGAGGGGGCGGGGAGCGACAGAGGAACATATATCGTATGTACTCGCATATAAACTAGCCCCTCGCGTTCTTTGATCAATAGCTAAAAATTGCAAACAACTGGTCTCGCGTATAAGTCAACCTTAAATTTCAAGAGTTTGGAAAGTATATTTTTCAAATAAAATTATGCAAATGATTAACATTATCTTTTTCTTGAAACCCTACAGGAAATATTTGGCTCGCTCTGCTGGAGTTTCCAAATACGTTCCTGTAGGTCCATTTTCGTTAAACGTGTTTCATCAATATCGTCATCGTCAAATTCCTCGTGGCTGTTTTCCTTTTCATTTAAATCATAGATTAAATCATCTGTACTATCCGTGGCATTACTTATGCACGGAGTAAACGGCTCGTGGTTTAGTAGGGAAGTAAATCACACGTAAGGAGAACTAATATATTAATGTTTTATATACCACACATTAGAATTAAAATTGCCTCAAGAAACAAAATATAAAAAAAAATTCGGGATTGGACGCAGAGTCGGATTCATCATGTCGTCACAGAGCAAGTTGAAATGCGCCCCAAAAACTAATAAGATATGACAACACATGTCGATTTTTTTTTTTTTTTACTTTTTTCGTTGTGCTGTAGAATTTTCCACCTGTAACTTAAATGTTGTTGCTGTCTTACCTTTGCTTTACCAAGTACAGCCAAAAACTGGTAAATTATTCTTGTGTGCGGAGGATGCGTCATCCGCGCACAAGAATTATTTACAAGAATTTATCACACAATAATTTATTTAGTTTTGTAGGAAAAATGTGGAACATTTTTCACACCAATTGTAGAATATGAGACGCAACGTACAGCATGTTTTATGTCACAGCCGCATATTCATTCATTCTCATCATATGTTTCGTAACTGAACTTCCTGATTTGCTCAATTTTTTATTGTTAAATGTTTCCAGTAATATAAGATTTGGCGTAGATCTAACCAGTCTTTTAATTTCCAATTTCTGTTCCAATGAATGCGAGGACAACGTGTGTTTCAGCAAATAATCAACAGTATTCATTTTTATGCAGACAAAAAATTAGCTTCTCATGTTTCATTATGCATATAAAAATATTAAGCTATCGTCGACACTGTTCCTGCAAAGAAACAGAAGAATGAAACTAAAACAATCCAGAAACTAACACAAGACGGAGCAGCTAGCAAAGGATTGCGTTTACCCACGGTACCCACGGTAACCATGGTGAAACAGACCATCTGCCGCAGTATGCGGGAAGGCCATGAAAGCGTGTAGGTGATCAGGAAGTACCTGCTGGTACAGCGCAGAGATTAAGGTGGACGTCAAATAATTTTGCTTCCTATACTTCCAATGGAAAAACTTCTGTACACATTTTCTTCACAATTAATGCGTTCCCAAGGATGAAAATTTAATCATCGATTGAAATAGCTTCATTTTATAACTTGGAATACTTCATATTTTCTAAAACGTAACCATAATTATGCAATCCAACATTTGTTTGTCTACTGGCGTCATCAAAGTACAGGTCGCGCCATCTTTTTTCTGGTTTCAACACCACCAAAGGAAAAGTTATTGATTTTTAATGTATTTATGTTTATGTTTTAGAAAATATTAAGTATTCCAAGTTATAACATGAAGTTATTTTAATCGATGTTCAAATTTTCATCCTTGGGAACACATTAATTGTGAAGGAAATGTGTACAAAAGTTTTTCCATTGGAAGTATAGGAAGCAAAATTACTTTACGGTCCACCTTAAAGACTTCTCCAGATACACTAAGGAACCTAATGTGTCGCATGAGATGGCTCCCAGAGCCATCTCATGCGACACATTAGGTTCCTGAGCCGACCTGGCATCACAGAGCCGACCTGGCAGGACGGGGCCGTGGCCTCATGATGTCGACGCCACACACGCACCCTGGCTCTAGCTCTGTACAACACGGTACAGGTTGATTCATGTGATCACGTGATATGGTGTCACTCTGGAGAGGTCCAGTTTTGATGTTCCCCGCACCAGGTAAGGCATAAAATCCGATGACGAGCAGTCAACACTGACACACGAGTAGGGCGTCGGCTCCCGCAGCCAAGGGTATGCAACGTGCCGGGTGGGCTGGCCCCCGAACCCGGACCGGGCTTTTTCCCAGACATTTACGACCGGGCCAAGTCGACCCATTTTTTTTATATCAATGGTAAAGAAAGAAAAAACAATTCGTGTTCCCCGATTTCCTGGTCTGTTTAACTGCTTTGCTGGCTTTACTTACTTCCACGACATAGCCCAGGGCGTAATCACAAAAGCAAGGAGAGGCACTTAGTGTTTTCACCATCTGTAGGTAGTAAGATGGTAAAACCACTTTAGGGCTTGTTGACAAACAAAAAGATTCGACCTCGAGTGAGCGAGTGTGTGTGTGTCGTGTGGAGTGGGGTCTGTAATGATGTGGGGTGTGCGTTGGTATGAGAGAGTGGGAAGAATTGATTGTTTCTTCTATTCCTAATCTGTATGGGGATTGACTTTTTTATTTATTTTTATTGGGGGTTTAACGACCACCGTGGGCTATAAGCAGTCGCCTGTCCCTAATTTAGGGCCACTAACTCCATGGAAGGGAGAGAGCCAGTGCCATAAGACAAACACAACATCCATGTCTCTCCGGGATACGAACCCAGTCCCCTCTCAGACGAATAGTCAGAAGCCATCGCTTAGACCACTGCGCCACAGGGGCGGAAGGATTGAATTTTGTAGTGTTACCACTTGCTAGTTCAGAGAAAAGGAGATTTTGAACCCCCTTAGTGTTATTTTTTGTCTCTCTTTAAAGGTTATATTCTTCGATAGCTGTTAAAGTTTAGTTAATATTTTAAAGGCTTACTTTCAACTAAATATTTTCAATAATATTTTATTATTTAATTTTCACAATTAAATTAAAATACAATAGAAAGACAAAATAATACCAAATGGCACATCACGGGCCGGGCCTAACTAAGAGCTGCAATTGACGGCACCGGGCTGAGTGTCTAATATTTGAAACGGGCCGGGCTCACCAAATAAGACCCGTGCAGACCTCTACCGTTATCTCGCTGATGCGGCTTGGGCACTTAACCTGGTGGATATTTGCGCCGCCGTTGCCAATCTGCCGATCTGTACGAGCCTGGATAGTCTACGACTCTACGTCGACCCCGTTCGTAAATGGCGTGGGGTCTGCCACTGCTTGCTCTGCGGGGATGACTCGTCTGTCTTTCGCCGACATGCGTCCACGATCAAAGTCGACCAGATCAAATAGAATCCAGAATCCTTGACACATCAATGATTCTATTCTACTGCACCACGAAATGGTGGAGCCAGAGAGTTACGTCCAAGAGTTTTATCATTTTTTTTAAACAGTGCATATGTGGGTGAGTCGTGAAATAGGAAACCAGTTTTTCATCAGAATCGAAAGTATGTAATATACCTTTCTCTGATGAGATCAAGGTTCAATTTTGGCTGCACCAAGAACGAACACAACAACGCTATCTCGATTCTCTGAAAGTTGCAACATACCGAGTCACAGTAGACTCTCGCTAAGCCGGCCCTCGATAATCCGGCCTCTCCGTAATCCGGTCTCCTTGCGTTTTTTTTGGTTGCAGAAATCATGTTAATATCAGACCGGAATGAATTATACTTCATACACGAGTGAAGTTTTCTATTTTAACGGTATGTTTTGTTTTGAATTGGCACTAACGTTCATGTAGTTCAATTTAAAATAAAAGTAGAAAGGATCCTCAAAATAATTAAGAATATTACAAAAAGTATCTTCATTAAACCGGAAAAAATCTGTGACATGTTTCGAAGTGACCACACTGAGTATAAAATGCAAGATTTCATCTGTGCTGTATTGCAATTGTATGTTTCTTTTACTGCATATGTGTGTGAGTCGTGAAATAGGAAACCAGTTTTTCATCAGAATCGAAAGTATGTAATATACCTTTCTCTGATGAGACACATGCATATTCTGCTTTACTATACTGTATGTACACATGCATATTCTGCATATTCTGCATATTCTGCTTTACTATACTGATAATATGAAAAGATCATTTCATTGTTGTTAATGAGACAGTATAGTACGTACTGATGATGTTCTTGTACTATTATCACTTATATCACTTGCCTCTTATTTGTTTTTTTAAATACATATATATATATATTTTTGAATGGAGGTGTAACGACCACCGTGAGCAACTCAATGGGCTATAAGCAGTCGCCCGTTCCTAATTTAGAGTCACTGGTTCCAGGGAAGGCAGAGAACCAGTGCCGTAAGACATACACAACATCCATGCCTCACCGGGATCCGAACCAGGACCCCGTTTGGACGAATGATCAGAGGCCATCGCTTAGATCACTGCCCCACCGGGGTGGCATTAAATACATATGTACTACACATAGTAAACTTGTAATTATAACAATAATTTAATTTAATGAAGAATTAAACCAAATTTTTTATGGACTCTCAGTAATCCGGCACTCTTGCTAATTCAGCACCTCTCTTTGCAAGAAATGGCCGGATTAGAGAGAGTCTACTGTATATACACTGCTGGCCACCCAAAATTCAACACCAAGAAGAAGGCATCCGATTGGCCTGAAATTCGCAGCATGCGTCGCCCGCGAGAGGACATGTAAACGATTAGCATTGCAGGGCATATGCAAATTAAGTGCTCCCGGCACGCCACCGAGAAGCACTATAAGAAGGGTGTACAGAAGGCCGGGTATAAGTAGTGGAAGCGTGTTGTGCTGCCGGACCTGTGCGTGGGAAGCTTCCTGATGCCTCGTCCCAGAATACGACAGTCATTCCAGCACGTTTCGGAGTTTGACAGAGGACAAATAGTGGCTTATCGCGACAGCGGTTTATCGTACCGAGACATCGGCGCCCGTGTGGGACGACATCCAGAAACAATGAGGCGAGTATGAATTCGGTGGGTGCAGGAGGAACGGACGGACAGACGTGAGCGATTGCCGCAGCCACGGCACACCACTGAACGAGAGGACCGGCATGTTGTGCGGTGGGCATTGACGGCTCGCACCGCCACATCACGAACGTTAGAGCAGGAATTAGGGTGTGTTGCGCAACAACCTGTGTCAGTACGTACCGTTCGACGTCGTCTGCAGGAGCCGGGACATGTCGCACGGCGCTCATTGCTCCGATTACCATTGACGTTACCGCACTGGTGAGTGCGGCGGCAGTGGGTCTTTGAACGCCACACCTGGACTACGTAATGGCACGACATTGTCTTTTCCGACGAATCCCGCTTCTGCCTGCATCACCACGATGGTCGGATCCGTGTGTGACTGTACCGCGGCGAGAGACTTTATAACGCCTGCATTATGCATCGCCATACCGGTCCGTCGCCTGGTGTTATGGTTTGGGGCGCAATTGGATATGACACCCGCACCCCTCTGGTACGTGTCGCCGGTACACTCAACAGCTACCGCTACATCTCCGACGTTTTGGAGCCTGTAGTCCTCCCTTACCTGTAGGCCCTGCCAGCGGCCACGTTTCAACAGAACAATGCGCGCCCCCACGTGGCACGCATCGTGCAACAATTCTTCACGGCCCACCAGGTGTCATTGCTGCCGTGGCCCGTCTGTTCTCCCGATATGTCGCCCATCGAACACGTCTGGTCGCTGATCGGCAACCGAGTGGCCCGGCAAGCACCACCCGTGGCTACGCCTGATGAACTGTGGCAACGTGTGGAAGTAGCCTTGACCGACATACCCCAAGCCCACATCCAAAGCCTCTTTCGTTCGATGCCGCGGCGTGTAGCGGCCGTTATTGCCAGCCATGGGGGCCACACGAACAGTTGATGTCTGCGTGTTCCGCAAGTCGCACGGGCCTGTAAGCTCAATCGTTTCATCTTCGTATCTGTTGTTGCGTGTGCAGTAAATCTGGCTTTGCTATCTCGTGTCCTTCTTGGTGTTGCATTTTGGGTGGCCAGCAGCGTATAAAAGATTCGGAGAACCGTGAATTTTTTTAATCTGAAATTCAAATTTTAGCGTAAAATTGCAAAAAGCATATAAATGAATTGCGCATAACCGGATTGAAAAAGCGGTAGAAACTACAGCAAAATTTCATATAAATGCGAAACATCAAACAAAGAGAAAAACTTATCATCGGAGAAAAATTATCATCGGTCGCCACTGGGAATCGAACCTAGGGTCTTCCACTGGAATTGTAACATGGGAATCGAACCCAGAGTCTTACACAGGAAGGCCCTGGGTTCGATTCCCGGTGGCGGCCGATGAGAATTTTTCCTTGTCTCACTTAAAAACGTGGAAAGAGCGATGACCTCTGTTTGATGTTCCTGGTCCACGTCAAATGTCTGTATTAAGTATTAATTAAATGCGAAACACATATAACTGAAACACGTATAACCGAGGTTTCAGTGTACTTACTTCGGCTTTACTCTGAGACTAGTGCTTCTTATATTGTTCGAAATTACAAGTAATTGCTGTATTGCTTTTAATTCTGGAACGAAGAGGAGTAATTACTGTGCTCTTCTGAGAGCGGAAATTCTCCCGGAAGAAAGAAAAACTTATTTTCGGTGCTTTACGAAACTAGGTCTATTCTTCACAACTCTCAAGTCAGAATGTAGGAATTAATCTATTGTTTTCAACTATGGGATTGGGGAGGATGGAACCATTTTACTGTTTTCGACTCTTAAATGAAAAGAATGAATTACTCTGCTCTTCTCATCACTGAAATGGAGAAGATTTTCTGCACTCTTCTCAACTCCGAAACGAGAAGGAATTACTCTTGTAATCTTCTCAGCTCTTAAATTCGAAAGCAGGAATTATTATCTAGTCTTTTATACTCTTAAATAAGGAAATTAGGAAGAGAGATAACTTTTTTTTCGACTCCGAAACAGGAAGAATGCATTACTCTAATCTTCTCAATTCGGAAATGAGAAGGAATTACTCCGCTTTTCTGAACTCTGAAGTGAGAAGAAGGAATTACTTACCTTTTCAGCTCTGAGAATTTTTTTTAAAATAAATAACAGACGTTCGCATCTGCTGTTGTGCATCAAGACCTATTTTCGGTGCTTTACGGAACTAGATTTAATACAGAGCCTGTACAAAGAAAGTTAGCACGAAGTATTCGACAGATATGTAAACATAACTTTTCACTTACGGCAATTTGAGCCTTCAATGAATGAGTGTTGTTTAGAGAATTGTTTTACCAGTACTTAATTTGCATTTCCAAAAGTCATATATGGAACTAACGATTTAAGTTTCATTTTCAATCATCAGTGTATATAAAAGGGTGAATGGCCTGAAATAAATTCTTATACTCAATATTAGCAGGAAGATTCTTCACAGCATCGCTTATTATGCATTTTTTCTTAGCGTGGACTTCCTGTGGATGACATTCAAGAACTACTGGCAGGGTTTTGAATTTATAAATAAATAAATAAAGGGGAGGAATAACACAGAATTGAGATATTATCAGTCTTGTGCCTCAAAGAGAAGGAAGATTTTACTTATTTTTAATCAAACTGAATACAAGGTTGTTCTACTTCTCTGAATGTTGATTCATAAGCAAGAATGACTTCATATGGTTTCATTGTCGGGTATCTATTAATACATAAGATCCATAAAAGGATTTCGGGAAAAGATTGAGAAACCACGCTCACTGGCGAACGGAAGTACGCGACGCTTTAGAAACTGAAAGAGGAGAATGAAAGTTCAGGGGAATATTTTGACTATTACTGTACAAGAAATCGTAGCTGTGTGGGAAGCCTAATTAAAAAAAGAAAAAGAGGACTATATAGCGTTGAATGCTTCATTCCATTTCGCACGTCTTTTGGGAAACAATACTTACAGCATAACTTTTTCCATCTATCTATTGCTTTCAGTCACTATATTTGTGTATCTCTGAGTTGGATTCGAAAATAAAATATATTATCATCAGACTAAGCTGACAAATGAGGCTGTTAATTCATGCACTTTGGAATTTCTCCCGCTAAGCGAAGTAAACACATCCTTTTATATTCGACACAAAACTTGCACTTCCGAAAGCAAGATCGGAATATTTGTTTAGCATTTAATAAATAGAACAATGCTTGAAACTTTCAATGCATTTTCTGCCCAGCATGATGCTTAATTTTAGCGGTTGATGAAACGAATTCATGTTTCTATGAGTGAAACAAATGCACTGCATATGATCGAAAGTACACCCTTTGAGTAGCGAATTTGCCTATATGCGTCACAGCCATGGCCCATACAGGTACAGAAAGACGTTCGTGGCCTGACGATCAAGAATGAACAGTAGAATGTTACCTATACGGCACAGCTCAGTGACTTTCAACGTTTAACGGGCCACCCAGGTAACGCAGTGGTCTTAGATAGGGGTCGACAAACTATGGCCCACGGACCAAATCCGCCCCGCCGCCACATTTTGTACTTCCCGCGAGCTCTAAAATTTTACATTTTCAAATTCTTTATAATTTCAAAGTCTTTAAAATGTCAAAGTTCGCGGCTCCGCATTCCGTGGCCTCTGCTGTGACACCACGCCGTTATATTTCGGCGTCGTTTCCAGTGCCACGTGTATCGCTGTTCTGCGACATTTTGTTCTCGTTCTCGTTTGATTACCCTTGCATATCCATCCTGCCTGTTTTCAAAACCAGAAAAGATGAGAAAAGTAGACTTCGAATGTCGTGCTTTTAAGGCAGAGTGGTGTGTGAATTATTTTGTTACTGAATTAGATAATAATGCATTGTGTTTATTGTGCAGTGACACCATTTCTGTATTAAAAGAGTACAATATACGCCATCATTACCAGACTAAGCACTCGACACAATATCTACAACTCACAGGAAAGCAACGATCAGAAAAATTGGAAACTTTAAAACGGAATATTTCATCACAACGCGATTTATTCATGAAAATGAGGTGGCAACAAAAGTCAAGTCAGTTTACGAGTAGTTCATTTGTTAGCCAAGGAAGAAAACCCATTTACTGATGGTGAGTTAATTAATCATGTTTGATTGTAGCAACAGAAGAAATGTGTCGAGGGAAAATGGATCTATTTAAATTTATCAACCTTTCAGCGAGAACAGTTGAATACTACATAAATAACAAAAAAAAAATTAATAAATAAATACCTACATAAATATCGTAGAGTTTGCCTCTTGGCCAGCAGAGACTAAAATAATTACCATTTGGCCCCTTACGAAAAATGTTTGCCGATCCTTGGTCTAAGCGATGGCTTCTGATCATTCGTCCGAGATGTGTCCGTGTTCGAATACCGGTGAGGCATGGTTGTTGTGTTTGTCTTACGCGGCTGGCTCTCTCCCTTCCCTGGAACAGGTGGCCTTGAATTAGGGACGGACGGCTGCTTATACCCCACTGAGCTATAAACAGTCACCGTTAAACCCCTATAATAATAATAATAATAAACAACCGTGGTACGGTCATAGGATGCTATCTTAGCAATAAGTCAGTTCGGATAGTTTCTGCTCTGCTGCAGCAGCGCAATCGTGACGCGGTTATAACACACTGACCTTCGAGTTCCCAAATGCCTCTGGAAACAACACCAGCACTAAGGCTGTTCAAGAGCTGAAGAGAATGGGCTTCCATAGTCGAAAAGTCACACACTTACCTACCATCAGCAAGATCAAAGCCAACCGTCGTTTGGAGTGGGGTAAAACTTGGCGCCTGTGAATGCTGGGATCACAGGATTGTCGAGAATGGCATTATAGGCCGCAGCGTTCGGATTCTCAAGCAGTTCAACTACGAGGCACAACCCACACCATGAGAAACTAGTCCCACAGCATGATACCTCCTCCACCAAACTTCACAGTTGGCACAATACAGTCAGGCAGAGAGCGTTCAACGGGCATTCTCCACACCTAGACTCGTCCGTCGGATTGCCAGGCGATGTGAAGCGTGGCTCGTCAATTATGGGAATGCTTTTCCACTTCTCCACAGTTCACTGGATCCGAGCTTTCCACCACTGCAGCCGACGCTTGGCTCTGATTTTGCTCGTATTAGACAAGTAAGCGGTTGTTCGGCCATGGAAGCCCATTCCCTTCATTTCTTGACGAATCAGTATGGTAATAGCGTTGCTTCCGGAGGTATTTTGGACCTCGGTGGTGAATGTTATACCCTGGACATTCGATTTTCTTGAACCACTCGACGGTCCCGTTCCGTCATTTTACGCGTCTAGCAGGTTGCGATTGTGCTCTAGTTGCTCGTAGGAGTTTCTACTTCACAATAACATCACTTATAGAGATGATCGCGGCAGCCTACATCATGGCAAAAAATTCCCGAACTGACTTGTTGCTAAGATGGCATCCCATGACCGTGTCACGGTGAAGGTCGCTGAGCTTTGCCGTACGGCCCATTCTATTGTTCATGCTTGTCTATGAACTGACTTGTTGCTAAGATGGAATCCCATGACCGAGCCTCGGTGAATGTCACTGAGCTCTGTAGTACGTCCCATTCTACTGTTCATGCTTGTCTGTGAACTGACTTGTTGCTAAGGTGGCATCCTATGACCTTAGCAGGGTGAAAGTCACCGAGCTCTGCCGTACGGCCCATTCAATTGTTCATGCTTGTCTATGAACTTATTTGTTGCTAAGATCATAGAGCTCTGCCGTACGTTCCATTCTACTGTTCATGCTTGTCTACGATGTGTCAAGCGACGTGAGTCTTTTTAAAACTATATGCAGGCGCGACGCTACGGGTGTGCTGGAGTGGGATTCAGTCCCTCCCCCCAACTTTTCTTTGAGCCCACACTTTAGCCCCCCCCCCCCCACGATAAATATTTAAGCTGTTAAAACATATGGGTGGTGCAACCATCGAATATTTTAGGGAACTTGTATAAACCTATACCTGACAGAATTTTCGAAATCACAGGAAGTTTGTTATATAAAATTAAATGTTTGTTAAATTTAATGTTCCTACTTCTTAGAAATGGAGGTAGTCCTCTTAGAAAATTTCTAAGAGAGTAGTAAAAACACACCATTTTTTGTAATTGTAGTTTAAAAGATGAGAGAGAGAGAGAGAGGGACAGACAGACAGAGAGAGATTCGTTGTCAGTTTAGAAACTAAATTCATAAACAGCCTTATGATAGCCAAAAGAAAAAACGACGTAAGCAAGCTAAAATTACGAAGAAATGGTACTTGCCATAGAGATTCGTATCCATGGTTCCTATGCTACATACGTTGGTACATACAGTATGCACCTGAAAACTCTTTTGACAAGGGATAACATTATCAGAGTCGGGTAAAATCCGCATGAACAGAATTTTTTGCCAAAAATTTCTGCCTATCACTTCATAATTCGAGCTTCCTTAATAGCCCACCCAGTTCTGAGCTGCTGGCTTCGCCACTGACTATATACACTGCTGGACAATTGCTAAGGACGGATCATAAACGGCTATATAGCGCATAAAAAAGTAAGTGTGGTTGGATGCCAAGTGAAATAAAATAATGTCAGAATGCCAGGACATTACAAGAAAGACAATTTATTGTGCTCTGAAATCCAGATGGCTTTGGAACGTGTTCAAGGGACAAACAGGCCATTTTGTGCAGAATACGTAAGCGTGAAAAAAATGCAATTACCGTCCGCAGGCGTTCCAGCGTAAGATGTCAATACGGGATATGGCCACCATGGAGGGCTATGCAAGATTCCACACATCGTGTCATGCTTTGCACAACATTATCAAGCAGCTTTTGGGATAATTTATCCCATTCCTCTGTCAGTGCACGGATGAGGGTGTCCTTGTTTATCGGAGGGCATTGGCGACCAGCAAGACTCCTCCCCAAAGCATCCCACACATTTTCAATGGGATTCAGATCTGGAGAACGTGCTGGCCATACGAGGCGTTGAATATCCTCGCTCTCAAGACACTCCTGGACAGCGACTGTTCGATGACATGTTGCGTTGTCGTCCATGAAAATGAATCTATCACCGACAGCACCACGGAACATGCGAACATGAGGTAGCAGAACATCATTAATGTATCGTTGGCGAGTCATAGTCCCAGTTGGAAGCACATAGAGGAACGTACGGCCATTGATCATGATGCCAGCCCATACCATGACACTACATGTCGGATATCGGTCCCTTTCCTGTATGTTTGCTGGACAATATGCAGTACCACTATCACGCCAGATCAGTTGTCGTCGACAATCAGACGATAGACTGTATCTACTCTCATCTGTGAAGAGGACAGCAGACCAGTCGTTATCAGTCCAATTGCGATGTTGATGGCACCATTGCAAACGGGCGGTACGGTGACGTCTGGACAATGGGATGCACACAACAGGACGGCGGGCGTATAGTCCTCCTTCAACAAACGTCTGGCGACAGTTTTTCGGGAGATCCGCTTGCCAGTAGCAGCCATAAACTGATTTGCTACCTCACTAGCTGTGCTGCGCCGGTGTCTTTTCGTTGATAGCACTATGTACCGATCTTCTGCAGGTGTCGTGCTGCGAACACGACCTCCCCCGTGACGTTTGCTACTCTCTCCATTTTTTAAAATGATTTCCAAAGCCTTGAAACAACACTGTGGCTGACGTCGAACTCCCTGGCAACATCTGTTATTTTTCGCCCTTCTTCAATCTTGCCAATAATACGGCCACGCGTAAAATCATCTAGGTGATGTCGGGAAGATATACTGAAAATTGCAAGTTTGTCAATTGATTCTTTCCCTTTCAACTTTGCGTTTGAACAACAACGGTCAATACACGTCAAATCCTTTATATCTCTTATCAGCGCTATGACGTCACGAACAAGTTCGGCAATCCAAAATTTGCATACGCACAACACGTCTTACTGTATCCCGCACTTATGCTAATTTCCACATTTCCCTGCCTTCCATTTTATGGTTGCTATTGTCATCCGTCCTTAGAAATTGTCCGGTAGTGTATATGGGCCATGACTGTGACTTATATGGGCAAATCCATCACTCCAAACAAGTGTCCGGATACTTTTGATCATATAGTGTATCTTGTGGATAAGATTCTTTCCTGTAGTTTTATGAAACAAAATTAAACAAAAATTAAAAAAATAAGTACAAAAATTAAAAAAAGTTCATAAATTAAAAAATAAGTACACATCTTGTACATTATGTAATTAAAAAATGAGTACACGCCTTGTATTGAATCTCTATAACTTATGATAACTTTCTCACTTCCATTTTAAAAAGCGGTGCAGGCTGTGGCATACATAAGAGACCATTATTATATTTAAAATTTCATGTTCTTGAAATGTGTTAAATAAATGATAAATTTGATTTTCTAACATACAAATATTAGTTCCGTAGCAATGAGGCGTATGAATATTCATTTCCTTACCGACAATATGAGGGTATAGCTAATAAAATAACAGAGCCACAGTTTGTACACCAGAATTGATTTTTTTGTTTATTTAGTGAAATACTGAAAATGTGGTTTTAAATTTGTTTATTTTACCTTTCAGACTTGCAGAAAGGACAGCTGAAGATCTGGAAATTATCTATGAGGAACTGCTTCATATTAAAGCACTCTCTCACTTGTCCAATAGTGTCAAAAGGGAACTTGCTGGTGTTCTAGTTTTCGAATCGCATCCGAAGTCGGGAACTGTTCGTAAGTCTTTTCAAAAATCAATCCCCGGCAGTACATATTTGATAATATTGTGAATAATATATTTTGTATGGCACAGAAATCCAAGGATTACCTGTCATTCAGAAAGAACTCCTGAGAAAACTCTAAAATGGCATTTCTCCGGGAGAGAATGAAACCTGCATCTCCCGACATGCATTCGGGCATGCTGTCACTCTAATCATAAGACATTGCCCCCGAACTATTTCGGGTGACGCTGCAAGTCTTGAGCTTTCTGAAGGCTTTTAGATGGGCGACAGTTAATGGTTGGCATTTTTATGCCATGAAAAACAACATAATAATAGCGATATCCAGGTGGCGGAGGGGTCAGAGGCGCTGTTTTCGGGATAAACATCAGAGCAGGGCACTAGTTAGATGTAGGTATTGTGCTGTATTTGTAGCCAGTGGCCTAAGCGCGTTGAAGTGATGCTTATGGCCCGGCGACCGTAGGGATCCCAAAAAGTATTAAGAAAATAAAATTTTGACTCTAGAACTCAAGTCCACTGGCAAAGATGGGGGGGGGGGGAAACACTGCAAATAGCATGCCGTAGGAGAAAAGAGGTGTCTTCTGTTCGCTTGTCTGCTATAATGTCTGAAGTGCAGGGGACGTTGTTGTTATGATACTAGACTGAATAACAGATTTAAAAGAACTGGAGACGCATTCAAGGTAAATGTGTGTTACAGAATTTCAGACTCATTATGTAAAAAACAACAACTGAAAAACGATTTACGGGTATGTAAAGAACTGTCAATACTGTATCTTTTTTGTCGTCTTTGTACTTGCTGACATCAGCAGAAAATGATAACGTAAAATATGAAAACAATCTGCAAAAAAATAAAAATTTGAAAAAAACGATCTAAGTAAACATTTATCCGTTCAACTTTTACAAGTAGTTTAACTAGCTTTTATAAAAAAAGAAATTAAACCGATAAATCCAATAAAAGAACCCGCAAAATTGTCAGTAGGAAACTTTAAGGGTTTATCTTGTAGTTACAAGAACGTCTCTACAGCTTTTATTTTATATCTAACAATACCTGTTGCGTTAGCTACTTCTGGAATATCATTCAGCAAACTGCAAATAGTCAAAAATTATAAATACAATGTGTCAGGAACGACCTGGAATATTTTTACTAACTACCACTGAAGCTCAACACGCAGACGAGTAAAATACCAAAGATTTAGAGATTTTGACAATGCCAAATGTAGAAAGATTTTTTTTTCATTTGAATATCTATAATCTATTTATAAAAATATAAGTATTCCTTTAAGGAAGCAAATGTTTTTACGAGTTAAAATATATCTGCTTCTGTTTGTTTGTTTGTTTTGCAAATACAGCCCACAGAAGCGGGGTGGGGACCAGAAGTGTTGATTAAGAGCCGAAAATGTGTTGTTTCGCCACTGCGTACAACGCTGCTTGTGTCTCTTTTTTAGAAGCAGTGTCCCTAAATTAGAGACGAGATACTTCTTCATAACTGTAGACGCGCATGGATGTCGCTATATTTGAAAGAAAACATTATTTCAGCAACGGTCCGTATGATTTGAGGATTATATTTTAATGTATTGTGAGTACTGTCCACGCTGTCTTTAATATGTATTTTATCTCTTTCATTGTGCAGAGATATTCTAGCATAACGGATCTTGGTGAAGTTCTTGTGCCTATCTGAAATAAAGTAATGCTAAACGCGCACGTTCATGAAGTCATGTGTAAATGGCATGAATAACAGGGCCGAATTTGAGGTGGGTCTTTTATGCCGGATGCCTCGGACAGGGGTGGATTGGGTCGTTGGAAACCAGGCCGGAAATTTTAGTCTTGTTGTCCACTACAGAAATATACAGTTACCTACAGGGGGACACCTCATAAATTCCCTCATGAAACAAATTCTGTTAACTCCTTTAACATCTCGTACATAATTTTTAGTCTTGTGGTCCACTGCTAAGAAATTTTTTCTTAGTCTTGTGGTCCAATTTAGTCTTAATTTTAGTCTTGTGGTCCAATTTAGTCTTAATTTTAGTCTTGTGGTCCAATTTAGTCTTAATTTTAGTCTTGTGGTCCAATTTAGTCTTAATTTTAGTCTTGTGGTCCAATTTAGTCTTAATTTTAGTCTTGTGGTCCAATTTAGTCTGAATTTTAGTCTTGTGGTCCACTACTAAGAAAATGTTTTCTTAGTAAACATACATTTTAGTCTTGTGGTCCACTACAGAAACATACAGTTACCTACAGGGAAACACCTCAAATTCCCTCATGAAACAAATTATGTTAACTCCTTTAACATCTCGTACATAATTTTTAATCTTGTGGTCCACTACTAATAAATGTTTTTCTTAGTAAACATACATTTTAGTCTTGTGGTCCACCACAGTTACGTACAGGGAAACACCTCATAAATTCCCTCATGAAACAAATTCTGTTAACTCCTTTAACATCTCGTACATAGTTTTTAGACATGTGGTCCACTACTAAGAAATTTTTTTTAGTCTTGTGGTCCAATTTAATCTTAATTTTATTATTGTGGTCCAATTTAGTCTTAATTTTAGTCTTGTGGTCCAATTTAATCTTAATTTTATTATTGTGGTCCAATTTAGTCTTAATTTTAGTCTTGTGGTCCAATTTAGTCTTAATTTTAGTCTTGTGGTCCACTACTAACGCATTTTTTTTCAATAAACATAAATTTTAGTATTGTGGTCCACTACACAAACACACGTACCTACAAGAGAACACCTCATAAATTCCCTCATGAAACAAATTCTGTTAACTTCAGGTTGAAATAGAACTGTTAAAATATGCATTGTAAAACTAATTCAGTCGTAAACAAATTTCAACAGCAATTTGAGGGTGAAAGATTTTTAAAAAATCCACTCATGATTAAATGCAGCATATCAAACCATGCTCAACAAACTGTGTGTTACATTATATAATTTTATGTGTTTGGTCACTGATTGTCTACTGCGCAACACTATTCGTACCACTTCCTTGAATAGAAGCCTTTTTAATGTCTACTCATTATTTTGACCCATTAACTACTCTTTTGATCCATGTATCAGTACCGGTAAATCGTTGTTTCTCTTAAGATAACAAGTTAGTAAAATCATGCAAGGCATTGATTATAATACACTTTCCAACATACCAGAAATCATTACTCAAGTTATGAGGATACTGACTGTGGAATAAATCTCACTCCTGTGCGCAGACCTTTGATCCCATTTCGATGATATTCAACTGAACTGGTTCAGTATACCTCCAAAAACATGATGACGTTTTGTCGCAATCGAAGCAATTTTCCGTTAGTTATGATGCATAAGGGCTATGGAGTAGATCCCGCTCCTGTGTCCTAACCTTTGACCCCATTTCTCCCATTTTTAATAGGATTTGTCCCCAGGCAGGCCTCTACAACATACTTACATTCGAAGCATTTTTACGTAAGTTATGACGCATAATGGCGATGGACGTGATTCCGCTCCCATGTCCTGATCTTTGACCCCATTTCGCCCATTTTCAATACGCGTTGTCCCCAGGTGGTCCCCTACCACATACTAAATTTTCATCGAAATCGAACCTTTTTTACCTTAGTTATGACGCATAAGAGCAGTGGAATGGATCCCGCTCGTATGCCCTGACCTTTGACCCCATTTCGTTCACATTCAATAGGGTTCCTTCCCAGGTGGTCCCCAACCACATAATAAAATTTCATTGAAATCGAACGACTGTTAGGCGAGTTATCATGTGGACAGGCATACGCACACAACGCGTGACGTAATGAGGCAGATTGGAATCGCGGCAATCTGTTCGAAAGAGCGTGACGTTATAAAACTTTAACAGGATCCACACACAACGCGTGACGTAATGAGACAGATGGCGCCAACATCTCAATCGCGAGCTTGTGACGTCATAAGATTTCTAAGCATGGGTAACATTATTGGAACGACGCCATGACACTGAAAACGTGGTAATTCGGGGTGGTTATTTAACCAATTAAACAAATTTTCCTAAAGTCGAGATCAAGCTAAATCGATTTCTAGTACCAGAAAACGGTAGGTTAATGACTTTCATCAAAATCCTTAGAGCCGTTTTCAAAATAAAATTTTCATAGATACAAAAATTGCTCCTTTAAGGTCGACGTCAAGTAATTTTGCTTCCTGTACTTCCAATGGAAAAATTTCTGTACACATTTTCTTCACAATTAATGCGTTCCCAAGGATGAAAATTTGAACATCGATTAAAATAGCTTCATTTTATAACTTGGAATACTTAATATTTTCTAAAACATAACCGTAATTATGCAATCCAACATTTATTTGTCTACTGACGTCCTCAAAGTACAGGTCGCGCTATCTGTTTTCAGGTTTCAACACCACCAGAGGAAACGCTATTGGTTTTTAATATAATAATGGTTATGTTTTAATAAATGTTAAGTATTCCAAGTTATAATATGAAGTTATTTTAATCGATGTTCAAATTTCCATCCTTGGGAACACACTAATTGTGAAGGAAATGTGTAGAAAAGTTTTTCCATTGGAGATATAGGAAGCACAGTTACTTGGCGTCCACCTTAATAGTATGGGATAAGGGCGATGGAATGGATTCCGATCCTATGTCGCGACCTTTAACCCCATTGGTCTAATTTTCAATAGAGTTTGTTCCCAGGTGGTACCCTACCACATACCAAAATTTCATCGAAATCGAACCATTTTTACGTGAGTTATCGTGCCGACAGACATCGGACGGACGGAAAAAGCTGGAGCATATACGCTTATTCAACATACGGTTGGAAAGCGAAAAAAATGTGAGTGGGACATGAATTTCAGAACATTTCTGTCGAATAATCGCTTTGTGTTCTATGTCTGTACGTGAATAAGGATGTGGGGACGCTGGACCATCAAAATTGTTATCAGTGCCTCCTTCAAAATCACAGAAGGAGGCTAGGGCGCACCAATGTCCCTTTGACTCTACGTCCAACGACCTACGCGTAACCGTGATTAGCGTAATTTGTTAATAACAGCATGCTTGGTCCGGCGGCAAATGTTTACTGAAGCGGAAGTAAGTCTGCTTTGCATTTTAAACCAAACGGCCAGCATAGATATAGATTGAAAGAAACGACAATTTTATTTAAAACAATAACGTTTTACACAAATAATATGTATAACGCTCAAATGAAGTATAACGAAGTAAATTTCTCCGTCATTTTTCGGTCCACGCCGGGGATCGAACCCGAGTCCACTTATTCCGGAACGAGTCGCTCTACCAACTGAGCTACGGAGACGTTCGTTCTCGCTGCTATCTGCCTTTATGTCGTGTGTGCGTCCTGCGGGGCCGGCACGTCACATCTCCCCCTGCCCCCAAAGAGGGCCGGAGGCATGGCCCACGGGTCAGCCGTGACCATGTATCGTTGTAGGCAGCCATCCGCTGAAGAACGTGCACTTGAGAACTCCCAGTCAATCTGGTGTGCGGAATGCAACATCACACACATTTATTTTTCGAAGCGCTGGAGAAGCGATTCTCTTATCTCGCGGTGTGGAAAGAACATCACACCATTGCGAGATCTTTAACGGCCGGGTCATCTGGGAAGTTCGGGCGCCATTATAACGAAGTAAATTTCTCCGTCATTTTTAGTACACGCCGGGATCGAACCCGAGTCCACTTATTCCGGAACAAGCCGCTCTACCAACTGAGCTACGCAGACGTTCTTTCTCGCTGCTATCTGTCGTGTGCGTCCTGCCGTGCTGGTACGCCACAGAAGTTATCGGTTCTTATGCATAAGTACCAAAATAATTATTCCTTCGTTCCATGGATGCGAGAGAGTGGGCAATTTCTCGAGTGATCCTCCAGGAAATATCCCGGTGTTCTTGTGAGCCAATCCTCCCCGAACCACTGCCTCGGTTAGGACCTCCACTGATATCCTTAGAAATACATTTTGTACTTTCCAGTAGTTGCCTTGCTTCCTCTAAACTTTCACACGGATTTTAAATAACTTTTTGCAAATAACGAGCAGAACTTTCCCCTTAATTAAGTGTCAGAAAACTAGCTATTCGAAAATTCGGTCAGTCTTCTGTTCTGAAGGATCCTTTATTTTGCTTTTCTTTCTCTTGGCAATTGCGTCTAAAAAACCGTATAAAACAACACTTGTGCTGTTGCAGCCCTTCGTGAATGTATGCAAAAACTAAGGAAGGAAAGGTTTTCTGGGCTCACACCCATCGTATAGGTGCCGAGTCTCTGTGACCTCGTTTTTCTGGGCCCACACCCATCGTATAGGTGCCTTTCCTCCTACGCCCAATTTTTTATCTCCTGAGCGTTGAAGGGACGCGACAATACGAGAGAGTGGATTGGTCGGACAGTAGCTTAGATATTAAACAACTGCTGCCTCCTCACACCATGTGTGCGGCAGTTTGTGAGACTGGCGCCCATGCACAAAACGCAAAGGGTAGGCAGAAATTTATGTCCTTAACAGCATGCTGCATGAAAAAGAAGCTATGTGCACACCATACTAACGAAAACATTTTTTCTTAACTTAGGAAATGTATTTAAATGCTCCGGAAAATACACTATATTGACAAAAGTCATTGGACGCCTAGAAGAGAAACACAACATAGCATTTATTGACATACATTAGTACGTTGTCGGTCCACCTTTGGCCTTAATGCATGCACTGACCCTTCGAGACATGCTTTCGACAAGGTTTTGGAACACAACGATGGGTATGCGCTTCTATTCAGTACATAATACTGCCGCTAACTGTTGCTTAGTAGTAGGCCTTGGTTCCAAACTTCTTATGCAGCTCTCAAATTCATTCCATAGATGCTTCATGGGATTAAGATTAGAGCTCTGTGCTGGCCAGTCCACACACGATACCGAATTATAATCAAACCACGCCGTAACAGTCCTTGCTTTATGACTCGGTGCATTATTCTGCTGATGCCAACAAAGGCTCGGTTCCTTAGTATTGATACAGAGTTGGTAGGGCATAATTGTCCAGAATATCGAGGTAGACGTGCTGGTTAACAGGTTTCGTCCACGATAACCAATGGGGCGGGACCATACCACAAAAACACCCCCACACAAGTACACTGCCAGCTCCAAACTTGACCGTAGGACCAGTACACTCTGGTAAATAGTGTTCCCCCGATACCCGCACTCGGCCATCAAACTGATGGATCGTGTACCTGGATTCATAAGTCCATAGGACCCGTTTCCATTGATCTACGGTCCACGATAAATATTCTTTACACCATGCTAAACGAGGAGTAGCATTCCGAGTGGAGATGAAAGGCTTATGAGCAGCCGCACGACCACGGTAACCCATGGAATGAAGTTCTCTGCGAATGGTACGTGTACATACCGATGTTCCAGCATGTTTACCCACCTGTACATTGAGGTCTTGTGCAGTACTCCGTCGATTAGTTGTAACGACTCTCCTGAGGCATCGACGTCCTCTGTCACTGATTTTCTTTGGTCTGCCGGTACGTTTTGCTGCTTCAGGCACGCCATGTGTCTTCCACGTATTCAGTACATCCAAAACAGTTGACTTGGGCATGTTTAAACGCCTCTCGGTTTCTCTAATGGGCAACCCACTAATATAACACCCAACAATATTTCCTTTCTCAAAGTCAGTTTTCTCGTGCCGCGACATTTTCACTCAATCTCCCAAGGTGATATGATTGCGGTCAGCTGCAGGCCTGTTTTTATACCGTTTCCAGGTGTTCCGCGCATCTGAACAACGCAGCAGATCCGTTCATTTGCTTTTGAAAGGGTGTGGGGTGACTTTTGTCAATATAGTGTATTTCACTGCTGATATCTTTTTTATTTAGTCTTTAAAAATATTTTTTGTTGAAAGCGATTGATTTGAGTAGTCAGGCTTTGTAAAACAATGAAAAATATAATTTATATTATTACAAGCCGCTTGTTAGGTAAAGTAGAATTCGGTAACACTAATAAAAATAGTAACTATGAAATAATAACGAGGAATTATACACCAACATTACTTAAAATAATAAAACCTATACTAGTAATCTGAATTTATTGGGGCGTAAAATGAAATTCAAAGTCTCCAAGATTTCGCACATCAACCAGATGGTTTTTTCAAGGATATAGCTTTTGTTGAAACATTCTATTATTATTCAGTTTGCTATCTATCTTCTTTGAAAGAGCCAGTGCGAAAGCTTGGAAAGTTTGAATTCTATTTTGCGCCAATGAATTCGGATTACTGCAAAGTTGTACTATTTTAAGTAATAACTATTATTTTATAGCAGTAATAATAGCGATGCAAATACTTTCTGATAACATTATAACCCTTCACAAGGATAATGTGATAATGTTTCACTAAAATTCATTGGTAGCAAATGCCAGACGGCTTCGGCCTTCCCGGTAGCGCAGTGGTCTAAGCGATTGCTTCTGACCATTCGTCCGAGATGAGTCCGGTTTCGAATCCAGGTGAGGCATGGATGTCGTGTTTGTCTTACGGCTCTGGTTCTCTCCTTTCCATGGAACCAAGTGTCCTAAATTTGGGACGGGCGACTGCTTTTAGCCTATTGAGTTGCTCACCGTGGTCGTTAAACCCCAATAAAAAAAAAATGCCAGTCCTGGGCCAAAGCATCCGGGACTGTGTATAAAGGTGGTTGATTTTTTTTTTTTTGATTGGAGGTTTAACGACCACCGTAAGCAACTCAATAGGCTATAAGCAGTCGCCCGTCCCTAATTTAGGGTCACTGGTTCCAGGGAAGGGAGAGAGCTAGTGCCGTAAGACAAACACAACATCCATGCCTGACCGGGATTCGAACCCGGACCCCTTACGGACGAATGATCAGCGGCCAGCGCCTTAGACCACTGCGCCACCGGGGCAGCAAAGGTGGTTGAAGTCATCTGTAAATGGCATGTATAAAGTAACCTGTAAAACGCTAGTATAAAGACTGTTTAATTCGAACCTTGATCTGAAATACTGGTAATAAATTGACCTTTATCGGTACATGGATGACAAATGATCGTTGACGCTATGATCAAGTGGAAATTGTTTCGATTAGCACAAATGCCGGAAGTTGTTCAGATTCCTAAGCTTCCGTTTCTTGAAACTTTGTGTGTGGGGTAATGGTGGCATCATCATCATCATCAACCATTATCAATCCACTGCTGGACGAAGGTCTCCCCAAGTTTCCTCCACAACGGTCTGTCTTGTGCCAGTCTCCTCCATGTCACCCCTGCATACTTTCGAATTTCATCCACCCATCTCCCATGTGGTCTTCTTCTGGGTCTTTTCCTGTCCCTTGGAATCCAATCTAAAATTTCAGCTGTCCATCGATGGTCTGTTCTTCTGGCAGTATGTCCAGCCCATTGCCATTTCAGGGATTTAACTCTGATCATGATGTCTTCCACTCTTGTCATTTTTCGGATCCACGACTTCCTCTTCTTATCTCTCCTGGTTACACCAAGTATGCACCTCTCCATGCAGCTTTGAGTTTTCTGCAGCCTTTGTATGTCTCTTTTAGTTAAGGTCCACGTCTCTGCACCATACGTAAGCACTGGAAGAATGCATTGATCAAACACTTTTCTTTTAAGACATAATGGCATATTGCTCTTGAAAATTATGCTGTTTCTTCCAAAAGCTCTCCAGGCAAGTTTTGTACGCCGATTAATTTCTTCATCAATGTGACCCTCACTTGATATCTGCTGTCCAAGATAAACGTACGTGTCTGTTATCTCCAGCTTTTCTCCATCAATCGATAAATCTTCATTTCTTGTAAAAGCATTGAACATCACTTTTGTCTTCTGAAAGTTCATTTTTAATCCCACTTCTTTACTCTTGTCAGCAAGTTCCTGGATCATACTCTGCAAATCAAGAAGCGGGGGTTCAATTTTCGTTCCAAGCCGGTGTAATTTTCAAGTTTTTTGTAGGATAGCTACGTGGGAAGCAGTAAAACGTACTGTAACTAGATGCTGATTATGATGCGTATGTTACCCATTTTTTTTTTTTCATTTGAACTTCAGATTTGCTGATCGTCCTACATATGATGACATACTATTACAGATATCTAATAATGGAATTACAGGAAGTTTATAATTTCCAACGTATGCAGAATTTGATTATTGTAGGGACAATTGCATAACTTAACGGTGAAAACTTAATGCGTTAATGAGAATCGAGTAGATTGCACCAAAATAATCACAAAAATGAATTCTAAATCTGTTTTAATGGTGTAAAATAATAAGTAAAAGTTTGAATTACTCATAATTTCTTTACTTTATGCTTGTTGTTTACGGTGTTTATCTCAGTTATGGCTGATGAAGCCACCCGTGAGTGGTGAAAGCATGCTGTCTGTTTGCTTATTATTTTACACCATTAAAACGCATTTTTGTGACTATGCGTTATTTATCGTGCGATGCTGAGTGATTTATGCCTCACCAACTCGCATGGATTTCTCTGAAATATGTTTCAACAACTGCAGGTATCGAATGCGATCTCCTCTGTTGTGGTTTATGAATCACTGCTCCGGTTTCCCTAAATTTCGTTCAAGTGGAAACTGAGTTTATGTGGATTGCAACTTTCTTGTGCGAACAATAGACGTCAGCCAGCATTGTTATTCATTTCCTGTTACCCAGAACGGAAGCTGATCTATAAGGCCATGCATGGTGTTTCAGTGCTTGTCGGTATTTTGGCCATTCCTTCGTAGATTAAAAAAAAAAGGAAGGGGATTTCAACCGATATCAGTTTTTGGAGGTCATCAAATTAATTTGCGTCAGTCAGTCAAAAATGGAGGACAAAATTAGAAGCGGTATGGTTCCGGTCTGTGGTGTTGTTGCATTCAGGAACTTTATTATTGCCTTTGAAAATGTTCGGTGACTATGAAAGTCTGCTATAAATTACGGATACGTACTTTGCAGGACATGAAATGATCTTTTACCGCCAACGAGCATCACAGTTGAAACAAAGATGTAATAAACGAGCAATGTAACCAAAGACAGCTTGCCAAAGTAGTAGTGAAATATTGCCAGAATTTCAGACAGTAGTGTTTAGCTCAGAGCTTATTCAATGCCGTTGGTAGTTTACTATCTTTTTTGCAGTTTTCATTACTTTCCGCCAGGACCGTAGCTACAGAGAGGGCGGTTGCTTTCCCAGAATAGTCATTTCAGGGGCGTAAATTCATGCTCTGGGGGATGTAAAAAAAAATTAAAATTGCAACTAAAAAAGAAAGATACACTCCTCAGGATTTACTTTTTAAAGACTTTAATCTCATAGAGTTCTCCATGCAACTAACAAGAAACAGAGTAACATACACTACGAGGTGTGAACATCTCTCAACCAAGGAAGGAAATTTTCCAAAACTGTGACTAGAGGCATAAAATACAATATGCTGATATCCCTAACCTCCATGACGTTTCGAAACTCCATGACCTTTCGAAACTTTGTTCAGCTTCACCATAATGGTCGACACTGCCGTAGTACATACATCCCCAGCACCCAAGCCGACCATACACAATAGGGCACTTTGTCATGGTGCGCTTTACCAAATATGGCGCTTTCACTGTTAATCCTGTAGTCCAACAAGGTTTTTTTTTCTTTTACTATTGAGCTCAGCTCACGTTTTCTTTCTCTGTTGACATATTCTTCCATGAAATTTGAAATTTCTTATTTTGTACAAAGGACATCCTGAAAGTAATGCCTCGTTTCTCATAATAACTTTATGTGTAGCAGCAAAAATGTGAAACTCGGTGGCAAAATTCTTGGACATGTTAATAATGCCAGCCTATTCAAAGTATTGTTCATCACTTTCTATACATTACCGCCATCTTTGAACCCATTGGTAAAATCCATTTTGGAAAAATCCCTGTTGCTGCCGTTTCAGTCCTGAGTTCACAGCCAGTTGAACGTTTGCCACTTCACCGAAACTTTCCCCACGGCGGGTGTTTTTCAAACGGGGTAAACAGGAAAGTCTGAGGGAGCTAAATCAGAACTGTAGGGGGATTGGGGCATCACCGTCCTCCCCGTTTTGGCAATAGCCAGTGAAGTCTCCATTGAGGTGTGGGGACGTGCGTTATCATGGTGTAAAACAACGCAATGAAGTGGAATGTCACGTCTTTTTCCTTCTGATGACTTCCTTTAGCTTATTCAGTGTCTGCAATTCTTGCAACTCCTGGAGGGTGACACAACGATCAGCTGCGATGAGGTCTTTCACTCGTTGCCTGTTGGCATCTGTCACTGCAGTTGCGGGTCTTCCACTCCGTTGTTTGTCCGACACTGAACTTTTTCCCTCTCGAAACATCTTCATCCATCTTCGGACATTACTGATATCGATTGTGACAGTTTCATACACCGCCCGGAGTCTTCTGTGGAGTTCTGGAGCCTCACATCCCTCTTTTTCCAGGAATTCAATTACGGCTCGCTGCTTTTCTCTGTCATTCATTATCTTTATTTCCGATCCTGAAAAGAATTTGTTCCCACATTGTTAACATATCATAGCATATGTCAGTGGAGTTTCGTTAAAATCCCTTCAAATGTTCAAAAGTTATTAAAGAGGAGGCATTACTTTCAGGATACCCCTTGTAGTTCATTTTTTGCAGAAACGTTTGAATCAACCTCCTGTTTACAGTGTATGACTTTCGATGCTAAGCATCTTTCTCTGTAGTAGTAAAGCAAAAATTCCGATGAAACGAAAATGGGCAAAGGAAGAAAAAACCCATTGTTGAAATCTGAATAATTTTGAATGCTGTCATATGAAATGTGACGCAACAATAGTTATATAGTTGCCATAGGCGTAACCACTTGGGGATCGGGGGTCAGGACCAGATTTTCAGAGTCAATGATCCCCAATGTAAAGGACCCACCTCCCCCCAAATTTTTCCGGGAATATAATGATATAATGCGCACTTTTTTATGATGTGAGCCAACTAAATTCAACAATATAAGATTGTAATTTTTCGTAAAATGCAAACATGTGTATCATCATCATCATCATCATTGTCAACCATTATCAATCCACTGCTGGACGAAGGTCTCCCCAAGTTTCCTCCACAACGGTCTGTCTTGTGCCAGTCTCCTCCATGTCACCCCTGCATACTTTCGAATTTCATCCACCCATCTCCCATGTGGTCTTCTTCTGGGTCTTTTCCTGTCCCTTGGAATCCAATCTAAAATTTCGGCTGTCCATCGATGATCTGTCCTTCTGGCAGTATGTCCAGCCATTGCCATTTCAGAGGATTTAACTCTGATCATGATGTCTTCCACTCTTGTAATTTTTCGGATCCACGAGTTCCTCTTCTTATCTCTCTTGGTTACACGAAGCATGCATCTCTCCGTGCTGTTTTGAGTTGTCTTCAGTCTTTGTATATCTCTTTTAGTTAAGGTCCACGTCTCTGCACCATACGTAAGCACTGGAAGGATGCATTGATCAAACGCTTTTCTTTTAAGACATAATGGCATATTGTTCTTGAAAATTATGCTGTTTCTTCCAAAAGCTCTCCAGGCAAGTTTTGTACGCCGATTAATTTCTTCATCAATGTGACCCTCACTTGATATCTGCTGTCCAAGATAAACGTACGTGTCTGTTATCTCCAGCTTTTCTCCATCAATCGATAAATCCTCATTTCTTGTAAAAGCATTGAACATCACTTTTGTCTTCTGAAAGTTCATTTTTAATCCCACTTCTTTACTCTTGTCAGCAAGTTCCTGGATCATACTCTGCAGCTCTAATGGGGTAGTTGCAAAAATGACTACGTCATCAGCAAAACGAAGGTGGGTTAGATAATCTCCATTAATCTTTATCCCTTTGTTTTCCCAGCTCAGCGACTGAAAAACACCCTCCAATGTGGCATTAAAGAGCTTCGGAGATATGGTGTCACCTTGTCTCACTCCCTTTCCAATTTTTATGTGTGTTGTATTTTCAAACAGCCGAATCTTTGCATTTGCATTTTCATAGATGTTATTAATAATATTAATGTATGCATCTTCAATACCGCAGGTTTTCAGAGCCATTGTAACTGCTGATGGTTTCACCGAATCAAAGGCTTTTTCGTAATCGATAAAAGCCATGCACAATGGAAGTTCATATTCCCTCGCTCTTTCAATTAGTTCTCTCAGCACGTGGATATGATCTATTGTGCTGTAGCCACTCCTGAATCCAGCTTGTTCTCTCGGTTGAGCCATGTCCAGTGTTACCTTCAAGCGGTGTGAAAGAACTTTAGTGAAGATTTTATAAACTACTGATAGGAGGCTGATAGGTCTGTAGTTTCCAAGATCCTCAATGTCACCTTTCTTATGTAGCAGGATCATTGTAGCGTTGTTCCAATCCTCAGGAATCTTTCCTTCATTAAGGCATCGAGTGAAAATTTGGGCGAGTACTGTTCCGATTTCTCCACTTGCTTCTTGTATGATGTCTACAGTAATTCCATCTTCTCCTGGAGCTTTTCCCCGCTTCATGTTCTTGATTGCATGTGCAACTTCTGCTGGAAGGACTGGAGGAACTCTGGTACTGGTATCTTTCATGATGTCTGGAGTGCATGTATCATCCCTTTCATATAATTTGGAGTAGAAATCTTTCACTCTTGTCAAAATTTCGCCTCTATTTCTTGTTACAGAACCATCTTCTTTTCTCAGTGCCATAATCTGTTTTCTTCCCTTACTGAGATGTCCCTTTGCTATCTTTAGGCTTTGGTTGTTTTCAATTGCTTTCCTCACTAGTTCACAGTTGAATTTCCTTACGTCTTCAGTGATACTTTTTCTTACTGTCTTGCATAGCTCTATATATTCCACTTTGGAAGTCACATCTTCTTTAGTTGTCCTCATCTCTCTTCTTTTTGCATCAACATTTTCGTTTTTCCTGATAATTTGTTTACATGCAACTTGTTCTTAGACCCAGCTAATTTTGTTGCTGTTTCCATAAGAGCTTTGGTTACTTTTCTGTTAACTTCAGAGATGTCCACTTCTTCCGATGTTAGGCCTTCTAAAGCAGAGAACCTGTTCTTCAGTTCTAACTTGAAGGTATTATGGTGTTTTTTAAGGTTGGTTATGTCAATACATTTTGTTTGTCTTATGAGCTTGCTACGTTCGAGTTTAGTGTTGAGGTGCATCTTACATCTCACCAATCTACGTTCACTACCTGTGTTGAACTTGTTTAGACACTGCAGTCTTCTATGACGAATTTTTTGTTACACATAATAAAATCAATTTCACTTGTCGTCCCATTTGGATGTCTCCATGTCCATTTCCTGTGTGGCTTTTTCTTGAAGGAGTTCAAGATGAAAAACCCTTCTGCCTCTGCAAACTCAACGAGAGTATTTCCACGCTGGTTTCTGTTGCCGTGACCGAATTTACCTACTGAAGTTTCATTCTGTTGCCGTTGCCCTATTTTTGCATTGAAATCTCCCATAATTATTTTCAAGTGCTGCTTACCTTTATTATTTAGATGACAAATTTCCTCATAAAATTCTTCAATTTCTTCTTCAGGATGACTTGTGGTGGGTGCATAAGTTTGAATAATCTGAGCCTGGTATCTTTTCGAGAGTTGGATAACAAGTCTTGCAGCTCTGTCAGAGGAACTTTCAACTTCTACATTTTTATCCTTCAGTTTCTTGTTTATTATAAATCCAACACCACTAGTTCTGCCAGTATCTGTCCCACGATAGTAGAAGAGATGTCCACTTTTCAGTTCGATGAGATCTTCTCCTTTTCTCCTTACCTCACTTAGCCCCACGATGTCCCACTTGGTCCTTTGTAGTTCCTCTTCCAATTCAAGAAGAATTGAATCAGAAGATAGGGAGCGTCCGTTGTACGTAGCCAAGGTCAGCATCAGATGGCAGCCTAGTCTGGTCCTCCGGGGATTCTTAGCACTCTCTGCCTTCATGTCGCACTGGCCGCTGCCTTGGCCAGGTACATTCCAGCTGCCGGAGACTGAGGGCCAAGATTTAAGTTGTGGAATCATTTTGGAGGGGTTTGGCCATAGCTCACCACGCTGGCCAAGCGGGTTGGTGAGTGTGGGATAGAATTTCCTCTAATCCCGATGGTATAGTTATACCGCTATTGGCGGTCGTCAGAGCCCCTTTAGTGGGAACAGGATGCACCACGAGAAGGCGGGGTTGACATTTGTCAAGGAGAGGCTGTGATGTTACGCATCACCTGACCTTACATCCCACATGTGTATAACGTGTACTTAATAAAACAGCGAAATCGATTCCTACTAAGCAAAGTCAGTTCTACAACTTTGTAATATACATTGCTGCCCTATCTATCATAGTTTCACAGTTGTGTTCGCTAAGTTCCACAATTCGCCAACAGAGGCGCCTATGTCGTGCCCGTTAGATCGCGCCTCATCAACTGCTTTGCTCCTGCGTGTGTGTGTAGGGGGAGACGGTCCCAAACTCTATATTATACAGTATGTATGTAATATTGTATATATATGTATACATATCACGTGTGTATGTGTGATCGGACCTCCCCCCCCTCCAGATTTTGAAACATGGTTACGCCACTGATAGTTACTCAACAATATATTTGCCTAAATTATCGCCGAACATGATTTCAACACGTTTTACAGAAACGTAATAATATACAATCTGCGTAAATTACGAGAACGTGATGCTAAAATGTGATAATAGCCATTACAAAAATGCATTTTTGATGCTATGAAAACGGTACGTCGCTTCGTTGGGAAATTTGGCTTCCTCTCGACCGGGTTACTTTGCTATTGACGAGAGCTTTTAAATGATGTATAACATCACGGGTGTAACTGTAGATATCCTAGACCAAAGGTTACCAATCGCTCTTACTAACACACTTGCATTTCAGCATTTCTTTCTGCCTTGAGGGCAAATTTTAGCTTCCGGATGCACAGCTGGACTTTCGTAGCTACATCACATTTTATTGGTGTCAGGGTCATTTCTTGCGTTCGTCTAAATCAGAATAATATATAATAATAATAATAATAATAAATATTGATTTTGAAAAACTAAACAGCCGAAGTACTTACTATTGCCGCCGCCATAGTTTAGTAAATATTTATTTTTATGACTCGCATATTATCTTTCATTGGTTTTACGACAATAACATTCATTAATCCACCTACCTAAGTAAGGACCAATGTCAGGAATTAGTAAATCTTATTGTTTGTTGTTACAGTTTAATTCCACCTAGTATGCACCAGACTGTGGCGCGATTTGGTCGTGAGTGATGTGAATAAAGGCAATGCGTTGTACATAAATAAATGTATACTCTGGAATCACTCGTTTGATTTCGTACCCGCAGAGATCTTAGCACGCGAAAGATGCATAGAACAGCATAAATTAGTACCAGGGTCTCTGTATATCTCCATCTCTTTGTTTTAAGACATCTTATGGCAGAAAAAAACGCTTTTAAACTACCTTTAAAAATTGCTACAAATTGAAACTTCTGAAAAACAAGAATTTAGGAATTACGATTATCTCTCACCATTTGGAGTAGTTTCCTGTTCCTGTCGCCTTGATAATCGAGTTATTTATTCCTAACAAATGGAAAAATTCTGCGACGGGCTTTAGCGTCGCAGAATTTTGGTAACAACCATGAACATTCTCATGCAGTAAGTCACCACACATGTTGCATTACTAATTCTTATTTTTATGTCTTTTAAATGTATTATTAATTAATTTAGTTCTGAAAAAAATTCTTTATTAGAATCTCCTGTAACTTGAGCTGTTTGATGTTTGTGCTGCCATCTTTCGGTATCAAATCCAAACTTTCGCTTTATTCGTTGTTTCGTGGAAATAATTATTATTTCATTTATCATCGTGTCGTATCTGCAAACCCAAAGCTGAATGGTCATATTGGCGAGGCGCAACATATTAATTAATACAGTCTATGTGAACAGAAACTTAGAAATTAATAATAACGGAAATTAAAACTACGAACTCGAACGACTTTATCCATCTGTCTGTCCATTGGAAGAGGACTTCGTTCTTATCTCTGAGTGCATCTAGATAACACCGGACCATTTCATGAAGACGGACCCTTTCTCGTGTCACTTGGCCCGCACTGTACAGGATATACTTGAAGAATACCTAAGCATGTTGGATTATATCAGAGTATTTTGTGCACTTCCCTTGCCGAGAGATTTCCCAAATTTGAACCGTATCGAACATTTGTGGAATGTAGTATTTGAACTGAGGGAAGTCCAGTTGATACAGAATATTTGACGACACCTTCTACACTCTAGTGTAGTTGAATGCCACGCTGGCGCAAGAACTTATCGACGAGGTTAACGATGAGAACCATCCCAGGACGCTGTTAGATTCATATTCATTACATTCAGGCGCGGACTGGGCAGCTGGGATACCGAGTTAATTCCCGGTTGGCCGTTATGATACCGGGTTAATTCCCGGTTGGCAGCTGGGATACCGGGTTAATTCCCGGTTGGCCGCTGGGATACCTGGTTAATTCCCGGTTGGCCGCTGGGATATCGGGTTAATTCCCGGTTCGCCGCTATAGTTTGGGCCGGCAGGCCTTTTGCTAACTAACACCGAGGTTTTTAGAAAGAAAACAAAGCTATGCTAAAAAGGCAAAATTTCTTTACCAGTTTGAAGATTTCTAAACAAACAAAAAACAAAGCTTACGTTCCAAATATTTTGTTGAGACAAATAATGTTTTTTTGTAAACCCTCCACTCTCGACTTTTGATCTTCTGCTCCGTTCCTTTCTGCAGATTTCCTGCATCTCAACCCGCTTTTGCTCTAATTGCAGTTGAAGTTGAATAATCTGTACAATATCAAATACATTATCAATAATTTGAGATAGAAACTCGAAATTCACTGGACACGTTAATTCATTGAGGTAAAATTTTTGTTTTTAAATAGTACGAAAAAGTTTTGGGTTGTTTTGCGCATAGTCTTTTCTGTTTAGCGAGATCTACGTCTGATTTTTGAACGAGAATATGAATCTTTTTAAGAATCTGTTAACGATATCGTCTAAGAATCTTCTTAACGAGATACGCGTCTGTTCGATTTTTTTATGATTAAGTGTTGAAAAGGGACTTTTAGGTGTGGAAGTGTATTTATAAGCAGAAATATACACTCACACCCAATATCACCATAAATATGCGTTACTGAAAGAAACATAATATAATTTTATATCACTTAGAGGGAAAACTGTAAAGCTTTTAAAATATAGGTAAGACTTTTTAGTCCTTACATGAATTCTTGAACTACAGTTCTGGTAAGTCAACTTCAACTACAGCAAATAAGCTACTTCCATTTGAAAGTAATTAAATAAATATTAGGCTTCACATTCTTTAATTTCTCTCACTTTGTAAATTTGCTGAAATCCTTGTAATTCTATAAATTTTCAATTTTTGCAATATAAACATGAAAAACTATTTTATTTATGATGGGCAAGTCATGAAAAAAACAACAACATTTTAACGCACTTGGAATTTCCCTTCTGACTAAAAGCGAAGAAATTATCATATTACCATTCAGAATTCAGCTACCACATAAGGATGGAATAAAATTAACTTCTCACGTGGTACATACCTTGTCAATTACTCCGAAATGGAAGAAACTTTTTTCCTACACTAAATTTAACTAGATATTTTTTTTTCTTCTTGCTGCTCGAGAAAAATGAATCAAATGTTAGTTAATTATTGCCTTCTACAAACATTGTAGTAATTCGCAGACTTGTGTTGAAATGGTAATTCTGATATTTTTTTTCAAAAAGTTTTCCTACATTAAATTTAACTAGAGATTTCTTTTTTTTTTTTTTTACAGCCCGAAAAAAATGGATAGAATGTTAGTTAATCATTGCCTCCATACAAACATTGTAGTAGTTCGCAGACTTGTGTTGAAATGGTAATTCTGATATATGTTTTCCAAAAGTGGGCCGCAAAAGATCTGTTTCCAAGGCCGTTTATTGATCGCCACTAATAAAATTATGCCATTGACATTGTCAAAAACAGATCAAGTTTGTTAGAAACTGTATAGAATTAATTAAACTTTTAAGTGTTATGTGTTAAAACATACCTGAACACTGTGCTAGGGTACAGTGTTTAGACCACGACGAAGATTAATTTTTTTATTATTATTTAAAAGTCGCTGCCACTGGCATTTTAAGTTATTCGCAGTAACCAATTTGATGATATTGAAAATACCCACAATTTGAAGAATAGGAAAAATTGTATAGCATGAATTGCACTCAATTGACAAAACATTACAGGTACATACCTATTTTAATAGTTGTCCTCCTCTAGCGCGAATAACAGCCTATATACGACGAGACACTGACTTCACCCGATGCCAGAGGGTTTCCTGTGGTAATGCTCGCCGTGCCGGTTGCACCATTGCCCACAACCCCGCCCGAGACATCGGTCGGATCAGTGGATCTGATACTCCTCTGCATGGCATTTCAGAGAGCTTCCACACGGTTTAAATACGGGAATCTACAGAGCCACCGGATGGCTCCAAACTCAGATGAGTGTTCCTCGAGCCATGTCTGGGTGGTTGCGGCCCGGTTGGGTGGCGCATTGTCCTTCTGAAATAGACCATCGGCCTCGGAAATCGCTCTTTCCACGTTTTAGCTACACGCAGCAACAGAAAAATTGTTATTTGGTCACCGCTGGAAAATCGAATCCCATATCTCTCGATATCCAGCCGAGCGCGTTAGCCTTACACCACGGTGGCCAGCAATCCACAGCGCTATGTGTGTTTTTCTGTCAGCTTCTGACATCATAAATCCGTAAGATGGGCTCAGCTACTGAGACGTCTCCATCTGGTGGGCATTAACGGCACTGGCTATATATTAATTATAGCAGTTAAATCCAAAGGACGCCACGTATTTGGAGGATTTTCACATCGGCCTCAGGATGCCCGAAGGCCATGAAAGCGCGTAGGTGATCAGTCAGCACATGCTGTTACCACGCAGGGTTTAAGAACCGCTCTCCACACACTACGGGACTTAATGTGCCCTATGAGAAGGCTCGTATAGTTACCACCGCCTTTAACAGAGCCGATCTGGCACGACGACGGCGCCATGGCCTCATGCTGTTGACACCACACGTGAACCCTCCCATCAACTCTGTACAACTGAAAACGGGATTCATCTGACCACACGACGCTACGCGACTCTGCCGAGGTCCAGTTTTGATGTTCCCGGCACTAGGCGAGGCGTAATGTCCGACGACGAGTAGCCAACAGAGGCACACGAGTAGGGTGGCGGTTCCTGTAACCAGGGTAGGCAGTAGACGTCTGCACGAGCCTTGATTTGGAAAGCCCGGCCCGGCCCGGCTCAATTTTTTAATTAAAGCCCGGGCCGGCCCGTAAAATTTCAACAATTACTAAAACACCAATTTGAAACCTGGTACACTCAACCATTCGACTCCTGAAGAGTTTCCGTTTTCTTAATTGCTACACGTATTGCATTACAATAAACGTTAATTCGAAATATTTCTGTGACTCTGTATAAGTCACATGACGTCTGAGGAAGGAGGGGGGGGCTTGTATACTAAAAAATATTGCATGTAAACAACAATTTCCATGCCTTTCAAATTTTCTGGGTTTTCAAATTGTCATTGCCTACCGCCGGACCCGGAATAACCTTGGAGACGAGGAAGGGGAGGGAGGTAGTTAATTCGAAAAGTACGAAATATCCAGAATTATGAGTCCGTTCGTTCTATTTTACATTGTCTACAATCACATATTCTCCGGAAGCGATTTTTTCGCGAAAATCTTTCGCTTTCTTAAACTTGTGACGTACCTGCCAGCAGGACGCACACGACATAAAGGCAGATAGGAGTCAGAATGAACGTCTGCGTAGCTCAGTTGGTAGAGCGACTTGTTCCGGAATAAGCGGACTCTGGTTCGATTCCCAGCGTAGACCGAAAATGACGGAGAAATTTACTTCGTAATAATGGCGCCCGAACAATCCGGATGACCCGACCGTTCAAAATCTCGCAATGGTTTGATGTTATTTCCACACCGCGAGATAGGAAAAATCAGAGAATCCCTTCTCCAGCGCATCGAAAAATAAAAGTGTGTGACGTTGCATTCCACAAACCAGATTAACTGGGAGTTCTCAAGTGCACGTTCTACAGTGCAGGGTTGCCTGCAACGATTCATGGTCACGGCTGACCCGTGGGCCATGCCCCCGGCCCTCTTTCGGGGGGGAGATGTGACGTACCTGCCAGCAGGACGCACACGACATGAAGGCAGATAGGAGTCAGAATGAACGTCTGCGTAGCTCAGTTGGTAGAGCGACTTGTTCCGGAATAAGCGGACTCGGGTTCGATTTCCGGCGTAGACTGAAAATGACGGAGAAATTTACTTCGATATAAACTCCATAATAAGTATGCAAGAGTATTTATCAGCAACACCGAACTGAGGGAAAACAACGACAGATTGCCCAGCTAAACAGTGCCACAGAAGTTTTGAAAACGGCTGGGCTGGGTTACCTAAAGGTTTAATTTGCCATCTGCTGACTCCATGAGAGTACAAATGTGGGAAATTACTGCACAGATTTATACACAGGAGTAAGTTTCTCCCAGCTCATTTCTCCCGTGCCATTTAAGGCAACTTAAAATCTTTTCACAGATCTAGAGAACAAAGTGCCTCCGACCAGAACAATAAAAAAGATCGGCTGCGAGCGTGTGGGTGTGGCTCGGTTTACAAATGCTGCAGTTAATAGCCTGCCCTGAAGCATGAGAGGAGGGTGGAAGTTAGAGAGAGAGAGAGAGAGAGAAGGGAGCACAGTCATATTGAAAAACTAAGGTAGCTGACCCACTCCAATTGTTTTGTAGGAGGGGAGGATGTCGTAAAACTTCGTTTTTTTTCCAACAGCGGAAATTATTCAATCTTATCCTTCTGCGCTAGGCTCATGTCTGTTTTACATTAAATATTGAAGGCCCGCGTCCAGCCCGTTTTGGCCACCGACATTTAACCTGGATGTAATTTGCGCCGCCGTTGCCAAGCGGTCAGTCTATACCAGCCTCGAAAAACAACGTCCACCCGAGTCATCAATGGCATTTTGTCTGCCCACCGCTTTCCCTCTGGGCGCTGGTAAGTCTGTCGATGATTTACTCGTGACACACCTTTGATACGGTTGCCCTTGGGAAGCCTAGGGTTATTACTACTTGAGCGAAAGAATGGCCCATCTGCCTAAGCCGACAATGCGTTCGCGATCAAAGTCGCTCAGATCACTACGTTAACCCATGCTCGTTGATTGTTACATACTGTTTGAAAGGTCAGATCAGATCATATGTAGAGGATTTTAGGAAGGAAGTGTCTGAAACCAGGTCTTAAACAATCCTTAGAAAAAAAAAAAAAAAAAAACTCTGCTGGGGGTTTGGGCTAGAGTGCCCGATAGGAAAGCTACATGGAAGCGAGGCAGAAAGGTTCCCCTTTCTGCCTCTTAATCAACCGGGGACCAGTACCCGGTGTCCGACGGCTTAACGTGCCCATCCGACGCACGGCGGATATTTAGTAGTTCGAGCGTTCGTTCCTGCATGGGATCAAACCTGAGACCTCTCCGTAGCAGTCACGAACGCTAGCCACTAGGCAATCCGCGGCCACGGTTGGAAAGCCCTATTGCCCGCCTATTTATCGCCTGCATTCGATTTGGGTTTGTTCTAATCTGCGCGGGGGATTCCTATGTCATCTGCCCATCACCCCTATCTCTAATGTTTTGTTTATTGCGTATACTTCTAGGTAGGAATTCGCGCATTATCACCGCTGCTACTTTGCTTCTACTCTAGGAACTATTGAGAGTGTCGGAGAGCATATTAGGAAATAAAATTCAGGATTCGTTTTAGAAAATTCTGGAATATAGACAGCGAATCCAAGTTTAGAATCACATTATTAGTGAGCACGTTTCCCTCGCTGTACATTATTCTGCGGAATCAACGTAGGCAGCTAAATTTTGTTTTCTCTGCGTCGTTAATCGATCATCATTTTAAATGAGAAAAAGCTCTTAAAGACTTGTTCCAAAGCCAGGGGTGGATTGGTCCAACGGAATAACGGGAGATTTCCCGGTGGGGACCCCCTCGAGTAATGGCCACTTTCTCGTATTCTTTTTTGTAACGGAAATTTATTCATAAGTACAGAGTTATTCTGTACTTAGGAATAATAATCTTTCGCTTCACTTAAGCTGCCTGAATTTTTTTCTTTAAAAAGGTTTTCCTTCTATTTATATGTTGGGCGTTTGCTTTGAAATGACATAGCAAAATTTTCTGTATTTATAGGGGAAAAGTTCCGAATTAATAAAGATAAAGCTAACCACAGTTAGACGTACTTATGATGATCAATTTTAAATAGCAAGGAGTTCAAATGCTTACGTGGTTAAATATATGTCTGCTAATGTTCATGGTGAATTCGTTGCACATAAAACACAGTTATAATCTAAATTAATACCAAACGACCAGGGAAATAATCAGTATAACTTAGAACCGTTCCTCGTCTTGTATTCATCCACCACTGAAAAGTCAGATCACTCATACACTGTATTCGTCAATGATTATATTCGTTCGTTGATCACATCGATTTAAAAAAAAAAACGCCTAATGTTATACTCCTACAGTACATAACTCTCGACACATATAAACTGCTGTAAATGTATCATATATAAATATGTTGACAACTCCACATCAACTACCTCTTCGCTCGACTTTCTTGCTGTATTCAATGTTTGCATTATATGCTACTCAGTGCTGCCAAATTGTAGAAGCTCTTCAGGGAAGTAATGTGTCGTTCATTGAGAAAACGTTTGAGAAGTAACAAAATTTGCATAACAGAAGTTCAAAAGGAAGGTTGTTTAGAGGTATATATCACAGTAGGTCGTTGGGCTTGCAGCCCAGGGTCATTGGTGTACTCTGCCCTCCTTTTGTAATCTTGAAGGAGATACTATTACCTAGTGATCGCTTTGGCTCTTTTAAAGTCTTCGCCTGTTTATTCGCCAAATTCAACCTTTTATCGTCAAAATGTTATAACAGTACAAAAAGGTAATCGCCAAAGCTCTTTTTCCATCGCCAAAACGATTGTATTTATTTATTTTTTGCAAATTGCGAAGATGGCGGTGCTATTACCTATTGTAATGCACCATTATCCCCACCTTTTATCCAGACATTGACACTGAACACAAAGCGATTTACCCGCGGAGATATTCCGAAATCCGTGTATCACTGATATTCATTTAAAAAAAAAAAACAATGATTTACCAATACTGGTTCGTGAAAAAAAAAATAGTGGATAGATTCAAAAAATTCGTTTTCATCCAGGATGTAACAGAATTTTTTTCATAAGGCAATTTAATTAAAAAAAATAGTGGATAGTTTCAAAAAATTCGTTTTCATCCAGGATGTAACAGAATTTTTTTCATGAGGCAATTTAATTTTAAAGAAAAAAATGGATAGATTCAAAAAAATTCGCTTTCATCCAGGATTTGTAACAGAATTTTTTTCATGAAGCAATTTAATTTAAAAAAAAAACCGGATAGATTCAGAAAATTCGCTTTCATCCAGAATGTAACAGAATTTTTTTCATGAGGCAATTTAATTTTAAAGAAAAAAATGGATAGATTCAAAAAATTCGCTTTCATCCAGGATGTAACAGAATTTTTTTCATGAGGCAATTTTTATCGGGTATTCCCCTTAGGCACTTTTGTTTTTATTTGTTGAGCGTCTTAATCCGCCACTGTCAGTCACCGTGGGGCGTGTGGACATCCCTCCATAGCTGTCGTGGGGCTATTTGGTGCACTGAGAGCAGAAGAGAAATGCGTATATTGCAATAACCATAATTTATAATGCATTTGCAAATGCGACTTCACAAACATTTTTCCCACGGATATCCACAGACCTCCATCTCCTTTGCATCCAATGGCAACCCCGGACTGTACGTCCGCTTCACGCCACGTAATGCATACAATGTTTCCTCGCTGTTCTACTGATATTGGGCAGAGAAGAATACCCGGAGAGGGATTAGGAAATTGCTGCAACCTCTATCACCTTTCCTTGGTTTGAGTCCGATGATTTTGCTGAATTTTGTTCGTTTAAAACGTTCAAATTACCTGTGAGTAAACATTATACCAAACAAAAGTTCCTGTTTTGCTCGCTAAATCCAGGATCTCTCTAAATACGTGCCCGTTACAAGCGGGTTCTTCTGTACTTACCTGCTCGATATTTTTGTGTATTTCGAGTCATGATCAACTCTGTCCTGAACAATTCTCTTCCATGTCACTCCAGTAAGCTTTCAAATTTCATCCACTCATCTCCCACGTGATCTTCTTCGGGGTCTTTTCCGGACCCTTGTACTATCACAGTTCTCAAAAGATCGTCAGGTTTTCTGGCTATGGGCCAGGCCAAGACCGCCTAGAAAACACAAGGCCGCGACATTAGAGAGATTAGTTTCCTCTTTTAGTGACGTCACGCAGAAGCTAATGCTTCCGGTTGGTTTCCAACGCTGACTTGAATGACATCAAACACGACACAGGCGTATCAGCCCGTGTAGTATGAAAGTGACGTCACAAACGGAGGGAACTGATTTCTCTAATGTCATGGCCTTGTACTTTCTAAACGGCTTTGGTCCAGCCCATTGCCACCTGAGTCATGTCGTTTTTTTTAATCTCGATGCCATCCACGCTTCTCATTTTCTTGTTCCATGAGTTCCTTTTCTTGTGTTTCTTGGTTACATCAATCATGCAGCTCAGCATGTTTCTTTCATTTTTACGCCGCGTCTGAATGTTTTTTCTAATTAAGGTTATGTCTCAGATCGATAAGTAAGAACTCAAAGGATGTATCGATTAAGCACTTCTCTCTTCAGACATAATGACAAATTGCTCTCAAATATTGTACTGTTTCATTCAAATGCACTTCAGCAAAGTTACAGGAACTATGTGTGCAAAATGAGCATGCATAGCCTTTGTATCATTTAAGTGCTCGGGTGTATGCTGGAGCGTAAGTATCTGATAATTCATATGAACACTCATTTAAGGTTTGTTTTGTGCGTGTGCGTCCGTGCGCCTAATTACTTTGGTACAAAAAAAAATCGTGTCTTAAACGTCTGTGACTTGCGATTTAAATCATCCGGGAGGGTAGGAGTGATAATGTTTTCCATTATATATATAAAAAAAATTAGCTGCTGCCTCTAGAGAAGGGAGCTAATCAGAACACTGGAGCCAACGTGACAGTGCCGCCCCGGTGGCGCAGAGGTCTAAGCGCTGGCTTCTGACCATTCGTCCGAGAAGGTTCTGGGTTCGAATCCCGGTGAGGCATGGATGTTGTGTTTGTCTTATGGCACTGGCTCTCTCCTTTCCCTGGAGTCAGTGGCCCTAAATTAAGGACGGGAGACTGCTTATAGCCCATTAAGTTGCTCAAGGTGGTCGTTAAACCTCCAATCAAAAAAAAAAAATCGTGACAGTGGTATTTGACACCAGAGGGGACTAGATGACCAATATTTAATAAATGAAATTTTTCTTTGGTGACCTAAGAAAACATATCGGACAATTGATTATGTTACTTTATAGTGCAATTAACGTTTTATTATTTATTTTATTGCATTAGTAAGAGTATCTCAGATCTGTATGCCCTTGACGTCGAAGACATGCTTGAAAATTCTTTTTTTTTTCACTTTAGTATTCCACCAAGGTGATGAAGGAAAGTCATGGTTCATCATTCTCAGGGGATCAGTAAATGTTGTCATCTATGGCAAGGTATGTGACCTTCTTTCAATAATACATGGATACTGGCAGTTTACTTAAACAAGTTAGTAAAATCATGCAATGCATTGATTTATGATACGTTTTCCAACATTCCAGACAACATTGCTCAAGTTATGAGGCTAATGGCTGTGGAATAAATCCCGCTCCTGTGTCCTGACCTTTGACCCCATTTCGATGATATTCAACACAACTGGTTCAGTATGTATACCTCCGGAACAACATACTAAAGTTTTGTCGCAATACATAGACTCCACAGACTGAAACATAGACATCGATACATAGACTCCACAGACGGAAACATAGACATCGATACATAGACTCCACTGACTGAAACATAGACATCGATACATAGACTCCACAGACTGAAACATAGACATCGATACATGGACTCCACAGATTGAAACATAGACATCGATGCATAGACTCCACAGACTGAAACATAGACATCGATACATGGACGCCACAGACTGAAACATAGACATCGATACATAGACGCCACAGACTGAAACATAGACATCGATACATAGACGCCACAGACTGAAACATAGACATCGATACATAGACTCCACAGACTGAAACATAGACATCGATACATAGACTCCACAGACTGAAACATAGACATCGATACATAGACTCTACAGACTGAAACATAGACTCCACAGACTGAAACATAGACGTCGATACATAGACTCCACGGACTGAAACATAGTGTTACCCAGCGCTAGCAGAGGTCCTGCCGAGTCAGGCGGTGACTGTGCGTGGTTCCTGTCATTCAATTTTGTTGGCCGCGGCACCAGGTGTGTGTCTCAGGTGCACCGCTGCGCACAAATATTCACGCCAAAAAAAAAAAAATGAAATTTAGAAGAATAACCCGAAGCATGAGGCTTGGGGGTAACCACCGTGTGAGCAAAAATTACAACAACCAAAAAAAAAAAAGGCATATAAAAAGATAAACTTTGGGATCAGAGAGTTGTGATGGGGTTCACCCGCAATCACCAACTCGTGATTGAGTCTAGTGGTCTAGATCTTACTCCGGCACATCCAATCCCCAACCAGCCAGAACAACATTCACTTTCGTAAACAATACATGATTCTCTGATGCACAACACAACATTTAATTAAACTTTCTTTAAGAGTCAAACAGATACGGCGCATAGAAAATTTCCTCTCTTATGTGGGCAGCACACAGTACCGACACTTTACCGTCGGACGACGCAAACCCGCAGAGTCCCCACCGGACGTTCTGGCCAAGGAATGCTACCCATTACCACACTAAATAGAACAGCAGGTGATATCATACACAATCGCTTAGAGAATGAGAAAAAGAAAATATATATGCACAAGATCACATTAGACAATCGCGTTACATAAAGAAAAGTTACACAAGCGCGTTAATTTTCTTTATACAGTACAAGACCCTTGGTGCCAATTGTACTGCCAAAGTTAATTAACTACGTCTAAGTATGAACATGCAGAAGCTGCCCCGCTCACATTGGCCCTGAGCCAAAGTTAAATGAATCTGTCAAACAAAGCGGAATTTGTGGCCACATCCTCTCCCTTATTCTTGTAAAAGATCAGGACATGGGCCCTGTAAGGAATCAAAGTGCGTATGTGCTGGTACTTCCTCCGAGGTTCAGTCACAAAAGAGGCTCAGTATTGTTGCATCTATGTCCATGCGGCTTTGGGTGTCGGGATGGCACAAGTTCGCAGGTGTGTGAAGAAAAATAGAAATATTCCTTTACTTACAGCTTCTTGACCTTACTGTGTAAATCCCGGGTGCATCACATAATAAAACACGAAAAAAAAAAAAAAAAAAACACTTGCACCATGTGGCAGCACACCGATGAATTAAACTCACTTTGACACTCGATGTAAATGAAGTACACAACGTAATTTGGAGCACACTATGTAAACGGTGATAACACACCGCACTTTGTTGTGCAGAGGAGTGTGTACACTTATCCACCGTTGTGAAGATTGGAAGAGCCGCCCCGGTGGCGCAGTGGTCTAAGGCGTTGGCCTCTGATCTCTCGTCCGAAAGGGGTCCGGGTTCGGATCCCGGTGAGGCATGGATGCTATGTTTGTCTTACGGCACTGGCTCTCTCCCTTCCCTGGAACCAGTGACCCTAAATTAGGGAAGGGCGACTGCTTATAGCCCATTGAGTTGCTCACGGTGGTCGTTAAACCTCCAATCAAAAAAAAAAAAAAAAAAATCTGCCCTGCTGTTAAACAAATAACTCCTCTGACATCTACTGCAGCTGGCTCCGAGACTGATTTTCTGCATCCCGGGGAATGCCTTCTGTTGTCGTGAAGGGAAGAGGCTGGACGCCAGTCGCCTTAGAGAGCGGGATCCCCCTCACTTCCGCTGCTGCTAAGTTTTGCTCCCGTCCGTTCCGCGCTTTCTACTTTAAATCCGTGTATCTGATATTTGTGGGCGTTCTCCGTTCACCTCAGTTTCCAAATATGCACACTCGCTGGCTTACGCTTCCTGCCTCCATTGACCCCTCGAGTTGCGATCGCCGACCCTGAGAGTATTTTTCTCCGCCGAGTGAACTCCGATGTGCTTTTTCTTTCAGCTTACATCAGCAACTGCTCATCCCCAAAATAAACCTCAAATTCTCCCCCTTTCTCGGTGATTCCGTACTCTTAAATTGTTCAATGTCCTTCGCAGACCCTGGGTTATGCTCTTACAGAGAGAATTTATGTGTCTGCTGCTCGGTCGCCTCGCGACCCACTGTCGTAAACATGCAGTAAGACCACGGCATTCAAGCTGCAAGCAAAAGGAAGAAAAGGAAGAGAAAGTGAAAAACCCTTGAGGTTGGAATTTTTATGTTGTACTCTCGATGCCTCTGTGTTAGGTCTTGTGAGCCAAAATGGAGAAATCTGACTTTTCTTGGATTCAAGAGCATTGGAGCGACTTCCTGATTAGCCCGCAATTTTGTTAATCAATTTGGTGAACAGCCGAAAGAGAAACAACGTAAATGAGAAATAAAAAAAAAAAGAAATTGTAAAAGGACATGTGAGGCTGTCGAACTGTGATTCCCAGCTGCCTCATACGATTAGCAACATGGCGGAAAATATTTTAGAGTTTTTCTTTGGATTTTAGATTGGGGGTGGGGGTTGTCTTCTGTAACAATAGACATCGTGCAGAATTAAATATCCCGTTTCTTACGGTAACACAAAAATGAATTAAATATCCGGTTTCTTACGGTAACAGAATATATAATAGCTGATGGAATAAATAGGGCAAAGGAGAGGAATTACTCTGTGCCACAGTAAACAGAATTCATGCGATATGCGAACCACAATATCCGATCACGCTACAGAACTTCAGAATCAAATACTTCGACAGACTTTTGAAACTTAGGAGTAAATCAAACATCCAAGTATTTCCGTGAATTTCTCCAATTGCCGGAAATTTTTCGGCATATGGATACAGAAACGTGAGAACGGAGCTCTTCCGTTAACATAAGAAAGGAATTGCGAAAAGGTTTCTGAAAATTCGGAATTTTGAGTTAACACATCTTGAAAACGATAATTTGCCGTCAATATCAGAAAAAAAAATTGCTGGAAAATTTCTGAAAATTCAGCGTTGTTCAGGCGTTCGAAAAATGCGTGAAGTTCAGAGGTTTTTTTCCGTCATTTCACGGAGAAAATCGTATCAAAAAGATGATTCGTTGATTCTCGAAAGAAATCACGGAAAGTGGCTCGTGAATTTCAGAAATGTTTCTACTGTATACACTGAGTGGTCACTTTATTATGAACACCTCCTCAGTACTTCGTTGGGCCACCTTTTTGCCTTTAATACTGCGTCGATTTTTCGTGGCATGGACTCCACGAGATGTTGATAGGTTGTTTGTGATATCTGAGACCATGCTTGATGAATAACACTTTCCAGGAGTGTGAGATTGCAGGGTTGTGGATCCAGCTGTCTAATGGCTCGTTAAATTTCATCCCACAAATTCTCAATGGGGTTGGGATCTGGAAATTGTGGGGGCCACCTAAGCAAAGTAAAATCACCGGCATGTTCCTGAAACCAATCCTGTACAATACGAGCATTATGGCAGGACGCATTATCTTGTTGAAAAGTAACCATCGCCATTAGGATAAACCATCCACATGACAGGATGCACTTAGTCCGCAACGATGTTTAGATGTGATATGCCAGTCAGACGTTGATCAACACGAATTAAAGGGCACAAAGTATGCCAAGAAAACATTCTCCAAACCATAACGTTGCCTCCACCAGCTTGAAGGGTTGTAGCAATGCATTTGGGGTCCATGCTTTAGTGCTGTTTCCGCCAAATTCTCACTCTGCTATCGGCATGGTGCAACTGAAAACGTGATTCATCGGACCACATAATTTGTTTCCAATTATTGACAGTCCAATCCTTGTGCTCCTGTGCGAACTGGAGACGTTTTCTCTTGTTAACTGCAGACAGCAAAGGTGTTCGAACAGGGCCTTCGGCTGCCATATCGCATCCGATGCAGTGTACGGCGAACAGTGCGTTCAAAGATCATTTGAGGTGATCCTTGATTAAGATGGTCTGTAATTTGCTGCACTGTTGCCCTTCTGTTGTCTGTTACCAGTCTGGACACTCTCCGTTCCGCCCGAGCAGTCACTAGTCGATGACGACCACACGTTGCACTTAGAGACCCAGTTTTTTGGCTGACAGTCCAGTCTTTAAAAACTTTAACAACAGTTGCTCTGGAACATTTCACGAATGCGGCGGTTTTGGTGATACTCGCTCCATGGCTCCGAGCTCCTACAATCATTTCACGTTGAAAGTCCGTCAAATCGCATTTTTTACCCATCTCGTCACCCAAAAATCACTTCTACTACTGTCGCAAGCACTAAGCTTTCCCTTTTTATACTGGGACCCTATGTCGGCAACAGCATGCAGCCATAGCTCATTTGCTTAAAACTGTCATGTGGTCATAATAAAGTTGCTACTCGGTGTATAAGTGCCACAGCGAATCAACACCAGAAGGAACTCCATTCACTCCCCTTCTCAACCTCGTCCCATCATTGTTACTTTATTGCTTTGCTCCAAGAGTTGGAGATGTTTATCTAGGGAAAATTTACGCTTCTCTCTTGCAATGTGAACCTACCCTAAAACAAGTCAAGTGCATTCTTCCCAACTGTTAGGTAATAATGAACGAAGCCGCCCGCCCCGGTGGCGCAGTGGTCTAAGGCGCTGGCCTCTGATCATTTGTCCGTAAGGGGTCCGGGTTCGAATCCCGGTGAGGCATGGATGTTGTGTTTGTCTTACGGCACTGGCTCTCTCCCTTCCCTGGAACCAGTGACCCTAAATTAGGGACGGGCGACTGCTTATAACCCATTGAGTTGCTCACGGTGGTCGTTAAACCTCCAATCAAAAAAATAATAATAATGAACGAACTATGAAACAACATGCTTTATTAGCTTCCTGGTTGTTGAACTACAACTCGCTCGCAATCAGTTCTTTTTTTAACACTAAAAGAGCTTCTGTGACTTATTCACAATATCTCTTTTATAGATAGAGCACTGTAAAAACCTTCCTGCAATTCACGAGCTATTTTACGTTATCCATTTCATGAACTAACGAAATATATTCCTGATTCAACCTTTTCCGTAAAATAACGGGAAAATCCTGAATTTTGCGTACTTTTCATACGTAAATTGACAGAAATACCCCTGTGCATCTTTCTCCAGTGACGAACGGAAAATTGACGGTTTTTAAGAAGTGTTGAGGGACAATTTTCAGAAACCTTTACGCTGTTCCTTTCGTATATTAACATATTAACGCCAAATTACCGTTTTTAAGATGTGTTAACGAAAAATACACATTTTCAAAAACTTTTCTGCAATTCTTTCCGTATATTAACGGAAAAATTATGTTCTCAGTTTCAATATGACCGAAAATTTCCGGTAATTGGAGCGATTCGCGGAAATACTTGAGATTTGCTTAGCTATTAAATTTCCGTCGTCTGTTGGAGTTTTTGATTTTGAAGTTCTGTAGCGAGATCGGATATTGTGGATAGTATATTGCATGATATTTAGGTTAATTTGGCAATAGACATTATTTTCCTCTCCAACCATTTGGTGCAGCAGCAATTGTATGTTGTGTTTCCGTAGAAACCGGATATGTAAATTATTGTACGTCATTGTATGATGTCTATGTATTAATCTGTGGACGGAAAAAAGCTATCAAGAGTAAATTTGTAAGTTTTATATTTTGGGGTGTTGTGCAATAATACTATAAAGCAGTACATTTCGGATTTTCTTCAACACAATTGAAAGTCATTGTCTCAGTTTAAAAAGATCTCGAATTCCATAAACATTCAGTTGTTTTGAAAAAACATGAAGAAAAACAAATGCAGTTTGTGATAAGTACTTCTACAGCAAAAAAAAAAAAAAAAAGACTTGTAAACCTATTCAGGAAAGTAGTAAGCTCATGTCATATAGAAAATAAAATGACTAATTACCTCTCACCGATAGCGAAAAACACTTCAAAAAGGTAGATCCCCACCAGGGGCAAAGGAGGAGGAAAAAAAAAACCTGCCAAAGTGACTGAAAATGTCAAAATCGAAGCTCTGGAAATTGGGGACTGAAAAAATTAAAATCGAAGCTTTTGGAAACTAGAGACTGAAAAGTCAGAATCGGACTTTTTGGGAACCGGGTACTGAAAAAATTAAAATAGGAGTTTTTGTAAACGGGGAACTTCAAACGTCAAAATCGAAATTTTTTGAAACTGGGGACTGAAAAAGTCAAAATCGAATGTTTTTTTTTTTTTTGTTTTGTTTTTTAAAACTGGGGGACTGAAAAAATCAAAATCGAGGTTTTTGGAAGCTGGGAACTACAAAAATCAAAATCGGAGTTTTTAAAAACTGCGAACGGGAAAAGTTAAAATCGGAGTTTTGGGGAAAAGGGACTGAAAAAAATCAGAATCACAGTTTTTGGAAGCTCGGGAAATTTGTGTATAGAAACAAGAAAACTCGAAACAAACTTTTTTGAAAAAACAAAAACAAAAAACAGAATGACAACCGAAAATTATCAAAATACTGAAAACTTTTCAAAACTTGGATTTTATTAAAGTTCGGAGACCTACCAGCAACTTTGTTTCACGTCCTTTTCAGGAGTTTTCCGTGAATTCATACCACATATTTTTTTTTTTTACATTAAACTTGTTTGGTTTACCGCCCCTAAAAATATACTTGAAAATACAATTAGTAAATCGTCGCATAATCGCAATCTTTATTCTCACCGTGCCTTTTTTTTTATTTATCTCAGACTCACTATCAGTTGTTGCCAAAAATGTATTATGAAATTCGGAGAAGTGACGTGCTGTTCAAAGATTTTCTAAAGGAGATGTAACATAATTAATATGAGAACAGAAACTCAAAAAGGAAGCTTAAATTTGAGAATACGTCGCACACAGATACTGAATAATAGAAAAAAACTTCTTCTTGCATTATATCTTATGAAGGAATATTTCCCGCTGCACTTTGTTTCTCTCTACAGCGCTGTTTCCTAAAACTTATCCACGAGCTTAATGAAGAATTTCATTTACTTTATTTAAATTCGGGTACATTTGATATGTGTGTGCGCGAAAAAATTATTGTATAGCACACTGTGCGAATTCCCACATTGAATAATCTCCTTAAATCTGTTTTGTGCAATTAATTTAAAGTGTAATGACAACTAAGATTATACGCTCTTCTTGCACATCTCTTTCAGGGTGTCGTGTGCACACTGCATGAAGGTGACGATTTCGGCAAACTGGCTTTGGTAAATGATGCGCCTAGGTAAGTTCTTGCTTAGAAAGGATTTTAGAAAACGTGTGTTACCCTAAAATTAAATTTCTGCAATTACGCAATTTTTTAATTAACAGTATTGTTCTAAATATCTGATACTGCACTTCCGAAGATAAGAGTTAGCAATTAATTCTCCACTTTGGCATAAAAATACTTAACATAACGTTCAACATAAAAACAAGAGCTCTCCGAAAGATAAATATTTGCTGTGAGTAATAACGTGTGTTCTTCATGAGACATACCCAAATGGCGACCACGCACAGCCCAGAAATACCAGTACCCATTCTTGCAGGACTGTGAAATTATTATAAATTTTATTTTCTGAGGTAACATATCGTGCTTTTTCATTTCTCACTGGCGAACGTGTTCCATACCTACCATAGAGGTGAAGTACATCTCAAAAATGCCAAGTAGCAGCAATGAGTCTTGCCGGTGTAGTTCAATCAGTAGAATAGCTACTCTGAAGTAGGAAGATTCGGATTCAAAAGACATTACCTAATAAAGGGCAAAGTCGCTGTATTCGCCCCAGAACGACAAAACAGCAAATTTCCACTTCGTTAATATGTTTAGAAAAATCTTGTTCATCTCCTCTTGCTTTTTAATTTTAGCACATGTCGTCTGGAACTTTTCCATTCCCATAGGCGCTGCACAAAATGGCGCAAAACAAAAACATCTTCTGATCTAATGGTGAAAATGAAATATATCGATATATAGTTACACATTTGATTACGAACGGGGTCTGAAAATCTTACACACGTCTTTTGTCAGATTCCAGAGAGAAACGCGGCTTATTCTTCAGCAAGACATTTAGCTACACCTCACTTGTGTTTGGCACGTGACGACCTATATACAACAGGTCTACAAGCGTTGATTCAGAAGTTAAGGTTTCTTTTAATTTCAAAAAAGACTGATACCTTTTCTGTGATCATGAAGACAGACAGAGTGCTGTTAGTTACTGATTCCATCCAGCCAGGGATGGATGTAATGCTGAGCTTGAGCTGTTATCTCTCTTGGAAGTCCTGTAGAACAGGTGTTCTGATGAAGTTCCATCTATGTAAAATTGGTTCCGGGATCTTGAGGTCGCATAATTGTACCGCGTGCCCAACCAACGTAACCTCGTTTCTTCGAAATATCACGCTTGCTCCTAATCATTTATTGAATAGTCAAGTCACCGCGTTCTAAGTGTTGAAACGTTCTATTATCCACTTTGCAGTTAGCTGTCTACCTTCCTTGAGGAAGCCATCTGGTTGATGTGCGAAAGCTTGGAAACTTTTATTTCTATTCTATGCCTAGAATCTTCGGAGTTTTAGTATAGTTATACTATTTTGAGTATAATTTGGTGTACAGTTCCTACTTTTTGAACCAAACAACAAGTTAGTAAAATCATGCAATGCATAGATTATAATACGCTTTCCAACATACCAGAAACCATTACTTAAGTTATGAGGATGATGACTGTGGAATAAATCTCGCTCCTGTGTCCTGACATTTGACTCCATTTCGATGATACTAAATATAATTTGTTCAGTATACTTCCGGAATAACATACTGGAGTTTTGTCGCAACAGAAGCATTTGTAGTCAAGTTACGAGGATAACGGCTGTGACATAAATCTCGCTTCTGTTCTCTGACGTTTGACCTCATGTCGATGATATTTAATAGAACCAGTTCAGTACATCTCCGGAACAACATGAGGACGTTATGTCGCAATCGAAGCATTTTTACGCAAGTTATGAAGCATAAGGGCGATGAAATGAATTCTGCTCCTATGTCCTGACCTTTGACCCTATTTCGTCCGTTTTCAAAAGGGTTCCTTCCCAGGTTGTCTCCTACCACATACTAAAATTTTATCGAAATCGAACCAGTTTTACGCGAGTTATCGTGCGGACAGACAGACGGACAAAGCTGAAGCATGTGCACTTCTTCACCCATGGTTGGATTCACCAAAGATGGTAAGCAGCAACTGAACAGATAACTAGAAGGCTAATGAATATTATTACCCACAATTTTTCCATGACTCACTTATAAACGTGGAAAGAGCGATGACTTCAGTTTGATGTTGCTAATCCACGTCAATTGTGTGTATTAATTACTCATTCGCCTCCTAGTTATTTGTTCAGTTGCTGCTTTTCATCTTTGGTGAATCCCCAGCATTGTGCGGGGTTCCAAAAAGCAACCTGTCATTTGGTTTCGCAGTTAGTCGTATGTGAGTCTGGTGATTTTGAGGCCGTTGTGGTGCAGTGGTAGCATGTCCGGCGCGTAACTGTGGAAGACCCTGGGTTCGATTCCCGGTGGCGGCCGATGAAAATTTGTCCGTGACTCACTTATAAACGTGGGAAGAGCGATGAGTCCTGTTTGATATAAGGTGTTATGTCATCATCATCATCATCATTGTCAACCATTATCAATCCACTGCTGGACAAAGGTCTCCCCAAGTTTCCTCCACAACGGTCTGTCTTGTGCCAGTCTCCTCCATGTCACTCCCGCATACTTTCGAATTTCATCCACCCATCTCCCATGTGGTCTTCTTCTAGGTCTTTTCCTGTCCCTTGGAATCTAATCTAAAATTTCGGCTGTCCATCGATGGTCTGTCTTTCTGGCAGTATGCCCAGCCCATTGCCATTTCAGGGATTTAACTCTGATCATGATGTCTTCCACTCTTGTCATTTTTCCGATCCACGAGTTCATCTTCTTGTCTCTCTTGGTTACACCAAGCATGCACCTCTCCATGCTGCTTTGAGTTGTCTGCAGCCTTTGTATGTCTCTTTTAGTTAAGGTCCACGTCTCTGCACCATACGTAAGCACTGGAAGGATGCATGGGTCAAACACTTTTCTTTTAAGACATAATGGCATATTGCTCTTGAAAATTATGCTGTTTCTTCCAAAAGCTCTCCAGGCAAGTTTTGTACGCCGATTAATTTCTTCATCAATGTGACCCTCACTTGATATCTGCTGTCCAAGATAAACGTACGTGTCTGTTATCTCCAGCTTTTCTCCATCAATCGATAAATCTTCATTTCGTGTAAAAGCATTGAACATCACTTTTGTCTTCTGAAAGTTCATTTTTAATCCCACTTCTTTACTCTTGTCAGCAAGTTTTTGGATCATACTCTGCAGCTCTGATGGGGTAGTTGCAAAAATGACTATGTCGTCAGCAAAACGAAGGTGGGTTAGATAATCTCCATTAACCTTTATCCCTTTGTTTTCCCAGTTCAGTGATTGAAAGACATTTTCCAATGTGGCGTTAAAGAGCTTCGGAGATATGGTGTCACCTTGTCTCACTCCCTTTCCAATTTTTATGTGTGTTGTATTTTCAAACAGCCGAATCTTTGCACTTGCATTTTTCATAGATGTTATTAATAATATTAATGTATGCATCTTCAATACCGCAGGATTTCAGAGCCATTGTAACTGCTGATGGTTTCACCGAATCAAAGGCTTTTTCATAATCGATAAAAGTCATGCACAGTGGAAGTTCATATTCCCTCGCTCTTTAAATTAGTTCTCTCAGTACGTGGATATGATCTATTATGCTGTAGCCACTCCTGAATCCAGCTTGTTCTCTCGGTTGAGCCATGTACAGTGAGTGTTACCTTCAAACGGTGTGAAAGAACTTTAGTGAAGATTTTGTAAACCACTGATAGGAGGCTGATAGGTCTGTAGTTCCTGAGATCCTCAATGTCACCTTTTTTATGTAGCAGGATCATTATAGCATTGTTTAAATCCTCAGGAATCTTCCCTTCATTAAGGCATCGAGTGAAAATTTGGGCGAGTACTGTTTCGATTTCTCCACTTGCTCCTTGTATGATGTCAACAGTAATTCCATCTTCTCCTGGAGCTTTTCCCCGCTTCTTGTTCTTGATTGCATGTGCAACTTCTGCTGGGAGGACTGGAAGAACTCTGGTAATGGTACCTTCCATGATGTCTGGAGTACATGCATCATCCCTTTCATATAACTTGGAGTAGAAATCTTTCACTCTTGACAAAATTTCGCCTCTATTTCTTGTTACAGAACCATCTTCTTTTCTCAGTGCCATAATCTGTTTTCTTCCCTTACTGAGATGTCCCTTTGCTATCTTTAGGCTTTGGTTGTTTTCAATTGCTTTCCTCACTAGTTCACAGTTGAATTTCCTTACGTCTTCAGTGATACTTTTTCTTACTGTCTTGCGTAGCTGTATGTATTCCACTTTGGAAGTCACATCTTCTTTTGTTGTCCTCATCTCTCTTCTTTTTTGCATCAACATTTTGGTTTTTCCTGATAATTTGTTCACATTCAACTTGTTCTTAGACCCAGCTAATTTTGTTGCTGTTTCCATAAGAGCTTTATTTACTTTTCTGCTAACTTCAGAAATATCCACTTCTTCCGATGTTAGGCCTTCTAAAGCAGAGAATCTGTTCTTCAGTTCCAACTTGAAGGTATTATGGTGTTTTTTAAGGTTGGTTATGTCAATACATTTTGTTTGTCTTATGAGCTTGACACGTTCGAGTTTAGTGTTGAGGTGCATCTTACATCTCACCAATCTATGGTCACTACCTGTGTTGAACTTGTTTAGCACACTGCAGTCTTCTATAACGAATTTTTTGTTACACATAATAAAATCAATTTCACTTGTCGTCCCATTTGGATGTTTCCATGTCCATTTCCTGTGCGGCTTTTTTTGAAAAAGGAGTTCAAGATGCACAACCCTTCTGCCTCTGCAAACTCAACGAGAGTATTTCCACTCTGGTTTGTGTTGCCGTGACCGAATTTACCTACTAAAGTTTCATTCTGTTGCCGTTGCCCTATTTTTGCATTGAAATCTCCCATAATTATCTTCAAGTGCTGCTTACCTTTATTATTTAGATGACGAATTTCCTCATAAAATTCTTCAGCTTCTTCTTCAGGATGACTTGTGGTGGGTGCATAAGTTTGAATAATCTGAGTCTGGTATCTTCTAGAGAGTTGGATAACGAGTCGTGCAGCTCTGTCAGAGGAATTTTCAACTTCTCCCACTTTATCCTTCAGTTTCTTGTTTATTATAAATCCAACACCACTAGTTCTGCCAGTATCTGTCCCACGATAGGAGAAGAGATGTCCACTTTTCAGTTCAATGAGATCTTCTCTTTTTATCCTTACCTCACTTAGCTCGACGATGTCCCACTTGATCCTTTGTAGTTCCTCTTCCAATTCAAGAAGCCTTGAATCAGAAGATAGGGAGCGTCCATTATACGTAGCCAAGGTCAGCATTCGATGGCAGCCTAGTCCGGTCCTCCGGTTATTCTCCGGTGATTCTTAGCACCCTCTGCCTTCATGTCGCACTGGCCGCTGCCTTGGCCAGGTACATTCCAGCTGCCGGAGACTGAGGGCCAAGATTTAAGTTGTGGAGTCATTTTGGAGGGGTTTGGCCATAACTCACCACGCTGGCCAAGCGGGTTGGTGAGTGTGTTATAGCATTTCCTCTAATCCCGATGGTATAGTTATACCGCTATTGGCGGTCGTCAGAGCCCCTTTAGTGGGAACAGGATGCACCACGAGAAGGCGGGGTTGACATTTTGTCAAGGAGAGGCTGTGATGTTACGCATCACCTGACCTTACATCCCAGGTGTTATGTATACATTTTTATAACCCCCCGCCACACACACACACACACACACAACCTCACGCCCCGTCCTTTAACAGAAGTTGCTTTGATTTGCATAAGGACGCGCTGGTCATATCATTTTGGCTCTTCGGTGTATGCTATTGAGCTCCTGTGTTTGCAGTCTGAGATAAGAAGTTCTTTGATTGTTAATACACTTCCTTGTGTTTCTTCGCACTATTCTGTTCTGATTTGTACACATGAGTGCAGCACAAGAATTTACACTCACATTGAGGTAGAACATTTGCTTTTTGGCAGGCATGGAACGCTTATACACAGCTCTCTAACAAAAATGAAATTTAATCGTATTTCGTAATGATAAGTCCAGTGCAAAACGTTGTGTGACGTACAGGACTCCTTTTAAAACACTAAGCACCATTTCTGATGGGAAAAACATTTTTCTAAAGCCCTTTCTGGAAGTTCTTTTTTTTTTTTTTTTTTGCAGCTTAAGGACCACCGTGGATAACTTGTTGAGTTACATGTAGTCGTCTGATCCTAATTAAGAGTCACTGGTTTTAGGAAAGCTACAGAGCCATCAGAAAAGCACACCACCCATGCCTCATCTGGGAGTCGGACTTGGGCCTACCTCGGATGAATGGTCCGAAGTCTCAGATCACTCGTCTACCCGAGCAATCATAAACGTTTTTCATGAAGCGAAAAGAATTGCCGGAAAACTTGGAAATCTGCATACGTCACATGTGATGACTTCTTCCTCAGATGGGATAATGCTGCTGGCCTCGCTGCTTTGAGTTTGTTCACGAATCGTTCGTACATCAAAAAAGCTGTTTATTCATTTTTCTAGAGTGACGTCATGTGTCCGGAATGTTGTGGATTCGTGACGTGTACATTTAAATCACCGTGATTTAAATCATGGCATAGGTTTCGTGACGTCAGCAACGCTGCCCAGTAGGAATTATTAAGCATGACTTGTAAAAGGCAAATTATCGCAAAGATTATGATGTCGTAAATTGTAACTTTATTCACGTTCCATCGTACTTTGAAAACAAAGCATTATTACCGTTATTTTTTATTTGAAAGCTATGTTAATCATTGATGTAAAAACTCCAAAGTTGGAGAAAGCAAATAACACTGAATGCGCTTTGTAACAATGACAAATATATTCACACAATTTTTCAGATTGGTTTGACGGCTAAGAATTGTTTTTTGTTTCTCCAATGTTAATTGTGACGAAAGAAATACGGGATTACGCCATATAATACAAATTTTGAAGATGACAGTCCGATTTTTGGCGTAAATGTGACAAGGATGGTAAGTCAGATAATTTTTGAAAACTTGAAAATTTTCATCGTCCTGGAGCGGGACTCGAACCCGCGTCTCCCAGAAAACGCCTAGGTATGCTAACCACTACACCACCCAGAACGACCAAGTTTCAAGTTTCCGATCAATTTGAATTTAACCATCACAGGATTCGCTAGTCGAAGCAACCGGCATTCATGTTTAGCGAATCTGGAGGTTAATAATCCTATCCCGTGATTGCCCGGAGAAGCAGATAAATCATGAAAGAAATACGGGATTACGCCATATAATACAAATTTTGAAGATGACAATCCGATTTTTGGCGTAAATGTGACAAGGATGGTAAGTCAGATAATTTTTGAAAACTTGAAAATTTTCATCGTCCTGGAGCGGGACTCGAACCCGCGTCTCCCAGAAAACGCCTAGGTATGCTAACCACTACACCACCCAGAACGACCAAGTTTCAAGTTTCCGATCAATTTGAATTTAACCATCACTAAATTTGAATTTATAAATCAATTTGAATTTATCGTGATGGTTAAATTAAAATTGATCGGAAACTTGAAACTTGGTCGTTCTGGGTGGTGTAGTGGTTAGCATACCTAGGCGTTTTCTGGGAGACGCGGGTTCGAGTCCCGCTCCAGGACGATGAAAATTTTCAAGTTTTCAAAAATTATCTGACTTACCATCCTTGTCACATTTACGCCAAAAATCGGATTGTCATCTTCAAAATTTGTGTTAATTGTGACGTTTTATTACCACTGACGTCATAAACTGCTTCAATTTATCAAACATAAGTGATTCTGAATGTACGTAGACAGTGCTTGTAAACCAATTATTTGAAAGAGGGGATTAATTGAAACCGGTCTTCATACTTTCTGTTCAATGATTAGACTATCATCACTTCCTCATTTAGGAATATGGACATTTATCATTCAATGATGAGGCTATCCTGGCTAAAGTACGTTTTGGTTCGTGACAAATTTTCTACCAGATTTTCATTCTGCAGCCGTATTTTACCGCATTCGGTTAAATTTAATGGCTTTCCATTTTAATTTACAACTTAGACTTTTGCAATGATAAAGCTCATTATTTATGTTCTTTTGGCACTTGAGGTAATTTATCGTATGTTTCTTACAGAGCTGCTACGATAACAACAGGGGAAAATAACTGCCATTTCCTACGAGTCGACAAAGACGACTTCAACAACATCATAAGGGTAAGTGAAATCAAGTAATATTTCATATAAGAACTCCAATCAAAATGAGGCTTTCTCTTGTCAGAATTTAGGCAATACACGTGCTTACCAGCCCATAAAAGAAACTGTTCGTATGATATTTACTTGCATCGTAACATTTATCATACTGAATATATTTCTCTTTCGAATAAAGGGGCTCTAAATTTAATATTTTTTCACTCTCCCTCGTTTGTTCTCATGATTAAATAGCATCTGGACGAAAAAAAAAAGGAGTGTAAAAAAAATCTGTTCAAAAAAAGTACCGAAAGGTAAGAATACTTTTCGTTGAATTTTTCACTACACTATTCAGGGCTTTGGGTCGGAATCTTTCGTTCCTTTGACTTTTAGACACGTAATGATTGAGATGGTCTGCTTTTTGAATATATCTACACTGTAGTGTCACTGAATGAGAGATACCTGCCTACTAACGTATTAGGCCAGCTTTTGTTCTGATGACGGCTGCCACACGACGAGGCATGAACTCCAGGAGCTTACGAACGTGTTTTGCAGGTATCGCCAACCATGCCTCCTCCAAAGCTGTCCTGGTTTATAGCCGATGGGACGCGTAATCCAACAGCTTTTTCGAACCTATCACAAAGATGTTCGATGGGGTTTTAAATCCGGGATTCTAGGTGGCAAACTGGAAGGTTTCAAATTAATTACGATAGTGTTGTAACCATAAAGTAGCCAACTAGGACATGTGACAAGAGAAATTGTTTTGCTGGAATACGCCATTGCCACTGGGATGTATGCTGCATGGACATGAATGGGTATAAATTATCGGCTAAGATGCCCACATATTTGGGGTCACTCAAAGTTGACTGAACACGTACCAAAGGACCCAAAGCATTCCAGCTGAAGACACCCCAGACCATCACTGAGCCACCACCAGCCTGTATTATTCCAACTTGACATGAATGGTTCATGGGGTTGAAGCCAGATCAGCATTCTCCCATCAACTCGATGCAGTTTAAATTTGGTCCCAAAGTATCAGCTCGAGGCAGTTTTATGAAGGTACCAAAGCATTTCAGCTGAAGACACCCCAAATCCTCACTGCGCCATCACCAGCCTGTAGTGTTACAACTTGACACGAATGGTCCATGGCGTCATGAGGCTGACACCAGATCCGCATTCTCCCATCAGCTCGATGCAGTTTAAATCTGATCCCAAAGCATCAGCTCGAGGCAGTTTTATCAAGGTCCCAAAGCATCCCACCTGAAGACTCCCCCGACCATCACTGAGCCACCACCAGAGTGTACTGTTCCAATTCGACATGAATGGTCCATGGCTTCATGAGTTTGACGCCAAATTCGTACTCTCCCATCAGCTCAATGCGGTTTAAATCTAGACTCATCTCTCCAGACTATCCGCTTTCAGTCCTTTGTGGTCCAGTGTAGGTGTGTTTTTGCCCAGACAAGGCGCTGAGCCCGATATCGTGCTGCCAACAGTGGGACTCTTGTGAGCCCGCGGCTCCCGAACCCCATATATTTAACTGTACGTTGCACTCTGAATCGGTGGTGATATGTAATATTGTGTTGCGCTTATCAGTCTTAACAGTGTGGCCTAAACGGCCTACACCATGAGCTGTCAAAGCCAGCACACCTCTGCAATTCATTCGGGAACTTGTCCTTTTGCCAGAATTTTCCTATTCCTAATACTCTCTGGACACTGTAACACGGGAAAATCCCTGTGTGTTGACGAATTTCGAGATGGTGTGGTCGACCCTGCAATCTGTCCTGTATCAAAAGCATCCAAATCGCGCGTCTTACCCGTCACTCCTTTAATCGATCACTATTAGAGAAGCTATGGGCGATGGCTGTATTTAACTACAGTTTGGGTCGGGGCATGCGCGATATCGCGTGCGTAGCAGCCAAGCGTTTGCATAGCTCCTGCTACCTCTACTTTACTGGCAGTGCAGTTCTACTGTTAAAAGTGTAGCTCTTTCAAGTATTGTATATTCCTATCCAGGGCCGGCCCGTTATATTGTTCATGCGTGGGCAAAGTGGAGTGTCTGGCCGCCTTTAGATGAAATTAGGATGTTTTGTTACCCACATACCCCCCCCCCCCTACACACTTTTCTTGAGGCACGCAGTCCACATAGTGATAACATTATTTATGGAATTTTCTTTCAAAAATTCAATTAAAACCTGAAAAAATTGGCTGTTTGTCTTTCGAGGGAGAATACTGTAAGAATACACATCAGGAAACAATACTTCCTATGGGAATACTTCCAAAAACTTTCAGAACAGGCAACAGAAAAAGGAAATATTGAAAAACAACTGGCTGTAGAATTTACATCAGAAATGACGACGGGGTATGTTTCCTTCATACGTCCGGGGAGACGAGGGGTCAAACTAACTTACGTGGAAAATTCCCAAATACTGATTTTACACTTTAGAATTCTCAGGAAATTTATTTTTTCCTTTCGATTGAAACATTAATTTGGAATCCCTTGATTAATGCGAGGCTCGAGACCAACCCATTAAGATATCACTGTATGTACGAAGTTTCCCTCTAAATGATTAGTCTTTTTCCTGTATTCAGTCTCTTCACCTCATACGCGTAAAATGAGAATTGCTAAATCACATGTTCTACCAACCAAACATGCCGATTTCGTACTCTGTCGTAGGAAGACAAATATTCACTCTGAAAACAAATATTCCAATCGGAGCGGTCATATCGTCCTCCCTTTTACGGTGTAATATTTTTAATTGTGGATGCATTCACTTTGAAAATGATACCGTACTATAGTGGTAGGGTAACGGGGAGAGCGCCTAGGGTTGTTTCCGTGCTGCTCCTGGCGTCCTGCGTTGCAAAACAAGGGGATGGTCAAGAAGCGAGTGACAATCGTACTTTGGAGACATTTTCATGACTGCAGTATCAAGGCGAGTAATGTTATCTCAGGTCCAGGAAGAGACACAAAAATACAGACTTCATCAAAATTAGAAAGGCTCAATATGCTGGCTTAGAAGAACGGCAGATATTGAGAACTGCTATAAAATATCGCAATTAGGAGTTCGCTTTTATGTAATAATACGGATGAAACAAACGCGATTAATTCACAAAGAAAACAGAGCAAATAATATGTATTTTATGAAACAGTATAATTCAGATCATTATCATATAAACATAATATACTGTATATATTTATATGAAAAAGCTAAAGCAAAATAAGGGCAGTTTACCGGCCAGCCGCCCTCCATATGACCGTCGAAGTGGGCTTGCACCCACGCCGCCATAGGGCCGGCTCTGTTCCTATCACATAAAAATGAGAAAAGGCTATATCTGCATGTACAGCACGCTATAGCGACATCGATGATAAACCCGCTCGAGAATGTCTGTTAAGCAACTCGCTAATCCCGCGCGTCCCGAAAAACGTCTTATTTAAACTGCTGGCAGAATGGAATGATACGCGAATATTTGAATCCGAACGTTTCTGCTGCGTTTCGTAAAACACGAAGATTTGCCAGTACACTTTACTCAAATTGAATTATTCAAATATCAGTATAGGTGCTTATAATGGCATTCGTTATGTTATCGTTGATATTTCTGCTAATACCATTAACTATTCCATAGAGCGTTGAAATTGGAATCAGCGTGCCATATCTATTGATATTGCAAAATGGAGCTACTATGGTGTTGTAGAATCCGTTTTGTGTAATGAAACGCATCTGATTGTTAAAAATCACAGTGTTCATTTCCCTAAATGCAAAAAACGGAAAATAACCGACGAGACCGAGTAACCTTTTCTGTGTAGGGTTTATTTATAACACCGAAAGACAGCAACTTCTGGTCATTTTTGCCTTCGTCATCAGCTTCGAGAAATCTCGGTAACCGACATTTAATCGCATTTCGGTACATTTAGAGAATGCTGTGTTTGCTCACGGTCAAGCTCGTGTCGCTCTGTACCAATCCCGAAAATATTAGTTTCCATCCAAAATTTCCAATGAAATTTATAGACGATGAGACGTGCACCCAAGATATTTCTGAAAATTTAGTTTGTAATTAGTTTTCTGTTTCCTAAGTATGCATCATTGGTGATAATAAAAACTCATGCGTCCTATGCCCAGTTATGTTCTTTCTTCATGTTGCATATTATTCCGTCTTTTGGAACATATTATGTGGATATGTCGAGGAAGATAACATTTTGATCCGAAGGAAATTTCTAATCCAAGTTCTTAATACTTTCCCGAAACACCACATGTCAATTACTCTTTTCGTATTTCTTTTATTGTTTCCTATTTTAGCTCGATAATTTTGACGCGCACATAAACCTTCTCATTACTGGACACAATTGACTTCCATTGTTCCAAACTTAGGTTTGCGTATTACCAAAAACTCATTTGGCTTCCTTTTGTACAAGTTACCTGTTTTCATTTTTAAATCAAATAAAGGTAGTAGGTTGTACACTACCATTGCAGTAAACACAATGTGCACATGGACAGCATGGAAACCATTGAAGGTGGAAAGTTGTGAAAGAGACGCACAGGATAACTTCATACATATCACTAAAATATCCTCCGAGATTCAGAGGTTAGATCGAGAAAGCAAGATCATCTGCTAAATCAAAATTACTGGATAGCGTTGAATTTTGCTAACTGTTGATGTATCGGACGTCTGCAATTATAGTGATTTTTGCACATTACTCGAGCCTCATAGAGATCCATCGCACTTCTTATAAACGATTTTTTTTTTAACCTTCATGTTCTACATCATCATCACGTCTTTTGTAAAAAAAGATCGTGATTATGCTATCGGTTTGTCCGCCCGTCTGTAGACACGATATTTCTACAACTAATAGTCCGATTTGAAAAATAATTTTTCTTAGGAAGCTTGAAATGTGCGATTGATGATCCTTTATCTCATTCTTTTTCTACGATAGAAAATTCTGCCGCTAGAGGGCGTAAATGCAATTAATATCGAATTCAAAACACATTCGATTCCATATATTTGCTTCTAAACATCCAATTCAAAAAATTATTTTACTTTTAAATTCCATTCATGTCGAATATTATTTTAAGCATAGTCACTTTTCCAAGTTACGCATAGATTCTCCGCTGGGGGCGTAAAAGTAAATTACCTTTTCCCAGGTATCTCTGCTTCTAAAACTCCGATTTGAAATTTTTTTCCTTCAGCGGATACAGTTCGTGATGGGTAATTTTTACATATAATTTGTAATTTTTATTATAAAATAGTTTGACCATGAGGGGGCGTAAGCGTTAATTTCTGCTTCTGATGTATTTGCAGCAAAATATGAGCTTCTTAAATCTCGATTGAAAAAGTTCTTTCGTGGACCGATTCTACTCAAATAGACAAACATTTTCGGAATATTTTCTTCTTAAAATAATGCATGGTTTCTCCGCTAGAGGGCGTAGATATTAATCCTGTTTTTGTCAATATCTCTGCCTCTAAAAGTCGGATTTGAAAAATTCCTTCTTTGTTAGACAGCGTTTCCAGAGTAAAATGTTTCTCATATACTACTTCCCAAATTTTCAAGTAATGCGTTGACTCTCCGCTAAAGTCTATGCATTACTTGGAAATAGGAAAATGGGTAAATTGCGTTTTCCTCAATATCTCTGCTTTTAAAACTCCGATTTGAGAAGTTATTTCTGCACCGGATACAGCTCCTGATACGAAATGTTTTGCATATAATTTCTAATATTTGATAAAGAATTGTTTGGCCACCAGGGGGCGTAAAAGTTAATTTCTACGTCTGATGTATTTGCATTAAAATCTGAGCTCCTGAAAACTCGATTGAAAAAATTATTTCGTGGACCGGTACCGCTCACATAGAAAAACCTTTTGAAAATACTTTCTTCTTAAAATATTGCATGACTTTCCCGCCAAGGGGCGTAGATGCATATCTTATATTTGTCGATATCTCTGCTTCTAAGAGACCGATTTGAAAAAAAAATGTCTTTGTTGGAGAGTGTTTCCGCTTCTAAATGTTTCGCATATAGTTTGTTTTTTCTTAACGCACAAGTCTGCCACCAGAGAGCGTAAATTGGCGTTTCCGTTTACAGCAATATCTGCGGGATTGGAAGCCCGATTGAAAAACTTCTTTCTTTGGTCAGATACTACTGTTTCCCGTACCAGTTCCATTGACTTTGAATAGCTTTGGTAAATTTAATTCGCATCAGAACGGATTCAAAAGACGTACTCATTACATCCAAAAATTCTGTGTCATCTTTCTTGTTTTTCTGTTGTAGGCATTCCTTAATCTCGTTCTCTCATTCCAGGTAGTACAGCCTTGCAATATTACGTAGCTCCAACACTGAGCCACCGTCTTCTATTCCTATAATGCGGTGGCTCGGTCTACGTTGTATTGCACGGCTGTGCTAAATGGGATGATTTCGTCAGCTTTCATTTGCCTCTACCTTTATAATAACATTTTGCTTCGCACTGCACATTTGTAATATATCTTCATTTCTGGCATGATAAAAACGAGTCTTGCCATAAATCCCACCTGAAGTAACGCGTCTCTCTAGCACATACAAACGACCCCCTGTGTCTCTTCTATAGGCCTAGTACTCAAGTTTTGCTGTCGCACATCGAAAGAGGGACAATTTCATACATACGCATTCGGGACCTATCTCCCAAAAGCAGTAATGGACTACTAAGGCAGCTATGAATTTCAAAGCTGAATTCACTCGCTTATTAATTTCACCACGTAATCTGTTTTCTTTGACAAACTTTTTTCCTGAATATACAAACTCGTTCGCGTGGTCTATCTCTGTACTATTTAGACTCGTCGTGTCAACAGTACTAATCCTCATTAAAAATCCATTACGTTGGTTTTCCCTTTTTTCCTACTCGGTTTGAATTTAATACGTATTCAGTTCACCCTTCGCAACATAGTGTGCAACTCACTTTTGCCCTCAGCCAACAGAACTCCGTCACCAGCATACAGCCTGTGCGCATGGAAATTTCCAAGACATAAATTAGTACTATATATTTTGGCATCACTCATGCTTGCATCTAGAAATATATTAAACTGCCATGGTGACATTATACAACACTTTTCTGAGACCTGCATCAATTGAAAATAAATTAGGTGAAACACCATTTACATGCTGTACTGTTAGCATGCATAGCGTGCGCCCTTTCAAGTTGAAACCCAGTTGCACCATAATCATTCAAGACCTTCCATGGGAACAACCTATCCACTCATTTATAAGCTTTCTACGAGTTTACAAATGTGCCAAACACTTTCTCACCAACAGACAGACACTTTCTTTTCAGTCATGACATACATTGCTGGACAATTGCTAAGGACGGATCGTAAACGGACATATAGCGCATAAAAAAGTAAGTGTGGTTGGATGCCAAGTGAAATAAAATAATGCCTGAATGCCAGAACATTACCAGAAAGACAATTTATTGTGCTCTGAAATCCAGAAGGCTTTGGAACGTGTTCAAGGGACAAACAGGCCATTTTGTGCAGAATACGTAAACGTGAAAAAAAAAATGCAATTACCGTCCGCAGGCGTTCCGGCGTAAGATGTCAATACGGGATATGGCCACCATGGAGGGCGATGCAAAATTCTACACGTCGTGTCATGCTTTGCACAACATTATCAAGCAGCTGTTGGGGTAATTTATCCCATTCCTCTGTCAGTGCACGGATGAGGGTGTCCTTGTTTATTGGAGGGCAATGGCGACCAGCAAGACTCCTCTCCAAAGCATCCCACACATTTTAAATGGGATTCAGATCTGGAGAACGTGCTGGCTATACGAGGCGTTGAATATCCTCGCTCTCAAGACACTCCTGGACAGCGACTGTTCGAGGACATGTTGCGTTGTCGTCCATGAAAATGAATCTATCACCGACAGCACCACAGAACATGCGAACAAGAGGTAGCAGAACATCATTAATGTATCGTTGGCCAGTCATAGTCCCAGTTGGAAGCACATAGAGGGACGTTCGGCCATTGATCATGATGCCAGCCCATACCATGACACTACATGTCGAATATCGGTCCCTTTCCTGTATGTCTGCTGGACAATATGCAGTACCACTATCACGCCAGATCAGTTGTCGTCGACAATCAGACGATAGAATGTATCTACTCTCATCTGAGAAAAGGACAGCAGACCAGTCGTTATCAGTCCAATTGCGATGTTGATGGCACCATTGCAAACGGGCTGTACGGTGACGTCTGGACAATGGGATACACACAACAGGACGGCGGGCGTATAGTCCTCCTTCATGCAAACGTCTGGCGACAGTTTCTCGGGAGATCCGCTTGCCAGTAGCAGCCATAAACTGATTTGCTACCTCACTAGCTGTGCTGCGCCGGTGTCTTTTTGTTGATAGCACTATGTACCGATCTTCTGCAGGTGTCGTACTGCGAACACGACCTCCCCCGTGACGTTTGCTATGCTCTCCATTTGTTTGAAATGATTTCCAAAGCCTTGAAACTACACTGTGGCTGACGTCGAACTCCCTGGCAACATCTGTTATTTTTCGCCCTTCTTCAATCTTGCTAATAATACGGCCACGCGTAAAATCATCTAGGTGATGTCGGGAAGACATACTGAAAATTGCAAGTTCGTCAATTGATTCTTTCCCTTTCAACTTTGCGTTTGAACAACAACGGTCAATACGCGTCAAATCCTTTATATCTCTTATCAGCGCTATGACGTCAGGAACAAGTTCGGCAATCCAAAATTTGCATACGCACAATACGTCTTACTGTATCCCGTACTTATGCTAATTTCCACATTTTCCTGCCTTCCATTTTATGGTTGCTATCGTTGCTATTGTCATCCGTCCTTAGCAATTGTCCGGCAGTGTATAATGCAAAGTATGGCCTATGCAGTTCTTACCAGGCATAAAACTTTTCTGTGCATCTAACACCTTTTCCTATGTAAAGACTTTTATTTTTTCAGTAAAGACTTTTCTAAACATTGCTCCTGGCACATTGCTGCCATGATAGTTTCCAAATATTTTCCCTGACACACGCTGTTACGACGATAGTTCTTACATTCAGTATGAACAACTTTTTCTTAGAAAAAGAACATCCTTCTAACCCTGTGAGACAATTCATAACTTCCAACACAAAGGAAGAATTTCAGGCAAACTATCGATGACAGAGTTTCGTCACTCCTTTAAAATCTCAGCTATTATGTCAAGGGCCTTACTATTTGGAAGAGATTTTACAGCTTTGTCAACGTCCCCTCTTGTGAAGTCCACTTTTATCTGCTGTATCCACTTTTATGTTGGTGGCATTACATTCTTGTACCTCAAAATCTTCTTCGCTTTTATGTTCTGATAACTCACAGAAGTATTCTCCTTTTCTTTCATTTAATTCTAAATAAATGTAATGTCATCAATAACAGAATAATAACAATTAGTTATTAAGCTACAATTCAAACGAAAGAACCAGTTTTTCAAAAAATAAGATCGTTTTTTTTATGTTTTATTTTTTACTTATTAATATAATGTAAACTATCTGTTATTGCTTGTTGTGTAGACGGTGGTTACCAGGTTTGTTTTTTTGCTTTCTTTATTTTAGGATGTTGAGGCTAATACTGTAAGGTTAAAAGAGCATGGGCAAGATGTGCTTTTACTCCAAAAAATTCCTACAGATGGCAGGTCTGCAGATGGAACTCATTCTCACTACAAGTAAGTGTGAAAGTCATGTACTCTGAAAAATAACATTTTAGGATGATTACGTCTGCTGGACGTTCTTATTCTCTACGTGATAAAAAACAGCAAAGGCTTCTTCGAAGTAAAATCGCGCTGCCTGTGCCTTGCTCTACAATTCAACATAATTACTTTTCTTCAACCTCTGAAGGTCATATGCCATACACATTTTCCGATATTCATGTGGCTTTATATTCTTGTTATGACAGCAATGGACTTCTTACTGATCTAAACATCGCTACGGTCATAGCTTCACGTTTTCCTTCTCTCCCTCTTTCTTTCTCTCTCTCTCTCTCTCTCTCTCTCTCTCTCTCTCTCTCTCTCTCTCTCTCTCTCTCTTTTTCATTCTCTCTTTCTCTCTCTCTCTCTCTCTCTCTCTCTCTCTCTCTCTCTCTCTCTCTCTCTCTCTCTCATTCTCTCTCTCTCTCTCTCTCTTCCTCTCTCTTTTTCATTCTCTCTCTCTCTCTCTCTCTGGAATTAGTTCAGTTTCATAAATTAAATGAATGGGATGAAGTGAAGTCTCCAAAGTGCGTGTGGGATGTTATACGATGGTCAAAACATAGATGCGATCTCGCTGTGTAGCTTCAGATTGACACATTTAAGAGCTGAATCACTGCTACCTGCAAATAAAACAGAAGAATAATAATATCTAAACAATCTTCCAGGTAAACATTAGCTGAGGAATATGTTTTTTTTTTTTTTTTTTGTGAATATACGCCCTGTCACCGCAGCCTCTTCATTTGTTAATAACATTATCTCTCTCTCTCTGTCCATTTTCTCAGTGGTAATTTAGATTCTTAAAGCTACAGAAACAAGATATTTTGCCCGGAATTCTATGGAAGTCAAACCGAATGGGTAAAAATTAGTTCATGGGCCATTCTTATTAGCAGAAAAAAAAACGTTTGATGCCTGGGCTTACTTGTCAGCATGTTTGCATGCATATACCTTTAATAAAATCTAAATTTAATTGTATTATAAAGATAGGGTGTTCATATTGTAAATTTTATGATGATATCAGTGTTAAATTGCATTTCGGCTAGCATTAATTAACGTTTAAATGTAAAGTCAGTGAATGAGTGTGAATAAGATAAACTAACTGTGGAAAACGGCGGTTCTGTGTTTTAGGAAATAGAGACAAATGCCATTTGTAACTTTGTATTACATTTTTCATTGTTTTGCATGACACAAATGTTAATACGGGGCATTTTAAGTAAACACTTTGTACTTGATTTAGCTTATTTTACTTCTGGCACTCTGGTGTGACGTACCTACCTCAGAGATGATGCACATGTCAAAACAGCAAGTTGCATCTGTAAGCCTTTGTCTGTGTAGTTCAAGCGGTAATATATACGACTCCAGAGAAGGAAGATGTGGGTTCGAGACCAGCATATTTGGGCATTTTTATGCTGCGTTGGCATCCGCACGTAAAATGAATATCCTGGCCGGGAGGTGAGAGAAAAATGTGTGGTGCTTCTTCCACACGTCGTCTGGAATTAATTAGAATCCCTTCTTCTACAGACAGTTTCTTCAAGCATGGTTGTTAGGCTGACCCGAAAAAAACCCTGTGATTTCGTGCAGCTGCCATTCTCAAAGGCGGACGTACCTACCTCGGAGGTGACGCACGTGTTAAAACGGCAAGTTGCAGCAATAAGCCTTCGTCGGAGTAGTTAAAGTGGTAGAATATCCGACTCTGGAGTAGGAAGATGATGGTTCAAATGCCATCATCGGCAAATTTGAGCGTTTACACTGTAGCTGTTTTTGAATTAATACTTGCATATTACTAAAACCAAAATCACTAGGAAACTACAAAAGAATTTGTCTGCAACTCCCTAGGTTTAGGCACTTCGTTCGTAGCTTTGAAAAATATATGTATATTTCGATCTCGAGAAATTGCCGTCAGAAGTAGCACAGCTCGTTTATAGCGCCAGTTTCCCATAGGTATTTAATTCCACAGCATTTTCTGTCAGAGGTAATATGGCACCATATTTATAGCGTCATATGTCCACACATATTTCACGCCCCATTGCCGCAGTTGTCTAAGCCAGTGTTTCCCAACCGCCGGTCAGTGAGAAACGAGTGAATTTATTTTTCTGTTGAATCCAAATGGAATCAAAGTAAGAGGAAATCTAGATCTAAATTTTTTTGAACACCTGTCGCGGGAGATTAAAGGAAGCTTGAATCGCTAATCTCTTCATAGGACATCTGAACTCTGCGACGTGCCTGCACCGCAGGACGCACATGAGATAAAAGTAGACAGCAGTGATGGCACATGTCCGTGTAGCTCAGTTGGGAGAGCGACATACTCCGGAGTGAGTGGTACCCGGGTTCGATGCCCGGGGTGGACAAACCTGTGTTTTCGCATTGGCGCCTAAACTTTAAGGATGACCTGGCCGTTACGTTTCTCGCAATGGTGTGATGTTCTTTCCACACCGCGAGACAGGAAAAATGAGAATCCGTTCTTCAGTGCTTCGAAAAAATAAAGGTGTGTGATGTTACGTTTCACACACCAAATTGTCTGGGATTTCTCAAGTGCACGTTCTTCATGTGATGACTGCCTACAGCGACACATGGTCCCGACTGACCCGTAGGCCATGCCCGCGGCCCTCTTTCGGGGAGGGGGCGTACATGTGACGTGCCTGCACCGCAGGACGCACATGAGATAAAGGCAGATTACTCCGGAGTGAGGGGGACCCGGATTCGATACCCGGCTTGGATAAACCTGTGTTTTCACAACTCCTGCAGGCAAACTCACCAGGGAAAGGAAAACTTCGTTGAACTTCCTTCTGATGCCAGTCTGGTATCGATATTCAGATCCAAATCTCTGACTCAGTTTTAGTGTATTATGGAGAAAGAGTGTCTAAGTCTCTGCGATAAAGGCCTAAAATGTTTGGCAACTTTTTCGACCATATATTTATTGCGAGAAAACCTTTTCAGCCGTTTTGCCAATCAAAGCAAAGCGCAGGACCATAATGGGCATTAATGCTGCCCTGCGCCTTACAGAAACGACGCTGGAACCACAGCTTGAGAGAATTATCGCGAAGTAGCAGCAACAGACGTCGCATTGACCCCCTGGAAAAAAATTAACGGTAAGGAGAATATTGTGGTATATTTATTATGGTTTACACTTATTAATCATAAAAGAATATTAACAGATTAAATGGTATTTGCTATAAGTAGGTGACATGGAACAATCTGATGTATAAATTATGGGTCGTACGTAGAGATCATTATAAGATGGATACTTAAAAGCTCGAAAATAGCCTAAAATGGTTTTGTTTCGGCATCGGCGGTCCGCGAAAGCTTCCCTAACATTTTGCCGGTCCGCGAATGCAAAAAGGTTGGGGACCATTGGTCTAAACGATGACTTCTGACCATTCGTCCGAGATGGATCCCGGTTCGAATCCCGGCGAGGCATGGATATTGTGTTTGTCTTACGGCGCTGGGCTCTACCGCTTCCCTGGAACTAGTAGCCCTAAATTAGGGACGGGCGACTGCTTATAGCCTACTGAGTTGCTCACGGTGGTCGTTACAACCCACACTGTTAAAAATTGGTACTTAGAAATAAGCAAAATGTACTCGTTTTTGAGTACATTCTAGGCTTATAATAGTTCCGAGTACTTGTGTCTCATTTTTGAAAAAGACACGTACTCATTTTTGAGTACATACAGAGAATCAATTGTGAGTATATCTGGTATTTCTAATTTGAAATATATGTACTCATTTTTGAGCACATATATTTCAAATATATGTACTCAGAAACGAATCTAGCGATTCCGACAGGCTAGTTTGTGAGAGCGAGCACACTAGATGGCGCCACCGTACAAGCGTACGATTTTGCACATAGAAAGCAAAGATAAATTAAGGGGGGGGGGCTTAAGAACTTTAATCCGAGGGCCGTCGGGCCGTCACTTAACGAGCTCGTCCGATGCACGGCGGATATTCAGCGATTGCTAGAAATTCAAACCACCACGCAAGGTTTGAACCTGGGGTTCCTACATCAGCAGTCTGAATCTGTAACCACTAAGCCGCCATCCGCGGCTCGATTTCACATTTGCGATACGATACGATATTTGAAGAAGTTTTAGGAAGGGAGTGTCTGACCCCAGGTCTAAAACTACCCTTAGAATTAGGAAGCTAGGAGATAAAGGCCGCGGGTGGCCGATTGGACAACGCTCGTGACTGCCACGGGAAGGGCCTCAGGTTCGATTCCAGGCAGGCACGAACGCTCGATCCACTAAATACCCGCCGTGCGTCGGATGGGCACGTTAAGCCGTCGGGCACTGGGTACTGCCCCCCCCCCCCCCGGTAATAAATAAGGACGCATTCCTCCTCCTTTTTACTTCGCTTCCGTGTCACTTTCCTATCGGGCAATCTAGCCCAAATCTCCTAGCTTCCTATTTCTAAGGGTTGTTTAAGACCTGGGGTCAGACACTACCTTCCTAAAATCCTCTACATTTGATCAAATCAAAGCTGGGAGATATGTGTAAGTGAACTCAATAGGAAAGACAAACAGAAAAATTGATTGAAAGGAGATTGTGATATATTTTTCAAACTGTGACACCAGTCCGGGAGGGAAGGCGAACCAAGCACCGCAAAACATCACAGAGAACCACAACACCACCCGGCCGCCGACGCACCAGGGAGTGACTGAAACTCAACGTCACCAAATCCAAATTCCCGAGCAGAATCCATTTTCACCATCTCGATGCCAATCTGAAAAAGAAAGGGGTGGTGGTCTGTCTAGCACCCACCGGTGTTCACATACTTACTCTCTCTGTCAAGAGGGGTCAACAATCGTAGCCTTAGTTCTGGGATACCTAAGGAATTCACTGGGATTGTAATCAACCGCGTCCCTAACAAGTCCATTAGGGTTGGTTGATTTCCAATTTGGAATACGTGTACTCCACACATACTCATTTATTCATAGAATCAACTGGAAGTATATTATTCGATTGCACATCTGGGATAATAGATATACTCGCTGTCACATGCTGGGCAAATGGACCGCACAATTTTATGACAAATATAGTGATGAAGTGACAATATATTATTTATGAGGTTGACACAAATATAGTTAATGTAAAAACGTACACAAAGATACTTTATGCATAATTAAATTATTTGTGATCAGTGACCTAGTTGTACTAATTATTTATGGGTGTCACTTTACAACTTTTATTAAACAATTTCTCTTGAAATCAGTAATATCTAAAATGAAGAAATACGAGATTATATTTATATTTATTGGCGCAGTTATTTGTCAGTACGTATGGTTATTTATATTTGAGAATGTCATGTACTCGTTTACGATACGATTGTACTTAAAAGAACGAGTAGATTCATGTTCTCATTTTAAAGTAGTTTTTTTAACAGTGCAATAAAAAAAGTAAACTTATTTCGGACATAATAAATTGCAGTCAGAGGTAATATCACTTCTTGGTTTAAATGGCGTTTATCACTTCCGTTTTCGTTTTGAGGTCTTATCCGTTCTAAAGTAAATCCGTTTCAAATATTATCGGTTTCAAGTACATCTCATCAGGTCTGTTGTAAAGTAAATCTCAAAAGTAATGCCTTTAGCTCAAAATGTAAATACCATAAACAAATTTTGATAAAAATTATAAAAATCATCAAAATTAACAGAGCTTGCAGCATAAGTTTGGTAGACGTCATTCGTTGTTAAGGTAAAGCATAGATATCAGTCACATGAAAAAAAAATCAATAATGGTTTCCATTACACGTAGTTTAGTTTCTTAGAAGAAAGAGAAGAAACTAACAAGCAGTAAAATGTTGGTTTCAATGTCCGTCATTCAGTATTTAGAAGAATACTTAAAATTAGAATGAAAAAGTGTGTTAATTAAAGAAGCACAAAACAATTTTTGAAATCGTTCGAGAAATTAGAAATTGTGACGAAAGCATTGTTGTTAGAAAAGGAGGAGAAAAACTAAAAATGCAAAGAAGGACGACGAACCTAATGCTAAAAATGTCCTTGAAGATGTGTACGGATCCTGCTAATAAAAAGAAAATAATCAGAGAATACTGTAAAATATCCCTGATATACCGTAGAAAACATAGAACGCTTCAGATGGACAGCAGATAAAAGTTGCACATGTCTTCAAGTTGTAAGTAATAAGGAATTCTTTATCAAAGGTACAGTCGTATCAAGGAATCCTTTCAGCTATATTTCTTGTTTACAGATAATTATTATTATATAACATAGATTTCAATTTACGAAATGAAATTCTACCATTGCATTTTATTAGGCAGAATTGATACTGATTTTTTTTTTTTTTTCCAAAACTTAGTGATTGGGATTCACATAGATTTCCGATTAAAACTGAGGACTTTTAAGTCTGCCTTGATTAAAACATTACACTGATATATACTTGAGAATTTTGAAGTCCCTTGATTGATGTTCTAACCGATGTCTACTCTAATCCTTTCGGACTTTTAAAAAACACAGTAAGTCTTAGAATATTCGATACTAAAATCTTAATTTTCATAGCTCAGTTTCTGAAAAGATGTGATGCGACAATGATCATAAAACCAAAAGAAAAGCACATTACTCGAATAGCAGCTCTAAGATGACAAAGGGGGAAACAATGCTTCGTTAGGTATGGAGATCAAGGAACAATCCCGCTTGGCATTTCGAGAGCTCGTTTAAATTCTTCTATAACCAACGATCGAATCATACAAAGACTCGGAACAGCGAAGAATTGTAAGCGGTCACAGAATATCCAGGCATAGCAGGTATTTTGTTTTTGAGAATGCCATTAAACGCGCCTGTTTGCCCAAACCAGAGTATAAATATTTGAACTGTTCTTTAACCGATTCATTTATCATCATTAATGATTATTTAACGAAGAGTGCTTCCATACGTTCTGAGCAGAGGAAAAACCACTCTTCAGATTTGTCACCAAGCATTTTGCGTTCATTCGATTTAGCACCGAACTAATCGTACTTCCGGGTGATTTATTAGTATTTGCATCGAAATTCCAGAATTCCTGAAATTCCAAAGTTTCGGTGTAGCGGGATTTTAGCTATCTGAAATGTAGAATTCCTGAAAAAAAGTGTTCTAAGAAAAGTTCGCACTTCGTAGCCTATGTTTAAATTGACGGGGGAATAAAGGTTTTGGTCATTTAAACGTTTCGGTGCAAGAAAGCCAAATTAATAATGGTGTTATGCGCAGTTTTTCTTGCATTTTATTTACGTAGAAATTAAGAAGAAAAAACTCTTCACAAAAAATACATGGAGAATTAACTTATTTTGAATGATCACATAGTGTTATGGAATTACTTTTAGTTCACTATTCTCCATGTATTATGCCCTCGAAAAACCTTATCGTTACGGTAAGGTAACGATAATACGCTTTTAAAGCTTGCTGTCGTTACGTCACCCAGAACTGTGAGGTAATAAGTAACTAAAGCTAAGGAGTTATATTTTACTAACTGCACCAGTGAAATACAAAGGGCATCCTGCAAGTAATCCCTCGTCCCTCTTAAGATTTTTATTTGTTGCAGCAAAAATATGAAACTTGGTGGCAAAACTTTTGAACATATTGTTAATAGTGCTAGCCTATTTAAAGTATTTTCCATCACTTTCTATACATTTCCGCCGTTGAAATCCATTTTGGAAAAATTCCTGAAGCTGTCGTTTCACTTGAGTTCACAGCCAGTTTAACGTTTGTCACATCGTCGAAACGTTCCGCACGAATGGTGTTTTTCGAAGGGGCAAACAAGAAATTCTCTAAGGAAGCCAAATCAGGACTGTAGGGGGGGGGCATCACCGTCCATCCCATTTTGGCAATAGCCTGTGAAGTCAACATCGAGGTGTAGTGACGTGCGTTATCATGGTGTAAAACAACACCATGAAGTAGAATGTCATGTCTTTTCCTTTTGATAGCTTCCTTTGGTTTCTTCAATGTTTGCACATAGTGAGCACTGTTTATTGTTGCACCCCGTTCAAGGAAATCATTCAAACTAACACCACGTTTTTCCCAGAAAACTGTTACCATGACTTTCCCTGAAAATTGTTACCATGACTTTCCCTGTGGAATGAGTTGTTTTAACGTTTTTTTTTTTTTTTTCTTTTTCTTTCTCGAGGTGAAGATGTGCGTTGCCATTCCATTGACGCACGTTTTGTTTCTGGGTCATTAAAGAACACCCTGGTTTCATCCCCCGTCACACCATTAGAGAAAAACCCCTTACCCTCCCCCTCGACCGGTCAGTCTGATGCCGACCGGGTGAGAGTTTCCGTGTGTGTTTTTAAGAGCTGAACTGCGCTACTGAGCAGAACTGACGATTCCAACCGCGAGACGGGTTTCAATCCCGATCTCGCGATTTTTGTTTTTTCGATCTGGGTACAATATTTTGCCCGTCGAATAGAGCAGTGACAGGACTTAGTAAAAACGCCCTTGTGAGGGCGAAGTTCCGATCAGCTCGCATAGAGACTCTGGCATCAGTCATCGGGTACGTCGTCGCCGTACCGGTCCCGCGGACGAGGGTCCCTCGCCCGCCCAAAGCCCGAGCGCCCGGTTTCTAAGGTTAGACTAGAGTGGGAGAACCTGCGGGTGCCCACTCAGTACTTAGAAGAGTTTTTTTTTTTTTTTTTTTTTTTTTTTCTCAGAGATGCCTTCTACCCAGAAGGGTAGAGTGAAGTCAAAGGGGCCCGTCCCCAAATCGTCCGGGACAACCCGGACGCAGAAGGGTAGCGGCAGAAGCACTACCATGCCCTGTCGGCAGTGCTAAAGGGGTTAGCCCCTCTTCCGAGAGCAGCCGGAAGGTAGAGCCCATTGCTGGGGAAAAACTGTCGAAGACGATTCCCCAGGCAAGGGGCTCTAAAGCCGTTACGCCCACGAAGGGTGTAAGCACCCCTTGCCAGTTCCGCCCATGGCAAGGAAGGGAAAACAACACCCCAGCCCGAATCTCGGGCTCCTAAGGGGTCGTCCGCGGGGTGCCCAGAGGTACCTTCGGTGGGAGGTACGCATCCCGGGACACCCCCGGTGCTTTCACCCGAAGAGTTGTTCTTGAAACGCATCACCCAACTCACCTCGGAAGTACAGTCCGTGATCTTGGACTTGCGGGTCACTTCCTCAGTGAGGGAGAAGGTGTTTGCTGCCTTGAGGAGCATTAGCGATGCTTGTTTTGGGCAAGCAGCACGGGTGGCCCATGTCGAGGGCATGCTATCCGTGAGGGAGGAATCGGGCGCTAAGGCCGATGTGAAAGTGGTTTCCTACGCCGAAGCGGCTAGGAAGGGGGCTATCAAGGCGAAAGGGCCTTCGCCCGCCCCGTTTGAGTAGAAAGAAGAAGGGTAAGTCGGTGGACAGGGAGACACGTGCTCTTGGTCTACCCGACAGTTGAGAGTGCGTCCTCAGAGGACACAAAGAAAACCCTAAAATCGGCAGTGAACCCAACAAAACTGCAGATAGGGGTCAAGAGCTTACGGAGTATAAGGAAAGGAGGGGTCGCCGTGGAGTGTTCCCATCCCGGGGAGCTCGACCGCCTTGCCCAGGAGTTGAGAAGCAATCCACTGACCAAGGATTGCACACTTCCCACGGCCCCACGGAAGAGAAACCCTCGGTTGATTGTGTACGGTGTCGACGAGGGACTCTCCGGGAAAGAGTTCGAGCGGATGGTTTGTGGGCAGAACCCAGAGCTCGAGAACGGGTTCAAAGCCTGTTTTCCCATTAGGTGCAAGGGAGGTAGGGTCCACTGGGTGGCAGACGTGGAACCCAAGGCCTTCAAGCACCTGGTGAGGCGGAAGTCACTGAACTTGGGTTGGTCAGTGCTCCGTCTAAAGGAATTTTTGAGGGAAGTCAGGTGCTTTCGGTGTAATGGTTTCGGCCATTTCCGAGGCAACTGCCCCGAGACTGATGCAAGGTGCGGCAATTGTGGTGAAGTTGGGCACCAGCACCATCGGTGTGCAGCCGCGCACCGAACTGCAGCAACTGCTCCGCTGCAAATGCCAAGTTCCGACTGAAGTTGGACGTTGCTCACTCCAGCTTCAGCAAGACATGTCCTAGTCTTGTTAGGGAACTTGAGCAAAGAAAGAGTCGGGTCAACTACCGTTGACAAATGGAAGTACCCTCGGAGGTACGTAACTCTCAATAATGAGTTTCTCGGTCGACTGACCAAAGTGTTTGATTAGACCCTGGCCCGGGGTCAACAACACAGCTCTGGCCCTAGAGCTGTGAACAATGTAAATAATTCAATGTTGTAATGTGATTGTTTGACTATTGTGAGAGGGGTGCATGCGACCCTCATAGTGAAAAATTTTTGTAGTTGTGCTGAGTTCTAAATAAAGGACAGTAGTCCCAAAAAAACTCGCGTTGGCGGGCGATCTCCCGGCCACGAGATGAGATATTTTTGAAAAAAGTTGCTTGCCCCGACTGCCCATAGCACGTCGCACACACGGGTTGTGACAGGGGGTGTAAGGTACCAGTCCCGTGGGGGAGGCAGATCCCCACAGGTCTCTAGACCGAATCTGTCCGAGTGGAAGACCGTGGTTTCCGGTGACTGACAGGCTGGCTGTCGGAACGCCGGCTAGGGATACCATCTATCCCAAAAACTATTCGAGTGAGTTCCGCATTTCCCTGCGAAGTCAGCACTTTGACGGTGCAGGTAGTGTCATCAGCTAGTGTTACCCTCCCCTCATAACAGTCCAACAGGTTCTGGCACATGTCCACCCTTTGCTCACATTATTCACGGGTTAGGTTTCTTGTGATCTACTTTGAACAAATTTTTCTGTAGCCCAGATCCCTAATTAATGTTTCCATAGCACTGTGACCACAATGAATTGCATCGCACAACTCCTGGATGGTGACACGACGATCAGCTGTGATGAGGTCTTTCACTCGTTGCCTGTTGGCATCTGTCACTGCAGTTGCGGGTCTTACACTCCGTTGTTTGTCCGACACTGAACTTTCTCCCTCTCGAAACCTCTTCATCCATCTTCGGACATTACTAATATCGATTGTGGCAACTCCATACACCGCTAGGAGTCTTCTGTGGATTTATGGAGCCTCACATCCCTCTTTTTCCAGGAATTCAATTACGGCTCGCTGCTTTTCTCTGTCATTCATGATATTGATTTCCGATTCTGAAAAAAAATTTCTTCCCGCATTGGTAACAAGTACATATCAGTGCAGTTTCACTAAAATCACTTCAAAATTTCAAACGCTATTAAAGCGGAGGCATTACTTTCAGGATGCCCTAGTACTAAAAACTGCCTCAGAGGTGAACGAGTTAGGTGAAACACACCCAAAAGAGGCCCTTAAATTTTTCAAAAGGAATTTACAATTCGGCTTTTATCAGTTAGTACTTTTATTAAAGTTTTATTACTAATTATTTTTATCAACTGTTATTGAAGTTGCTTAATTGGAGCTGTTTTAAATATAACATTTTTGAGACCACCGTCTGCATCTCAATTCCGGTGCAGATAACAAATTCGCCAGCGCCCCTCTTGAGCCCGCTTACTTTAAATTTAATTATTTATATTTTTCATTGGCTATTTTGTTAAGTTTTTTTTCAGGAACGGGGTTTAGCACAATTTACTTTAATTTTCTGTATTTTATTTAAAGTCCCTTTTAGATTTAGAATTTTAAATAAAGGGTAAAAATGGGAGACAGATGCTACGAATATTAAGTTTCCGTTTGAATATTGTTCTGTCATTCTGTATGGTTCCAAATATTCAATGTGAATAATATGAATTAGTCCTCTTGTTAAAATTATGGGTTGAGATTGGCCGACGTCTTTTGCTGGGTTTTTTTTCTTTTCTTTTTCGTTTCTTTGTTGGTCTAGGGTGATCGTCGCCAATCCATGACTTGCAGACATTGGTTCCAAGAGGGCCAGCTCCGTGGGGCGGGCGACCAGCCTGTACCTCTCTCGGAGCTCTAATACATCTCCGGCGATTGGCCAGAAGTTAGTGCCTCTGACCGCTCGGACTCCGGAGCTTCCTTTTGTGTCACTCAGAAGTAGTCCCAGAATGGCCTCGGGCGATTACTTTTGTTGGAGAAGATGGTGAGTTTAGCTGAATCGCTGTTCTCAACCATAAAACACTTGTTAGCAGACTTTCATTCCTAATTTAGGGTCACTGTCTCCAGAGAAGGGGGGGGGCAGTGCTGTAAGACAAACGCACTACTCGTCCCATGCCTTGGACTCAAATCCAGGCCCACCCAGATGAACGGTGAGAAGTCTACGCTATCGTATCAACCACTTGTCATTTGGTCTACATGCCTGCTTTGTTGCTTCTTCTCCTAGCAGTCGGGTCCGACAATTTAGTCTTGTCCTTACAATGCGAACGTTTAGTTAAGGTACGAGTACGCTTTCAAATTAGTCAGTGTTCCTTTTACGTGATCATCTAAAAAAATTCCTTTGCCCCGATTTTCTTTCCAACTAACCATGAAAAGTGCCTAAGCGCCGCTAAGTCTGGAGAAAAGTTCTTTAGCATCCCTAAGCCGCGTTAAGGCTCTTCTTCATCACTGACCTTGACAACTTCAGATTTGCGCTAGTCGAAAATTTGATTGCCGGAAAAAATATACTTGTGAATTTCCCATGCATTTGCGAAGAATATATTTCTACCTTATTTCATATTATAATATCTGACGCAAGGGTGGTTTGTGACCGATATCCGTTTCTCGATTTGAAAGTGTCGTCGGCGCTAAAGGGAGGCTTTGGATTGCTTTAATTTGGGTAAATCTGAATTTTTTTCAGATTCTTAAGCTATAATTGCTTACCTTAAGTTAATAGGAACTTTGTTGTCCTGGGCTGTGTAGGCTGCATGTTCCAGCGTGATTCGAGAGATGCAAGTTCTGTTTCTGCTCCATCACGATGCAATTTTAAGTTATCTGAGAATTATTTCTTTCGTGAATATTGAACTAAAAACAAATCAGTAAGAAAATCTGATAGCTGAAGAAAAGCTACTTTTATTTCCCAAAGTCCAAATTGGGACATTAAAGGTGAAACTTAAAAATATTGGTTTTGCCAAAATTTTCGATGAGAATGTTCCACAAAATCTTTTTGAGAGGAAACGCCATATCAATTTCAACAAAATTTTGTCCTAGCCCATCATGGCAAACAGTATCACCAAAAATAAGATATTCTCTTTCTTTACACTGAAGCGTACAATACTGCATTTTTTAAGAGGTTTTTCCAAAAAACTAATGCAAATAACTCCTCTGTCAGTTAAGATATTTTAATGAAATTTGGTATAAAATACATTGAAATATGCTGAATGTAATACTGCTAGTAAAAATATCCCCTCGCTGAAATCAAACATTTACGCCACTGTTCAACCCAACTTGTGTAACCAAGTTGGGAAAAATTCCGCGGACTGTTGTTTCTCCCAGAATCTCTGACTTCATTTGTCTTCATGGAAACTGTTCAATCTCAAACTTCATTTGCTTCATGTAAACGAACAGATGGAATAAAAATACCAACGTTTCTCACATTAAAATGTTTATTACATATCGACGAATGAAACGTAAACATTTAAATCATTATGACATCAACAGAGTGTCGATGTATAATAAACATTTTATTGTGAGAAACGTTGGTGTTTATATTCTATATTAATACCGCAAGTTTAGTAGTCATAAATTATATATATGAACAGATGGAAATGTGAAAGTGCCACATCAGGGCTATGTGGTGGGTATGGAGGTTAAACTCATTCGCAATGGGCCAAGATATCTCAAATCAGGTTTGTGGCTGTTGTGGTGTAGGTGGACACAGCGAAGAGTTTTGTTTAGTCTGTTCTGGCAGGTAGGTACCCTGCGCTTCTTTATAGTCTCAGTATAGATAGAACCGTTGATAGTACTACCATATTAAAAAAATCCACAGTAATGATGCTTCTGACTCACTGATAATTGTTGCCATTACTTTAATTTTGAACTCCATGTTTTGAAAACCATTAACTCCGTTGTTTTTCGGCCACTGAGCTTTTTATCGGGCTTGAAAGCTGTTTATCCATTTTCTGACATTGCTGATGTCGATACATCGCATTTTTATAAACCTTTTTGAACTTCGTATGATCACAGTTGCTTTGCAATTTTCCATGTCCAATAGCAGCTCTTTGCTTTAAGAAAATATACATCCTTTGGGTTGACGAAGCTATACACAAAAACGCATACTTTTACTGAGAAGGTCAGTCTAGCTTTATGCAAACTTTCACTCAAATTTTTCGAAATTACAGGAGTTATTGACCAAAAGGCTTTACTTTTAGAAGAAACCTTGTAATATACTTTGCATGTAATAAGTACAGGAAAATACTAACATCAGAGTTAATTTCATACTAAAATGTACCTAGCGCACACACACACACACACACTCACACACACACACACACATTCCTCTGAGTAGCTGTTGGCAAGCATGGTCATTGTCGTTGATCTTGACATTTGGTCATGGTTTTACCCCTTTCCTGGAACTTTAAGGTCATGATCTTAAATTGTTGGTACACAACTCCTTACAGCTTTCGATACTAACTGGATTCATTCACTCCCTTAAAAGAGATATTCTGATACTGCTGGGTGTAAGAAGCTTCTATTTTCAAAAGAAAGGTAAAAGTATTGGATATTCTACGATATTCCGGATTGAAGTTCAGACTTTCTAAAAAACTATGGCAATAGAGGGTTGCCATGACAGCATACGACACGTATAATTGGAAAAAACTGCAAAACCTTGGTTATGTTTATCCCTACACTACTTGAAAATCACCTTTACAATACATCGTCTAACGTCAAATGTCGCAATAAATTTAGATTTATGCATACTGGATATAAAAAATTGTGTATCAGCAGACCTGTAGCCTCTGGATTCCATGGGAATGTTTTCTTTTGTGTAACAAACAAACAAACAAATTTTAGGATTTGCCCCTTGTAAATGAAGATAAGGTATCATCTAAGGGACATAACTTGAAGATATGTGTCTGGACTTGTTTATTAGAGATTAATGTAGATCATTTTAGTAAGGTAGTGTCTGACAACACCCCTAGGTCTTAAACAACCTCTAGAAGTAGGAAGCTAGAGATCTGGGGTAGAGTGTCCGACAGGAAAGTCACACGGAAGTGAAGTAAGAACTTGTTCGAAGCGTATGAAGCGTCAGTGTAATATCGTATTTGGAGAAAATAACGCTCGACTGTGGACTTTACAATGAAGACGTAAGTGTTGTCAATATGAACATAGTTATAAAAAATGACGAAATACATGTTGTAACCGCAGGATTCAGTTGGTGTTCTTGTTGTTTGGAGGTTGGTGTTACCATTGTCCGAGCTAACCTTTCATATAAATTTATCGTGTCTCTGGGCTTTTCGACCATGTATGCCCTTGTGACAGTAAATTTGAATAATGAAATACGGAAATTAGGATTTCGGATGTGTCGGTCAGACATATAAAAAGAAACTGACAAGTATTAGTTTTAATAACGGTTGCAAGGGAAAATAGTAATATAAATTAAACCCGTAAAAATACATATTTTGTCCAAAAATGCATTTCAGACAAACTGAAACATAGGAACATGCAGATCTCTCAGCTGTTTATTCGTCAATATACTTCCTAAAATTGTGTGGTATCAGTTTGTATTTGTCCTTCAAAATTGACTTCCCATCTTCGAGTCTAAGGCTCTCGTACTGTTAGTCTGGGTTGGAATCCGAATCAAGTCCTGCCGCGCCGGTGTCGCGGTGGTATAAGCGATGGCATATGATCATTCGTTCAAGGAGGGTCCAGGTTCGAATCCATCGCGGTGAGGCATGGATGTTGTGTTTGTCTTACGGCACTGGCTCTCTCCCTTCCCTGGAACCAGTGACCCCAAATTAGGGACGGACATCTGCTTATAGCCCATTGAGTTGCTCATGGTAGTCGTTCAACCTCAAATCAAGAAAAAAGAATCAAGTCTTGGAAGCTGTGCCCGTTCTGATAGCATTGGGTCTTTCTCTTGTTAGAACAAATAAAAATAATTTAGGAGCAGGAAATCTTATGAAATGCCCAGTAATTATGTGAATCATTCTTAATTAAGGCATGTGAAGCAGAACAGATTGAGTCTCAGCAGTGTTTCTATTTAATGCGATCCTTATGAACCCTTTGTTTCGAATTCGGCCCAAACTATCTGCATGTGATAACATCAAGTAGCACAGAAAGTTAAAAACTTTAAACATGATCTCTAAGTAACTTTTATAGCACTCATTGTTCCAGACTTATTTTGCTTAAAATTCATTGTTTCACTTACAGGTATATGGTTATGGCCGGCACACCGCAGAAAATGCTGGAACACTTACTGGAAACTAGAATAGACCAAAGAAATGGTGAAATATCAGGTAAAGACCACAGTCTGTTGTCTTTTGCCATTGATCAGTACTGTATAATTGAAAGTTCAAAGTTTCTGTAATGATTAAGAATGACTAAACATTGTGCAGTATTAGTCATTCTCTCATGATCAATCACAGTATTAACCATTCTCTCATGATCAATCACAGTATTAATCATTCTCTCATTACGTTATAATGAGAGAATGATAATTATTAGTACACCACATTTTAATATTGTCAGTCACAAGACAACTTTACCATTTCAGTATTTCTCATCGCTGCTAATTGTTGCTAAACTGACAGAAGTTTCAAAATTTTATTGCGCAATATTAATCATTCTCTCATGATCAATATCAGTATTAATCATTCTCTAATGATCAATCTCAGCATTAATCACTCTCATCATCAATCTGAGTATTAATCATTCTCTAATGATCAATCTCAGTATTAATCACTCTTTAATGATCAGTATCAGTATTAATCATTCTCTTATGATCAATCTCAGTATTAATCATTCTCTCATTAAGTTATAATCAGAGAATGATAATTATTAGCACACCGCATTTTTGTATTGTTAGTCAGAAGATAACTTTACCATTTCGGTATTTTCTCAACGCTGCTAATTGTTGCTAAACTGAGAGAAATTTCAAAATTTTACTGTGCAATATTAATCATTCTCTCATGATCAATCTCAGTATTAATCACTCTCTCATGATCAGTCTCAGTATTAATCCTTCTCTCATGATCAGTCTCAGTATTAATCCTTCTCTCATGATCAATCTCAGTATTAATCACTCTCTCGTGATCAGTTTCAGTATTAATCGTTCTCTCATGATCAATCTCAGTATTAATCATTCTCTCATGATCAGTTTCAGTATTAATCGTTCTCTCTTGATCAATCTCAGTATTAATCATTCTCTCATTAAGTTATAATGAGAGAATGATGATTATTAGCACAACACTTCTTTACATTGTCAGTCACAAGACAACTTTATAATTTTAGTATTATTTCAACGCTGCTAATTGTTGCTAAACTGAGAGAAGTTTCAAAACTTTAAAATTTCTTAAATTCTTAACGTGATTTTTTGGTGCTTATTTCTTTCACAGGATTGTGAAGAATCGGCCGATTTATATCTGTAATGAAGTTCTTATTGCAAATATTGATTTGTACATATGCATTAATCTATAATATCAGATTATTTTTAGAACCAAGCCTTATAACATTTTATGCCTTATATCATAGACATCATTCATACAGATTCATTACGAAAATTTTCATGGAATGAGTTTCTGTTACACTGCTGCAAAAGATTTGTTGTGACCACCAGCGGTCTAAGTCGTGGACTTAGGAATTTCTTGGCTGATGAACGCAGGTTCGAATACTGTGAAAAGACGTACATGGGGTATTTGTCTTTCTGCCCTGGGTTTTCTCCTGCTTTCGAACCCAATGGTTGCGATGGACGACTCCTTGTAAATAGAGATGTTTATGTGGTCCATTAATGAGAATTAAGATGTTTATGAGCATTGTGTGCGAAACGAAAAAGTAAGTTGTCCGAAAATCACATACTTTGTTGAATGGCCCATAAAATTTACTTTAAAATCTGAAGCTTGCTGTTATATTAATTCACATGTCAACTACGAATGAAAGGAAGACTATATTCCTGTTCATGCAAACTGTGTAGATATTAGAAGAAACATAATTAATGTCAGTCTTAGTTTTCCGAATTCTTGAAAGTACTCTACGCCTCTCATTTTTTATTCAGGTGTTATTTGTGACAAATAGTATGGCTTAGAACGGTCTAATTTTACGGAGAGTATGATCTTTAACGGACTACATTCACCGATTTTATGATCAAGATTGTACTTCAAATACTGGTATGATCGAGAATGGATTCCATTCAGTGACTGTATGATCGAGAATTGACATCATTCACTGATGGCATGATCGGGAATGGACTTCATTAAATGATGGTATTATATAGCATGGACTTCATTCACTGATGGTTTATTCCAAAATGAACTTCATTCTCCGAATGATCGAGAATGGACTTCATTCACTGACAGTATGATTCAGAACGGCTTCATTCACTGATAGTATGATCGATAACAGACTTCATTTACAAAAAGCTATTCATATTTTGTAAGATTTTTGAGAGAATCAATAAAAATAACTGGCTAACAGAGACCAATTTAAGGGGCCTGCAATCCCCCAAATTTTTTTCACCTTCAGTTTCCGATTTCTTTTATGTAGTCAGTTCACATTACAAACCCTTTTACAGTTAATTACACATTTGTTTATTGCTTTACTCCTCTGTTTTGTAAAATTACTTAGCTTAAGCTGCAATTTTATAAATGAATTAATGTATGCACCATGTTACACAATTTTTTTTTACAGATCAATGTACGTATTTTCTATGTTATGCTACGTATCTTCTCCTCTGTCTCTCTATTATTATGGGAGAACAATTCAGTTTCTGAGCGAAAGATAGACGTAGGCTGGCAACTTTCCACTGCTTGGTGTCACATTACTAAAATGCGTGTTAAACATTCTCGGTGCATTTGCGAGAAATTTATGATCCTAAAAGCAACACAGAGACCGCCATTTTTTTAACCGATTAGTGTCGGAGAATACACCTCGTCTGGATGAAATGCAACATTTGATTTGGCGAACCATAAGGAGAACGTGACTATGTGAACGTGTCTATCTTATAGTTGCTGTGAACTCAGAATTCAGCTTTTAACTAAATCTTGTTTTATTTCAACAAAATAAAAGGAGGATAAACCCGAAATTGTCTTTATTCCAAGTACAATGCAAAAGTATAAAAAGATAAATCGATAGAAAAATAGTTCTGCCAACTTTTCGTGTTCTAGATAAATTTTTAAATTAAATGTCCATGTTTACCGGTGAAGAACAGCGCGCGGTTTCTCGATGCATGAGACAATTAATACTAAGAAACAACATTTTACCTTTGCTATAGAAACCTGATTGCCCACCCAATGTATTCAAAGCCGTCTGGAGTCCAGGCGGCCTAAGTCTTCGCGATTTCCTCGTTTGTGACGTCAGCAACTGAGTCATAAGAAACATTGAAACCGAGAAACAGTCTGCTCGGTGTGTGTCTCGTAATAAGATAGCTGAAGAGTTGAGGTTTGTTTTTTGTTTTTATTGGAGGTTTAACGACCACCGTCAGCAACTCAATGGGCTATAAGCAGTCGCCTGTCCCTAATTTAGGGCCACTGGTTCCAGGAAAGGGAGAGAGAGCCGGTGCCGTAAAGCAAACACAACATCTATGCCTCACCGGGATTCGAACCCGGACCCTGTTCGGACGAATGATCAGAAGCCATCGCTTAGACCACTGTGCCACTGGGGCAACAGAATTGATGTTGTATATGCGGATTAGAAGAGTTCATATTTCTTATTAATTGATGAACTAGACTATTTTTTGGCAAACATAACAGTTCCGGCGACACTAAGTAAGTTTAAGCAACCTAGTAGATACTAAGTAGAATAGTTTCCTATGTATCATTAGGCTTAACTAACGTTTCATTAATCATTAGGCTTAACTAACGTTTCATTAATCATTAGGCTTAGCAACGTTTCAATAATAATCACTGTGCTTATTTTTTTATTTTTTCTGTCCAGTGCTGTTTCGCCTTATTTTGTATGAAATATTTAGATGTGCACTTTTCCGGTGTCATGTTGAAATAAAAAAGAATATGTATCAGTCGCACATTGTGTTGCTGAAAGAATATAAGAATAACCACATCAATAATGGCAGTTTTAATGCCATGCATGGAGTGTTCCTTATTAACTTATAAGATAATTTTTTAAGTTTTGTCCTTTTTTTTCTCCTTAACTTATTTGGATGAAATAGAATATAATTTGTTTAAAAGAAAATGCACGGTACCTACGGCAATACCAGTGAATTTGTGCAAAACAGCAACCCGCTGATGTAAAAAGAAAAAGTTAAAGCACTTTAATGTCTAAATTAGTTTGTACGTATGAGATAATCACTGAATTCATCTCGTCCATGACTCAAAAAGTGTTTGTGTTTTAATTTGTACCAAATGTTTTGCAATTACCAAAAATTTATGACTTTTTCTTATAGATATTGTGAAGTAATTAAAAATTAGAATCGTCATATCGCCTCGGTGTAACCTCGCTGCTAGGTAAGATGGCTGCTTTTGTTACGGCTGTGATGGTGACGTCACGAATCGAGGAGTAAGGCCTGCTAGTACTCGCGATGGCTTTGGTATATTCCGGTAGATTTTGTTGATTTGACTACAAAACCTGTATTTAGCACTAGCTACCTACCCATCAGAGTAAACTTTTTCAATGTTCAGGTTGTTTTTCCTGTCTTTTTTTATACCCCCCTCCCCCTCCCAGCCGCTATATTTCTAAGTCCCTGTTCACACTTAGCTGATGTGTAAGAATGACATCAATCACAACCAAAATCTTTGTAAGCCCCGTATGACACTGTGAATTTATCTCTTCTCATGAATACGCTGGGTTCTATGTACATTCCAGGAATATAGTAACTTTTTTAAAGAAATCCGTTCCTACACTTGCTGTTCGAAAGTTAAATTTTCGCAATATGTCTTGATATTGATCAATCAGCGCCTTGATTTCTTTCTTCCCAAAATTGTTGGGAGTTGCTTGCATTGAAATAACAGTTGCCTTGCTCTCCTTGTAGTGTTCCAGCGGTACAGAGAAGATTCATCTCAGCAACGTGTCTGGCTACCAAATCTTTAATCAAATAAATGTGCAGACAGATGGATGCCAAAGTAATCAGGCAAGTACACATGCAAGTCTCAGGAAACTTGAAAATTATATCGTCCTGGACAGCAGCTCCCAATTTACGTTCAGTAGCGCAACGTAAATCGGGAGCTGCGGGTTCGATTCCCGTTCCAGAACAATGCAATTTTCAAGTTTTCTGAGTCATGCATGTTCACTTGCCTACCAAATCTGTAGTTTTTTTAGTTTGCATGGGGTTATTTTCTTTTAACATACAGTGCATTACCTAGGGATTTCTCCTCACTAATACACAGCCTACGCACTTTTCATTCACAGAACTTTAGAGCTTGCCTGAGGCTGCTCGTTATTAACATACTTTACTTAGGAATCTTCCCTCAACGATGCAGAAACTACGCAGTTTTCTTCCACTGGCCTGGACTTTAGAGATTGCCTGAGGCTGCCTGATTTTAATATACTTTGCTATGAGATTTTCCCTCATCATTGCACACACACTAGACAATTTTCGTCCTTTGGATTTTTTAGAGGATAGTAATGACTACTAAGCTATTCAAAATATACCATGGACGAAAAATATTTTGCAACGTCCTTTTAAGGAGAAAGAAAATGGTGAAGCTATTTTCTGAAAAAAATGAAATTGGCAATTGGACCACCAACATTTTTATTTTCGTATTACCAAAAAAATTCGAATGCTGGTTTTGTTTGAACAGTTTTTGCCGAGAAAAGACCTTTCTTAAAAGTAACTTTACTGTATGATGAATAAAACCTTAAAGCTTGTACTGGCCATGTGGTTTAAAACCATGAAATAAACCATTCCACGTGTTTTTAATAACAAAATTAATACATTCCCAGTGCATAGTTTTTACACTTGTGAATCGTGAAAAATATTTCGTTATCGAATTTATAAAGGTCTATATATTACAACTATCGCATATGTTAGACTCCATACATGGTATTTGTACATCGTGCAGTTGTAGTTTTGTATTAAAAATAACTGTATTATAAACCTGCAAGCTTTTAGAAAATGTATAAAAATTTATAATCTTATGCTTGTTGGTTTTCTTTACAGATACTTTCCTAGAAGATTTTCTTCTTACTCATGTGATATTTATGCCAAGCCATCAACTTTGTCCCGAGCTGATGAGGCAATATCCTTTGATTTGAGGCAAAAAAAAAAATGCTTGTAAAAATTTAAAATGCTATGTAGAAGTTAAAAAATGTACATGCAATTTATTATTATGCGCAAAAAGGCTTTTGTTAACTTTCATATTGGGAATATTTAGTTCTGTGTATTTTCAATTGTTAGCATAAAAGTTCTTGTTTGATCTTTCTGTTTTTAAATCATATAGATAATTGAGTATGAAAAACATTCATCTGATAAGCAGATAGGTGAAAGCATTAAAAATTTACTCAGGAAAGGATTAGCGATGGAATACATACTCCGATGAGTACTTATATTATTCAAGTACAAGGAAAGGTAGGGAAATTTAAGAGAGACGCCGCCCCGGTGGCGCAGTGATCTAAGGCGCTGGCCTCTGATCATTCGTCCGTAAGGGGTCCGGGTTCGAATCCCGGTTCGGCATGGATGTTGTGTCTGTCTTACGGCACTGGCTCTCTCCCTTCCCTGGAGCCAGTGACCCTAAATTAGGGACGGGCGACTGCTTATAGCCCATTGAGTTGCTCACGGTGGTCGTTAAACCTCCAATCAAAAGAAAAAAAAAATTAAGAAAGAGCAGAAAGTTGAGCTTTAAAAATATGTTTTCTCTCTAGGAAGCTTTTTGCCCTGCAGTCTTTAGTGTCTGATATATCATGAGATTTTATACTGAACTATATGAGAACAAATTTGCTTGTCATGCTTGACACCTTTGGCAGTTTAGTTTATCTATGCACCCTGATACTCATTGAAACGCCAAATTAGGGAAATATTTTGAGATACATTTTTTCGAGTACACTACTTACGAAATTACAAAAAAATGTTGCAACAAAGCAAAGGCCTCCCATATGCTCTGGTTAAGAAACCAATAAATTAGAAATGTATACCAAAAATGCTAGGGACCTAAGCATAATCTAGAAAAATGTCCTTGTAGAAAATAGATAAATAAAAGAACAGTGAGCAAAAAGGTTAGAAAAGCAATGAGTTAAACAAAAGATCACCATAAAGGAAATTATTTTTTTTTCCATTTGATATAATTTCTGTAATAGCTAGAACCAAAATATTTTCTTTTACATGTAGGAATGGAATTACTTTCATTTTTCACAATACTTGAAAACCGAATAATCAGCAGCAGTTGTTTCTGCCTCGTAATGAAATTACTGTATACATCTAGTTCTTATTTATTGTTTTTTTTTATAACATATTGTTTCAATTTTCTTGTTTTAGTTTTCTAAGTAGCTATCCTACTGAATTGTTTTATGGCAGAATTAGTGAATTTCATTACTGTGTTTAATAGCTCACTAAAATGGCTGACCAATGGTAATACTGGAATTTGTTTCAATGATCAGAATTAGTCTGATCATTGAAACAAATCGTCCTCTCTCATCTCCTGTATATAAGAAGCAAGGAACTGTGAAAAAAGAAAATTGACTTCGTGATTTTGGTAGCGTGTATTCTCAATCCTCTTTTGTGTGCTGCAGAACATACCCGTTTGTAAATGTAAAATCAGCTATGTATGCCCATCTGTTGATGTAAAAGCAGTACAAAGATGCGTACAATTGGCAGGAGAAAGAGGAATATTTTCTTAGTATTAAGCCAAATACTGGAACAGGAGTACGGTATTCACACACACGCACAGAAGGTCAACGTTTTCGAATTGATCCCTAATACTCCGTTACTGAATGTACATGAACATTTCAAGTGGTTATGAAGGGTGCCGTCCCCCCCCCCCCCCCAGTGGTGCCCCGTAGTTATGCCCATCATAAAGAATAGTTCCATTTGTGGGGCGAGCCCCCGCGGTTCTAACCGCAAATTACAACGTGACAAATCACTGTGAAGACCATAAGTTTAAGCAGTGGCCTACCGGAAAAATTTGAGGCCCCTCGCAAAAAAAAAAAATTTCGAGGCCCCTTTGAGAAAATCTATTAGCTTTCAATAACTAAAAATTCTAACTTCCATCATATTATTAACTAGGCTTTACGGGTGTTTTAATAAATCATAATAAATCAAATTCTTTGGAACCTAAGAGTATTTTTCGTAAAATAAAAATTATTTCACTTCATTACGTGAAACACAAATGAGTACGTTATAAGTAAAATGATTGTCCCCGTTACCGATACAAATTACTACAAGATACGTTAAAGTTAATCCTATCAGGCAAAATTTATTACTTTAAAGAACTAAAGGCCTGCTTTTTAAAATGCCTCACAACTACACGCACAAAACACGCAACTGCTGTGTGATGGTGTCTGATGACTTTTCCGATTTATACGAAATGTCACAAGATAAGAAAGCAAATAACTAAGTAACGATTTAGAACTGTAGCACAAAAACCGTAAAACTACTTAAATTATTTACTCTGGAATATAAAATATAATGCATTCTTAACATACCTGTAATGCCACAATTTTTCGCACATAGTAAAAAAAATGTTTGACTCTGTTATAAAAAAATGACACAGGTCTCTGACTTTTCACTCTCGCGAAGAACAACTTTCAGTTCATTATATTTGGAAGGATGTATAGTTATGTGCAAGCAACTGTAATACATAACATAAGACCTTATCGTCATCGGTATAAAAATTCCGCTCATTGAACTGATATTTTTCTTACATTCTCTTGTTAACATACCTGCATAGGAACCCCTAATACTCCGTATATAGGATCCCTAATACTCCGTTACATTTATTACTTTAAAGAACAAGGGCTGTTAACTTGAGGCCCCTTGCAACAGCAAGGGTACAAGGAGCCTCACGTTCTTTCGAAAAGCAGCTTTCCCATCATCCAGTTTTTATAAACTAAAGCAATGAAAATTATTTCTAAAGATTTTCGTATTTACTGAGAAAAAAATGTTTTCTTTTCTTCTTAAACCTGCCTTACTTAGTCCTTGGCTATTTCTTTAACCAGTTTCATACGAAGTTTCCGCAAAAAAGTTTATAAAATCTTTTTGCTTTTAACCATGAGCTTCCGCTCCCCGCAATGCGGGGGCTATCAGTACGCCCCTGAGTTTAAAGAACTGATAGATCATTTTTTTCTCTGTTAAAGCTAAGATGTTACTCGTTTGAAAAGCATCATTCATAATCTGAAGTAATCTATGTTTAATTTCACTACATCGCAGCAGCTGTAGCGGAGTGTAAAATTATTTCGCCGATCAATGAAAAAAAAATGTAAAAGAACGTTCTTCCACAAAAACTTTCTTCCAAGACTTCGGAAATTCTCTGAGAGTTTCCTGGTGAACATGTAGGATATTAATTATATTCTGAGTATAGATCAAAATCCTAATTTGTATCATTATTGACAACCATTATCAATTCATTGCTGGATGAAAGTCTCTCCAATTTTTTTCCACAAAGGTCTGTCTTGAGCCAGTTTCCTCCATCTCACTGCCGCATGCTTTCGAATTTCATCTGCCCATCTCCCGCGTGGTCTTCTTTTGGGTCCTTTCCTGTCCCTTAAATTCCAGTCGAAAATTTCGGATGTCCATCAATGGGCCATTTTCCTGGCAAAATGTCCCGCCCATTGCCATTTCAAGGATTTTACTATGATCATGATGTCTTCCACTCTTGTCCTTTTTCATATCCACGAGTTCCTTTCCTTATCTTTCTTAGTTACACCAAGTATGTATCTCTCCAGGCTGCTTTCAGTTGCCTGCAGTCTTTGTATATATGTTGTACACTGCTGGCCACCCAAAATGCAACACCAAGAAGGACACGAGATAGCAAAGCCAGATTTACTGGACACATAACAACAGATACAAAGATGAAACGATTGAGCTTACAGGCCCGTGCGACTTGCGGAACACGCAGACAACAATAGTTCGTGTGGCTCCCATGGCTGGCAATAACGGCCGTTACACACTGCAGCATCGAACGAAAGAGGCTTTGGATGTATGTGGGCTTGGGGTATGTCGGTCCAGGCTGCTTCCACAAGTTGCCGCAGTTCATCAGGCGGAGCCGCGGGTGGTGCTTGCCGGGCCACTCGGTTGCCGATCAGCGACAAGACGTGTTCGATGGGCGACATATCGGGAGAACAGGCGGGTCACGGCAGCAGTGACACCTGGTGGGCCGTGAAGAATTGTAGTACGATGCGTGCCACGTGGGAGCGCGCATTGTCCTGTTGAAACGTGGCCGCTGGCAGGTCCTGTAGGTAAGGGAGAACTACAGGCTCTAAAACGTCGGAGATGTAGCGGTGGCTGTTGAGTGTACTGGCGATGCGTACCAGAGGGGTGCGGGTGTCATATCCAATTGCGCCCCAAACCATAACGCCAGGCAACGGACCGGTATGGCGATGCATAATGCAGGCGTCATACAGTCTCTCGCTGCAGTGCCTCCACACGCGGATTCGACCATCGTGGTGTTGCAGGCAGAAGCGGGATTTGTCGGAGAAGACAATGTCGTGCCATTCCGTAGTCCAGGTGCAGCGTTCAACGGCCCACTGACGCCGCACTCGCCGGTGGTGTAACGTCAATGGTAATCGGAGCAATGGGCGCCGTGCGCCAACTCCCCGCTCCTGCAGACGACGTCGAACGGCGCGTGATGACACAAGTTGTTCCGCAACCCACCGTAATTCCTGCGCTAAAGTTCGTGATGTGGCGGTGCGAGCCGTCAATGCCCGCCGCACAACATGCCGGTCCTCTCGTTCGGTGGTGTACCGCGGCTGTGGCAACCACTCACGTCGGTCCGTCCGTCCCTCCTGCACCCACCGAATCCATACTCGCCTCACTGTGGCTAGATGTCGTCCCACACGGGCACCGATGTCTCGGTACGATAAACCGCTGTCGCGATAAGCAACTATTCGTCCTCTGTCGAAATCCGAAATATGCTGGAATGACTGCCGTATTCTGCGACGAGGCATCAGGAAGCTTCCCACGCACATGTTCTGCAGCACAACACACTTCCACTACTTACACCCCGACTTCTGTGCACCCTTCTTATAGTGCTTCTCGGTATCGTGCCGGGCGCACATGATCTGTTTATGCCCTGCAATGCTAATCGTTTGCATGTCCTCTCGCTAGCGACGCATGCTGCGAATTTCAGGCCAATCGGATGCTTCCCTCTTGGTGTTGCATTTTGGGTGGCCAGCAGTGTAGTTAAGGTCCACGTCTCTGCTCCGTACGCAAACACTAGAAGGATGCATTGATTAAACACTTTTCTTTAAAGACATAATGGCATATTGCTCTTGAAAATTGTATTGTTTCTCCCAAATATTTCCCCCACGTTTTGTACGCCGATTAAGTTCTTCAAATGAATCGGCGTATAAAACTTAGTAATTTTCTAATTTATATCATCATCATCATCATCATTGTCAACCATTATCAATCCACTGCTGGACGAAGGTCTCCCCAAGTTTCCTCCACAACGGTCTGTCTTGTGCCAGTCTCCTCCATGTCACTCCCGCATATTTACGAATTTCATCCACCCATCTCCCATGTGGTCTTTTTCTGGGTCTTTTCCTGTCCCTTGGAATCCAATCTAAAATTTCGGCTGTCCATCTATGGTCTGTCCTTCTGGCAGTATGTCCAGCCCATTGCCATTTCAGGGATTTAACTCTGATCATGATGTCTTCCACTCTCGTCATTTTTCGGATCCACGAGTTCCTCTTCTTATCTCTCCTGGTTATACCAAGCATGCACCTCTCCATGCTGCTTTGAGTTGTCTGCAGCCTTTGTATGTCTCTTTTAGTTAAGGTCCACGTCTCTGCACCATACGTAAGCACTGGAAGGATGCATTGATCAAACACTTTTCTTTTAAGACATAATGGCATATTGCTCTTGAAAATTATGCTGTTTCTTCCAAAAGCTCTCCAGGCAAAATTTCTACGCCGATTAATTTCTTCATCAATGTGACCCTCACTTGATATCTGCTGTCCAAGATAAACATACGTATCTGTTATCTCCAGTTTTTCTCCATCAATCGATAAATCTTCATTTCTTGTAAAAGCATTGAACATCACTTTTGTCTTCTGAAAGTTCATTTTTAATCCCACTTCTTTACTCTTGTCAGCAAGTTCCTGGATCATACTCTGCAGCTCTGATGGGGTAGTTGCAAAAATGACTACGTCATCAGCAAAACGAAGGTGGGTTAGATAATCTCCATTAATCTTTATCCCTTTGTTTTCCCAGTTCAGTGATTGAAAGACATTTTCCAATGTGGCATTAAAGAGCTTCGGAGATATGGTGTCACCTTGTCTCACTCCCTTTCCAATTTTTATGTGTGTTGTATTTTCAAACAGCCGAATCTTTGCACTTGCATTTTCATAGATGTTATTAATAATATTAATGTATGCATCTTCAATACCGCAGGATTTCAGAGCCGTGGTAACTGCTGATGGTTTCACCGAATCAAAGGCTTTTTCATAATCGATAAAAGCCATGCACAATGGAAGTTCATATTCCCTCGCTCTTTCAATTAGTTCTCTCAGTACGTGGATATGATCTATTGTGCTGTAGCCACTCCTGAATCCAGCTTGTTCTCTCGGTTGAGCCATGTCCAGTGTTACCTTCAAGCGGTGTGAAAGAACTTTAGTGAAGATTTTATAAACCACTGATAGGAGGCTGATAGGTCTGTAGTTCCTGAGATCCTCAATGTCACCTTTTTTATGTAGCAGGATCATTGTAGCATTGTTCCAATCCTCAGAAATCTTCCCTTCATTAAGGCATTGAGTGAAAATTTGGGCGAGTACTGTTTCAATTTCTCCACTTGCTTCTTGTATGATGTCTATAGTAATTCCATCTTCTCCTGGAGCTTTCCCCCGCTTCATGTTCTTGATTGCATGAGCAACTTCTGCTGGGAGGACTGGAAGAACTCTGGTACCTTTCATGATGTCTGGAGTACATGTATCATCCCTTTCATATAATTTGGAGTAGAAATCTTTCACTCTTGTCAAAATTTCGCCTCTATTTCTTGTTATAGAACCATCTTCTTTTCTCAGAGCCATAATCTGTTTTCTTCCCTTACTGAGATGTCCCTTTGCTATCTTTAGGCTTTGGTTGTTTTCAATTGCTTTCCTCACTAGCTCACAGTTGAATTTCCTTACGTCTTCAGTGATACTTTTTCGTGCTGTCTTGCATAGCTCTATATATTCCACTTTGGAAGTCACATCTTCTTTAGTTGTCCTCATCTCTCTTCTTTTTTGCATCAACATTTTGGTTTTTCCTGATAATTTGTTTACATGCAACTTGTTCTTAGACCCAGCTAATTTTGTTGCTGTTTCCATAAGAGCTTTGGTTACTTTTCTGTTAACTTCCGAAATATCCACTTCTTCCGATGTTAGGCCTTCTAAAGCAGAGAATCTGTTCTTCAGTTCCAACTTGAAAGTATTATGGTGTTTTTTAAGGTTGGTTATGTCAATACATTTTGTTTGTCTTATGAGCTTGCCACGTTCCAGTTTAGTGTTGAGGTGCATCTTACATCTCACCAATCTATGGTCACTACCTGTGTTGAACTTGTTCAGCACACTGCAGTCTTCGATGACGAATTTTTTGTTACACATAATAAAATCAATTTCACTTGTCGTCCCAATTGGATGTCTCCATGTCCATTTCCTGTGTGGCTTTTTTTTGAAAAAGGAATTCAAGATGAAAAATCCTTCTGCCTCTGCAAACTCAACGAGAGTATTTCCACGCTGGTTTCTGTTGCCGTGACCGAATTTACCTACTGAAGTTTCATTCTGTTGCCGGTGCCCTATTTTTGCATTGAAATCTCCCATAATTATCTTCAAGTGCTGCTTACCTTTATTATTTAGATGACGAATTTCCTCATAAAATTCTTCAATTTATTCTTCAGGATGACTTGTGGTGGGTGCATAAGTTTGAATAATCTGAGCCTGGTATCTTCTCGATAGTTGGATAACGAGTCGTGCAGCTCTGTCAGAGGAACTTTCAACTTCTACCACTTTATCCTTCAGTTTCTTGTTTGTTATAAATCCAACACCACTAGTTCTGCCAGTATCTGTCCCACGATAATAGAAGAGATGTCCACTTTTCAGTTCAATGAGATCTTCTCCTTTTCTCCTTACCTCACTTAGCCCGACGATGTCCCACTTGATCCTTTGTAGTTCCTCTTCCAATTCAAGAAGCCTTGAATCAGAAGATAGGGAGCGTCCGTTGTAGGTAGCCAAGGTCAGCATCAAATGGCAGCCTAGTCCGGTCCTCCGGGGATTCTTAGCACCCTCTGCCTTCATGTCGCACTGGCCGCTGCCTTGGCCAGGTACATTCCAGCTGCCGGAGACTGAGGGCCAAGATTTAAGTTGTAGAGTCATTTTGGAGGTGTTTGGCCATAACTCACCACGCTGGCCAAGCGGGTTGGTGAGTGTGGGATAGCATTTCCTCTGATCCCGATGGTATAGTTATACCGCTATTTGCGGTCGTCAGAGCCCCTTTAGTGGGAACAGGATGCACCACGAGAAGGCGGGGTTGACATTTGTCAAGGAGAGGCTGTGATGTTACGCATCACCTGACCTTACATCCCAAATTTATATATGGCAAAAATATTCAAAAAGCTTTATTCAGACATTTTTTTTAACATAACACTCGCATATGTTTTTCTGTTTAATCGTTTGATTGCTCTTGATTTTCTTTCTTTTCATGTGTGTGTTGTTATTATTTTTGATGTTGTACATCTTTCCCGACTATAGTAAAGTAAATCCTAAGTAAAAATTTCGAAGTGACGAAAATGAGTCACAGAAATTGTCAAAACCATTGTTGATATCTGATTGTGACTCGCGCTGTTCCATGAAGTGACGCAACAATAGTTAATTTCATTTTTACTCAACAATATACAGGGTGTCCGACAATTATTGGACACATTACCAAATTTTGTACAAAAAAAAAAAAAAAAAACTATGAGCGTTGTCTGTTTTTCTATGTCACGTACTACTAACACGGTTTCTATATTTTTGTTTTGCAGAATTGTTATTCCGAGAATCCGAGAGATGGCGCTAGGTTTGGCCTGATGAGGAATGTATGAGAAATGCGCAATCGGGAGTCAAGTCATCCGTACAGCAGAAGGCGATGTGTGTGTGAGTTATGGCTTGAGGAATTAAAGTCTGTCATTAAAGTTAAAAGACAACACCGTTTAGAGTATCGCTGTAATCTTCCGTCAACGAATTCAATTAAGCGGTGGATGAAACAGTTTAAAGAAACTGGCAATGTGGAACATCGTGGAGGAGCCGGTATGCCTAGCGTCAGCGGTGAGACGGTTGACCAAGTTAATGAAAGTTTCCGACGAAGCCCTAGGAAATCCGTTCGTAAAGCAAGCAGAAAACTGTGCATTCCGAAATCGACAGTGTACGATAGCTTGCACAAGAAATTAAAGTTTCATGCTTATAAAATTCAAATAGTGTAAAAGATGCATGTAAATAATCGCACTCTGCGATACGATTTCGCTGTGGATATGCTGAATCGAGTGGAAAACGACGAAAACTTTCTCAGTACTGTAATTTTTAGCGATGAATGCACATTTCATTTATCAGGTATTGTGAATCGTCACAACTGTAGAATATGGGGCAGTGAACAGCCTCATGCTGCTACTGAATTGGAACGTGATTCTCCAAAAGTTAATGTGTGGTGCGCCCTATAAAAAAGAAAAGTGATTGGCCCTTTCTTCTTCTGCGAAAAAAACATAAATGGTGACATTTACTTGGATATGCTAGAAAATTTCGTTATACCCCAGGTCAAAAGATATGACAACGTCGTTTTCCAACACGACGGCGCCCCTCCGCATTGGTCAACGTGTGTACGTAAGTGCCTAAATGAGCATTTCCCCAACAGATGGATTGGGCGTGGTGGTCACATTCCGTGACCTCCTCGCTCTCCAAATCTAATTCCATTGGATTATTTCATGTGGGGTTATGTGAAGAATCATGTCTACCAGACTCCTTGTACTGATTTGCAGGAAATGAAGCAGCGTATCACAGCTGCTATTAATTCCATAACTCCTCAGATGCTTGCCAATACATGACATGAAATCGAGTATCGCTTGGACGTACTACTAGCAACCAAGGGATCTCACAACGAATTTTATTAACTTGTGTAGTTACATTGTAAGTTAGTACAGTCAGTTTCTTTCTATCTGTTTAATGTTTTGTTTTATATAATTTTGTAATGTGCCCAATAATTCTCGGACACCCTGTATTTTACTAAACTATCGCCGAACATTATTTCACTACGTTTTAAATGAACATAACAATATCTCACTGCAATCTGCGTAAATTACGATAACCTGATGCTAGATATGATAAAAGCCATTACAAAGATGTATTTTTGATGCAATGAAAACCCTGCGTCGTAGCGAAATTTGGCTTCCTCTCTATCACCCTATTAGGCGATTATACGATATTGCAAGAGCTTTAAAATGATAAAATGGTGAATCACACGATGGAGTGCAATCTGTAGATTTCCTAGACCAAAAGTTATCAGTCCCCCTCACTAACACACTTGCAATTCAGCGTTTCTTTCTATCCTGACGTCAGATTTTAGCTCGCGCATGCGCAGATGTACTTCCGTAGCTATACATCACATTTAATCGGTGTCAAGAGCGTTTCTTACGTTCGTATAAATCTGCATAATATACAATAATAATAATAACAACAACAAATATTGTTTTTGAAAAATTAAACAGTCGAAATACTTTCTATTGCCGTCGCCATAGTTTGGTAAATATTTATTTTTAAGACTCACATACTTTGGAATCACACGTTTTATTCCACGATCAAAAAGATCTTCGCATGCGAGAGATCTATAGCATAAATTGTTTACAAAGAGTACGACGGTAGTCTCTCGTGTTTTTTTTATTATTATTGTTTTAAAAGTGCACTTTGTCTTCTTAGATGCTCAAATTTCCTTGATCTTCTGCCATTTCATTCGGGGATTTCACTGATTTCCATCATTCTATGTAGGGCGGTCTCGTGGTTGTAATTCGAATAAGGCTCCCGAAATTAGAGCGGAAGCCCTATCCGTGGCATTTATAATAAGTTTAGTACTTCATATGTTTCTGTAAATAATGTATTTGGTACCTTTTTTGCTTAACCATTGCACTTATAGGATAGATTCTACAAATTGCCGGCAAGAAAAGGAATTCATTGTAGCAAGCAAGAAACGGGTGCTTCATTTTGTAAATATTTGGGCTAACCTAATTAGAGATGCCTTTTATGAAGACACCAGCATCGGTTCCTTTTTACAGGTAAGAGGTAAGCCTCTATATATAATATTTTCTTTGAAATTTAAAGCACTTTGAATCTATTAACATATTTCTGAAAAATGGCTCCTCGTTTTCTTTTCTCAGTTCTTCTAAATGTTTGACGCATTTTTTTTATAAAGAACCCTCGTGAAATCATTTATATGTAGACATTTTGCAAACAAGAGCTCCGGCAATGCAGCTTTCCTTAGAACTTCGCGATAAGTGTGGAAGGTGCTGCACGGTTTTTTCCTAGTATTTAAGCTGATGTTATCAGAGTTTACTGATACGGACTGTCTTCCTTGAAAATGTATAGGATTATATCGTTCGTTTCCTTATTACCATTAGCTTGGCTCATCAAATGGCACTTCAACTTGATATAGACAGGATGCTCAAAGATAACCTTGGTTCATGAAATGTTATTCCGGTTTATGACACATAGGGTTCCTTACTTTTTCTTTCAACTCATTGATAACGCGTGTTATCTTCACAGAACGCACGTAATATGCATGAAAACAAATGGAAAACTTTGATGCGGCGTGTTTTCCTTCGTAAGCAACGAAGTACGACGATATGTTAAGCTAATAAGACTTTTAAAGATTTATTGTATGTCGATTCATATTTCTCTTCGGCAGTTGCTTTATAGCTTCGACGCGCGTTCTCACATTGATGAGTTCAGCCGATTTTCTTATTCGACTTATTTTCAGGATATTAACCCCTCCCCCCCCCTCGAAATTTTTCGTAACAATGTTTCTGATAACAGTATTTTCTCCACTAGTTAAAAATAAACATACGACCTTATGATTTGTTGACAAGGTATCTGATTATTACTTTTACTTTTTGCAATGCTCTTCGCGATTATAGGGGATACTATGGCACTTTCTTCCTTTTTATTTTCTAAAGATGTCTTCATTTGTCGTCACGGTTATTTCACCCCCCCCTCCCCCCAAAAAATTCTATGACAAAAAATTATAACATTTAAAGGTTTCTAGTATAACTTTTCCCCGTTAAGTAAAACCAACCTATAGTTGATAAATAATACACCACTATGCGATAGTAATTTTCAGCAGAAAGAAAAAAAAAGTAGACATGATCTTGCCTATATGAATAAAGGAATCTACGTTTGGTCATAATTTTATTTCCTGGTCGACCTCAGTCCTTTTGGCTCAAATTTCTCTGTGCTTTTCGCCTAAGTTTCGCTGTGCTTTTTGCCCAGTGAAACAGCAGTCAACAAGAAAACAAAATTCATGGTGATTAAATATTCTGGATTTCTTGACTCGTACATACTTCACAATGTTTGTTGTCTACAATGTGGATGAACTTGTCTATCTATTGAGCATATAAACTGAAGAGCAATTAAATTAGAGACAACTGGCGTTATGCAAATGTGGTGCTGTGGGCGGCCCTGTAAACGGAAACGATCCGACAATATAAGGTGTGGTGCGACGGGAATCAGTAAGGGTCGGACGCAGCATGGGTAAGACAAAGGAACTAAGCGCAGCATTTGATCGTGGGCAAATTGTCGGGGCCCGACGAATGGGTCACTCCATCTCGGAAGTCGTGCAGGCACTAGGATTTTCACGAGCCACTGTATCACGGGTGCACCGTGAGTACATCGAATCCGGTAAAACAATACCTGCAAGGGCCAACTGCCGTGGACAACAGCGTGTGGATGAGCAGGGTCATCGTCGGCTAGCTCGCATTGTAACAGCGGATAGACGGGCCAAAGTGCAAGAAATCACTCGGCAATTTAACGCTGGTGCACAAAAACGTGTAAGCAGCCTTACCAACCTGAACCATCTCCTTGCTATGGGGTACAGAAGCTATCGTCCCACGAGGGTACCGCTGCTGACCGCACATCACAGGGTGCAAAGATTAGCATGGGCGCGGGAACATCACCACTGGACCCTAGACATGGGGAAAAATGTTGCCTGGACTGATGAGTCGAGATTCACGTTGGTACATGCGGATGGCAGGAGAAGAGTACGGCGCAAACCACCTGAAGTGCTGGATCCTTCTTGCCAGCAGGGTACTCTTCGAGCTGGTGGGGGTGGCATTCTCATCTGGGGACTGTTTACGTGGACTGAATGGGACCCCTGGTACGTGTGACATCGTCCCTCACAGGTTAGCGCTACCGGGATATCCTGGACGACCATTTGCTCCCGTTTGTGCTTCTTCATCATCCCACTGGGGACCTCATCCTGCAACAAGGCAATGCACAGTGCCATCGCACCCGAATTGTATCCGAATGGCTGGATGAACACTCCACCGACGTGACCTCGCTTCCTTGGCCAGGTAGGTCACCTGACCTTAATCCCATCGAGCACATCTGGGATGCCATCGATAGAGATGTTCGAGGCTCTGACCCCCCTCCATCAAATCTTCGTGAACTGTGGGAGCTTGTTCAGAGGTCGTGGATCCGTATGGCTTCTCAACGCTTTCGGTATCTTGTAGAGTCCATGCCGAGACGAATCGCCGCCGTCATCAGAACGAAAGGTGGTGCTACACGTTACTAGACGGGCATCTCTAATTCAAATGCTCTTCAGTGTATAACAGTTCCACTGAAAGATTTTTGTGAAGTTCTTGTGATTTTAAGACAGTGCGTTGCTTTCTGAATTTATCTTTCGTTTCTTTTTCTTCTGATCCAAAAGATTCCTGTGGTGCTTAGGCGCAGCTATTAAGTTCATTTTGTCGTTCCTGTTCATTTTGTCTTTCCCGTGATGTTGGATTGTTATATTTCCGAAATGAAGCTATTGTTTTGCTTTGTAGTGTGCTATTTTCCATGTCTACAATTTCAAACTGTTTCTAACCTTGTTAGTTTTCCGACTTTTGTTACTCTTTTTAGCACGTTTTTTGTAAAAAAAAAGATCGTGCTTATGTTATCGGTTTGTCCGTCCGTCTGTAGATACCATATCTCTGCAACTATTAGTCCGATTTGAAAAATTAATTTTTCATTTGGAAGCTTGAAATGTGCGAATGATAATCCTTTATCTCCTATTTTTTTTACGATGTACAATTTTGCCGCTAGAGGGTGTAAATGAAGATGATGTCGAATTCAAAATACATTTTATTACATATATTTGCTTCTTAGCATCCGATTGAAAGGACACTTTTATCTTTCTGATTCCATTTATGTCGAAGAGTAGTTTAAGTATAGTTACTTTCTCAAGTTACTAATAGATTTTCCGCTAGGGGGCGTAAAGGTAAATTGCGTTTTCCCCGATATTTCATCTTCTAAAACTCCGATTTGAATTTTTTGTCTCACAGGATACAGCTTTTGATGGAAAATCTTTTGCATATAATTTCTATTTTTTTGGTAAAGAACACCTGATGTATTTGCCATAAAAATCTTAGCTTCTAAAATCTCAATTGAAAAAATTTGTTCGTAAACCGATACTATTCATGTCGACAAACCTTTTCGGAATATTTTCTTCTTAAAATATTGCATGGTTTCTTCGCCAGGGGGCGTAGATGTACATCCTATTTTTGTCAACATCTCTGCTCCTAATGGTCTGATTTGAAAAAAAAATTACTGGATAGTTACCGTTGTGACATGTCTTCCATATAATTTCAAATTTTTGAAGTAATTCATAGACTTTCCGCTAGGGGTGAAAATGAAATACCCGTTTCCCTCGATATATCCGATATATCTGCTTCTAAAACTCCGATTTGAAAAAAAATTCTGCACTGGATACAGCTCCTGATGGGAAATCCCTTGCATATAATTTCTAATTTTTGGTAAAAAAACGGTTTGGCCACCAGGGGACGTAAGTCTTAATTTCCGCTTCTGACGCATTTGCAGCAAAATTTGAGCTTCTAAAATCGCGATGGAAAAAAATTCGTTTGCGGACCGATACTACTCACGTCGACAGACCTTTCAGGAACATTTTCTTTTTTAAATAATGCATGGTTTGTACGCCAGGGGGAGTAGATGTATAAGGTATTTTTGTCAATATCTCTACTTCTAGGGGTCCGATTTGAAAAATTCCTTCTTTGTTGGATAGTGTTTCTGATGCGAAATTATTTCATATAAATTTAAAATTTTCAAGTAAATCATAGATTTTCCGTTAGGGGACTCAAACCTAAATTGTGTTTCCCCGATATTTCTCCTTCTAAAACTCCGATTTGTAAAATTCTTCCTGCATCGTATACAGCTCCTGATGGAAAATGTTTTTTCATATAATTTCTAATATTTGGTAAAGAATGGTTTGGCCACCAGGGAGCATAAGTGTTAATTTCTGCTTTTGGTGTATTTGCAGCGAGATCTGAGCTCCTAAAAACTCGACTGAATTTTTTTTTCTTGAACCGATACTGCTCACATTGAAAAACCTTTTAAGAATACTTTCTTGCCAAAATAATGCATGGTTTTCCCGCTAGGGGACGTAGATGCGTATCTTACATTTGTTCATATCTCTGCTGTGAAGGGTTCGATTTGAAAAAAATATTTTTTATTTGGAGAGCGTTTCCGTTGCCAAATGTTTTTCATATTAATTCAAATTTTTCTTAACTCATAAGTCTGCAACCAGAGGGCGTAAGCTCACCATTCCATTTACAGCAGTATCTACAGGATTAAAAACCGGATTGAAAAACTTCTTTCTTCGGTCAGATACTACTTTTTTTCAGACTGGTTCCATTGACTTTGTATAGGTTTGAAAATTTTAATTTGCGTGAGAACGGATTCAAAAGATCTGTTCATTACAGCAGAGAATTCGGTGTTATCTTTCTTGTTGTACCTTGTTGCTTTAATCGTTTGTAGTTGAAGCTGTAACTTAGCTACTACGCATATGTAAATCCATCAGTTTTTCAGCTTTCGCCGATATAAGTCTTTTATTAATTAGCAGTAGTATACTTAACTTCTATCAGTAGCCAGTATATTCATTTTATCGCTGCTGATTTGTTCTTTGATAATACACTGCTGGCCACCCAAAATTCAACACCAAGAAGGAAGCATCCGCTTGGCCCGAAATTCACAGCATACGTCGCCCGCGAGAGGGCATGCAAACGATTAGCATTGCAGGGCATATGCAAATCATGTGCGCCCGGCACGCCGCCGAGAAGCACTATAAGAAAGGTGCACAGAACGCGGTGTGTAAGTAGTGGAAGTGTGTTGTGCTGCCGGACCTGTGCGTGGGAAGCTTCCTGATGCCTCCTCGCAGAATACGGCAGTTATTTCAGCACGTTTCGGAGTTCGACAGAGGACGAATAGTGGCTTATCGCGACAGCGGTTTATCGTACCGAGACATCGGCGCCCGTGTGGGACGACATTCAGCCACAGTGAGGCGAGTATGGATTCGGTGGGTGCAGGAGGGACGGACGGACAGACGTGAGTGATTGCCGCCGCCGCGGCACACCACCAAACGAGAGGACCGACATGTTGCACGGTGGCCATTGACGGCTCGCACCGCCACATTACAAGCGTTAGCGCAGGAATTAGGGTGTTTTGCGCAACAACCTGTGTCAGCACGTACCGTTCGACGTCGTCTGCAGGAGCGGGGACTTGTCGCACCGTGCCCATCGCTCCGATTGCCATTGACGTTACACCACCGACGAATGCGGCAGCAGTGTGCCGTTGAACGCCGCACCTGGACTACGGAATGGCACGACATTGTCTTCTCCGGCGAATCCCGCTTCTGCCTGCAACACCACGATGGTTGGATCCGCGTGTGGCGGCACCGCGGCGAGAGACTGTATGACGCCTGCATTATGCATCGCCATACCGGTCCGTCGCCTGGCGTTGTGGTTTGGGGCGCAATTGGATATGACACCCGCACCCCTCTGGTACGCATTGCCGGTACACTCAACAGCCACCGCTACATCTCCGACGTTTTGGAGCCTGTAGTCCTCCTTTACCTGCAGGACCTGCCAGCGGTCACGTTTCAACAGGACAATGCACGCTCGTACGTGGCACGCATCGTGCAACAATTCTTCACGGCCCACCAGGTGTCACTGCTGTCGTGGCCCGCCTGTTCTCCCGATATGTCGCCCATCGAACACGTCTTGTCGCTAATCGGCAACCGAGTGGCCCGGCAAGCACCACCCGCGGCTGCGCCTGATAAACTGTGGCAACGTGTGGAAGCAGCCTAGACCGACATACCCCAAGCCCACATCTAAAGCATCTTTCGCTCGATTGCGCGGCGTGTAGCGGCCGTTATTGCCAGCCATGGGGGCCACACGAACTATTGATGTCTGCATGTTCCGCAAGTCACACGGGCCTGTAAGCTCAATCGTTTCTTCTTTGTATCTGTTATTATGTGTCCAGTAAATCTGGCGTTGCTATCTCGTGTCCTTCTTGGTGTTGCATTTTGGGTGGCCAGCATTGTAATTTCAATGGGGATTTCCCGTCCCCCAGAGGTCGTGGGTCGACCACATATTCTGCTATTTCGTGAAAAATAGCAGCCATTCTTCAGATTTTTTGTAGTTCATTCGTTCGCAAGAGCTTTATCTGTTTATTCATTTTTTCACTTAGCATGCAAAATGTGTTTCTTGTTTTATTTGTTGTTGTTTTTCTCAACATCCTTTTTCTAATTCTGTCAATTATTAATTGTTATGAACAATATTTCATCTTTTTGTACCTTTCTTCTTATCATGTACCATGCGTTCTTTATCTCAAAGACTACAGTCTTGTGACGATTATATATAGATTTAGATAATGCAACGTAGTTGTCACAAATGTTTATTTTTTCAAGCTACGGAACTGAAAATAACGGATGCCGACCATTCCTTGACGTCCTGGTAACTCGCTCAAATGGATCTCTCGCAACCACAATTTAGCGGAAGCCTTTCGCTGTTTCCTCACCTCCACATGCCAAGTGCAATTACCCTTGGCAACAAAAACTCAGCGCCTTTTGCAGTTGTGTGTATCTCGCGTTACACATATGTTCAGATAAAGACAGTTTGGAAAAAGAACTTTATTTTCTTAAACGTGTTGCAGTACAGCGTGGATACAAGTGTATACAACCCTTCCATTATAGACAAGGCTCTAACAAAATTCCGGAAACCGAAGCCTATCTCCACGTTAACTCCTGTGATGTACCCATTGCGAGAAAATTTTGCCATTATTCCATTTTACCGTGACATTGCCTTTAAAATTTTCAAAAATTCTTTAATTTTAAGGTGATTTCTAAACCCATAAACAAAATGAGATTTTTTGGATCATAGGACTATGTTGAAAACAAAACCTTGTGGGGAATTTATCAAACATGTGAATGTGGCGCTTCATATATAGGACAGACCCGTGTAGAGCCTTGCGTTTTCGATTGAAGGAGCACAAGACCTACATTCGGAATTGTGACCTAAAGAAGTAATCGATGGCTAAACACAAAATACCATAAATTTCTCATTAAAGAAGCGAAACTAATTGACAAGGCAGATTTCAACACCAAACTTGATATTTTGGAAGCTTTCCATATATATCAGAAGTCTTCGCAACTTGTTAATGACATGGCATAGACGCCATTTCTATCAAGCGCGTGGAAGCATCTAACCAAAACACGTGAGTGTAAACACCATTTATGATGTCATATACAATTTGAATATTTACGTGCCGTTCGTCCTGATGAAGCTAGGACAATACCCAGTGAAACCATGGTCGGCTTGAGAAAATAAACATTTGTGACAACTACGTTGTGTTATCTTAATCTACATGTATTATACGTGTTTATTCCTTTTTTCTGCTTAACACGTTCATATAGGAATAACATAAATCCTTCCTTTTGGGGAACTAAATCATCATTCACGGAAAATAGTCATTCGCGATTGATCCAATTAGATCATTCGCGAATGACTTTCTTGAGTAAATCATTCGTTGCAAGGAACCCGTGTTGCACTTGCAAAGCTGTCTTTTGGCAACCTTCCCAAAAGAGGGCGAGCTTCTCAACCATTCACGATGAATTATTTGGTTGCCCTGATGGCGTTATTGGTCTAAGCGTTGGCTTTTGTCCATTCGTCCGAGATCGGTCAGGATTCGAATCCCTGTTAGGCATGGATGTTATTCACTGTGTGTGTCAGTATTGGTGGATTGAATGGTCATTCACAGCGGTGAGAGAGAACCGTTCACCATGCGAGGTGAAGAATCACTCGTTGTGAACGAATCGTTCACGAGTGATCCATCACTACTTCATTGTACTTTTAAATTGTCATTTAGGCATTAACAAGCATAAGATATTTGTCGAAATGTTAGAGAGAGAGTGTTGAACCTGGACAAAAAAAATATATGTTTAATGCTTTTCTATTTTTTAAATGCGTAACACTTTTACCTATCAATGTCTTTACTACTGGTTGTGCATAGTGCTTCTATCCATTCGTTTCTTTTGTTCCTGTCATCCATAACACATGATCCAGTTAACGAATTCCCTATTTGGCTTGAATAACATATACTTTTAAAAATATAAGCATATTGTCATTCAGTAATGGTCCATTTTAATACATTGTTACGTATTTGAATAACTATTTGACATTTTCACATTTTTTGTGTGACATTTTCTTTATTATCTGGCATTTTCGCTTTGAATTCAGTAAAATGAGCCATTACTGCATGACAATACATATTTTTTAATGTGTGAATGGTATGAAATATAGATGCCTAGTCAAAAGATAGGTACATATATCAAATACACAGTTGAGTCACATATTATTACGACCACCTCCTACTTTTGACGTCAAGAGCGCGTAGCCAATGAAAGTAGACACGTGTCGTGAGCTGGCTTGGAAGGTACATAAGGTGTGCTGTAGGCATTCTGAAATCATAGGCGGCGGGTGGCCTGGTGGGCAGCGTTCGTGACTGCCACGGAAAAGACCTCAGGTTTGATCCCAGGCAGGTACGAACGCTCGATCCACTAAATATCCGCCGTGCGTCGGATGGGCAGGTTAAACCGTTGGACCCCGGGTACTGCCTCCCTCCCGGTAATAAATAAGGGCGTCTTACTCCCCCTTTCTACTTCGCTTCCGTGTCACTTACCTATCGGGCACTCTAACCCAAATCTCCTAGTTTCCTATTTCTAAGGGTTGTTTAAGACCTGGGGTCAGACATTCCCTTCCTAAAATCCTCTACATATGATCATTATGATCATCTGAAAGCATATCACTCGTTGCTGTCATGGATAAAAGGAGCAAGTTATCAGATTTGCAAAAAGGGATAATAATAGGCTTTCGAGCCAAGGGTGGCAGTATTTCTGAAACAGCGCAGTCTGTGAACTGTTCGCGTTCTGCTGAGGTTAAAGTGTATCGTGATTGGAGAAATGGAACCATTGCGAATAAGCGACGTGGAAACTGCGGAGCACAACGTGCCATTGATGTGAGAGGTGAACGTCGGCTGCGCAGGTCCGTGAGAGCCGTTCGGCACGGTACAGTGGAGCAACTCACTAACCGAATGAACCAGGGGCTATGGGAAGTGTGTCTAAAACGCCATTTCTGCGAACCCTGATGCGGGGCTCCGATGCAGACGGATTGTCAATTGCACCTATGCTAAGAAAGGTCCATCGGCAGTATCGGAATTGGACCTCCGCTGATTGGCAAAGGATTGCCTTCTCCGATGAGTCACGTTTTCTGCTTCATAGAACGGATGGACGTTGACGTATAAGCGAGAAACATCGAAGAACAAAAAAACTCTTTAACCATTGTTGGCAGAACACAAGCTGGTGAGGACAGCGTTATAGTCTGGAGACTGTTTTCGTGGCATTCTCTGGATCCACTCATACACGTGAAAGGCACTATAGACCGAATTCATTATGAATCTATTCTTGCAGACCACGTACACCCATACATGCTGATTGTCTTCCCTGGGGCTGATGAAATCTTCCAACACGACAATGCGACGTGTCACACAGCTAGAAATGTCAGAGAGTGGTTGGAAGAGCGCGATTAAGACTTCAAAGTACTTCCCTGGCCCCCTAATTCCCCAAACTTAAACCCAATTGAGCATCTGTGGGACCACCTCGAACGTGTTGTTCGCTCTATGTATCTTCCACGACGCACCCTCCAGTAGTTGTCAGATGCACTGCAGTCAGCATGGTTCCACATACCTGTGAACACCTTCCAGCACCTTATTGAGTCACTCCCATGGCCGTCTAGCTGCTGTCCGCGCTGCACACGGCGGTTACTCTGGATATTAGCTGGTGGTCACAATAATGTGACTGAACCGTGTATAAATATTAAATAAATGCATACTTTTCTAAAGTTACTGGTTTTGTTTTTGATAAATGAAAACTTTGAATATTTAATAATTTTCTCTACGGATTATTGATTTATTCATTTTGTTCTTCGAGCAGAATTTTGACTATTTAATAATTTTCTACTTTTGTTGACTTACTTGCTTTGTTGTTCGAGTTAAATGATGACAACGAATAGATCGTGCTGTAATTCTATTACATTACTTTACTTCAGTGTGGGTAAATACAGAGCGGCTACGAATTGAAAAGGAAATTCAACACTCAGAATGTTTGCTGAGATGCTAATAACAGGTGGAAGGTACATACGGGACCTTAAATATCCAGATAGCTTGACCTTTATTTTCTGTTCACAAAATACACGGAAGAAACTTTTACGTCTGTCGCACTAGAGTTGAGAAATCATATCTTCAAATATCCGAAGGCCCTGTCGATTCTTGTAAAATTAAGGTGAGACCACATGTGTAACGCGAATAGTTTGAGTAAAAGTGGGGGTTATATAGCTGATATAAAGATACCAACTCTTGTTGCTGCTTATGTGGAGGAAATAAGCTACTGTTAGAAAACTTGTTCTTGATCTTGCAACTGCAACAAGCTGCTTATGAAATATACTTGTTCCGATTATCAAAACCGGAAAAAATTATTGTTAGAACTATTGCTCTTGAGTGAAAAAAGGAAACCAACCGGTAATGAGGTACATGTTCTTCATTATAAAGACGAAACAAGTTAATGGTAGAAAACTTGTCCTAGATTATAGAAAGTAGACACGGTTCTGATACAACAGTTGTTCATGTTTGTAATAGGGTTGTTAAGAGTTCATTTTCTAACGCATGCTGGAAACCTGTGTCGTTATAATTTTCTTAGTTTTCGACGAAGTTCCCTGCCATTGCAACGAACTTTTTCTACCGATGCTCTAGTACCTTTTCGGTGGAAAGAAAAACATTTTTGAACCCGCAGCCGGGACCATCTCAAAGACTGAAACATAAGGTGCGTCGCATAAATATAAAGACAGTCGACTTTGCGCCGTGAACGTATTGCGAATATAGGTAGGAAGCTGAAGTGGTACCTAATTAGACATAACCCTACAACAAACGTTTCGATCCGTCGAGATGACCGGATTGTGCGAAAAGAACACCCCAAAGTGAAATAGTGTAATTTTAGGTGTCTCATAAATATAAAGACAACTATGTAAAATAGCCACATGCAAATGAGATGAACAAATTAGCATGTTTTACGCACGCGCATGGGCCGTAATTCGGTCCAGCCTACAAAAGACAGCGGACCTGCTGTCAGACATTCATTTGCCGAAATGCCACGCAACAATCAACTTTCTGGTACGGAGGTGCAGAACATTTGGAGACTGAGAGCAAATGGATTGCCTGTAGCGAAAACTTGTAAAGCCATGGGGAGGAGTAGGGTAGTCATTTATAAGACTTTATCGAAAAGCGGTGCGTTAGAAAACGGCCTGGAAGACCTCGAATAACAACCAAACGAGATGATCGTGCCATCATGCGTTTAGTTTCATCCCAAAGGTTATCACTACGTCAAGTTTCTCGGACTGTTGGTGTCACCGTCTCAAAGGACACAGTTCATCGACGAATCAAGGAAAGTCGCAACATTGTGCTCCATAAAATGCGCCGTCTGCCACACCTCACGCGACGCCACAAGGAAGCTAGATTGTTATGGGCAAGCAGCCACATGCACTGGACGGACGAGTGGATCACAACTATTTTCTCCGATGAGAAAAAGTTCAACCTGAACGGCCTTGATGGTTAGAACTGCTATTGGCATGATTTACGACGCGAGCCACGCACCTTCTTCAGCAGACAGAAAGGATGGGAGATCTGTGATGGTCTGGGGAGCTTTTGCGTTCAATATGACAACGGATATCGCTTTCCTGCAAGGCAGGCAAAAATCCGAAACGTATCAGGACATACCCAGCAGCCATCTTCTACCGTTCGCCGAAACTCTAGCTGGTTTTGATTATCTGTTCCAGCAAGACAACGCCTCTATCCATCGGTCTGCATCAACGAAAAGCTAGTTTTACAGTCATCATTTCACCGTAATGGATTGGCCAGCACTCAGTCCAGATCTGAACCCTATGGAGAACCTCTGGGGTATCCTAGCTCGTGATTTGTATGCGAATGTATGGCAGTTCTCAAGTGTGGGGGATTTGAAAGAGCAGATTGAACGAAGCTGGTACGCACTCCGTCCAGAACACTTACATCACTTGGTGGTCAGCATGCCTAATCGAGTTTTCAGTGTTATTCAGAACAACGGCTCCACTATTCGTACCGGAGGTGCTCATAAAGTAAGTCTTTATATTTTTGAGACAGCGTATTTCTGTTTTTTTCTTGCACTTGGCGTTGGAATTGTTATGTTTCCGTCAAACTATTGTGCAGCTGCGTGCCCTATGCTGTTTTTGCTATAAATATAAGGTGTACATTTCAGCTCGTTGTTGTTTCTTTTTATTCGAGAATGTGTTCTGTCTCTATATTTATGCGACGCACTATATCACTTCATACGTATGTTTTACGTCAAGCCACTAGAGACAAGGTCTGGAGACTTTGGTGGATGCTAAATCAACGCAATTTCTGTAGTATGTATGGTAGCTTGCGCAATCGTTGAGGTGTGACTCAAGGCGTTCGTTGTCTTTTAAAAGATGAATACACTTTTTGCCGCTTTCCACGCCTCTTTTTATTCATGCCTGTACAAAGTTGACCTATGTGGTTCGTGTAGTACGCACCACTGACAGTGGGGCCTCTTTTCTAAATAGTCAATCGTGATGATGCTTTCTGGATCCCTAAAAAATGATGCCATCATCTTCCTTGCTGGCTAGCAGGAACATCTTAGGAAGTGGAGAAGCTGCATGCTTTCACATTATACTTTGTTTTTCAGTCTGAGCATGAATGTTTTAGCCAGTTTTACAATCTGGGACCAGAAATTTATTCGAACCACACAAAGTATGTTCATGTTAGGGAGACACTTTCATTTAAGTACGTTCAAGTTGAATTGGCTTTTGCTTATCTGTCAACATTCGTAGGAACCATCAGCCCACTGACCTCTTTCATATTCATATAGTATTCAACACTCGTAGGAACCATCCGCCCACTGACCTCTTTCATATTCATATAGTATTCAACACTCGTAGGAACCATCCGCCCACTGACCTCTTTCATATTCATATAGTATTCAACACTCGTAGGAACCATCCGCCCACTGACCTCTTTCATATTCATATAGTATTCAACATTCGTAGAAACCATCCGCCAACTGACCTCTTTCATATTCATATAGTATTCAACGTTCGTAGGAACCATCCGCCCACTGACCTCTTTCATATTCATATAGTGTTGAACATTCGTAGGAACCATCCGCCCACTGACCTTTTTCATATTCATATAGTATTGAACATTCGTAGAAACCATCCGCCCACTGACCTCTTTCATATTCATATAGTATTCAACATTCGTAGGAACCATCCGCCCACTGACCTCTTTCATATTCATATAGTGTTGAACATTCGTAGGAACCATCCGCCCACTGACCTCTTTCATATTCATATAGTGTTGAACATTCGTAGGAACCATCCGCCCACTGACCTCTTTCATATTCATATAGTATTCAACATTCGTAGGAACCATCCGCCCACTGACCTCTTTCATATTCATATAGTATTCAACATTCGTAGGAACCATCCGCCCACTGACCTCTTTCATATTCAAATAGTATTCAACATTCGTAGGAACCATCCGCCCACTGACCTCTTTCATGTTCACATAGTATTCGTCAGAATCGAAACGACACTGCCTATTTAAATGCCCACGGACTCATCTGAACACAAAGCAGTCATTCGTCTATCTTGCATCGCGTGGTTATGCATGCGGTTGATATTTTCCCCAGAGATGAACGGGGTATGTCGTCAAGAACTTTCTACGTCACCGCAAGATTCACAAACGCAGCGCAATTCTTTGCACCATGAAACAACTCTGGAATATGTTGTCTCGTAGCAGAAGAAGCGCGTTACCGTTGGGAATCACTATATCACCGCGAATCTTAACATATAATTACCATATCAAAGTGAATGCACCATATCACCGTGAATCTCCTGTGAGAACATGCCTTTCAGTAATTTAATCACACTACGCTAAGGCACAACGATTAAGTTCACAAACTCACCTGAAAGGGAAGAATGAATTTATTTATGTGAAACATTTAAAATTGGCACAACGATACAGAAGAATATTTACTACCTATATAGAAAAAGTACTGCATGTTTATATTAACTAAAAGTAGGTTAGAACGTGGACATTTTGAAAGCCCTTCGCAAGAAGAGACAATTGATTTCTGGAGCACTTGTTTACAAAGACAACCCAAGCTGTCAGAAAGAGCAGTTGTTTCTCAATGATCACAAGCGATTAATAGAGAACTTGTTTCTGATTATAACGAAGATAAGATGAGACAGTATATCGATAGAAAACGTTTTCTTTTGCTACCCACACGTCTCAGACCTTTTAAAACAAACTGTTTTTGCCGCACTTTTCTCGTTGAAAAAGAGGAAGCAAGTTGATGAGTCGCGTCTTTTGATCACAGAACTGACAGAAGCTATTGATAGAACAGTTGTTGTTTTTTTGGCTTAAAAGGGAGAGGAAGCGGCTAAAAGCTTATTTGTTTTTAATAACAAAAGAGGCAACAAGCTATTGATTGAACACTTACTCTTGATTATAAAGACGAGACAATCAGTTGATAGAACACCTTTTTCGTTAACTCAGTACAGGCCCTTCAGTTCCTCTGGGAGCAAGTAATGCACAATAGGTCATAAAAATTTGTATGTGGAAGTTACAAGTAAGTAATTTGGTTGAGATAATAAGCCATCCTCTCTCTATGTATCATCATCATTGTCATCCATTATCAATCCACTGCTGGACGAAGGTCTCCCCAAGTTTCCTCCACAACTGTCTGTCTTATGCCAGTCTCCTCCATGTCTTTGCCCGCATACTTTCGAATTTCATCCACCCATCTCCCATGTGGTCTTCTTCTGGGTCTTTTCCTGTCCCTTGGAATCCAATCTAAAATTTCGGCTGTTCATCGATGGTCTGTCCTTCTGGCAGTATGTCCAGCCCATTGCCATTTCAGGGATTTAACTCTGATAATGACGTCTTTCACTCTTGTCATTTTTCGGATCCGTGAGTTCCTCTTCTTATCTCTCCTGGTTACACCTCTCCATGCTTTTTGAGATGTCTGCAGCCTGTGTATGTCTCTTTTAGTTAAGGTCCACGTCTCTGCACCATACGTAAGCACTGGAAGGATGCATTGATCAAACACTTTTCTTTTAAGACATAATGGCATATTGCTCTTGAAAATTATGCTGTTTCTTCCAAAAGCTCTCCAGGCAAGTTTTGTACGCCGATTAATTTTTTCACCAATGTGACCCTCACTTGATATCTGCTGCCCAAGATAAACGTACGTGTCTGTTATCTCCAGCTTTTCTCCATCAATCGATAAATCTTCATTTCTTGTAAATGCATTGAACATCCCTTTTGTCTTCTGAAAGTTCATTTTAACCCCACTTTTTCACTCTTGTCAGCAAGTTCCTGGATCATACTCTGCAGCTCTGATGGGGGTAGTTGCAAAAATGACTACGTCATCAGCAAAAAGAAGGTGGGTTAGAAAATCACCATTAATCTTTATCCCTTTCTTTTCCCAGTTCAGTGATTGAAAGAAATTTTCCAATGTGGCATTAAAGAGCTTCGGAGATATGGTGTCACCTTGTCTCACTCCCTTTCCAATTTTTATGTGTGTTGTATTTTCAAACAGCCTAATCTTTGCACTTGCATTTTCATATATGTTATTAATAATATTAATGTATGCATCTTCAATACCGCAGGATTTCAGAGCCATTGTAACTACTGATGCTTTCACCGAATCAAAGGCTTTTTTCATAATCGATAAAAGCCATGCACTATGGAAGTTCATATTCCCTCGCTCTTTCAATTAGTTCTCTCAGTAGGTGGATATGATCTATAGTGCTGTAGCCACTCCTGAATCCAGCTTGTTCTCTCGGTTGAACCATGTCCAGTGTCACCTTCAAGCGGTGTGAAAGAACTTTAGTGAAGATTTTATAAACCACTGATAGGAGATCCTCAATGTCACCTTTCTTATGTAGCAGGATCATTGTAGCGTTGTTCCAATCCTCAGGAATCTTCCCTTCATTAAGGCATCGAGTGAAAATTTGGGCGAGTACTGTTTCGACTTCTCCACTTGCTTCTTGTATGATGTCTGCAGTAGTTCCATCTTCTCCTGGAGCTTTTCCCCGCTTCATGTTCTTGATTGCATGTGCAACTTCTGCTGGGAGGACTGGAAGAATTCTGGTACCTTTCATGATGTCTGGAGTACATGTAGCATCCCTTTCATATAATTTGGAGTAGAAATCTTTCACTCTTGTCAAAATTTCGCCTCTATTTCTTGTTACAGAACCATCTTCTTTTCTCAGTGCCATAATTTGTTTTCTTCCCTTTCTGAGATGTCCCTTTGCTATCTTTAGGCTTTGGTTCTTTTCAATTGCTTTCCTCACTAGTTCACAGTTGAATTTCTTTACGTCTTCAGTGATACTTTTTCGTACTGTCTTGCAGAGCTCTATATATTCCACTTTGGAAGTCACATCTTCTTTAGTTGTCCTCATCTCTCTTCTTTTTGCATCAACATTTTGGTTTTTCCTCATAATTTGTTCACATGCAACTTGTTCTTAGACCCAGCTAATTTTGTTCCTGTTTCCATAAAAGCTTTGGTTACTTTCCTGTTAACTTCAGAAATATCCACTTCTTCTGATGTTAGGCCTTCTAAAGCGGAGAATCTGTTCTTCAGTTCCAACTTGAAGGTATTATGGTGTTTTTTAAGGTTGGTTATATCAATACATTTTGTTTGTCTTATGAGCTTGCCACGTTCGAGTTTAGTGTTGAGGGGCATCTTACATCTCATTAATCTATGGTCACTACCTGTGTTGAACTTGTTTAGTACACTGCAGTCTTCTATGACGAATAGGTGCCATTTAATATGTTCAACTTTGTATTCTGTACATTTTGTCTATCGTTTTTGCCAGTCTACATAATCACGTTGGTAAAATGCAGGTTTCTGCTCTTGAAACTAGTGCTTGAGATCTCCTTTACCAAGCGGTCGTTTGAAGCAAATCTTTTCTCATGTAAAAATCTCTTTAATCTGCCAAAAAGAAAACATTTTGAGGGCTCTATCTAGGTCAGGGCTGTGTACGTACGGTGAAGCATTAAAGTCCAACCGATTCTTTCAGTTTTTGAAATAGTCAGGAGCGCTGTGTGGGGTTTTGCATTATCCCAATGAAACTTAATCTGTACGTCTTTTAGTTGCGGCTTCTGGGTTTTAATGGCTCTCTGAAGTTTCCTTAAGGATTTACAATATATTTCCTTGTTAATTCTGGCATTTTGTTTCAAGTGTACCAAGGAAGATTATGCTATCTTGGTCAATTGACCGTGATCATGATTTTGTTTTTTGACAGAGAAAGGGTCTGTTTTTTTCACTAAGTATATTTTCCATTGCATTGTCTGACATTTAGGTGACATTGCATGTTATAACTCCCTTAAAAGCTTCAAATGGCAGGCCAGAGGATTTCGCCAGAAGATCGGCGCAGATTTCTCTTCTTGTTTACTTCATCTCATGCGTAAGAATCTTTGGCACCCACCATGAGCAAAGCTTTCGATATCCAAAGGTTGAAAGTAACTTCACAACGCCTCCTTTAGATCTTTAAATTTTTTCCAGTATCTGATTTGTTGTTAAAATAAATCAGATACTGTCAGCTGGTATTTGTTCAACAGGGGCGGCATTTTCGCCCATTGTTACTGTTGCCGGTCTAATCGACCTTACATTGTCACTCATATCAAAATCAACGTTTTTGAAGCGCTGAACCCATCCATCTGTGGACACTACTTCCCTCATTAACGGCTTCCAGTTTCTTGTGAATCGCAGTCCTTGAAGTTTCACCGGTCTTTCAAAGAAACTCGATGACCGATTGTTGTCTGATTCTGGTGCTTACTTCAAGTTCCATATCTGAAGCTTCACCGGTTTTGAAAAGGGATTCTCGATGATCGATCGTTGTCTAATTCTGGTGCTTACTTCAAGTTCCATATCTGAAGCTTCACCGGTTTTGAAAAGGGATTCTCGATGATCGATCGTTGTCTGATTCTGGTGCTTACTTCAAGTTCCATATCTGAAGCTTCACCGGTTTTGAAAAGGGATTCTCGATGATCGATCGTTGTCTGATTCTGGTGCTTACTTCAAGTTCCATATCGGAAGCTTCACCGGTTTTTGAAAAGGGATTCTCGATGATCGATCGTTGTCTGATTCTGGTGCTTACTTCAAGTTCCATATCTGAAGCTTCACCGGTTTTGAAAAGGGATTCTCGATGATCGATCGTTGTCTGATTCTGGTGCTTACTTCAAGTTCCATATCTGAAGCTTCACCGGTTTTGAAAAGGGATTCTCGATGATCGATCGTTGTCTGATTCTGGTGCTTACTTCAAGTTCCATATCGGAAGCTTCACCGGTTTTGAAAAGGGATTCTCGATGATCGATCGTTGTCTGATTCTGGTGCTTACTTCAAGTTCCATATCTGAAGCTTCACCGGTTTTGAAAAGGGATTCTCGATGATCGATCGTTGTCTGATTCTGGTGCTTACTTCAAGTTCCATATCTGAAGCTTCACCGGTTTTGAAAAGGGATTCTCGATGATCGATCGTTGTCTGATTCTGGTGCTTACTTCAAGTTCCATATCTGAAGCTTCACCGGTTTTGAAAAGGGATTCTCGATGATCGATCGTTGTCTGATTCTGGTGCTTACTTCAAGTTCCATATCTGAAGCTTCACCGGTTTTGAAAAGGGATTCTCGATGATCGATCGTTGTCTGATTCTGGTGCTTACTTCAAGTTCCATATCTGAAGCTTCACCGGTTTTGAAAAGGGATTCTCGATGATCGATCGTTGTCTGATTCTGGTGCTTACTTCAAGTTCCATATCTGAAGCTTCACCGGTTTTGAAAAGGGATTCTCGATGATCGATCGTTGTCTGATTCTGGTGCTTACTTCAAGTTCCATATCGGAAGCTTCACCGGTTTTGAAAAGGGATTCTCGATGATCGATCGTTGTCTGATTCTGGTGCTTACTTCAAGTTCCATATCTGAAGCTTCACCGGTTTTGAAAAGGGATTCTCGATGATCGATCGTTGTCTGATTCTGGTGCTTACTTCAAGTTCCATATCTGAAGCTTCACCGGTTTTGAAAAGGGATTCTCGATGATCGATCGTTGTCTGATTCTGGTGCTTACTTCAAGTTCCATATCGGAAGCTTCACCGGTTTTGAAAAGGGATTCTCGATGATCGATCGTTGTCTGATTCTGGTGCTTACTTCAAGTTCCATATCTGAAGCTTCACCGGTTTTGAAAAGGGATTCTCGATGATCGATCGTTGTCTGATTCTGGTGCTTACTTCAAGTTCCATATCTGAAGCTTCACCGGTTTTGAAAAGGGATTCTCGATGATCGATCGTTGTCTGATTCTGGTGCTTACTTCAAGTTCCATATCTGAAGCTTCACCGGTTTTGAAAAGGGATTCTCGATGATCGATCGTTGTCTGATTCTGGTGCTTACTTCAAGTTCCATATCTGAAGCTTCACCGGTTTTGAAAAGGGATTCTCGATGATCGATCGTTGTCTGATTCTGGTGCTTACTTCAAGTTCCATATCTGAAGCTTCACCGGTTTTGAAAAGGGATTCTCGATGATCGATCGTTGTCTGATTCTGGTGCTTACTTCAAGTTCCATATCTGAAGCTTCACCGGTTTTGAAAAGGGATTCTCGATGATCGATCGTTGTCTGATTCTGGTGCTTACTTCAAGTTCCATATCTGAAGCTTCACCGGTTTTGAAAAGGGATTCTCGATGATCGATCGTTGTCTGATTCTGGTGCTTACTTCAAGTTCCATATCTGAAGCTTCACCGGTTTTGAAAAGGGATTCTCGATGATCGATCGTTGTCTGATTCTGGTGCTTACTTCAAGTTCCATATCTGAAGCTTCACCGGTTTTGAAAAGGGATTCTCGATGATCGATCGTTGTCTGATTCTGGTGCTTACTTCAAGTTCCATATCTGAAGCTTCACCGGTTTTGAAAAGGGATTCTCGATGATCGATCGTTGTCTGATTCTGGTGCTTACTTCAAGTTCCATATCTGAAGCTTCACCGGTTTTGAAAAGGGATTCTCGATGATCGATCGTTGTCTGATTCTGGTGCTTACTTCAAGTTCCATATCGGAAGCTTCACCGGTTTTGAAAAGGGATTCTCGATGATCGATCGTTGTCTGATTCTGGTGCTTACTTCAAGTTCCATATCTGAAGCTTCACCGGTTTTGAAAAGGGATTCTCGATGATCGATCGTTGTCTGATTCTGGTGCTTACTTCAAGTTCCATATCTGAAGCTTCACCGGTTTTGAAAAGGGATTCTCGATGATCGATCGTTGTCTGATTCTGGTGCTTACTTCAAGTTCCATATCTGAAGCTTCACCGGTTTTGAAAAGGGATTCTCGATGATCGATCGTTGTCTGATTCTGGTGCTTACTTCAAGTTCCATATCTGAAGCTTCACCGGTTTTGAAAAGGGATTCTCGATGATCGATCGTTGTCTGATTCTGGTGCTTACTTCAAGTTCCATATCTGAAGCTTCACCGGTTTTGAAAAGGGATTCTCGATGATCGATCGTTGTCTGATTCTGGTGCTTACTTCAAGTTCCATATCGGAAGCTTCACCGGTTTTGAAAAGGGATTCTCGATGATCGATCGTTGTCTGATTCTGGTGCTTACTTCAAGTTCCATATCTGAAGCTTCACCGGTTTTGAAAAGGGATTCTCGATGATCGATCGTTGTCTGATTGTGGTGCTTACTTCAAGTTCCATATCTGAAGCTTCACCGGTTTTGAAAAGGGATTCTCGATGATCGATCGTTGTCTGATTCTGGTGCTTACTTCAAGTTCCATATCTGAAGCTTCACCGGTTTTGAAAAGGGATTCTCGATGATCGATCGTTGTCTGATTCTGGTGCTTACTTCAAGTTCCATATCTGAAGCTTCACCGGTTTTGAAAAGGGATTCTCGATGATCGATCGTTGTCTGATTCTGGTGCTTACTTCAAGTTCCATATCTGAAGCTTCACCGGTTTTGAAAAGGGATTCTCGATGATCGATCGTTGTCTGATTCTGGTGCTTACTTCAAGTTCCATATCGGAAGCTTCACCGGTTTTGAAAAGGGATTCTCGATGATCGATCGTTGTCTGATTCTGGTGCTTACTTCAAGTTCCATATCTGAAGCTTCACCGGTTTTGAAAAGGGATTCTCGATGATCGATCGTTGTCTGATTGTGGTGCTTACTTCAAGTTCCATATCTGAAGCTTCACCGGTTTTGAAAAGGGATTCTCGATGATCGATCGTTGTCTGATTCTGGTGCTTCAAGTTCCATATCTGAAGCTTCGCCGGTTTTGAAAAGGGATTCTCGATGATCGATCGTTGTCTGATTCTGGTGCTTACTTCAAGTTCCATATCTGAAGCTTCACCGGTTTTGAAAAGGGATTCTCGATGATCGATCGTTGTCTGATTCTGGTGCTTACTTCAAGTTCCATATCTGAAGCTTCACCGGTTTTGAAAAGGGATTCTCGATGATCGATCGTTGTCTGATTCTGGTGCTTACTTCAAGTTCCATATCGGAAGCTTCACCGGTTTTGAAAAGGGATTCTCGATGATCGATCGTTGTCTGATTCTGGTGCTTACTTCAAGTTCCATATCTGAAGCTTCACCGGTTTTGAAAAGGGATTCTCGATGATCGATCGTTGTCTGATTCTGGTGCTTACTTCAAGTTCCATATCTGAAGCTTCACCGGTTTTGAAAAGGGATTCTCGATGATCGATCGTTGTCTGATTCTGGTGCTTACTTCAAGTTCCATATCTGAAGCTTCACCGGTTTTGAAAAGGGATTCTCGATGATCGATCGTTGTCTGATTCTGGTGCTTACTTCAAGTTCCATATCTGAAGCTTCACCGGTTTTGAAAAGGGATTCTCGATGATCGATCGTTGTCTGATTCTGGTGCTTACTTCAAGTTCCATATCGGAAGCTTCACCGGTTTTGAAAAGGGATTCTCGATGAACGCTCGTTGTCTGATTCTGGTGCTTACTTCAAGTTCCATATCCGAAGCTTCACCGGTTTTGAAAAGGGATTCTCGATGATCGATCGTTGTCTGATTCTGGTGCTTACTTCAAGTTCCATATCTGAAGCTTCTTCACCGGTTTTGAAAAGGGATTCTCGATGATCGATCGTTGTCTGATTGTGGTGCTTACTTCAAGTTCCATATCTGAAGCTTCACCGGTTTTGAAAAGGGATTCTCGATGATCGATCGTTGTCTGATTCTGGTGCTTCAAGTTCCATATCTGAAGCTTCACCGGTTTTGAAAAGGGATTCTCGATGATCGATCGTTGTCTGATTCTGGTGCTTACTTCAAGTTCCATATCTGAAGCTTCACCGGTTTTGAAAAGGGATTCTCGATGATCGATCGTTGTCTGATTCTGGTGCTTACTTCAAGTTCCATATCTGAAGCTTCACCGGTTTTGAAAAGGGATTCTCGATGATCGATCGTTGTCTGATTCTGGTGCTTACTTCAAGTTCCATATCGGAAGCTTCACCGGTTATGAAAAGGGATTCTCGATGATCGATCGTTGTCTGATTCTGGTGCTTACTTCAAGTTCCATATCTGAAGCTTCACCGGTTTTGAAAAGGGATTCTCGATGATCGATCGTTGTCTGATTCTGGTGCTTACTTCAAGTTCCATATCTGAAGCTTCACCGGTTTTGAAAAGGGATTCTCGATGATCGATCGTTGTCTGATTCTGGTGCTTACTTCAAGTTCCATATCTGAAGCTTCACCGGTTTTGAAAAGGGATTCTCGATGATCGATCGTTGTCTGATTCTGGTGCTTACTTCAAGTTCCATATCTGAAGCTTCACCGGTTTTGAAAAGGGATTCTCGATGATCGATCGTTGTCTGATTCTGGTGCTTACTTCAAGTTCCATATCGGAAGCTTCACCGGTTTTGAAAAGGGATTCTCGATGAACGCTCGTTGTCTGATTCTGGTGCTTACTTCAAGTTCCATATCCGAAGCTTCACCGGTTTTGAAAAGGGATTCTCGATGATCGATCGTTGTCTGATTCTGGTGCTTCAAGTTCCATATCTGAAGCTTCACCGGTTTTGAAAAGGGATTCTCGATGATCGATCGTTGTCTGATTCTGGTGCTTACTTCAAATTCCATATCTGAAGCTTCACCGGTTTTGAAAAGGGATTCTCGATGATTGATCGTTGTCTGATTCTGGTGCTCGCTTCAGATTCCGTAACTTTCGTCGCACACAACACGCAGAAAGTTTTCATTCGGTATATTTGTAAAGATATTAATAAATAATATAGAGACCAAAATGTATGCTGATCGTACAATTATATACAGTAGAGCATGCTAATAACGAGGAGCTCGACTGACTGAATGACTGAATCTGGGTGTTCGCTGAATCCGTTTTGACGTGAAAAATTCGACCATGTAAAAATTTGCGTATGTGACAACATTCATACACTTTTAATATATATCCATATATATCGTCATATACGACAGCATTTCTTTTCCCATCTCCATGCTCTCTAGTGATGGTTACCTAGTCGTTTACGATGGCCGCAGTTAATCGACACGCACTGAGCAAAAGTAGCGCCGATCTTCCCAATGCAACACTCACTTGGACGATGAAAGGGGCAGTGGACACTATTCCAGGTCGTGTTATCTCCTGTTTCCCCAACATCTCCGTTCCATTACTCCCTTATTCATCTCTGCAATCGTCGCACAGAAATCTACGCAATACATGTGCGATTGTGCGTGTACTCAACCCACTTTCTTTTTAAATAAATACATCGCTCTTTCCACGTTCCAGAAACACACAGCAACCGAAAAATTGTTTACCAGCCGCCGCTGTGGAACCGAACCAACAGAACTCTCGGTATCGCGCCGAGTGCGTTACCTTTACGCCACGTGGACCAACAATCCACGGTGCTATGTGTATTTTAAAAGTCAGCTACTGACATCATAAATCCGTAAGATGGGCTCAGCTACTGAGACGTCTCCATCTGGTGAGCATTAACGGCACTAGCTATAAATATTATAGCAGTTAAATCCAAAGGGCGATATCCAAGGTGATAATATTCCAAATACGTGGCGACAGTTAATAAATAAATACATCGCTCTTTCCACGTTCCAGAAACACACAGCAACCGAAAAATTGTTTTCCAACCGGAAAACAATTTTTCGGTTGCTGTGTGTTTCTGGAACGTGGAAAGAGCGATGTATTTATTTATTAACTGTCGCCACGTATTTGGAATATTATCACTTTCTTTTGCCAAGTAGTAGGGCGCCTGTTTTCAACTCTGCTGACGCGATACTCCCAAGGCATAGCCCCTTGGAGTGGGTGGTGGAGAGAGTGTCTTGCACAACTCGCTTGTTGAGCATTTCATGTACTCCCTTCCCATTGCTTTTCTATCAACATTCTTCCACTAGCACATCAAGATTTCACGGCGTTGCTGCAATTTTAATCCTGTATGCAATCATTTCTATTTTATTCCTCCATTCCAGGGCAGTGCGCAGCAAATTTTCTTTGCCTTGTATTAATAAAATATGGAATTTCATTAAATTTTGTTACTTTGTTTGTTAAAATTGATCATCTTAGCTTTTCACTCTCTCGTTAAATCCATGAGATTTTATTAAATTTTGTTCGTTAAAAACGATAAAATTAATTTTGAATTAACGTTATACCAAACGAAAGTTATTGTTTTGCTCTTAAATCCGTGATCTCGCTAAATACGGACTCGTTATGAGAGGATTCTACCGTTTTTTTTTGATCGGTTATGCATTAGTTTTTGACCGATCCCTGTATGATTGTGTGGAGCATTAGTAGATAGAAGCACATGTATTTTGGACAGATATTTATTTTTATTTCAAATAATATTGGAAAGAAGATCCCTGATGGGGATAAAGAAACTAAGGCTTTTGCGAAAGAATTATTTTTGATAATCTCAAAGTAATTCTTTATTGAGCTGTGTTACAAAAAGAGAAAAAAAAATGAATTACTGCAAAATTAAGCCTAACTATACTTCTGCGACAGATTTTTCATTACTATTGGTTATTTAGAGCTCCTCTTGTAATTTATGCCTGTTTTGCAGTTATTTTAGAACTATTCAGTAAATTAACCAAAAAAGTATATTCAAATACATGAAAATTTTGTCAGTTCAATGCTTTTAATGTAGTTATTAAAATGAAATTTTCTGATTCGCGATAAGATGTTCCATAATTTCGAAATTAAGAGGCTTATGATTTGAATTTAAGATGCTTAAGATTTTACTTTTAAGCTTCAGCTTGTGAAATATCGTCATATTTTCATGGTTTTCTTTTTAAATATGTTTTGAAATAACTTATTTCGATCCGAGTCGTGCGTTTTTTTATTCTATGCTAGCTTAGGACACAGATATAAAACTAGCTGCGTTGAATTGATTTATTCTGCTTGTGTTGAATTTCATGTTTGTACGCTATTGTTTTGCTTGGCTTTAGTTAAGAAATGCTAATTAGTACTTTCTTAATAATAGAATGAAAGTTTCATGATCCTTTTAGGAGCTCTTTGACGCAGTGGAAGCTGATCAAAGTAAATACGGGTTACAGGATGAACTCTCAATTATCACTCGAGTTTTAGAGACGAAACAAAAGTAAGTATAAACTTCTTGTTTTATACCTTACAGGAAGAAAAAAGCAAAAATGCTGATAATGAAACTACTAACTGAAAATGTATTCCTTTTTACTCATACTTAACAAATATTAAAAAATGTTGCTAGTCTTTAAGACATTTTTTTAGCTTTTGATGTGGGAATTAACATCTTGGAGTTGTGGCTGCGTTTGAATTCATTACATTACATACGCAGGCTTTGTTTTTATTTTCGGGAAATGATAACCTCTGAAATAATTCAGAGGCCCAAGGACACGCGTATTGCATGAGGGTATAACAGTCGATTTATAACAGTATAACAGTCGATTTTCCAGACATTAACAGGGTTCAAGTGGCCTAGTGGTTAAAGCAACCGCTTTCCGAGCATATGGTAGGCAGGTAGACAAACACGATCAATCTCAGATACACTGTTCGACATAGAAATTGCCCCACCCTAAAGGAGATGTGCTACAAACATGCAAATCGCAGGGCGGGTGTACCCACTCGTGATATGCAAATGATATTAAACCGGAGCAGATGACGTCACACATTCGTGAGATAAAGACGACAGCATCAGCAACAGGAGTGGTAAGGTGTGGTCAGTAGTGGAAATGGGAAACTGTTCAGCGAAATGCTGGGTACATGCCGTCTGCAGGTTTATCTCCATTTGGATGCGTTTCAGAAAGAAAGAATTGTAGGCCTGTTTGAAGCGGGCTGGTCTATGTGCAACGGAATGCATGAAGTTTTGGTCGCTGTTGGCACCAGTGGCTACAGGAAGGTTCGTATATGCGTCGGAACGGCAGTGGTGCAGCCCAACAGACGTCAGCACGCCTGGACCGACGCACTCTTCGACAAAAAAAAAAAAAAAAAAAAAAAAAACTGCAGCCGATATTCGACGTGCTGTATCATCGGCCATGGACGTCGCCATAACGACCCGAACTGTAAACCGAAGGTTACACGTGGCAAATCTGCGCAGTAGGCAAACGTTACGTCGACTGCCATTGACCGCCAGCCATCGCAGTGCTCGTCTGGCTTGGTGCCAAAGTCACGTGCACTCGGTCCACTGTGGTCTTCAGTGATGAGTCCAGTTTCTGTCTGCGTGCTGACGATCGACGGATGCGTGTCTGGCGACACACTGCTGAGTGGACGGACCTCGGTTTCATTCGCGACCTCCACACCGCCCGTCACGCAGGCATCATGTATGGGGTGCTATCGCGCATGACAGCAGGTCACCTTTTGTCCTAATCACGGGCGCACTGACAGCTGCACGATATGTGAGCGAGGTTATGCAGCCCATTTTGATACCGTTCCTCAATGGCCTACAGCACCCCATTTTCCAGCAGGAAAACGCCTCTGTACGCACAGGTCTCCAGACAGTATTTGCAACATGTTCAAGCACTGCCATAGCTAGAAAGATCGCCCGATTTATCGCCAATTGAAAACTTGTGGGACCACATTGGACGCCGTCTGCTATCCGATCAGCCTGCGCACGATCTCGATGAATTATGGGAGCAAGTCAACTGTGCTTGGTGTTCCATTCCTCCGGACGATATCCGTCGACTGTATGGCTCATTTCCACGCCGTATTTCTGCCTGTATTGCCGTTGGGAGCGGTGCGACCATTCAGTGTTGCATTCAGAGGTTTTTTTCCCCAGGAGGGTTATCCAACTCTCGAAAAGATACCAGGCTCAGATTATTCAAACTTATGCACCCACCACAAGTCATCCTGAAGAAGAAATTGAAGAATTTTATGAGGAAATTTGTCATCTAAATAATAAAGGTAAGCAGCACTTGAAAATAATTATGGGAGATTTCAATGCAAAAATAGGGCAACGGCAACAGAATGAAACTTCAGTAGGTAAATTCGGTCACGGCAACAGAAACCAGCGTGGAAATACTCTCGTTGAGTTTGCAGAGGCAGAAGGGTTTTTCATCTTGAACTCCTTCTTCAAGAAAAAGCCACACAGGAAATGGACATGGAGACATCCAAATGGGACGACAAGTGAAATTGATTTTATTATGTGTAACAAAAAATTCGTCATAGAAGACTGCAGTGTACTAAACAAGTTCAACACAGGTAGTGACCATAGATTGGTGAGATGTAAGATGCACCTCAACACTAAACTTGAACGTGGCAAGCTCATAAGACAAACAAAATCTATTGACATAACCAACCTTAAAACACACCATAATACCTTCAAGTTGGAACTGAAGAACAGGTTCTCTGCTTTAGAAGGCCTAACATCGGAAGAAGTGGACATCTCTGAAGTTAACAGAAAAGTAACCAAAGCTCTTATGGAAACAGCAACAAAATTAGCTGGGTCTAAGAACAAGTTGCATGTAAATAAATTATCAGGAAAAACGAAAATGTTGATGCAAAAAAGAAGGAGAGATGAGGACAACTAAAGAAGATGTGACTTCCAAAGTGGAATATATAGAGCTATGCAAGACAGTACGAAAAAGTATCACTGAAGACGTAAGAAAATTCAACTGTGAACTAGTGAGGAAAGCAATTGAAAACAACCAAAGCCTAAAGATAGCAAAGGGACATCTCAGTAAGGGAAGAAAACAGATTCTGGCACTGAGAAAAGAAGATGGTTCTGTAACAAGAAATAGAGGCGAAATTTTGACAAGAGTGAAAGATTTCTACTCCAAATTATATGAAAGGGATGATACATGCACTCCAGACATCATGAAAGATACCAGTACCAGAGTTCCTCCAGTCCTTCCAGCAGAAGTTGCACATGCAATCAAGAACATGAAGCGGGGAAAAGCTCCAGGAGAAGATGGAATTACTGTAGACATCATACAAGAAGCAAGTGGAGAAATCGAAACAGTACTCGCCCAAATTTTCACTCGATGCCTTAATGAAGGAAAGATTCCTGAGGATTGGAACACCGCTACAATGATCCTGCTACATAAGAAAGGTGACATTGAGGATCTCGGAAACTACAGACCTATCAGCCTCCTATCAGTAGTTTATAAAATCTTCACTAAAGTTCTTTCACACCGCTTGAAGGTAACACTGGACATGGCTCAACCGAGAGAACAAGCTGGATTCAGGAGTGGCTACAGCACAATAGATTATATCCATGTGCTGAGAGAACTAATTGAAAGAGCGAGGGAATATGAACTTCCATTGTGCATGGCTTTTATCGATTATGAAAAAGCCTTTGATTCGGTGAAACCATCAGCAGTTACAATGGCTCTGAAAACCTGCGGTATTGAAGATGCATACATTAATATTATTAATAACATCTATGAAAATGCAAGTGCAAAGATTAGGCTGTTTGAAAATACAACACACATAAAAATTGGAAAGTGAGTGAGACAAGGTGACACCATATCTCCGAAGCTCTTTAATGCCACATTGGAGGGTGTTTTTCAGTCACTGAACTGGGAAAACAAAGGGATAAAGATTAATGGAGATTATCTAACCCACCTTCGTTTTGCTGATGACGTAGTCATTTTTGCAACTAGCCCATCAGAGCTGCAGAGTATGATCCAGGAACTTGCTGACAAGAGTAAAGAAGTGGGATTAAAAATGAACTTTCAGAAGACAAAAGTGATGTTCAATGCTTTTACAAGAAATGAAGATTTATCGATTGATGGAGAAAAGCTGGAGATAACAGACACGTACGTTTATCTTGGACAGCAGATATCAAGTGAGGGTCACATTGATGAAGAAATTAATCGGCGTACAAAACTTGCCTGGAGAGCTTTTGGAAGAAACAGCATAATTTTCAAGAGCAATATGCCATTATGTCTTAAAAGAAAAGTGTTTGATCAATGCATCCTTCCAGTGCTTACGTATGGTGCAGAGACGTGGACCTTAACTAAAAGAGACATACAAAGGCTGCAGACAACTCAAAGCAGCATGGAGAGGTGCATACTTGGTGTAACCAGGAGAGATAAGAAGAGGAACTCGTGGATCCGAAAAATGACAAGAGTGGAAGACATCATGATCAGAGTTAAATCCCTGAAATGGCAATGGGCTGGACATACTGCCAGAAGGACAGATCATCGATGGACAGCCGAAATTTTAGATTGGATTCCAAGGGACAGGAAAAGACCCAGAAGAAGACCACATGGGAGATGGGTGGATGAAATTCGAAAGTATGCAGGGGTGACATGGAGGAGACTGGCACAAGACAGACCGTTGTGGAGGAAACTTGGTGAGACCTTCGTCCAGCAGTGGATTGATAATGGTTGACAATGATGATGATGATGATGATGATGATGATATACAGTATATATATATATATATATAGTTTTTCTGGCACTTCAGTGTATATTATACACTGAAGTGCCAGAAAACTAATACACCAGTCTAATACCTGGTAGGTCCCCCACGGGAGCGCAGGACTGCAAAAAATACGACGGGGTATGGATTCCACTAGCTTCTGCAAATATGATGTAGGCAATGCACACCATACTTCCCGCAGAGCGTTCCACAATTCTGGTGTATTCCGAGGTCTCGGATTCCTGTGTTCCATAGCGCGTTGCATGGCATCCCAAATGTGTTCTATCACGTTCAGATCTGGGGATTTCGGCGGGAATGGCAACACCTCAAACTCTGATTGAATGCTCCTCTAACCATAATGTTGCGTCCCGATACTTGTGTGGAGGTGCGTTGTTCTGTTGGAACAGGCCCAATCCATCAGCATGAATGCAGGACATGAACGGGTGTACCTCATCAGAAAGGATGCGCACATAGCGTTGGCCGGTCACAGACGTTTGTAGACGTACCAGGAGTCCCAATGAAGTCCAAGCTAAACACACCCATACCATTACGGACCCCCTCCCCCCATCAGCCGGTACAGTTCCCTGTTGACAGGCGGGATCCATGGCTTCATGGGGTTTGCGCCACACACGAATCCTTCCATCTGCCCGATACAGTTGGAAACGCGACTGGTCAGACCAGGCTACTTGTTTCCAGTCATCAAGTGTCCAGTGGCGGTGTTGCCGTGCCCAAGCGAGGCGCATAGTTCTGTGTCGTGCACCCACCAAGGGGACTCGAGTTGGGCGTCAGCTTCCAAAGCCCATATCGTGCAGGGTACGTTGCTCTGTCCGGACGCTGTGATGCTTGTTGAGGCTCCAGCTTTAAATTCAGATTATACCTGCGAGAGTGTTGCACGCTTATCGCGTAAAACAATTCTTGACAGCCGACGATGGTCACGTTCACCCAATGTCTTTTTACGGCCACACTGGTATCGTAGGTTGGAAGTTTTGCCGGAATTCTTGTAGTCACGGTACACCTTTGCAATGGTCGTGAAAATCCGAACTTCGTTCCTACCTCCGAAATACTATGGCCCATCTCACGAGCGCGAACTATGACACCGCGTTGAAAATCTCTTAAATCGTTACTACTTGTCATTCTCATGCCGAAACAGCTCTGACAGCTGGCAAGGATGTCTATCGCTTTATATACGCACTGGCGGATGCAACCGAGTATGCGCATAGGTGACGTTGCTAGTATGTATTTTGCATAAGCTCGTCTGTAGCAGTTTTTCTGGCACTTCAGTATATATATATATATATATATATATAGCAGAGTCAAAAACAAAAGATATTACCTAAGAATTTAAAACAAAATTTGCAAAATAATCTGAAGATCAAAACGCGCAACGCAGCAGTTATGAAAATTCAGAATTCACATACTATTAAGAAAAGCCAGAAGCAAAAACAATTTTTTTAAATCATACCAAAAAGAACATAGAAAAACTCATATACTGACAGGTATGAGTAAAAAGAGGATAAAATAATAGCAAACTGAATGTAGAAAGTGTCGAGAATGCCGAGCCTTGGCTTTATCAAGGACCAGCAAAACTCTGCATTTTCTCACTTCCACAAAGACCTAGTTGAAAATGGGTTTCTGCAAAGCCATAGATGCAAGTAATAAGCCCACCAAATTTTTTGTTTAAAGTATCATAACCTCCTCAAAGTTGCATAATGAAACACATGATAATAATATTTTTGCATGCATCTATAGCTTTCCTGGCCCAACCGATGCTCGTCATCTGCTACTAAAAAACAGAAAAACGATTACAAAAAACACAAGTTGTGTGAGTGATTTAATGAATCAAAAGGATTATTCAGCAATAACACATTGCCAAGTTACCTAGCCGCCTAAAAGATAATTTAAACAAGAATAGCAGTACTAAAGTACTACAGAGTCTTATGCTTTGTACAGTATATATATATATATATATATATATATCTTGTAGGACGGAAGTCCTACAAGAAAATGACAAATACTGTGTTGTGGTGTTAAGATTAATTTCCTGCCTGGATGAGTGGAACTCAGTGGGGGCGTAATTTCTTGACAGAACGGACAACGCAGTAGTGCATTGCAACGTTGATTGACGCCATTCTTGCGTTCCACCGAGCATGTTGTACCACTGCCGTTTGTGTACACATGCAGATCCTTTAGTGCGATTTTCGCACACAGATGTAATGATCCGTAACAAACTGTTCTTCACTTCTACTATTACAATATTTGGCTTACAAGTATGCAAATGATACCGTCTTTATTTTTCAAAGGCCCTCGGCAATTTTTAGCTCATTTTTTTCTATGTATAACCAACAAATGACGTCTTGCTTGTTTTTCCTATGCTACTGGGAGTCACACGTTTCGTATATGGCAGCAGTTTTGTTTTCCGTCGTCTGTATGATTTCCATTATGAAACGCACAAAAAATGACATACATGTCCAACGAATGCTGAAGGCGATAAAGAATGCATTAGTGGACAGCTTGTCTTTATTGCTGTTGTTCGCACTTACCCGGCGTCTGTTGCTTGACAAAAACAAAGAATGGTGATTTCTTTGACGTCGCAGGAATTCGGAAAGTGGATCTGCATTTACTTTCTACCGTAGCATTCCCCATATCTGATACCAAGCAGTACTGAAACGGCATTAGCTGGTTTGGCTATGTACGGAAATGGGACAAAATCCCCTTTGTACGGAAATGGCACGTACGGAAGTGGAAAACAAGATCAGAGGATTCCTTGCGTTTTACAACAGTACACTCTTAGGAGACTTGGAGTACAGAGGCTCAATCTGATATGACATCGTTTCTGATACGCTACACCAAAGTCCCACGGTACATAGGTAAATGTGTCTAAACCTAACCGATATATGTGAAATATAGAGTGCTCCAGCTCTCAAAATGAAACCCGTTTAGGGACGTCATTTCACTAAGTGAAGAAACGTGTACCAAAGGAAAATCTTAATATATGCATTGGTACTAGCAGCCGGTTGGCCAACCCGTTTGTTAAAATTACCACGCTTCGGTGGAACCGTTTGTAAAACTTGACATTTGGTTGTGTGGAAAGCACCATAGCAGACATTCGCCAGTTCACTAATTAGTTTTTGTTTTCTGTTTTTGTTTCAGAGTTCAACAGGACGAAATATTGACTATCTCTTCTGGATAGCAAAGGAACTTTGCCCAGAAAATAGTAAAACTATACTGGTAATCCGAATTATTGGCGTAGGAATATACAAATAAACGTTTCCAAGCTTTCGCACATCAAACAGATGGCTTTTTCAAGGAAGTTGGACAGAAACTGCCTGCTTCTGCCTAACTTACTTGAAAAAGCGAATTACTAATAGTAAAACTGTAATAGTAATCCGATAGTAATCGGGTTACTAGTATAGTTTTATTATTTTCCGCATAATTTGTGTATAGTTTCTTGTTATTAATTTGGAACTATGCCTGTTGATGCGATTGAAAGCTAATCGGTATTTTGAATATAGAAGAAAGATTTATTCGCTTAAAATTATGCAAAACAGCTTCCATAATTATTTTTGCGGTGAAGCCGCCTCGTGGCCGAGTAATCTGAAGCGCTGTTTTCTGACCATTCGTCCAAGATGGGCCCAGGTTCGAGTTCCATATGAGGCATGGGTGGTGTGTTTGTCTGACGGTCCTAGCCATATCTCCTTTCTGGAACTTGCGACCCCAAATTAGGGAAGGGCGACTATTTATTGACCTTAGTTTCTAACGGGGATCGTATTTGATTCAAAAAAAGAGAAAGAAAACGAGGAAATCTGAGTATTTTGTTAGCGACCGTTTCCTGACGGTTAAACTTATTGTAGAAAATGAATAAGATCGGCAGTTTACGTATAGAACAGAACTAACTGTAAATTAGTTGAAATATCTTTGAAGCCGTTCCGGTGGCTCAGTGGTCTAAGCGATGGTATCTGACCATTCGTCCGTGATGGGGTCCGGGTTCGAATCCCGGTGAGGCATGGATGTTGTGTTTGTCTTACGGCACTGGCTCTCACCCTTACCTGGAACCAGTGTCTCTAAATTAGGGACATCCAACTGCTTATAGCCCACAGGGCCGCAGGTGGCCTAGTAGTCAACGTTCGTGACTGCCACGGAGAAGAACTCGGGTTCCATCCCAATCAGGTACGAAAGCTCGAGCCACTAAATATCCGCCGTGCGTCGAATGGGCACGTTAGGCCGTCAGGCCCCGTGTCCGGAAATAAATATGGGCGTCTTCCTCCCCTTTCTACCTCACTTCCGTGTCACTTTCCTATCGGGAACTATAGCCCAAATCTCCTAGCTTCGTATCTCTAAAGGTTCATTAAGACCTTGGGTCAGACATTCCCTTCCTAAAATCCTCTACATATGACCTGATCTGCTTTATAGCCCACTAAGTTGCTCACGGTGGTCGTTAACCTCAAAAAAACATAAACTTTTAGGACCTCGCGTTGGCCTTGACAAAAGAGCTGTAGTATCCGAATGCATTTAATAATCAAAACATCACTGATTACTGTTCTTTGTTATCGTAAATATTCATCACCATATGCAGTAGTGAATAAAAGAAAAAGGTCCCCCCCCCGTTGCTTACGTATCGTGCAGAGACCTGGACCTTAACTAAAATAGACATACAAAGACTGCAGACAACTCAAAGAGGCATAGAGAGGTGCATGCTTGGTGTAACCAGGAGAAATAAGAAGAACAACTCGTGGATCAGAAAAATGACAAGAGTGGAAGACATCATGATCAGAGCAAAATCCCTGAAATGGCAATGGGCTGGACAAATTGCGAGAAGGACAGACCATCGATGGACAGCCGAAATTTTAGACTGGATTCCAAGGGACAGGAAAAGACCCAGAAGAAGACCACATGGGAAATGGGTAGATGAAATTCAAAAGTATGCGGGAGTAACATGAACGAGACCTGCACAAAACTGACCGTTGCGGAAGAAACTTGGAGAGACCTTCGTCCAGCAGTGGATTGATAATGGTTGACAATGACGATGATGCAGTTGTGAAATGTTTTCCTTAAAACAACAAACGAGGCCATGGCCTCCATGTAGTAGTGTAACTAACAGGAACACCTATTACTTAGTTTTCAAGAGAGGAAAACAGAAATTGTAACTGCGAAGGACATATACAGACACCATATGCAAATTTCTCTCAGCCCTCTTGTTTCTAACAGATTTTGCCACTCTCTCAACACATAAATTTAATTGGAAACCAGAAGCCCTGAAATCTTACATAAAAAGGGTAGATAAATGAAATTAGACAATGTTAGGAGAGTAAGGAAATTTCTTTGCCGTTCTTTTGATCCTTCTAACCACTTCCCAGCAAAAACAGTCTTACTGGGCCATTGCTGGCAGCCAGCACTGCCAGCAATGGCCCAGCACTGTGTTGCCGCTGCCGAACCGTCAACAAAATGTCCGGGCGGCCAACAGAAGGGCCAGCAGTTCAGGCCAACAGTTGGCACCCCATCAGTTGTAATATGCCACAACAGGGCCATCAGTTGGCTATCACAGGCAGTAGCTGCCACAAGTGGCCCTTCAGTGGCCCTGCAAGGACGTGCCAGAAATGATGGCTAGCCTAATGTGGTCCGCTAGTGTGCCGTTAGTGGCAGCCGGCAACCACGTGACGTAACTGGTGGCTTGCCGAATCTTGTCCGCCAATTTTCCAGTAGTAGCCATAATAATAATAATAATAATAATAAAAAAAAAAAAAAGATAACCGCAGTTTCCCAAAGCTGCAATTTTTTTTTTTTTACCGTTACGAAGCCTGTGAATTAACGAACTGCGCTGGAAATTTTCTCAACATATCGGAAAAACACCCAACCGGACTAATTCGTATGCTTAAAGCTGTTTGTTTGGTATGCAATGTGTAATCGAATGCTTCCCTCTTTCATTTTACAATATTGCGAGGTATTTTTCATAAAAGTCGGTTTCATATAATTGATAAATTAATTTTTTCAACGTAACAATAGTTTTTTTTTTTTTTTTTTTTTACCTTAAGGGAACTTCATTCATTTTCAAGGCGTGTACATACTTAGAGTCGCTTTCCAAAGTTTTGTACTGTCCTTGCCATCTTCAAAAGAGATTGTTGAATAAATATATATTTACCCGGGTTCATGTCACATTCTGTTACATTTTTAACGTTGCGTCTTTCCTTTCCGTTGTCTGAAGCTACATTTGTTTTAAAGAGTAAAAGATATTTTATTTTACTTCTCGTTATTTTTAGAAGCGAATTCCTACCAGTGTTGTGTATTCAACCCATGGATGAGTACCCCACATAGCGTTGCTTTTTTTTCTTTCAAATAATTAATAAATTTTGTACGCGTATAATTTTTTTTTCCAACAAACGTTGTTTTAATGGTTTTCCAGGATATTTGTTTCAAGCGGTTTCAAATTTTTTCTTGTTATTCATCCACTCTATTCCATGAATTGTTGTTCATGGGAATGGAGTGGATGTATTTTATGGCTGTAATCTAGTATTTCACGGCTTAATCTGATATCTTCGTCGACGTAAAATTTCATTAGGAAATTAATTCGCCTCTCCACATATGGATTTTTTTCTTAACATCCACTAAAATAACACGATGGCGATAGCGTAGTCTTCAACTAACTGGTACCACGAGAGACACAGCAAGTGTTGCTTCTGCGCATGCGCAGTCCCGTTGCTTCCACCTGCAGTTGGGGGGTTGCATTGGTTGCCAGCAACGGGCCACTAGTGGCACTTGCTTGGAGGTCCACAATTCACGGCGATGCTGCAGGGCCATCAATGGCTCGCCAACTGATAGTGCTGACACCAACGGACTACTACCGGGCCGTGAGTAGCAGATTTCAGCCAGCAGTGACCCATCACTGCCAGCTGGTGGCCAGCAGTTTCCCAGCACTTCTGTTTTTGCTGGGTTATGTCACATGAGCCACGAAAAATCAAATACAACTCAATTGGTCATCAAGGATGAAAAGGTGCTCTCAAGATAAATTTCTGAGGAAAATTTCTAGAGACGTTTTTCTAGTAGTGAATTGAAAAATATATTTTCCTTAGAAGAAGATATATTTTTCATTTCTTCGCCTTTCATAATTAAATTTCCAACCATTTTCTTATATTTTTTTTCTGCATAAACGCGCATTCAGAAGTTCTACAGAAAAATTAGCAACATGAATTAGTGTTATCGCGAAAATCTCTGTAGTGTCTTCCAAGAACAGAAAGGGCGTCATGATCCGATTTCCAGGGGAAGACAAATGCCTCCTTTTGCTCCTCCTTCTATGGGCACCCAATGGTAGCTTCATTACATTGAAAAATACTGTTTGTGCTATTTATGTCACACTTATACGTCTTGCACTGATTTTAATTTTGATAGTTTTCGCCAGTGTAGTTATTGGCAATAAACAGACTATGTCTGTAAAATTTCTAATTATTCAAACGATAGGCATTCTACTTTACCACACCATAGTTTCATATCTGTAGTTGTTAGTTTCAATTTTTTATGGCCTCCCATTTGTAACTTTTCTGAGTCCACTGTTGTATTCTTTAATAAGGTACGAAACTTAAGGTGACCATTTCCGAGGACAGTCCTCAGTTTCAATGCTTTTCAATGATTCGTCCTGAGTTTTGTAAAAACTGAATGAGGACGTCAGATGTCCTCAGTTTCATATTTTTTTGTCCGCAGTTTTTGAGAATTGCCAACATTTTTTGAAATTGGTTCAATTTTTCACTAAAATTTGAATTTTTATGAATATTTACTCGGAGAAGTCACATGATATCATCATCAGCAGCGCCATGACTTGAAGTTTATGGTTTACCGTAACCATGTGTAATCGGCTTTGGTGTGTCACTCTCATGTTTGAGTTTGCTCAATCTCGTTTTCGAAGAGATTGTACCTTCGCTTTGAACTTTACATTTTCCTGTTCTAAGTTGTATTTTTGTTAAGATATATCATTGTATTTGCTTAATACCAAGCTGCCGAAGTTTTTGTTGGTCTACAAAAGTAGGCCTAGCTGAGTGTAAGTTGCAATTTTCCGAAGTTAAGAATGTCGGGCTAGCAGAAATGTAAATTCAATGATGATTTGTCCAGGGATTTTCTCTTCATTAAAAAGCAAAGAATGATAGTTGTAGTGATGTGTTTTGTACTATCTGCTATGCTGCATTTTCCATAGCAACCAGTGTAAAATCACATATAGCAGCACATATTCAAACGGTGAAGCATAAAAAACTTTTTTAAAAACCTCTAACACAATTATAAAATGTTTTCGTGGTTTTTGTGGCATAAGTAAAATGGAAGCTTAATTAGCAGCTGCTGAAGGTGCGTTTGCGTTTTACATTGTAAAGCATAGTTTTAGTTTGCGGTCAGTGATGAACTGCATATCAAAAGTCATGAAAAGCATTCATAATCCCCAGTTTTCATGTGGTCTAACTAAAACGCGAGAAATAATTGCGAGTGTTTTCGCTCGCTTTACAAAAGATGTGCTTTGCCAGGAACTTGATCAGGCAAGCTATATTTCGTTCTATACAGATGCATCAAATCATAAAGATGTCTAGTTATTTCCAATACCAGTGTCATTCTTCAATCCTAAAATTGCCAAGTTCTGTCCTCAGTAATGTCCTCATTTTGATCAGAAACTGTCCTCAGATTTGCTTTGAAAATGAGAACAGCGCGTCGTTTTGTCCTCAGTTTCATTCTAAAAAAATCTGGTCACCTTACATGAAACTGAGGCATTGGCGCACCCATGGAGGGGCTTTGGGGGCTTAAGCCCCTCCAAGGAGATTAAGAACGAATTAAACATTCAAAATATTATTTTACATATTCAAAAAATTACATAGTGTCTTCTACTATATAGTGTCTTCTTCCCAAAGAGATTAAGAGCGACGTACGTCACAAATTAAACATTCAAATATATTATTTTACACGTTCCAAAAATTACATAGCGTCTTCTATTACACGGGGTCTTCTTCCCAAAGCCCTAAAGAGATTAAGAGCGACGTACGTCACAAATTAAACATTCAAAAATATTATTTTACACGTTCCAAAAATTACATAGCGTCTTCTATTACACGGGGTCTTCTTCCCAAAGCCCCAAAGTGATTAAGAGCGACGACGTATGTTACAACCGTATATAAACTATAGGCGTACACTACATATATGTACACACAGGGGCGGATTGACGGTCGCAAAAGGGCCCGGGAAAACTTTTGCAAATGGGCCCTTTCAGTTGTAGTTCTGCGGGGGACTACTGTATCACAACTGAAAATCACTTTTTTTATTTTTATTTAAGAAACAAAACAAAAAGTACAATTGCTCTGGAAACAGTGGCAAGCATAGTACTGAAAGGGGGGGGGGTTAAAGTACACCCGTCATCCTTAAATTGAAGTGGGTTTTGCGGAAAAATTTTCATCGACCTAAGCCAAGATCTTACTGCAGAAAAATTGTACTGCAATCTTTCTGTTGTGGACAATCACTGGTAGAAATTTCAAGATACTTAAATATCGTGGCAAACTCACTTAATCGACGTGGAAAAAGCGAAAAACCAGGTTTAAATCACTAGTTTAGTTAGTTATGTATGTAATTAGGCTGGAGAAGTTTCTAATTTTGGACACAATATTTATATATTTTTTAATTTTCTCTTAAGAACGCTGAAGTAAGAACATTAATTTTTTTTTTAAATTGCTTATATAGCCTTTTCATGTTTTACAGATAGTAAAATAGTCTTGATTATCATAACTTTGAGCTTCCAGTTCTTAAATTTTCAACGAAGTGGGCTGAAATTCCAGCAAATATTTGAGAGAGAGAGAGAGAGAGAGAGAGAGAGAGAGAGAGAGAACTGCTACTACCAAAATTATGTTGGACTTGTACCAAAAATCCTTTCGCATCAGACATGATTTTTAAATTAAAAAAAAATTAAAAAATACATAATTATATCTCCGTAAATGCTTTCATCTGCAGCATTTGTCAGTTATCACAATTAGCGTAGGTAGAACATTGTGGGGGAAAAGGATAGTACATGAACACCTCCGCAAATAATCTTAGTTATTTCAAAATAAGTTCTTGATACTATTAGTTTTCACTTTGAATTCTGTGTTGCCATATAGTGGATAGTAGCAAGCTGAATTCAGGAGTGGCTGCAGCACTATAGATCATATCCATGTGCTGAGAGAACTAATTGAAAGAACAAGAGAATATGAACTCTCATTATGCATTGCTTTTATTGACTATGAAAAGGCCTTCGATTCCGTGAAACCATCAGCAGTAACAATGGCTTTGAAATCCTGCGGTATTGAAAATGCATACATTAGCATTATTAGTAACATTTATGAAAATGCAAGTGCAAAGGTTCGGATATTTGAGGATACAGCACAAATAAGAATTGGAAAGGGAGTGAGACAAGGTGACACCATATCTTCCCAAGCTGTTTAACGCCACATTGCAAAATGTCTTTCAATCATTAAACCGGGAAAACAAAGGGATAAAGATTAGTGGATATTACGTAACTCACCTTCGTTTTGCTGATGACGTAGTCATCTTTGCAACTACCCCTTCAGAGCTGCAGAGTATGATCCAAGAACTTTGTGACAAGAGTAAAGAAGTGGAATTAAAAATGAACTTTCAGAAGACAAAAGTGATGTACAATGCTTTTACAAGAAACTAAGATTTATCGATTGATTTAGAAAAGCTTGAGACAACCGATTCCTACATTTATCTTGGGCAGCAGATATCGAGTGAGGGTCACATTGAGGAAGAAATTAATTGGCGTATAAAACTTGGATGGAGAGCTTTTGGAAGAAGCCGTACAATTTTTAAGAGCAGTATGCCAGTATGTTTCAAAAGAAAAGTGCTTAATCAATGCATCCTGCCAGTGCTTACGTATGGAGCCGAGACATGGACCTTAACTAAAAAAGACATACGAAGACTGCAGACAACTCAAAGAAGCATATGGATAGATGCATGCTTGGTGTAACCAGGAAAGATAAGAGGAGGAACTTGTGGATAAGGAAAATGACAGGAGTGGGCGACATCATGACCAGAGTAAAATCACTGAAATGGCAATGGGCTGGACATGTTGCCAGAAGAAAGGACCACCGGTGGACAACCGAAATTTTAGACTGGATTAAGAGGGACAGGAAAAGACCCAAAAGAAGACCCCATGGGAAATGGAAGGATGAAACTCGAAAGTATGCTGGAGTGACCTGGAGGAGACAGGCCCAAGACAGACAATTGTGGAAGACATTTGGGGAGACCTTCATCCAGCAGTGGATTGATAATGGTTGATGATGATGATGATGATGACATCCTATAATGACCATTCATTATGTAATATTGTTCTGCAACTTTATCAAACATGGGTGAGTATTTTCAGTACTTTAAAAACATTAGTGAAAAAAAATTAGCCCTGTTCAGCCCCCACCCCAATGCTGTTAACATACGTAGATTGTTGTGCCTCCCTATTTTTCCTGATGCCGGGCCCCTCCAAACATTTCAGGATGAAATGAATGGTCAAAGAAACTATAGAAATAGATAGACATCGCTTCCTCACTCCGTAGTTGTGAGAATGACATCGGTTAATTGCACGGGGAGGAAGTGTAGGTTTGGAAGAGGAGATTTTTTTATAATACCTAAACAGATTAATAATAGTTTTCGGGCCCGGGCTCTATCTTGCAATATAAAATTCTGGCTCGGGCGGGATAGGGCTGACATTCTTCGGGCTCTTAAAAGGCATTAGTGCTGTGCTCATAAGAGCTGTGAACCCGAACACAGCTCTTATGAGCACAGCACTAGTGCCTCCTACAACCAACGTGAGTAAAATCAACTACCCCCACCTTCCTTGGGGAATATATAGAACATCTTGTACACAATCCCGCCCTCCCGCAACATACGGTACATACATTCTCGTTCTTCAGCTGCTAAGTGAACCCAGAAGTTCGCAAACACACATGGCCTATCTATTGTAGTTGGGATTCTATCAGTTGCCTTGTGAGGGGATTTTTTTCCCTAATTCAAAATAGAAGTTTTTTCCCCGCTTGTTATAATTATATGCGTATTTCGTTTATAAAAAAAGTGTTTTGGTTCATTTGTGTGTTTAAAACAACTGAACTGAAAACATTTTTAAGGAAGTAAGAAAGAAAGAGACAAAATATACGGAAGGGGCTCACCGGGAAATGTGTGAAGCTCTCCGCCCACGACTTCATCGCACGGCTGGTTTCTGGCGATTTACGTTTTCCTTTTACTTTTAACGTGCTCAAATTGTTCATCGATATCTTCTCTCACAATGCTTCTATCCCTGGGATTCCTGTGTGTTTCAATCGCATCATTTCTCTGCCATCAATAGTATTTTCACTTCAGTGATATGGTCATCTAGACATTGAATTTCTGCTGCCACGCTTTCTCTGCCAACATCATTTGGTGGTCTTCATTTCCTGGATGTCAGAACATATTATCGAGCTCATCGAATCGTCTCCTTCATTCGTCTTCTCCTTTCTCCCTCCCCTGCACTTTCTTCTACCCTGAATACTCTTATTTCTCTTCATGATCCATCCTTCACTTTCCTCCTTTTTCTTCGGATGGATTCATCTCCTTCTACTTCTAAACGACTCCCACCACTTCTTATCGACGCTCTAGCGGTATTTCATTCTCTCCCGCTACTCCGCGCTCCTCCCTCTACCACCCTGGACCTGCTTGCAGAACCTCTTTTCTTTTCCACTCAGATTCATCCACCCGATCAACCATACTTTCTTTTCCTCCCTTGGTTCCGCTCAGGAATTCTCACTGTCGAAGCTTTATTAACTTCCGATTTGACCTGGAAACTCCTCTCTTCTCTTTTTCCTGACCCTTCTTTCACCTTGGAAGAGGAGTATGACCTTCTTCGCTCCGCTCTCCGTACCCTCTTTCCACTTCTGGTTTCTGACACTGGCCTTGTTTCTGTCTCTGGACCGAGGCTCTCTCTTCCTTTCTTCCTTCCCTTTCGGGACTCTGTTGCTCCCATTTCTTCTTTTTCCACTGCCTCTATCTATGCGCTCCTCCGTGCGCCCCTCACTTCTCCGCATGGTCTTCCTGATGCTTCTCCTTCTCTTCTGCTGCCCATCTGGTCTGCCTCTTTCTCTCCCCTTTCTACCCCGTTAGAGCGAAACATCCACTGACGGTTTTTTCACCGCCGCCTTCCTGTTCCTTCTTCTCTCTTTCACATGTCTATTTCTTCTACTTCTCTCTGCTGCTTTTGTGGTGTTGAAGGAGATGCTCCTCACGTCTACTGTCACTGTCCCGTTCTCCTTCCACTTCTCAACATTGCCTTTCGTCTTGTAGGCACCATTTGCTCCAGAGACATCCCTTTTCAAGCGTACGAGTGTCTATTGCTTACCAAACATCCCCCGGCTATTTTGCCGGATGCCTGTGCCTATCTCTTCGTACTTGTCAAACATGTCGTTTTTCTTTATCATCAATCTCTCTGCTCTCCTGCTACCACACCTAGTATTCTCTCTGCTGGCGCGGCCTTACGGTCGATTTTTAGGAATCGCCTCGTGTCTCGACTACGCCTGGAGAACTTCGCTCCTTCCACTTCTCAATCTCAAGCCTCTTTCCGGTCTACCTGGGCGCAAGGGACTGGATGGTTTAAAATCACTGGATCTTCCATTGATCTTTCCTTCTGATTGGTTTGTTTTTTCCCAGCTTCGACCTACTGAATGCATCGGCTGTGATCTTGTGCATTTTTTTTGTACATTCTTTGATGCCTTGTTTATTGTACTTCCCTCATCGCATTGTGCCTTGTGGGCTTTAAGATTTTGTTTGTGTTCAAGGCTAGTAGACTCTTGGACCCTTGATGTTTTTTTCTTGTTGCCTTTTGCACGGGAGCGTGTGGTGTTTGATATCTCTGGGTGTTCTACTTGTACTGCCCCGGGTATCAATGTCTCTTTTTGTTTTGTGTTGTTTCAATTGTAATTTGTCTTGCACGGCAGAGGGTTTTATGTTCGTACCTATGATTTTGTATACAAGTTCCTGTATTTCTTGCTCGACCCAAGTCGTTGTTTCTTTGGACCGATGCAATACTACTGCACGGCTTTCTGTTTGTATTTTATGTATCCTTGTGTTTCGCTTGGGGAGTTTGCCCAAGTTTCCGCTATGTTCTGTAATACTCATCATATTTTTGTCACATATCGTGTGGTTTTCCTCGATTGTGGGAACTTCTGTACCTTTATCGTATTATATGCTTTTGTTGTGTTTTACATGTTCCCTTCTTTTCGTGCACTGCGTTGTACAGCCATATTCTTGTAAATATATTTACCTGTTGTTTTGTGCTCTGCTCTCACTGTGCAAGTCATCGCATGCTGTAATATCCTATTCATTACTATTGTTTGTGCAACATCTTCCTCAAGCATGTATTGTTCCTTATTGGTGATTTTAACATTTTGTCATCCTTAGTTGACTGCCGTATCACATTCACCTGTAAAATTTCATCAGTATCGCTCATTGTTTTGTTGTTTATTTTGCCATATGTGGTACGCCTTTATCCCCTTATGTTTTTGTCAATAAAGTATATTTTGAAACAATCCGCCCTTGTGTACACACATTGTGTACGTCTACTATATACATATAGCCGCTTCCAACAAGAATTCCTTGGTACGCCACTGAACTGAGGAGTCGGAAATTAAATCATGTTTATTATTTACCCCTATTTGTACCTCTCTTTTGAGAATTCTCACCCATTTCTTTGAAGAAAGCACAAAATATTAGCAAAATAAATAAAGGGAAACGTTTTGTGCAGCTTAATTCGCCAAATCTAAGGAGAAAAGTTAGTAGAAACAATACACCTGGCTCCATCTGTTGACCAAACATTGCTGTCATGTGAGAAATGCATATCAATAAGTAGGGGCATCTGCTAGGCCCCCGCACTGCGAAGTGGGGGGGGGGTCATGGCTATATATATTTTACAAAATATTTTGTAAAAACTGAAGCTGGTTAAAGAAATAGCCACGAATTGTTTTATTGAATCTTTGAATGAAGTATAAAAACTAAAACGGATTTTTGGTATTTTTGTCAGTAAATAAATAAAACATTTAAAAATAATTTTCCCGGTTTAATTTATAAAACTTGGATGACGGGAAAGCAGTTATTCCAGACGACTAAAGGTCCCTTTTCACAGCCATAGGAATTGTCCCTTTACTTGTATATTAACAAGACAATTTGAAAGAAATATCAGTTCAATGAATAACATTTTTACAAGAATGAGGATAAGATGTTATGTATTACAGTTGTTTTCATATGACTACGCGTTTTTCAGAATATAATGAACTGAAAGTGCTCTTCGAGGGACAAAGAAATAGACCTGTGTCATTTTTTACAACAGAAATAACAGTAAAAAGAAATAATATGTGCAGAACATTGAGGCATTATGTTAGATTGTGAGAATATGCACAATCTAACTATTATTTTTATGCAACATTCGGGCATTATGTTGAAGGTGTTTTTATACATTGATGAGTAAATGATATAATATATTTTTAACATATTCGAAGACCATATTTCTTAATTGTCACATTTTATTACTTATTTACTTGCTCAGTGCTCCGTATTTTCGCATAAATCCGAAAAAAAACATTAGACACTGTCACACGGTTATTAGATGTTTTGTGTAAGTGATCATGAGACATTTCAAAAAGGCTCGCCTTAGTTCTCTAAAAGAATAAAACTTGCATGATATGATAAATTTTGGCGTAAGTGCTTTGTAGGGCTTTGTGATGGTTTAAAACTATGGAAATACTTTTAATTTCAAAGTGCATATTTGTGTTTTATGAAATAATGTGCAATATTTAGGCTTAACGAAGAATACCTGTGGGTGCCACAGAATTTGAATTATTAAAACGTCCATGAAACCTGGTTAATGATATGGAATTTAAAAATTTCAGTAATTGAAAGCTAATAGATTCTTGCAAAAGGGCCTCGAAGATACCCCCCCCCCCCCAAGATTTTCCGGTACTCCTCTGTTAATAATAGATGGAAAAAATGTTGCCGGTGTAAAGTGGAGGCGAACACCGTCTCGTTTACATTTGCTAAAATCACGAGATAGAAAGAGATCAGAGTGCTTTAACGATGAAGTTCTTCAGTCTATACCGTATCGCATATTTAAAAATACAAGTTTCATTAACTTGGTACTTTCTAGACGGAATTTTTGCAAATTCCATTTTTTTTAATATATTTAACGCAACATTTTCTTTCTTTCAGATTTTGTAATCAATATGCTAGGATTTTTCATCAGTTATGTTAGGGATTTTCTTCCTACGTTAGTCAACTTTTGCGTTGGTTGCTTTTCTCATTATTAATCATACTTCTCAACATGTACCTTTGATATTGCCTGTTTTTGTTTCGCGTTCTAGATCTTAGCTTTTTTATGTAAATAGTCTAAGGTCTTTTAAAGATGCATATTGACGTATTCATTTCCTCTACTTAGGTTTTGCCAGTAAATTCTTTTAGCAGAATGGTTGTCATAAGTCAGTTGTTTTCTGATACTGAGCTTCCTTCAGTTTTAACAGGCTTGCTAATTTCTTCAGGAGTCTATTTAAAATTTCTTCCTTGGATGATTTCTTTAAAAGGCTAAGTTTCTGGTTCTCTTAACGGTATACACTTAATGGACAAAACATTAGAGATACCTACCAAACAGCGCGTTGGTCCTCCTCTAGCGCGAATAACAGCCTGTACACGCCGAGGCATCGACACCACCAGGTACCGAAGGGTTTCCGGAGGTAACGAGAACCATACCTGTTGCAGCATCACCCACAATTCCACCTGAGACGTCTGTCCAGAATCCATGGATCTGATGTTTTGCTCCACGGCATCCCAGATAACTTCAACAGAGTTTAAATCCGATGACCTTGGGGTTGCTAGATTGTTCGAAACTCAGATGAGTGTTCCTTTGGCAAATGTCAGGGTCGTTGCGGCCTAGTGGGGCACCGTATGGTCTTGCTGAAACACACTATCGGCCGCAGGATACGCGAAGGCCATGAAAGCGTGTATGTGATCCGCCAGCGTACGCTTGTAGCTCGCTTCGGTTAAGGACACCACAAGACACACTAAGGAACCTAATGTGTCCCATGAGAAGGCTCCCCAAACTCTCACGGAACCACCACCACCTTAAACAGAGTCGACATGGCACGACAGGACCATGGCACAATGCTGTCGACTCCACACTTACACCTTCCGTAAGCTCGGTACAGCTGAAAACGGGATTCATCTGACCACACGGCGTGGCGCCACTGTGCAGAAGTCCAGTTTTGATGTCCCCGGTACTAGGCTAAGCGTAATTTCCGATGTCGGGCGGTCAGCAGTAGCAAACGAGTAAGGCGTTGGCTCCCTAATCCCAAAGCATGCAGAGTGCACCGCGCATCGGGAACTCTACGGTTCTTACCACCTGGGCGATAGAATGACTCATCGGTATCGCACCGACAAGGCAAGGCGTCCACGATCAAAGTCGCTAAGAATACCACTTTTACCAAAGTTCGTCGATTGCGATACATTGTTGGAAAGCCCTGCTGTTTGCCCATTCATCGCCTGCGTTCGGTTTGGTTCTGTTCCACTCTGCGCGAATTGTTAAATACATGCTAGACGAATAGTTAAAATATAACGTTCCTGAAAGAAATTAATATTCAATATATGGACCATAAGCTTTCTGTAAAGCAGTAGTATTTATCCTGATCTGAAATGAGTTCATGTGCACATTTTATATAACCGAATTTATTATATAAAATGTTTCTTAAGGCAAGCATTAAGAAAAGAAGTCACTCTTTTGGTTTATGAAAGAAAAATGTCCTTAACAAATGTTCTATGTCGAAGGACAACATTGAATACCACATATTCGCACAAACAATTAGCTGGAAACAAAGCGGTGTTTAAATCGTTTACCCTACTGTTAGAAAGGTAAATACTTCTGTAATTTTCGAATTTTTAAATACATTTTAGGCAAAGAAATGTTTGTGTGTTTGGGTCTTTTCTGCAGAGAGTGTAGAAATGTATTTAATTTGGTTATATGGCATGATTTCTGCAAATCTGTAAGTTTTTTTAAGTTCCTATTTTATTTCCGACAATTTTTCGTACTTTCATTCTCTTTTAATCTATACTGAGGTAAATTTCATGTAATTAATTTATAAGCTAGAGGCCAGGATTTTTGAATTGGGGAGCACTTTTTTTTCGGATGAAAATTGTTTCAGGTTCTTGTACCGATTATGTACGATGTCACCCTTTGGCACCCATACAACCCAAAAACGCCCGTACATGCAGACGACCAGAGCCTCCTGAATCGCTCGTCTAGAGCAAATTTCCAGATGTCTTTGAAATTTGCACGGCCTCTACCGGATTAGCAGAAGTCCTAAGTCACCATTGCTGTGAGTAAACAACAAAAAAAAAAAAAATTAAGATTAGAATTTGCACGACCTCTGCTGGATTGGTAGAAGATACCCTTAGTCACCATTGCTGTCTGCAAACAAAGAACGTGAACCAAGATTTGGTTTGTTTCGGGACTATATCATTCACTCTGATGACATCGCATCTGTTCACCGTGGAAGAATACAGTCCCCCTTCCCTGCGAACGTCTGAAGGTCAATGCATATAGCGCCTACAGATCGGAAGTTCTGTGTGGTGCCCCAGCATTAATCATTTTTTTTTCTTAACCTGTAAAATTGGGGAACAGAAATTCGAAGTGTAACAACAAACAGGTTCCGGCGTTATGGTATTCTAGGTAACACACGCTTTTATGTTCTTGGTCATCAAAGGATTAAATTACCTGCGTCTCCGAAACCACATTTAAGTGTCAGTACCTTGTTCATATTTATGAGTTTCAACTTCTGTGCGATTCATTATACTTCAATAAAACCAAAAAGCCATAAGCCCGGTAACCAAATAACAGTATTTAATCACATAGCGATTGAAATTCATTTATAGAAAAGATCCCAGTATTTTAGTCTCTCCGAGACGACACTAGATGTCGCCACTTTTGCTTCATGCGAAAGCGCTGTTAGAAACGCACATTTATTTTGTTTTCTTTTTTTTAATCCTCTTTTTAGTATTTTTTTTAAATAGCTATTAAAAGGCACTGTACGTTTGAGGATTAAAAAGGAATTTCTGCTGAAGAAAAACTTCTTAGTTTATTGCCTAGTTTAGTTAGAAATGTATTTTTACTTTGGTTATATTTAACCAAAGTAAATACATATCTAACGTATTATATGTATTTACGTTGGTTTTATACCTAGTTTATTGAAAACTGAAAGCGGAATAACCGCACATTTTGAGGAGACTTTGATTTATTAAAAACCTTAAAAGCAGAATTCAGAAAAATGGGCTAAAGGCTCAGCATTGCGCGACCCAAAACAAGTTCCACAAGGAAACGGAAAAACAAAAGGAAATTATGAATTAGCAAACAAACTACAGTAAGAAAAATACTTTTTGCAATGCAATCAAGTAGGAGTAATATTACTCCAATTCCTTTTTAGTTACATCACAGTGATAACAATGTTATTACTCCAATTGATTATTTTTTTTAAAAGTAATTGGAATTTCCTTATTTCTGAGGAAATTTGAATTACTTTCTCAATTTGTAGTTTTTTCTTTCTATACTTCCAACCTTTCATTTTTTCGTTCAAGTTTAGTAGACATTTTCAATGTCTTTACTAAAAACTAAACATAAAAATGAAGGTTGGAGGTACTGAAAAGAAACTACAAATTGAGAAAGTAATTTAAGTCTCTTCATAAATTAGGAAGAAAAAGGTTTACTTAAGGCTCTACGAGACCCGCCATTTTGTATTGCTGCCTTCTCTTGTAAACCAACGGGCAAGCGTATTTCATAAATTGCTCGGGCAATTTTTGCACATTTTGGAACACCGTTTGTGGCTAACGCAAGATATATGATAAATAAAGAGTTCCCTGGTTTCAGATTTTCATTTTGGACCCTTTAAGTATTTTTTATTGATTAATAAAACTATGGAAGACGCCTTGGTATGACTTTCGCTGCAGATAAAAAATGAAGGGAAAGGTCAATAAAAATTCTGAAACCAGGGAACTCTTTATTTTTCATATATCTTGCGTTAGCCACAAACGGTGTTCCAAAATGTTCAAAATTGCCCGAGCAATTTGTGAAATACTGCCCGTTGGTTAACAAGAGAAGGCAGCAATACAAGATGGCGGGTCTCGCAGAGCCTTAAGTGCTTTAAGGGAGAAAATATAAGATAAACTAAGATGGGAAGGTGGAAAGCAAAGTAACTAAAAATGAAATGCTTAAAATTGACGATTTTGTTTAGTAAATTAATATTTCATTTTATTTTTATATAGATGAAAAACAAAATTTTTGACTGCCAGTTTTTTATCACCATTTTTTGGAATTCTTGTAGGTTCGACAGGGAAATTGTTTCAGGTCCTCCCCAGCGGTGGAAAGTTGGTCCATATGGGCAGATACGACTTCTATCCACCAGTGAATCTCAGGATGAAGAACGGATGGAGTTCAGGAAATACATCCGAGCATCTGACGAAGGTTGGTAATTATTTATAATTTTTGTGCAGTTGTTCTACCATTTCAGTTTTAAAAGTAAATTGGAGCCATATGTTTAAACACCAGCTGGTACAGCAAATGAAACATTTCAGTTATAAATATTCCCCCCTTGAATACTTTTTTCTCAGTTACGAACAGAAGTTAATTGCATTCCAAAAAAAAAAAAAAAAAAAAAAAAATCCCCACTTTTAAATTTTTTTTTTTCCAATTCAATTCAGTTCAGTTCGTTTATTTTGCTGTGCAGGAGAGATTGAATTACAAGTATATGGAAACAAGCACAGCAAGGGAGCATGGAAAAAGGCCAAAAAGGCCTGAAAAAGTTCCATGCTCCCTGAACAGGAATTACAAGGTAGGTGAAAAAAAAATAGTTGATAATCTTAACATAATTAAGTTAAATACAGTGGCAACAGGAAAAAAGAAAGCATTATTGCAATATATATCAATGACAAAAGATAAGTGTTAATGTATATACATAATAATCCCTCTCCACTACAATCGTTGATCTAGTAGCTGCAGTTCAGGATGTAGTTTTTTAGTTGTTTTTTTAAAAGGTTAATATTATTTAATGAGGTTAATTCCGTCGGCAGTGAGTTCCAGAAAGAAGGTCCAATGTAGTTTAGAGTTTGTTTCATGGTTTCTGTCTTTGGATGAATCTGTCGGATGTGTGATTTGGTGTGTGTGTCGTGTAAGTGCGTCTTAGTTACAATCTGTATGATATTGGCATGTTGGTTGTTTTTAATGCGTCTAAACATAATTTTTCCCATGATAAAGTAGTATAATTGGTTAATTGTAAGAATGTTATGTTTGTTAGGGAAAACTCTTGCGTTATTGTATAATGAGAGTTCAGTATATATGTGTTGGATTTAAGATCTATTAATCTAATAAATTTGTTTTGAAGGACCTGAAGTTTAGTAAGATTTTATTTAGTCGTTCGTCCCCATGCTAAGATTCCGTAGTTGACGTGTGTCTGAAACATAGCATAATATAATTGGATGAGTTATTTAGAGGAGAGGTTAGTGAGTACCGATCTGATCACACCAATGTTATTAGAGAGTTTTGATAGTAGGCCATCCATGTGTTTGTCGAACATAACGACAAATGAAACACACTGCATTATTGTGGGTCGTTCCACATTCTGTGTTTCGCAAAACACGTAATCTTGGTTGATAACTTCAGGGATTTGAGCATCCACACTTACATTGCTTTGTATAACTTCCTTTTAGAATAGAGTGCATTACGGTAAACCCGTTAAGTTTTCTTTCCCTAAAACTACTTTTTCCCGCCCATTCTCCACGTATTACTTTCTTCATGAAAATTCAATACGTTTTGCTATTTCCCAGAAAATAAATATTTGCTGTGGTTATTTTCACCTGATGATTAAGCTCGTGGAATAACCGCTATATAAATACCCGGGTTATCTTCGTTTTCCCGTTAATTGTATGGTAAACTTGTGTGATTTCGTTTAGTATAAATTGATGTATTCATTAGCCTCTATTTTTTTAAACTTTTTTTCTGTGTACAAAATTAATTCTGATTTCTCAAATTGATTTAGATAGCTTAAAGAAATGAGCTTAAATACTACTTGAAAATAAAACAGTAAGCACGTCTGAAAAGTGTGATAGCGTTTTTACGTAAGCGTAATTTCTTTTTAAACATAAATTGACGGAGTGCAGTTTCCTGAAAGTTCATAACCATTATATGATTTTATTTCGATACTAAAATCACTGCTTTGATTAGTGTAGCTGAAATTTTAATAGAAAAAATAAATAAAATTCCGTGATGTCAAACTCCACGTTTAAGTTTGGCCCGCAAGAAAAAAAAAAAAAAAAAAAAAAAGAAAGAAAGAAAAATGTTGATACATTATTTGTCAGGGCCGTAGCTACCAGGGGAGGCATAATCCAGTGTTTTGCCATGCCGGGCAGTGGTATAACCATGTTTCAAAATCTGGGGGAGGTCCGATCACACATACACACATTATAAGTATAGATATGTATACAATATTATATACATACTGTATGAGATAGAGTTTGGGACCTCCTCCCCTACACACACATGCAGGAGCAAAGCAGTTGCTGAGGCGCCATCTTTATGCTTATTATCGATATCGCTGTTTTATTAAGTACGCATTATACATGTGTTTGCATTCTACGAAAAATTACAATCTTATATTATTAAATTAATTGGTTCGCATCATTAAAAAGTGCGCATCATATCATTATATTCCCGAAAAATTTGGGGGGTCCTTTACATTGGGGATCCCCGATTCTAAAAATCGGGGGTTACCTAACCCCCGATCCCCCAGTGGTTACGGCTATGATGCCCGGGACGTAAAATCATGCTCTGAGGGACGTAGAAAATAGAAATGCATAAATGCACAACGTATAAATAAATTTACCGAAAATTGCCACTCAAAAAGGAAGTTATGCACTTCAGTATTTTCATTTTTAAAGACTTTAGTTAGACGCATACACTATTTCGAACAGCAAACCAGGGAACAGAGTAACGTACTCTGTGAGATGTGGACATACATGAAAGGAATTGTCATACAGACATACATGAAAGACATACATGAAAGGAATTGTCCAAAACAGCACAGACATTCCATATAAAACAATATGTAGATATGCGTAACCTCCGTGACCTTTCCGAATACGACGTAGAGGTGAAGAGCTACTTAGTCGTCAGTGCTCTGTCGCAGAAAGTCTCCAAGTGTTTAACCTTGAAGTGAATCTTTTTCAAGCCTACCCTAAAATAATCTTCCTATTGCTACACTTACTATCTGATACTTAATCGTTCTGTGCTTTTTCGTTTTCAGTTCTAGATTTCATGTCGTCGGCGTTCACACAAATTTTACGTATTACTTTGTAACGTATAAGCCTGCCGGCGTAGTTCAGTTGGGAAAACAGTCGCTCCAGAGCAGGAGGACGTGCTTTCGAATCGCACTACCGATAAAAAGGTTATACGTTATAACGTGTTATTTACTACCATATTTACCTAGTTTTCACATTTTTAGTAAAGTTATGTCAAAAACTGAAAATGCAATTTTTGAATGATCATAATACACGTTTTCATGAACCTCTTTGTTTGTTGTGAACTATTCGTATTTAGAGCTAATTCGCGCGGGTCTGAAAAGTATTCCATAGAACTTAATGTTACTTTCAATTCCGATTAACGAAATGAAAATGTACATTCTCTCTTTTTTATGGACTGATATTTCTCAATTTAACAATTTTTTCCTTTGTTCTCCAACGAAAACATTTTGCGAACTGCATCGGCAACAAGCCCCTGTCTTTTAAGCTGGGGGGGGGGGGAGCAAAACAGTTTCCTGTACTGCCGACGAAGTATCGCCGATGTCGATACCTGCACGCAGATTGTCATATCCTCAGTCTTAAACAACCCTTAGAAATAGGAAGCTAGGAGATTTAAAGGGCTAGAGTGCCCGATAGGAAAGTGATACGGAAGCGAGGTAGAAAGAGGGAGGAATACGCCCTTATTTATTACCCGGGGGGCGCGGTACCCGAGTCCCGACGGCTTAACTTGCCCATCCGACGCACGGCGGATATCTAGTGGTTCGAGCGTTCGTGCCTGCCTGGGATCGAACCTGAGATCTTCTCCGTGGCAGTCACGAACGTTGACTACTAGGCCACGGAGAGAGAGAGAGAGAGGAGTTGTGTCAAGAGAACTCGTTAGCGGCCATGGATGTTTCAACCAATCAGAAACCTAGTGCTCTTGTACGTTATGCTCCAAGGTTGTTTGATGGCTACGGTTCTTTGCTTTTAGGAGTCTTTTCGTTTCTGCACGTATGAGATGTTTTTCGTTCTTAGAAAGATGGAAACGAGTTTGTTCATCAATAGACTTTTAGAAAAAGATTTTGAAGGAAGTCGACCCACATTTCCTAACCAAGACACAAATTCCAAAAAAAGTTCGGATGCCAAAGAATTCTCTGTCTATGATCATCAAAGTCGGGAAAAAGACTGTCTCTGTTCATGATGGCACCACAGCGACGGAGTCGCACCTTTCCGAGTATTTCCGTGAAGAGAAATATTCAGAATCGGAGAAGGCTTTAGTTGCTTTGGCTCAGGAAAGTGACAGGCAAGACCCTTGACGGCGACCTACACAAAGAACAAGCAGACGCTTCTGCTTTGAAGCTGGAACTGAAAGATTTCAAAGATTTCAAGGGATCTATTGGCTGGCTGCAGAAGTTCAAGTTGCTGCATGGCTTGACTTACAGGAAAGTGTGTGGTGAAAGTGCACCGATCGACACGCATGGTAACTAAGAACGAACAGAAAGGCTGAATGAAATCTCTACTTTCCGAATTTGGTCAGGAGATGTTTTTAATGCCGACGAGAGCAGTTTGTTTTTTCGAAGTCCTACCAAACAAAACATTGGTTTTCAAAGGTTATAATGAATTAGCTTTGTTTATCTTTTTGCTAAGCTAATTATTATGAATGAATAATGCTCTAAGCTTCAAAATGATGAATTCCCAAAAGGGTGTTGTTACTCGTTAATTATGAACTTAAACAAAGTCTCAACGCTGGTTATTTATATTAAGTAATCAAAGTCATAAACCTAACAGCCAGACAGAGGTCTGACAAAACTAAGAATTGAAAAAGACTGAACTTACAGAACAACTTGTTTATTATGATGACTCCTGGTCAACTAAGGCACTCGTATATCACTACTACATAACAACACACTGCAACGCAACACACCAACTACACCAACCACCACAACTACAACGCAACAACACACTACTACACTTCTCGATGAACGCGCCTATATACGAGCTACCACCACGTCATGACTTACACTCATTGCCAGATCTCATTCAGCGGGTGAAATAATATTCCGTTCAGTAGGAAGATAATTTACATAGTAAAATAAAATAACCAGAGATAGTAAAATCAAAAGGAAAGTGAATATAGAGTATACGTTACAAGGTGAGGTATGCAGTGGTGGGAAGAATGCTAAACAAAGCATGTCCGGTTCAGAAAAGCTGCCACTTCTATTCATAAGAAAAAACAAAGAAGCGAAGGTGCTTCACGAACGTGAAAACACTCTCCTCTGAGTACAATGCAAATAAGAAAGCGTGGATTATGGCTGTCATTTACGAGAAATGGTTGAGTTACAGAGCTGGACCAGCACTTTTCTAAAAAGAAACCTAAAATTCTCCTAGTTCTGGATTATTGCACAGCTCAGGTTCCGGTCCATGGGCTGCAGGTAATCCGGCTCGAGTTTCTTCCACCGAATGTTAGTTCTGTTTTATAGCCCATGGATCGAGGCATAATCCAGTGTTTTAAAAGAATACATCGGCGAATGCTTTTAAAAGGGGTTATTCTTGAATTGCAACATGGAAAAAGCTACGAAACTTATTTGCTCGACGCGATGCATCTGTCAGTTAGTTCGTACGTGGAATGAGGTCTCCCAGGCTACGATTGCCAACTGTTTTCGTCATGTAGGGTCCTTTAATTAAAGATGAAGCGGCTGCAGAGGAAAACATCTCTGGTAGTGATTCCAGTGGTGATTAAGCCTTGCTACAGGAACTTCGTGGCAGGAGCCCATACGTGCCTGAAAATGTGACTTTTGAGGACTTCTTGGGTATAGACAAGAGAACACTGTATGTACGGAAAAAATATCTGACGACGAGATAATTAAACAAGTTCTGATGCCGAATACAGAAGAACTTTCCGATGACGAGGAGGAGTGCGAGGCTGTCCATCGACCTACGCTTGAAGAAGCCATCGAATGGCTGTCGGGTCTGCGTCCGTCGTTTTTTGAAGCAGACTTTAAACGCTGGCATACTTGCTATCATCGACGTATGGCAGAGTATGTTTACCAAAGTGTTATTCTAAAGCAAACAAACATTAGTTCTAAAGCAAACAAAAATTAGTTCTAAAGCAAACAAAAATTAGTTCTAAAGCAAACAAAAATTAGTTCTAAAGCAAACAAAAATTAGTTCTAAAGCAAACAAAAATGAGTGAGTCTTTTAGATCTTCTAGCAAATAAAGGTCCGTATGAATTGCATTTTTCGATGTTTTTAACTCTATTCACGTTTACGAAATTTTTATTTTACGTACTCATTTGAAGGTCCGGACAGGTTCGTAAAAACACGAGCCTACTGTACTTTTCTATCATGAAGGAAGTATGAGAATATAAAAATTTGCGTATTGTTTCAGTGAAAGCGGGGACCTTTTGAACTCGAAGAGGCGTAATTTTATGTCTTATCCTCTCAGATAACAAAAACTTGGTCCGGCCTTGCATTATTAAGTGTTACTAAAAATTCGGAATTGTATCCTAAAACATTGGAAAAAGGTTTGAACTGAGCATGAAAATTGTTTACGAGCTTAAAAATGTGAAATATTTTATGTTGCTTTCACGATAATTTACGATACAAAAAATTTGTACCAACTGATTAAATAAATAAATTCATTCAATCAATCAGTCAGTCGGTCAGTCAATCCATTCATCCATCATCAAATGAAAAAGGTACGCTGTCTTATAATACCACAGAGATTTCAATAAAATGATTAAAACAACGCAATCGATTAAACACCTTTTTTTTTTTTTTAATTTTGTAATTTAGCTATTCACTCTTAGCTGACAGGAGCTTAAGAAACGAGCTCAAGTTAAGAACACTTAAATGCTACATATGGCCAATTCTGCTATATGGGGTAGAAGCGTAGACACTAACATCAACATTAATCAAGAAGCTGCAAGCATTTGAAATGGGGCTATACCGAAGAATGTTGAGAATCTCTTGGACTTACAAGATAACCAACATCCAAGTCCTGCGTGATATGAACACTGCCCAAGAGCTTTTAAAAATAATCATTGAACGGAAGTGTAAATACCTAGGACACTTAGCAAGGAATAAGAACAAATGCAACCTGCTACAAATCATTTTGGCAGGTAAAGTAGAAAGGAAAAGAAGACCTGGCAGGAAGAAAACTATGTGGATGGACAATATTAAAAGCTGGCTTGGTCTGACAACTGCACAAATTCTACACGCAGTGCATGGTAGAGAGAGATACAAACTGATAGTCCCAAACGCCATATGGCGTTTGCGACTATTAGAATAAGAAGATAATTTAGCTATGATACTTAATAACATTAATGGGACCAGAGAAGAATTAAAACAGATACCTAGAATTGAAAGTTATCGTACTCTTGTGCCGTTTAAATTATAAAATAATTAATTTATGCATAGCATAAATTAATTATTTATAAGTTTTTATTATTTATAGTGAATTTTTTGGCTATCAAGATAAAGCCACAGTAAATCACATTACAAATGAGCCGAGAAAAACTATTTTCAGTAGCGATAAATATTAGTTGAGTCAGATTTTTTTTTTTTTTTTCACGCTTTAGGAAAGCAAATTTGTACATAGTTGTGAGACATTCCGGTCGTAAAAGAAATTAAAGAGATTAACCATAAAAAGAGACAGCGGTTTGCTAGACTGAAAAAAAAAAACAAAATACTAGAAGCATTAAAATAAATATCATAAAAAAAATTATGGTAACACGCCCATAAAGGCCTAATGCCTATATGAGAACAAAAGACAAGAATGCTTATGTATAAGTAACGTAGATTACTTATTTTCAAATAATTAAAACTGCAAGATCTATACATACTCTTAATGGAAGTGTGTGTGCTGCCATCTAGAGGAATTCAAGGAAGTATGAAATATTTTAAAGATATTTCTTTACGCTATCACTTCATTGATATGTAAAATTATTCGCATTTCTGAATTTGACATTTCTTCGTATGTGTTTGTAATTTCTAATTTCCATGTTCCTCTCCCTTTGAAAGGTTAGCTCGAATATTTTGTTCAATTCTTTTGAAATGAAAATCATAAGACTGGCTGTTAACTTTGTGGGGATTCTTCGTTTGGGTTAATCTGAATTCATATTCTCAGATATTCAATTTTATGTTTATCAGTAATATTTCGGTATTACTTGTGGTGTGTTCCCGCAAATTGTTTATGGCGCAGATGTTAGTAATTTTATTTCCGCATTACCGAAACTTTCATTCTTTTCTAGTGGTGTTCCGAGTGTATTGCGCTGACCATACTTATACAACCATCAAAACACTGGTAGGAGCTACTGCAGAAATAATCAAGAGGGCTGCGGCCGAAAAGCTCACTTTAAAGGATGACCTTGTTTTAGTAGAAGTAAAATCCACAGGAGGTAAGTACGGTCCATTTCGTTCGTTTTCTTATATATATCAAAGTAATGTGAAAATTGTTTTATTACGTATAACGAATATCACAAATGCGAAACGTGGCATTCAGCGGTCTTATCTGTTCACAATAACGTTTCTAATTCATTTTGCTAACCATATTCTCAATATATTTGTTAACCATAACGTTTTTAATTCATTTCATCTCTACTTGTACTAAAGACACGAGAGATTTTTAGTTTTAATGGAAACGTAGCAGTCAGATGTGTATCTAGAAATTCCAAATTGTGTGTGTGGGGGGTTTACCTAAAAAAGTTTTTTATTGGAGATGAAAAGGGGAGGGAAGGTTGAATGAAAGCAATTTTTTTTCTTATAATCGAGAAGGGTTAAAACCGGACATAATTTATTTTCTGATACTGAAAACGATTATTTTGTTTTTTTGTGTTATTTTTATTTTTTGTCTCCTATGTCTAAATGCTCCCCAAACAAAGCAAAAGCAAAAAAGCACTAACATGCGTTGCTGAAACAGTAGGTAACGTTGTTTTCACAAATCATGTGAATGCTGAAATGATTCAGATGTATATCTGCAAAATCTGTAACAGACAAAAATGAAGAGATACACACATACGTTTGGTGATGGCAATTACTGACTTTAAACTTATGCTTAAAACAAAAAATAAAATAAAAGAACTAAAAAGAAAACGTGGAGTGTACATATAAAAGCTTTAAATTGAAAAAAAAATTGAATTATGGAAAGAGACACTTCAAGGTAAAGATAAGGAATTCATGTAAATACTACTAGCTTTTGATAATTATGTTGCATGATAGCAAAAAGGACTAATTCTAACAAACGTAAAAATTATATATACATCGGTATATGTATGTTACATGTACCTTTATATGGTGGGGGGTAGAATTTTTTCATGTAAAGGTGAGGGGGTTTCTGAGGAAATTTTAGAGATGTTGGGAGTTACTTAAATCCTTGAAACAATTTCTATTGAAACCTTTCAGTTTGAACGCTCCTACTATGTTTTGCAATATTTACTCAAAATTATTAGTGTTGATATGGTACATGATATTAATCATTCTTGTTTATGTCCCAATGTACAGATGACAACAGCTTTACACTGCTGATGTCCACAAAGACCATCAAACTGTGATAAGAAATTACTGCCAGTGACAAAACAAAAAATAATAATAAATAAAATTATTTAAACTAATTAAAGTAAACGATAACTATTTTTTTCATTTAATTTATTCATTTAAAATCTGATGGCCACACGACACGTTTGACACGTCATATTGGTAACATCATCAGAAAGCAAAAAATGAAAACGAAAATCTATTGATGAAGCTCAACGATAACTTTCAGCAAAACTATGGTAGAATAAATTATGAAAATTGCATTCATAAACTCTGTTTTCTGAATTAAATGAAATATGATTATGCAATGCCTGCAGCTCAACTATTTCAACGATAACTATTTATTTATATTATAGTCAACAGATGGTAGCAGATACATACTATTTATGTCAACTGCATAGAGTTAAACCTAATGAAAAATAATAATCAGTATGAATGAACAAAAAAATAAAGATGAGGTGTTTTTAAGTAAAAACTCTTTGTCTTTTAATTAATATGTTGGTTGATAGATGGCAGCTGATGTTACTTATGTCTTGTGACAGGTATGCAGTTTTGACTTCAGTTGCACGAGCAAAAGAAACCAGCGTGGAAAAAAAAAAAAAAAAAAAAACATTTTGAGAAGAAATACGTCATTTTTTTTTAATCTGTACACGGTCTGATAAAGCGGGCTGCAACACTAGTTACTTTTGAACAAAATGTCGTCTTCCATTTGAGCGACTTTTTCCAGAGGTAGACTGCAATTTCTGCATTTTCTTTGCAACAAACAGTTTCAACATTAGCAATCTCACCTCTTGTTAAATACGCTGTGCAAAACTTCTCATATCTTTGGGTAAGCCAAAATTAAATTTTATTTCATAAAATCAGTAACACGCGTTAGGTAGCTGGAGGTGTCAAACATTTGGAAGTACATTACACTGTCATGGACCAGGCACGTATCCAGAATTTCTGTTGTGGTTGGGAGGGGGAAGGGGGTCAAGAAAAACTACATGTGTGTGTAATATATATTATTTTTCTAAATCCATGGACAGATGGAGAGAGAAAGGGAGAAATTTGTTCACGCTTTTTAAGAGTTGTTTGAAATTTTACAAAAGGACTTCTTGCTTTTAATGGTAACCATTATATAAATATAAATTTTGTGCACTGCTTATATACTTACAGGTAATTCAACTAATGATAGTAAATATTGTACAAAACTGTTTTACATAAAAATCAAAAATCAATGAAGTTAAAAAAAATACTTTGCTTACCACAAATTTAGAGTATAAGATATATATATATATATATAAATAATCCAATACGTTCAACTCCTCACAAAATAATGTTAATCTGTCTCGATCTTCTTGATATTTTGCCCAGTACCTTCGCTAAGGTTAATGATACATCCCAATGAATTGAGATTAAGTTTTAAAAATATCATCATCATCATCATCATTGTCAACCATTATCAATCCACTGCTGGACGAAGGTCTCCCCAAGTTTCCTCCACAACGGTCTGTCTTGTGCCAGTCTCCTCCATGTCACTCCCGCATATTTACGAATTTCATCCACCCATCTCCCATGTGGTCTTTTTCTGGGTCTTTTCCTGTCCCTTGGAATCCAACCTAAAATTTCGGCTGTCCATCTATGGTCTGTCCTTCTGGCAGTATGTCCAGCCCATTGCCATTTCAGGGATTTAACTCTGATCATGATGTCTTCCACTCTCGTCATTTTTCGGATCCACGAGTTCCTCTTCTTATCTCTCCTGGTTATACCAAGCATGCACCTCTCCATGCTGCTTTGAGTTGTCTGCAGCCTTTGTATGTCTCTTTTAGTTAAGGTCCACGTCTCTGCACCATACGTAAGCACTGGAAGGATGCATTGATCAAACACTTTTCTTTTAAGACATAATGGCATATTGCTCTTGAAAATTTTGCTGTTTCTTCCAAAAGCTCTCCAGGCAAGTTTTGTACGCCGATTAATTTCTTCATCAATGTGACCCTCACTTGATATCTGCTGTCCAAGATAAACGTACGTGTCTGTTATCTCCAGCTTTTCTCCATCAATCGATACATCTTCATTTCTTGTAAAAGCATTGAACATCACTTTTGTCTTCTGAAAGTTCATTTTTAATCCCACTTCTTTACTCTTGTCAGCAAGTTCCTGGATCATACTCTGCAGCTCTGATGGGGTAGTTGCAAAAATGACTACGTCATCAGCAAAACAAAGGTGGGTTAGATAATCTCCATTAATCTTTATCCCTTTGTTTTCCCAGTTCAGTGATTGAAAGACATTTTCTAATGTGGCATTAAAGAGCTTCGGAGATATGGTGTCACCTTGTCTCACTCCCTTTCCAATTTTTATGTGTGTTGTATTTTCAAACAGCCGAATCTTTGCACTTGCATTTTCATAGATGTTATTAATAATATTAATGTATGCATCCTCAATACCGCAGGATTTCAGAGCCGTGGTAACTGCTGATGGTTTCACTGAATCAAAGGCTTTTTCATAATCGATAAAAGCCATGCACAATGGAAGTTCATATTCCCTCGCTCTTTCAATTAGTTCTCTCAGTACGTGGATATGATCTATTGTGCTGTAGCCACTCCTGAATCCAGCTTGTTCTCTCGGTTGAGCCATGTCCAGTGTTACCTTCAAGCGGTGTGAAAGAACTTTAGTGAAGATTTTATAAACCACTAATAGGAGGCTGATAGGTCTGTAGTTCCTGAGATCCTCAATGTCACCTTTTTATGTAGCAGGATCATTGTAGCGTTGTTCCAATTATCAGGAATCTTCCCTTCATTAAGGCATCGAGTGAAAATTTGGGCGAGTACTGTTTCAATTTCTCCACTTGCTTCTTGTATGATGTCTATAGTAATTCCATCTTCTCCTGGAGCTTTCCCCCGCTTCATGTTCTTGATTGCATGAGCAACTTCTGCTGGGAGGACTGGAAGAACTCTGGTACCTTTCATGATGTCTGGAGTACATGTATCATCCCTTTCATATAATTTGGAGTAGAAATCTTTCACTCTTGTCAAAATTTCGCTCTATTTCTTGTTATAGAACCATCTTCTTTTCTCAGAGCCATAATCTGTTTTCTTCCCTTACTGAGATGTCCCTTTGCTATCTTAAGGCTTTGGTTGTTTTCAATTGCTTTCCTCACTAGCTCACAGTTGAATTTCCTTACATCTTCAGTGATACTTTTTCGTGTTGTCTTGCATAGCTCTATATATTCCACTTTGGAAGTCACATCTTCTTTAGTTGTCCTCATCTCTCTTCTTTTTTGCATCAACATTTTGGTTTTTCCTGATAATTTGTTCACATGCAACTTGTTCTTAGACCCAGCTAATTTGGTTGCTGTTTCCATTAGAGATTTGGTTACTTTTCTGTTAACTTCCAAAATATCCACTTCTTCCGATGTTAGGCCTTCTAAAGCAGAGAATCTGTTCTTCAGTTCCAACTTGAAAGTATTATGGTGTTTTTTAAGGTTGGTTATGTCAATACATTTTGTTTGTCTTATGAGCTTGCCACGTTCCAGTTTAGTGTTGAGGTGTATCTTACATCTCACCAATCTATGGTCACTACCTGTGTTGAACTTGTTCAGCACACTGCAGTCTTCGATGACGAATTTTTTGTTACACATAATAAAATCAATTTCACTTGTCGTCCCAATTGGATGTCTCCATGTCCATTTCCTGTGTGGCTTTTTCTTGAAAAAGGAGTTCAAGATGAAAAATCCTTCTGCCTCTGCAAACTCAACGAGAGTATTTCCACGCTGGTTTCTGTTGCCGTGACCGAATTTACCTACTGAAGTTTCATTCTGTTGCCGTTGCCCTATTTTTGCATTGAAATCTCCCATAATTATCTTCAAGTGCTGCTTACCTTTATTATTTAGATGACGAATTTCCTCATAAAATTCTTCAATTTCTTCTTCAGGATGACTTGTGGCGGGTGCATAAGTTTGAATAATCTGAGCCTGGTATCTTCTCGATAGTTGGATAACGAGTCGTGCAGCTCTGTCAGAGGAACTTTCAACTTCTACCACTTTATCCTTCAGTTTCTTGTTTATTATAAATCCAACACCACTAGTTCTGCCAGTATCTGTCCCACGATAATAGAAGAGATGTCCACTTTTCAGTTCAATGAGATCTTCTCCTTTTCTCCTTACCTCACTTAGCCCGACGATGTCCCACTTGATCCTTTGTAGTTCCTCTTCCAATTCAAGAAGCCTTGAATCAGAAGATAGGGAGCGTCCGTTATAGGTAGCCAAGGTCAGCATCAAATGGCAGCCTAGTCCGGTCCTCCGGGGATTCTTAGCACCCTCTGCCTTCATGTCGCACTGGCCGCTGCCTTGGCCAGGTACATTCCAGCTGCCGGAGACTGAGGGCCAAGATTTAAGTTGTAGAGTCATTTTGGAGGTGTTTGGCCATAACTCACCACGCTGGCCAAGCGGGTTGGTGAGTGTGGGATAGCATTTCCTCTGATCCCGATGGTATAGTTATACCGCTATTTGCGGTCGTCAGAGCCCCTTTAGTGGGAACAGGATGCACCACGAGAAGGCGGGGTTGACATTTGTCAAGGAGAGGCTGTGAGTCTGTGTGTGACATTTGTCATTTGTCTGGAGAGGCTGTGTGTCAAGGAGAGGGATGTAAGGTCAGGTGATGCGTAACATCACAGCCTCTCCTTAAAAATATATATATATATATATCTTCTGACAGTGCTTTATGATCAATTGACTGTATGCAAAGACACTAACAATTGCAGAAACAACAGCATGGAATGGATGAGGTAGGCGTTAAGTGTTTCTCCTCAAGTGATAGTTTAGCTCTGTTCCTACATCCTTTAACGCAGTCCAAACAATTCTCTATTTTGGATCAACAGCTGGTGGCAGTGGGATGGACTGAGATGAGGTCACACCACTGAATAGATCCCACATTTTACCTTTCTGATGACACGGTGTCTGTCGGACATACCACACACGTAATAATTGCAAGTAATACTCAGGACGTGTAATTTAAAGCTACCGGTACTGTCCTGCGAAGCCACTGATAAAGCACTACAGTTAGAAATTTTATGGGAGAAGTGTCAGCTGTCAGGAGTTGACTTGACGCGATGGTCCCTTGGACACAAAAAACGATGTCTCGTAAGGCAGTCCCTCACCAAAAATGTCTGGCCTTCCCATTCCCCTATCTCCCCGTAGAGATTCTGTGAAGAAGTCCCTCTCTTCCTGGATGTCTTCTCCTGTCATAAAATGCAGGACAAGTAACAAGATATGCACCGATAATTGCTCATACAAATCACTAATTCGTCTCCAATATCGCGCTGGTGGAGCTATTGAAAATATACTTAGACACTGTAAAAAACAACACAGAACCACAGTGAGATTTAAAAAAAAATAACTGTTAAGGCCCGATTTTTAGCATAATTGAATTGAATTGAATTGAATGAAAATTCTGCCACATAACACAGTACATTTATATCTAACAAAACACAAACATCAAAAATTGTCATATGTACTAAACTGAATTTAAATATTAACACAATATTAACACAATGGAATAAAAACATGAATCACAGTAATATCACAAAGTTCAATATAAATTAATAGCATTTAGTACTAATTATTTAATCCAAGAGAAAACAAGAGCTCAACCATCTCAAATATATCTAGTATAATAATCATAAACATACAAGCACTAATCCCGTTTACAATTGACCAAAAAAATCGATACAATGTAATTTATTAAAAAAAAAAAACATAACCTACTATGGAACTGTAGCATGGAGCCAGGGAAAAAGGCTTAAATTTAAGCCTGACGAGCCCCCGATCTCCAAAGGTAGATGTGTCAGGTCAAAACGATAAAGATAGCAACATTAAAAATACGACCGGTGTTGAGCGTACAGTAAAGAAAGAATACAGGAACTCAAACAAACAACAAAAACTCTCGTAGCAGTTTTTTTAAATACCCAAGAGTCCACAATTTGCCTGATGTATAATAGCAGTCTGTTCCCCTTGCGGGGTCCAGCTGCAATAACACTGTTATGCAGCAATCTTGTGCGTGCCTTAGGAACCACGAAACTCGTATGACCTCGAGTATTATGTGAATGAGAGAAATGCTTAATTGCAACAGTTCAAGATACCTGTTCGTGTAGACTCTGTCATGCATCAGTAGTATTAACCTGAAAAAAAATATTTTATCGAAGGGAAGCATGTTATAATGATAATAAATAGTACCAGTATTTAAAGATGAATTTATAAGCCGAATAAAAAGCTGGCCCTTAAACTACTTTTCATCTTCCACCTGGATTCATTATGCTTCACATTCTTCGTACCTGAACCCAGCCCTATCATTGCAGACCTCTACATTAGATCATAAATATAGTGAAACCTCTCTTAGCGACCACCCCTATTTGACGACAACCCCCTCATTACGACCGTTTTTCTGCGGAACCGATTTCAAAACCCATGGGGCAAATGTCAATCTTCCCCTTATTGAAAGACCACTCACCTCTCTCTTAACGACCATTTTGCGTAAGGACAACTGCACAAAAATTGCGTCGTCCGGATTACCATTCCTGCTGAAAATTTTCTCTGCATTCTCAAACCATGAAACAATAAATTAAATGTGCAATTAGTATGGAGAGGGTCACTTTAAAGAGCTAGGAAGCTTCCTCCTGCACGGGAGTGTGTGGAGGAAGGAGGAGGGGGGGGGGTGAAGGTGTTTTCGGCAATGACAGGCAATCCTAATGGCTTACGTAGTAACGTTAAGAAAGAGAGAGACTCCGTCTCCGCACTGAGCTTTTGCAAGTTATCGAAATGATTTAAATAAACCTGCTGGTTCTTTTAAAAAACTGGCTATTGAGAGGGGTGGTCGCTAAATAGGGGAATGCTTTAACGGCATATCCAGTGAACAGTTTTGAGATTAAACCTTGCAAACTACTGCATAACTTTCATAAATTACGTATTCTGAATTGCTACATTACAAACATGATGCATTCCAGTTTATTTACAGTACAGTTACACATTTGGAAGGCACCTATAGCGACGAAAATCTAAAACATGAAAGGTGACACCAAATTTTCGGGTGTAATGAGCACGTCTTTTGAATCCGTTCTGACGCAAATTAAATTTATCAAAGCTATTCAAAGTCAATGGAACCGGTATGGAAAGCAATAATATCTGATCGAAGAAAGAGGTTTTTTAATCCCGCAGATATTGCTGTAAACGGAAGAGTGACCTTATGCCCTCTGGCGTGCAGACTTGTGCGTTAAGAAAAATTTGAACTTGCATGAGAAACATTTCGCAGCGAAACGCTCTCCAACAAAGAAATAATTTTTCGAATCGGAATCTTCGAAGCAGAGATATGGACACATATAAGATATGCATCTATGCTCCCTGGCGGGTAAACAATGCATTATTTTAGGAAGAAAGTATTGTAAAAGGTTTATCGATGTGAGCAGTATCGCTCCAAGAAAAAAAAAAAAAATTAGTCGAGTTTCAGGAGATCAGATTTTGCTGCAAGTACATCAGAAGCACAAATTTACTCTTATGCCCCCTGTTGGCTAAACCATTCTTTATCAAATATTAGAAATTATATGGAAAAATATTTTCCATCAGGAGCTGTATGCGATAAAAGAAAAAAATTAAATCAGAGTTTTAGATGTACAAATATCGGGGGAAACACAATTTACCTTTGCGCCTTCTGGCGGAAAGTCTATGATTTACTTGAAAATCTTGAATTTACATGAAAAACATTTCGCATCGGAAACACTATCCAATAAAGAAAGAATTTTTCAAATAGGACCATTAGAAGCAGAGATATTAACAAAAATAAGATATACATCTATGCCCCCTGGCGGAGAAAACCATGCAATATTTAAAAAAAGTATTCCGAAAAGGTTTATCGATGTGAGTGGCATCGGTCCACCAACGAATTTTTTTGAATCGAGATTTTAGAAGCTCAGATTTTGTTGCAAATATATCACAATAAAAAATTAACACTTGCGCCCCGTGGTGGCCAAAGCATTCTTAACCAAAAATTTTAAATTATACGCAAAAGATTTTCCATCGTTAGCTGTATTCGCTGAAGAAAACATTTTTCAAATCGGAGTTTTAGAAGTAGAGTTATCGGGGAAAACGTAATTTACTTTTACGCCCCCTAGCGGAAAATCTATGCGTAACTTGAAAAAGTAACTTCGACATAAAGATAAAAGAATTTTTTCAGTCGGATGTTTAGAAGCAAATATATGGAATAAATTGTATTTTGAATTCCATATCATCTGCATTTACGCCCTATAGCGGCGGAACCACATCGTAACAAAGCAACGAAATGAAGGATCATCATTCGCATATTTCAAGCTTCCCAATGCAAAAAATAAATAAATAAGTAAATAAATCGGTCTGACGGTTATACAGATATGGTGCCCACAGACGGACAAACCGATAACATAAGCACAATCTTATTTTACAAAAGACGTGCTAAAAATTCATTTGAAAAACGAATGCAATATCATCTGCTTAAGTTTATCAGATTTTTCTTTTAGCACAATTTTATTACGTTTTCTTTCAGCTCATAGAATAGTTTCTTAATTTTTTCTCCTTCAGGACAGTCATTTCTCTTTACTGTCCTCTGTCCAGCCAAAACGGGGCGTGAAGTAAAGATCAGTTTTAACTGCCATTCCCTTTTTTCAGCCATTGTAGGGAGTATGGGGACGGAGTCTCTCTTTCTTTACGTTACTACGTAAGCCATTAGAATTGCCTGTCATCGCTGAAAACTTCTTCACCTACCCCCACCCCACACTCACTTCCGTGCAGGAGGAAACCTCCTTACTCTTTAAAGTGACCTTCCTCCATACTAATTCGTTCTGAAAGAAAAATCTGATAAACTTAAGCAAATGACATTGCATTTGTTTTTCAAATGATTTTTGTTAGATTACCGTAGCTTTATAGGTGCCTTCGAAATGTGTAACTGTACTATAGTGCGTCGCATAAATATAGAGACAGAACAAATTCTGGAATAAAAAAGAAACAACACCAAACTGAAATGTACACCTCATATTTATAGCAAAAATAGCATAGGGGCCGCCCCGGTGGCACAGTGGTCTAAGGCGCTGGCCTCTGATCATTCGTCCGTAAGGGGTCCGGGTTCGAATCCCGGTGAGGCATGGATGTTGTGTTTGTCTTACGGCACTGGCTCTCTCCCTTCCTGGAACCAGTGGCCCTAAATTAGGGACGGGCGACTGCTTATAGCCCATTGAGTTGCTCACGGTGGTCGTTAAACCTCCAAACAAAAAAAAAATAGCATAGGACACGCAGCTGCGCAATAGCTTGACGGAAACATAATAATTCCAACGCCAAGTACAAGAAAAAAAAATATGCTGTCTCAAAAATATAAAGACTTACTATTTATGAGCACCTCCGGTACGAATAGTGGAGCCGTTGTTCCGAATGACACTGAAAACCCGATTGGGCATGCTGTCCACCAAGTGATGTAAGTGTTCTGGACTGATGCGTACCAGCTTCGTTCAATCTGCTCTTTCAATGCCACCACACTTGAGAACTGCAATCCTTTCGCATACACATCACGAGTGAGGGTACCCCAGAGGTTCTCGATAGGGTTCAGATCTGGAATGAGTGCTGGCCAGTCCATTACGGTCACATGATCAGTGTTAAACCAGCTTTTCGTTGATGCAGACCGATGGATAGAGGCATTGTCTAGCTGGAACAGATAATCAACACCCGCTGAAGTTTCGGCAAACTGTAGAAAGTGGCTGCTGAGTATGTCCTAATACGTTTCACAGTTTTGCCTGCCTTGCATAAAAGCGATATCCGTTGTCCCATTGAACGCAAAAGCTCCCCAGACCATCACAGATACCCCTCCTTTCTGTCTGCTGAAGAAGGTGCGTTGCTCGGGTCGTAAATCATGCCAATAGCAGTTCCAACCGTCAGGGCCGTCCAGGTATAACTTTTTCTCATCGGACAAAATAGTTGTGATCCATTCGTCCGTCCAGTGCATGTGGCTGCTTGCCCATAACAATCTAGCTTCCTTATGGTGCCGCGTGAGGTGTGGCAGACGGCACATTTTACGGAGCACAATGTTGCGACTTTCCTTGATTCGTCGATGAACTGTGTCCTTTGAGACGGTGACACCAACAGTCCGAAGAACTTGACGTAGTGATAACCTTTGGGATGAAACTAATTGCATGATGGCACGATCATCTCGTTTGGTTGTTATTCGAGGCCTTCCAGGCCGTTTTCTGGCAGTTAACGCACCGCGTTTCGATAAAGTCTTATAAATGACTGCCCTACTCCTCCCCATAGCTTTACAAATTTTCGCTACAGGCAATCCATTTTGCTCTCAGTCTCCAAATCCTCTGCCTCCGTACCAGAAAATTGATTGTTGCGTGGCATTTCGGCAAATGAATGTCTGACGGCAGGTCCGCTGTCTTTTGTAGGCTGGACCGAATTACGGCCCATGCGCGTGCGTACAACATGCTAATTTGTACATCTCATTTGCATGTGGCAACTTTACACAGTTGTATTTATATTTATGAGACACCTAAAATTACACTATTTCACTTTGTGGTGTTCTTTTCACACAATCCGGTCATCTCGACGGATCGAAACGTTTGTTGTAGGGTTATGTCTAATTAGGTAGCACTTCAGCTTCCTACCTATATTCGCATTGCGTTCACGGCACAAAGTCGACTGTCTCTATATTTATGCGTCGCACCTTACATATACTGTACTGTAAATAAACTGGAATGCATCATGTTTGTGATGTAGCAATTTAGAATACGTGATTTAGGCCGTAGTTTACAAAGGTTTAATCTCAAAATTGTTCATTGGATATGCCATTAAAGCATCCCTCTATTTAGTGACCACACTCCTCGGAATAGCCGTTTTTAGAAGAACCAGCAAGTGTATTTAGATCATTTCGATAATTTGCAAAAGCTCAGTTTTAAATGCATTGCTTTTGCAATTATTCAAGAGTAATATTTGTTCTGCAATAAGATGCATGTTAAACATTAGAAAGATGCATATTAAACATTCAATAAAATTTATATTTAAACATTCTGGAAGTCCGGTACCCTAGATATCTCTCCCTGGATACGTGAGTGTCATCGGCGCTCACCCCTGGTGCTTCAGCAAATAAGCCATACAGTAAGAGTTACGAAGTTAGTCCTCGTACAAGATGGTGCTTCTCGTGACGCTCGCGCTCGATTTTGTGCATAGTTTTTTAGCTTTTCAGTGTTCAAAAGGAACTTATTGAGCGGCATAGACATGTTCCAAATGTAGACGAAGCAACAAAAAGAGACTAACATTCCTTCTTAAGGCGTAATGAAAACAGGAAGATGTCTCGTTGCACTTATGTTTTTGTTTTGTTGCCTATGTGAAGTAATTCGGGAAACCGACTTTTAAACCGACATTTGTATTCAAATATTTGCGTGTTTTACTTAACTAGCGCTAAAGATTTCTTACATGGTTTATCAATCGATACATTCAGTAGAGTCTTCTGTCTCATAGACTTTTGTAATGACTAATGATTTACTTGTCGGGCGTGGAAAAGAATGATCGGAATGCATTTCTTCCGAAAATCCCTGAACGAAGTGTTTAGTATTCCATTCAGTTTTTCTCTGGAATCGTTTCTATGTCGTATACACTGCGCATCTGAATCTTTAAGAGAATGAACTTTGGCAGCTGATGCAGTTGTGCTTATGATAGTCTGGGAAAGTAAAAAATAGCGATTAATATCAGCCGACTCTTAGCGCTTCTGGAGTGTTATTACGTGTGCAACTTAATTCTCGGCCCCTAACTGCAAGCGATCATAGCAATAGCTGTGTGAGATAATGGATGATTGCAGCGCCATCCAACAGCTTTACAGACAACCGTAACCGCTCACAGCTGTAGTGACAGAAGGGACGAAAGTTGACGGTGAAAGCAATGTCGTTCGAGAAGCAACATTCGAGGCACTGCCTCCTGTTTGCGTTTCAGCTGAATAAAAGTGCCTCGGAAGCCCAGCAAATTATCTGTGCTGCTTTGGGTGAGAGCTACTGTGTCTTATAGTACGTGTAAGAAGTGGTTCCAGCGGTTTAAGCAGAGAAATTTCTCTCTCCGTGATGCAGAACTTCCGGGAGAGCCACAGAAAGTTGACGATGAGGAACTGGAACAACTGTCGGATGCGGATCCCTGTCGCACAAAGTCAGAGCTCGCCCAGGAACTCGGAGTAACACGGCAAACCATTGCAAAGCGCCTACACAAACTTGGACGGATTCACAAGGAGGGCCGTTGGGTGCTCCAGCAACTCACAGCTGCGAAAAAGTCTAGGCGCTACGATGTTGCTGTTTCCTTGCTCTCAGATTCAAGAAGAAGGATTTCCACCACAAGATTTTGACCTGTGATGAGAAGTTTATCTTCTACGATAATCCTAAGTGGCGCAAATCGTGGGTTTATCCAGGTGAGCCTACCACCAGTACCGCCAAACTGAATATCCACGCCAGGAAGTTGTTGCTGTGCATATGGTGGGATCAGCGTGGTGTCGTACACTATGACGTGCTCAAACCTGGTTAAACGGTCAGTGCTGAGCGTTATTGTCAGCAACTCATTCGTGTGAGTGACGCAATGGAGGTGAAAAGGCCATACACCAGCAAGGCCAGAAGGTCGGTCCTGGTGATTCAGGATAACGCGCGTCCTCAAACCGCGAAAACGACTTTAAACACGATCACTGACCTGGGATGGGAGATTTTGTCCTTCCCGGCGTGTTCTCCAGACTTCGCCCCATCGGATCATTACCTCTTTCGCACCCTGCAACATCACGTGAGTGATACGCACTTCACTTCTGTAGAGGAGGTCTACACAAGCATTGATGAATTTATCAACTCGAAACAGCCCTCCTTTTTCCGCAGTGGCATTTGGCAGCTTCTGACCGATGGCTCAAATGTATTTAACACGACGGGGATTATTTCCCTGATTAGATACGTATTCGATTTGCTATAATTTGCTGTCAATGTGTCGTGCCTGTGGCCGAGAATTAAGTTGCACACCTAATATATTACTTCCAGTTCGATATCAAGTGCTGTAAGACTTCTGATTACCACTACCCGTGGCACGTGTGCTGCGCGTAGAGCAACACCCTTGTAACTGAACGCCTGACAACTCATTCATTATGTCATCGTAAGTGGACCGCATGTTTGTTTCCAGTGCTCGTCCGCCAAAGAGAACACGAGGTTTATAGTGTAGTCTAAACAGGTAGCACAGCAGATGTTTAAATGCAGTCATTATTCGTAGTATTTGGTGTAGCAAAACCGACTGGATCTTAGCACAATTATAGGATGCGTTGAGTCATGGAGCTGCACAGGACAGTTTTGTTTTTATCTATCACTCAGTTAGTTTTGTGACCAGAAATCCCATAAACAACGAATATATACACTATCTACCAACAAGTAATTGGACACCCCTGCAATCGACGATATCTGCGGTCGTGATACACCTCATGGCCGCCGCCGCTAAATATCGTGTGGGAAACAACAACGCAACCAGTCGCATGCAAGATGCCGCGCAGTTCGGAGCTCTCTGATTTCGAGAAAGGTTTAATCGTCGGGTATCACAGAAATGGCCGATCCATACGTGACATATCCAGCGAGTTAAAGTACCCAAAATCGACAGTGGCCTACGTGATTGGCAAGTGGAAGATGAGAGGTGATTGTGGGAATGTGCCTCGACCCGGCAGATCCACAAAACTGGGAGTTAGAGACCGACGTTTGCTGGCTAGAGAAATTCGGAAGAACCGCACCAAATCGATGGGCCACATCCGCGAGGAGTTTCAACAGGCATCCGGAAGTGTTCTTTCGATGAATACCATCCGTAAGGAAACCCATCTGCTCGGTTATCATGGACGTGCTGCAGCCCACAAGCCTTTGATCACCAAGTCCAATAGCGCTGCTCGGCTAACGTGGTGCAAAGAACGTCGACAGTGGACCGTTAAACAGTAGAAACAGGTTCTCTGGAGCGACGAATCAAGGTTCACCCTCTGCCGTTCAGATGGTAGGGTCTGGGTTTGGCGTCTGCTTGGAGAACAGCTCCTACCGGAATGTATTGTGCCAACTGTGAAGTTCGCGGCAGTGGAGTTATTCTATGGGGGTGTTTATCGTGGTATGGCACGGGACCCTTGTTCGCAATTCCTGGTAGACTCAACGCCGAGATCTACTACACCGTTTTGGATGACCATGCGCTTCTTACGTTGTGGCAGTTTTAAGAGGTGGACCCATGTTACTTTCAGGATGACAAAGCCACCTGTCATGTTGCGAGGTCTACCATGGCTTAGTATGGTGACAATGGGGTTAATCGAATGGACTGGCCTGCTCAGAGCCCGGACCTTAACCCTATCGAGCACCTCTGGGATGAGTTGGAGCGTCAACTTAAAGGGGTGCCCCCACCGTCCGAAATCGGTGAAGGAACTGACCTGTCTTCTCCAAGCCGAGTGGAAGAAAATACCGCAAGCCGTCGTACAACGCCTGGTTGAGAGTATGCCCCAGAGGGGCGCAGCTGTAATCGCCGCTCGTGGAGGCTCCACCAACTATTGAAGGTGAATAAACTTCGTTTTCCTTTGCTATCACGGGTGTCCAATTACTTGTTGGTAGATAGTGTATATATGTATAAGCAGCAGCTGTTCTGCTTATTCTTGTCGATAGATGAACACGAGAAACGATAGGGGGTTCAGCTGTAATGACGTCATGAACAAGTTCTTATGCTTTCAGTCACAGGTGACATTGCTAGAGCGCATATTGAAAGGATTGGAAGAATACAAATGACTAAACAACAAACTAAGACTGCATAGGAGCGCAGAATAGTAGCTTCACTAGATTCGGGAAATATGAGAGTTCATGCGTAGAAGACTACAAAGGTATCAGCTCTGTCTCAATCTGAAAGTATGAAATAAATTCTTTGTGAGTCGACTTAACGTTTTCATCGGCACACCTTAATATACTGCTAAACGCTCAATCGGTTCATTATATCCTGATTCTTTTCCATTTCACGACGAAAAATATGGGAACTACTTTAACGTTTAGTAAAGCTGCTTCATTTTTTCTGACAAAGTAAGTGCTTAGCTACACAAAATAAAACGGTACTTTAACTTTGACGATATAATCGTAGGGGTGTGTGACATTTCCACGAACACGATTTTTGTGACGATCATATTGTTGAGTTTGCAGTTTATGAAAAGTGCGTTCCCACTTTACATATCTAACATTAAAAAAAGGGCGTTTCATGATACATTTTGACATTTAATATTATTTTGAGCGTTAACTAACACAATGAACACAAAACCCAGTTTTAAAAATCATTTATCTTTGTATAGAGAAACAGCCCAAAACATCACATTTAAAAATACACTGACGGAAAAAAATCCCAACACCAAGAAGGGGTTGTGTTAGATAAACGACAGTTGGTAGGCGGTGAGAGTACATCTGTAAGATGACGTCTATGCAAATTTCGCGCTCGGCGCATACGTGTGGCGCTAGTAGCGCCCCTCGGAACATGCAAAGCAGGTTTGCTGTAAATACGCGCTGTAACGTTCGTGAGCGTTAGTTATCGTTGAGATTCGACGTAGGGTGTTGATGTTAGTCACGAATGCCTTTAAGAAGACGAAAAAGCCATTATCAACAGCTCACGGAGTTTGAACGAGGTCGTGTAATAGGGCTACCATAAGGTGGATCTTCTTTCCTCAATATTGCAGAACGACTTTGCAGGAACGTAGCCACTGTGCATGATTGTTGGCACCGGTGGTCAAGGGAAAAGTACTGCCTCAAGAAGACCGGGTTACGGCCGGCCACGTGGCACTACTGAGAGGGAAGACCGCCGTATACGGCGTATGGCCGTGGCGCATCGTACAGCGTCTGCGGCAGAAATTCGAGCTGCAGTTACCACCACAGTGACACAGCGAACTGTTACAAATCGGTTACTTGAAGGACAGCTCCGAGCCAGACTCCCTGTAGCGTGCATTCCACTTACTCCAAACCACTGCCGTTTGCGACGTCAGTGGTGTCAAGCTAGAGCTCATTGGAGGACGGAGAGGAGATCTGTTGTGTTTTCTGATGATAGCCTGTTCTGCCTGGGTGCCAGTGATGGCCGTGTGTTGGTTAGAAGGAGGCCAGGTGAACGCCTGCAACCAACCTGTCTGCGGCCGAGACACACTGGACCTACACCTGGAGTTATGGTCTGGGGAGCAATTTCCTATGACAGCAGGAGCACTCTCGTGGTTATCCCACGCACCCTGACGGCACAGCTGTACGTCGGTCTGGTGATTCAACCTGTTGTGCTGCCATTCATGAACAGCATTCCAGGGGGTGTTTTCCAACAAGATAACGCTCGCCCGCATACCGCTGTTGTAACCCAACATGCTCTACAGAGTGTCGACATGTTGCCATGGCCTGCTAGATCACCAGATCTTTCACCAATCGAGCACGTATGGGACATCATTGGACGACAACTCCAGCGTCGCCCCCAACCAGCATTAACCGTCCCTGTATTGACCGACCAAGTGCAACAGGCATGGAACTCCATCTCACAAACTGACATCCAGCACCTGTACGACACAATGAATGAACGTTTGCGTGCTTGCATTCTACATTCTGGCGGTTACACCGGTTATTAATGTACCAGCATTTCACATTTAAAATGGCTCTTCTCGCGCTGACATTAAGCTGTGATCTTGAAACCTTAATCGATTAAATATGTTACCTATACAAATGTACTGCCGCCATTTCATTCCTCTACAACTATTTTTTCGTGGTGTTGAGATTTCCCCCCCCCGTTAGTGTATGTAAATGCTGTAAGACCAGCACCGAGTATCCATCCTGCTTCAAAAGTATTTTCAGTTTCATATTTTTGTGCATGAGCAACCAAGCGTTAGTACTCAATTTTTTCAATAAGTATTTGCAAGTATATTATGTGAAACTCTTATGAATATTTGCTGGTTTGTTTACTTTCAGAGAAAATTGTTTTCAAAGATTCTGAAGTTAGCGTGCCGACAGGTTTGAGCGTGAATGGGCGAATATTCCTAACAGCTACCGATCAAGTAGACTCCCTGGTATGGTAACAACAACAACAATAATAATAATAATAATAATAATAATAATAATAATAATATTATTATCTACTTTTAGGATTTTGATTCGCTGATATAGAAGGGTTTTGGTCAACGCTTGCCAACTGCGAAAGTTTTGGTCTTGATGAATCACTCGGTTGGTAAACTCAAGATCTTATAAGGAAGTACAAGATGTTATAAGGGAGTACAAGAACTTACAAGGGTTAAACATCTTATGAGGGTGTGCAAGATCTTATAAGGAAGTTCAAGATTTTAAAAGCATTTTCAGTTTCATATTTTTGTGTCATAAGAAAGTTCAAGACGTTATAAGGGAGTTCGAGACTTTATAAGGATGCACACAAGATCTTATAAAAAGTTCAGGATCTTATAAGGGATTACAAAATCTTACAAGAGTGTACAGGATCTTGTAAGGAAATTCAAGATCTTATAAGGGATTACAAGATTCCAAAATTTTATAAGAAATTACAAGATCTTATAAAGGAGTACAAGATCCTATAAGGGAGTTTAACCCTTTAAGCGGCCGATGCACTTAAACCAAAAGTTTCTCAAATTTTCCTGCACTTCTCAAACAGAATTGTTCTCATAGTGACCAGGTTATACAAAAGCTACGGCAAAACAATTCCTTTCCCTATTTCATCTTAGGACTATCGACTATCAATCTATCGCTGGTTGTAAGGGGCTCCCTTACAGTCCTTAGTCTTATGTAGTCTGATTCCCTTATAGTCCTTTATTCTCAGTACCACTACCCAATGAATGATTCAAAAGGCGTAGCCCCCCGGACACGGACATCATGCCACTGAGTGGAGACAAGTAACTCAAACATCTTTCTCTTCTTTCTTAGGTTATAGGCCTTTTTTTTAATAGCATTATTAGCTGAAATGGTAATCAGGAAGGAAGGAAGCATTAATGACAATCATATCCCCAAATGACCACTTATAAAAACAAACCTAAGGTAGAAGCAACACTTTCTGATGCGCAAGTTCGCTTGTTTCTGTCGTGTTCTGCCCACTTCTTAGTCAGCAAAAATATTCATTCTAGCTGCTTTCAGAGTATTATGTTAGCATCGAGTTAATTCGTTCCAGCCGGTTAAGATCTTATAAGAGAGAACGAAAGTTACGTCTCAAGTTATTGAAATGCCTAATATTTATTTTCAGTTATAATAAAGTAAAATACCACCATCGGAGTAAGACAAAAACGCACCTGATTTTCGAAATAATACTGTAGGTGCACTTTTTAATTGAGTTATGTGAACATATTCACCCACAAGGATTTGTGCGGTCCGATAGTTCGAGCAGGACTTTCTGCAGCTAAGCATTTATGTACCAGTGGTTTATTCTGCGGGTTATTTCATTTATCGGTGGTAAACCAAGCTTTAAAGACATCGAGTACCGTCTTCTAACAAATGCGGAGCTGACATTTTCTGTATCAATTACCTAGAATATTGCATCTGACTTTCGAAATGCTCGCAATGGTATTTTGCGTTCTGCTACACCGAATACTTAAATGCTAGAATTTAATCACTTCCAAAGCTGGAAGACGTTTTTTAAGCTCACGTTGAAATGTAGAAATTCAATTTTTCTTCGCAGTTGATCCCTCAGTCGCACGGTGTACATTCGAGGGAGCTCTGTTTTCTGCAAGATGTTCTTCGTGTAGTACTATTTGCCCGGTTAATAGCTGTTTCTTTACCTACCAGTTAATGTGATTCTATTAAGTGCCACGTTGCAAAAAATGTCTTTGCGGACATTGCACTAAGAAGACACTAGAATAATAATAAATGGAGATTGTTTAACCTACTATCGTTCTACTGATGACATGAACCATTTTCTGGAAGTACCTCCTCAGAGGTACGGCGCATATGATCCAGGAACTTGATGCAAGAAAGTGGGATTAAAGATCAACTTAGAAGAAACAAAATTCATGTACAATGTTTTTTTAAGAACTGAAGATTTAGCCATTTGTCGGGCAGTTTTAAGAATTAAAAGATGCTTATAAATCGTTCGACAATAGATATCTAGCAAGGGCCGCATCGAAGAAGAATTTATTAGGCATGTACAACTTGGCTGGAGTGTATTTGAAAGAAAGGGCACAATTTTCAAGTATAATTTACCATTATATTTTAAAAGAAAAGTGTTTAATCAATGCACTCTTCCAATCTGATTTGTAGATTAGAGACATGGACCTTAAGTGAAAAAGGCACACAGAGGCTGCAGCCAACAAAAAGAAGCATGGAGAAATGCATGTTTATTGTAACCAAAAAATGATAGGAAAGGAAACTCATGGTTCAGGATGATAAGAGTGGATGACATCATGATCAGAATAAGTACCCTCAAGTGGCAATGCAGTACCGTATCTTGGGTCCGAGACCTGGGCTATCACCCCCCCCCCCCCCAGCACAATTGTTTTTTTTAATTGCGAAGTTTATTTTTGAGTTGTTAAGTAATAGAAACAATTTTTTTCTAAATTTTAGGTTAGCATGATACCAAATAATTATAAGGATTAGGATTTGAACAGCTGTTTGTACATAAACTCCATTCTTCTTCTGAATACTTTATTTGTACATGAACTCCATTCTTATTTCCTTTTGTGGGGACTTGAGTGTTACGTTTTCATAAAAAGTTTCTTTCGAGTACTTTTTCATATTTAAAAAGAATATTTTTCTCTATTGACTAAACAGCCAAGTTGCTCAAATGTGCACGTCCTTGTGTGGCTCTAAGATATATCTTGATTCTTTTTTAATGCAGGAAAACTTCTTTCGGCAGTTGCAGTTGTTGATGGAAACTTTAATATTAGGTCTGCTGATTTGTGCACCTCACTAAACACAATGCCCAACAATTTATTCAACTTCATGTAAAAAGTAATGCCTCTTACTGATTTCTTTTTGTATTCATCGAGGGAATCAAACACCTTTAGTTCATTTTTTAGTTGAGCTTCATCAAAATGTGAAGCATAGAGTTCTTTAAGTTCTGACAGTAGATGTTCAGGAAAGCTTTCACAAAATTTATCAAAACATTTCGAATCCAACAAAGCCACGAATTTAAGATCTAATATCATTGATTTTAATTCTATGACACTTCACGCAAACTGAAACAACTATCGCGAAACACATGCTGTTACGAACGGGAGTATCCGAGTGACTAATGTACTCCTAAGTCTTCTCTTTTTTGAGCAAACCGTTGCCCAAAGCATTTCCCTTCACCCTTTCATTCATGTTGTCATGGAAACGCTAGCTGGCAATCGTATAGGAAGTTTTCAAATCAGAACAGCGAAGATTGACTTGTAGAGCTGTTTGCGTTACGATGGCACCATCCCGGGAGACGCTTTGCTCTTCGCTGGTCAGGCTGATTCTCTTAGTAAAAGAAGCGAATCCGCACTTGTGTTTTTTTCGCAGCGAAAGCATCGACATATCTTAATACCGTTGCTAACTGGCTTTATTTGTGTATATTCGACTTTTATTTGTGCATTCTCTGGGCTATGCAGATAGCCTCGAATATACGCCACTGTGGCAATGAGCTTAAATATAGTGCTAAAAGTTTCTGTTCAGTTGCTGCTTACCATTTTTGGTGAATCCCCAGCATTGTACGGGGCTCCAAGAAGCAGCCTGCCAAATTGCCTTGGCAGTTAGTGTGTGTGAATCTGGAGGAATTCGAGGCCGCTGTGGTGCAGTGGAAGCATATCCGGCGCGTAACTGGAAGACCCTGGGTTCGATTCCCGGTGGCGGCCAATGAGGAATTTTTTGTGACTCACTTATGAACGAGGAAAGAGTGATGACCTCTGTTTGATGTTCCTGGTCCACGTCAAATGTATATTAATTATTCATTCGCCTTCTAATTATCTGTTCAGTTGCTGCTTACCATCTTTGGTGAATCCCCAGCATTGTGCAGGGCTCCAAGAAGCAACCTCCCAAATTGGCTTGGCAGTTAGTGTGTGTGAGTCTGGAAGAATTCGAGGCCGCTGTTATGCAGTGGAAGCATATCCGGCGCGTAACTGTGGAAGACCCTGGGTTCGATTCCCGGTGGCAGCCAATGATAATTGTTTTCGTGACTCACTTATAAACGTGGAAAGAGCGAGGATCTCTGTTTGATGTTTGATGTGCTAAAAGAAATGACTGACTACCTTTGGACAACTGGAATATTAGACTGGGTACAAATGACCACAGGAAAAAAACAGAAGACCACATGATGGATGGGAGAATTAAATCCGAAAGCATGCCCCAGGGACATGAAAGAGAATATGTGTGAGGCAAACACTTGAGGAAGAGACTTGGGTAGACGTTCATCAAGCAGTAGACTGCAAATGGGTGATGAAGATTATAACGTAACCTTTTTCGTGTGCGAGATTGGTGTTACGCTGTGTCTACAACCATGACTACGGAAATGTTGAACTAAATGAGAATACAATGCAATAGTTGCTCGGGATTAAGGTTTTACGACCAGACGAAACATATACAGAAGTCAAACTTACGATAACCTTTTATTGGTCCAGCAATATTTGATAAAATCCAAAACATAACACTGCGAGTTTTAAACTTCACATATAATGCCTTAATTACCTGTCTTATAATATATATTAACAACGACCGAACATCTCCACACACACACATACACACACTAAACAACTGCTGTATCGTCCTTTTTATCTAACATTTTTATCACATTCATACGTCACTCTCTGTGACCTCAAAAGTGTTGCCAACTTCATTCATGTGAGAGAGAAGATATCACGTTAAGTTTGGAAAGTGCAAATTAGAACAAACTCAAATTTACATAGGGAAAGGAACTAAAAATGAAAGTTAAATTAGAATATACGTCACAAGATTTAAGGGATGGAAGCGTTTCAATTACCAAGAATTTTTAGAGAAACTTGAAGTTAAGGAACAAAGAAGAGTATTGTTTGAATTACTTGGTGTGAAAGTGAAATATGAAGACGTGAGTCCTTCAGACATTTTTGTACTGCTAATTGCAATAAACACAAGTGTTTAACTGGGAGCACTGAACTGAACAGGCGTTTTTACTGGCTTTGTGCACAGAAATAGCATTGTGGTCTCCTGAAGGATTCAGCAGCATTGGTTTGCTAGTAATATACTACCTAACATGACATACTACTGTGGTGATGTATTAGTCAAATCGGCAAAGTTCCAGCAATAAGCCTTTCCGACGTAATTCAATTAGGAGTACTGCCCCTCCTGAGTAGAATGATGTGGGTTCGAATCCTACAGCCGGCAAAAAAGTTTATACTCTGTCTGAGGTATAACAAGAGTTATCAGTGCGCTTGGAAAAGAGTCGCAGGTAAATGCCTGAATAAGGGGCATGTTCTCATTTTTGACACATTTGGGTACCATGGCTGACGTGGTGCGAGGGAGTTGCTAGAATACTTCAATTAATGTATTTAGCCAAAGATTCTGACGCGCTATCGAATTCCGAGATTTTGGTGTCATACTTCTTGTACACTGAGTGGCCACTTTATTATGACCACCTCTTCAGTACTTCGTTGGGCCACCTTTTGCTTTTAATACTGCGTCGATTCTTCGTGGCGTTGACTCCACGAGATGTTGATAGGTGGTTTGTGGAATCTGAGACCATGCTTGATGAATAGCACTTTCCAAGAGTGTGAGATTGCAGGGTTGTGGATCCAGCTGTCTGGTGGCTCGTTCAACTTCATCTAACAAATTCTCAATGGGGTTGAGATCTGGAGATTGTGGGGGCCACCCAAGCAAAGTAAACTCACCGGCATGTTCCTGTAACCAATCCTGTACAATACGAGCACTATGGTAGGACGCATTATGTTGTTGAAAGTAGCCATCGCCATTGGGATAAACCATCCACATGACAGGATGCACTTGGTCCGCAACGATGTTTAGATATGATGTGCCGGTAAGACGTTGATCAACACGAATTAAAGGTTCCAAAGCATGACAGGAAAACATTCCCCAAACCATAACGTTGCCTCCACCAGCTTGAAGTCTTGTAGCAATGCATCTGGGGTCCATGCTTTCGTGCTGTTTCCGCCAAATTCTCATTCGGCCATCGGCATGGTGCAACTGAAAACGTGATTCATCGGACCACATAATTTGTTTCCAATTATCGACTGTCCAATCCTTGTGCTCCTGTGCGAACTGGAGACGTTTTCTCTTGTTAACTGCAGACAGCAAAGGTGTTCGAACAGGCCTTCGGCTGCCATATCCCATCCGATGCAGTGTACGGCGAACAGTGCGGTCAGAGATCATTTGAGGGAATCCTTGATTAAGATGGTCTGTAATTTGCTGCACTGTTGCCCTTCTGTTGTCTGGTACCAGTCTGGACACTCTCCGTTCCGCCCGAGCAGTCACTAGTTGATGACGACCACACGTTGCATGTAGAGACCCAGTTTTTTGGCTGACAGTCCAGTCTTTAAACACTATAACAACAGCTGCTCTGGAACATTTCACGAATGCGGCGGTTTCGGTGATACTCGCTCCATGCTCCTACAATCATCCCACCTTGAAAGTCCGTCAACTCGCATTTCTTTCCCCAACTCGTCACCCAAAAAACCACTTTTACTGCTGTCGTAAGCACCAAGCTTTCCCTTTTTATACTAGCCTCGCCCTCCGGCGGCAACAGCGTGGAACCATAGCTCATTTGCTTAAAACTGTCAGGTGGTCATAATAAAGTGGCCACTCAGTGTATATGATTCACAGTATAGGATAAATACAAACTTCGATAGCAACTTTAAAGATTTACAGCTCATGTTCAGTTTTATATTTCAAATTGAAACGCATATAATAATTTGAAGTGCATACCTAATTTTTGGGCTATACTTCGGTTTGCGGCCTCCGTCGTGTGCCACAAAAGACGTGGTGCTAGTAACGTGCTGCCATCTATCGGGCGACTTGAAATACGCAGCGCGGGTTATTTCTGTAATGAATGTGTTTTTGCAGTATTTTGGCTGAAAAAACACATTCATAAAGGCCCTTTATTGAATGTTCACCTATTATGAAACATTTACTAGGACGGAAAATATATTCTTCCACCAGAATGAAAACCTATCTTTCTGGTACAATAATTAAATTACATTTATCAGGTAACAGGAAAGAACTGTTTGATTGATGCGAATCATCAATGCAAAGCAGTATTCTGAGGAAAGACGATAGTTCCGTCGGAATAAATATTTCAGATTCCAGAATGTGGTCTGCCAAATGATTTTTGTGAGGCCCATCTGAAAATGTGCATTTCAGGGGCCGCCAGTTACTCTCTACGCTTTGAGTGTAAGCACCAGTACAAGGATCCACGAAATGGAGGGAGTGGTTTGCTGTCAGGTGTTGGAATCTAATCGGCGCTGACTGTCTCAGAGGACGTGGTACCACCATGTGATTATTCCTGGATTGCATCATCATAGGACAATCCTTTGGCGTAACAATATACAAGAGTCATCCCCGCATCAATAGGAATATGAGCATTCTCGAACCACGTCCCAAATGCACAGGGACACTGCTCAGATTTTCCTGAAACGTGATTCTTTCGACACCTGAATTGTCCTAAACGATGGTATATATCCACTCTCAGAGTCATTGGAAGACTTGCTGAATATCGTACAGTTGGAAGCAATCCCTTGCGCTCACACCAAGCAATGCATGTATCCTCATCCTTCGCAACTTACTCAAAAAAACGCTTCCGATCCCACATGTCAACATACATAGACTCACAACGGACGCTTAAAAACATGACGACAGCAACAACAGAAACAGGGCGCATCAAGTAAGATGCACGAAGCGAAGAACGATCACTGATGACGTAACAGAGGCAGGACAGCAGCGCTTGGAGGAAAGAGCGAAAGCGCCACCTATCGGAAACCGTGTAATTTCCGGTGATTTCACGTTACTCTCTTCTAGTAGATAATGGGGTCCGCAAACCGAAGTGCATCCATATTTTGTGCATATGTTCAATTTGAAAAGTAACACGGCATGTATATCCCAGTGACAATTCAGTTCTTGCTACTTCTTGTACAGAGCATTGTTTCGTACACCTGGAACATGGCTCCTCAATTCCTGGTTTTCCACTCAGCAACATTGTTGGGCATTGGTGGCATGTATACAACATCCCTTCTATCATACTGTTGTAATATTGTGAGATATAAATAAGTACCGTTGTTTTATACACCATAAAGCAAAATTCAGAGTCTGATGGCCATGGAATAGCACTCCCATTCGCAGACTTTGCCTGCTTGAACCGCAACACGCACTGTGCATTCTTGTTCCTTGAAATCAACCATTTTGCTGGCTCGACTAACGTGCTGCCACCTTGTGACAGGCAGACGAAGCTGTCGTACCTACAGAAACATGAGGATATAATGCACATATTAATGGGAGGTTTCGTAGCTGTAGCTCAGCTGAATGCTATGTAAAAAAACAACTTGTAATTACCCTGTAGCTTGTAATTACCCGTTGATAGCTTTAAGACACCAGTAAGGTTCTCTTTATAGGAAGATTCAGTACTTTCTTTTTTTATAGTTACTGACATTTAGAAAAAAACAAACAAACTCAGAATCACTACTCTGATCAATTTAATTTCTGAGTCTAGGGTCCAATTCAGAATGGGCGTGAATGTCATTCCCTTCCCAGGAGCAGATTTTGATTCGTTTAGACAATTTTTGTGAATGAGAAAATTAAGCTCGGAAGAGTTTACTCAGGTGATGTGAGCATAGTTAATAGAATAGGTGTTGTAGTCTTATTGATTAGTATCGAAAACAGACCTTGCTTATAAGAATAAGTGAAAATTTTTAAAGGTATTTATTTCTCTTTTCATCACTCCCTTCTTAAATTATTTCCTGTATTTAGATGCCACTTCCAGAACAAGACGGTCCTTCCGATGGAACAGGGGTTATCCTAGAGGGCCTAAATTCCATAGATATAGCATTTAATATGACGTCATACGAATGGGATCTTTTCGCCTGCGTCCACGAGGTATGTCATATTTTTGGTACTGCATTTTTTTCACCATACTGGTAGATGTTGTAAAAATGCTGTTTTTATTTGTTGACATTTTCAGTAAGTGACAGAGTTTGAGCGGTAGGGAAAATTTTTCAGTACAAAGGTAACAACAAAAATCTGTAACAGAATTAAAAATTCATAGCTCTTGTTAAACTTTATATTTTTTTAATAATGTACATACACCTAAGAACAATAATTATGACCATCGTGACTACATCAAATCAAAGCAGCTGCAGGTAAACGGTGGCGCGTGTGAAGATCATGCAGCGGTATAAACAACACCTAATGCTGAACTCTGTTATCTAGTATTATTCATATTCTACAGATTGAGAAAGGGAACAGACTTAAGCAAGTTTGGCAGAGGTCAAATTGTAATGGCCAGACGACTGGTTCAGAGCGTTTTTGAGACAAGGTTTGTGGAGTGCTCACGGACAGCCGTGGTTAGTACCTTCAAAAAGAGGTCCGAGGACGAAAGTACCGTTGTTTGCTTTACGAAGGTGTGGGCTGACCACGGCGCATCGATGCTAAAGATCAGCAAAAGTTATCCCGTATGGTACTTACCAGACAACAGGAGGGATACTCTAGCTCAACTCGTCGGTAATTTGAATGCTGATTACGGGAGTAATGTGCCACAACACACACACAGTACATCGAACCCTGCTGCAAATGGGGCTGAGTAGCCACACGCCTCTCCAAGTGGCCATGCTAACTTTGTTCACCGTCGAAATCACTTACAATGGGCACTCGAGTATCAAAACTGGACTTTCAATGAATAGAAGAGGGTCGTCTAGTCCGATGAATCTCGTCTCCAGTTGCACTGCACTATAAAAAATTGCAGGGTCAAATTACGGTAAATACACCGGCAGCTGGGTGGCCAGTCAATAAACCGTAATTTTACAGTACCATACCGTAATGTCATTCACAAGTCTAATGATCGGGAAATAAAAACGTGTAATGACCATAATGTTCATTAACATGTCTAATGACAAATAAATAATAATTCATGTTATGTTCATTAACATGTCTAATGGGAAATAAAAACGTCTAATGCTGTAATGTTCATTAAAATGTCTCATGGGAAATAAAAACGTCTAATGCCGTAATGTTTATTAACATATCTAATGGGGAATAGAAACGTCTAATGCCGTAATGTTCATTAACATGCCTAATGGGAAATAAAAGCGTCTAATGCCGTAATGTTCATTAACATGTCTCATGGGAAATAAAAACGTCTAATGCCGTAATGTTCATTAACATGTCTAATGGGAAATAAAAACGTGTAATGCCGTAATGTTCTTTAACATGTCTCATGGGAAATAAAAACGTCCAATGCCGTAATGTTCATTAACATGTCTAATGGGAAATAAAAGCGTCTAATGCCGTAATGTTCATTAACATGTCTCATGGGAAATAAAAACGTCTAATGCCGTAATGTTCATTAACATGTCTCATGGGAAATAAAAACGTGTAATGCCGTAATGTTCTTTAACATGTCTCATGGGAAATAAAAACGTCCAATGCCGTAATGTTCATTAACATGTCTGATTGGAAATAAAAACGTATAATGCCGTAATGTTCATTAACATGTCTAATGGGAAATAAAAACGTCTAATGCTGTAATATTCTATAACGAAGAAAATTTCTCCGTCATTTTTGTCCACGCCGGACAAAAATGACGCAATGGTGTGACGTTCTTTCCACACCTATCTCGCGGTGTGGAAAGAACGTCACACCATTGCGAGATCTTTAACGGCCGGGACATCCGGGAAGTTCGGGCGCCATTATAACGAAGTAAATTTCTCCGTCATTTTTGTCCACGCCGGGCTCGAACCCGGGTCCCCTCATTCCGGAATAAGTCACTCAACCAATTGAGCTACGCGGACGTTCGTTCTGACTGCTATCTGTCTTTATGTCGTGTGCGTCCTGCGGGGCAGGCACGTCACAGTTCATTAACATGTCTAATGGGAAATAGAAACGTCTAATGCCGTAATGTTCATTAATATGTCTAATGGGAAATAAAAACGTCTAATGCCGTAATGTTCATTAACATGTCTAATGGGAAATAAAAACGTCTAATGCCGTAATGTTCATTAACATGTCTCATGGGAAATAGAAACTTCTAATGCCGTAATGTTCATTAACATGTCTCATGGGAAATAGAAACGTCTAATGCCGTAATGTTCATTAACATGTCTAATGGGAAATAAAAATGTCTAATGCCGTAATGTTCATTAACATCTCTAATGACCTGGAATAAATAATGTCTACTGATCGGGAAATAAAAAAGGTGTTGCCAGTCGACTGATTGTACACAAAAAAAACCAAAAAAAAAAAAAAACCCCACGTATATAACCACTTAAAGAAGAACGTTTGCCAGATTGTCAAAGTTAAAATACAGTAACAGTTTAAACACCGTGAACATGTAGTTTATCTACCGAAAATTTATGGTTGACCGCTAGGTGGCGTGCTTACGATCTGTAGACCGTCTGAATCCGGCTGAAACACTAACTATTCACGGTAATTTTTTACAGTGTGTGGGGACTGTCGGGTACATATGCGTCTTTTACTTGGGTAAGTGTGACCACCAGGATGCACTCTGGGGCGAAAACAAGCAGCTGAAGGAACTTGTAAGGCTTCGGGCAATGTTCTGCTGGAAAATCCTGGTTACAACCATTCATGTGCAGGCAACTACACTGCTTAAACATCACTGCACAACAAGTATACCCTTTCACTGCAACGGTTTTCCTCTCTAGTAGTCCCTTTTTTCAGCAGGATAGTGGGCCGAAGTTATTCGAGAACGGTTCGCCGAACATGACGAAGGCTTCAAAGTATTGCCCTGGACTCCAACTTCCCCAGACATCATTCCAATCGAGCATCTGTGGTTTGTATTGGAAGAGCAAATTCGATCTGCGGCGGCGCAACCACGTGACTTACAAGAGTTAAAGGATCTGCTGGTAACGTGGTGATATCTGGTACCTCAAGACGCCTTTAGAAATCTTGAAGCGTCTACACCTCGCCGGGAAAGATCTGTTCAGGTGGCACGTGGAGGCTCAACAACGTATTGGGCAGGTGGTCGTAATGTTTTGGCACGTCGGTGTATTTGTTTTTATCGATGTGTTCAATATGTGCTTCCTTGGTGTCATGGCATATGTATCCCAGCGGTTATTTAGTTTCTTCCAGGTCCTGCCCTGCGTTAGCTTTTCCGCTTGCAACAACTAGCTTCTGAAATCTGGATTTTCGACTGATCAATGATGTTGGGAATCGAAAGCACGTAAACGGTATTCTTAACATAACCCTATAAAGCAAAATCCACGGGTTAGGTCAAGTGACCTGGTATTCCATGGAATAAGATACCCTTCAGCCGACTTTGTTTCGTTGAGTCACAATGCGCACTTTGTGCATTTTCCACCTCACCAAAATAATTTTGCTTGTTCTACCAATATGGCGCTACCTCGTGGCCCACGCACAAAACAGTCGCACCCAATAAAACTTGAAGATATACAAAACATGTTAATTCATAGCTGTAACTTATATGTAAGAAACGTTAAATCCGTCATCAAGGTTTGTAATTACCCCAGGGGTCGCGCTGGCTCTTTTAAAGGTTTCGCCAAATTCAGTTTTTTATCACCAAAGTGTTAGAACGGTACAAAACGGTAAACGCCAAAGAATCTCTTTTTCCATCGCCAAAACATTTTTTTCTTTTTGCGCAAATTGCGGAGGTGGCGATCGACAACAAGACCCCTGAATTACCCTGTAAAAACATTTCGAATGAAGTCTTTTTTTTTTTTTTTTTTTGCAAGGAGTTCACTGCAAGAATTCAGTGTAGATAACGACGAAATTTTTATTGCTACGCGTTCCCCAAATACTTCCTAATCAATCCCCCTCCGGTGCCGTAGTGGCCTAAGCGCTGACATCTTACCATCCATCCGAGATGAGGCTCGGGTTTGAGTCCTGGTGAGGCATGAATGTTGTGTTTTGTCTTACGGCACTAACTCTCTGTGTCTTTCCTGGACTCATTGGCCCTAAACTAGGGACGGACGACTTCTTACAGCCCATCGTGTTATTCACGGTGGTTGTATCCCCTCCAGCTTTCTGGTTGCATTGTTTTAACACCTGTTACAAAGTCGGCGATTCTGATTACATTGTTTTATACACAGGTTGCGTTGTTTTACACCTGTTACCTAAAGTCAGCAATCATTCGGCTACTGTGTTCTATTTCTTTGCTTGAAAATTTAGAGCGCCGCGCAAAAAAATAGGACGCTATATTAGGTGACGGATCACTTTGTCCGTGTTCATTTCATCCACGTTCACTTGGTCCAGTTCATTTCGTCCAACGTTCACTTTGTCCACTGTTCATTTCGTCCACCGTTCACTTTGTCCACATTCATTTCGTCCTCAGAATGAGTGGAATACCGTCGATATATTATCTGGGTTCATGGAGTTTTTGTTATAGGCAAAAGAAAAGGTCAGCAGACATGGCTTGCATGCGATTTTTTCCCCTGTCGGAGTTTCTCGATTAAAATATAACGATTTTAAATGTTATTTAAAGTAAAATAAGGAACTTAACTTTGAAGAGCTCTTTAATTATTTTTATGTGGTACGATGTAAATCACTACAGCATGACTCACGCTATGTTCGGAAAAGGACTATAAGATGGGATTTTTAATAACGCTGCATTTTTACTTAGGCACTAAATATTTACATAAGATGTCAAGATAATAATATTTCTCTTTTACTTACTTAGGCACTAATTACTATGCCTCATGTGTAGGCTCTCTTGACAGTTTTTATTCTGCCGATGTCATATTCAAAACGTTTACATATCCATTCAATGTAATCATATTGTGCTTTTACTGAGGCACGAAATATTAATTCATAATCCCTAGGCTTAGGCCGTTCCAACAGTTTATATTCTACGGATGTCATATTCATAACGTTTACATATCAACTCAAGGTAATAACATTGCGTTTTTACTTAGGCACCAAACATTAATTTACTGGCCTTAGACCTAGGCGGTTTAAGTTTTTAATGCGCCGATCTCATATTCAAGCGTTTACATGACATAAGAACTTAGCAATATTCCGTTTTTAAATAGGCACTAAATATTAATTAATAGGTCTTAGGCCTAGGACCTTTTAACGTGTTTATTGTATCGATGTCCTAGGCCCTAGTAATTAAAATTTTATGGCCTAAGTAAAAGATTAATATTAATAACTTGACATGTTATGCAAATACTATGGACATTTAGTGTAATGGATTAAAAACTGTTAAAAAGACCTAGGTTTAGTAATTAATGTTTGTAGCCAAAGTAAAGATGCAACGTTACTAACTTGACTTGATATGTAAGCGTCATGAATACAAAATAGTTAGAATAAAAACTGTGAAAAAGGCCTAGAGCCTATGAAATTATATTTAGTGCATAAGCAAAAGCGCAATATTATTACCTTAATTTAATTTTAAAAATGTTACGAATGTGACGTACTTAGAATAAAAACAGTGGAAAAAGGGCTAGGCCTAGGGCGCATGAGATAATATTTAGTGCCTGAGCAAATGCGCAGTATTATTACCTTGATTTGATATGTAAATGTTATGGATATGATGTGATTAGAATAAAAACTAAAAAAAGGCGTCGGGCATATGAAATAATATTTAGTGCCTAAGTAAAAGCGCAATATTATTACTTTAAGTTGATAGGTAAACCCTATGAATATGGCATCCGTAGAATAAAAACTGTTGGAACAGCCTAAGCCCAGGGATTATGAATTAATATTTCGTGCCTCAGTAAAAGCACAATATTATTACCTTGAGTGGATACGTAAATGTTTTGAATATGACATTGGCAGAATGAAAACTGTCAAAAGGGCCTACACATGAGGCATAGTAATTAGTATTTAGTGTCTAAGTATGTAAAAGAGAAATATTAGGCATCTTATGTAAATATTTAGTGGCTAAGTAAAAGTGCAGTTTTATTAAAAAATCCCACCTTATAGTCCTTTTCCGAACATAGCGTGAGTCATGCTGTAGTGATTGACATCGTACCACACAAAAGAGTTAAAAAGCTCTTCAAAGTTAAGTTCCTTGTTTTACTTCAAATAACATTTGAAATAGTTATATTTTAATCGAGAAACTCCGACAGAAAAAAAAAACGTATCGTATGCAAGGAATGTCCAGTGACATTTTCTTCTGCGTATAACAAAAACTCCATGAAAACAAAAAAATTCCACGGTATTCCATTCGTTCTGAGGACAAAATGAACAGTAGACGAAGTGAGCATTGGACTAAGTGAACAACGGACAAAGTGAACAGTGGACAAAGTGAACAGTGGACAAAGTGAACAGTGGACAAAGTGAACGTTGGACGAAATGAACTGGACGAAGTGAGCGTGGACGAAATGAACACGGACGAAGTGATAGGGAACCCAATATTAGAGGCATTGCGAATTACATGGTCCCTATGTCATATATCCGCAGAATACAATTCATATCTGATGTAATGTCAAGTTTTCCTCAATTTCCAAAAGAAAGGAAAAAGTTTGACTTATTTTCTTTTAATAGCAATCATGCATGTTTTTATTTTTTATTTTGATAATATTGTAAATCGTATAAAATCCAGACTTTTTGATTTTAGTTTTTTTAATTTTGTAAAGATGCCGTAAACCTTCTGTACGTAGTCTGTTTACTTGTTAATTCGACTAAAAGACAAACAATTGTAATAAACACACACTGGCAAAAAAGTTAGCGAACTTTTACGATAAGGCAGTAACACACAATAAACGCCAATATATGCAAATATAACAATTGCATAAGCTGAACACGTTGCGCCTTGTCCTTTATAAAGAGAACATTATTTGACTGCAGTAATTCGCGTAAACATGGCAAAAATTTCAGGATCTATCGAAATTCGAAGAAGGCTATTCGTAGGCGTGCGTTTAGCGGGAGCCACGACCAACAGAACAAAAGCAAATTTTGCTTTATTAAACGCAACCATTTCAAAGGGGTTCAGTGACTGAAAGACAAGGAGATGAGGAATATGTCTTCTTTTATTTCCATGTCCACATAGGAAAGACCTAAATGTGGTCGAAAATCTAAGTATAAAGCACACGACCGTCCTGTTGTGTGGAGCATTGTACAAAAGAATAGGTCTTGCAGCGTGCAACTAACTGCCGAAGTCAACCACGGTCTCGAACAACTCCTTCAATCGGAACATTGAAAGAAGCGTATAAGTAGAGAGTGACAGAAGCGTATTGGAAGGGTTCTTCTGTCCATTCGGGAGCCACTGTGTGAACATAAAAAAAAAAATAAAAAAAATGAGTGCAGTGGTTCTGAGAACACCTTGAATGGACAATGGAGCAATGATAAAATAAGATGAATGGAGCTGCATATTGTTTTGCACTGAAGCTCCGCAGAGTGCATGGCTGGAACCTCATGGAGCAATGGACTAGGTATGTAAACAGAATCCAAGCATCTGGAGGTGGGCACGATGCTATCAGGTATGTTCTTTTGGTACGAACTTGGTCCGCTGATACCTATGGTAACCAAGATCACCTGCAACCGGAGTATTAAGAGAATACAATGTGGTTTGTCACAAATGTTGATCCTTTCAAGTCGACCATGGTTTCTCCGGGTATTGACCTAGCTTCATCAGGACGAATGGCACGTAAATATTCAAATTGTATATGATATCAATTTGTACCTGTATATGTCTGTAAACACCGTTTATGATATCATATACAATTTAAATATTTACGTGTCATTCGTTCTAATGAAGCTAGGCCAATATCAATTACCCATGCAAAACCATGGTCGACTTGAAAAAAAAATTCTGACAAACCACGTTGTATTCCCTTAATACGCATTACCGTCACAAGTCTTTGAGATCAAGATTCTACAACCAGAGTGTTGTGGTGGACCAAGTGCATCCCTTAGTGCTACCTTTGTTCATGCATGTGATGGCATCTTTAAGAATAACAATGAGGAGTGCAAGAATGGTTTGATGAGACACCAGGACGATTTTGATCATATCTTAGCCTCCTCAGTCTCCTGATCACAAACCTATTGAAAATGTGCGGGCCATGATGAAAAAGAAGTGTTCGCGTAATAAAATTAGCCTGTTGTGAAAGAGTAGATGTTTGTTTGTGGCTTTTGTATGTCTATAAATGTTATCTTATGTTTGTTTTTTTCCTTCATGAAATTTGTTTTTATTTATTTATCGATGCATTATAGAATTTACACTTAATCGTGTGTGCGTCACGGATCTCGGTTGAACTTTGTCTTCGGAAATAAACCATTTTGTTCAAAGTGATATTATTATAAAAAAATTTAAAAGCTTCGAATATTTGTTGCTCATGCTCTTTTTCGTTTTATTCCGTTAAAGTTTAGAGATATTCATGAAATAATATACAGCTAAATCAAGACTACTTAATGCACTATTTTTTTTTCAGTATGAGCTTATATATCAGGTATTTGGACGCCATCAGTTCCGGAAAATAATGTCGAACTTGGATGTCTTCCTCAGAAGGTTTAATGAAGTCCAATTTTGGGTCGTCACAGAAATGTGTTTGGCAAACACTTTAAGTCGTAGGGTCCAGTTACTGAGAAAGTTTATCAAAATTGCCGCTCAGTAAGTATTACTGTTTATTATTAAAAATTATGAAACGTGAAAAAATGTTAAGCTAACATTTAAAAGACGTAAAATTCTTGCTATCCCAAACTTTTCATTAATTCATCAAAAAAAAAAAAAAAAAAAATTGGATAACATGCTGTTAGTTTTTCTCGCTCGTCACCAATATCTTAGGGAGATGCGGTGTGCTCAGCTGGAAACCAAGCTTTGGTTCTTGGTAAGAAGAGGAAAATCGGTGAACACACTACCGAAGATTAGAATCATTAACATTCCAATTGATTTTTATTGACATGGTTTCACTGCTGATAGTTGGGCGATATATAAAAAGTTCCCCAAACCATGTTTGTTTTTTTGTTTTCATTTTTGCAGTAATGGTTTTTTTAAAGTACCTGTTCCATCAGGTATTCCTCGTTTCACACTGATGTGTTAAATCGGTGCTGGAACGAAATCATCCATGACAAAAATAAATAAATAAAAATAAATAAATAAATATGCTGTGTTAATTTATGAAAGCTTCGATTTCTTTCTAATCTAACTTGTTTATATACCAAAATACACCTCTCATAATTTTCTGTTCATTTTGTTTGTTTTGTTTTTTGAGTTCTTAACTCCGAAATGTTATAAGTAAATTCAGTACAACGCACTTCTACGGAATGTAAAAATTCAAACATCTTACCGACAATGTGGAATAGCCGTCCCTGTGGCGCAGTGGTCTCAGAACAGGCCTGTTATCCGTGACGTAAGACAACCATACACATCGGTGGTATGGTTGTTCTACGGCACTGGCTGTATCCCTTCTCTAGACTCCAAATTAGGTACGGAGGACTGCTTATAGCTCTTAGAGTTGCTCATTGAAAAAAGACAATGCGGAATAATTCCACCATCAGCAAAAAAAAAAAAATAGCAACATTTTCTACATACATTATTGCTATATTGTATTACGATTTTTATTTTATTTTCTTCAGAATATGACACTTCACAGTCTTTTTTTATTCATTATGAAATATGATGAGAACAATTGCAGAGTTTTCATGGGATGTTTTGTAGTAATAATCTCCTTCAGGAGAAAATGAGATGAAGCAATCACTTGGACATTTCATTACAAACTGTGCAGAACAAACTTATGTCTTTTAGGGAAAATAAATGAAAAAAGTCCTTTACACTTAAGTGAAAAATCGGTGGTAAGGAACTTTTTGACATAAATGGAAGATGTGGATGTACAAGAAATCTTCCAGACAAAGGAAATTTTGTTCTTTTTATTCACGCATCTGCTTGGAAACATTTCAGCAGACGGTTGCTATTCTTGTGCGTCATGAGATGCCTTTCAATTAGGTAATAAGAGGATCTTGAAGTCAACATTTTTTTTCTCATCGTAAAAGAAAGATTAAAAAAAGTTCAGTTTGAAGAAATTCTTCTTTTGGCAGAGTCCCAGGAACCATTGCATATTAAATATGAAGATAAATTCAAAATTAATGCAAACATAAATTAATGAGTGTGAATTGATTTCACGCATATCATTTTCAGACGAAAGTGCGCTTTAAAATTTAAAATATCTGATCCATTAAAATTTATGCGTGTCATTAAAAGTTGAATTAGATTGAATTATGTTACCATGAAATAATTTCAAAGGGTTAGCTCAATAAATCTGAAAAAAAGTAAAAATAATATCTTGGTGTGAAATCCACATAAACGTAGCAAGTGTTTTTCCGAAATTTCCCTAATTCATTTTGTACATTATTTCCTATTTGTTTAATAGCAAGATATTGTTACTCACAGAAACTTTTAATTTACTAGTGATTTTACGTCACATTTTCTTCTATAGAACAGTTTTCATTTAAAGATATTTCATTGTTTTGATCTGAAAGTCGTCAATAATGGTAAATTGGAAAACAAAACCGTGTTATGATGTTCCGTATGTGTCGTATCGTGACGAACATTTCAGAAGGTGTAAATACAAGAATTTACTGGTGACGTGAAATCACTAGTGCATTAAAAGTTTCTGTGAGTGTAAATATACTTTTAGTAATTTGTCCTTGCAGGCGAAAAATGTGTGCTTACTTTTATTTTAGTCCTAGCATGGTGTATCTTCTGATATGTGTTCATGCCAGCGGAACAACGATGTATTGGAAAATTGTTTTGGCTCAAAGGTTTTATATTAAGTGCCATTTATAGGCAGTTCGGTTTGTACTAAATGATTTTAGCTTTAGAGAAAATTATAAAAAGCGTATCAAAGCACCTTTCATATCATTATCGTCAATAATTATCAAGAAACTGCTTAATTAAAGTCTTCGCAAGTCATTTCTAATAAAAGTCTTCCCAAGTCTTTTCTAATAAAAGTCTTTCTACAACTTTCTATCTTGATTCAGTCTCTATATCAACAATTGCAAATTCAGATACCGATAATGTCATGTTCTGAAATGTTCTGAACAATGCAATAAATCAAACGTAAAAATCATGGCTTTAGACTTCTTGATTAATCTTAGAATTTCCAGTACACAGTCTCATGTTACTTATTTTTAACATTCTAAAGATATAGGTTTTGTTATTTCAACAGGACAGCTAATTAGTATGTTTTATATACGTAGTATAGGGAATTTTCACGATTGAAATTGGCCTCGAAATTAATGGCTATGTTTTTATTTCTCCTTTTTTCCAGTATTTATCCTTTCTCGTTGATTTACAATCACTGACTTTTGGGCTCAGAAATCCGTACTCTTCCCGGCTGAGCTACAATGAAAGATACAAAATGCTAATACTTATAACAATAATATTAATAATAATGAGCCAAAGGAAAAATGTCTTCTTCTCTTGACACTGAAATATGCACTCGACTTGTTAGAATGCGAAATTTTCTCTTTGTCCCGGAAAAAATTCCTTCGGTTTCAATTATTTCTTTCGAAAAGTAAAAAAAAAAAAAATATCCTCTTCCATTGAAAAATTTTTCAGGTTTCACTTAAAATAATTTGTGTTTAGATCATTTCTTAAACAACCAGAGAGAAATCTTTCCGTTTTGTGCACAGGGAAAGAAAAGTATGCAGCTCAGCTGCAAGGTAAATTCGACCTCTCCAGTCTCGAGAAAGAAAAACATCTTTTCGGTTCATCCAGACAATTAAACTAAAAGGGAGTGAAAAGTATAGACGTCCCTAGATTCATCAAGACAGGAAAGTCTCAGAACTAAAGCAAAATCTTCTGTTCAACAAGAGGGGAAGAATATATCTTTCATCTACAGTTAAAAAAACAGCAACAATTCCTCCAGATGTTGCAAGTTAAGAATTCGCCTTAGATAGGGTAGGAAACATTTTCCGAACCATTGGCTTGATTCCCGCTGCAATAGGTTTCTTGAACAAGCCAAAGGTATTTCAGTTTTGTTAACGTATTCATCAGTTAATTCACAGATATGTCTTACAGGTAGTTATAATGATTTTTGTCGTTGAACCTTGATGATTAATTGATTAATTAGTATCTTTAATTAAACTGGTTGTACATAGAATACACTAAATTCTTTAATTGAAACACATGGTCAAGGCCAAAACAATCAGCAACCTTAAATAACATATGCTATTTATTTATTTAAAAAGTATGTCCAAGTCAAGCCGCCTGAGCACGATACAAAAACTCCAAAGGCTTCAAGTTTGCAATAGTTAAAATATGATAATTTATTTGCAAATGAAAACACATTTAACTTAAAACATCAAAAAGGCGAGATCTTTTGGGGTTTCTACAACCCCATCTTCAGGCCGAGTGCTACAACAAAACGAATATGCAATTATTAATTATATACAATGTAGAATGACCATAATGCAATAGTCAGTGCTTGAAGTTCATTGCCACAGGTAAGTTCGAAAAGAAAACATAAAAATGCAATTAATGTTGGGTACGTTATCCTCACCTTGAAATAAGTCTTTCAGTAATAATCTCCACGGTTCAAGAATGATAAATGGTAGATCGTCATTGCAACATTTATGAGCAGACTTAATGGTTAACAAACTGCCCATAAATAAAATACTCCATTTGATGAGTGCAGTGACTAGAATCGTAGCCTTATCCCATTTTGGTATTATAACCTCCTTCTGCAATGGTCCTGGCAAGTGCAGTGACAGCTGATCCAGAAAGAATGGAATACCTGTGTTCTGATATCCTAACACCAAGAGTACGCATAGTGGATCCTATGTAGATTTTGTCATTTTCAAAGGGTACAGTTGATTCCAGAGGTATACAGTATGCCTCATGCTTATTGATGGGCTGAACTGGGTTCCTGACCTCCTTGATTAATGAGATGTTCTGGACTCGAACTCCGAAGTCCAAATTATATTTTCTACAAAAGTTCTTAAGAGTAGCGACAACGGGGGCCAAATAGTCAGTTGAGCCCACGTAACGGGGAACATACACATCACGTTGTAAGGAGGAAAAAGATAGTCGTTTAAAATCACGAACCGATTTGTAAAAGTCTTCATGAGAGTCGCCGTGCATAATGGCAATCTGTAAAATCTTTGTCAGTTCTTTACGCCTCAGACCAACAGAGGAAGAGTGATTATATGCTCTTTTAATCAAAAAACGCAAAGTCACTGATTAATAATTGCGGAGGGGAGATGAATGAGGGATACAAAAGTAGGTTTTCTGTAAACAGAAATCCTTAATCTGTTAGTACTTAAATCGCGACGAAGGGGAAAATCGAGAAGTGGTAAATTACCATTTTCTTCCAATTCAGTTCTAAACCGTAAAGATGAAAATTGTGAGGACAATATCTCAGCGAATTGGTAAAGAAGATCCACATGTTGTGGCCAAAATATTAAGATATCATCAACGTACCTAATAAACAACAAAGGTTTAAGAGAAAAGTCTGCTAAAACCTTATCCTCAAGAGCCTGAAGAGTAATTTTAGCCAAAATAGGTGATACGGGGGATCCCATAGGGGTCCCTGCCAGTTGTTGGTAAATAAAACCGTCGAAATAGAAATAGGTGCGACATGCAACAAGTTTTAAGGCTCACATAATAGTTTGTGTCTCAAGGGCCAATTTCCTTTCGATAATGTCATACACAGAATCCAAAAAGGACACTGGGGAACAGAAAAACAACGTCTGAATGAAGCCAGAATGAATGGAATGCCTTGTGAGTCAAAAGCTTTAATTCTCTCGAGTGCCTGGGTAGAACTTCGAACGAAAAACTTGGAAGTCAACGAAAAAAGTCTTTAAAAAGTCGCCAAAGCCCTCTCTAGAGGCCTAATTGGATTCGCAGACCCAGAAACAAGGGGTTGAATCGGAAGGCCCGGTTTATGGAGCTTCAACTTACCAAAGATTTCAGGGACCCTAGGCCCAGTAGGGAGGAGGATATTTGAAGAGATACCTGGTGATAGAAACCCTTGGCTCCGATGCTTACTAAGTGTGGTGATAGTGGAAGCTGTGGGATTATACTTGATAACAGAATGTGGAATCTTGCTGATGGTATCATTCATCTTTGGGCAATACTCGAGTTTATTCATGCTGTGTTTTATACGCAGAAATAATGGACAGATTAGGAATTTTGGGTAAAACCAAAAGTTGTCCCCTTTCATACTGTAGACGGTTTGTTAGAGAATTGAGGGTGTTTAGAAAGATCAACAGAGAGAATTCGTGCAACAGAGTGTCGAGCTAAATCTCGCTCATTCACGGGTAATGCACGTCCAATGTTCTCAGCTTGTTGGATAATACATATGAAGGCCACGATATTCAGAATTAGGGTAATATTTAAAACCCCGATCTAAGGCTGGCTTCTGATTAGGGTTAAGAAGAACATGCCTTAAATTACTATACAAAGGTTGTGCTTGAATGGTATGGAACAGGAACGGATGGTACGCATTCCTTGCCATCTTCTACATGATTTACGACGTTCACGTTTTGCAACACCGACTTCTGATGACTGTTGCATCATGGAACTATTACATTGTATTTATTGCATGCTTGTTTGGTGACTGTGTCACTAAGCCTGATAATGGGGCCGCTGCAGCCTTGAAAGATCTTGCTTGCGGTATTTTAACTGACTTGTGTTTTTAATTGTAAATAAAGTTTTTAACTTTGCAATAGGCACATAGTGAGTTTTGCACATCGTACAGAGACAGCCTGGTTCACTCTTAGATTAGATTAGACGTCTCACAGCATTTTCATGTGTAGATCCATTTGATTCTAACACAGGATTTTCAGTTTCAAACTCAATATCTTGTGTGTTTTCGCCTGTTCTTGATATTGGCCCGCATATTTCCTTACACTTGGACTTTAAACGAATTTTACGGTACGGCTTGTTATTATTCTGTTTGTCCTGATATCAGGATATATCCTTTGGTTCTTTCACTGTACACAGCCAATCTTCCTTCTTGAGCATGATTGTCAAATTTCGTTCTGGCTTGTTTCGACACATAAGAATGTTTTACAGCCAAACACATTTTTGTGTTTAACGAAAGGCTTGTAGCCCTTCCATAGTTCGAATGGTGTTTTCCCTGTGGATATGGTTGGTAAGCTACGTATTTTGTAGGTATGTTGCAGTGATTAGTGCTTTTCCCCCAAATTTTGTCTTCAGTTGTTTCCCCAAGAGGAAACCACAGTTAAAACTGAGGACTGGATTAAATAAAACGCACAAGCGATGTCTAACATAAAATACCTATTTACAAAGCTTGTATCTCTCTGAATGTGTCCGGTAACAAGCCAAAGAGTTCTCCTTGCTTCAGTGGTCTACATAGCCTCCTTATTTAAGTCTCATGGAGCTTCTTTGAGCGAGGTGGAACCGGCTAGCTGTTCTCTGCGAGACTCTAGGACGAAGGCATATATGCCCTCGCCTTATTTGCAGCGACTGCGCGTCTCAGTCATCTCCGTATGGTACAACATTCCTTCATGACGCTTCTAGCGTCTGGTATGTTCCACGCCCAAACTAATTAGTGTTGTGTTATGCACGAATACGCACAAGACGCTACTTAGTAGATTTACCAAATAAACTTGCATCTTAGTGTATACACCTTTTGATTTCAAAACGACGTATTCCGACGCTCCTTAGCCGAGTATTACCCTTCTCTAGTAAATTAGAACAAACTAGTGGCTCGAAATATGGGATGAACTACTCCTTCTAATCAGAGATGCTCACGAAACCCAATCCGTTCAGTCCACATGAAAAACTAGTTTTCAACAAGGGGACATAACTGCATTGTGAAAGCACAAGTTTGTGTTCGACGAACATCGAATCCGTGTCCCCTCACTCTGAAGTAAGTCGCTCTAACAACTGAGCTACGCGGACAGAATGTCGTACTGCAGATTTGTCGTCTTGACACATGTTTTCACGTCTGTAGTACGTCACAGCATATTTGCATCGCATCTGCACTTCCAAATTCGCATTTGCCGCCCCGGTGGCGCAGTGGTCTAAGCGTTGGCCTCTGATCATTCGTCCGAACGGGGTCCGGGTTCGAAACCCGGTGAGGCATAAATGTCGTGTTTCTCTTACGGCACTGGCTCTCTCCCTTCCCTGAAACCAGTGACCCTAAATTAGGGACGGGCGACTGCTTATAGCCCATTGAGTTGCTCACGGTGGTCGTTAAACCTCCAATCAAAAAAAAATAAATAAATAAAAAAGATTCGCATTTATAAAATTTTATTTCGCTTCCGTTTGAAGTAATATTTTCAATCTTCTATGCATGTTTCAGCTTTTCTGATGTAAAATTGTGTGGTGTTTTTATTTTTTTTTATTTTTGTTAAAAAAAGTACTAATTGCATTGCCAAAAAATGACCTGAATTGCATTTTGCGTGCTAGCTTAAAGACTAGGTTTGGACGTTATTATTACACTTAAATAGAACTTCTGGGGGTTCGCAGCATCTATGTAATTCTCCGAATCTGAAAACAAGATTAAAAATAATAGCTACCTCGAATTCTTATTATTTGAACGAGAAAAGAAGTGATTCACATTTGCATAATTCATTCAAACACGAGTCTTTCTCAAGATTAAATTCAATCATATTGATTTTATAATTACATGAACTAAACGTGGAAAATATTAAAAAAAAAACAACTTAAGAGCGACGTAGCTTAGGCATAACTAATTACGAGTATGAAACAAAGAAAAAAAAAGAAATCGATAGTAAATAAATTCCTCGCGGTTCCTTAGAGAATTTAATATTTGATTGGATCCAAATTAGGTTTTAGTAGGGAAAGTCATTGTTTCTGCGACACCTTATGGTGTAGAGATAGATGGAATGTACTTAATTGAAACTCATTGATATCACCTGCAAAAATAAGCTACACCAAAGTTTATTTTTGCCAGTGATATCGAACTTAACATAATTATAAAAGAAGTTATGAAACATTTGTGACACACCCACGCAAATGCATTTCTTTATTATTGTCTAAAAAAGATATTAATTCTTTGACATTATGTTCCAAAATGTTGCAATAATAATTATATCTAAAGTTCCTAAGTCAGCACTAACCAATTGGATTAGATATGAGCAGTTTTTAAATTTTTCCTTAATCGTTTTCAGATGAGTAGGAAGAATACAGACGTAGTTCAAGGGAAGTCAGCCATTGATTAGATTTCCCCCTCTGAATACATGATTTTTATCCAAGTTGGTTAAATAGTTTGGTTTAATTGCGCTAACGGCATAAAAATTACTATCTTCGAGGAACGCTGGTCAAGAAATGAATCTTTAGATGGTAAAGATAAGTTCTCTTGGGGGTTGGTATGTAGGGATATTTCCCTAAGAATATGATTGCAGTTTTTGGAAGTGACAGCAAATTCGCAAGAAGAGTAGCACTGAGAAATAGTTTCTGTGTTGTATTCCTATGTGTTTGGGGGGGGGGGCAGGGGGAAGGGGGTGCAGTGAAAATCTTTGAACACCGGATAGGAATTGTGCAGCAGGAAGTTATTTGCCTGCCCACTTTGGGGGACTGGGTACGGTACGAAAAAGTGTGAAGATATTTCAATAATAGTTTACATCAACATGAAAACCGTGAATGCACAGAACTCGATCGTAGTTTAGATCATCATGCAAAAATGTGAATGCAGTTCAATTATACCAGTGTGAGAACAAAATTCGTTTCGTTTTGAGGGGAAGGTAGGGATGGGATTCCATTTCTCGTGCGAAACGCGCGCCTGCTTCGACTGAGTACCACGATGACGTGGAAAACACGAGGCTGATCACGAGCATCTGGAACGGAAAATCTTTGCGTTCTCATGTGATCAGAGGATGTAGGTCGATAAAAGTGCTGTTCTGGTGCTCTTACACCATTATTATTAGAAGAAAGGGACTGCAACAGCAGTGAGAGAAGATTATGCAGTTGAAGGCGAGTAAACAGTGGACAGCAACATAGCATGAAAAAATTTCCTGCGTTTCTATATTAAGGTTCCGTCCTGGCGGCGCAGTAGTCTAAGCGCTGGCTTCTCGTCATTCATTCGAGATGAGCCCGGGTGAGGCCTGTATGTGGTGTTTGTCTTACGGCATTGGCTGTCTCCCTTCCTCAGAACAACTAGCCTTAAATTAGGAACGGGAGACTGCTTGTAGCGAATTGGGTTGCTCACAGTGCTCGTTAAACCAGCAAATAAGAAAACAAGTTAGTGAAATCATGCAATGCATTGATTATGATACGCTTTCCAACATACCAGAAATAATTACTCAAGTTATGAGGATAACGGCTGTGGAATAAATCTCGCTACTGTGCCTTGACCTTTGACCCAATTTCGATGATATTCAGCAGAATTGGTTCAATATACCTCCGAAACAACAGTCTAAAGTTTTGTCGCAATCGAAGCTTATTTACGTAAGTTATGACGCATAAGGGCAATGGAATGAATCTCGCTGCTATGTCCTGATCTTTGATCCCATTTCTTCCATTTTCAATAGGGTTCGTCCTCAGGTTGTCCCCTACCACATACTAAAATTTCATCGAAATCGAACCATTTTTACGCGGGTTATCGTGCGGACAATCAGACGAACAGAGCTGGAGCATATACGCTTCTTCAACCATCGGTTGGAAAGAGTAAACAATGCCTGGGACACCAGTCTCGAAGGAAAGCCGAGATCAGGATGTTTAACGACCACCTACACTTTGACACCTTGGACGAAGCTGTGAGAGTAAGCCTCGGTACCAGTCAGTACCGGACAATTGGCAGCTGAGGTGATGTATTCCTAACTCACAATCGTTCGTCACTTTCACGATGTTGGTTATTCCCGCAGACGCCATCGAATTGTTTCCCATGAATCTCCACTTGAGCAAGCGGAACAACATCTCTCTCTCTCTCTCTCTCTCTCTCTCTCTCTCTCTCTCTCTCTCTCTCTCTCTGTCACATATTGCTGTCAAATCCACAGGTCGATAGGTTTGGCGTAGAACCTTTACAGGTGATGAAAAGTGGATATTCCTACGTTACTTACCACTAGGAACCATTGGAGGTGGTTATACCAAAAGTCACAGCCAGTGGCGGAAAGAGAACGGTTCGGGAGGAAAGTCATGCTGTGCATTTGTTGGAATTTTGAGTATCTTGTGCACTGGGAACTCGTGCCAGAAGGTTAAGCTGTTGACAGGAATCTTTATGAATAAATTAGTTGTAATGCTGTCTAAAACACGATAAAACTTCATTAAAACCACAACACACTAGTTGCAAAATGAAGTGCAAGATTTGCCACAATTAAAACCAGTATGCTACAGTTAAAATGATAAAATTACGTGAGGCTAGATCTTTCGGGTCACCCCTTGGTGCCCATTGTCAAGCCAACTGTGAATACATGTGATGCGGCGACAAGTTATATGCCTTTTCATAATCACGTGATGTTGCAATGGATGTTGCCATGGTGCATGTGAAAGGGCACCAAGGGGTGACCCATGTAATTTTATCATTTTAACTGTAGCATACTGGTTTTAATTGTAGTAAACCTTGCACTTCATTTTGCAACTAGTGTGTTGTGGTTTTAATGAAGTTTTATCGTGTTTTAGACAGCATTACAACTAATTTATTTGTGAATGGTAACACGAATTCTTATACAGTACTTTAGATAAAAATCTCTATGCCCAACAAATGTAGCTGGACCATGTTGTTCTACCCGAAACTTACCCAGCGCTAATCGGGCGTTGCTGCAAGTGGATAATGCCCCACGTCACACCTTCAGAATGGTCCGCTGAAAACTACGGGAATTGTTAGGGGTTGAGATCCTCCATATACCATGTCCCATTCGACTACCAAGTTTCTATTCTATGCCTGATTCGTGAAATCGGTAGTCAGGAAGTTTCTGCCCAAGAAACGTGTCACGTGGTACCCCCGTGAGATCGTGGCTCTGGTGGAACGTTGGCAAAGAACGATAGGAAGCAACAGCCTGTACTTTGCAGAATGTGGCCAGCGTGTATGGTTTTCTTGCATTATTAAACATTTTAGCTACAAAAGGGATGAACGTTTGACTCCGGGCCTTGTAGTTTTGATCATGCAGAACTGTGAATATGGTTCGAAAATGATTTAGATTACCTTAAAAATGTGAGAATGTAGTTCCATCACGATTTAGATCATCCTACAAAAGTGAGAAGTTCGGGTCATCACAAAAAAGGCGTGAATGCAGTTCCATCATAGTGTAGATCATTATGTAAATGTATGAATGCATTTCAATCGTAATTTAGATCGCCACACAAAAGTGTGAATGCTATTTCATCATATTTTAGTTCATCACGCAAAAGGGTGAATGCTGTTCGATCATAGCTTAGATCATTATGTAAATGTATGAATGCATTTCAATCGTAATTTAGATCGCCACACAAAAGTGTGAATGCTATTTGATCATAATTTAGTTCGTCACGCAAAAGGGTGAACGCTGTTCGATCATAGTGTAGATCATCATGTAAATATGTGAATGCATTTCAATCGTTATCGCCACACAAAATGTGAATGCGATTTGATCATAATTTAGTTCGTCAAGCAAAAGGGTCAATGCAGTTCGATCATAGTGTAGATCATTATGTAAATGTATGAATGCATTTCAATCGTAATTTAAATCGCCACACAAAAGTGTTAATGCGATTTCATAATAGTTTAGTTCATCACGCAAAAGGGTGAAGGCTGTCCGATCATGATTTAGATCATTCTACAAAGGGGCGAATGCATTTCAAGCATAGTTTAGATCACCTTACAAAAACGTGAATGCGGTTCCATCATGAATTTAGATCACCCTAAAAGTGTGAGAATGCTGTTCCACCATGATTTAGATCATCATACAATAGTGAGAATGCAATTTGATCACAGTTTAGATCATCATGAAAAGATGTGAATGCGCGCGGTTCTACCATAATTTAGATCTTCATTCAAAAGTGCAAATGTAGTTTGATCATAGTTTAGATCATCATGTAAATATATGAATGCATTTCAATCATAGTTTAGATCATCACAAACAATTGTGAATGCGCGCGGTTCTACCATAATATAGATCATTCAAAAGTGCAAATGTAGTTTGCTCATAGTTTAGATCATCACGTAAATGTATGCATGCATTTCAATCATAATTTAGATCACCACAAAAAAGTTGTGAATGTGAGAAGATCACAGTTTAGTTCATCACGCGAAAATTTGAGTGCAGTTCGGTCATGATTTGGATCATCATGCAATAGTGTGAATGCAGTTCGAGCATAATTTTGATCATCACGAAAAAGTGGAAATGCACTTCGATCATAATTTAGATCATCATGCAAAAGAGTGAATGTGGTCCGATCATAGTCTGGATCATCATGAACAGCCGTGAATGTTGTTTGATCATAGTTTAGATAATCACAGAAAACATAAGCTTTTTCTTTTGAGTAAGACTTCTAAAAATTCTGTTTGAATGTTATGGTGTGCCTTGTACTACCATCTGTTGTTTCTTTCTCCTGGTCTGATATTCTACTTTGATTATGATGTTTTCAAATTTCTTGACGCATTGTTTTTTTTTCAATTAGATTTATCCTTGCATGTGATAATTAGCTGATGCAGTTTGCATAAGCAAGCCTGTAAAAATAGTCTCTTCTTTTCGTGATTTTGCTTCTCATCATTCGTTTTTAAAGTCAGACATTTTAAACATAAACTTCTTTGCTTTTCTAAAATTTCGTTTATAACGAAGTAAATTCTTCGTCATTTCTATCCGCGCCAGGATTCGAACCCGGATCCCATCATTCCGGAATAAGTTGCTCTACCAATTGAGCTACGCGGGCGTTTTATTCTGATTCCTATCTGCCTTTATGTCGTGTGCGTCCTTCGGGCAGGTACGTCACATCTCCTGGTACGTTACATCATCTCCCCCTTATTTATTTATTTATTTATTTTTTTTTCGAAGTGCTGGAGAAGGGATTCTCTTATTTTTCCTATCTCGCGGTGTGGAAATAACATCACACCATTGCGAGATTTTGAACGGTCGGGTCATCCGGATAGTTCGGGCGCCATTATAACGAAGTAAATGTCTCCGTCATTTCTGTCCACTGTAACGTACCAGGAGATGTGACGTACCTGCCAGAAGGACGCACACGACATAAAGGCAGATAGGAATCAGAATAAACGTCCGCGTAGCTTAATTGGTAGAGCAACTTATTCCGGAATGAGTGGACCCGGGTTCGAACCCCGGCGCGGATAAAAATGACGGAGAAATTTACTTCGTTATAATGGCGCCCGAACTATCCGGATGACCCGACCGTTCAAAATCTCGCATTGGTGTGATGTTCTTTCCACACCGCAAGATAGGAAAAATAAGAGAATCCTTTCTCCAGCACTTCAAAAAAAAAAAAAAAATAAGGGGGAGATGATGTAACGTACCAGGAGATGTGACGTACCTGCCAGAAGGACGCACACGACATAAATGCAAGTAGTATAAAAAGGCGGGTCCGGCGTCAAGGAGCAGCTCCTTCTAGAGAAGGAGCAGGGGGCGTGGCCTGACGCCGAAGGATGGGGGCGTGACGTGCGGCAGAAGGATGTGGGGGCGTGGCAGATGACGCTAGTGTGTAGGGTCGATGTGCTGCCCCCTAGCGGTGCTTCTTGGAACTTTATTATTATGTTAGATCTTTGTTTTTGAGTGATGGCAACGACCGAGTGGGGGAAAGATGTGCTGCCCCTAGCGGTGCTTCTTGGAACTTTATTATTATGTTAGATCTTTGTTTTTGAGTGATGGCAACGACCGAGTCGGGGAAAGGAGATGTGCTGCCCCCTAGCGGTGCTTTTTGGAACTTTCCATGGATCTTTGAGGGATGGCAACGACCGAGTGGGGGAAAGGAGATGTGCTGCCCCTAGCGGTGCTTCTTGGAACTTTATTATTATGTTAGATCTTTGTTTTTGAGTGATGGCAACGACCGAGTGGGAGAAAGGGGGTGGATATAGGGGGATGTCAACTCGATGTGCTGCCCCCTAGCGGTGATTTTTGGAACTTTTAATGGATCTTTGAGAGATGGCAACGACCGAGTGGGGGAAAGGGGGGTGTACGTTGCCCCCTAGCAGTGCTTCTTGGAACTTTCGATGTATCTTTGAGAGATGGCAACGACCGAGTGGGGGAAAGGGGATGTGTACGTTGCCCCCCTAGCAGTGCTTTTTCGAACTTTTCTTGGGAGATTTATTGGACGTTGACAAATTTTGGGGAAGTCTTTCCAATATTTATTTATTTTTTTATTTTCTCGGGAGATTTACTGGACTTTGTCAAATTTTTGAAGGAAGTTTTTTTGTCGTTTCCAATTTTTTTACTCATATTTTTTGTCCTATTTTTTCTCTCTAATTTATTTTATTAAATTTATATTTTCAGAAATTCCCTGAGGTATTATAATTTTTATAGACGTTGCAGTATTTTTTTTATTTTCTCGGGAGATTTACTTGACTTCGTCAAATTTTTGAAGGAAGTTTTTTCAATCGAAGCATTTCCTCAAATTTGTTTTATTAAATTTATATTTTTAGAACTCCGTGAGGTGTTATAATTTTTAAAGACGTTGCATTATTTTTTTCATTCTTATATTTTTCTTCCCTGCAATTTTAATTTAGGCGAGGAAAGGCTTTGTTTGAAAAGATTTCGTTCCCGTTGATTCATGTTCCGCCATTTTAGTTTCACCACGTTGTCATTTTGTGAGCCATGTGTTTTGGGATGAGTCACAATTTTCTCTTTGACTAAGAAAATTTTGTATGACACGTGTTTTGGGAAGAGTGACTATGCCGGATGACGCATGTCGTGATAGCAGACATGACATCAGCCATCGCCATTTCCTACACGGGGTCGGCGGTTGACGTCATTTGAGATTCTGTAGCCACATTAAGTTCCAAGACTGATTTTTTTTCAATAACTTGTTCATTTTGCAACGAATTTATTCCTTATTTTTTCCTCATAATTTCCCATTTTATATTCATAATTTTTCAACGTAACGATTTTTTTATTTTCTTTGAGGAGACTTCACGCATTTTCAACGGACGTTCCAACATAAAAACGTTTTCCAAAGTTTTGTGCTGCAGACATAATCTTAAAACACGATTGTTTATTAACGTATTTACGTGTTCATGACATTTTCTGTTACATTTTTTTAACGTTGTACCTTTTTCCAACGTACAAAGCCACAATTTTTTATGCATAGTTAAAATATTTTATTTTTTCGTATTTCTTCATGATTAATCAGTGAAATGTACCTTTTAACGCATTATCTTAATCTTTTTGTTCTAAATGCTTGCGTACTCCTTAAACTTTTTGATGTACCGACATTATTTTATTTTCTAACTTTTCAAACTAAGAACTACTTTTATCGAGGCTTTATTTTTTCTGATTCAAACAAGCAAACGTTTCTTCATTATTATTTCCGTTACCTATACAAACAACTTTTCTTACTTGCTTTTAATGTATGACTTAATCTGGTTTTCTATATAGCTGTTTCATGTTTGTGCAAGAAATATACAGATCTATAGCAGCTATACATACCATTCGTTCGTAACAGTATCTTTTTTTTTTTTTCCAGATTTAAACCAACACACGCTTCTTAACGACTTGATATCGGTTTTCTGGGGTACTTTTCTTTTTCCTTCATTCAATTTTATTCCAGATCATGAGACGAGGAAATGCTTCTTTAGAAACGATTTCGTTCCTGTTCGCAGTAATAATTGGATTTTGACAAATTTTTTGTGAAACGACTTCATGCTAATTCTAAGTCTTTCGCCTTTACAATATTATTTTCTCGTAATTTTTTCGTGTGTTCAAGAACTCTACAGGTCTTTCACAGTTAAAATTCTGGTAAAACTATATTTTCTTACTTTATTTAGCATATCATTATAGCTTCCCAATTTTCGCTATTTTACTTCATCTTTTTTGAAATTTAGTAAAACTTTTCAGTATGTCAATAATTTATTTCTTACTTGGCCAAACTTAAGACTCCTTTTATTTAGACAATTTTTTTCATTTCATTTCAGCAAAATGATTATTTTAGATGTTGCAAATCATCAGGTTTTTTTGTTTCCTTATATATCATATTTTCCAACTTGCTTTTAAAGTATTTCTCAAAGCTTGCATGTATGTCAAATACGCATTTTTTTAATCCTTCCCTAGTTTGCTATACTTTTTCGTGGACTGCCCCAACAGGAAAGCATTCATTGTCAAGGCATGAAATCTAAAACCTTTTTTCTTACGATAAAATTTGTATTCTTTGGGACATATTTTCTGTATATTGTTCTGTCTCGTCCGAAAAAAACATTCATTCTGGAGGCAAAGCGAGTAATTCCGTTCTTCCACTAAACATCATTTTTTTACGTTTTACTAACTCACCACCCCCATAGCGAAAATAAAGAAATACTTACTCTGTTCTCTACATATCGACTCAATCTATTTCTTTTCGAAATGCTGATCATGACATTTCAACTAAAATTTCATACTTTCACCAAAAATCATATTCTTAAACGAGCTATTTTTTACACAATTATTTCATGTATAACTAAATTTTTGTTGTTTACTCACCTCATAAAAGTCAATAAGAACACCCCTAATCTCATTCCTTTCCCTCATTTAGTTCGCTTAAATTGAGATGTTTCAAAATTTCGCGTATATTTCATTCCCTTAATGTCCAGTTCTCCCGTGTCTGCCCCTTCATTTTCAACTTCTGTGCATACTGCATTTTATCTTTAGACGTTTAGTTTCATTGACCTTTTCTTTCGTTTTAATTAGGTTTTCATTATCGTATTTTTTATTCATTGTCTCAGCAGAAAAATCTTTCATTCTGGAGACATAGCGGCTAAGTCCGTACTTCCTCTAAACATTTTTTTTTCACATTTTACTAATTGTTCAGAAAAGCAGTTGTTTCCAAACTTCCATAGTGAAAATATCGTATTCCCCTTATAGTACTTATTATATTTTTCCTTCTGTTCAGTGTTGTATGATTCTTCAAACTTTGGTTTATTTTTATGAAACTTCTTTTTTTCTTAGTTTTTTTCTGATTCAAACTTTCAATCTTTTCCTATCGATTTAATTACTCTTATTTTCCCATTCGACTTTACTTTTGAACAGAAATGTATCTAAAATCTTCAGATGTATTTTAGTCTACAAGGCCGATTCTTCCCTGTTTCAAATAAAGTCATTGTAGGATTTTAGTGTAAATGCTGCTAAATCTTTAGAACTTACTTTTCAGAGTTAGATACAAATTCCTCGAGGTTTACATTAAAACATGAAAGAAGAGTGTTTTTACGCTCTCTCCAGTGTGTGAGCTTTCCCCAAGAAATTAACTTTGTCAGTTTCCGACAGAAACAGGGGGAATTCAATCTCCTGCGACTGTTTCCACGCGTCTCTTGCTTACGGTAAAACCTCATATGGCATGAAATCACTTTGCTTGGCAGATTAAACTAAATTCTGGTTTTGAACTTTGAATGCAAACTCAAGCTTGCAAAAGCATAGTTTTCTGAGCAAACTTAAACTGTCTAAGATGACAAAAATCTAAAACTGCTGACTCAATGGGACAGAGCGTTTGAACTTTGCCGTTAATTCACCATTTAAGAGATCCGTCGTGAACCACTAGAAGGGAAGTAAGCAGACCCTGATTTAGTCCACTGTTTCCAAGGAAGGTAGAAAGCTAGTGTCGTAATTCAAAAGCTCTTAACTCAAGCCTCCCCAGGATTCAGTTTCGGACGAACGAATACTCAGATGTCCATGCTTAGACATTGAAAAATTGCTTCAGACAAATATTTTCTTACTTATAGTGCTTCAATTCAGAATTTGTACTATTTAAGATTTTCCTTAGTCAATATTTTTTCTATCTTAAAAACTTCTAAAGGGTTGATTTTGAAAAAAACGAGTTCTCACAAAAATGTAAAATTTCCTCAGATTGTATGAGGAACCCAAAAAAAAGTTGATGAAGCTCGGACGTTAACCATTAAAACCATTTCTTTCTCTTCATGTTTCATTCCATAAACTTTCTTCAAATTCCTATATGTCCAAGAATTTTGTTAAATGTCCATGTTCGACTCCCCCAGAAATTTTCTGAAAATGATATTCTGGAATTTTTTTAAAAGAGAAACTAAGAATCCCTTCACTGAAACAAGAAATTCATATTTAAAGCATTACATCCCTCTTTCTACTTCAAATACTCTATTTGTAAATCTAAGGAAGTTTTTTTTTAATATTCATATTTTTTCCTCTAACTTTAGAAGATATTGTCCCAAAATGTATGTACATATTACGATAGTAAAATATCTTACTACTTACTGCTTGATGTTCAATTCACTTCACACCGTCTTAAGAAAATTCGTTCATTTTCTCATAACACATAGACATGCTATTTTTCTTTCCGTTCACTTTAAAGACTCAATTGAGATCAACCTAATGGAGTCCTTTGAGAAAAACGTTCATAGGAAAGCATAAATTTGCCTACAAACTACATTAAAAATAAACAAATGTTGAAAGTTCCTGTACAAGAAGGAAATTCTGTTGTAACTTCTAAACGAAAAAAGACAAATTCTAAGAAAATATGTAAAAATGTTCGTTGGATTCCATATTAAAAAAATTAGTTGAAGAAAAGTGTCATTCTTTTTTTTTTTCGGAACAGTTCATTCTTTCCTAGGGTTAAAAATGGAACACTTCATTTTTCTTAGTAGACAATTTTGAGAAAACACATTTTATTAAAAGCAGGGATGCATAAAAAGACTGTTTCGAAACGAGTAAAAATCTGTTGAAGTTCGTTTTCGAAAAAGTTGGAAATGGAATGAAGTAAAAACAGTCACAGCAAGTTCCTGAAAGTTGAAAATTGGATGTACTAAAATGTCTAAGGAAAGAAATTTTTATAAAACACAGACTGTTTAGTTTTTCCAGGCTAGGGGGTCTTCAGTGAGAGCGCTTCTTTTTTTCAACTCAAAGAATAAAGCGAGTCAGTTTGAAACATTTCAAACTCCCCGAAATTAAGCTGTGTACTGTGGTTTCGACTCAATACTGTAAAGCATTGCTCTCAGACCAGTCGGAATTCCGCCCCGATTGGTTGCCTAATGGAAAACATCAGACCCCTTTCCAATAACAATCCCCAAATATCCATAAGAAAAGTCTAGCAAAAAAGCACTATTTCACCATTAAAACAATTGGATTCATTCTGTTACTGTTTTAAACATTTCAAAAAAGAAGTTTACATTCTCACTTTTACTTTAAAAATCTTGAAAGCTTAAATTTTGACCCATTTAAAAAAATTCACCTAAAATTTAATTTAAAAAATAATAATTACTCTTTAAATTTATGTCTTAAAACTAAAAAATATTTAAGCTTAATATTTCAATAAATTATAAATATTCACAAACTCACCTTCTACCTTGCCCATTTAAAAAAAATAATTCTGAATTTATATAATCGAAATCATTACTTCTCCAAATAGTTCTTTTCCCCTGATTGTAGAGAAGAACTCTTCTGAAATCTTCACTTTTCCACATGTGTTCATAAAAGCTTGAGCTACTTCCTTAGGATTCAACAAGGCCACAGCGTTCTGGAAACTTGAAATCGCTTTCCTGTTCCACTCAGTGGTTAGGCATGGAGGTTGCATCTCAATAGGTGGAAGTACTTCCGAAATGCATTCGCAACATCTACATACCTTCAGGATGCTCTCCCCGATTAAATTTTTTAAACATTCAATTAAATTGTGTCTAAGTTCACACTCCTCAATCGATGTACTTTGAAACTTTCGGGATTCTCCGAGTACGATTTTCTGGAATTCTGAACCCATTAACAATTCCTGGATGCTGTCCCACACGCCATCCAAAATAACTTGGAGTTTCTTAAACTGCTTTCTGGTTAATGCAACTCCTGTTGTTAAGTGAAAAATCCGGAACCAGAATGTGAAAGACTTTGAAGACTTCTTACTTTATTCAAACTTAGAACAGAACTAAAATTCGCTCAGCGTTTCCTTTGCATACTGTAACCAACACATGACCCTTATCACCACGTGGTGATTGATGTGTCACGATGCGTCAACACACTAACTGCACGGTGACTGTTTCCTTATCTGGTCATCTCGCAACGAACATGCTATTGATTCTAATCAGGCAAAGCTAACTTCAGCTTGAGAGATAAACGAAAGGATTTCATTATAACTTTCATATCTTGAGAGAATAAACTAAAAAAATCTTCATAGAGTGCATAATAAGCGTAAAGAAATTCTTCAAGGCTGAATTTCCACTAAAATGATGGTGGTATACGGAAAGCGTGAGAATTTAATCAGAGACCTTCAAAGAATTCATCTTGGAATTAACGCTGCTTTTGAAAAACGAGTGAACTATGAAATTCTTTGTTCTCCACACAAGAAAATTTCAGATTTCGAAATCTCGCCGTCCTGACCCACTTTTTCCTGAGTGAAATTTAAAACAGGGTGGAAATCTCCACTTACGCATTCCTTTGAGTGGGGAATAGCTCTCATGAAAGGGGTCAACGGTTCCAAACAACATTGATTAAAACTGGAGAGAGGAAAAATATATGAATTAAAAAAATAATGCATAAGCAGGATTCCCAAAAACATAAAAAAGTATAAGTTTTATATAAAAAAGAAATTCCAGGAAAAATATTGGTGGGGCGAAAGATTTCCCTTTCTTCCATTCCCACAAAAAATTTAACGAAGTCTAATAAATCTCTCGAAAAAAAAATTAAACAAATACTTGGACTGACAAAAGAGAGAACGACACGTGACGTCAACCTATCCCACGGCTAGTAGTAGGAGATACACTGTTCCCCCTCTGATATCAATTTTTTTTTTCTATGCGAACAGAAATTTACTTGAACAACCGTCTTAGAAAATGCCCCTTCCACGTTTTCTTCCCAGCCATGCAAAAACAATCAGATTACCTTTTCCCACCAAAAGTTCTAGCAAGAAGGAGCAGGAGACGCCGGAACGTAGCCCGAAGGAGCCGAATAACAAGGGGGCGAGACAGGGAGGGAGCTCCTTCGGGTTTCGTTCCGGCGTCTCCTGCTCCTTCTTGCTAGAACTTTTGGTGGGAAAAGGTAATCTGATTGTTTTTGCATGGCTGGGAAGAAAAAACGTGGAAGGGGCATTTTCTAAGACGGTTGTTCAAGTAAATTTCTGTTCGCATAGAAAAAAAATTGATGTCAGAGGGGGGAACAGTGTATCTCCTACTACTAGCCGTGGGATAGGTTGACGTCACGTGTCGTTCTCTCTTTTGTCAGTCCAAGTTATTGTTTAATTTTTTTTTCGAGAGATTTATTAGACTTCGTTAAATTTTTTGTGGGAATGAAAGAAAGGGAAATCTTTCGCCCCACCAATATTTTCCCTGGAATTTCTTTTTTATATAAAACTTATATTTTTTTATGTTTTTGGGAATCCTGCTTATGCATTATTTTTTTAATTCATATATTTTTCCTCTCTCCAGTTTAAATCAATGTTGTTTGGAACCGTTGACCCATTTCATGAGAGCTATTCCCCACTCAAAGGAATGCGTAAGTGGAGATTTCCACCCTGTTTTAAATTTCACTCAGGAAAAAGTGGGTCAGGACGGCGAGATTTCGAAATCTGAAATTTTCTTGTGTGGAGAACAAAGAATTTCATAGTTCACTCGTTTTTCAAAAGCAGCGTTAATTCCAAGATGAATTCTTTGAAGGTCTCTGATTAAATTCTCACGCTTTCCGTATACCACCATCATTTTAGTGGAAATTCAGCCTTGAAGAATTTCTTTACGCTTATTATGCACTCTATGAAGATTTTTTTAGTTTATTCTCTCAAGATATGAAAGTTATAATGAAATCCTTTCGTTTATCTCTCAAGCTGAAGTTAGCTTTGCCTGATTAGAATCAATAGCATGTTCGTTGCGAGATGACCAGATAAGGAAACAGTCACCGTGCAGTTAGTGTGCTGACGCATCGTGACACATCAATCACCACGTGGTGATAAGGGTCATGTGTTGGTTACAGTATGCAAAGGAAACGCTGAGCGAATTTTAGTTCTGTTCTAAGTTTGAGTAAAGTAAGAAGTCTTCAAGTCTTTCACATTCTGGTTCCGGATTTTTCACTTAACAACAGGAGTTGCATTAACCAGAAAGCAGTTTAAGAAACTCCAAGTTATTTTGGATGGCGTGTGGGACAGCATCCAGGAATTGTTAATGGGTTCAGAATTCCAGAAAATCGTACTCGGAGAATCCCGAAAGTTTCAAAGTACATCGACTGAGGAGTGTGAACTTAGACACAATTTAATTGAATGTTTAAAAAAATTAATCAAGGAGAGCATCCTGAAGGTATGTAGATGTCGCGAATGCATTTCGGAAGTACTTCCACCTATTGAGATGCATCCTCCATGCCTAACCACTGAGTGGAACGGGAAAGCGATTTCAAGTTTCCAGAACGCTGTGGCCTTGTTGAATCCTAAGGAAGTAGCTCAAGCTTTTATGAACACATGTGGAAAAGTGAAGATTTCAGAAGAGTTCTTCTCTACAATCAGGGGAAAAGAACTATTTGGAGAAGTAATGATTTCGATTATATAAATTCAGAATTATTTTTTTTAAATGGGCAAGGTAGAAGGTGAGTTTGTGAATATTTATTATTTATTGAAATATTAAGCGTAAATATTTTTTAGTTTTAAGACATAAATTTAAAGAGTAATTATTATTTTTTTAAATTAAATTTTAGGTGAATTTTTTTTTAAATGGGTCAAAATTTAAGCTTTCAAGATTTTTAAAGTAAAAGTGAGAATGTAAACTTCTTTTTTGAAATGTTTAAAACAGTAACAGAATGAATCCAATTGTTTTAATGGTGAAATAGTGCTTTTTTGCTAGACTTTTCTTAAGGATATTTGGGGATTGTTATTGGAAAGGGGTCTGATGTTTTCCATTAGGCAACCAATCGGGGCGGAATTCCGACTGGTCTGAGAGCAATGCTTTACAGTATTGAGTCGAAACCAGAGTACACAGCTTAATTTCGGGGAGTTTGAAATGTTTCAAACTGACTCGCTTTATTCTTTGAGTTGAAAAAAGAAGCGCTCTCACTGAAGACCCCCTAGCCTGGAAAAACTAAACAGTCTGTGTTTCATAAAAATTTCTTTCCTTAGACATTTTTTGTACATCCAATTTTCAACTTTCAGGAACTTGCTGTGACTGTTTTTACTTCATTCCATTTCCAACTTTTTCGAAAACGAACTTCAACAGATTTTTACTCGTTTCGAAACAGTCTTTTTATGCATACTAGTTTTCCCATGTTATTCTATGGGAATTTCCTGCTTTTAATGAAATGTGTTTTCTCAAAATTGTCTACTAAGAAAAATGAAGTGTTCCATTTTTAACCCTAGGAAAGAATGAACTGTTCCGAAAAAAAAAAAGAATGACACTTTTCTTCAACTAATTTTTTTAATATGGAATCCAACGAACATTTTTACATATTTTCTTAGAATTTGTCTTTTTCGTTTAGAAGTTACAACAGTATTTCCTTCTTGTACAGGAACTTTCAACATTTGTTTATTTTTAATGTAGTTTTTAGGCAAATGTATGCTTTCCTATGAAAGTTTTTCTCAAAGGACTCCATTAGGTTGATCTCAATTGAGTCTTTGAAGTGAACGGAAAGAAAAATAACATGTCTATGTGTTATGAGAAAATGAACGAATTTCCTTAAGACGGTGTGAAGTGAATTGAACATCAAGCAGTAAGTAGTAAGATATTTTACTATCGTAATATGTACATAAATTTTAGGACAATATCTTCTAAAGTTAGAGGGGAAAATATATGAATATTAAAAAAAACTTCCATAGATTTACAAATAGAGTATTTGAAGTAGAAAGAGGGATGTATTGCTTTGAATATGAATTTCTTGTTTCAGTGAAGGGATTCTTAGTTTCTCTTTTAAAAAAATTCCAGAATATCATTTTCAAAAAATTTCTGGGGGAGTCGAACTTGGTCATTTAACAAAATTCTTGGACATATAGGAATTTGAAGAAAGTTTATGGAATGAAACATGAAGAGAAAGAAATGGTTGGAATGGTTAACGTCCGAGCTTCATCAACTTTTTTTTGGGTTCCTCATACAATCTGAGGAAATTTTACATTTTTGTGAGAACTCGTTTTTTTCAAAATCAACCCTTTAGAAGTTTTTTAAGATAGAAAAAATATTGACTAAGGAAAATCTTAAATAGTACAAATTCTGAATTGAAGCACTATAAGTAAGAAAATATTTGTCTGAAGCAATTTTTCAATGTCTAAGCATGGACATCTGAGTATTCGTTCGTCCGAAACTGAATCCTGGGGAGGCTTGAGTTAAGAGCTTTTGAATTACGACACTAGCTTTCTACCTTCCTTGGAAACAGTGGACTAAATCAGGGTCTGCTTACTTCCCTTCTAGTGGTTCACGACGGATCTCTTAAATGGTGAATTAATGGCAAAGTTCAAACGCTCTGTCCCATTGAGTCAGCAGTTTTAGATTTTTGTCATCTTAGACAGTTTAAGTTTGCTCAGAAAACTATGCTTTTGCAAGCTTGAGTTTGCATTCAAAGTTCAAAACCAGAATTTAGTTTAATCTGCCAAGCAAAGTGATTTCATGCCATATGAGGTTTTCCTGTAAGCAAGAGACGCGTGAAAACAGTCGCAGGAGATTGAATTCCCCCTGTTTCTGTCGGAAACTGACAAAGTTAATTTCTTGGGGAAAGCTCACACACTGGAGAGAGCGTAAAAACACTCTTCTTTCATGTTTTAATGTAAACCTCGAGGAATTTGTATCTAACTATGAAAAGTAAGTTCTAAAGATTTAGCAGCATTTACACTAAAATCCTACAATGACTTTATTTGAAACAGGGAAGAATCGGCCTTGTAGACTAAAATACATCTGAAGATTTTAGATACATTTCTGTTCAAAAGTAAAGTCGAATGGGAAAATAAGAGTAATTAAATCTATAGGATAAGATTGAAAGTTTGAATCAGAAAAAACTAAGAAAAAAAAGAAGTTTCATAAAAATAAACCAAAGTTTGAAGAATCATACAACACTGAACAGAAGGAAAAATATAATAAGTACTATAAGGGGAATACGATATTTTCACTATGGAAGTTTGGAAACAACTGCTTTTCTGAACAATTAGTAAAATGTGAAAAAAATGTTTAGAGGAAGTACGGACTTAGCCGCTATGTCTCCAGAATGAAAGATTTTTCTGCTGAGACAATGAATAAAAAATACGATAATGAAAATCTAATTAAAACGAAAGAAAAGGTCAATGAAACTAAACGTCTAAAGATAAAATGCAGTATGCACAGAAGTTGAAAATGAAGGGGCAGACACGGGAGAACTGGACATTAAGGGAATGAAATATACGCGAAATTTTGAAACATCTCAATTTAAACGAACTAAATGAGGGAAAGGAATGAGATTAGGGGTGTTCTTATTGACTTTTATGAGGTGAGTAAACAACAAAAATTTAGTTATACATGAAATAATTGTGTAAAAAATAGCTCGTTTAAGAATATGATTTTTGGTGAAAGTATGAAATTTTAGTTGAAATGTCATGATCAGCATTTCGAAAAGAAATAGATTGAGTCGATATGTAGAGAACAGAGTAAGTATTTCTTTATTTTCGCTATGGGGGTGGTGAGTTAGTAAAACGTAAAAAAATGATGTTTAGTGGAAGAACGGAATTACTCGCTTTGCCTCCAGAATGAATGTTTTTTTCGGACGAGACAGAACAATATACAGAAAATATGTCCCAAAGAATACAAATTTTATCGTAAGAAAAAAGGTTTTAGATTTCGTGCCTTGACAATGAATGCTTTCCTGTTGGGGCAGTCCACGAAAAAGTATAGCAAACTAGTGAAGGATTAAAAAAATGCGTATTTGACATACATGCAAGCTTTGAGAAATACTTTAAAAGCAAGTTGGAAAATATGATATATAAGGAAACAAAAAAACCTGATGATTTGCAACATCTAAAATAATCATTTTGCTGAAATGAAATGAAAAAAATTGTCTAAATAAAAGGAGTCTTAAGTTTGGCCAAGTAAGAAATAAATTATTGACATACTGAAAAGTTTTACTAAATTTCAAAAAAGATGAAGTAAAATAGCGAAAATTGGGAAGCTATAATGATATGCTAAATAAAGTAAGGAAATATAGTTTTACCAGAATTTTAACTGTGAAAGACCTGTAGAGTTCTTGAACACACGAAAAAATTACGAGAAAATAATATTGTAAAGGCGAAAGACTTAGAATTAGCATGAAGTCGTTTCACAAAAAAATTGTCAAACTCCAATAATTACTGCGAACAGGAACGAAATCGTTTCTAAAGAAGCATTTCCTCGTCTCATGATCTGGAATAAAATTGAATGAAGGAAAAAGAAAAGTACCCCAGAAAACCGATATCAAGTCGTTTAAGAAGCGTGGGTTGGTTTAAATCTGGAAAAAAAAAAAAAAAAGATACTGTTACGAACGAATGGTATGTATAGCTGCTATAGATCTGTATATTTCTTGCACAAACATGAAACAGCTATATAGAAAACCAGATTAAGTCATACATTAAAAGCAAGTAAGAAAAGTTGTTTGTATAGGTAACGGAAATAATAATGAAGAAACGTTTGCTTGTTTGAATCAGAAAAAATAAAGCCTCGATAAAAGTAGTTCTTAGTTTGAAAAGTTAGAAAATAAAATAATGTTGGTACATCAAAAAGTTTAAGGAGTACGCAAGCATTTAGAACAAAAAGATTAAGATAATGCGTTATAAAAGGTACATTTCACTGATTAATCATGAAGAAATACGAAAAAATAAAATATTTTAACTATGCATAAAAAATTGTGGCTTTGTACGTTGGAAAAAGGTACAACGTTAAAAAAATGTAACAGAAAATGTCATGAACACGTAAATACGTTAATAAACAATCGTGTTTTAAGATTATGTCTGCAGCACAAAACTTTGGAAAACGTTTTTATGTTGGAACATCCGTTGAAAATGCGTGAAGTCTCCTCAAAGAAAATAAAAAAATCGTTACGTTGAAAAATTATGAATATAAAATGGGAAATTATGAGGAAAAAATAAGGAATAAATTCGTTGCAAAATGAACAAGTTATTGAAAAAAAATCAGTCTTGGAACTTAATGTGGCTACAGAATCTCAAATGACGTCAACCACCGACCCCGTGGAGGAAATGGCGTTGGCTGATGTCATGTCTGCTATCACGACATGCGTCATCCGGCATAGTCACTCTTCCCAAAACATATGTCATACAAAATTTTCTTAGTCAAAGAGAAAATTGTGACTCATCCCAAAACACATGGCTCACAAAATGACAACGTGGTGAAACTAAAATGGCGGAACATGAATCAACGGGAACGAAATCTTTTCAAACAAAGCCTTTCCTCGCCTAAATTAAAATTGCAGGGAAGAAAAATATAAGAATGAAAAAAATAATGCAACGTCTTTAAAAATTATAACACCTCACGGAGTTCTAAAAATATAAATTTAATAAAACAAATTTGAGGAAATGCTTCGATTGAAAAAACTTCCTTCAAAAATTTGACGAAGTCCAGTAAATCTACCGAGAAAATAAAAAAAATACTGCAACGTCTATAAAAATTATAATACCTCAGGGAATTCCTGAAAATATAAATTTAATAAAATAAATTAGAGAGAAAAAATAGGACAAAAAAATATGAGTAAAAAAATTGGAAACGACAAAATAACTTCCTTCAAAAATTTGACAAAGTCCAGTAAATCTCCCGAGAAAATAAAAAAATAAATAAATATTGGAAAGACTTCCCCAAAATTTGTCAACGTCCAATAAATCTCCCAAGAAAAGTTCGAAAAAGCACTGCTAGGGGGCAACGTACACATCCCCTTTCCCCCACTCGGTCGTTGCCATCTCTCAAAGATACATCGAAAGTTCCAAGAAGCACTGCTAGGGGGCAACGTACACCCCCTTTCCCCCACTCGGTCGTTGCCATCTCTCAAAGATCCATTAAAAGTTCCAAAAATCACCGCTAGGGGGCAGCACATCGAGTTGACATCCTCCTATATCCACCCCCTTTCTCCCACTCGGTCGTTGCCATCACTCAAAAACAAAGATCTAACATAATAATAAAGTTCCAAGAAGCACCGCTAGGGGGCAGCACATCTCCTTTCCCCCACTCGGTCGTTGCCATCCCTCAAAGATCCATCGAAAGTTCCAAAAAGCACGGCTAGGGGGCAGCGCATCTCCTTTCCCCCACTCGGTGGTTGCCATCACTCAAAGATCCATCGAAAGTTCCAAAAAGCACGGCTAGGGGGCAGCGCATCTCCTTTCCCCCACTCGGTGGTTGCCATCACTCAAAAACAAAGATCTAACATAATAATAAAGTTCCAAGAAGCACCGCTAGGAGGCAGCACATCTACCCTACACACTATCGTCATCTGCCACGCCCCCACATCTTTCTGCCGCAAGCCACGCCCCCATCCTTCGGCGTCAGGCCACGCCTCCTGCTCCTTCTCTAGAAGGAGCTGCTCCTTGACGCCGGACCCGCCTTTTTATATTACTAAGGCAGATAGGAATCAGAATAAACGTCCGCGTAGCTTAATTGGTAGAGCAACTTATTCCGGAATGAGTGGACCCGGGTTCTAACCCCGGCGCGGATAAAAATAACGGAGAAATTTACTTCGTTATAATCCACGTCAGGATTCGAACCCGGGTCCCCTCATTCCGGAATAAGTTGCTCTACCAATTGAGCTACGCGGACGTTTTATTCTGATTCCTATCTGCCTTTATGTCGTGTGCGTCCTTCTGGCAGGTACGTCACATCTCTTGGTACGTTACACGTTGTAAGAAAAACATGCAGGAATCACATTGCGCGATTATGTTTCTCGGCACTGATCTTCGTGTACTTAGCATTCCTGTGTCACGTTCTCGTACACTCAGACATCTTTCATTTATGTCTGTGATCTACCATACGCACCTTCTTCGTAGTTTTCTGAATTTTCTCAAGGTTTCTAGTAATGTATTTGAAGGAAATATTCGACTTCCCTTATTACTTTTTCCTGCATCTCTTAAGCTTCATCATTTTGCTGGTTGCATTACTTAATTCTTAGCATTGTTTATTTGCAAAGAATTTCTGTAGTTCACGATACATGTATATTCATCTGTAGTCCGAACGATGGTTCCTTATTATTCGAGCCAACATTATGACTAATCGCTGTGCCTTGTCCTAGTTTTACAACATTGGGTGTGGCATTCTTAGTTCTCCTATGGCTCTTCTGTGGGCATTTCACGTTAGGCTCCATGAATTTTAATAAAAGGAATTTAATTATGCAGTGTTAAAATTCTGGCATGTATCATACAATATGTATCAATCAGAGAAAATGTTTTCTATTTTGCTTTAGCCATGACAATCGACTACTTTAATTTACTTTGATTAATACTGTGGTTTAATTTTCTTTTACTTTACAAGAAACTTTAAAAAAGGCACTTTTCTTTTGTTTTACTTTACTTTACATAACAAAATCCTTGTGCTCTGCGAAATAAGCTACTTCACCCGAGTCTGTTTGTCTTTGTATCAGAAAACAGTTTTGAGTAACGATATTGATAAAAACTTAACTTTTAAGTGATGGCCACGATTAAATTTCTTATTTCTCACAAGTTCGATTAAAACGTATTTTTTAGTAATGGATTGTGCATTGTTTAATATTAATTTCTGATGCCTTTTATTTCCTTTGTTAACGTCTTAAGCTGATTGTATCTTCCGGAGATTTTGGCTATTCTTAGACTATCACTCCGTGCTTGCATTTTTCCCCAGTAGTGCTACTTATTTTGAGAGTGTAATACGTATCAAACACTGGCACGCAAAAATTAAGGACGAAACGATTTTTCGAATGTAACGTCGTGCAGAAGTGCTCCCCATCGACTCAAATCATACCATAAGATTCCCAAGATGTAAGAATATGGGACAAGTGAGCAAAACCGTCCAAACAAGGAATCCAAAGGATACAAAGGAACTTTATTGAAAAGGTAGCTTCGAGCACAACTGGACAGAAGACAGAAACGTCCATGTGACAGGCGGCTGTCAAAAAAAAAATCCAGTCTTTAGTAGGGGATATGATCACTCCTGACTGCGTTGCAGGATTTACAACGTCTGTCCATGCTGAAGACGAGGTTGTCAAGGAGATGTTGAGGCATCGCGGCCCATTCCTTTGTAGCGCCAATCGCAGCTGCGGAATCGTTGCTAGTGGCTGGTGACGTGCTGCCAAGGGTCTCCCGAAAAGGTCGCACACGTGTTCGATTGGATTTAGGTCCGGGGACCTAAATGCGTTGAATATCTTCACTCTCCAACAGCTCTGCGACAGCCACTGTACCATAAGTTGTAGTGTTGTTGTCCATGAAGAAGAACTCAGGACCCACAGCACCTGTAAACAGACGCACCAGAGGCAGGAGAATCTCGGTACAATAGCGGACACCAGTGACTGAACCTCCTTGGAAGATGTGGACGTCAGTGCGGCTACCAAGTATGATACCGCCCCAAACGAGAACTCCACCACCTCCAAACCGGTCCCTTTCGATGATGTTGGGGGTGTGATTGCGTGTTCCCTGCTCTCTCCAGATGTGTATACTTTCAGAATCGCTCGTCAGACTAAATCGGCTCTCATCTGTAAAGAGAACTCGACCCCATTGCTGATGTGTCCAGTTCTTGTGTTCCTGGCACCACAGAAACCGCCGTCTCCGATGAGCAGGCGTTAATGGCACACATCGTACCGGTCGTCGTGCAAATAGACCACCTTTGTGCAGCCTCCTGGCCACGGTAAAACGCGATAACGGACGTCCAGTTGCATGTGCCTTGCGATTTTTCCCGCTGCCTGCCGTCTGTATCTTCTCGCCTGTAGGACAATATACCGGGCGTCCGCCACCGTGGTTGCTCGTGGACGACCACTGCTAAACTCTCGGACAGCTGTTCTTGTCGTTTGAAATACTCTCCAAGCTTGTGAAACGATGCTGTGAGCGATCGCGAACTCCTCGGCCACACTAGTCACATTTCGACGTTCTTCCAACTTCCCAATGACGCGACCTCGGATAAAGTCATCCAAATGTCATCTACTGGATTGCCTGTTGGCCATATAACACGGTGGCAGCAACTCCACGTCGTTCAAACTGATGGACACCGTGCAATAGCTTTCACCGAATTGCTGAGCGTACACCGCCCGTGTGCTTCATACTCTTTCGACACTTCCCTCACTTTCGGTCCGTTCTGTCTGCTCGTTCCGCTGTTATGCTAATTTATCCTCTTCGTCCTTAATTTTTGCACACCAGTGTATATAGGATATATCCATCACTAATTAATTCAATTAAAACCATTGTGTTTTTATTAATTTTTTCTCTTTCTGTTTATTCTTGTGCAGTACAGACTTCAGATGGCCTTTATTTTTTAATTACTATATCTGGCTGACCTCTTTTTTTCCGTGACTTCGTTTAATTTTGAAGCCAGCCACTTCATTGGTTGTTTTAACTGATTCTCATTTTATTGAGGTGCTAATGTGGGCTTTTCTTTTATTTGTAGTTGCTGGTTGGCCCTTATGTTTAACTAGCGTTATTGCCCGGCTTTGCCCGGTACAGAATGAATGGAATCTGTAAAATCAAACAGACCAAAAGCGTTACGGATTATTTAACACGCGTCCAGGAGACACAGCATTAGAACACTGACTGAACAAAATTCGTTAACAATTTGTTATCGACGATCAAACGCATCTTTTAGTTTCAGACGTCTTTGAGGGGTGAATCTCTGGGATAAAAAAGTAAAAAACTTATCTTTGCGAATATTTTATGAAACTGGCTGAAATTTTAATGAACACCATAAATCGTTAATAGGAACATGACCTCTAAATTTCGCCTGAATCGGTAAATAACGTTTTAAATTAGCCGTCAAAATTTTATTAACCGTTTCTGCGTTTATTACCGATGAATTAAAAATACTATGCCTATTTTAAAAAGTTTTGACCGGATTCCGGTGAAATTTTGAGGGAATCCTCTTATTATCAATTTATGGCGTTGAAAAAATTTCAGCCCGTTTCGTTAAGATCTCGCAACGTTCGTTTTTGCATTTTTTTTGTGCACAGTTCTCGAAGAATAGAAACACCTGTGGATGTGCCTTGGCGATGAATGCTGTCACGTGCTTTCAGATTTGGAACAGGATGACGTAGCAAACGACGCTGACTTTATTGATTAGCTTATTAATTAATTCATAACGCGAACGGAACAACGTAGAGATCTTAAAATAGCTGCGTTGACCTAAAAATTCCAGTATTATTAAGCTATGCAAATTTCACGAGGCCACAGTTCGGCGTTCGAAAGTTTTTGCTGCAACAGACAAACAGACGTTTTGTATTTTTATATAAGATTTTAGAAGTGACTTCAGCTAAATATTTTTTCGACTTTTAACGAAGGTATATAACGCTTGATTTTAAGAACAAATGTTAAAAGCATTAATAAAATACTTGACCAACGGCCACGCAGATTGTTCCCCCGCCTCCCCAACTTTGTTCCAAGATCTAAAATAATTTATGTGTAAAATTTCCATCTTATCATGGCTGAAGTTGCACATCCAAACACCTTTTTCGATAAAAACACATCCGGCTTAACAATGTAGGATTTTTTACGCCTGTAAGACCCAAAAATGTTCTTTGCTTTTAAGATGGTAAACTTCGTTAGCTAAGAATATTATAGCGATAGGATGAAAGGTATTCCCTCTTAGCAAAAAATTAATTTATAGAAACTGTAAATCTAAAATTTGAAATTAATGAATTTCAGAATATGTAAGAAAGACAGATTTCCTCCTAAATAGATTTTCACCACAGTTCATACATTTCCCCGGTTATTTAAAGAAGGCCAACTTTCTTTATACTGAATAAACGTTTCACGGTTTTTACTGATTACTGTCATCCTTACAGTGGTTTGCCTTTTGGAAGTTCTTCAGCTTTCCAAATTAGAAATAAATCAGAAGGGGAAATATCTAGCTCTATAATCGCTGAGGAAATGTCCTTTTTATGGTTTTCCTTAATTTTTCAAAGGCCGCAGAGTATTTTCCTGTGTCTCGCTCCTAAAGAATAACAAGTTAGTAAAATCATGCAATGCATTGATTATGATACACTTTCCAACATACCAGAAACCATTACTCATGTTATGAGGATAATGGCTGTGGAATAAATACCGCTCCTATGTCCTGACCTATGACCCCGTTTCGATGATATTCAACAGAACCGGTTCACTATACTTCAGCGATAACATACTAAAGTTTTGTGGCAATCCAAGCATTTTTACGTAAGTTATGATGCATAAGGGCAATGTAATGGATCCGACTCCTATCTCCTGACCTTTGACCCCATTTCGCCCATTTTCAATAGAGTTCGTCCCCAGGTAGTTCCCTACCACATGCTAAAATTCCATCGAAATCAAACCATTTTTACGCAAGTTATGGCGCATAAAAGCAATGGAATAAATCCCGCTCTTATGTTCTGCCTGACCTTCGACCCCATTTCGCCCATTTTCAATCGGGTTCGTCCCAAGGTGGTTCTCTACTACATGCTAAAATTTCATCCAAATCGAACCATATTTACGCGAGTTATCGTACGGACAGATGGACAAAGCTGTATCATGTACGCTTCTTCAACCTACGGTTGGAAAGCGTAAAAAATCAATCAGAAGTTCTCCTTTTTGATTCGTAAACACAATGCCCAAATTTTCTCTCGTCGACCAATTGTTTTTTTTCTCTTCTGGCAGGCAGTATAGCTCTCTTATGTGGTAACAAAATTTATCCTTTTCCTCTCAGCTGCAGTTATAGACTCAAGTCTCATAATAGTCTCTAGGATCTCATTAAAGAAATCCTGGAGTTGTTTCAATACGATTCGTGGAAGTCGATGTACAGTAGATGTCCATCCTCTATTTCTTTATCGGCAACAAAAATTGCCCAATTCCTCTGAGTCTCATTACCGGCTACTATCTCATTAAAGAAATCCAGGAGACTGTTTCAATTAGATTCGAAATCGATGTAGATGCCGGTTATTCCTTTATCTCCTGCGTCCATGTCCTTGGGATTCATTTCAAATGTATCTCTCTGAACCCTAAGTCGTCTACCATATTTGCACATTCCTCTTGTAGTATTCCAAGATATTTACCATCTTTCGCGTTGTCATTCTAAGACCTGTTTTAATGCTTTCATCAGTTTCCTCCAAATTGGCGTGATGGCGCCATCCTTCGGTTTCCCTTCGCTTATCCGTTATTCAGTGTTTCCGGTTTGTTATTTTTTAAACTCATCATCAGACATTATTGGTAGGCATTGTTCCATGATTCTTAAGATTCTATGTATTTTTGCAGCGTTCTCTGCATAAGACCGATGCAGAAATTTAATTACTACCCGTTTCTGAAGGCGAAGATTGAGACCTTGGTTTGTGGTAATACAACCTAGTGTACAAAACCCTCTTCTGCATTTTTAAATTATCTTAAAACAATTCTCACACCTTAAAGTGCATTGTCTAATCCAGGTGTTCCTACACTTTTAGCACTTTTTCCCTTGCCGACACCATCATTCGAAAAATATACATATTTTAATTTGAATGAATGAATTACAAAATAAATCTATTAATAATCCTGTAGTGCCTTTTAAACATTAGCAGTTAACTTGCCGATTGTGGCTGATAGTTTGCAAGAAACTGTGCGGTATCTTGGCTAAAATTACTTAGTTTAATCCTTACGCCCCTACATTCTGATATGTTCGTACTGTTTGTTGTTTCTCTGAATAAATTATCAATACGGCTGAATTAATCTTCCAGCTAATAAGTGCTAGAGAAGCTTAACCAAAGTGGTTCTGAAGCAGTTCGTAGTTATTAATATAGCTTAAACTAGCTTCCATCAGATAAGAACAGGGAAAACTTAACACGCGCGGTTCTGTCGCAGTTGTCAATTGTTAATATTGGCTAGCTTCCACTAAATAGGAAGTATGAAAACTTAACAAAAGCAGTTCTATCGTAGTTTACAATTATTGATGTGGCTAAACTTAGCTTCCTCCAGATAAGAACTAAGGGAAGTTAACAACAGCAGTTTTGCTGTTACCCAAAGTGTCTTAAATGAGCATTCACCAGATAAGAACTGTGGAAAGTTAATAAGCGCGGTTCAGCCGTAGTTGTGACATGATATTTAATTCGCAAATTGTTATATTATTCCCAAAAGAGGAGCTTCCTTGGATTTGGAATGAAGATAAGATCTGTACATCTTCCATCAGTTTAGGTAACTATTCTTGTAAAGTTGAGACATATTGAATGTTATACTCGAACCATCGTAGAACCTGGTACTTTCATACCATGAAATTCTTGAATAGTTAAATCGAGAACAATGGTGGCTATTGTATAATAATTAATCGTAGCCTGAACCTGTATCGTTTTTTCATAATTGTCAACCCAATATCGTTTGTAGTATCTCCAAAAGTGGCTGTTCGCTACATATACAAAATGTACACTTTCACCGCTTCGAAACTAATAAAGCACAACGATTCAATGGAACCTGTGGAGCCATGTCTTCACAGGAATTGATAAATATATATTTATACACACACTAAAAAGGAGATATCGTAGGTTTCTTAGCGTGACGCTGGCATCCCTATCGCTAGTGAACGAACCCACCGTCTGGGAAATGCATAGGTAGGAGGGCATCACTGCATTCACATAGACAGTAATTCGATGTCAGTATGGATAAATGTCGTGAATTAACAGCATTTGAAAGAGGGTTGATTGTGGGTGTCCCGCGCATGGGTCACTCTATCGCGGAGGTTATACACTGAGTGACCACTTTATTATGACCACCTGCCAGTTTTAAGCAAATGAACTATGGCTGCACGCTGTTGCCGCCAGAGGGCGAGGCTAGTATAAAAAGGGGAAAGCTTAGTGCTTGCGACAGTAGTAGAAGGGATCTGTCGGTGACGAGATGGGTAAAAAATGCGATTTGATGGACTTTCAACGTGGGATGATTGTAGGAGCTCGGAGCCATGTTCCAGAGTAGCTGTTGTTAAAGTGTTTAAAGACTGGACTGTCAGCCAAAAAACTGGGTCTCTACGTGCAACGTTTGGTCGTCATCGACTAGTGACTGCTCGGGCGGAACGGAGAGTGTCCAGACTGGTAACAGACAACAGAAGGGCAACAGTGCAGCAAATTACAGATCATCTTAATCAAGGATCCCCTCAAATGATCTCTGCACGCACTGTTCGCCGTGCACTGCATCGGATGGGATATGGCAACCGAAGGCCTGTTGGAACACCTTTGCTGTTTGCAGTTAACAAGAGAAAATGTCTCCAGTTCGCACAGGAGCACAAAGATTGGACAGTCGATGATTGGAAACAAATTATGTGGTCCGATGAATCACGTTTTCAGTTGCACCATGCTGATGGCAGAGTGAGAATTTGGCGGAAACAGCACGAAAGCATGGACCCCAATTGCATTGCTACAAGACTTCAAGCTGGTGGAGGCAACGTTATGGTTTGGGGAATGTTTTCCTGGCATGTTTTGGACCCTTTAATTCGTGTTGATCAACGTCTGACTGGCATATCATATCTAAACATCGTTGCGGACCAAGTGCATCCTGTCATGTGGATGGTTTATCCCAATGGCGATGGCTACTTTCAACAACATAATGCGTCCTACCATAGTGCTCGTATTGTACAGGATTGGTTACAGGAACATGCCGGTTAGTTTACTTTGCTTAGGTGGCCCCCACAATCTCCAGATCTCAATCCCATTGAGAATTTGTGGCATGATTTTAAACGAGCCATCAGACAGCTGGATCCACAACCCTGCAATCTCACACTCCTGGCAAGTGCTATTCACCAAGCATGGTCTCAGATTCCACAAACCACCTATCAACATCTCGTGGAGCCCATGCCACGAAGAATCGACGCAGTATTAAAGGCAAAAGGTGGCCCAAAGTATTGAGGGGATGGTCATAATAAAGAGACCACTCAGTGTATAGGAACTGCAGTTTCCCCGTTCGACACTATCAAGAGTCTATCGTGAATACACTACTTGTGGAACAACATCGCATCGGGGACAGCGTTGTGAGCTGAGGAAGGTGGTGGATGAATGTGGCCGTCGACATCTGTCTCTTATAATTGCAACCAACCGTAAACTAACAGTCGAACAGATCACCGCTGCCTTCAACTACAGAGATTCCAGAAACGTCTCCGCCTAGACAATCAGGAGATTATTAATAACAATAAGGCTATGGGAGTCGTCGACCCACCAAAGTCGTATTGCTAACGCCATATCACTGGGACGTGTGACACAAATGAGCGAAAGAACATTGACACAGGATCGTGGAGGATTGTAAATGGGTGTCCTAGTCCGATGCGTCCCGTTTCCTATTACAGTGAAACTTTCATTAACGGACACTTCTTAAAAGAGGACATCTCTGTATAAAAGACAATTTTTTATTCCCCTGCAGAAATGCATGGCTTTTAATGGGGCATTCACTTCTTAATAGCGGTCATTCTAAACAACGTACAATATAACGGACAATTTGCTTTCGATTGTAAGAATTCCTAATGGTGTGATTCGCTCAAACTCGCAAAATCTTTCCTTTTTGTTATTTCACCCTTCCTCATTCTCTATCTTAACCGTAATTTCCCCAAGGCCTAGTGAATTTTAAGGTTGTAAGTGCTATGTACCCCGGGTAAGCCGCCGAAATTGCTGGAAAAAGGATTAGCGTTCGTACTCGCCAGACTGTCCGGTTCTCCGTTTGCATAGGTACATCTGAACATGAGAAACTGCCTTGTAGCTCTTCAGGTGCTCTGAGTGGGGTGAAACCTCAGAAACGGGGTGCAGCGCCCAACGCCGGCTAATTCGGGAACAGTAATCGGATTGAAACACATGCAAACACAATTCAGGTGTGAGTGGGAAGGATTCACCCTTTCTTGTTGGTAAGGTCAACGCACAGGAATCAATTTGAAACCCAGATTACTAGAAATCACATTGTTTTGCAACAATCATGTAGGATTTCCTCATCAAGCGAGCTGTGAAGCAAATATATCTCAAACATCGATTTTGAAATGTCGCACAAACGTAAGCCCTTGACTCTAAAAGAAAAAGTTGAAATAGTGAAGCTGGGTGAAAAGGAAAGATTAACCCTTCAGGTGGCAGGAGGTTTGGAAGAGGCAATGCGGAAATTTGTCACATGTATAATAGGAGACCTCTAAAAGCGTCCTGTCCTTATGTAGTATTCGTCGTCGTTAAGAAGCGCAGATATGCGTTCTAGCCGCTTTTGAACAGGTTTTCGATGAACGTATTATTGCGTCGTCACACCGCTTTGGGCACAGAAATCTCCGAACGTATATATCCGTTCTTGCCACCTGGAGGGTTAAGAGTGTGCGTTTTAGAAAATAGACTGGGCATTGGAAAAAGCAAGTGAGTGAAATCTTGAAGTTTTGTCAAGATTGTAATGGCAACTAGAAAATTAAGAGAGCTTTCCCTAAAACTAATGGTTTAGCTGTGGATATGAATGGTTTTGCCGCGCTAGAGCCAACAACATTCCTTTATGAGGAACTTTAATTCGTCAAAAGGCTTTAGAAATTGCAAATGAATTAGGATTCACAGAATTCAAATCTTCAGGTGGCTGGCTAGAAATTTATTTAGAAGATTTTTTTTTACAAAAATGTAATAGACAAACAACAATACTTGATTATTTTGCTTCTTTTGAAGGATACCGTATTTTTTAATAAAGGTTAGAACAAGTTTGCTGTATGCATTGCATTTACATAGTTATCTTCACTTATCTTTTAAACTGTTTTTACGTTATAAACATGGTACATGTCATCATCATCATTGTCAACCATTATCAATCCACTGCTGGACGAAGGTCTCCCCAAGTTTCCTCCACAACGGTCTGTCTTGTGCCAGTCTCCTCCATGTCACCCCTGCATACTTTCTAATTTCATCCACCCATCTCCCATGTGGTCTTCTTCTGGGTCTTTTCCTGTCCCGTGGAATCCAATCTAAAATTTCGGCTGTCCATCGATGATCTGTCCTTCTGGCAGTATGTCCAGCCCATTGCCATTTCAGGGATTTAACTCTGATCATGATGTCTTCCACTCTTGTCATTTTTCGGATCCACGAGTTCCTCTTCTTATCTCTCCTGGTTACGCCAAGCATGCACCTCTCCATGCTTTTTTGAGTTGTCTGCAGCCTTTGTATGTCTCTTTTAGTTAAGGTCCACGTCTCTGCACCATACGTAAGCACTGGAAGGATGCATTGATCAAACACTTTTCTTTTAAGACATAATGGCATATTGCTCTTGAAAATTATGCTGTTTCTTCCAAAAGCTCTCCAGGCAAGTTTTGTACGCCGATTAATTTCTTCATCAATGTGACCCTCACTTGATATCTGCTGTCCAAGATAAACGTACGTGTCTGTTATCTCCAGCTTTTCTCCATCAATCGATAAATCTTCATTTCTTGTAAAAGCATTGAACATCACTTTTGTCTTCTGAAAGTTCATTTTTAATCCCACTTCTTTACTCTTGTCAGCAAGTTCCTGGATCATACTCTGCAGCTCTGATGGGGTAGTTGCAAAAATGACTACGTCATCAGCAAAACGAAGGTGGGTTAGATAATCTCCATTAATCTTTATCCCCGTGTTTTCCCAGCTCAGCGACTGAAAAACACCCTCCAATGTGGCATTAAAGAGCTTCGGAGATATGGTGTCACCTTGTCTCACTCCCTTTCCAATTTTTACGTGTGTTGTATTTTCAAACAGCCTAATCTTTGCACTTGCATTTTCATAGATGTTATTAATAATATTAATGTATGCATCTTCAATACCGCAGGTTTTCAGAGCCATTGTAACTGCTGATGGTTTCACCGAATCAAAGGCTTTTTCATAATCGATAAAAGCCATGCACAATGGAATTTCATATTCCCTCGCTCTTTCAATTAGTTCTCTCAGCACGTGGATATGATCTATTGTGCTGTAGCCACTCCTGAATCCAGCTTGTTCTCTCGGTTGAGCCATGTCCAGTGTTACCTTCAAGCGGTGTGAAAGAACTTTAGTGAAGATTTTATAAACTACTGATAGGAGGCTGATAGGTCTGTAGTTTCCGAGATCCTCAATGTCACCTTTCTTATGTAGCAGGATCATTGTAGCGGTGTTCCAATCCTCAGGAATCTTTCCTTCATTAAGGCATCGAGTGAAAATTTGGGCGAGTACTGTTTCGATTTCTCCACTTGCTTCTTGTATGATGTCTACAGTAATTCCATCTTCTCCTGGAGCTTTTCCCCGCTTCATGTTCTTGATTGCATGTGCAACTTCTGCTGGGAAGGACTGGAGGAACTCTGGTACTGGTATCTTTCATAATGTCTGGAGTGCATATATCATCCCTTTCATATAATTTGGAGTAGAAATCTTTCACTCTTGTCAAAATTTCGCCTCTATTTCTTGTTACAGAACCATCTTCTTTTCTCAGTGCCATAATCTGTTTTCTTCCCTTACTGAGATGTCCCTTTGCTATCTTTAAGCTTTGGTTGTTTTCAATTGCTTTCCTCACTAGTTCCCCCGCACGGGGATAACTGGTTTTCCAGTTATTTGGGGAGCGGCGCCCCCACGGCCCGAGCTGACCTTGTGACTGGTCAACATCTGATGTCATGCCACAGCTTGTTTTTCTTATTTTGGTGCTGTTGGTGTTTGCAGGGACGGCTGTTCATCCAGCTGTTGGGGAGTCGCGGCCCCACGATCCCGAGCTGGTCTTGTGTCTCGCTTTTTCGTTTTTCTTTATTTTCTCCACTGGCTAGTTGCCCGTGTTGTGTTCTCTACCTAATCTCTACCACGTTATGTACTAACACCCCGGTCTTGTGGTTTTGTTACCCTCCACCACTAACTGATTTATATTAACCGCTCAGTTCGTAGGTTGCTGAGATTCCGTTTAGGTTCCCTGCCAGGATTTGTCTTCTTTGGATTTCTTTTTTTCCTTTTAGCTGGTTTGGGTGCTAGACCTACCTGCATGTTTGCCGCGTGCGGAGACCCGTGATGCGGAAATGGGATGTCTGGCGGCTGAGGTCGCAGGAGACCGGATAAGTGCCTCCTGTGTACCAACACTCCTCTTCGACCCCGGCTTCGCTGTAAACGGGAGGCTAGAGACTAACCCACCTCTAGTCAGAAGTCTTGTACCAAGTTGTGTGCTGGGCTTTAGCGGCTTTTTTGTCGTATGGCACGGCAGGGTAATCCCGGGGGCTGTGGGATCATGCCAAAGGCGTTGGCATGACGGTACCAGGAGGCCGAAGTGTCCGCCGAGTGCGTGTGATCACAGCCAACGGACTATATCTGCAACGTATAAGCTCCAGAACTGTGTCCAGCGTCGTTTTCTTGGCTTGCGGACCTCCAGTTCTCCCTTGTAGGGCTCGGTGGTGGGTGGAGTAGTCTGCAGACGAATCTTCCTTCTTTTTTTCCATGGGTAAACCCAAAAACAAACGCTCCAAATTTAAGACGCCTGAGTCAATGATAGTTGCAAACGACTCTCCTTCGTCTTCTCACCTTACCAAGTCTCATAACCTTAAACGGTCTTTAGACCATGACCTGGACCCAGAATGTGGAACTTCTTCTTCGGCAGCTGTACCAGTCGCTCCGAAGCGTCGTCTCCCCTCGATTGCTGTGACTTCGCATGCTACACACTTACTTGTAGAATCCATCGATCCGAATGAGAGACTGTCCACCAGATCTCCATTTTTCATTTCTAAAGCTTTGAACGCTGCGGTTGGCCCCTTGAAGTCTGTGAGGAAACTTCGCTCTGGGGACCTGCTTGTCCAAACTTGCAGTGTTTCTCAGAGTAACACTTTTCTGCGCCTTTCTAGTCTTCAAGGCATTCCTGTAAAAGTGACACCTCACCCGTTTCTTAACACCTCTCGGGGTGTTATTTCGGAGTTTGATCTCTTGCCATGCAGTGAGGATGAATTGGTGACTGAACTTGCGGATCAGGGTGTTCTTGCTGCACGTCGTATGATGTTCCGGCGTGATGGCTCTTTGCTTAAATCTAAAAATGTAATCTTGACTTTTGACTCCCCGAAAGTTCCGACAGAAATCAAAGCAGGCTACTTGGTCTGTGCAGTTCGCCCATACATTCCCAGTCCTCTGCGCTGTTTCAGGTGCCAGAGGTACGGGCATTCACAACGATTCTGTAAGAGTTCCGCTCGTTGCGCTAATTGTGGCTCCGGTGAACATGACGGGGAAGGTTGCACTTCTGCGGCCTGCTGTGTTAACTGCGGTGAGGCCCATGCAGCTTACTCCCGCAACTGTATGAAATGGAAGGACGAGATGGCGATCCAGCGCCTCAAGACCCTGGAAGGCCTCTCGTACCCTGCTGCCAAAGCCAAGTTGGGTATTCCCAACACCCGACAGCGTAGTTTTGCCGCAGTTGTTAAGTCTCTGCCTCAACCCGTGCAGCCCTTTGTTCCGCGCCCTGTAGCTCTCGCCGCACTTGCCAAGCGATCTACAGTTGAACAGGCGACACAGGTGGATTTCACCGAGCTCCAGCTTATTCGACCAGCTGAGTCTGCGCCTTCTCTTTTGAAGACGACCGACTCTTCCGGTTCCCGGCAGACAGCCTGCACGTGCGGAAGACCCGGCCCTCAATCCGCGAAGGTGTGCAGTGTCCATCCAACTGTCGCGGTCCGCCTGACTAACATTGCACCTGTCTCGGACTCAGCGAGGTCCCCACCCTCAACCAACATTGTGGAGGAACATAGGGGGGAGGAGAGTGATAGTTCGGACCCAGCCTCAACCAACATTGCTGAGGACCATGGGGGGGAGGAGAGTGACGGTTCGTCCCCGCCCTCGGCCTCGGCCAGCATTGCAGAGGAGTGTGGGGGGAGGGGAGTGACGGTTCGTCCCCGCCCTCGGCCTCGGCCAGCATTGCAGAGGAGTGTGGGGGGAGGAGAGTGACGGTTCGTCCCCCTCCTGGTGACTCATCCTTTGTGTTGTTGTGTATTAAAAAAAAAAAAAAAATCATAATAATATTACTTATAATAGTGAATTGATCATTTTTTATACACCTGGTTGCCTAACTTTTCTTCACAGCTTTCATCGTTCTCTTTTCCGGCTTTTGCCCGGCTTGTCTGCTCTTGGTCGTTTTCCACGCTTTTCAAAACCTGTAGCTGATAGTTCTTTGTCTGGCGCTCTTTGGCCAAACCTGGCCCTTGCGCCACTAAAATCCACCAACCAACCAACCAACCTCACTAGTTCACAGTTGAATTTCCTTACGTCTTCAGTGATACTTTTTCTTACTGTCTTGCATAGCTCTATATATTCCACTTTGGAAGTCATATCTTCTTTAGTTGTCCTCATCTCTCTTCTTTTTTGCATCAACATTTTGGTTTTTCCTGATAATTTGTTCACATGCAACTTGTTCTTAGACCCAGCTAATTTTGTTGCTGTTTCCATAAGAGCTTTGGTTACTTTTCTGTTAACTTCAGAGATGTCCACTTCTTCCGATGTTAGGCCTTCTAAAGCAGAGAACCTGTTCTTCAGTTCTAACTTGAAGGTCTTATGGTGTTTTTTAAGGTTGGTTATGTCAATACATTTTGTTTGTCTTATGAGCTTGCAACGTTTGAGTTTAGTGTTGAGGTGCATCTTACATCTCACCAATCTATGGTCACTACCTGTGTTGAACTTGTTTAGCACACTGCAGTCTTCTATGACGAATTTTTTGTTACACATAATAAAATCAATTTCACTTGTCGTCCCATTTGGATGTCTCCATGTCCATTTCCTGTGTGGCTTTTTCTTGAAGAAGGAGTTCAAGATGAAAAACCCTTCTGCCTCTGCAAACTCAACGAGAGTATTTCCACGCTGGTTTCTGTTGCCCTGACCGAATTTACCTACTGAAGTTTCATTCTGTTGCCGTTGCCCTATTTTTGCATTGAAATCTCCCATAATTATTTTCAAGTGCTGCTTACCTTTATTATTTAGATGACAAATTTCCTCATAAAATTCTTCAATTTCTTCTTCAGGATGACTTGTGGTGGGTGCATAAGTTTGAATAATCTGAGCCTGGTATCTTTTCGAGAGTTGGATAACAAGTCGTGCAGCTCTGTCAGAGGAACTTTCAACTTCTACAACTTTATCCTTCAGTTTCTTGTTTATTATAAATCCAACACCACTAGTTCTGCCAGTATCTGTCCCACGATAGTAGAAGAGATGTCCACTTTTCAGTTCGATGAGATCTTCTCCTTTTCTCCTTACCTCACTTAGCCCCACGATGTCCCACTTGATCCTTTGTAGTTCCTCTTCCAATTCAAGAAGCCTTGAATCAGAAGATAGGGAGCGTCCATTGTAATTAGCCAAGGTCAGCATCAGATGGCAGCCTAGTCCGGTTCTCCGGGGATTCTTAGCACCCTCTGCCTTCATGTCGCACTGGCCGCTGCCTTGGCCAGGTACATTCCAGCTGCCGGAGACTGAGGGCCAAGATTTAAGTTGTGGAATCATTTTGGAGGGGTTTGGCCATAACTCACCACGCTGGCCAAGCGGGTTGGTGAGTGTGGGATAGAATTTCCTCTAATCCCGATGGTATAGTTATACCGCTATTGGCGGTCGTCAGAGCCCCTTTAGTGGGAACAGGATGCACCACGAGAAGGCGGGGTTGACATTTGTCAAGGAGAGGCTGTGATGTTACGCATCACCTGACCTTATGTATACTGTCATAAAGCATGATTTTCCCAATAGCAGACACTTCTAAATAACGGACAGTTTTTTCCCCTTCGATGTCCGCTATTGGAAAGTTTCATTGTTTTTCGTTCAGACGGGAGGTTGAGGATCTAGTGGAAACCGCACGAAGTGATGGACCTAGCATATCAAAAAAGAGCTGTTCACGTTGATAGAGGCACGGTTATTGTCCGAGGCGTGTTCAAGGGCACATGTTGGGACCTGTGGTATGTCTAGATACATCTCTGAGTCATCCTTGCAGACCATCTGCATTCGTTCATGGTCATGATGCACCCACAGGGCAATTCAGTCTTCCAGCAGGACAAATACGGCTTCCTACAGAACCGTGGTGATTTGGAAATGGTTAGAAGAGCATTCCGAAGACGTTCGCACTCTGGAATTGCCTCCCTATTTACCGGACATGAGTCCTGTGGGAAATATTTGGGATACCGTGGAAAGGTCCCTCCGAGCTTTGGGTTTTCCTACTAGGAATGCGACGGAAATCTCTAAGGGATATAAACAATCACCCTTCTCTAATTTAGAGCCATTGGTTTCAGGGACGGGGAGGAGTCAGCGCCTGAAGGCAAGAACACCATCCATGCCGAGAATCGAACCCGGGCCCATACCAGACGAGTGGTTAGAAGCGAGAGCCTCAGCCCTATGGGATAACGGGTTGGCTCATAAATATTCATAGATCAGTGCGTTACATATGTAAAGTAGATTCGTGGAATGAAATGCCACACTAGTGAATTGATATCGACCTTTAGTAAATATCCTAATTTTTCAGTTGATTCCCAACCGTTGTCTCAGCCTATATCTACCTCTTTTGCATGTCGATGAATCCCGAGGGGATCAACCTGAACCTTGTTGGGAATCCCTGATATAACTTGTAGTAATAAAATAATACAAACTAAGAGGCATTCCTTTTTATTCCACCCTTGTATGCTCCTTGTGTTCAGGGCTGCTGTCGTCTCTTTTCAAGGTCTGATTACTGGAGCTGATGTAGCAATATTTTCTCATTGTGCAGAAAAAATAATCATGTATTCTTCAGGCACTCATTATTTTTTCTGATGGTTTGTGAAATGTGGTACTTAAATGATTCTAAAACGTTATTTTTTTTTCCTTTTCAGCTGCAGGGAATATCAGAATCTCAACAGTTTCTTTGCTATTGTTATGGGCCTCAGCAACGTTGCTGTTAGTCGCATGTCTCAAACATGGGACAGGCTTCCTAGCAAGTTAAAACGCACCTTCGCAGAATTCGAAACCCTGATCGACCCTTCCAGGAACCATCGAAGATATCGCTTGACTGTGGCCAAGATGGTCCCTCCCATTATCCCCTTCATGCCCTTGCTCCTGAAGGACATGACCTTCTCGCACGAGGGCAACAAAACTTACATGGAGGGACTTGTCAACTTTGAAAAAATGGTATGTACCGTCTGTAGCATCATTTATAGAAAATGCTATTGATGTTTTCTGTTATTTTCAAAACGCTGTATCGAAAATTTGCTGTTTTAAGTACCATCTGTTGAAAATGATGCCTTGTTTTCAGTACCCAGAGATACAGGGTGAAATTCGTTCAGAAAATTTGGTGTCGTAAAATTTACTCTTCAGTTGTTTGAATAGCAATACCTTGGTTTTGCATAGGTGTTTTCATTATTTCGGATTTACTACATATATATAATATAACAGTATTAACAAATCTTATTACCCCATAGTGGCCCGGATACATTTTAAACCTAAATTATCAGTCTTTTACTCTCATTTTCTCCCTTGCGCCGCTTCCCAGGAGCGTCCCTGTATTTCAAAATCGGGTTGGGCGAGCATTGTTTTTGGTGGGGCAAATTTGATAGAGACTTGATTCAGAAACACAGAAAGCAGGAAATTTTTTAATGCTTTTCACTACTTATCTACAAAGAAATTCGTGCACTTCCCGCCCCCTCCACGTGGACACACATACACAGATCTGACCAATTACACCACTAGTATAAGACACAAGTGTTGGCAGAATGTCGCTTTCAACCTTTTCTTGCTGTGAATGCATTGTCTTAATTGCTTTTCAAAATTTAGCATTTTTCTTACGAAATTAATTTATTTAAAGTAAAATGTCTTTTTTTCTATCTAAATAAAATTTTAACGTCGTGCCACGCACGCACAATACATCCCTCCTCCTAAACTCCCTTCCTTCAAGCTAGCAACCTTGCCTTGCACTCCTCTCCTCCAAAGCGGTCGTCAGCTACGTCCTGCTCTCTCGCTGGCCTTGAGCAGTCTTAAGAGCGCTGGTGTAGCATTAGACTCCACTTTTCGTGTTGGAATCGCTTATTTAGTAACTAAAACAAGCAGCAGAGCAATTAGAAATGACCTCCCTGAGTGAATTCCTGTCGCCCTTCTCATTCGCTCCCACTTCTCATGCAAACATGAAGAGATGCTTAAATTAAGGAATTCAAAGAGTACAGAACAAATGAATTTTCATGGCCCAGCGGAGGCTATATTGATAGCCTTTTTACGGAGACTTAAATAACGCACATCCTAAAGCGAAATACGTAAAGACACACGAAAAAAAAAAAAAAAGAAACTCGAGACGTTATTACTTTGTGAATTCCGATTATGCCGCCCCGGTGGCGCAGGGTTCGAAGCGATGGCTTCTGCTATTGCGTCGGAGCTGGGTCCGGGTTCGAATCCCGGTGAGGCATGGATGTTGTGTTTGTCTTACAGCACTGACTCTCTCCCTTCCCTGGAACCAGTGGCCCTAAATTAGGGACGGCCGGCTGCTTACTGCCCATTGAGTTGCTCACGGTGGTCGTTAAACCTCCAATCAAAAAAAAAAAAAGTCCGATTATATTTTAAAGTTATATATATTGAAAAATGACACATCTTAAACTAGGTGGGCGTTAGGATGTGCAAGACAAACTTCAGATTTCCGGTGGCAGAGTTCCTGCCCCTTTCCCAGAAAAAAAAACGTATTGCTTTACCACCGTTATGACCCCGCACGGGGATAACTGGTTTTTCAGTTATTTGGGGAGCAGCGCCACCACGGCCCGAGCTAACCTTGTGACGGTTTCTCTTGCCTCTGCGGCTTTAACGATTACATAACCGAAGGGACAGCTGTTCATCCAGCTGATGGGGGATGGCGTCCCCACGGCCCGAGCCGTTTTTCTCTTATCATTTTGCTTTTTTCGTCTTTAGTTCATTTCTTGACATGTACCCGCCTCAGTTGTAGGCTGCTGAGGTTGTGGTGAGGCGCCAGCTCCGGGTTTTGTTCCTCGTTCCCTTCCCTGTCTTTTCTCTTTTATGCTACTTTTCTGTTTTTCTGGAGCTGGTTAGCTTAGACCTACCTGCACGTTTGCCGTGTGCGGTGACCCGTACAGGTGGAAATGGGGATGCTGGAGGCTGAGGTATCGGGGGCCGGGTTGTAGTGTCTCCAGATGCCAACACTCCTCTTTGCCCACTGCTTCACCCTAAACGGGAGGCTGGGAGCTAACTCACTCCTAGTCAGGAAGTCTGTGGCCGAGTGGCGTCCAGACTTCTAGCGGCTTGTCGTTCTGTTCGGCTGGGTGAGTTTGGGGGTAGGGTGGGCATGCCAAAGGAGTGTTCTCCGGGCACGGGAAAGTCTGGGTGCACGCAGAGCGTGTGTCTGCCCTACCAACTTGCTATATCCGCTGACTATCCCTAGAGCCGTGTCCTGCGTCCTCTTGGGCTTGCGGACCTCCGGCTCTCCCTCGTTGGGCTCGGTAGTGGGTGGGGAGGTTGGCGGACGAATCTATTTTTCTTCTCATGGCAAACCAAAGTGTTTCCCATGCTGTACCTTTGAAGCGCCGTGTGGAGGATGGGACACCCTCCTCCACTAAGAAACTACTCAGTTCCAACTGCAATGCTCTGTTTCTTCTAATTCATTCTGTTGATCCAGCACAATCCCTCAGTTCGAAGAGTCCTTTCTGGATTAATAAGGCTCTTCAGGCCGTTGCGGGCTCACCAAAGAGTGTTAAGAAGCTCCCGTCAGGGGATCTTCTTGTGGAGACATCAAATCCACGCCACAGTGCCACCTTGCTGGAGACGACCGTTCTGCTGGACGTTTCAGTCCAAATATCTCCTCATGGTTTCCTCAACTCCTCTCGCGGTGTTATCAACTCCCGCGACCTGCTGGAATGCAGCGATGAGGAATTGCTGGAAGAACCTGGGGAACAACATGTCACTGGGGTTCGGCGTATTCTTTTCCGGCGGGATGGGAAGTCTATTACCTCCCGGAACATCGTACTTACATTTGACTCACCTATAGTGCAAACTTCCATCAAGGCGGGGCACTTGCGTCTCGATGTTCGACCATACATCCCGAACCCCTTGAGATGTTTCAAGTGCCAGCATTACGGTCACTCCCAGCAGTCTTGCCGTAATGTAGCAAAGTGTGGGCGCTGTGGGTCGCCTGAACACTCTTTGGCGGACTGTTCCGCTGACTCGGATCACTGTATAAATTGCGAGGTATCTCACCCGGCTTCTTTTAAGCAGTGCCCAAAGTGGATCGAGGAGCAGGCTATCCAACGCCTGAAGACGACCGAACATCTGTCTTATCCTGAAGCCAGACGGCGGATAGCTCCTCTACCACCAGGCCGGCGCTCCTATGCATCGGTTGTGGTCCAGAAGGCTTCTGTTGCGGTGCAGACTGAGGTGACCATCCCAGCGCGGTGTCCTTATGTTTTTGAGGACATCATTGCTGCCGGATTGGAGGCACTGAAGTCTCGCCGCATTGAATCCAAGGCACCACCAACATCGACGCCTAAAACATCCTCTGTGCAGAAAACAACCTCTGCCAGCACTGGGACCCAGGCCCAGGGCGCAACTAAGAAGAAGCCGGAAAAGCTGAAACCAGGATCCTCCTCCTCGAAACAGAGCAGGGTAAAACCACCAAAACCTTCGGTAGCGCAGCCTTATGTGAGTAAGCACAGCCCTGTGTTGCCTCCGGACATTGCAGATTTTCAGGAGCTGATGGACGACTCGGAGACATTCTAGTCGTCTGCCATTTTCGTTTTCCATCCTTTCCTTTTTATTTTTCATTATGGCTACGCTCATTCAGTGGAATTGCCGAGGTCTGCGACCACGAATCGATGACCTGAAAGGCTTACTGTCTTCGCACACACCTGTGTGCGTTTGCCTCCAGGAGACAAAACTTCGAACAACGGACACTTTTCCGCTGCGGAGATATTATATTTTCCGCAAGGATCATGAGGACGGTGTTATCGGCTGCGGAGGAATGGCCGTTGTTGTTCCTCATGGTATTCCTGTCATGCAGTTGCCCTTCGGACGACCTTGCAGGCAGTGGCAGTGAGACTATCTGTGAACACTCTGTTCACGGTATGTTCATTCTACATACCACCAAATGAAGCTGTACGCCTCTCGGATCTGGAAGATCTAGTTGACCAGCTGCCGCCTCCTTTCTTCATCTTCGGAGATTTCAATGCACACAATCCGTTGTGGGGTTCTACCACTCGTAACTCCAGGGGCCGTGTTGTTGAGTCCCTTCTCTCCAACACGTCCCTCTGTCTCCACAACACCGGGGCAGTCACTTATTTTCATGAATCCACCCGCTCGTACTCAGCCATTGATCTGTCCTTGAGTTCACCATCGTTATATCCTGACTGGTCCTGGAGCGTGTCTGCTGATCCCCTTGGCAGTGATCATTTTCCCATCTTCCCCCGTCTAGCAGGTGACGGGTACCGTCATCCTACTCGCCCTGCTAGATGGGCTATCGATCGAGTCAAGTGGGACTCATTCACGGCTTCAGCGACCGTTACTCCAGTCATGGTGACCTCTGGTACGATCGATGAAGTTGTTGCGGCGGTAACGGATTGTATTGTGCAAGCGGCAGACCTTACCATCCCTAAGACTTCAACTAATCTTCCACGTTGCCCGCGACCGTGGTGGAATTCCGCTTGTAAGGCAGCTCGTCAGGCCCAACATCGGGCTTGGGGTAGGTTTCGTCGGTACCCCATCGACGCAAACCTACTTGCTTTCAAGAATGCCAAATCTTACGCGCGATTGGTACGTCGTCGTAGTCAACGGGAATCTTGGATACGTTACGTATCCGAGATTAACACCACTACCAGCTCTAAGATCGTTTAGGACAGGATCCGCAAGATTCAGGGTATGTACCCTTCTGGGGAAATCTCCATTCGTGAGAGTGGTGGAGGAACGGTTGCTGACGCTCAGGGTATTGCTGACTGTTTGGGCGCCGCATTTTCTTCGGTGTCCAGCAGCCGCAATTACCCTGCTTCGTTCCGGCAGTTACAGCTGTGGCTTGAACGGTCCAAGGTTTCCTTTGGCCCGTTTTCTGCTGCAGTTTATAATAGCCCGCTGACTGCAGTCGAACTGAAGACTGCCCTGAATCGGTCCGGCCGAACATCTGTCGGGCCGAATAACATCCATTATGAAATGCTGAAGCACTTTTCTTCATCCTCTCTTGAATGTCTGCTAGTCCTGTTTAACAGGATCTGGCACGAGCGTGACTTTCCCGAATCTTGGCGCACTGCCATTGTCGTTCCTGTCCTCAAACCTGGTAAAGATCCCGCAAACCCGTTGAACTACCGACCAATTGCTATGACGAGCTGCCTTTGCAAAGTCCTAGAGCGCATAATCAATTTTCGTTTGGTTTTTTATTTGGAATCACGTCACCTTCTTTCACCTCATCAGAGTGGATTTTGGAAATTCCGTTCCACCTCAGATCATCATCTTCGCCTTGAGACTTCTGTCAGGGAGGCGTTTGTCCGGCGTCAGCACATGGTCTCCATATTCTTCGACATGGAGAAAGCTTGCGACCGCTCCTAGAGATACGGCATTCTCCGTGATCTGCACGAGTGCGGATTGCAGAGAAACTTACCATCTTTCATCGCCGGATTTCTCCAGGACCGGAGTTTCCGTGTGCGCGTCGGATCGACCCTCTCTGCGATGTACCCCCAAGAACAGGGTGTCCCTCAAGGCTCCATTCTTTCTGTGACATTGTTCATCCTTCGTGTAAATCATATTTTCACTCTCCTTCCTTCGACGGTTCGCGGCTCCATGTACGTGGATGATATGCAGATCTCTTGCGCATCTGTCAACATGCGCACTATTGAGTGGCAGCTGCAGTCGGCCATTAATAAGATCTCTACCTGGGCCTCCCACAATGGATTTGGCTTCTCGACCCAGAAGACCGTTTGCGCGCATTTTTGCTGCAAACGGGGCCTTCACTCCAGACCCCAGCCTCCGTCTGGGGTGTTCTACCATCCCTGTGGTGTCAGAAGTCAAGTTCCTTGGGCTAACTTTTGACCGAGCACTCACCTTCCGACCTCACATCCAGTCTTTGAAGGTGAAGTGCACGAAGTCTTTGAGTATCCTGAAGGTCCTCTCTCGAACATCTTGGGGGGCTGACAGGTGCTCAATGCTTCGCATTTACCATTCTCTGATTCGGTCAAAGTTAGACTTCGTTTGCATAACGTACGGTTCGGCACGTCCTTCCGTGTTGCAGCCTCTGGATCCTGTCCATCACCTGGCTCTGCGGCTATGCACTGGTGCTTTCCGTACCTCTCCCGTGCATAGCCTGTATGTCGAGGCCCATGACCCGCCGTTATGCATCCGACGTAAGCAGCTGTCTCTTCAATTCTTCACCAAGTTGAAGTCTCTTCCTGATCATCCACTGCACTGTTCCATTTTCCAACCGCAATGTGTCCGCCTATTCTCACACCGGCCTTCCTGTGTTCCGACGTTAGGGATTCGGTTGTCGTTCTTAGTGCACGATGCTGGTCTAGATTTGTCAAGGATTGGTTTGACCCGGTTCTACAATGAACCGCCTTGGCAGCCGGTTCAAGCAACGGCTGACCTTTCCCTTTGTGTGTGGCCAGAGTCTTCCACTACTGCTCTGGTGTACCAGCAGCTCTTTGCCGAGAAACAGAATCTCTTCCCGGATTTCGTGACTGTATTTACTGACGGGTCGAAATCCGGTGAGGTTGTTGGATCCGCTTTCGTGTGTGGCGATGCCTCCCATGCTGAGAGGCTTCCGCCTGAATCCACCGTCTTTTCGGCAGAGATGCGTGCGGTACACCTCGCTTTGTGTCACATACAGTCTAGACCTCATCGTCGCGCTATGATTTGCTCCGATTCCCAGTCCGATTCTGTTGGGTTCCTGGTCATGTTGGGATCCGGGGTAACGAGCTGGCAGATCTCTCTGCCAGGTCTGTTTCCTCCATGTCGCCAGCTCGGCTGCCACTGTCTTTCCGTGATTTTTGACCTTTGATCCGGACATTTCTCCTGGACGAGTGGCAGTCCCTGTGGCCTCAGCAGGGCAGCAATAAGCTGCATTCTATCAAACCACAGATCGGACTATGGGAGTCTAGTTTGCGGAAGAACCGTCGTGAGGAAGTTGTTCTTGCACGTCTCCGCATTGGGCACTGTCGTTTTACTCACCGCTTTTTGCTGTGTGGCGAGAGTGTCCCGGTGTGTGAGGCGTGCGGCTGTCGTCTCACTGTCCTTCATGTTTTGTGTACTTGTGTTCGGTTTTGTGATCATCGTTTTCGTCATTTTCACTCTCATCTGTTGGACGAAGGAGCAGCTACGCTGCAAACTATTATTGGCGAAGCCTGCGACACGGGAGCAGTGTTTTCGTTTTTACAAGAAATTGACTTTTTTAAACTCATCTAGATTTTAACTTGTTCACTATCATGTTTCATTTTTACCACATCAGCCTGTTTTTAACCTTGTGTACGTTTTTTATTGATTTTGTTTTGTTTTGATGTCTTTTGTTTGGCGCTCTTTGGCCAACCATGGCCCTTGCGCCATTAAAATCAAAACACCACCACCACCACCACCGTTATGGTGACTGACTAAAAGTTACAGTTCCGAAATCACTGTTAAGGTTCACACAGTTTTGGCCTGGGTTACAATCGCGTTCTAATATAAATCTTCCCTCTGCAGGAGAGTTTTACCCTAAGTGCAGTTTACCGCTCAAGATGAGCTGATGGAGATCATTATCACCCTATTCCCATTGGGATAAATGGTAGGGAGGTGAAAACACTAGCCTAATGTTACCGAATAGGGAACAATACTAGCCTAATTTAGGAGAACAATACCTTCTCCCCTCCCCCTTCCCCCGTTTACTTAGTTTCAGCTCACGGTGGTTCTCAGTTGTTTTTCCCGCTTCGCGTCGTATCCATCACAAATAGTGATTTTGTCGCCGTTACTAGTAAGGTGATGACTCGCAGTTTTGACGTTTTTGCAGGTCCGTCACCGCTTTAGTAAACGGCGATTTATTCACCGATAGTTCGCGAAACTTTCACCGGCGTCACTATAACACTTCTACCGTTGATCCTACCTCTACTTTAGTTGTCTCAGAAGAACAAACTTTGAAATAGGCTGTCCGTAACTTTGCGCAGTTAGTTTGCTTTGAGAAAGGGCGTCGCTGACAATGTTGTTGTTTTTTTTATTTGGAACTTGCCATCCACAACAGAAACATCAAATTCAGTAATGTGCATGCTCGCTTTTATCAGCAGTCAAAATCATGCTCTTTAACAGGCTCATTATTTAAAAAAAAAATTCCCCATTTTTTTTGCACAGCTATAAAATTTGCATCGCTAAAATATGCTGTACAAATCTCAAACTGTATCGCACCTTCGTGTAATCGCATCGTGAAATGCAATATGATACTTGTAAAATTTTGCCTTGGAGTGGTATGTCGCATTCAATACCCTGTGTTGAAAGTGTTGCTTTCAGTATCCTATGTTGAAAATTTTGCGTTGCTTTCAGTAAGTTGTGTTCAGAAGTGTTTTGTTTGCTTTCAATTCCCATTGTTGAAAGTGTGTTGCGTTCAGTATCCTACGTTGAAGATGTATGTTGTTTTTTTATTCTGTGGTGAACCTGTATGTTGTTTTTAGTAACTTGTGCTGAAAATACCGTGTTGTTTTCAATACTGTGTGCTGAAAGTGGTATGTTGCTTTCAGTACCCAGTGTCAGAAGTGGTATATTTCTTTCAGTACCCAGTGTTAGAAGTGCTATGTTGCTTTCAGCACCTTGTATTAAGAAGGGGATGTTGTTTTTGACACTCTTTGTTAAAACTGTGTGTTGCTTTCGGTATTTTGTGTTGTTGGTTTTAGCAGCTTTTGTTGGAATTTAGGCTATTTTATTTGTCTATTCATACCTAGTGGGATAAATGTAAATGAATTTAAGTAACGTTTATCGTTATTATGCAAATCATGCTATTTGAGTGAGCTTATTTTCTGAGGTCTTTAGTCATTTTGTACCTACTTAGTATTTCATGTAATATGATAAATTAATTGCTTATTTTAGTTGTTCTGCTTGAATAGAATCTGTCAGTTAAAAGAAATTCATCTATGGAAGGTCCTGGTGAGAGATAAAGTAAAACATCAGAGGTATTGAAACTAAATAAAATATCACAAAATTAAACGGATATTTAAAAGGTAGTCAGGAAAACGTATGTTATGAACTTTTAAAACACTCGCTGAAATCATATGATCCACAGGAAAATTGAAAGGGCAGTTTATTTATAACAATTGACTGTAAAACTAGATGTATCTGTCCGAAAAGGAAAACTGTTAGTTATTGAATTAGTAGGGCCGCGCATTGATTTTGAATAGTGGCATTTTAACAGCTATGTGAATGTTGAAAAAGACAAAGTCAAATTGAGAATATCAAACAGCTAAATAAATATTGTGCCATTATTAATGGCCCCACAGAAACGAAACGAATCATATCACTGACATTATTAACGAAAAATGAAGACTACTGGAAAATAATACGCATGATTGCAACCAATGAAAGACAATGTCTCAAACAAAAATGGGGGAACAATTTTAAGAATAACTTTTTATCGTGAGCTCTATACAGGGAGAAAGTTCAACTAGTAACCAATTTTTATTAAAATATAATTTTCTAGCAAAACCGGTAATAACAATAATGCGTTTTTCAAAGGATTATTGGGAGTATATTAGCTCTTTATTTCAAATCGTATTTTATCTTTTCTTTTCCCTCTCCTCTGAACCTTTTGCTATTCTTTATTACAAAGCGAATATTCCAAAGACATTATTTTTATTTTTGACGAAGGAAAAAGCCTGTGACTCCTCTTGCCAAATCATGCGAGAAATGTGTTTTAGAGAGTTTGCTTTCAATTTTACTCCTTACTAGAAATGCAGTTCTCTGGTGCTGTGCTTTATATTTTTGCGCTTGAGGCAGGGCTTCCACTCTTTTTCAGTAGAATTGAGAGGTTAAAAGCAGTCTGGATATGGTTTATGGCAAATAAAGTGCTTCATTTATATTTAACTACCCATCCTCTGCAATAATTTCAAATAACACGTTTAACGCCGTTTTTAATACAACGTATTGCAGCACCACTACTTGCTAGTAAGCAATTAAATGATTTTTATTTTAAAAAAGTGCTGTTTCTGAGGAAGAAAAATTTGAGTACTGGCTCAATGATAAAAATATATAAATAGCCGCATGGGCTATGCAATGAAGACTTCAAATAAGGAAGGCAAAATGTAAATGATGCAAGCCCTCAGAATGTATTAATAATAAATGTTTCTTTGTGAAAAGAATTGATAGACAAATTCATGCGATGTAACATACCGACTTTCTAAGGTACAGTGCTATATAAATTTGAATATAATTCTGTGAACAATTTTATGCTATATCATTGGTGTTACAGGGCTTGGAGCTGAGTTCTAATACAGCACCCTGTGTGGAGGGTTCGTTTGATTTTGCTCAGCAGTAAGTTCGGTATCGGTGGTCTACTCCGTAATTCTCCCAACTGCAGCAAATAAAAACAATACAAAGCCTAGAAAAGTGAATCGACTGAGGCTAAATTTTGCAGTGAGGAAAACGTTTATTCAGATGTTACGGGGAATGTCATGAAGTTTTTGTCCGTCATTTTCGTGCTTTCATTCTTTCAGTTCTCCCTCAGTATTCTACACCGCCGAAAAATCCTTCCCTCTCTTTCCGGCCACTCAAAACCATCCCTTCCTCCGTCCCTTTCGACCCGAAACATACTGCACCTCCGCTAAAACTCTCTTGCATGGTCCGCTCCGACCAAAACCTCAGAAGTTTTTTCTCAGAGCCTCTTAAAAGTATATCGCCTCTCTCTCTCTCGTCGTTTTGCCACCGAGTCCCCTCTCATGCCCGGAGTCAGAAACCCCCTCCAAAAAACTGTCCCCTCGTCCGACTTCCAAGAAAGCGCAGCCACTCCTTCACACTCAAAACTCTATGTTCTTAATTGCTCAGCGGCTCCCTTTGCTGTGACGCGTGGGAAAGGAAATACTTTATTTGCCTTTCGTCCAAATGGCGGGAATTGAAAGGAAATGATTCCAATTCACTATCACAAAAATGGCTACAGAATCTCGCTTCTGATAAATATGGAAGCCCCGGTTACATTGGGCTTGAGGATGGGCTTTAATTCTTTTCAATACAACAGAAAGGCAAAAACAATCTGGACAAGTTAGGGACCGTTAGTTCTTACAGTTTGATGATATGGAGATACCTTATGCAATGCATTTTGGGAATCTTTCTCTTACCGGGGGTGGATGACTGCACGTACAGGGACGTGACGTGAAACTGATACTTATGGAATCCTGAAGAATATACGACTCAGTGTTACGCGCAGATGCTGTGCTGTCAATCGAATTATTCATCATGTTAGTTGTTCTTCACAGTGTCAATAAAAAAAAATACTTGTTTTATGTTTAAGTGTCCGCATTTTGCAAAAGTTTCAAATCACGCATTTAACGCTGTTTTTGGAAAAAAAAAATTAGCACAGTGTATCGCAGTACAACTACGTGCTACTGAGGAACTAAATAGTTTTTGGTTCTAAAAAGTGCTGCTGCTGACGTAGAAAGATTTATTCGAGTTCTGGTGCAATGAGGTAAGTAGTACCTGATGAAGTTATGTGCAACTTCCTTTCACTTCACATAGGCTACTCAATAGAGATTTCGAGTAAAATAAGCGAAATGTAAGCCGCCCAGGTGGCTTCTGATCATTCGCCTGAGGTGGGACCGGGTTCGAATCCCGGTGAGGCATGGATGTTGTGTTTGTCTTACGGCACTGGCTCTCTCCCTTCCCTGGAACCAGTAGCCCTAAATTAGGGACGGGCCATTGCTTATAGCCCACTGAGTTGCTCAAAGTGGTCGTTAAACCTCCAATAAAAAAAAAGAAGCGAAATGTAAAGGATTTGAGCCTTCAGAATGTATTAAACATGTCGTTATTAAAACGAACTGACTGACAGATCCGCATGTGTAGCCTATGAAAGGAATGTGTCGTTATTAAATGAACTGCCTAACAGATCTTCTACTCAATAGCTTATGACGAGATATTGAGTAGATCGAAGAGCAATCTACTGACTTTCTTGAATTTTCAGTCTAGACAGAACCTAGTATAATGATAAAAAGTGCAACGACGAAATGATTTGCTTCCTGAGGCTCTTGGGAGGAAGCAGGAAATTGGAGAAGAAATGATAGTTGCGGATGCAATAAACAAGAAAAGAAAACATGATAAATAAAAAGGAGAAAGGATATTGAAGACGTTAAAAAAACAGACAAAAGGAAAGTTAAATTCTGTGATGTCGCCGTAAACAAGTTAGGGACTGTTAGTGCTTACTTACAGTTTGCTGAGATAGAGATACATTGGAGATGCATTGTGGGAATCTTTCCCTTACCGGTGGTAGATATCTGCATGTACAGGAACGTGACGTGAAACTGATACTCATGGAATCCTCAAGAACATATAACTAAGTCTTTCGCGCAAATGCTGTGCTGTCAGTCGAATAATTCATCCTATTAGGAGCTCGTTACAGTGTATCCTTAACCTTCAAGCTTATTTTACACAACATGAATTTTTTTTTCTAGGGACAATTTCTTTTCTCCATATTATGAAACATAAAATTGAATTTTGACTTCCAGTGCGTTTCGGAAGTGCAAACAGCCGTGTTTTCTTATGTAAATAGAGATGCTAAACACGAAAACGACTTATAAAATGTTTTAACTACGATTTTCAAGATACAGTCACTTACTGCGTCATTCGCTGAAGGTTAAACATCGGTTTACATCAATTCGCTTGTCATTTTGTATACCAAATTTGGAGAATCTCGTATCACATTCCAGTAGTAATCTATTAACACGTTTGGGTGTCATTTTTCTCACGAGAGCCAATTACCAATTTTTGTTGTCATAATCGTGTTTAAATGCACTAAGAAAACTCCGTTTGTATTTTCGCAACATTTTCAGTATTATTGTACAAAGAAATTATTACTCAAACCAAAATTTAAATCAGTTACCAGAAAAAAAAAGGCACAATTCGTGTTTCTCTGAAGTTTTACCAAATTGCAAAATAGCCTTAATCGTCAGGTATTAGGTTAATACTTAATGTGTTGTCATATATTACGAAACTCATGGTTCCATTGCCGCAAATTGTTATTTATTGCAAAACAAGGCAAATTTATAATACGAAATCCATTTGTATGCATAAATTCCAAGCTTATACTCAGCTTCTGTTAAGCTTCCTGAATCTTTACTTTTTATCTTGTAGTGCAAGAATATTTTACGTTTCCAGCAATCTGTTGTTACGTAAAATTATAAAAAAAATGAAGATTGCTGCTATTCGGTTGTCTCTTCAAACAGTTACTGAGATATTTCATTTAGAGGTGTTTTACGAACTTGTGAGATTAAGTGCGTTTTGCTTGTATTGTCAACCGTACTTAAACTATCAATATCTCTGAACATTTGTTTGACCTCAGCTCCATAAATATCAGTGTGACTATTTGATGGCAATAACAGACTTGATTTCCGAATTTGTTAATAGTTTTCACTTTTTTGGAGGTTTGATTTCGTGTATACGTATTTAGCTCTCGTAATAAAAACTTTATATTTTGTGTCATTCCCAAATACTTTTAAGATAGAAATGATATGTTCTTTTTTTGTCTGTCTGCCAGCACATGATTGCCCAAACCTTGCGTACAATACGACACTGCAGAAGCCAACCTCTGGGTAAGTGTACATCTCAGCTCATTTTCACAAACTTTCATATTAAGAATTCATAAGGGAAATATATATTTTACGATTGTGAACATATGTTCGAATCACGTATGCCTTTTTTGTCGATTATGATTAAGTAAAAGTCCCAGACGTAATTTAATTTATGATCTTTAAGCCCCTGCGGTATTAAAGATGCATACGTTAATATTACACTGGAGTGCAAAAATTAACGACGAGACGGTTTCTCGAATGTAACTTCGTGCAGAAGTGCTCCACATCGACTCAAATCATACCATAAGATCCCCAAGATGTACGAATGTGGGACAAGTGAGCAAAACAGTCCAAACAAAGAATCCAAAGGATACAAAGGCACTTTATTGAAAAGGTAGCTTCGAGCACAACTGGGCAGAAGACAGAAACGTCCATGTGAGAGGCGGCTGCCAAAACAAATCCAGTTTTTAGTAGGGGATATGATCACCCCTGACTGCGTTGCAGGATTTACATCGTTTGTCCATGCTGAGGACGACGTTGTCAAGGAGCTGTTGAGGCATCGCGGCCCATTCCTCTTGTAGCGCCAATCGCAGCTGCGGAATCGTTGCTGGCGGCTGGTGATGTGCTACCAAGAGTCTCACGACAAGGTCCCACACGTGTTCGATTGTATTTAGGTCCGGGGACCTTGCGGGCCAATCCATGCGTTGAATAGCTTCACTCTCCAGCAGCTCTACGACAGCCACTCTACAATGAGGTGAAGCGTTGTCGTTCATGAAGAGGAACTCAGGACCCACAGCACCTCTAAACAGACGCACGTGAGGCAGGAGAACCTCGGTACAATAGCGGACACCAGTGACACTGAACCTTCTTGGAAGATGTGGAGGTCAGTACGGCTACCAAGCATGATACCGCCCGAAACGAGAACTCTGAAAACTCCACCCCATTGATGATGTGTCCAGTTTTTGTGTTTTTGGCACCACAGAAACCACCGTCTCCGATGAGCAGGAGTTAATAGCACACACCTTACTGGTCGTCGTGCAAATAAACCACCTTTGTGCAGCCTCCTGACCAGGGTAAAACGCGATAACGAAAGTCCAGTTGTATGTTGCATGTGCCTTGCGATTTCTCCCGCTGTCTGTCGTCTGTCTCTTCTCGCCTGTAGGACAATATACCTGTCGTCCGCCGCCGTGGTTGCTCGTGGACGACCACTGCTAAACTCTCTGACAGCTGTTCCTGTCGTTTGAAATGCTCTCCAAGCTCGTGAAACGATGGTGTGAGCGATCCCGAACTCCTCTGCCACAATAGTCACACTTCGACCTACTCGCAACTTCCCAATGACGCGACCTCGGGTAAAGTCATCCAGATGTCGTCTACTGGATTGCATGTTGGCCATATCACACGGTGGCAGCAACTCGACTTCGTTCAAACCGATGTACACCGTGCAATAGCTTTCACCGAATTGCAGAGCGTACACCGTCCGTGTGCTTTATACCCTTCCGACCCCCCGTACGTCATGCTGCATATATGCGCATGCCCTACCGTACCGGACCCTAGTCTATCACCTGAGGGGTCTTTCGGTCCGTTCTGCCTGCTCGTTCCGCTGTTATGCTAATTTCTCCTCTTCGTTCTTAATTTTTGCACACCAGTGTATTAATCGCATCTATAAATATCAAATGCAAAGGTTCGTCTGTACGAGAATAAAGCTCTTGTAAAAGTTGAAAAGTGAGTGATACAAGGTGACACCATATCTCACAAGCTCTTCCATGCCACATTGCAGAAGGATTTTCAATCCTTGAATTGCGAAGACAAGGAGGTAATGATTAATGGAGATAATTTAACCCACTGTCGCGTATAAGTAGTCTTGTCCTTTACACTAACTTAAAATATCAACATACTAATAAATTGTTCTTAAATGAAACAAACCCTAACGGCCAGACAAAACATATAACCAGAAGTCAACTTACGGAAACAGTCCTTTATTCGGAATGGAATCACAACACTCTCCGCACATTTATCTCAACACTGTTCAATTCTCTCGTACAGCACTTTCTTAACAACGCTCATCATAATCGCTCACAATAATAGCTCTCAATAATCGCTCTTAATAATATCAACACCTCTCTCATACAACAGATCAGTCGTCACTTTTTATCTCGTGTTCTTATCTTTTTACATGCATACGTCACGTGCATTCCACCTCAAATGTGTTGCCAAACGTATTCATTTGAAGGAAAAGATATTTCGTTAAGCGTGAAGAATACTGAGAATAAACTCAAGAATTACGTAGGGAAAGAAACTAAAAAAAGTAAAGTTAATCTATAATATACGTCACACCACCTTCCTACGTCTTTTAATCATGTAATTGGGAAGACAAGGGGATAAAGATTAATTGAGGTTGTTTAATCCACCTTCTCTTGCCTTTCAATCATTGAATTGAGAAGACAAGGAGAGAAAGATCAATGGATATAGTTTAACCCATCTCTCATTTTGATGGTTTGAGCCTTTCACTCATTGAATTGGGAAAACACGGCAATAAAGATTAATGGAGATAGTTTAACCCACCTTCTCTTGTCTTTCAATCATTGAATTGAGAAGACAAGGGAATAAAGATCAATAGAGATAGTTTAACCCATATCTCATTTTGATGGTTTGAGCCAATGTTTCTTATCTTTCACTCATTGAATTGGGAAAACACGGGAATAAAGATAAATGGAGATAGTTTAACCCACCTTCTCTCATCTTTCAATCATTGAATTGAGAAGACAAGGGGATAAAGATCAATGGAGATAGTTTAACCCATGTCTCATTTTAATGATTTGAGCCACCTTCTCTCATCTTTCAATCACGGATCGAGAAGACAAGAGGGTGAAGATTAATGGAGATACTTTAACACACCTCTCATCTTTCAATCATTCAATTGGAAAGACAATGGGTCAAAAATTAATGGAGATAATTTAACCCACCTTCTCTCGTATTTCAGTCATTGAATTGATAAGACAAGGGAATAAAATCAATGGAGATAGTTTAACCCATGTCTCATTTTGATGGTTTGAGCCACATTCTCTCATCTTTCAATCACGGAATCGAGAAGACAAGAGGGTGAAGATTAATGGAGATACTTTAACACACCTCTCATTTTTCAATCATTCAATTGGAAAGACAAGGGGACAAAAAGTAATGGAGATAGTTTAACCCACATTCTCTCGGCTTTCAATCATTTAATTGGGAAGACAAGTTAATAAAGATTAATGAAGATCGTTTTACGTACCTTCTCTCGTTTTTATAGTTTAATCCAACTCTCATCTTTCAGTCACTGAATTGGAAGACAAGGGAATAAAGATTAATGAAGATCGTTTTACGTACCTTCTCTCGTTTTTATAGTTTAATCCAACTCTCATCTTTCAGTCACTGAATTGGAAGACAAGGGAATAAAGATTAATGGAGATAGTTAGCATACCTTTTCTTTTTTTGATATTTTAACCCACCGTTCCTCGCCTTTCATGATTGAAAAGGACTGCCAGGCTACAATGGTGCATCGAACGAAAGGAGTAGCGTGAAGAATGTTTCAATATCGTGTTCTCGAACGAAACGCACTTCTATTTAGGCGAAAATGATGGCGGCATTTGTATCCGTCGGAGTCAGAGGAAGAAGCTTCAGAAAGAGTGTTTTCGCACCAGGAAAAGAATAGATGGCGGCATTTGTATCCGTCGGAGTCAGAGGAAGAAGCTTCAGAAAGAGTGTTTTCGCACCAAGGAGGTTAGAATAGATGGAGTAAGAAGGGCCAACAGTTTCCCTCGTGTAATCAAAATGAAGCCACCGAAATGTCACGATCATGACGTCACAGCAAATCACTATCTCTGCCGCCATGTTGGTGAGACGACGGAGACGAGTCGCAGCCAATAACAGCCTCTGCCGCCACGTTGGCGATAGGATTACGAATTAAAGTAGTCTGCTCAAAGTGCTTCAAATTTGTGGCGTCATCCATACACCATCTATACTAACCGCCTTGATTCGCACCAGCCATATCGCACCAAAACACGAGGCGTCATGGCCTGGGTTGCTATCTGGTACGAAAGCAGATCACCTCTCGTGAGAGTCCGTACCACCACAACGAGTGCCTGTTACGTCAGTGACGTTCTGCGGCCAGTCGTTCTGAATTTGCAGGATGTCCCCGGGCCATATGCCAACAGGACAGTACTACGCAGCATGTTGCAGCGACAACACGTGCTTTCTTTGGGACATTCCATCCATATCGTGGCAGGCTAGATAGCCGCATTTGTCACTCATAGAAAGTCTCCGGCACATGCTCAAATGACAGGTGTAGCGGTACGACTGTCCACCAGCAATCCTTGATGAACTTTGGACGGGAGTCAATACAGCCTGGATATTTATTCCACAGGACATCATTCACACTTTTTTTTATTTGGTTCCTCAGCGCATACAGCAGGTGATACAATCCAGATGTTGTCACACCGATTATTAGCTACATCGACGCGCCTGTTACGTATGACACCGAGATGCTAATCATTTGTTCGACGCACCTGGTACGTATGATACTGAGATCCTAATCATTTGTTCGACGCAACCTGGTACGTATGATACTGAGATGCTAATCATTTGTTTGACGCACTTGGTACGGATGACACCGAGATGCTAATCATTTGTTTGATGCACCTGGTACATATGACACCGAGATGCTAATCATTTGTTCGACGCACCTGGTACATATGACACCGAGATGCTAATCATTTGTTCGACGCACCTGGTACGTATGACACCGAAAAGCTAACCATTTGTTCGAAGTATCTTGTACGTATGAAACAGAGATGCTAATCATTTGTTCAACTCACCTGGTACATATGATACCGAGATGCTAATCATTTGTTCGACTCACCTGGTACGTATGATACTGAGATGCTAATCATTTGTTTGACGCACCTGGTACATATAACACCGAGATGCTAATCATTTGTTCGACGCACCTGGTACATATGACACCGAGATGCTAATTATTTGTTCGACGCACCTGGTACATATGACACCGAGATGCTAATCATTTGTTCGACGCACCTGGTACGTATGACACCGAAAAGCTAATCATTTGTTCGAAGTATCTGGTACGTATGAAACAGAGATGCTAATCATTTGTTCGACGCACCTGGTACGTATGATACTGAGATGCTAATCATTTGTTCGACGCACTTGGTACGGATGACACCGAGATGCTAATCATTTGTTCGACGCACTTGGTACGGATGACACCGAGATGCTAATAATTTGTTCGACTCACCTGGTACGTATGACACCGAGATGCTAATAATTTGTTCGAAGTATCTGGTACGTATGAAACAGAGATGCTAATCATTTGTTCGACGCACCTAGTACGTATGACACCGAGATGCTAATCGTTTGCTCTGTATTGCCTGAGGAACATGTCCTGTGAAAATCAAAGTGGTAGCTCGACTCCATTCAGGTGTTTCGTTTTTAATGAGCATGACTGTACATATACGAAATGTATTAATATCATCAAAAACGTTCTTGGTACTCACACGTCTTCATATCAATGAGTTTAATCCATGGTCCAATGAAAATTTGCCTGCACCGCCTAAACTTGGCAGGGATTAATATAACTCATTAAACTAATGACCTCCCAGCCCTACTCATCCCCTCGACAGGAGATCCGATGCCACGCAACAGGGCTCAACTTGATTCCTTATTAAACACAAACAAAAATACACTAAGATTCCAACGTTGCAAATAAACAAACAAACATTAAAGTTCAAAATAAAAACAACAAAATCTTAGCACATTTTCCAACATCAAGGCCCTCATTAACAATTCAGGGTTCAATAAATAAACATAATGGTGATAATAAAATGAAGCAATAAAATTAAAATTTAAAATTGTTACAATATAACCGCAGTGCTTCAAAAATACAGAATAGGAACACAGACAATCTCTCAAGTTGAACAGCATGAGTGCAAAATAACATCCTAAAAAAATCACAAGGAAATTACATCACATTATATTCATAAGAATAAACATCAAATTAACGGCACATTTTCCAAAAGCAATAACGCAGGTCGTAAACCCGACAACCAATAAATGAACTGCCGAATCTTTCGGAAGACTTAACAAAATAGAAAATTTCTCTACAAATCAAAATCAGAGGAAGAAGTGTCAGGAGTAACTACAAGATCCATTACCTCGGTCTCATTAAATTTACAGTACTTGATAAATTCTGAAATTCTCTCACGAAACCAAGACATACCCAAAATAATCTTAAGATATGTTTGAAATACATGACCCAGGAAGGAATTCCTGAGATTATTAATATTAGCACGTTGGAAAACCAAGTGGTACATAGATGCTGTTCGTAATCCACATTTTGCAAGTATAATTCTTCAAGTTGAAGAGAAGTTAATAACAACACATGATCCGTGCTCAATCAATAATTGATTGAAATATCGATGAGTCCGACATCTAATTGATGAGACCATTGGAAGAACTGAATATGTATATCTTCCTGTATCACAGTCCGACCATCCTTGTTACCAAATTTCCTGCGCACCAGTCCATAAACTTCGTTTTAAAAGTCCAGGAAGATGTACATATTGGATGAGTGACTAATTTTTAAATTGACTAATTTTTTATACATAAATGCATGAGTGATTATTTTTTAAATTGCAATTAAATGTTTTATGAGACCGTCGTAAAGGAAAATAATACTGTTGTAAAGTAATTTCTTTCCGCAGTCTCCATTTTGTTCTTGTGCTTTACCTTAAAACATTATGCGATTGGTTTTAAAAACAAATATTCCCCATTTATTTTTCAGTTCTTGATCCTCTGCCAGCTAACAAAGCACAACAAGATGTCAGAAATTATATCAGGTTAGTTTGCACATACTAATCTAAATTACCACTGTCATGATTTATTTACATTTCCATGCTTATCGAGTTTTAATCGGTGTATGTATTGCGGCAACGTCTGTAGCCAAGACGGGTATTGTTTATCGGTGGTTTCATCTTTTCAGGTAAAAATAAAGGCAAAAAAAAAAAAAAGTTAATTATCTTTTGACGCTTAGCAATTTTCTCGCGCATAAGCTCTTCCCTCTGTAGGTTGGTGTATGTAAAAGGAATAATGCTAATATATTTTGTTTTACGATGAAGTCGTCGTTTCAAACAAGGTAATAAGAATCAGTGAAGAATTTTTTGACTCGATAAACCTGTCTTTGCAAATTAAAGTTGTATTTATTGCGTAACTTCATGGCGCGATGTTATTAACAAAAAGAAATGGTAATCCTGCGCTTATACGACGTCTATTTGTTTTTAGAAGGCGTATTTATGCAAAAACAAAAATGCGAGCGAGATATTAGTTTGGTAATAAAAACAAACACAAGAATAAGAAAGCACTTTTTTGTTTTTGTGGCAATCTACGAGTATTTTCTGAGAAACAGTATCTGGCAACATTTCTATCAAGACATTTTTTGTTTACTAGTGGGCGTGCGAAGACATTCCTTGGAGAAAAATATTTTTTCCCAGATGACTGCAATATCTCATTTGAAAGGCATCTGCGTATTTATAATGATTCGTTTCACACCAGTGCCCAATGCCGTAATGGCTATCCAAATTTAATTTTGTGTATTAGTGTCTTTTGAGGTGGGAAATGGTGCAGCAGAATATAGTACATATACGTATTTTTAAATGCTAGTTGAAAAAACTTCATGATGCCAATTTCTTAAAAAACAATAAAAGCAACTAAAAGAAGTTTTCGTTCTAAAAATTTCAATAAACAATGTGTGTGCTTTGTTGCTATTAATGACGTAATATTTGTATATACACTATATTGACAAAAGTCACCAGACACCCCTTCAAAAGCTAATGAACGGATCCGCTGCGTTGTTAAGATGCGCGATACAGCTGCAAACGGTATAAAAACAGGCCTGTAGCTGACCGCGATCATATCGCACTGTGAGGTTGAGTGAAAATGTCGCGGCGGGAGAGAACTGACTTTGAGAAAGGAAAGCTTGTTGGGTGGTATATTAGTTGGTTGTCCATAAGAGAAACCGAGAGAAGTTTAAATACACCCAAGTCAACTGTTTTGGATGTATTGAATAAGTGGAAGACACATGATGTGCCTGAAGCAACAAAGCGTACCTGCAGACCAAAGAAAATCAGTGATAGAGGACGCCGAAGCCTCAGGAGAGTCGTTACAGCTAATCGAAGGAGTACTGCACAAGACCTCAGTGTACAGGTGAGTAAAAGTGCTGGAATCTCGGTATGTACACGCACCATTCGCAGAAAACTGCATTCCATGGGTTACCGTGGTCGTACGGCTGCTAATAAGCCTTTCATCTCCACTCGAAATGCTACTCGTCGTTTATCATGGTTTAAATTACATTTATCGTGGACCGTAGATCAATGGAAACGGGTCCTATGGACTGATGAATCCAGATACACGATCCATCCGTCTGATGGCCGTGTGTGAGTATGGCGGCAGCCGGGGGAACGCTATTTACCACAGTGTACTGTTCCTACCGTCAAGGTTGGAGCCAGCAGTGTACTCGTGTGGGGATGTTTTTCGTGGTATAGTCCCGGCCCATTAGTTATCGTGGGCAAACCTGTTAACCAGCACGTCTACCTCGATATTCTAAACAATTATGCCCTACTAACTCTGTGGTAATACTATGCAACCGAACGTTGTTGGTACCAGCAGGATAATGCACCGAGCCATAAAGCAAGGACTGTTACGGCGTGGTTTAACGATAATTCCGTATCGTGTGTGGACTGGCCAGCACAGAACCCTGATCTTAATCGCATAGAACACCTATGGGATGAATTAGAGCGCTGCATGAGAAGTTTGGTTCCAAGGCCTACTACTAAGCAACAATTAGCAGCAGCATTATGTACTGAATGGAAGCTCATACCTATCGTTGTATTCCAGTACCTTGTCGAAAGCATGTCTCGAAGGGTCAGTGCATGCATTAAGACCAAAAGTGGACCGACACCGTACGAATGTATGTCAATAAATGCTATGTTGTGTTTCTCTTCTAGGTGTCCGGTGTTTTTTGTCAGTATAGTGTAAGTACGTATGGGGTTGCGAGGTCGAAAACAGGTGCTGGAATAATATAATGAGCCTTCAATACCCATTTCACCTCGGAGAACACGTTAAGTTCACAAGCTTGGGGTAATGATCCCCTTCTAAGAATTCTGTCATCACCTCTTGTCACTTCTGTTTCTGATATGTCCAGTGGTTACATCAGTCAAATGGTAACTTGATGGTAGCGAGGTCAAGACTGTAGCTGCAGTTATAGTGAATCTTGAAAACCCACATCGCCCCGGGGAGCGCAATAAGTCGACTAACCTGAGATAAAGTACTCCCGTTAAAAATAGATCATCACGTTCTGTCATCTCTTTCTTACTTATGGTGGTAGTCAGGTATTTAGAGCAGCGGCTGTCAACCTGATGGTTGCGAGACAAAAACCATCTGCTTCTAGAGTGAGCGTTGAATACCCAGTGCGCCTACCAGAACGCGTGAAGCCGATGAACTTGGGTAAATTAAACCCCCCGTTAAAAATTTGACCACCACATTTACTACCTCCCTCTTTCCTTTGTATGTTGGTAATAATGGTGGTAAGAGCAGCCGACTGTCAACTTGAATGTTCCGAGGTCAAAATCAGCTTCTGCTATAGTGAAACACTGAATACCACCCAGTACTCCTCTTTAAATTGGGGTTAGGACTCCTGTGCAGAATTAGGTAATCACCGCTTGCCGCCTCTCTTTTGTTTGGTTGAGAGGTCAAAACCATCTGCTGTTATTGCGAATCTTGAACGCCCACTGCGCCTATGACAGCGCGTTAAGCCGACGAACCCTGGTGTACGGATCAACCGTTAGAAATTAAGTCATCACCTTTTTCCCACTCAGTCTTTCCTGTGTAAGTTAGTAGTCTAGCGGTTAGAGCAGTTCATTTTCAACCTGATGGTTGCGAGATCTGATATTCAGATTTATGTCGAGGATCTTAGAAAGGGAGTGCCTGAAACCAGGTCTTAGACAACCTATAGAAATAGAAAGCTTTGGGATAGAATACCCGACAGGAGTATCACACGAAAACGAAGTAGAAAGAGAGAGAGGATGATGCCCTTATTTATAACCGGTTGTACCCGGAGTCCGACGGCTTAACGTGCCCATCAGACGCACGGCAGATATTTACTGGTTCCAACTGTCTTTGCTACCTGAGATGAACCTTGAGACTTTTCCGTTGCAATCACGAGCTTTGACTATTAGGCCCTCCACGGCACCTGGTTGCGAGATCAAAATCGGCTGCTGCTACACACGAGGGTTGTACCGAAAGTAATTCAAAAATGGGCATAACCTTTTTGTTAAATGAAACAGGTCGTTCAAATTGTACATATTGGTAGAGTAACTCTTCCTCTATAGCAACCCTTCTTCTTCATTGCACGTAAATAATGGTTTCCAAGCAGAAGCAATGTGCCGTCATTGAGTTCTTGACGAAGGAAGTGTGCAGGCTGTCCGACATCCACAGATGGCTACAGAATTTTTACGGAGAGAGATGACACCATTGACAAGAGCAATGCGCACAGATGGATGAAAAAGTTTAAAGAAGGGGAAACCAGCACTGAAAACTAACCACGCAGTAGGGAACCATCATCTGCGACCACTGACACGAATCGTCAGCAAGTGGGTGTATTGATTCGCGCGGAGTTACAAATTACAATCTGTGAGCTTGCTGCACAACCGGACTATGGTCACAATGCCATACCAAAGATGGTGGAAAACTTTAAGGTATCGGAAAGTGTATGCAAAGTGGCTACCTCGGCACCCGATTTGAAGGAGAGAATGATGGAAGTCTGATCTGATATTCTGGAAGCGTTTGAAGCCAATGAAGACACTTTGTTTTATATTTTGTGACAGGGGATGAAACGTGGATGTATCTTTACTATCCAGAAACGAAGAATCAATCCGTGGATTGCTGTCACACCTCTTCACCAAGGCCTAAGAAATTCAAGTGCCAACGATCAGCACAGAAAGTCATGGTCTCTGTTTTTTGGGATGACAGGGGTGTCATTGTCCTTGATTTTCTGGAAAGTGGCCGTACCGTGACCAGCGAGCGGTACATTGAGGCACTCAAGAAGCTTACAGAAGCCATAAGGTGGAAGAGACCGAACAGGAATCTGAAAAAGATGTACATTCACCATGACAAGGCGAGACCACATATATTTGGCAACAATTCAGGCGATCAGTAATTTAGGCTGGGCGGTGGTCCCCCATCCACCGTACAACACAGATCTGGCACCTTCCGACTTCCACCTGTGCGGTCCAATGAAGAACAGTCTCCGGGGACAACGATTTGATTACACAGACGAGGTGAAAGTGGCTGTGAAGAAGTCCACTCCTCGAGTTTTTCAAAGTCAAAGAAGATTCGAAAGTTGTGTTCAACGATGGCACAAATGCACGCTTGTGATGGAGACTATGTTGAGTAATACCTTTGTATAGAGAAAGAGTTACTCTACCAACATATGCAGTTTGAATGGCCTCTGTCAGTTAATAAAAAAGTTATGCCCACTTTTGAATTACTTTTAATACAACCCTTGTACAATGAGCCCTGAATATCCACTTTACCTCGGAGAACGCCGGTTATTCCGAAGGCCTCCTGTTGTTAGAAATAAGATCCGTACTTCCCCTCCCCGTTTCTCTCTAACTTTCGTACTCCACCTGGACCGTACTTAACTTGTCTGTCAGTTCCGCTCTCATATGTGACACAAAGGTCCCTTCAGACTTAGTCAGCAAGGCCGAAACCTAACCGGATAAAATGAGACGTGCCATGCCTTATAATCCTAAAAACAATATCAAAACCCTGAAAAAAATCAAGACATATACTTTATATTGCGTTTGTTTCTATTAACCACAAAATTGTGTTTTTTGCCTTTCACAATTTCAGTACAGAAAACATTTTCAACCAGCAATGTTTTATTGACGAAGATTTAATTCTATACCAGAAAATATGGATGCGTACAATTAATTGATGAATACTGCCAAATAAGTACTCTGTAAAAGTTTTCTCCAGAATGGTCTCGAATACGTAGTATCTTTTCAGCCTTGTCTCGCGCAACACACCTGGGCAACTGCCACTTTCGTGCTGTTACTTTGTCCCTTCATATATTTTCAGTTTCAAAACATTTTGGCGTCCGAGAATTAAAAGCTGAATATTATAGTCGTGGTGATGAAGCAAAAGTTCACAATTTTAACATTGTTTAAAATATATGTGGCTGACCTGCTGCGGCACGCGTGTCACTTGTGGCACATCTTTAGTGGGACGTTGAAGATCTCTGTAGATTAAAAGAAATTAATAACACAAATTATTACGTTGACAAACAGACAAGTGGCCTAAGCCGTAGAATATTGTAATTTAATACAAATTTTGAAGATGACAATCCGATTTTTGGTGTAAATGTGACAAGGATGGCAAGTCAGATAATATCCGAAAACTTGAAATTTTTCATCGTCCTGGGGTGGGACTCGAACCCGCGTCTCTCAGAAAACCTCCGGGTATGCTAACCACTACACTACCCAGAACGACCAAGTTTCAAGTTTCCGATCAATTTGAATATAACCATCACAGGATTCCTTAGTCGAAGCAACCAGCTTTCATGTTTAGCAAATCTGGAGGTTAAGAATCATATCCCGTGTTTGCCCGGAGAAGCAGATAAATCATGAAAGCAATACGGGATTACGCCATATAATACAAATTTCGAAGATGACTAAACATGAATGCCGGTTGCTTCGACTAGCGAATCCTGTGATGGTTATATTCAAATTGATCGGAAACTTGGTCGTTCTGGGTGGCGTAGTGGTTAGCATACCCGGGCGTTTTTTGGGAGGCACGGGTTCGAGTCCCGCTACAGGACGATGAGAATTTTCAAGTTTTCGGATATTATCTGACTTACCATCCTTGTCACATTTACGCCAAAAATCGGATTCTCATCTTCAAAATTTGTATTATATGGCGTAATCCAGTATTTCTTTCATGATTCTAATTTAAGTTGCCCATTGTTATGCACTGTTGTCCGTCACTCGCTTTGTTCTTTACTTCTCCTTATGCTACAACACTTGCATTTTCCCTTGCAGTCACATGTTCTCAAAGAACAGGTCCTCGGTTAGGTGTTCCCCAAGCAGAGGTCCTCGGTTTGATGTTTGGTGCCGTACTGACTGCTGTGTTCTGTTATCCTCCATCGTAAAAATATTTGTTTCAGTGCAGCCAAACTTCTTGTTAGTGTCGTTCATTAATGGCCTTAACTAGACCATCTACTTCCAAAAGGAAGTACGGACATAATAATGTTCTTCGGGAAGAACTGTTTTTATTTACAAAGGGAGAACTCTTCTAAACCTGCGTGCCTTATTTATTTATCATACGTTGCAGTTTGCTCCCTTAACAAAGGATTTAGAGCAGCTTTTCACACAGACGGAACAACTAACCCAAACATTGGAGAATTCATGAATGTCAGAGAGTTCCGAAAGCTTCATTAAGAACTGAAATGTTTCTGTCTTTTTAGTTTTTGAATATTTACTAATACTGTTAATTATTATTAATAAAACAAACCAGACAGGGAGTGTTACTGTTTTTACCGCTTTGTTATCCATGTTGTTTTCTAAAAATAATTTTGGATTATTTCTGGAATGTTTATTCTTGAAACATGCAATCATTTCCGCTCAATAGGAATAAGTGTTGTGTTTTTAATATGATTTTGTTTTGTTTTCATTATTGAAATTATATACCTTCATTTTGAATATTTTTTCTGAAGTAAGCAACTGAAATATAACCCGGAACACCCCATAGCCCCACTCAGAAATCAAAGAAATACTGCCATAAAAATTTTAAATGTGCCTAACAAATCCGTGTTTTTGTATTTCTTGTAAGGGGGAAGGAGTGGCAACTGTAGAGTAAGCAGAAAGTTATCTACCCACTTGTTTCAAAGAATGAAAACTCCAGATAAGTTCCATGGTGAAACAAGTTCAGCAGCTGTGGCGTACATTTTGAGGCTACGAAGATATCTTTTTAAGGCTAATAGCATTGATTCACTTTGAGACCAACAGCATACATTTTTTCAGGCTTCTAGTATACATTTTGAGGCAAATAGAATACGTTGACTTTGAGGCTAGCGGGATACATTTTGATACTAATTGCATGCATTTTGAGACTAATTCTATACATTTTGAGACTAATTGCATACATTTTGAGAACAAGAGCATACATTTGCAGGCTTCTAGTATACATTTTGAGGCAAATAGAATACGTTGACTTTGAGGCTAGCAGCATACATTTTGAGGATGTTGGGATACATTTTGAGACTATGTTGATTAATGTGCATACATTTTGAGACTAATTGCATGCATTTTGAGACTAATTGCATACATTTTGAGACTAACAGCATACATTTTTGAGGCTACTAGGATTCATTTTGGGACTAACAGCATACATGTTGAGACAAATGGCATACACATACGTTCATTTTGAGACTTGCAGCATACATGTTGCCGCTACTAGGACGCTTTTTGAGAAGCCTGCATTTTTAAGATACTAGAATATATCTGAGACCACGAATTTTGAGGCTAACAACATACAGTTTGAGGCTGACAGCATACATTTTGAGGCTACTAGCATATTTCAGAATTTACGTTTACATACCAAAATCATTCTCCGTAAGTATTTTATTTTGAGGGCATTTTTTTGTGCATCGTCTCAGTTTTTAACTTTGTGAAGCAAGTTTTTTTTTCTTTGCATCACACACTTTACTTGTAAGCATAATTTCACTGCAATGTATGACTTTATTTCCATGTGTTTGAACTATCGGAGTTGTGCCCCCACATAGTATTAAGTTCTGATATAATATGATCGCTAAACGCAATTCAACCTAGCCCGTTGTTTTCGTTAGGAATTATTAAAATTAGTAGCAATCTTAGCCAATGTTATTTTACACTTTGTATTATTTACGACAAACGGAAAAGCACCAAACTTATTTTATAACTCGCATTTTATCTAACAAATTTTTATAAGCACACAGCTTTCATGTGAGCACTCAGTGTTAAGTATTCACGTTTTTTGAAATGTTTTCTCTACTTAGAAGCTTGTTATTTAAAATCCTCTCCGGTGTGTCCAAATTTTTTTATAATTTAGGATGTATTGTTTCTTCGGCGCATTATACAGTACACTTTTCTTACTGATCGTGATGGTATTTTTAATATAAAATTACAAAGAACGAACAAATTAAGATTATGAGCTACGTTCCTTTTGCAGAGATAATTTTTCTTTGAAACCCAAGAATTATTATACCGAAGAATTGGTTTTAGGCATATGATTCAATTACGAATAGGGAATGGAACCGACTTATACGTAGATAAAAGGTCTGATAAAATGGTATCTGACCTAGGGTAAGGAAAAAAACCCCGCTAAGGAACGTATTGTGTTGCTATCCAAATTTCCTTCAAATTTCGTTCTGAGCCTACACACTTATTCCAGAAGTCTCATCATAACGTATTTACAGTCACTTTTAAGGACCGCCAATAGGTGCTGCGGCGATTTCATCTTAATCTCCTCCATGTCTTCAAATCTCCTCCCTTTATAAGGCATTTTCAAATTTGGGAACAGCCAGAAGTCGCAAGAAGCCATGTTTGGAGAGTATGGGGCTGGAATCATTTGTAGGATCTGGGTTTTGGCCAAAAACGCTTGAATGAGGTGAGATGAATGGGTGAGGGCATTGTCATGGTGCAGTTGCCACTCCCTTTGTTGCCGCAGGGCAAGTCACGTTCTCCGCACTGCATCTCGTAGGCGAGAGAGTACTGCCTGGTAGTATTCCTTGTTTACAGTTTTACCTTCTGGAGCATATTCATGGTGAACTGTATTTTAATGGTTAAAAAATATCGTCCGCATGATTTTGACTTTGCTGCTGATCTTCCGCGCCATTTGGTTTGGCATTGGTGACCCTAGAGTTTTCGACTGGGCTTTGGTTTCCTGGTCGTACCACTACGCCCATGTTTCATCCGTCGTGATGATTTTCTTCATTTATTCTGAGTCTTGATTTGCACATCCCAACATGTTCTTAATGACTTCGAGACTAAGATCTTTTGTCTCGCGTGCCAGAAACTTTGGAATGAATTTTGCAGCTACGTTGTGCATGCCCAAGACCTCAGCGAAATTGTTCTGTGCCGAACCGTAATCAATTCCGAAGTTCGGCACTTTTCCGATTATTTCGGAATTCTTTCTCGTGGAGGGCCTTCCTGAACACTCGTCACTCAGAACAGACTTTCGTCCGTATTTGAAAGGCAGATACCACTCCTTGATTTCTGTTGAACTCATAGAGTTTTCACTAAAATCCTTTCTAATCACTTGAATTGTTTCAGCTGATGTGTGGCTGAGTTTGTTGCAATATTTGATGCAGATTCTCGGCGCAAATCGTTCACCGCGATTTGCGCAGAGAGTGACAAGCCAGAAGTTCACAACGCCAACACAACGCCAAATCTTCACAGCCAAGCACCAGATGAGTCAGCCGAAAGTATGGCAAAAATTCAATCATGCGCACTAAAATTTTAGGCCGTGCTCTGTCTTGTCTAGAAGAAAAAAAAACAATACTTTTTCTTCAGGCCTCTTATAATTCCTCGATCTCCGACTGAAAACATTCTTTCAGCAAAGCTTGATCTGGAAATTAGGGGTATGTGTTTCCCATTTCAGCGTACTGTTCATGTATTCTTTTGTGCAAGAATATAAGTTATAAAATTTTTACATGCACATGTGAAGGCCTGAACGGATCGATATCTAAATTTCTGCCACATTCTGGACATTGTTCCCTCATCTCTGAATTATTCTCTTTTACAACACAAATAAAAGAGATGCATTTATGAATATCCAATGGGTATATTAACAGAATTGCAATATAAATGACACTAACAGAATTTCTCTAAGGAACTTAGAACAATGATATCCACATTAATGTTATGTTCTAAACTTGTCAAATGATTCAGTTTTATCACCTCTCAAAATCGTTTTGTGTGCTGACTGTTGAATTGAAAAATATAATATTGAATGAATTTTAGCGCCAAAGATTATCTTTTGTGCTATTAGCTAATCTGAGCTTCTCTAAAGCAAAAATGGGAATATTGAAGTATAATGCATTTTCTTTTAATGAATGTGTTTTTATACTACCACTGTTCTTCATATTGATTGAAAAAAAATGGTGAATGTTCATTATGCATAAAATTTCGCGTGTAACTATTTTTTATTGGGAGTGAATTTTCCTCCCAACTGTAGCATGCCTTTCTCTCTTTGTCTGCTGGAATTTATGGACAATAGTGATATCAAGCTCATCTTCCATTCTGGAAAACGAAATATTGGAATTAAGTGAATTTTTACTGAGATATTAAGGCAGGAAATTTGCTGTTTTCATTTTAAAGCAAGCATGCTGAAAGAAAATTATCCATTACATCATAATAGAGTTCCCTTCCTACGGAAAGATGTTAATCAAAAAGTGTATGGAAAATCATAATTTGCCGTTGGATTGTACCATTTTAGGGTACTTACGACAAATAATTTCAGATTTAAATTTTATCTGAGCAAGATTGCAATATTAACATTTAAGTATTCGTCTCCCAAGAAAAGGTTGAGAGTAGATGTTGTTATAATCGCAACAAAACATCTCTATTGGTAAAAAAAAATCTAATTGCTTTACTTTATTTGAGCAACTGGTAGAACGAAATGGTGCTTCAATTGCGCCATGGCATTTTTACATGGAACATTTTACCCCCACTCTTTTGGACGTGCTTCTGCAATGACTTCCAGCATGTATTCTTTTTACATTTTACCCATAAGCATCATGTAAGCATGAATCGTCGAACTTGTGTATGTGTAAGACTTACTATAAATCATGTCAAATCTAAATCACAATAAATATTAAATAATATTATTACGTGCCTTTGGCAAGGAGGGAAGTTTTTGCACGATTGTTCAATATTTTGTTATTATAAAAATCTGTTCCATTTAAATCTAAAATTAAAATTTTCTTATAATCATTGTTTACTTTATGATATGATTTAGAATTGTTGTTGTTGCCAACCTTTAAATTTCTGAAGTTCTGTTGTTGTGCTATTTTTAGCACTGTCTATAATGAGGATCTTAATAATCAATTTGTTATTCCATTAGGAACTTAAGGATAATTGACAATCAGCGACGACTCACTCTGCTGTCTAATACTCTGGAGCCAAGAAGAACGTGAATAATTTTCGTCATTGTCAGGTGATACTCATCAGTCTAATCGCGCATCACAACATGATGAACATCTTTGTTTCTGTCAAAGAAACTGTACAGAATCGTGCATCGCTTCGCGTATTGATGGAGAAAAGTTGCTCGACTGTTCTGCAAGAGTGTGTCACTTGCTGTTAATTCCCGACTGAGACATATCAAAGATTCATATCATCTGCCAGCTGACTGTGTGAAAAACAAACTCTTAAAAGACTTAAATGCCTTCATTCCCCATTATGCATCAACATGCTATACTGGTGGCTGCTACCCAGAGATAAAGAAAACCATCACGTTTTTTTTTTCCTTTCTTTTTCTAGCTCATCAAAGACTTCGCGTTTCTGTCGCTTGAAAATCAAACTTGAAGGATTATGTTCTACGTTATTTATTAATTTATAATGATAAGAGATCAGATTTGTCATATGTCCGGATTGTTTATTTTTCGGTAATAAACCTCACAAATTTGTTTGGATCAACTTTCACCGAACGATGTTTGAATTTGAGTTTCAACGCAGTTGACGAGAGACATATGAAAAGGAAAGGATCGTAGATGGTTTGCGTACAGAATAAGACATTCTTGTCTCAGAGGTCCCTATCAAGACTGCCCGAGATATGTATTGTAGTATGGAGTGCCTACATGATAATAGTTTTTTGTATTTACTGTGTTGTGACCACAGGAGTAACTAAACTTTCCTGTTATGCAATGTTTCAAATACAAAGAGTTCACTGGAGAATCTGCATAATATTGCGAAATCAAATCCTTCTTGCTCATGGTGTCTAATCTGAACAAAATGAATCTTTGTACTATAAATTTTACATGAGCTGTTTATTTCGATTACCAATAGTTGTTTTCACTGGATAAATTGACCAGTGCGTAAATAGTACGTAGAGAATCTCCACACAAAATCTTAATATTGTGTACATTTCATGATGTTTACCCAAATTATGCTACCTTAAAAAACATGATCAATATTGCCTTATTTTTGTTGAAAAACCATTGCTGTCATGAGATTTGAGAGCTAAAAGTATATGGTACAAAGAGACCGCGACATAATGAGCATAAGTCGGAAGTTTGGAGCTTTTAATTTTTTACTCTGTTTTGAAACATTTTATTTCGAAATTTCTATTAGTACAGTATAACAAGATCTTAACATTTACTACGTAACAAGCCTGAGTTTATCATGTGTGCCGTTTTCTTAGAATAAAACTTCACGATGTGTGTGTATGTGTGTGTTACCAGAGTTAAAACGTTAAATAGCCATATTATATCACAAAATCTCTGAGTAGCCTTTTTATGGGGCAAACACTGAACAGTTTATTTCTTGATTGAATCCGACTTTAGTTTCAGCTGATCGACAAAACTTAAATAACAATTTTAACATACTTACTACAGGGTATTTTACACTCATAAAACAATGATTATATATATGTATAAGATATTAAAACCATGATTATATGTCTATAAGATCATAAAACAATAATTCTATGTCTAAGTCCACAAAAACAAGGGTTATGTATCTATAAGGTCATAAAATAATGATTATATATTTATAAGATAATAACAAATGATTATATAAGTTCATAAAATTATTATTGTATGTCTAAAAGTCCACAACATCAATGATTATATATCTGTAAGATCATGGAACAATTATTTCAGAGTGATTTTATCCCTGAAATCTCTATTTTACGATCTTATACTGTAGGTGTGTTAAACTATTAACAATGCTTTTTCTGGAAAATAAATGTAGACGTGCGTTCTGAATGAAAACAACTTTGAAGTGCCAGTACATCAATTTTAACGCCGAAAAGTTTTAAAAGTATGTGCACCCAATGAAGCCATCTGATCTGCGTGTGCTCGTAGAGGACAAATCCTGGTGTAGTTCTTTGCCTAGCAACAGTCGCCCAGAGGTAGTCAGGAGAGCATATGGAAGTGCTACAAGTTAAGCATGCGTGGAGGAGATCAGACGGCAGCCCCGTCTATTCGTGACTTCAGCTAAATTTCAAATTTTACGGCCCACTGTTACGTCCATTTAAACTTATCATTCATGGGAACGGCAGGACATAAGCTACAAAAGTTGGTTAGTTTCAGAGAATAAAATTTGATTGGAAATATGTTTCTTGTGCCGCGTGAGGCTGCGTTGAACCAATACCATCATTACATCCTTTATTTATTTGCTAGGGTGATTTTTCCCAGTTTAAAAGAGGTGTTTAATTCTTCTTTGTCCTAATGTTTTGTAGTAGGGACACATAATGCTTCCAGTGAAAACGATTAACGAGGCTGTTTGTCGCTCGCCGATCGACTGATACAGGGTTTAGGCTAATAATACTGCTAAGTCAGGACTCGAACCCCTTTCTTGTATGTTGTTTGGTGCTTATAAGGAAATTACTATTATATTTAAGTAAGAAAATTACTATTATATCTAAATAAGGAAGCTACTTACCAATGTATTTTTGTAGAATCTACAAACGCGTATTCCTAATGCACGAAAATGATGTAGTGCTGCTGAAAACGATTTTTTAATCATAATTTGGTTTTTTATTAATGCCATAGGAATTGTTGACTGATCTGATACAATTTTCAGTTCAAAAAGCAATAAGCATTTGATTTCGTGTTGCCTGGATCTTATGCGATTTATTCATAAATAACCATATTACTACATTGATCGTTGTCATATATTTCATTAAAAGTGCCTGGAATTTATTGTGAAATCTCTGTAAGATTGCAAATGGGACTTAAGAATTTATGCTTTTACACTAAAAGTAAGTAGATTGAATACATAACCAAACCATACAAAAAATATGGCATAAAGAAAAAGAAACCCATTTCATTACTTTTTACCGCTCTAAACATAATCAGAAATTCTATATTAATAATTCAGCATCAACTAGTAAATTTTTAAAATATGGCACTTCATAGATTTTTCTCATAGTTAAAACGAAATATGCAGTATTCACAGCGTTTTTTGAACACTCGCATAGTAAATGCTGTTTAACCTGAATTTTCTGAGGTTTATTTTAGTGCAAGGTCAAACAACCAGTCAAAGACAATTCACCAGAGATGAATCGCAGCTGCCTCTAAAATTTTTTTTTTTTTTTATATGGAAAATTACAAGGCGGACAGGGAAATAAAAGGTGAGCTGCCCCGGTGGCGCAGTGGTCTAAGCGATGGCCTCTGATCATTCGTCCGTAAGAGGTCCGGTTTCGAATCCCGGAGAGGCATGGATGTTGTGTTTGTCTTACGGCACTGGCTCTCTCCCTTCCCTGGAACCAGTGACCCTAAAATTAGGGACGGGCCACTGCTTATAGCCCATTGAGTTGCTCACCGTGCTCGTTAAACCTCCAATCAAAAAAAGAAATAAAAGGTGTCTTGCAAAAGCTGCAACAATTTATTTTGCCATAAATAATGTAGTTTGAAAGCATCTGTACGGAGATTGTGATTTCTAATAGCCCTGTATGAAAATTTATCAGTAAATAGATGAATAAAACAATTGAGCTTGCGACTTTATTTCCAAGGATAAATGAAAACAAAACGTATCTAAAGTTTTTCCGAAACTATCTTCTTGCGAACTGTATGGAGATTCACAAACCTTTCCACTGTAAAACTAGAACAAACTTTAAAAATTGTTGAGGTGGAGGATAAGCAATTGCGGATTCATCAAATAGGAGTCTTTAGTCACTTGAGAGTTGTGATCACGATCGTAAGAAACAAAAATCTTTTGTCGACTCTCTGATGTTTGCATACGTTATAAAAATGCATTAGTAGGAGTTATAGGGAAATTTGTGAAGGAGATTCAAAAGCCCAGTTAACCGTTCAGGTGGCTGAGTTGTTGATTGACTAGGGTTCGAGTCCCAGATGTGGTATGTGTTGCGTTTTTCTAATGACGCTAGTTCTCTCCCTTCCCTGGAATCAGTGTCTCTGAATTAGGGACAGGCTATGGTTATATCCCGCAGATTTTCTCATGGTGGTGCCTATACCCTAAAATAGAAGGTAAACAAAATAGCTGAGTTAACTTGGAAAATACTTAGTTGTAAAGTACTTCCAGCAAGTTTTAACCATTGCATAGCATATCGCCAATATTAATTATGGATATCTAAATAACGTAACAAAATAAGATGATCGATAACTACATAAGAATCGATAAGGAAATTGCGTTTCGTATAGTATTTCACTGAGTTTATTAATGGAAATTAAAGATCAACGCTCTACTCATAATCTGTGTTGGTTATTAAGTTTTTGGTAACTCCGCGAGGTAAGATGAACATGTATGATTGTGAAAAGTGTGTTTAGTATTCTTACAAATCATGTATTGAAAGCGAAAGGTGAGCATTGTTAGCTACCAGCAGAGATGGTCATCTATCAAGAGACCAAGGCAAAATATTTCAGTTCGGGACGAATAGGCCTTCCTAAGAACTTTCCTATAATGTCTTCATGCTTACTTGGTCAAAATAAGTACAGGAAAAAAGTGACAATTTTGGCTTAATGTTTTGTGAGGTATTACAGTTATATTCCGATCTTTCGAACATTGTGATGAGTGCGAACAAAGGAAAAAAACCGACAAAAAAACAATGTCTTCCTTAGTTAATCATGTCATGACAGCACACAGTTCCATCTGCCTACGCATAATTACATTTATGTTCCAGGATTTCAATATTTAGTGTACATTTTATATAAATTATGAAACATAGATCTATTTGATATGAAGCGTTGGAGTGTTCAACAGTTTGTTTATGTGAATTAATACAGCGTACTTAGTTGTGTGATTATATATCTGTTACTTCTGTGGTCTGTTACCCATAAAAAATGTTAGATTGTTTTTAAATATTTTATTTCATATCATAAAAGTGCCTGAAATTATGAGATTACTATGTAACAGGAGTTATTACGCTAATCTATGAAGAAAGTAGGCCTTTACAAGAAAACAACATTCGTATACTTGTCATTGTCATTTTATTTATTCATAATTCGAAGCAGTATTTTTCTTCCGATTCCCACTTAGAAAGAAAAACCATCCCTAAACAAAACAAATCGGAGATTAAGCGTATTTATTGATCGTAAGTATTCCTAAAGTGCTAAGCTGGATTATATCGAATGCTTGTGTACGTATTTTAATACCTTCGTTTTACTGTATATTTAACAAATCCGAGGAGGTACTATTTCATGGATATTGGGCAAGATGAAGTACGATCACAAAGCCAGGGCAATCAAAATAAATAATTTTGATTGAAAACTCGGCATACATATTGTTAAAAATCTGTAGTCAATAAAGGTAATTTAGTTTTTTGCTTTAGTATGAAGGAAATGGAACATGTGAAGTTTTTGATTTTTACAACTTCTTTTACGGTTGGTTCCATCAATTAAATAGGTTTCTATTTACATCTACATAGCCACTGCCTGCTCAAATCTGGCAATTCTGAATCTCGTTTTTGGATAGACTCATGAAAATAGTTCAGTGATTGATACTATCCTTACTTCTCACCGTTAAGGAATGAGCAATTTTAAGGACTCGATGAATTTTGAAAGCAGCAATCTGATCGCTATCAACTGAAAATGTAAACATGGCGATTGAGGAAATGCCGCACCCCTTTGTGAGCTTGCTGTTTGTCGCAACCGACTGATATCCGTGAGGACGTTGAAAAATATTATAAAAAACAACAACATTACAATTGAAATTTGGATCTCAGTGATCCGTATGCTTGTGGCGTAAATAGATAGTGAAAGCAGGCAACACAGGATGTTTTTTTCCAGCGTTATTGTGAAATCAGACTGATAATGCCTAATCGACGAAAAGGACATGTACGCATTTGTTTTGGATAAACTATTTTTTTCATCTAGTTTTGTTTCTCTTGTATTTATCTCGTTTACTCTTGGATGTAATGAATTCATATTGGGAAGAATATATTCGGTAGGATCCTCTGTATTCTATACGCATGAAGACGGCAACCATGATTATGTTATAGTTAAAGGAAACGGCAAAGTTACCCTTACTCTCTTCCAGATGAGTTGGAAGGATGATGCGTGAAGTGTCACTTTGCGGAAATTCAAGATTTTTCACATAAATCAACAACCTGAGCCGCCAGTTCAAATATAATGTCGCACGTTAGGTAAATCTGGCATTACAGTTGTTTCTATGTAAACATCCGTTACAAAATCTTTGATCATTATTTTTAACATGAGTATCGATACCTCAGGCATAATGAAGCATATAAATGCAACTTCGTGAATTCTGCAGAACGGTCGCAGATAACATTCATCATCATCTTTTCTTAATCCACTGCTGAAAGAAGGTCGCCCTCCCCCAACACCCAAGTCTCTTCCACAACTCTCTGTCTTGGGCAATTATCTTCCATATCATTCCAGCAAGCTTTGGGGTTTTATGCACCCATATGCTATGCAGTCTTCCTCTCAGTCCTTTCTTGTCTTTTGGTATCTAGAGCAATATTTCAGTTGTCAGAGATGGTCAGTTCTGCTAAAAATGTCGAGGCCATTATAATTTGAGATTTTTTTATTTTATAGCGATCTCATCAACTCTCTTCATTACGTTTTAATCTATGAATTGCTTTCTCGATCTGTCTTGGTTACAACGTTCATGCACCACTCCATGTTGCTTTCGTTTTTGTCCACAGTCTCTGAAAAACCTTTTTTTTTTTTTTTTTAGCCCAAGCCCATGTTTCTGAAACATAAGTAAGAACTGAAAAGAATATATATATATATATATATATATAAGTCAAATTCTCTACACCTTCAACCAAGAAATCCCCATAGAAATCTCCAAACCCCACTAAACTAACACATTTAAACTAAAACTAAAACTCTCCCAATTCGCATACAACAATAATATGAAAATAATAATGGTAAACATTTAGGGTCGGCGACTGGGAGCCAATCATCAGGGAACGACTCCCCCGGTCTCCGAACCTTGGTTCAGGTTACGTGCAGGTGTTTATAAAATATATTATCTCCAAAACAAGAGTTAAATATTTTTTTTATTTTTAGTGTTGTACACCTGGTCTTCCCTACCTGAACCAACAACACAAAACTGAAATACAAAAACTTACCTGAAATGAAGCAACTGCGGACTTTATACTTCCAAGGAACTCAGATAAATTTGAACCTCAATTCCAACATATCACCTCCATGTCATATAAAAGCAAACCAAGCAACAACTTCGTAGTACACATATAATAAGTTTATATATATATATAAAGGTTGCTGCCCCGGTGGCGCAGTGGTCTTAGCGTTGGCTTATGGCCATTCGTCTGTGAAAGAGTCCGGGTTCGAATCCCGGTGAGGCATGTATGTTGTGTTTGTCTTACGGCACTGGCTCTCTCACTTACCTGGAACCAGTGACCTTAAATTAGGGGCCGAGCGACTGCTTTATAGACCATTGAGTTGCAAAGGGTGGTCGTTAAACCTTCAACCAAAAAATAAAAAGTTCAAGGGATTGAAAATCATTTTCTTATAACCGAATTTGGATTAAAACGTTAAAACTTCGAAATTAAAGCAGATACATAACGTACAGTACATGTATTTTATGAATAAACAAGTATACATCAATACATACCTTTTATAATATTTTAAAAAATCTGTTATTGAAGTCTGCTTTTTTGCATTTACCATTATCGTCTCACATTTTTGGAGTCCATCAAACATTGCTCTTTCTCGGCTTCTTGAGCACGTGGAACCCTATTCACATAGTCCTTCACCTAGGTTCCATTGTACACGAGCAAATAAAAAAATCTAACGACTCAGAACTGTAGAAACTTTAACGTTTCATGTGATGTCTGATCGGGCTGGACCACATGACAGTCCGGGGTTCCGTTAACTGCACATCGATTTCTCCCTGCCTACCGACCCTGCAACTGCACACCGGTAAATGTCCCAAAGTAGCTCCCTCCGCTTACTCTCGCACTAAGCAACGTCATTCAAACATAGCTTCCAAGGTCGTTTCAATCTTTGGCGCGCAATTTCAGGCGCGTCCTTTCCTATCAAACAGTCAGATCGCTAATGCAAACGGGAAGAAATAGGACTCAAACACAGTGCAAAATGAAAAGATGAGAACAAAGAATATATAGTACTGTATGTAGCAATATACGGATCTTCATCTATGAACGCGGAAGAGGTAAGTCAGAACGGGATTTACCCCCTTCCAAGAAAACGTTTATCATGCATTGTGGGGAGGGGCGAAGGGGAAATAAACGACTTGAATTATCTGGTGGAAGTCGCTCCGAAAATGGCCTTGAAATTTCATGGGAGACAAAGAGAAGAAACATAGCAATACAGGTCAAAAAAAGTTTATTTTGGAAATAAATTTTTTGGAACTTCCTTATAACCGAAATTTGACGTTTTTTGCTTTCTTATAAACATGACACGTTCCTATACTTTAATATTGGACCAACCAAAGTTATAAATTTCTTTCTTATATCGGAGTTTCTTATAGCGGGAGGGTACTGTATATATATCCTTCAAAAAAAGGGAAGAGGAGGGAGGGGGGGGGGGGACAGAAAACTCGTGAGAGAGATTTTCATAAATTCCGTTAATTTATAATGCAAGACATACATACATTAATACATTTTTTTCTATCTTAAGACTATATTTTGACTTTTGCTGTATTTTTTTTAATTCTGATTTCATTATATACACTAGGTTAAGAAACTCTGCACGATTTCATTTATATTGGCAATGTATGGGGGAAAAGCCTTACCTTTAAATTACTAGGCAGTAAATTGGAATACCATTTTTGTTTTATATTCAGTACGCACATTCTTTACTTACATCATCGCTTTTTTAAAAGAAATTTTTCCACTGGTTGATTTACCATAGCGTCGAGTAAAATATTCATTACTCTTTGCTTGTTCCAAATTTCTTGAATTCAGAAAAAGTAGAGGACTACGAACGTTATTTCGTAAATTTTTAGTTTCATCATCTATTTCATGGCTTTAAAAAAAGTGCTGTCTCAATTCTCTCAAATTTGTAACTTACCTAGTTAAAAGAATCAAAGAACCATGCAATGTATTTTTGACTAACTGAAATTCAGAATTTAACGCATAATCGCAAAAAGCGTATAAATGAATTACGTATAACCGACTTGAAAAAGCGATTGAAATTGCAGTAAAATATATATGGAATAAAAGTGAAAAACTAAATAACCAAGGTTACATTTTATATGCATATGCATAGTGTAACCTCTATCGGTTCTATGGCTGGATGAAGCTTTTGCAGTGATGAGGTTTTCCCAACAATTATCAATCTGCTACTGGTCGAAGGTTTTCCAAAATCTCTTCCACAGCTCTCTTGAGTAATTATCTTCGGTGTCGCTTCTGCATGCTTTTGAATTTCATCGACCATATCCCACGAAGTGATCTTCTGGGTATTTCTTGTCCTTTTCTGTTGTATTTCAAAGGGTACAACGATGGTCAGTTCTGGCAGTATGTCCAGCACATTACCATTTGAGGGTCTTTATTTTGATCTTGATGTCATCCACACTTATTTTATCGAGATCCATCAATTCCTTTTCCTATCTTTCCTAGTTACAAACGTCTTTCCATGTTTCTTTTGAGTTTTCTGCCGTCTGTGTCTTTTAGTTAAGGTCCATGTCTCTGATCGATAAGCAAGAATTGGAGGAATGCATTGCTCAAACATTTTTATTTTAAGACCTAATGTTAAATGTATAACATTATGGTAAAGTATTTGACTTTGCGTTTTTGATGAGGCACACAATTTAAACCAAATGAATTTGATACCGAATGGTCCAGTCAACTGCAGGGTCTCGCAACTTTCAATGATCATGAACATGCTTAAGACGTATTTTTCCTGATACATGCAATATAACACCGCAGTTTGTTTTGTATTTATGAAAAACAATGATCAAAGGTATCTGACATATTTTCGCATGATCTTTTACACGTCACGTCATCCACACAAATGTCACATTAAGATTAAAACTACTTCCGTCATTTTATCTCCTAACATTAATGTCTGAATGCGACCACTAGTTAATTTCTTTCCTACAGTTATCGTTTAAGTTTTATTTAGGATATAACTGTTGCCAGGACAGAATAGAAGCACAATAACTATTTATCGTTGTTTCCTGTGTGAGTACGTACATAAAAAATTCTTAACTCGTTCTAAAAACCTGAAATGTCAATTCTTAACTCGTTCTAAAAACCTGAAATGTCAATTCTTAACTCGTTCTAAAAACCTGAAATGTAAATTCTTAACTCGTTCTAAAAACCTGAAATGTCAATTTTATAACTCGTTCTAAAAACCTGAAATGTCAATTCTTAACTCGTTCAAAAAACCTGAAACGTCAATTTTCTGGTACTAAATATGATTTCTTAGCTTGGTAAGGAACGGAAATTTTGAAATTCAGAACATGTTTTTATGACCATTCTGAAAAAATGTTTCGTGTGCCTTATGTACGTTACTTCTGTTATAATCTTAATTCTTTTATTTAAATTTAATGGTCATTTTCAGCACTCTTACATTAAATAATTGAAGTTTTGAGCTGTGCATTTCATAAAAGTAAAATACATAAAATATTTTTTGATTTAAGTGAAAGTAATTAAATATAAAAGATTAGCATTTTTCAACAGCAAGAGGTCTAATGTATCAGGCAAATATAATGACATTTTCCTGACACTGGACATTTGCGTGTAAGCTTCGGTTTGTTGGAGTGAACATTATACTTCCGATATCCAAGTCTTCTCAAATCATAGCAACTAGGGCATACGGTTCTGCTTCGCACCCATTATTTGAACTGGTCAAAGAAACAGGAATAATCATATGTACTGTGCCGTTTTCTGGTAAATGCCCTATTTCTGTACAATCAGGTACGACAAAAATCCCGCAGTGTTAGGTGTTTCCTCTTAAGTGAATACATACAGGCGAAGTGCCATGTGTGAGATATAGCAACACACAGAGGAAGTATCAAACAAATCAATACTTCTTTTCTACTCATTTCGTTTTCAAGTGCGCAGGAAGGCCATACGTACCGAGAGACACTGAAGGTTTTTTCATGTATATCTGGTGCATTGAACTTTTCAGTAGTTGCACCACTCTTATATGAAAAGGAGAGCAATAGTTCTGCTTTGGGTGAGTCATATTTTAAAACTCAGCCTAAAACTAGCCATTGGTAAACGACTTTTTTTAGAAACTCATTTCAGTTAAATTGTTCTGAAATATTGAAAATAGCAGTGCGTATTGTGGCCGCCATGCAGCGGAACACCATCTAACTGTGCGGAATTAAATGTATATTTTTTTGAAATTATTATAGTAATATTTCTGCAAAAAAGTTGGTAGATTGTAGGTTGATAAAAATCTTATGTCGTGCATCTACACAAACTTACTAGTAATAAGCAATTAAAGGTTCTATGTATACACTGTAAAATTAATTTTTTCTGGATTTTATATCATATATATATATATATATATAAAGCCAAAACAATAGATAAGCAAGCTAAGAATTTTTTTTTTAAATAATAAATTAAAAATTAAGAAATAAGCCAAAACTTTCAAAACAAGCATGTACCTGAGCAAGCAAAGAAACAAAATTTCAACCAAAGGAAAAACCGGGATTGCAGAACATGTGGCAGAGTTTTGTTCATTGCTTCTTCAGGAGCAATCGCGGAGAAAAATCTCTCACATTTCTACATAGACCAGAAATGTGTGGGTTTCTGCTTATCCGGTTTACAATAAAGGATTTACTCAACTATCAGAAATGGAACAAAAACCCCCTCCGAGAAAACCGAATAATCATTGCCCAACGCACACTCAACAATTACCAGTTCAAAGGAATTCATGCAAAATACATTACAAAAGAATTGCGAACATCATCACACCACAAAACAAGAGAGAATAACCATTAATTAAAGAAATAATTACATAGAGCAATTTTGTTGTATCTATCTATCGATATTTCTGAACAAATCTGTTGCTTAGAAATGTCCTGGAATGAGGATTTACCTCTAAAGGATGATGAAATTAAAAATACAAAGAAACAGTTGTTCCTTTTATCCAACTTTTACAGTTTTAAAGCTAAATTCTGAATTTCTAGCAAAATGAAATAGAAATTACCAGGAAAATTAATTTAAAGAAAAATAGCAGTTGTTTGAAATTTATAAAAAATTGTTTAATATTTCTGTTCTTGTGTTATATCAACCGAAGCTCTATTCAACGTAATAATTTTAATCAGCATAATTTTTCTGACTTAACATTAATATAAGGATATTAGGTCTGTAGCAAAAATATTACAACATATAATTTAAATAATTTTAACGTGTTTTGTTAGACTTATTTTGATGTACATAGTTTAAATAAATTTAAAGTTTTTATAAGAATACCGAGAAAATGTAAAGGAGTGAAGAGGAGGATAATGATACCCGTGCTTAACCCTTTAACTGGTTAGAGAGAACTTACTCGGTATTAGCAAAATAGGTAAATATGAGTTTGTATTCAGTTCTAAGAAGTGGACCGAACGCGGCTGTGACGAGTGAACCTGCTCATCAGAAAGCATTGCTATCCTCTTGTTATCTATAATGGTCATTTATGGGGAATAACTGACAACTCTCTGACTGATAACCCGATAAAAGATTTATAACAATGGCGACTGACCTAAGACAGGAGAGAGAAGATGTTTGAGACATTTGTTTCTACCCAGTGGCATGATGTCCGTGTCAGGGGGATTAGATTTTCCTCATCATGTCTTGGGCCATGAAGCAGAGAATAGGGGACTTGAAGCGAGCGCTTTTCACCAATTACAGGTTTATAGACAGCACTGCTGAAATGAGAGGGGGAAAATAATTGTTTTTCAGCAGTTTTCGTAAAACCGCTATGGGAACATTACCTCTTCGGGACTGCAGAAATTTTTGGCACCATTTGGTTCAGGAACACCAGCCTCTTAAAGAGTTAAACGCACGCTATTTCTCTTGTATATAATGCAACATGCTATTTATGTAACCCTGGTTGTGCATATAATTATGCTTTGTACCATTTTTGTATGACCAGAAACCCGTTATAATGATTTTCCTGATTAGTACAAAGAAAAATAATATCTTAATACCCTAATAAATAACCATACAACAAAAAAAATAATTCTTGGAATGCCGATGAGGCTTGGAAGTTATATACATTGTAGTTCTCTGTATTATTTTATGGATGTAAAACTTAACGAAGCAGACCGCAAGGGGGAAAAAGCATCTAGCATAAATTTTATTTGGTGTAACGCATTTTTAGAATCACTTTAGAATATGCGATTGAAAAGCGGATTTTAGACGTATTGTGCTGGTCTTGTAGGGAATTGCACATTTTTTGGGGTGCTGAAACTTGTCAAATGATTTATATACATATAATCACAATTTTGTTATTTATATATACACTAACAGATTTAAAAATTTTTAAATAGAGTGCAAAAATTTTCTTATGCTCGTATATGCAAATGCGAATTCCAAGAAATCTACATACAAATGAGTAAAAATGTTATACTTTTGCTTTAATTTAGTAACGCACCATGGATTTCACCACGAGGTAGTGTAAAATATTGAGGATGCTAGTAAGATAATGCTATGCTGGAGAAAATCCCCCGCTCCCAAAATTAGGAGTGGTAAAAATGTCCTCGCCTTATTAGAAGCGTGATTATGATTACTGAGGAATCATTACAGTGTTACCTGAAAACGTACGGTGTAAACCATTCCCCTGCCATTTGGTTTCAGCCCCTTTAGATTATTTACATTAGCACATAGTAAAAAACAAAACAAAAACTAACTAACCGTTTGTGTGTGGATGTCAGATTGAGGTGCCTTGATTTTTTTTTCGCAGAGCGTAAATCACCCACCGCCATGGAACCCCCCCCTTTTTATGGTTTTTATGGAAACAATTTTGCTTGAAAAGTTGCTCCTTCAGCTAGGAATTTTTAAGGGGATGATAGAAATTTCAGACTGAAGTCCATGTGGATGGATTTTTTTAATATTATGTTTTCCCTTATTTTCTAAATTTTTTTAATTAATTTTTTTAAATATTCAGTTATAAACGAACACAATTAAATTAAATACAAGGGGAGATCGCCCAAAAACGTACGGGTGGGCATTCATGGATTTACGGGGGAGGGTGCCAAGCACCCCCGAAAAGATGCCTGAATACAACACTGGTTACGTCAACCCAAATTTGGTGTCTCTGTTTTTGTGCGCATGCTCAATGTACAGAATGATGTTACGAAAATTTTGTGTGCAGCATCCTTCAGTGGAAAAAGTTTAGGTAAGTGCTATCCCGTGATAAGTATTTCCTTGTGTGTGTGTGTGTGACATTTAGGATCACGAGAACTGTAGCTCAACATTCATTGTTTCACTTCCGTGGCCACAGACAAGTGCTACATAACGTTTAAAATGTCATAGTAGCAAGTGCAGACTTTGAGTCCGTCACGAAAATAATGAAAACGCATTAAAGTTCATGATCCGTTTGTACGATTTAATTTGTTTATAACATCGCAAATCGATTAATTGCTTTGACGATTTAATTCGTCAATCAGAAAAAAATGTCTGTATGATTTATCTTATTGTAGTATATTGTACAAATAGTTCTTCTTAGCAAGGAAAAATAAATGAATTTATTTATAATATCAGACAAAAAGTTATACTTAAATATTTATTTTTTAAACTTATTTTTGTACTTGCTGTGTGGCATTTGTTGAAACAAAAGTAATGGTATAGTACAAACCCGCGTGTTTAAAACTCAGGCGTGACAAGCTTGAAGTATTAATATTTTTCTTTACTTTATAACCTGTCAGTGGTTCATATGCTGGCGGTTTAGTTGTAAACGAATGCCAGAATTACTAGCTTACATGTTCATGCGCAATTCAGTGTGAATTACTTTCACATGGGATGAAGAAAGTTAGTTAAAAGTTCAATTCTAAACGTAATGCAAGTATCATAAATGTGTTTTACCGTAAATGCTGTCACAAAACTACTTTAATTAGCAAATTAACCTAAGTATGCAGAGTCTTTTATAAGGGATCAGACAGTTAACACCTGTTAATTACCTTCAACTGTATGACATTTGGCAGATTTTACGGAGCTGCAGCGAAATGCCAGTAAAGCGTTTACATAGCATCTCCTTACGCGTTTCTCATAAAGTTTGAGTACTTTCAATCAATCAATTAGAATGCTGTTTCTTGATAGCACCTGGTAGCTGAGGGGTAAGAGGCGTGAGCTTCTTATTAATAATCCGAGTTGGGCATGGGTTTGAGTCCAGATGTGGCATGAATGGTGAGTTCTTTCCCTTACCTGAAACCAGCGTCACCGCCCCGGTGGCACAGTGGTCTACGCGCTGGCTTATGACCATTCGTCCGAGAAGGGTCCGGGTTCGAATCCCGTGGAGTCATGGATGTTGTGTTTGTCTTACGGCACTGGCTCTCTCCTTTCCCTGGAGTCAGTGGCACTAAATTAGGGACGGACGACTGTTACAACAGTCGTCCGCCCATTGAGTTGCTCACGGTGGTCGTTAAACCTCCAATAAAAAAAAAAAACAGCTTTGTAAATATGAGGTGGGGAAATCAGATATGAGATGTTAGTAAATATGATATGGGTTGTTAAACCGCGAATAAAATTAATCGTGAAGTTACGAATTTCTTTTAAATCAATTTTTTTTCATAACATTACCTTTTTAGTTTGTGTAACCTCCTAAATACCACGAGACTATAGAAACCGTAATTTAGCGATTAGCTGCCTTTGGATGTTATAGATAAAGATATGCCAGTGATAGCCCATTGGTTTGGATTTAACAGTACAAAATTACATTATGTGTAGAAAAATTTTCAATTCACGACTTGATCTCGACATTTCGTTTTTATTTTCTGTCAATCACGGCTCTGACGTCAAATTCAGGAAAAAAATGCGTTTTGGTTCAATTCATCATATGTAATTGTGAATTTACTCTGTCTCTCTGACCTCGTTCTTAACAAATCCGACAACACTAATTAATTCAAACACTCGACGTGGATCAGGAACACCAAACAGAAATCATCGCTCTTTCCACGTTAATAAATGAGTCACTTATGACTGAGTTAGTTACTCACTTATTAACGTGGAAAGAGCGATGATTTCTATTTGGTAATCCGATAACTTTTTTACAGAATCCATTGCTTTTTTTCTCTCTCACATTTCTTCTCTGGCGAATTTACGCATTTGGCAATGGATGTTTTTTCTTCTTTTCATTTCAGTAGTGGCATTCATTTTCCTTCATTAATAGCAGTAGTTTCTCATATAACACCAAACGCAGTATTTTTGGCAACAGCTGTAACCTTCCAGAATCTGTGCAGTCTTGTGTCATAAATTGTTTCTTTCTGTACAGGTACTCCTTCATACGTGCAACGTCTGCAATTTTCAAAATAAGCTCTTCGTTGATCACTTGAAACATCTTTGATTCGCATTTGTAGATCTGAAAATCCTATTTGCTTACTAACCACGAAAAAAAAATCCCCTGTTGCGCGTTTTGTGAGGAGGAGTTATCAAAAGTTCGAGAAATTAGCATCGTTTTCTATGATTTCATTGGTTACAGCACGAATTATGTCTAACAGATTTTAGTATTAATAGCTACGAAAGCACTGCAGATAATTGCTTCATTTCTTTACAGCTGCAGCAGTTTCTGAGCACATTCCTAATTTTTTAAGAAAATATTAATAGGTGCTACTTCTTTTTTGTAATCTTCTGTGTTAATTTGGACATTAGTTTTAGATATAACGATTATTTTTCAACCCTTATGTCTGAAAATGAAGTTAAATGTTTACTTTGTACAAATTAACTAATATTTTGAGAGTGTAAGCCAGATCTTCCTATTTATGCGAGATCTTATTTGAAGTCCTGATTTAACACACTGTACGAACGCGGGGTTACACTTTACTTAATGCGGTAATATATGCGCAATGTGTAAAACGTTTCCTGGACTACTATAAGAGCACTGTGTTTAAACATTACACCACAAATATTTACCGAACGTGCTTGGTGTGTTGCATATCCTCATAAAATTTGCAGTAATTACAGAGTTTAGCTTAAAAATTTGCGGAAGGACGAACGCCAAGAGAAAAAGGTTTTGTGCTTTAACAAATCTCAGTGTTATGTGGCGTTTCATTCCTGTGATGAAATACTAAAGATGGTGGCGTGATCAATTCTTTGTAAGAAGAGCCATGTTTCCGAGAAAATTCTATCCTGCAACGTAAAACTTGGGATTTTTCAAAATTTAAATAGCTCTCATTATCTTGTATTCTACTGATGTGACAATAAAAATGTAGTCTCAACAAAAGGCCTTTATTTTTAAGGAAATAAATAAAGTTAATTTACCCGCTGCAAATTATTTCGAATTGTGCTCATTGGAATGGCTCGCAAAATGTATTCTACAAAATTTTAAGTTATGTGTACATTAAATGGAATATTTTAATATTATATGCAGTTGCCTACATACCCAACAATTATTTATTTACATTGCAGCATTTTATACATGAATTTGTAAGATTTTGTTTTCAAACAACAATATTATTGCGTTTGATACATATCTACCGTAGTCAAGTGTGCATATTTTATTTTTCACTTTTTATTTACCAAAAATATACACTTAGTGAATGTTAGCTTTCTAGTTGACGTTGCCTTGTATGCTGTTTCTCTACACTAGTTCGAGGTTTGGAATTCAAATCAAATTTGCTCAAAACAATTTACTTCTTCCTTCTCCATAAGTGTCATGTATTTATTATATTCGTACTTTATCTTATTCATGAAGTAAATTAAAACTTACTTTCGGTTATCTTATCTCTCCTAACTTCCGAATTTGTGTTTCAGATTTCCTGTTTTTTTCTACTGCTCGCTTAAAATACAATCAGTTTTAAAATCAATAATATCTCAGTGCTTTTATGTATTCACTTTTCAATATGATTCATGATATTTTTTGTATTATAAAATGTGAATTTGGATGTTATCTGACTTACCATCTGTCTCATATTTACACCAAAAAACGGATTCACATCTTCAAAATTTTGTATTGTATGATGTAATTCCGTATTCCATTCATGATTTATCTGCTCCTCCGGGCATTCGCGTGATAGAATTCTTAACCTACAGATTCGCTAAACATGAATGCCGGTTGCTTCGACTAGCAAATCCTGTGACGGTTATATTCAAATAATCGAAAACTTGAAACTTGGTCGTTGTGGGGGTTGTATTCGTTAGCGTACTCGGGTGCTATCTGGGAGACGCGGATTCGATTCCCGCTCCAGGACGACGCAATTTTCAAGTTTTCGGATATTATCTGACTTACCATCCATGTCATATTTACACTAAAAAACGGATTCACATCTTCAAAATTTTGCATTGTATGGTGTAATCCCGTATTCCATTTATGATGAAATATAAAGTTGAACAAAAGTTTTCTGAAACTAGATTAAATAATTTGTTTTTCCTAAGTTAAGCACGGTTATTTTTCTCCACTGACAAACTATTGGTGCAAAACATTTCAAGCAAGGTGCTGTAGTTTCTAATGAATGTAATACACATGGAAAGGAAACAAATGTTTGAAGTGTTTGTTACAGAGCTGAAGCATGGACTTCTTGAAACACAGAAGCAGCCAGAGGGACCAGGCTAAGTCCAGATCTAGTCTTCCATATTATTTTTGTCTGTTAATACTATCGACTTGTAATGTCATGCTTAGTGCCACTGCATCTTGTGTTACCTAACTGTGTACAGTTTATAAATTCTTTACTCCTTGCCTATAAATGAACTACAAAAATTACGGCTTTATGTATTTCGTAGTATTCCATTACACTCAAGGAAGATATATTTGTATGCCTACACAACATGCCGTGACCTACGCTGACTAACTGCGTCTTTTAGTGATTGTGCTAAGTACTGTGTGATAGTTTAAATAAATCCATAGAGAAGGATATGCATGAGTAATCACTGTACAGTAGAAGGGTTCAATTGCATCTGTTTCATTTTGCTACCATCAATAATTCTTATTTCACAACCCCTAACGATCACCAGTTTGTGTGTTACTTTTTTGTTTCTTTTAAGACTCTTGACACTGAATTTGTTTTGATATTATTGCAAATTGACTCATCAATTAAATAAAACTTATCGAATGATTTTGAACTGTCGTTGTTGTCTTCATATGTGTGTCATGCTTTTTATTAATGTATTCGAAACGGATTTCTGGTGCCAGAAATTATTCTATGTTCTAATCAGTGATGACACCAACGCAACAAGGATTCCCCAACGTCTTTTTTTTTTATTATTTAGGTTCAAAATTGGAAGTCTTATTTTCTTTGCCAACCAAGCAGCATGTATATCTACTGGAGACCTTAACAAAATCTCATAGATTCGTAGTAATAAAAAAATATAATTGAAATAACTTGGAAGAATGCGTCTCTATATTACTTATTTTTGCGTTTGCGAATGAAGTTTGTCATCAACAATGAGAGAATTATCTAAAATTAAAAATATAAGAGTCAATGTGCACGACTGATTATAAATTAATTTTCAGTGCTCTTGAGGATGATTTTGGACACATGTGGTACCTTGATCCAAACGCATTAAGTATTGCTTCGGTTTTTGTATTTTTTGTTTCGAGTTTAACGGCCACCGTGGGCAACTCTACGTCCTATAGCAGTCAGTTGCCCGACCCTATTTGTAGGTCACCGATTCCAGGGAAGTGAGTACCTAAGATACAAACACCCATCTTGATTCGGATTCGAACCCTGACCGTTCTTGGTCGGAAGCCAGCTCTTATACCCCTGCACCATCGGGGCAGCTTTGGTTTTTGGGATCACCATAATCAGAATTTCAGTGAAGTAGTGGTACGTTATCTTTTAAAGTAGCGGACCTCTTAGAGTTTCCAATCTGAAAACTGGCTTAATTAGCTTTAAAACTTCTACGCAAAAGTTGATAAGACTTTTCTTTTCGAATTCGATTTAATTGGTGATTGATCAGCTCCTAAACAGTCCATGGTTGTATCTCTAAATAATGTGACATCTAAATCAAAAACATTTTGATTGACTAGAGTTTTGAACATGCGAATTTTCTTGTACTCAGCTGAACCTGAACTTTTCGCATGTGCCCGTTAAAATACATTACTGGACGTAGAATATGCCACACCATGAAGGAATGCCGAAATAGAGACGGAACTCGCCACACGTGTAGATAAGTAAATGGAAAAAAAAACAAGTGATGTAATTTCTGAATGCCATGGGCAAGGAGATGTTGTAAATATGGCCTGAGTCTTACGACTGTCTAGCTGAGCTATACATTGGGCAATACTCCATAGCTTCGTGTGGGAAAGTCTTCGAATGGTGTCCTGAGGTATTGCTGATGATGTGTCGTTGATCAGTGTCCACAACCAGTCAAAATTGGCAAAAGGTTCCGCAGAGGCGTAAAATTATCTGCCAATGACTGATGTCCCACATGTTCTCTATTGAAAAGAATTCTACGGATTGCGCTGGCCACGGAAGCACTTGGACACTTTTCGGCACTCTCTTTCGAGCTTTTTTTTTTTTTGATTGGAGGTTTAATGACTACTGTGAGCAACTCAATGAGCTATAAGCAGTCACCCGTCCCTAATCTAGGGTCAATGGTTCCAGGGAATGGAGAGATTCAATGCCATAAGACAAACACAGCATCCTTGCCTCACCGGGGTTCGAACCCGCACCCCTTTCAGACGAATGATCAGAGGCCATCGCTTAGACTACTGCGCCACCGGGGCTTTTCTTTTGAATTTATAAGTGTGCGTGTGGATGATGTTTTTTTAACTGGGTATCAGAGAGAGATGCCTTGCAGATACAGCAACAATCGACCTGCAGTACATCATCAACATAGCCGCCCCGGTGGCGCAGTGGTCTAAGCGATGGCCTCTGATCATTCGTCCGAAAGGGGTCCGGGTTCGAATCCCGGTGAGGCATGGATGTTGTGTTTGTCTTACGGTACTGGCTCTTTCCCTTCCCTGGAACCAGTGACCCTGGCTCTTTCCCTTTCCTGGAACCAGTGACCCTAAATTAGGGACGGGCGACTGCTTATAGCCCATTGAGTTGCTCACGGTGGTCGTTAAACCCCCAATCAATCATCGACATATCGTTGTGCTGTCATTGTACCCACTGGGCGTACGACTCTCGAACGGCTGTTTAAAACTGATCGTCCGCCACGGTGGCGCAGTTGTCTAAACGATCGTCCGAAAAGAGACAAGGTTCGAATCCCGGTGATTCATGGATGTTGTGTTTGTTTTACGGCACTGGCTCTCTCCCTTTCCTAGAACCAGTGACCCTAAATTAGGGACGCGCGACTGCTTATGGCCCATTGAGTTGCTCACGGTGATCGTTAAACCCCCAATCAATCATCGAAATATCGTTGTGCTGTCATTATACCCACTGGGCGTACGACTCTCGAATGGCTGTTCAAAACTGGTCGTCCGCCACGGTGGCGCAGTTGTCTAAACGATCGTCCGAAAAGAGACCGGGTTCGAATCCCGGTGATTCATGGATGTTGTGTTTGTTTTACGGCACTGGCTCTCTCCCTTTCCGAGAACCAGGGACTCTAAGTTAGGGACGGGCGACTGCTTCTATCCCTTTCAGTTGCTAACGGTGATCGTTAAAGCTCCAGTAAAAAAAACTGATAGCGCCCCCATACAGTGACACTAGGCTGAGGAGCAATATGACACTCACGATGGCAACAAGATCAACCCTGTGAACATTTTGTTTCCAGACTCTCAATCGGCGATCGACAGCGCTGAGATAGAATCGTGACTTGTCGCTGAATAGCACATGATTTTATTCGTCCCGCCGATCATGCCACTGCAGTCTTGCGTGACGTTGTGCTGAGGTGAGTGGCAGTTACCACAATGTCTGGCGAGAGCACAAAACTGTCTCAGCCAATCTGCGATTCACTGTCCGTGTCGGTACGGGAATGTCCATAACTGTTTGTACACCTCGTGGAATGTCTTCCTCTGTGTTTTATGTACTGTTACGGAGTACCGTCAAATGCGGCGATCTAGAAGTTCGGATGTCAGCCTAAGTGGACCTGTACCTCTACTGCGACGCACGTTACCTTCCTGTGATCTCCATATTTGACCAACAGTCGTTGTATCTCGAAGCGATTACGACGTAGCAAGCAAGCAGTTGTAACCCTATGATGAAGCCTCTGATAAAAGTATCCGTGTGATGGTAGAATCCCGATGACGTCACTGAGGCACGTGCTTTACCCACCGAGATCACTCGGCTGCAATGCTTCAAAAGACCTGGTGCGGGCGCACAAAATTAGCTACACCGGTCGTTTTGCGTTTTAACTCCCTTACCTGTCACGTGATTGGTTTGCATCTGCAATCACTTACATAGCCAAAATATTATGGCCAGAGTATCTTTATGCAAATGAAAATAACTGCACGTAAACGGCGGCACATGTGAGAGTAATGAAACGGTAAAATAACACCTGATACTGAACTCTGCTAGCCGCCCCGGTGGCGCAGTGGTCTAAGGCGTTGGCCTCTGATCATTCGTCCGTAAGGGGTCCGGGTTCGAATCCCGGTGAGGCATGGATGTTGTGTTTGTCTTACGGCACTGGCTCTCTCCTTCCCTGGAACCAGTGACCCTAAATTAGGGACGGGCGACTGCTTATAGCCCATTGAGTTGCTCACGGTGGTCGTTAAACCTAAAAAAAAAAAAAAAAAAAAAAAAAAAAAGAACTCTGCTAATCAGTGTTATTCTTGTTCTTCAGATCGGGAATCGGGAAGGCAGCGGACTTTGAGCGAGTTTGATAAAGGCCAAATTGTAATGGCCTTCGGGTCAGAGTATTTTTTTTTTTTTTTTTTTTTTGATTGGAGGTTTAACGACCACCGTGAGCAATCAATGGGCTATAAGCAGTCGCCCGTCCCTAATTTAGGGCCACTGGTTCCAGGGAAAGAGCCAGTGCCGTAGACAAACACAACATCCATGCCTCACCGGGATTCGAACCCGGACCTTACGGACGAATGATCAGAGGCCAACGCCTTAGACCACTGCGCCACTGGGGCGGCTCGGGTCAGAGTATTTCCGAGACGGCAATGCTTGTGCGGTGCTCACGGTCAGCGGTGGTTTGTACCTTCAAAAAGTGATCCTAGGAGGGGAAATCTACGAATCTCTGTTAAAGTGTGAGCCTACCAATGCTAGAGGGCCGCCCTGGTGGCGCAGTGGTCTAAGGCAATGGTCTCTGATCATTCGTCCGAAAAGGCGTCCGGGTTCGAATCCCGGTGAGGCATGGTTGTTGTGTTTGTCTCACGGCACTGGCTCTCTCCCTTCCCTGGAGCCAGTGACCCTAAATTAGGGACGGGCGACTGCTTATAGCCCATTGAGTTGCTTACGGTGGTCGTTAAACCACCAATTTAAAAAAAAAATGCTAGAGGTGAGCGAAGGCTTATCCGTGTGGTGCGGGCCAACAGATGGGAAACTGAGGCTCAATTCCCAGGAAAGTTATATGCTAGTGACGAAAGCAATGTGTCTCAAGATTTAGTACATTGAGCCCTGCCGAAAATAGAGCAGTGTTGCCGCAAACCTCTCTCAGGGACCATGCTCAACTCCGTTCATCGTCGAAAGCGTCTAAAATGGGTACGCGAACATCAAAATTGGTCTTTGAATGATCGAAAGAAGGTCGTCAGGTCCGATGAATCTCGTTTCTTGTTGCACCATGTGGACTGCTGTCTACGTGCGGGTCATTTACTTGGGGAAGTGTGGGCGACAGGATTAACCATGGGACGAAAACAAGCAGGTGGAGGAAAGTCTAATGCTTTTTGCATTTTTTTTTGCCGCCCCGGTGGCGCATTGGTCTAAGCGATGGCTTCTGATCATTCGTCCAAAAAGGGTCCGGTTCAAATCCCGGTAAGGCAGCGATGTTGTGTTTGTCTTACGGCACTGACTCTCTCCCTTCCCTGAAACATGTGACCCTAAATTAGCGACGGGCAACTTCCCTTAGCCCACTGAGTTGCTCACGGTGGTCGTTAAACCTCCAACCAAAAAACAAAACAAAAAAAACAAAGTTTTCTTTTTTAGTACATAATATGTCTTTCAATCCTTATTTTTTTGTACATAATACACTGCCGGACAATTGCTAAGGACGGATGACAATAGCAACGGTGGCAACCATAAAATGGAAGGCAGGAAAATGTGGAAATTAGCATAAGTGCGGGATACAGTAAGACGTGTTGTGCGTATGCAAATTTTGGATTGTCGAACTTGTTCGTGACGTCATAGCGCTGATAAGAGATATAAAGGATTTGACGCGTATTAACCGTTGTTGTTCAAACGCAAAGTTGAAAGGGAAAGAATCAATTGACGAACTTGCAATTTTCAGTATGTCTTCCCGACATCAACTAGAAGATTTTACGCGTGGCCGTAGTATTGGCAAGATTGAAGAAGGGCGAAAAATAACAGATGTTGCCAGGGAGTTCGACGTCAGCCACAGTGTTGTTTCAAGGCTTCGGAAATCATTTCAAACAAATGGAGAGTGTAGCAAACGTCACGGGGGAGGTCGTGTTCGCAGTACGACACCTGCAGAAGATCGGTACATAGTACTATCAACAAAAAGATACCGGCGCAGCACAGCTAGTGAGGTAGCAAATCAGTTTATGGCTGCTACTGGCAAGCGGATCTCCCGAAAAACTGTTGCCAGATCGTTTGCATGAAGGAGGACTATACGCCCGCCGTCTTGTTGTGTGCATCCCATTGTCCAGACGTCACTGTACCGCCTGTTTGCAATGGTGCTATCAACATCGCAATTGGACTGATAACGACTGGTCTGCTGTCCTCTTCTCAGATGAGAGTAGATACAGTCTATAGTCTGATTGTCGACGACAACTGATCTGGCGTGATAGTGCTACTGCATATTGTCCAGCAAACATACAAGAAAGGGACCGATATCCGACATGTAGTGTCATGGTATGGGCTGGCATCATGATCAATGGCCGTACGTCCCTCTATGTGCTTCCAACTGGGACTATGACTGGCCAACGATACATTAATGGTGTTCTGCTACCTCATGTTCGCATGTTCCGTAGTGCTGTCGGTGATAGATTCATTTTCATGGACGACAACGCAACATGTCATCGAACAGTCACTGTCCAGGAGTGTCTTGAAAGCGAGGATATTCAACGCTTCGTATGGCCAGCACGTTTTCCAGATCTGAATCCCATTGAAAATGTGTGGAATGCTTTGGGGAGGAGTCTTGCTGGTCGCCAATGCCCTCCAATAAACAAGGACACCCTCATCGGTGCACTGACAGAGGAATGGGATAAATTACCCCAACAGCTGCTTGATAATGTTGTGCAACGCATGACACGACGTGTGGAATCTTGCATCGCCCTCCATGGTGGCCATATCCCGTATTGACATCTTACGCCGGAACGCCTGCGGACGGTAATTGCATTTTTTCACGTTTACGTATTGTGCACAAAATGGCCTGTTTGTCCCTTGAACACATTCCAAAGCCTTCTGGATTTCAGAGCACAATAAATTGTCTTTCTTGTAATGTCCTGGCATTCTGACATTATTTTATTTCACTTAGCATCCAACCACACTTACTTTTTTATGCGCTATATAGCCGTTTATGATCCGTCCTTAGCAATTGGCCAGCAGTGTATATCTTTCCGTCCTTACTATTCTTGAAATTGACACATAATCCAGACGACTGATAGCTGTTTCCTAATTAATAGTCTCAGATCATTTTATTCATTTAATATCTTAAATAACTGTCAAACGTATATTCAAAGAAACGTCTTATCAATGAATATAATTTCTAAAAAAGCCATTAATTACTGTTTACAGACTTTCAGCACTTCTAGATTTAAGTATGTTACGCCGTACGGTGGTTCCAAATACAAATCTAGCTGAACAAAAGGTACAATTGTTTGAGCTGCAAAATAACTTAAATACTGTCGTACTGTAATCCTAAATGGTTGTGTAGCTACGACTTACAATCAGTTTCACAACGACTTACAATCAGTTGTCACGTATTTAGTGCAACCATCGTTTTCTCGTTAGCATCGCCCAGCAGTTGCTTTTTTTTTGGGAGGGGGTTGGAGGTTTAACGACCACCGTGAGCAAATCAATGGGCTATAAGCAGTCGCCCGTCCCTAATTTAGGGTCACTGGTTCCAGGGAAGGGAGAGAGCCAGTGCCGTAAGACAAACACAACATCCATGCCTGACCGTGATTCGAACCCGGACCCCTTACGGACGAATGTTCAGAGGCCAGCTCCTTAGACCACTGCGCCACCGGGGCGGCGCAGTTGCCTTCGGAACTACGATCTGTGTACACGTAATTTATTCTCAATCCTATTCGGGTCTTCAACGAATAAAAGTACAAACATCTTCCTACATTTTTAGTGCATTTTAAAACTTTAACAATGTGTTATTTAGTTCTTATGTTCATTATAACAGACGTATTCCACGAAATTGTTTTAAGATGCAATCGAAGTAACAGGCTTGCAAAAGCAAAGGCCCTAAAAGTCCGTTGTGAAAGTATATTCAGCGTTTAAGTTAGTTATTTAGGTATGTAATTACAACTGTTTTATGACCAACTTGAACCAACTTCTTTTTTATTAATATTTTAGTGATGGCGGACGGAATTCTAGGAGAGAGCTGTTTAATGATGGGCGGAATGAAAATAATGTTTCAAGGTGATTAGCTTGTGTGCTATTACACACTATCTACCAACAAGTAATTGAACACCCTTGCAATCGACGATCTCTGCGGTCCCGATACACGTCACGGCCGCCGCCGTTAAATATCATGTGGGAAACAACAACGCAACCAGTCGCATGCAAGATGCCCCGCAGTTCGGAGCTCTTTGATTTCGAGAAAGGTGTAATCGTCGGGTATCACAGAAATGGCCGATCCATACGTGACATATCCAGCTAGTTGAAGTACCCAAAATCGACAGTGACCTACGTGATTAGCAAGTGGAAGATGAGAGGTGACTGTCGGAATGTGCCCCGACCCGGCAGACCCACAAAACTAAGAGTTAGAGACGGACGGGTGCTGGACAGAGACATTCGGAAGAACCGCACCAATTCGATGGGCCACATCCGCGAGGAGTTTCAACAGGCATCCGGGAGTGTTCTTTCGATGAATACCAACCGTAAGGAAGCCCATCTGCTCGGTTATCCTGGACGTGCTGCCGCCCACAAGCCTTTGATCACCAAGTCCAATAGCGCTGCTCGGCTAACGTGGTGCAAAGAACGTCGACAGTGGAAACAAGTTTTCTGGAGCGACGAATCAAGGTTCACCCTCTACCGTTCGGATGGCAGGATTTGGATTTGGCGTCTGCCTGGAGAACGCTTCCTGCCGGAATGTATTGTGCCAACTGTGCAGTTCGTCGGCGGTGGAATTATGCTATGGGGGTGTATCTCCTGGTATGGCAGGGGGCCCTTGGTCGCAATTCCTGGTAGACTCAACGCCGAGATCTACTGCGCCATTTTGGATTACCATGCGCTTCCTACGTTGTGAGAGTTTTACGGGGTGGACCCATGTTACTTTCAGGATGACAATGCCACCTGTCATGTTGCGAAGTCCACCATGGCTTGGTATGGTGACTATGGGGCTTATCCAATGGACTGGCTTGCGCAGGACCCGGACCTTAACCCTATCGAGCACCTCTGAGACGAGTTGGAGCGTCGACTTAAGGGGTGCCCCCACCGTCCGAAATCGGTGAAAGAACTGACCTGTCTTCTCCAAGCCGAGTGGAATAAAATACCGCTAGCCGTCGTACAACGCCTGGTTGAGAGTATGCCCCGGAGGGTCGCAGCTGTAATCGCCGCTCGTGGAGGTTCCACCAAACTATTGAAGGTGAATGAACTTCGTTTTCCTTTGCTATCACAGGTGTCCAATTACTTGTTGGTAGATAGCGTATATTGACGAAATATGGCTTGGAAGATCATGAAGGACATATTCGTGAATTAATACAGAAAAAAGGGCAGAATTTTGTAAGAAACTTAAAGAACGGTGGACTAACTGTCACTATTTATTGAAAGAATTCTTACGAAAAAAACAGTAATTGGTTGAAAAAAAGCCACAAATAAATGGAACTGCTTGTCGACATACTGAAACCAAGATTTGGTACGACCAATGACGGACATAGCGTGCAGAGGTTCTTTGAAGATCCAGCTTTAGCATCAGATATTACTGGCGTAGATGAAGTGCTGATTCGGTTATTTGGAACCATCTTTAAAACACTCGCCAGTGTGTGCATGATTAACAATGGAGAGTTTGAAAAATACTGCTTCGACACAGAATAATTATACATCCGAAAATATAAGTGGTATTATATGCCACAAAGTAAGCATAAGGTATTTATCCGTGGTGCACAGTTGATAAAGGAAGCCGTACTTCCAGTTGGGATGATGTCCGAGAAAGCTCAAGAAGCCCGGAATAAGGACTATAAGAATTTCGGGGAACATCATACTCGTAAATTTTGTAGAGCCGATAAAATCACGGACTTCATGCACACGCTATTAATTTCCTCGGAACCGATTATAAGCAGTCTTTGAGTCAAACGTCAAAAGAGAAGTAAAAGTATATCTCCTGATGTACTGAGACTACTATAAGACCCAGGTAGCAGCGATGATGATGGAAAATGAAAGGATGTACATCTCTCTGAAGCCTGTAAATATTTGAAATATGTGCTTATTTGACCACAATTGGTGCTTTGTTTAAATCCTATTAATTTGTTATTTCGTTTAAATAAGAACAAAGACTTAAAAATATTCGCACTAAATCTCACAAAACCATACGAATATCTCGTTGATATTTTTACCGCAATAAACAAAAATAATAGGAAAATGCAACTTGAACATTCGTATAAAATTCGCTGACAATCTGTTTTATAGGAGAGGAGTTATTAAATATGTTCAGCTAGATTTGTATTTGGAACCACTGTTCGCGGGGTGCATCTTGTTCAATATATTAAAGGCGTTTAAAGCTTTTAACAGGCAGCAGGCTAAGAAACCAATGTTTCCATGATCTGTTGCCCTTTTACTATACCATGCCAATTGCAAATATATAACTACGCCCCCTAATTGGAAGCCTATGCAATAGAATGAGAGGAAAAGGCATCGAAAACCGTAGAACTGACATATGGCATCAATCAAATCTCAGGTCATGTAAAGAGTTTCAGTATATTTTGCAGCCTTATGCGCTGTGAAACCAGTCCGCAAGGGAGCGGCAGATTTTTAAGTTGAAAGATCAGATGTCATTGGCTATCGGGCAATTCATATTGCTCATCAATCGATGTTAAAGTGCAGATGTGTTCATGGTGAATTTGCAGGTCAAAATTCGTAACGCACTAATGCATAAGTTTAAACTCGGAAATACCGCAGCCTGAGTAGCTAAGAGGATATACAGAATATATTGGAAAGATAGCAAAGATAGCATAATTAAACAGAAAGAGTGTGAGAGAGAGAGAGAGAGATTGCTTATAGGTTCTTTACACAAACACACACTGAAGCGCATCCACTGTTTGGCTTTTATTTAAGCAAGTAGCGTGACTCAGGTTTAGGTCATGTGACCAACATCGCCTTCTTTGCTGAATGCAAAGTCCAAAGTCTTCGAAGCTGGCTATTTCGTACGGATTTCAACGCGAAGTTCCGATTTGATTCTCTAGCTTTTATTCATTGAGATGATTTTCCACGGCCTTTGTTTGTTGTGAGTTGTATTCGTTTGTTCGTCTCGTGTCATGGTACCAAAAAAGAGCGCTCTCGCTTTGGATACGAAAGTTTGTTATTGCAAGGCGCGAAAAAGAAAGTGTGACTATCATGTACAATCTGTTATTAGCATGACAAAAATTTTGAAGTTTGCATTTGAATGACATACACAGATGCACCTGTATAGAAAACGGAAACCGTTCTAAAACGGAAAATTGTCCCAATCCCTTCAATTCCGTTTTTGGCAGGTTTCACTGTAATAAAATTAATATGTTTCTTGCCGCGAAAATTACTCTAATTTCGGGCACATTGCTTCTGATAAAGAAATGCCCAAATTCGTGATTTGATTGCCTAATTAATCTTATTAATTAATTAACATAATTAATGAATCATTTCTTAATTAGAGTAATTCCTAATTGGATGCAGGAAATATTATCTCGACCCAGGCCGCATAAAGATTCGTTGGATTCTTTTCTTTTCTTTTTTCTCTCCTTGCTTTCTCTTCGCGTAGGATGGAGATCAAAAGGCAAACGCTACGCCAGGTGCAAAATCCGCAAACGAAGTGAAAGGTATTTTTTATTTTCCTGCATTTGCGAAGCAACAGCACTGCGGATTCCATAATGAAGCCCTAGCTAACAATAAGTCAGTGGTAACTATACGGTGAAAGTCCAAGAGAGAATCATAAATCTGGTAAGAAGGAAAGGCTAGGTAATAACTGTCACCCAGGCTTTGTGTCGACGAACATAATTCAGTCGGGCATACCTGCCTCCGAGCACGCTTAAAGAATTAAAGAGGGTTTTCTCGGATGGTTCGATAATAGAACTCCGAAACAGGGTGACAGTTAGGGCCAAATAAATTTTTAAAGAGCTTAGCTCAGCAGATGGTCAGCTGGCCAGAAGAACATCTGCTCGAAGTAGCCACTGGTCAACACCCACCAGACGGCAGGCCACTGACGAACGAGGGGGCAGGGGGACCAGAAACCAATGAAGGTGCGAGGTACTCTGTGACGTATATTCTAGATTAACTTTCCTTTTTTAGTTTCTTTCCCTATGTAAATCTTGAGTTTATTCTCAGTATTCTTCACGCTTAACGAAATATCTTTTCTCTCAAATGAATACGTTTGGCAACACAATTGAGGTTGAATGCACGTCACGTATGCATGTTATAAGATAAGAACAAGAGATAACAAGTTAGTAAAATCATGCAATGCATTGATTATGATACGCTTTCCAACATACCAGAAATTATTACTCAAGTTATGAGGATAATGGCTGTGGAATAAATCTCGCTCCTGTGTCCTGACCTTTGACCCCATTTCGATGATATTCAACAGAACAGGTTCAGTACACCTCAAGAATAACATACTAAAGTTTTGTCGCAAGTTATGAGAATAATGGCTGTGGAATAAATCTTGCTTTTGTGCAATGACCTTTGACCCCATTTCGTTGATATTCAACAGAACCGGTTCACTATACCTCCGGAACAACATGATAACGTTTTGTCGCAATCGAAACATTTTTTGGTAAGTTATGATGCACAAGGGCAATGGAATGGATCTCACTCCAGTGTCCTGACCTTTGATCCCATTTCGCCCATTTTCAATATGGTTCGTCCCCAGTGACTCCCTACCACATACTAAAATTTCATCGAAATCGAACCATACTTAAGCATGTTATGACGCATAAAGGCAATGGAATGGATTCCACCTTTATGCCCTGACCTTCGACCCCATTTCGCCCATTTTCAATAGAGTTCGTCCCCAGGTGGTTCCTTACCAAATACTAAAATTTCATCGAAATCGAACCATATTTACGCATGTTATGACGCATAAAGGCAATGAAATGGATCCCGCTTTTATGTCCTGACCTTTGACCCTATTCCACCCATTTTCAATAGGTTTCGTTCCCAGGTGGTTTCTTACACCACATATCAAAATTTCATCGAAATCGAACCATTTTTACGCAAGTTATGACGCATAAGGGCAATGAAATAAATCCCGCTCTTATGCCCTGCCTGACCTTTGACCCCAACTTGCCAATTTTTAATAGGGTTCGTGCCCACGTAGTTTCTTACCACATAGTGAAATTTCATCGAAATCGAACCATATTTACGCATGTTATGACGCATAAAGGCAATTAAATGGATCCTGCTCTTATAGCGTGACCTTTGACCCCACGTCACCCTTTTTAAATAGGATTCGTCCCCTGGTGGTCCCCTACCACATACTTAAATTCCATCGAAATCGAACCATTTTTACGTGAGTTATCGTGCGACAGACAGACGTAGACGGAAAAAGCTGGAGCATATACGCTTCTTCAACCTACGGTTGGAAAGCGTAAAAAAATACGACTGATCTATTACAAGAGAGCGATTATTGAGAGCGATTATAGGGAGCGATTATTATGAGCATTGTACCGTCGAGAGAGTTGTATGAGAACGTTGTTTTATAAACGGATGTTGATTGAAAAGAGTGGTGTGATAAATGTGTGGAGAGTGTAGTGCATTCCATCGTGAATAAAGGACATTTTCCGTAAGTTGACTTCTGTTTACATGTGTCGTCTGGCCGTTAAGGTTTCTTTCATTTATGGAACTATTTCCTAGTGTATTGACGTGTTAAAACAGCGTAGAAGTCGAAAAGACTTTCACGCCACAACTCCTACATGAGGGAGGGACCCGACTAGCAGCATGACTGTAAGCGAAAGCGAAACTAAAATAAAGCGGAAAACTTAGAAAAATCAGGGTTGTTGTCGTTGAGAGTTATCGGAGATTGATATAAGTCGATCGCCGCTCGGTTGTTGTCGTTGTCGTCGGTTGGCAAGAAAGGCCTTGCTGTACGAGGGTCAAGAAGTCGGACCCAAATCCGGTAGGATGTTAGGTACCCAAGGAAGGTGGTAGAAAAAAATGCAAAGTAGAGATTACAGCAGATATATGTTTGTCAAGGGTTCCCGGGCTGCGTTTTATCCACGGAGGATACCAGCCCCAAGATCGCGGACGCAAGAAGACTAGCTCCCTTATCAACCCTCTGATCTGTGTTGAACAGTAGACGATTTTAGGGTAAGACATCATTCAAATGTTTCAATCCGTTGCATGCTGAGTAATAATTGTAATTTAGAAATGCAATATTATTGCTCACCTTGTATTAGCTGGATAGCTAGGAACATTTCTATTTCCATAAATCTCAGGCTCAACCGAAACTTTTTGTAGCGATGTCTTAATATAACTTAATCTGGTCTTACCATTAATTTGTACATAAATTAAGAAATATGCTAAATTCTATATTTGTTTCTTTAAACAACGTGTTTTTCTTCTCGCTGCTCTGCAAATGAGTACGAGTGTCGGTTTTTGGTTTAATTTAAAGTAACAGTTTTCTCTCTTTGAAGATACCACGATTTCAAGCATTATACTGAAATGTTAGTTTTAAACTTAATTTCTTTGCGGCATATGAATTTTTGCGACAACCTCATACGAGCTCGTATGAAACACAACGCTTTCAGTTCCGAACGATGAGAGTGGGTCGCCTATACTAAGAAACCTAATGTTTGCCACTTAATCGATCGAAATTCATTAACAAAATTTATGTCCTCAAGTTCCCAAACGGGGCTTGGCGCAGTAATACGTCAAAGTAATTTTGTATCATTTTGTACAGCTCAATGACACTCTAAAAACATGAAAACAAAGAAAAATAAGCTTTATGTATGTGCACTTGCCAAAAATTAAAAATAACCACACTTTTATCGCGTCAGCTTAAATTCTGATTACGCTTTCCTTTAACAAATGAGGTGACCTTATAAAACATTGAGAAGATTCTTGGATACGTGCAAGTCAATTCGTTGACGATAAAAGACTAATCAAAACTTCCATAAAAACTATTTTAGATTTATACTTAAAAAACTGCGTTTTAAAATCACAAAAAAAAAAAAAAAAAAAAAAAAAAAAAAAAAGAGTCTTTCATGAAACTTTTAACTCAATTTTAAGAGAAAGTATCGTCGGCAAAGTTCTCGTAATTAAGTCTGAATGTTTCATTTTGTTAAAATAAAACTTTCGGGACCATTAAAAGGTACCACATTTAAATGTCTACACTTCTTCAAAGGAGAGTTCTTGCGGTATGTTCCACGCCATTTAGAGACTCAGCCTTTTCCCCTGCTGTAATGAACGAAAAGTACTTTTATTTTATTCATCGAGAGCATTCTACGGAACAAAAACTTAAATTGCATTTCAAAGCGCATACATTATTGCTTTACATAAACTGAGATCAAACTTTTGCAACGAGACATCATTACATATATTTTTACTCACATAAAAGTTTTTTTTTTTTATGTTAAATGCACATGGTCCGATGTTTAAATACCATTTGATTTGTAATGGTGTTCAAGTTAAGCTTTGTATAGTGCTGTTGCCTTGCATCCGTAGAGTAGACAACGGTTCAGCCGTTTAATTTATGTGGCACAAATTAAATCGTAACAATAATGGCTTTCTTGAAGCACTCCTTGAATATTTGTTTTTCTCTTGGCAGCGCCATTAAAGTTGCTCGTTCTTAACGTTGAACTATTTCCGTCATATTTACGAGCCACCTCACGCTTTGGAGCATGGAGCTTTGCGGTTCCAAGTGTCCGCTCTGTTAATAAGTAGCGATTTTGCTAATGCAATTTCCCTGCTCAGCTGACACGTGTATTTATGGGTCTACTTCCGCTCTCGCTGGCATCTTTCTGCAACATGAAGTTAAAGGTACTTGGGCGCATAAGCATGTCCCGAAAAGTTCATGTTTTGCAATGGGCAGCCAGAAGACAAGTGAGATCAGCCTCATAGCTATTCACCACATCAGAGAAACAGAGCATGACAGAAGGGGAAATATATAATAGAAACCGTGCCTGCCTTAATTTCACTGTAGTTTTAAAAAGTGAGTCTCATAACAGCGAAAGCGTCAGATTAAGAATGCGTGTTCGCGCTTAGATAAAACCTACAGTTTTATGTTAGGGGAAATGATTTTACAAAATTCTTTATATATACATATATATAGCAAGAATTTTGTGAAATCATATACGTATATATATAACCGCAAACAACACGCCAGAAACAACACGTTAAAAGCACAGTTTTATGCTGGCACTTTAATATCTTGATATACACTATATTGACAAACGTCACCGGACACCTACAAGAGAAACACAACATAACATTTATTGGCATATATTAGTACGGTGTTGGTCCACCTTTGGCCTTAATCCATGCACTGACACTTCGAGAGATGCTTTCGACAAGGTTTTGGAACACAGCGATAGGTATGTGCTTCCATTCAGTGCATAATGCTGCAGCTAACTGTTGCTTAGTAGTAGGCCTTGGTTTCCAAACTTATTATACGGCGCTCTAATTCATCCCATATATGCTCTATGGGATTAAGATCAGGGCTCTGTGATGTCCAGTCCATATACGATACGGTATTATCGTCAAACCACGCCGTAACATCCTTGCTTTACGGCTCGGTGCATTATTCTGCTGGTACCAACAAGGCTCGGTTCCATGGTATTGCCACACAGTTGGTACGGCATAATTGTTCAGAATATTGAGGTAGACGTGCTGGTTAACAGGTTTGTCCACGATAACCAATGGGCCGGGACCATGCCACAAAAAACCATCCACACACGAGTACACTGCCAGCTCCAAACTAGGAACAGTACACTGTGGTAAATAGCGTTCCCCTGGCTGCCGCCATACCCACACACGGCCATCAGACTGATGAATCGTGTATCTGGATTAATCAGTCCATTAGACCCGTTTCCATTGCTATACGGTCCACGATAAATGTTCTTTACACCATGCTAAACGAAGAGCAGCATTCCGAGTGGAGATGAAAGGCTTATGAGCAATCCTCTATGTCCTCTATCACTGATTTTCTTTGGTCTGCCGGTACGTTTTGCTGCTTCAGACACGAAATGTGTCTGCCACTTATTCAGTACATCCAAAACAGTTGACTTGAGTATATTTAAACGCATCTCGGTTTATCTTATGGACAGCCCACTAATGTAACAAACAGCAGTCTTTTCTTTCTCAAAGTCAGTTCTCTCCGCAGCGACATTTTCACTCAACCTCACAGTGAGATATGTTTACGGTCAGCTGAAGGCTTGATTTGTACCGTTTGCAGCTGTACCGCGCATCTTAAAAGCGCGTCGGATCCGTTCATCTGCTTTTGAAGGGGTGGCCAGTGACTTTTGTCAATATAGTGTGTGTGTGTATATACACTAGCGGAAAGTGAAAAAAAGAACACCAAGAAGGGATTGGCGGATGATCATGAAATTTACATATGTTAATGGGGTCGAGTTTACGTAGGTGTGATGTTAATTTCGGGAACAACTGGTGAGCGCTTACGCTACAGCACGGCATAATATGCAAATTATCGTCGGTGGTATTTAAGGAGTACGGCGAAGATAATGTAATCAGTCGTCGGCGTACGGACACGTGCGAAGATCCTAAAAAAGCTGCAATGCCTGGACATGGAAGACGTGTAGGATTTCAGCAGTTATCGGACTTTAAGGGAGGTCGTCTAGTCGGACTCCGCGAGGCCGGGTGGTCGTATCGTCGTATTGTGGAGCGAATTGGACGGGAAGTATCGGTGGTGGTACGACGGTGGCGTAGATGGTCCGAGGAACATTCCCACACGAGAAGACGCGGAACCGGGAGTCATATACGGACTGAGGAGCGGACCGATCGACGCATAAGAAGAGCGGCGTTGTGAAGTCGAACATCCACTGCGACACATAAAGAGAGCGGCGTTGTCAAGCAGAACATACACTGCGACGCAAATCCGATCTGCCGTTGCACCGGAGGTGACTGTGCGAACAATCTGCAACCGTCTTTGGATGCAGGACTACCTGCACGTGTGCCTCTCTCATGTGTATCTCTGACTCCAGCCCACCGTCAGGAACGGCTGCAGTGGTGTCGCCAACGTCTGCACTGGAGAACGCAGTAGCGATCTGTCGTGTTCAGCAATGAAAGCAGATTGTGCTTGGGAGCCTCCGATGGCCGTATGCGTGTTCGCAGACGCAGAGGGTAGCGTCTCCAACCTTTTTGCATCCGCCAGCGACACACAGGGCCTACACCTGGTCTCCTGGTGTGAGGAGCGATCAGCTATCACTCCCGTACACAACTAGTGTTTGTACCGGGTACGTTAAACAGCACCTCCTACATCAACAACATCATTCAGCCCGTTGTTGTGCCATTTGTAAGGTCGGTCCATCGTGGTGTTTTCCAGCACGATAACGCACGCCCACACACGGCACGTGCAACGCAACATGCACTTCAGGGTGTGAGAAAACTTCCATGTCCTGCACGTTCACCGGATTTGTCCCCCATTGAGCGCGTGTGGGATTTTATGGGACAACGACTTATCCGGTCTCCACGGCCAGCCACGACCATCCCCAATTTACGCGTCCAGGTTGAGAATGATTGGAACTCAATACCCCAAACTTACATCCAACATTTGCACGACAGACTGCATGCCAGATTTGCACAGCGTGACGCAGTTCATGGCGGTTCAACCTCGTACTAACCATGTTACATGGAAATGTTATTTTTCAGTTTACCAGCAAATACAGCTGCATTTTGCCATAATGTTTTGATCACGTTATCCTCTCTATTCCGTTATTATGCTGTATAAATTTCGTTGGTACCAGACGTCTCCTTCTTGGTGTTCTTTTTTCACTTTCCGTCAGTGTATATATTTATAAAAATAGATAGATAGATGTATATTGCTTAGTTAAACCCGCTGAGATAAGAAGAGGAACTCATGGGTAAGAAAAATGACATGAGTGGAAAACATCATGAACACAGTGAAATCCCTAAAATGGCAATGGACTGGACACGTTGTCAGAAGAAGAACGGACCACCGATGGACAACCGAAATTCTAGACTGAATTCCAAGGAACAGAAAAAGGCCCAGAAGAATACCACATTGGAAATTGTTGGATGAAATTCGAGAGTATGCCGGAATGACATAGAGGAGTGGAAGATAGACCGTGGTGGAAGAAACTTTGTGAGACCTTCATCCATCAGTGGACTGATAATGGTTGACAATGATGATGATGATGATGATGATATACCTATACAGTATATATACATAAACACAATCGAAGTCAACTAAAGTAAAGAGAAATGTTTTAGTAAATGCAAGAAAACTGCTAGAACAAAATCAATTTTCACATAAGGTGTTCCAACTGCCACGAACAGACGAAATACAGCACCCTTTGAAAAAAGCAAACCAAAAAACGAAGCATCCGGAAGGAATCATCCAATCCAGATGATATTGGTATAGGCAATGTATAGGAAAGGAAATGATTGTAATTCCAAGCAGTCGGACAAGTTTTTCGGATAAAACAGCCACACGAGTGGAACAAGTCAGTACGTTGCAGTTCCACCTCTTGCTCGGATACAAGCGGCTACCCGGCGAAGCATAGAAAGATACAGTTCGCGGATATTGTCCTGAGGTATAATATTCCAGATGGTGTCCAAATTGTGGGCAGTTCTCCGACCTTCCAGGATGGGCGTAGGTGGCGTCATATAATGCCCCAAATATGTTCGATCCGTGAGAGGTCAGGCGATTGGGCTGGCCATGGAAGAATGCCGACATTACGGAAACAGGTCTAGGAGAGCCGTGTCGCGTGTGGCCGGGCATAAAATTATCGGTGATACTGCCATAGGAATGGCAACACAACAGGTGGCAGAAGGTCATCGACGTACCGTTGAGCCGTGAAGGTGGTATGGAGACCTACCAAGGGTGTTCGGATATCGTAGGAAATGGCTTCCCAGGCAATCATTCCCGGTGTGCGACCGGTATGTCGTTCAACAGTAAAGGCAGGATCCGTGCCTTTACTGGATCCGGCTCGTCTCCAAACACGTATGCGCTGGACATCGGCATCAAGTGAAAACCGTGACTTTTCATTGAAGACAACACGACGCCACTGCACACTAACTATCCCATGTTGATCTTACCCGACACCACTGCAACCGGTGCCGGCAATGCTCCCTGGTCAGTGGTAGGTGTCGGAGTGGCTTTCTCCAATATAGTTCCCATGCTGCAAATCGTCTGGCAACTGTCTGGATGACCACTTCCGTACCTGTAGACGACGCAACATGGCCATGGATCATTGAGAACGACGAATTTGGTTGTGTTCGTGCGACTATCAGAATCGCTCAATTCTTACGTTCTCTCGTTGACCTCGGCAGTTCGCTGCCCGGGTGCCGCTGAGTTGTGTCCTCCTCGACACACTGGCCCCAAATCGTCCGATTGCCGCGTCGCTCAGACCCAAATGTCTAGAGATGCGGCGAATTGACCAACCGGCCTCTCTCAGTCAAATTATACGTCTTTTCTCAAACTCTGACAACTGCTCGTATTGTGGACGGGTCCGACGTCGAGGCATCCCCATAGTTCTTGGAGGTTAATGAAACCGCAATCCGATGTCACAATCTCGTGCAAACTCTACTCTTGATATAGCCTCCTCGATGTGCGGTTCGCATGCGCTGTGGCGGGCCACTATTATAGTCACTGGTTGTTACTGTTAAATCATTTACATATTCGGCCCTGAGGTACTTTCACGCAGAGTTTCATCAGGATCGAACGAATATCTCGGTGTGCTTCGTTTTTTCTGGCAATGTATAAAACACAACTAAATCCGATACGAAATTATTTGCTTTCAACAGGAACTAGGCTTAGGAACTTGAACTGTACAGGAGGATAAAGATATTAAGAATCCAAAATAGGAAAACCAATGCATAAGGCTTTTACATCATAAACCAGAAATTTCTGTTTCTGTCTAGAGAGGTTCTTGTATAAAAAAGTAATTCTTTTAAAAATACTTTCAAAGGTAAATCAAAGTAATAAATTGCCTAGTAGTAAGCTCAGTTAACCAAATAATTGAGAAACCTATGATCAGATGCAAAAATTAAAGGTAATTTTAGTAATGATACCTCTCTTGAGGTCTTGATATTTGTCACCAACGTCATCTTGGCTCGAATAAGATTTATGTATAAACCCACGTTTTTTACAAGAAGTCAAGTTGGCTTGAATAAGCTTTATATATAAACCCACGTCTTTTACAAGAAGTCAAGTGGGCTTGAATAAGCTTTATATATAAACCCACGTCTTTTACAAGAAGTCAAGTTGGCTTGAATAAGCTTTATATATAAACCCACGTCTTCTACAAGAAGTCAGCTTGGCTTGAATAAGCTTTATATATAAATTCACGTCTTTTGCAAGAAGTCAGCTTGGCTTGAATAAGCTTTCCATAAACCCACGTCTTCTACAAGAAGTCCACTTGGCTTGAATAAGCTTTATATACACTGAGTGGCCACTTTATTATGACCAGCAAATGAGCTATGGCTGCACGTTGTTGCCGCCAGAGGGCGAGGCTGGTATAAAAATGGAAAGCTTAGTGCTTGCGACAGCAGTAGAAGTGATTTTTGGGTGACAAGATGGGTAAAAAATGCGATTTGATGAACTTTCAACGTGGGATGATTGTAGGAGCTCGGAGCCATGGAGCGAGTATCACCAAAACCGCCACATTCGTGAAATGTTCCAGAGCAGCTGTTGTTAAAGTGTTTAAAGACTGGACTATCAGCCAATAAACTGGGTCTTTACGTGCAACGTGCGGTCGTCATCGACTAGTGACTGCTCGGGCGGAACGGAGAGTGTCCAGACTGGTAACAGACAACAGAAGGGCAACAGTGCAGCAAATTACAGACCATCTTTATCAAGGATCCCCTCAAATGATCTCTGCATGCACTGTTCACCGTACACTGCATCGGATGGGATATGGCAGCCGAAGGCCTGTTCGAACACCTTTGCTGTCTGCAGTTAACAAGAGAAAATGTCTCCAGTTCGCACAGGAGCACAAGGATTGGACAGTCGATAATTGGAAACAAATTATGTAGTCCGATGAATCACGTTTTCAGTTGCACCATGCCGATGGCCGAGTGAGAAGTTGGCGGAAACAGCACGAAAGTATGGACCCCTAATGCATTGCTACAAGACTTCAAAAGCTGGTGGAGGCAACGTTATGGTTTGGGGAATGTTTTCCTGGCATGCTTTGGGCCCTTTAATTCGTGTTGATCAACGTCTGACTGGCATATCGTATCTAAACATCGTTGCGGACCAAGTGCATCCTGTCATGGGGATGGTTTATCCCAATGGCGATGGCTACATTTCAACAAGATAATGCGTCCTGCCATAGTACTCGTATTGTACAGGATTGGTTTCAGAAATATGCCGGTGAGTTTACTTTGCTTAGGTGGCCTCCACAATCTCCAGATCTCAACTCCATTGGGAATTTGTGGGATGAAGTTGAACGAGCCATCAGACAACTGGATCCACAACCTAGCAATCTCACACTCCTGGAAAGTGCTATTCATCAAGCATGGTCTCAGATTCCACAAACCACCTATCAACATCTCGTGGAGTCCATGCCACGAAGAATCGACGCAGTATTAAAGGCAAAAGGTGGCCCAACGAAGTACTGGGGGGATGGTCATAATAAAGTTGCCACTCAGTGTATAAACCCACGTCTTCTACAAGAATATATATACTGAAATTTAAAAACAAATGCAAACATTTAGTCAGTCCAGGAGTCGTACTTTTCAATTCTCTTCTACAATTAATCGCAAAACTTGTAGTTTTCTGAGATTTTTTATTTATATAGCTAAAATTTAATAATGCCAGAAATAATTCCGCAAAGCCAAAAAATGCTGTAAGAGAAAACAAAATAAGTTTTACAAAAAACTTCCGAAAACATTCAGGCATAAAAAAGAAACTAACCGAACACAATGAGAAGCAAAATTATGACAAGGAACTGTACACCAATTACACTTAAAGTAGTATAACTATACTAGCAATCTGAGTTTCTTGGCGTAGATTATAATACAAAGCACATCAACCAGATGGCTTTTTCAAGGAAGGTAGATAGCTAACTTCAAACTGGATACTAGAACATTTGAACAATTTGAAAGCGGTGACTTGACTAGATCGTAAATGAATAGGCGGAAATGTGATCAGTCATTCGAAGAAACGATGTCACGTTGGTTAGGCACGCGGTACCATGGCAGAAAACGCCGCACTATTTGAAGAATTAATTCCAAATGCGTGGCAACTCGAGAGCAATCCTCGCTGCTGGTCAAGATTTCCAAAATTTCGCCAATGGCAGTAGAATTTGGTGCGGAGTATGAAGCTAATTTCTTTATATCATTTTATACAGGATCAGTGGACTTGAACTGGTCTACTCTTGATACGGAAGTGGTTATTTTTCCGTCTTTTGTATCCCTTTTATGTTCGTTGATTTTAATTCCAAACGAACGTTTAGTCATTCCGATGTAGTATCGCCTTTAGTCGTCTGGATATTATAGTGGTGTGGCATAAACACCCGCCTCATTGAGAAAAAAGGACTTGTCAATATTTCTTTTAAGCATCGTATATAGAGATGCCGGAGACCTTATTTCTACATCGAAGTTCATCCTCTGAGCGCGTTTCTGTGTTGGTAGGAAACTTCTGGTATGTAGGGAATAGAGCCCAGGTAGCGAAGTTGCGACATACAACGATTGACACGGCTAGTTCTGGCTTTTTCGATAAAGTTATGCATCTAGTTCGACGTATATCCTGCCTCAGTGGCCAATTCGACGATGTTTTCTAGTTCCGAATCTCTAGAACGAACACCTGAGGAGACGGTGAAGGCTCTTCTAATTCGAGAACAGAAGAACGCCGTCTTGTAATCATCAGGACAGAATGACTTGCGGAGCATCTGGGTGGGAAAGGAGGTGGGTTTATAATAGACTTCCGTACGAAGGTGGCTCTCATGCGATTTGCTCACTAAGACGTCTAGATAAGGTAATGTATCACTGTGCTTAGGTTCCATAGTGAAATTGGCCGTAGGGTGTGTATAATTAAGTTTATGGAGGAAAAGTGGGAGAGTCTCCTTTCCGTGAGGCCATAAGAAAAATACGTCGTCCGAATACCGCAGCCAGGAGGTAGGCCATGGGGTAGTGAATGTACGTTGCTCAATGGGGCGAAGGTTTGCTTCCATGAGTTATACTATTTTAAATGAGAAGCGAGTTAGAAGCAAATTGGAAGATGCAGAAAATATTGTAAATAGTGATCTATGGCTTTTTCAAGGATCAACACAGATTGTTATTCATTCATTTCCAGAAATGCGCACTATAGTTGAACGTGCGTTTATGAATTCGGCTTCTAGTTTAAGGCTCAATCAATTATTTCCTGGTTTTTGTTTTAAGTTTTGTTTCGCAAACTGAATATAGCAAAAATCCGAACTTTTTGTAGTTGTAGAAATGAGAGAGTTGTGATCTGTGTCGGACCTTGAAACAGCGATAAGTGACAGCTGTCAATATGTTTTACAATCGTTCTTTTCTTTCCAGGTGGGCATTCACCAGTTTACAGTTCTGTTGAAATTCATATTTGGCAAAATTGTAATGTTTCTATGTTATTGTTTACTACTATGCGTTTTTGAATATTCTTTCTAGCAACTTTTAGCGCAATTTGACTTTCAAAACTTTGGTAAGCTTGGTTCCCTTAAAATCTTCTGTTTTTGTTTAGCAGTACACACACACACACACACACACACACACACACACACAATTATATATATACATATATATCTATACACATAATAAAAGTGTATAGATGTGTATAGATATATATGTATATATATATATATGTATATATATAATATATATGTATATATATATTTATTTTATTTTATTTTATTATGTGTAACAAAAAATTCGTCATCGAAGACTGCAGTGTGCTAAACAAGTTCAACACAGGTAGTGACCATAGATTGGTGAGATGTAAGATGCACCTCAACACTAAACTGGAACGTGGCAAGCTCATAAGACAAACAAAATGTATTGACATAACCAACCTTAAAAAACACCATAATACTTTCAAGTTGGAACTGAAGAACAGATTCTCTGCTTTAGAAGGCCTAACATCGGAAGAAGTGGATATTTCGGAAGTTAACAGAAAAGTATCCAAAGCTCTTATGGAAACAGCAACAAAATTAGCTGGGTCTAAGAACAAGTTGCATGTAAACAAATTATCAGGAAAAACCAAAATGTTGATGCAAAAAAGAAGAGAGATGAGGACAACTAAAGAAGATGTGACTTCCAAAGTGGAATATATAGAGCTATGCAAGACAGCACGAAAAAGTATCACTGAAGACGTAAGGAAATTCAACTGTGAGCTAGTGAGGAAAGCAATTGAAAACAACCAAAGCCTAAAGATAGCAAAGGGACATCTCAGTAAGGGAAGAAAACAGATTATGGCTCTGAGAAAAGAAGATGGTTCTATAACAAGAAATAGAGGCGAAATTTTGACAAGAGTGAAAGATTTCTACTCCAAATTATATGAAAGGGATGATACATGTACTCCAGACATCATGAAAGGTACCAGAGTTCTTCCAGTCCTCCCAGCAGAAGTTGCTCATGCAATCAAGAACATGAAGCGGGGGAAAGCTCCAGGAGAAGATGGAATTACTATAGACATCATACAAGAAGCAAGTGGAGAAATTGAAACAGTACTCGCCCAAATTTTCACTCGATGCCTTAATGAAGGGAAGATTCACTGAGGATTGGAACAATGCTACAATGATCCTGCTACATAAAAAAGGTGACATTGAGGATCTCAGGAACTACAGACCTATCAGCTTCCTATCAGTGGTTTATAAAATCTTCACTAAAGTTCTTTCACACCGCTTGAAGGTAACACTGGACATGGCTCAACCGAGAGAACAAGCTGGATTCAGGAGTGGCTACAGCACAATAGATCATATCCACGTACTGAGAGAACTAATTGAAAGAGCGAGGGAATATGAACTTCCATTGTGCATGGCTTTTATCGATTATGAAAAAGCCTTTGATTCGGTGAAACCATCAGCAGTTACCACGGCTCTGAAATCCTGCGGTATTGAAGATGCATACATTAATATTATTAATAACATCTATGAAAATGCAAGTGCAAAGATTCGGCTGTTTGAAAATACAACACACATAAAAATTGGAAAGGGAGTGAGACAAGGTGACACCATATCTCCGAAGCTCTTTAATGCCACATTGGAAAATGTCTTTCAATCACTGAACTGGGAAAACAAAGGGATAAAGATTAATGGAGATTATCTAACCCACCTTCGTTTTGCTGATGACGTAGTCATTTTTGCAACTACCCCATCAGAGCTGCAGAGTATGATCCAGGAACTTGCTGACAAGAGTAAAGAAGTGGGATTAAAAATGAACTTTCAGAAGACAAAAGTGATGTTCAATGCTTTTACAAGAAATGAAGATTTATCGATTGATGGAGAAAAACTGAAGATAACAGATACGTATGTTTATCTTGGACAGCAGGTATCAAGTGAGGGTCACATTGATGAAGAAATTAATCGGCGTACAAAACTTGCCTGGAGAGCTTTTGGAAGAAACAGCATAATTTTCAAGAGCAATATGCCATTATGTCTTAAAAGAAAAGTGTTTGATCAATGCATCCTTCCAGTGCTTACGTATGGTGCAGAGACGTGGACCTTAACTAAAAGAGACATACAAAGGCTGCAGACAACTCAAAGAAGCATGGAGAGGTGCATGCTTGGTATAACCAGGAGAGATAAGAAGAGGAACTCGTGGATCCGAAAAATGACGAGAGTGGAAGACATCATGATCAGAGTTAAATCCCTGAAATGGCAATGGGCTGGACATACTGCCAGAAGGACAGACCATAGATGGACAGCCGAAATTTTAGATTGGATTCCAAGGGACAGGAAAAGACCCAGAAAAAGACCACATGGGAGATGGGTGGATGAAATTCGTAAATATGCGGGAGTGACATGGAGGAGACTGGCACAAGACAGACCGTTGTGGAGGAAACTTGGGGAGACCTTCGTCCAGCAGTGGATTGATAATGGTTGACAATGATGATGATGATGATATATCTATATAAATACAAAAGTCTGTAGCAAAGTGTGCACAAACTAAATTTGAGTAGTGACTTTTACTTCCAGCAGGACAATGACCCAAAACATAACGCTCATATTGTCCATCAGTGGCTATTTTATCCTACGTTCTACACTCTCAAACATGCCTCACAATCCCTTGATTCAAATCCTATCGAAAATTTAGGGAAATAACTTGACAAAAGAGTGAAAAAAACATGAGATACTGAGCATGGAGCATCTGAAAAGACTTCTCTCTGAAGAATGGTAAAACAATTCTTCTAAAACATCGCAAATAATTATTGTATTCAATACCAAAGAAACTGAGAACTGTTATTACGAAACAGGGGTTCACCACGAAATATTAATTGTAATATATATTTTTTGTTTTATGTTCCACTGTGCCTTTGTTTTGATGTGTAGAAAAGTTCATCAGCTTTCTAAGAATATATATATTCTTAGAAACTTTTGTTTATTTGCTGTAATATACTTTATATTATTCGTAACTATGCATACATGATTTTCATTTTGAGAAAAATTGTTTTTTTCTAACTATTTTTTTACTATTGTTTTCAAACATACCGGTTGTACCAATAATTTTGTCCACCACTATACTTAATAATGTGTTTGGCCGCTTTTGCCTATCAAAACTGCGCTGGTTTGATGTGGCGTATAGATTAAATGAGGTACTGATATACAGTATTTGTAAATGTTTTTTAGCCAAGCGAATACGACGACATCTGTCAATTGCCGAATGTTCGCTGGAGGACGATATCTGTTGCAAATGGTCCTCTCAATCTCACGCCACATGTGTTCAATTGGGTAAATATCTGGGCTTCAATCTGTCGGCACGTTATGTATCCATTTTAATAAAAAAAAAACGGTAACACAACTGACGACACAGAACGTTATACACGATAATATTCACCTGCAAGGCTTAAAAATAAGGCTAGAAACAGAATGTGACAACTATTCAGAAAAACAGAATATGTGAAGTATATTCATTTGCAAAAGTTTAAGACCACCTGTTGGTATTAGGAAATTTGTGTTGACTGAGACAGCTTCTGTCTGTATTACTCCACTTTTTTTCAGTGTTGCATCATGCTACAGCGGCGGCTGTTGATAGAGTTAGGAGAAGCGTGCGAGCGTCAGTTTGCTTTTGGTTTCATGCTGAGAGGTTTTGTACGTATTTTCTATATAGCGAAAAATGGGCAGAAAAGCGTCATTAAGGGCAAAAATAGTGACTTTATATCATAAAGAATACTCCGAACGTGACATAAGCAGAAAGATGAATGTGAGCAAGACTGTTGTTCATAATACAATCATGAAATAGTAAGATACAGGTGAATTTAGCGAACGAAAGAGAAGTGGATGTCCAAGAAAAACAACCTCACGTGATGACAATACCATAAGGCGAACAGTTATACGTTTTCCGAGGAGTTTGCGCAAGAAGAAAATGAAGGTCTTTCTACATTCAAAAGGATCTGATATTAGCATCAGCACTGTTTCTCGATGTCTCAGCAAAGAGTTTGGATTAAAGTCTTATAAACCTAGACTAACCTCTGTCATGAAAAAGAACAGACTGCAGTTTGCGAAGCGCCATCAATGGTGGAATGCTGAAATTGGAACAAGTTCTTTTTTCCGATGAATCAACTGGGCGTCAATTTGAATCACGCAAAGCATGGTTCGATGACCAAAAAGCAAAAGGTTTCATGAAAAATACATCGTTAGCAATGTGAGACATCCTCCTGTCCGATGATAAGGAGTGCTATGTCAGCATCCGCTATTGCTTCATTATCCTTTTTGCTGACAGGCACTACCATGACTGGTCCCTTGTATGTGGAAATGTTACGTGAGAAGCTTTTAACTCATAAGCAAGTGCACAGATGCACAATCTTTTAGCATGATGGTGCTCCATGCCACAGATCAAAGACAGTAAAGGATTACCTGCAGAGGAAAAACATAACTGTGCTTGACTGGCCCGGTAATAGTCCCGACCTTAACCCCATCCAAAATTTGTGGGCCATTTTAAAAGACAAGGTAGCAGAAAAACAGCCATCAAATTCTCAAGCTCTGATTGACGAGATACAGTACGTGTGGTGCAAAGACATTTCAAGTGGCTACTACAAATCTCTCATTGAGAGTATGCCACATCGTATTCTATCCGTTATTAAAAAGAAAGGTGGCAACACAAAATGCTCATTTCGGTCTTCTTGTGTTCTAAAGAATGTAGGTATTCATCTGTGGTGTCATGTTTTACGCTTTCCAACCGCAGATCGAAGAAGCGTATATGCACCAGCTTTTTCCGTCTGTCTGCCTGTCCGCCCGTCCGCCCGCACGATATGTCGCGTAAAAATGGTTCGAGTTCGATGAATTTTTTTGTATGTGGTAGGGGACAACCTGGGAAGGAACCCTATTGAAAATGGGCGAATTGGGGTCAAAAGTCAGGACATAGGAGCGGGATCCATTCCATCGCCCTTATGCGCCATAACTTACGTAAAGTGCTTCGATTGCAACAAAACTTTATCATGTTATTGCGGAGGTATACTGAACCAATTCTGTTGAATATCATCGAAATGGGGTCAAAGGTCACGGCATAGGGGTGAGATTTATTCCATAGCCATTGTCCCCATAGCTTGACTAAAAATGCTTCTATTGCGACAAAATTTTAGAATGTTGTTCCGGAGGTATACTGAACGGATTCTGTTGAATATCATCGAAATGGGGTCAAAGGTGAAAGCACAGGAGCGAGATTTATTGTACAGCCATTATCCTCATAACTTGAGTAATGATTTCTGGTATGTTGGAAAGCGTATCATAATCAATGCATTGCATGATTTTACTAACTTGTTTAAAATAAAACTGTCTAGTAATTAGTTGTTTCTTTGAAAATCTTAATTTTCAATAAATTGACAGGTGGTCTTAAACTTTTGCAAATGACTGTAGTATATCCGGGGATAGTGATAAAGCATCATACTTCGTGTGCATTGTAGTAATGAGATAAACAAAGTAAACAGATGATAACTTCTATTTGCCCAAACATAACGGAATTCACATGTTCAAAGAGAGAAAAAGAGACAATACAAAGTTCGTGCGAACGAAAGGTTACATAAAAGTAACGCACATATTACGCAATATGCTACAAAATATAAAAGCAGCACTAAGAAAAATTGTTAAAAATATAATGTACAATAAGTCACAAAACCAAAGATATACACATTGGTTCATCGTGAGCACTTAAGACGGTTCATAGCGCGAGAACTTAGATTCGGTGAGTCCACCCATAAGCACAAATGACACCTCATTATAAGTTATAGAAAGAAAGCAAAATAAATATATTCAAGTCCATAAATGGGAAGCAGCATTGTGAACATGAGCAATGATTGCGCACAAAAAATAAGGGAAAGTCATGAAATTATTGCAACAGTAATGTTTGACCCCTCAAGAAACATAATGAAAAGTCTGAAGGTAGGAACACTACCTAGCAAAAACAAGAAAATGACACCGAATTTTCTGTTGCAATGAGCATGTCATTTGAAATGCTTTCTGATGCGAATTAAATTTATCAAAGTTTTTCAAAGTCGGTGCAACCGGTTAGGAAAACAATCAACCAGGTTTGTACGACGGATGAAACACCCAGAAATATAAACAGCTACTTACTGTCACCGGCGACTAAAAACGTATGTATAACGAAGTAAATTTCTCCGTCATTTTTGGTCTACGCCGGGATTCGAACCCGAGGCCGCTTATTCCGGAACAAGTTGCTCTACCAGTTAAGCTACGCGGACGTTTCATTCTGATTCCTATCTGCCTTTATATCGTGTGCGTCCTTCGGGCAGGTACGTCACATCTCCTGGTACGTTACATCATCTCCCCCTTATTTATTTATTTATTTTTTTTTTTTTTTGAAGTGCTGGAGAAAGGATTCTCTTATTTTTCCCATCTCGCGGTGTGGAAATAACATCACACCAATGCGAGATTTTGAACGGTTGGGTCATCCGGATAGTTCGGGCGCCATTATAACGAAGTAAATTTCTCCGTCATTTTTGGTCTACGCCGGGATTCGAACCCGAGGCCGCTTATTCCGGAACAAGTTGCTCTACCAATTAAGCTACGCGGACGTTTCATTCTGATTCCTATCTGCCTTTATGTCGTGTGCGTCCTTCGGGCAGGTACGTCACATCTCCTGGTACGTTACATATGTTCAGAAAATTAACAAATGGCGAACAAAAAAATTTCATAGCTGAAGGAAAGCAAAGCAGACCAAGAGATTTTCAAATCGAACAGTTAAAAGGAGAAATATGGAAGGAAACATGATATAAGTCTATATCTTCCAGTGGAATAATTTTGTATAATGGAAGAATTGAAAATAGGCAAAAGATATTCTTCATGGAAAAAGCTATGCTAAGGAAAAATAACTTTTCAAATACATCTCCCAGAAGCAGACATAGCGAAAAAAATATGGTTTTAACCTTCACTCCCCTAGCGGGAAATCTTTGCATTATTTAAACAGGATAATGCTCCACATCTCTATTGTAGCAAATCTCTATTGTAGCAAATCTCTATTGTAGGTGTCCAATATCGGTCCACAAAAGAATTTTTTCAATCGAGATTTCAGACGCTCAGATTTTGCTACAAATACATCAGAAGCAAAACTAAAGACTTACGCCCCAAGGTGGTTAAAACATTCCCACGCAGCACAGAATATTTTGTATATGTTACAAGTACATAGCACTGAAACATTGAAACTTTTCAGATACGTTGCGCAATGTAACAGTAATGTTTCAGAAACTTTACGGCTACGTCAAAATGTCCTCACACGTTACATAACTTTGAAATATAACCGTTACGTCCCAGTGAAAGGTCATTGTAACTTCGACATACCAACTTCATGTTACTGTTACGTATTTGAAAGATATTTGTAACTTCGTTACATTACTGTTACATATTTGAAATATATTTGTGACATTATCATATTACTGTTACGTATTTACTACGTTGAACATTACAGTTTTAATAAACTTTTTAAAATTACAAAAAATATTACACTCGACAACTGTTTCAAAAGCAACAACAGTCGTATTACGAATTGTTTTCGTTTTCACATGTTCAACGCAGTCCGCTGTGCCCATTGGAAACAGTGGCGGCGTTTATATATTGATAACAAAAGAAATAAAAATCAGTCCCAAATGAGGGTGTCGAATTTCTATTATACATGTGGAATAGACTGTATTTCAGCGAAGAAAGAAAATCAAATTCGTCATTTCTCTAAATACCTACCTATATGAAATTTCTCAGCTTCAAGTGAAAAAAAAACATGCTGGTAAAATACAACACAACCATCTACTTAGATTTTATAAAATGCTTTTTAGAATTTAAAAGGTATAATAATCAAAACAAGTACTTACTTTCAGATGACCTTGAATCACAAAAAGAAAAAAGAAAAAAAAAGGATGAAATATTAAATCAATTAACTAGCTCACTCGAGTACGACAGTATCACCAAAGAATATCCGAGTAGCACGTGGAAATACTACTACGAGAGTGCTTCGGTGAAATGGCATAAATGCGCATGCGCATCCATGCAGTTGCCAAACTAAAAATCTTACCCTCACAGCACAGAATATTTCGTGTATGTTACTAGTACGTAGCACTGAAACATTGAGGCTTTTCAGGTACGTTGCGCAATGTAACCGTAAGGTTTTAGAAACCTTACGGTTACGTCAAAATGTCCTCTAACCTTACATAACTTTGAAACATACCCAATACGTTACAGTGAAAGGTCATTGTAACTTCAACATACCAACTTCATGTTACTGTTACGTATTTGAAAGATATTTGTAACTTCTTTACATTACTGTTACATATTTGAAAGTTATTTGTAACTTCGTTACATTACTGCTACGCATTTGAAAGATATTTGTGACATTATCATATTACTGTTACGTATTTACTACGTTGAACATTATAGTTTTAATAAACTGTGAAATCACAATAAAAACCATTACACTCCACAGCAGTTTCAAAAGCAACAACACTCGTATTACGAGTTGTTTACGTTTTCACAGGTTCAACGCAGTCCGCTGTCCATTGGGAACAGTAGCGGCGTTTATATATCGATAACAAAAGAAATATAAATCTGTCCCAAATGAGGAAGTCGAATTTCTATTATACATGTGGAATGGACTATATTTCAGCGAAAAACAGAAAGAAAATCAAATTCGCAATTTCTTTAAATACCTACCAATATGAAATTTCTCAGCTTCAAGTAAAAAAGATATGCTGGTATAGTATACTAATACAACAACACAGCCATCTACTTAGAAATTATAAAATGCTTTTTAGAATTTAAAAAATATAATAATCAAAATAATTACTTACTTAGATGACCTTGAATCACAAAAAAAGGATGGAATTTTAAATCAAGTAACTAGGTAATTCGAGTACTACAGTAACACCGAAGAATATCCCAGTAGCACGTGGAAATACGACTACGAGAGTGCTTCGGTGAAATGGCATAAATGCGGATCCGTATCCCCGCAGCTGCCAAACCAAAAATCTTAAATATCGCCGGAATGTAACATCAAGGTAGCAATTATGTGCAATGGAAACTATAAAACAGTAGTAATGCTATTTTTAACATAACCATAATGTACAAAGAGTTATGTTCCGAAATAGATGTTGCCGAAAGGTAATTGTAAGATATCTCTGAAAGTGTAACGAAAATGAGAGATTGTAGCATTATTGACACATATCTGAAACGTTTTGCGCTGTATGGGTTTAACAAAAATAAAAAAAAAATTATAATCAAGACATTTTCCATCAGAAGCTGTATACGGTGCAGGAAGAATTTTTCAAATCGGAGTTTTAGAACCAGAGATACCGGGGGAAACGCAGTTTACCTTTAAGCCCTCTATCGGAAAATCTATGAACTACTTGAAAATTTTGAAATTTTATGAAAACGTTACGCACCGGGAAAGCTATCCAACAAAGAAGGAATTTTTCCAAATCGGACTCTCAGAAACAGAGATGTTGACAAAAATAAGATATACTGCCCCATATGACGCACATGAGACAAAGGGAGATAGCTGTAGAGCACATGCCAGTGTAGTATATTGGATACCACTCGGAGTTCCAGAGCCAAGAGCTGTGGGTTTGAATCCCGCAGAAATAAATTTCTCCATCCTGGCATAAAAATGATGGGGAAATTTACTTCGTCATATTGGTGCCCGAACTTCCAGGGTAGTCTGTCTGATAGGTTTCTCGGAATGGTGTGATGTTCTTTCCACACCGCGAGGCAGAAAAAATGAGAATCCCTTCTTCAGTGCTTCGAATAAATATTTCAGTGTGATGTTTACGTTCCACACACCAAATTGTCTGGGATTTCTCAAATGCACGTTCTTCATCGAATGACTGCCTACAGCGACACATGGTCCCGGCTGACCCGTTGGCCATGCCCCCGGCCCTCTTTCAGGGGATAGGGAGATGTGATGTACCTGCCCCGCAGGACGCACATGAGATAAAGGCAGATAGTAAAGAGAGCACATGCCAGTGTAGTATAGTGGATAGCACTCGGAGCTCCGGAGCCGAGGGCTCGGGGTTCGAATCCTTCCCCTGGCATAAAAATGATGGAGAAATATACTTCGCCATAATACCCTTACGTCACCTGACGGAGGAACCATGCATTCTTTAAAAAAGAAAATACTCCGAAAAGATTTATCAGCATGAGTGGTATCTGGCCACGAAAAATGTTCTTCAATGGAGCTTTTAGAAGCTCAGATTTTTCCGCAAACACGTCAGAAACAGATATTGATATTTTTGCCCCCTGGTGGCTAAACCATTTTTTACCAAAAAATAGAAATTATATGCAAAACATTTTCCATCATAAAGAGTATCCGGTGCAGAAAGAAGTTTTCAAATCGGAGATTTACAAGCAGAGATATCGGATAAAACGCTATTTATTTTTACGGTCCCTAGCGGTAAATCCTTGCATAATTTTAAAAAACTGACTATACCTAAAATAGTCATCGAGATAAATGGAATTGAAAGCTAAAATAAATTTTTAAGTCGGATATTTAGAAGCAAAGATATGGAATAAAATGCATTTTAAATTCGATATCCGAAGGAAAGACAAACCGGTAATATAAGCACCATCGTTTTTTACAAAAGGCGTGCTGAAAAAAAAGTAACTGAGGCTGTTACATGAAAATAACACAATATCACAAAACGAAGGAACAGTCACAGAAAAACTACGGGGTAAGGTCAAATTTTTTAGAAGCAGCAGAAATTCATACATAGCAGGGTAAAGTTCAAGAGCATGGTACACGCCACAGAACCACATTATCCCACATCATCGCGATGAACACGACGCTTCCGATGTGAACGAACCTTACGCCTCAACATCATTGTTGAACGTTCTGCTATGGAGTGCATTCGACAGAGATCGGAACAAGTGATAGTTTGAAGGGGTGACATCTGGGGAATAGGCCGGATGTTGAAGGATCTCTTATTTCATGCCCTGAATGGCCATTTCGGTCATGTTTGCACTGTGAGTCCGTGCGTTATCATGTTCGAGAAAGCGCCGATGTGGCCGATTCTGTTGAATTGCCCCTCCACAAGACGGAGTTGCTCACAATAGAGTGCAGTTTTCATGGTCCTATTCCTCGGCAGGATTTCCCAGTGAATAATCCTCGGTAGCACAGTAATGCCGAACTGACGTCGATTTTTGGTTACTAGGTCGATATTACGTCGAGGCATAGTTTTCGACCTAAAATTGACGAGACGGAACGTCAAGAAAAATCATTACATTGAATTTCAGTATACATGTAAACGGTTTTACGAAGTTTATCCATTTAGTTCCATTAGGTCGAATAATCGATGTTTTTTATGCGATCTGTAAGAATCTCGCACATGCGCCTTTGCAACCATTATTCCAAACAAACGTTTTAGATGCTGGGGTGTTGTTCGGTTCCATCATTTACATTGAAAGACGAAAATCTTACATGTCTTCTTTACACCGGTAAGTTAAAAGTTGTGTTTTTTATTTTGCTTAAGTATGTTTATAAGAAGTTCAGACTCGTTCCTTTAAGTAGAATTACTCTTTAAGATATATAATTTGTACGTACACATCCCAATTAGGAATAGGCCTTGTGCGTTGCTGACAGATCACCAAAAATTCTGTGAAATTCTTGAGAATTATATGTCTTTTCAAATGCATTCGAAAAGACTTGGATGTTGACAATAAAATAAAAAATTATATGATGTTTTAATCGTAGACAGCGTCGTAGAATCGTACTACAAATATGAATACACTCTACGTTTTATGCCACGATTAAAAGTTTAGAATTTCATGTTTCAACATCTAAATTGTAGAGTAAACGTAGATTCGACATTACAACAGTACCAGAATCGATGCCTAAACCGCGTAATATCAACGTAGAATGGACGTCTACACTACGTAGCAACGATATATATGTTTCTCTTGAAAGGTCGAATCTTCGATATTGACTTAATTGGTTTAAAATTCGACGTCGAAAAGACGTAACAAAAGTGGACATGGATATCAACATTCGACGTTTCATATCGACCAAAAATCGATCGAAAATTCGACATCGAATCGATGTAATGTGCTACCGTGGATAGTGTCCTAATCCCAACGTCTGTATAAGTCTGCAATGCCATTCTTGAAAAAACGTGCAGGTTTTGCTGGAAGAAATAATCAGGGAAATTTTGAAGAACAACATCATTTTTGAACATCCCGCCACGGAGTGCATTCGACAGAGATCGGGACAGGTGAATGTCTGGAGAGGGCGACATCTGACGAATAGACCGGACGTGGAAGGATCTCCCATTTCATGTCCTGAATGGACTGTTTGGTCATGCTTGCGCTTTGAGGGCGTTCCTTATCATGTTGGAGAAGGACATCATGGCGCCGATGTGGCGGTTTCTGCTTAATTGCTCCCTCCACATGGCGGAGTTGCTCACACTAGAGTGCAGCGTTGATGGTCCGAATCCTGGGCAGCATTTACCAGTGAATAATTCCTTTCATGTCTCACCAGGCAAACAACATGATCTTCGAAGGATGAAGGTCATGTTTTGGACGTGGTGTGGGCCTCTTGTTTGCGCTTAAACATTCCATCCGATGCCTGAAATTCTTGTACAGGCAACACTTTTCATCTCCAGTAACAATACATACGAGAAAGTGTTTGTGTTGCTGAGAACATTTGCGATAACGAGCGATCAAGGAACCACATATAGCAACACGCTGATTCTTGTTGTCCTCGGTGAGAGTGTGAGGCACCCAAGACCCTAATTTCTGGACCTTTCCCATACGTTCCAGGTGTCGCACCAATATGGGCTGATCACAGTCCATCTCAGTGGCCAATTTGCGTGTAGTTTGATGCCGATTCAAGTGGATGAGATGGTTCAAATGATCCTCGTCAAAGTGAGATGGACAACCTGAGCGTGGAGAGTCGTTGAGGTCAAAATTGCCACCCAGGAACCACTCAAACCATTTGCGGGCTGTCCGCGGAGCAACAGCATCCTCCCCATACACAGCACAAATTTGTCAAGTAGCCTCCGCGGCTGTGGATCCCTTGTTAAACTCGTAGAGGAGCAGATGTCGTAAATGTTCATTCCTCTCTACTTGACACTCCATACTTCCGGACCTGAAAGCCAAAAAAAAAACCATTAGCCACGATCACACAATGCAATATGATTTAGGAACACGATATTACTGGCTACATTTTGATATACAACTGGCCATCTGCACCGTCACCAGTTACCTAGGAAACACTCGTGAAATAAAACACCATGAACTTATGCATCAACCTAATATATTCAATCATAAGTGGCATTTTAAGAAACTTTTAAACCTTAAATTGTTAAAATTTATTCACAGACACACGTATCCTGTAGGTACATGTGTTTCTATAGTGGACTGAAAGCCTAAAATTTCCGGCCTGGTTTGGTCGTACGAATCCGCCCATGAGTACATGTATTTGGTTGAAGAGGCTTTCACAGAAGATGAGATGAAATACTTAGTGACTGCGCATGCGCCAGGCGGAAGCAATTTCTCTTGTGATCACCTTCGTCAGTAATACCAGCTGATGACAAGTGGTTTGAAAAAAAAAGAGTTGCATGCGCTTTATATGAAAAAAACAAATTGTGCTTGAAGAAGCAGAATTACGGTAAGAACTACTGTATTTTTGATGGCATGTAATGTAAAGTAAATATACTCAGTAATACAGCGTAGAGATGAGTTCGGGCTCAATTTTAGGAGCCCGTGCCCGGCCCGCTTTTTTTGATTACATGTGTTTGCTGAGCTCGGCCCCGGATTCTTAGAAAATGTTGCTTATCAAGGCTTGCATTTATGTATTATACACTGGCCAAAGATATGGCCCAAGCAAGGATTGGTTTAAAAATCATTAGTTTAAAAAGTTTAGTTCAGTCACTTCACAATATTAATATGTTTTTGGAAATACTACGCATAGAGCCAAATGTTCTAAAATGTGGATTTGAAAACAAATTAATAATCAACGTGCCCTTCGACCGTATCAGGGGAATCAGTAATTTTGGTAAAAGCTGAAGAAAAAGAAAATCGTTTAGAAACAAAAAAATTCCAATTGTTATTTCTTTTTTATTTCTAAATTTACTTTTATTTTGAATAAATTGCATTATAAAACGCACAACGCCGCACAGACAACTGTTTGAAATTTTGACTCTAGGAAACAAATCTTTGCAATATAATTTACATATATGCTAATTGGTAAAGGTAGTTTAGAGTGATGTAGTAGAATATAAAAAAAGCATGTAGGGAAATTTCCAAAATAAAAAAAAAAAAGAACGTAAGAGCATTCCAGACCAGATTATTCTGCATTTTAGAATATTAACAAAGCTTTGCGCTTAATAGTATATTAATCACAATATTATCATATGTGTGTGCAGTTTCCAGATGAAGTTCATCATGAAAAAAGAGAGAGAGAGAGAGAGAATTGCATCTAATGCCTCAGCGCTCCAACTTGATCTTCTTTTCTCTAAAAACTCGACCTGCTGCACTAAAAACCAACGTCACCCCAAAAATCGCGGGTGCGAGGAAATTTAAAAAAATAAATAACAATACTTCTAACTGCACAACTTTGGAAATTAATACATCATTTTAAAAATAAGATTCTTGATTTTTAATAAAATAAAAAAAAAATGGGAATGTGATTTTCCCCCAGTTTTTCGATACCAGACCTCCTTAAACTAATCCTTGCTTGGGCCATAGCTTTGGACAATGCATAATGCAAATCTTGCTAAGCAAAATTTGTCTTGCAGTGGCAGCTAGCTTAGGAAATTGAAAATCTTTCCACCATGGTAACAAATCCACAATGAAATTCAACAAGTGTAATTCAACCGGGCTCGGAATTACACGTGTTGAATTAATTACAGTAATGAAATTCAAGACGTGTAATTCCGAGCCCGGGCCCGGGTTTTTCGGTAGTTAATGAATTCTGAGCCCGTCCGAGCCCGGGCCCGAGCTCATCTCTAATACAGAGAGATATTTGCATTTGTGATGCATGGATTCCTAACATAAATTGGACAAGCTCAAAATGTTCGACTCTGGTCGACGTACAACAACGTGGGACGATTTCAGATTTACTGTATATGTGTGTTCACAACTCTCATGTCTTAATAAAAGAAATGCTCGATGTGTCATATTTAGGATGAATAATTTAATATAAGGATATCTTAAGTCCCATGATTTTCAGCAGAAATCTTATTTCTTATTTCACATCGTCGTGATCAAGGGACTTCCAGAAAGCATAACGAGCTGCAGCTCGGAATGATGTGTGGTAATCATATTTTGACCACAGACGGCACTATTGTTGGTTCTTCTTTTGGCGGAAGGCAGAAAAATGCTTAGACCACATCTATCGATGGACAAATGATCCTTCGAAGAAAAGAACTAAGTATAAGAAATGAAAAGAAGCCAAAATGATGATTAATTGATTTGCAGGGCTTTTGAAGTGAACACCTGAAAGGCAAAGTGATTTATGGCCGGGTGTGTTCTCGCATGGAACATCAATATGAAAAGAGAAGCTCGCAAAACTGTATCACCGCCTTACATCCTGGGCAAAATAAATACGTACAGCGAATGAATGCGAACAGCAATCTTTCACTAGAAAGTCACCACTGTTTACTCTCCAGCGGTCTTTTCGGACGCGTGTTCATTTGTCATCTGTTTTGCTTTGATCGCTGGGAGAAAAGAAAAACCCGTTTTGTAATGAAGCGGCGCAATGTTTCGAGCAAAATCGCACGGATGTACATATGTTCCTGTGAGAGGAAAGCATGTATGAAGCATTCATCTGAGCTATTTAATACCGTGTCACTGTACATTATTTGATCTCATTCGGAGAGAGGTCGCAAAAGGCGAGTTGCCCAGAATAGAAACATTCTCCCAACAGTTCTGTCGTACAATAAAAAGAAGCAAGAACCTACGAACCTTTGAGGCTGTCTGAAATGGAAGCAATGTCGTTTGATAAACGAAAAACGGCTTTTTCGGATAAACAGATGTAGTCCCTTTTCAATTACTGCAATCCCATCAACGTAGTACCTCTTCAATTACCATTAATACTCAGCGTTATTATGACACATTTCACCTCTCCAGAAAGAGAGAAGCTGAATTAACACCTTACCACCCAGCATGCACTGATGAACCATTACATTATGATCACCCCCAGCCTAGAGAAATGAGCTCGCCTGGAAACCGAACGGTGGCGCAAGTAAAGCCCACAGTGCAGTATATCTACAACCCGAGGACATGCTTTGGCTTAGCAGTGTTCGGAGTCAGAATGAGAAAAGCTGCCGATTTATCGGAGTTTGATAAAGGACAAATTGTGATGTCACGGCAACTCGGAACTACGATCTCAGGAACGGCGCTGCTTGGGGTTTTTTCACGTGTCGCTGTAGTGAGTACGGATCAAAAGTGGTGCACAGATGGCCAAACGATGAACCGCCGTCCAGGAGTGTGTCGTTCACAGCTCCTTGATGCCAGAGGGGAGCGGAGACTCTCGCGCATTGTACACAGCGACCACAGGGCCACAGTGCGACAAATCACCCACACCTACAACAGTGGTGATCAGGGCAATGTGTCACAGCACACAGTTCATCTTAGCCTTCCGCGCATGGGCATGCGTATCTGAAGACCTAGCCGGGTCCCCATGCTCACTGCACGTCATCGCCAACAACACATGAAATAAGCCCAAATCATCGAGATTAGACCGTGGATGATTGGAAGAATGTGGCCTGGTCTGACGAATGAAGAAGATTTCCTGGTGCATCATGTAGACGGCCTAGCGCAGATACACCAATTACCAACGGAGTCTATGGCACCTGGATGCACTGTTGGGCGGCGGTGTTATGCTGTGGGCGATGTTTTCTTGGGACACTTTAGGTCCCATCATCCCAATAGCACAATCCCTCTCAGATGTCAGGCATTTGAACATCATTGAGGACCAAGTTCATGCATTCATGGCAACTGTGTTCCCTGCTGGTGATGGCCATTACCAACAGGATATTGCGCCATGCCACACTGCCAGAATCGGCAAGGAGTGGTTCAAGGAACATGCTGGTGACTTTGTGTTATTAATGTCCTAGCCTCCAAATTCACCTGACATGAACCCAATCGAACACTTTTGTTTCGACTAGGAAAAGAGGGTTCGCGCTAAATCACCACCACCCCGAAATGTACGGGAACTGAAGACCTGCTGTTGACATTATGGTACCAGATTACCCCAGGATACCTATAGCCACCTCATCGAATCGATGCCTCGCCGAGTGGCCGCTGTTTTGCGGGCTAAATGGGGTCCTACAGCTTATTATGTAGGTGGTCATAATACAATGGCTCATCAGCGCAAATTTCTATCATAATTTGCAAATTTACCGAGGCAAGTACGCTGATAAAAAAATTCGTCAGTGTATACACTGAGCTCTCCTCCACCCCCACCCCCACCCCATAAAAAAACTGGTAAGGGAGCTACCATGTCACTACATGCAACCACAACTACGCGGTAAATGATATCGCTCGCAAACGACGTATATATAGAGGCAGATATCTCCGCAAGCTCAACTAGCAACATTCGCAGTTCAAATGGCAGCTTAGCAGGATTTAAGCGATTTAAAAAGTGGTATGAAAGCCGGCATCCAGGAGATGGGTCATTCCATCTCGGAAATTGCCACGAGATTTGGATTTACACGGTCAACATTTTTAATGGTGCACATGGACTACACAAACCCATGGATAAAAATCCAGCGTGCGAGACCGTGCTGTGGAAAATTCCTGGACGATCGTGGACAGCGGCGTCTGGCACGCATCGTACATTTTCCTATCGTTTTGGGTAAAACGGCTCAAGAAAAAGTTGATTTAACGAAAAAAGCTTACAAAGATAAATGTCTGGCTGAGTCAATGATTTTTAGATGGCACCATGATTTCAGGAAAGGGCGTTTGTCGGCAGAACTCGCTCCTAGGACTGGTTGACTTGAATGTGTTGTTACGGAGCGTATTGTTAACACCTTTGGGCAAGCCTGCAAGAAGAGCGACGGATGACGTGTAAAGACATAGCGGCGTCAACTAATATTTCAAAAACGCCGGCATTCCGCATTCTACCCGACTAATTACTGCTGAAACGTGTGTATTCTAGATGGGTACCTCATCACCTGACGCCCCGCACGGGGATAACTGGTTTTCCAGTTATTTGGGGAGCGGCGCCCCCACGGCCCGAGCTGACCTTGTGACTGGTCAACATCTGATGTCATGCCACCGCTTGTTTTTTTTTTTTGTTTCGGTGCTGTTGGTGTTTGCAGGGACGGCTGTTCATCCAGCTGTTGGGGAGTCGCGGCCCCACGATCCCGAGCTGGTCTTGTGTCTCGCTTTTTTGTTTTTGTTTATTTTCTCCACTGGCTAGTTGCCCGTGTTGTGTTCTACCTAATCGCTACCACGTTATGTACTAACACCCCGGCCTTGTGGTTTTGTTACCCTCCACCACTAACTGATTTATATTAACCGCTCAGTTCGTAGGTTGCTGAGATTCTGTTTAGGTTCCCTTCCAGGATTTGTCTTCTTTGGATTTCTGTTTTTCCTTTTAGCTGGTTTGGGTGCTAGACCTACCTGCATGTTTGCCGCGTGCGGTGACCCGTGAGGCGGAAATGGGATGTCTGGCGGCTGAGGTCGCAGGAGACCGGATAAGTGCCTCCTGTGTACCAACACTCCTCTTCGACCCCGGCTTCGCTGTAAACGGGAGGCTAGAGACTAACCCACCTCTAGTCGGAAGTCATGTACCAAGTTGTGTACCGGGCTTTAGCGGCTTTTTTGTCGTATGGCACGGCAGGGTGAGCCCGGGGGCTGTGGGATCATGCCAAAGGCGTTGGCATGACGGTACCAGGAGGCCGAAGTGTCCGCCGAGTGCGTGTGATCACAGCCAACGGACTATATCTGCAACGTATGAGCTCCAGAACTGTGTCCAGCGTCATTTTCTCGGCTTGCGGACCTCCAGTTCTCCCTTGTAGGACTCGGTGGTGGGTGGAGTAGTTTGCAGACGAATCTTCCTCCTTTTTCCATGGGCAAAAACAAAAAGAAAAACTCCAAATTTAAGTCACCTGAGGAAATGTTTGTTGACACCGACTCTCCTTCGTCTTCTCAACCTACCAAGTCTCATACCCTTAAACGGCCTTTAGACCTTGACCTGGACCAAGAATGTGGAACCTCTTCTTCGGCAGCTGTACCAGTCGCTCCGAAGCGTCGTCTCCCCTCAATTGCTGTGACTACGCATGCTACACACTTACTTGTAGAATCCATCGATCCGAATGAGAGACTGTCCACCAGATCTCCCTTTTTCATTTCTAAAGCTTTGGACGCTGCGGTTGGCCCCTTGAAGTCTGTGAGGAAGCTTCGCTCTGGGGACCTGCTTGTTCAAACTTGCAGTGTTTCTCAGAGTAACGCTTTTCTGCGCCTCTCTAGTCTTCAAGGCATTCCTGTCAAAGTGACACCTCACCCGTTTCTTAACACCTCTCGGGGTGTTATTTCGGAGTTTGATCTCTTGCCATGCAGTGAAGAAGAATTAGTGACTGAACTTGCAGACCAAGGTGTTATTGCTGCACGTCGTATGATGTTCCGGCGTGATGGTTCTTTCATTAAGTCTAAAAATGTGATCTTGACTTTTAATTCCCCGAAAGTTCCGACCGAAATCAAGGCTGGCTACTTGGTCTGTGGCGTTCGCCCGTACATTCCCAGTCCTCTGCGCTGTTTCAGGTGCCAGAGGTACGGGCATTCCCAACGTTTTTGTAAGAGTTCCGCTCGTTGCGCAAATTGTGGCTCCAGTGAACATGACGGGGAAGGTTGCACTTCTGCGGCCTCCTGTGTTAACTGTGGTGAGGCCCATGCAGCTTACTCCCGCACTTGTATGAAATGGAAGGACGAGATGGCGATCCAGCGTCTCAAGACCCTGGAAGGCCTCTCGTACCCTGCTGCCAAGGCCAAGTTGGGTATACCCACCACCCGACAGCGTACTTTTGCCGCGGTAGTTCAGTCTCTGCCACAACCCGTGCAGCCCTTTGTTCCGCGCCCTGTAGCTCTCGCCGCACTTGCCAGGCGATCTACAGTTGAACAAGCCACACAGGTGGATTTCACCGAGCTCCAGCTTATTCGACCAGCTGGGTCTGCGCCTTCTCTTTTTGAAGACGCCCGCCTCTTCCCGGTTCCCCGCAGACAGCCTGCACGTGCAGAAGACCCGGCCCTCAATCCGCAAAGGTGTGCAGTGTCCATCCAACTGTCGCGGTCCGCGTGACCAACATTGAAACTGTCTCGGCCTCAGCGAGGTCCCCACCCTCACCCAACATTATAGAGGAACATAGGGGGAGGAGAGTGACAGTTCGTCCCCAGCCTCAACCAGCATTGCAGAGGAACATGGGGGGGGGAGAGTGACAGTTCGTCCCCGCCCTCTGCCAGCGTTGCAGAGGAGTGTGGGGGGAGGAGGAGAGTGACTGTTCGTCCTTCTCCGTTAGTAATTTTTTTTATAAATCTGATTAACTACCTTGTCTTCCCTGCTTTCATCATACTCTTTTTCAACTTTTCCCAAGCCTGTCTGCTCTTACTCATTTTCCACGCTTTTCAAAATCTGTGACTGATCGTTCTTTGTCTGGCGCTCTTTGGCCAAACCTGGCCCTTGCGCCACTAAAATCCACTAACCAACCAACCATCACCTGACGAGAGAACAATTGTTAGCCAGATTTCAGGTGTGTCATGAGTGGAAGCAAATGATTGCAATGGACCCCAAACTTTCTAACCACAGTAAAAACCGCCGATGAAACATGGGCTCACTATTTCGACCCTCTCACGAAAAGCGCAACGAGTGTCTGGAAACACATAGAATCGCTTCCTCTAAAAAAACGTCCTGCAAACCAAATCAGCTGGGAAGGTGGTAATAATATTTTTTTTTATCATAGAGGTGTAGTTTACCAGCATGCCGTCCCTCCACAAATTACTGTCAACCCTAAGTATTACATTTCAGTCTTGAAACGTCTTTGACGACATATATCGATTAAACGACCGGGACTGGCGAGCAAGTGGACTCTACACCATGATAACGCTCGCCCATATGTGGCTGCTTGTGTACAACAGTTTCTTACGACATGCAGTATTGAAATCATGACACAGCCTGCCCACAGTCCTGATCTCGTCCCATGCGATTTCTGGTTGTTTCTAACAAAGAAGGAGAAGCTCCGGGGCGCAACGTTCAACACAGATGCTGACGTTATTCAAGCTGTACAGGGGTCGCTAAAGCAGCTTCCACAAAGTCCTTTCGTCACATGCTTTGAAAAATGGACTCAACGATGTGACCGTTGCATATCATCCGAGGGAAGATACTTTCAGAAAGAATAACATATATTTTGCTGTACCTATATTTCTTCATTTTGTGTGATTTCACTCTCAGTTTTCATGGAACATCTGTTGTACATGTTTCAATTAGTGCATGCGTTAACCGCAGTCCAGTAGAGCTATTCGTGAGTGAACAGTTGCGCAAGCAATGTAAGTCTGTGTGTGAGTTTTGAGGTAAAAATGACTGATTGAAATTTAGAGCAGCATTAGAGCTATTGAAAGTGGAGTATTGTGAGTATGCTATGAAAACGTCAAGTGTCTTTGAGAGGCATAAAAGCAAAAACCAAGCATATCACGCTCACAGTTGAGAACTATGCTTTGGTGTTTCTGGATCACAGATTTACTTAGCAGACTCAAACGGTCAGCCAACACTACTTTTTAGACGTGTTGAAAAGGTTACGGGATTCTGTTCGACGAAAAAAAGGGTGAACTGTGGTCTACAATTCCTCACGCCATGGTGTGCTGAGTGTTTGCGAATTCCTGGCTAAGAAATCAATTACAAAATTCGATCATCCACCCTATTCACCTGACTTAGCCCCTTGTGATTTCCGGCTCTTCCCTTCCCCCAATAAAATCTACCATGAAAGGCTGAAGTTATTCAGACATTTCTGACATCTAGCGTAACGTGACAGAGCAACTGAAGAGTATTCCAGAAACAGAGCTCCTGGTATGTTTTCACCAATGGCAACAGCGTCTAACTAAATGCATAGCTGCAGAAGTCAGTTAATTCCAGGCTGAGAGTAGCCGTTAGTGCACAGGCAAGCACACATGTTTTCTTCAGGTGGATTCTAGGAATAAAATTACCACACCTCATATAGTAGAACCACATGAATTATAGTTCCTGTTATTACACACGGTCGAGTCACACTATTGTGACCAACAGCTAATATCCAGAGCAACCTCCGTGTGCAGAGCGGACAGCAGCCAGACGGGCTGGGAGTGACTCAATAAGGTACGGGAAGGTGTTCACGGGTATGTGGAGCCATGTTGGTTCCAGTGCATCTGACAAATGCTGGATGGTGCGTGCTGGAGGATCCATAAAGCTAACAACAAGATCGAAGTGGTCCCATAAATGCCCAATTGGGTTTAAGGCTGGGGAATTAGGGGACCAGGGAAGTACCTTGAAGTCTTCATCGCGCTCTTCCAACCATTCTCGGACATTTCTAGCTATGTGACACGTCGCATTGTCGTTCTGGAAAATCCCATCAGCCCCAGGGAAGACAATCAGCATGTATGGGTGTACGTGGTCTGCAAGGATGGATTCATAACGAATTCGGTCCATAGTGCCTTCCACAGGTATAAGTGGACGCAGAGAATGCCACGAAAACATTCCCCAGACCATGACGCTGCCGCCACCAGCTTGTGTTCTTCCAGCAATGGTTGAAGAGTGTTTGTACTCCGATGTTTCTCGCCTAATACGCCAACGTCGATCCGTTCGTTGAAGAGGAAAACGTGACTCTTCGAAGAAGGCATACCTTTGCCAATCAGCGGAGGCCCAAGTCCCCGAAACTTCCGTGCAAATGTAAGCCTTTTCTGCCGATGCACCTTCGTTAGCATAGGTGCAGTGACCATCCGTCTACGTCTGAGCCCCACACGCAGTCATTTTAGACACACTTTCGTCAGCCTCCTGGTTCATTCAGCCAGTGAGTTGCTCCACTGTAGCGTGCTGATCGGCTCTCACGCACCTTCGAAGCCGACGTTCAGCTCTCACATGAATGGCATGTGGTGCTCCGCAGTTTCCACGTCGCTAATTTCTCCAATCACGATACACTTTAACCTCAGCAGCACGCGAACAGTTCATAAACTGCGGTGTTTCAGAAATACTGCCGCCCTTGACCCGAAAGCCGATAAGCATCCTTATTTGCAAATGTGATAAATCGCTCCTTTTATATCGCTCCGAAGAGCGATATATTTTCAGAATGCCCACAGTACACCTCACATACCCTCCAAACTAGCTCATAACACATGTCTTCTTTCATTGTCTACTTGCTGTTGACGTCAGAAGTAGGAGGCTGTCCCAATAATATGCCTCGACTGTGTATATACACATTCTAGGAAAATTCATACACACTAGCGAAAAAATTTAGCTTAATGTACAGTGCTGGCTTTGTTTGGCCAACTTGTGTCCGTCAAACTATATTTGCATGGGCGCCAAAGGATATCAGAAGAATTGCAAGTTTCTTTCGCCTAGGAGCAAAGAAGAACAAAGAAATAACAAGAAAGAAGACACCGAATTTTCGGGTGTAATAAGCACGTCTTTTGAATCCGTTCAGACGCAAATTAAATTTATCAAAGCTATTCAAAGTCAATAGAACCGGTATGGAAAACAATAATATCTGCCGGAAGAAAGAAGTTTTTCAATCGGGTCTTTAATCCTTCAGATATTGCTATAAACGGAATCGCGAGCTTACGAATTCTTAGAAAGAGAGTTATCAACAAAAATAAGATGTGATTTTACGTCCCCTGGTGGGAAAACCATGCATTATTTTAGGAAGAAAGTATTCACAAAAGGTTTATGAGCGGTATCGGTCCAAGAAAAAAATTTAGTCCAGTTTTCAGGAGCCCAGATTGTGCTACAAATACAGCAGAAGTAGAAATTAACACTTATGACCCCTGGTGGCCAAACCATTCTTTACCAAACATTAGAAATTACGTGAAAAATATTTTCCGTCAGTTCTTGCATGCGATACAGGAAGATTTTTTCAAATCGGAGTTTTAGGAGCAGAAAACGCAATTTACCATTGTGCGCCCTAGCGGAAAGTCTATGATTTACTTGAAAATTTTGAATTTGTAGGAAAAACATTTCGCATCGGAAACACTATCCAACAAAGAAGGAATTTTTCAAATCGGACTTTTAGAAGTAGAGATAGTGACAAAAATAAGATATACATCTACTCCCCTGGCGTAGAAACCATGAATTATTCCAAGAAGAAAATGTTCCTAAAATGTTTGTCGACATGAGTAGTATCGGTCTACAAAAGACTTTTTTCAATCGAGATTTTAGAAGCTCGTATTTTGCTGCAAATACATCAGAAGCGGAAATTAAGACTTACGCCCCCTGGTGGCCAAAACAAATTTTTACAAAAATTTGAAATTACGTGCAAACGATTTCCCTTCAGGAGCTGTATCCGGTGCAGAAAGAATTTTTCAGATCGGAGATTTAGAAGCAGAGATATAAGGGAAAACGCAATTTACCTTTACGCCCCCTAGCGGAAAGTCTATGAATTACTTGAAAATTTTGAATTTATAGGAAAAATATGTCACACAGGAAACCCTATCCAACAAAGAAGGAATTTTTCAAATCGGACTCTTAGAAGTAGAGATATTGACAAAAAAAAGATATACATCTACGCTCCCTGGCGTAGAAACCATGCACTATTTTAAGAAGAAAATGCTTCTAAAAGGTTTGTCGACATGAGTAGTATCGGTCTACAAACGATGTTATTTTCAATCAAGAATTTAGAAGCTCATATTTTGCTGCAAATACATCAGCAGCGGAAATTAAGGTTTACACCCCTTGGTGGCCAAACCATTTTTTTACAAAAATTAGAAATTATGTGCAAACGATTTTCCATCAGGAGCTGTATCCCGTGCAGAAAGAATTTTCAGATCGGAGATTTAGAAGCAGAGATAGAGGGGAAACGCAATTTACCTTTACGCCCCCTAGCGGAAAGTCTATGAATTACGTGAAAACTTTGAAATTATATGAAAAACATGCGACACAGAAAACACTATCCAACAAAGAAGGAATTTTTGAAATCGGACTCCTAGAAGTCGAGATATTGACAAAAATAAGATATACATCTACGCCCCTGGCGGAGAAACTGCGGAATATTTTAGGAAGAAAATATTTCGAAAAGGTTTATCGATATGAGTGGCATCAGTCCACGAAATAATTTTTTCAATCGATAAAATTTTAGAAGCTCAGATTTTATGTCAAATACATCAGAAGCGAAAATTAACACTTACGCCCCCTGGTGGCCAAAGTATTCTTTACCAAAAATTCGAAATTATATGCAAAAGATTGTGCATCAGGAGATGTGTCCGCTGAAAAAAAATTTCAAATCGGAGTTTTAGAAGAAGAGTTATCGGAAAAAATGCAATTTATTTTTACGTCCCCTAGCTGAAAATCTATGCTTAATTTGAAAAAAGAAACTATATCCAAAATACTCTTCGACATAAATGGAATCGAAAGATAATAGATTTTTTTCAATCGGATGTTTAGAAGTAAATATGTGGAATAAAATGTATTTTTGAATTCGACATCATCTGCATTTACGCCCTCTAGCTGCGAAATTGTACATCGTAAAAAAAAACCGAAATAAAGGTCATCATTCGCATATTTCAAGCTTTCGAATGCAAAAAGAATTTTTCAAAGCGGAATAATAGTTGCAGAGATACCGTGGGTACAGACGGACGGACGGACAAACCGATAACATAAGCACGATCTTTTTTTACAAAAGACGTGCTAAAAAAACAGCAAGATAATTAACTTTCATTTAAATCTTTATTCCTCTGAATGAAAAGGGGTATTATTTATATCGTTAAAGTTTTCTAACGTCCGGCGGGATGATGAGGTACACTGTTTAAAATTTTGTGGTAGATTGCACCAAAAAGTGATGCTACACAAGCCGCGCACCACTTTCTGAGAAAAGATAGACCATTGTGTGGTGCAAACGAAACCCAACAAGTGGTGCAACTTTGTACTCCGTTATGGTGCCAGGCTGCACCACATTATCGGGCAAGGGTTCACTAAGCTGTTGGGTTTTGTTCGCACCACACAACGGAGTATTTTTTCTCGAAAGTGGTGCAGCTCGTGTAGCACTACTTTTTGGGGCAACCTACCACAAACTTTTTAACAGTGTATTTTGGACTTCCTCATACTTCCCGCCAAAAACGTGCCCCCTTCCCCTTGCTATTCTATCCCAGAAGTTGAATCATTTCATCACGACCGATGTCTTAATTTTTATTGCCCCTAACAACAATTGTGTATTTCAACTCATTCATTTTCTGATTGCTTTGGAGGAAACTTCCTGCATTGTGTTCCACGACGCAACATTTCATTAACTGGCTTGCTTTATTTAAAGATGGGGGAGTAGGTTTGCACCCTAAAGATTCTTTCGAGGCAAGCTTGTGTAAACGTCGTTTGCAAGAGGTTGTCAACTGATTTATAACTTCACCAGAAAATTCACTAATAGCTTCGGCAAAAAAGTTCGTCCCTTCTATTGATGGGAATATCTTGTCCCTTTTCTTCAGGTGGGTGGTCCATTTAGAGTAAGGGATATCTGTTCCCCAAATTAAGTGTAGTTACTGGAGCCGAAATTCTCTGCTTTACTAGTTGTGTAGCTCTAGTCACTTTTTTATTTCTTTTGGAAGTTTAACCACCCACTTCAGCAAACTCTCTGGTACACAAGCTATTGCCCTACCCTAATTTATGGCCACTGGTTCCAGGGAAGAAAGTGAGCTTGTGCTGTAAGACAAACACAGCATCCATGCACCCACCGGGATTCGAACCAGCACTCATCTCCGACGAATGGCCAGAAGCCAACGCTTTAACCACTGTGCCACAAGGGCGTCAAAACCTTGTCACTTATTCTTGATAATTGCATTGCTCCAAATTATCCTTATGACAACAGTATGTGAGACTATTACGGTAAAGAAGTTTAGTACGTCTTTAAGACATGCATGCAGAGGTACAAACATATATGCATCCATTTGTATTATAAATGTTCTTTGCAATACCATTCGCCACCCCGGTCGCTCTGTGTTCTAAGATGGTTGCTGTTCGTCCTTCCAAGTGAGCCGGTGCTCGATTCCCAGGCGAGGCATAGGTGGTGTGCTTGTCATACGGCATTGACTCGCACCCTTCCCTAAAACAAGTGACCTTAAATTAGGGACGGGTGACTACTCATTGTCCTTGGAGTTGCTTACGGTAGTGTTTAAAACCCTGGAACAAGAAAAGATTTTACATTTGTTTCATATTGAGGACAGTTACTCACATTCATTATGAAATTATTGATGCAAGAGCCCTGAACGGGAATTAATGTTAATATTGTAATAACACTGATATATAAAGAATTTGAAAATGTTAATTAATACTTTAAGGCCAACATATTTTTATAATAAATGCTTTCAAACAAAATGCACTGAGAACATACTTTAGATACACTAACATAATTTTGAAGACATCATATCAGTGTATGCAATCAGAAATAATTATTTTCATCATTTCACAAAGTGACACAAACACATTTGCATCAGTACGCAGAAGTTAATGATATAAACGCCACCCAGATGGCGCAGTGGTTTAGGCGATGGCTTGTGATCATTCGTCCGAGATGGGTCCGGGTTCGAATCCCGGTGAGGCATGGATGTTGTATTTGTCTTACGGCACTGGCTCTCTCCCTTCCCTGGAACCAGTGACCCTAAATTAGGGACGGGCGACTGCTTATAACCCATTCAGTTGCTCACGGTGGTCGTTAAACCTCCAATTAAAAAAAAAGAAAAAAAAAGACTAATTTCCATCATTATAGGAAAGGTTACAGATAAAAATTCTAGATGAATAAAATGCGTCAATGTAAGTGACGCTACAAAAAAACAATATTTGCGCTTATGGAAAGGCTATAAATCAAATTTGTATTCATTTGTGTTCGGTTACGCAAACGTTAAGAACACACATATGTTAAGTGGCATGTAAACCTGGCAAAGTTTAGCTTTCGTAAGGCTGCTCAGGAATTTGAACTGTTCCCACCGGTCCTGGACGATTCGTCCAACGACGATTGGTTCAATGCCGATTCGTCCAAAGGGACGATTAGTCCAATGTCCGATTCGTCCAATGCCGATTCGCGCAATGGTACGATTGGTCCAACGCCGATTCGTCCAATGGAATCATCTTACCAACGGTAAACTTTTTTATTTTCCAGAAAGGAATAATAATTTAAATTATTCTCCTCTTTCTATCCTTTTGAAAGATAATTTCCGTATATTTGGTAATTGTAAACATTTTACATTAACCTGGTATAAGGCACTCAATGGAGCATTTCTCAGCTGTTTGCAAAGCACCTAGGCCGCGGGCCTTTTTAGAAGATTTTAATTTACAACCTAGATATTTGGTATTAGTAAATATGTTATCAAACCTAATAAAAGGCACTCATCCTATCATTTCTCAGGTCTTTATGAGGCACCTAGGCCCCGGGCTTTTTTAGAAGATTTTGAGTTACAACCTAGATATTTGGTATTTGTAAACATTCTATAAAACCTTATAAAAGGCACTCAACGAATCATTTCCCAGGTCTTTACAAGGCACCTAGGCCTCTGACCTTTCTAGAAGATTTTAAATTACAACCAAGATATTTGGTATTTGTAAACATTTTATAAAACCTAATAAAATACACTCATCGTATCATTTCTCAGCTATCTAACAAGCACCTAGGCCGCGGGCCTCTTTAGAAGATTTTAAGTTGCAACCCAGATATTTGGTATTTGTAAACATTTTAAAAAAATGTATAAAAGGCACTCATCGAATCATTTCTGAGGTCTTTGCAAGGCACCTAGGCCACAAGCCCATGAATTAATATTTCGTGCTTAAGTGAAAGCGCTATATTATTAACTTGATTTAATATGTAAACGTTATGAATATGACATCGGTAGAATAAAAAGTCCTAAAAAGGCCTAGGCCTAAAGCCTATGAATTATTATTTCGTGCCTAAGTAAAAGCTAGATATTATTAACTTGATTTGGTATGTAAACGTTATGAATATGACATCGCTGGAATAAAAACTGTTGAAAAGGCCTAGGCCTAGGGCCTATGAATTAATATTTCGTGCTTAAGTAAAAGCGCAATATTATTAACTTGATTTAATATGAAAATGTTATGAATATGACATCGGTAGAATATAAACTGTTGAAAAGGCCTAGGCCTATGAATTAATATTTCGTGTTTAAGTAAAAGCGCAATATTATTAACTTGATTTGATATGTAAACGTTAAGAATATGACATCGCTGGAATGAAAACTGTTGAAAAGGCCTCTGTTCAAACCCCGACCAGTTGTTTCCATTGGGCAGTTGGCGGAACCCCACTGCATTCTACAAACAGGAACGGAAAACTGCAAAAGAGAAACATTGAAAGTTGAAAAAAATGCAAAAGAGAAACATTGAAGTTGATTGAACGGCTCGTACATCAGTAACTTCATACGGCAGCAAGGACAGTATAACAAAAAAACGCGATTCCAAAAAAAAAAAAAAAAAAAAAAAAAATCTGTAACCACAATATTACGTATGAAATGTAACATTATTTTACATTCTTTGGACTACCGGTACTTTCGTGTAACATCGGAGTTGGAACAGATGAGACTTTTATAGCACGAGTAGCACTTCGGATAGATAGGACGGAATTGGACCAATCATCCATTGGATGAATCGGCATTGGACCAATCGAACCATTGGACGAATCGTACCATTGGACCAATTGTCCATTGGACGAATCGTACCTTTGGACCAATTGTCCATTGGACGAATCGGTATTGGACCAATCGCCGTTGGACGAATCGTACCAGACCCGTTCCCAGTGTATTTGTTTTCAATATTTTAAACATGTAGTTGGTCAAAAGAGGAAGAAATATGGAATGAATTAGAAAAATAGTTACTGCTTCGAATCAATCGTTTGTGCAGCCTTTGGTCGGATTCTGAGTGATGTCTCTATCTGAGAAATTGTGACATGAGGATTTTCTTTGATTTGTTTCCTCTTACAGCATTGATGATATTTAACGCTACAGTGGTATTAGGACGACCGGATTGAGGTTCGTCTCCCTTCAAGTGAACTTCGGACCCCTTGCCAAATTCCCGAAACAAGTTTCCGACTGTTACTCGTGAAGGAGTGGAGTCCCCAAAAGTACTTGACGGCGATGCAAAACTCTGCTCCGTACTTAAACCTGTTTTGAAATCGTAGTAAATCGTAGCACGAAAATCACGTTGTGAGAGACCCATCGAAGATAAAAGTGCGCTCATATTCACCGGCAGTACACTAAAACCCGGTTTCATGTCATCTGTTCTTATAATAATAAGATTCTGCTCCTGTCATCAGTTCTTGTAATTAAAAGATTCTGCTCTTTTACATGATCTGAGTTTCGAGATCCTTCGATTTCTCGTTTGAGCTTTTGGAAGAAACAGTATGATTTTCAAGAGCAATATGACATTATGCCTTAAAAGAAACGTGTTTGATCAATGTATCCTTCCAGTGCCTACGTATGGTGTAGAGACGTGGACCTTAACTAAAAGAAACATACAAAGACTGCAGACAACTCAAAAAAGCATGGAGAAGTGCATGATTGGTGTAACCAGGAGAGATAAGAAGAGGAACTCGTGGATCAGAAAAATGACAAAAGTGGAAGACATCATGATCAGAGTAAAATACCTGAAATGGCAATGGGCTGGGCATAGTGCCAGAAGGACATACCATCGATGGACAGCCGAAATTTTAGATTTGATTCCAAGGGACAGGAAAAGACCACATAGGAGATGGGTGGATGAAATTCGTAAGTATGCGGGAGTAACCTGAAGGACCTCGCACAAGACAGACCGTTGTGGAAGAAACTTCGGGAGACCTTAGTCCAGAAGTGGATTGATAATGGTTGACAATGATGATGATGATATGAGCACCAGCATGTAAGATAAGTTTATGTAATAAAGAACAGTACTTTCGTAACGCTGCGCCAGTTGAAACAGTACGTTAGCGGGAAAAATATTAAATCAACCAGCGGATACGGTTTTAAAAGCTTGAAGGTTGTCACAATATCGATTCATTATGTAGGAAAAAAACAGTTTAACTTTGAAATACTTTACTCTGGAGTGGTATAGAAACCAATGTTGTGGAATATTTCTAGTTTTCTGTATCTCTTCACAATCAGTGCTCTGGAAAATGTGTAGGGGCCAATACAGTAAAACAAGATGTGTTTATTTTACTTGTTTGCTTAAATATTCTGGCTCAAGAGCCGTACTTGGTCCAAGAGCTCCGGAAGGTGTTATTCACATACCAAACGTTTGACTCCCGCAGTGGCGATGCCAACCTCCAATCAACTGGAAACCCAACTGACCCCGGCGATTAGGATGTGCATTGCGATGTAGTGAAGAAATTCTAGGACCTAATGACGTAGAACAAATCTACATTCAAATGCAGTGGAAAACCTCGGTATCTTATGACAACGAATGTAGTACAGCAATTCTTGGAAACAATGAATTCAAACTATTTTAGGAGACAATATAGAGGAACAGTGGTCTATCTTATATAGAAGACAACATAATGGAATAATTCTGTTTTTTCTATCTAGTGTAAGCCAGGGTAGCGAATATTGCGGAGCCAACACAGGAAAACAGTGCTTCTTTCCAGTATAGTAGTGAAGCAATTTCAGTATCCGAAGCAACAAAATAATGCTGCACGTCAGTTTAGTGGGAAGACATCGCGTCTTACAACAGCCAATAGAAAATGAATAGAAAATGAAGAAAACGGCCAAACCGTTTTCTTCATTTTCTGAAAGCCAGTGTAGTGGAAAATACGAGGAAGTGTCTGTAAACGAACAGTGTTGCATTCCACTGTAGTCAAACACATCTTGGATGTAATGATCGGAGGCAATTCTCGGAGCTAGTCAATTAGGCAACTACTAGGTGGAGTACTTTGCCACCTTAAAAGAACCATTATATATTGTAACAATTCTAGGAGCCAGTGAAGTGTGAAACTCTAAAAGCCAACATTCCAGACCAGTTTTACATTTCTGAGGAACCAGTTTAATGGAAAATACGAAACTACAAATGTAGAAGAAAAACGTTTCATTCAAGTGTAGTGGAACAGTTTTAGGGTCCTGTACTGGAGAACATGCTATATTTCATTATTGTTAAAGGTTCTAGGAGCTGATGAAGAGGGATATTATTCTGGGAGCTAATGAAATGCACGGGTGTCCGAAATGAAAATCCGGAAGGCATTCGCAGGAATACAAAGAAAAATGCGTAACAGCAGGTAAAGACCTTTGGTGTGTAAAGAGATACAATCATAAGGATAGTAAACATCGTATAACAACAGACAAATGTGTTCACATGGGTCACATCCAAAAATGTCACAAAGGTGAGATGAAGGAATGTAAGCTTAAAATGTCTTAATAAGGAATGTGATCATTTCATACGGATAGACCTCTCACAGCGACGATATATACTCATCACCAGGTCACTGATGAACTCTAGAGCAATAAAATTCCATTCTTCGATGAAGGCAGTGCATCTCTTGGGAATTGTTCTGAGTGGGGGTTGAGAAGCTGCTACGTGTCGTTCCAGAGCATCACAGGGTTTAGGTTCTGAGTCCTTTCTAGCCACTCCATACGCCAAATATCTTTGCTCTGCAGGAAATCATCAAAAACTAAGCTGAGAGCCAACAGCTCCTTCTAAAAATTCCGACATAGTACTCTATGATCTCGTTCCTATAGCGCTGAGAATTCACATTGCTTTCTGTGAACATATGGTGGCCGTCGAACATAATACCACCCGACTAGACAAGACCACCGCCTTTGAAGGAGTCTTGGTCCTGGTCGTTGGCAGAATCATTATGCGGGTTTTCTGTTCCTTCTAGATGAAAAAACGAAGAGTAGTCACAGTAGCATTCGCACACTCGCAGACGTGGTTTCGGGCAACACAGAGTTACGGACGTACGAGAGGATCAGCGTATGTGAATACGGCTATGGCGTCACAAATTCGATTCTCTGTCACACCAAGTGTGTCTACCAGAACGATACGGAATCGTTTGTTGGAAGCAGGACTACGTGCACGCATGCCGCTGGGACAGTTACCACTGACCCCTGGTCACCGTCGGGCACGTTTGCGGTGGCGCCAAGAACGAGTTCATTGGAGAGAAGAATGGCCCTCCAGTGGTCTTCAATGATGAAAACCGATTTAGCTTGGGAGCGTCTGACGGTAGTGTACGCGTTCGAAGGCGAGAATGTGAGCTGCTTCTCTCATAGGGCATCCGCCAACGACACACAGGCCCCACGCCGTGATCATGGTGTGGGAAGTGATTAGCTATCACTCCACGGGAATTATGAAGGGAAGTGATTAGCCGGGGATCATTGGAAGTGATTAGCCGGGGATCATTGGAAGTGATTAGCCGGGGATCATTGGAAGTGATTAGCCGGAGATCATGGTGTGGAAGTGAAGGAAGTGATTAGCCGGGGATCATGGTGCGGAAGCGAAGGGAATTGATCATGGTGTGGAAGTGAAGGGAAGTGATTAGCCTTGGAAGTGAAGGGAAGTGATTAGCTGCTTCTATCATGGTGTGGAAGTGAAGGGAAGTGATTAGCCGGGGATCATGGTGTGGAAGTGATTAGATCATTTTTAGAATCACTTCCACACAATGATCCAGTGGGATCATGATGTGGGAAGTGATTAGCTATATATATCAAGGGAAGTGATTAGCTATCACTTTCGTACGAGTCTGGTGTTTGTACGGGGCACACTGAATAGCAGTACGTACGTCAGCGACATTGTGCATCCGGTCTTCTTGCCATTTGTGAGTGTCATTCCAAATGCGATATTCCAGCATGATAACGCCCGCCAACACTCTGCCCGGGCAACTCAACATGCTCTTCAGGCTGTGCATCAACTCTCTGGCCCAGCAAGCTCCAATTGAGCATGTCTGGGACTGGATCGGATAAAGTCTCTTCCGCGTATCCCGGCAGGCCGGGACCATCTCTGAATTACGCGTCCAAGTTGAAAGCCCATGGAATGCTATCCCCCAACGTGATATTCACCATTTGTACGATCGCATACCAGATTGGAAGCTTGTTTTGCTGTTGGAGGAAGTGCCCACATCTTCTTAAAATGTCTTTTCTGACATTAAAGAAGAAAGTGATTAATATGTAGCTGCAATTTTTAATGGTGTTCTTTTTTCACTTTCCTTCAGTGTAGCAGAAAATGGGTAAACAAAGTCCGATGGAAGAACTTTGTACGTTGCTAGGAGTTAATATAAGATTCAGATCAACTGAAGTTTTACAAACAAAGGATGATAAATCTGGAATGCTTAAGAAAATTGAAGAAATCTGTTTTTCATCAAACTCTAACTTTTATTGGTGGAATGTATGTGTTTCTCACAAAGGAAATGAGATATAAATTCTCAGTTTCTTGCATGACTGTTACAAACATTTCAGTGCTGTTTGTGTATCCTTTGGTTCACATCGAATCACTTGATATGCGTTGTTCACATTTGGTATTTATTTTCAGATTCTCAGGAATAAGAGTTGTGATACAGAATGTGATGCAATCCACTTACAGAAATCAAGATATTTCGTCAAATTGCGGTTGTGGTGGATCCTGTGCGCCAATATAAGATTTTACTCACGTAAGAAACACAGACACGTAAAGGATACAACTATTTCATTTCTTTCCTTCGGTTGAAAGGGAAACGATGTAAAATTGGTTAATAAATTTAATGCACTGCATATGGCAAGAACAGCCATTGCTGAAGGCATTTCAGATCATATTTCCGAAACTCTAGGAGCGGAAGGCTTTAGGAACCACATCAGCTTGTGCAAAGCGTCGTATATAACGGAGGATTATTGCTTCCATTTCCCATAATCCGTTTTGGGGCAATAACGGCTTGTAGGTAAGACTTGTTTGCAATCAATAGATTTCGAAATGGCTGTTGGCACGAGCGAAACGTTGGCGCTGAATCTTGTACTGGACTCTCGCCAAATGACAATGCACCTTTGGCATCGACGCTGGAGCTGGCAGGACAGGAGGAAGGGGAATCTGAAGTAAGACGTATTATTCATTTTTGAAACTTTCGATCGCCTTCAACCACAAAGAGATGATCATTCATGTTTTTAGCACTTCCGAATCTACTCTTACGGTGCAGCACGGAGAAATGGGTCATAGTTATGAAGATCCATTGTCGGCATTGTGCTTGTCCAAAAGATTCGTAACTTACTTCACCTTTTTTCAAATGGCAATTGCACAAGTGTGCGTAGGCATTAAGACTAGAACGGATAAAATCCAGCATCTTAACAGAAGTCATTCGTGAAAATACCGCATTAGTAAAATGAATTTATCTCTCGGTTTAAAAATTGAGTCTAAATCTATTTCACGGGTGTTTCAAACTTGCAGAACATCCACAGAAAGAAGAAAATCCCCAAAGCGCTGTGACGTACCTGCCCAGCAGGACGCACATGAGATAAAAACAGATAGCAGTGAGAGCACATGTCCGCGTAGCTCAGTTGGGAGAGCGAGTTACTCCGGAGTGAGAGGGACCTGGATTCGATGCCCGGCGCGGACAAAAACTTGTACGTTACATTGGCGCCCGAATTTCCAGGATGACTCGGCTGTTAAATTTCTCGAAATGATGTGATGTTCTTTCCACACCGCGATGTTTACGTTCCACACACCAAATTGTCTGGGATTTCTCAAATGCACGTTCTTCATGGGATGACTACCCACAGCGACACATGGTCCCGGCTGACCCGGCTCTCTTTCGGGGTGGGGAGATGTGACGTGCCTGCCCCGCAAGACGCACATGAGATAAAGGCAGATAGCAGTGAGAGCACATGTCCTCGTAGCTCAGTTGGGAAAGCGATCTACTGCGGAGTGACGGGGCCCAGGTTTGATGCCCGGCGGTGACAAAAACTTGTACGTTACAGCGTAGGAACGGAAAGCAAAAGTTACTGAAATAACTTTAAGCGAAATGTACGAAATCTACACAGATGAGAACATCAATGACATCTACACCTGATCATTGTGGATATTTTAATGCACATCTGTCTTAAGCCTTTTGATGTTCGTGTATGTATGGTTAACTGAACACTACATAAAGCAGTTCTTAAATATTTCAGCTACAGTGAAAAAGGTGTCTCCCAAGAAACTTCAAGGAGAGGTTACTTACGGTTAATTTTTACTCAACCAAAACGCCTTTGGTACTTTCAAACTTCAAGGAGAGGTTACTTACGGTTAGCCTTTATTCGGCCAGATCTCCTTTGGTACTTTCAATGAAGCACAACTACAACTCAATTAACTTAATCCAACTAATGTGAGTAAACAATTAGAACGCTTGATTAAGGAAAAACACCAAAGAGATAGCACACAGCCTTCAAATAGGTCAAACTTCAATTAAACCAAGCAGATTATACGATTATAACATCCACCAGTGGCGGCGTGGGCCCTGGCCCGGTCAATAATTTTAGCCAAGAGTTTTATTTGGCATACGCGTGTTTTTTGTTGCGATGTGCCTCGGAATGTTGCTCTAGGTAAGTGGTCAGGTGGTCCTAATCCCTAACAAATCTCCTTAGGCATTGTTTTTCTTTTGTTTGTTTAAGGAAACGGGAAGGAAGGAGGGCAGTGGCATAACTACCAACCCCGCAGCCCCGCGGGTGGGGCAGGTAACCAAGGGGCGTACTGTAGCTTCCAGTTATAGAGTTTTGAAAAACTTCGAACATGCACAAAGACAAACAAACAAATAAACAACCCAAAGGTTCATATTTTCTGTTAAGATACATTTAGCTACCTAAATAAATGTCAAGTTACACTTTTAAAGCACTGTATGTCCTACAGATTGAAGTTATATGATCGTTCTCCAATCGCCCTCTCTCTACGCTGCTGAGAAAAAAGGTGAGGCCACATAGGGATTCCCCGTGGAGGATGTGAGGAAAGAGTCAGTCAGTCACCTAGGATTACGTCCACGACAGGCGCCAATCTGCCATGTACAAGAGGGTGATTTTTCCAAGTGATTTATTTTAGTTTTGTACAAAGCAATTACATGTGTTGTTAAATCTATTACTTAAAAAGTTAAAACTACAGAGCTCTAGGTACCGACATTACTTTTCCAGGCACTCTTCCTGACTTCCAGACTCCCCCCCCCTCCTTCCACCAAACACACCCGCGAAACACAGTAAAACTGGCGGGAGGAAGGGGCGGGGGGCACGTTGTGCTACTTACGCCACTGAAGGAGAGTGCACCGCGATTCGAAATTTCAGGCCCGGTCAACGAACTTCATCTCCTTACCTTTGCTGCTGTTGAAACATTATGTACCTTTCAGTTCTCATCGAACACATTACAAGTCATACAATCCGACCTCAATCTGTTGCCAACCATTTTCTTGCGAGAGAGAAGACATAACGTTAAGTTTCAAACAAGTTAAAGGAGGATGAACTCAAATTTACATAAATAAAGTAACTAAAAAGGAAAGTTCAAATTAGAATATAGGCTACACCCTTTAACGACCATAACGCCCGAACTGCCCTTACTTCCAAACGACTACGACCGCCCAAAGCGCCAGTCTAGAGTGAGTAGGATTTCCTATTCTCACCAGACATCGCATGCCTTCTCCGTGTTGAAGAATGCGATGATCGCCTCCGACAAACGCGTTAAGGTCAATGCACATCAAAACTAAGAAGTTTCGGATGGTAACAAGGTACTTTTTAAAGTACTTTTCTTAACTTGTAAAAGGTAGGGGAGAAATTCTGAAAGGAGCAACGGAGAGTTTCGGGCGTTATGGTATTCTGAGCCACTCAAGATTTCAGGATCCTGGTCGTTAAAAGGATAATAGGGGAATACCCCTAGCCAGAACCAAGGACTGAGTTGGGATCCTGCCATTTTGGTCAGAATGAAATATGAAATAAATAAATCAGAAAAGTGAAAGGTAAAAGTTCGACCGACCTATTGGACATTAAGGTGTAAACAGAATTTCATTGTAGAAAGAATCTCATTCTGCAACTAAAATTTTCCATAATGAGGGGAAATTTTTGAAAAGTGCTTTCCTCTGCTGGTACCTACCACTGGGTTGTTTTCAGTACCTCTGGCCAGCACCACGCGAAACTGCCGGAAAATGTGAAAAGTTTAAGTAAGGAATAAACACAGTTGATTCATCAGGATTATTTTTTAAAGAAGGTACAGGACAATTAGGCCATCCATATTTATCCATGGGTTCAAACCTCTACCCTACAAGCACAGGTGACTTTTAATGTTTTTAAATAGCATAATTTGTACTTATGCTATGGGTTTTGAAATCTGTACCTTTAAAACATTACTTATAGTACATGTTTGATACTTGTAATACCTGTGTTTTTTAACGTTTTGCTCCGGATAATTAGCATAAAATCCTTAATTACATGTATTAGGCACTCTACGGCCAGAGGAAAGTAGTTTCACCTACGAAAAGAGTCTTTATTGGATCCTGAAGAACATCAGGACTACTTAATACAGACATTTGACGTGGAACAGGAGCATCAAACAAAGGTCTTAGCTCTTTCCACGTTTATAAGTGAGTCACGGAAAATGTCTCATTGGCCACCACCGGGAATCGAACCCAGGGTCTTCCAGTTACGCGCCGGATATGCTTCCACTACACCACAGCGGCCTCGAAGCATATACGGCGCGTAAGTGGAAGACCCTGGGTTCGATTCCCGGTGGCGAACAATGAGAAATTTTCCGTGACTCACTTATAAACGAGGAAAGAACGAATACCTTTGTTTGATCAGGACTACGCTTCAAATACTTCAACAGCATCAACAAAGTGAATCTCTGTAACGTGGGACTCAAAGTGTCTCACTACTGATGTAACTTCATCAGATTATATCTACCATCATTGTCAACCATTATCAATCCACTGCTGGATCAAAGTCTTCCCAAGTTTTCCTGTCTTAGGGCAGTCTTCTCATGTCACTCCCGCATGTTTTCGAGTTTCATGCGCCCATCTCTCACGTGGCTTTCTTTTGGGTTTTTTCCTGTCCTTTGGAATCCAGTCTAAAATTTCGGTTGTCCATCGGTGGTCCGTTCTCCTGGCAATGTGTCCAGCCCATTGCCATTTCAAGGATTTTACTGTCATCATTATGTCTTGCACTCTTGTCATCTTCCTTATGTCTTCTTATCTTTTCTGGTTACATCAAGTATGCATCTCTCCAGGCTGCTTTCAGTTTTCTGTATGTTTTTTTTAGTTATGGTCCACGTCCCTACTCCGTACTTAAGCACGGAAACGATGCATTGATTAAACACTTTTCTTTTAAGACATAATGGCACATTGTTCTTAAAAATTGTACTACTTCTTCCAAAAGCTCTTCAATCAATCTCTTCACCGTTGGGACCCACCCTTGATATCTTGTCCCCATGGCAAGTATTGGAATCGGTTATCTCCAGCTTTTTCTGATCAACTGATAAATCTTCATTTCTTGTAAAGGCTTTGTACAGCAGCTTTGTCTTCTGAAAGTTTATTTTTAATCCCACTTCTTTACTCCTGTCAGCAAGCTGCTGGATCATACTCAGCTGCTCTGAAGGGGGAGTTGCAAAAACGATGACGTTCATATACGCAAAAATGATGACGTTTGGTTTTATGCAAATTATGACGGAAGGGGGAGTTGCAACAATGATGACGTTCGGTTTCGTAGCACCGCGATAAGTATGCGCTTCCATTCAGTACATAAAGCTGCCGTATAATCCACGTCAGTTGTGTGTATTAATTTGTCAATTATCAGGAATAGAAAATTGGAAGCGAAAAGAGAAGCACAAGGACAGGAAGCTCCGAAAAGCCTTAAAAATGTTTTATAACTTTCCTTAATCATTTAAAAACCAAAGAGAAAAAGAGAGGTCGTCGTGTGAGTCTCAGGATTTTACAAAATTTGAATCAGAATCATATTTGCTTCAAATGACAAAGAAATTGAAGACGATTCGGTTGCTGCGCTAAATAATCAAATTTTTAATACAGTTTACTCATCATGATACCTCGTCATCCTTTCTGTACGACACAATTGGCCAAAAAATCCAATTGTGCATCTATGGATATTTTTTTAATTTCTTGACCACCTGAAACTAAATATATAAAATTTCCTTTAGATAAGAATAATCGTCATTTAAAAAAAAACAACAACATTTAAATGAAGACACTGGACAATGGTGGAGGAATTAATCACAAATGGCTGGTTTGCTCAAAATCTTCCAATGTTTTTGCTATAAACTTTCTCCAACTGAAAATTCGCAAACTTCTCCAGAAAGCACAGGTTTTCGCGATTGAAGACATATAAATTTTCGTTTGAAGGAGCACGAAAAGTCGTCGGATCACATGACTTCATATTCTGTTCAGGTGGAAACAGAGTCAAGATCGATTAAATAAAAGTGTGGACACTTCATACCAGAAAATGATAAACTAAGAAATTTGAGAGGACTTCTAGAAAAGCTTATTTTTATCTGAGTACAATTTGACCTTAAGGAGGTGGGTTATCTCTTAAGATATTTACGGTAAATAATGGAAATTTCTTCGGATTAATACAAGTATTTGGAAAGTTGGATGATGTGATTAAAGAACATTTAATGCGTTTTTGTGCCAAGCTGTCAGTAAGCCATCCATTTATTTTCATCTCTTAAGTTATTTACGGTAAATAATAGAAATTTCTTCTGTTTAGTACAACTATTAGGCAAGTTTGATGATGTGATTAAAGAACATTTGAGGCGTTTTCGTGCCAAGGAGATTACCGATCATTTTTTCGGAAAAAAAGTACAGAATGAAATAATCAATCTTTTAGGAAATCAAGTGCTTAATGTTATTTACTATAATGACAGCTTACTGCACATTTAATGAGCATTCCGGTTGGATTGAGAAGAGGGGCCAAGAAGTAAGCTCATAATAATAATAGTAATAAGAAACAAGTGCGGCTCAACCATGAAACAATAAACATTTATATGGGGAACAGTGATTAAAATACCACCAGTAGATACATAAGTGTGTTATTTTATAGCCTAAATAATACACATATTTTGTCAAAAAAGTTAAAATTATCTTGACAAAATTAGTGCATTATTTTAGGCTATAAATTAACACACTTACATATCTTATTGATGGTGTTTTAATCTCCATTACCCATATAAATTCTATATCTCATTTATATCGTATTTCAGAATGCCCTTTACATACAATTAATTTGTATTTTACATCTTTCATATGCGGCCGAAAAACCACAGGCTTCTGACCATTTGTTCTACACGAGTCCGGGTTCGAATGCCCGTGAGGCATGAGTGTAATGTTTGTTTTACGACACCGATTCACTCCCTTCTCTGGAACCAGTGGCCTTAAATTAGGGACGTGCAACAGCTTATAGCCCATCGAGTTGTTGCTCAGAGTGATCGTTTATACCCCCCCCTCCCCAATAAAAGTACAATCCAACACACACATATAAAAGCTTATGAGGGAGGAGGCGTCAACAAATATAATCGCACGAGGCGCCACGAATGCTAAAGCCAGCTCTGGTGAATAATAATAATCTCAATTAATAAATGTTAGAGGATTAAATCGGAGCTTCATGTTGAAATCCGTGCGAAACAGCCAGTTGCCAAGTCTTTGGACTTTGCTTCCACAAAGGTGTACAACTCTAGTCATATGACAATGCCCATGTCCCGATACATGCTAAAATTCCGTTTTGGGCCGCTTTACGTATTGTTCAGGTTTCACCTAAAAGAGGCTTTATTCTACCGGGAAATCAAAATAATTAATCCAGGGGTTCTTAACCTTTTTTGACCTCGACCCAAAATTAACAAGACAATCAACCTCACGACCCATGAGTCTATTTTGAAATTTAAAATGCTAATGTAATAATAAAAATAAGTGTAGTAATTATTCATTATTACACAGAGTTAGACAAAATATTTGGTTTTTGAAATTACAGTCAAACCAGTGGCGCAACCAAGTGTGGGGGGGGGGGGGAGGTTAAGGTTTAGGTTGATGCGTAAGTTCATGCTGGGTTTTTTTCACCGCACCAGAGGATTGTATTACATCAGAAGGGAAAACGAAATCAATCAACTATGTATTCCCCCTCCCAAAGTTTACGATAGTGTCCCAACCTCTGGATAGGTCTGCAATGCCATTGTTGAAAACACGTATAGGTTTTGCTGCGAAGAAATCAAGGAAATTCTGGAGATCAACATCATTGTTGAACGTTCTGCAATGGAGTTCATTCGACAGAGATCAGGACAGGTGATAACCTGAAGTGGGAACATCTGGGGAGTAGGCCGGATGTGGAAGGGTTTCCCATGTCATTTTCTTAATGGCCATGTTAGTCATGTTTGCACTCTGAGGGCGTGCTTCATCATGTTGGAGAAGGACACCATGGAGCCGAGGTGGCCGTTTCAGCTAAATTGCTCCTTCCACACGGCGGTGTTGCTCACAATAGAGGGCAGCATTGATGGTTCTATTCCTCGGCAGCATTTCCCAGTGAATAATGCTTTCCATGTCTCACCAGACACACAACATGGTCTTCGAAGGATGAAGGTCATGTTTTGGACATGGTGTAGGCCTCTTGTTTAGGCTTAAACATTCCCTCCGATGCCTGAAATTCTTGTACAGGCAACACTTTTCATCTCCAGTAACAATACATGAGAGAAAGTGTTTGTGTTGCTGAGAACATTTGCGATAACGAGCGAGCAAGGAACCACATGTGGTAACACGCTGATTCTTGTTGTCCTCGGTGAGAGCGCGAGGCGCCCAAGACCCCAATAATTAAACTCGTAGTGGAACAGATGTCGGAAATGTTCATTCCTCTCTACGTGACCCTCCATACTTCCGTACCTGAAAACCAAAAAACCATTAGCCACCATCACACAACGCACTATGATTTATATACACGATATTACCGGTTACATTTTGATACACAACTGGCCATCTGCACCGTCACTACTGACCTGGGAAACACTCGTGAAATGAAACAGTACGAACATATGCATCAACCCAATACATAATGGAAAGGTATGAATAATAACACATTGTGAGACAAATAATATGAGTAACTGGAAATTAAAACCCTTTTTTAGACAGATTTCAAAAATAATTACGATAGTTAATTTCGATCACTTGCCTTGCACTACTAAAAGCTCTTTAGACCTTTGAAAGGCAGCATCTCAAGTCATGCTCTGATTGTAGTCGGCTTCTAATCTTTTTTTTTAATGACAGAAAGTGTTGAAAAGCCAGCTTCACATAGGTAGGTAGTCGAAAACGGAAGTAACACTTACATGACTTGGTTGACTATAATAGGTTTTTCTTTTTGCAATTTTATCCAAAATGAACATAGTGCTTGCTTTTGGAAACTTTGACGTAAAGCTTCTTCACTTTGAACTTCAATGAGCTCTTCCTGGAGACCTACAACTTCGGAAAAGTGCTCAAGCCAATACTAAACATCAATGTCAAATGGATTGTCCACCCAACTCACTCTCTCTCTCTCTCTCTCTCTCTCTCTCTCTGCCGTCTCCCATTTGTTGATCGTTTGTCATAGGATTCTGGGGTCAGGCTAGTGTTGCCAAGTTGGGGGTTTTCCCATCAAATTTAGGGGAGAGGGGGGGGGAGGAATTTAGGTTTGGCGGGAAATTCTGCAATGCTGTGACGTCCTAAAAATCTCCACGATCCTAGGGACAGGAAGAAGCAACTCTTGTGGTCCCCGTGATGTCATCTCTAGAAATTACGGGGACTTTACACGTGTTAAACACGAAGAAAGTTTACAATTTAAAAGTAAAAAAAAAAATGACACTTTAATTTTTTTTCTGAGAAGCCCTGGGAACCCAAGTCTGCGTCGCGGCCTACAGGTTCAGAACCCCTGGATTAACCTACGCAATTAACGGATGTGACGTCACAATTAGGGCTGGAGAACCAACAGGATTACTGGTTCACTTTTATCATTATTAAGGTACCTCTTACTGTTGACTGATTTTTAATAATCTTAACATCTTGGAGAATATCAACAGCTTGACAGCAATGCATGACTGAAAAGTTGAATTAGTTTTTTAACAGATCAGGTCAACGGTGCTAAAATGTATCAGCCAACTTCGTATTTTTTTTTTCATGTAGATTCTTGCTGAGCAGGACACCATCGCCATAAGTCGAGATTGTGGTGCTTCTGGGAAGCATTCCTAACACATCAAGCTTTCCCGTGGAAAATATGTGAGAACCACGCAGTTTGGACAAATTTTCGGAGTTCCTCTAGCGTGGAGAAAAACTAAAATCCTTTTTTTAAAAATCTTTTTAAGTATGTAATCTTGGAAGAATCATTAATATGAAATATCTAATCATTCTACATGTTTATCCCGTCGAAGAATAAATAAATACGTGCACAACTCTTAGTAACTGTTTTGTCTTCCACACGGACACAAGAGATGTCGTCATATTTGGAATGGCGTCGCAGAAATCGCACGTTATAGTCTTCAGAGAAAATTATTATAAGAACGTGAAACATTCGTCATTGATTCCCATATTTTGAAATGCTAACGGAGCAGCATGTAAAATGAAAATTAATGGCAATAATTTTTTATTTTATCTTCGCACTTCATGACGGAAACCTTTGATTTTACGTTTTAGACTTCTTTTTTTTTTTTGATTGCAGGTTTAACGACCACCGTGAGCAACTCAATGGGCTATAAGCAGTCGCCCGTCCCTAATTTAGAGTCACTGGTTCCAGGGAAGGGAGAGAGCCAGTGCCGTAAGACAAACACAACATCCATGCCTGACCGGGATTCGAACCCGGACCCCTTACGGACGAATGATCAGAGGCCAACGCCTTAGACCACTGCGCCACCGGGGCGGCCGTTTTAGACTTCGGCGAGAAATTCGGCATGCTATGTGTTGAAAATCCATTACACCAATTTATTTTCCATACGTACATTTTTTTTTTGATTGTAGGTTTAACGACCACCGTGAGCAACTCAATGGGCTATAAGCAGTCGCCCATCCCTAATTTTGGGTCACTGGCTCCAGGGAAGGGAGAGAGTCAGTGCCGTAAAACACAAACACAACATCCATGCCTTACCGGGATCCGAACCCGGACCCCATTCGGACGAACGTTCAGAGGTCATCGCTTAGACCACTGCGCCACCGGGGCGGCTATGTATATTTGAAAGGGTGAACGTATGGAAACACAGATACATATATATCGCAGAAGGAAAATGTGCTTTAGTCTATTTAGAAAGATTTGAATTTGTATTTATATTATGCACTGAGTGCTCACTGAATAACGATCAGCTCTATGCAAATGAGTTACAATTTATGCAGAGGTAGTAATGTTCTTTAGTGCTTGATAAGATGTGTTAGCGCGGCACCTGTGGCGTAGTGGTATAATCGATTGATTCTGACCAATGGTCCGAGCTGGGTCCGGGTTCGAATCCTGGTATGGATGTTGTGTTTGTCTTACGACACTGGCGCTCTCACTTACCTGGAACAAGTGCCCCTAAATTAGGGACAGGTTATGCTTATAGCCCATTGCGGGCCGCGGATGACCTAGTGGTGAACGTTCGTTACTGCCAGGAAGGAACCTCAGGTTCGATCCAAGGCAGGTACGAACCACTAAATATACCCCATTCCTCTGATGGGCACGTTAAGCCGTCGCACTTCGGGTACTGGTCCTCCGGAAATAAATAAGGACGTCTTCCTGCCCCATTCTACCTTCCTTCCGTGTCATTTTCCTATCGGGCACTCTACCCCAAATTTCCTAGCCTCTTATTTCTAAGGGTTGCTTAAGACCTGGGGTCAGACCCCTTCCTAAAATCCTCTACATATGATCTGATTTGATCTTATAGCCCATCGAGTTGCTCACCGTGGTCTTTAAACTCTCAATAAAAAAAAAGGAATGTATTTTTGTTAAAAGTCAATTTTACTCCGAAATATCGTAATTATGTATATATATTTTTTTGCTGAATGTTTACGCAGCGTTACGACATAACTTAAACAACATAGATGTATTTTATTCAGTGCTTGGCTTTAACGTACAGGAAAATCAACAAGTCTTGTACTTACGAATCCAAAATCTCTATTAGACCCATTCGTACTTGTTAGCTCGGCGATGTGCACGCATTGCTCAAGTCGAAACGACAAACACCGCTGACGGTAATGGAGTCCTACAGCAGGATGGAGCGTGACGTCACACAGCACGGGTGACCTGTCACAAGATCAGGAACCTGAGCTCGGAGCTGTTCCCGCACCCATTCTATTTCGCAGACATTGCACCAAGTGAGTACCACATTTTGCGCTGGTTGTAGCATTTCCTGGACTGATAGCGGTTCACCAACCGCTAGATGTCGAACGCACACTTACTCATCTGTTTTTGTCCAAGCCGCCAGAATTCTACAGGGTCAGTGTCCAACAGCTACCCAGACGGTGGTAGCAGATAGTGGTAAACAATGGCGACTACATTTTGGATTGATTTGTACATTATATGCGGTCATTAGCACTTGAGACATCTCAAATCGTCGTAAAACACGCCTGATCTCAACCGAATTGAACACCTTTGGAATGTTGCGGAAATCCAAGTGAAGCACGTGGACAAACGACCCCGCTCCTTACCAGAAATCTGGACAGCAATACAAATAACTTGATTGTAGATCACCACACAACTGCATGGACATATCGTGGAATCGATGCCAAGCCGAGTGGGTCCTCCCATTGGCACACCCAGGAATTCCTCTGTGTGTGTGTGTGTGTGTGTGTGTGTGTGTGTGTGTGTGTGTGTGTGTGTGTGTGTGTGTGTGGAGGATATATGTGTTTTTTTACACCATAGTTTTTATATACGAGTATACTGTATATACGGGGGTCGTAAGAAAAGTTTTGAACACTGTCCGTTTTTGAGGAAAGTGTGAAATAACGGAGAAAACTTACCTTATTGCCGTTCAATATACACTCCTCCGCTGCTAATGACAGCTTGCCAGCGATGAGGTTGGTTCTGGATTTCCCGTAGTCCGCCATCTTTCTTCAGATATCGTATGACTTCGCTCACGTCCAATGACAGTTCGTCTAGCGATTCGTAGCGAATGCCACGGAGCCGATTTTTTAACTTTGGGAAAAGATCCGAGTCGGGTGGACTGAGATCAGGGCTGTATGGTGGGTGGGATAAAGTTTCACAGCCATATTTCGACAAAAGCCTCAGTACCAACGCTGCACCATGACACTATTCGTTGTCATACTGCAAGATCGCTGCTCCCGCTTCCGACAAGTTGGGGGCGATTTTGACGAATTTTTCAGCCTCAACTTTGTCCTGAGAAAGAAATTGTGCTTCGATCAAGAGTTCCTTCCCCACAACTTCCTGCAAGGCAGTGTGGATCTGTGTCGAAGTTTTTCCCCCGCAGAGTTTCTATTTTCACGTACGAGCGCTGGCTTAACGCCGTGACTCGACCTGAGGAGCTGCACGCTTCCATTTCAAAACCGTCCCACGTTCACACAGCAAATGATAGCGCGTCGTTCTGACACCACTGCGTTTCTGAGAGTCTGACTTTGATATGACGCAGTGGTTTTCCCGATTGCATCATCCGCTTCCCTTTTACATTAACGTGTGCAGAACTTTTGTTATCACCATCGTATATAATGTGTACGATAGATAGATAGATAAAAGATTTGATATACATCGTTCTAAATCTCTTTGTAGTCCGGTCAAAATAGGGTTTTCAGAAGAAATAAAAATGAAAGTTTTGAAACTTGGCACACTTGTTTATAGGTATCTAGTGAAGATTACATCAAGAGTCCTCACGAATCAGAGGTCAGCTCTAGTCGCCATCTTGAAAAATAATTACGTTTTTTCGTTAATATCTCAAAAACGGTTGGTCGTAACCGAAAAATACTAGGTACAATTTTGAAGCTCACAAAATTTCCTATTAATGGGTCATATTCATTTTTTTGTATCTCTAATAGTTTCTCAGATAATCGGGTGTCAATGCTGTACTGTTTCGCTGATCGCTACGAGACAGCTTATTTGTATGAAAAACCGTAGTGATAACGTAGCGATCAGCGAAATAGTACAACATTGACACCCAATTATCTCAAAAACTATTAGATATACAAAAAAAGTGAATTTAACCTTTTTTGTAGGAAATACTGTAAACTTCAATTTTGTAAATCGTATATTTGGGATATGACCAACCGTTTTTGAGATATTCACGAAAAACAAAAAAAAGTACTTATTTTTCAAAATGGCGGCTAGAGCTCACCTCTGATTCGTCAGAACTTTTGATATAATCTTCAGTAGATACCAATAAACAAGTGTCCCAAGTTTCAAAACTTTCATATTTGTTTCGTATATTTGCCCGTTTTCAGCCTTCGTTGACTGGACTATTGGGGCCTTGGGCAGGTTTAGCTCCAAACCCCCCCCCCCCCGTGGGTGCGCCAGTGAGTTCTCTCCTGCAGAAGAAGAGTCCACGAGGTATTAGGTGGGTCATATACAATTGGGAAACGAATTTTTCCGAAGAAATAATTCTTCATAAATACATAGTAGCCTTTGCTATTATTTGGCATATTTTCATTGTATTCCATATAACCACTTTCTTCACAGAACTTGAAAAGTTTCATTCCCGCTCCAGGATATGATATTTTTCAAGTTTTCTGAAGGAAATGGTTACATGGAATACAGTAAAAATATACCAGTAATTGCATTATAAGGTGGGTGTTCATAATTAAGCGAGCACTCAGTGTAAATATTATTTAAAAACAAAGCCTCTCTGAGAAGTTCTTAATGTGGTAGAAAGCGAATGTCGCTTCAAAAATTCATCGCACTGAACAATGAAATACAATTCGTGCGGCGAAACGTGAAATATCTCGTTTAAGTCGAAAGAAAGTATGAAATTTTACGGTAAGGAATGGTTTCCAAAAAAGTCTTTATCATCCGTCGTCTTTTTGTTTAACAAGGCTGAAAAACACAAGCGCATCTCATTTATTTGATGATGCAATCAATAGGAGTGACAGTAGTAAATATACGTTAGAGAAAAAATTTTCGATTCCTTTTTTAGTTTCTCTATGCTGCAAAATTGAGACTTCCAACTTGATTTAGAGAACATGATGCATAAAAAGGAATGGGGAATTGATACTTCTAACTTGATTTAGGGAACATAACGCGCGAAAGGAGACAGCTCGTCAACGTGAAATTAACACTCCATCGATGCACTGCGAACGAAATTGTGCGTTTTGAGGCTGAAAACAGAAAGAAAAAGAGCGCTCAGGAATATAAGTCGCACTAAAGAAAGAAAAAAAATTGGCTTTTTTCCCCCTCGGAATCCATCGTAAGTTCTCGTTGTTTCAGCTTTTGTTTAAGGACGTGGGAAGTATTCCTTAAGGATTAAAACCGAAGAAAAGGCTTCTGTAAGCTGGCAGTATGACGATAGTTTCACGCATGTGTTTTTAATTGAGCATGATGAAATATGCATAACACGATAAGTACACATTATTGTGTACGCTGTTCGGCTTTATTACTGTAGGTTCAAAGTTTTACTGCGAAACTTTAGCATTACTTTCCTGACTTTCCATGCCACACTTATCTCACATTTTGTGACTGTCAAAACATAAAGAAAATTTCATTTTCATTTTGACAGGTTAATTTATTATGAATAAATATACGTTATTTTGCAAATGTGTACACCGTTGGGAGGATAGTAGCGCTGACACGAAGCTGAATTAAAGCTTTATCACGACAAAAAGAATTGCTCCTGGGTATTAACGACATTTTAGTAATGTGGCAAATGATCAAAGCGCAGCTCAAATCATTATTCGTGACAGAGTTACCACCTACGAAACTTTCCTTTAAGTGTTGCATAAGTTAAAAAGAAATGCTTTATTGTGAGCGCCGAAACGTTTTTTGATGTTATGCATCTTTCCCAATAGTAAAGCAAATCGCAAGTAAATAATTTCGGCGTAACGATAATGGGTAACGGCGAGTTGTTGCCAAAATCATTGTTGAAATCTGATCGTGCGGCATGCTTTCTCATGAACTGGCGCAATAATAATGAATTTCAATGCTACGCAGCAATATAGTTTGCTAAACTATCGCCGAATATTATTCCTTCACGTTTTACAGAAACGTAACATCTCAATGCAATCTGCGTAAATTTCGAGAACCTGATGATAAATGTAATAAAAGCAATTACAAAAACGCATTTTGATGCAACGTATCTTTCCTGGTAGCGGCAAAGTATGCGTCGTGGTGAAATTTGGCTTCTTCTCGACCGGGTTACCGGCTATTGACGAGAACTTTAAAAGGCTGAGCCAATATTATATCATGACCACCTACCCAATAAGCTATAGGACCCCCTTTAGCCCACCAAAACAGCAGCCACTCGACGAGGCTTCGATTCGATGAGGTGGCGATAGGTATCTTGGAGTATCTGGTACCATAATGTCAACAGCAAGTCCTCCAGTTCCCGTACATTTCGGAGTAGTGGTGATTTAGCACGAACCTGCTTTTCCAAGTCGAACAACAAATGTTCGATTGGGTTCATGTCAGGTGAATTTGAAGGTCACGTCATTAACTGAAAGTCACCTGCATGTTCCTCGCACCACTCCTTGACGATTCTGGCAGTGTGGCACAGCGCATTATTCTGTTGGTAATGGCCATCACCAGCAGGGAACGCAGTTGCCATAAATGGGTGAACTTGGTTTGCAACGATGTTCAAATACATAACAGCTATCAGGGATTGTGCTATTCGGATAATGGAGCCTAAAATGTCCCAAGAAAACATTGCCCACAGCATAACACCACCGCAGCCGGCATGCTTCCGCCCAACAGTGCATTCTGGGTGCCACAACCTCCGTTGATGATAGGCGTATCCGCGCTCGGCCGTCAGCGTGTTGCACAAATAATCTTGCTTGATTCGTCACACCAGGCAACTGTCTTCCAATCATCCACAGTCCAATCTCGATGATCTTGGGATTATTTCATGCGTTGTTGACGATGACGTGCAGTGAGCATACGGACCCAGCTGGGTGTCCGGCTACGCTGGCCCATGCGCAGAAGGCTGCGATGAACTGTGTGCTGTGACACATTGCCCTGATCACCACTATTGTAGGTGTGGGTGATTTGTCGCACTGTGGCCCTGTGGTCGCTGTGTACAATGCGCGAGAGTCTCCGCTCCCCTTTGGCATCAAGGAGCTGTGAACGACACACTCCTGGACGGCGGTTCATCGTTTGGCCATCTGTGCACCACTTTTGATCCGTACTCACTACAGCGACACGTGAAAAAACCCCAAGCAGCGCCGTTCCTGAGATCGTAGTTCCGAGTTGCCGTGACATCACAATTTGTCCTTTATCAAACTCCGATAAATCGGCAGCTTTTCTCATTCTGACTCCGAACACTGCTAAGCCAAAGCATGTCCTCGGGTTGTAGATATACTGCTCTGTGGGCTTTACTTGCGCCACCGTTCGGTTTCCAGGCGCGCTCATTTCTCTAGGCTGGGGGTGGTGTTAAGGTAATCGCTCATCGGTGTATAAGACAATCGGGTATAACCCGGAGATATCCTAGACCAAAAGTTCCTAATTTAACTTTTTTTTTCTATCTTGAGGCCAGATATGAGCTTGCGCGTGCGCAGATGGGAAGTTACATCACATATCATCGGTGTCACGGTCGTTACGTACGTTCGTCTAATCGGAATAATAGTAATAATGATAAATATCGTTTTTCAAAAGATAAACAGTTTAAATACTTACTGTTGCCATCGCCATAGTTTAGCAAATATTTACCTTTGTGACTCACATATCTTCTTTCATTGGGTTTACGACAATAACATTCATTAATGCATCTACCTAGGTATCATCCAATGTGAGGAATTAGTGAACCTCGTTGGCTGTTGTTATGATTTAATTCCACTTAGTACGTATGTACTGTACTGTGGCACGGAGTGGTCGCGAGTGATACGAATAAGTTTAATGTGTTGTACGCAAATAAATATATACTCTCAAATCACTCGTTTTATTTCACACCCACAAAGATCTTGTCATGCGAATGATGCATAGCATAAAGTATCTACAAAGTGCGTCCCAGAATTCTATTTTTTTACTAAAGTTCTCCCATTGTTAAAATTTTCTTTATCAGCTATCGCCGATAATGCTTTTGATCTCTGTTCGTGATAAATACAGAATTTTAAGTGGAGCTTTCCCTACTCTCACCACTTCCAGAAAAAAAAACAAGTTAGTAAAATCATGCAATGCATTGATTATGATACTCTTTCCAATATACTAGAAATCATTACTCAAGCTATTACTCAAGTTATGAGGAAAATGGCTGTGGAATAAATCTTACCCCTGTGCCCTGACCTTTGATCCATTTGGATGATATTCAACAGAACTGGTTCAGTATATCTCCGAAATAACACGATAAAGTTTTGTCGCAATCGAAGCAATTTTACATAAGTTATGATGCATAAGCGCTATGTAATAGATCCCGCACCTGTGTCCTAACCTTTCATCCCAGTTCGCCCATTTTCAAAACGATTCGTCCCCTGAAAGGTCCCTACAACATACCAACATTTCATCCAAATCGAAACATTTTTACAGAAGTTATGACTCATAATGGCAATAGAAGTGATTCCGCTCCTATGTCCTCACCTTTGACCCCCATTTCGCCAATTTTCAATAGGGTTTGTCCCCAGGTGGTCTCCTACCACAAACTAAAATTTAATCGAAATCGAACCTTTTTTACGTTAGTTATGACGTATAAGAGCAGTGGAATGGATCCCGCTCTTATGTCCTGACCTTTGACCCCATTTCGTTCACTTTCAATAGGGTTCCTTCCCAGGTGTTCCCCTACCACATACTGAAATGTCATCGAAATCGAACGATTTTTACGCAAGTTATCGTGTGGAGGAACATACGCACACAACGCGTGACACACTGAGGCAGATGGGAATCGCAACCATCTGCTAGCAAGGTGTGACGTCATAAAACTTTAATAAGATCCACAAACAACGCATGACGTAATGAGATAGATGGCATGACCGCTCCCGAACATCTAATGTGGCGACGTCATGACACCACACTACACACTTGGTAATTCGGGGTGGTTATTTAACCAACTAAACAAATTTTCTTAAAGTCGAGATCAAGCTAAATCGATTTCTAGTACCAGAAAACGGTAGGTTAACGACTTTCATAAAAATCCTCAGAGCCGTTTTCAAAAGAAAATTTACATACATACAAGAATTGCTCCTTTAAGGTGAACGTCAAGTAATTTTGCTTCCTGTACTTCGAAAGGAAAAATTTCTGTACACATTTTCTTCCCAATTAATGCGTTCCCAAGAATAAAAATTTGAACATCGATTAACATATCTTCAGTTTATAACTTGGAATACTTAATATTTTCTAAAACATAACCATAATTATGCAATCCAACATTTGTTTGTCTACTGACGTCATCAAAGTACAGGTCGCGCCATCCTTTTTCTGGTTTCAACACCACCAAAACAAAAGTTATTGATTTTTAATGTAATTATGGTTATGTTTTAGAAAATATTAAGTATTCCAAGTTGCAATAAAGTTATTTTAATCGATGTTCTGATTTTCATCCTTGGGAACACATTAAATTTTGAAGGAAATGTGTACAAAAGTTTTTCCATTGGAAGTATAGGAAGCAAAATTACTTGATGTCCACCTTAATAATATGGGATAAGAGCGATGGAATGGATCGCATTCATATGTCCTGACCTTTTGACCACACTTCGTCCATTTTCAATAGGGTTCGTCCCCAGGTGGTCCCCTACCACATAGTAAACTTTATTTGAAATCGAACCATATTTACGCAAGTTATGACGCATAAGGGCAATGGAATGATCCCGCTCCTACGTCGTGACCTTTGACCCCATTTGTCCCATTTTCAATAGAATTCGTCCCCAGGTGGTCCCCCACCACATACTAAAATTTCATCGAAATCCAACCATTTTTACGCCAGTTATCGTGAGGACAGGCGGACGGACGGACAAAGCTGGAACACATACGCTTCTTCAACCTACGGTTGGAAAGCGTAAAAATGAAACTAAAAAAGTTGCCTTGTAGAAATCTACTACAGTGCCACTACCGTCAAACGTTCCTCCCAAAGTACAGGGTGTCTTAGAATTATTGGACACATTACAAAGTTATGTACAAAAAAAAAAAAAAAAAAGCTATGAGCGTTGTCTGTTTTTCTATGTCACGTATTACTAACACGTTTCTATATTTTTGTTTTGCAGAATTGTTATTCCCAGTATCTGATAAATGTCGTTAGGTGTTGCCTCATGAGGAATGTATGAGATATGCGCAATCAGTAGTCATGTCATCCGTACAGCAGAAGGCGATGTGTGAGTTATGGCTTGCGGAATTAAAGTCTGTCGTTAAAGTTAAAAGACGGTACCATTTAGAGTATAGTTGTAATCCTCCATCAACGAATTGCACTAAGCGGTGGATGAAACAGTTTAAACAAACTGGTAATGTGGAACATCGTGGAGGAGCCGGTAGGCCTAGCGTCAGCAGTGAGACGGTTGACCAAGTTAATAAAAGTTTCCGACGTAGCCCCAGGAAATCCGTTCGTAAAGCTAGCACAGAATTGGGCATCCTGCACAAGAAATTAAAGTTTCATGCTTATAAAATTCGAATAGTGCAAAAGATGCATGTAAATGATCACACTCTGCGATACGATTTCGTTCTGGATATGCTGAATCGAGTGGAAAATGACGAAAACTGTCTCAGTACTGTAATTTTTAGTGATGAATCCACATTTCATGTATCGGGTATTGTGAATCGTCACAACTGTAGGATATGGGGCAGTGAACCGCCTCATTCTGCTATTGAACTGGAACGTGATTCTCCAAAAGTTTATGTGCGGTGCGCCCTATCAAAAAGAGAAGTGATTGTCCTTTCTTCTTCTGCGAAAAAAACATAATGATGCTAGAAAATTTCGCTATACCCCAGATCAAAAGATATGACAACGTCGTTTTCCAACAATACAGCGCGCCTCCGCGTTGATCAACGTGTGTACGTAAGTGCCTAAATGAGCATTTCCCCAACAGATGGATTGGGCGTGGTGGTCCCATTCCGTGGCTTCCTCGATTTCCAGATGTAACTCCATTGGATTATTTCATGTGTGGTTATGTGAAGGATCGTGTCTATCAGACGCCTTGTACTGATTTGCAGAAACTGAAGCAGCGTATCACAGCTGCTGTTAATTCCATAACTCCTCAGATGCTTGCCAATACATGGCATGAAATCGAGTATCGCTTGGACGTACCACGAGCAACCAAGGGATCTCTAATCAAAATTTATTAACTTGTGTAGTTACATTGTAAGTTAGTACAGTCAGTTTCTTTTTATCTGTTTAATGTTTTGTTTTATATAATTTTGTAATGTGTCCAATAATTCTCTGACACCCCGTATTTTGTACCGCCAAAAACAATTAATTACTCAAAATCTGTGTGTGAGGGGACAAATGGAGGAATCCGGAGCAGATGGATCCTATCATGTGATCAAGATTGGCGCTACATGAAGTCCACCCCGAGTCATGCAGCCCCAAATATAATTATTACAAAGCTCTAAATTAAAAACATCAAACAAAATTAGAAACTATACTGAACACACCACTTGTAAAATCTATTTGGAAACAACAAATTCCAATAAAATTGGGAACACAAATTCGCGATTTAAATTTTAAAATTTCACATAACATCTTTCCAAATCGTAAATGGCTGCATAAAATTCATTTATCAAATGACCCATACTGTAAATACTGAGGACTCGTAGAAACCACTGAATACATTTTTGTAGAACCCAACTTTGCAAAATACATTTGGGCATGGTTAAAAAATTGCTTAAATTTACCAGAAGATTTAAATAATAATCAAATTCTATATATTGTACCATTAAAATACAGTAATTAAAAAAGAATGCAATACACTATTTAATAGCAATAGCAAAATATAATCTTTGGAAAAATAGAAAATTAATGTCTTACAACAAAAATATCGAAATGGAGAACAAATAAAACTAGCAATTAAATTTGATTTTCGACAGGTATTAAAATTTGAAACTAGAAAATATGGAGTAATTAAGACTTTTACGAAATGGTTATCATTAAAACCAATAGTGTACAAAAAAAGGAAATAATGTTCTCAATAAAATTCTGGAATAAGATATTACAAACAATAAAAATAATATAGACTTATCAATATAAGGAATAAGATAATACAAATAATAAAATCTAATATAAGATAATATCCGCCGTGCGTCGGATAGGCACGTTATGGCGTTGAACTCCGGGTACTGGCCCCTCGGTAAAAAATAAGGGCGCCTTCCTCCCCCTTTCTACTTCGCTTCCTTGTCACTTTCCTATCGGGCACTCTAGCCCAAATCTCCTAGCTTCCTATTTCTAAGGGTTGTTTAAGACTTGGGGTCAGACACTCCCTTCTTAAAATCCTCTACATATGATCAGAATATAACAGAAGACTTTTAAGAGAGGATCCAAAAACAAACGTTTATGTTGTGAATCTTTAATTTTTCTGTGGCAACTTTGTCTTCAAATGTTTACTATCTTTCTACATTATTTTTTATTTTAATTTTATTTTTTTCCTTTTTTTAAAGAATCACTTAACTATGTATAACGAAGTAAATTTCTCCGTCATTTTTGGTCTACGCCGGGATTCGAACCCGAGTACGCTTATTCCGGAACAAGTCGCTCTACCAACTGAGCTACGCAGACGTTTTATTCTGATTCCTATCTGCCTTTATGTCGTGTGCGTCCTTCAGGCAGGTACGTCACATCATCTCCCCCTTATTTTATTTTTTTTTCTCGAAGTGCTGGAGAAAAGATTCTCTGATTTTTCCTATCTCGCGGTGTGGAAATAACATCACACCAATGCGAGATTTTGAACGGTCGGGTCATCCGGGTAGTTCGGGCGCCATTATAACGAAGTAAATTTCTCCGTCATTTTTATCCGCGCCGGGGTTCGAACCCGGAACCCCTCATTACGGAATAAGTCACTCTACCAATTGAGCTACGCGGACGTTTTATTCTGATTCCTATCTGCCTTTATGTCGTGTGCGTCCTTCAGGCAGGTACGTCACATATGGGACTCTTTTTTAGTGTTCCCTAAAGGAGTGATTCTTAATAATTGTACAAAACCTGTGCGGGTCGTTCTTCCTGATCAAGCACTGCCCCACAAAGTTGATGTCAAAGAGCTGTATGGATGAATAATCTGAAATAATTAGTGTGTTACAAATTTTATGCAAATTTTTATTGGGCCCATAAGAACTTGGATTTTGTAGTGGATGAGAAGTGGATTTCAGTTTGTGTTCTACCTTTTTTGTTTTAACCAGAAACCTTTTACTTTTAAATACTCATGATCATCATCATCATCATTGTCAACCATTATCAATCCACTGCTGGACGAAGGTCTCCCCAAGTTTCCTCCACAACGGTCTGTCTTGTGCCAGTCTCCTCCATGTCACCCCTGCATACTTTCGAATTTCATCCACCCATCTCCCATGTGGTCTTCTTCTGGGTCTTTTCCTGTCCCTTGGAATCCAATCTAAAATTTCGGCTGTCCATCGATGATCTGTCCTTCTGGCAGTATGTCCAGCCCAATACTCATGATAGTTTTACCTAAATAAATAAGTGTTTAAGTTACTAAATGAGTAAATGTTTTAAAAGAGTATGAAAGCTCGGTATAAATGTGAAAAGATAAAAAAAAGCATTCATAAAAACTTACAAATTCTTTATTAATCCCTGATGGTCAGCCTTCAATCAAGTCGGGCAAGAGAAAAAACAACAAAAAAACCAACAACAACAGAAGTTTAATCATTGAAAAGCCAACCGTAGAATGGACTTATACTACTCCTAACGTGCGGAAGCATCTCTTGTATGCAATACATCTGCTTTTCGTGTGCTCCCCCAGAAAACTTCCTGTTCGTCCAATGAAGTCAGCAAGAATGAAGAGAATAAATTTGATTGAAATCCAGAGGTTGCGGCAGCCTGTAATGGTGCTGGAAGCCTGCATCATATTCCTTAAGCTAATCCCACACAAGCTGTTGGTGGTCGAGCTGTTTTTCGTACTGGTTTCGAGGTTCGTGTAGAGAAACTAAGGGTCGAATCTTCGGTTGCACATTACTGTCGTTTCTTACCCAGGAATAAAGTGAAATTAAAGAGATGCACAACCACTGTTGCAGGATGAAACACACGTTTTCCACTAGGTCTAGCATAAAAATATTTCACCATCAGACGTTTTGGCAGTCTAGGAAGCTCAAGTTTCCCTAAACAACTACTATTTTCATGTAAAGCTATCGGATGATCCACTTAAAACCCTGTGTATTTTCCGAATACAACAGCTCTGCCTTCAAATTTTAAGAAGTTGTATCTAACGCAGCTCGAATTTGTGACTTTGACCGTATAGAGAGCGTAAACTTGGTGGCAGATGCTTACCCAGCTTGTAAAACTTAAGTCCAACTTGCACAGGCCATGATTCTTTTCTCCACCAGTCAAATGAAACATCCACCCCTCTGGAGGAGTCACTGCTAAAGGATTTACCATTTTGCTGTTGCATTGATTAAAAACATTTCGCCTGATATAAAGGAGAATGGCCAGTTTTATTACGTCTCTCCACACTATTCACTGAAACTGTGCAAATGAAATGTGATTTGATTAAAAAATCAAATTTCATTTACATTCTAAAAGTAATTCTTTCCAAATGCATTAGGAGGCATCTTATTTTGACTTTTTAACGGAAGTAATATAACCACTCTTTATTCTATCACTATAACCTGTAACCCTGTGTCCTTCTAGTTGAGAGACTATGCTCTAAAACGTAGAAATGAGACTTTTGTTCTACCCTGCGCTGATTTCTCTTGCATTTTGGGAGTCTAGGTAAAATTTACCATGAAGCAATGCACACTGATAATTAAATTTGGTTAGGGTTTTCCCCTGCTCCAAACTTAGATGCGGGTTCTCAAGACTTCCATATATGACTATTTTTTTTATACGTCTGAGAAGCAAACTGTTTGTACAAAACCTTGATTTTCATGGACATAGGTCATTCGAGGTTTACCTGTACGTTTCTTGTACAAGAGAAAATAATAGGGACACACTTACCAAACTGTATGTCCTTCTGTAGGTATTCTTCCCTAATATTAAAACACGTGTCCTATCTCCGTAGAAGAATCTGTATTCCAGCCATGTAGAAAGACTTGGGGTTTATTTTCGTAGCCACTGTAGGAAACACTCCTCTACTTGTTTATCTATAATGAATTTCTTTCATCCTAAACTCTCCTTGAGTGGGCGGAACTGATGGAAATCACTTGGAGATAAATCAGAACCGTGTGTAGGATGGCTGACTATATCCCGACCCACTGATAACACAGCTGTAATGGTCACGGGGCTGTGTCTGGTTTAACGTTGTCGCGCAACAAGTAGGACCTGTTTCCATAATTTCTCTTTTCTGTTCTTGCGGATGGCGGGTTGAAGCATCTCTATCACGTGGAGAACGTAAAATTGCGCATTTATTTATTTATTATTATTTTTTTTATTGGAGTTTTAACGTGAGCAACTCAAATGGGCTATAAGCAGTCGCCCGTTCCTAATTTAGGGTCACTGGTTCCAGGGAAGGGAGAGAGCCAGTGCCGTAAGACAAATACAACATCCATGCCTGACCGGGATTCGAACCCGGACCCCTTTCGGACGAATGATCAGAGGCCATCGCCTTAGACCACTGCTCCACCGGGGCGGCGCGCATTTATTGGTGCTCCCCGGTCAAGAAAATTCACCAGGAACAGCCCGCCTGCATCCCAGAGTAGAGTAGCTATTAGCTTTCCTGAAGACGGCACATCGCCGCCCCGGTAGCGCAGTGGTCTAAGGCGCTGGCCTCTGATCATTTGACCGTAAGGGGTCCGGGTTCGAATCCCGGTGAGGCATGGATTTTGTGTTTGTCTTACGGCACTGGCTCTCTCCCTTCCCTGGAACCAGTGACCCTAAATTAGGGACGGGAGACTGCTTATAGCCCATTGAGTTGCTCACGGTGGTCGTTAAACCCCCAATCAAAAAAAAAAAAAAAAAGACGGCACATCCTTGAATTTCTTCGCAGTGTGAAATACTTGTGGGGCCTTTCAGAGCTGGCACGTTTGGTTTGTAAAGTTGAAACCCGCTGAAATTTTGCAAAATTGTAAGCACAGTGAGAGGAATAAAACACTGTCAAAGGAAAGTGGGTTAATTAACCGAAGTCGCGTCACCATATTAAATAATCCAAACGTAATTAACCCAAGTCGCGTCACCATCTTCTGTCAAAGGAAAGTGGATTAATTAACCGAAGTCACGTCACCATCTTAATTAACCCAAGTCGCGTTACCATCTTAAATAATCCAAACGTAATTAACCGAAGTCGCGTCACCATCTTCTGTCAAAGGAAAGTGGATTAATTAACCGAAGTCACGTCACCATCTTAATTAACCCAAGTCGCGTTACCATCTTAAATAATCCAAACGTAATTAACATAAGTCGCGTCACCATCTTCTGTCAAAGGAAAGTGGATTAATTAACCGAAGTCACGTCACCATCTTAATTAACCCAAGTCGCGTCACCATCTTAAATAATCCAAACGTAATTAACCCAAGTCGCGTCACCATCTTCTGTATAAGTACATCGGTTGATTCGGGAATATGACGACCACTGTGAGTGACTCGATGGGCTGTAAGCAGTCACCGGCCCCTAATTTAGGGCCATTCGTTCCAGGGAAGGGAGCGAGCTAGTGGCATAAGAAAAAGACAACATCAATGTCTCCCACTTCTACGCCAATCCGGTGGCGTAGATACACTTCTACGCCACCGGGTTGACGTAGAAGTGCATCTCCCTCAGACTTAAAGCAACGCAAAAGCTCCGTGCAGATAGCAACACAAAACGACTTCTGATCACATATCAACGCTATTGGTACCCACTATGCACACACTTTTTGGAACAGTAGGTGGTCATGGGTGATTTTTCCTTAATACTAACAGTGATGTGGACTGTCGTACCTGTTACGTACTCTTACCCCCTGTTTTTCTAAATAACCTATTGCACTCTATTCATTTTCCCTTCGGTCATAGCAGTAGACGCACATGATGATGGGGTTCATTTGCTATTTATTTCCTTTGGGCCCTTCGAAAATGTGTTGCTCCAATCATAAACATTTTCCTCTGACAGTGTTTTATTCCCACACTATGCTTGCAATTTTTCAAAGTTTCAGTGGGTTTCAACTTCACATAAAGCTTATTTAATAACATAACTCTGTTCCACACTCACTGACACCTCTACAGACTCCATGTTTCCCACAATGCATATCGCACGAGAACCTTGGACGAAGCCAAAACCTTCTTGAACGGAAGGATTACATGTATTTACCAAACAAATTATATGACATTCAGTACCGAATATGGAAAGTTACAATCAAATATCCAGATCCGCCTTAATCCTTTAACCTGCTGGAACGCATTAACTCAGCGTTGGAAAACGGATCAAACATCTCAAACGAATATATTTGCTGCCTAGGAAGGGGGACGAACGAAGCTGGAACGAGTGAACCGCGCGTCAGAATGATTTGCTTTCTCTCTTAAATTCGTTATTTGAAATGGTCATTCAGGGGGACGATTGACACAAATTCTAACTGGCGGATTACCTGATAAAGAGAACATGTTTGAATTACTGCCTCTATCCAGTATCATGATGTCCGTTTCAAGAGAGGGGGAGGAGGATTACCCCTGCCTAGGAAGGGGGACGAACGAAGCTGGAACGAGTGAACCGGGCGTCAGAATGCTTTGCTTTCTCTCTTAAATTCGTTATTCGAAATGGTCATTCAGGAGGACGATTGACACAAATTCTAACTGGCGGATTACCTGATAAAGAGAACATGTTTGAATTACTGCCTCTATCTAATGGCATGATGTCCGTTTCAAGAGAGGGGGAGGAGGATTACCCCTTCCCCATCATGCTTTGGGTAACAGAGCGAAGGATTAGACGAGAGCTCTTATTACCCCCAACATTTTAATAGTCGGTTCTGCTTAGATGAGAGAGGGAAAGAAATTGTTTAGACGTAGCTTTCGTAAGCCCCGGTCGCTATATCAACATTTCTGATTGGGGAGCTCAGAAAATTTCAGGCATCACTTATTTCAGGTACATCAGCCGCTAAATCACCCACTTTATTAGCATGTACAGAGTATGATCCACTTATTCGGCATACTCCAAATTTTCGATATGCAGTTAATTTGTGAAATGCCACACCGGTGATCATTCGTTCGAAATGGGGTCAGGGTTCGAATCCCGGTGAGACATGGATGTTGTGTTTGTCTTACGGCACTGGCTCTCTCCCTTCCGTGTAACCAATGACTCTAAATTAGGGATGGGCAACTGCTTATAGCCCAATGAGTTGCTCACGGTGGTCGTTAAACCCCCAATCAAAAAAATCGAAAAATTGTGAAATATTATCCGAAGTCCTCAACATCACTCGGGAAATTTTGCGCATTGCTAAGAAATAATGAGGAGAAATGTGAGACGCAGAAAACGTTTTAAATCTAAAAATCTTCCTTCTTCTGGAAATTTACTATACATTTGAATATATGGTTAATCCACTTGAGTATAATGTTTTTTCTTAAATGCTTTCAGTAGTAGAATCCCCAGTAGAAAAAAAGGAACTCGAAGAACATTTTTTTAATTTTATTTTAATTAAAGTAATGCCGATAGCGGACGGCGGTTGCGGCTTTCGCTTGAGATTGCTATTTTTTTGTAATACAGCTCATTTGGAGAAATAATTGGTTTGTAAAAGAATAAAATGTATGCGGTATATCGCCACTTTAATTAGTTTTGTAAAACCATTTAAACAAACAAAAAGTATTAACGGAATGAAAGATTTCAATTACTGAAAACAAAAGGCTCTTTTTTATAAAGAACATTAACTTTGCTATTATTTAGAAATAAAATTTAAATTTTTCATCACTCCCTAACAACATTTCCGGGTAAAGACGGTCATATATCAAAAAAGGGATACCGAGATCAGGAGCAAATATTTTGAGATCGTTATTTATAGTCATTACAAAACATAGCCGTAATGGGGAAAGATACCATCTAAAAGTAAAAATCTAATAATGCCTCTGAAATGGTTTGAATAAATCTATCCTCCCCCTCTAAGGTGGATTCTTTCTTTGGCTAGAAATTTAATGATCACTGAGTGCAACACGAAAGGCAATAAGCAGCCGCCGGTCCAGTTTTTAGGGTCATGCTTCCAGGGAAGATACAGAACTAGTATCTTAAGCTAAGCACAACATCCATGCCTCCTCAGGATTCGAACCCGGACCCACCTTGGCCCAATGACCAGAAGCCAGTGCTTAAGCTACTACGCTTCCGAGGCCGCCAATGAGGTTCACAATTATAGTGATCACTGTGGGTTTAAATTTGTACTTTTGAACACTCTCAGTGAATTCAAATTTCTCAAATAAGATTATGCTGGTCGCTTTGATTTTTTACTTCAAAGCATTTATTTGAATTCTGGTACATTTATTGTAATCTATCTACAGATATCAGAATTTCATAATTTAAAATTTGCTCAGCCTTTGCTTTTGCATTTTCATGCATTTCTCCAATTTTCAGTTTAAAGGTTATGATAATCCTTGGTTATAAGGCTTTTAAGAAATGGATACTTAATTAAAAATATGCTTAACATTCACTGATGTGGTATCCACATACTTGCGCTTTGCTTTGCAATGTTTTGTTCCATTGCATTCTATGATAATTCAAAAGACAAAGATCTATAAACAATAACGTGCTCAACAATTACCATTGCATCCATTTCTCTTTCTCTTCTGATTTAGGGTTTAACGATCACCGTGAGCAACTCTATGGCTATAAGCAGTCACCCGTCTCTAATTTATTGTCACTTGTTCTAGGGAAGGGAGAGAGCCACTGGCGTAAGACAAACACAACTTCCATGCCTCACTAGGAGTCGAACCGAGACCCACCTCGGACGAATGGTCAGAAGTCAGCGCTTAGACGACTGCACCACCGGGGCGGGCAAGGATGTTTCCAGTGAAGAATGGTGTGATATTTCTAACCAAAAATTCAGCATAAAAAGAAGAATACGCTTACAACACCTACAGAAAAACTTGCATAATTTTCAGCAAAAAAAGAAAAATAGCTTACAACAAGGGAAAATCTCGCATAATTTCAGCCAAAAAGATGAATACGCTTACAACACCTAGAGAAAAACTTGCATAATTTCCAGCAAAACAAGAAAAATAAGCTTACAACAACTAGGGAAAATCTCGCATAATTTTCAGCAAAAAAGAAGAATACGCTTTCAACACCTAGGAAAAAACGCATAATTTTCAGCAAAAAAAGAAAAATAAGCTAGGGAAATCTCGCATAATTTTCAGCCAAAAAGATGAATACGCTTTCAACACCTAGGGAAAAACGCATAATTTTCAGCGAAAAAGGAAAAATTAAGCTTACAACTACTAGAGAAAATCTCGCTTAATTTTCAGCAAACAAGAAGAATACGCTTACAACACCTAGGGAAAAAAGGAATAATTTTCGGCAAAAAAAAGAAAAATAAGCTTACTACAACTAGGGAAATCTCGCATAATTTTCAGCAAAAAAGAACAATACGCTTACACCACCTAGGGGAAAACGCATAATTTTCAGCAAAAAAGGAAAAATAAGCTTACAACAACTAGGGAAAATATCGCATAATTTTCAGCCAAAAGGAAGAATACGCTTACAACACCTAGGAAAAACTTGCATAAATTTTAGCCAAAAAGAAGAATACGCGTACAACACCTAGGGAAAAACTCGCATAAAATTTAACCAAAATGTATTTCCAAAAAGTCACATAAAATTCATAAAATTCAGCTTACAGCACAGAATGTAACAGATTAAAATAGAAACAATTGACAACTTTCTACAATTGATAAAACATCCACAAACAGAAATAAGTAGGTACTCCCACTAGACGCTGAGACGTGTTTTACGAAAATTAATAAATTGTGCACAAAAAGTTTCTCAATGCTGGCAGATATATCAGAGCGTAAAAAATATTTTCAAGTCGAACAAATTACAAGAAGAGATGTACAGCAGAACGTGATAAAATTTTAGGTGTCCTAGCGGAAAACGTGAGCGTCACTTGAAAAAACAAAATCGGTGCAAAATACACTTTATAATGTAGAGTATCCTGCCAAGAATTGATTTTTCTCAGAGATATTTAGAATCCAATAAAGTCTTTCACATAGGAATATACGCTGACGTCTTCTTTAAGCAGAACTTTGAATAATCGGATAATAGAAAATATGAGGAAATTATGCTACACAGACAATGCTTTTTTAAGAAAAAGGATTTTTCACTTTGATTTTTTCGCAGGAGCGATAACGAGAAAAAATGTTTTGATATTTATGCCCTTAGATGAAAAACTGTGCATTATGTAAAGAGGATAAAGTTCCCAATAATCACCGCAGCGAGTGCCATGCACTAAAAAAAGGAAATTATTTAACAGGATTGAGATACAGTTGCAAAAAGAAATACGCACTAACACCATCCAGCACCAAAATTATGAACTACGATTAAAACAGCTCACGAGTATATGCAACATGTTCCAAAGGTGAATGATATCCAGTCTTGAAATAAATTTTTAAATTGGACTTTTAGAAGCAGAGATATCGAGGAAAACATTTGTGCTCTCCTACAGCGAAAATGTTGCATTATTTTGGCCAAGAAATGCGCAGAAAATGTTTTCACAGTTTGCACTGTGTGACGGGAAACAGATTTTTTCAATCACGTTTTTAGGCGTGTCGACATTGCTACGACAATATGATGTAAACGCAAATGAAACTCATGCCTTCTAGTAGCTAACATGTTCGTTAAGAACAATTTCAAATTATATGCAAGTCATTCCGCATGAGCTACGCTGTCCGACAAAGAAAAAGGAAATTCAAATCGAACTGTTAGAAGCATAGATATCGAGAAAATTAAGATATAGTAATACATCTACCACAGCTGGCGGGAAAATTCGGTATTATTTTATGCAGAAAATGTTTACAAAATGTTTCCACTGTGAACGGTATCTGACATCAAAGGAAATTTTTCAATTGAGTCTTAAGAAGCGCAGATAATGCTGCAAACACATGAGAAGCATAAATCTACACTGACACCCCTAGTTGGAAAACGGTTCTTCACCAAAGTTTGAAACTGTATGCGGAACGTTTCGCACATGAAATATGTCAGGACGTTCAGAAGAACTGTACAATCTGACGTTTAGAAGCAGAGATATCGGACAGATCGTAATTTGTCGTTATTCTTCCTAGCGGGAAAACTATACAGTACTAGAGATCAAGAGGCACCCAAAATAAACTTTGCCGCCCAGGTGGCGCAGTGGTCTAAGCGATGGCCTTTGGTCATTCGTCCGAAGGGGATCCGGGTTCGAATCTCGGTGAGGCATGGATGTTGTGTTTGTCTTACGGAACTGGCTCTATCCCTTCCCTGGAACCAGTGGCCCTAATTTAGGGACGGGCGACTGCTTATGGCCCATTGAGTTGCTCACGGTGGTCGTTAAACCTCCAATCAAAATAAAAAAAACTTTGGGATAAATGGTATCGAAGGAAAGGAAAAAAAAATAATCGGATATTTTGAAACAAAGTGAAAGTGAAGATAAAAAAAATATTTTTTATTTCACAAAAAAATTATTTACATTTTACCGTGCGACTTTCGCTTTTAAACATTGTGACATATATTCTAAATTAACTTTCCTTTTTAGTTTCTTTTCCTATGTAAATCTTGAGTTTGTTCTCAGTTATACTTCACACTTAACGTGATATCTTGTCTCTCAAACGAATACTTTTGGCAACACAATGGAGGTAGAATGAACGTGACGTATGCCTGTTATGAGATAAGAACGAGAGATAAAAACTAGAATACGACAGTTGCTCGTGTGGAGTGTAGATTGTGTGGGGTGTTGAATGTGGATGTAGTTGATACTGATTTTAATAAGTAAAATGTGAAGTGCTATGATGTATTGATGAAAACATCTGGAATAAAGCCAATTTCCGTAAGTTTGACTTCTGCTTAAATGTTTCGTCTGGCCGTTAAGGTTTTATTTAGGAACTATTTATTTATTTATTTATTTTATTTGGAGGTTTAACGACCACCGTGAGCAACTCAATGGGCTATAAGCAGTCGCCCGTCCCTAATTTAGGGTCACTGGTTCCAGGGAAGGGAGAGAGCCAGTGCCGTAAGACAAACACAACATCCATGCCTGACCGGGATTCGAACCCGGACCCCTTACGGACGAATGATCAGAGGCCAGCGCCTTAGACCACTGCGCCACCGGGGCGGCTAGGAACTATTTCATCGTATGGTTATGTTTTTAAAATAACGTAAGAAGAGCGACAAAGAATCAGTACGAAAGACAATTACGTTATAACATTGAACAATAATGGTTCACTGATACAGACTTTGCCGGCAAAAACCAAAACAAATAACAGCTGAAATATATGTATTCGGCAAAAGAAACTTAAAAACATCGTATAGATGTAATATGATCTTTCTTTTTTCTGTGTGGTACATTATTAAGATGATGGAGTTTCTGTGTGGTTATGCAACCCTGCCCTCCCCCTGGAAGCCAAGGCTGCGGTGGAGACATTTTCTGACATCTCAAACCGCGGAGGTAATCGATGATGATATATATATACAACTGCAATCGATTCCTAAAACAAAACCTGTCTCAGGAAGATCGTCGGTAAGCAATCCAGCTGGCTTTTAAGGCGGTCGACGTGTCTCTTGAAATATGCTTCTAGGTGCACCGTAAAAACGTCGTTGCGCACGTCACACGTGATAGATTACCTCAAAGCGATAGTTCCCTCGAAGTGCCTCGCATGAAACCCACTTACATATAGAAAAAAAGAACAGTGATGGGACCAAGAATGTATTCCTTTACGCGGTCTACTGATATGTTTCCCACAAGCAAACAGGGAGCAAAAATCAAGGTAGATAAAGATACACCTAAAACATTTTGGGCAGCTATAAACAAAAATGTAAATCGACAGAGGGTGCGCTGTCTTTGCAAAATCTTGTTTTATAGTTTTATTTTTCCAAAAACATCGGAAGTTTTTGTGAATGGCACCTGTACAATTCGCCACACATCACAGAATACTTCGTATATGTTACAACTACGCAGCACTAAAACATTGAAACTTTTCAGACACGTTGCGCAATGTAACAGTAATGTTTCAGAAACCTTACGGTTACGTCAAAATGTTTTTAAACGTTACATAACTTCGAAACATAACCGATACGTTACAGTGAAAGATATTTGTAACTTCAACATACCAACTTCATGTTACTGTTACGTATTTGAAAGATATTTGTAACTTCAACATACCAACTTCATGTTACTGTTATGTTTTTTTTTTTTTTTTTTTTTTGGAGGTTTAAAAAACGACCACCGTGAGCAACTCAATGGGCTATAAGCAGTCGCCCGTCCCTAATTCAGGGTCACTGGTTCCAGGGAAGGGAGAGAGCCAGTGCCATAAGACAAACACAACATCCATGCCTGACCGGGATTCGAACCCGGACCCCTTACGGACGAATGATCAGAGGCCAGCGCCTTAGACCACTGCGCCACCGGGGCGGCTGTTACGTATTTGAAAGATATTTGTAACTTTGTTACATATTTGAAAGATATTTGTAACTTTGTTACATTACTGTTACATATTTGAAAGATATTTGTAACTTTGTTACATTACTGTTACATATTTGAAATATATTTGTGACATCATCATGTTACTGTTACGTATTTATTACGTTGAACATTATAGTTTTAATAAATTCTGTGAAATCACAATAAAAAATATTACACTCGACAGCTGTTTCAAAAGCAACAACAGTCGTATTACGAGTAGTTTACGTGTTCATATGTTCAACGCAGTCCGCTGTCCATTGGGAACAATGGCGGCGTTTATATATTGATAACAAAAGAAAAAAAAATCGGTCCCAAATGAGGAAGTCGAATTTCTATTATACATGTGGAATAGACTATCTTTCAGCGAAAAACAGAAAGAAAATCAAATTCGTCATTTCTTTAAATACGTACCAATATAAAATTTCTCAGCTTCAAGTAAAAAAAACATGTTGCTATAGTATATTAATACAACAACACAGCCATCTATTTAGATTTTATACAATGCTTTTTAGAATTTAAAAATTATAATCAAAACAATTACTTCGTTTCAGATGATCTTGAATCACAAAAAAAATAAAATAAAAAAAGGATGGAATATTAAATCAACTAACTAGCAAACTCGAGTACGACAGTATCATCACCCAGTAGCACGTGGAAAAGATTAATCAACGAAACATATCTTTTAATGTATATCTTAATCTATTTTTTCTAAACGCTTTGCGAATACATTATTTAATAGAAATACATTCATTTTTTTCCATAGATCACTTTATTTTCCTGTTGGATGACTTAAATGTCTTCATGATTAATCAACGAAATGCATCTTTTAATGCATATCTTACCTTATTTTTTCTAATCTTGCGTAGTCGTTAAACTTCTCAATATATCAACATCATTTTGTTTCTACCTTTACAAACTAACAACTACTTTTATTGGGACTTTTTTTTCTGATTCAAAACCAACAAACGTACTAAGATATTATATACTGGCGTGCAAAACTTAAGGACGGACACTAGTGTACACTAACTAGCTAACTCGAGTACGACAGTATCACCAAAGAATATCCCAGTAGCACATGGAACCACTACGAGAGTTCTTCGGTGAAATCGCATAAATGTGCATTCTCATGCACGCCGTTGAGAAACCAAAACTCTTAAATATCTCCAGAATGTAACATCAAGGTAGCAATTATGTACATTGGAAGCTATAAAGCAGTAGTAATACTATTTTTAACATAACCGTAATGCACAAAGAGTTATGTTCCAAAATAGATGTTGCTGAAACGTAATTGTAAGATATCTCTGAAAGTGTAACGAAAATGAGAGATTGTAACATTATTGATACCTATCAGAAACGTTTTTTGCTGCATGGGTAGAGATATGGTATTCGGATGCACAAAAAGAGCTTTTATAAAAGAGTATGGACATTGTAAACAGAAAAGATTCTTAAAATAACTTAAAAAATACAGTGAAACCTGTCTTAGGGACCACCCCTATTTGACGACCGCCGCTCAATACAACCGTTTTTCTGTGGAACCGATTTCAAAACCTATAGCGCTAATCAGGGTAAGAAACTTGCTGTTAACACACGATGTACAAACTTGCGGAATGGTTCCAGTTCTATGCAAACTTTAATAACTAAAAACACACACACAAGTTAAAATCTATCTACATGGTTTAAAACAACATGAGTACTTTCGTGCTCGCTACGAGCACATCATCAGATGAAAGACAAGTTGGAGTTCCAGAAAACACATTTATGTATCGGTGCCGTTGCCAATCGTTCACACTGAGGAAAGAAATACAAGAAAGTTCACTTGCTCTAACGTAATGTGAGCAAATAGAGACCTATAGAGTTCTATTAATGATGGGCAGAGTCTGCTATGTAAGAGGTGGAAACAGGAATCGAGGACAGTAAAGTTTTCCAGGCCTGGAAAATATAGCTGGGTACTTCATGGTTGCAACAAGTGTCCACCCGATGCAAAATGTGCAGACTCTCTGTAAAGAGCACTGTTTCCCTCGTAGTAGAGGTAGAAAGAATGGAGACGTCTGTCCAAGATGGGTAATGTGTACCAGCTGAAGAAAGCCTGGCTAAAGCAGTCGATGAAGAGCCATTTTTTACACTATATTGGTGTTCCTTAATTCTTGTTTGCAGTCTCCGTAGGGTTGAGCCGATGTATATGAGGTCCTTGTCTTGAGGATCGACAGATTTCATAGAAATGGAATAGATGCCATATTTGTCCAACAATTCAGCACGGTACCGATCACTTTTAATCAGGGAATAAATGTTCGATGTTTTTAACCCAAAACCGACACCGTGACTGTGACAGATGTTCAATAAACTACCATTCACATGAGGGACGTAAGTCATCGATCCAACATATTTGATATCCCTTCGTTCACGTGTCAGGGTAAAAAATGTTGAATTTTGGATTTTTCTGTAGATTCTATGGACATCTGAATGAGAAAATCCGTGCTGATGAGCAATGTTATATATCTAATGCGGTCGAAAGATATATACCATTGCTGATAAGCAATGGTATGTATCTTTCGACCGATCCACGCAACCATGCCCCCTGAATACAGTTGTTCATTTCATGTTCCAAGCAACCATGCCCCCTGAAACACAGTTGTTCATTTCATGTGTTTTGATGCAGTTTGTTAGCAAAGAAGGCATACCTTAATTATTTTGGTAGTAATTCTTCTTTTTTTCATTTTAGGCAGAAGATGCGAAAGAAAAGACCTGTAGAAGAGCATCTTCATTGATTTCATTATACTTATGTTTCCATGAATTTTTAAGTGCAATAACCCAGGCCATTTTATTAATAAAATTTGTAGTTCAAAAATGAAACTATTGTTTATGTCAGTTTAATCAGTGTCAGGGTGGATGAAATTCGAAAGTATGCGGGAGTGACATGGAGGAGACTGGCACAAGACAGACCGTTGTGGAGGAAACTTGGGGAGACCTTCGTCCAGCAGTGGATTGATAATGGTTGACAATGATGATGATGATGATGAATCAGTGTCAGTGACTTGTACAAAAAAAGATGCCATGTTTCTTCCTGAAGCATGAGAGACAGTAAGTACAGAACAAAGCTATTAGCCATATGTATAACTCCACGTTATTTGGAAAAATGGCAAAAAAAAAAAAAAAAAAAACTATCATTCCAAAACTGACCTTTAACTGGTGATAAAATATGATAAACAGATAAATTTTGTGAAACACTAAAAAATATAACACTCGACGGCTGTTCCAAAAACAACAAATAAGCTTTCTTAAAAAAAAAAGAAGAAAAGCTTGTGAGCTTCTCAATATAGTGTATTACAAAAGCCACAAAACAGCAGTGACACAACACTTTTGTGGCTTTAATTAAGTTCACACATGCTTTTTTCTTCCTGAAGGAGAAAGTTTGTTGCTTGTGAAGCAGCTGTCAAGTGTAATATTTTTTATTATGATTTTACAAATACGTAACAGTAATGTAACGAAATTACAAAGATATTTCAAATACGAAGTTACAAAGATATTTCAAATAATGCAACAAAGTTACAAATATCTTTCAGATAACAAAGTTACAAATATCTTTCAGATACGTAACAGTAATGTAACAAAGATCTTTCAGATACGTAGCAGCATTGTTACAAAGATCTTTCAGATACGTAACAGTAATGTAACAAAGTTACAAATATCTTTCAGATACGTAACAGTAATGTAACAAAGTTACAAATATCTTTCAGATACGTAACGGTAATGTAACAAAGTTACAAATATCTTTCAGATATGTAACAGTAACGTGAAGTTGGTATGTTGAAGTTGCAAAGACGTTTCACTGTAACGTATCGGTTACGTTTCGAAGTTATGTAACGTTAGAGGACATTTTGCCGTAACCGTAAGGTTCCTGAAACGTTACTGTTACATTGCGCAACGTATCTGAAATGTCTCTATGTTTCATTGTTACGTATCTGTAACGTATATGAAATATTCTGTGCTGTGCGGGTTTCTTGATGGGCAACCAACTGCCTCGAACGTTACCAACAGCTCCTTGGCATCTCGTTGTTTCTTACCAAGAGAAGAACAGCATTCAGTCCGTATATTCAACTGCTGTTTGTCCTGCGTATCTCTCTTCTTTTTTCTCATAATGCTCTTTTATTTTGCTTGTCCTGAAGAAATGAAGAAGGAACACATTTGTCTCTTTTCTGACCCTTAGAAGCAACAAGTCCAATGAAGCCCATTGGGCAGAAAATCATTGGAGCAGCAGTCCCTACGGATTCACTTTTTTACGCTTTCCAACAGTAGATTGAAGAAGCGTATATGCTCCAGCTTTGTCCGCCCGTCCTCACGATAACTCACGTGAAAATGGTTCGATTTCGACGAAATTTCAGTATGTGGTAGGGGACCACCTGGGGACGAACCCTATTGAAAATGGGCGAAGCAGGGTCAAAGGTCAGGATATAGGAGCGGGATCTATTCCATTACTCTTATGCGTCATAACTTGCCTACAAATTGTTCTATTTCAATGAAATTTTAGTATGTGGTAGGGAACCACCTGGGGACAGTGCCTATTGAAAATGGGTGAAATTGGGTCAAATGTCAGGACATAGGAGCTGGATCCATTCCATTGCCTTTATGCGTCATAACTTGCGTAAAAATGGTTCGATTTCGTTGAAATTTAGTATGTGGTAGGGAGCGACCTGGGCACGAACCCTATTGAAAATGGGAGAAATGGGGTCAAAGGTCAGGCAGAGCATAAGAGCGGGATATATTCCATTGCCCTTATGCGTCATAACTTGCGTAAAAATGGTTCGATTTCGATGAAATTTTAGTATTTAGTAGGGAGCCACTGGGGATGAACCCTATTGAAAATGAACGAAATGGGGCCAAAGGTCAGGACACTGGAGTAGGATCCATTCCATTGCCCTTGTGCATCATAACGTACCTAAAATGCTTGGATTGCGACAAAACTTTATCATGTTGTTCCAGAGGTAGAGTGAACCGGTTCGGTTGAATATCAACGAAATGGGGTCAAAGATCATTGCACAAAAGCCAGATTTATTCCACAGCCATTATTCTCATAACTTGCGTAAAACTGCTTCTATTGCAACAAAATTTTATCATGTTGTTCCGGAGGTATAGGGAACCGGTTCTGTTGAATATAATCGAAATGGGGTCAAAGGTCAGCACACAGGAGCGAGATTTATTCCACAGCCATTATCCTCATAACTTGAGTAATAATTTCTGGTATGTTGGAAAGCGTATCATAATCAATGCCTTGCATGATTTTACTAACTTGTTTGAGTAATCTGCCACTCCTGCTATATCATTTCAAATGACCTTTTTCTAAAAACGTGTAATACTAGAATAAATAAAATCAAATATTTATATTTATAATGAAACATAAACGAAATTTTCATAAATCACTGAAATTAAAAGTTAAGATAATTTACAACGTTTATTGTAATCGGAGGTTGATTGTCTTGCAGGTGGATGAGTCACTAATGGACCGTTGCTTGCTACGTCCCGGGTTAAAGTTCGGGCTGTGTTCGAATATCTGTGGGACATGGGTGGTGTGTTCTTCGGACGGCACTGGTTTCCTTCCTTTTACGGTTGGTTGGTTGGTTGTTGGATTTATTGGCGCAAGGGCCAGGTTTGGCCAAAGAGCGCCAGACAAAGAACGATCAGCCACAGATTTTTAAAAACGTGGAAAATGATTAAGATCAGACAGGCTTGGTAAAAGTTGAAAAAGAGTATGAAGAAAGCAGTGAAGAAAAGGTAGTTAATGAAGTTTATTAAAAGTAACATATTTACTAATGGAAAAGGACGAACCGTCACTCTCCTCCCCCCACACTCCTCTGCAATGCTGGCAGAGGGCGGGGACGAACTGTCACTCTCCTCCCCCCCATGTTCCTCTGCAATGCTGGTAGAGGCTGGGGACGAACTGTCACTCTCCTACCCCCCGTGTTCTTCTATAATGTTGGGTGAGGGTGGGGACCTCGCTGAGGCCGAGACAGTTTGATGGACACCGCACACCTTTGCGGATTGAGGGCCGGGTCTTCCGCACGTGCAGGCTGTCTGCTGGGAACCGGAAGAGGCGGGCGTCTTCAAAGAGAAGGCGAAGACGCAGCTGGTCGAATAAGCTGGAGCTCGGGGAAATCCACCTGTGTCGCTTGTTCAGCTGTAGATCGCTTGGCAAGTGCGGCGAGAGCTACAGGGCGCGGAACAAAAGGCTGCACGGGTTGTGGCTGAGACTGAACAACTGCGGCAAAAGTACGCTGTCGGTTGTTGGGAATACCCAACTTGGCCTTGGCAGCAGGGTACGAGAGGCCCTCCAGGGTCTTGAGGCGCTGGATCGCCTTCTCGTCGTTCCACTTCGAACAGGACCTGGCATAAGCAGCGTGGGAGTCACCACAGTTTACACAGCAGGGCTCTGAAGTGCATCCAGTCCCTTCGTGGTCGCGGGAACCACAATTGGCGCACCTCGCAACACTGTTACAGGACCGCTGGGAATGTCCATACCTCTGGCACTTAAAACAGCGTAGAGGATTTGGTATATAAGGACGAACTGCACATAACAAGTAACCAGCCTTTATTTCAGTAGGTACCTTCGGGCTGTTAAAAGTCAAAATAACATTTCGTGATTTGATCAGCGCGCCATCGCGCCTGAAAGTCATGCGTCGGGCAGCTATGACACCCTGATCAGCAAGTTCACACACAAGTTCATCTTCATCGCAGACCAACAAGTCGGGCTCAGAAATGACTCCCTTGGAGGTGTTGAGATACGGATGTGCCGTCACTTGAACGGGAATATCCTGAAGTCTGGTCAACTGCAGAAGAGATTTGCTCTGAGAGAGAGTGCAAGTTTCCACAAGCAGGTCACCAGAGCGTAGCTTCTTCACTGACTTCAAAGAGCCAGCAACACCCGCAAGTGCCTTCGAGATGAAAAAAGGAGACTTTGAGGAAAGTTTCAACATCTGGTCAGTAGAAGAAATGACGAGAAAAGTAGCTTGAGGTATCGAATCTGCAAATGTAATGCGACGTTTCTGAGCTGACGGCTCAACACCTGGATCTAAAGATACGTCGCGGTGATGTCGTTTTTCAACGAAAGTTCTCTTCAGTGTGTTATGTGTGGGAGGTGGTTGAGGCAAATTTGGCCCCTGATCAATCACCATATCCTGTTGTTTTTTAAATTTTGAGGAGGGTTTATGTTTCCCCATGGGAGTAAGAAAAATTCATCAGCAACGTACTCCGCCCACAATCGAGCCCAACAGGGGAGAACTGGAGGTCCGCAAGCCAAACACATGACGCAAGACACAGTTCTAGAGCTTAGTTGCAAATATAGTCCGTTGGCTGTGATCACACGCACTCGGCGGACACTTCGGCCTCCGGGTACCGTCATGCCAACGCCTTTGGCATGATCCCACAGCCCTCGGGCTCACCCTGCCGTGCCATACGACAAAAAAGCCGCTAAAGCCCTGTACACAACTTGGTACAAGACTTCTGACTAGAGGTGGGTTAGTCTCTAGCCTCCCGTTTACAGCGAAGCCGGGGTCGAAGAGGAGTGTTGGTACACAGGAGGCACTTAACCGGTCTCCTGCGACCTCAGCCGCCAGACATCCCATTTCCGCCTCACGGGTCTCCGCACGCGGCAAACATGCAGGTAGGTCTAGCACCCAAACCAGCTAAAAGGAAAAAAAGAAATCCAAAGAAGACAAATCCTGGAAGGGAACCTAAACGGAATCTCAGCAACCTACGAACTGAGCGGTTAATATAATACAGTTAGTGGTGGAGGGTAACAAAACCACAAGACCGGGGTGTTAGTGCATAACGTGGTAGCGATTAGGTAAAGTATACAACACGGGCAACTAGCCAGTGGAGAAAATAAATAAAAACGAAAAAGCGAGACACAAGACCAGCTCGGGATCGTGGGGCCGCGACTCCCCAACAGCTGGATGAACAGCCGTCCCTGCATACACCATCAGCACCAAAATAAAAAACAAGCGGTGGCATGACATCAGATGTTGACCAGTCACAAGGTCAGCTCGGGCCGTGGGGCGCCGCTCCCCAAATAACTGGAAAACCAGTTATCCCCGTGCGGGGTTCCTTTTACGGAAGCAATGGACCTAAATTTGGAAAGAGGAACTGCATACCGAAACTAATTTTCCATTGTATATGGGTAACATCGTTTCATTTCATTTTCATTTCGGAGAATGCCATGAAAACTGCCTACTTACACAAATATAAAACGCATTACGTAATATAGATATTTCATAAGAGTATCATATATTTGTTTTACTTCGAAGGAATCTATCAAAGCTACGCATTTTCGCAGCTTTGGAACAACGAAACAAAAGAAATGTATAATTTAACAATGTCACATCTCTGTTTTGCTTAGGAACCTATTTAGAATTATGTTACCTACTTAAAATCCAGAATTTTTACTCGGAAACTATGCAACAAAACACCAACGTTGCTTTACAATGTGGAAAACTTGGAATTACGTAACAATCAGGAAAGAATTGAAATCCGCAACAATACTGACGAGTATGAGTTAGGTAACTGTGTGGAACAGTTTGAATGTCTTTACAACACGGAAGAGCATTGCTTGCCTAACAGTGTGGAGGGGATTGTTTACCGTAACAATGCGCAACCTTTTCAGTTATGTAACAATGTCACATATTTCAAAACAATACGATATGAATTTTCAGGATATTCAAAATTTCTATTATATGGCGTAATCCCGTATTTCTTTCATGATTTATCTGCTTCTCCGGGCAAACACGGGATATGAATCTTAACCTCCAGATTCGCTAAACATGAATGTCCGTTGCTTCCACTAGCGAATCCTGTGATGGTTATATATTTAAATTGATCGGAAACTTAAAACTTGGTCATTCTGGGTGGTGTAGTGGTTAGCATATCCGGGCGTTTTATGGGAGACGCGGGTTGGAGTCCCGCTCCAGGACGATGGAAGTTTTCAAGTTTTCGGATAGTATGTGACTTACCATCCTTGTCGCATTTACGCCAAAAATCGGATTGTCATCTTCAAAATTTGTATTATATGGCGTAATCTCGTATTTCTTTCATGATTTATCTGCTTCTCCGGGCAAACACGGGATAAGATTCTTAACCTCCAGATTCGCTAAACATGAATGCCGGTTGCTTCGACTAGCAAATCCTGTGATGGTTATATTCAAATTGATCGGAAACTTGGTCCTTCTGGGTGGTGTAGTGGCTAGCATACCCGGGCGTTTTCTGGGAGACGTGGGTTCGAGTCCCGATCCAGGACGATGAAAATTTTCAAGTTTTCGGATAGTATGTGACTTACCATCCTTGTCGCATTTACGCCAAAAATCGGATTGTCATCTTCAAAATTTGTATTATGTGGCGTAATCCCGTATTTCTTTCATGATTTATCTGCTTCTCCGGGCAAATACGGGATAAGATTCTTCACCTCCAGATTCGCTAAACATGAATGCCGGTTGCTTCGACTAGCGAATCCTGTGATGGTTATATTCAAATTGATCGGAAACTTGGTCCTTCTGGGTGGTGTAGTAGCTAGCATACGCGGGCGTTTTCTGGGAGACGCGGATTCGAGTCCCGCTCCAGGACGATGGAAATTTTCAAGTTTTCGGATATTATCTGACTTACCATCCTTGTCACATTTACGCCAAAAATCGGATTGTCATCTTCAAAATTTGTATTATATGGCATAATCCCGTATTTCTTTCATGATCATTACAATATGTTCTGTGCAAGCTTCCATTTTTGTAGGAAACTATAAAAAGCAACTCAGGAGAGGGTAATATCTCCACTTCAAGTGGTTTTCTGATCCAAGTAGGAGCTGCACTTCGACGAACGCGTGACATTCCCCGTTTCTAATCTGAGCAATCCGATTAATCGCATGTAAAAGGCGTAAGGGCAGGACTGTTAATATTTTCTTTCTCCTCTGTGCAGGAACAAAGCAGGGGAAATAATCCTGATTTGCACGCGACTCTTTTCCTGACACAAAAAAGATGTAGTATTAGACAACCGTCACAGAAAGAGTTGGAATGATGCTAGAGACACAAGCATTGCGAAATCGAAAACATAAATTTCATACATTTCAGCAAAGGATCGTTTATTCCTCTCAATCCAGCGGGATCATTCAATCCTCGTTTATCCTCCCTATTAAAAAAATCCCGAACAAATGGTCAATTATTCTGACACCCAGGTAACAAAACTGTTTGTTTCCATACATAATGGGGTGCACTTTACAAAGGAACGTTGTTCTCGTCCATGTGCCGCTGGTGGCCGAGTGGGCAACGCTCGTGACTGCCACGGAAAGGACCGCAGGTTCGATCCCAGGCAGGTACGAACGCTCGATCTACTAAATGTCCGCCGTGCGTCGGATGGGCACGTTAAGGTGTCGGACCCCGGGTACTGGCCCCCCGGTAATAAATAAGTGCGTCTTCCTTCCCTTTTCTACTTCGGTTCCGTGTGACTTTCCTATCGGGCACTCTAGCCCAAATCTCCTAGCTTCTTATTTCTAAGGGTTGTTTAAGACCTGGGGTCAGACACTCCCTTCCTAAAATCCTCTTCATATGATGATGATCATGTTCTCGTCTATGTTTTTAAGCCTGAATCCCTTCCTATCGTGGAGCAACATTTCTTCACAGTAATAAGGGATAGCTTGCGTAAGGTTGGCAAAAGAAAATGCATGTTCAGGGGTGAAAGCCTGATCACCTTCTGGCTGTGATGGACTGTTCTATTGATGAATGAACAGCGTTAGTGTACTGCTGCTCTTCACGTGACAGCCAACCAATGACAATATCCTGTGAAGGAATCAAAGAGATTTTTAAATCATCCCGAAAATTAGTTTCTGGTAGAGTTAAAGATTTCTCTGACGCTTAGTAGTTGTTTGTCTATATATTTTTAAGCAACTAGGAGCAGTATCTTAACGTTTTAATGTATTTTCACAGATATGAAAGGCATCTTGCGTTATATGCGAAGAGTGAGAAAAAAGTCGTCGTTCAGGTGTAGACGCTTAGCCGTGAAGCTCTCACCCTTTCACTACTAAAAGCGGCAATTATTTCTCATATAATGTTTGAAAAATACTTGGCAAAAAACAAAATATTTACTGGGAATATCCACGTTTGGCAATGGAAGTATTAGAGTTGTCTTTGTGCAAATTGTGCGTTTTGTTAGGGATATTAGAGCAAATACACAACAACGTTAACTGCAGCGTAAATGCATCGTGCTGAATTTCTGTTTTTCTAAAAATTCCCTATGAAAAATTCTTTTCGCACCAGATAGAATTCAAAAGACATGCTGATTGTAGGCGAGAGTTTTGTATCACCTTTCTTGGCTTTTACTGTAAAGTGGCCATGTTTTAGAATACAAAATATGTAATGTTAAATGTTCTCTAAATATATAATTTTTTTAAATATAGACACTTATTTTCAATTTTGAATTTATTACTCTCTGTATTATTTTTAGACAAACTATTTTTGACAGGATAAATTTCAAAATAGTTGAAAAATTGGGTATTTCTTCATTTATTCTGTGGGTTGGATCTAAAAGGGCCAGTTTAAAAAAAATAACGATGTTGAAAAATTGCACATTATTACTTATAGAACTTTTATCTGATAACTATTTTCATGAATTAGGTGTGAAACTTAATTATCGGCCCCTAACTGCAAGCGATCATAGAACGTTGGCAAATGAAATAGCTATGTGCGATAATGGTTGATTGCAGCGCCCTCCAACAGCTTTCCAGGCAACCGTAACCGCTCACAGCTGTAATGACAGAAAGGACGAAAGTTGAAGGTTAAAGCAATGTCATTCGAGAAGCAACATTTGAGGCACTGCTTCCTGTTCGCGTTTCAGCTAAAACAAAGTGCGGCGGAAGCTCAGCAAATGGCTTGTGCTGCTTTGGGTGAGGCTGCTGTGTCCTACAGTACGTGTAAGAAGCGGTTCCAGCTGTTTAAGCGGGGAAATGTTGATCTTCGGGATGCAGAACGTCCGGGACAGCCACAGAAAGTTGACAATGACGAATTGGAACAACGGTTAAACGCAGATCCCTGTCACACACAGTCAGAGCTCGCCCAGGAACTCGGAGTAACACGGCAAGCCATTGCAAAGCGCCTGCACAAGCTTGGACGGATTCACAAGGAGGGCCGTTGGGTGCCCCACCAACTCACAGCTGCGAACAAGTCTAGGCGGTACGATGTTTCTCTGCCCTTGCTCTTCAGATTCAAGAAGAATGATTTCCTCCACAAGATTTTGACTTCTGATGAGAAGTGGGTCCTCTACGATAATCCTAAGCGGCGGAAATCGTGGATTTATCCAGGTCAGCCTACCACCAGTACCGCCAAACCGAGTATCCTTGCTAAAAAGTTGTTGCTGTGCAGAAGGGACGAAAGTTGACGGTGAAAGCAGCGTGGTGTCGTACACTATGAGTTTCTGAAACCTGGTGAAACAGTCAATTCTGAGCGTTATTGTCAGCAACTCATTCGTGTGAGTGACGCACTGGAGGCGAAGAGGCCATACACCGGCAAGGGCAGAAGGTCGGTCCTGTCGCTTCAGGATAACGCGCGTCCTCACTTTAAACACGATCGATCGTCCATCTGGGATGGGAGATTTTGTCCAAACCGGCGTATTCTCCAGACTTCGTCCCGACGGATAATCACCTCTTTCGCTCCCTGCAACATCACCTGAGTGATACGCATTTCACTTCTGTCGAAGAGGTCCACACAAGTATTGATGACTTTATCAACTCGAAACAGCCCTCTTTTTTCGGCAGTTGCATTCGGCAGCTCTCTGACCGATGGCTCAAATGTATCCAACACGACGGGGATTATTTTCCTGATTAGGTACGTATTCGATTTGCTATCAACGTGTCGTGCTTGTGGACGAGAATTAAGTTGCACACCTAATAAGTCGTGCAATATTGGTTGATCGCTCACATCAAAAGATAAGAAATCCAGAAATAGAATCGCATTTAAAAGATTCTACATTAATTTTTAAAATATCCTTGGTATTGCCTGAGGAAAATTTGACATGACGCCCGAGAAAAAACATTTTTTTAGAGATTGTGTTTGCTCTGACGTCTTTAAAAATATAATCGCCATTTTTTCGCCAAAGCTTTTTAGATACACTGCTGGCCACCCAAAATGCAGCACCAAGAAAGAAACGAGATAGCAAAACCAGATTTACTGAACACATAACAACAGATACAAAGATGAAACGATTGAGCTTACAGGCCCATGCGACTTGCGGAACACGCAGACATCAATAGTTCGTGTGGCCCCCATGGCTGGCAATAACGGCCGCTACATGCCGGGGCATCGAACGAAAGAGGCTTTAGATGTGGGCTTGGGGTATGTCGGTCCAGGCTGCTTCCACACGTTGTCACCGTTCATCAGGCGTAGCCGCGGGTGATGCTTGCCGGGCCATTCGGTTGCCGATCAGCGACCAGACGTGTTCGATGGGCGACATATAGGGAGAACAGGCAGGCCACGGCAGCAATGACACCTAGTGGGCCGTGAAGAATTGTTGCACGATACATGTCACGTGTGGGCGCGCATTGCCCTGTTGAAACGTGGCCGCTGGTAGTTCCTGCAGGTAAGGGAGGACTACAGGCTCCAAAACGTCTCAGATATAATGGTGGCTGTTGAATGTACCGGCGATGCGTACCAGAGGGGTGCGTGTGTCATATCCAATTGCGCCCCAAACCATAACGCCAGGCGACGGACCGGTATGGCGATGCATAATGCAGGCGTCATACAGTCTTTCGCCGCGGTGCCGCCACACGCGGGTCCGACCATCGTGGTGTTGCAGGCAGAAGCGGGATTCGTCGAAGAAGACACAATCGTGCCATTCCGTAGTCCAGGTGCGGCGCTCAACGGCGCACTGCCGCCGCACTTGCCGGTCAATGGTAATCGGAGCAATAGGCGCCGTGCGATAAGTCCCCTCTTCTGCAGACGACGTCGAACGGTAAGTGCTGACAGAGGTATAGTTGCGCAACACACCGTAATTCATGCGCTAACGGTCGTGATGTGGCGGTGCGAGCCGTCAATGCCGGTCCATGCCGGTCCTCTCGTTCGGTGGTGTGCAGCGGCTGCGGCAATCGTTCACGTCGGTACATCCGTCCCTCCTGCGCCCACCGAATCCATACTCGCCTCTGTGGCTAGATGTCGTCCCACACTGGTGCCGATATTAAGGTACGATAAATCGCTGTCGTGATAAGCCACTATTCGTCCTCTATCGAACTCCGAAACCTGCTGAAATGACTGCGGTTTCTGCGACGAGGCATCAGGAAGCTTCCCACGCACAGGTCCGGCAGCACAACACACTTCCACTACTTACACCCCGCCTTCTGTGCACCCTTCTTATAGTGCTTCTCGGTGACGTGCTAGGCGCACATGAATTGCATATGCCCTGAAATGCAAATCGTTTGCATGTCCTCTCGCGTGCCACGCATGCTGCGAATTTCAGGCAAATCTAATGCTTCCTTCTTGGTGTTGCATTTTGAGTGGCCAGCAGTGTAGATAGATAGATTTTGTTTTTTAATTTTGACTGATTCTTTTTGGGGTAACGTACCTGTTCAACGGAAATTAATCTGACGGTCACTATCTGCCATCGTATGACATTTTAAATTGCAATTTTAAACTCAAAGAATTGAATGTCCGGATTTAACGTTCATTTTTGTTTTGTTTTTTCATAGACGGTAAATCGCGATTCGACCGTATTAGATTTTGTTCCCACGTGTCCTTGAATTCATGAGTTTACCTACTTGTTTTCATTCTGTGTTGTGAAATGTCACTGGAATTAGAGGGAAAGAAATCTCACTTTTTTTTTAAATATCTGAAAAACATTCTTAAACATCACGTTCTATATGCTAAAACCTACTTGATAAACACATTTTCTTTTTATTCCACTGTTATGCGCATGAACTAGCTTCTTTATGGCGTATGTACTAGCTTCTTTATGGCGTATGTACTAGCTTTTTTATGAAAGCAATTTTCCACTTTCCTTTCAGAACACTGTCATGGCATGGTATTGCGACGTAAATTATCTGCTTCTTCGGCCCTGTATTTCCAAGTCATTAAGTGAAAGAATTGTCCCCGGGTACGAAGAACTATAATGCTAGTTAATACTTTGCATCAGGAGGAAGAAAGGAAATATTACAGACGCTGGAACAAAAACAGATTGGTAATTGATACGGTTTCCTGTCTGCGTCTCACGAATCAAGAACTGCGAGACATAATAAAACAATTTTATTCGTTTTGTTATCGTTTGAGATATTTCCTTGCTTCAAGGACAGTGCTACATCCATTTTTAACTATTCGCATTAAAATAAATTAACTCAAACTAAGCAGGCTGATTACAGAAAAGCCGAAGTACATAGCAATCCTTCTTTCCTGCCCACCCCTCTTTCTGTGTGTAAAAACAAATCGTGCAGTGATGCATGCACCATTGTAGTACGTAATGAAATATTGACTATTGGAAGTGCAAGTACATGCTAACGTAGATAAAATGTTTCCAGTTGAAGCACAAACCGCACTAATGCTGGATGGATGTTCTTTAAATAACCTGTTAATGGGGTATTAAGTATTCAAATAACAGCTTAAAAAATGCGATAAAGAATTTTTTATTTTTAGTGCTATTCAAATATAATTTTAGTGCTATATAAAATACAAAATATTAACAAGTTATTTTTCACGAATGAGAAAAAGAAGCAATTAATCTTTCTATTGGGAATGAAATATTTAAATGTTGAAATAAATGGTGATTCAGCTTCCGAAGTTAATCAAGCTGTGAAAACCAGAAAAATATAAAAGAAAAATCGCATTGCTTAGAAAAATCTGCAATAATAATCACTACATAAAACTGCCGACAACAATGGTGGCAGCATTTTAAATGATAAAAAAAATAGAAATAAAGAAATAGATTTAAGATAGTATAACTATACTCGTAATCCGAATTTCTTCTCTTAGAATAGAAATCAAAGTTTCCAAGCTTTCGAACATCAGCCAGAGGGCTTTTTCCAGGAAGGTAGACAGCTAAATGCAAACTGGATAATAGAACACTTAAACAATTTGAACGCTGTGACTTGATTAGACAATAAATGGAAGGGCGCAAATGTGATCAGTCATTCGAAGAAACGAGGTCATGCGTTCATTTATTGTCTAATCAAGTCACCGCGTTCAAATTGTTGAAGCGTTCTATTATCCATTTTGTAGTTAGCTGTCTTCCTTTCTTGAAAAAGCCATCTGGTTGTTGTGCGAAAGCTTTAAAACTAATTTACAATCTACGCCAAGAAATTCGGATTACTAGTATAGTTGTACTATTTTAAGTGTAATTCGTAAACAGTTCCTTGTTATTAATTAAAGAAACAGAGTTAGCATGTCCCCAGACGAACAACGTCGGTAGGTAGGTGTAAAGTTTTGCCTCCTTTTGTTTGAACAATTAAAGTTAAAATTATTTCAATAATAGAAAAACAAGAACTTACCTTTATCTTTGTATTTACTTTTATACAAATCACTTCCTACTTCTATACATTTTTTCCAAGGTGTCAATAGCTTTTGAAGTCCATCTTCAAAATATTCAGAAGTTTTTCTGAAGCCACTGGCGTACAACTTCTGCTTCAGGTGTGAAGTGATGGCTCCTGAAGTATTCGTTTAGCTTAGGAAATAAGTAGAAATTTCTAGGAGCGAGATCTGAGCTATACGGAGGATGTTGTTGCACAGTAAGCCCGAGGCACTTGATGGTGGCAACTGTAGCAGCCACGGCATGAGTCCTAGGATCACGGTGGTCGTTAAACCTCTAAATAAAGAAAATAGAAAAATGTAGTTTTAGCCCAAGTACGCAATAATAAAATAGCTTTTAGCACAAAATCATGCTGCAAATTGTGTTATTTAAAAAAATAATAAAGAAGGTCCTCAAATCACGTGACGTTTTCATATTACTTGAACGATATCTTCTGGAATAGGGGCTGAATGTGCCTTGCCAGAAAAGACGTACCTCCCTTAACTAACATGTGAACGCCATCTTAACCTTATAATACACCCTTTTGCTTGCCCAATGTATATATATATATATATATATATATATATATATATATATATATATATATATATATATATATATATATATAGGTGCATGCTTGGTATAACCAGGAGAGATAAGAAGAGGAACTCGTGGATCCGAAAAATGACGAGAGTGGAAGACATCATGATCAGAGTTAAATCCCTGAAATGGCAATGGGCTGGACATACTGCCAGAAGGACAGACCATAGATGGACAGCCGAAATTTTAGATTGGATTCCAAGGGACAGGAAAAGACCCAGAAAAAGACAACATGGGAGATGGGTGGATGAAATTCGTAAATATGCGGGAGTGACATGGAGGAGACTGGCACAAGACAGACCGTTGTGGAGGAAACTTGGGGAGACCTTCGTCCAGCAGTGGATTGATAATGGTTGACAATGATGATGATGATGATATATATATATATAAACATAGTACACATAAAAAAAATATATATATATATTTAAAAATATATATACATATATATATATATGATGTGTGTGTGTGTAGTATTGAGAAGGATCACATACCAAAAATGATGAAACCGTACTCAGAAATACCTTTGTGGAGATGTGGAGGTAAATGATACCTCACAGTAAATGGGAAGAAAATGCTTCCCCCACCTAAAAGCACTGCGATAAAAAATCAATGTGCACTGATACAAAGGCCGTTCCATAAAAACCGAGAGTAATTTGTTTTTCAGTTGGCAACTGTGCGAGGGGGAAAATAACCAGGGCAGACAACTAACTGAATTAAGGAAGTATCTATGGCAACAGTTATTAGCCGCTGCAGACGATTCTGGTTTTGTTATTGCGCAGTGCTTTAAGGTACAGTAGCGAACAAAAGTATTTGGCGAAACACTTTTTCGACCATAATTTTTGTTCTGCTGGACCAAATCGGGTCATTTCGGGATATGGTATGTGTTGATTCGTGGGTTACAATGCCGCGTAGTTTGTATTTCGCTCAGAGCGAATTTGTCGTTCGAAATGGGCCATATTCAAGAGTCGCCAATTATTACCCATTTGTTTGCTGCATGTATTAATATTTTTCGTTTGATTTTTGTGGGTTTTGTGATGTGTAGTGTAATAATAAGTCAATCTTAAGTTTTCAGAAATGAGTTAAAATGCGGAGATCCCTGTTGGAGCTCGACAGGCGGCCATGAATATGATGGAATCCGGAATGCGCGTCACCGACATTGCGAGGGCCATGAAAATCCGACACCAGTCCATTTCAGCTATCCTGCAACGTTATAAGAATACTGGGACCGTCGAGAACAGTCCGCGAAGTTGTTGGCCTCGTTCCACTACATTGCTTCAGGATAGACACATCCTCCGTCGATCTCGTGCTGATCTCACCTTGACTGCTGTGGACATCGCCACCGAATTTCGCGTGAGCGACGACCTGAACATCAGCCAAATGACCATCTCCCGTCGTCTCATTGCTGGTGGATTGAATGGAAGACGCACCGCCAAGAAACCACTCATCGGAGTCAAGAATCGACGAGCCAGAGTCGCGTTCGCGCGCCGTCATCGACACTGGACCGCGGTGGACTGGAGTAAGGTGCTTTTCACCGACGAGAGCAAGTTAAACTTGTTCGGAAGTGATGGCATCCGATACGTACGACGTCCGCGTGGCCAGAGATTCAACCCCAGTTCATTCAGCAGACTGTCAAGCACGGTGGAGGATCACTCATGGTTTACGGCGCCTTTTCTCGCAATGGAATGGGCCCCATCATCAAGATTGAAGGAATAATTACCGGCCACAGCTACACGAACATGCTCATCAACGATGTCTTCCCATGGGCGAACCAGAACATGCCACTCGGATGGATCATGCAGCAAGACAACGACCCGAATCACTCCTTCAGATTAGCGACGGCATCCTTCCAGCAGCAACAGGTCACACTTCTAGACTAGCCAAGCCAATATTCAGACCTCAACCCCATCCAGCACATGTAGGAGGAGCTGAAGAGACGATGTGCGAAGAAAATCTGCGGGAATAGGGCCCAGAAGTTCGACCAGCTGTCTGCAGAATGGGCGCGGATTCCGCAGGTCACCGTCGAGAAGCTAGTGGACTCGATGCCGGCCCGTGGGGCAGCTGTTATTAAGTCTCGTGGTTATCCCACTAAGTATTAGTTATTGTTTTGTCGTTTTCTCGTACTTGTTTTCTGTTATCTTTGCATTAAATGAATGTGATACACACGTATATTGTTGGTCAATTTGTATGATCTTTGCGATTAAGCTCGGTACGTGATCTGTGTTAAAGTTTCCGATCCATCTGCATATGGGTCAGGCTTACAACTGAATAACACATTTCATATCCCAAAATGACCCGATTTGGTCCAGCAGAAAAAAAAATTATGGTCGAAAAAGTGTTTCGCCAAATACTTTTGTTCGCTACTGTACGTCTGCATTGTGAAATGCGTTGTGCGATAACATTTGGGTGAAACTGCTGCAGAAAAAGTTGATTCAATGAAAACAGCTTACAAAGATAAATGTTTGAGTGAGTCAATGGTTTTTAGATGGCATTATGACTTCAAAAAAGGAGGCGTTTTTCTGCAGAACTGGTTTCTAGGCATGGTCGACCTGAAAGTGCTGTTACGGAGCGTATTGTTTACACTGTTCACGCAATCCTGCAAAAAGATCAACGAATGACGTGTGAAGACATAGCATCCTCAAATAATATTTCAAAAACGGCGGCATTCCTCATTATACGCGACAAATTACTACTGCAGCATGTGTGTTTCAGATGGGTACCTCATCACTTGACGAGAGAAGAATTGTTAGCAAGAGTTCAAGTGTGTCATGAGTGGAAACAAATGATTGCAAAGTATTCAAACTTTCTAAACACAGTAGTAACTGCTGATGAAACATGGATGCACTATTTCGACCCCTCTCACGAAGCGCGCAACGAGTGTCTGAAAAAACACAGGCTCGCCTCCTCCGAAAAACACCCGCCAAACCAAATCAGCTGTGAAGGTGATGATGATAATTTTCTTTGATCATAAAGGTATAGTCTACCAGCATGCCGTTCTTCCACAAATTAAATGCTGAGTATTACATTTCAGTCTTGAAGCTTCTGCGATGGCACATATCGATTGAGTTACCGGAACTGGTGGACAAGTGGACCCTACGCCATGATAACGCCTGCCCACATGTGGCTGCTTGTGTTCAACAATTTCTTAAAAAGTATTGAAAATCGTACCACAGCCTGCCTACAGTCTTGACCACCTCTTCCCGTGCGATTATTTATTGTTGTTTCCAACAATAAAGGAGAACTTCAAAATATTCATTCACAAAATACAGCATTTTCCTTTGTAGACAAGATATTTTTTTGGCTTCCGGTTTTAAGGACCACCATGAGCAACTCGTAAGGATATAAACAGATGCACGTCCCTGTTTACGTCCACATCCAGGAAAAGTTTGAATTACCTGACTAAGAAAAAAAGGGCCATTTTCGGGGCAACGCAAATAATTAATTATTTTTATCTGATTAACTCATAGGTACTCTAGGATATTGAAATTGAATAGTAAAATACAAAAATTAACAAAAATGCCAAATTAATTTACAAAAATTTACAAAATTTATAAAATAATATACTGAAACACTACCAACAGTTATAGCTCTTCAGTAGACGTTGCTCAAGTTGTTCGTTACTGTTTCTTATCATAAGCCAAAATCAATGCATACTCACATCTTCTCAGTTCTATTAATAAAATTTTTCACTTCTTTTTCCTTCCCCTTCCCCTTTTCTATCCAAACAACTGTCCTTTCTTAATCTCTAATGGCGGTTGGACTTACTGTGTCACATCGGTTTACTGTCTCACAAAACTGACCGCAAGTCAGCTTTCAGGTGTTTAAACCTTATTTGGGTTGCAATCGATTTTGTCATTGTTTAGGGCCACTAGTTCCAGGGAAAGGAGAAGTCCGGCGTTATCAGATGAACACACCACCCGTGCCCACGGGCGTTGAAAGCTTACATTTCAGGAGAGGGATAACGGAAGTCGTAAATACAAATACCATATACACAAACACAGATTTTCCACTACCTTTTGTGCTTTGTCAAGCCGTTGTAACCCTATTTAAGCATACATAATAGGCTAATTTATGTGAAATCAGACATTGCATTTTGGAACAATGAAGAAACCTCTTTGTTGTTTTTCTGCGACTCAAGCCTATTGGTCACTTTTATTCCATGCTCTACGAAATCTCACATATCACTCAATTGGTGATCAAGAAGGAAAACAAAACTAGCTTTGGAAGAAACCGGGAAATATGTTTAGTCCCGAAATGAATGGCTGTGCAGAAAATGATGTCATTTCCTTTTCTCGCCTATCACGCATACCTTTTCGTACTGTGCGTACAGTATACACTATGTTCTAACGTAAAATGGGAAATTTCAAGGTTACTACTTTCGACTGTGAATTCCTGCTTTTCCCTGTGTAAAGTATCAACGTTTTTACTATTTTTACCACACACACGCATACACACACACAAGTTCAAAGCTGAAATGGCATATCGAAATTTCCAGAAGAGGGCAAGCGTCCTTTTTAATCCCCTATTTGAGGCTCTTATGCCCATGCCTCATCCGAAACCATTTCGGACTACTGACACGAAGCCTGGACCTCAGACCACTCAATCACTGGGGCGGTGTTATAGACAAAAATACACGTGTATGTACAAAGAACTAAAAACCAGGTGATTGGTAACGTAACATAATAACGTTCCAAAGATAAACTTCTCTGTCAGTTTTTGTACATATTCTAAAACCCTGCATTTCCGATACCTGCGGTTTTGAGATTGGTATGTCAAGATGTGTTTAATTATTCGTTGTATATATGCTTTAGATGAGACTACATGGTGGTTATAGTTAGAGGTAACTACAAAGATAAATTATTTGTGTAATTTGCTTTGGTACTGAACTCACAATATCATATGTATAAGAACGTGCAAATACTCATATATGTAAAGATCATTCTCAGGATTTCCACCTCTAACTTAAACCTAAACATAAAAGGGTAGCTAAAAGGTTGCTAGTTTTCGGAAAAGTAGCGTAGCTAGCTACTTTTCACAAAGAGTTGTTATAGCTGTAGCACGTGGCTTTTTAAAAATTATAGTTATTGCTGAAGTTAGCTACTTTCAAACGAAGCTGATCGATCACTGTCAGTTAATATCCATATCTGTGACCACCATTGAGGATATACAAGGGTTGTAAAAATAATGTGAACACCTGAGAAATAGGCGATATATCTTTACTAATAAAGTGTTGTACCACGATTTGTCTTCACTACAGCTTCCAACCTTCTCAGAATAGATCCCTACAGCTTTTGAGTAGCTACCAGTGAAATGCTTTGTTATTTGTCGATCCAAACATCAGTCAATTGCTTCAGAGATGTGGGATGAGCGAGTCTGCTTTTCAGTCTGCTCTCCAAAACTACCCACGGTAGTTCGATGATAGTCATGTGATTTAACTGGCCAGGAGATACATTGAAGTACATCTTGGCGCTCCTCAAACCAATACTGGACTGTTCTGGGAGTATGTATGAGCGCATTACTGTCTTGAAAAATTGCATCATTGTTGAGAAACAACATTTGGATCATAGCATGCATCTAATCCCCTAGAATGTCCAAATACTCCCTGGCAGTAACTCTGACCATGTAGGGTAATGATTGTGCCAACCGAAGACCAAGTTATGGAGGCCCAAATCATCACAGATCCACCCCACCCTACACATGTTTAATAGTTGGAACCAGACATACGGATTTGTACCCTTCGTTCAGAGATCTCCATACATAAATCCGACCTACTCTTTGGAATAATGCAAATGAGGATTCATCGGACTATGTCACACGTTTGTAGTCATCAGCCGTCCAGGTTTATTCTCATGGCACCATATTTTGTGCATCGTAGCGTTGGTTTCTGTGATTGAAGGTTTAGCAATTGTGGCTCTTCCCCGGATGTTGGCTTTGTTAAGTTCTCTGCGGACTCTTTCTGAGGAAAGAGGGTCTTCCAGGTGGATATTGAATTCTCTTGTCACTTCTGCTGCAGGAGTTGTGTGTTGTTTGGTCACAGTCCATGTTAATGTTTGACGGTTCCTATCACTCAATCTCGGGTTTCTCCCCAGTTCTTCTTCGCCAATGAAATTTTGCCACGCTTTGTGTACGCAGGACTGTTTACAGACGCACCTGCTAAACGAGCTCCCACGATTGTCCACTTTGGAAGCCGCCAGAGCACATACAGAACCTATCACTAGCACGAACCGCTGCTGAACACAATTTGTACTACACTGGCATACAACCTAGAGAATGTATATAAAGAAAAGATAGAAAAAAGATAATCACACCGTTTTTTTTTGTAGTGTAACCTACACGAACGACATTAACACCTATAATCATGGTGTTCACATTATTTTTTCCAACTCCTGTAACTGACATGTCAGAAAAAAGGATGATGATAGGTGGCGACACAAGCGTATGCTATAATGTAAAGGTTGTTCTGGAGGGCAGTGCAAATTTGTTATTTTTTCACATCATTCTGCATTAGTAATGAAATTATAACGAAGTTAATTTCTCCGTCATTTTTATCCACGCCAGGATTCGAACCCGGGTCCCCTCATTCCGGAATAAGTTGCTCTACCAATTGAGCTACGCGGATGTTTTATTCTGATTCCTATCTGCCGTTATGTCGTGTGCGTCCTTCGGGCAGGTACGTCACATCTCCTGGTACGTTACATCATCTCCCCCTTATTTTTTTTTTTTTTTTGAAGTGCTGGAGAAGGGATTCTCTGATTTTTCCTATCTCGCGGTGTGGAAATAACATCACACCATTACGAGATTTTGAACGGTCGGGTCATCCGGATAGTTCGGGCGCCATTATAACGAAGTTAATTTCTCCGTGATTTTTATCCACGCCAGGATTCGAACCCGGGTCCCCTCATTCCGGAATAAGTTGCTCTACCAATTGAGCTACGCGGACGTTTTATTCTGATTCCTATCTGCCTTTATGTCGTGTGCGTCCTTCGGGCAGGTACGTCACAAAATGGATGGCACAGAAGATAATTTGGTTTGTGATTCATATGAAAAATGAAAACAAACACGTTTTTAACGAAGATTTTAATACTGGTGATGCAGTTTTAATGAAAATGGAATTACGTCGTATAGCAATTATTTGGAAACTCTGACAGAGAGTGTAGTTCTTGTGAGGTTTTTAAAGAAGATAATTTTACAAATTTTCATTTATACCCTGATCCCAGTTTTTCACATATTTTTAGGTGATGAACTTAAGGATGTCAGGTCATACGCGAGTGTTTACGATACTTAAGCATCCACTTCATTTTTCATTCTTTTTGTCTACTTATACGCGAGTGTTTACGACACGTAAGCATCCAATTCGTATTTCATCCTTTTTTCTACTTATACGCGAGTGTTTACGATACTTAAGCATCCACTTCATTTTTCATTCTTTTTGTCTACTTATACGCGAGTGTTTACGACACGTAAGCATCCAATTCGTATTTCATCCTTTTTTCTACTTATACGCGAGTGTTTACGATACTAAAGCATCCAGTTCGTTTTTCATTCTTTTTTTCCTAATACGCGAGTGTTTACGATATTTAAGCATCCAATTCGTATTTCATTATTCTTGTCTACTTACAGCTTGTAGACACAAATCTACGATATTACCAAAAACCTATCTAATATCATAAGATAGCACTTTAACATCTTTTCGACGTGACGTATAGATCTTCTTTCATTATAGAAATACCGAAAATAATATGCTCTCCTATTTGAGCGGTATATCCTCTTACTTGCACAGACACATCTGTTATAAAAGAGTGTGACTTTCTATTTACTCCATCTTATTGTCAGCCATTGCCAAAATGTAAAAAGAAACTTGGAGGATTTGATGGTGCGTTCAGAAAGAAATATGAGATAATGAAACAACATAATTTTTATAAAAACAAAAACTAAAACAAAATAGTTAATCTAGAGATATACACCACATGGGCTGGATCGTACAGAGCCAAGCATGCTTAAGAAATCATTGGAAACTAAAATTATGTTTAGATCGTACAAAGCAAGCATGTCAAAGCATATATATTATGCTATTATTGGCATATTTTCAGAAAACTAGAAAAAATTCATAGCCCTGGAGCGAAAAACGAATCCGCACCTCCCGATATAAAATATGCCAAATTTTTATAAAATACATAAATATGCCAATAATAGCATTACAATGCCTATCATGTATTTATGAAGAATTATTTCCTCTGAGAAATTCGTTTCCCAATTATTTATGATATATATTTTGATTTCTGTGGGAATAAAATACACAGCTGAAGAGATAAAATATTGCGTGCATGCCCAGTACGATGATTTCGTTAATTTGATATCATTTAGAAGAAGGTAATGAATTTGAGTCCGTTTCCACCAAAAGACGTAATCTATTTATTATGCCAGTGATCCTAACAGCATATCTCCCTTTTACTTTGTGTAGCTAATTTTTAAACAGAATAAATATAATCATTTCAGGATGACTGACTTAAAAACGGCCACTACACAAACTATCTTTTACAAGTTTCTGTTTACGCACAGAATTGAACTCAACTATATCACGCTAATTAGAATCGTTTTGCTTCTTTCTTGTTTTCTCTGACAATAGTTTGTGCCATATTACCAACGGAATTTCGGGAATTTAGAGAAGCAATTTAATACTTGAATGATCCTTTACCGGAATATTTCTTAACTTCAAATAAGCGTGCAAATTAGAAGCTTTGGATACATTCCAGGTAATTTCCTGAAGGATTTTCTGAGGCTGTTTATCGCGAAACCATTACTGCAAATTTAGTTAAAAACATCAACAAAGCTTTGTGTATCAGAAATGTGTTAGAATGTGGTCTTGAGAAAAGGTATTAATCTCACTTTAGATAAATTTGGAAGCCATAAAGAAAAACAAAGATATAGAAACACGTGATGATTTGGCAATCGAGATAGTATTTTGAAAAGGAAAATGATTGCAATTATATGATTGCGTTTCGTTGTTCTTCGAAAAAAGATGAAAAAGCTTACGTTGGCTAATTTATTATAAAAGGATTAATAGAACTTACTATAATGAACATTACTTGATTAATGGGATTTGACCGGTTAGATGATTATAATACTATGTGGAATAGTATTCATATGGAATGAGTCTCACTTTTTAATTTCATATTTTTTTTTCTTTTCCTTGCATGCAGTAGCAGATCCACCCAGTGTTCGCTATTGGCCCCAAAGCTGGTGTTGCACGCGGTGCTCGCCTTTACAGTGAATTAAAAAAAACCCGTTTAAATGAAGAGAAAAAAGCGTTAACTTTACACGCATCAATTGAGGCATAACTCTTAAATCAGTGTAATGGTCCAAGTTCGAATCACGGTAAAGCATGGATGTTACGGAGATTCGAACCCGAACATCTCCCGTCACTAATTTATGGTCCCTGGTTCCAGGGACGGGCTCTCTCCCTTCCCTGGAACCAGGTGCCATAAATTAGTGACGGGCGACTGCTTATAGCCTATCGAGTTGCTCACGCTGGTCGTTAAACCTCCGGAAAAATATGAATGCAATTCTAATTATATAAATAAGACCGTACACAACAGTATAAACAGAAAAGCCAAAACATTATAACCAGCGCGTGTCTTTATGCAAATTGAAGCATTTGCAAATAAAGAACGGCGTTGTGGAGGTTATGAAACGATAAATGACACCTGATACCTTGCTCTGTAAATCAGTGTTATTCTTGTTCTGCAGATGAAAAAAACAGCTGACATAAGCTCGTTTGAGAAAGGCTAAACTGTAATGGCCACACGACTGCGACAGAGCATATTTCAGACGGCAGGGCGTGTGGAATGCTCATGGTAAACCGTGGTTACTTCAAAAAGTTGTCCTGGGAGGGACGAACCACGAACCTCCGGCAGGGTTAATACGGACTATGTCTCATCGATGCTCGAGGTGACCAAAGGCTAACCGGTGTTATATGGAAATATTCAAACTTTATTTAAATTGTAACTTTTGTTATTTTGTGTGCCAACGACAGCTCACTCCCCAGTCGGAAAGGCGTTTAGGACACATTCATTTAGGAGTAAGGTCATTCCTTTGTTGACCCCGGGACCTCCCACGAACAAAACGACACCCCCTTTCCCCCAGCCGTCGTCGGACTCTCTCTCAGAGCCCACCGGGGACAATAGGAGCAAGTAATTAAGAGTACAACTTCTTCTTACGTCAAAGAGACAGAGAGTGAAAGGGATTTGGACGTGGTAGTCGCAAATGGAGTCCAGTAGCCACGCAAAGATAGGATTTGGCGGGGGAAAACGGAGAGAAAGTCGTCCATAACATCCATCTCCCGCTGGAAGTTTATACGATTTATTTTGTCTAACCCATATTCCCATTTATTTCCCCAATCTGAAGAATAAAGATAGGTGCAGTCGAGATCATTTGTCATTACACTCAGTTTGTCAAACTACTTGCCTCCCTGCTCCAATGACATGAACCTACAAACTACGATTCTTCTGATAAGTTATCGTCCTCCACAATACATGAATTTGAAGCACGTACGAACGAACAAAAGGGATGCTGTGTCGCAACTCGCCGGTAATTTGTATACTGGTGATGGGAGTAATGCGTCACCAGACACAGTACATCGAACCCTGCTAAAACTAGGACCTGTGTAGCTGCAGGCCTCTCCGAGTGCCCATGCTAGCTAACCTCGGTTGATCACCGAAAGCGCCTACAATGGATACGCCAGCATCGAAACTGGTTCTTGAATAAACGGAAGAAAATCGTCTAGTCCAATGGATCTCGTTTTTGGTTGTACCATAGGGACGTGTGCACTGTTTACCTGGGGAAGTGTTGGCACCAGAATGCACCGAATAGCGAAAATAAGTCGGTGGAGGAAGTGTACTGCTTTGGGCAATATTTTGCTGGGACATTATGGGGCCAGTCATTGATGAGAAGGAAGCAAATGCGTCTACGACCTACCTAAACATCACTGCATACCAGATACACCCTTTCGTGGCAACGGTATTCCCTCTAGTAGTACCTTTTTTCATCTTTCAGGTCAATGCGCCATGACACTGCCCGGATTTTTCGAGAGCGGTCCGCGGAACATGAGGAAAACTTCAAGGTAGGCTACCAAATTCCCCGGGCATCAATCCAATCGGTCATGTGTGGTTTTTCTTGGAAAAGTAAATCCTATCAGCGGCGGTTCATCCACGGGATTTACAAGGGTTAAAGGATTTTCTGGTAGCGTGTTGGCATCAGTCGCCACAATACACCTTAGAAATTAACCTACCATGCCTCGCTGCGTAAGAGCTGTTTTGTTGATACTGGGAGGACCAACATCATATTTGGCAGGTTGTCGTTATGTTTTGGCTCTTGGGTGTGTATTAGTAACACTCAAGTACAGCGCGGTGGTAATGATGCTTTTGATACCTGTTCATCAAACTTATTCGTTTGCAATACCGTCTGTTTTACGGCCTGCACGTACTATTGCCCACGATTTCATTTTTCCCGTTATCGCACGTACTGTGTCGTTTCCATCAATTAAATTTAAACTGCGTAGTGTTTCTTTATAACAGAAATAACGAAGCTATATATGGCACGCGTGCCTTAGATGGCATGACCTTCGATACGCGCGCCATATATAGTGCCATACTTGTTGGCGTGTAACATGCAGAGCAGTCTCTTAATTCTTTAAATATATGTATAGAGGGTAATTCAAAATGATTCGTCTGATTTCAGAAGAGCATAATCCCATACCTATCAACCGTGTATGGCCTGGGCATACACCAAATGATAAAGGAAATCTCCGAGTTTTAGTAGATCACCATGAGAGGGCTCCGCTGTCATTGTGCGGCCGCCTCATTGGCATTGTGGTGTTTACCGTTTCCTCAAAGAAGTGCTCCCTTGCCATTGGATTGATCGTAGTGGACCGCATCACTTGGTGCTCTGCAGCTGGCCACTAACTGTATGTCACCGGAACTTACATCGTGAAACTTCTTTTGGGAGTATGTTAAGGATAATGCGTACATGCCACCGTTGCCTACAACCCTGGATGAGCTCAATAACTGAATTGTTACTGCGGTAGAGTCAGTGACAACAGACATGCTGGGGCTATGTTAAGGGGACTGTGTAATGTGCATATGCCACGGTTGCCTACAACCCTGGATGATCGCAAAAACCGCATTGTTAGCGCGGTGGAGACAGTGACAACATACATGCTGGGGCTATGTTAAGGATAAAGTGCACATGACACCGTTGCCTACAACCCTGTATAAGCTCAAAAACGCATTGCTATTGTGGTGGAATCAGTGACAACAGACATGCTGGGGCTATGCTAAGGACACTGTGCACATGCCACTGTTGCCTACAACCCTGGATGATCTCAAAAACGCATTGTTACTGCGGTGTAGTCAGTGACAACGGATATTCTATAACCAGTGAGATTGCGCATTAGAATGGTTGCCTCCAATCCTAGAGCTCACCTAGGGTTGTAGGCAACGGTGGCGTGTACACAGTATCTTTAACATGCCCCCAAAAGAGAAGAAGTTGCACGGTGTAAGTTCCGGTGGCCTAAGTAGCCAGCTTTAGAGCAGCAATTCATAGGGTACAGTGCGGCCATTCCAATGGTAAGAGAGCACATCTTAGAGGAAACGGTGAACAGCACAATGCCAATGAGGTATATCCACAGTGACATTGGAGCCCTCTCATGGTGATCTACTAAAACTCGGAGATTTCCTCTTTTATTTGGTGCATTTCCAGGCCATATACGGTTGATAAGTATGTAATTATGCTTTTCTCAAATCAGATGAATCATTTTGAATTACCCTGTATAATGATTATAACTGTCACCAAATGAAGTAGCTGTTACTAAGAGATGTTTTCAAGTTTTGAATGTTGGGGATAGATTACAGAATTTCAGTAAGGGCTGAGAAAGAAGACTTATTTCAGGTTAAGGGGTCTTCAGAGATAAGTCCGCCAAAACAGAATCTCCGGTCAGACAGTGAAAACATGAAAGTTCGTTGCGTTTGTCAAAGAAGGAGCGTGGAATTATATTTCATGGCCGTAACTTATAGAGGCATTAGTGCACAATCGAAGAGTGAAGGATTCATCGACGACGGTAGCATTCCCGATCACCTCTCTCTCAAGACGAGGAGGAATATGGATCTGCTGTTTTACTCTGGCTCTTTGCGAGCGCCGACAACGGCACGAAATGTGTTCACAGCATATGTCTCATGCCGGCTTGAAATCCTCGCAGACCAGCTGTTCACATCGGTATTTGCGTAATGATAGAACTAAACGGTTGGCATTGGCTTCACTATAATTGTATTTTTGTTCAGTTGTCTGTGAGTGACCAATGGAAAAATAAAAACTTGTAATCTGCTGCTCAACATTACCCTGGGCACGCGAGAGAATTTCTTAGAACATTGTCGCCAATTTGGGCAAATACTCTCGAAAAACTTTTTCCAACCCTGCTTTATATTCTTTAATTTTTTTTTGCTTGGAATTTTAATGACCGCCGTGGGCACTTTGATAGGCTATAACCAGTCGCCCGTCCCTAATTTGGTGCCACTGGTTCCAGGAAAGGGAGAGAGCCAGACCCATAAAACAAATGCAATAGCCATGCCTCACTAGGGTTCTAACCCCGACTCAGCTATGTGGAATGGTCAGCAAACATTGTCGAAAACGTTTTCCAACCCTGCTTACTGTTTTCTTCTTTTGGTTTTTTGTTTGAAAGTTTGAAGACCACTGTAACCAACTCAGTGGGCTGTAAGTAGTCGCCGGTCCCTAATTTGGGGCCACTGGTTCCAGGTAATGGAGAGAGCCAGTGCTGTAAGACAAACACAAAAATCATGCCTCAGCGGAATTCGAATCCTGACCCATCTCAAACGAACGGTCAGAAATCAGCGCTTAGACTGTTGCGCCACCAGAGCTGCCGTGCTTTACATGGTGTAATTTAACAGGTCATTCATTCATGTTTTGTACTTTGTAACGAGCACATTCCTGCTCATGATTTACCCACTTCCACAAGAGTTGCACTTTTCTCCTCCGTTCTGGCAGTCTTCACCTGCTAAAATTAAAAGATGTGCCATTTTTTTCTTTCTTTCTTATTTTGCAGCACTATTTCCTTCGTAGAATAAATCCCTAAAGGCCATATAGGCGTAAGATAGGAGAAAATGTTAATTTATTCCAAAGGAAGGTCGCACGCACGCACACACACACAAGAGCACATTCAAAAACGTACACGTGAGTGCTTTTGCACGATAACAGGCTGTAATTGTTATTTGCATTGTACGAAGGAGAAAATAATATCATCTCTATTTTCCTAAAAATAAAGTCCAGAAGATGCAATCATTAACAGCAGCACAGTTTCATAAATATCTTTGAGAGAAAAAAAAATGACATTATTGCAAGAAAATGGCACAATGATAGCTTTACCTGGAAAGAAGGATTCGGTTATCAGAAACATGTGACTTAGGAATAATAATTACATAGTAAAAACCTTATTTTCTTAGGAAAAATTAATAACTAGAATGTCTCCATTGAAGGCAAAACCAGTATTTCGCGCGAAACAGCATTAAATATTTTACGATTTAGTTCTCATACTTATGGAGTTTAGACAGAGGTTGGGTGTTGTAATTTTTCAGCTGGAAGGGGTAATTACGGATCGTGTAGGAGTTAAAGATTGATATAGCACTGAACTGTCTACTAATGGCGAACAAATGTGGTCAAGATAGTATCTCAGTTTTTCAGCAACTTTCTGTGCTTCAAAAAATATCCAAAATGTGCGTACTTTTTGCAGCAGTTTACAAATAACAAGTTACTCAAGAACAGATGGTTGTGTTTATAACGAAGGAAATACGATAAATAATGACTTCGGAGACAAGGACCATATATTCTCATTTTACCAGTTAAAACAGCAGTGCCTAAAATTTTCTAGGCTCTTCGGGGGACAGGCTGACGAAGCTAATGGCGGCGATCTAACAGTCATTAATAATCTAGACGTGACAATAAGAAAAATAAACATTTACACTGACTACATGGTAATTTTATTTATGAAAGTTTTTTTACATAACACTACATAAACACTAGCTTAAATATATTTTGCACAATTAATGCGCCAAAGTGAAACGTACAACAGAAATGTGTAAATAACATAAGAGGAATTTAGTGCGAAAATAACGTAAGCAGAATTTATAAAAAATAATCCAGTCCAGAATTGGAAACGAGTCAAAGATTTTGGACCCGGACGCAACAAAATTGGACCCGACGCCGACGAATGATATTTATATCACCATCCTCAACAATTATCAATCCACTGCTGGATGAAGGTCTCCAAAAGTCTCTTCCACAAGGGTCTGTTTTGAGCCAGTCTTCTCCATGTCACTCCCGCATGCTTTCAAATTTCATCAACCTATTTCCCACGTGGCTCTCTTCGTCTTTTCCTGTTCCTTGGATTCCAGTCTAAAATTTCGGATATCCGTCTGAGGTCCGTCCTCCTGGCAATATGTCAAGGCCATTGCCATTTGAGGGGTTTTACTCTGATCGTGATGTCTTCCACTCCTGTCGTTTTCCATATCCACGAGTTTCTTTTCTTATCTTCCCTATTTACGCCAAGCATGCATCTCTCCATGCCTCTTTCAGTTGTCTGCAGTCTTTGTATCCCTGTTCCATACGAAAGCGCTGGAAAGATGCATTGATTAAGCTGTTTTTTTTAAAGTCATAATGGCATATTGCTCTTAGAAATTGTACTGTTTCTTCCAAAAGCTCTTTAGCAAAGTTTTAAACCTAAATTAAATTTTTCATCAACGTGACACTTGCTTGATATCTGTTGTTCAAGGTAAATATAGGTATCTCTTATGTCCAGCTTTTCCCCATGAATCGATAAATTTTCATTTCTTGTAAAAGCATTGTACGAGTTCATAAATTTTATCTTCTGAAAGTTTATTTTTAATCCCACTTCTTTATTCTTGTCAGCAAGTTCTTGGATCATACTATGAAGTTCTGAAGGGGCAGGTGCAAAAATGATTACGTCATCAGCAAAACGAAAGTGAGTTAAATAATTTTCATTAATCTTTGTCCCTTTGTTTTCCCAGTTCAATGATTGAAAAACTATCTATCTATCTACACTATATTGACAAAAGTCACCGGACATCCTTCAAAAGCAAATGAACGGATCAGCTGCGTTGTTAAGAAGGGCGGTACAGCTGCAAACGATATAAAAAGAAGCCTGCAGCTGACCGCGATCATACCACACTGTGAGGTTGAGTGAAAATGGCGAGGCGGGAGAGAACTGACTTTGAGAAGGAAAGATTGTTGGGTGTTATATTAGTGGGTTGTCCATAACAGAAACCCAGAGGCGTTTAAACATACCCAAGTCAACTGTTTTGGATGTACTGAATAAGTGGAAGACCCATAGTGTGCCTGAAGTAGCAAAACGTACCGGCAGACCAAAGAAAATCAGTGATAGAGGACGTCAAAACATGAGGAGAATCGTTACAGCTAGTCGACGGAGTACTGCACAAGACCTCAGTGTACAGGCAAGTAAAAATGCTGGAAACTTTGTTTTGTAGACGTACCATTCGCAGAGAACTTCATTCCATGGGTTACCGTGGTCGTGTGATAGCTCAAAGGCATTTAATCTCTACTCGGAATGCTACTCGTCGTTTAGCATGGTGTAAAGGACATTTACCATGGACCGTAGATCAATGGAATTGCGTCCTATGAACTGATGAATCCAGATACACGATCCATCAGTCTGATGGCCGTGTGTGGGTATGGCAGCAGACGAGGAAACGCTATTTATCAAAGTGTACTGTTTGTACGGTCAAGTTTGGAGCTGGCAGTGTACTTCTGTGGGGGTGTTTTTCGTGTTATTGTCCCGGCCCATTGGTTATCGTGGACAAACCTGTTAACCAGCACGTCTACCTCGATATTCTGGGCAATTATGCCCTACCAACTCTGTGGCAATACGATGGAACCTAGCCTTGTTGGTATCAGTAGGATAATGTACCGAGCCATAAAGCAAGGACTGTGACGGAGTGATTTGACGATAATTCCGTATCGTGCGTGGACTGGCCAGCCCAGAGCCCTGATCTTAATCCCATAGAGCGCCTATGGGATGAATTAGAGCTCCGCATAAGAAGTTTGGAACCAAGGCCTACTACTAAGCAACAATAAGCATCAGCATTATGTACTGAATGGAAGCTCATACCTATCGTTGTATTCCAGTACCTTGTCGAAAGCATGTCTCGAAGGGACAGTGCATGCATTAAGGACAAAGGTTGACCGACACCGTACTAATGTATGTCAATAAACGCTATGTTGTGTTTCTCTTCTGGGTGTCCGATTACTTTTGTCAATATAGTGTATGTAAGGCTTCAAAAAGTATCTCCGCAGTAGGTATCTTAGGTTGTATGGAAATCAAACAAATGTGTTATGGAAGCGTATAAGATTAAAATTTACTCACTTACTTGCTGGAAGTGTTGAAAAAGTGTCATCTTTCATTTACAAGACATAACCTACCTGTTAACAAAACACAACGTTTGTCACAAATATTTTATTTTTTCAAGTCGGCCAAGGTTTCGCTGGATATTGAACTAGCTTCATCAGGACAAATAGCACGTAAATATTCAAATTGCACATGGCATCATAAATGGTGTTTCATCATCATCATGATTGTCAACCATTATCAATCCACTGCTGGACGAAGGTCTCCCCAAGTTTCCTCCACAACGGTCTGTCTTGTGCCAGTCTCCTCCATGTCACGCCCGCATACTTTCGAATTTCATCCACCCATCTCCCATGTGGTCTTCTTCTGGGTCTTTTCCTGTCCCTTGGAATCCAATCTAAAATTTCGGCTGTCCATTGATGGTCTGTCCTTCTGGCAGTATGTCCAGCCCATTGCCATTTCAGGGACTTTACTCTGATCATGATGTCTTCCACTCTCGTCATTTTTCGGATCCACGACTTCCTCTTCTTGTCTCTCCTGGCTATACCAAGCATGCACCTCTCCATGCCACTTTGAGTTGTCTGCAGCCTTTGTATGTCTCTTTTAGTTAAGGTCCACGTCTCTGCACCATACGTAAGCACTGGAAGGATGCATTGATCAAACACTTTTCTTTTAAGACATAATGGCATATTGCTCTTGAAAATTCTGCTGTTTCTTCCAAAGGCTCTCCAGGCAAGTTTTGTACGCCGATTAATTTCTTCATCAATGTGACCCTCACTTGATATCTGCTGTCCAAGATAAATGTACGTGTCTCTTATTTCCAGCTTTTCTCCATCAATCGATAAATCTTCATTTCTTGTAAAAGCATTGAACATCACTTTTGTCTTCTGAAAGTTCATTTTTAATCCCACTTCTTTACTCTTGTCAACAAGTTCCTGGATCCTACTCTGTAGCTCTGATGGGGTAGTTGCAAAAATGACTACGTCATCAGCAAAACGAAGGTGGGTTATACATAATCTCCATTAATCTTTATCCCCTTGTTTTCTCAGCTCATTGACTGAAAGACACACTCCAATGTGGCATTAAAGAGCTTCGGAGATATGGTGTCCCCTTGTCTCACTCCCTTTCCAATTTTTATGTGTGTTGTATTTTCAAACAGCCGAATCTTTGCACAAATCGTGTTTACCATCACGGATTTTAGTTAGTTGTTTCCACGCGCTTGATAGAAATGGTGTGGATGCCATGTCATTAACAAATTGCGAAAAATTCTGAGATTTATGGAAAGCTTCCAAGTTTGGTGGTTGAATCTGGCTTGTCGATTAGTTTTGCTTTTTCAAAGATAAATTTATGGTCCTTTTCGTAACAGTGTTTAGTCATCAATGATTTTTTCAGGTCGCAGTTCCGACTGTAAACATAATTTATGACGTCGCGTTCAGTTTGAATATTTACGTGCCATTTGTCATGATGAAGCTAGGCTAGAGCCTAGCGAAACCCAAGTCGACTTGATAAAATAAAATATTTGTGACAAACGTTGTATTTTCTTAATATGTAATTAATCACCTGTTTTACACATGTAGTCTCTGATTTCAATAACCTATCTGTTTCACACTTATTTTCAAGGAGATCTGGGAGAGTCGAAAACGTGTCTGCAATAATGTTAACACTGCTCCACGCAATTCTGTTGGAGCTACAGTCAAAGGCTTTGAATTAAATAACTTGTATGTTTAATTTCAGTTTTTGCTGTTTTCTTGATAACAAGTCACGCTTCAGATTATATATTCTGTCTGTAAACAATCACAACAAAAATTCCAAGAAATGAGTTGAATAAAGGAACTGCTTTTCTCCTTTGTAACCTTGAAAGAGCAAAATTTATTCCCATAACTGGGATTAATCCAAAATTATTATTCTATTAACCGGAGCATTTTATCATTATGCACAAAGGTTGCGGGCTTGGGACAAAGGAATCTAATTCTTTTAAGCGAGATGTTCCACTATCCGATATTCCATGAAGCGGGTTCGACTGTGTTTGATATTCGCGAAATTGCAGAAAAATCTATAGTTACAAATAAATATCTACTTATGGATCTAAATACCATTACGTACCTTATAATCCATAGCTGATATGAAGCCCACTGTTGGTGTGTCAATTCATTTTCTTTGTGGACACACTGACGAGTCCCAAACATGTCGCGATTCTTCCAATTACAACTTCATCGGTAGGTGAAACATCTGGTTTTATTCTCTCGTTTATGTACATTATTGCACACGCATTATTGCACTTTGGTTTCAACACTTCAAATGTTAAAATCACTATGTACATGCCGATAAATGTTCTTATTCCATCGACGTTCATTTTCACTTGTTGCACAACCAGTTAAATTTGAAGTTTGTGCAAGTGAACGTCGAATTTCAACAGTTATAATAAATTCGATGTTGACTTGCACTTGTTGCACAACCGGTTAAATTTGAAGTTTGTGCAAGTGAACATCGAATTTAACCAGTTATAATAAATTCGATGTTCACTTGCACTTGTTGCACAACCGGTTAAATTTGAAGTTTGTGCAAGTGAACATCGAATTTAACCAGTTATTTTAAATTCGATGTTCACTTGCACTTGTTGCACAACCAGTTAAATTTGAAGTTTGTGCAAGTGAACATCGAATTTAACCAGTTATTTTAAATTCGATGTTCACTTGCACTTGTTGCACAACCAGTTAAATTTGAAGTTTGTGCAAGTGAACATCGAATTTAACCAGTTATTTTAAATTCGATGTTCACTTGCACTTGTTGCACTACCGGTTAAATTTGATGTTTAAAAACCTTTCACCATCAAATTTAACTGGTTGTGCAACAAGTGCAAGTGAACATCGAATTTATTTCAACTGGTTAAATTCGATGATCACTTGCACAAACTTCTAATCTAACTGGTTGTGCAATAGGGTGGAGCGAAAAACACTTTTATTTTAAATTTGAAACGTCATCATGTGCAATAGTTGCGATTTTATTACTGAAATTACACCCCGAAATACGCATGACATTATTCGATATCTTAGGCTTCCCCGAGAACCTCTAAGTTTGAAAGTTATAGGAAAAAATGGTTTAAAAACACCCACTTTCTTCATTTTGTAAATATAAAAATGTACTGTGTCACCATGCCATTTAATATCCCTTTTGAGTGCTTAAATACGGGTAAACGCTCAGCAGACATGAGTTAATTCCTTAGGCTTCCCTAGATCCTTTAAAGTATGTACTTTTTCGCCAAAAATGGCATGATAAATTGCGTAAGCATTAAGTTCGACAGCAGCCTTATTGTTACCAATTTGGGCTTACCATTAACAATCCCCCCTCTCATACTTTCGGGAAACCTCGTGTTGATTTTCAGAAGCATAGCTTGCTGTTCTGCGCTCTGCTTTTTTTTGTTACCTTTTTCACCTCAGCCCACCCCCTCCCTCACAGCGGAGCTCTCTTTGCGAACTCGCTGAGTCATCTCATCACAGTCGCACAGATCCTTTTGGGAGAGAGTGTTGGCTGATTTGCGTCATAATAATGCAACAGTTTCTTACACTTCTAGTGACGTTAATTGGAGCTCATCGTACTGGCATTTTCGTTTCGTCGTTCAACTACTTAAGATTGCTGAAACAAGAAATAAAGCTGATTGCCCTATCCTCGGGAGTTATAAGGAGATGCATGAAAATGTGTTGCCTGCGTACGAGGATGTAATGCGCCATTACTACCTTGTGAGGAATACTCTTAGGCAGGAAGGTGCAAATTATGAGCCTGCTGCAGCAGAAATAGCAAGTATTGTCGCGAAAAAAGTGCTAAGTATATGGAAGAAAGCATCTCTTCCGACATCGCTCCACAAATCAGTTGTAAAGCGTATTACCGCATACAACACTGAAATCCAAAAGCTGAAGAAACACGCTGCAAGAATGGATGAAACGTACCGAAAGAAGGTTCAACAATTTCGTGCAGATTCGCAACGTATCTTTGACATATGCTCATGCAAGTGCAAATGTTTCAGAACCGGCAAATGTAGCTCTGCAGAAAAGGTACCCGTGAAAGAGCGGGACTTTCTAATGGACCAGAGAACAAACAGAAGAATGATAGTAGGTGGGCTTGACGCAAAAACCACCAGTGTACTGAAGAAAAGATCAGCTCGCAAGAGTGATAGGGAAGAGCATGTCCTTTGGAAAATACAGAAAACTGCATGAGGTTGACATATAATCCAACGTACGGGAGAATTGATCTTCTCTTCAAGGCGCCGAATTACACCTGCATTCGTGCCGGTATTAGTCACTTCCAATAAAGACTAACTCCGACAAGTCAAAGGCCTTCTGGTTCTATAAACTGAAGATACCGTCGGAAACGTCCTTTACACTCTTGCTGTTTGGTGCAAAATGTCCCAAATAGACCGAACCCGGTTCTTCAACAAGTGTAATATGCTCCTCACATTTTTTTCGCTTGTGCCACTTGCCATCATTTGTCTGTGTATTCCTAAGAGTTTCATCCCTTCTTCCGTCCAAAAATAAAGCTACAATCTTGCGACCAGTCACGCTTACCTCATCTTGAATTGTTTGACAAGTCTTTTTCCTTTCTCGTCGTACTTTATGCCTGTCAATAACAGATACATTACATTCTTTTGACTAAACCGGTTCACTTACATCATGAAGCAACACCGACGCAAGATCAGCTGCCGCTTGGTCGCTGATGCCTCGTCTATCGCACTTTCTATGGAAAATGCAGACAGTGACGCCTAGGCTTCGAAGAACGTCGTGGAATGAAATCATAATCTTTCTCAGAGGCCAACAAATGACTAGGACCCGGCTCGTCTGCTTTTCCTGCAGAATTAGTATTTGTATCCTCTTCTGAAGTATCATCCTCGACTCGCAGGGTCGATTTCAGTGATGCAACCTAGGCGTCACTGTCTGCATTTTCCATAGAAAGTGCGATAGGCGAGGCATCAGCGACCGAGCGGCAGCTGATCTTGCGTCGGAGTTGCTTCATGATGTAAGTGAATCAGTTCAGTCAAAAGAATGTAATGTATCTGTTATTGACAGGCATAAAGTACGACGAGAAAGGAAACAGACTTGTCAAACAATTCAAGATGAGGTAAGCGTGACTGGTCGCAAGATTGTAGCTTTATTTTTGGACGGAAGAAGGGATGAAACTCTTAGGAATACACAGACAAATGATGGCAAGTGGCACAAGCGAAAAAAATGTGAGGAGCATATTACACTTGTTGAAGAACCGGGTTCGATCTATTTGGGACATTTTGCACCGAAGAGCAAGAGTGTAAAGGACGTTTTCGACGGTATTTTCAGCTTATAGAACCAGAAGGCCTTTGACTTGTCGGAGTTAGTTTTTATTGGAAGTGACTAATACCGGCACGAATGCAGGTGTAATTCAGCGCCTTGAAGAGAAGAACAATTCTCCCGTACACTGGATTATATTCAACTTCATTTTAATGAACTGCCTTTACGCCACCTCACTGAAGCACTCGACGGGAAAACATCAGGTCCAAGAGGATTTAGTGGACTGATTGAAAAGCGCATGAAGACGCGGGCAAACCTTCCTATTTTTAATTTCCAGAAAATTGAATTTTAGCTTCAGTCTGACATTAACTATGGTGATCGTAGCTCTGATCAACTTTATTTGTGGAAAATTTGTAAGGCAGTCTCTGCAGGCGATTGCCCACAAGATCTGGCAAATCGGGATCCTGGAGCACTTGCACATTCCCGTTGGCTGACCCTTTTTTTTGGACGGAAGAAGGGATGAAAATCTTAGGAATACATAGACAGACGTGCGCAAACCTTCCTATTGTTAATTTCCAGAAAATTGAATTTTCGTTTCAGTCCGACATTAACCATGGGGATCTTAGCTCGGACCAACTTTATTTGTGGGAAATTTGTAAGGCAGTCTCTGCAGGTTAATGCCTTCAAGATCTGGCAAATCGGGATCCTAGAGCACTAGCCATTCCCGTTGGCTGACCCTCGCAAATCGTATTCTGCGTTTGTATGTTAGAACTAGTGATCTAAAAACCACAACTTGTCTCATTATCCACCTTCATAATGAAAGTATATGCGCCATCGTGGTTCATGATCAAATGTAACGGTACTTGTAAAGATGGTCCAAGAAATTTGTACCTTTTTCAATCTCGGTTTCACTATCTTCCAGATAATTTAAAGGGTATTGCAAAAAGAGTCGTCCAAGACAACGCGTATTTTGCCCAAGCAGAAAACTTGCTCGCTGCAATGTTGCTTGACGACAGAAGGTATGTCCGTGAGCTTGCTGTTCAACGCATCATGAAGTCCAGTAAATCTTCCGAACAAACATCTACCATTAGGAAGTTTCGGATTCCTAAGCTGAATTTCCAGAGCAATGATTACGTCGACCTAATCGACTGGCAAGAGTGTATTGTGGCTGAGCCTCCCATCACACGGAAATGGAAAGACGATGAGCTTCTGGAATTGCTGAGTCGGATGAATATCCAAGTTATGGTCATATGTAGAGGATTTTTGGAAGGGAGTGTCTGACCCCAGGTATTAAACAACCCTTAGAAATAGGAAACTAGGAGATTTGGGATAGAACGCCCGATAGGAAAGTGACACGGAAGCAAAGTAGAAAGGGAGAGGAAGACGCCCTTATTTATTACAGGGGAGCCAGTACCCAGGGTCCGACGGCTTAACGTGCCCATCCGACGCACAGCGGATATTTAGTGGATCGAGCGTTCGTACCTGCCTGTGATCGAACCTGAGTCCCTTAACGTGGCAGTCACGAACGTTGCCCACTAGGCCACCCGCGGCCTAAATATCCAAGTTCTAGCCACGGATCTACATAAATACCCTGCCATTCCCAGGCAGTAAAGATGATGGTTAAGATTGTAACAGATTCTTCTGCTCATGTGTGCGGCCTTCTTGCAAGAGATGGATTCATCAGAGCAAACATTTTGGATAGGAAGCTGATGCCAAGTTTTAAAAAGAAGTCTGATTTCCAAGTGAAATAAACCCACTCCTCAAGTTATGCTGCTAGGTAAGGCTATCATTTTTACATAACTTATGCCATTTTCGGAGACATATGACAAATTTTGAGTTCTTTGGGGAAGCCTGAGAAATTAACTCACGTCTGCTGAATTTTTACCCGTGTATATACACTCAAAGGTGATATTAAATAACATGGTAATATAGTATTTTTTTATATTTACAAAATGGAGAACGCGGGTGTCTTTAAGCCATTTTCCCCTATAACTTTCAAACTTCGAGGCTCTTGCGGAAGCCTAAGATATCAAATTATGTCATCCATATTTCGGGGGGTCATTTCAGTAACAAAATCGGCACTATTGCACATGGTAAAGTTTCAAATTAAAAAAAAAACGTGTTTTTCGCTCCGCCCTAATGTACACTGCTGGCCACCCAAAATACAACACCAAGAAGGACACGAGATAGCAAAGCCAGATTTATTGGACACATAACAACAGACACGAAGATGAAACGATTGAGCTTACAGGCCCGTGCGACTTGCGGAACACGCAGACATCAACAGTTCGTGTGGCCCCCATGGCTGGTAATAACGGCCGCTACACGTAGCGGCATCGAACGAAAGAAGCTTTGGATGTGGGCTTGGGTTATGTCGGTCCAGGCTGCTTCCATACGTTGCCACAGTTCATCAGGCGTAGCCGCGGGTGGTGCTTGCCGGGCCACGCGGTTGCCAATCAGCGACCAGACGTGTTCGATGGGCGACATATCGGGAGAACAGGCTGGCCACGGCAGCAGTGACACCTGGTGGGCAGTGAATAATTGTTGCGCGATGCGTGCCACGTGCGGGAGCGTATTGTCCTGTTGAAACGTGGCAGCTGGCAGGTCCTGCAGGTAAGGGAGGACTACAGGCTCCAGCACGTCGGAGATGTAGCGGTGGCTGTTGAGTGTACCGGCGATGCGTACCAGAGGGGTGCGTGTGTCATATCCAATTGCGCCCCAAACCATAACGCCAGGGGACGGACCGGTATGGCGATGCATAATGCAGGCGTCATACAGTCTCCCACCGCGGTGCCGCCACACGCGGATCCGACCATCGTGGTGTTGCAGGCTGAAGCGGGATTCGTTGGAGAAGACAATGTCGTGCCATTCCGTAGTACTGGTGCGGCGTTAAACGGCCCACTGCCGCCGCCGCCCTCGCCTGTGGTGTAACGTCAATGGTAATCGGAGCAATAGGCACCGTGCGACAAGTCCCTGCTCCTGCAGACGACGTCGATCGGCACGTGCTGACACAGGTTGTTGCGCAACATACCCTAATTCCTGCGCTAACGTTCGTGATGTGGCGGTGCGAGCCGTCAATGCACGCCGCACAGCATGTCGGTCCTCTCGTTTGGTAGCGTGCCGCGGCTGCGGCAATCGCTCACGTCGGTCCGATCGTCTCTCCTGCACCCACCGAATTCATACTCGCCTCACTCTGGCTAGATGTCGTCCCACACGGTCGCCGATGTCTCGGTACGATAAACCGCTGTCGCGATGAGCCACTATTCGTCCTCTGTCGAACTCCAAAACGTACTAGAATGACTGCCGTATTCTGCGTCGAGGCATTAGAAAGCTTTCCACGCACAGGTCCGGCAGCAAAACCCACGTCCTCTACTTACACCTCGCCTTATGTGCACCCTTCTTATAGTGCTTCCTGGTGGCGTGCCCGGTGCACATGATTTGCATATGCCTTTCAATGCTAATCGTTGGCATATCCTCTCGCAGGCGACGCAGGCTGCGAATTTCAGGCCAATCGGATGCTTCCTTCTTGGTGTTGCATTTTGGGCTGCCAGCAGTGTACATAACGATTTTAACATTTAGAGTGTTGAAACCAAAGTGCAGTAATGTGTGTGCAATAATGTACATGAATGAGAGAATAAAGCCACATGTTTCACCTACCAATGGAGTTGTAATTGGAAGAATCGCGACGTGGTTGAGACTCGTCAGGGTGTCCACAAAGAAAGTGAATTGACACACCAACAATGTAATTCGTATCAGTTGCGGATTATAAGGTACACGTAATGGTATTCAGATCCATAAGTATATATTTATTTATAACTATAGATTTTTTGGTGTGAGTAATCAATGTATAACCCGGAAACACAAATTTTTGGGTTCATATAAGATTTTTACTACAGAAAAATCCCTGAATTTAGAGAAAAAAACCGCGGAAATTCGCGCCGTGAAACAATTCCTAGCCTAATAATTATATCCCCTACCGAGGACCACCTCTTCTCTTCGTACCGTCTTTGATAGTGATGCATCTGTATCATAGCAACCGGTGCTATGTAGTAATTATGAATAAAGTTCCACTGTATTCTTTAGTATCTGCAGTTGTGTCGGTGTTGTTCCCGTCATCATTTTGGTAAATAAGGCAGTTAGTATGGTTTCGATTTCATAAATCCAAGTAACTCCGGCCGCCCCGGTGGCGCAGTGGCGTAAGCGCTGGCTTATGATGATTCGTTCGAGTTGGGCCCGGGTTCAAATCCCGATGAGGAATGGATGTTGTGAGTGTCTTACGGCACTGGGTCGCTCCCTTCCCTGGAGCCAGTTGCCCCAAATTAGGAACGGGGAACTACTTATAGCCCATTGAGTTGCTCACGGTGGTCGTTAAACCTACACTAAAAAAAGTCGCTCCCGAGCGACGCTACAGGTCAAAACCTAGCTCTCACTGAAATTTTACACTGAAGAGCAATTGAATTAGAGACAGCTGGCGTTATGCAAATGTGGCGCTGTGGGCGACCCTGTAAACGGAAACGACATGACGTATGCAGCGATCCGACAATATAAGGAGTGGTGCAACGGGAATCAGTAAGAGTCGGACGAAGTATGGATAAGACGAAGGATCTAAGCGCATTGGATCGTGGGCAAATTGCCGGGGCTGGACGAATGAGTCACTCCATCTCGGAAGTTGTGCAGGCACTAGGATTTTCACGAGCCACTGTGTCACGGGTGCACCATGAGTACATCGAATCCGGTAAAACCATCCCTGCAAGGGCCAACTGCCGTGGACAACAGCATGTTGATGAGCGGGGTCATCGTCGGCTAGCTCGCAGTGTAACACTGGATAGACGGACCACAGCACAAGAAATTATTCGGCAATTTAACGCTGGTGCACAAAAACTTGTAAGCAGCCACACCATCCAGAACCATCTCCTCGCTATGGGGTACAGAAGCCATCGTCCCACGAGGGCACCGCTGCTGACCGCACATCACAGGGTGCAAAGATTAGCATGTGCGCCGGAACATCGCCACTGGACCCTAGACATGTGGGGAAATGTTGCCTGGACTGATGAGTCGAGATTTACGTTGGTACATGCGGATGGCAGGATACGAGTACGGCGCAAACCACATGAAGCGATGGATCCTTTTTGCCAGAAGGATACTCTTCAAGCTGGTGGGGGTGGTGTTCTCGTCTGGGGACTGTTTACGTAGACTGAAATGGGATCCCAAGTACGTGTGACATCGTCCCTCACAAGTCAACGTTACCAAGATATCCTGGACGACCATTTGCTTCCGTTTGTGCGTTTTCAACATCTCACTGGGGACCTCATCCTGCAACAATACAATGCAGCTTCCGAATTGTATCCGAATGGTTGGATGAACATTCCACCGACGTGATCTCGCTTCCTTGGCCAGCTAGGTTACCTGACCTCAGTCCCATCGAGCACATCTGGGATGCCATCGAGAGAGTTGTTCGAGGCTCTGACCCCCTCCATCAAATCTTCGTAAACTGTGGGAGCTTATTCAAGGGTCGTGGATCCATATGGCTTCCCAACGCTTTCGGTGTCTTGTGGAGTCCATGCCGAGACGAATCGCCGCCGTCATCAGGACGAAAGGTGGTGCTACACGTTTCTAGACAGGTATCTCTAATTCAATTGCTCTTAAGTGTGTATACCAGTGTAGGAAACGACTTGACTGTAAGAGTTACATTGGAAAATCTTGGGGGATCCCTTCGATCATAGCTGCATTTTTAAATAGATTTTATTTACTTTACAAAGAATGTTCCGGCCGCCCCGGTGGCATAGTGGTCTAAGCGATGGCTTCTAACCATTCGTTCGAGATGGGTTAGGGTTAGAATCCCGGTGAGGCATGGATGTTGTGTTTGTCTTACGGCGCTGTCTGTATCTCTTCCCTGTCGCCGGTGGCCCTAAATTAGGAATAGGCGACTGCCTATAGCCTATTGATTAACTCACGGTGGCCGTTAAACCCCCAACGATAAAAAGAAAAATGTTTCCTAATGAATTTGCTGAAATAGATTTTTGCTCGAGTTTTCTAAAAACCCAACTGCAATTTTTGGGAACGATAAGCGAAGCTACTTCTTCTTTAGAAGCATTCAACAGCACCTGAAAACAGGAAACACTTAAAACATAAAAGTTTTATTGGATGAATTTTAATCGCGAGTTAAGAGAATCCCGGGCAACAATTCCCGACGAAGTCACATAGAAATCTGCGCATGCGTTGCTTTTGCAGGCGAATTCTACCTGCAGATCTGGAGCAGTAAATCTGATTTGCTGCTGCGTTGTTTTTGATACAATTTCCAAAGGTGGCGGCTCGAGCAGCAGACGTTTGTTTCCGATGTCTTCTGTGAGAACCTAAATACGCGGCGTCGCTAAAGATATCCCATTCTGAGCCCCTCGGAAAATTACATCGATTACCTGATGCCAGTGGCGCAGTAATCACTGTAATTTGAAACGAATGAAATGTGTGAATGGCATTTCTCACTTAATACTTGAAGCCTTCCGTTTCATTTAATGAGACGGAAGTAATTGTTTCAAATTGTAAAGCATCCGGAGCAGATGCATAATGGATAGCCTTTAATATGCAGCTGTTCCATTGGGAAAACTAATTAGCGAGAACTAATATCGATGAAAAGCTCCCTTGCTGAACGGGGATTCATGAAATCGAATAAAGAAATTGCCTTATAACCTTTTTCGAATGCGCATGTTGATTTTGCCAAGGGATATGTTATGCTAGAGGAGAATAAAAGTTGGCAAGCTGCAGCAATGTAGCATCAAATATTTATTGAACGAATACCGCCCATTATTCTTCGGAAAATTATCCTTCAAGCTATTCCCAAAAACATGGATGAACGTATGTGCATGGTAGCACTTTTCAGAAACAAAGAAAATTGAAAAATTAGGTGAATAAACAAAGTAATAAGCATCGGGTAGATTACACCAAAATGATCAAAAATTGAATTCTAAATCCGTTTTAATGGCAAGCTCACCCACCCCTCCTAATTTGGTACAGATATGTAGATCAAATATTCTTCATATGGAATCACAACGAAGATGAACTAATGAAGTTCTTCAGTACCATAAATTGTGTACATCCTGACACCAAATTTAGCATTGAAAATAAGAAAGTAGGCATGCTACCTTTCCTTGATGTTCTTTTTAAAAAGTCGCAATTTCGAGACCTCCATACCCAAGTGTACTACACTGGTGTGCAAAAATTAAGGCATGCGCATATATGCAGCATGACGTAGGGAAGGGGGAGAGTGTCGGAAGGGTATGAAGCACACGGGCGGTGTACACTCAGCCATTCGGTGAAAGCTATTGCACGGTGTACATCGGTTTGAACGACTTCGAGTTGCTGCCACCGTGTGATATGGCCAACAGGCAATCCAGTAGACGACATCTGGATGACTTTACCCGAGGTCGTGTCATTGGGAAGTTGGAAGAAGGTCGAAGTGTGACTAGTGTGGCTGAGGAGTTTGGGATCGCTCACAGCATCGTTTCACGAGCTTGGAGAGCATTTCAAAAGACAGAAACAGCTGTCCGAGAGTTTAGCACTGGTCGTACACGAGCAACTCCGGCGGCGGACAGCCGGTATATTGTCCTACAGGCGAGAAGAGACAGACGGAAGACAGCGTGAGAAATCGCAAGGCACATGCAACAGACAACTGGACGTCAGTTATCGCGTTTTACCGTGGCCAAGAGGTTGCACAAAGGTGGTCTATTTGCACGACGATCAGTACGGCGTGTGCCATTAACGCCTGCTCATCGGAGACGGCGGTTTCTGTGGTGCCAGGAACACAAGAACTGGACACATCAGCAATGGGGTCGAGTTCACTTTACGGATGAGAGCCAATTTAGTCTGACGAGCGATTCTGGACGTATACACATCTGGAGAGAGCAGGGAACCCGCAATCACACCTCCAACATCATCGAAAGGGACCAGTTTGGAGGTGGCGGAGTTCTCGTTTGGGGCGGTATCATGCTTGGTAGCCGTACTGACCTCCACATCTTCCAAGGAGGTTCAGTCACTGGTGTCCGCTATTGTGCCGAGGTTCTCCTGCCTCACGTGCGTCTGTTTAGAGGTGCTGTGGGTCCTGAGTTCCTCTTCATGGACGACAACGCTACACCTCATCGAACAGTGGCTGCCGCAGAGCTGTTGGAGAGAAGATATTCAACGCATGCATTGGCCCGCAAGGTCCCCGCACCTAAATCCAATCCGACCTTCTCGGGAGACGCTTGGCAGCACGTCACCAGCCGCCAGCAACGATTCCGCAGCTGCGATTGGCGCTACAAGAGGAATGGGCCGCGATGCCTCAACAGCTCCTTGGCAACCTCGTCCTCAACATTTACAAACGCTGTAAATCCTGCAACGCAGTCATGGGCAATCATATCCCCTACTAAAGACTGGATTTGTCTTGGCAGCCGCCTGCCACATGGACATTTCTGTCTTCTGTCCAGTTGTGCTCGAAGCTACCTTTTCAATTAAGTTCCTTTGTATCCTTTGTATTCCTTGTTTGGACGGTTTTGTTCACTTGTCCCATGTTCTTACATCTTGGGGATCTTATGGCATGATTTGAGTCGATGTGGAACACTTCTGCACGACGTTACATTCAAAAAACCGTCTCGTCCTTAATTTTTTGGCAGAGGGTGCTAAGAATCCCCGGAGGACCGGACTAGGCTGCCATTTGATGCTGACCTTGGCTACCTACAACGGACGCTCCCTATCTTCTGATTCAAGGCTTCTTGAATTGGAAGAGGAACTACAAAGGATCAAGTGGGACATCGTCGTGCTAAGTGAGGTAAGGAGAAAAGGAGAAGATCTCATTGAACTGAAAAGTGGACATCTCTTCTATTATCGTGGGACAGATACTGGCAGAACTAGTGGTGTTGGATTTATAATAAACAAGAAACTGAAGGATAAAGTGGTAGAAGTTGAAAGTTCCTCTGACAGAGCTGCACGACTCGTTATCCAACTATCGAGAAGATACCAGGCTCAGATTATTCAAACTTATGCACCCACCACAAGTCATCCTGAAGAAGAAATTGAAGAATTTTATGAGGAAATTCGTCATCTAAATAATAAAGGTAAGCAGCACTTGAAGATAATTATGGGAGATTTCAATGCAAAAATAGGGCACCGGCAACAGAATGAAACTTCAGTAGGTAAATTCGGTCACGGCAACAGAAACCAACGTGGAAATACTCTCGTTGAGTTTGCAGAGGCAGAAGGATTTTTCATCTTGAATTCCTTTTTCAAGAAAAAGCCACACAGAAATGGACATGGAGACATCCAATTGGGACGACAAGTGAAATTGATTTTATTATGTGTAACAAAAAATTCGTCATCGAAGACTGCAGTGTGCTGAACAAGTTCAACACAGGTAGTGACCATAGATTGGTGAGATGTAAGATGCACCTCAACACTAAACTGGAACGTGGCAAGCTCATAAGACAAACAAAATGTATTGACATAACCAACCTTAAAAAACACCATAATACTTTCAAGTTGGAACTGAAGAACAGATTCACTGCTTTAGAAGGCCTAACATCGGAAGAAGTGGATATTTCGGAAGTTAACAGAAAAGTAACCAAAGCTCTTATGGAAACAGCAACAAAATTAGCTGGGTCTAAGAACAAGTTGCATGTAAACAAATTATCAGGAAAAACCAAAATGTTGATGCAAAAAAGAAGAGAGATGAGGACAACTAAAGAAGATGTGACTTCCAAAGTGGAATATATAGAGCTATGCAAGACAGCACGAAAAAGTATCACTGAAGACGTAAGGAAATTCAACTGTGAGCTAGTGAGGAAAGCAATTGAAAACAACCAAAGCCTAAAGATAGCAAAGGGACATCTCAGTAAGGGAAGAAAACAGATTATGGCTCTGAGAAAAGAAGATGGTTCTATAACAAGAAATAGAGGCGAAATTTTGACAAGAGTGAAAGATTTCTACTCCAAATTATATGAAAGGGATGATACATGTACTCCAGACATCATGAAAGGTACCAGAGTTCTTCCAGTCCTCCCAGCAGAAGTTGCTCATGCAATCAAGAACATGAAGCGGAGGAAAGCTCCAGGAGAAGATGGAATTACTATAGACATCATACAAGAAGCAAGTGGAGAAATTGAAACAGTACTCGCCCAAATTTTCACTGATGCCTTAATGAAGGGAAGATTCCTGAGGATTGGAACACCGCTACAATGATCCTGCTACATAAAAAAGGTGACATTGAGGATCTCAGGAACTACAGACCTATCAGCCTCCTATCAGTGGTTTATAAAATCTTCACTAAAGTTCTTTCACACCGTTTGAAGGTAACACTGGACATGGCTCAACCGAGAGAACAAGCTGGATTCAGGAGTGGCTACAGCACAATAGATCATATCCACGTACTGAGAGAACTAATTGAAAGAGCGAGGGAATATGAACTTCCATTGTGCATGGCTTTTATCGATTATGAAAAAGCCTTTGATTCGGTGAAACCATCAGCAGTTACCACGGCTCTGAAATCCTGCGGTATTGAAGATGCATACATTAATATTATTAATAACATCTATGAAAATGCAAGTGCAAAGATTCGGCTGTTTGAAAATACAACACACATAAAAATTGGAAAGGAGTGAGACAAGGTGACACCATATCTCCGAAGCTCTTTAATGCCACATTGGAAAATGTCTTTCAATCACTGAACTGGGAAAACAAAGGATAAAGATTAATGGAGATTTTCTAACCCACCTTCGTTTTGCTGATGACGTAGTCATTTTTGCAACTACCCCATCAGAGCTGCAGAGTATGATCCAGGAACTTGCTGACAAGAGTAAAGAAGTGGGATTAAAAATGAACTTTCAGAAGACAAAAGTGATGTTCAATGCTTTTACAAGAAATGAAGACTTATCGATTGATGGAGAAAAACTGGAGATAACAGATACGTATGTTTATCTTGGACAGCAGATATCAAGTGAGGGTCACATTGATGAAGAAATTAATCGGCGTACAAAACTTGCCTGGAGAGCTTTTGGAAGAAACAGCATAATTTTCAAGAGCAATATGCCATTATGTCTTAAAAGAAAAGTGTTTGATCAATGCATCCTTCCAGTGCTTACGTATGGTGCAGAGACGTGGACCTTAACTAAAAGAGACATACAAAGGCTGCAGACAACTCAAAGAAGCATGGAGAGGTGCATGCTTGGTATAACCAGGAGAGATAAGAAGAGGAACTCGTGGATCCGAAAAATGACGAGAGTGGAAGACATCATGATCAGAGTTAAATCCCTGAAATGGCAATGGGCTGGACATACTGCCAGAAGGACAGACCATAGATGGACAGCCGAAATTTTAGATTGGATTCCAAGGGACAGGAAAAGACCCAGGAAAAGACCACATGGGAGATGGGTGGATGAAATTCGTAAATATGCGGGAGTGACATGGAGGAGACTGGCACAAGACAGACCGTTGTGGAGGAAACTTGGGGAGACCTTCGTCCAGCAGTGGATTGATACTGGTATACATATAATGATGATGCGTATTATCAAGCAAGCAAAAATTTCATTTAATAAGAGAGCTGCTCAAACAATTACCCCTAAACTCAATTTCATAAGTGCATGCCCTTATGTCCCGGGCTTCACCTATTTGCTAAAAAATGCCTTTAAAAAAACTAGGATTAGGCATAGCAATAAAAGCACCTAAATCGATTTTTTCCTGGCTAACAACAAATAAGCAATCTTGTACAAACCTAACAGATGCAGGGATTTCCGCTATCACTTTGCAATACCCAGATGACTCCAGGATCCAGGAAAAGATACATACTAATGACTAAGCGCTCTCTTAAATTGAGACTTTCAGAACATAAACGTGATGTCAAACTGAGAAAGCTCACCACAGCCCTAGCAAGAGAAGTACACATCAATGCAGCTAAACCCGACTGAAAAGAAATTCGAAAAATAGCTCCTTACACAACTCTCAGGGCCACAGCAATACGAGAATCAGTAGAAATAATAACCAGCACGGATGTCTGCAATGAAGAAACATCAACCGAGCTCCCCTATATCTGGCGCATGCTGATAAAAGTTCTACGTCATCACCCATGCTAGCTCACGAGTTCTGCATGAGACATATTTACCATGTTTGATGATTTCACAAGACATGACATAAACGGCAATCAACCTGGATTATATATTTAAGTTTAAATTTCTCAGAATTTCTTTACTTTCTCTTGTTTACGGTGGTTATCTCAGTTATGCCTGATGAATCCATCCGCGAGTGGTGAAAGCTTGCTGTCTGTTTACTTTATTATTCTACACCATTAAAACGGATTTAGAATTCAATTTTTGATAGGAGAATAAATATGAACATCTTGAATTGCTTTAAAGAAGAATGATCATGTGAACCAAAAGAAAAACTGCGACATGAAATACCGTCCATGCACCAAAGATAAAAATTTAAAATTCGGTGCACATACCCTGAGCAACCAATTTCTTAGGTGCACCATATTGTTATGCCCGGGAAACAGACATTCATCATTCTGGCCCTGGTTGCTGACTGGTCAGATGCGCGGGACACTGGCAAATCTCCCGAGTTGGGTTGGATAAGGCAGGAGTGCTATCTACAAAGCTCTAAATTTAACAAAAGCAAACACAATTAGAAACTATACTGAACACACCACTTGTAAAATCATTTTGGAAACAACAAATACAAATAAAATTAGGAACACACATTCGCGATTTAAATTTAAAAATTTCACATAACATCTTTCCAAATCGTAAATGGCTGCATAAAATTCATTTATCAAATGACCCATACTGTAAATACTGTGGACTTTTAGAAAATACTGAACACATTTTGTGGTATGAAACTTTGCAAAATACGTTTGGGCATGGTTAAAAAATTACCTAAATTTAGCAGAAGAATTAAATAATAATCGGACTATATATCATGTACCATTAAAATATAGTAATTTAAAAAATAATACAATACACTATCTAATGGCCATACCAAAATATAATCTTTGAAAAAATCGAAGCTTAATGTCCTACAACAAAAAATATCGAAATGTAAGAGCCGCGGATGGCCTAGCGGTCAACTGTCATGACTGCCACGGAGAAATATCAGGTTCGATTCCAGGGAAGCACGAGCGCTCGAACCACTAAATAGCCGCAGTGCGTCGGATTGACACGTTAAGCTGTCGGACGGCGGGCACTGCCCCCTCCCTGGTAATAAATAAGGGCGTCTTACTCGCACTTTCTACCTCGCTTCCGTGTCACTTTCCTATCGGGCAATCCAGCCCAAATCTCCTAGCTTTCTGTTTCTAAGGGTTGTTTAAGACCTGGGGTCAGACATTTCCTTCCTAAAATCCTCTACATATGATCTGATCTGAATATCGAAATGCAGAACAAATAAAACTGGTGATTAAATGTGATTTTCGACGAGTATTAAAATTTGAAACTAGAAAATATGGAGTAAATAAGACTTTTAAGAAATGGATATCCTTAAAACCAATAGCTTACAGAAAAGGAAATAATGTGCTCAATAAAAGACTGGAATAAGGTAATACAACTAATAGAAAATAATATAAAACTTGAATTTTAAGAGTATTCAGAAACAAATTTTTATGTTGTGAATCTTTAATTTTCCTGTGGCAACTTTGTCTTCAAATGTTTACTACCTTTCTAATTTTTATTTTTTTCCCTTTTTTAAAGAATCACTTCATTATGGGACTCTTTTTAGTGCTCTCCACAGGAGTGATTCTGAATAAATTGTACAAAACCTGTCCCGGGTGGTTCTTCCGGGTCAGCCCCGCCTACTCCCGCACAAAGTTGATGTGAAAGAGCTGTACGCATGAATAATCTAAAATAATTATTACAAATTTTATGTAAATTTTTATCGGAACCATAAGAACTTGGATTTTGTAGTGGATGAGAAGTGGATTTCAGTTTGTGTTCTACCTTTTTTTTTTTTTTTTTAACCTGAAACCTTTTATTTTTAAATACTTATTATAGTTTTATCTAAATAAATAAGTGGTTCAAATTACTAAATGAGAAAATGGTATAAAAGAGTGTAAAAGTTGTGTATAAATGTAAAATAGAAAAAAAAAATCATGAAACCTTACCAATTCTTTATGATCAGCTTTCAATAAAATCGGGTATGAGAAAAAAATAAAGAAACAGAAGTGCTATGCTTTTCCTATGGCACTTGTATCATCGTAATTACTTATATTATTATACATTATTAGCTTTATAATATTATTCACGTAGAAAAATCGCTGACATTTCCCGCATGGGTTGCCGCCTGGTCAGATGCGCGGGATGCTGGCAAATCTTCTGGAGCTGGCAACTCCACCTCACTGAAATGTTGGCCCAAATTAGTTACAGACATATTAATAGACCCCCGAAAAATAAGTGAAATATTTTTATATGGGAGAATGTTCTTTAGGCAAGTTATACCTGACGAAACTACTGATATGAAGATTGCATTCATTATTAAATTTGCAAGAATGCAAGATCTGTTAGTTTAAAACTATTTTCTCTGGAAGGAGACTTTCTTTCTTTTATGAAACTTGAAAAGAAAAAATTTTCATCACCCATGTATCTAATTAATAGTGACATCCATGTTTTTACCCTAATTTTCCACAATTTTAGAAGCAAAGTCTGTGGGGCAGGGAACAAATCTAGGTCCTGTGTTTTTGAAAAATCGTAAATAAGATAAGTTGACTTTGAATGTTTGATGTGCAATTTGGCTATTTCGTTATCTCTTAACTATAAATATTAAGGAGCAATTCATCTTTCAATCGCTACAGTGAGTGTACGTTTTGCTTTTCTGACGGGAATAAATAGTTATGACTTCCCGCAAACCTCACAGAGTTGTAAGACATTATTGCTTAAATGATGATATCAATTGTAAAAATACTAAATCACATAGTTTAGCAAAATTTTATTGAAACCTGTGAGCAAAACTAGAGCGAAATGAATTTCTGATTTGGTAATCTAATAACATTTTATTCCAAAGAATTTGCTTATACAGTTCGTTCCCCGTAAAAATATCCATCAAACTTTGCTGACATAGCAGCCCTGATTTGACATAACACCATGTCGTGATTGCGGTATTCAATGTTTTTCCGTTGGCTAAAAGCTGTTCGACTTTCCATTTCTTTCGAAATTACGTGAACTTAAGAATCGCGGATGTTGCCAGATGATTCCATCAATATTGTGCTGGGTAACTTGATAAATTATTTTTGTGACATCTGCATTTGGGAAAACGGCCTGATAGACCGAAAGAAAAATTGTAAACATTCGAGAAAGCCGTTATCAAAGACCTCATACTAAAGGAAAGTAACATTGTTTGTGAAGCAGTCAAATATTCTTTGTTGCACGATGCATTTACACCTGGTGATTGCTGAATTTCTACCACCCCTGTGCAAAGTGATTTATACCAGATACTGCCGGAACGAGGAAAACGGGCTGGCCTGTAGGCTAAACATATGTATAAAAAAGGTTGGTAGTTCAGTTGAGAGCGATGTTACGGACGTTATCACCTGAAAGAGACGTTACAGACGTTGTGGGTAAAACTATCAATTTATCGTAGTTTACGTAAGGTAAAATTGCAAGCGCACGAAGGTTTGGTGTTCCATTTCGGTAATGGCGACAATTGAAGGTTGTTTGAGTGGTAATAAAGTGCTCGAGGAGAGTTATCAAAATGGCGAAGCAACCAACGGGCGGCACAATAGTAAAGGGCGGCGAAATATTGATTCAAAAGAGAGACCACTAGTATATCGCCTTGTGAAGGGCAATCGGAGCAGCCCAGTTTCCCAGTTGATGGCCCGATACAGCATAAGTCAACCAGAAGCAAGATCCTGCGCAAGTATGACACTGGCATAGATGGACTGCAAGAGAAGGGGCTGTATACACTGCCCTCTCCTAACAACAGCCCGTCGACATAAACAATTCTCCTGGTTCCAACAGCTTGTGGATTATTCGATGGAAGATTGGAAGCAGGTGTGATTGCCCGATGAATCACGAGATGTACTCCATTCTGCCGATGGTCGAGTCCATTTTGGCGTCAGAAGCATGCCGCGATTAATCTTTGATGAATGGCGTGGTCTATTCAGGCCAGTCTGTCGGATGTATGATATGGGGCAAATTTAGCTGGAATGAACTACGCCCCTCCGTACCTGTAGTTCAAGTATGGACTCCGGCTACTAGCAGAACATTTACACACCACAATATTGTAGCTTCACCCATAGGGAACATTAGTTCTTCCTGGAAGGGAATGTCGCATGCCATCGGAACAGACTTATGCAGGTATGATTCTACAAACACAGTGCTGATTTTTAACGCGGCAAAAAGAATATCTTACTGTTTAACATATAGCATTACATCAGGAAAATTGAAAATTATGTCGTCCTGCAGCGGGAATCGAACCCGCATCTCCCGATTTCCGTTCGAGCATACCACTTGTTACACCAACCAGGACAAAACAGTTCCAAGTATCTGATCATTAAGATCCTAAACAAATTCAGACTTTTTCACCAGTCTGGACAAGAAGATGATTCCTCGTAGCGTTTTCAACAAATCGCCAGTATGAATATTTCAAACCTGAAGTTTATGGGAAAATATTTCTTCCACAATCCACAGTGCTGATTGCTTTTTTTTTTATTTTGGTGTTTAATGACTACTGTGAAACCTTCAATAGGATATAAGCGGTCTCTCATCCCTAACATAAGACACAGGTTCCAGGAAATGGGAAGAGCCAGTTCCTAAAGTCAAGCACACCAGGTATACCTCATCGGGGCCTCGAATCCGGACCATTCGGAACAAACAGAAGCCATAGCTAGGACCACTGAACCGCCATGGAGGCTAAGACAGTGCCGATAGGAGACCCCCAAACTCTTCTAATCTCAACCCAACTGAGCATCTGTGGGATGTTATGGAATGCATGGTGAAGCAACATATCGCTCCACACCCGACCTGCGGATCTCAGTACCTACCGCGTGGTTGCAAATCCCCATATAACTGAGCAGACAAATCGTAGAGTCAGTGCCATACTGAGAAGCGGTAGTTTCCCGGTCGAGGGAAGGACAAATGAAGTATTAGGTATATACACCGAAGAGCGAAATCATGATGACCACCTGCCTAATATGATGTTAGTCCTCTACGTGCTACCAAAACAGGTCTTACCGGGTGAGCCATGAACGCGGTAAGATTTATGAAGGTGTTTGTGACATCTAGCACCAACACGTTACCAGAAGATCCTTTAACTCTTGTAATTTGGGTGGATGAACAGCCATAGATCAGATTTTCTGTTCCAACACGAACCTCAGGTATTCGATTGGATTGATGTTTGCGGAATCTGGAGGCCAGGACAATAACGTGGAAGCTTTCCTCATGTTCCACGAACCATTCTCAAACAATCGGGGCAGTGTGGCATCCCGCTGAAAGGCAGGTAAATACAGTTTTCATGAAATGATCTACCTGTTCTGCAATGATGTTTAGGTAGGTGGTAGACGTCATAGTTTCCTGCACATGAATGACTGGATCTAGGATTGCCCAGAAGAAAGAACATCGCCCAAAGCATCACACTTCTCTAATTGGAGGTTTAAAGACCACTGTGAGCAATTCAGAGGGATATACGCAGTCGCCCGTCACTAATTTAGGGCCACTGGTTCCAGGGAAGGGAGGGAGCCTGTTCCGTAAGATAAACACAACGTCCATGTCTCACTGGAATTGGAACCCGGACCCATCTCGGACGAATGATAAGAACCCTCGCTCAGACCACGGCGCCATCGGGGGCGGCAGCATCACACTTCTCCTACCGGCTTGTTTTCTTTCCACGGTGCATCCTGCTGCCAACATTTGCCCAGGTAAACGATGCACACGTGCCCAAGCATACATATGGAGCAACAAGAAACAAGATTAATCCGACCGTACGACCTTGTTCCAATCACCCAAGGTCCAGTTTCGATGCTGGTGTGGACATTGCAGGCGCTTTTGACGGTGAAACGAGGCTAGCATGGGCACTCAGAGCGGCCTGCGACCATGCAACCCCATTTTTTTTCGATTGGAGGTTTTTTTTGTTGATTGAAGGATTTTTTTTCGAATGGAGTTTTTTTTTGTTGATTGAAGGGGTTTTTTTGGAGGTTTTTTTTTCGATTGGAGGTTTTTTTTTTGATTGGAGGTTTAACGACCTCCTTAAGCAACTCAATGGGCTATAAGCAGTCGCGCGTCCCTAATTTAGTGTCACTGGTTCCAGGATAGGGAGAGAGCCAGTGCCGTAAGCCAAACACAACATCCATGCCTCACTGGGATTCGAACCCAAACCCTTCTCGGACGAATGATCATAGGCCATCGCTTAGACCACTGCGCCACCGGGGCGGCAAATCCATTTTCAGCACATTACTCCCGTCACCAGCATTCAAATTACTGAAAAGTTGCTGAACAGTAACCTTTTGATGGCTTGTACCATACGGGATAGCCTGCGCTCACCTCCAGCAACGATAACCCGTGGTCGGTCTGCACCTTGCCGGTGGTTCGTTGTTTTTGCCTTATTCGATCGCCTTTTCAAGATAATTAATCACGGCTGACCGTGAACACTTCACAAGCTTTGCCGCCTTAGAAGTGATCTGACCCAGTTGTTTGGCCATTACAATATGGTCATAGCACAAATCTCATACAAATTCGAAAATCTTGTTCATGGGTTATGCGATTTTTCATACCAAAGTATTCAATAGTTAAAATAAATATCATCATATTTGGATTTAAATACTAAACAAACGTACCTCATAGTCCATAGTTGATATAAAACACATTATGGGTGTGACACTGTTTTTGTGGATGCAATGATGAATCACAACCATGCCGCGATTCCTCCAAGCACAACTCCATTGGCAGCTGAATATCTATATATTAATTCTACACTATCTATCAACAAGTAATTGGACACCCCTACAATCGACGATATCTGTGGTCCTGATACACGTCACGGCCGCCGCCGTTAAATATCGTGTAGGAAACAACAACGCCACTAGTCGCATGCAAGATGCCACGCAGTTCGGAGCTCTCTGATTTCGAGAAAGGTGTGATCGTCGGGTATCACAGAAATGGCCGATCCATACGTGACATATCCAGCGAGTTGAAGTACCCAAAATCGACAGTGGCCTACGTGATTGGCAAGTGAAAGATGAGAGGTGACTGTCGGAGCGTGCCCCGACCTGGCAGACCCACAAAACTGGGAGTTAGAGACCGACGGGTGCTGGCCAGAGAAACTCGGAAGAACCGCACCAATTCGATGGGCCACATCCGCGAGGAGTTTCAACAGGAATCCGGGAGTGTTCTTTCGATGAAAAGCATCCGTAAGAAAGCCCATCTGCTCGGTTGTCATGGACGTGCTGCCGCCCACAAGCCTTTGATCACCAAGTCCAATAGCGCTGCTCGGCTAACGTGGTGCAAAGAACGGCGACAGTGGACCGTTGAACAGTGGAAACATGTTCTCTGGAGCGACGAATCAAGCTTCACCCTCTACCGTTCGGATGGCATGTTCTGGATTTGGCGTCTGCCTGGAGAACGCCCCCTGCCGGAATGTATTGTCTCAACTGTGAAGTTCGGCGGCGGTGGAATTATGCTATGGGGGTGTTTCTCCTGGTATGGCAAGGGACCCTTGGTCGCAATTCCTGGTAGACTCAACGCCGAGACCTACTGCACCATTTTGGATGACCATGCGCTTCCTACGTTGTGGCAGTTTTGCGGGGTGGAGCCATGTTACTTTCAGGATGACAATGCCACGTGTCATGTTGCGAGGTCCACCATGGCTTGGTATGGTGACAATGGGGTTAATCGAATGGACTGGCCTGCGCAGAGCCCGGACCTTAACCCTATCGAGCACCTCTGGGACGAGTTGGAGCGCCGACATAAGGGGCGCCCCGTTCGTCTGAAATATGTGAAGGAACTGATCGATCTTCTCCAAGCCGAGTGGAAGAAAATACCTCTAGCCGTCGTACAACGTTTGGTTGAGAGTATGCCCCGGAGGGTCGGAGCTATAATAGCCGCTCGTGGAGGCTCCACCAACTATTGAAGGTGAATAAACTTCGTTTTTTTTGCTATCACAGGTGTCCAATTACTTGTTGGTAGATAATGTATAAGTTTTTTTACTGTAAGACCAGTTGTGAGAAAACGGCTGAACGTAAACGTATGGTTGAGGTATCAAAATAAAGGTCTTACTATATACCTGTGTCAGTCGAAGAGAAAAATGAGATTAGGGCAACGGTTCAGGCTTTGTGAGGTGGCGAAGATCCCATGTAAAGTCAATGGGAGAAGCGCGCGGTCGACTCACGCACTGTTGAAGGCGGAAGTATGGAGGGACTCAGTCAAAAGACCGATGTCTCTCTTCTCAGCGAACCGTCGTGCAAAACAACGCTAGCAGGAGTTTGTTTGAAAGTTCTAATCGGAACAGCGAACACTCGAAGGCCTAATTGCGCTGTGCCATTGGACTGTGTGATGTATACATACAATTTAACATTCATGCGATCCAGTTTTTACCCGTAGGTAAGACGTTTCCCACTATGTAAATAAACGTTTCATGTGAGTTTATTCTTTTCAAAAAAAAAAAAAAAAAAAAAAAAATTATCGTGGATTCCGACGGGTTTTGTCTACTGAGGAAAAAAAACAACAACACACTATTCGCCGATTCCGACGGGTTTCGTCTACCGGGTTCGAATCCCGGTGAGGCATAATTCGATATAGTTTATTCACGTAGGTAAGACGTTTCCCATTGTGTAAAGATGTAAATAAACGTTTCATGAGTTAATTCTACTAAAAAATAAAACTTATCGTCGGGTTTCGTCTACCGGGTTTAAATCCCGGTGAGGCATGGATGTTGTGTTTGTTTACGGCACTAGCTTTCTTTCTTCTCTGACACCAGTGACGCTAAATTAGGGACGGGCGACTGCCTACAGCCCATTGAGTTGCTCACGGTGGTCGTTAAATCTTCAGCCACAAAAAAAAAAAAAAAAAAAAATCACGAACCTGGACTATTGTCTTTACCGAAGTGCTTGAATGAATTTGTTAATCAAATAAAGTTTACATTTGTTGTTTCATATCAGTTTATTATTTAAAAAAAAGAAAAACTTGCCGTCGACTCTGACTGGTTTCGTCTAGTCTTTTCTTTATTCTCCAATTCACGTACAAAAACTAAGCATTGCTTCCAACTCTTTGAAATGTTAAAATATATTACATACACGCTGGTAACAATTCTCATTCCATCGATGTTCACATGTAATAGTTGCACAACCAGTTAAAAATTGAAGTCTAAAAATATTTCACTATTAAAATCCAATAAACGACATTCTAAAATGCTGCCATGCTCAATAACACAAACCATTCCATCACAGAATACTTCTGTTAAAGCTTTTCAACTTCCACGAAGTAGTCATCAGAACTATCCTCTGGTACATGATGTTTAGATTGACCATGTGCGTTAGATGATCTTTTATGGGGTCCATCTATGTGTACGAAGGGGCTGTATATGGTCACGTGCTCCTTCTCTCTGCATTCTTAAATTTTTATCATTTTTGATGCTGTGCTGCCATCTACACTTTTATTCGCTATTTAATTCTCCTATATTTTTTTCTTCCTATTTTTCTTTTCTCATTGTTGTTCGTTTTTCGTTATATTATTTTCCTCTTTTAATCAGTGCTTTCCAGGGATCTGCTATCATACATGGTTCGTTATTATTATAAAATTATTTAAATCCATTGCTTTTCCCATCTGAAGAACAAGAATAACATTGATTAACAGAACTCAGTATCAGGCGTTATTTATACCGTTTCATGAACCTCACACGCGCTGTCGTTTACCTGCAGTTGCTGCCATTTGAATAAAACACGTGCTGGTCTTAATAATTTCGCTCTACGGCGTAGATTATCGTTATTCAGTGAGAACTCATTGGAGATAGTAACATAATACTAGTAATCCTATTTATTGGCGTAGAAAATCTACACATAAGCGTTCCCAAGCATTCGCACATCACCCAGATGGCTTTTTCAAGGAAGTTAGACAGAAACTGCATACTGAAAAAAATAACGTTTTAACAATTTGAACGCGGGAACTTGACTTGAAAATAAATATATACGACGTTATATTCATTTAAAGATACAAGGCATCACGTTGGTTGTGCACACAGTATCCTGGTAGGGAGAAGGCATTACTTGAAGAACTAGCTCCAAATTCGTGGCAACTCGAATGAGACGCTATCATTGCAAGTATCGTTGTTGGTAATGATCTCCAAAGTTTCCCGAATGGCTGTGCATTTAGGGGTAGAGTAGGTAGCTAATTTCTTTATATCATCCCACATAGGAGCAGCGGACTTGAATTTGATTTCTGTGGATAGTGTCGTGGCTACGTTACCGCATTTTGTGTTCCTTTTATGTTCGTTGACTCTGGTTCTAAACGAACGCTTGGTCATTCCAATGTAGTATCGTTTAGAGCCGTCCGGATACTTTAGAGGGATCGCATAATCACCTGCTTCGCAGGAGAGAGGTGGGTTTTCACTATTTCTCTTTAGCACAGTCTTCTGCCGATGCCGTAGTTGATCTTCTTGAGGGCGTTCTTGAGTTTGTAAGACACACTTGGTATGTAGGAAATTGAGTCTAAATAACGAGGCTGTGGTAGAGGAATATTAGAATGTTTGACCCTGGCTTTTTGGATAAAGTTAAGTATCTGATTCAATGAATATCCTGCATCAATGGTCAACTTGATGACTCTTTCAATTTAGTGTTGTCTAGAAGAGATATCAGAGGAAACGGTGAAGGCTCTTCGAATTTGAGAAAATAAAAAGGTGAACAATCATTTTTCAGTCGCCTTAAAAATGCATTTTCAGCGTGAATGAAGGAAAAATTAATTTTTTTATAAATCGATTGGGTCATCAAGTTATTAACCAGTTCCTTGGAATTTTTTTCATGCTGGTAAGGTCAGGCACGTCTGATCTAATCCCTCGTCCTTGGCTGCATCAAGTTGCACGAAATAAAAATTGCTGATTGGCTGTGCTATTGAAAAACTGACTCCAATTTCTGTATGTATAACGATGCCTGTATTTCTAAGTTGATCCTTATATTTAGTAAAAAAACGTATTATCGAGTTTCGATGGTGCAGACGAAAATGACGTCACCGAAGAGCCGAGCAAGAGTCACGTGACGATGTATTTACTGCGATGCAGTTGGACTTTAAAGAATTATATTCGGTTTAAACTCCACAAATACATTGTATTGATTTGACTTCAAACCAGATAGTAATTCTTAAAAGTACAGGGATATCGCAGCTTACAAATGGGAAAAGAAGTCTCCAACTGAAGATTATTGTAGTTAACAAATGTAATGAACATTCCACAACACAAAAACATTTATTTTCAGTTTAGTAGTTTCCGAGCCCACTTTAGTATTCAGCATTACTTAAAGTTACAAGGATCCGAAAATTCATTACATAGTAAAGATATGGAAATTCAATTTAACAAAAGAAAAATGATTTCAATGATTTGAAATTATTCTTAAAAATTCTTAGCGTGAACCGATGAATTTTTGATGAAGACACATAAACCGTAAATGCGTTTTTCTACCATATTTTAAAGGAATTACAGTTTGTAAGGCAGTGAACATGTAACTTACGTCTTACATACTTTATGAAACATTACATTTTGGTATTGAAACGTGATGTCGTTAGTCTTTGAAATTTTACAAAAGAATTTTCATTCTTCCTGTACGTAGGACAATTAGTTTAAGAGGCAATGACTTTTATGAAATTATGTTTAAAGTTCCCATAATTGCAATCGTTTCTCATGTGCTAATTTCATCATTCAGTAAGTCTTTCCGAAATTCGTCGCAAGTGAAAGACATTCAACGAAAGCAGCCAATTATCTACGGTGCGGTAAAATGCAGTTTTACGATGGGAAACATTTCCTACAAATTGTTTGACCGATACTGTCAAATATTTACCGGTCTTTGTTAGAGTTGTCAGATCAGCACTTCTGTCAATGATTCAACTTCGAAGACAATCATCGTCTTGCAATTACCCTCACACTGCCAATTCTCCTAGTCGGCTTGAGCTTTTCTTCTCTGTTGTCCGTTCCGGGACGCACAGATGGAACAGAAAGCTGTCACTATCCGAGACTTTGAAAGTTGCCCTTCCAAAACTGGTTCTCAGTAACGGGTTTGATGTCTCTGCTGATTGGAACTGAGACAAACCATTCATCTGAAGGCGGAACAGTTTGTATGCTATTCCTTTCAGTCGTTTCGCAGTTTGGTGGTCTTTGTCTCAGCAGATATTGTGTTTAAGAGCGAAATCTCGTATTTCGGAATCTTGAGTAGGCCACTGGGAATGTGTCATAGTAAACGGAGTTAAACTCCCTTTTTATTTGTCCCAAGAACTGAGAACTTGCTCACAAGTATTAGGTATCATAACCTAAATGTTTATTAAGGGCAGTATTACAGCATCTTTGCTGATTCTCATCCTTTTTATGTAAGTAAATATAAATAAGAGCGATTACTTCTGTCAACCGTAATCCTTATTGACTCAAACTACCAAAAGAAATATGATATTAACTTTTAAGTCATTCATAAATAGAGCTTAAACACATTTATGAAGTCCTCAAAACAACGTGGTAAGTATGAACTTAAACATATGGTTGAGGTATCAAAGAAATGGATACAGCATGAATGTAATTAATAGGTACATAGTGAATTCAAATCAAAAGAAAACTGAAATGCTGATATAAAGAGAAAATAAAAAAAATTACAGTCATTTCCAAAAGTTTAAGACCACTTGTTGGTATTAGGAGATTTCTGCCGAGCATTATCAACTTCCTGTCGGTGTTGCATAATGCTACAGCGACAGCTGTTAATATACAGTGCTGGCCACCCAAAATGCAACACCAAGAAGGAAGCATCCGATTGGCCTTAATTCGCAGCATGCGTCGCCCTGCGAGAGGACATGCAAACGATTAGCATTGCAAGGCGTATGCAAATCATGTGCGCCCGGTACGCCACCGAGAAGCACTGTAAGAAGGGTGCACAGAAGGCGCGGTGTAAGTAGTGGAAGTGTGTTGTGCTGCCGGACCTGTGCGTGGGAAGCTTCCTGATGGCTCGTCGCAAAATACGACAATCATTCCAGAACGTTTTGGAGTTCGACAGAGGACGAATAGTGGCTTATCACGACAGCGGTTTATCGTACCGAGACATCGGCGCCCGTGTGGGACGACATCCAGCCACAGTGAGGCGAGTATGGATTCCGTGGGTGTAGGAGGGACGGACGGACCGACGTGAGCGATTGCCGCAGCCGCGGCACACCACCGAACGAGAAGACCGGCATGTTGTGCGGCGGGCATTGACGGCTCGCACCGCCACATCACGAACGTTAGCGCAAGAATTAGGGTGTGTTGCGCAACAACCTGTGTCAGAACGTGCCGTTCGACGTCGTCTAAAGGAGCGGGGACTTGCCGCACGGCGCCCATTGCTCCGATTACCATTGACGTTACACTACCGGCGAGTGCGGCGGCAGTGGGCCGTTGAATACCGCACCTGGACTACGGAATGGCACGACATTGTATTCTCCGACAAATCCCGCCTCTGCCAGCAACACCACATGGTCGGATCTGCGTGTGGCGGCCCCACAGCAAGAGACTGTATGACGCCTGCATTATGCATCGCCATACCGGTCCGTCGCCTGCGTTATGGTTTGGGGCGCAATTGGATATGACAAACGCACCCCTCTGGTACGCATCGCCGGTACACTCAACAGCCACCGCTACACCTCCGACGTTTTAAAGCCTGTAGTCCTCCTTTATCTCCAGGACCTGCCAGCGGCCACGTTTCAACAGGACAATGCGCGCTGTCGCGTGGCACGCATTGTGCAACAATTCTTCACGGCCCACCAGGATTCACTGCTGCCGTGGCCCGCCTGTTGTCCCGATATGTCGCCCATCGAACACGTCTGGTCGCTGATCGGCAACCGAGTGGCCCGGCAAGCACCACCCGCAGCCACGCCTGATGAACTGTGGCAACGTGTGGAAGCAGCCTGGACCGACATACCCCAAGCCCACATCCAAAGCTTCCTTCGTTCGATGCCGCGGTGTGTAGCGGCCGTTATTGCCAGCCATGGGGCCACAGGAACTAGTGATGTCTGCGTGTTCCGCAAGGCGCACGGGCCTGTAAGCTCAGTCGTTTTATCTTTGTATCTGTTGTAATGTGTCCAGTAAATCTGGCTTTGCTATCTCGTGTCCTTCTTGGTGTTGCATTTTGGGTGGCCAGCAGTGTGGTTAGGAGAAGCGTGCGAGCATCAGTGTGCTTCTAGTTTTCCTGCTGAGAGGTTTTGTACATATTTTCTATATAGCGAAAAATCGGCAAAAAGCGTCATTAAGTGTTACTCAGAGAGCACAAATAGTGACTTTATCTCATGAATGATTCTCCGAACGTGACATAAGCAGAACGGTGATTGTGAGCAACGCCGCTTTTCATAACTCGATCATAAAATATCGAGATACAGGTGAATATGGCAACTGAAGGAGAAGTGGAAGTTCAAGGAAAAGAACCCCTCGTGACAATAGCATAAAGCTGTTACCGCGGAATTTCCTATATCCCCGTAACCTTTAAATTTCATCCGTATGAATTTGCTTATTTAATATTTTTTTTTATTTTAACTCTAAAGCGGTAGGAAATAAATATTTAAATTGCCAAAATAGAGTATCATTGATTAAATTACTTTCCGGTGAAGCTGAGCCAGGCTACCCGAAAGTTTCGGTTGATATGAGGACAGTCCTACTTGCACTCAAGCCAGAAGAAAAGGGGAAAATATTTTTTTTTCACATAAACTTGATGAAAATACCCGGGCCGCCCCGGTGGCGCAGTGGTCTAAGGCGTTGGCCTCTGATCATTCGTCCATAAGGGGTCCGGGTTCGAATCCCGGTCAGGCATGGATGTTGTGTTTGTCTTACGGCACTGGTTCTCTCCTTCCCTGGAACCAGTGACCCTAAATTAGGGACGGGCGACTGCTTATAGCCCATTGAGTTGCTCACGGTGGTCGTTAAACCTCCAATCAAAAAAAAAAAAAAAAAAAAAAAAAAAAATACCCGGATGGGAAGGAAGAGAAAGGAAGACATTCACGGTTCTTTTTTTTTCTTACGGAACGCACGGGAGGAAGGCATAATAGAAGAGTCTCGTCGTCTAAGCCGAGAGAAAAGCAGGAGTGCAATAAATCTTTTTGGGGGCGTCACCCCTTTTCTCAAGCAACGCTTGCGAGCATCTCTGTATTGTCCGGGGTAGCGACGAAATTCGGGATAAGTCACGCCGCCGGAAATACCTACGTGACAATCTTCGCTTCCAAGTAGCTAGGTGCGGTCAATTATCAAAAAGGTGTAAGAACAAGTTGACAGCTAAGAGAAGACATAATGTTTGGGAAAGTGACCCGAACTGAACGGATAGCATATAGCAGGGCTATCTATGAGGGCCAATAACATAAACCCGACGCGATTCGGACGGCCGGGCCGTCACGCCCCAAGATGGACACCGGACACGGAAAAAGAAAATATTAACACAATGAGGAAAGAAGAGACTCGATGACATAGCGACACACTTAACACTCGAAGTCAAAAAAAAATTCCAGGCTGAGCAGAATAGAGGTCTCAGCGTTTTCGGAGGAGGGATTTTTCCACGACAGAGGATGAGGTAGTTAGTATTTTAAAATAGTCCGGATAAAACTAATGAGGACGGAGGGCTGATTCATACGACCAGCCGGCAACCCAGCTTCACGATCGGGGCTTCCCAAGGAAAAGAGGGTATGATGACTTTTATCTTACGCATTTCTGATTCATGCCTCATAGCTTTGCATGTGCTATGCAGGACTAGTTACCCGAAAGTCTCTCACATAGTGCATTCATAATTTTCCTCTGGCGCACGGCACCGTGTTCTAAACCAGAAACTAAAGTTTAAAGTCAATAATATTTAAGTGCATTATACCTGTTTGAAATAAAAAACTAAATTGTTTAGCTAACACAAGCAACCTCACCGGGTGCTTGTTTTAGCTAAACAATTAGCTTTAAGACCATTTTCTAAAATAAATAAACAGTTAAATTTAATTCACGTGTCACCCAGGTCATTTCTCCAAATTTAATTAGAGTTCAATTAGTGATTTTCTTATTGCTATTTATACAACTTTATATTTTAACTTCTTTGCGGCATATGAATAAACATGGAAACCCCAAGCTAATTCATATGAAACACAACGCGATGCATTTATCGACCCTGAGCTTGGAGACCCTTATTTAGGGAATCCAAATTCTTTGTTGACACCACTAGGCGAAATTTTGGGGGTGAATTGTTTAGAATTGAATTTTTGACCTTTTTTAACTTTTTTCCGACTACGGCGAATAAGACGTAGTAGTGGTTCGCTGATACCCGACAAGGGGGCGATAATAAGGCGAACAGTTGTGCATTCTCCAAGAAGTTCGTGCAAGAAAAGCAAGGTCTTTCTACATTCAAAAGGGTCTGATATTAGTATCAACACTGTTTCCCTGACGTCTTAGCAAAGATTTTGGATCAAAGTCTTATGAACCTGCACATAAACCTAGACTAACCTCTATCATGAAAAAGAAGAGACTCCAGTTCGCGAAGTATCATCAATCGTGGAGTGCTGAAAATTGGAGCCAAGTTCTTTTTCCGATGAATCAACTGTACGTCAATTTGAATCACGTAAAGCACATGTTCGACGACCAAAAGGCAAAAGGTTTGATGAAAAATACACCGTTACCACCGTGAGACATCCGACTAGGCGGATGATATGGGGTGCTATGTCAGCATTCGGTACTACTTCATTATCCTTTTTGCTGACAGGCACTACCGTGACTGGTTCTTTTTATGTGGAAATGTCACTTGAGAAGCGGTTAACTTATATGCAAATGCACTGATGCATAATCTTTATGCATGATGGTGCCCCATGCCACAGATCAAAGACAATAAAGGACTACATGCAGAGGAAAAACATAACTGTGCTTGACTGGCCCGGTAATAGTCCCGACCTTAACTCCATCGAAAATTTGTGGACCATTTTAAAAGAAAAGGTAGCAGAAAAACAGCCATCAAATTATCAATCTTTGATTGACGCGATAAAGTACGTGTGGTTCTAAGACATTTCAAGTGACTAATGCAAATTTCTCATTGAGAGTATGTCATATCAAATTGTATCCGTAATAGAAAACAAAGGTGGCCACACAAATTACTGATTTCGGTATTTTTGTGTTCTAAAGACTGTAAGCATTCATATGGGGTGTCATATTTTTAAATATCTCTGACTAGTAATTTTTTTTTTTTTTTTGAAAATCTTAATTTTTAATAAATTGACAGGTGGTCTTAAATTTTTCAAATGACTGTAGAAGAACGCTTTATACAGAAGAAATATCACAAATCATAAAACATACATATCATAGAAAACTAACTCAAATTTTGCAAAAAATGTCGAAAACTTAAAAACAGGAAACGGAATTTTTGAGCAAATAATTTTTACAGTATACAAAAAGAGTAAATAAAGGCAAAAGGGAATTTTTTGTTGGTAATACCGATCAGAATTTAAGAAACACGGATGTACGAACATAAGCCATACTGAAATAGAAAGCATTGATCCCGTTTTACATGCGAAGCACAACCAGTTTTGAGAAATGTTAAATTGCAACAGAATATATACGCAGAGCAGAAATTTTAACGGCAGAGACCATAATGATAGAGAAAACTAAAGTACCGAACCACAATAATGATAGAGGAAACCAAAGTACAGAACGACAATAATGATAGAGAAAACCAAAGTACCGAACCACAATAATGATAGAGAAAACCAAAGTACAGAACGACAATAATGATAGCGAAAACCAAAGTACCGAACGACAATAATGATAGAGAAAACCAAAGTACCGAACGACAATAATGATAGAGAAAACCAAAGTACCGAACGACAGTAACGATAGAGAAAACCAAAGTACCAAACGACAGTAATGATAGAGAAAACCAAAGTACTGAACAACAATAATGATAGAGAAAACCAAAGTACCGAACGTCAATAATGATAGAGAAAACCAAAGTACCAAACGACAGTAATGATAGAGAAAACCAAAGTACTGAACAACAATAATGATAGAGAAAACCAAAGTACCGAACGTCAATAATGATAGAGAAAACCAAAGTATCGAACAACAACAGTAAATATCCTACGAAATTTTTGTTATGTTCGAAATATACAATCGAACAAGAAGCAACAAAAGATTACTCAAAAATCTGAGCGCAAATGGAAAATGACAAATACATGGCGCAAACGTCGCTTATAAGATGTCACGAAAAACATAACGCACATTCGTGATTCCAGTCTGTCAGAAGGAGAATTCCCGTCAGTAAAATCAAATAATTACCACAACACTGCAAAGACCGATAGGAAGACAATAACTTGCTCGGATATGCATCTCAAAACCAACTCTAATTCCCGTTGAGAGAAACGCATCGATCATATACTGACGTCGCGTGCTAATGATTCAAGGAGAGTAAAGAAGAATAGACTTTATAGAAGTGAATTCCAGCGAAGTAATTTACATTCTTCAGTAATTCTTAACAATACACCTAAAACAATTCTTAACCATAATAAATTAACTGCAATCGTGTTTTCCCGATTACTGCATAGTTAGTTTGAAACTTGGAGTTTTCAAACCTGAAGAAGGTGAAACGATACAGATATTAATCCCAATGAATTATTTCTTAACTTGCAGACTTTCTAAACAATGTATTGTACATAAAATTTACTTAACCCTATGGCACTGTGGTCGATATCAGTGTGACAATATTAATTACATACAATGCGGTTGGTGTATAGATAGACTGTTTAAGAATGTTTAGCATACATGCGTTCATATGTTGTACTGGATGTTGTGACGTACTAAAGAGGTGAAAACATGTGCCAAGACGACAAATCTGCAGCGAGACATTCTGTTTGGGAGAGCGACTTACTCCGGAGTGAGGAGACACGGTTTGATGTTCGTCGCGGACGAACTTGTGTTTTCACAGTGTGGATAAAATAAAGTATCCGTATTGTCGGGTCACTGGATCCTCGAGAAATGGAGAAATCACGACGAAACTTGCTAGGTAGCTTATTGAAGACATTGGCAGACAAGTTAACGGCATAAATATTAGTTCAAAATTGCGCCGCTAGTGGAACAATAGCGTTGCAGATGCAAGAAAAGAACAGGCACATGCGTGAATTTACTGGCTATTGAGAGCAAAAAACGTTTCAGGACAAACTTTGCTCAACACACTGGCCATCACAAGCAGAGTCGGGTTATTTGGGAAAGGGGAGAATGTCAAAGGGAATCTTGACTTCGGACCAATCGTACGACGAATTCGTAACGTGCCTTGCGTTCAGTGGATTTGTTTGATTACATTATATTTATTTTCTACAAGTGAACCGAAAGAAATGTTTTACTATAAGATATTCTTGCTAATAATAATTTTCAAGACACTTCCAAATATCGGAATTGCTTTTCGGATTTATTTATCATTGATGGTGTCTAATTGCAGTGGAGAGAGTTTCGTTTTGTATATGAAACTGATTATAAAAACAGATTGCCTAATACAATGTTGCAAGAACGCCATTTTTTATTTCTTAGCATTGAAAGCGACATACTTCGAGAACTCGATTTTTCTCAGATAACTGATGCTTTTGCAGCACAGAAATCACGCAAAGTTTCGCTACAAAGAAACTTTGCATAACTTTGTAGCTCCAGAATCGTCAGTTTAACGCATATAAGTTTCAGTATGTTTTCTTTCTTTTCTTTTTTTTTTTGGGGGGGGGGGGTGATTTGCAAACATTTTTTATTACCACATGATTCGCAATATTCTGTTTCCAGCTGAATAAAAAATTAATATAAGCAATGTGTATTTTGAACTACAAAAATAAAATTGGAAACACAAATTCAAAACATTAATTTCTTAATCCAATAGGAAACAACCTTCAATAAGAATAAAGTAATGTCACTTTATATTTAATACTAAATTTTGTGACCCCGTTGCTAATTAATTTTAAGGGCGTCCACATTCTAACCGCCACGTGGCCTTGAAATCTTTAATCCGGCCCTGGCCACAAAGATACTGCTAGTGATGCCCAGCAGAAGTATCACTGCTGAAATCCAAGGAATTGCAGGTAGTTAGTTCACATGGCAGGTTTCTTATGCAAATATTCAGTCGAACATTCGACTATGAGCACATGATTTCTCCAGGGTTTCTAAAGTCCTGGCCAGCCCTTTTTTTTTTTTTTTTTTTTTTTTTGATTGGAGGTTTAACGACCACCGTGAGCAACTCAATGGGCAATAAGCAGTCGCCCGTTCCTAATTTAGGGTCACTGGTTCCAGGGAAGGGAGAGAGAGCCAGTGCTGTAAGACAAACGCAACATCCATGCCTGACCGGGATTCGAACCCGGACCCCTTGAATGATCATAGGCCAGCGCCTTAGACCACTGCGTCACCGGGGCGGCCTGGCCAGTCCTATGACCGAAGCACGGATGCAACGAAAACATGTCACATTTTGAACGCTTATATCTTCGAAACTAATAATGGTAGAGTAATAAATACACTCTGTAGCAAAAAATCCGCGCACCGCGAATTAGGATCCGACAAGCGCAAAACTTAAGATGCAAATACCTCTTAGACAGACATACAAATGATACAAAATGCACAGCTGATGAACGCACAGAGCGTGTGTAATGCGCGTTGGAAACGCGCACACCAGCACACATATAAGGACCATTACTCGGCCCCTGCGTCAATTCCGACGGCTGCTGTGGTACAGTTATTAGCAGTAGCAAATGAGAATGCCCCGAAGACCCACCCGACGACGGTACAATCAGTTGAGCGAGTCCTAGAGAGGGCGCATCACCGAACTCCGGGAAGCTACGTATCGCCCGCCATGAGGGTCGGAGCGATGACACAGTCAGACGATGTTAATGCCCACAGATGGAGACGTCTCAATAGCTGAGCCCATCTTATGATGTTAGAAGCTGACAGAAAATCACACATAGCGCCGTGGATTGTTGGCCACCGTGGTGAAAAGCTAACGCGCTAGGCTAGACATCGAGAGATCTGGGATTCAATTCCCCAGCGGTGACCAAATAAAATTTTTTCGGTTGCTGTGTGTCGCTAAAGCGTGGAAAGAGAGATGTCTTTGTTTATTAACTGACGTCACGTATTTGGAGAATTTTCACTTAGGATTATCGTTCTTCATTTTTACGATGTTGTTACCAGCGGTTCCAATAGGACGTCCATAACCGTCAAGAGGGCAGAGGCAGGCCTCGAATGACGAATTCTTGCCAGGTTCGTGCGATAGTGCGAGCTGCCAGACGCACATTTACAACTTCGCTATCTGCCATTGAGAGGCACCTACCCGCATCTCCTGGACGTGTACTGTCACGCAGCACAGTTGGAATAAGGCTAGCAGAGGCTGGACTCCAATTGTCGGCGACAGTTCTACTGTATACCACTAACGCCCTGGACATCACCAGCAACGCTTCGTTTGATGGCCATGTCGTGTTCATCGATGAATCCCTGTTTTCACAGGGCTCGGATGATAGGAGAATTCATGTGTGGAGGAGCCCTGGCCAACGCTGCTCACCCCACGTCATTATGGAGCGGCATTCGTCCATAACACCTGACATTAACGTTTTGAGAGCCATTGCCTATGATACCCGGTCAACGTCAGTGCTCCTTTGCAGCATAGTAACGGCCCGCCGATACGTAAACGAGATCCTCAGACCTGTAGTATTACCAATGCCGTCGAGTCTGTCGGGGGCCATCTTTCAGAGCAAGATAATGCCCGTCCGCACACGGCAAATGTCTCCATGGATTGTCTGCTTGGTGTAACAACCCTTCCTTGTCCTGCCCGACAGCCGGATGTCTGTCCAATCGAACACGTTGGCGACGTCGTAGGATGCCGGCTGCAACCATCGCGCAACGTTGGGTAAACTGGCTATGCAATTACAGATAATCTGGCAGCAACTTCCACAGAACAGCATTCGACGTCTGTATGAGTCCATGCCTGGTCGAATTTCCTAATGCGTTGCCGCGAAAGGAGGCCATACATGTTACTAAACTGTAACTGTTCTGAACCTATATCGGCTCAATAAATGGGGGTTTGTTATATCAAATTTGAATCATTTCGTCCTCTTAGTCTCTTCATTGCTCATGTCAAATTTCACCATGATCGGATCATTTTTCCAGGTGCGAGGAATATTTTTGCTACAGAGTGTAATACATTAGATAGTTTATAGAGTTCCACAACAAGTTTCAACCCTCCACCCTTAACTCTTCGATGCAGTAGCGTTAGAAATTTAAGCTAAATTTTGTTTGATTTTGTTTGGCCGCACGACGTTTTAAGGTTGAAAACTAGTGAATAGATAATGATGGCGATCACCACAGCCCTGCATTCCGTAGCTAAACTTTCAGAGCTAACTGACGTATGCGATAAACCGAAATAAAATAAATTTAACATTTATTTAATTTTTAGATAAAAACAAAAAATTGGTGACGAAAATTTAGAAGTGCCGCAAAAATCCAAGGACCATTACTATAAGAACTGACGAAAGTTGAACAAACAGCTACAGGAGAACGAACGGAATCCGAAAAAGCCCGCTAAGTCATCAACCGAAAGGTCATGGGAATGTAGGGAGCGTCAAATTCGGAGCGCCAGGATGCGTTTCATCAGAGTTCTACTCTTGATTCACAACCTTCCACTTCAACTGCACAAAATTGAACCTGAACAGCAAGAACAGATTGATATTGATGTCATCGAACGAAATTTTCAACTTTTCACACCGAGCATGGAATACCAATGTACTCCACCAGTTTTCACAACTTTCTTTTTTTTTATTAAAGGCTTTAAGACCACCAAGAGCAACTCAATGGGCTATAAGCGGTCGCCCGTCCCTAATTTAGGGTCACTGGTTCCAGGGAAGGGAGAAAGCCAGTACCGTAAGACAAACACAACATCCATGGCTCGCCGGGAATCGAACACGGACTCTTCACGGACGAATGACCATAAGCCAGCTGTTAGACCACCGGGACGGCTTTCACAACTTCGTTGGATAATGAATGTATTACGTCTCAAACCTTTACACCGCCGATACATTCTTAATCTAGAGAAGAACAAGATCGCAGCAGACATATCGCCATATTTATAACAAGGCAACTAAGGAGTTTGAAAAATTGTTTCTGAAGAACTCGTTTTTCAGAAACAATTTTAGCAATAACTACTGAGAACGATGATATTACACCTTCTACTTCTACTAACATTAATTTGCAAGCAGCATAAGTCACTATGAATTATACACTGAAGAGCTATTAAATTAGAGACAGCTGGCGTTATGCAAATGTGGTGCTGTGGGCGGCCCTGTAATGCAGCGGTCCGAAAATATAAGGAGTGATACGACGGGAATGAGTAAGAGTCGGACGCCGTACGGGTAAGACAAAGGATCTAAGCGCATTTGATCGTAGGCGAATTGTCGGGGCCCGAGGAATGGGTCACTCCATCTAGGAAGTCGTGCAGGCACTGGGATTTTCACGAGCCACTGTGTCCCAGGTGCACCCTAAGTACATCGAATCCGGTAAAACCATCCTTGCAAGGGCAAACTGCCGTGGACAACAGCGTGAGGATGAGCAGGGTCATCGTCGGCTAGCTCGCATTGTAACAGCGGATAGACGGGCCACAGTGCAAGAAATCACACGGCAATTTAACGCTGGTGCACAAAAACGTGTAAGAAGTTACACCATCCAGAACCATATCCTCGCTATGGGGACAGAAACCATCGTCCCACGAGGGTACCGCTGCTGACCGCACATCACAGGGTGCAAAGATGAGCATGGGCACGAGAACATCGCCACTGGACCCTAGACATGTGGAAAAATGTTGCCTGAACTGATGAGTAGAGATTCACGTTAGTACATGAGGATGGCAGGATACGGGTACGTCGCAAACCACATGAAGCGATGGATCCTTTTTGCCAGCAGGGTACTCTTCAAGCTGGTGGGGGTGGCGTTCGCGTATGGGGACTGTTTACGTGGACTAAAATAGGACCCCTGGTACTTTTGACATCGTCTATCACAGGTCAATGTTACCGGAATATCCTGGACGACCATTTGCTCCCGTTTGTGCGTCTTGAACATTCCACTGAGGACCTCATCCTGCAACAAGACAATGCACCGTGCCATCGCTCCCGAATTTTATCCGAATGGTTGGATGAAGAGTCCACCGACGTGACCTCGCTTCCTTGCCAGCTAAGTCACCTGACCTCAATCCCATCGAGCACATCTGGGATGCCACCAAGAGAGACGACCCCCCCCTCCTTCAAATCTTTGTGAACTGTGGGAGCTTATTCAGGGGTCGTGGATCCGTATGTCTTCCCAACGCTTCCGGTGTCTTATCGAGTCCATGCCAAGACTAATCGCCGCTGTCATCAAGGCGAAAGGTGGTGCTACACGTTACTAGGCAGGTATCTCTAATTCAATTGCTCTTCAGTGTATATTGTATAAGTTTCTTTTAAATAAATAAAGTAAAACACTTCTTTCATTTTATTTCTTAAAAATTTTATATCTGAAAATCCGCATCCTACAACGTAGGGTTAGTTGACGTAGTTCTACTGTGTCCACGATTGCTCTTAAGATTCAATCTAAATATTCTATATCACGAAGCCTAGTTCATCGAAAATGCTGTGCTCTGTTGAGGTAGATTTCCTCCAATGGATCATTTGTGGGACGAAGTCGAAAGGGGAATCTGACAGCTGGATTCGCAATCATCCAATCATAAAGATCTGGAGGTTTGCAATTCAGTACATTTAGGCTAATACACCCAAGACACACACCGACATTTAAAACCCTTTAACGTCCAAAACGTCCGTACATACAAACGACAATAGCCGCCCGAAAAGCCTGTCTAAAGTGAGTCGAATTCTCTACCCTTACATGTTCTTCAAGTTTTCTCAGTAGCTACTGTGTCCCTTTGATTTCTTTCTAAAACGTTTGTGCTATCAATAACTAGTGAATTCAAGTACGTACCTGTTCTTCTCTTGCGTCTGCAACGCTAAGTTTCCCTAGCGACGCGATGTTGAACTATATTTCCCCCACTAAACCGTTTTTCCATGCCCTCAAAAAAACTGCATACCAAGTTTCGTGGCGATATATCCATTTCTCGCTTTTCTTGAAACCTGAGAATGGGAATACTTATTTTATAGCCACCCTGTATATTAACAAAATGTGTTTGTAAAATTAGCAAGATTATTCTTAATTGATTGGAAAGTTCGAAAAACCTTTGAAGGTTTTTGCTGCAGTTTAAAAGAAAGAGTTTTTTTTATAAATACATGGCCCCACGAGTGATGACAAGTGAGAGTATATGAACACACAGCAACGACAACAAAGCAAAAAGATTACACAGTGAGTTGAATTTTAGATGATCCGTGCTACTTAGGTGACAGAATGCAATCAAATACATGCATACAAAACAGAACTGCTCCAATCCTCTATGTTTCCATATGGCCATGCACAAACAAGGTGGGGAAGCAAAAATGATTTAGAATTAGACATTCAAAAAACACTTGCCTGCATGTTCTGTTTAAAACATAGAACAGTTGGTTTTGGATCATTTTCAAGCATTTTTTTTTACTTTTGTGGTAGTCATATAAATTTTGGATTACACAGCAGGGAATAAAACATACAGAAAAAGATTTGGTGCAGAAGTTCTTCAGAAGCAATCTGTAAAATGGGTTTTATCAATAACATACGTAAAGCCAGAGAAATTCGATCACGTTAAAAGTGTTCCCCTTTCAGTTTTTTTAATAAAGTAACATCTCTTTAACATTCGAGCATCAAAATATTTTACGCTTAATATGCTAAAATCATTTGGTGTTTTAAGCTTTATTCTGTGAACAAACTACGAAGAAACTGCATGTTATTCTTAGGGGGATTCTCAACCTGCTGAAAGTAGGTTGTGGTAATGTTCCATAAGTGCAATAACCTTTTGAGTTAAAAACAAGAAAGATGACACCGATTTTTCGGTTGTAATGAGCACGTCTTTTGAATCCGTTCTCATGCGAATTAAATTTATCAAAGCTATTCAAAGTCAACGAAACCGGTATTTTTTTCTTTTTGATTGGTGGTTCAACGACCAACATGATCAACTCAATGGGCTATAAACAGTCGCCCGTCCCTAATTTAGGGCCACTGACTCCAGGGAAGGGAGAGCGCCAGTGCCGTAAGACAAACACAACATCCATGCCTCACCGGGATTCGAACCCCTTTCCGGACGAATGATCAGAGGCCATCGCTGTGCCACCGGGGCAACGCAACCAGTGCGGAAAACAATAGTATCTTACAAAAGAAAGAAGTTTTTCAATCAGGTTTGTAATCCCGTAAATATTGCTGTAAACGGAATCACGATCTTACGCCCGCTGGTGGCAGAATTGTCCATTAAGAAAAAAATTGTAATTATGTGAGAAATATTTAGCAGCTGAAACGCTCTCCAACAAAGGAAGAACTTTTCAAATCAGACTCTTAGAAGCAGAGATATCAAGAAATATAAGATACGCATCTACGCCTCTTGGCGGGAAGTCCATGCATTAATTTAAGAAAAAGGTATTCTCAAAAGGCTTTTCGATATGAGTGGTATCGGTCCACGAAAGAATTTTCTCAATCAAGTTTTCATATTCTCAGATTTTGCTGCAAATACGTTAGAAGCAGAAATCAAAACTTACGCTCTCTGGTAGCCAAATGTTATAAATTATATGCAAAGTATATCTCATCAGGAGCTCTATGCGGTACAGGAGGAATTTTTCAAATCGAAGTTTTAGAAGTAGAGATGTCGGGGAAAACGCAATTTACCTAAACTTCCCCTAGCGGAAAGTTTATGAATTGCTTGAAAATTTTGAAATTATATGAAAAACATTTTGCACCGGAGAAGCTATCCAACAAAAAAAGGAAGTTTTCAAACCGGGCGCTTAGAAGTAGAGATATTTACGAAAATAGGAAATACATCTACGCTCTCTGGCGGAGAAACCATGTAATGTTTTAAGAAGAAAATATGCCGAAAAACTTTTATCGCCGTAAGTTCCATCGGTCAAAGAAATAATTTTTGCAGTCGAGATTTTATAAGCTCAGATGTTGCTGTAAATACATCAAAAGCAAACATTACCGCATACGCCCTGGCGGCTAAACTATTTTACCTAAAAATCAGAAATTACATGCAAAAGAATTTCTATCAGCAGCTGTATCCGCTGCAGGAAGATTTTTTCAAATCAGTGTTTTAGAAGCAGATATATCGAGGAAAGCGTAATTTAATCCCCCCCCTAGCGGAAAATCTATGCTTAACTTGAAAAAGTGAATATATCTAATCATCAAACAGAAGTCATCGCTCTTTCCACGTTTATAAGTGAGTCACGGAAAAATTCACAGAAGTTTTCCGTGACTCACTTATAAATGTGGGAAGAGCGATGACTTCTGTTTGATGCTCCTAGTCCACGTCAAATGTCTGTATTAATGAATATATCTAAGATACTCTTAGACATAAATTAAATCGAAAAATAAAAAGTTTTTTTCCATCGGATGCATAGAAGCAAATCATCATCATCATAATTGTCAACCATTATCAATCCACTGCTGGACGAAGGTCTCCCCAAGTTTCCTCCACAACGGTCTGTCTTGTGCCAGTCTCCTCCATGTCACTCCCGCATATTTACGAATTTTATCCACCCATCTCCCATGTGGTCTTTTTCTTGGTCTTTTCCTGTCCCTTGGAATCCAATCTAAAATTTCGGCTGTCCATCGATGATCTGTCCTTCTGGCAGTATGTCCAGCCCATTGCCATTTCAGGGATTTAACTCTGATCATGATGTCTTCCACTCTCGTCATTTTTCGGATCCACGAGTTCCTCTTCTTATCTCTCCTGGTTATACCAAGCATGCACCTCTCCATGCTGCTTTGAGTTGTCTGCAGCCTTTGTATGTCTCTTTTAGTTAAGGTCCACGTCTCTGCACCATACGTAAGCACTGGAAGGATGCATTGATCAAACACTTTTCTTTTAAGACATAATGGCATATTGCTCTTGAAAATTATGCTGTTTCTTCCAAAAGCTCTCCAGGCAAGTTTTGTACGCCGATTAATTTCTTCATCAATGTGACCCTCACTTGATATCTGCTGTCCAAGATAAACATACGTATCTGTTATCTCCAGTTTTTCTCCATCAATCGATAAATCTTCGTTTCTTGTAAAAGCATTGAACATCACCTTTGTCTTCTGAAAGTTCATTTTTAATCCCACTTCTTTACTCTTGTCAGCAAGTTCCTGGATCATACTCTGCAGCTCTGATGGGGTAGTTGCAAAAATGACTACGTCATCAGCAAAACGAAGGTGGGTTAGATAATCTCCATTAATCTTTATCCCTTTGTTTTCCCAGTTCAGTGATTGAAAGATATTTTCCAATGTGGCATTAAAGAGCTTCGGAGATATGGTGTCACCTTGTCTCACTCCCTTTCCAATTTTTATGTGTGTTGTATTTTCAAACAGCCGAATCTTTGCACTTGCATTTTCATAGATGCTATTAATAATATTAATGTATGCATCTTCAATACCGCAGGATTTCAGAGCCGTGGTAACTGCTGATGGTTTCACCGAATCAAAGGCTTTTTCATAATCGATAAAAGCCATGCACAATGGAAGTTCATATTCCCTCGCTCTTTCAATTAGTTCTCTCCGTACGTGGATATGATCTATTGTGCTGTAGCCACTCCTGAATCCAGCTTGTTCTCTCGGTTGAGCCATGTCCAGTGTTACCTTCAAGCGGTGTGAAAGAACTTTAGTGAAGATTTTATAAACCACTGATAGGAGGCTGATAGGTCTGTAGTTCCTGAGATCCTCAATGTCACCTTTTTTATGTAGCAGGATCATTGTAGCATTGTTCCAATCCTCAGGAATCTTCCCTTCATTAAGGCATCGAGTGAAAATTTGGGCGAGTACTGTTTCAATTTCTCCACTTGCTTCTTGTATGATGTCTATAGTAATTCCATCTTCTCCTGGAGCTTTCCCCCGCTTCATGTTCTTGATTGCATGAGCAACTTCTGCTGGGAGTACTGAAAGAACTCTGGTACCTTTCATGATGTCTGGAGTACATGTATCATCCCTTTCATATAATTTGGAGTAGAAATCTTTCACTCTTGTCAAAATTTCGCCTCTATTTCTTGTTATAGAACCATCTTCTTTTCTCAGAGCCATAATCTGTTTTCTTCCCTTACTGAGATGTCCCTTTGCTATCTTTAGGCTTTGGTTGTTTTCAATTGCTTTCCTCACTAGCTCACAGTTGAATTTCCTTACGTCTTCAGTGATACTTTTTCGTGCTGTCTTGCATAGCTCTATATATTCCACTTTGGAAGTCACATCTTCTTTAGTTGTCCTCATCTCTCTTCTTTTTTGCATCAACATTTTGGTTTTTCCTGATAATTTGTTTACATGCAACTTGTTCTTAGACCCAGCTAATTTTGTTGCTGTTTCCATAAGAGCTTTGGTTACTTTTCTGTTAACTTCCGAAATATCCACTTCTTCCGATGTTAGGCCTTCTAAAGCAGAGAATCTGTTCTTCAGTTCCAACTTGAAAGTATTATGGTGTTTTTTAAGGTTGGTTATGTCAATACATTTTGTTTGTCTTATGAGCTTGCCACGTTGCAGTTTAGTGTTGAGGTGCATCTTACATCTCACCAATCTATGGTCACTACCTGTGTTGAACTTGTTCAGCACACTGCAGTCTTCGATGACGAATTTTTTTTACACATAATAAAATCAATTTCACTTGTCGTCCCAATTGGATGTCTCCATGTCCATTTCCTGTGTGGCTTTTTCTTGAAAAAGGAATTCAAGATGAAAAATCCTTCTGCCTCTGCAAACTCAACGAGAGTATTTCCACGCTCGTTTCTGTTGCCGTGACCGAATTTACCTACTGAAGTTTCATTCTGTTGCCGGTGCCCTATTTTTGCATTGAAATCTCCCATAATTATCTTCAAGTGCTGCTTACCTTTATTATTTAGATGACGAATTTCCTCATAAAATTCTTCAATTTCTTCTTCAGGATGACTTGTGGTGGGTGCATAAGTTTGAATAATCTGAGCCTGGTATCTTCTCGATAGGGAGCGATAATGAGTCGTGCAGCTCTGTCAGAGGAACTTTCAACTTCTACCACTTTATCCTTCAGTTTCTTGTTTATTATAAATCCAACACCACTAGTTCTGCCAGTATCTGTCCCACGATAATAGAAGAGATGTCCACTTTTCAGTTCAATGAGATCTTCTCCTTTTCTCCTTACCTCACTTAGCCCGACGATGTCCCACTTGATCCTTTGTAGTTCCTCTTCCAATTCAAGAAGCCTTGAATCAGAAGATAGGGAGCGTCCGTTGTAGGTAGCCAAGGTCAGCATCAAATGGCAGCCTAGTCCGGTCCTCCGGGGATTCTTAGCACCCTCTGCCTTCATGTCGCACTGGCCGCTGCCTTGGCCAGGTACATTCCAGCTGCCGGAGACTGAGGGCCAAGATTTAAGTTGTAGAGTCATTTTGGAGGTAAATATATGGAATTAAATGTATTTTTGAGTTCGATATCATCCTCATTTACTCCCGCTAGCGGCAACAGTTTGCATCGTAAAAAAAAACGAAATAAAGGATCATCATTCTCATATTTTAAGCTTCTCAACGAAAAAGAATTTTCCAAGTCGGACTAATAGTTGCAGAGATATGGTGTCCACAGGCGGACGAATAGACGGACGGACAAACCGGTAACATTGGCACGATCTTTTTTTACAAAATACGGTTGGGATGCATTGGTCATTTTATTGGTGATTTATTTTTAACATGTTTTCAGTGCTATATCTCAAGTATAAACTGAGAAGTAAATTTATTGAGTACACCTGTACGTGTGACGTAAATGAGCACGTAAGGCAAAAATTCAGATTGGTGGGCACTTGGTGACAGACTGCGAAATCAGACAGACGAGCATGTCGAGCACCAAAAAGCTTCCGATTGATGGACTGAATGGGCAAAACTAGTGATTTGAGCGACTTTGAATGTGACATGATAATTGACGGCCGCCATTGTGGTTGCAGCATCTTTCAAACTGCTATCCTCTTGGGTTTTTCACTTAGAGCCCTATCAAGTATTTATCCTGAATGTCACGATAAAAAAAAAAAAAAAAACGTCCAGCAGTCGGCGATCCTCTGAACTAAAATAGCTGGTGGATAAGAGGGATCAGAGAAATTGGCGGGAATCGTGCAAGGGAACATATGGGCAACCATCCTTCAAATCACTACAAATCTCAACAACTGGGTATCAAGAGCCATTCATGAAAGAACCACGTATTGGCCCACGTCGGAAATGGTTTCAACAGCCAACGAATATGGCGGGTGCCGATGTTGAGAGCTCAGAAAACAAAAGTGGATGCTTGAACATTGAAACTACAGCATTGAGGACTGATAAAAGGTTGCCTGGACGGACGAATCAGGTTTCCTTATGGGACAAAATGGCACTGTTCGAATTTAGCGCAAACGCTGTTAAACCATGGAGCCATCCCGTCAGGTGTGAACAGTAGAAGCCGGGGGTGTTGGTATGTTAGTCTGTGAAATGCTTTCCCGGTAGGCATTAGGCCCTTTAGCACATCTGAACGCCACGGCGTATTTGAACATTGCTGCCTGCCTGATCCATTCTTTTCATTGCTACAGTTTATCCTCAAGCAGATGGACTCCTGCAAAAGGATAACTCACCCCTTCACAAGGCTCGTATCGTCACTGGATGGTCCTAGGAACATACCGACGAGTTTTCCTTGTTTTAATGGCGTTCAGTCCCCGAATTTTTGCCCCAACGAGCATCTCTGTGATGAAGTCGAACGGGCTGTTAGCTGCGAGCCGCCGTCAAATTTGCAGCAACTGCGCGAATCAATCATTTCCGCATTTTACACTGCGACGATTCCAGCATTTATTATGTTTCATGCCTCAACGAACTACGGGTGTGCTGTTGGTCAAGGACGGCGCAGCACACTAAAAATACATATACTTAACAAACTGGCATCTTCGTACATGTTATACTAGCTGAACTGTATCCACGGTTGCTCTTAAGATTCAACCTAAATATTCTGTATCACGAAGCCCAGTTTATCGAAAATGCTGTGCTCTGTTGAGGTAGATTTCCACCGATGGAGCATTTGTGGGACGAAGTCGAAAGGGGAATCTGACAGCTGGATTCGCTATCATCCAATCATGAAGATCTGGAGGGCTGCAATTCAGTACATTTAGGCTAATACACCGAAGACACTTACCGACATTTAAAACACTTTAACGACGATAGCGCCCGTACATAAAAACGGCAATAGCCGCCCGAAACGCCTGTCTAGAGTGAGTCAAATTTCCTACCCTTACATGTTCTTCAAATTTTCTCGATTTCAGGAATCGCCCTCAGTCACTATTGCTGTTATTAAACACAGAATTGAACCAACAGACAGTTCCGCCCGTTATGATATTTGGAATGATAAAATACTTTTGGGTCATGGTTATTAAAGAGTTAGTAGAGACCATACCAAGACGAATTCAAGCAGTATTAACGGCAATAGATAGGCTAACAACGTACCAACTAGATGGTAATTATAATTTGGCCATTCAGTGTCTATCAAAGTCAAGTGTTCTACTGTTCATGAAATACACAAGCACAGGTAAAAGTGAAATTCTAACCTCATCGTGATAATGTCTGTAAACTTCAAAGAACCTTTTTGTTGTGTCTTGTTTTCATCTCACCTGTAATATGTATAATACTCCTAATGTAAATATTAATCATACATCATCTGTTTATATTGTATTAATGCTTTTGCATTGTAGAATAAGAATATTTGAACTCAAAAAGAAGTCTTAAAATGTGGAACACGTCATTTCTTCTCAAACTGGTAGGAGCGGTCCTTCTGCTGTAGGTTTTGGGTTTGCGCAGTAGCACCAGTTCGTTCACGTAACAATACCCCATACACTTGAGCGGCACATTTTCGTTTTTTAATTCTTGTCACCAGATCAATTTTCGAAACTAGTGGAAACACTTTTAAATAAGTTCAAACTAATACATTTCTAGGTATGGTACGTTCAAACAATTCCGCCGACCGTCGGAGAGACTAAGATCGAACCCAAATCTTCTCAGCCACGATGAACTCCCAAGCAAAACTTTGCATGCGCTCTGCAGGGGATGTGGTTACGGTGGTCTCATCACGCTGGCTCAAAAAATTATTTTATGCTAATGGAAAGAATTCTACCAAATCTTTATTTTTTCTGCTGTGACGAAATCAATTGGTCGATAAAGTTTTCTTTTTCTTTTTTCCCTTTTTTTAGGCTAAACGACCACCGCGGTCAAATCTGAAGACTAGTGAGAGCATAAATAATTCCTCCCTGAGAATGCATTCATCATTCACGCAAAAGAGTCATTCACGAATTTTCATTGAATCTCCAGGTTGTCACTGAGTAAGCGATTCTTTCCAGGGATCCCGTCTCTACGACAAAAGCGCTTTCAAGGCTACACAGGAATTTGGAAAAACTGCCTAAAAGAGCAATAGCTCTCCACAATTTAATGGAATATTGGGAACTCATTCAAGTTGTGCCATATTTCCTAGCAGCTCACTCACATAACGCTTGAAACTTATTAATTCTCGATGTCTCTTCACATAGCGGTAGTCACTTAATAAATCTCGACCTCTGTTTGCTTATTCAAAATTCGATTTCGAACACAAGGAGGGGAACAAAGTTAAATATTATTGCGAACGCAACTTCAGTGTGGTTTGCATAATGGAAGATTGAGTGATCTGTTAGAGGGAGCCATTTACGGTGAAGAATCATTCGTTATGAACGCATCGTTCGCGAATTGTTCACCACTACTAAGGACAATACCAGTCCCTAAGTTAAAGCCACTAATGCTGTAGGACAAACACACCACCCATACTTCATCCGGGACTCGAATTCTGGCCTATTCTGACGAACAGTCCGAAGCTAACGCTTAGACCTCTGCGCCGCAGAGACGGCGTTTCATCCGGGATTCGAGACCGGGCCTATTCTGATGAACAGTCCGAAACTAACGCTTAGACCACGGCAACACTGAGACGGCGCTTCATCCAGTATTAGACTCCAGACTCATTCTGACGAACCGTCCGAAACTAACGCTTAGACCACGGTACCACAAGGAAGGAGTTGATAAAGTATGACTCGGAAAGTTTAATAGAGGATGAATGTTAAGGAAATCTTCATTCGCATATATGGAATCTTGGTCAACATGCAGTTTTAAGGTAAAATGCTTAAAAGAAAATAGGTAAACGTTAGTTTTCCAATATCTTGACAAATTTATAAACGCTTCAGTCTCAGACGAAATATAGACTGCTTAAAGAAATTACAAAAACACAGAAACATTTCTTCAACTTTTGATCATTGGCTACGGAATGATAGTTACAACACAAAAAAACCATCTCATATATAATTGATGAATTACGGAAGAACGTTAGGCGCTAAAGTGCTTAAAGATGTTTACTACGTCATTAAACATATAAGTAAACGTAAAGTTAACGAGCACATTTTGTTATAAATAATTAAAAATATACATCAGATATTACAAAGCAGAAAATAATATTTCCTGAATTAATAATTTATGGCACTTTCATTTGCTTTAATTAGCGAAAAAATTCTGTTTAGCATTGCTGTCACAAAGTCTTGTAACGTGCAAATGTTAATTTTGTCCCAACAGCGATATATTATATATTCCGACTTGCAATTCTCTTGATGAAGAATATTGCTTATTGTTTTTCATGTACAAGCTTGACACGTAACAACCAGACATTTTCCATCCGGTTAAAGTCCGGGCTTCAAGACGGCTATTCCATTATATCTATTTTATTCCATTTCTAAACCACTGTTTCGTGGAACTAGAAGCATGCTAGGGCACATTATCTTGCTGGAAAATCCAACTGTTTCCACTTAGTATACGTCCAAAATGAGTCATATGTTCGTACAGCATAGCCTGGTAACTATTGCGGGCCATACAGTGATAGATAATGGCAATGATCGATTTACTTCCATATCCGAACGCCGCCGAGAACATCACACAGATTCCACCCATTTGTCTGCTAAAACATTTTCTTTGGGCTTCTTTCGTAAATCATACCGGTAAAATTTATTTCCATTGGGGTCATCAAAATTATTTTTTTCTCATCTGAGAACACAACACTTTTGCATTTTTCAGACCATGTCATGACATTTTTGGCCCAATCCAGTTATCTCCGTTTATGTTCACCAGCGAGTAAAGGCTTTGCCTTCATTTTAATGTACGCAGCATTTTGTTTTGCTTCAGAGTTTTCGCGACTGTCGTATGAGACACTTTTTTTTTGGAAAATTTACCTTGTAGACATACACCAATGAGTCACCAGTATTAATACACAGCCTAGAGAAATGAGAGCCCCATTGAGACCAAACTGTGGCGCATGTGAACTTCACGGAGCAATGTATATACAACCCAAGGATCGGCTTTCCGTTAGTAGACTGTTCGGAGTCAGAATGGTAAAAGCTACCGATTTATCGGAGTTTGATAAAGGACAAATTGTAACAGCACGGCACCTCGGAACTACGATCTCGGAAACGGCGAAGCTTGTGGGTTGTTCACATGCCGCTGTAGTGAGTACGTAGCAAAAGTGGTGCACAGATGGCCAAACGACGGACCGTCGTTCAGCCGTGTATCGTCCGCAGCTCACTGATAACAGAGGTGATTGGAGACTGTCGCACATTATTCACAGCGACCCGCAGGGCCACAGTGCGACAAATCACCCGCAGCTACAACAGTGGTGATCAGGGCAATGCATCGTAGCACACAGTTCATTGCAGTCTTCTGCGCATGGGCCTGCGTAGCCGGAGACCCATGCTCACTGCACGTCATCGCCAACAACGCATGAAATGGGCCCAAGATCATCGAGATTGGACCGTAGATGATTGGAAGAAAGTGGCCTGGTCTGACGAATCAAGATTCCTGGTGCATCACGTAGACGACCGAGCACGGATACGTCGATTACCAACGGAAGCTGTGGCACCCTGTTACACTGTTGGGCGGAAACGGGCCGCTGTTGTGCTGTGGGCGATGTTTTCTTGGGACACTTTAGGCTCAATTATCCCAATAGTACAATCCCTGACAGCTGTCAGGTATCTGAACATCGTTCTGAACCAAGTTTACCCATCCATGGCAACAGTGTTCCCTGCTGGTGATGGCTATTACCAACAGGATAATTAGTCATGCCACACTGCTAGAATCGTCAAGGAGTGGTTCGAGGAACATGCTAGCGAATTTCTGTTAATGACCATGGTCTCCAAATTCACCAGACATGAACCCAATGGAAAATTCCTGGTTCGCCTTAGAAAAACGGGTTCACTCTAAATCACTACCATCCCGAAATGGACGGAAACTGGAAGACCGAACCTGCTGTTGACATTATGGTACCAGACACCCGGAATATCTATCACCACCTCATTGCATCGACGATTGGCCGATGTTTTGCTGGCTAAAGAGGGTCCTACAGCTTATTAGGTAGACGGTCATAATGTAATGACTCATCGATGTATTATCCACAGTTGCTAAATGAAAAAGAGTCGTTTACCTCTTGCACTCGTGATGGCTTGCGTCGTGTCCTTCTTGATTTACTAGGGTTTTCCTTATTCCTTGCAACATTTTGCACGTCTCCTAAAGATCTTCCGCTTAACTTGGTACTGTTCTTATCACATTTATTTCGGCTAAGATAAAATAACACTTTACTCTCCTCTTCCTCGTGTAACTCTGTATCTCCAGGTATGTTAACGCAGAATGTAATAGAACGCTGTTTGCTTGCAACAAAAGGTATGAGGAGGATCTGCGTAGTACGAGTAACGTAAGCCACGTAAGCAAAATTTGCACATGGTTTTCTTTAACACTGTTTTATAAATTCTATTTATAATTGTCTTACCGTGACTCGGGACTGAGTTTTCTAATTTTAATAAATTAAGTAAGATTTTTAACCTTATTTGCTTTCAGTAATTGAACACTCATTTTCTATGAGGGGTATGCAAAAGTTTCCGCCGTTTTAAGGAGACAGGAACAATGAAGAAACCAGTACACATTTATTCAACGAAAAATTGGCCGTTAGCATCAATGACCTTCTCCCATTTTTCAGGTAACAAAGGACTGCCCCTGTGATAGAAGGACTCGGGTTTTGAGCTGAAGAACGCAGTGATTAAATCTTCAACCTCTGGAACTGTGGTGAACTGCTGTTGGGCTAAGGCAGTTTGCATAGATCAAAACAGATGAAAGTCTGAGGGTGCAATGTCCGGGGAGTAAGTCGGGTGCGGTAAAACCTCTCAGTATAACTGTTCAAAGGTTGATTTCGTGGTGGCACCGGCATGTGGTCTGGCATTATCGTATAACAGGAAGACTGGGCTGCGTTCTTCACTTGCCCACGGGCGTTTTTGCTCGATTGCGGCGTTCAGTTTCATTAACTGATCGCTTTGTCTTTGTACAGTGATTGTTCCGCCCGTTTTAACAGTCCGAAGAGCAGCAATCCAAGCATATCCAACCACACACACAACAGCACCTTTTCCCAGTGGATATTCTGTTTTGCAGTGGAGGCTGATGGCTGTCTTGGGTCGACCCAGGATCGCTTGCGCACAGGGTTGTCCCAATAGACCCATTTTTTATCCCCGGTGACAACCTTCCACAAGAAATTCTTCCCTTGAAACCTTTTCAGCAACGACATGCAGATGCTCAATCGTTAACCAATATTACGCTCCATTAAAGCATGCGGAATCCACTTATCAATCTTCTGGATCTTCTCCAAGGCCTTTAGACGCCGTACCACTATCGATTGAGCCACTTTCAAACGTTTTGCCAGTTGCGTACTCGATTGTGTGGCATCTTCTTGCAAACTCGTCTGCGAGTTCCTGCAATCTACCTGCACGTGGCTTGTCTTCGAAGCTTAGATCACCTTTCTTAAACCTAATAAACCATTAGCGACACGCCCGTTCACCTTATCAATTTCGCCATACGCCTGACATATTGAACCATATGCTTCACTCGTATTTTTCCCTAATATAAACATGAATAACAAACAGTGCCGAAAATGAACTTTATCGACCTCCATGTTAGGCATCATGAACAAACTGACAGCACTAGTCGCCGGCCCGTTAGACTCCTACAAGCCGAGGCGGCGGAAACTTTTGCATACCCACAGTAATTAAAACAAGTTAGTAAAATCATGCTATGCATTGATTATGATACGCTTTCCAACATACCAGAAATCATTACTCAAGTTATGAGGATAATGGCTGTAGAATAAATCTCGCTCTTATGACCTAACCTGTGACCCCATTTCGATGATATTCAACATAACCGGTAAAGTATACTTCCGGAACAACATGATAAAGGTTTGTCTCAATCGAAGCATTTTTACGTAAGTTATGCATAAAGGCGATGGAATGGATCCCTACCCTGTGTCCTGACCTTTGACCCCATTTCTTCTATTTTCAATAGGGTTCGTCCCCAGGTGATCCCCTACGACATACTAAATTGTCATCAAAATAGAACCATATTTACGCACGTTATGATGCATAAGGGCAATGGAATGAATCCTGCTCTTAGGTCGTGTCCTTTGACCCCATTTCGTCCATTTTCAATAAGGTTCGTCCCTATGTGGTCCCCTACCACATACTAAAATTTCATCGAAATCAAAACATTTTTACGCGAGTTATCGTTCGGGCAGACGGACAAAACTGGAGTATATACGCTTCTTCAACCTACGGTTGGAAAGCGTAAATAAAACCCGCATTGTCTTTTTTTAAGCTTTTCAACCGTAGTTAAGGCTGATGAGTTGACCGCTTGGATTCCCCATTGGGAGCGCACTGGTCTTCTGCCTCTCAACGTTTCTTTGGCGTACATCTGGGCGTCCCAGGTGAAGCCTCCAGCACAACGTGGAATACCATCCAGCCCCGTCTACATCGGTCAACTGCGTTTTGGCGAAAAGCGCAGTTCTACACTTCATATTTTCAATGTACACGTCTTGCGCAAATCTACCTTCTCTCCATGTGCACATATTCCAGGCTTGCTACTAAAACCCCACTTCAACTCATTGATATCACTCGCTGCTTCACCTCAGTTATCAGCCTTCCTCCTGACCAAGGTGGCATTGGCCTAATTGATACACGACTGTACGATCAAGCTCTCCGGATTACTTTGTTCCTCCGTCTTCATATTTCACCTGTTGCCGACGCCGTTACCGCAAGGAATGTCATCACCTCTTCGAGCAACACTAATTTCACTTTCTCTTCTTTCATTCTAATGGACCTCCAAACTACCACTCACTTTCGCCTTCCTCCTGCCTTAAGGGTGGCTCTTACCCTTCTCGCTCTCTCCCGCTCACTCGATCCCCACCCGATTCCACCACTAAACTCGTTGCCGAACACCTGTTCTTCTCCTCTCTTCTTCACCCCATCATCTTCCTATCCTTCTTGGCTCAAAGTCGGAGTTGTGACCGTCAAAGACCTTGTAATCTCAGACATGTCCTGGCAAGCCTACACTAGTCTCTCTCCAATCTTCTTCTTTCTCCCTCCCCTCTCGCTCTGTCTATGACTCCCTACTCTCTACCATCATTGCTAAGTTCCCTCATCTTCGGCCCAACCTTTGTTCCTTCCTCCTCCCTTCCCCTTCCTTTCTTTCATTCAGTCGGCAGATCCACACTTCTACTCCCTCTCTTTCAACTTCAGTTCCCTACCGGTTCCTTTTAAAATCCTACTCTCCTTCTCCCCTCCACATCCCTGATGTCTCCCAATCCTCTCTCACCGCTGTCTGGTCTGCCGCCCTTTCTCCTCTTACAGCTCCTCTTGAAGTAAACACTCACTGGCTTTTTCTCCACCGCCGTCTTCCCGTTCCACCCATCCTCCACCGCATGACCGTTCTTGGCTCACCTCTTTGCCCCTTTTGTGCTTAAGAAGCTGATGTCTCTAACGTTTATCTACATTGTGTCATCCTTTTTCCACTGGGCCATCTTGCATTTTCCATAGCTCAACATTCAGCCGCAACTGATCTTCCTTTCGATGCCTATAAAAAACTCCTGCAGGGCTCTCCGCCAGTCCAGCTTCCACCCATCTGCTCATAAATTTTCATCCTGGTGAAACACGTCATCTACGTATTTCATCAGCGCTGCCGAGATATCTCATCTCCTTATACCATCCACCAAGCTTCTGTAGTACTGATGTGTCACTTTCGGGAGCGTCTCCTCTCAAGACTTCGTCTAGAGAACCTCGTGGCCGTTACCCAACAGAGAGAGCAACATTTCCGTTCCACCTGGTTTCCGCCCGCCTCCTGGTTCACCGGCATGCCAGCAACGTTGCAACTGACTGTCGGCAGTCCATAACCTCAATTCTTCTAGCTCTGTTGAACTTCAGTTCAACGTGCATGCTCACCATTGGTTTTTGGAATCGTTGCAACTGACTGAGGAATCGTTGCAACATAAAGCTTATATCTTCTACAAATGTGAATATAATATGCACCATGCTGTACAAATGTATATAGTCTTACTGGTCTTCCCTGTGATTATCATAAATTCTCCCAGGACTAAGACATCCTAATTCTGTTTGCCTTAGGTTTCACATTGTCACCTACAGTTCTCTTTTTGCACAGTGCTTCATTATTATATTCTCGTTCTGTTATTTGTTAGCACTATAATGTACTTATGCTCCGAGACGAAATGTTCCGACAGTCTCTTTTATTGTTCGTGTGCAAAATGTCTGCACCCCTTACCACGAGGCTCCTCTGTGAATCAATACGTCGTGCTGCATGTAATGTACATAGATATTAGAGTTTTTATATTTTACCGTACAACATATGTATCTGGACGCCCATGTACGCCTCTTGAACCCAACCTTGTTAATAAAATTGTGTTGAACTGAAGAAGCGTATATGTTTCAGCTTTGTCCATCTGTCCGCACGATATTTCGCGTAAAAATGGTTCGATTTCGATGAAATTTTAGTATGTAGTAGGGAACCACCCGGGGACGAACTCGTTTGAAAATGGGCGATATGGGATCAAAGGTCACGACATAGGAGCGGGATCCATTCCATTGCCCTTATGCGTCATAGCTTGCATAAATATGGTTCGATGTCAAAGACATTTTAGTGTGTGGTACGGGACCACCTGGGGACGAACCCTATTGAAAATGCGTGAAGTGGGGTCAAACGTCAGGACATAGGATCGGGATCCATTCCACCGCCCTTATGCGCTATAACTTACGCAAAAATGCTTCGATTGAGACACAATTTTATCATGTTGTTCCGGAAGTATGCTTTACTAGTTCTGTTGAATATCATCGAAATGGGGTCAAAGGTCACGTCATAGGAGCGACATTTATTTTACAGCCATTATCCTCATAACTTGAGTAATGATTTCTGTTATGTTGGAAAGCGTATCATAATCAATGCATTGCATGATTTTACTAACTTGTTATTCTACTAACGACGCTTCTATTTGCCGATCGAAAAACGTCACAATATTTATAATTTCTTTAGACAGGGTTATGTTGTACACTTAATGTCTTTCAGAAGAAAGTGACGAAGATATATTAACATTTGTCACCCCGGGTGTTGAATGGTCAGATACTTTACTTTCTGGTTAGTTATCCCGGATCGAATCCCGGATGAGGCATGGGAGGTGCTCTTCTATTACAGTTCTGGCTCTCTCCTATCTCTGGAGACGGTAGCCCTAGATCAAGGACGGCGAAACTGCTTGCAGTTTCTTGAGTTGCGTGTTGAATGAAGGAATATATTATATAACTATTAACATGATGATCCTACATCACACAGACCACGTGATATGTTTTCAATTCCAAATGAAACAAATATGCTTGACATTTGTCTAAAATCTCCGTTTAACCCGTTTCTATTACGCAGTTTATATACAGATTTAATATTATTCACTGAATAGGGGCAAGGTTGAAATAAACCGCTAAGGTCAGATCCTTTTAAAAATGGCACAGAACGTACGAGGAATCCATTAAGCCCACGGGAGCAAGAAAGACATAGGCAACTAAAGAGAAGCTCAGAGATTATCTGTTATGCTTAGGCTACACTTGATTCCCATCAGTCCTATTGTGGAAGAAATAGCACCGGGAGATCGTTATCACCTACATTTGTCTTCGTAATTCCCATTCTGTAAACAACAAGTATGCTGTTCTTCTAATTGATAAACCGACACTAATTTCAGAATTGCGTGCTACACATTTGACTCGTTCTTCAAAGTCAGGTTTGGGCATCTGAGTGTTGGTCTGACGGCCTGGAACTGAAACATGCACTTCTTCAGCAGTTCCCTCAGAGAACAATTCAAAATAACTTTAGCTGCAAAGTGAATATTTCATTTCCTTGCGCTAATCTTCTCTTCCGCTTGCCCGAAATTAATTTTGGAGACCCAGTAATCCTTCGTGAGGATAAAGGTGAATACAATTCCCCGCTACTGAAATGATTGAGGTGATATGTATTTAAGCAATTAATACTTCTGTCTTTGGTGGGTAATTAACTGCTGACTCTTTCGAAAGGAAAAGGGACAGGCGTTGGAGAAAGGCAGCAACGTGCTTTAATTTTTACTGCAAGAATTCGATAATACCCGTAAGGATTTGTAAAGGATTACCGGAATTCCCGATGCGAAATCTGTGATGTATGTTCTTGAATATATATTCGGAAATTATGAGGATATTTCTGTGTGGTGATATCTGTTTGAAGAAGAAATTCATAACCCAGCTTCGGTGTCTGAGTATTAATGGTTCATGTCCGATGCAAATGAAATTTATGTCCCTTGCAGATTCATATGACTACTCATATTAGCGTCGAAATGCTAAAGGCTTTGGTTCAACGCTTGCCCTCTTCGCATTAAATTTCTACTTTGCAAAATTTAAAGCATTATCTTCGTTTGTCGGCAAGAATACATACATCAATCAGGGATAGGGAAATGTCGATTTCGTGGGTACCTTGTCATATCTTCTCAGTAATTCTTACACACAATGGTTCGCCAAAATAATCCATTAACTGCTCGGGAGACCTCATTTACCGCATAACTTATCTAGAGAAGGATTTCTGTTGATTTCGAAAGAGTTACTGCATTTCGTTTGCGTGTCTTTTCGAGTGTTTTAAATCACTGCGTTCCGGAAGCTTTCAGCTAGGACAAAGGTAAAAATACAAGTAATTTTCAAGGGGAAGTCACAATTTACAACAATAACTGTCAAGTTCGTGTACATAAACCGAAGTGCCAAAAGTCATGGGATAGCAGTATGCAAATTTTTAACTGGCGGTGCCGTCGTATATGGGATAACAGTATGCAAATTTTAACTGGCGGTGCCGTCGTATATGGGATAACAGTATACAAATTTTTAACTGGTGGGACCGTCGTATATGGGTTACCAGTACGCACATTTTTAACTGGCTGTGCAGCCGTATATGGGACAGCAGTATGCAAATTTTTAACTGGCGGTGCCGTCGTATATGGGATAGCAGTATGCAAAATTTTAACTGGCGGTGCCGTCGTATATGGGATAGCAGTATACAAATTTTAACTGGCGGTGCCGTCGTATATGGGATAGCAGTATACAAATTTTAACTGGCCGTGTCGTCGTATATAGGACAGCAGTACGCAAATTTTTAACTGGCTGTGCCGTCGTATATGGGATAGCAGTATGCAAATTTTTAACTGGCGGTGCCGTCGTATATGGGATAGCAGTATGCAAATTTTTAACTGGCGTTGCCGTCGTATATGGGACAGCAGTATGCAAATTTTTAACTGGCGGTGCCGTCGCATAAAGGCTTCGACGTGCACCACGATTTTTATCTGTTGCGAGGTGTAATTTCGTGAGTCAGGTTGAACACCCGCCACCATGATTATGACAAGCAGACGTGAATTATCGGAGTTTGAACGAAGCATTGTAGTGGGAGCCAGGCGGATGGGACATTTAATTTCCGAAGTTGTGCGAACATTCAACTTTGCTCGATCCACGGTGTCACGTGTGTACCTCGAATACCCCATGGAAGCCATTACCACGCACCGTGGACAACGCGTAGGACGATCACAGGTATTAAATGACCAGGAACAACGGCGTCTGACGAGAATTGTCCATGCTAACAGACAAACGACACTGACTCAAATAACATCCACATTCAATGTAAGAGGTACCAGAAACGTATCCATTAGTTAGTGCAGTGTAATTTAGAGGCCATGGGGTATGGGAGCAGAAGACCCTTCAAAGGGCCTTTGTTGACTCCACTACATCGTACACAGAGCCTCACCTAGGCTCGCAAATATGGTAATTGAACTTTAAAAGACTGTTAATTGAATATGGTAATTGAACCCTAGAAGACTGTTAATTGAATATGGTAATTGAACCCTAGAAGACTGTTAATTAAATATGGTAATTGAACCCTAGAAGACTGCTAATTGAATATGGTAATTGAACCCTAGAAGACTGGCAACATGTGGCGTGGTCCGATGAATCACTCTACCAGTTGTTACGAGCTGCTGGTAGGGTCGAGATATGGCGCACACCCCATGAGACCATGGATCCAAGCTGTCAAGAAGGCACTCTGCAAGCTGGTGGTTGTTTCATAACATGTGTGGGGTGTGTTTGCGTGGAACAGTTTAGGTCCGCTGGTCCTCGTAAACTCGTCATTAACCGGTACTCGCTTTTTTTCTCTACTGGGTGACCGTTTGCAGCCCTTCATGGACTTCGTGTATCCCAAAATCGATGGTATTTTCCAGGCGGACAATGCACCATGTCATCGGGCCCGAGTTATCCAAAATTGATTCGAGGAGCATTATGTACAGTCCCGTCAGATGGTGTTGCCACCACGTTCGCCCGACATGAACCCAATAGAGCACTTATGGGACGTGGTGGAGAGGTTCATTCGCACCAAAGATCCTGCACCTGCAAATACCAGGTAACTGTGGGTGGCTGTTCAGATGGCATGGCTCAACATCTCTCCAGAAGTCTCCCTGCCATTTGTGGAATCGCTGCCGCGTCGAGTTGATGCATTCGTCGTGTTAGAGGAGATCCTATATGATACTAGGTACGTGTCCCATTACTTCTGGCACTTCCGACGTTAAGAAATCACAACTTCAAGTAACTGAACTACCGCAACAACAATTATACCATCATACTACAATTTCCACACCTTTGGTGCTGCTCACGCATTATTCACGGCCGAGTCACATTTTTGTGACCACCAGCTAATATCCAGAGTAACCGCCGTCTGCAGCGCGGACAGCAACCAGACGGGCTCGGAGTGGCTCAATAAAGTGCTGGAAGGTGCTCACAGGTATGTGGAGCCATGCTGACAGCAGTGCACCTGACAGCTGCTGAAGGGTGTGTGGTGGAGAATCCATACAGCGAACAACACGATCGAGTTGGTCCCACAGAAGCTCAATTGTTTAAGTCTGGGGAATTAGGGGGCCAGGGAAGTACTTTGAGGTCTCTTCTTGCACCCGATTTTGGACATTTCTAGCTGTGTGACACGTCGCATCGTCGTACTGAAAGATCCCATTTGCCCCAGGGACGACAATGAGCATGTATGGGTGTACATGATCTGCAAGAATGAATTCCTAACGAATTCGGTACATAGTGCCTTCCACAGGGATAAATAGACCCAGAGAATGCCACGAAAACATACCCCAGACCATCGCGCTGCCCCCACCAGCTTGTGTTCTTCCAGCAATGGTTGAAGAGTGTTTGTTCTCCGATGTTTCTCGCCTTATGCGCCAACGTCCATCTCTTCGATGAAACAGAAAACATGAATCATCGGGAAAGGCAATCCTTTGCCAATCAGTGGAGGTCCAATTCCGATACTGCCCAGCAAATGTAAGCCTTTTGTGCACATGCACTTTCGTTAGCATAGGTGTAGGAAGCATCCGTCTGCATCAGATCTCCATACGCAGCAGGTTTTGCTGAACTGTCATTTTAGACACACTTCCAGTAGCCCCCTGGTTCGTTCGGCCAGTGATTTGCTCCACTGCAGCTGATTGATCGGTCCTCACGCATCTTCGAAGGCGACGTTTACCTCCCATATCAATGCCATGTAGTGCTCCTGAGCTCCCACGTCGCTTATTTGCAATGGTGCCATTTCTCCAATCACGATACACTTTAACCACGGTAACACGCGAACAGTTAAAAAATTGCTGTTTCAGAAATACTGCCACCCTTGCTCCGAAAGCCGATAATCATCCCTTTTTGCAAATCTGATAAATTGCTCTCTTTACCCATGACAGCAGCGAGTTATATGTTTTCAGATCATGTGATCATATGTAGAGGATTTTAGGAAGGCAGTATCTAACCCCAGGTCTTAAACAACCCTTAGAAATAGGTAGTTAGGAGATTTGGGCTAGAGTGCCCGATAGGAAAGTGACACGGAAGCGAACTAGAAAGGGGGAGGAAGAGGCCCTTATTTATTACCGGGGGGGGGGGGCAGTACCCGAAGTCCGACGGCGTAACGTGCCCATCCGACGCACGGCGGATATTTAATGGTGCGAGCGTTCGTACCGGCCTGGGATCGAACCTGAGGTCCTTTCCGTGGTAGTTACGAACGTTGCCCACTAGGCCACCCGCGGTCATTTTTTCAGAATGCCTACAGCACACCTTATATACCCTCCAAGGCAGCTCATGACAGGTACATTGTTTCATTGGCTACGCGCTCTAGAAGTCAAAAGTAGGAGGTGGTCACAATTATGTGATTCGACTGTGTATATCTTCCAGTTCTCATCGGACACATGCACACGTCACAGGTTCTGATATCAAGGTGTTGCCAACCATAATCTCGCGAGAGAGAAGATATAACGTTAAGTTTGAAAAACGCAAAGGAGAATGAATTCAAATTTGCATACCGAAAGTAACTAACAAGAAAATTAAATTAGAGTATACAATACATAACACAGTAAACAACAGATGTGTGTTATATTATTTTTTGTAAGCATGTACGAATGTAACTTTTCATTCCTTTTATTTGTAAATTACTGTGATGAATACTGTTTTACGCCCAAATCAAACGCATACACTGAATTACGAGTACCTACCTAATTAATTCTTCGTGAGTTCTCTTTCTCCTGAAGAACAATCGCCACCCTGAGGGGTATCGATTTCACGAGGTATCTGCACATTGGTATGGAGATCTGCAACCAAATCAGGGGCTGTCGGTAAGCTCGTGTGTTAGGCAAGGAAATTTAGTTTTTCTCTTATTTTATTTTGTAGGTTTAACAACCACCGTGAGCAACTCAATGGGCTATAAGCAGTCGCCTGTTCCTAATTTAGGGTCACTTGTTCCAGGGAAGGGAAAGAGCCAGTGTCGTAAGATAAATACAACATAAATGCCTCACCGCAATTCGAACCCGGACCATCTCGGACGAATGGTCGGACGGCAGCGCTTAGACCACTTCGCCTTTTAAAAAAATTGGACGGGGTAAGATATTTCCAAACGTTGGTTTTGATTTTTTGACTTGCCATTCACGATTTCAATAATTTTCAATTAAACGTATGTTTTCGTTTTAGAATACATTTAATATGTGCTACATTGTTGGTCAGTACAAACTAAGAACATTCTTTTTTTGTTTTTCATGAAAGTCGGTAAGTTTATCAGCCCCAAAAATAATTTTCATAACATTTTATTATGATGCAATAAAATTAAACTGTGGAATGAGAATTTTTTTATGAAAATGTAATTTTCAAAATAATAAAATAACTAAAATACAATTTATTTACTTGTAGGTAAAATCTAGCGTACGCTTCTAGACGAAGTAATAAAAATTTCTCGTGGACCGTAGAACATTAAGCAGAACTTTTCCTATCGCTATTTTTATTAAACATTTAAGATGCCGATGTGTCTGAACCAAATAATGTCCAAACCTTTTCGGCGCTCTCCAAACATAAGTATTCACTAGCGGCCAGATTTCACGGAAGCTACGGTAAAACGCCTTTCTCATTCTCATCTCAGTAGTATAAACCATAAACATTTCAACTGCGAAAACAGATCGCTTCTATTCTGTGTTCCATCACCCTCGGCATGTTGGGTAAGGGCTAGTCCCCCTTAGACAAACACCCTACCACTGGACAGAATCAAGTGAGACAAACATCTTCTCTCTCCTTTCTTAGTTTCGACGGCTTTGTTACAGCCCTTCTAACTGCCAATCTGTTAAAAGGGATTAGTGTCAATGATCCCACTAAATGAATAAGAGAGGTATGAGGGGGGGGGGGCGGCACTGGTATGCGATTCGCTCGCTGAAGCAGCTTTCGGTCACTCCTTAAAAACGAATATATTCGTCTGAGATGATATCAGCACATTTTGGTTACACCGAGTTAATTCGTTCAAGCCGGTTAAAAGTTTAATACCAGGCCTGCCAGTTTTTCCGTTTTCATACTGTTGTATTTATGGTCAGGGCTACCGGCTTAAACAATCTCACTTTTAATAGCGAAATCTTGAATACTTAAAAGGGACTTTGTTAAAAAAAAATTTATCACACGCTCCTCATTATTCACACACACACATCTTGACAGTAAATAATGACCTTTAACTAAAGAAACATACAGAAGCAAGAAAACCAAGTTAGAAAAATCATGCAATGCATTGATTATGATACGCTCTCCAACATACCATACATTATTACTCAAGTTATGAGGATAATGGCTGTGGAATAAATTTCGCTCCTGTGTCTTGACCTTTGACCCCATTTCGATGATATTTAACAGAACCGGTTCACTATACCTCCGGAACAACATGATAACATTTTGTCGCAAACGAAACGTTTTTAGGTAAGTTATGATGCACAAGGGCAATGGAATGGATCCCACTCCAGTGCTTTGACCTTTGACCCCATTTCGCCCGTTTTCAATATGGTTCGTCCCCAGTGTCTCTCTACCACATACTAAAATTTCATCGAAATCGAACCATTTTTACGCAAGTTATGACGCATAAGGGCAATGGAATAAATCCTGCTCTTATGACCTGCCTGACCTTTGACCCCATTTCGCCAATTTTCAATAGGGTTCGCGCCCAGTGGTTCCCTACCACATACTAAAATTTCATCGAAATTGAGCCATATTTACGCATGTTATGACGCATAAAGGCAATGGAATGGATTCAACTTTTATGCCCTGAACTTTGACCCCATTTCGTCCATTTTCAATAGGGTTCGTCCCCAGTGGTTCCTTACCAAAATACTAAAATTTCATCGAAATCGAAAATTTTTTACGCAAGTTATGATGCATAAAGGCAATGGAATGGATCCCGCTCCTATGTCCTGAGCTTTGACCCCATTTCATGTATTTTCAATAGGGATCATCCCCAGGTTGTTCCCTGCCACATACTAAACTTCCATCGAAATCGAAACATTTTTACGCAAGTTATGACGCATAAGGGCAACGGAACAAATCCGCTCTTATTGTCCTGCCTGACCTTTGACCCCATTTCGCCCATTTTCAATAGGGCTCGTGCCCAGGTGGTTCCCTACCACATACTAAAATTTCATCGAAATCGAACCATATTTACGCATGTTATGACTCAAAGGCAATGAAATGATCCCGCTTTTATGTCCTGACCTGTGACCCAATTCCGCCCATTTTCAAATGGGTTTGTTCCCAGGTGTTTCCTTACCAAATACTAAAATTTCATCGAAATCGAACCATTTAGTTATGACGCATAAGGGCAATGGAATAAATCCTGCTCTTATGACCTGCCTGACCTTTGACCCCATTTCGCCAATTTTCAATAGGGTTCGCGCCCAGTGGTTCCCTACCACATACTAAAATTTCATCGAAATCGAACCATATTTACGCATGTTATGACGCATAAAGGCAATGAAATGGATCCCGCTTTTATGTCCTGACCTTTGACCCTATTCCGCCCATTTTCAACAGGGTTTGTTCCCAGGTGGGTCCTTACCACATACTAAAATTTCATTTAAATCGAACAGTTTTTACGCAAGTTATGATGCATAAAGGCAATGGAATGGATCCCGCTCCTATGTCCTGAGCTTTGACCCCATTTCATTTATTTTGAATAGGGATCGTCCCCAGGTTGTTCCCTGCCACATACTAAAATTCCATCGAAATCGTAACTTTTTTACGCAAGTTATGACGCATAAGGGCAACGGAACAAATCCGCTCTTATGTCCTGCCTGACCTTTGACCCCATTTCGCCCATTTTCAATAGGGTTCGTGCCCAGGTGGTTCCCTACCACATACTAAAATTTCATCGAAATCGAACGATATTTACGCATGTTATGACTCAAAGGCAATGAAATGGATCCCGCTTTTATGTCCTGACCTGTGACCCAATTCCGCCCATTTTCAAATGGGTTTGTTCCCAGGTAGTTCCTTACCAAATACTAAAATTTCATCGAAATCGAACCATTTAGTTATGACGCATAAGGGCAATGGAATAAATCCCGCTCTTATGACCTGCCTGACATTTGACCCCATTTCGCCAATTTTCAATAGGGTTCGCGCCCAGTGGTTCCCTACCACATACTAAAATTTCATCGAAATCGAACCATATTTACGCATGTTATGACGCATAAAGGCAATGAAATGGATCCCGCTTTTATGTCCTGACCTTTGACCCTATTCCGCCCATTTTCAACAGGGTTTGTTCCCAGGTGGGTCCTTACCACATACTAAAATTTCATTTAAATCGAACCGTTTTTACGCAAGTTATGATGCATAAAGGCAATGGAATGGATCCCGCTCCTATGTCCTGAGCTTTGACCCCATTTCATTTATTTTGAATAGGGATCGTCCCCAGGTTGTTCCCTGCCACATACTAAAATTCCATCGAAATCGTAACTTTTTTACGCAAGTTATGACGCATAAGGGCAACGGAACAAATCCGCTCTTATGTCCTGCCTGACCTTTGACCCCATTTCGCCCATTTTCAATAGGGTTCGTGCCCAGGTGGTTCCCTACCACATACTAAAATTTCATCGAAATCGAACGATATTTACGCATGTTATGACTCAAAGGCAATGAAATGATCCCGCTTTTATGTCCTGACCTGTGACCCAATTCCGCCCATTTTCAAATGGGTTTGTTCCCAGGTCGTTCCTTACCAAATACTAAAATTTTATCGAAATCGAACCATTTAGTTATGACGCATAAGGGCAATGGAATAAATCCCGCTCTTATGACCTGCCTGACCTTTGACCTCATTTCGCCAATTTTCAATAGGGTTCGCGCCCAGTGGTTCCCTACCACATACTAAAATTTTATCGAAATCGAACGATATTTACGCATGTTATGACGCATAAAGGCAATGAAATGGATCCCGCTTTTATGTCCTGACCTTTGACCCTATTCCGCCCATTTTCAACAGGGTTTGTTCCCAGGTGGGTCCTTACCACATACTAAAATTTCATTTAAATCGAACCGTTTTTACGCAAGTTATGATGCATAAAGGCAATGGAATGGATCCCGCTCCTATGTCCTGAGCTTTGACCCCATTTCATTTATTTTCAATAGGGATCGTCCCCAGGTTGTTCCCTGCCACATACTAAAATTCCATCTAAATCGAAACATTTTTACGCAAGTTATGACGCATAAGAGCAATGGAATGGCTTCCGCTCCTATGTCCTGACATTTGACCCTGTTTCGCCCATTTTCAATAGGGTTCGTCCGCATGTGGTCCCCTACCATATACTAGAATTTCGTCGAAATCGAACCATTTTTACGTGAGTTATCGTGCGGCCAGACGGACGGACAAAGTTGGAGCATATACGCTTCTTCAACCTACGGTTGGAATGCGTAAAAAAGCAGATCAGCTACACAGCTTTCCTTTTGCTAATACTATCTCAACTGTTTGCAGATAATCTTGTTTTCAAAGAGCCGTACTATGAATATTGTCTGTCACCTCCGACGTGACGCGTAAAGTGACACTGGGCACATACGTCAACATTGGCCATTGCCCTTGGTATAACACCACTTCACCGTTATATTCTTTTATGTGACTGCAACATTCTTCTGCTTCGAGAAGCAGTTCAAATTTTGTTATTTTACGCTTTCCAACCGTAGGTTGAAAAAGCGTATATGCTCCAGCTTTGTCCGTCCGTCCGCACGATAACTCACGTGAAAATGGTTCGATTTCGACGAAATTTTAGTATGTGGTAGGGGACCACCTGGGGACGAACCCTATTGAAAATGGGCGAAGCAGGGTCAAAGGTCAGGACATAGGAGCAGGATCCATTCCATTATTCTTATGCGTAATAACTTGCGTAAAAATTGATCGATTTCAATGAACTTTTAGTATGTGGTAGGGAACCACCTGGGGACGATTCCTATTGAAAATGGATGAAATTGTGTCAAAGGTCAGGTTCTGGAGCTGGATCCATTCCATTGCCTTTATGCGTCATAACATGCGTAAATATGGTTCGATTTCGATGAAATTTTAGTATGTGCTAGGGAACCACCTGCGAACGAACCCTATTGAAAATAGGCGAAATGGGGGTGAAAGGTCAGGCAGGGCATAAGAGCGGGATATATTCCGTTGCTCTTATACGTTATAACTTGCGTACAAATGGCTCGATTTCGATGAAATTTTAGTATGTGGTAGGGAGTCACTTGGGACGAACCCTATTGAAAATGGGCGAAATGGGATCAAACGTCAGGACACTGGAGTGGGATCCATTCCATTGCCATTGTGCATCATAACTTACCTAAAATGCTTGGATTGCGACAAAACTTTATCATGTTGTTCCGGAGGTATAGTGAACCGGTTCTGTTGAATATCATCGAAATGGGGTCAAAGGTCAGGACACAGGAGCGAGATTTATTCCATAGCCATTATCCACATAACTTGAGTAATAATTTCTGGAATGTTGGAAAGCGTATCATAATCAATGCATTGCATGATTTTACTAACTTGTTTTACTTCAACTGGGACGTATATGTTTTCACCTTCATCCATCTTCCTCCCTGCCGCCCCATTGGCGCAGTGGCCTCAGCGATGGCTTCTACTCATTCGTCCGGTAGGGGTGCGGGTTCGAATCCCGGTGAGCATGGATGTTGCGTTTCTCTTACGGCACTGGCTTTCTCCCTTCCCTGGAACCTGTGACCCCAAATTAGGGATGGGCGACTGATTATGGTCCATTGAGTTGCTCACGGTGGTCGTTAAACCTAGAATAAACAAAAAAAATCTTCCGTCCACTGAAATAGCCATTTGAGCGCAGAAAATTTGGGTTGGATTCTCCGCATGTGCGGCTTGAACGACAACCTATATGTATAGTGTAAAATACAACCCAGGCTGTCAAAATGTATACAATGAAAATGACCCGGAATTTCCGGCTGTAATGAGCACGTCTTTTTAATCTTTTCCGACATGAATGAAATTTGTCAAAGTTACTCAAAGTCAATGGAACCGGTTAGAACAAAATTCAAACGGATTTCTACAATCGACAAAACATCCAGAAATAGAAACAGCTACTTACTTCCACCAACGGATAAAAAGTATGTTACGAAAATTAACAAATGTCGCACAAAACAGTTTTTCAGTGTGGAAGGAATTGTAACGTACCAGGAGATGTGACGTACCTGCCAGAAGGACGCACACGACATAAAGGCAGATAGGAATCAGAATAAAACGTCCGCGTAGCTCAATTAGTAGAGCAACTTATTCCGGAATGAGGGGACCCGGGTTCGAATCCTGGCGCGGATAAAAATGACGGAGAAATTTACTTCGTTATAATGGCGCCCGAACTATCCGTATGACCCGACCGTTCAAAATCTCGCATTGGTGTGATGTTATTTCCACACGACGAGATAGGAAAAATAAGAGAACCCCTTCTCCAGCACTTCGAAAAAAAAACATTAAGGGGAGATGATGTAACGTACTAGGAGATGTGACGTACCTGACAGAAGGACGCACACGGCATAAAGGCAGATAGGAATCAGAATAAAACGTCCGCGTAGCTCAATTGGTAGAGTGACTTATTCCGGAATGAGGGGATCCGGGTTCGAATCCTGGCGTGAACCAAAAATGACGGAGAAATTTACTTCGTTATAGAATATCAAAGTCAAAAAGATTTTCAAATAGAACAGTTAAAAGAAGAAATATAGAAGGACACATGATATAACTTACGCCTTCTGGAGGAAGAATTTGGCATAATGGAAAACTTGAAAATAGGCGAAACGTTTTTTCATGGCCAAAGCTATTGTGCTGACGAAAAGGAACTTTTCAAATACGTCTCCCGGAAGGAGAGATAGCGAGAAAAGAGTTTTAACCTTACGCCTCTTAGCGGGAAAGTTGTGCATTATTTCAAGAGGATAATGCTCCCCATTTTTATTGTACCGAATGACCTTCAATAAAATAAAATTCAATAGCGGTTTTAGAAACGGATATATATCTGAAAACAGAAGTACACAAGCACCACCTAGCGACTGAACTGTAAACTACAAAACTTCTCAAATGCAAACGTGAAGTGTTCAATAAGTTAAATGGTATCCGATGTTAAAATAATCCTTTAGATACATTTTTTTCTGGAGGAAATGATGCACGCTGAAGTAAAATTTGAGGACATGCCGCACGTACATGTCCATGTTTTTTACAATAAAAACATGTCACCAACTGGAACATAGATTCTGTAATTCCAGTCAGAAATTGATAATAACATGAATGACTGCACATCATTGACATCCGTATTACCGGGAAAAGCAACGCGAGCGATGTTGTATACATTCTTTCCAGAATAGACTTGTTTACTCACAGCCTGACAACGTCATAATTTGCGAGTAAAGTAGGTAACCAGGAACGTGCTGCACGAGACTGTGACGCGCACCTCAGATGACGCTGACAAGAAGAACTGATACATTTTTTTCTTCACGAGTTTACTGTTTAGACGTAGTGAAAGTAAGTCACAGATTGTGTGGGTGATCCAAAGGAATCTTTATTTAAGTATGGTGAATTCTCTTCGTTCTTATTTTTTCCTGATGTACGGTATTTTTCAATCACAGAGACGGATAGAGTTTATTTTGAAATTAAATTATTTATTAACCAACGGATGTCAAAGATAACGTATTTTCGAAAGTGGATGTCTTCGAATGATCTATGTCGTTGGGTCCGGGTTCGAATCCCGCTGAGGCATGGATGTTGTGTTTGTCCTAAGGCACCGACTTTCTCAGTGGCCCTAAATTAGAGAAAGGCGACTGCTTATAGCCCATTGAGTTGCTCACGGTGGTCGTTAAGCCTTCAATAAAAAACAAACCATGTTGTTGTGTTTAGTAAATGGCTTAAATAACGTTTTCATAGAGCTATCACTAGGTCTTTACCAACAAGTAGCACGTCTAAAGCTGCAGGCAAGATCAAATTTTTCACCAGAAAGGACACCCCGTATTCTCCTAAATAGGCTAAGAATTCCAAACCACCAAACAAAAATCGTCGCTCTTTCCACGTTAATAAGTGAGTCTCGGAAAAATTCTCATCGGCCGCTACCGGGAATCGAATTCTGGGTCTTCCAGTTATGCGCCGGTCATACTACCACTGCCCCACAGCGACCTCGAATTCGCCAGACTCGCATGTATTAACTGCCGAACTACATGACAGGTTGCTTCATGGAGTCCAGCACAATGCTGGGGATTCACCAAAGATGGAAAGCAGCAACTGAACAAATAACTAGGAGGGGAATGGATAATTAATTCAAACATTCGACGTGGATCAGGAACACCAAACCGAATTCATCGCTCTTCCCACGTTAATAAGTTAGTCCCGGAAAAATTCTCATCGGCCGCCACCGGGAATCGAACCCAGGTCTTCCAGTTATGCAACCGACATGCTACCACAGCGGCATCGAATTCTCCAGACTGATATTTATTAACTGCCGAACTACATGGCAGGTTGCTGATCCACGTCGAGTGTTTGGTGTTCCTGATCTACGTCGAGTGTTTGGTGTTCCTGATCTACGTCGAATGTTTGGTGTTCCTGATCTACGTCGAGTGTTTGAATTAAGGGCTAAGAATTTTCCCATATTGTTTTAAGATGTCAAGTAGAACTGAGTCAGGAACTTCCGGATGTTATATTCGCAAAGATGACTTTAACAGAAAGATGAGTGGGTGTTTCGAGAGAAAGATGGCGAGACTTCTAGGCAGCAAGTTATCTTTAGCTCGAAGCGTCTTCAGATAAACAGTAGTGCCTTTCGATCTATGCGCAATATCTCCGATGTCACCTGGTGTAAGGGTATTATTAGCCAATGCTGTGAGGTCGGATGAAATATTAGTATCATCCAAAGACACAAGAACAACAGCGCTGTCACAAATGCGTTGTACCTCATTCTGAGAATCAGGGAACGTGAGAAGCCGAATTTTAGAAGAGGGAACTGAAATTGTCCCTGGATCAGCTTGTTTAGTATCTGGTTGATCAGGAATTTGTGTCACGAGTACCATGAAGTAGAGGAGGTAGCATCAAAAACCTGTTCACTTGCAGTGGAGCCAGGTGGAAAGACCAAGGTAGCAGGCGTAAGAACGTGATCATCAGTTGACGAGATTAACGGCATTTCACAATTAGAAGAAAAGGTGTGCAGGTGGACTGATGAAGATTGTGTAGTCGCCGCTGTGCCAGACGTGCATTCATACGACTGGGGCACATTCATACGACTGGGACACATTCATACGACTGGGACACAATTATACGACTGGGGCACAATTATACGACTGGAGCACATTCATACTACTGGGGCACATTCATACTACTGGAGCACATTATTCCTGAGGGATGAGAATTTCTAGATTCACTCATACGACTGGGGCACTTGATTCATGAGGGTGGATAATTTTTAGATTCATTCATACGACTAGAGCACTTGATTCATACAACTGGGGAACTTGATTCATGAGGTAGGAGAATTACTAGATTCATTCATAAGACTGCGGCACTTGATTCATACGACTGGGGCACATTCATACGACTGGGACACATTCATACGACTGGGGCACATGATTCGTGAGGGAGGAGAATTTCTAGATTCATTCATACGACTGGGGCACTTGATTCATGAGGGTGGATAATTTCTAGATTCATTCATACGACTGGGGCACTTGATTCATGAGGGAGGAGAATTTTTAGATTCATTCATACGACTGCGGCACTTGATTCACACGACTGGGGCACTTGATTCATGATTGAAAAGAACTTCTGGAATCATTCATACGACTGCGGTACTTGATTCATTCGACTAGGGCACTTGATTCATGATTAAGAAGAATTTCTTGAATCATTCATACGACTGCGACACTTGACAAATGACAGGATAAGAAGATTCCTTAAAGTCAGCAGCATGATTAATCGCCGACTCTTGCTGACACACGCTGACTGGACGAATTGATGATCTGTGGTAACAATGGCGGTCCCACCATGACTTCAAAAATAAAAGAATAGGAAAGAACTGGATGTGAACTCAATAAAAATGTACGGTAATTGACTCTTTTCAAGCGCAGAGATGCTGTGAACCTTCACGAGCAGGGTATGCAACAGTAAATTAATAATGTCAAAAACACAGTAAATCACTAACAATTGAGAAGCATACACGTGCTTCCGGGTTTAACGTCCACGTTGAGCAGCTCTAAGGGCTATCTTCCGCCCCTAATTTAGGACCACTCATTTCAGAAAAGGGAGGTAGCCAGTGCGATAAGACAAACTGACTCAAACAAACAGTCAGAAGCCTGCGCTTGGACCGCAGCGTTATCGGAGTGGCGTGATACCTTACAGATACGCAGGATTAGAAACAGGCAGAAATGGTACAGAGGGTGAGTCGAAAGTTTTGCAATATTTGCATAAACGCATGTGCTGCGGCGGGTATGCCACGTGTTTAAACAAGTTCAAGTCGCACACTGCAGTCAGTCGAAAGGAATATAAAGTGGTAGTCGTTTCTGTGAACAGCATTGCATGTCGGCGTTCTGTCTGTGGTTGGGACGCCAGATGGTTCAAAGAATTCCGCTCAGGTGACAGAAACCTCGACGATAAAAGAAGGTCAGGTAGGTTGCGAACCGTGGATTCGTAGGCAGTGCGCCGGGTCGTAGAGGCGAATCCGACAACCAGCACTCGGAGTAACAGGCAAGCTGGGCATATTACAGACAACCGCGTTTCGTCGGCAACGAAAGGAGCTGCCGCATTGTCCCTCACAAACTGACGCCAGCTATAGCACACTGCCTAGTGGAAGTGCGCACGAAACTCCTAGAAGACCCGCGCGATGTACGTTTCATCAAGAGAATTGTTACGTTCGATTAAAGGTACGTCTATTTCCGTACTCTTAACACACAAAGGCAGTGGTTGAGCTCTGGATAGCTTCCAGAACTTGTTGTCAAACGTGGGCGCTTCGAGCACAAGGTGATGCTCTGCGTCTGGCGGAATTTCGAGGGGATAATTCATTAGGAATTTATTCCAGACGGTTGGACCATCAACGCCAACCTCTATTCTAAACAGCTGGAGCGGATGTATGCCGATTTGGAGGAGAAGTACTCGGCAATGGTGAACAAAAAGCGCGCTCTCCTACAGCAGGACAACGTTCGGCCTCATACCGCGAGATCGACCCGGGCAAAACTCCAGGAACATGAGGGCATCAAACTGATGCCACACCCAGTATATAGTCCGGACCTTGCCCCGTCGGATTATTACTTGTTCCGGTCCATGGCCCCACTTCGTTCGCTGGCGAAACTTCAACAACCAGGAGAAGGTGCCAGTTCGGGTTAAGGAATTCTTCGCCTCGAAGGGCAAGAACTGGTACAGCTGTTGAATCGAAGAATTGACATACAGATGGCTAAAGACGGTGCAACACGATGGCTTATACTCTGAATGCTAATCAGTTTTTGTCGTAAGGTACGTGTGAAGACAAAGTGATCCAAATATTGCAAAACTTTCGACTCACCCTTATATTAACAGGCAGGTAGAATTAGAAACAGGCAAAAAAAGTAAAAAAACTCAAAACCGTATGCCTCATTTTGAGCCAAAGGATAGCTCAGAAAACCGGCATATGAGGTGTTTCATCGCCTAGCCCGAATCTAGCGTCTTCCAGGAATGCTACTAATTTTACTTTATGGCTCATTTTCTTTGGTGAAGGCGATTCGAAGCATTGGAGCTAATTGTAAACGGATACTATAGGAGTAATACCGTTCAAATGACCTTCCGTGATATCGGAAATCAGCTTGCTTATGAAGGACTACAAACTTCTAAAAATCATGGTTTTGCGTTTCTCCGAGTTATTTCATAAATTTATATAGCGTTATTTGCTTTTTCAAATATATATTAAAACGCCTGGAGTAATAAATCACTCTGATTAAATCCTAATTTTTTTCTTGATGTACACCTACATTTTGATCAATAATATCAGTTAATGTGAATCAAAGTTAAGGAAATAAAACGCGAAAGAGAATTTCTCATGAAATTATTATTCTCTCTAAGCATCGGGATCCCGTGAATAATTTATTCCCTTTTTTTCCGTGAGAGCAGAATGAATTTAAGATTTATCTGACTCAATTTTTCTGCAAAAAGGGCAGGCGTTTCAGAAATTCTTTAGAATTGGTTTGTGCTGCATCAGTCAGAAGAACTGGCATTTTTCCTTTATTTATTCGTTATTTTATTTTATTTCAGAAGCGAAATGAAATAACGTGCCAATGTTAAAACCGCATTATGGAGAACGTTGGCATCATACTGCGCAAGTTTTAACATAAATGACTACAAATGCGCTTTGCGAATGAATGGCTTACTAACTTGTATTAATAATTAACCATGCAGTAATGGAAATTTGCTACTAAATCATGGTTCGGAGAAAAGATACCATCAAGAACCGCGAACATGCATTTTGACTGTTCGCATCAGTTTGTATAAATAATCAAAATAGAATTTTCCTGCGACCAGAAGGGTAAACTCAAATATACTCTTTATGCGTGAGCAGAAAAACGGAATGCTATGAGGTCACAGCGGCTTAATAATTGATGGGAAAGATAATTGATGCGGTAACTCATATTAAGGATTTTCCTAACTGACGGTTACTATATTTTTTAACAAATCTTTCTTAATACACTGCCGGACAATTGCTAAGGACGGATGACAAAAGCAACGATAGCAACCATAAAATGGAAGGCAGGAACATGTGGAAATTAGCATAAGTGCGGGATACAGTAAGACGTGTTGTGCGTATGCAAATTTTGGATTGCCGAACTTGTTCGTGACGTCATAGCGCTGATAAGAGATATAAAGCATTTGACGCGTATTGACCGTTGTTGTTCAAACGCAAAGTTGAAAGGGAAAGAATCAATTGACGAACTTGCAATTTTCAGTATGTCTTCCCGACATCACCTAGATGATTTTACGGGTGGCCGTATTATTGGCAAGATTGAAGAAGGGCGAAAAATAAAAGATGTTGCCAGGGAGTTCGACGTCAGCCACAGTGTTGTTTCAAGGCTTTGGAAATCATTTCAAACAAATGGAGAGTGTAGCAAACGTCACGGGGAGGTTGTGTTCGCAGTACGACACCTGCAGAAGATCGGTACATAGTGCTATCAACAAAAAGACACCGGCGCAGCACAGCTAGTGAGGTAGCAAATCAGTTTATGGCTGCTACTGGCAAGCGGATCTCCCGAAAAACTGTCGCCAGACGTTTGCATGAAGGAGGACTATACGCCCGCCGTCCTGTTGTGTGTATCCCATTGTCCAGACGTCACCGTACCGCCCGTTTGCAATGATACCATCAACATCGCAATTGGACTGATAACGACTGGTTTCTGTCCTCTTCTCAGATGAGAGTAGGTACAGTGTATCGTCTGATTGTCGACGACAACTGATCTGGCGTGATAGTGGTACTGCATATTATCCAGCAAACATACAGGAAAGGGACAGATATCCGACATGTAGTGTCATGGTATGGGCTGGCAACATGATCAATGGCCGTACGTCCCTCTATGTGCTTCCAACTGGGACTATGACTGGCCAACGATACATTAATGATGTTCTTCTACTTCATGTTTGCATGTTCCGTGGTGCTGACGGTGATAGATTCATTTTCATGGAAGACAACGCAACATGTCATCGAACATTCGCTGTCCAGTAGTGTCTTGAGAGCGAGGATATTCAACGCCTCGTATGGCCAGCACGTTCTCCAGATCTGAAACCCATTGAAAATGTGTGGGATGCTTTGGGGAGGAGTCTTGCTGGTCGCCAATGCCCTCCAATAAACAAGGACACCCTCATCCGTGCAATGACAGAGGAATGGGATAAACTACCCCAACAGCTGCTTGATAATGTTGTGCAAAGCTTGACACGACGTGTGGAATCTTGCATCGCCCTCCATGGTGGCCATATCCCGTATTGACATCTTACGCCGGAACGCCTGCAGACGGTAATTGCATTTTTTTCGCGTTTACGTATTCTGCACAAAATGGCCTGTTTGTCCCTTGAACACGTTCCAATGCCTTCTGGATTTCAGAGCACAATAAATTGTCTTTCTTTTAATGTCCTGGTATCCAACCACACTTACTTTTTTATGCGCTATATAGCCGTTTATGATCCGTCCTTAGCAATTGTCCAGCAGTGTACAAAAAGCATTGCACAAAATGAGATTTGAAAGACAGCCGTTTTCGTGACGTAAAATGCGCTCTTATGAAGAAATTACACCCATTTCTTTCTAAATTTTGAGGGTTACTGATTGGGAAATTGGCAGTCCGGTTTTATGACGGTAGGGCTGATTTAACTGTAATTTTGGCGACTTGTAGTTTGATTAGTATTGCGCTGCAGACATAATGCTCGGATAGTCTTGTTAAGCTAGTAACTCAATGCATATGTTACCGCTAAAGCTCGAAAGCCGTTAATGTGCACATTACCTAGCTAATCTGCAGATTAACTGATTTGCTCCGTTAACGTGCGGAATCAAGAGTTTCCCGCATTTTACCTAGGTAATGTGAACGTTAACGGCTTCCGTATCGTTAAAGTTCAAAAGTTTGTTTTCCTCATTTCCTTTCCCTACACCTTCCCCTCTCTCTCCACTTTTAGCTTTGTTTCGCCAGCGTCTAGTCGTCGCCGGTTGTTTTTATTTCTCATAATTGGCGTCGGCTGCCAGTGCGTAGCATAGCTAAAAGTGTCACCAATCTTTAGATTGCACTAATAAGTAAGCAAAATTTTATCATATGTTTTGCAAATTCATTTCCTTAATTATAATAATATTTTAAACCGTTTGATTCTTTCTATTATAGTTTTTTAATTGATTGATGATTGATTCTATCAACTAATTTGTTGATTGTTTGATTGTACAGAAACGTTGCTGTTGTTCCAGCAAAGATCTTATTTTCACTTTAACGAGTGCCTAGTAGGTAATGTGCAGATTATAAAACAGAGGATGGCTTTTATAAACTTGGTACTAAAACGGGTATTTTAAAACAATTGTATGCAAAATCTGAATTCAGTGTTTGCAAAGAGAGATTTTTAACGAAAGATGTCCCTGCTGTAGAAATAACTTTGCGTCAAACAGCAATAAAACAATCCCTTGGTACTGGGCAGGGTTTCAGAAAATGTGACTGCAAATCTAAATGTACCACAAATAGGTTGGCTTCTCGCAAAAACCAATTGCTATGTAATTCAAAGTGTCACCAATCTTTAGATTGCACTAATAAGTAAGCATAATTTTATCATATATTTTGCAAATTCATTTCCTTAATTATAATAATATTTTAAACCGTTTGATTCTTTCTATTATAGTATTTTAATTGATGGAAGATTGATTCTATAAACTAATTTGTTGATTGTTTGATTGTTTTAACCTGATTCTTTATATATCGAAAAATAAATAAATAATATTATGTTAATTTAAGCGTACAGAAACGTTGCTGTATTTTTTTTTTTTTTTGATTGGAGGTTTAACGACCACCGTGAGCAACTCAATGGGCTATAAACAGTCGCCCGTCCCTAATTTAGGGTCACTGGTTCCAGGGAAGGGAGAGAGCCAGTGCCGTAAGACAAACACAACATCCATGCCTCACCGGGATTCGAAAACGGACCCCGTTCGGACGAATGATCAGCGGCCATCGCTTAGATCACTGCGCCACCGGGGCGGCCTAATTTTTTTTTTTTTGATTGGAGGTTTAACGACCACCGTGAGCAACTCAATGGGCTATAAGCAGTCGCCCGTCCCTAATTTAGTGTCACTGGTTCCAGGGATGGGAGAGAGCCAGTGCCGTAAGACAAACACAACATCCATGCCTCACCGGAATTCGAACCCGGACCCCGTTCGGACGAATGATCAGAAGCCATCGCTTAGACCACAGCGCCACGTTGCTGTTGTTCCAGCAAAGATCTTATTTTCACTTTAACGAGCGCCTAGTAGGTAATGTGCATATTATCTAGGTAATTTGCAGATTACCTAGGTAATTTGAGAAATGAAACAATTTTCGGCACTTTAACGGATCACCCTAGTTAATCTGCAGATTACCTAGATAATCTGTAGAATAACTGATTTCTGCACTTTTGCGGTAACACATATATTTGTTAGTGCCAACGGTTTAGAAGTCAGTAGAATAAACAAAAATCTTACCTACCTATATTCCCGGGATTCTAATCCCCCCCCCCACACACGTGTGAAAATTTATCTGAATTTGACATGCTAAATGTGCACTGCCGAAATATCAGTGCAAGCTTAGTTGCTTCTGTGATTTGTTAATAACTTTCATTTTGCCGGAAAACACACCGCCAGGCATAGGATGAGAACGAAACACAAAGTATTAAATACCAAACGCCGCAGCAGCTATTATATGTTTGTTTGTTTGTTTCAGAAATTAAGATTAACCGCGAGAAACTGCACGTGGGGTCATCTATATCCCTAATATGAGGCAACTGGTTCCAGGAAAGTCACGCAGCCACCGCTGAAAGCCGAGCACATCACGTTTTCTTTATCCGGTGCTCAGAAGATACAGCAAGAATACTACGCTACAGACCACTCGCCCATCGGAGCGGCTTAGAGAATTATGAAGCACGGCCGCTGTGTTAAAGCATGAAAGTGTCAAACCCCGGGTTAAATGGCGATTAGCGCAAGTGTTAATGCACAAATCAGAACATTCAACGAAAGAATGCTTTCGATCGAATTATCTTACTAAAATTTGGAATTTTTCTGAGGAATTAGGGAAAGTAGTTTTTCGTAGGTAGCATGGATGGCAAGATCTCATTTCTTCTTGAAACAATAGTTTAAAATTGGAGTTAGTAATCTCATTTACAACTACTGTATCACGTGCTCGTAAATCCATATTTCGTGCAATCGCTGAATGAGTCTTTTAGTTCATTCTGTCGACTAGGCGTTTTTTTTTTTTTTTTTGATTGGAGATTTAACGACCACCGTGAGCAACTCAATGGGCTATAAGCAGTCGCCCGTCCCTAATTTAGGGTCACTGGTTCCAGGGAAGGGAGAGAGCCAGTGCCGTAAGACAAACACAACATCCATGCCTCACGGGATTCGAACCCGGACCCCTTTCGGACGAATGATCAGAGGCCAACGCCTTAGACCACTGCGCCACCAGGGCGGCACTAGGCGTTTAGAAGCAGATATTTGTAAGGTATATACAACACGATCGATGTGGCCCCACGGATGCTTAATATTAATATGTTTAAGTCTGGGAATTAGGAGCCCAGGGAAGTACTTTGATGTTTTCATGCTGTTCTTCGAACCACTCTCGGGCATTTCTAGCTGTGTGACACGTTGCATTATCATTCTGCAAGATCCCATCCGCCCAAGTGAAGACAATCAGCATGTATGGGTTTACGTGGTCTGCAACGATGGATTCATAACGAATTCGTTCCATAGTGCTTTCCACAGCTATGAGTGGATCTAGGCAATGTCACGAAAACATTTCCCAGACCATAACGCTGCCTTCACCAGCTTGTTGTCTTCCAGCAGTGGTTGAAGAGTGTTTGTTCTCCGATGTTTCTCGCCTTATACGCCAACGTCCATCCGTTCGATGAAGCAGAAAGCGTTACACATCGCAGAAGGCAAGCCTTTGCCAATCAGCGGAGGTCCAGTTCCTTGCAAATGTAAGCATTCTCTGCAGATGCCCTTTCGTTAGCATAGGTGCAATGACAATCCGTCTGCGTCAGAGCCCTATACGCAGCAAAGATCGCTTAAATGTTGTTTTAGACACACTTCCGGTAGCCCTCTGGTTCATTCGGCCAGTGAGTTGCTCCACTGTAACGTGTCTATCGGCCCTCACGCACCTTCCCAGCCGACATTAACCTCTCACATCAATGGGAAATGGTGCTCTGCAGTTTCCACGTCGCTTATTTGCAATGGTGCCATTTCTCCAATCACCATACACTTTAACCACATCAGCACGCGATCAGTTCACAAACTGCGCTGTTTCAGAAATGCTGCTACCCCTTGGGCCGAAAGCCGATAATCATCCTTTTTTGCAAATCTGATAAATATCTCCCTTTATCCATGACAGCAACGACTTACATGTTTTTAGAATGCCTACGTCACACCTTATGTACCCTCCAAGCCAGTTCACGACACGTGCCTTCTTTCATTGGCTACGCGTTGTTGACGTCAAAAGTAGGAGGTGGTCACGATAATGTGATTCGACTGTGTATATAGTCTCGTTCAAGATCTTCTTTCTCTAGAACGGCTTTTTTTTTTTTTTTTTGATTGGAGGTTTAACGACCACCGTGAGCAACTCAATGGGCTATAAGCAGTCGCCCGTCCCTAATTTAGTGTCACTGGTTCCAGGGAAGGGAAAGAGCCAGTGCCGTAAGACAAACACAACATCCATGCCTGACCGGGATTCGAACCCGGACCCCTTACGGACGAATGATCAGAGGCCAACGCCTTAGACCACTGCGCCACCGGGGCGGCCTAGAACGGCTTGAACGTGCATGATTCGTTCATCAAACCACTAAGTTTTTAAGGTTTAGTTGTTGATTTAATTTGCTGGAGCCTCGTTATACCAATACATTCATTGCTTGTTTGAAATAGCTGCAACCTTTATTAAACATGAATAATTCCACCCGTCTGCAAATTTAAATTTTTTGTCAGATGATTTCTTAAAAATAGCTGCTCCTGAATCAATTTTTGACACCGATTCTAGAAATGACTTCCATTTTTCTCTATCACGTCAGGTTTTTAAATAAAATAAGAAGTCATGTTTTCAAGATTTTAATTAATGTAAGCACAAAAATGCAAACAAAATGTCCCACAAAGACTATTTTTTTTTACAAAAACAATTTAAAAATACTGTAAAGAACTGACTTGTGACTAGCCATTAACAAAACGACAAGCAAACAGTGTTCCATTAATTTTCAAACTGCCGTTTCTTTTTACTTTCTTTCAGATCCTCATTTATCTTTACTGTCCCTCTTCAACAACCAACAATAGTCGGCCATCATAGTTTCATTCCATCTCCCTTGGTACCTCTTCTCCATCTCCTTATAATCCTGGTGAAAGCGTTTACCGTGCTCTTTACTATAATGTCCCAGATTTTCCGGAAATTAGTCGACATGGGAGTGTAGAAAGTAAAATTTTACACTCATGTTACAACCCAACTGTTTGAAGTTTTCCAACATTGTTTCAAAAAATTTTCTGTAATTACGATCCTTGCGATTCCCTAGAAAGTTTTCGGTTACAGATCGGAATGCTGTCCATGCGTCTTTTTCTCTCTCATTCATCGTTTTCTCAAAATCTTTGTCCTTCATCAGTTTATTTTATTTGAGGGGCGACAAAAATTCCAGCTTACAAGTTTTCTAGTGTGATAAAGGGAAATTCCATGGAAAGGTACTTGAACCATGGCAAATCTTGTGGTAGAATCCTTACAAACTGCTTCATCAACCCCATTTTGATGTGTAGTGGTGGAAGCACTACTTTTTGGGTGTCTACAAGTAGGCCACGCAGGATGTTTTTAGTCCCAGGAACAAAATTTCTCCGCTCTGGGTAAACTCTCATTGTCCAATGTCTTTGCTTTGCTCTACTGTCCCATTCACATAGAACGCAAAGCATTTTCGTGCACCCAGTTTGTCCTAATAGCATTCCTATTACTTTGAAGTCACCACAGATAAGCCATTTGTGTTCCTCATACTGTATATTTGTTAATAGTACCTTCATGTTCTCGAATGTCTCTTGCATTTTAACTGAGTGGGCCGCAGGAATGGACTCTGCACATTCCCATTATGCAGTAACACGCCTTTGAGTCTCCTCTTGGACGAGTCAATAAAAAGTCTCCACTGAGTAGGATCATGTTCAATGCCATAGAAGTGCATTAACTCGTTGATGTTATTACAGTAAACCAAGGAATCGTTCTGTGAGAAAAAATAAAGTACTTCTTTTTCTCTGTGTCGGTACCATGAAAAATGTGTTCCTGGAGCCAGAAGATTCTTACTTTTCAACCGGGAGCCAAGTAGTTCTGCAGATTCTTTAAGCAAGTTCAGATCACGTACTAGATCATTAAGTTCATTCTTCGACTTGTAGACATCATCACTATCGTCTTCGGAGATTGCATCACGTTCACATTCATCATCTTTCGCCACGTTCTGTAACACAGCTGATAGAGGAAAAGGGGCAGACAGTTCTTTTCCATGTGGAACGGGCCTAATGGCTGAAGGAATGCTTGGATACACACTTTTGTTCTTATTGTTCGAATTGTAGCCCTTAACATTAACTAAGCAGAAGTAACAGTCGTTCAGGGGGTCTTTAGGCTCCCTTCACACCATAGGTATTGCAAACGGCATGCACGTTTGCTTCCCTTTTGTCCATAACCTTAACCTCTCAACACAATAGCGGCACACTTTATGTGGTGCCCATGCCTTATCCTGATCACCAAGATGCACTTTAAAATAAACATAGTAAGCTTTCTTCACAAAGTCTGTGATATCCGTTCTTTGCTTAAGCACTACATAATTTCTACAAATGTAACAGAACACATTAGGACAATTTACACACTTGCGTTTCGACATTGTAAGACTAGGCACTCACAATAGAGGCAGCAACTTAGAAGGCCTATGCAAATCCGAACAGAAAGAGCAATGAACTGGAAATGTGAGCATCTGACTGGCGGGAATGCTATTTTTGGATTCCTGCCAATTCTCGTTTCAGTCTTTCTTCTACAGGTGGCTAGTTGGCAATACTCCAAAAGTAACTTTACGTTGCTTTTACGACGATTGGCAAAATAGATAGCTGAAATGCCTCTCGCTAAAACGCCCCTGACTGGCAGATGTAATGCTATCAGCGATAAATTTTCGAAATCAACTTGGGTCGATTGTGCAAAAACTGTATGTGATAGAAGAAAACTAAGACCAGTTCTGGAATCAGAATGAAAAATTGGGCTAAACACGCATATTAGTTTTCAATCATCTGATCTCATGCAGACTAGTGTTCTCTAACTACACACTTTCAGAATAATGGTCACGGTAAGGTATGAGACTGTACTTTCAAAGTCTGCAAGAATATGTCAATTATTCTTCAATAATCACATATTCGTTAAAAATAGATTCACACCATTATTTCGTAGCAATTATCTCTGTCTACATAGCACATACATTAGCATTATACCTTAGCATTATTGATAACATCTATGAAAATGCAAGAGCTAAGGTTCGGATATTTGAAGATACAGTACAAATAAGAATTGGAAAGGGAGTGAGACCAGGTGACACCATATCTCCGAAGCTCTTTAACGCCACATTGCAAAATGTCTTTCAATCATTGAACTGGGTAAACAAAGGGATACAGATTAATGGAGATTACCTAACTCAGCTTCGTTTTGATGATGATATATTCATCTTTGCAACTACTCCTTCAGAGCTGCAGAGTATGATCCAAGAACTTGCTGACAAGAGTAAAGAAGTGGGATTAAAAACGAACTTACAGAAGACAAAAGTGATGTACAGTGATTTTACAAGAAACGAATATTTATCGATTGATGGAGAAAAACTTGAGACAGCCGATCCCTAGAATTCTACATTTATCTTGGGCAGCAGATATCAAGTGAGGGTCACATTGATGAAAAAATTAATCGGCGTATAAAACTTGGATGGAGAGCTTTTGGAAGAAACAGTACAACTTTTAAGAGCAGCATGCCATTATGTCTCAAAAGAAAAGTGTTTAACCAATGCATCCTGCCAGTGCTTACGTATAGAGCAGAGACATGGACCTTAACTAAAAAAGACATACGAAGACTGCAGACAACTCAAAGTAGCATGGAGAGATGCATACTGGTGTAACCAGGGAAGATAAGAAGAGGAACTTGTCGATAAGGAAAATGATAGGAGTGGACGACATCATGAAAAATGATAGGAGTGGACGACATCATGACCAGAGTGAAATCACTGAAATGGCGATGGGCTGGACATGTTTCCAGAAGAACGGACCACCGAAGGACAACCGAAATTTTAGACTGAATTCCGAGGGACAGGAAAAGAACCAGAAGACCACATGGGAGATGGATGGATGAAATTCGAAAGTATGTTGGAGTGATATGAGGAGACAGGCCCAAGACAGACAATTGTGGAAGAAATTTGGGAAGACCTTCATCCAGCAGTGGATTGATAATGGTTGTTGTTGATGATGATGATGACATAGCACATAATATAACGCACCCAGAACATTTATTTCTTATCGTATTCAAAATATAGCTCTCCGTAACATCACTCAATCTATAATATTATATATATATGTGTGTGTAGTATAAACATAATATTGATCTACACACGATCATAGCTCTCTCTCTCTCGCTCTGCATACCATTCAAACTCTGGACATAGAACTTGTTTCAGAACACTTTTAATTCATCTTTGCATTTTGACCCACTGTCCGTTTGTCAACTTTTATAAGCTCATCATGGGAAATTCCGTGGCGCTAACTCTCTGATCGCGTTGAACGCGCTAGCCGCGTTCAAGACCTTTCTTCTCTAGAATGGCTAAAACGTGGATGATTCGTCAAGATAATACTACTTCCAAAATGGTTTGATCGCATGACGGACGATTCGCTTTTCTACTCCGTAAAGCGGTTTCCACGCATGTAATGCGTTCATTATTGTAATGCGGATTATTGGCTTGAACGCGTCTAGGGCGTTCCTACCGCAAGAGGAAAAGTTTTAAGTGCTTAGAAGTATGCAATTTGTAATCCCTATTTCGTGTCTAAAAGTTTGCATACCTAATCTCCTAAATTTACATTCCTTCAAAGAAAAGTCGATTTCGTATAGATGTCTGTCAATTTGTGATATATTATTTTGCATCCAGGGAGCACCTGTTTTATGAGTAAACCCAGTATTACCTCTGCATAGAAGAAACAAATTCCATGTGTGGCCCCGTGTCCATCGGCAACTTAGTTTCAAGTACGGAGGAGATGGTTGGCTATGTTCTCCGGTTTTTCATGTTTCTGTTTTTAAGAAATTTATTGTAGGTCCCACATGTATTGAATGCAAAGTGAGTTCGGTAATGAAAGTGGAGAGTTGACACATATGTTGTCACTAAAATAAATATATATTGTCTATAACAGAAACGTACACTGTTGGTATGGTATATTTAGTTCCAGCAATTAATATAAACAATTATAGAATATTCAAGGCTTTATAAATTTCTATATATATAATATTTTTTTTGTATTTTAAAAGCTGTGCGGTACCGTTACAGTAAATGAATTCACAATTAACAAAATAGTACAATAGTTTTATAATATGTGATGAATTTTAGATACAAGATAATATGACTTAAATGCATTTCGAAATAGTTAGAAAATACTAACATTTGTCTACAAAAATATTTAATCGCATGTTTTGAGATGCGCGTTACATTTCTAAGCTGCATATACGCCGATGAACCATTCCATTATGACCACCCCCAGCCTAGAGAAATGAGCTCACCTGGAGACCAAACGGTGGCGCAGGTTGAGTTCACAGAGCAGTATATATAAAACCCGAGAACTGGCTTTCGGTGTTAGGGTAGCGGGTGATTTAGTGGTCCGCGTTCATGACTGCCATGAAGATAACCTGAGATTCGATCCTGGGCATGTACGAACGTTCGAACCACTAAATACCCACCGTGCGTCGGATGGGCACGTTAAGCCGTCGGACACCGGGTACTGCCCCCCGGTAATAATTAAGGAGTCTTCCTCCCCTTTTCTACTTCGCTTCAGTGTCACTTTCCTATCGGGCATTCTAGCCCCAAATCTCCTAACTTCCTATTTCTAAGGGTTGTTTAAGACCTGGGGTCTGACACTCCCTTCCTAAAATCCTCTGCATATGATCTGATCTGCTTTGCTTTCGGTGTCAGAGCCTCGGGTGGCCTAGTGGTCAGCGTTTATAACTGTCACGAAGATGAACTCAGGTTCGATCCTGAGCAGGTACGAACGCTCAAATCACTAAATACCCGCCGTGCGTCGGATGGGTACGTTCAGCAGTCGGACCCCGGGAACTAGTCCCAAGGTAATAAGTAAGGGCGTCTTCCTCTGCCTTTCTACCTCGCTTCCGCGTCACTTTCGTATCGGGCACTCTAGCCGAAATCTCTTAGCTTCCTATTTCTAAAGGTTGTTTAAGACCTGGGATCAGACACTCCCTTCCTGAAATCCTCTACATATGATCTGATGGGATCTTTCGGTGTCAGAATGGGAAAAGTTGTCGATTTATCAGAGTTTGATAAAGGAGAAATCCTGATGGCACAGAGACTCGGAACTAAGGTCTCTGAAACGGGACGGCTTGTGGGTCGTTCACGAGCCGCTGTAGTGAGTACGTATCAAAAACGTTGCACAGATGGCCAAACAACGAACCGTCGTTCAGTACCAAAGGAGTCTATGGTACCTGGATAGACTACTGCGCGGAAACAGACCGGCAGTTGCAGTGTTATGCTGTGGACGATGTTTTCATGGCACATCTTAGACCCCTTTATCCGAATAGCAAAATCCCTTACAGCTGTGAGGTATCTGAACATCGTAGCGGACCAATTTCACCCATTCATGGCAATTGTGTTTCCTACTGGTGATGCTCATCACCAACAGGATAATGCGCCATGTCACACTGCCAGAATCGTCAAGGACTGGTTCGAGGAGCATGTGGTGACTATCTGTTAATGCCATGTTCTCCAAATTCACCTGATATGAGCCCAATCGAACATTTGTGGTTCGACTTGGAAAAGCGGTTTCACGCTGAATCACCACCACTCCGAAATATATGGAAACTGGAAGACCTACTGTTGACATTATGGTATCAGATATCCGAGGATACCTATCGCCACCTCATCGAAGCGATGCCTCGCCGAGTGGCCGCTGTTTTGCCGACTAAATGAGGGGGGGGCTACAGCTTATTAGGTAGGTGGTCATAATGTAATGACTCATCGGCGTAAGGTCATATATGTTAATTTCACATATATTCAATTCTTCATTAAATGAACGCTAAAAAGGTCTTTGGACGTGTTGATGAGTTTCTCTCGAAGAAAGGCATGTGATTCAACTTTACGCAAGTTACCAAATTTCGGTTAAGAGTCGTGCAGAGGAGCTTATCATAGAAACAAGAGACGGTTTCACGCTGCAAGAGCAAGTTTCTTGCTGCCGGAAATCGAGTATTTCATTTGTGAAATGATCAGTTTCATTTGTGAAATAGTCAATTCGTTTGTGACATAGTTCCTTCTTGAAGACGTGGTAGTTAACGTATGTAGTGTTTTCGAAGCGGGTTGTTTAGATTTCAACAGCCAGTCGGAAATCCTTTGTCTTTCAAGGAGCCCAGTTTCGGCAATTGCAAGTCAGAAAGTTCTGTTTTGAATGCGAAAGTCATATTAAAAAGGGAATGAATATCATGGAAGAAAATTGCAATATTTAGTTTTTAATAACGAAAAACTATATACCAATTTTATAGAAAATAGTAAAACTACTTGTAATCCGATTTATTAGCGCAGGAATGTACACTGAAGAGCAATTGAATTAGAGACAGTAGGCATTATGGAAATGTGGCGCTGTGGGCGGCCCTGTAAACGGAAACGACATGACGTATGCAGCGATCCGACAATATAAGGAGTGATGCGACAGAAATCAGTAAGAGTCGGACGCAGTATAGGTAAGACGAAGGATCTAAGCCATCACCCCTAATAGCTTAGAAGGCCCGCGCACCGAACGCCGGAAGCTGCGTGACGTAGGGAGAGTAGGCTGATGTCCGTGGTGGGTGGTCGAGCATGCATGAGCTTGCCCACTCTGTGTAAGCGTGACTGCGGATGTGCGTGGTTGTTGTTGTCAAATTGTCAACTAAATTTATTTTCATGGAGGAATATTAAAAGTATTCAAATTCCCTACTAATGATGAGGTTCTCAGAAAATGGCATACAGCAATAAAGCGTGAAAAATTTCAACTCTAAGGTACGTGGAAACCTTTTGTTAACCTTATTTTAAACTACTCGTAAAATAAAAATTTTGAACTAGAAAATTTAAATTTGGCTAATTTTATAATCTAATGCATCTCACAGCGGGAAGTCAAAGCACTGAAAAGATTTTAGAAAAATGAAATTTATGTTTGTAATGGAAAGAATATATTACTTGTGTTGTTATAGTAACCCATAACATGTTTTTGCCAATGTATCAAATAAGTTCAAAGTAAAATATGTATATTTAGGAAGGGATTTTAAACTTTATTATGGACACAGAATAATAAGGGTTGCATGTTTTTTGATCCCAAGAGTAATATGTTGATACATTCGTACTTAGTTATTTAAGTGTTTAGGCAGCGCCAGATTAACTTTTGTGGTCCCTATTTCTGGGCACAAATGCTTGTAAAATACTTATATCCTATACGAAATATATGTATGTCATGTACACATCTAACATGCCTATGTCCTTTATATAAATGCTAAGGCCTTGTTGCCATGTGAAATACATCTTTTGTGTTTGCAGACAGAGAATTGCATTGAATTATCATTTTTAATATTTATTACTAAAGGAACACAAACACTGAATCAAGTATAGACAGCAAAAATTAGATATGAATGCACAAAAACAGAAGTTCACACATAGTTCAGGAGTAAGCTTGCCTTTAAAATGTCCGTTTAAAGATTTTGAAGCATTTTTCTACAAACCAACACAATGAAGAACTCTCGTGTGAGCAGTGTGTATGCTCTATCTGTGGTAGGATGGGAATTTATCAAAACTATTCAATTTCTTAAAAATTAGGTGAAATATATCAGTACTACCTGGGCAAGAAATTATTTACTTGCCCTGGTAGTAAAAGCTGGATGCGCAGGAAAATGTATCTTTTAAGATAACAAACCAGAACCCTATTTTTTTAAGTTAAAAATATGAACTGTTTTAACATGTTTGCACTTCCATTTTAAGGGTCTGTATTACAAATGTTCAATGCACAAACGTGTGTATATCAATTTTAAGATGCTGATGCTAAAATTGGTATGAAATGGTACGATGATGAAACTGGTGTTTCGGAAATTTAGTGATTCTGCCATGTTCCTTTTGTTAAAGTTTTCTCCCTTTGTCACTAAACATGAGAGGTCAGTTACATCAGAGGCATGCATACTATTGTTGATTATAAACAAAGTTTGGAGCAAAACTAGGTTTCCGATTTCTGGGCTTAGAGCATAACATAATTAAAGATGTGATATTACTCTTTCCTTGGTACTTCGTAACAATAACAAAACTTCCATTAATTAACAATGACATGAAACACGACATGTGATGACTGTCTTTTTTCTTGTGTAGTAGGAAATTTTATTACAAACTTTTTTATTTAAAATTTAGTTACCATGCACAGGCAATTAGATGTTTTATTTACCTGCCCAGACGAATGATTTACATGCTCTGGGCATCTCGGGCATGGTATTTTTAAGCCTTGGATATTGTCATTTTTAAGAGAAAAGAAAAGTACGTGGATCGACATGAATCCACATATTGTGGAAACTATGTTCTAAACAAACAAGATTTTTAAAATACAAGTAGAAATATATACTCGCTTCTTTTTTTGAAAACATTTGCTTAAAATGAGAGATCAACTTTTTATTCATTTATCTAGACTTATCTGTTTCCAGACGTCCTGCACTGTGTCTTCACAAACTACAGCAATAATAACTGGAACTAATATATCTCATATTATCCGATAACTACTGGAAAGTGTGCTTCCGAACGTGAGGGTGGGTGTCAATTTTTGTATGGGGAAAAACGTCTTCAATCCTTCATAGAATTTATTTTGAAACCAAAATCATAAAAAAGGAAAAAACAATCTTTTTCAATAGCTTTAGCAATGACAAAACATTTGTGCAAAATTTTATACCATTGCTTTTTATAGTTTCTGAGAAAATGGTACATCAAGTTAATCAATTTATAATGAAACATGTACATCTTTTAAAATACATCCTATAGTACCAAAACAATCACTTAGATTTATTCAGTACAATCACTGCATGTGCATTTGTCAGGTTCTCAAAAAATATAATAATTATCTGAAAAAATACTTTAAGAAATTATTGGAACAAATTTCAGATTTTCTTAGAAACGTGTCTTTGAAATTCTTCAAGGAACAGTTAACGGACACATAATCAAATTGTGCTTGCGATACACAAATAACTACACAACCATAATTATATGTACATTGGCAGTTTTGCTGAATACTTCTTGAAAATCAGAATTTCAGGAAATTTCTGCCAATAAGTTACTTGTATTTTTCCAGATAAAAAGAAATGCTTATATTGTGGATCCAAATAGTTTTGTTTAATGCTACTAATATACTTAATACAGATGTGTTGAACTTTGACAAGGTAACTTTTTTGAAATAGTGCTCTGGAAGACAAAAATTATAAACTTTATATTTGCTTATCAAAATGAAGTTGTCCAAACACGTAACTAGATGGTATTAAAATTAGGAAAACTTGTTATTTCATTATTGTACGTTTAATAATGTAGCAATGGCATAATTTTCTTGAAATCTTAATTTATTTGATGCAATCAGTGGATCAAGCAGCAATTCACTGTATGTATGTTAAAACGTGTTTTATTGAGCCTTTGGTAATAATTAAAAAGCACAGAAACAAATTCAGTTTTTCCTGACCTTTTTTTATATATTAGTGATCACGGATTGCATATAAAATACATTTTCACTAAAGGAATTATTTCATTACTAAAATTTTCATAGTCATAAGTTTGCAATGAATGAAAAATCTGATTCCTTAAATATGTCAATGGACATCTTTTGAAACGACGGCGATACTTCGTAATGAATCCTCAAACTAATCTTTCAAGTACAAGAACGATTTGTTCACAAGTACAGGAATCGTTCGGCTAACTATAAAGACACTATAACTTCAAGTGAAACTACGACAACAGTTTATAATTTCGATTATGGGAATGGTTTATCACTTCCAGTGAAATGACAGTGATGCTTTCATTAAGTTGTCGAATCTGTCTTGCTTACCCTTTCAAGTCGAAATTATTGCTACGCTAAATTTTACGCTGTAATTTCTTTTTCTTCTGTATTTTAAAAGATTATTAAACAAACTTGTTAACTCTGCAGTTATTTGAAAACTAACACACAAGTTCTTATTTAAATGCAGTGAAACTCTAAAAGAACGCACGACCTGGTTAGTTGGTGTACGTAAAGACGCGTTCGTTCGCACATCGCCGTAATGCTCCTCTCCGCGACTACGGTCTACTCTAGTGACGTCACAAATCGGTGCGCGGGCCTGCTAAGCTATTAGGGGGTGATTTCTAAGCGCATTTGATCGTGGGCAAATTGTCGGGGCCCAACGAATGGGTCACTCCATCTCAGAAATCATGATGGCACAGGGATTTTCACGAGCCACTGTGTCACGGGTGCAGCACCGTGAATGCATCGAAGCCGGTAAAACCATCCCTGCTAGGGCCAATTACTGTGGACAACAGCGTGTGAATGAGCGGGGTCATCGTCGGCTAGCTCGCATTGTAACAGCGGATAGACTGGCCACAGTGCAAGAAATCACTCGGTAATTTAACGCTGGTGCAGAAAAACGTGCAAGCAGCCACACCATCCAGAACCATCTCCTCGCTATGGGGTACAGAAGCCGTCGTCCCACGAGGGTACCGCTGCTGACCACACATCACATGTTGCAAAGATTAGCATGGGCGCGGGAACATCGCCACTGGGCATTAGACATGAGTACAAAATATTGCCTGGAATGATGAGTCAAGATTCACGTTGGTACATGCGGATGGCAGGACACGAGTACGGCGAAAATCACATTAAGCAATGGATCCTTCTTGCCAACAGGGTACTCTTCAAGCTGGTGGGGATGGCATTCTCGTCTGGGGACTGTTTACGTGGACTGAAATGGGACCACTGGTACGTGTGACATCGTCCCTCACAGGTCAATGTTACCGGGATATCCTGGACGACCATTTGCTCCCGTTTGTGCGTCTTCAACATCCCACTGAGGACCTCATCCTGCAACAAGACAATGCAGCTCCTGAATTGTATCCGAATGGTTGGATAAATACTCCATCGACATGAACTTGCTTCCTTGACCAGCAAGGTCACTTGACCTCAATCCCATCGAGTACATCTGAGATGCCATCGAGAGAGATGCTCGAGGCACTGACCCCCTCCATCAAATCTTCGTGAACTGTGGGAGCTTGTTCATGGGTCGTGGATCCGTATGGCTTCCCAACGCTTCCGGTGTCTTGTCGAGTCCATGCCGAGACGAATCGCCGCCATCATCAGGACGAAAGGTGGTGCTACACGTTACTAGACAGGTATCTCTAATTAAATTGCTCTTCAGTGTACAAATTAATGTTTCCAAGCTTTGCACATCAACCAAATGGTTTTTTTATGGAAGTTAAACAGAAATTGTAATCTGATAATAGAACGCTTTAACAATTTGAAAGCTGTGATTTGACTTGACAATAAATAGATACGACGTAGTATTAATTTTAAAGCCACTGGAAACATCACGTCGTTGTGCACGCGGTAACATGGTAAGAAGAAGGCGTTACTAGAAGAACTGGCTCCAAATTCTTGGCAACTCCAGTGAGACGCTGTCATTGCGAGTATCACTGTTGGTAATGATTTTCAAGGTTTTCCATATGGCTGTACATTTAGGGGTAGAGTAGGTAGCTAATTTCTTTACATCATCCTACATGGGAGTAGTGGATTTGACTTTGACTTCTCTGGATAGGGCTGTGGTTACTTTAACGTATTTTGTGTCCCTTTTATGTTTGTTGATTCCGATTCTAAACGAACGCTTGGTCATTCTAATGTGGTAGGTAGCACCGAAGCAGGTGTTTATGCGATCACCCTACAACATCCAGACGGCTCTAAACGATACTACATTGGAATGACCAAGCGTTCGTTTAGAATCAGAGTCAACGAGCATGAAAAGGACAAAAAAATATGGTAAAATATCCCCAAACCCATTAAGAGAAGACAGATTCAAGCCTGCTCCTGTGTGGGGTGATATAAAGAAATTACCTACTTTACACCAAAATGGACAAAGTCGCCGCTCTTTCCACGTTTTTCTTTAATTAATACACAGCAACCGAAAAATTGTACCTCGACACCGCTGGGATGAAATCCCAGATCTCTCGATAACTAGCCGAGTGCATTCGACTTACGCTACGGTGCAAACAATTCACGACGTCTCCATCTGGTGGGGCTAAATGGCACTAGCGTAAGGCGAAGGCACTCGGCTAGTTATCGTGAGATTTGGGGTTCGATCCCCGCGGATTCGAAGTACAATTTCTCGGTTGCTGTGTTTTAATTAAGGAAAAACGTGGAAAGAACGATGACTTTGTCTATTTACATTGTCTGTACGTATTTGGAAGTTTTTCACCGTTTCTCTCGCCCTTTAGATTTATTAGCTATAATTAAATAGCTTGTGCCGTTAAGCACCACCAGATGGAGAAGTCTCAGTTGTTAAGCCAATCCCTACCGGATTTATGAAGTCAGATGCTGACAGATAAACTCACATAGCGCCGCAGATTGTTGGCATCATAGCGTAAGGCGAACGCACTCGGCTAGTTATCGAGAGATCTGGGGTTCGGTCCCAGAGGTGTCGAAATACAATTTTTTGGTGGCTGTGTTTTAAAGAAAAACGTGGAAAGAGCGATTACTATGTTTATTCTCAACCTATTTGGAATTTGTTCACTACTTTACACCTAAATTTACAGCTATTCTGGAAACCTTGGAGATCACCACCAACAGTGATACTTACAATGACAGCATCTCACTGGAGTTGCTAAAAATTTGGAGCTAGTTCTGCAGGTAACGCCTTCTTCCTAGCATGTTACGACGTGCACAACCAACGTGATGCTTCGTGTCTTTAAATAAATATTACGTCGTATCTATTTATTGTCAAGTCACCACGTTAAAATTATTAAAACGTTCTATTATTCAGATTGCAGTTTGTGTCTAAATTTCCTTGAAAAAGTCATCTGGTTGATGTGCGAAAGCTTGGAAACTTTTATTTATATATTCCTACGCCAATAAATCGGATTTCTGGTACAGTTTACAATTTCCTTTTTATTTTTTTGCTGCGTCACTACTTCGATTAGTTTCAATAAAGAAAGATTCTACCTTTTTTTGGAAATATCTGAAAATTTTCTCACAATGGCGTCAGAAAACCGTATGAAATGTCAAATTTACTTAAAACTATATAATGATTTACAATGTATATAATAATGACAAAAAAAAAAAAAAAAAAGAAAAACGTTGAGGAAAGAAGAGTTGCAGGAGATTTGAAAAGATCATCTTCCTTTGTGGCTTTGCTTCGTTCGGAATGGTTGCCCTGGTGACAAATCCGAGCATTTCACGGTGGAATTCCTCAGAGATCCCACCACATCCGGACAACACACCAAGTAAAAAAAAAAAAAAAAGAGGATGATAAAAGAAAAGGTAAAACTAAAACCTAAGCATGCAATCGGCGACACGCATTCCTAGAATTTCTTTAACGAGTCTGAAATCGGCGTCCTCTTTAAAACTGTAGGTGATACAAAGAAAGAGAAAAAAGGAAATATTCTATGGTGCGAAAACTGTTTTTCGTATGAAAAATTATCAAACATACTCCATGCAGCAAAAGAGAAGAAAATATAATAGCGCACTTTTTAATTAAATAGCTTGCTGTGTTCCTTTTACTGAGAAATGTACAATTCTTTGCTGAACAGTGTCTTCGTTTCCAAGAAGCTTATGTGTAATTAAAATTTTATTTAAATGGAGAATCTTTTTTTATTTTAAAGTTACTTTTATTTCACGTGCTATGTTGACACATATGCAACATACTCACTACATGTAGGTATAGTTGGATACACTGTTGTGCCCCAAAAAAATTTGGAATACATGCCATCTCGCCCATGAGGCAAATGGTACCGTCCGCAAACGACTTACATTAGAGGAAGTATCTCCGGAAGCTCAAATAGTGCCATTCGCAGCAGAGATGATAGCTTATCAGGATTTAAGTGATTTCGAACGTGGTATGATTGTGGGTCCGCGGAGGAAGGTGGGTTAGTTCATCTCAGAAATTACCATGAAATTTGGATTTACACGATCACCAATAGGACGAGTGCACTCGAACTGCGCAAACTCAGGGAAAACATACAGAGGACGAAACCGCTGTGGCCATAGAATAGTCCTGGGCGATCGTGGACAGCGACGTCTGGCACGCTTCGTAACATCCGCCCGGCTTGTAACATTGCCACAAATCACAGCGCAATTCAATGCTGGGGCCAGTATTGGCATCAGCGTTCGGACAGTGCAAAGTTCCCAGTGTGCTCTATGGGGTTGCGGAGCCAACAGCACACCATGGTGTCATTGCTGACCACACGACACAAGGCCGTGCGCTTCTCCTGGGCTCGGGAACACAGCCATTGGACGTAAGATAACTGGAAACGTGTAGCCTACCCCGACGAATTGCGGTACCAACTGTTTCGGGCAGATGCTCATCTCCGGGTGTGGACACAACCCCAGGAGGCAATGGGTCCCTCATGCCTACAAGAGATAGTACAGACCGGCGGTAGCTCTGTTATGGTGTGGGGTGTTTTCAGCCGGCACGCATTAGGATCCCTCATGCTTCTGCAGACCGCTCTGAACAGTGGAGGCTACATGACCATCCTTGTGGATCATTTTCACCCGTTCATGTCATAAAACCACTCCGACGGGTGCGACCTCTTTCAACACAACAATGTGCCACCGCATAGATCCACAGTCACCCGATCATGGCTGGACGAAGGCCGCGGGTGGCCTAGTGGTCAACGTTCGTGACTGCCACGGAACGGGCTTCAGGTTCGATCCCAGGCAGGTGCGAACGCTCGATCCACTAAATATCCGCCGTGCGTCAGATGGGCACGTTAAGCCGTCGGACCTCAGGTACTGGCCCCCCGGTAATAAATAAGGGCGTCTTCCTCCCCTTTCTACTTCGCTTTCCGTGTCACTTTCCTATCGGGCGCTCTAGCCCAAATCTCCTAGTTTCCTATTTCTTAAGAGTTGTTTAAAATCTAGGGTCAGGCATTCCCTTCCTAAAATCCTCTACATATGATCTGATCTGAAAATATGCTTTAAAAAAATGGCTGGATAAACATTCCACAGAGTTTGGCCTCCTGACTTGGTCTCCTGTTTCGGCAGATTCAAACATCACCGACCACTTCGGGGATGCTGTTTAACGTGCCGTCAATTCCAAGAAGCCTCCACAGATGAATATTACGAAATTGTGGGACGCTCTTCAGAAAATATGGTGTGCACTGTCTCCTCAGTACCACAGAGAGTTCATTGAGTCTATGACCCTTCGCGTTGCTGCCGTTATCCGATCGCGAGGAAGACCAACAAGGTATTAGAGAGGTATCATAGTTTTTGTTTGGCACTTCAGTGGGTATTTTTTTCCAAATTTACGGCTTGAAGTAAATGCTAAATTTGTGGTGGGAGACTACTTATAAGCTCATGAGGATCGTTACTATTTTCACTCGGCCGCAAAAGCTATCAGGTAAGAGACTAAATAATCTGGGGACTCTTTATTTAGTCTCTTTCCCGCAAAAGCAATCAGGAAAGAGACTAAATAATCTTTATCATCATTATGATTTATCCTTATAAATCAACTACTGGATGAAGGTCTCCCCATGCTTCTTTTACAACTTGAGCCAGTGTCAACCACATATTCTTCTTTTGGTCTTTCCCTGTACCTTAGAATCCAGCCTGAAATTTTCAGTCGTCGTAAGGTAGACAGTTTCTCTAGCTAATTACAGTTAGACTTACATCGTTGAACTTGGAGTCCACGGTAGATAAATGTGGATCCATTCCCATTTCATGGATTATACCATCATCATGTCCTCAACTCTTGTCATCTTCCTGATCTAAGAGTTCCTCTTCCTATCATCTTAGTTATACTGATATGCACCTCCCCATACTTAAGCTTACAACCTCTGAATATCTTCTTTTAGTTAAGGCCAATATCTCTGACTCATAAGTAAGAACTGGAAGAACGTATAGACTAAACACCGTTTTTTAAGAAATAATGGTTAATTGCTGTTGAAAATTCTAGTGTTTCTTTCAAATGCATTCGAATGAAAGATTCATACATCAATTAATTTCGTACAGTTATATCGTGTATGAAAGAAAACTGTTCATTTATATACATCGATGAGTCATTATTCTGACCACCTGCATAATACGCTGTAGGGTCCCCTTTAACCCGCAAAATAGCAGCCACTCGGCTAGTCATCGATTCGATGAAGTGGCGATAGGTATCCTGGAGTATTTGGTACCATAATGTCAACAGCAGGACCTGCAGTTCCCTCACATTTCGGGGTGGTGGTGATTTATCGCGAACACGCTTTTCCAAGTTGAACCAGAAAGGTTCGATTGGGTTCATGTCAAGGGAATTTGGAGGCCTGGGCATTAACAGAAAGTCACCAGCATGCTCCTGGAACCACTCCTTGACGATTCTGGCAGTGTGACATGGCGCATTATCCTGTTGGTAATGGCTATCACCAGCAGGGAACACAGTCACCGTGAATCGGTGAAATTGGTCAGCAACGATGTTCATATACCAGACAGGTGTCAGGGATTGTGCTATTGGGATAATGGGGCCTAAAGTGTCCCAAGAAAACATCGCCCACAGAATACCACCACCACCGCCGCCGCCGCCGCCGCCGCCGACGACGACGACGACGCGTTTCTGCACAACAGTGCATTCTGGTGCTACAGCCTCCGTTGGTAATCCGCGTTCGGCCGTTTACGTGATGAATCCGGAACCTTGATTCGTCAGACCAGGCCACTTTCTTCCAATCATCCACGGTCCCATCTCGATGATCTTGGGCCCATTTCATGTGTTGTTGGCGATTACGTGCAGTAAGCATAAGGAACCCGATGGGTCTTCGGCTATTCAGGCCCATGCGCAGAAGGCTGCGATGAACTGTTTGCTGAGATACATTGCCCTGATCACCACGATTAGCTGCAGGAGATTTGTCGCACTGTGGCCCTACGGTCTCTGTGAACAATGCGCGACAGTCTCCGTTCTCCTCTGTCATCAGTGAGCTGCGGACGACACACGGCCAAACGACGGTTCGTCGTTTGTCCATCTGTGCACCACTTTTGATACGTACTCACAACAGCGGAACGTGAACAACCCACAAGCCGTTTCCGAGATCGTAGTTCCGAGGTGCCGGGCCGTCACAAGTTGTCCTTTATCAAACTCCAATTAATCGGAAGCTTTTCCCATTCTGACTCCGAACACTCTATTAACTGAAAGCCGGTCCTCGGGTGTGTATATATACTGCTCTGTGTACTCCACCTGCGCCAACGTTCGGTCTCCAGGCGTGCTCATTTCTCTAGGCTGTGGGTAATCATAATAGAACGACTCATCGCTTTATGCATTGTAAAGCGTATTCAGTCACAAACAAATTTTAATGGCTATTTATCGGTGAAAAAATTTTAAAAATTCGCTCACGATTAAATGCAGCATTAACCCACCCTCAAAATGAGGTGCTGTGCGTCATAGTTAGTTTCCTTTCGTAAATTTGGTTTGGCAATAAAACAAAAATCGAGTCTCTTGAACATCTATCTTAATCACCACGAAGGTCATCCTTAACGTTCAAAAGTGCATCTAACACATGGAAATTTTCTTACCAAATATTTGTTTTTAATTTATTTTTTGCCATTGATCACATACTGCCAATGATATTGGTATCTCCCCCTTGAGTACACCCGTTTTTTTAACTCTACTTATTATTTTGACCCGCGAACCACCATTTGAACCTACGTATGAACTAGTATGGGTAAGTCGTTTCTCTAGAGATAAATGTGGGTAGGATTCGGATTACGTAATATCTCTGAGGGAGAATCGCTTTGAGCTCTGTGCAATTTACGGATAAGGGAGTGAACCACAACAATGGATTTTATTGTCTCCTTCAATTTAAAGAGGGAGGGTAGATCATACCAATTACGATGGGCTCCAAGTTCAACAACCTAAGTCTAACAGTAGTTAACTTTTGTATAATTAATTTATTATATACCAGAGAGCATGGTCCAGGGGAAAATTTCTCACCTAAGTACAGAGAATATTGCAGTCATTTCTGAAAAAAAAACTCAACATGAAGTGGAAGTATTTTATATTAATTTTCTAAGAAAATATCTCTGTATGGGGAAATATACATACAAAAGTAAAGCTTACATGAAATTAACGATTAATATTCATAAATACCGAAATAATTATTCATTTGTTCCAAAAAAAATAATAAAAGGAATAGGACAAAGTGTGCCTTTTCTGGCGTGGTCGACAGGGAAATATCCCGTTGTGCTAATCCACCTCTATTCAAAACCCATCTGGAAATGTTCTGGTAGGCTAATCCATCTCTATTCAAAACCCATCTGAAAATGTCCTGGTGGGTTAATCCATCTCTATTAAACACCCATCTGGAAATGTCCCGATGGGCATTTCCAGATGTCCATCTCTATTAAAAACCCATCCGGAAATGTTCCGATGGGCTAATCCATCATCTCCCGGTGGGTTAACCCATCTCTATAAAACACCCATATGGAAATGTCCCGGTGCGCTTATTCATCTCTATTCAAAACCCATCTGGAAATGTCCTGGTGGGCCAATCCATCTCCATTCAAAACCCATCTGAAAATGTCCCGGTGGGTTAATCCATCTCTATTACAACACCCATCTGTAAATGTCCCGATGGGCTTATTCATCTCTATTCAAAACCCATCTGTAAATGTCCCGGTGGGCTAATCCATCCATCTCCCGGTAGGTTAATCCATCTCTATTAAACACCCATATGGAAATGTCCCGGTGCGCTTATTCATCTCTATTCAAAACCCATCTGGAAATGTCCTGGTGGGCTAATCCATCTCTATTCAAAACCCATCTGAAAATGTCCCGGTGCGTTAATCCATCTCTATTAAACACCCATCTGGAAATTTCCCGGTGGGCACTTCCAAATGCCCATCTCTATTCAAAACCCATCTGGAAATGTCCTGGTGGGCTAATCCATCTCTATTCAAAGCCCATCTGAAAATGTCCCGGTGGGTTAATCCATCTCTATTAAACACCCATCTGGAAATGTCCCGATGGGCTTATTCATATCTATTCAAAACCCATCTGGAAATGCCCCTGTGTGCTAATCCATCTCTATTCAATTTTTTTTGACTGGGGCCCTTAAATAAATGGGTTTTCACAGCATTCCAGCACTAAGCCAACATACTTACTGAAAAGATTCATTAGCTTTTGTAGCCCGCTCAAATAAAATTCGGAAGAATTGATCACAAACCATTTGCTCATTAAATCTATCACAGCATTGTCACGGTCGAACTTCTGCCCTTCGATGCCCGCTTGGCGACATGGAAACAGTCAGATGGAGACAAATCTGGTGATAAAGGCGGTGATGACGTAATAGCTTTTTTTTTTTGTTTTTTGACTGGAGGTTTAACGACCAACGTGAGCAACTCAATGGGCTACAAGCAATTTCCTGTCCTTAATTTAGGGCCACTGGTTCCAGGGAAGGGAGGGAACCAGTACCGTAAGACAAACTTATCATCCATGCCTCAACGGGATTGGAACTCGAGCCCATCTCGGACGAATGTTCAGAAATCATCGCTTAGACCACTGCGCCACCGCGGCGGCGACGTAATAGCTTTAACCTATAGTAACGCAGTGTTGCTGAGTCACTAACGCTATGTGACCTGGTGCATTGTCGTGACGGAAGATGACCCCTTTGTCCAATTTCAAGCGCTTCACGAGCTTTAATTAATCAAGGAAACGTCTTAGCGGCACTCGGTTTAGGAAATCAACCATAGTCACGTCCTCCGGATGCAGTGAGACAGATGACGGAAGACTGATGATGCCAGAAGACGGATACCGTAAGTTTCCCAACATATTTCTGAACTGTTTTTATCTTTCTTTTGTTCCAAGGTTAAAGTTCCGCATCCATGTTTCGTTCATAATTCCATACTGCTCCAAAACACTAAGTTGCATTAGCTTTAAAATGCTTCAAAATCTCATATAAACACTTAACTCTTGCCTGCATCCGAATCTCTAGAACTCACCTCGAAGGGCTCTTCCTTCATTCCTAGAACATTCACTACAATATTGTGAGCTCACTCATGGGAGATGTTGAATGTTGTCTCAGACCGATTCAAGATTATTCTACGATCTTGCACGATGAGGTCATTTATCACTTCCACATTTCCAGGTGTCGACACTGTAGCAGATCCGGCGTTTCTTCAATACTCTCTTTTAAACCCTTAAATTGTGCAATCCGGTTTTTGGCAGTGGCGTATGGACAAGATTCCTCTAACGTGTTTGATACGGATGTAGGTCAACTGCGGCTAAATAATCCCCTTTAATCTTTAGACGTTCTAGGTCATTGCAACCTCTTAGAAATTCGCGGCGAAAAGCTGAAGAGGATATCTCTGAACGTCCATCAAAGATAATAAACTCTGCTGTGGAAGAAAATTCTGGCGATTTGGAGACCCTCACAGAAAATGATATTTCTTGCGTTAAAAAAATGCTAAATGCCAGGCATCAGTATAACACCGAGTCTTTCAATGCTCGGTTTAATATTCACTTTTCTCATCCCCATCCAAACTTATATAATTTTATGGAATCTCTGAAAATCTAAAGCTCAGGTAATGTCAATCGGAGAAGGAAATCCAAAACTGCCGTGCGAAAGAATTGTTGTCTAAGAAAAAGCGATTATAGAAGAGGATGTAAAGCCAGACTGGAATTGGTGAAATGTGTATCATATTTGTCGAGCTATTAATTTTTGAATAAGCTGAGGTTCCCTCATGAGGGAGAAATGAAATGATCTACACTGCTGGCCACCCAAAATGCAACACCAAGAAGGACACGAGATAGCAGAGCCAAATTTACTGGACACATAACAGATACAAAGATGAAACGATTGAGCTTACAGGCCCGTGCGACTTGCGGAACACGCAGACATCAATTGTTCGTGTGGCCCCCCATGGCTGGCAATAACGACCGCCACAAGCCACAGCATCGAACGAAAGAGGATTTGGATGTGGGCTTGGGGTATGTCGGTCCAGGCTGCTTCCACACGTTGCCCCAGTTCATCAGGCGTAGCCGCGGGTGGTGTTTGCCGGGCCACTCGGTTGCCGAGAAGCGACCAGACGTGTTCGATGGGCGACATATCGGGAGAACAGGCTGGCCAAGGCAGCAGTGATACCTGGTGGGCCGTGAAGAATTGTTGCACGATGCGTGCCACTTGCGGGCACGTATTGTCCTGTTGAAACGTGGCCGCTGGCAGGCCCTGCAGGTAAGGGAGGACTACAGGCTCCAAAACGTCGGAGATGTAGCGGTGGCTGTTGAGTGTAACGGCGATGCGTACCAGAGGGGTGCGGGCGCCATATCCAATTGCGCCCCAAACCATAACGCCAGGCGACGGACCGATATGGCGATGCATAATGCAGGCGTCATACAGTCTCTCGCTGCGGTGCCGCCACACGCAGATCCGACCAGATGTTGCAGGTAGAAGCGGGATTTGTCGGAGAAGACAATGTCGTGCCATTTCGTAGTCCAGGTGCGGCATTCAACGGCCCACTGCCGCCGCACTCACCGGTGGTGTAACGTCAATGGTAATCGGAGCAACGGGCGCCGTGCGACAAGTCCCCGCTCCTGCATACAACGTCGAACGGTACGTGCTGACACAGGTTGTTGCGCAACACACCCTAATTCCTGGGCTAAAGTTCGTGATATGGCCGTGTGAGCCGTTAATGCCCGCGGCACAACATGCCGGTCCTCTCGTCCGGTGGTATGGAGATGCGGCGGCAATCGCTCACGTCGGTCCGTCCGTCCCTCCTGCACCCACCGAATCCATACTCACCTCACTGTGGCTGGATGTTGTCTCCCACGGGCGCCGATGTCTCGGTACGATAAACCGCTTTGGCGATAAGCCACTATTCGTCCTCTGTCGAACTCCGAAACGTGCTGGAATGACTGCTGTAGTCTGCGACGACGAGGCATCAGGAAGCTTCCCACGCACAGGTCCGGCAGCACAACACACTTCCAGTGCTTCTCGGTGGCGTGCCGGGCGCACATGATTTGCATATGCCCTGTAATGCTAATCGTTTGCATGTCGTCTTGCCGGCGACGCATGCTGCGAATTTCATGCCAATCGGATGCTTCCTTCTTGGTGTTGCATTTTGGGTGACCAGCAGTGTATATTCAGCTTTCCTGAAAAGCATAATAGTATGCATATTAAAGTTTTGTGTATGTGGTGACAGTGTTACTTCTCTTTTTTCTCTTCAGTATCTGTAAGGCAAAAGTTTTTTAATTCTACTTATAGCAGCCATATAAACAGATATTTAACTTGGAAATAGCTAGTTTTTATTGCTATAAAAATGTAGGCTATTATGTTTTGTGTTGTCTTCCCTTCCCGTAAGCATTAGTTATAATTTACCTATGGAGTTGCGGATAAATCTTAAGCCACTGCCATCTACACTTCCCTTAGGCTATAACCGCAATGTACCTATGGGGTTGGTGACCACCCTGGCTTTCTCCGCAATTTAACAACACCAGTTGGATACATGTTCATTTGAGATCTTTCCGGTGATATTCCTTTTACTAAATGACTGCACTGTGCTTGAATCTCTGCCGACTGGCCGAGCAACGGATTTCATAAATACAACTACTTTTTTTTTTTTTGATTGGAGGTTTAACGACCACCGTGAGCAACTCAATGGGCTATAAGCAGTCGCCCGTTCCTAATTTAGGGTCACTGGTTCCAGGGAAGGGTGAGAGCCAGTGCCGTAAGACAAACACAACATCCATGTCTCCCCGGTATTCGAACCCGGACCCCGTTCGGACGAATGATCAGAGGCCATCGTTTAGACCACAGCGCCACCGGTTCGGCCTACTTTCCTTTCACTGTATTTATATGGTTGATTAATGCTGTTCCCTGCAAAAGTGTGTTTTCAGCGATATATTTCCCGGATTCCGAGGTGGTTTTTTTTTTTTTTTGATTGAAGGTTTAACGACCACCGTGAGCAACTCAATGGGCTATAAGCAGTCGCCCGTCCCTAATTTAGGGTCACTGGTTCCAGGGAAGAGAGAGCCAGAGCTGTAAGACAAACACAACATCCATGCCTCACGGGATTCGAACCCGCACCCCTTTCGGACGAATGATCAGAAGCCATCGCTTATACCACTGCGCCACCGGGGCGGCGATTCCGAGGTGTAGTGGATCTAAATTCCCACAGAAACGGAGTATGTGTTGACGTCGACAAAACGTTTATGCTCCTCTTAGGAGTTTTTTCTCAGTATGTTCATTATCAAATCTAACACAATTCAATGTGAATGATAGGTGGGTTCAAGATAGGTAGTATAATTCCGCGACTGTTAAAATCATATTTTAACAATTAATCCGTAGGATGTTAGATAAAAATATCAGTTAATTATTCTAGTTTCATTAAATTTTATGGAATAGTTTTTCTCGGCTATACTTGTGGTGAAGTGGTACCCCAGAGACCTAAGGATATTCATGAACTTAGCGGGCAGCAAGTGAAATGTCCAGCTTAAAATGACGATAACTTCTAAACATCTCAAATATATTAATTTGTAGAAAGCATCAGAGATTTTATGGCCATCAAACTCATTTTTGTTTCGCATCTGGAGTCGTTGGCAATTTGACACGTGATCGTGTACTTTGAAATCTCGAAGCTCACTCATGAGTGAATCTTGACAGATGAAAAAAAAAAGACATGTTTTCTCTTGATAAAAGACTTATTTGGAACTAATGATACAATAAATGCTCTAAAGAATTATAGAGACCCGTAATAACTCGTAATGATCTCACAAAATTATCCATTACATGGATAATTTTGGATACCCTTGTCCTTCGCGCTCATCAAAACACCTTCATTGATCGACTATATCGGAGCCGTTATCAGACTGTTCAGGAAAGCGGGACATTAGAGGACAACTGACTGTTTATAACCCTTTTCCCTAATAACAGACAAGCATTTATTTTAGTTTAACGTAACTATTTGCTCTTCCATCTCCGAGCATTTTCGGAGCCCCATCTCTATTAATCCAAATAAATGAATGCCGCAAATTGGAGCCATGGTGATTATCAGCGTGCATTAATTGGATCTCTCTTTGAAGACTAATGGCACCTACTAAAGCGGCAAATTCGAGATTGGTACTGGAGAAACAAAATCTGCCAACCTCGATCCACCATTTGTATAACTGTCAGGCAAAAGGTTATAATTTTGTATAAATCATGGATGATGAGATTCGATGAACGCTTACTATCTTTCATACATGCCTTCTAAGAAACGATACTACATGCTTTCAAAAAGGAGTTATACTTTTGCAAAGGTTTTCTAGATATATTCTTAAATAAGAATAAGTATAAGCATGTCTCAGAATATTTGTTTTACACTTCGACGAATCTAGCCGATGTTGTTCTTTTCTTTGTTTTACAAAACGTGTTCAGAGAGTAATCCCTCCGTAGTTATATACAAGCGCGACGACAAGGAATCGAATTGAAACAAAACAAGAACAAAGCTTTCTGTTTTAATTCACATATTTTATTTTTAGATACAGTTCCACTCACGCTCGGTACAGATACACCAACGTTTAACAAGTTTTTTTTTAACCCACTTCCGTTAAAAATCTGCAGGTTGTTCTCGGAACCATTTCCTCGTAGCGACTTGAGCATCTTCGTAACAGGTGAACTGAATTCCTTTAAGATGCCTCATGAGAGCAGAAAACCAGAAGTCGAATGGCGCCAAATCTGGGATGCAGGGAGGGTGTTCAAGAACTTCAAACCCAAATTTTTGTATGATATCCCAAGTGAAAGCAATGGCATGGTGTTCGGCGTTGTCGTGTTGCAGAATGGTTGGCAGCCCCCCCCCCTTCCCACGCAAGCGGTTTATTCTTTGTTTTAACTTTTTTTAAGGCATGTACGTAGATCTCAGAGTTGATAGTCGTACCTTTGATTCAGTACCCCTGATGAATAATGCCTCCGTAATTCCAGAACACAGTGAGAATGCACTTACCGGCAGAAATTTGAGTAAATAGACAAAGTCATCGCTCTTCCCACGATTTTCTTTAGTGAACACACAGGAACCGGAAAACTGTATTTCGACACCGCTGGGATCGAATCCCAGATCTCTCGATAACTAGCAGACTGCGTTCGCTTTTCGCTACGGTGCCAACAATGCACGGCACTATGTGTGTTTATCTGTCAGCATTTGACCACAAATCTGTAGGGATGGGCTCAGCAACTGAGATGTATCCATTTGGTGGGGCTTAACGATAACAATATATTTAATTATAGCTAATAAATCAAAGTGCGTGATGCCAAAATAGATAATACTGGTTTATGTCTTGGTGATATTCGTGTGTGCAGATTTCTGTATGTTGATAACGCTGTCCTGTTGACAGAGAGCAAAAATGAGTTGCAGAGTACGTTGTCCCGGATGTACGAAGTTTGCATGAAATTCAAACTGAGTATAAATAAGAGAAAAACAAAGTTACGGTTTTTGAGAGGGGATTAGTAATAATGAATGTAATATAAGTCTAAATGGCACAGTGATTGACCAGGTGAATGTGTTTGTGTATTTAGGAAGCATGTTTAACACAGAGAACAAATTGGATGGTGAAATTAGTAGGCGAGTGAATTCTTCATTGAAAGTTATGGCTGCTTTCCGAGGTGTTCACAGAAATGATGGGTTCTCAAGAGAGTCCCAGATGACTGTTTATGAAAATGTAATTGTTCCTACTCTGATATATCGCAGTGAAACCTGGGTACTACAGAAGAAACATAGGAGTCGTTTGTGGGCTGGAGAAATGCGTTACTTACTGGGGGGTTGTGGCAAGACACGTTCTGATTGTGTGAGGAATGAAGATGTGTTGCCGTTGTGTAATGTTAAGCAAAATGTTGTTAGTAAGATGGAGACTATTATGCTTTGCTGGTTTGGCCATCTTGGAAGAATGAGTGATGAGATGCTTACTAAGAAAATCGTTTTAGTCCAAGTGGCAGGAAGGGAAGGTTAAGGAAGTCGTGGGAGGATCAGATTCAGGAGTGCCTGCACGAGAAAAAGATTATGAGTATGGAGTATAGAACATCTTGTGTACGGCGTGTGATGGATATCAGTAAAGCCCGAGTGGTATATCAAGATCGCTGTAAATGGGAAAGTTTCATACAGCAACAGTAAGTAACGATTACCTGGTAGTTTGTATTTCTTTGTGTAGCTAACCTTTGAATCTCAGAGAACAGCTTAGCGATATGTATGTATGTAATAAATCCAAAGGGCGAGAGAAATGGTGATAATATTCCAAGCAGAAAAGATTATGGTTCTAGAGTGAAGGTTTAAATTTCACATGGACGCCCGAACGTAAAAACGAATCTCTTGGCAGTTAGGTTCTTCGAAAAATGTGTAGTGTTCCTTCCCCACGTCATCTGAAATTAATGAGAATTGCTTCTTCGCTTCGAAATATCTGTGGTTTCTTCTACACATCTTCTAGAATTAGACAGAATTGTTTCTTCTCCCTGAGCTCCTTAAAGCGTGGTTTGCCGGCTGACCCGAAAACCCACGATTCCGTACCCATGCCTTCCTCAAAGGAGTATACACTGCCGGAAAGTGAAAAATGAACACCAAGAAGGAATTGGCGGACGATCACGAAATTTACATATGTTGATGGGGTCGAGTTTACGTAGGTGTGATGTTAATTTCGGGAACAACGGGTGAGCGCTTACGCCACAGCACGGCATAATATGCGAATTATCGTCGGTGGTATTTAAGGAGTACGGCGAAGTTAATGTAATCAGTCGTCGGCGTACGGACACGTGCCAAGACCCTGAAGAAGCTGCAATGCCTGGACATGGAAGACGTGTACGATTTCAGAAGTTATGGAACTTTGAGCGACGGTCGTCTAGTCGGACTCCGCCAGGCCGGGTGGTCGTATCGTCGTACAGCGGAGCGAATTAAATGGGAAGTATCGGTGGTGGTACGATGGCGGCAGATTGTCCGAGGAGCATTCCCACACGAGAAGACGTGGAACCGGGAGTCACAGACGGACTGATGAGCGGACCGATCGACGCATAAGAAGAGCGGCGTTGTCAAGCAGAACATCCACTGCGACGCAAATCCGAGCGGCCGTTGCACCTGAGGTGACTGTGCGAACAATCCGCAACTGTCTACTGGATGCAGGACTACGTGCACGTGTGCCTGTGGACCTCTGACGCCAGCCCACCGTCAGGAACAGCTGCAGTGGTGTCGCCAACGTCTGCACTAGAGAACGCATTGGCGACCTGTCGTGTTCAGCGATGAAAGCATATTCTGCTTGGGAGCCTCCGATGGCAGTATGCGTGTTCGCAGACGCACAGCGGAGCGTCTGCACCGTTCTTGCATCCGCCAGCGACACACAGAGCCTACACCTGGTCTCCTGGTGTGGGGGAGCGATCAGCTATCACTCCCGTACACAACTAGTGTTTGTACCGGGTACGTTAAACAGCACCTCCTACATCAACATCATCATTCAGCCCAATGTTGTGCCATTTGTAAGGTCGGTCCATCGTGGTGTTTTCCAGCAAGATAACGCACGCCCACACACGGCACGTGCAACGCAACATGCACCTCAGTGTGTGAGACAACTTCCATGGCCTGCACGTTCACCGGATTTGTCCCTAATTCAGCACGTGTGGGATTTTATGGGACAACGACTTATCCGGTCTCCACGGCCAGCAACGACCATCCCCGATTTATGCGTCCAGGTTGACGATGCTTGGAACTCAATACCCCAAACTTACACCCAACATCTGTACGACAGACTCCATGCCAGAATTGCACAGTGTGACGCAGTTCATGGCGGTTCAACCTCGTACTAACCATGTTACATGGAAATGTTATTTTTCAGTTTACCAGCAAATACAGCTGTATTTTGCCATACTGTTTTGATCACGTTTTCCTCTGTATTCCGTTATTATGCTGTATAAATTTCGTTGGTATCAGACGTCTCCTTCTTGGTGTTCTTTTTTCGCTTTCCGCCAGTGTATATTGTCTACCTACCTCAGGGGTGAAGCTCATGTCAAGACAATATAGTTGCAGCTTAACCTTCATCATTGCCGTTTTGTTGGGAAAACAGCTCTCTACAGAACTAGGAGGCGTGAGTTCGAATCCTAACACCACCAACACTTTGGTGTTTCCCAATAAATTTCTTTATCGTAACCTCACCGAGCATTTCTGGGATGAAGTGAAGCCAGCCATTTGTTCAGTACAGCCCGTCGAATTTGCATTACGTCAGCGGTACATGTATTAGGTGCTTGAATTAATTCCCGCTATTGTGTGCCACACAAACACCCGTATGTTGCCACAGAACGGTACAGGATAGTCTATTCAAAGTAGTGTCCGTTGGCAGCTACGACCCTTTCCCACCGTTGGGGTAACAAATGGATTCGGTGGTACAAAATGCAGGTTCTTTCGATGCGAACCATTCATGGAGCCATTTTTGGATATCCACGACAGAAAGGAAGTGCTGCTCTGACAGGCCATTTTGTAGCGACCGGAACAAATGGAAGTCCGAGGGAGCAATGTCCGGGGAATAAGGCGGGTTGGGTATGAAGTCCCAGCCAAGTGCCTCCAAGAGTTCCTTCACGGATTTGGGGACATGAGGTCTAGCGTTGTCGGGAGAAGAATAACCTTGTCATGTGGGATCCAGTTTCTGAGCTTCTGAATCATTCCCATTGCCTTTAAACGTTTGCTAACCTTTGGCTCATCGACCCGTATTGTATCAGACAACTCGTGGAGCGTCTGACATGAATCCGCATCCAATAATGCCTCCAATGCGCCATCTTCGAACTTTTTTGGCTGCCCAGGGCCGCTCTTTGTCCTTTACTTCATATTCGTTGGCTTTGAAGCGTCGGAACCACTCTCTGCATGTTGTTTCCGAAAGGGCATGTTCCCCATAGGCCTGCACTACCAAACGATGACTTTCCGCTGCAGATTTCTTGAGATGAAAAGCAGAAGAGCAATGCTTCCCGAAAATGCTCCTTTTTTGGTACGAAACTCGACATCGTGAGTGCGATACAAACTCGTGTTCTGTGCCCTCCGATCGCGTGTTACGCACTTCTTGGCACAGACTACGGACGGTACGTGCGCGCGCAAGGTAGGTCACGTGTGGACCAGGTAACAGCGCACCACTGCCACGCTCTATTGGGCAACAGCGGGAATTAATTCAAGCACCTGATATAAAATATAACTCTTTTGCGGGTGGTGGGTTTCGTGTCTGTTATTTTCTAGCGTATGCAGCGCCATTGTTCCCCTAGCGGTGCTATTTGGAAGCAATTTTCTTTCCCCTACTAAATAGTTTCCACTTGTCCTAAACAAGCTACCTATTATGTGGCGTCAGGAAATCTCCATTTCTCGGTTGTTCTTGAGACCCGAACCGTATATGTTTATCTGATTCTTGCCCTCACGAGATGTAAGAAATGTCATTTTAGACGTTCCTGCTGCTACAAGAAATCTGCTGTATCGCACAGTTTATTCTTTGTTAATATCCGGTGCGTCTTTCCAATGGACAACTTCCGAGAACAATGGTTGATCTCACGGATGGCAGCCCGATTGTTCAGTCGTATTTCAAGATTCAAGTAAAGCATGAGGGGCGTGCTTGTATTAGTGGTCCGAAATCAAGAACGGAATACTGCTTTAGCCAGAGAGCTGCAAGTGGTGGATATTAAACCCCTCTTCGCTCCACGAAAAAGCCAAGAAAAAAAGGGGGATATGTGTAAAAAATGCCCTTTTTGCCTCTGGTGGTATTTCGAAACCACGTCTTCCTTCTCCGGAGAAGGATATTCTCCCGAAGGAACTACGCCTGCAAGGCTTATTACTACCAACTTGCAATGTTTGACTAATGACTCATCTAAGTATTCATATGTATCTCCCCCTTCCGCGGTGAGGAAGGCGAGCACACGAAATCTCAGGTTTCGGTCGGTCGTCAAACCATGTTCGAAGGAGTTTGATATAAAAGAAGGAATTTTTTTAGTAATTCCAAACAATGTGTGGATGAATTATCACAAATTTGTTTTTCGAACTTCACTGCCAGGAGGTTCATTTTACATTTGGCGGCTTATGTGAAGAAAATGCTGTTTGTGCCGGTGGTGGCATTTGAACAAACAGTTTCCTACTATGGAGCGAAAGTCTGACGTGACAACGACAAGCCAGAGCAGGTATCAACTGCAGGTGCCAACTGAGCTTCCATTAGTTGATGACAGTAAATAAGGAGAGCGGAAGGCGGATAAAGGAGGAAGATTGGAGAACGGAAAAGAGAATTCACTTTAATTTCTAATTCACGATACTACAACACCATTGTTTAACGTATAAACGAGAAGAAAACTAATTCGATTAAGGTGCAAATGATAATACCACAACACCAAAAACATGCTAATTTGATTAAGGTGTCTAATTCACGATACCACAACATCACGATTTAGTGTGTAAATGAGAAGAAAGCTAATTCGATTAACATTAAGGGCAATTCAGAATTTTTGGATGGGAGACATTTGGCGTATAAATGAAAAAAGTGGAAAGGTTTAAACGGGGATCTACTGTCCTTATCGGTGGCCGAATGCTCAGAGGTGTTGACTTCTGGATAATTTGGGCTGGGTTTTGAGTCGTAGTTGCAACACTGGCTTTGTGTTCTCCCAACTGAACTACGCCGGTAAGTCTTATCCCTGCAACTTGAGGATTTTGACTCCTGCGTCTGCTCAGTAGTGCGTCACAGATATCTTGGATGTCTTTTTGATATCACATTTTGAATTAGTTAGAGTCTCTACCCAATACCGTTGAGTTGTCGAGCGTTGATATTTGTAGGGTATATCCAGTTCTTAGGATGTACAAAATATATGTGGAATTGCCTAAAACTTAGTGCTTCCACTGGACAGCGACCAAAGTTGCAATGCTTTTAAATGGTAAAACTCAAACACAGTAGTCGCGCTGAAACATAACGCATTCTAAATTACATTCAGTTACCCCGGAAAGAGCGGAAAATATGTCATGCATATGTCATTGAAGTAATTTAACTTTCAAAAGAAGAGAAACGAGGGCGTGGCCATAAAAAGCAAACAAACATAACATCTGCAATAAATATAATTTAGATCCTTTCAGTTTATACTAATAAAGTTCCTACGGAATTGCTAATGATTCGCCACGTATGACTCATTACTAATCGACCTAAGTTCTATTTCAAACTAGGTAAAGCTATGAATTCTAATTACGGTTTATTTATCACACTTGCGCGTTATTTTTCAAATTTAATTTTAGTTTGGTAGGGATGGAAAATGGTAAACTGGAAATTATGAAATCAGTTATAAAACATATTTTACCGTATTCTTTTTCTTTTGAAAATTTATTTATTTCAGCTGTTTTCTTTTATTTATTTTTTTTACGAAACAAATTCAGATCTAGTTTTGTTTCAGTAGAAGTATGTCAGAGCGAATCCAAGATGTCTTCTCCAACTCATTTTGTTACATACATACATACATACATACATACATATCACTAAGCTGTTCTCTGAGATTCAGATGTTAGCTCCACAAAGAAATACAAACTACCAGATAATTTTTACTTACTGTTACCGTATCAAACTTTTCATTCACAGCGATCTTGACATACAACTCGTTCTTCACTGACACCCATAACACGTTGTACACAAGATCTTCTATACTTCATACTCAATCTTTTTCTCAGGCAGACACTCCTGAATGGGATCCACCCACGACTTCCTTGGCCTTCCTAGTGGCAGGAAGGAAAGGCAGAGGAAGGCCAAGGAAGTCATGGGAGGATGTGGGAGCTGCAGAGGAAGACAACTGGTTTTGTTTATGTTTAAATTATTTTACTTTCGTGATCATTTCAAAATGCATAAATGAAAAATGAACATTTAAGACCCTTTGATTTTATTTAAGGAAGGTCAGCTCTTACTCTTTTCAAAACACACTCCCTCCCTTTCGGGTGTCCACTCTGGAACAATGGTGAAACGCCGTGCAATTTTGAGCATGACTATAACGAGAAAGATGACACCGAAATATCGGGTGTAATGAGGACGTCATTTGAGTACTTACCGGAAAAGAACAAAAAATATTTAAAAAAAAACAGATTTTTAGAAGAAAGTAATCAGTGACAAAAATAATACGTTTACGTTTTCTATAGATAACCTGAGCATAATTCATAATGACCAATGTAAGCAGTGCTCGTCACAGTGCACTGAACTGGTTGCAGTAAAAATAAAAAAGTTATCAACAAGATTTCTACACAATCTGTAGGACAACCACAAATAGAAATAGTTTCTTTCGATCACTAGCAGCTGGTGTGCTACGGAAGTGCACAAATTGTGCGCAAAACATTTCTCATCATAGAAAGTATCCAATGCAAAGGGATTTTTTTCAGTCGGGTTCTTAGAAACAAAAGACAGTTCCAAGTAAGGTACAGATAGAAATGAGCACCTACACCCCCTAGTGGCATAACTGTGTGGAACAAAAATTGGCAAAAACAATGATCAGCCAAATCATTAAAAGCACCTACCTAATATGATGAAGGTCCTTTTCTCGCCGTCAAAAGAGCTCCCACCCAATGACGCATAGGTTCAAAGAGATGCTGGTAGGTGTATCTGGATATTTGGTACCATGACTGCAAAAGAAGATCCTGCAGTTCCTGTAAATTACGTGATTGGAGTAATGTTGCTGGTACCCGTTACTCCAACTCAAACCACAAATCCTCGATAGGATTCATGTCGGGCGAATCATGGAAAAAAATGGAATTCCTCTTCATGTTCGTGGAACCATTCCTGAACCTTCTTCGCTGTGTGGCATGGATCTTTGTCTTGGTGAAAGACACCATTTCCGCCAGGGAATAAAGTCGTCACAAAGGGTTGAATCTCGTCAGCCACGATGATCAGGTACGTGGCAGCCATCAGTGTTCGCTCTACAGGAACAATGGGTCAATGGGTCTAAGTGTTCCCCAAGAAAATATTGCTCAGACCATCACACTCCCTCCAGCGGCCTCGATCCCTCCCTCCGTGCATCCAGGTGAGAAGGCTTCCTTTGGTAAACGTCGCACACGAGCTCGTCTGTTCACATGATGCAACAGAAGACAGGATTCGTGTGACCATGAGACGCTCTTCCGGTACGGTCCATTGTCACTGATTACATGCATACTACAAGCGTTGACGACGGTAAATGGCTGTGAACATAAGCACACGAATGAGTCGGCGGCTGCATAGACCAATATTTAAGAGGGTACGATGAACTATGTGTTCAGACACATTGGGCTCTTCACCACAATTTAAATAATTACGGGTAATATCATCCACAGTAGCCCTCTTTTGCTTCAGACAAGATAAGATAACCTGCGCTCACCTCTGGCATAAATGGACGGGGGGCGGGGGGGTGGGTGCCAACGTCTTGTCGACGGCTCGAAGTTTCACCTATTTCGGACGATCTTTGATAGGTACTAACTATAGCATAGCGTGAGCAGCCTACCAGCGTCGCTGTTTCGGGAATGTTCTTACCAAGGCGTCTTGCCATAACGATCTGGCCTTTGTCGAAATCATATAATTCCTTTGCTTTTCAAATGTTGAGACGAAACGAAATACTGACTGAGAGAGCTCCGACCCAGATGTTATGTATATCATTCGCGACGTTTGCACGTGAGGATGATTGGCTGAATATACACTTATTTACGTAACGCACGGGTGGTTTTTCTGTTTTAGCTGAACGGTGTATATGAAAGATACTCCTCGTAACAAATGCAATAACAACAGCGAAAATTATTTTTAAAATTGGACTTTTAGAAGTGGAAATATCATTTCAGTGATTTACATTAATCCTCTCTAGCGGGAACACAAACATTCTTTTTTGTATTATAAATCTTGAACGGGAATTATAGAGGATGAACTTTTAAGGTACTTTACCTCTCAAATTTTTGATCTAGACACTAAATCATCTTCAGGAGATTTTGCGTCTTACTACTTCCACAGGTCTGGTGACCAAACCCGATTGATTTTCCATCCAGCATGGTCTTCGATGTTGCCACCTTGTGCCTTGTAAATTTTCAGGGATTTCCCTAATTTCCGGATAATTGCGTGGTATTGATGTTTGATTACTTGCAAGGAGTCCCAGTCCATTTTGATGGCAGTTTGTTGTATGTGCCTGTCTAATCCTGTTTTATTTGAAATGTTCCTTATTGCTGCTTTGTGTTCATAAGTTATAGGTGATTAACGAAATTTAACGAAGGTTAACCACCAGAATTAATCAATACAAAGCAGCAATGAGGAACATTTCAAATAAAACAGGATTAGACAGGCACATACAACAAACTGGCCACAAAATGGACTGGGTCTCCTTGCAAGTAATCAAACATAAATCCCACGCAATTATCCGGAAATTAGGGGAATCCCTGGAAATTTACAAGACACAAGGTGGCAACATCAACGATCATGCTGGATGAAAAATCCATCAGGCTTGGTCGCCCGACCTGTGGAAGTTGTAAGACGCAAAAACTCCTGAAAATGATCTAGTGTCTAGATCGAAAATTTGAGAGGTGAAGTACCTTAAAAATTTATCCTCTATAATTCCCGTTCAATATTTATAATACTGAAGTAATTAAAGGAAGCCATTAATTATTGAATTATTTTTTGGAAAAAAATGCACGCATAAATATTTTCTACGGAGTATGGCGTCTGACCGAAAAAGGATTTCTTCCGTCAGATTTTTAGAAGTGAAGATGCGATTACAAACATGTTAAAAAAATAAATACGCGCTTACTCCCTTACTGGCAGAGCATTTTGTCATAAAATTTGTGAAATGCGTTCAAAATATTCATCTTCACGACCTCCATCTAACGGGGAAAAAGTTAATCCGAATTTTAAAAGCTGAAATTTTGAGAAAAATTCAATATACATTAAGCCCCTAGTTATGATACCATGCGTTATTTCAAATAAAAACTGCATGTAAAATAATCTTTGAGGTAAAGTTATCGGAATCTAAGCGCAGAATTTTGAGTCGATTTGGTTGAAGCAGTTCTATAGAGTGAATATATTTTGAATTTGATAGCATACGCATTTAAGTTCCCTAGCGGCAAGTTTATGCATAGTAAAAAGACCGAAACCATTCTCAACATTTCAGGCTTACGACAGCAAAACGAAATTTTCAAATCGGATTAACAGTTGAAGTGATACGGGGTTCCCAACTCGATGGTCGGACTAACGTAGTGATGAACTAGTAGCAAGGAAGCCTTGGACACCCGAAAGTAGATTTTAGCACGTCTATTGTAAAAAAAAAAAAAAGATCGTGCTTATGTTGTCGGTTTGTCCGTCCGTCAGCCTGTGGACACCATATCTCTGCAACTTTTACATCGATTTGGAAAATTCTTTTTGCGTTGGGAAGCTTTAAATATGCGAATGGCGACCCTTTATTTCGTTTTTTTTTTTTTTTTTTTTTTTTTGCTACGTACCATTTAGCAGCTATAGGGCGTAAATGCAGATGATATCGAATTCAAAATACATTTTATTCTATATATTTGCTTCTAAATATCCGATTCAGAAAATTCTCTTACCTTTCAATTCCTTTTATGTCGAAGAGTATCTTAGGTATTATAGTCACTTTTTCAGGTTACGCACAGAGTTTCTGCTAGAGGGCGTAAAGGTAAATTGCGTTTTCCCCAATATCTCTACTTCTAAAACTCCGATTTAAAAAAAAAAAAAGATCAGCGGATACTGCTCCTGATGGTAAATCTTTTGCACTATTTTTATTTTTGGTAAAGAATGGTTTGGCCACCAGGGGGTGTAAGTGCCAATTACTACTTCTGACTTATTTGTCACAAAAATTTTCTAAAATCTCAATTAAAAAAATCGTTCGTGGATCCATACCACTCACGTCGATAAACCTTTTCAGAATATTTTCTTCTTAAAATATTAAACGGCTTCTCCGCCAGGAGGCGTAGGAGTATATATTATTTTTGTCAATATGTCTGCTTCTAATGGTCCGATTTTAAAAATTCCTTTTTTATTGGATAGAGTTTCCGGTGCAACATGTCTTCCATATAATTTCAAAGTTTTCAAGTAATTTATAGACTTACCGCTAGTGGGCGTAAAGGTAAATTGCGCTTCCCCCGATATCTCTGCTTCTAAAACTCCGATTTGAAAAACTCTTTCTGCACCGGATACAGTTACTGATGAAAAATGTTTTTCACAAAATTTCTAACATTTAGTAAAGAATGGTTTGACTGCAAGGGGGTGTAAGGGTTAATTTCTGCTGCTGATGTATTTGCAGCGACTTCTGAGCTCCTCAAAACCCTACTGAAAAAACTTCTTTGCTGGACCAATACCGCTGACTTCGAAACCGCTTTTGAGAATACTTTCTTCTTAAAATAATGCATGATTATGAGTAGATGCATATCTTATATTTGTCGAAATCTCTGCTCCTAAAAGTCCGATTTGAAAAATTATTTCTTTACTGGAGAGCGTTTCCGCTGTGAAATACTTCTCATATAATTTCAAATGTTTTTGAACGCACACGTTTGCCACCAGTATGTGTAAGTTCACCATTCCGTTTACAGCAATATCTGCGGGATTAAAAACCGAACTGAAGAACTTTTTTCTTCGGTCAGATACCAATGTTTTCCATACCTGTTCCATTGACTTTGAATATCTTTGATAAATTTAATTCGCATCTGAACGGATTCAAACGACGTGCTATTACACCCGAAATTTGGCGTCATTTCTCTTTGTGTGTGTGTGTGTGTGTGTGTGTGTGTGTGTGTGTGTGTGTGTGTATGTTTTTGGTAAACATGCGTCTTATATTTGAAAAAAAACCCCGCCTAAACTTGTTAAAAATGCATCAACTTATGTACTTTCGAAAAAAATGCTTTAATATTTTCTTTTGTTTTTCATCATCTATTTTGTTCTGGTGAATTTCAAAAGTTTCCATTTTTCGTCATCCCCGAAAAAAATTCTGTATACCCTTCTGCTAGTAGCACGGACCTATTTTTGTTCCGAAAGACGTACTAAAGATTTGTAGACCCGGACTGTAAAATTTACGAAACATTACATTGTTCCTATTTCGTGAAAAAAAATAGATAAAATAAATGCAATGCTGTAATAGGAAGTTAAGTATTGCCACCTTCTAGAAAAAATCAGTGAAAGAAAATGTTTAAGATTAACTTTTGTGGTGTGAAATATTTCAGATATGTCAAGTAAAAGTGTTAACGATTTTTTTCATTACATATGCGTTTTCAAATTCACAGTCTTTTCCAAAGCACATTTCATGTGCAATGTGTTCACACAGCGAAGTAGAAATGCTCCTACTTCTCAAGAGAAGGCAAATATTATAGATGTCATTTCTTTTCCACATTGAAAACGTTTCGCTGAATTGTTATCATTAGGCAGATGGAAGCTGTTTTTACTTTGCATTTTCCTCGCGAATGAGGCTCCTTCTAGTAAAATCTCAGTGCTTCTTTCGGAGTTTTAAATATAAGCAAGAAAAAAACCCAGGCTGAGTGAAAATGATTTGATCAAGGAAATTGGGCATTATTTCTTATTAAAGTATTTCTATTTTCCCGTAGCTAATGGCTGTAATGAATCTTTATTTGCGGGTTTTGTGAGGAGGAAGAACAATTTTTGAAATCAAATTTGCAGATTCCCTGCTTTTCTGGCACTTTAAGAAAATGAGAAGTTTTACAATTTTTATTATGCTTTGTTTTCATTTCTGTTTTGTGTTTGATTGCTGGGTGTACATATTTGTTTTTATTGGCAACAAGGCGTTATTGCCCTCAGAAAATAAAGAAAAAAGAGCCACGTTATTTTTTTTAAAAACGGTTTTAGTTTAAGCTTCACATGATAAATTTGAATAAAATCCAACACATATGATAAATATAAGCAATATGCAGCCCGCATTACCACTACATTAAAGCTCTAGAATTACAAAGGAATCATACGTTTTGCAAGGGACAAAGTGAAAGTAACATGCACATAACTGAAAAAAGTATAAGCGAAAGATGGCTGTAACAAAATGGGTCTAGAAATTCACCCTGATAAATCAAATGGATGAGGAATAAATGCTGTCCAAATCAGATCATCCAACTAAATAATTTCACCATAGAAAATGTAGATTCCTACATATAAATTGGTCAAACAATAAATATGGACAATGACATCTCTGAAGAAATATCTAAAATAAAGAGAGAGGCATGAACCTCCTTTAACCGTATCAAAACCTCAATCACCGATCCAAAGCTAGATATAAAAAAAAGTGCTTACATGTGTGAAAACACAAGTTTGTCCGTGTCCTCTTACTTCGGAGTAAGTCGCTCTCTCAACTGAGCTACACGGACATGTGCTCTCGCTGTAGATTTGTCGTCTTGGCACATGTTTTCACCTCTGTATTACGTCACACATGTTCAACAGATGTATATTCTCCCATCTCCAACATTCCAACATACAGCTCTCAAACATGAAATACCACACAAAAAGAGGAACTTAGGCTTCAAAACATCAAGAACACCATGGAAAGAAGAATCCTGGGGATAAGTAAAAAAAAATCACATCACAAACACAACTATCAGAAATTCAACTGGAGTAAAAGAAATAGTGAAAACGATGAATGACAACAAGGCAAGCTGGCCAGGTCATTTTTCCAGACTCACAAATAAACAGGTGGACCTTACGAGTCACAAACTGGTTTCCAAGATCAACCAAGAGAAAACCTGGTAGACCTCCAACTAGATGGGAAGACCCTTTAACCAGGGCGATAGGAAACAACTGGTGAAGACTGGCTCAGGATCGCCCTCGCTGGAAACTTTGAGCCCTGAAGCCATGAAGAAATCCTAATTGGAAAACAACAACAACAAAAAAACAGATCCATCTAGGCAATAAGCAAAAGATCACAAGTTTCCGTTCCCAGATGGCACCACATTACTATGTTGCTACATATGGCGTAGATGCAAGTGCCATTATACTAGATCATCATCATCATCATTGTCAACCATTATCAATCCACTGCTGGACGAAGGTCTCCCCAAGTTTCCTCCACAACGGTCTGTCTTGTGCCAGTCTCCTCCATGTCACTCCCGCATATTTTCGAATTTCATCACCCATCTCCCATGTGGTCTTCTTCTCGGTCTTTTCCTGTCCCTTGGAATAAAATCTAAAATTTCGGCTGTCCATCGATGGTCTGTCCTTCTTGCAGTATGTCCAGCCCATTGCCATTTCAGGGATTTAACTCTGATCATGATGTCTTCCACTCTCGTCATTTTTCGAATCCACGAGTTCCTCCTCTTATCTCTCCTGGTTATACCAAGCATGCACCTCTCCATGCCACTTTGAGTTGTATGCAGCCTTTGTATGTCTCTTTTAGTTAAGCTCCACGTCTCGATACTAGATACTGTGCAGTATGTAATTTGTTATTTTTTTGATTGAAGGTTTAAATGATTTATCGGAACTGGTGGTACAGAGACATGACAAACATGCAGACAGAGGCAGGATACAGATACTTGACATCAACAAGTACATATCATACAGTAGGTTTACAGCATGACAAATGATCAATTTGCACAGAGACAGCCAGCAGGGCCGTGGAGAGCGAGCTCGAGCCCCAGTGCAATAAAATCTCCCCCCCACCTCGACTCCACCACTAACTACATAATCCATATTTCCGTTTCCTCACCTAACCCCCACCCACCATTTCCCTACTTCCCGACAACCCGACCGGTTGCAACTCTTCAATCTTTTTTTGGGGGTGGATAATTTTTCATATTCTCCCCTCCCCACATCAGTGACATGTCGTGGTAGTATTATTTCCAAAATTACACGATCGGAGTTTCAAGGTCAAGTTTTTTTTTTAAATTGAAGTAAAATTAAGTTAAAAAGAAATTAAAAAAAATAACATGTTTTAATGTGTATTGCAGTAATATATATACATCAAATATTGTATATATTTACAAAATTTTATTTTAAAAACACTTTCGAAACAACGCTTATTTTTTTATTGTGTTTAAAGCAAGTTTTGAATTTATTACATTTTTTTTACATTTATGACATAAATTACGCATTTTTAAGCGTATTTTACGCGTCACGTAGAAAATATTTTTTTTACGCATAACTTCCCAACCCTGGTGACGGTATAAATGAAAAGAATAGCTTGTAAAATATTCGGACACCATAAAATAATAATTAGAAAAAAATTACTTTAGAAACGCGCTCTGGGCCCCCTTAGGGCCTTGGGGATACAGAACTGCCTCCCCCACCTTCTCGTCAGGTCTGACAGCCAGTGGTGATCAAGTAACACATTAGGAACAAGTAAACATCAAGCAAGGGTTTACAGTTTGCTAAATGACCAATGTACGCAGAGAGCCAGTGTTGATCAAGTAACACAGTGAGAGCCAGTGCCGAAAGACAAACATTCATGCCTCACCGGGATTCGAACCCGGACCCAACTAGGGCCCAGCACTTAGACCACTGCGCCACTGGGGTAGCAAATAGTTTTTGTGTTCAAGTGTAAAAGTAATTACAGTTATCCTTTTTTCTTTACAGAAGTTTTGTTTTTTAGTTTACTGATTTCAGTCACACTGCATAGAGTAACAGCACTTGCAAAACCAGTACGTAGTACAAATACTGTATGCACATGAAGTACAATGCATTGTTACCGATTCATTTACGACTGACAATTTTTTTAATTTTTACACAAGCATATATTATACGATTAAAAAATAGCATTCATTGACGTGGTTTAAAAAATCATTAATTTTTGAATTTTGCTTACCTTTTAAGTGAAACACTGGATTTTCAAGGCTACTGTGAGCTTGCATTGTTTTTTCATCACTATCATGGCTATAAAAGAAGTCCCTAACGACACGAATGATTTACGTTCATCCCTATAATTGGTGCTGATGCATTTACCTGGGAATCATCATCACTCTCGTCACCCGATGATATCGAGAAAAAAAGTCTTACATGACAACAGCAAGCAAAAGCAGTTGTCAACTTCAGTCTTCAACTGAGCTGCTACTGGTGAATGACAGGAAATAGAGAGCGGAAAGCGGAGGTAGATTGGAAAATGGAAAACAGAATTCGCATGAATTTCCAATTCACGATACCACAACACCACGGCTGAACGTATAAATGACAAGAACGCTAATTTGATTAACGTGCAAATGTTAAAAACTTAACGCTAAGGGCAATTCGTAATTTTTGAATGGGCGTATAAATGAGAAAAGCGTGCAAGTGGGAAAGGTTTAAACGGGGATCTATTGTTCTTGCCGGTGGCCGAATGGTCAGAGTCGTGGACTTCTGGCTAATTTCAGGCTGGGTTTCGAGTCTTGGCTGCAGCACGGGCTTTGTGTTTTTTGAACGACATTGGTTTTATCCCTTTCCTAGAACCAGCTGTTCCAAAAAGGGAGGAACTGCTACTTAAAATCGTTCACGGAGAGTCGTTTTACTCCGAAACAAGAATTCATTAGACGGTTAGATCATATGTATTTCAACTATTTAAATCACTTGTAAATAAAGTAGTGTTAAGATGCCCCACGACCTGCAAGAAAGAGGGGAATATTGACAATCTTCCAATGCAAAATTACACCAAATTATTTTTCTTCTGCTTACCCTGAGAAAAAAGTTTGTTTGAAACAACAAAATAGTTTTGTTGAGCTGTTTTGTCGATTTATTTTGTTGCTTTGACCAAACTCCATTGGAATTGTTTTGTTGGCAACACAAATTTATTTCGTTGGCTATATTTTGTTAATTCAACTACATATATATGGAGGTGGCATCAAACTTACGCCAAAGCGCATGTGACTACTAGCTATGCCATACGGGCACTTCCAGACTACCACTTTCCAGAATAATCTCGTTTTGCGCTTAAGATTTCCTTTTGAATTGTGGCTGACTACGAAGTGAGTGCATTGTTAGAAGACTGGGAACTGTCAACTCTGATAGAGACATTCAGAGGTAAGAATGTCGACGTATGTTTATTTATTTATTTATTTATTTTTTTTTTTTTTTTGATTGGAGGTTTAACGACCACCGTGAGCACTCAATGGGCTATAAGCAGTCGCCCGTCCCTAATTTAAGGTCACTGGTTCCAGGGAAGGGACAGAGCCGGTGCCGTAAGACAAACACAACATCCATGCCTCACCGGGATTCGAACCCGGACCCCGTTCGGACGAATGATCAGAGGCCATCGCTTAGACCACTCAGCCACCGGGGCGGCCGACGTATGTTTATGCTAGTGTTTATTGTGTGTTATTTTGGTTGGATTCAGTGAATTTCTGTGATAATTTGGCCTCACTTTGTAGACACATAGTTACAATGAACACTATAGAATCTGCATCGTATTAGATGCACGTATTAAATTTAAACTAAGATGTCTGATAAAGCAATAATACATTTCTTATGACGGCTTGCGGTTCCTGATCGCAAATAAAAATTTGCACATGAGGTAATGATAAGAGTTGTAATTTATGTATCGAGCTTGATTTCATGTATAGGCTATATATACAGGGTGTTTCAAAATTCGTGCGGCAACCAAAGATTGCATGGTGATAGTACCCTGGAACATATAGAACGTTAAGAAAAATATTACGATTTTTTTGGTCAAATCAAAAATGTCAATAATTTGTTTCATCAAAAGGCTAAGGAAAATATTTAAAAAGAAATTGGATTTAGAAATATGCTACGCACGCACCAAAATAATGTCAATACATCGTTATGTCAAGTATAAATTGCCCGTGAACATTACAGAATGTAATAACCCGACCTTCAAATGCTGAATTTGCAGATAAGAATTTACTCGTAAGAACAGGGATAGCAGAGTGGTTAGCACGCCTAGTTCCAAAACTAAAGGTCTCAGGTTCGAATCCTGAAAACATTTCCTCGTGATGTAACACTGTCCAAATTCATTTAAACACCACTAGAAAATACACTGCTGGCCAACCAAAATGCAACACAAAGAAGGAAGCATCCGGTTGGCCTGAAATTCGCAGCATGAGTCGCCCGCGAGAGAACATGCAAACGGTTAGCATTGCAGGGCATATGCAAATCATATGCGCCCGGCATGCCACGGAGAAGCGCTAAAAAGAAAGGTGCACAGAAGTCGTGGTGTAAGTAGTGGAAGTGTGTTGTGCTGCCGGATCTGTGCGTGGGAAGCTTCCTGATGCCTCGTCGCAGAATACGGCAGTCATTCGAGCACGTTTCGGAGGACGAATAGTGGCTTATCGCGACAGCGGTTTATCGTACCCAGACAACGGCGCCCGTGTGGGACGACATCCAGCCGCAATCAGGCGAGTATGGATTCGGTGGGTGGAGGAGGGACGGAAGGACCGACGTGAGCGATTGCTGCGGCATACCACCGAACGAGAGGAGCGGAATGTTGTACGACGCGTATTGACGGCTCGCACCGCCACGTAACGAACGTTAGCGTAGGAATTAGGGTGTGTTGCGCAACAAACTGTGTCAGCACGTACCGTTCGACGTCGTCTGCAGGAGCGGGGACTTGTCGCACGGTGCCCATTGCTCCGATTACCATTGACGTTACACCACCTGCGAGTGCGGCGGCAATGGGCCATAGAACGACACACCTGGACTACGGAATGGCACGACATTGTCTTCTCCGACGAATCTCGCTTCTGCCTGCAACACCATGATGGTCGGATCCGCGTGTGACGGCACCGCGGCGAGAGACTGTATGACACCTGCTTTATACACCGCCATACCGGTCCGTCGCTTGGAGTTATGGTTTGGGGCGCAATTGGATATGACACCCTCACCCCTCTGGTAAGCATCGCCGGTACACTCAAAAACCACCGCTACATCTAAGACCTTTTGGAGCCTGTAGTCCTCCCTTACCTGCAAGACCTGCCAGCGGCCACGTTTCAACAGTGGCACGCATCGTGTAACAATTCTTCACGGTCCACCGCGGGTGTCTGCCGTGGCCGCCTGTTCTCCCGATATGTCGCCCATCGAGCACGTCTGGTCGCTGATCGGCAACCGAGTGGCCCGGCAAGCACCACCCGCGGCTACGCCTGATGAACTGTGGCAAAGTGTGGAAGCAGACTGGACCGACATACCCCAAGCCCACATCCAAAGCTTCTTTCGTTCGATGCAGCGACGTAGTTACCAAATTTGGTTCTTTCTAAACTGAAAACAGTAGATTTTACGAAAATTTTGTATGGGGCTTCCTTGAACCTGGGCTCCCACCCCTTCCAAAAACCGTCTACGGTATAAGTTAGAGTACCATGCGGACATTTTCTGGACCCTGTCGCAATTATGACCGTGGTCGACATTTTGACCCTGTCGAAATTTTTGATTGTCGACATTTTGACCCTGTCGACATTTTTGATTGTCGATATTTTGACCCTGTCGACATTTTTGATTGTCGATATTTTGACCGTTGACATTTCGTCCCCCAAAAACCTTTAAATGTACGTAGAGCTGTAAACATTGGTATCATGCTTTATATGGTGATTCTGTACACGACCATGAATTTTCAGGAGGCTGGGGTAAATTGCCCCATCCCCTCAGGTTTCTAAGAGCGGACACAACGTGTTCAAGGTAAGTTATTTGCTCCCAATTTCCGTGCTTCATATTGTGTTGAGTGGCAGATTCTACTTGTGGGTATTATGCCCTTCACTCAGAAATTTGCTAATGGCTGTAACTGGGATCCGAGGTTCTTATGTTAAAAGGGCCATGCCTCCAACTTCGGTAATTTTATAATGTGGACAACTAGAGTCAGTCAGCGTATTCGGTATGTTCCCCCTGAAGGTTCTGCAAGGTTCGCGAGCTCACTGGGCTTCCCCCAAAATGTTAAAATGGACGTAGAGCTGTGAATATTGGTGCCATGCTTTATATGATGATTCTGTATACGACCACGAATTTTCAGGAGGGTGGGGTGAATTCATCCCCCCGCTTTCTAAGAGCGGATACAAGGTGTTCAAGGTAAGGTATACGCCCGCTATTTCCATGCTTCTTGTTGTGTTGAGTGACAGACTATTTGTGGGAGGGTATGTACTTCCCTCGGAAATTTGAAGTCTGTAACATGGATCCGAGGTGCTTGGGTTGGGGGCCCTGCACCAAACATCCGTCTGTCAATATCGCTGGAGTCAGTCATTATATTTGGGAACATCTCGGATACACTGACAGACTCTAGCAGTGCAGAATATAAAATTACGGAAGTTGAAGGCAGTGCCTCCCAATCCATGAACCTCGGATTCCTGTTACAGACCACCGAGTTTCTGAGGGAAAGGCAAGCCCACAAGTTGAGTCTGCAACTCAACACAACATGAAGCATGGTAATTGCGAGAATAACTTACCTTGTACACCTTGTCTCCGTTCCTAGAAACCTGGGGGGAAGGGAGGGGGCGGGATTTATCCCACCCTCCTGAAAATTCGTGGTCTGTACAGAACCATCATATAAAGCATGGTGCCACCGTTTACAGCTCTACAACCGTTCTAACGTTTTGCGGGAACCCCCCCCCCCAATTTAGAGGGAAACATTCCGGTTACAATGACCGAATCTAGCTGTCGAGAATATAAAATTACGGAAATTGAGGGCAAGGCCCACCAACTCATGTTCCTCGGATCCCTCTTGCAGACATCAAATTTCTGAGGGAAAGGCATACCCACAAGTAGAGTCTACCGCTCAACGCAACATAAAGCATGGAAATTGGGAGCAAATAACTTACCTTGGACACGTTGTCTCCGCTCCTAGAAACTGGGGGGTGGGGTGAATTCACCCCACAGTTTTAAAAGTTCATGATCGTGTACAGAATGATCATATAGAACATGGTACCAAATTGGTTTACAGCTCTACCACCATTTTAACATTTTGGGGAAAGCCCCTACTAAGCTCGCAGACTCTTCAGGGGGAACACCCCTGATACACTGACGGATTCTAGCGGTCCAGAATATAAAATTACGGAAGTTGGAGGCAGCCCCCAGCCAAAACACATCGGATCCCTCTTACAGACTTCGCCAAATTTCTGGGGGAAGCGCGTATCCCCCACAAATAGAGTCCGCTACTCGGTACAACAGTAAACATGAAAAATGCTGACAAATCACTTTCGTTGGCCTTATACAAATCGCCGTCCTGCGATCCCCAAGGGGCCCGAAGACACCGAGGTCCCCCGAAGTGCCATGGACCTTCAGAACAATGCAAAATAAACTAATAATAAATCAATGCAATGTACAAGAAATAAATTTAATACTGCAAGCGCAACCGTAGACATGTCGCATGGAACATAAAAGATCCAAAAGTTATACAACATTTAAAATCTTAACGCAGCCCCAGCCCTCAACCATCTCCCGAAGGAGTTTTTCAGGTTGGAAAGCTCAAAAACCTCTTACAGACTCTAAAGTATTTCACTAAGCGGGGTCGAAATACGACGAAGTTGTCCACGGGAAATTTAGTAGTCGACGAATTTGCTCGCGATGAATTTGCATGCGATGAATTGGCGCTCGATGAATTTTCACTCGACAAACTGAGTCGGCAACGAATTGAACACGACGAATTGACGGACACCTCAGCGAATATGGCACTAGCACAAACGTATGGCACTGACATAAATATATGGCAATGGCATAAACCTATGGCACTGGCACAAACCCCTTCCTAGAACCAGTGGCACTAAATTGCTGAAGGACGACTGTTCTTATTTGCTGAAGGACGACTGTTCTTATTTGCTGAAGGACGACTGTTCTAAATTGCTGAAAGACGACTATTCTAAATTGCTGAAGGACGACTGTTCTTATTTGCTGAAGGACGACTATTCTAAATTGCTGAAGGACGACTATTCTATTTCACAGTACCTATCTTCTTGTTCCGAAGATATCCATTTCAAGGATATCTTCGGAGCAAGAAGATAGGTATATCTTCGGAACAAGAAGATAGGTAGTCCGTCCTATATATGAAAGTCCACATTCACAAGGTATCTAATAAAGTCCCTAGGAATGAACATGAGCAACCTCTGAGACCAGTCTTTACGATATACGGAACATACTAAACTGGGGTATTCCTCAACAACCAAATAAGTGAACAATGTTTCTTAAATCAGAAACCCTTCCACGGGTATAAGTCAAATCGAGTTCCTCTTTAGACAACATTAAGTTAATTATCTTGTTTTGGTACATCTAAGCTACAAGACAGTCGTCCATCGCTAATCTGGGGTCACTGACACCAGAGAAGGGGAGAGCCAGTAGCACAGAACAAATAGTGCCCACACCTCAGCAGAGCCTCGAACCTGTGCCAAACATGTACGATTGTCGAAAAACTCGCTTTCCTCTGACCACTATATTATTGGTGCGGCGATATGCAAGTTAAATTGAAGTCTCATTTAGACAGGAGTGATTTTCAGGGGGATTAACCACCCCCGTGAGAAACTCTAAGTACTACAAGCAGTTGCCTCTCCCTAATATAGGACCACTGCTTCAAGAGGAATTGTGACCTACTACAGAGCTAAAACAACTGTCAAGACGACAAATCTGCAGCGACACATTGCGGTCCATTTAGCTTAATTGGGAGAACAACTTATCCATAGTGAGGGGGCGCGAGTTTTATCTTATCACAAATAAATCTGTTTTTTACACACTGGCGCCCGAACGTAAAAATGGATGCCTTGGACATTAAATAAATTAAAAGCCGTTTCGGCACGATGTACGTTAAACACTAAAAAATCTCACAGATTACAGAAAAAAAATCGTTCATAAATGTTCTGAACACCGACAATATAAGACTTAACTCCAGAAATTGAAGACTATGTGCGATTGTTATAATATATCCACATGGTCGAGTCGCATTATTGTGACCACCAGCTAATATCCAGAGTAACCGCAGGGTGCAGCGCGGGCAACAGCTAGTCGGGCAGCGAGTAACTCAATAAAGTCCTCGAAGGTGTTCACAGGTATGTGAAGCCATGCTGACTGCAGTGCATCTGACAGCTACTGCAGAGTGCGTAGTGGAGGATCCAAAGAGCAAACAACACGATCGAGGTGATCCCACAGATGCTCAATTAGGTTTAAGTCTACAGAATCTGGGGGCCAGGGAAGTACTTTGAAGCCTACATCGTGCTCTTCCAACCACTCTCGTATATTTCTAGCTGTGTGAAACGTTTCATTGTCGTACTGGAAGATCCCATCCGTCCCATTGAAGACAATCAACATGTGTAGGTGTACGTGATCTACAAGGTTGGATTTATAACGAATTCGGTCCACATTGCCTTCCACAGCTATGATTAGACCCAAGGAATGCCACGAAAACATTCCACAGACCATAACGCTACCCCCACCAGCTTGTGTTCTGCCAGCACTGGTTGAAGAGTTTTTGTTCTCCGATATTTCTCGCCTTATACGCCGACGTTCATCTCTTCGGTGAAGCAGAAAACGTGACCCATCGGAGAAGGCAATCCTTTGCCAATCAGTGGATGTCCAATTCCGATACTGCCGTGCAAATGTAAGCCTTTTCTGTTGAAGCACCGTTTTTAGTATAGGTGCAGTGACCAGGATGTCTGCATTGGAGCCCCATACGCAGCAGGGTTCGCTGAACTCTCGTTTTAGACACACTTCCAGTATCCCCTTGGTTCATTAGGCCAGTGAGTTGCTCCAATGTAGCGTGCCGATCGGCCCTCACGCACCTTCGAAGCCGATGTTCACAGTTCACATCAATGACACGTGGTGCTCAGCAGCTTTTTTACGTCGCTTATTCGCAATGGTTCCATTTCTCCAATCACGATACATTTTAGCCACAGCAGCTGGCGAACAGTCCACAAACTGCGCTGTTTAAGAAATACTACCACCCTTGGCCCGAAAGCCGATAGTCATTCCTTTTTGCAAATCTGACAAATCGCTCCTTTCATCCATGATAGCAACAAGTGATGTGCTTTCACAAATGAACAAATGTTGAGGATCTTAGGAAGGGAGTGTCTGATCCCAGGTCTTAAACAACCCTTAGAAATAGGAAGCTAGGAGATTTGGACTAGAGTGCCCGTTAGGAAATTGCCATGGAGGCGAAGTAGAAAGGGGAGGAAGACGTCATTATTTATTACCGGGGGCCAGTACCCGGGGTCCGACTGCTTAACGTGCCCATCCGACGCACGGCGGATATTTAGTAGATCGAGCTTTCGTGCCTGCCTGGGATCGAACCTGAGGTTCTGCGCTTGGCAGTCACGAACGTGGCCCACTAGGGAACCCGCGGCCCATATATGCTTTAACATTGCATACAGCACACTTTATATACCCTCCAAGCTATCTCACGACACGTGTCTTCTTTTATTGGCTACGCGCTGTTGAAGTCAAAAGTAGAAGGTGGTCACAATTATGTGAATCGACTGTGTGTAATAGAGGCAGATAAAACGCAGCTGATAAGTAATGAATAAGAGTGATTATGTTACGAAAGTGCGTCAATTTGTAGATCTTTGCCCGCTGATATCACAAGAGCCATGTATCCGACCATTGAACCACCTGTCCCAGAACTGTTTGAAAAGTTAAAAAGCTCACAAAGAGGGCAACCCCTCCGCCCATTGGTATCGGGCTATGCAAGCCCAACATGTCTGTTGGAAAAAGCTCTATCGCAGTGCCTTTCACCTCTAACTAAAAATTCACCCTTCTCGATCTCTAGTTTCAAGCAAGCCTTAGCAACTATTAAATTACACACAACAAGCGATAAGTATTTTCTAATGGCATCGTTAGATGCAATATCGTTGTACCCAAGCATACCCATTGATGAGGTACATAAGATTATTAAAACAAGACTTCGCGCAATGAACTAATTACCTCCACAAGAGATCCAAGAAGTGATCAATGCTCTTAAGCTAATTCAGAAGCGTACACATTTTACTTTGGAAGGTGTCCTCTATCGCCAAACTAAGGGAGCCCCTATGCCCCCTCTCTTCCGTTTAGATAGAAATTGTAATGCAAGAGTTAGAGGATGTAGTACTGAACACATGTTAATTTAAACCAACCTTATATATATATATATATATATATATATATATATACTTAAGAGCAAAACTGAAGACTAACTATTTTAGGTGGGAATGTTACTTGCATCTATGGCCTTGCAGAAACCCATTTCCAACTAGGTCTTTGTGGAAGTGAGAAAATGCAGAGTTTTTGCTGGTCCTTGATAAAGCCAAGGCTCAGTATTCTCGACACCTTCTACATTCAGTTGTTTTGTTTTATTTTTTTATCTTTTCTCCTTTTACTCACACAGGTAGATACATAACCTTTTCTATGTTGTATTAGGTGTGAGTCAAAATTATATATGTATTTTTTTGCTTAGGTATCTTCTTTATAGAATATATATATATATATATATATATATGATGTTACGCAATCACAGCCTCTCCTTGACAAATGTCAACCCCGCCTTCTCGTGGCGCATCCTGTTCCCACGAAAGGGGCTCTGACGACCGCCCATAGCGGTATAACTATACCATCGGGATTAGAGGAAATTCTATCCCACACTCACCAACCCGCTTGGCCAGCGTGGTGAGTTATGGCCAAACCCCTCCAAAATGATTCCACAACTTAAATCTTGGCCCTCAGTCTCCGGCAGCTGGAATGTACCTGGCCAAGGCAGCGGCCAGTGCGACATGAAGGCAGAGGGTGCTAAGAATCCCCGGAGGACCGGACTAGGCTGCCATCTGATGCTGACCTTGGCTACTTACAATGGACGCTCCCTATCTTCTGATTCAAGGCTTCTTGAATTGGAAGAGGAACTACGAAGGATCAAGTGGGACATCGTGGGGCTAAGTGAGGTAAGGAGAAAAGGAGAAGATCTCATCGAACTGAAAAGTGGACATCTCTTCTACTATCGTGGGACAGATACTGGCAGAACTAGTGGTGTTGGATTTATAATAAACAAGAAACTGAAGGATAAAGTTGTAGAAGTTGAAAGTTCCTCTGACAGAGCTGCACGACTTGTTATCCAACTCTCGAAAAGATACCAGGCTCAGATTATTCAAACTTATGCACCCATCACAAGTCATCCTGAAGAAGAAATTGAAGTATTTTATGAGGAAATTTGTCATCTAAATAATAAAGGTAAGCAGCACTTGAAAATAATTATGGGAGATTTCAATGCAAAAATAGGGCAACGGCAACAGAATGAAACTTCAGTAGGTAAATTCGGTCACGGCAACAGAAACCAGCGTGGAAATACTCTCGTTGAGTTTGCAGAGGCAGAAGGGTTTTTCATCTTAAACTCCTTCTTCAAGAAAAAACCACACAGGAAATGGACATGGAGACATCCAAATGGGACGACAAGTGAAATTGATTTTATTATGTGTAACAAAAAATTCGTCATAGAAGACTGCAGTGTGCTAAACAAGTTCAACACAGGTAGTGACCATAGATTGGTGAGATGTAAGATGCACCTCAACACTAAACTTGAACGTGGCAAGCTCATAAGACAAACAAAATTTATTGACATAACCAACCTTAAAAAACACCATAATACCTTCAAGTTAGAACTGAAGAACAGGTTCTCTGCTTTAGAAGGCCTAACATCGGAAGAAGTGGACATCTCTGAAGTTAACAGAAAAGTAACCAAAGCTCTTATGGAAACAGCAACAAAATTAGCTGGGTCTAAGAACAAGTTGAATGTGAACAAATTATCAGGAAAAACCAAAATGTTGATGCAAAAAAGAAGAGAGATGAGGACAACTAAAGAAGATGTGACTTCCAAAGTGGAATATATAGAGCTATGCAAGACAGTAAGAAAAAGTATCACTGAAGACGTAAGGAAATTCAACTGTGAACTAGTGAGGAAAGCAATTGAAAACAACCAAAGCCTAAAGATAGCAAAGGGACATCTCAGTAAGGGGAAAAAACAGATTATGGCACTGAGAAAAGAAGATGGTTCTGTAACAAGAAATAGAGGCGAAATTTTGACAAGAGTGAAAGATTTCTACCCCAAATTATATGAAAGGGATGATATATGCACTACAGACATCATGAAAGATACCAGTACCAGAGTTCCTCCAGTCCTTCCAGCAGAAGTTGCACATGCAATCAAGAACATGAAGCGAGGAAAAGCTCCAGGAGAAGATGGAATTACTGTAGACATCATACAAGAAGCAAGTGGAGAAATCGAAACAGTACTCGCCCAAATTTTCACTCGATGCCTTAATGAAGGAAAGATTCCTGAGGATTGGAACACCGCTACAATGATCCTGCTACATAAGAAAGGTGACATTGAGGATCTCGGAAACTACAGACCTATCAGCCTCCTATCAGTAGTTTATAAAATCTTCACTAAAGTTCTTTCACACCGCTTGAAGGTAACACTGGACATGGCTCAACCGAGAGAACAAGCTGGATTCAGGAGTGGCTACAGCACAATAGATCATATCCATGTGCTGAGAGAACTAATTGAAAGAGCGAGGGAATATGAACTTCCATTGTGCATGGCTTTTATCGATTATGAAAAAGCCTTTGATTCGGTGAAACCATCAGCAGTTACAATGGCTCTGAAAACCTGCGGTATTGAAGATGCATACATTAATATTATTAATAACATCTATGAAAATGCAAATGCAAAGATTAGGCTGTTTGAAAATACAACACACGTAAAAATTGGAAAGGGAGTGAGACAAGGTGACACCATATCTCCGAAGCTCTTTAATGCCACATTGGAGGGTGTTTTTCAGTCGCTGAGCTGGGAAAACAAGGGGATAAATATTAATGGAGATTATCTAACCCGCCTTCGTTTTGCTGATGACGTAGTCATTTTTGCAACTACCCCATCAGAGCTGCAGAGTATGATCCAGGAACTTGCTGACAAGAATAAAGAAGTGGGATTAAAAATGAACTTTCAGAAGACAAAAGTGATGTTCAATGCTTTTACAAGAAATGAAGATTTATCGATTGATGGAAAAAAACTGGAGATAACAGACACATACGTTTATCTTGGGCAGCAGATATCAAGTGAGGGTCACATTGATGAAGAAATTAATCGGCGTACAAAACTTGCCTGGAGAGCTTTTGGAAGAAACAGCATAATTTTCAAGAGCAATATGCCATTATGTCTTAAAAGAAAAGTGTTTGATCAATGCATCCTTCCAGTGCTTACGTATGGTGCAGAGACGTGGACCTTAACTAAAAGAGACATACAAAGGCTGCAGACAACTCAAAGTGGCATGGAGAGGTGCATGCTTGGTGTAACCAGGAGAGATAAGAAGAGGAACTCGTGGATCCGAAAAATGACGAGAGTGGAAGACATCATGATCAGAGTTAAATCCCTGAAATGGCAATGGGCTGGACATACTGCCAGAAGGACAGATCATCGATGGACAGCCGAAATTTTAGATTGGATTCCAAGGGACAGGAAAAGACCCAGAAGAAGACCACATGGGAGATGGGTGGATGAAATTCGAAAGTATGCAGGGGTGACATGGAGGAGACTGGCACAAGACAGACCGTTGTGGAGGAAACTTGGGGAGACCTTCGTCCAGCAGTGGATTGATAATGGTTGACAATGATGATGATGATATTGATGATATTCTAATAATTTGGCCTCATCAAAAGGAGCTTATTACACAGTTTGCTGGTCTATTATAAACCCAATACCCAACTACGAAATTCATCACTGAATATGAGCAAAACAATACTCTCCTTTATCTTGATATCCTTCTAAAGAGAAACCAAATTGCAAATAATATTTCGTTCTCAGCCTACAGAAAACCAACTGCTGATGCCGCCATTACTCCCAGTAATTCAGCACACACACTGAAGCATAAGCTAGCGGCTTTTTAGTTTCTTGTTCGGCGAGCCATTTCACACTATTCTAGCATCCACTCCAGAAGAATAGATTTGAACCATATATACAAGCTTGCCGAGGCCCATGGGTGTCCCATTTAAGGCACGTGATAATTCGAGTGAGGATTCAGTATATATTAGTTCCACATTAAGAGTTTTACGCACAAGAAATTCAGAACAGAAATATACTGAAAATAAACGAATAGAGTCAACTGCGCTCACTACGTTTGTTCATCCGGAACACACTGGCGCCGCCCCGGTGGCGCAGTGGTCTAAGCGATGGCCTCTGATCATTCGTCCGAAAGGGGTCAGGGTTCGAATCTCGGTGAGGCATGGATGTTGTGTTTGTCTTACGGCACTGGCTTTCTCCTTTCCCTGGAACCAGTGACCCTAAATTAGGGACGGGCGACTGCTTATAGCCCATTGAGTTGTCCACGGTGGTCGTTTAACCTCCAACGGAAAAAAAAAACACTGTCGCATGTGGGAAGACATCAGGATTCTGCCCACTTCTAAATCCAGAAGGTCTTTATTATTAACTGAAAATCTTTCCATCTATTCATACGGTGCAAAATGTTGTAATGAAGATGCCTTCCTTAATATTCCAATCACTTGGATTAACTTATTTCAACATTTGTGGAACTTTGGAAAGTGTTAATTCGTGTATCAGCTGTTTTTTATATTAAATTGTTTAACATCTCGCTTATTTTACAATACCGATATCGGATACTGACTTATGCGACTGCGTAACATTGTTAGCTTACGTCATGAAAAAGGCACTTCGAAAGATCTAGTGTAGATATTATTTTTTAATGAATTAAAGTTTTTAACGACCATGTAGTTAATACACAATCGAGTCACATTATTGTGACTGCCGCCTACGTTTGACGTCAACACCGCGTAGCCAATGAAAGAAGTGTCGTGAGCTGGCTTGGATGGAATATAAGGTGTGATGTAGGTAATCTGAATACAAATCACTCGTTGCTGTCATGGATAAAAGGAACGATTTATCAGATTTGCAAAAAGGGATGATGATCGGCTTTCGGGCGAAGGGTGACAGTATTTCTGAAACAGCGCAGTTTGTGAACTGTTCACGTGCTGCTGTGGTTAAAGTGTATCGTGATTTGAGAAATGGCACCATTGAGAATAAACGACGAGGAAACTGCGGAACACCACGTGCCATTGATGTGAGAAGCGAACGTGGGCTGCGAAGGTGCGTGAGGGCCGATCGACACGCTACAGGAGCAAATCACTGACCTAATGAGCCAGGAGGGCAACTGAAAGTGTGTCTAAAGTGACAGTTCAGCGAAACCTGCTGCGTATGGGGCTACGATGAATACTGATGTCACTGCACCTATGTTAACGAAGGTGCATCGGCAGAAAAGGCTTACATTTGCACGGCAGTATTGGGATTGGATATTCCTGATTGGGAAAGGATTGCCTTCTCCGATCACGTTTTCTGTTTGATCGAACGGATGGGCGTTGGCTTATAAGGCGAGAAACATCGGCGAACAAGCACTCTTCAAACATTCCTAGAAGAACACAAGCTAGCGGTGCAGCGTTATAGTCTGGGGAATGTTTTCGTGGAATTCTGTGGGTCCACTCGTATTATGAACCGAATTCGTTACGAATCCATCCTTACAGACCCCTTACACCCATCCATGCTGATTATCTTCCCTGGGGTGGATGGGGTCTTCCAGCAAGACAATGCGACGTGTCACACAGCTAGAAATGTTCGAGAGAGGTTGGAAGAGCACGATGAAGACTTCAAAGTACTTCCCTGGCCCCCTAATTACCACGTCAATATCGGAATTGGATCTCAGACTTAAACCCAATTGAGCATCTCTGGGACCACCTCGATCGTGTCGTTCGCTCTATGGATCTTCCACCACGCACCCTCCAGCAGCTGTCAGATGCACTGCAGTCAGCATGGCTCTACATACCTGTGAACACCTTCCAGCACCGTATTGAGTCACTTCCAGCCCTTCTAGCTGCTGCCTGCCCTGCACACGGTGGTTATTCTGGATATTAGCTTGTTGTCACAATAATACGACTCGATCGTGTATTTTTTAGGGTTTTAACGTACATCGTGCAGATACGACTTTTAATTTAGGTAATGATGTATAGCACGAGTATAAAAAAATCCTCTTGGATGCACTGGCCATTGGGCTCTTCGAAAAATGTGTGATGTTTGTTTCACACATCATCTAGAATTAAACTTCGTTCTTCGCTTCAGGGAAAGAAATTAAGAGAGAGATGATGTGACATACTTCAGAGGTATAGCACGTGTCAAGACGACAAATCTGCAGCGATACATTCCGTCCGTGTAGCGTAGTTCGGAGAGCAAATTTCTCCGGAGAGGGCTCGGTTTCGATCCTCGTCACGGACAAAGTTGTGTTTTCACAAAGTGGGAGAGCTAATTACGTAAGAAAAACACACAATCCATGATTCACCCAAGAGTCGCAGCCGGGCTCACGCGGGCGAATTGTCAAATGCCTGTGCTTAGACCACTGCGCAACTGGGAAAACGATAAGAGCTTCGAGGTACACATCGTGCAATATACGAGCATTTATGCCGTTTACGTTCTCTTTTATCCCCAATGCAAGTATTGTATCATACCATGCAATTCTTTTGTATGTTCTTCAGTAAAACTATTCAGATGGCTTGATACATTTTCCCTTAGATCAAGACCGATTTTTGTGCAAACTCAATTTAACCAACGATGAATTGTAAGCCAACTCGGTGCTCAAATTGCTAAATTGCTTCGTTTCGGTAATGCTCCATAGTTTCTTTATCCCTAATAAGCTTCACTGGATTTCTAAATATAGCACACCGTAAAATTAATTTGTAGATATTTGTTTCTGAACTATTGTTTCCAGAATTAGCTGTTCCGAGTGGTATTCATTATTAAAAGATCTTTTTTTCTAGTTCAGATTGTCAACTCTGCATCCGCATGTTTCGTTATAGTTAAGTTGTAAGACCGTATTCCACTGAAAACTCTAATTAACAACACAATTTGCTCTCAGCTTTTCCCTGACAGTCTTTAACAATGGAATCAGAAAGCTTCTTTTGCCTCGCGGCGTTACCAGGAAAGTCGGGATTTAGACGTGGTGTTCGGTAGAATATGAAATTGCGGCACATTGTTGGGTGCAAAAAAAAAAAAAAAAAAAAAAACGAGAGTACATCAAAAGAAGATAATACTTTGAGTAGGCAAGTAGCCGGAGATAATTAGGAACAGTGTTGACACTCATATTAACCAATTGTTGTCCTCATATTGTTTTGGTTCTTCCTCGTCTCACAGAAGATTTCCTGCTAATGTGATAGTTACGTAGACTAAGGAATACTCATCCAGAAGAAAAAAAAATCTTCGTAATTGCATTCTGCACAGCTTAAAATGATTTTTCAATATCTATAACCTAAATCCGTGTAGGCATGTCATTTTTGTTACGAATGCGATACAAATAATTAACGAAACAGATGAAGTTTGAAGATAAAAAACGCATAGAAAAATGAGACACCTACATATAATTCGGTTTTAACATCATATATAATACACAGTCGAGTAATATTATTGTGACCACCTCCTACTTTTGACGTCAACAGTGCGTAGCTAATAAAAGAAGGCACGTGTCGTGAGCTGGCTTGTAGGGTATATAAGGTGTGCCGCAGGCATTCTGAAAACATATCCCTCGTTGTTCTCATGAATAAAAGGAGCAATTTATCAGATTTGCTAAAAGGAATGATTATCGGCTTTCGGGCCAAGGGTGGCAGTATTTCTGAAACAGCGCAGTTGATGAACTGATCGAGTGCTGCTGTAGTTAAAGTGTATCGTGATAGAAATGACGCCATTGCGAATACGCGACGTGAAAACTGCTGAGAACCACGTGCCATTTATGTGAGAAGTGAACTTCGGCTTCGAATGTCTCGTGAGGGCCGATCTAAATGCTACAGTGGAATAACTCACTGGTCGAATGGGCCAGGGGACAACCGGAAGTGTGTCCGAAACGACAGTTTAGCAAACCCTGCTGCGTATGGGGGCTCCGATGCAGATGGATTGTCACCGCACCGATGCTAACGAAAGTGCATCGGCAGAAAAGGCTTACATTTGCAAGGTAGTATTAAAATTGGACCTCCGCTGATTGGCAAAGTATTGCCTTCGCCGATGAGTCACGTTTTCTGCTTCATCAAACGGATGGACGTTGGCTTATAAGGCAAGAAACATCTGAGAACAAACACTACTCCACCATTGCTGGAAGAACACAAGCGTGCAGCGTTATGGTCTGGGAAATGTTTTCGTGACATTGCCTGGATCCACTCATTCCTGTGGAAGGCACTGTGGACTTAATTCGTTATGAATGCATCCTTGGAGACCACTTGCACCCATACATGCTGATTGTCTTCCCTGGGGTGGATGGAATCTTCCAACACAAGAATGCGACGTGTCACACAGCTAGAAATATGTCCGAAAGCGGTCGGAAGAGCACGATGAAAACTTCAAAGTACTTCTCTGTCCTCCTAATTCCTCAGATTTATACCCAATTTAGTATCTGTGGGACCACATCGAGCGTGATGTTCGCTCTATGGATCGTCCAGCAGCTGTCAGATGCACTGCAGTCAGCATGGCTACACATACAGTAATTGTGAACTTTTTTATTGAGTCACTCCTAGCCCGTCTAGCTGCTGTCCGCGCTGCACACGGCGGTTACTCTGGATATTAGCTGGTGGTCACAATAATGTGACTTGGCCGTGTACAAACACCCAGATATACCTCTCTCTCTCTCTCTCTCTCTCTCTCTCTTTCTGTCTCTCTGGAGCGCTTGTCGTCACAGCAACGTCTGCATTGTGCGCCAACACCTATCAATCAATACGTATGTGCTCTCGCGATGTGAAAATGATTGCCTGCTATATAATATCACGTGATCACTTTTAAGTGTCAAGGTAATCACTTGCTAATAATAAAATTTGGATTATTAATGACTCGAATTCTATTTTTTTCGATGTGCAAAATTTGAATTGAATTCCTAGTATCATAAGTTGAGTTTTCACGCTATCACACTGAGATGTCAAGGTGATCGCGTACTAATTTGAAAACATTGGATTATAAATGACTGGAGTTCTATTTATCCGATCTACAAAATTCGAATTAAAATTTTATTATCATGGCAAGTTTCGTTTGCATTTAATTAAATTTAGCACAGTTCGAATATTAATTTGTACGCTTTAATTATTTTTTACTTTTTTTAATTTAACTAATTATCCGAGTTTAGGACTGATTATATTATACATTTTGCAAAATATCGATCTATCTAAACGATCTAACGTACAATAAAAACTGAAACCTTGCGATGCCGAAGTGAGCAAAATTCCATCTTAAAACAGATGTCGCCCCAACAGCACAATGTGGATAACTTAGATAATTTCGATTTGTAATGCCGCATGTCGCATTATTTTGTAGAAAAAGCTGCGGAATGATGATTCAAGCTAACCTAATAGGACAGTCTAAAACAAACCCTGAACGGAATAACATGTTTACCGGAGAAAAAGTAATTTAACGCGAAAAATCAAAGCAAAAGTTATTAAGGTAAATTCACACGAAAAGAACTGGACTACAAGGAAACTTGTTAAACAATAAAAAATATTTTGCACAGAATGTTTGTTTATCGAGAGGTGTTTTGAAAAAAGGAAATAAATAGCATATAATTTTTAATTCTATCATGAATGAGTATTTACTATATTTCCTTAGAAAAAGCTGGCGTTTATTTGATTTGCTATCAATCTGCTTCAATTAAAAATTTCACCGTCATAAAACGAGAATCATCCCCTATATATTAATATTTATTTAACATTTAAAAGCAACAGTCCTAAGACGGGCTATACATTTACAAAGGCGACTGATGTACGTTATTATTAAAATATCCTTCCTCACAACAAAATGAGAGAGGAGATCTCGAAATCCGTCCCCCAAAAACGATGCGCTCAGAGAAATCTATACTTAAAACTAAATGCCTGTCTGTGTGTGTGTGTGTGTGTGTGTGTGTGTGTGTGCGCGCGCGCGCTAAAGGCAATCGTGGTAGACACTTTATATTTTTGTTCTTCACTGATGTTCAAGTTGCAGCAGAAGTTTTTCAACAGCAATCCCAACACAGAGCTTATTAGAAACAAAAATATTTTCCAAGTGATGCTATTTTTAAGAGGGCCAGGAAGTTTGAATGAAACCGATGAGAATGTGTCTGTGAGTTTAAATGTGCACGCGTGCGTCGCCATTGCAGTCGGCATCAAAACGATCGTGTTCTGTGTGTATCACGAGAAGCAAATGTCCTTCCCTTATTAGGGCATTGTTATTCCAGCGGTGCACTGTTAAAAAATATCTGAAATCCACAACGCCACTTTCCGCGATTCCTTTCGTGAATTAACGAAGCATATTTCTGATACAACCTATTCCGTAAAATGACGGAAAGAAATCTGAATTTCGCGGATTTTTCGCAGGATAGGAAAATCCTGAATTTTCAGAAACGTTTCCGCAATTCCTTTCTTACACTGACAATAAATTGCCGATGTGCTAACGGAAAATTCTGAATTTTCAGAAACATTTCAGCAATTCCTTTCATACATTAACGGAAAAACTCCATTCTCACTGTTCTGTATCGATATGACGAAAACATTCTGGTAATAGGAACAATTCGTAGGAATACGTGAGGTTTGATTAACGATTAAATTTCAGTTGTCTGGCAAAGGAACTGATTTTGAAGTTCTGTAGCGAGATTGTGGATAGCGTGATATCTCATGAATTTTGGTTTTTGTGGCACAGGACATTTCAGATTCTTTATTTTTTTTCTCAGGCCCCACTTTATTGAAACCCGACCATGAGGGATTAAAAAAGAATTGGTAAGGTTTTATGATTTTTTTCCCATTTCACTTTTATACACAAGTTTTACACCATTTTACAACATTCGCTCATTTAGTAATTTAAATTTCATAGAGAGCACTTATTTATTTAGATAAAACTATCATAAGTCTCTAAAAATAAAAGATTCCGGTTCAAAACAACAACAAAGGAACAGAAACTGAAATCCACTTCTCATCCAGCACAAAATCTAAGTTGTTATGGATCCAATACAAATTTACATGAATATTGTAATAATTATTTTGGATTATTGTTTCATACATATCCTTCACATCAACTTTGTGTGTGTGAGGAGGGGGGGCTGACCAGGAAGAACCTCCTGGGACAGGCTTTGTACAATTAATTTTGAATCACTCCTTTGGGAAGCACTAAAATCAGGCCAATGGTGAAATAATTCTTTAAAGAAGTAAAAAATAAAAATACAATAAAAAATAATTTAGAAAGATAGTAAAGATTTGAAGACAAAGTTGCCACAGGAAAATTAAAGATTCACAACGAAACAGTTTGTTTTTGGATCCTATTTTAAAACTAAAGTTTTATATTATTTTTTATTATTTGTATTACATTATTCCAAAATTTTATTGAAAACATTTTATTTTCTCTAAACTATTGGTTTTAATGATATCCGCATCTTAAAAGTCTTATTTATTCCATATTTTTTAACTTCAAATTTTAATACTCCTCGAAAATCACATTTAATTGCTGATTTTATTTGTTCTGCATTTTGATATTTTTGGTTGAAAGACATTAAGTTCTATTTTTTTCAAAGATCATATTTTGTTATCGCTATCAAATAGTGAATTGCATTATTATTATTATTTAAAGCATTATATTTTAATGGTGCGTGATATAGAAATTTGATTATTATTTAAATCTTTTGTTAAATTTAAGTAATTTGTTCAACCATCCCCAAATATATTTTGCAAAGTTGCATTCTACAAAAATGTGTTCATTGTATTCTAGAAGTCCACAATATTTACAGCATGGGTCGTTTGATAAATGAATTTTATTCAGTCATTTACGATTTGGAATGATGTTATGTGAACTTATAAAATTTAAGTCGTGAATGTGTGTTTGAAATTTTATTTGTTTCCAAAAATAGATTTTAGAAGTGGTGTGTTTAGTAAAATTTATAATTTTTTTTTAATTTTTTTTTAATTTAGAGCTTTGTAGATATCTTTTAGTTTATCATATGTGGTACTTTCAAGAATAGAAATATTCATTAAATTTTTCCCACAGAATACGAAGGTCAGCATATTTTTATTTCTTCTATCTCCCATTTTGTGCACGAGCCATATATATTGTATTACAGTAAGAAACCGTGTTTTGTAAATGATTGTATAAATGACTGTACGATGTCTATCTATCAGTCTGTGGAATCCTTAAAACAAAAGTTATTGTAGCTATCAAGAGCAAATTTTATATTTAGAAGCTACGCACGTGAAAGGATTGTCTAGCGTAATGGGCTGAAAAATTTATTCTTCATAGCTATAATAACTTAAGAACTTGACATGATACTATAAAACAATACATTTAATCTTTTCTGAAAGGTAATTGGAAGTTATTGTCAATTAAAAAAAAAGATCAAGTTCTTTTTTTTTTTTTTGATTGAGGGTTTGACGACCACCGTGACCAAGTCAATGGGCTAAAAGCAGTCGCCCGTTCCAATTTAGGGCCGCTGAGTCCAGGGAAGAGAGAGAGCCAGTGCTGTAAGACAAACAACATCCGTGCCTCACCGGGATTCGAACCAGATCCCTCTCGGACGAATGGTCAGAAGCCATCGCATCTTTAGACAACTGAGCCACACGAGCGACGATCTCAAGTTCGAAAGCATTATTTTGCTTGATAAAATCACGATGAAAAATAAAATACGTAATTTGTAATAAGTCATCTTACAGAAATAATAAAATTATTACAAAGGTATTGAGAAACATTAACTCCAACAGAAAATTAAATGACTAAATCACTCACATTAAGGAAGAAAAAAATATCGTCGCACAACAAGTTTTACCTTGAACCTAAGTGCGACGCTGAAAACCATCTGTCTCAGTGGCTAAGGCGTGCGGCTTGTATAGACCTAACTTAATCGACTAGGTTCGATCCCAGCTACGTGGCGAGAAAAGGTTGTCTGGCGGAAGAGCTGAAATATTCAGGCTTTCCGGATTTGCGAAATTTTCTGTATAATTACGAAAATACTTGAAACGGACTTTTCTGAAATAAACGGAATTACTGACTACGGAAAATCTGTGAAAATACAGAAGTTAAAAAAAACCGGGTACTTTCAGAAATAGAAATTTCGTTAAAATAAATGACACTTATCAGCAACTTTACTGCAAGTTATTTTAAAAATCTTCCATGAATAAACACCACTTATTTTTTACAGTGATGGTTGCAATTTTCTAGTGGCGACGAATCTACGTCACTTCCCCGATGTATGCAGTGTTTCACTGCAGTTTTTGTGTTAGAAGAATTATTTTACCTTGGGTTAATAAAATATCAAACAAAGTGTGTTTATCCAACGCATTTTTTTTTTCAACAGAGGAAATTGATGGCCGACTCTAGAACTACTGAAACAGAAATATCGAGGAGGCAGAGAAGAGAAGCATTTCAGAACACTTGTGACGTACTTTAGAGGTGAAAATATGACGACAAATCTGCAGCGAGACATTCTGTCGGCGTAGCTTAGTTGGAAGAGCGCCTTACTCCGGAGCGAGGGGACAGACTTATGTTTTCACACATGGTAGAAAGATCCGCCCTGAACGATTATAAAGACGGGATTAATAACTTATATCTGATATTTTTTATCGTATTCATAAATTCCGCAGATATTATTAATGCAAGCAAGATTTATACACATGCATTTAAAATTTTTTGAGGTTAAGTCATTAGAGAGGTGTTAATGACAAAATAATTAATATTATGCATAACCCAAAACTCCATGCAATTTACCACGCATAATTCAAAACTTTTAAATCCCGTTTCATGTTGGAAAATATGACACCGATTTCGAATGTTTCCTAACACTTCAGCATTGCAGCTATGAGGGGCAGTGAAAAAGTCAGTTGCATGCACGCCACAATTTTTTTTTTTTGTGTGTGTATAAAAGATATTTGGATGCGATGTAGGGGCACAACTTGTGCTTTCTCCTCAAAGCCGCCATGTTAACTCTGTCGGAGTGGCGGGAACAATTCGTCTCATATCACCTGTGAAAAGATGTCGTGTCCGTTGGAATCAGTGTCCAAATTTGAAATGCGTGCAGTGATCCATTTCTTGTGGGCAAAGAAGTTGAACCCCGCTGAAATTCAACGCCAGTTAGTTGCAGTATACGGTGACAAATCATTTTCGCTGCAGGCGATCGCAAAATGGTGTTTGTTATTCGAGAAAAGGCGCACGCATATCGAAAACGATTACCGGGAATGAAAACATGGACATCATTAATGAATTGATTCATGCAAACAGGCGAATCACAATGGACGAGATAGCATAGGAATTGAATATTTCGCTTTTTTGGATCATTTTTTTTTTTTTGATTGGAGGTTTAACGACCACCGTGAGCAACTCAATGGGCTATAAGCAGTCGCCCGTCCCTAATTTAGGGTCACTGGTTCCAGGGAAGGGAGAGAACCAGTGCCGTAAGACAAACACAACATCCATGCCTCACCGGGATTCGAACCCGGACCCCGTTCGGACGAATGATCAGAGGCCAGCGCCTTAGACCACTGCGCCACCGTGGCGGCTTGGATCATTATCACAGGGAAGGATTTGAATTTTTGGACCATGACGTGACCGAAGACGAGACCTGGGTCCATCACTTCTCACTAGAAACGAAGCAGACTTCATGTGAGTGGAAACATTACCATTTTCCGCCTCCGAAAAAGTGTCGAATTGCTCTTTTCCCGGAAAAGATTACGCTCACCCTTTTCTTCAACAATCAACGTGTTGTGTACATGGAGGTAGGAATAAGGGGAGAAAGTACTCTCCGTTAGCTCAATGCAATCCAAGTGAAGCTAGCGAGACGTCACGCCTGTGACGTCACGGCAGCCATCTTAAGACTGACATGAGCAGACTGTGCAATAGCTGTTAAAGCTGTGAGAGGTATGAAGTTGGCAATTTGCATTTAATATTAATAAATTTTCCCTCCTTTATTATATTAATCGTTGATGTACTGTTCTTAAGAATATTATTAGTTGATTTATTAATGTTTAGGGCGTTACGGCTACTTCAAGGTATTTAGAATTTAGTAAACATTTCTGCTGGCTTCTGGAGGAGCAGCGTAGGTACAAGAGTTTTTCTCATTCTGTAGGTTAAACCTCAGTGTAATTCCATAGTTTTTTAAGTTGGGTGTATGATAATCTAAGTTTAGTGACGTTTTATAAAGATCTGCTCTGTTAAAATGAAGAGAATATGATAGTGTACGCAAATTAATGTTAAGTTGTAATATCCCAATATTACTTTGTATTAGCTGTAACGACTCTCCTGAGGCTTCGACGTCCTCTATCACTGATTTTTGGTCTGTCGGTACGTTTTGCTGCTTCAGGCATGCCATGTGTTTTGCACTTATTCAATGCATCCAAAGCAGTTGACTTGGGTATGTTTAAACGCCTCTCGGTTTCTCTTACGGACAACACACTAATATAATACCCAACAATCTTTCCTTTCTCAAAGTCAGTTCTCTCTTGCAGCGACACTTTCACTCAAACTCACAGTGCGATATGATCGCGGTCAGCTGCAGGCTTGTTTTTATGCCGCTTACAGCTGTACCACGCATCTTAACAACGCAGCGGATACGTTCTTTTGCTTTTAAAGGGGTGTCCGGTGACTTTTGTCAATGTACTGTATTTCGGTAATTGTCATTTTTTACAAATTGCCAATCTATTCACTCTGTCGTGACGCAGTACCCTTTGAGCATGTATTGGGTAACGTTATCCTTGTTCTTGTATATTATGTGGTTCTCTCCTGGTAATTGTTTCATTCATCTGAGGATGAGTCCACGATGGACCCGAAAGGTTTAATGTTTTTAGGCTTTCATTATTGTTAACTTGTGTATATAGCATGGTTTTGAATCCTAATCTTTTTAAAAACCTATGTAGATAAAAAGGCATAATAAAAGATGCCCGACTAAAGTGAGTGTTTCTTGCCAGTTGGATGATTATACATCGTGCTACGACTGTTGGCTGCCCTAATTAACTTAGAATTTTGCCATTATTTATTCTTCGAACACGTCTGAATACTTTGCAGTGTGAGCAATTTATAACGCCAATTTCCGCATTATAGCTACGTAAGTAAGTTACGATATCACGTATGTGATTGATATTCGGTGTTCCTAATAGTTTGCTAATCCAGTGTACAACATCGGTGTAGCGCCTCCATAATGGTGAAGGTCCTCTTACAACAAACTGAATTTCGACTTATCAGTAAAGTACATATTGTCCTCTTGTTAAGGGATTGACTCATGTCAACTGGTCATCAAGAGTTCGCCAATGTGCTCGCTTAGAGTGGCGATACGAGCTCTTTTGTCAGCAGGAGTCAAGCGAGAACAAACAGCAAGCCCTCACTCTTAGAAGCATTTTGCAGCTTTGAAGGAACGAAAAGTTGCATGCAACACATATAGTGGTTAAAGCGAGAGCTACACCTATTCCCTATGGTTAATGTTAGATAACTGTCGCGCTGTACCAACGTCTTTCAGTGCTTCGTGACGTATATATCTTTCTTAACATTTCTTTTCAGTTTTGTAAATTACAAATGTTACCACTTAGTTGTATTTTCATTACGAACGGTACATCAGAATCTTCTAGTTCATCCGTACATTTTGACAAGAACTAGTGGCAAGTCACGTGAAAAATGAAGGAGGTGTATTCACAGTGTGAGAAAGTAGACAGCAAGATGATATGTAAAACAGGTGACAAGCGATCGTTAATTGCGATACAATAAAGAGCGATACTTTGTTCGTTTACTACAAAACGATTTTTTTATTGGAGGTTTAACGACCACCGTGAGCAACTCAGTGGGCTATAAGCGGACGCCCGTCCCGAATTTAGGGTCACTGGTTCCAGAGAAGGGAGAGAGCCAGTGCCATAATTCAAACACAACATTCATGCCTCAACGGGATTCGAACCCGGTCCCCTTTCGAACGAATGATCAGAGGCCATCGTTTAGGCCACTGGGGCGCCAATGACTTGTTCAAAATTAAAGTGTGTTTCAAGAAGTTGTGCTACACTGAGTGAATACCACAACTTCATGTAACAAACTAATAAAGAGTGTATACCACAGCTTCTTGAAACACACTAATAAAGAGTGAACCACGACTTCTTAAAACATATGACTAATAAAGAGAGCTATGAACTTTAAGTTACTTGTCTTCAACTCTGCCCGTTGGTGTTATTGCTAGCTTTAGTATTAGTTATTATTCAAATTACTGAAATATCAAGTTAACAGTAAAAAAGCAAAAAAAAAAAAAAATACATCGCTCTTAACCACGTTCTAGAAACACACAGCAACCGAAAAATTGTTTTTCAGCCGCCGCTGTGGAATTAAACCGACAGAACTCTCGATATCTAACGGAGTGCGTTACATATACGCCACGGTGGCCAACAACCCACGGTGCTATGTGTATTTATTAAGTCAGCTTCTGACATCATAAATCCGTAAGATGGGCTCAGCTACTGAGACGTCTCCATCTGGTGGGCATTAACGACACAGGCTATATATATATTATAGCAGTTAGTTCAAAATATACTTTATTGGCAAAAACATAGGGAATACAGGCGTACCACATATGGCAAAATAAACAACAAAACAATGAGCGATACTGATGAAATATTACAGGTGAATGTGATACGACAGTCAACTAAGGATGACAAAATGTTAAAATCGTTAAGAAGGAACAATATATGCTTGAGGAAGATGATGCACGAGCAAAAGTAATGATTAATTAATAAAGCATGTGATGACGTGCAGAGTGAAAGCAGAGCACAAAACAACAGGTAAATATATTTACAAGAACATGGCTGTACAACGCAGTGCACAAAAAGAAGGGAACATGTAAAACACAACAAAAGCATATACTACGATAAAGGTACAGAAGTTCCCACAATCCAGGAAACCACAGGATATGTGACAAAAACATGATAAGTATTACAGAACATAGTGGAAACTTGGGCGAACTCCCCAAGTGAAACACAAGGATACACAAAATACAAACAGCAAGCCGTGCAGTATTGCATCGGTCCAAAAAACAACGACATGGGACGAGCAAAAAATACATGACGTCAAAGAATGTGAAAATGCAAGACAGAAATAAAGTATAAATTAAAAGATGCAACACAATGCAGCAAGAAAAAACAGAAAGAACAAAGTATCGCAGGGCAATACCTCTCGTATTGCTCCTAGAGAACAAATACGCGGTGCGCAACTCAATGAAGGTACAGGCAGCAAAAGCAGACACATGAGTGAAGAATAAGTATTAAGGACAGGTGCAACGAAGAAACAAATACAACACGGTACATGCACACGAATTACACAAAAATTGCAGAAAACCCCTACAATACAAATCATAAGCAGTTACATGACAAACACTTAGTAGACGCTGTGACGAAGCACCAGGAAGAGAGAACACAAAATCTCGACTGATGCATTCAGATCTTCGAAGCTGGAAAAAAACAAAAAATCAGAAAGAAAGATGAATGGAAGATCCAGTGATTTCGAACCAACCGGTCCCCTGCTCCCAGGTAGACCGGAAAGAGGCTTGAGATTGAGGGGTAGAAGCAGCGAAGTTCTCCAGGCGTAGTCGAGACACGATGCGATTCCTAAAAATCGACCGTAAGGCCGCGCCAGCAGAGAGGATACTAGGTGTGGTAGCAGGAGAGCGGAGAGATTGATGATAAAGAAAAACGACATGTTTGACAAGTACGAAGAGATAGGCACAGGCATCCGGCAAAATAGCCGGGGGATGTTTGGTAAGCAATAGCCACTCGTACGCTTGAAAAGGGATGTCTCTGGAGCAAACGGTGCCTACAAGACGAAAGGCAGTATTGAGAAGTGGAAGGAGAACGGGACAGTGACAGTAGACATGAGGAACATCACCTTCAACACCACAAAAGCAGCAGAGAGAAGTAGAAGAAATAGACATGTGAAAGAGAGAAGAAGGAACAGGAAGGCGGCGGTGAAGAAACCGCCAGTGGATGTTTCGCTCTAACGGGGTAGAAAGGGGAGAGAAAGAGGCAGACCAGATAGGCAGCAGAAGAGAAGGAGAAGCATCAGGAAGACCATGCGGAGAAGTGAGGGGCGCACGAAGGATCGCATAGATAGAGGCAGTGGAAAAAGAAGAAATGGGAGCAACAGAGTCCCGAAAGGGAAGGAAGAAAGGAAGAGAGAGGCTCGGTCCAGAGACAGAAATAAGGCCAGTGTCAGAAACCAGAAGTGGGAAGAGGGTACGGAGAGCGGAGCGAAGAAGGTCATACTCCTTTTCCAAGGTGGAAGAAGGGTCAGGGAAAAGAGAAGAGAGGGGTTTCCAGGTCAAATCGGAAGTTAATAAAGCTTCGACAGTGAGAATTCCTGAGCGGAACCAAGAGGGGAAAAGAAAGTATGGTTGATCGGGTGGATGAATCAGAGTGGAAAAGAAAAGAGGTTCTGCAAGCAGGTCCAGGGTGGTAGAGGGAGGAGCGCGGAGTAGCGGGAGAGAATGAAATACCGCTAGAGCGTCGATAAGAAGTGGTGGGAGGCGTTTAGAAGTAGAAGGAGATGAATCCATCCGAAGAAAAAGGAGGAAAGTGAAGGATGGATCATGAAGAGAAATAAGAGTATTCAGGGTAGAAGAAAGTGCATGGGAGGGCGAAAGGAGAAGACGAATGAAGGAGACGATTCGGTAAGCTCGATAATATGTTCTGACATCCGGGAAGTGAAGACCACCAAATGATGTTGGCAGAGAAAGCGTTGCAGCAGAAATCCAATGTCTAGATGACCATATCACTGAAGTGAAAATACTATTGATGGCAGAGAAATGATGCGATTTAAACACACAGGAATCCCAAGGATAGAAGCATTGTGAGAGAAGATATCGATGAACAATTTGAGCACGTTGAAAGTAAGAGGAAAAGGAAAACGTAAATCGCCAAAAACCAGCCGTGCGATGAAGTCATGGGCGAAGAGCTTGCCAAGTGACGTTGCTTGTGGTAAAGGAGTGTCCAAAATGAGCTCCAAGAAATTTTTGGGTCGAGGAGGACCACACTGCTCCCTACGGCGAGTCAGTGCGGCCTCTCCAAGAACCACACCACAGGCCAGCACTTTTCTGAATATTCAGGGCAGCACCAGAGAGAGCAGCATACTGTTCATAAGTGGCAAGAAGAGTATCAAATTGGTCATCGCGGCGAAGACAAAAGGTAACATCATCTGCGTAAGCAGAGACAAGAAAACGGTGATGCCGAGTACTAGAGACAATCGTTCCCACCGCAGGTAAGAGAGACGCCCGACTTGCAATCAAAAAGGGCTCAAAGGCGAGAGCAAAGAGTTGTCCTGATAATGGACAACCTTGTCTGATGCCAGATCGAAAAGGAATCGGGGCCGTCAAAAATGTGGCCGTTCGAACGTGCAAATGGGCGCCCCGTAAGAGGCTAAGGATGAGAGAAACAAAAGCGGGAGGAAAACCATAGTGAGTTAATACGGCAGAAAGGTAAGCGTGAGAGACGTTATCAAAAGCGGATTTCTGGTCAAGATTAAACAAAGCTAAGGGTTCGGAATGTTTTAGTGCAAGAAAGGAAAGGTTATGAAGAAAGGAGATATTGTTAGAAATAGAACGACCAGGCACGGTATATGTCTGGTCGGGGGATATGAGGAACGGAAGAACAGAATTTAGGCGGCGAGAAAGGAGTTTAGTGAAGAATTTGTAGTCCAGGTTGAGAATAGAGATGGGGCGCCAATTCGACAAGTCCAGAAGGTCACCCTTCTTCGGCAGGAGGATGACATGTGCAACTGTAAATTCCGGCGGAAGCGCAGGAGAAGAAAGAGCACACGAATAAGCGGCAGAGAGAAAAGGCAGGAGTGACTGAAGAAAGGCCCAATAGAACGAGAGCGGGAGGCCATCAGGTCCCGGGGAAGAGTGAAGATTGAGGGAGGCAAAAGCCTCTCTCAATTCAGGCAAAGAAAAATCAGCAATGAGAGGGGCGCAGAGAGAAGACGGGACCTGAGGGAGAGAAGAAAGAAAAGAGGAGGAAGAAAAAGAAGAACCCTGCGCAACCGCTCGGAACTTCTGCTGAAAGAAGTGACGGACATGAGAGCAGATGAGAGTTGTATTGCCAGTAACAGTGCCATCAGGCAATCGGAGATGTCTGATGGAAGATGACGTGCGTCGCATCGATTCCATCTTCGAAAGGACTTCGAAAGAATGCGTCGATGGTGAAATACGTAGGAGCCGAAGACGACGGACTGCTTGCTGAGCAAACGGTTTGAGGCAGGCATGAAGTTCATCACGGTCGGAAGCGTAGTGCGGGTCAGACATTGGCGTCGCGGAGAGGAGTCCTCGTAGGTTACTCACCTCCATCGAGCGAGTGGTGGAAATAGTAAAGGAGAGTTGACGAACGAGCAAGAGAAGATCCCGTTTGACATCAAGAAACAAACGCAAGGCGCTTGGGGTCGTTGTGAGCAGCAGCTTACGATCAGAAAGGAACTTCTCAACTTCCTCACAAAAGGAACGGTCTTGCAAGAGAGTGTCATCAAACGTCCAATGACGACGCGTAGATGAAGGTGCAGGAGAGACGCAAATTGATAGTGAAACGGCAGAATGGTCGGAAGAAACAGTAGGTGAATGTCGAGCAGCAGTGATAGCAGGGAGTAAGGAAGCAGAAACATATATTCGGTCCAACCGCGCAGCAGTAGAACCGAACGTCGGCGGATTACACCACGTAAAGGAAATGGAATCAGGATTTAGCCGCCTGAAGGAATCGACAAGATGAAAATCATCAAGGAGCTGAGTCAGCTGTGAAACTAAATTCATGCGGTATTCGCCAAAAGACGAATTTCTGTCAAGAGAAGGCTGCAGCGTGCAGTTAAAATCCCCCAAGAACGAAATAATCCCCGGGAGGTCACCCTGGGGATTATTTCTGCAATCGCTGCACGAATATTACTGAAAAGATGAGCAACATATATTTCATCAGTGGGAATATATACATTAAAGATATGAAAAGTAACATTATGCACACAAAAGGTAAAACACTGAAGAAAATCAAGGTGTAAATTTGTCACAGAAATAGAAGTCAGCTGAGTCAAAAACCGCTGGCGCACACCTACAGCTATACCACCATACCGCGAGAGGCGATACGAGTGGTAAAAGGTGTACGGCCAGCGTCTCCATAGGTGAGTGGGAGTGTCAGCAGAGCAGTGAGTTTCCTGGAGAAGGAGAACATCTCCACCAGCGGCAGAAATGTCCTCATAAACGAGGGAGTTCAACACTGGTGTCGCGAACCCGCGACAATTCAAGGAAGTCACAGTGAAAGTGCCATGTCTCTAGTGGTAGTGACAATCTTTTCCAAATGGGAACGGAAATTGTTGTACCGCCGTTGGATGCACTTCTGAGTGGCAGCATCCTCGGCAGATGGACTCTTGATAGTATTGTAAAGAGTTAACAGTTGTGCCAGTTGATTCTCAACTGCTGGGTAGCGACCTTCAAATCGGTTGACATAGGTGGGTAAATTAGGAAGAAGAGTCTTGGCACAAGCAAAGTCGTGCAATTCGTTATAAGGGAGAGGAGTGTCCGGAAACACATTCATGTGTAGGCGTGCGGAAAATTCCTCAAGAGGCAGGAGGTAGATAACTGGCTTGGAAGACTTGACAGGGCGACCCGAAGCAGGTGATCCAGCAGGCTTAGTCGGAGAGGTGTGTGTAGAGTGGCCAGATTGTCGCCGTCGTTTCGTAGAGCCGCGAGGAGGTTTGGCATCCCTTTTGTCAGAACGGGTCCGGAGATAGCCCTCCGTTCCATCACTCATCGCTTGGTCGCTGACGCTTTGATAGGCTGTGTCATCAGCGGTCGAGGTCTCGGTATCAGACTGGTCAGTCGCAACGGACTCAGCAACTGCTGTAAGGTCCGCAGGAACACGAAAAGATGCTGAAGATTGTAAAACTGGGTAGTGTTCCTCGGAGAGAGAAGGTGGGACAACAATTGGCGTAGAGGTTGCTACCGAAGGTAGGTTGTTCGCAGGAACCACCGTCGGTAACGGAGCGCTACTAGGATCTTGATGAGAAGGCGTCGGATCTTGATAGACGGGCGAAACAGACTTTGGTGGAGCAACTGGACACTGCTTATAGTAGTGACCAACCTGATGACATTGACTACAATGGAATTCCGTCAGGAAGTTTATTTGCCTGACCTGATCTTCGCACCGAACAGTGAAGTGTGTTGGAAGCCGTTCGATTGCTTCTTGTGATAGAAATATGACCCTCGCAACACGGCGAGCACCTTGGATCGACGCATGTCGTGGATCACGTAACGGATCGTTTCGGGCAGCAAGATGCGTTTGTATGCCTCCAACTACCCGAGCAACCGAAGATAAGACAGCATACAGCATGAGATCTGTCACCTCCAACTACCCGAGCAACCGAAGATAAGACAGCATACAGCATGAGATCTGTCACCTCCAACGGGACCGGGTAGAAAGAAACGTTAATGGGTCTTTGGCCCACTGGTTCTGCAGAAAGATGTCTATCACCAATGGTGAGACCAGATGTTAGGAGAGATTTCGCCATTTCAGCCGTGGCCAGATAAACAACTACAAGTCGAAGGTTTGGAAAGCTGGAATCCCGTCTCAGATGGAAAACGTCCCCCACCACCAATCCCTCAAAAATTTCTGTTCAGTTATGCATCTATCTCGAGAACCACAGGAATGATCATGGGAATGGCGGAATTCCTCGAATTATCGGAAGAATCTTGTACCTGGAGATTACCGGGAAATTTTCGCGCCGCCTAACTTCCGTTTTCGGAAACTTTTCCTCCAATTTTTCAAGCTGAAATAAAATATTTATGGAATAAAATTATATTTAACAACAATACTGGACAGGGGAACATCACAAATAAAAGAAATTACTATTGTGGGGGAAATTTTCACTCTGCTTAGCTTCCGTTTTTGTAAGGTTTGGAAGATCAAAAACCATACCCTGCCCGAAAAAAAAAAAAAAAAAAAAAAAAACGGCATCCTCCCCCTCCAAAAAAATTCTGTTCAGTTTTGCATCGATCTCAAGTGTAATCCAAATGATGACAATGTGGGTCCACAACGGAAAACAAACTGTTACCAGTGCCTATTATTCTGAAGTTCTCAAAGGTCCTCTAAAGAAAATAAATGCCCCAAAACGCCCAGAATATTCACAAATTAGTTGGATTTTGCATTAAGATAGTGCCCTTGCGTATCGCCATTTGCTTACCCAGCAGATTCTCCAAGATCTAAGCATCAGAATTATGTCGTACGTTCCATATTCACCTGACCTGGCGCCGTGTGACTTTCACCTATTTTCTGAAATGAAAAAACAACTTCGTGGTCGTCAGTTTGCACTGAACTGAACATTGCTGTAATGGGTATCCTGAATCACCTGTCTAGGAACGGCTTCGGACACACCTTCCAGAAGAGGTGCACTCAGTAGAGAGAAGATACTTCAAAAATATGTAAGTCTAAATATATTTACTGCATTACACTTATTCCCGATGTAAAATCAGTCTCGTTACTTTTTGAATAACCGTCGTACAGTTGCAGCTTTACACGTAGCAGGACTTTCGGATATTTCATTAGCGCCACTCTCCAAATTTCACATTTTTTTCCCGAGCCTGTTGCTTCAATTTTTCATTTTTTGAACTTGTCGCTTTAATTTTGTTTACAAATTTATTAGTTGCTGCCAGCTAGTTGGGGACAAAAAATATTTCCTTCTTAAAATTATCTTCGCTCCGGTTTCAGTGCAATTAATTCAGTAGGAGGAATCTTTCTGTGCATTCAAATGCCCTGATACGAAAAATAACGAATTCATTTACAGTTATGCGGCAGATTAACGAAGCAAAACTTTTCACCCCTTTTCGTATAGCTTACGCAGTAACACAATTGTTAAATAATATCTGCTTTAGTTAAAGAATTTTACGCGCTGTTTGGTAAAGAATGTTTCAAGTTTTAAAGAATTTTACGTGTTATTTGTTAAAGAATACCTTTGTCACATCTATACTTCTATGAAATTTTGGTTTTCAGTTGTTTAGAATACAGCGAGACAATTAGCTGAAGATAGGATGTATGTTATTCGCATCATCAACAAATGAATAGGCACAGAATATGTAAATAAATAGGAAGAAATTCAAAGGTATTTCACACATCGCTGTGAGATAAAGGACAACATTATTGATGCTCTTCTGTAAAAGTGTAAGGATTGTTTTTCTCTTTGGCTTTGCTTAGAATGCGAATATGACAGGATGAACTTCCCAATTTAATTAGTGCGCAATGGACGAGTTAGAAGAGCGAACAACGTTTTGTACACATAAAAATCAGTTAGATTTGCATATGTATCTTTTTGCAATTTAAAATAACTTCAATGAATAATATGACTTTCCCCATCTTCTACTGTGCACATTCATGATGTGCATATACATATATGTATGTATGTATATATATATCCAACAAAGACTTACATATCGGCTAAAAGAGTTTGAAGTCTGCAATTAAAAATATTTTCTTTCATCTACAGTTTCCACCTTATGAATACTATAAAAGAAAGTTCGAATCCTAATCAAAGGAAGTTCTGCAGACAAAGTGTAAAAAAGAGACCGTGTTTCTCAATTAGTTTCGCAGAAGAAAAAGCGCAATTACGATTTGAACTTCAACCATCTATCGAGCTTCTAAAGCCAGAGCAAAACGCCGGTCCCTAATTTATGCTCATTTTTTCATGAACGAATTTGTGAATTCATAACTTCTCTGCGATTCCAAGTAGACCAGAAAATGCGCCTGATTATTGACATATTTGTTCAAGGTAGATATAAAGTCCTTCCCGCATTACAAAAATTATCTAAAAAACTATAATAGTTAGAAATAACCAGTTTGTGGTGTGATACATTAAACTGAGATAGTGTTTTTTGTTGTTGTAGGTGCATGCTAGGTGATAAATAGGTGGCGTTGCTAGCGCAAGAAGTCAAAATGGCGTATTTGCAGGAAAAGGCGCAACTGTTCTGTTGTACTACGAGACCAAATCACAGATAACTGTTCAACGTAATTTCAGAGGTGAGTACGGGCGTCCACCACCTAATTATAAAAGCATACCAGACTGGTATGCAAGGTTTAAGGAGATAGGAAATGTTGATGCCTGAAAACGAACGCTCCGACCGGGTGTTAGGGAAGAAACTGCTGATGCAGTGCGGACAGCTTTCCTACGCAGCCCCACGAATCCACCCACCGAACTTCGTCTGAACTCGGAATCCCCTGCACTACACTGAAGAAAACTTTACACAAAGGCTTTGTTTGTAAGTGTACAAAGTGCAGATTGTACAAGCCTTGCAGATGGAAAACCGTCCACTTAGTGCTGCTTTTGCAGCTGCCGTTTCACAGAGCATCGATGACAATAACTACTTGCAGCGTGGGTGTTTCTCGGATGAGGCTACTTTTCGTACATCTGGTGAAGTAAACAGCCACAATGTGCGTATATGGGGATCGAAAAATCCCAATGTTGTCTTTGAAAACCAGCAAAACAGCTCAAAAGTAACGTTTGGTGTGGTCATATGCACAACACAGAAATCGGACCTTCCTTTTTACGTGAACGCACAATAATACTAAATGCGCACCTGAACATGATGAAACTTTCTTGTTGCACCCAAACTGGACGAATGTGATGGGCAAATTTCTATCAGGATGATGCTTCATCACATTGGGGATTAATCGTTTGAAAATTCCTCAATACCACATTTTCCAGCACATAGATTGGGATTTAGTGTTCAATTCAACATCATGGTCACCACGGTCTTCCAACATAACACGCCTAGACTTTTTTTATGTCAAAGACAAATTCTATTCAACACCAGTTTCTGATACTGAAACTCTGCAGAGGAGGGTAACAGATGCTACTGTTACAATCTCCAAAGGGATGTTAGGCAAAAAATAGCGAGAAATTGAATGCCTACTAGATGTGCTCCAGGCCACGAACTGCGCTCATGTGAGGTGCAATATAGAAAAAAACTATTATTTTATATGCGTCATGTAACGAACTCTGCTTGTTTCTACCTATCATAATTTTTTAAACAAAAAGTTTTCTTAATGAGGGGAAGACTTTATGCCCATTGCATATTCAGTACCAAAATTAATGACTGTTAGATATTATAGTCTTTATCGCAATTGATAGATGGTTCCAGTTAAACATGCATTTCTGTACGTTTTTGCGCTAAGGAAAACTACAGGGATGGAGATAATTTACAAATGCTGTGATATTGCTTGCAACAGATACAATAAGTCAATATTTAGAAGAAATTACCTTTATGGATGGGAGTTTGTCTAAGCCTCTGCATGACACCCTTGAGGACTCTGAAGAGTTCATACCGGGTGCTCAATTCTTGCTACGTGTTTTCTAACATCTGCCGAGTGATTTGTGCTAACGCTGCAGTACGGAAGTCAAATTCTCGATCCATGGTTATCCATAGACGAGGCTGCATTTCATGTGCGCGAGAGAGTTAATACGCACAACTTTATTAATTGGGGTACCCAGAATCCTCATATTTTCTACAAAGTGGAAAGAGCAAGCCCCAAGGTAAATGAGTTAAGCGTGGTAACTGGAATTCAGGAACTTCCTCAACAGTGCATTAGATAGTGAAAATCTTCCAAATATATAGAGGAAATGTGAATAGACAAATAATAATAAAATGACGCCGTCTGGGCAATGTTTTACTCCACGGTGATCCCTAGTGTATATCGTGCGCAGACGGCGTCATTTTATTATTATAGTTACTTTGCACGAGGATTGTGTTCTTACGTGAATAGACAAAGTTCTCGCTCTTTCCACATTTTCTTTAATTAACACACAGCAACAGAAAATTTCTTATCCGGACGCCGCTGGGGTTGTACCCCAGATATCTCGATAACTAGTCGAGTGCGTTCGCCTTACGCTACAATGGCCAACAATCAACGGCCGTAGCATTTTATATATTTTGTTAAAAAAATTTCGGTTGCTGTGTATTAATGAAAAAAGAAATTGGAAAAAGCGATGACTTTGTCTATTCACATTGTCTCCACGTATTTGGAAGATTTTCTCTATCACTTTCGCCCTTTTGATTTATTAGCTATAATTTAATAGCATCTGCCATTAAGCCCCACCAGATGGAGACCTCACAGTTGCTGAGCCCATCTCTACGGATTTGTGAATTCAGATGCTGACAGATAAACACACATAGTGCCACGGATTGTTGGCCACCGTAGTGTAAGGCGAACGCACTCGGCAAGTTACTGAAAGATATGGGATACGATCCCAGTGGTGTCCGCATAACAATATTTCGGTTGTTAAAAAAAGGAAACGTGGAAAGAGCGATGCATTTGTGTAATATATTCAATGACAACTGGTGTGGCAGCGATGGCCCTGTTCCTTCCCTCACAGCACAGAATATTTTGTATACGTTACAAGTACGTAGCACTGAAACATGGAGACTTTTCAGATACGTTACGCAATGTAACAATAGTGTTTCAGAAACCTTACGGTTACGTCAACATGTCCTCAAACGTTGCATAACTAATACAGACATTTAACGTGGACCAGGAACATCAAACAAAGATCCTCGCTCTTTCCACGTTTATAAGTGAGTCACGGAAACATTCTCATTGGCCGCCACCGGGAGTCGAACCCAGGGTCTTCCAGTTATTCATTCGCCTTCTAATTATTTGTTCAGTTGCTGCTTATCATCTTTCGTGAATCCCCAGCATTGTGCGGGGCTCCAAGCAGCAACCTGCTAAATTGGCTTGGTAGTTAGTGTGTGTGAGTCTGGAGGAATTCGAGGCCGCTGTGGTGTAGTGGAAGCATATCCGGTGCGTAACTGGAAGACCCTGGGTTCGACTCCTGGTGGCGGCCAATGAGAATTTTTCCGTGACTCACTTGTATTTTTTTTTTGATCGGAGGTTTAACGACCACCGTGAGCAACTCAATGGGCTATAAGCAGTCGCCCGTCCCTAATTTAGGGTCACTGGTTCCAGGGAAGGGAGAGAGCCAGTGCCGTACGACAAGCACAACATCCATGCCTCACCGGGATTCGAACCCGGGGCCCCGTTAGGACGAATGATCAGAGGCCATCGCTTAGACCACTGCGCCACCGGGGCGACGACTCACTTATAAACGTGGAAAGAGCGAGGATCTTTGTTTGATGTTGCATAACTTTGAAACATAACTGATACGTAACAGTGAAAGGTCTATGTAACTTCAACATACCAACTTTATGTTACTGTTACGTATTTAAAAGATATTTGTGACATCATGACATTACTGTTACGTATTTACTGCGTTGAGCATTATAGTTTTAATAAACTTTGTAAAATCACAATAAAAAATATTATACTCGACAGCGGTTTCAAAAACAACAACAGTCGTATTACGAGTTTTTTACGTTTTCACATGTTCAACGCAGTCCGCTGTTAATTGGGAACAGTGGCGGCATTTATACAGTATTTTGATAACAAAAGAAATAAAAATTGCTCCCAAATGAGGGTGCGAATTTCTATTATAAATGGGGAATAGACTATATTTCAGCGAATAAAAGAAAGAAAATAAAATTCTTCATTTCTCTAAATACCTACCGATATGAAATTTTTCAGCTTCAAGTTTAAAAAAACATTCTGGTATAGTATACTAATACAACAACACAGCCATCTACTTAGATTTTATAAAATGCTTTTCAGAATTTAAAAATTATAATAATCCAAACAATTACTTACTTTCAGATGATCTTGAATCACAAAAAAAAAAAAAAAAAATAGATGATATATTAAATCAACTAACTAGCTAACTCGAGTACGACAGTATCACTACAGAATATCCCCACACATGGAAATACGACTACGAGAGTGTTTCGGTGAAATGGCATAAATGCGCATGCGCATCCACGCCGTTGCCTAACCAAAAATCTTAAATATCGACGGAATGTAACATCGAAGTAGCAGTTATGTACACTGGAAACTATAAAACAGATGAATGCTATTTTTAACGTAACCGTAATATGTAAAGAGTTATGTTCCAAAATAGATGTTGCTGAAACGTAGTTGTAAGTATCTCTGAAAATGTAAAGAAAATGAGAGATTGTAACATTATTGATACATATCTGAAAAGTTTTGTGCTGTATGGGGTAGCCTGCAAACTCCCCGGATCTCACCTCCCCACCCCCTCCGGATTTATTCGTGTGGGGTTTGTGAAGAACATCATCAACGCACAACGACCTCAAAGCCTGGATGCCTTTAAGGTTAAACGTTCTGCAGTGTTTGCACAAACCACTCCGCAGATGTTAGACAATACGTGGCACGATGCCTAGACAAACTTCCATACATAAAGGTAATTTCTGCCAAATATTGACTTATAATATCTGTTACAAGCCATATACCACAGCATTTTAAATTTTCCCTACCCGAACGGATCGCCCTGTACTCTTTAAAATAATTCCAAGCTCAGGCGTTGAATTTGTAACACCGCCGAAGACTGGAAGCATGAATGGAGCAAAAATGGTGTTGCCTATTACCATCCATATCCTCAAAGCGATTTTGACGACCACCGCCTAATGAGATCCGCCTCATAATAGCGATTAGCGCCATGTGTCTGTGCATAAGATCTCATACTTATAACATTACAGTAAATCATTCACTTGCACGGAAAGGAAACTTTGCTAAACGTCGTGCATACAGGCGGAGAAATTAATTAATAACATCATCAGTAATTCATACTCGAACGACTTACGCCTCGTCCGGGACCCCAACCCACGTGGAACTCCGACAAGATCAAAAGCCAGCGCTTCCGAAGATTTGGCCATGGTGAAATAGCATTTTCCGTTAAAACCTGCATCTATTTCAGAAATTTCGGCTACAAGAAAAAAACAAAAAAAAGAAGGAATGATAATTCATGCAATGTATTTCTGTATAACACTGCGTTAATTTTGTACTACAGAAATTCGTATTTCAGGTAGTTGAGGGAGCAACATTTCTCTTTCCGATCCGATATCTACTTCTAAAACACCGATATATAAATTCCTTTTACGGCGGTCTGCGTTCTTGACTCTGGTGCAACTGCCTTTCTGGAACCCGATTTTTTTAAACTTAATTACTTTTTGCGGGATCTTTTTAGATTCTTTTCTCTCTCAGGATGGGAAGGTTTGAGATTTCTCTTTTATATTTAAAACTCCATTTCACTGATAACACGTTAGCATTCTCTGTAACGAGCATTTTATTAACTATACTGAACTCTTACGAGGGTAGTACCGAAAGTAATGCAAAAGTGGGTATAACTTTTTTATTAACTGGCAGAGGTCGTTTAAATTGCACATGTTGGTGGAGTAACTCTTGCTCTATAGCAGCCCTTCTTCTTCATTGCAGGTATACTATACCGTGCACATTAATTGGGACAAGCTATTTTATTCTCAGAATTGTAATGTGATCGCCAGTTGATGTCGGAAACCCACGTAAACCGATTTTATCAGCTGTGAGGTGGTGTGATTGTTAGAAATTGATAGTAAGAATGTGGTTTGACCGGTTTTAAACAGGGAATAAGTACTTCAGCTTCAGTTGTGAGCTTTCCTGTGCGACAGGTGGATGTTAGTTTTTGCTCTCTGTGAGTACGTGTTGCTTTCGTGTATTGAAAAATGGATATTTCCCCAAGTAAGTGTACAAAAATAATTGCTCTGAAGGATCACACTTCTATGACAGTGAAAGATATCGCTTCTGCAGTTGGTGTAGGCAAATTAAGTGTATCAAGACTGCTTACGCGATACAATGCATCTGGATCATCGTCTCCAAAAAAAACAGCTCAACGAACCGATAAATATCTAATCAGAAATAGTGAAATGAATCCAAAAAAAAAAAAAAACAAAAAAAAAAAACCAGCACCGACCTTCAAATTGATTTATTGGCTAGTGGTTGTGATGTTATTGATTCAACTGTACACCGTTAGCTTCTGGAAGTTGGCCGGAAGGCAAGAAGACCAACGAAAAAACAATATTTGAATGCGAAAATGAAGATAAAACGTTTAGCATGGGCCAAAAAATATAAATCATGGGCTGCTGACGACTGGAAAAAGGTAATTTTCAGTGATGAAACTCATTTATTTGTGCAGGGTTACCAAGCAAATGTCGTTAGACGAAGCAACTGTGAACCCTTAAGACTTGAGTATGTCAAACAAACTATAAAACACCCTCTGAAACAGATGTTTTGGGGGTTTCTTTTTTCACATCAAATGGCACTGGAAGCTTAGTTCCTGCTCAAGGTATGATGAATTCAGCCAAGTACGTAGAAATATTACAACGTAGGATTGTTCATTTCTTGCAAACTTTTAACGGGACATTCCAACATGTCTCAATTCGAAATTGGTCAAGAATTTCATGCTGGGAAATTAAATTCATTTATTTGATTGACCTGGAAACTCACCATACTTAAATCCCATAGAAACCCTTGTGGAATATTTTGAAGAGACGTTTAGGTAAAATGGACTGTACAACCAAAGAACGCATGATAACGAATGCTATAAAAGTGTGGTTCCACGATTATGAAGTCAAAAAGATGTGCACTCAATTAGTGGAGTCAATGCCAAAACTAAATCAAGAGGTCATTTCTGCTAAAGGAGGACATACTTCATACTAATACAGGTATTTATCAGTGTATATAAAGGCATAGAATGATATGAAGGCATAGTTTTGGAAAAAAAGAGTGATTTTTTACTTTGTCCCAATTAATTTGCACAGTATAGTAAATAATGGATTCCAAGCAGAAGCAACATGCCCTCATCGAGTTCTCGAGGAAGGAAGGGTGCAGGTTGTCTGACATCCACAGAAGGTTACATAATGTTTACGGAGATGAAACCATTGACAAGATGGATGAAGAAGTTTAAAGAAGGAGATACCAACATTGAAGACTAACCACGCAATGGGAGACCAACATCTACGAACACTGGCACGAATCCATCAGCGAGTGGATGAATTGGTTCGCGGGGAGAGACAAGTCACAATCCGTGAGGCTTCTGCACAATTGGACTGTAGTCACAATCCCATACAGAAGATGGTGGAAGACTTAGGTTGTCGAAAAGTGTGTGCAAAGTTACAGTTGACACCCGATTTGAAGGAGAGAAGTGCGAAAGTCTACCCTGATCTGCTGGAAGCGTTTGAAGCCAATGAAAACACGTTTTTCCGATCTGGTGACAGGGGATGAAACGTGGGTATCTTTACGATCCGGAAACGAAGAATCAATCCATGGAATAGCGTCGCACCTCTTCACTAAGGCCTAAGAAGTTCAAGAGCCAGCGATCAGCACAGAAAGTCATGGTGACTGGTTTTTGGGATGACAGGGTGTCATTCTCTTTGATTTTCTGGAACGTGGCCGTACCGAGACCAACCAGCGAGTGGTACATTGAGACACTCTAGAAGCTTAGAGAAGCCAGAGACTGAACAAGAATCTGAAAAGGATCCTCATTCACCATGACAATGCGAGACTACACACATCTTTGGCAAGAAATCAGGTGATCAGCAAATCAGGCTGGTCGGTGGTCTTCCATCCACCGTGCAGCCCAGATCTGGCGCCCACAGACTGTTCGTTGCAATGAAGGACTATCTCCGGGAGCGAAGATTTTATGACACGGACGAGGGGAAAAGGGCTGCAAAGAAGTGGGTACAACAGCCCACACCTGACTTTTTTCAAAGAGGATTCAATAGTTGGGTTCAACGATGGGCAAATGCATCGCTTGCGATGGAGACTATGTTGAGTAGTATCTTTGTATAAAGAAAGAGTTACTCTACCAACATGTGCAATTTGAACGACCTCCGTTAGTTAATAAAAAAGTTATCCTCACTTTTCCATCACTTTCGGTACAACCCTCGTATTTCATAGGCCAAAAAATGCTGGATGAAAATTATTATATTCTGCACTATTACACATTATCTGGAGTCAAATGATGTGTTCATTTTATTGAAATATTCTTTGGCTTCCGTCTCATCATAATTGAAATTTTTGCACTTCGAGTGATAGTTCCCATGAGGAGAAATTTGGAGATAACCGCCTAGGAAATTTGAGCGATCCTCTTCTTAGAACAGCGTGGTATCATATATGATTTTTTCCCCATAAGGATCCTTAATAAAATGTTTCAATCTTCGAAACTATAGCGAAATAAATTTCTCCGACATTTTTGTCCACGCCGGGGCTCGAACCCGGTTCTCCTCATTCCGGAATAAGTCGCTCTACCAATTGAGCTACGCAGACGTTCGTTATCACTGCTATCTGCCTTTATGTCGTGTGCGTCCTGCGGGGCAGGTACGTCACAACCCTTAGTCCAAATTTATCAAATTTTGAAAGGTCCTCTCCGTGGTGCAGTACCCAGTTGCAGTTAAAATTTTATTTGATCGTCCAAATTTACTCAGGTATGAACGTTCCTATCATAGAACATTATCATACCATACAGCATTTCTTTGTACACAGCAGTCTCTGCTCAAGCTTTATTTTCTATGAGTTTCCATATTTATCACACGAGTCAAATTAGAACATTAAACGTGCGATAAAATATTCAAAATTCAGTGCCATTGTTCTGTAACTTGGCAATATTGTTACCAATGAGTAAAATATTTCTTACAGGTGGAAGCGCGGTGAAGACAAGCTTAGTGACGTCATAGTGGCAGTGTAAAAATGGCCTCCCCACTTGAGACATGCACCAACGAGTAGCAACGTTCTATCATCCGTTTATTCAGTAGTGACGGCGTTGAAACCTATTGAAATTCATCGTCCAATGAAATTGCAGTATGATGATGCATGTCTGTCACTCCAGCAAGTGTGCGAATAGACTAGGAGGTTCCGAACCGGTGTGAGTACTGTGACAGATTCTCCTCGACCGGATCAGGCACAGAGTAGTGACACTAGAGTCCATTACAGCAGTTAAAGGCATTCTGATGGAAAATCGCCGAGAGACAGTGGATGAAATAACCCCACTTTTGAACATCAGTCATGGTTCAGCGCATCACATCGTCCATAATGTGATCCAGGTCAACAAAGTGTCTGCAAGATGGGTGCCACCCGAGCTGATTCCAGAATTGAAACAACGGCGTGTTGATGCCTGCCCAGAACTTTTGCAGCGCTTTGAAGCAAAAGGTGTTGGCTTCCTATAGAGAATTGTTATTGATCATGAAACTTGGGTTCACTATTATCAGCAAGAAACCAAGAGAATGAGCAAGGAATGGCCCCATGACTCTTTATAAGAACCGAAGAAGTTCCGCACGCAACCAACTGCAGCGAAGGTTATGCTAACTTTCTTTTAGGATGCACGAGGCGTAATTCTAGAGCACTACATGCCCATGCGACACGAGGCGTAATTCTAGAGCACTACATGCCCATGCGACACGAGGCGTAATTCTAGAGCACTACATGCCCATGCGACACGTAGGAAAATCTTATCAGGAATCATCTTCGTCCTGCCATCAAATCCAAACGACGTGGATTTCTGAGTACTGGTGTCTTGTTGCAACATGACAACACTCGGCCCCTACAGTGCAACGTTTGCAACCATGCAAGACCTGCACTTCGAGTGTCTTCCACATCACTCATACTGACCAGGCCTTACTTCCAAGTGATTGTCACATCTTGGGACCACTCAAAGATTCGATCAGAAGAAAGACTTTCAGGTCCAATGAAGAGGTACAGCCGGAGGTGCACGAGTGGCTGTACACGCGACTGACAGATTTCCTTCCAACAGGAATCTATGCCTATTATAAAAGCTGGAGGACTTGTATTGCACGAAAGGGAGATTACATTGAAAAATGATACAGGTGTGTACCACTTTTGTTCAATAACTTGTAAGAAATGTTTTTAGTGCCGACTCCCTTGTACGCTGAAGAGCAATTGAGCTAGAGATACCCGTCTAATAACGTGTAGCAGTACCTATCGCCCTGATGACGACGGCGATTCGTTTCGGCATGGACTCGATAAGACACCGGAAGCGTTCTTAAGCCATACGGATCCACGACCCCTGAATAAGTTCCCACAGTTCACGAAGATTTGATGAATGGGGAGGTCAGAGCTTCGAACATCTCTCTCTCGATGGCATCCCAGATGTGCTCGATGGGATTGAGGTCAGGTGACCTAACTGGCCAAGGAAGCGAGGTCACGTCGATGGAGTGTTCATCCAACCATTCGGATGGAACGGTGCATTGTCTTGTTGCATGATGAGGTCCCTAGTGGGATGTTGAAGACGCACAAACGGGAGCAAATGGTCGTCCAGGATATCCCGGTAACGCTGACATGTGAGGGACGATGTCACATGTACCAGGGGTCCCATTTCAGTTCACGTAAATAATCCCCAGACGAGAATGCCACCCCCACCGGCCTGAAGAGTACCCTGCTGGCAAGAAGGGTGCATCGCTTCATGTGGTTTGCGCCGTACTCGTATCCTGCCATCCGCATTTACCAACGTGAATCTCGACTAATCAGTCCAGGCAACCTTTTTCCACATGTCTAGGGTCCAGTGGCGATGTTCCCGCGCCCATGCTAATCTTTGCACCCTGTGATGTGCGGTTAGCAGTGGTACCCTCGTGGGGCGATGGCTTCTGTACCCAATAGCGAAGAGATTGGGTACAGAAGCCATCGCAAAACTAGGACGTGATCCTTCATAAAACTAGGACGTGATTTGCTGCAAACAAGCCTTCCGATATGTCTGTACGATGCAGGCCAATCACCGGCGCCTTCGATTATCCAATGCTCTTTTACAGCCACATTTCATCCGATTGTTAGCGGTTTTCCCGGATTTCACGTACTCCTGGTACACACTTGCTACGGTTTGTCGGGGAATTCCTAACAGTTTCGCCGTTACGCTGATTGAACATCCAGCTTTCCTGGCTCTCACGACTTGACCTCGATCAAACTCACTTAAGTCTCGTCCTCGACCCAGAATGGCACTTGACGGAATGTATTCCTGTGCGTACCGTTTTACTCTATTTATAGCCCCAACCGGTTTTCCTGCACACCGCGATTTACTGCTGTCCTGCTGCTTTGCGTATTTTCACCGGGGTGTACCTAATCAGTTGTCCGTTCAGTGTATACAAGTAAGATAGCTAGGTCTCCGGATATAATAAGGGATTCTAAAATACTTACGATTTATAATGACAGATTTAATAACGTACTCTCAAACAACAAAAATATTAATCATTTAAAAAAACTTCCGCGTAGGAAAATTATATCGACTGAAGGAAGTACTAAGGAGAGAAAAAATCTGAACTTTTTAGAAGTCCTTCCTGATGCGTTGGTAGAAATCATCAAAACGAAAGAAAACTTTTTTCAATAATATGATGTCAGCTGGTGGCGAAGATAAATCACCACGAAACTCTAAATGCGAAAGAAGTAAACTGAAGTCCATGAAATGGACTGAGATTGCAATAATACGTCACGGAAATCTTTCTCTCTCCAATATACTGCAGATATTTCATTAAGCTCTTCGGTGACACATTTTTATAAGGTCCGTTTTTCCGAAATTAATGGTTTTTTTATTCAGGGCTATTTAAATAAACCGTATATTTTTGATTACGCGAAGAAATTACTCTTAGGACGTTAAAGAAAACTAACTTCGCAAAAAAAAAAAAAAAAAAAAAAAAAAAAAATATATATATATATATTTTTATATTTTGCAGAATATTCTCGTGGGTGACGTGAAACTTTTTCTCAACTCTTATATTCCCATGCTTTTTCTTTTCCCATGACGAACTCTGTTCACTCTCAGAAGAATTGTCTGTTTCTATTTTATAACTTTAGTAAACGTCAGTATGAAGTGACGTCTTTCGAAGCAGGATAACGACACATTAACGATCGCCTGAAATAGCCACACTCTCTTGAGAAGTCGTTTACTTTCGAGGCATTACTTCGAACGTGCATGAAAGTTGGCAAATTTGAATATCGTCACAGAAAGAGCTAACACATTCTTCAGTTTTCGCTGATGTGAATATTAGAGTTGCTGCGCTTCTCATTGGAAAGGGCGTAAGTTCCAGCTACGTAATTCAATTGAAGTGAGCTATTTGATGTGTGTAGCATCTACAACCACACATTTGCAGGTCTTTTATTTTATGTTTGAACAAAGGTACATAAATCCTACCTTCATCACGTAACAACTATTTGAAGCCTGATTCATGAAACTGATCTAATTTCTGAGTTAACGAATCAAAGTGTTGCCAACGTTTTGCTGCCAAAAAAGTCGTATAAACGTCTTTTTTTTCTCATTTGGATCGCAGTTAGAAAAGCTATGAAAAACGCCTTAGTGTTTGAATTTCGAACATTCGATATGGTATTTTCTCGGCTAAGGTAACCTGTAAAAGAAACATAATTTTACGGGCGAAATTTTCGTGTTACGTTTGATACTTATTGTTGTAATCCACGTGATCGTAACAAATTGTTTGTGAACTGATTAGGTTCAGTTTCACCAAAAAGAAAGTAAAAACAACAAGTTAGTAAAATCATGCAATGCATTGATCATGATACGCTTTCCAACATACCAGAAATCATTACTCAAGTTATGAGGATATTGGCTGTAAAATAAATCTCGCTCCTATGACCTGACCATTCACCCCATCTTGATATTCTACAGAACCGGTAAAGTATACTTCCGGAACAACATGATAAAGTTTTGTCTCAATCGAAGCATTTTTACCTAAGTTTGACGCATAAGGAAAATGGAATGGATCCCGCTCCTATGTCCTAACCTTTGACCCCATTTTGCATAGAGTTCCTTCCCAGTTGGTCTCTTACCACATACTAAAATTTCGTTGAACTCAAACCATTTTTACTTAAGTTATGACGAATAAGGGTGGTGAAATGGATCCCGCTCCTATGCCGTTACCTTTGACCCCATTTCATCAGTTTTCAATAGGGTTCGTCCCCAGGTGGTCCCCTACCACATATTAAAATTTCATCGAAATCGAACCATTTTTACGCGAGTTATCGTGCGGACGGATGGTCGGACAAAGCTGGAGCATATACGCTTCTTCAACCTACGGTTGGAAAGCGCAAAATTTTTTTACAAGTTTGTTAACATCTAACCCTAAAATATTACAGCAGAACCTGCATATAACGAGCCGGTATCGAACAAAATCTGACATTTATCGAGCAAAACATGTGTAATGTTAATTATAAGCAAATTTCACATCGTTTTTAAAGAGCAAAATTATTCAAGTCAACGAATTCAGCGAGGGCGAGAGAATCTACTTTGATCACTTATAACAAGCAAATATTTCAATGCAATTCCGTTTTTAACGAGGCAGAGAAAAACGGCTGCACAGAGTCCTTAATTGGAGGAATAGAAATGCTTGCACAAGGGAAGAAATTGCAACAGCGTAGAGAAATACTCATGTGCTAAGGGAAGACTGTTGATTGGAAAACTTTTGGGTTGGAGTCTTTCAAATGCCCAACTAGGGAGTTGTACAAGAGACTCAATCCCCGTCACCCACTCCCTAACTTAGGTGTGTCACATCTACAGATCTAAAAAAAGGCCACTTACTGCTACTCAAAATAAGGATGTGTAGGTAAGGCACATATAAGCGGATTTCTGGGTGACAATTGCAGAGAGAGAGAGAGATAAGGGAGTAGTAAGACGGAAATGGGGCCGGAGGGAAAACAGCAGACAATAATTCCTGCAATTGTATCATTACCCGTTTTACCCTCTAAGCGAGTGAGTGTTGCATGAGAGGATCCATGCTGCTTTTGCTTTGTATGTCTTGTGTAGTTAAACTGTGGTCAGTCTCACGGGGCCATCAGGTTGAATATACTTGAAAGATTTAATTTATTGACTAATGTACTAATGTAGTTAATCAAGACTTTCAATCATATCCAAGTAGTATGGATACATAATACACTGGCGTGCAAAAATTATGGACGAGACGGTTTTTCGAATGTAACGTCGTGCAGAAGTGCTCCACATAGGCTCAAATCCTACCATAAGATCCACAAGATATAAGAATATGGGACAAGTGAGCAAAACCGTCCAAACAAGGAACCCAAAGGATACAAAGGCACTTTATTGAAAAGGTAACTTCGAGCACAACTGGACAGAAAACAGAAACGTCCATGTGACAGGCGGCTGCAAAGAAAAATCCAGTCTTTAGTAGGGAATATTATCACCCCTGACTGCGTTGCAGGATTTACAACGTCTGTCCATGCTGAGGAAGAGGTTGTCAAGTAGTTGTTGAGGCATCGCAACCCATTCCTCTTGTAGCGCAAATCTCAGCTGCGGAATCGTTGATGGCGGCTGGTGACGTGCCGCCGAGCGTCTCCCGAGAAGGTCCCACACGTGTTCCATTGGATTTAGGTCCGGGGAATTTGCGGGCCAATCCATGCGTTGAATATCTTCACTCTCCGACAGCCATTTTACGATGAGGTGTAGCGTTGTCGTCCATGAAGAGGAACTCAGGACCCACAGCACCTCTAAACAGACGCACGTGAGGCAGGAGAACCTCGGTACAATAGCGGACACCAATGACTGAACCTCCTTGGAAGATATGGAGGTCCGTACGGCTACCAAGCATAATATCGCCCCAAACGAGAACTTCACCTCCAAACCAATCCTATTCGATGATGTTGGAGGTGTGATTGCGTGTTCCCTGCTCTCTCCTGATCTGTATACGTCCAGAATCGCTCGTTAGACGAAATAGGCTCTTATCCGTAAAGAGAACTCGACCTCATTGCTGATGTGTGCAGTTCTTCAGTTCCTGGCACCACAGAAACCGCCGTCTCCGATGAGCATGCGTTAATGGCACACGCCGTACTGGTCGTCGTGCAAATATACCACCTTTGTGCAGCCGCCTGGCCACGGTAAAATGCGATAACGGACGTCCAGTTGTCTGTTGCATATGCCTTGCGATTTCTCCCGCTGTCTGCCGTTTGTCTCTTCTCGCCTTTAGGACAATATACCGGTCGTCCGCAGCCGTGGTTGCTCGTGGTCGACCACTGCTAAACTCTCGGACAGCTGTTCCTGTCGTTTGAAATGCTCTCCAAGCTCGTGAAACGATGCTGTGAGAGATTCCGAACTCCTCGGCCAAACTATTCACTCTTCGACCTTCTTCCCAATGACGCGACCTCGGGTAAAGTCATCCAGATGTCGTTTACTGGATTGCCTGTTGGCCATATCACACGGTTGCAGCAACTCGACTTCGTTCAAACCGATGTACACGGTGCAATTGCTTTCACCGAATTGCCGAGCGTACAACGCCCGTGTGCTTTATACGCTTCCGACACTCCCCTCCCCTTACGTCATGCTGCATATATGCGCATGCCCTACCATACCGGACCCTAGTCTATCTGTTGAGTGGTCTTTCGGTCCGTTCTGCCTGCCCGTTTCGCTGTTATTCTAATTTCTCCTCTTTGTCCTTAAATTTTGCACACCAGTGTATAAACGCATATGAATATTATCACGAATGCAGATTTCTATATGGTGAGAATTTTCACCCCAAAACGGATTTAGAGAGCTCCCGGATTTAGCTGGTGTTTTCGTTGTTCCCGAACTCATCGCTATAAACACTCACTGACAATGAAATTTGCGCACCTAAAAGAAAACATGCTACAATCGCGAAACTTTGCAAATAGCAAGAGTGCATGCTGGTACGCAAATGATCCACGTTTAGTGCGTTTGCGCATGACCGCACTCTGTGGTTGTGCTGCAAGCACGAACCAGCAGCCTTATAAACCGACGTGCAGTCGATGCCCCGTGAAAGCGAAAAGCACCGGCCGACGCAAGAAAGGGTATAGAGTGACAAGAATGCTGGGTAGATACCAGAGACGTCGATTTACGCAACTTACGGACTTTGAGAGAGGCCTGATCACCCGGCTGAAAACCACAGGGTGGTGGCGCGCCAGAACGCCCTCCACGTGTATCGTTCTGATCATACCGTCCGACTGTGTTGGGAGCAGCGGACAAGTGCCTGCATTGCCACACGGTGAAGTGTCTCCGGACAGGACATGAGGACCACCGGTAGAGAGGGTCGATGGATCATGCGCCAGGCACGAGCGAATCCCACGGGGAACCAGTCCACTATATAGGACCCATGTAGCGGCGCCTGTGTGCCTACGAACCATTTGCCGACGCATCGCGGAATCAAATCTGCAAAACCAGCGTCCCTTACATGTGCTGCCATTAAGACCGGAACATGGCCTGATCCATGTGCAGTGGTGCCAGGCCAACGCTACGTGGAACGCAACAGACTGGCGACGTATGGTTTTTATCGACGAGTGCCGCTTCGGTTTGGGGACAGATAGTCAGCGTGTTCAGGTGTGGAGGTCCCCGGGCCAACGGCACAATCCTAACTTCGCTATCGAGCGTCACACTCACCCAGTGCAGGCATTAAGGTCTGGGGAGCCACAGCCTACGATAACCGATCGGCTGTAATAGTGGAACGTATATAATTGACGGGACAGTGGTATGTGAATGAAATCCTACGGCCCCATGTGCTCCCATTCCTAGCCGGGATTCCAGGTGTGCTATACCAGCAGGATAATGCCCGCCCTCACACGGCTCGGGTGGCTCAGGACTGCCTATATGTCATGTCCAGACACTTCCATGGCCTGCATGCTCCCCGGACATGTCCCCTATCAACCATGTGTGGAACCAGTTGAAACGCCAGATGCCGCCGTGCTGCACTATCCGGGATTAGGAGAACACCGTCCAACACGTGTGGGTCAGTCTGCCGCAGGACAACATCAGGCGCCTGTTCGTCTCCATGCCGGACCGTATTGCAGCATGTATCGCCACACGTGGCGGTGCGACGCACTGTTGAAGATGGCCGCATTGCGTGCCACAGATCCCTCTGTAATTATCCTTCAGCTCTGTTTTTGCCATCATGTGCATCATTTATCTGTATTATTACGTCCATAAAATTTCAGTTCAATCCGGTTCTTCCTTTTTGGTGCGCAAATTTCATTGTCCGTAAAGTGTAAGTGGGTTGTACTGTATTTTAGTCTATACCTACGAAGAAGTCCTATTGGTGTATTTTAGTCTATTACTACGAAGAAGATCGATTGGTGTATTTTAGTCCATTATTATAAACAAGCCTGACTGGTGTATTTTAGTCTATTACTACGAAGAAGGTCTGTTGATGTATTTCAGTCTGTTACTACCAAGAAGCTCTATTGGTGTGTTTTGGTCTACAGTATTACTACGATGAAGCTCGATTTGAACCAAGCTATAACCCTGGTTCAATGTTTCCACATTGAGCTGATTCCTTTTAATTGTGTAATGACCGTCATGGGCTATTTTGAGGACTTAAAATAGTCGCCTGTTGCTAATTTTGGTCACTGGTTCCAGAAAAGGAAGTAGGCCAGCGTCGTAAGACAATTCCATCACGAATACCTTATATGGATGCGAACTGTGACCCAACATTGACTACTAGCCAGAAACCTATGCAACTGACCCCACGGCAACCGTGATTCAAAAGGATTATAAAGTGCTCAGATCATTACTTTGTTCTGTACAAAGGAAGAATCTCGGGCATTTTCACTTCGGATACTTAATCTCTCGTCCGCCCATGGCGGGTTTAGTTCCGCAAAGACGACAATACGCCCTTGAGGATTACTAGCAAATTAATGCAACCGGCTTACCATTCTTCTGCTGCATACTGGTAAGGGACAAAGTGCGTCCGGGGCAGACTTCACATGGAACCATCTACGCATTCGCATCCCCAAATACAGGGGGCTTGCGGAAAACCTCGAGAAAACCGCAGAGTAGGTAGCCGGCAGGACCGGGGTTCGAACACCCGTCTGAACTGTCAGCCTCCCAAACTGCGATTTAACCAACTGCGCTATGATAGATAATCAATTCGATGCTCTTAAGTTACAAAAATTAAAGTATCGCCTGGTAACGTGTTTAATATTAAAGCTGTTGAAATATTCCAGAATCCGAAAAGTGATCGCGCAGTTCTTCTACGAAAGCTTGATCATTTATCCAGTTTTCATCTTGAAGGACATTCTTCAGTTTTCCTTTGTTTTTAATAGGAAAAGCTTTATACCTCTGAAGAATATACCATAACAATCAAAACTTTGCTTTTCCTCCCATAGCATACTTGAGAGTAGCACAAAACATCGCCATTTTGACTAGTGAATTTATGGAGGAACTGCTTGACAATTCTGTGCTTTATGCCACAGGATCAAAGGAAATTAGTCAGTCTCTTCTTTAACAACAATGTTTTAGCACAATAATACACCGGAGAGCTAAAACATTATGACCACTTGCCTAGTATGATGCTGGTCCTCCACGTGCTGCAGAAACAGCTCTTATTCGGCGAGGCATAGACGCTACAAGAACACAGGTGTCTTGTGGTATCTAGAGTCAACACCTTACTACCATTAAAATGTTGTAAGTTACTTAGTTGAGCCGCCGCAGATTGGATTTGCTGTTCCAACACAACCAAAAGATTCTCGGTTGGATTAATATCTGGGGAATTTGGAGGCCAGGGCAATACCTGGAAGTCTTCCGTATGTTCTGCGAACCATTCTTTCTCAAGCAATGCGGTCAGGGTGGCATGGAGCATTGTCTTTCTGAAAGAAGGCGCTAGTAGAGGAGAATACCATTGCCATGAAAGGATGTGTCTGGTCCGCAAAAATGTTTAGGTAGCTGGTAGACGTCATAGATTTCTGCACATGAATAACTGAACCCAGAATTCCTCAGCAGAACATTACCAAAGCATTACACTTTCACTACTGGCGAGTTTTCGTCTCACGGTGCATTCTGGTGCCAACATTTCCACGTAAAAGACGCATACGAAACGACATTCATCTGGCCAGACGATTCTTTACGCTTTCCAACCGTAGGATGAAGAAGCGTATATGCTCCATTTTTGTCCGTCCGTCTGCCTGTCCGCACGATAACTCGCGTAAAAATGGTTCGATTTCGATGAAATTTTAGCATGTGGTGAGGAACCACTGGGTACGAAATCTATTGGAAATGGAGTCAAAGGTCACGACATAGGGGCGGGATCTATTCTACTGACCTTATGCGTCATAACGTGCGTAAATATGGTTTGATTTAGATGAAATTTTAGTATGTCGTAGAGGACCATTTGCGGATAAACCCTGTTGAAAATGTTTGCAGTGGGGTAAAAGGTCAGGACATAGGAGTGGGATGCATTCCATAACATTTTTTAAAGGAGCCATTCTTGAACATATGTAAATTTTATTTTGAAAACGGCTCTAAGGATTTTGATGAAAGTGGTTAACCTACCGTTTTCTGGTACTAGAAATCGATATAGCTTGATCTCGACTTTGGAAAAATTCGTTTAGTGGGTTAAATAACCACCCCGAGTTACCATGTTTTTAGTGTCATGGCGTAGTCCTATTAATGTTTCCCATTCTTAGAAATCTTATGACGTCACACTCTCGTTCTCGACTTGTGATTGAGATGTTGGGGCGCGCGGTCACGCCATCTGCCTTGTTACGTCACGCGTTGTTTGTGGATCAAAGAAACGTTTTATGACGTCACACTCTCACGACCATCTGCCTCATTACGTCACGCGCTGTGTGTGTATTACGCAATACTTTTATATAATCGAAATGGGGTCAAAGGTCGGGTCAGAGGAGCGAGATTTATTCTACAGATATTATCCTCATAACTTGAGTAATGATTTCTGGTATGTTGTAAAGCGTATCATAATCAATGCATTGCATTGCATGATTGTACTAACTTGTTTCCATTTATTTCAGGTCCAGTTCTGGTGATCGCATGCCCATTGTGGGAGCTTTTAAAGGTGACCCTGAATTAGCATGAGCACATGAAGGGGCTTCCGGCTAGGCAGCCTTATTTTCAGCAAGGTTCAATGTGCTGCGTGTTGTGAACATTACTTCGTCACCAGCATTTAAATTACCAGCAAGTTGCGGCACAGTATCCGTTCTCTTGGCTCGTACCGTAGGAAAACCTTCGCTCACCTCAAGCATCGATGGGCAGTGGTCGGCCCACATCTCTGCCCTCCTCGGACCACTCTAAGACGGTTGACCGTGAGATACTTAACTTCTAACAATGGTTTCTAAGAAATTTGATCGTTGTACTAAGACAATGATACTCAACTTCTAACAATGGTACTAAGACGGATGACTGTTGTACTAAGACATCGATACTCAACTTCTAACAATGGTGCTAAGATGGTTAATTGTTGTACTAAGGCAATGATACTGAACTTCTAACGATGGTACTACGATGTTTGACTATTTTACTAAGACAATGATACTCAACTTCAAACAAGGGTACTAAGACTGTTGTATTAAGACAATGAGACTCAACTTCTAATAATGGTATTAAGACCGATGACTGTTGTACTAAGACAATGATACTCCACTTCTAACAATGGTACTAAGACGGATGACTGTTGTACTAAGACAATGATACTCAACTTCTAGCAATGGTACTACGATGTTTGACTATTGTACTAAGACAATGACACTCAACTTTAAACAAGGGTACTAAGACTGTTGTATTAAGACAATGAAACTCAACTTCAAACAAGGGTACTAAGACTGTTGTATTAAGACAATGATACTCCTTAAATGGTACTAACTTCTAAAAGTGGTACTAAGAGGGATGACCGTTGTACTAAGGCAATGATACTCAACTTCTAACAATGGTACTACGATGTTTGACTATTGTACTAAGACAATGATACTCAACTTCAAACAAGGGTACTAAGACTGTTGTATTAAGACAATGATACTCAACTTCTAACAATGGTACTAAGACGGATGACTGTTTTACTAAGACAATGATACTCCACTTCTAACAATGGTACTAAGAGGGATGACCGTTGTACTAAGACAATGATACTCAACTTCTAACAATAGTACTAAGATGATTAATCGTTGTACTAAGGCAATGATACTCAACTTCTAACAATGGTACTACGATAATTGACTGTTGTACTACGACTGATACTAAACTTCAAACAATGGTACTAAGACTGTTGACCACTGTACTAAGACAATGATACCAAACTTTTAATAGTGGTACTAAGATGTTTGACCGTTGTACTAAGATGTTTGACCGTTGTACTAAGATGTTTGACCGTTGTACTAAGACAATGATACCCAACTTCTAACAATGGTACTAAGATGGTTGACCGTTGTACTAATACAATGATACTCAACGTCTAACAATGGTACTAAGACGGTTTACCGTGAGTACCCACAAGCCTTCTCCTCGAACCATTCATTGAAGGTACTAAGACGGTTGACCGTAAGCACCCACAAATCTTCTCAACTCGAAAATGCTCTGACTGTGAAAACACAAGTTTGTTGGTGACGAAGATTGAATTAGCACCCTCCCATTCCGGAGTAATTTGCTCTCCCAACTAAGCTACATGGACGGAATATTTATATTAAAAATAGCATTCACCTGTTTTACTGTTTCATAGTTTCCAGTGTACATAATTGCTATCTTGATGTTACGTTCCGGCGATATTTAAGATTTTTGGTTTGGCAACGGCGTGAATGCGCATGCGCATTTATGCTATTTCACCGAAGAACTCTCGCAGTCTTTCCATGTGCTACTGGGATAATGTTTGGTGATACTGTCGTACTAGAGTTGGCTAGTTAGTGTACACTAGTGTCAGTCCTTAAATTTTGCACGCCAGTGTAAAATATCTTAGTACGTTTGTTGGTTTTGAATCAGAAAAAAAAGTCCCAATAAAAGTAGAAACAAAAATAATGTTGATATATTGAGAAGTGTAACGACCACGCAAGTTTAAAAAAATATATAGTAAGATATGCATTAAAAGGTGCATTTCGTTGATTAATCATGAAGAAATTTAAGTCCTCCTACAGAAAAATAAAATTATCTATGGAAAAAAATGATGCATTTCTGTTAAATAATGTATTCGCAAACCGTTTAGAAAAAATATATTAAGATATACGTACATTAAAAGGCAGATTTCGTTGATTAATCATGAAGAAATTTGTCATCCTACAGAAAAATAAAATTATCCGTGGAAAAAATAATGCAATTCTATTAAATACCGTATTCGCAAAGCTTTGGCATTCTTTTTAGTTCCTACAGAAGTGCTGGTTCAGACAATATTAATAGCAGAGTCATAAAAGACTATTTCTATTTTAGTACCACTTATGACACATATTACTAATCTGAGTTTCTATTCAGGTCAGTTTCCTGACAGTCTGAAAATCGCTAAGGTTATTCCTATTTTTAAAAAAGGAGATAGGGAATCTACCTGTTTTTACAGACCGATATCTTTGTTACCCGTTTTGAGTAAGATTTTTGAAAGGTCTATTCACAGCAGAATGGTTGTTTTTTCACACACCCATGGTATGCTCTCTTTGGTACAGTTCGGTTTCCAAAGAAACAGATCTACTGAAATAGCTGTTGCTAAGTTGTCAAACTTAATTTCCGAAGCACTAGATGACAGTTAATATACTATTTGTGTTTTTATTGATTTCCAAAAAGCTTTCGATACGGTAAATCACGACATTCTGTTACATAAATTACACAAATACGGTTTTCGTGGCAAAATTCTTTCCCTCTCAATGGGCTACCTCTCTCATCGCAAACAGTATGTCACTGCAAATAAAATAAACTCCGATCTACTTAATGTTTCATGTGGAGTGCCTTAAGGTTCGGTATTGGGACCGTTACTGTTCCTGCTATATATTAATGACCTTCCTCTGTGCCTGCAATCATCTCATGCTTTGCTATACGCTGATGACACTGTCATTTTTCAAAAATGTCATGATTTGCATAAGTTACAGATATTGATCTATCAAATTTATCTCATTGGTTATGCTCTAACAAATTATCACTTAATATTTTAAAAACCAACTCCGTATATTTCCGAAATGTTCATAAAAGAGAGGACATAAATAACTTTCCAGTCAGGAGTAATGATCTCCCCTTTAAAATTGTGGACAAATTTCAGTATCTTGGTGTTTGGTTTGATGAATTCTTTAACTGGAATACGCATGTTCAGTTTGTTTTAAAAAAAGTTTCCTTACAGGTTGGCCTGCTTGGTAAAATTAAGCATCTCTTCCCTATCAATGTCCTAAAAACATTTTACTATGCTTTTATTTATACCCATCTCTCCTATTGTCTGGAATCTTGGTATTCAAATATAAGTGCATGAGTTATGCTTGCTCAAATTACAGAAGAAATCTGTTTGCTATATGCTGAACACAGATTACATGTCTCATTAAAAACCATTATTTCTAAAACTACATATTCTAAAAAATCATGAAATTTTTACCTTGAAACTAGGTATCATGTTTTTTAAAATAATGCATCTTTAAACTGCCTATTTTAAAATCTGATATCAAATATCTGGATTATTCTATCTTCACCAGATCTGTTGCTAACAACAAATTATGTCAGCCGTGTGTTAGACTTAATTATGGTTTAAATAGCATACTGTATAAAGCCATTATCCTATGGAATAATCTCCCAGAGAGCATCAGATCCCTGGAAAATATCAAAAATTTTTCCTTGACTCTGCGAAATAGCATTGTAAATCACCCTGATCTCCATAACGAATCTTAACCCTATCATTAAATTGTAGTTCCAAGCATGCTGCTAATAGTGGTGCTTCTGTTATAACCATCTTACTTGCTTTCATATGTGCCATATGTTTTATTCTTTTTCTTACATCTGATAGGGGGAATCGCCTTACAACCAATGTGTTTACATTCCTCCTGGTGTATTGCATTTTCATATAACTGTAAGTTTCAAATGTGTGCAATAAATAATTGTATTGTATTGTATAGAACGCTGTAAGAGCGAGGCGACCTGTGGTCGAGTGGGATAATGCATCTACCTATAAACCAGCTGGACAGGGGTTGCAGCCTAGCGTGTTCTTCGAGGTTTTGTATTTCTTTGGAAAGAAAATTTCCTCAATGTCGTGACGTCCCACCGTAAACTTTCGTGACGGCGAAAAAGAAAATGGATTACAAATGATATCGGTGAGACCATGTGGGGAGGTAAATAAAAATGGGGAACAAAACATGTTCTGTAAGACCACGTGGCATACAAAATGTTATGGTTGAACACAAAGAGAAAATGGCGGACGAAAGATCACGTGGAAAAAATTGCTGCGACTGACGTCATGATTGACCAGGAATCGACCACATCTGTCCTTGAGGCAGCACATGGGAGGCTTACTTTGTTACAGAAACCCCCTGTTATCAGGTAACAGTAATATGATGATGTCACAAATACGTGACAGTAATGCAACGAAGTTACAAATCTCTTTCAAATATGTAGCAGTAACATGAAGTTGGTATGTTTAAGTTACAAAGACCATTCACTGTAACGTATCGGTTATGTTTCAAAGTTATGTAACGTTAGAGGACATTTTGACGTAACCGTTAGGTTTCTGAAACATTACTGTTACAATGCGCAACGTATCTGAAAAGTCTCAATGTTTCAGTTGTAACATATACGAAATATTCTGTGTTGCTTGGTGTGTTTCCGCGGGGAGTCATATTGTTGCGATACAACCGTGTATATGTTTGGAGAAAAAAGAGCACAACGGCGAGACAAATAGAATCAGGACGTACTATTTAATTAACTCTTGTTCATTGTTCCAGTCAGTGGGGCATCCAAATCTAATTGATGCAGATATCTACTTCAATATTTGTTCATCGATCTAAAAGCTTGTATAACAAAGCTTAGGAATCTACTCTTCAACAAAAACTCTTCTACATAAATCTCAACACACGTAAATTTCTATATCTCGGTCGAACATAAATCTGTCGACAACTGCTGCGCTCAAATCTCTTCTTACTCTCTCTCTGTACTGCTTTTAATATTGGCATTTTTACTTTAAATTCTGCCTCAGAGTCAGTGCTGCTCAATTGTAACATTTCTTCGGGAAGTAATGAGTCGTTCAATTAGGAAATAATACAGGAGAACTAACGAAGTTTACGGAAGAAAACAGAAACTCAAAAGGAATGTTAAATAGGGCAACATCACGAACAGTGCTAACTGATTTAGAGCCGAGCATAACTATTTTTTTCGGAGAGTGTACTTTCACACACATGCACACAAATTTATATCAGTGTACATGTATCTGCTGTGCGTTAATTTCGAAGAACAGGGATATGTTTCAAGGCCGAAATTATCTTTTAACAAAATGAGGCTGGGTTTTTTTGCGAAAGGTTGAGAAAGGAATTTCCTTTTATCCAAGAAGTAGTAACCTGGAGATTTATAACTTTATTCCTTTACTTCGCCAAAAAATAAAAGAAAACTGAAGTTCTCTCTCGAACTGGCGCCTGTCTGATCTGCTTGTCCCTAAAGAATCCTTACAATCTTTTCCAATTGCCTGTTACTTTGGATTTCTCATTCTTCAACCTGAAGGATAAAGGGACAAAAAATACCTCAAGAACTTAAAAGAAAGGCAACATACCGGAAAGAAAAGAAGAAGAAGGCGAAATGAACGTCAAGTTTAAGTATGTTATCAGTGCTTAGCGAAGAAAAAGACGGTTTTAAATGCTGAGATACAATCCCTTCAGCCTTATCAAAGCAAGAACTGGCGTCTTATATTTGTCAAATGAAATCCGTCGTCAAACAACGTAAACAAACAGCTTATTATACACGTAGCCACATTTCAGAGAAGAAAATTGTTTGAACGAGACCTCAATTGTGGAAACAGAATGTTTTTTTTTCTGAGATCATTGCTATCATTGTCGTCAACCATTCGTAAATCCATTGCTGGATGGAGGTCTCACAAAGTCTCCTTCACAGGTCTCTGCTTTGAGCAAATGGCTTCTATGCCACTCCGACATGATTTCGAATTTCGTCCATTCATATTCCACGTGGTCTTGCTCTGTCATTCCCCATCCCTGGCTGTACAGTCCATCATTTCACTTCTCCAATGGCGGTCAGTTCTTCTATCAATATGCCCACTGTCATTGAAGGTTTTTAATTAAATCGTAATATCTTCTAGTGTTGCCATTTTCCTGATCAATGAATGTACACAATATTGACTAAAAGTAACCGGACACCCATTCAAAAGCAAATGAACGGATCCACTGCATTGTTAAGACGGGCGGTATAGCTGTAAACGGTATAAAAGCAAGGCTGCTCGCTTCCTTGGCCAGCTAAATCCCCTGACCTCAATCCCATCCAGCACATCTGGGATGCCATCGAGAGAGATGTTCGACGCTTTGACCCCTCCATCAAATCTTCGTGAACTATTGGAGCTTGTTCAGGGGTCGTGGATCCGTATGGCTTCCCAACGCTTCCGTATCTTGTAGAGTCCATGCAGAGACGAATCGCCGCCGTCATCAGGGCAAAAGGTGGTGCTACACGTTACTAGACAGGTATCTCTAATTCAATTGCTCTTCAGTGTATAGCACTGCGACATAGGAAAATGAGAAATACACAAGTTAGACATAAACACATGGGAATGGAAAATGAATGAGAACACATGAATAAATACATGAGAACTACACACTTTACTGTCTGTGTTCGATGTGCCCACCGTCGGCCACAATACAGATTTGTATCCGGGTCAGAGCTTCTCGTTGAACGTTCTGCAGCATTTCAGGTGCCACGCTGGTACAGGCATTGGTAATGCGACCTCATACATACAGTACTACCGCCGGTTCGATCTGCTATACCTGTTCTTTGAGGTAGCCCCAGAGGAAGTCCAATGGGGTCAGGGCCTGTGACCGTAAGGCCACTCTACACTATAACAATAGCCGATGATCTGTTGACCTAATGTGTGGGACAAGAAATGTTGTACTTCTTTCGAATGGTGAGCAGGGGCACCGTGATGTTGGAAACACAGAGTTCGCAGTTCGAGTAAAGGTTGATCATCCAAAAAGTTCGGTAATACGTTCTGTAGCAGCTCAACATATCGACGTCCCGTTAACGTTCCCGCATAGAAAACAGGTCCTATGTGTCTATTGTTCCAAATGCCACACTAAGTATTAACGGACCACCGCACTTGTTGTCGGACTTGTCGTCCCCATGACGGATTTTCTGGCCCCCATAATGGTTGTTTTGTCTATCTCCCAGAATCGGCTGAAGTCTGACTCGTCCGTCCAAAGGATGTTAGGTAAAAGATTCAGCTGGATTTCTAATGTGTTCGTCATAAAGTTGCAGCAATAGAAGCATCGCTGAGCATCCCCTGGAAGTAGTGCATGCATCGATACTGCACGGTAGGAGTGACCACCTAGTTGATTCAAGATTTGACACACATGGCCGGTTGTTAGGCCTCACTACGCACTAATCGTGTCTTGTACTGCACCGTGGGTGGGCCAGAATATATGCTAAAACGTCCTCTGGTTGCACGTGCTAACTCACACGTGCCGGTCTACCGGAACGGGGACGACTTGTAACGCATCCCTGACACTCCTTGCCTGGCCACTATTTTATGCTTACCGATCACGTGTTTTACATATTTGCATATCATACGCACCCTATGCTAGACGATCCAGAGCGCGCATTCCAAAATTTGCTACGTTGTGACGATACTAGTGACGTAGCACTGACGGGATTCGAATACCGACAAATTAGCATTTAACGCGTTCTATTCACGTTATTCCTATACGCAGAGTGTCATTTCGTACCAAATCAGTGATGCTATATAATTTTGCAATTGACTTTGTTTCCGTACCTTGCATAGTTTTCCAGGTAGGAGCGCTAACGTCCGAATTTTACTCCTAGAAGCGATGCAAGCGGTCTCATATTTTAGCACATAGTCACTTTACCTACACATCACGTTCATAACTGTGGCTATCTACGTTCGACAGTTACATGGGTGTATAAGAACTTTACTATGCACACTGTATATATACATATACCTTTATATGGTTCAACCTAGAGAATAAGCTGGATTCGGGAAGGGCTACAGCGCTATAGATCATATCCATGAGCTGAGAGTACTAACTTAATGAACGAGGGAATATGAACTCCCATTATGTGTGCCTTTTATCGATTACGAAAAGGCCTTTGATTTCGTGAAGCCATCAGCAGTTACAAATGCTTTGAAATCCTGCGGTATTGAAAACACATACACTGAAGTGCGAGAAAAACTGGTACACCCGTCTAATACTTGGAAAATACCCCAGGGCAGCGCAGGACTGCAGAAATACGACGGAGCATGGACTCCACTAGCTTCTGGAAATATGCTGTAGGTAATGCACACCATACATCCTGCAGAGCGTTCCACAATTCGGGTGTATCCCGAGGTCTCGGATTCCTGTGTTCAATAGCACGTTGCATGGCATCACCAAATGTGTTCTATTACGTTCAGATCTGGGAACGTAGGTGGGAATGGCAACACCCCAAACTCAGATGAATGCTCCTATAATCATAATGTGTCGTCCCGACACTTGTGTGGAGGTGCATTTTCCTGTTGGAACAAGCCCAACCAATCAGCATGAATGCCGGACATGAACGGGGGACCTCGTCAGAAAGGATGCGCACATAACATTGGCCGGTCACAGACGTTTGTAGACGTACCAGGGTTCCCAGTGAAGTCCAGCTAAACACACCCCATACCATTACGGACCCCCCGCCAGCCGGTACAGTTCCCAGTTGACAGGCGGGATGCATGGCTTCATGGGGTTTGTGCCACACACGAATACTTCCATCTCCGCGATACAGTTGGAAACGCAACTCGTCAGACCAGGCTGCTTGTTTCCAGACATCAAGTGTCCAGTGAAGGTGTTGCCGTGCCCAAGCGAGGCGCATAGCTCTGTGTCGTGCAGCCATCAAGGGGACTCGAGTTGGGCGTCGGCTCCCAAAGCCCATATCGTGCAGGGTACGTTACACAGTCCGGACGCTGATGCTTATTAAAGCTCCAGCATTGAATTACGATGATACCTGCGAGTGTTGCACGCCTATCGCGTGAAACGATTCTTGACAGCCGACGACGGTCACGTTCACCAAATGTCTTTTTACGGCCACACTGGTGTCGCAGGTTGGAGGTTTTGCCGGGTCTTTTAGTCACGGTATACCCTTGCAGTGGTCGTCCATGAAAATACGAACTTCGTTTCTACCTCCGAAATAATATAGCCCATCTCACGAGCCCCAACTAAGACAACGTGTTGAAAATCGCTGAAATCGTTATTACTTGTCACTCTCATGCCGAAAACAGCTCTGACAGCTGGCAAGGATGTCTATGGCTTTATATGCGCACTCGCATACGCAACCGAGTACGCGCATAGGTGACGTTGATATGTACTTTGCATAAGCTCGTTTCCTTTGACAGAGCTGCACGTCTCGTTATCCAACTCTCGAGAAGATACAAGGCTCAGATTATTCAAATTCACTGGAAAAAAAAAGGAAGATCAGAGAAGCAGAGGGAGAGAAAAATTTCTTCCAACAGCAAGCTAAAGGAAGAACTGAGCTCTTTTCAGTTCGCTCGCCTGCTTTGGTGTCAGTAGTGAGGGGAGGGGGGGGGCGTCGTCGGCAAGTTGAAACATGCCAAAGGCTGCTTTGATTGCTATGAAAAATATAGAAGTGATTTTCTCGAAAGTACTGTGACTGATGATGACAGTTTGATTCACCATTATGACCCAAAAATGAAAAAAAAAAAAAGGGTGGATTTGTGTGTGGTCTCGCGTTGTCGTGATGGAACACAACACCTTAATGATGAACGAGCTCTGGACGTTTTTGGATGACGGATTCGTTCAAACTGTCCAATTGCCGATAGTAAACATTCGAATGGATTGTTTGGTTCCGTGGTAGGAGCTCGAAAAACACGACATGTACCAGTTTTTCTGTGCACTTCAGTGTACATTAGTATTATTAGTAATATATCTGAAATGCCAGTGGAAAGGTTCAGTTATTTGACGATACAGCACGAAAATTGGGAAGGTAGTAAGACAAGGTGACACCATATCTCCCAAACTCTTTAATGGCCATGGCAAAATGCCTTTCAATAATCGAACTGTGAAAACCGAGGGATAAAGATTAATGGAGATTATTTAACTCATTTTCATTTGCTGATGACGTAGTCACTTTTACAACTTTTCCTTCAGAGCTGCAGAGTATGATCCAGGAACTTGCTGACTAGAGTAAAGAAGTGGGATTAAAAATGAACTTTCAGAAGACAAAACTGATGTACAATGCTTTTACAAGACATGAAGATTGATCGTTTTATGGAAAAAAGCTGGAGATAACCGATACCTATATTGTACCTAGGACAGCAGGTATCAAGCAAAGATAAGATAGATGAAGAAATTAATCGGTGTATAAAACTTGGATGGAGAGCTTTTGGAAGAAACAGTACAATTTTGAAGAGCAATATGCAGTTCTGTCTTAAAAGAAAAGTGTTTGATCAATGCATCCTTTCAGTGCTTACGTATGGAGCAGAGACGTGGACTTTAACTAAAAAAAGCGTACAAAGACTGAATACACCTGAAAACATCATGGACAGATGCATGCTTGATGTAACCAGGAGAGATAAAAAGAGGAACTCAAGGATAAATAACATGACAAGAGTGGACGACATCATGATCAGAGTAAAATTCCTGAAATGGCAATTCAATGGGCGGGACATGTTGCCAGAAGAACAGGCCGCCGATAGACAACTGAAATTCTAGACTGGATTCAAAAAGACAAAAAATACCCAGAAGAAGACCACATGAGAATTGAGTGGATGAAATTCAAAAGCACGCCGGAGTAACACGGTGGAGAGTGGCTCAAGACAGACAGTTGTGGAAGAAACTTGGGGACACCTTGTTCCAGTAGGGGATTGATAATGAAGATGTTAATGATATATATACACAATCGAGACATATTATTGTGACTACCTCCTACTTTTGACGTCAACAGCACTTAGACAATGAAAGGAGGCTCGTGTCGTGAGCTGTCTTGGAGGGTAATAATAAGGTGTGCTGTAGGCATTCTAAAAACATATCCCTCGTTGCTGTCATGGATAAAAGGAGCGATTCTTCACATTTGCAAAAAGCAATGATTATCGGCTTTTGGGCCAAGAGTGGCGGTATTTCTGAAACAGCATAGTGTGTGAACTGTTCGCGTGCTGCTGTGGTTAAAGTGTATCGTGATTGGAGAAACAGCACCACTGCGAATAAGCGACGTAAAACTTCGGAGCACCACGTGCCATTGATGTGAGAACTGACTGTCGGCTGCGAGGGTGCGTGAGGGCCGATCTACAATGTAGTAACTCACTGACCGAATGAACCAAGGCGCTACCGGAAGTGTGCCTAAAATGATAGTTCAGCGAACCTGCTGCGTATGTGGCTCCGATGCAGACGGATGGTCACTGCACTTATGCTATCGAAGGTGCATCTGCGAAAGAGGCTTACATTTGCACAGCAGTATCGGAATCGGACCTCCGCTGACTGGCAAAGGATTGCCTTCTCTGATAAGTCACTGTTTGTTTACATCGGAGAAAAAATACTCTTCAACCATTGCTGGCAGAACAAAAGCTAGCGGGGTCAGCGTTATGGTCTGAGGAATCTTTTCGTGGCATTCCGTGGGTGCACTTATACCTGTGAAAGACCCTATGGACCGAATGCGTTATGAATCCATCCTTACAGATCACGTACACCCATACATGCTGATTGTTTTCCCTGGGCCGTATGTGATCTTCCCGCACGACAATGCGACGTGTCACACAGCTGGAAATGTCCGAGAGTGGTCGAAGGAGCAGCACGATAAAGACTTCAAAGTATTTCCCTGGCCCTCTAATTCCCCAGGCTTAAACCCAATTGAGCATCTGTGGGACCACCTCTATCGTGATGTTCGCTCTATGGATCCTTCACCACGTACCCTTCAGCAGCTGTCAGATGCACTGCAGTCAGCATGGCTTCACATACACGTGAGCACCTTCCAGTACCTTACTGTGCCACTTTCAGCCCGTCTGGCTGCTGTCACAAAAAAATACTTTGGTAAGGAATTTTTGGCTCGTGATTTTTTGTGGGAGGTGGGTCGGGTTTGGAATCCTGTTGAGGCATAGATGTCTTGTTTCTCTTACGTAACTGGCTCTCTCTCTTCCCAGGAGAGAGTGACTCTAAATTAGGGAGGATCGCCAGCTTATAGGTATCCCACCGAGTTGCTCACAATGGTCGCTAACCCCCCATTCACAAAAGCAAAAAAAACTTTATTTTTCCCTCTCAAGTTAATTTAGCTGCCTGGATAGCTCAGTGTCCCGGATGTAACGTGGGTGCAGAACCGGCCTTAAGGCACTGTTTCTCTCCTTTCCCTGGAATCAATCTCCCAGAATTAGGGACAGCGACTACTTACAGCCCATAGAGTTGCTCACGGCGATCGTGAAACCCTGAAAAAAATAAAAAGTAAACACATATGGTGCATTTAGTTTTCCAATACCTAGCATGTCATTTTACTGGTCCAAAAACGTTTTTTGAAACTGTGTTACAACACGTGCCACAGAAAAGGAGAAGAAATAAATATTAAAATATTTTCGTCAGTAATATTTAAATTTAGCGTCAGCCTCCTTACATTCTTTGCAAAAATCCCAGACAGGACGAAATTAAATAATTTAATTAAGTATTATATTGAACTGTTTTTTTTTTTTTGTGGAACTATTTCTTCAATACATTAGTTATTGTTTTCCTTTACGAATGTCGTAGAAAAATTCGATAACATGGAAACTTGAGAAGAGTATAATCGATTCATTCTACCCAGAAGACGTTATGAAAAAAAAAACGAATAAACAAATAAATGAATAAACATACCTGATTTCGATAAATTTCTCGCATGATGTTCATCGTTTCTCGTTGCAATTACTTCCAATTAGGAAATTATATTGACCTGAATTATCTTTGTTTCTTCGGAAATTTACGAATTTTGCCTTTTATTTCAAGATCAAAGATTCCGCCTGAAAAGAAAGTTTCAGATTATAATGAGGAAAGGAATCCCTGTTTCTTTTAAAGTGTTTTGATTTTTGTCGCAGATACAAATTACGTTCTAATAATGAGCTTACGAACCGAACTTTTTTCAGTGAAGAGCGGTTTCTCATTTCGCCAATTAAAATAGTTGTCTTAGTTGTGACTGACTCCTTGATAACAAATATCCTTGTGCCTAACGCTTGATGAATATTTTTGGAACACAACTGCACTCTTACCTACATATCCTTGTGCCTAACGCTTGATGAATATTTTTGGAACACAACTGCACTCTTGCCTACATATCCTTGTGCCTAACGCTTGATGAATATTTTTGGAACACAACTGCACTCTTACCTACGTGTTTGCATGAGCATGATTAGGTAGACACTTTTAATTTTTATTTCCATCTTTGCTGTTCAACCAAGCATTGTTTCAGAAGGAAAACTGATTTCTGTTCGCTCATTTTATTAATTTTACTAATTATTCGCCGGTAGTCAGTGCCATACATAAGTGGAAATGCTGGTGTGCTCATTGGTGTGAGGGCTGGCTTCGGACCATTCGGCCGATATGGGTCTGGGTTCGAATTCCGGTGAGGCATGGATGTGTTTCTTTTACGGCACTGACACTCACCCTACCCTGAAGCCAGCGTTCCTAAATTAGGGACGGGCGATTGCTTTTAGCCCATCGAGTTGTTCACGGTAGTCGTTAAACCCCAAACAAACGAAAGAAAAATACTACGATTAAAATTTTTCTTTTTATGTATTGATGATGGACCATTCGTGAATGATTTGTTCACAACGAATGATTCTTCACCGTGAAGAGTGAATGGTTCGCTCTCACTGCTGTGAATGATCATTCAATCCGCCATTACTGCTACACATTCAAGTCGCATCAGATTCATTCACAAGGAATGACTCTTCACCGTTAATGGTTCGCTCTCACTGCTGTGAAAGATTATTCAATCCGCTATTACTGCGACACAGTCAAGTCGCAGCAGATTCATTCACAACGAATGACTCTTCACCGTGAATAGTGAATGGTTCTCTCTCACTACTGTGAATTATCATTCAATCCGCAATTACTGTGACACATTCCAGTCGCATCAGATTCATTCACAACGAATGACTCTTCACCGTGAATGGTTCGCTCTCACTACTGTGAATGATCATTCCATACGCCATTACTGCGACACATTCAAGTCTCATCAGATTCATTCACAACGAATGACTCTTCACCGTTAATGGTTCGCTCTCACTGCTATGAAAGATAATTCAATCCGCCATTACTGCGACACACTCAAGTCGCAGCAGATTCATTCACAACGAATGACTTTTCACCGTGAATAGTGAATGGTTCGCTCTCACTGCTGTGCATGATCATTCAATCCGCCATTTCTGCAACACACACAAGTCGTAGCAGATTCATTCACAACGAATGACTCTTCACCGTGAATGGTGAATGGGTCACTCTCACTGCTGTGAATGATAATTCAATCCGACATTACTGCGACACACTCAAGTCGCAGCAGATTCATTCACAACGAATGATTCTTTACCGTGAATGGTTCGCTCTCACTGCAGTGAATGATCATTCAATCAACCATTACTGCGACACACTAGAGTCGCAGCAGATTCATTCACAGCGAATGATTCTTTACCGTGAATGGTTCGCTCTCACTGCTGTGAATGATAATTCAATCCGCCATTAATGCGACACACTCAAGTTGCAGCAGATTCATTCACAACGAATGACTATTCACCGTGAATGGTTCGCTCTCACTGCTGTGAATTATAATTCAATCCGCCATTGCTGTGACACACTCAAGTCGCAGCAGATTCATTCACGACGAATAATTCTTTACCGTGAATGGTTCGCTCTCACTGCAGTGAATGATCCTTCAATCCGACATTACTGCGACACAATCAAGTCGCAGCAGATTCATTCACAACGAATGATTCTTTACAGTGAATAGTTCACTCTCACTGCAGTGAATGATCATTCAATCCGCCATTACTGCGACACACTCAAGTTGCAGCAGATTCATTCACAATGAATGATTCTTTACCGTGAGTGGTTCGCTCTCACTGCTGTGAATGATCATTAAATCCGCCATTACTGTGACACACTCTAGTCGCAACAGATTCAGTCACAACGAATGATACTTTACCGTGAATGGTTCGCTCTCACTGCTGTGAATGATAATTCAATCCGCCATTAATGCGACACACTCAAGTTGCAGCAGATTCATTCACAACGAATGACTCTTCGCCGTGAATGGGTCGCTCTCACTGCTGTGAATTATAATTCAATCCGCCATTACTGTGACACACTCAAGTCGCAGCAGATTCATTCACGACGAATGATTATTTACTGTGAATGGTTCGCTCTCACTGCAGTGAATGATCCTTCAATCCGACATTACTGCGACACACTCAAGTCGCACCAGATTCATTCACAACGAATGATTCTTTACCGTGAATGGTTCACTCTCACTGCAGTGAATGATCATTCAATCCGCCATTACTGCGACACACTCAAGTTGCAGCAGATTCATTCACAAGGAATGATTCTTCACCGTGAATGGGTCGCTCTCACTGCTGTGAATGGTCATTCAATCCGACATTACTGCGACACACTCAAGTCGCAGCAGATTCATTCACAACGAATGACTCTTCACCGTGAATGGTGAATGGGTTGCTCTCACTGCTGTGAATGATCATTCAATCCGCCATTACTGCGACACACTCAAGTCGCAGCAGGTTCATTCACAACGAATGACTCTTCACCGTGAATGGTGAATGGGTCGCTCTCACTGCTGTGAATGATCATTCAATCCGCCATTACTGCGACACACTCAAGTCGCAGCAAATTCATTCACAACGAATGATTCTTTACCGTGAATGGTTCTCTCTCACTGCTGCGAATGATAATTCAATCTGCCATTACTGCGACACACTCAAGTCGCAGCTGATTCATTCACAACCAATGACTATTCACCGTGAATGGTTCGCTCTCACTGCTGTAAATAATAATTCAATCCGCCATTACTGCGACACACTCAAGTCGCAGCAGATTCAGTCACAACGAATGACTATTCACCGTTAATGGTTCGCTCTCATTGCTGTGAATGATAATTCAATCCGCCATTTCTGCGACACACACAAGTCGCAACAGATTGATTCACAACGAATGAATCTTCACCGTGAATGGTGAATGGGTCGCTCTCACTGCTGTGAATTATAATTCAATCCGCCATTACCGTGACACACTGAAGTCGCAGCAGATTCATTCACAACGAATGACTCTTCACCGTGAATAGTGAATGGTTCGCTCTTACTGCTGTGAATGATCATTACATCCGCCGTTACTGCAACGTCACTCAAGTTGCAGCAGATTCATTCACAACGAATGACTATTCACCGTTAATGGTTCGCTCTCACTGCTGTGAATGATAATTCAATCCGCCATTTCTGCGACACACACAAGTCGCAACAGATTCATTCACAACGAATGACTCTTCACCGTGAATGGTGAGTGGGTAGCTCTCACTGCTGTGAATTATAATTCAATCCGCCATTACTGTGACACACTCAAGTCGCAACAGATTCATTCACAACGAATGACTCTTCACAGTGAATAGTGAACGGTTCTCTCTTACTGCTGTGAATGATCATTCAATCCGCCGTTACTGCAGCACACACAAGTCGCAGGAGATTCATTCACAACGAATGACCCTTCACCGTGAATGGTTCGCTCTCACTGCTGTGAATGATAATTCAATCCGCCATTACTGTGACACACTCAAGTCGCAGCAGATTCATTCACAACGAATGATTCTTTACCGTGAATGGTTCGCTCTCACTGCAGTGAATGATAATTCAATCCGCCATTACTGCGACACACACAAGTCGCAGCAGATTCATTCACAACGAATGACCCTTCACCGTGAATGGTTCGCTGGCCCATGGGTCAGCCAGGAGCATGTGTTGTTGCAGGTAGTCATCAATGAAGAACGTGCATTTAAGAAATCCCAGACAATTTGGTGTGTGGAATGTAACATTACATTAATTTATTTTTTCGAAGCACTGAAAAAGGGATTCTCATTTTTCCTGTCATGCAGTGTGGAAAGAACATCTCACCATTGCTCGAACTCAAACAGCCCGGTCATCCTTAAAGTTCGGGCGCCAATATATGACGATGTAAATTTCTATATCATTTTTATACCAGGGGCGGGATTTGAACCCACAATTCTCGGCTCCGGAGCTCAGAGTGCTATCCACTATATTACACTGGCATGTGCTCTCACTGCTGTCTGCCTTTAGCTCACGAGCGTCCTGCGGTGCAGGCACGTCACATGAGCTTTAATGTGTTTTAAATATCTACTAAATTTTTCAAGCAATTAAGCCATCTATCAACATTTCCAATACATTGTGAGATTAAAAATTCATTTCAGTTGGATCTACGAGTAGCAAAGAACGAAATTCACAATTTCTTACGTTAGCGAAGTCCGCACCTCACTGTCACAGAAACTTTGTTCAGGGTGAAATCGTTTGTCTTCTTCACAGAAGGCAGCTTACGTTAAATTTCAAAACAAAATATACAAAACAGCGTAAAAGAAGTAATTAAACAATACCAGTTCAATTTCCTTCTATAAAACAAATTTGATGCTCCGAAAGTTGAAAAATCGCAGAATTAGATTAATAATAAATGAATTTGTAATAAGAATGTCAGTAATATAAGAATTTGGAATACATTCTAAAGAAGAATTGCCAGAAAAGAATTGACTGTGTGATCTTGAGTTTGGGTAGCAATTTCAGATCAGAGAGCAAAGGGTTTCGTAAAAACTGAAACTCATCCTTTATTTACAGGGTTCACCAATAAAAGAGTGCAAGAACGCCCCACAAAAATACTATTTCTACAATAATAATAAAAACAAGAGTAATGATGATAAAATACAATGATTAAAACCAGAATAATAAAAATAAATAAAATAAAAAATCATTAAGTCACTTATAGAAAAAAGAAATAGGTCTCTATTAAACAGCGAAGTTCAGGGTCTTGCTGACGGTTATAATATACTGTACGGGGAAAATATGGTTCGCCGAAAACGAGGAAGACTTCCAGGTATTGCTGTGGCCTCCGAACTCCATTCGAGCATCTGTAGTTTGTGATTCAACAACAAATCCAATTTGCGGCTGCTCAACCACGCAACTTAAAAGAGTTAAAAGGATTTGCTGGTACGGTGTTGGTACGCGATACCACAAGAAACCTTTAGAAAAATTGTACCGTCCACTGCTCGCCGGGTAAGAGCTCTTTTGGCGGTATGTACAGAACCAACATCATACAATGGCGGAAAGTGAAAAAAGAACACCAAGAAGGAGACGTCTGATACCAACGAAATTTATACAGCATAATAACGGAATACAGAGGATAACGTGATCAAATTATTATGGCAAAATACAGATGTATTTGCTGGTAAACTGAAAAATAATATTTCCATGTAACATGGTTAGTACGAGGCTGAACCGCCATGAACTGCGTCACACTGTGCAATTCTGGCATGGAGTCTGTCGCACAGATGTTGGATGTAAGTTTGGGGTATTGAGTTCCAAGCATCCTCAACCTGGACGCGTAAATTGGGGATGGTCGTGGCTGGCCGTGGAGACCGGATAAGTCGTTGTCCCATAAAATCCCACACGTGCTCAATGGGGGACAAATCCGGTGAACGTGCAGGCCATGAAATTTGCCTCACATCCTGAAGTGCATGTTGCGTTGCACGTGCCGTGTGTGGGCGTGCGTTATCTTGCTGGAAAACAATACGATGGGCCGACCTTACAAATGGCACAACAACGGGCTGAATGATGTTGATGTAGGAGGTGCTGTTTAACGTACCCGGTACAAACACTAGTTGTGTACGGGAGTGATAGCTAATCGCTCCCCATACCAGAAGACCAGGTGTAGGCCCTGTGTGTCGCTGGCGGATCCAAGAAGGATGGAGACGCTCCCCTGTGCGTCTGCGAACACGCAAACGGCCATCGGAGGCTCCCAAGCAGAATCTGCTTTCATCGCTGAACACGACAGATCGCCATTGCGTTCTCCAGTGCAGACGTTGTCGACACCACTGCAGCCGTTCCTGACGGTGGGCTGGAGTCATAGGTACACATGCCAGAGGCACACGTGCACGTAGTCCTGCATCCAATAGACGGTTGCGGATTGCTCGCACAGTCACCTCAGGTGCAACGGCAGCTCGGACTTGCGTCGCAGTGGATGTTCTGCTTTACAACGCCGCTCTTCTTATGCGTCGATCGCTCCGCTCATCAGTCCGCCCGTGACTCCCGGTTCCACGTCTTCTCCTGTTGGAATGGTTTTTTTTTTTTTGAGGTTTAACGACCACCGTGAGGAACTCAATGGGCTATAAGCAGTCGCTCGCCCCTAATTTAGGGTCACTGGTTCCAGGGAAGGGAGAGAGCCAGTGCCGTAAGACAAACACAACATTCATGCCTGACCGGGATTCGAATCCGGACCCCTTACGGACGAATGATCATAGGCCAGCGCCTTAGACCACTGCGCCACCGGGGCGGCACGTGGGAATATTCCTCGGACCATCTACGCCACCATCGTACCACCACCGATATTTCCCATCCAATTCGCTCCGCAATACGACGATACGACCACCCGGCCTCGCGGAGTCCGACTAGACGACCTCGCTCAAAGTCCGATAACTGCTGAAATCGTACAAGTCTTCCATATGTCCAGGCATTGCAGCTTCTTCAGGGTCTTCGCACGTGTCCGTACGCCGACGACTGATTATATTCACTTTGCCGTACTCCTTGAATACCACCGACGATAATTTGCATATTATGCCGTGCTGTGGCGTAAGCGCTCACCGGTTGGTCCCGAAATCAACATCACACCTACGTAAACTCGACCCCATTAACATATGTAAATTTCATGATCGTCCGTCAATTCCTTCTTGGTGTCCTTTTTTCACTTTCCGTCAGTGTATTTGGCAGATTGTCATAATGGTTTGGCTCTTCATAGTATATCTCTAAATAAAGGCATTACACGGTCCTTAGACAAGCAGTTTGCAGAAGGTTTCAGAAGTAGGTGTTCTACATGAGGCGGCGAGTAATTTATGCTATTCGTATCCCGCTCTTTCCGCAAGAGGACTTTAACACGGTTCTCAAATGTGGGGCGCCGTCCCAGTAGCAGAGTGGAACGAGGCTTTGGGTTCTAATAATTTATCCGAGATAGATTCGGGTTCGATTCTCAGGCGAGTCACGGACGTTTTTTCTGCGGCACTGGCTCTGCTCCTTTCATGAAACAAAAGACATAAAAATTAGAGTCGAATGAATTATTTTAACCCAATGAGTTGCTTTTGGAAGTAGGTAAATCCCCAAGCAAACAAAACTCTGTGGCTGAGGAGAAAAGGGCGGTGTGAACCTCTGTATGACTTCTACACAAACAGAACCCAATGCTACAAACATGCAAATCCCAAAGCGGTTGTACCCACTAGCAAATAATGTTAAACCGGGGCCGATGGCGTCACACGTTCGTGAGATAAATATGCCAGCAGTAAACAGGGATGGTAAGGTGCGGTCGCTGGTGGACGTTTCAGATTTCTTATTTGTGTTGGGAAAATGTTCTGCGAAGGCTAAAAATGCCTGGGCCCTCATTTAACGAACCGTTCCTGAATGGCCTACAGCGGCCCATTTTCCAGCAAGGTAAAGCCCGTGTGCACACCGTTCGGGTCTCCAGACAATATTTGCAACATGTTCGAACACTGCCACGGCCAGCAAGGTTGCCCGATGTATCCCCAATCGAAAACCTGTGGGACCTCATTGGACATCGTCTGCAATCAAGTAGGCCTGCCAACGATCTCGATGAATTATGGAAGCAAGTTAACCATGCTTGGTGTTCCATTCCTCAAGACGATATCTGTAGACTGTATGACCCATTGCCACACCGTATTGCTGTCTGTATTGCCATTCGCAGCGGTGCAACCACTTACTGAGGCTTGCCCATTTTACTGCATTATCTCATCTGATAAATACTGTACGTGGCTGAAAATAACATCGAGGTAAACCCTTATGTATTCATATTTGCATGCTTAATTTCATCCATATATCCTCACACCTACTGGGTCGCACAATTCCTATGTCGAGCAGTGTAGATTCCAGCAGCAGATGAGTTACGAATGATGGTCAACTCCAGACAAGCAGAACACAGGATATTACAGAGCACAGGAGAAAGAATATTCGACGTTCTGCTTTTCTCAGCAGCAAGGGTGTTATCCATAATGGGAACCCCAGATGAAGCTTGTGTGGTGTGCTTGTTCTAGAATGAGTGGCCCTAAGCTAGGGACGAGCGAATGTTTATAGTGGCTCATGGTGGTCCTGAAACTTTGAAATGAAATATACATTCTGGCGATATTGTACCGAAGATTTTCAGGTGAGCTTACTCTTGGCAACGAACCGCGGTCAGTTTGATTTTGCTGATCCAACTCGATTTTCAGTGATCGTAGACCAGATGATCACTGAAGAATACATACACTGATTTTTATACTTCCTAGGGATGATACTATCTCTGACCGAATAATTGAAACATATGCGTTACTGCTTCAAATCATGGCTTGAAAAGCTTACCGATATCCTAGTGCGTGGCAATTAATTTGTAGTATAGGCATGTGCTTAAAAAGCATATAAAATAAAACTTTGTAGAGTAACAGCCGAAAACTCAGGACCTAATAATTTTCCGCTGTTTCCGATTGGAGATGAGTTCGAGCAATTTAGCTATATGCTTAAGTTGCAGAATGTAATGTGACGGTTAGTTACACTACATGTCTTGCGTAGTAATCCTGGGTTTTCGATTTAATCCAATCCGTTCCTGCGACGAACATAATACACTGCCGGACAATTGCTAAGGACGGATGACAATAGCAACGATAGCAACCATAAAATGGAAGGCAGGAAAATGTGGAAATTAGCATAAGTGCGGGATACAGTAAGACGTGTTGTGCGTATGCAAATTTTGGATTGACGAACTTGTTCGTGACGTCATAGTGCTGATAAGAGATAAAGGATTTGACGCGTATTGACCGTTGTTGTTCAAACGCAAAGTTGAAAGGAAAATAATCAATTGACGAACTTGCAATTTTCAGTATGTTTTCCCGACATCACCTAGATGATTTTACGCATGGCCGCATTATTGGCAAGTTTGAAAAAGGGCGAAAAATAGCAGATGTTGCCAGGGATTTCGACGTCAGCTACAGTGTTGTTTCAAGGCTTTGGAAATCATTTCAAACAAATGGAGAGTGTAGCAAACGTCACGGGAGAGGTCGTGTTCGCAGTACGACACCTGCAGAAGATTGGTACATAGTGGTATCAACAAAAAGACGCCGGCGCAGCACAGCTAGTGAGGTAGCAAATCAGTTTATGGCTGCTACTGGCAAGCGGATCTCCCTAAAAACTGTCGCCAGACGTTTGCATGAAGGAGGACTATACGCCCACCGTCCTGTTGTGTGCATCTCATTGTCCAGGCGTCACCGTACCGCCCGTTTGCAATGGTGCCATCAACATCGCAGTTGGACTGATAACGACTGGTCTGCTGTCCTCTTCTCAGATGAGAGTAGATACAGTCTATCGTCTGATTGTCGACGACAACTGATCTGGCGTGATAGTGGCACTGCATATTGTCCAGCAAACATACAGGAAAGGGAACGATATCCGACATGTAATGTCATGGTATGGGCTGGCATCATGATCAATGGCCGTACGTCCTTCTATGTGCTTCCAACTGGGACTATGACTGGCCAACGATACATTGTTGATGTTCTGCTACCTCATGTTCGCATGTTCCGCCGTGGTGCTGTCGTTGATAGATTCATTTTCATGGACGACAACGCAACATGTCATCGAACAGTCGCTGTCCAGGAGTGTCTTGAGAGAGAAGATATTCAACGCCTCGTATGGCCAGCAGGTTCTCCAGATCTGAATCCCATTGAAAATGTGTGGGATGCTTTGGGAAAGAGTCTTGCTGGTCGCCAATGCCCTCCAATAAGCAAGGACACCCTCATTCGTGCACTGACAGAGGAATGGGATAAATTACCCCAACAGCTGCTTGATAATGTTGTGCAAAGCATGTGACGACGTGTGGAATCTTGCATCGCCTTCCATGGTGGCCATATCCCGTATTGACATCTTACGCCGGAACGCCTGCGGACTGTAATTGCATTTTTTTCACGTTTACGTATTCTGCACAAAATGGCCTGTTTGTCCCTTGAACACGTTCCAAAGCCTTCTGGATTTCAGAGCACAATAAATTGTCTTTCTTGTAATGTCCTGGCATTCTGACATTATTTTATTTCACTTGGCATTCAACCACACTTACTTTTTTATGCGCTATATAGCCGTTTATGATCCGTTCTTAGCAATTGTCCAGCAGTGTACTAGTGGTGTTAGCTTCAATATTCACTTTTCGAAAGTGGGGAAAGATTCAGAATCCAAGGTCAACAGAGTTTTACATTTTTACACTGAAGTAAGAACCCCGGTTTATATATTTTAGAAATATGTACCCACTTTTATTTTTAACTTAAAGTGGAGATAAAGTCATATCCACTGCAGCCTTCTGCCCACAGATGAGGCTAAAATTGCGGTGGTGTTTTTTTGCGACCCCTTCTTAAGGGAGTCTTAGTTTTGTGAATGAATTTCGTGAGGTATTTTCCTTATCATACGGTGATTTCTGAAAACGCTGTCAGCATCTTAGATTAACAGCACCCGATTTCTGATTTACACAAATTTGAGGGTAGAAAAGCCAATAAACTGTAATGTGGGTGATTTAAATCATTACTGACATCTAAACAATAGTCTATAACCGCTCAGTTATCATTTGTCTATTTAAAAACTTTTAATATTCATAAAAAAGGGAAAGAAGTGCCACGTTTCCAGTATCTGACGTACGTAGTGCGTCACCTATTAGCGATATTCAACACTACTCCAACACGCGGAAATTTAATTTTAAAATATTCCGTATAATGTTTCTCTCAAATTTCCAAGTCACTGACTATAGTATAGTTTGGAGTCTTCTTCATCCGTGTGCCAATTTTCACAAGTCAGGAAGCATTTCTTGTACGTGAACTAATATACCTCAATTTCCACTATTGCAATCATAGCAGGGCAATTTTCCTTGACTTCCACCTTAAGGAAAACTAATTTGAATTAGGTTCTTGGAGCTATCGCTAGAAACATTTGACCAAAGGTAGTCAATATGTTGCACGCTATTAAATACTGTCACATTCTTTCATGTATTACAATCGAAGGGGTTTTTAAATTTCGCATGAAGGAAATTCCCAAAATTTCTCACTAATCTTACCGGTTGTACTCTTGCATAAATAATCATCTCCACATAAGTAATGGATGGAAATTGCTCTGTTCGTTGCTTGACTAGTAATTAAATTACTCGTTAGCATTAAATGCAGAACATAAAATAACAGCCCAGATACAGAAATTTCTAAGGTTGGATCTCTCAGTTAATTTATTTAACACCAAGTTTGATCTCCGGAAAACATAAGAGATAAAAGACGAACATTTAGATGTTTGCGTTTGAGACATAGTTTATCAAGAATGATAACCAAGGATTCCGCGTGCAATACGAACATGATGTCTCGTGTTTTTATTGAATAATTACGTTCGCATCTCTTCGTTTATTGTCAAGTCAACTCACCGCGTTCAAATTGTTGAAACGTTCTATTATCCAGTTTGCTGTCTACCTTCCTTGAGAAAGCCATCTGGTTGATGTGCGAAAGCTTGGAAACCTTGATTTTATATACGCCAATAAATTCGGATAACTAGTATAGTTGTACTATCTTATACCTCTACGGAATGCTGATTGAAATATGTACGGTCACTATCAAAAGTTTAAGACCACCTGTCAATTTATTGAAAATTAAGATTATCAAACAAACAACTGGTTACTAGTAGGAGTTATTTGAAAAAAGTGACACCACAGATAAATACCTAAATTCTTTAGAACACAAAAAGATCGAAACCAGTACTTTATGTGGCCCCCTTTGTTTTTCATAATGGACAGAATACGATATGGCATAGTCTCAATGAGGGATTTGCAGTAATCACTTGAAATGTTTTTGCACTACACGTACGGTATCTCGTCGATCAAAGCTTGGGAATTTGATGGCTGTTTTTTCTGCTACTTTGCCTTTTAAAATGGTCCATAAATTTTCGATGGGGTTAAGGCCGAGACTAAAAAAGGTGCCAGGCCAGCACAGTTATGTTTTTCCTCTGCTGTCTTTCATTTGTGGCATGGAGCACCATCATGCATAAAGACCATCATGCATAAAGACCATCATGCATAAAGACTGAGCATCTGTTCACTTGTATATAAGTTAATAGCTTCTCAGGTAACATTTCGGATAAAAAATTACCAGTTACAATAGTGCCTGTCGGTAAAAGGATACTGCAGTACTGAAGCAGTACCGGATGCTGATATAGCACCCCATATTATCTGACTGGGATGTAAGGTCAGGTGATGCGTAACATCACAGCCTCTCCTTGACAAATGTCAACCCCGCCTTCTCGTGGTGCATCCTGTTCCTACTAAAGGGGCTCTGACGACCGCCCATAGCGGTATAACTATACCATCGGGATTAGAGGAAATTCTATCCCACACTCACCAACCCGCTTGGCCAGCGTGGTGAGTTATGGCCAAACCCCTCCAAAATGACTCCACAACTTAAATCTTGGCCCTCAGTCTCCGGCAGCTGGAATGTGGCACAAGACAGACCGTTGTGGAGGAAACTTGGGGAGACCTTCGTCCAGCAGTGGATTGATAATGGTTGACAATGATGATGATGATGATTATCTGACTAGGCGGATGTCTCACGCAGCAAAGGGTGTATTTTTCATCAAACAGTTTGCCTTTTTGGTCGTCGAACATGTGTTTCATGTGATTCAAATTGACGCACAGTTGATTCATCGGAAAAAAAAACTTGGCTTTAATATTCAGCAGCCCATGATTGATGACACTGAGCGAACAGGACTCTCTTCTTTTTCATGACAGAGGTTAGTCTAGATTTATGTGCAGGTTTATAAAACTTTAATCCAAAATCTTTGCTAAGAATTCGGGAAATAGTGCTGATACTAATATCAGAACCTTTTGAATGTAGGAAGACCTTGAGTTTATTGTACGAACTCCTCGTAGAACGCATAACTATTCGCTTTATGGTATTGTCATCATGTTAGGTTGTCTTCCTTGGACGTCCACTTCTCTTTCGGTCACTAAATTCATCTGTATCTCGATATTTCGTAATCGCACTATGAACAGCAGTCTTGCTTACATTCATCGTTTTGCTTATGTCACGTTCGGAGTATCTTTCATGATATAAAGTCAGTATTTGTGTCCTCTGAGTAACATTTGACGACGATGTTTTGCCCATTTTTTGCTATATATGTAGAAAATACGTACAAAACTTCCCATTAAGAAAACCAGAAGCAAACTTCCCCCAACTCTATGAACAGCTGTCGCTGTAGGATGTTGCAACACCGATAGGAAGTTGAGTAGTACAGACAGTAGCTGATGCAATCTGCAGAAATCTAATACCAACAGGTGGTCTTAAACTTTTACAAAAGACCGTACATGAGTAAAAATTTGATTACGTGGATTACGATTGTGGATATCTGAGGTGTGTGTTTAAAGCATCTATAGCATTCTGTATTTCCCTTTACAGGTACAACTACGCATCGTAAAGGTGACGTACTGAGTGGCAAAAGGGTGCCATTGTTTTGGACCGCGAACATGGCCATTTCTTGCAAGAGTCAACAGTGGCCATTTCCAGTGGAAGAAATATGGAAGCTATCACTGTAGGCGGAAAAACTGTAGTAGAAACTCTGTTATACAAATAGAGATCGCAGGCTTTTGGAACGATTAGTCACCTGCTGCAGTTTCCACAATCTTCAAGAACTGTTTCAACAGTACAATGCTAAACCTAGTAAACCAGTCTCAGAGCGAACGCCACGGAGAGAACTGCATGGCTTTGGGCATTTTCGGTCGTGTTGCCCGAATACTTCCAAAATTAACAACAGCCCAAGAGGAAAATCGCCTTCCTTGGGCAAAACAGCATCCTCACTAGACCACTGAACAGTGTCGACGAATAATAAGGTCCGACGAATCCAGATTCTGTTTTTATTCTAATGACTGTCACTTCATGGCCATACGGAAGTTTGGAGAAGCATTTAACCCAGAATGTTTCCAAAAAGTTGTGCGAAAAAAAGGTGGAAGTGTCATGTTTTGGGACTATATTTTAAGTACTGGAGTTGGACCATTCTTTGAGGTGCCCAATCGCATGAAATGTATGGATTATGTGCCACTTTGAAATAATACATCAGTGTAATTTGTCCAGTTTTTGGGAGAAGTTGATCTTGTATTGCGAGATAACTCTTGTGTCCATCGAGCTATAATTGAGTTGGATTGATTTGAAAAACATGAGAGAGAGAGAGAGAGAGAGAGAGAGACAGACAGAGAGAGAGAGAGAGAGAGAGAGAGAGAGAGAGAGAGACAGACAGAGAGAGAGAGAGAGAGAGAGAGAGAGAGAGAGAGTGAGAGAGAGAAAGAGAGAGAGAGTGAGTGAGAGAAAGAGAGAGAGACAGAAAGCGTGAGTGAGAGAGACAGAGAACGTGAGTGAGAAAGTGAGAGAGACAGAGAGCGTGAGTGGGTGACAGAGACAGTGAGACAGAGACAGTGAGAGAAAGTGAGTGTGAGAGACAGACAGTGAGTGAGAGAAACGGAGAGTGAGTGACGGAGTGAGAGAGGCAGAGAGAGAGAGTGAATGAGTGAGAGAGAGAGAGAGAATGAGTGAGAGAGAGAATGAGTGAGAGAGAGTGAATGAGTGAGAGAGAGAGTGAATGAGTGAGAGAGAGAGAGTGAATGAGTGAGAGAGAGTGAATGAGTGAGAGAGAGAGAGAATGAGTGAGAGAGAGAGTGAATGAGAGAGAGAGAGTGAATGAGTGAGAGAGAGAGAGAGTTAATGAGTGAGAGAGAGAGAGAGTGAATGAGTGAGAGAGCGCGAGAGTTCGAAATCTCAATTGGCCTGCAAATTCACCCGATTTAAATGTGATTAAAAAAATCGGGTACACGTTAAACAAAGGCAGGAAGAAGAAACCAGAACACCCCTGCAAATCTGGTGGAAGTACGAGATTTTTTAAGAATGGAATAAACTTGTGGTGATATAAGTCCATATAAAAGAACAAAGTTTACATTATGTAATTTTTTCCCGATGTGTTTACATGCTTAGGCATTTATAAGTTCTTAAGGAATGCTCAAAGTAAGGTCTTATCACTTTTCTAAAAGTTAAAGCATGATCTTTTTTTATTTAAATCAACTTTCCTCTGTTCGTTCCACTAACTTTACTGTGTATGGTTTAAAATCATTTAAAGAAAATTTGATCTAGAAATATGCACAATAGCTTGAAAAAAATGCAATTCTAATTAAAGGTTAGCGAAATGTTGTGTCATTAATTCATATATTCGATGTGGAATTATGAGTGTAGTGGTAACTGATTTTCTAATATATATGTTCACCAGGGCATGATTACAGAATTAACTTCAATTCACATAAAAAACCAGTAAATAAAACTATCGTCCGATCGTCTTTTAAACATAACATACACATACACACAATCATATATATATATATATATATATATCATCATCATCATCATTGTCAACCATTATCAATCCACTGCTGGACGAAGGTCTCCCCAAGTTTCCTCCACAACGGTCTGTCTTGTGCCAGTCTCCTCCATGTCACCCCTGCATACTTTCGAATTTCATCCACCCATCTCCCATGTGGTCTTCTTCTGGGTCTTTTCCTGTCCCTTGGAATCCAATCTAAAATTTCGGCTGTCCATCTATGGTCTGTCCTTCTGGCAGTATGTCCAGCCCATTGCCATTTCAGGGATTTAACTCTGATCATGATGTCTTCCACTCTTGTCATTTTTCGGATCCACGTGTTCCTCTTCTTATCTCTCCTGGTCTCACCAAGCATGCACCTCTCCATGCTGCTTTGAGTTGTCTGCAGCCTTTGTATGTCTCCATTTTAGCTAAGGTCCACGTCTCTGCACCAGACGTAAGCACTGGAAGGATGTATTGATCAAACACTTTTATTTTAGGACATAATGGCATATTGCTCTTGAAAATTATGCTGTTTCTTCCAAAAGCTCTCCAGGCAAGTTTTGTACGCCGATTAATTTCTTCATCAATGTGACCCTCACTTGATATCTGCTGTCCAAGATAAACGTACGTGTCTGTTATCTCCAGCTTTTCTCCATCAATCGATAAATCTTCATTTCTTGTAAAAGCATTGAACATCACTTTTGTCTTCTGAAAGTTCATTTTTAATCCCACTTCTTTACTCTTGTCAGCAAGTTCCTGGATCATACTCTGCAGCTCTAATGGGCTAGTTGCAAAAATGACTACGTCATCAGCAAAACGAAGGTGGGTTGGATTATCACCATTAATCTCTATCCCTTTGTTTTCCCAGCTCATTGACTGAAAAACACCCTCCAATGTGGCATTAAAGAGCTTCGGAGATATGGTGTCACCTTGTCTCACTCCCTTTCCAATTTTTACGTGTGTTGTATTTTCAAACAGCATAGTCTTTGCACTTGCATTTTCATAGATGTTATTAATAATAATAATGCATGCATCTTCAATACCGCAGGTTTTCAGACCCATTGTAACTGCTGATGGTTTCACCGAATCAAAGGCTTTTTCATAATCGATAAAGGCCATGCACAATGGAAGTTCATATTCCCTCGTTCTTTCAATTAGTTCTCTCAGCACGCGGATATGATCTATTGTGCTGTAGCCACTCCTGAATCCAGCTTGTTCTCTCGGTTGAGCCATGTCCAGTGTTACCTTCAAGCGGTGAGAAAGAACTTTAGTGAAGATTTTATAAACTACTGATAGGAGGCTGATAGGTCTGTAGTTTCTGAGATCCTCAATGTCACCTTTCTTATGTAGCAGGATCATTGTAGCGGTGTTCCAATCCTAAGGAATCTTTCCTTCAATAAGGCATCGAGTGAAAATTTGGGCGAGTACTGTTTCGATTTCTCCACTTGCTTCTTGTATGATGTCTACAGTAATTCCATCTTCTCCTGGAGCTTTTCCTCGCTTCATGTTCTTGATTGCATGTGCAACTTCTGCTGGCAGGACTGGAGGAACTCTGGTACTGGTATCTTTCATGATGTCTGGAGTGCATGTATCATCCCTTTCATATAATTTGGAGTAGAAATCTTTCACTCTTGTCAAAATTTCGCCTCTATTTCTTGTTACAGAACCATCTTCTTTTCTCAGTGCCATAATCTGTTTTCTTCCCTTACTGAGATGTCCCTTTGCTATCTTTAGGCTTTGGTTGTTTTCAATTGCTTTCCTCACTAGTTCACAGTTGAATTTCCTTACGTCTTCAGTGATACTTTTTCTTACTGTCTTGCATAGCTCTATATATTCCACTTTGGAAGTCACATCTTCTTTAGTTGTCCTCATCTCTCTTCTTTTTGCATCAACATTTTCGTTTTTCCTGATAATTTGTTCACATGCAACTTGTTCTTAGACCCAGCTAATTTTGTTGCTGTTTCCATAAGAGCTTTGGTTACTCTTCCGTTAACTTCAGAGATGTCCACTTCTTCCGATGTTAGGCCTTCTAAAGCAGAGAACCTGTTCTTCAGCTCTAACTTGAAGGTATTATGGTGTTTTTTAAGGTTGGTTATGTCAATAGATTTTGTTTGTCTTATCAGCTTGCCACGTTCAAGTTTAGTGTTGAGGTGCATCTTACATCTCACCAATCTATGGTCACTACCAGTGTTGAACTTGTTTAGCACACTGCAGTCTTCTATGACGAATGTTTTGTTACACATAATAAAATCAATTTCACTTGTCGTCCCATTTGGATGTCTCCATGTCCATTTCCTGTGTGGCTTTTTCTTGAAGAAGGAGTTCAAGATGAAAAACCCTTCTGCCTCTGCAAACTCAACGAGAGTATTTCCACGCTGGTTTCTGTTGCCCTGACCGAATTTACCTACTGAAGTTTCATTCTGTTGCTGTTGCCCTATTTTTGCATTGAAATCTCCCATAATTATTTTCAAGTGCTGCTTACCTTTATTATTTAGACGACAAATTTCCTCATAAAATTCTTCAATTTCTTCTTCAGGATGACTTGTGGTGGGTGCCCAAGTTTGAATAATCTGAGCCTGGTATCTTTTCGAGAGTTTGATAACAAGTCGTGCAGCTCTGTCAGAGGAACTTTCAACTTCTACAACTTTATCCTTCAGTTTCTTGTTTATTATAAATCCAACACCACTAGTTCTGCCAGTATCTGTCCCACGATAGTAGAAGAGATGTCCACTTTTCAGTTCGATGAGATCTTCTCCTTTTCTCCTTACCTCACTTAGCCCCACGATGTCCCACTTGATCCTTTGTAGTTCCTCTTCCAATTCAAGAAGCCTTGAATCAGAAGATAGGGAGCGTCCATTGTAAGTAGCCAAGGTCAGCATCAGATGGCAGCCTAGTCCGGTCCTCCGGGGATTCTTAGCACCCTCTGCCTTCATGTCGCACTGGCCGCTGCCTTGGCCAGGTACATTCCAGCTGCCGGAGACTGAGGGCCAAGATTTAAGTTGTGGAATCATTTTGGAGGGGTTTGCCCATAACTCATCACGCTGGCCAAGCGGGTTTGTGAGTGTGGGATAGAATTTCCTCTAATCCCGATTGTATAGTTATACCGCTATGGGCGGTCGTCAGAGCCCCTTTAGTGGGAACAGGATGCTCCACGAGAAGGCGGGGTTGACATTTATCAAGGAGAGGCTGTGATGTTACGCATCACCTGACCTTACAGTAAGGTAAGGTCAGGTGATGCGTAACATCACAGCCTCTCCTTGATAAATGTCAACCCCGCCTTCTCGTGGAGCATCCTGTTCCCACTAAAGGGGCTCTGACGTCCGCCAATATATATATATATATATATATATATTGACGCTCTGACGACCGCCAATATATATATATGGGATGTAAGGTCAGGTGATGCGTAACATCACAGCCTCTTCTTGACAAATGTCAACCCCGCCTTCTCGTGGTGCATTCTGTTCCCACTAAAGGGGCTCTGACGACCGCCCATAGCGGTATAACTATACCATCGGGATTAGAGGAAATTCTATCCCACACTCACCAACCCGCTTGGCCAGCGTGGTGAGTTATGGCCAAACCCCTCCAAAATGATTCCACAACTTAAATCTTGGCCCTCAGTCTCCGGCAACTGGAATGTACCTGGCCAAGGCAGCGGCCAGTGCGACATGAAGGCAGAGGGTGCTAAGAATCCCCGGAGGACCGGACTAGGCTGCCATCTGATGCTGACCTTGGCTACTTACAATGGACGCTCCCTATCTTCTGATTCAAGGCTTCTTGAATTGGAAGAGGAACTACAAAGGATCAAGTGGGACATCGTGGGGCTAAGTGAGGTAAGGAGAAAAGGAGAAAATCTCATCGAACTGAAAAGTGGACATCTCTTCTACTATCGTGGGACAGATACTGGCAGAACTAGTGGTGTTGGATTTATAATAAACAAGAAACTGAAGGATAAAGTTGTAGAGTTGAAAGTTCCTCTGACAGAGCTGCACGACTTGTTATCCAACTCTCGAAAAGATACCAGGCTCAGATTATTCAAACTTATGCACCCACCACAAGTCATCCTGAAGAAGAAATTGAAGACTTTTATGAGGAAATTTGTCATTTAAATAATAAAGGTAAGCAGCACTTGAAAATAATTATGGGAGATTTCAATGCAAAAATAGGGCAACGGCAACAGAATGAAACTTCAATAGGTAAATTCGGTCACGGCAACAGAAACCAGCGTGGAAATACTCTCGTTGAGTTTGCAGAGGCAGAAGGGTTTTTCATCTTAAACTCCTTCTTCAAGAAAAACCACACAGGAAATGGACATGGAGACATCCAAATGGGACGACAAGTGCAATTGATTTTATTATGTGTAACAAAAAATTCGTCATAGAAGACTGCAGTGTGCTGAACAAGTTCAACACAGGTAGTGACCATAGATTGGTGAGATGTAAGATGCACCTCAACACTAAACTTGAACGTGGCAAGCTCATAAGACAAACAAAATCTATTGACATATTCAACCTTAAAAAACACCATAATACCTTCAAGTTAGAACTGAAGAACAGGTTCTCTGCTTTAGAAGGCCTAACATCAGAAGAAGTGGACATCTCTGAAGTTAACAGAAAAGTAACCAAAGCTCTTATGGAAACAGCAACAAAATTAGCTGGGTCTAAGAACAAGTTGCATGTGAACAAATTATCAGGAAAAACCAAAATGTTGATGCAAAAAAGAAGAGAGATGAGGACAACTAAAGAAGATGTGACTTCCAAAGTGGAATATATAGAGCTATGCAAGACAGTAAGAAAAAGTATCACTGAAGACGTAAGAAAATTCAACTGTGAACTAGTGAGGAAAGCAATTGAAAACAACCAAAGCCTAAAGATAGCAAAGGGACATCTCAGTAAGGGAAGAAAACAGATTATGGCACTGAGAAAAGAAGATGGTTCTGTAACAAGAAATAGAGGCGAAATTTTGACAAGAGTGAAAGATTTCTACTCCAAATTATATGAAAGGGATGATATATGCACTCCAGACATCATGTAAGATACCAGTACCAGAGTTCCTCCAGTCCTTCCAGCAGAAGTTGCACATGCAATCAAGAACATGAAGCGAGGAAAAGCTCCAGGAGAAGATGGAATTACTGTAGACATCATACATGAAGCAAGTGGAGAAATCGACACAGTACTCGCCCAAATTTTCACTCGATGCCTTAATGAAGGAAAGATTCCAGAGGATTGGAACACCGCTACAATGATCCTGCTACATAAGAAAGGTGACATTGAGGATCTCGGAAACTACAGACCTATCAGCCTCCTATCAGTAGTTTATAAAATCTTCACTAAAGTTCTTTCACACCGCTTGAAGGTAACACTGGACATGGCTCAACCGAGAGAACAAGCTGGATTCAGGAGTGGCTACAGCACAATAGATCATATCCACGTGCTGAGAGAACTAATTGAAAGAACGAGGGAATATGAGCTTCCATTGTGCATGGCTTTTATCGATTATGAAAAAGCCATTGATTCGGTGAAACCATCAGCAGTTACAATGGCACTGAAAACCTGCGGTATTGAAGATGCATACATTAATATTATTAATAACATCTATAAAAATGCAAGTGCAAAGATTAGGCTGTTTGAAAATACAACACACGTAAAAATTGGAAAGAGAGTGAGACAAGGTGACACCATATCTCCGAAGCTCTTTAATGCCACATTGGAGGGTGTTTTTCAGTCGCTGAGCTGGGAAAACAAGGGGATAAAGATTAATGGAGATTATCTAACCCACCTTCGTTTTGCTGATGACGTAGTCATTTTTGCAACTACCCCATCAGAGCTGCAGAGTATGATCCAGGAACTTGCTGACAAGTGTAAGGAAGTGGGATTAAAAATGAACTTTCAGAAGACAAAAGTGATGTTCAATGCTTTTACAAGAAATGAAGATTTATCGATTGATGGAGAAAAGCTGGATATAACAGACACGTATGTTTATCTTGGACAGCAGATATCAAGTGAGGGTCACATTGATGAAGAAATTAATCGGCGTACAAAACTTGCCTGGAGAGCTTTTGGAAGAAACAGCATAATTTTCAAGAGCAATATGCCATTATGTCTTAAAAGAAAAGTGTTTGATCAATGCATCCTTCCAGTGCTTACGTATGGTGCAGAGACGTGGACCTTAACTAAAAGAGACATACAAAGGCTGCAGACAACTCAAAGCAGCATGGAGAGGTGCATACTTGGTGAGACCAGGAGAGATAAGAAGAGGAACTCGTGGATCCGAAAAATGACAAGAGTGGAAGACATCATGATCAGAGTTAAATCCCTGAAATGGCAATGGGCCGGACATACTGCCAGAAGGACAGATCATCGATGGACAGCAGAAATTTTAGATTGGATTTCAAGGGACAGGAAAAGACCCAGAAGAAGACCACATGGGAGATGGGAGGATGAAATTCGAAAGTATGCAGGCGTGACATGGAGGGAACTGGCACAAGGCAGACAGTTGTGGAGGAAACTTGGGGAGACCTTCGTCCAGCAGTGGATTGATAATGATTGACGATGATGATGATGATATATATATATGCACAGGGTGATGAGAATCGACCGCACAATAAACCTACCGGACGATTCCTCGTGGAGAAAGAAGCCAAAAACCGTTGTCCGATTGTAGGTCGCATTCCAGAGATTATGCGTCAAACGTTTCGTGACGTCACATCCGGTAACGCACATGCTCGTTGAAGAGCGACTTGGATATTTATACAGACGCACGTATCACAAGGTAATCTAACCGCCCCGGTGGCGCAGTGGTCTAAAGCGATGGCTTCTGATCCTTTGTCGGAAAGAGGTTCGGGTTCGAATCCCGGTGAAGCATGGATGTGTTTGTCCTACGGCACGGACTCTCTTCCTTCCCTGGGACCAGTGGTCCTAATTTTAGGACGGGAAACGATTTATAGCCCACTGAATTTCTCACCGTGTTCGTTAAAACTCCAACTAAAAAAATAAATAAATAAAGGCAGTCAACATTTGAAAATATGGCACGGGACGGTGGGTATGCAAATTCGAAGGCCGTGGTGGCGTAAAACCATCCGTTGTACGCCTGCGCGATACGGCAGGTAGGGATGAAAAGTGTTGGTGACGGTAGCAGGTAAGCTCATACTGCCTTGGTACATTCGACATTAGTGTGGGGAGCGATATGTGGAACAGGTGGAGAGGGTATTGTGACATGTATCTTCTATTGGGGGAATGGCATGGTTCAGCATTGCGTGCAGCAAGGGCCTACAGCGAGCGATACCCAAGCACGACGGCATCCGGACGTCCAGGTCATACGGCAGCTTGATCCTCTAATGCGCAAGACAGGCAATTTTGCACCACGTCCAATTATAGGCAGTGGCGTTGGACCCTCTAAAGAGAACACCATCCCTCGAGGACGCCATACTAAAGTTCATTAAGGAGGAGCCAACGACCAGCAGCCGTGCGATCGCTCGACAGTTCGGTATGCACCAAATTACCGTACTTGCCGTTCTGCACGACAAAAACCTGCATCCATATAACATCACACGGGTGCATGGTCTATTACCACATTAGCATGTTTCTGTAGCAGCCACTCACAGTGGCTGCTACAGCAACATGCTGCCGATAATAATTTCATCCGCCGGATCTTGTGGACTGATGAAGCAAGGTTTACACGGCAGGGAATCTGCAACACCCATAATAGTAATGTTTTGGCATTGTATAATCCGCACATAACACTCGAACACGCTCATCAGGTCCAGTGGGGTGTTAACATCTGGTGTGGCATTGTGGGAGATTACCTATTGGGACCATATCTTCTTCCCGAACGTTTCACAGCGGCCAACTACATGGTGTTCCTACGTGATGTTTTGCCGGACTTACTGGAAAACGTACCATTGTCTGTTCTAAGCAATCTATGGTTCCAGCATGATGGATCACCGGCGCATTCCGCTGCAAATGTTTGCCAGTGATTGGATACGGAATATGCCGGTCGATAGCTTGGCTGTGGTAGTCCTGTCGCGTGACCGGCTAGATCGCCGGATCTTAACCCATTGGACGATAAAGAAACTGGTATATCGACGGCCTGTCAACAGCCTGCACGACCTACTAGCCATCTTACACGCGGCTCTCCCAAATGTAACCCCTGCTATGCTGCAACGCGTGCAGATGTCTATTCCTCGGCGGGCTGCCGCCTGTTCCGCAGTACAAGGGGGTCATTTTGAACACATGTTGTAATCTGAGACGAATCCACGTGTTTTATAATTTGTGTTGTAGTGGTACACATCAATAAATCACATGTTTTCTGCCAAAGTGATTGGGTAAGTTATTTCTGATGTCTGTACGGATGTGACGTCACGAACATTCGGCGCGTATATCTCCGGAATGCGACGTCCGGTCGGATAACGGTTTTCGGCTTCTTTCTCCACCACGAGGAATCGTCCGGAAGGTTTATTGTACGGTCAATTCTGACCATACTGTATATATTTTTGTTAGGATAATTATATCATTCCAGAAAAGTTGATTTTTCTGCTTACTAATGCTTAAGTAATGTTGCTTTCTTCTGGATTATTAAGCAGAGGCATTATTCCTTTTGGTTTTATCTTAGGAAATACTTGTTTTAGTGATATCGGTATTTTTATTTCAAAACGTCGGAAGGAACATTCCCATTAAAGTATTGATGTCTTTATTTTCGTTTATATAGGTTTTTGCCTGCGGATACAACTAAAGGAAAAATAGGAACAAGTTCCAATAAACTTTAAGAGCTTTCATTTAAAAAAAAAAAAAAGAAAGGAAGAAAGCAAAAGAAACTATTAAAGATTTATTTCCATACTTGCCACAACAGGAAACTGGCACCGAATTCTCGGGTGTAATCAGCACGTCTTTTGAATCTTTTTCGGCAGGAAAATAATTTTTCCAATTAGATTTCCAGAAAAAGAAAAAAGATTGAGTGAAAAAGAGAATAATTAGACTCCCCTTGTGGAAAAATGCATTATTTAAAATACGCAATGGGAGCTTCATGGTAAATTGAACCAACAAAAAAGGAAATTCACTCGGATAACTACAATTGGTAAAACATCTGATCAAATAGTATCTCACTTCGTCCCTGGAAAAACAATCTAAGTAACCTATTGTGTTGTTGGCCGTAGTTCCCTTCAACGTGGCACGTTCTGATGCTACACGTTTGTTTTAGTGGTCTGACCACTGATCGTAACATTTTTTAAGCCACGTTAAGTGATCGCCAATAGGTGCTGTGCATCGTGTTTTTCTTGATTTCCTCTATTTCTTCAAATCTTTTCCCATTCAAAGTCATTTTCAACTTCGGGAACAACCAGAAATCAGAAGTAGCCATATTTGGAGAGCATGTGGTATGCCTAAGATCCGGTGGTGTTTGGCCAAAAAGGCCTGAATGAGGTAAAACTAATGGGCAGGGGTATTGTCATGGTGCAGCTGCAAATCACCTTGCTGCTACAGCGCAAGTCTCACCCATCGCACTGAATTCCTTAGGTGACGAAGAACTCACCGGTAGTACTCTTTGTCTATATTTAGTTAACAGCACTCACTTTCTCGATCATTTTGGGGTTCCTGCTCGTGAAGGGACTTTCTGAATGTTCGTCATTCTCAAGAGATGTTCGTCGACTTTTGAAGCGGCGATCCTAATCCTTGATTTGTGTTGCACCCATAGATTTATCAGAAAAAGCAGTTTTAATCGTTAATACTAAAAGGTCTATCGTGCGAAAGGTGACTATAAAATATTCGCCGATGCTGTCGCACGTACGGTCATTCACAAACATAATTTCCAAATTGCAAGTCAAGATTAAAACACTTTATTTACAATTAAAGATTATTATTTACACGCGAGGTTTTTCGGGGTTGAACATAGCACCCATCATCAGGCTCCAAGCGCCACGAAACACAAGAGCAGACATTATATATTGTCAACACGACCCACAATTCACTCTGTTTTCTCAATCACCGGTGATGCCATCAACAAATCGTTAAAGTCCGAAAATCAAGTCTTAATTTCTTATTAGATATATTCCTCTTCTTCAGAGTTGTGTACAGAGGGGGGCATTTGGAACAAATGTCGGGAGTACAAGGTTACAGCACGTTTCCTCATATGCAATAATGAAGAGGCTTTCCGTAAGGAAGACAGTACATTTATTAACATTTGAGTTAAGTACTCTAACATTTGTCTAATCTGGTTAGTAACCTCCTGGTTAACAGCATTAGTGAAAGCTGTGGAAACTTTTCCAGAACGAAGAGCGTATTTATGTTCACCCATTCTGACATTTACGGTAGAATCTATATAGTATTTATCTGCACTGTCCGAGTCTTCATGAATTAATGGTATGCAATTGACTCCTGGTTTATTAAGAGCTGGGACTATCACTTCTTATCAAGGAAAGGAGGTTTCTTGTGGACACTCCAAACGTTTGATTGTGTTTGCGATAGGCTTTTCTTAAGATAGACACAAGAGGTGGAATGAAATCAACTTTGCCTATGTACTTAGTAGGTTTTCTCTCAGTGGATAAAGTCGTGAATCTCAGTCTTTGAAATTGCTGTAAAAATCCTTGAAAGAAGTTGACAGAGAACCCAAACAATAAGGCCAAGTTTTGAACTCTAGAAAGTTCATCACGTCGAGTTCTACTTGTCGAGGAATGGGTGAAGGCACTTTTTATTAGGAAACGTAGAGCTGAAGCTTTATGCTCGAGAGGGTGAGAAGAAGTGAATGGGATCATGCAAGGTATGAACGTCGGTTTATGGAAAACGCAATGTTTGATTTTATTGGAATTCAAATCTCGAGACAGTAAAATGTCTAGGAAAGGCAATTTTCCCTCTTTTTCAAGGTCTTTTGTAAACTTTATAGTTGGAAACTGGGTAGAAAGACAATCTACAAATTCGTCCAGTAAAGGTAAAGAATAGGGCCAAAAAACCAACATGTCATCTACGTACCTAATTTTTTTTTTAAATTGGAGGTTGATTGATTGGAGGTTTAACGACCACCGTGAACAACTGAATGGGCTATAAGCAGTCGCCCGTCCCTAATTTAGGGTCACTGGTCCCAGGGAAGGGAGAGAGCCAGTGCCGTAAGACAAACAACATCCATGCCCGACCGGGATTCGAACCCGGACCCCTTTTAAACGAATGATACGTACCCAATCAACAGTGACGGTTGATAAGGGAAGACCAACATGACCTTATTTTCTAGATACTGCATGAGAATTTAAGCTAAAACGGAGAAGAGGGGGGAACCCAATGGTGCCCCTTCCTTTTGATGATAGAACTTGCCAACAAATCTATGGTAAGTTTTCTTTGCTACAAGTTTGAGAGCAAAGATTATTGCATTAGCTTTAGGTGGGAGATGAAATTGTCTTCTAGAAGACAATTCCATCTCCCACCTGAAGCTATCGGTGAACATTTTACAGCATTTTTAATCATTTGAATTGTTTCAGCTGATATGTGATGAAATATGTGGCAAAATTTGATGAAGATTCTCTGCTCAACTCGCTGAGTCGTGGCAGCACAAGACAAGAATGCTGCGGGCATGGCGTTGGCAGCATTCTTGCCAGGCACCCAATGAACCGGCCGACAGCTTGGCAAAAATTCACGCATGCGCATTAAAGTCCAATGTCGCGCGCCGCTGAGTCTCGGTACCGTGCTGTCTGATTTAGGAGAAACGAAATGCGGTCGGATGCTTTACAATCAGAACTCGTATTCACTTGCAATCCACCGAAACATAAAATTCCGCGTGTAGAAAATTATCCTAAAACGTTATTCATAACAGAAAGTAGCATTTCTCAAACTCGCATAAGTCCGCTGCCTTTCCAACGTGAAGAACAAGAATAATAGTGTTTATCAGAGCTCAGTTTCAGGTGTTATTTGTAGCTTTTCATGTCCTTCACACTCGCTGTCGTTTACCTGCAGTTGCTTTGATTTGCGCAAAGAAGCGCGGGTAAAAATGTTTTGGTTCTTCCATGTGTATATTCAATCGTGTTTTAAGAAGCTAAGAAACTGTAGCAAATAAAAACAACGCTGACGCACCCTACGTGCCGAGATACGATGCGTTATGGAAAAAATGTGAGCCAAACATTTTCATTAGTGCAAACTGTGCAGCATGAAATGATTTTTTAAACGGATATTTAAAAGCAGAATTAGCCAGAAAACAGAATGCCTATTGAACGTATGATGTGTCCATTATTATACTGTAGTATTGGACATCGGACATATGTTCATCTGACCCATTTCTGGTGGGACCTATGAGCATATTGATGATATCACTCGAAGCGAGCTCATCTTTCGTATACGTTCAGCAGAACACAAACAACAGGCCGTCTTGCTCACAGATCACTGACGTGCAATCTTTGGTATCTTATGTCGGGATACAATTCGCCCAGTTATGGAAGTGAGCTTCCAGGTCAAATGACGTTTCCTGTTGCTTGGATTGCGACAAGCGGTTAACACCAATAAGCAGCGGTCTTGTCAAGCAGAAGTGACACTTCGACGTCCTAGACTACGTCTTTAAGAGAGTTTTTACTCTTTTCCAAGGACTTCTCAAGAGTTCTTGACCACACCTTCCCGAGAATCCTTGCCCAAGTCTCTTAGAGGGACTCCTTGCCCAGGTCTCTTAGAGGGACTCCTTGCACAGGTCTCTTAGAGGGACTCCTTGCACAGGTCTCCTCGAGGGACTCCTTGCACAGGTCTCCTCGAGGGACTCCTTGCACAGGTCTCCTCAAGAGTCCTTGCCCAGGTCTTCTCAAGAGTCCTTGCCCAGGTCCTTCTTGAGAGAGTCCTTGCCCAGGTCCTATTGAGAGAGTCCTTGCCCAGGTCCTCTTGAGAGAGTCCTTGCCCAGGTCCTCTTGAGAGAGTCATTTTCCCAGGTCTTCTTGAGAGAGTCCTTTTCCCAGGTCTTCTGAGAGAGTCCTTTTCCCAGGTCTTCTCAAGAGTCCTTTTCCCAGGTCTTCTCAAGAGTCCTTTTCCCAGGTCTTCTCAAGAGTCCTTTTCCCAGGTCTTCTCAAGAGTCCTTTTCCCAGGTCTTCTCAAGAGTCCTTTTCCCAGGTCTTCTCAAGAGTCCTTTTCCCAGGTCTTCTCAAGAGTCCTTTTCCCAGGTCTTCTCAAGAGTCCTTTTCCCAGGTCTTCTCAAGAGTCCTTGCCCAGGTCTTCTTGAGAGAGTCCTTGCCCAGGTCTTCTTGAGAGAGTCCTTGCCCAGGTCTTCTTGAGAGAGTCCTTGCCCAGGTCTTCTTGAGAGAGTCCTTGCCCAGGTCTTCTTGAGAGAGTCCTTGCCCAGGTCTTCTTGAGAGAGAGAGTCCTTGCCCAGGTCTTCTTGAGAGAGAGTCCTTGCCCAGGTCTTCTTGAGAGAGTCCTTGCCCAGGTCTTCTTGAGAGAGTCCTTGCCCAGGTCTTCTTGAGAGAGAGAGTCCTTTTGCCCAGGTCTTCTTGAGAGAGAGTCCTTGTCCAGGTCTTCTTGATCCCTTGCCCAGGTCTTCTCGAGAGTTCTTGCCCAGGTCTTCTTGAGAGAGTCCTTGTCCAAGGTCTTCTCGTGAGTCCTTGCCCAGGTCTTCTTGAGAGAGTCCTTGCCCTTTTAGAAAGTCTTGGCCCAGGTCTTCTTGAGGGTACTTGTCCAAGCCTTCTCGTGATCCCTTGCCCAGATCTTCTCGAGAGTTCTTGCCCAGGTCTTCTTTAGAGTGATTTTCCAGGTGTTCCTGAAATGGTCTGCAGATGCGGGAGACATCAGATCGATGTACACTTAACCACATAGCCACTTCAGCTTGAGACCTTCTTGCTTCTAATCTTCCAGTAGCTGTCCACTGCAATTAATTATCTAAACGAACTAGCTGAAACGTAATTATGTCTTATTACTGCGCCCAACAGAACAAACCACAAGATTCCCCTGGAATTGGACTCCAGTCGTTTATATACGACTTTTGTATGAAATTCGCAAATTTTGCTGTTCCGTGGCTTTCTGAAGCGCAGTTTCCTGTTTGCTAGCCACAGCATTTGTTATTTTACATAACCGGCTTCTTTTGTGCCATTTACATATTAAAAGTATACAGACACTATCAAGTATTTGCATAAGTGCAAACAACAGTAGCGCAGAAAAGTGCGCTGTGAGTGCGGAGGTACGTATATAAACCTGAGACGTTCTGTCGTGTTAGCAGTAACTCTAAAGCGGATACGTTGCGTGGACGTGAACTTTCCGGGTTCAAGCGCGGAGTTGTCTTAGAATGTCATTTGAGTAAAATTTCCATAGAGGATGTCTTAGCTAAACTAAACATACCAAAATCGACTGTAAGTGATGTCCTGAAGAGACGGAAGAAGGACGGTGCAAATAAAAGAGGAGTACCGCACAAACTGACGAAACGTGAGAAAAGAGCCATGGTAAGAAATTTTAAGAAATCCCGTTTTTTCTCTGCCGTCTCCATCGCTGCTGAAGTAGGAAATGCTTGTAACGGCACGGTTAGTACAATGGTGTGCAAAAATTAAGGACGAGACGTTTTTTCGAATGTAACGTCGTGCAGAAGTGCCCCACATCGACTCAAATCATACCATAAGATCCTTAAGATGTAAGAATATGGGACAAGTGAGCAAAACCGTCCAAACAAGGAATCCAAAGGATACAAAGGCACTTTATTGAAAAGGTAGCTTCAAGCACAACTGGGTAAAAGACAGAAACATCCATGTGACAGGCTGCTGCCAAGAAAAATCCAGTCTTTAGTAGGAGATATGATCATCCCTGACTGCGTTGCAGGACTTACAACGTCTGTCCATGCTGAGGACGAGGTTGTAAATTAGCTGTTGAGGCATCGCGGCCCATTCCTCTTGTAGCGTCAATCGCAGCTGCGGAACCGTTGCTGGCGGCTGGTTACGTGCTGCCAAGCGTCTCCCTAGAAGGTCCCATACGTGTTCGATTGGAATTAGGTTCGGGAATCTTGCGGGCCTATCCATGCTTTGAATATCTTCACTCTCCAACAGCTCTGAGACAGCCACTGTACGATGAGGTGTGCGTTGTTGTCCATGAAGAGGAACTCAGCACCCACAGCACCTCTAAATAGACGCACGTGAGGCAGGAGAGCCTCGGTAAAATAGCGGACACCAGTGACTGAACCTCCTTGGAAGATGTGGAGGTCAGTACGGCCACCAAGCATGATACCGCCCGAAACGAGAACTTCGCCACCTCCAAACCGGTCCCTTTCGATGATGTTGGAGCTGTGATTGCGTGTTCCCTGTTTTCTCCAGAAGTGTATACTTCCAGAATCGCTCGTCAGACAAAATCGGCTATTATCCGTAAAGTGAACTCGACCCCATTGCTGATGTGTCCAGTTCTTGTGTTCCTGACACCACAGAAACCGCCGTCTCCGATGAGAACGCGTTAATGGCACACACCGTACTGGTCGTCGTGCAAATAGACCACCTTTGTGCAGCCCCTCCCGCTGTCTGCCGTCTGTCTCTTCTCGCCTGTAGGACAATATACCGATCGTCCGCCGCCGTGGTTGCTCGTGCAAGACCACTGCTAAACTCTCAGACAGCTGTTCCTGTCGTTTGAAATGCTCTCCAAGCTCGTGAAACGATGCTGTGAGCGATCCCGAACTCCTCGGTCGCACTAGTCACACTACGACCTTTTTCTAATTTCCCAATGACGCCACCTCGGGTAAAGTCATTCAGATGTCGTTTACTGGATTGCCTGTTGGACATATCAAACGGTGGCAGCAACTCGATGACGTTCAAACAACCGTTTTACACCGTGCAATAGCTTTCACCGAATTGCTGAGCGTACACCGCCCGTGTGCTTTATACCCTTCTGACCCCCCTCTACGTAATGCTGCATATATGCGCATTCCCTACCGTACCGGACCCTAGTCTATCTTCTGAGGGGCATTTCGCTCTGTTCTGCCTGCTCGTTTTTGCTGTTATGCTAATTTGTCCTCTTCGTCCTTAATTTTTGCACACCAGTGTACTATAGCAATCCGCAGGGAGTTGCGCAGTTTTGATTCTTATGGGAGAGCAGTGATGGAAACGGGACACATGCCACACATCACTACCGTGATGCGAAGCGCCGTATTGAGTGGTGTGGCTCCCGTCGTTCCTGGACTGTGGGCGACTGGAACGCTGTTCTTTAGAGTGATGAGTCACGCTTTTCACTCTTGGAGTGGTGTGTCTCCCGTCGTTCTTGGACTGTGGGCGACTGGAAAGCTGCTCTTTAGAGTGATGAGTCACGCTTTTCACTCTTGGAGTGGTGTGTCTCCCGCCGTTCCTAGACTGTGGGCAATTGCAAAGCTGTTCTTTGGAGTGTGAGTCACGCTTTTCACTCTTGGAGTGGTGTGAACTGTTAAGTTCGACGGAGAATCCATCATGGTATGGAGTTCTGTTTCGTTGATGGGACTCTGCCCGTTGGTTATTATACCACAAATCATAAACTCTAAAGTGTACCTCGACGTTCTGGGTAATTATTCCCTACCAACAATGTGGCAGTAGTATGGAAGCAACCGTTGTCTCTTCCAACACCATCGATCTCCCTGCAACACTGCACGGTTTATACAGGACTTGTTTATTCAAAATGAGGTGGAATTGTTAGACTGGCCTGATCTTAATCCCATCATGGAACCCCTCTAGGATGAACTGTAGCGACGGATACAAAATCAACCACAGTCTTCGGTCTCCATTGTGGCTGCAGCTTTTCAGGGCGAATGTCGAGCCATTTCTGTCGAGACCTACGGGAAAGTGGTTAATAGTATGCATCGACGTGTTGCCGCTATCATACAAACAAAAGATGTACCAACTAACTACTGATTGCGTAATAAAGCCATTTGACCCAAAACATTGTGGTGTCCGGATACTTTAGATAATGTAGTGTACGGTATGTGTGATTCAGAGGCAGGTTTCTCTGTTAACTTGATTTTCGTTGTAGTTGCTTTAGTTTTAAACACCTGAGTATAAACACGTAACTTTTTTCTTCTCGTAAAGATCTGCTGAAGATCTGTTGGCATCATGCCCTCCACCATGTCGTGAAGTTCTGCCCACGGTCAGTGACGTCATTGCTACGTGTCGTGATACGCTTCCACTCTTGTAGACAGGGATGAAAGTCGTGATCCACCCACTAGTGTATTTCATTTCTAAAAATATCTGTGGGGATATTCACAACCGAAATTTTCATCATCGCTAAACCTCACGTTCTTCATTTTCTTCAGTAAACTGTCGATGGCTATCGTAAGTGCAGATATTAATACTTAAATACCAACCATCCATCCATATGTTATTTCAAAAATTTTCACAGTTACCTTCAAATTCATCCTGTAAGGGAAAATATTGCAGAGCAGCAGAATAACCACTTTTTATTTTTTTTTAATTTTTTTTTTGGTTGGAGGTTTAACGACCACCGCGAGCAACTCAATGGGCTATAAGCAGTCGCCCGTCCCTAATTTAGGGTCACTGGTTCCAGGGAAGGGAGAGAGCCAGTGCCGTAAGACAAACACAACATCCATGCCTCACCGGGATTCGAACCCGGACCCCGTTCGGACGAATGATCAGAGACCATCGCTTAGACCACTGCGCCACCGGGGCGGCGAATATCCACTTTAACCACTTCATTTGATCAGAATAGCTACTACATACCGAGTGCACAATAAGGCCCATATTGGATTTCTTAACAGAGATAGAGTGCTTCAAGTGGATATTTCCGAGAGCATCATAAACGGACAGGTGTGGAAGATTTGTTAATGGAAAAATAGCTGGATGCTTGTGGAGTATCTTCAAGAGTGTGGGAACAGACATTAGCAAAATTCTCTTGTGTCTGACTTCAACAACAGGGCAAGCAATATACGCGACAAGAGAAAGGAGAGGCCATTGTTAGTGCTAGCATTAAACAGGATTTTATTATCATTGAACACATTCAGGTTGTTACGGGAGAAAGTGAAACCATCAGATAATTCATAGAAAATCGGTTGAGAGAGAAAACAAGGTATCCGGTTAAATGCATTAACTAATTTAAAGATTTCTCTTCATAGGACAACAATAATACGATACACACACACCTTTTTGCCAAAAATATTTTTTTTATCAGATTGTGATATTTCATAAAGTTTTGACAAACCAAAATCTGTTTTGTGCGTATCTATACGTTTAAGGGTCATTTATTTTATCTTAATATATAGAAACATGATATTTTAAGCTTTGTTGTGGTTATTCGTTGTTAAAAATTACTTGAATATTAAAGATAGGAATAGCATTAGTAGTACCTAACATATAGAGTGGTGGGTCTGAGTAAAATGCAACTTACTGAAACTTCACAGCTTGTTTTTCGTGATAAAATCCACAGATTTCTTGTGTGCACAAAACATCTTCCACGCTTTTGAAAGACAATTCGACGATCGCAAAGTAACATATCATTACGTATAACTGAGAGAGTATCTTTCAACAGCACATATGTGTTCAAAATGATACTCCGCTCGTCAGCACCGTACCGAACTTATTCTTTTATTTATAATTGACTAGCTTCCAGCGGTTTCATAAACGTTCAAAATTTATACTTAGAACAAACAAAAATGATGTTGGATAAAGAAACTAAAAACGGGAAGTTAAAACGGAGATCTACGGTTTAACTTTCCCTTTCAACTTCTATTCTTACGCAACTTTTCTTACTACACCGTTAGATTTTATTTCTGAATCGCTTCTTCTCACTCCCCCAAATCCCCTTATGCGTTTTGTCCACAGTGACAGAGTCAGAGAAACTAAGACACACACACACACACACACACACACACACACACACACACATATATATATAAAGGGATAAAGATTAATGGAGATTATCTAACCCACCTTCCTTTTGCTGATGCCGTAGTCATTTATGCAACTACCCCATCAGAGCTGCAGAGTATGATCCAGAAACTTGCTGACAAGAGTAAAGAAGTGGGATTTGAAATGAACTTTCAGAAGACAAAAGTGATGTACAATGCTTTTACAAAAATGAAGTTTTATCGATTGATGGAGAAAAGCTGGAGATAACAGATACGCACGTTTATCTTGGACAGCAGATATCAAGTGAGGGTCACATTGATGAAGAAATTATTCGGCGTAAAAAACTTGCCTGGAGAGCATTTGGAAGAAACAACATAATTTTCAAGAGCAATATGCCATTATGTCTTAAAATAAAAGTGTTTGATCAATACATCCTTCCAGTGCTTACGTATGGTGCAGAGACGTGGACCTTAGCTAAAATGGAGACATACAAAGGCTGCAGACAACTCAAAGCAGCATGGAGAGGTGCATGCTTGGTGAGACCAGGAGAGATAAGAAGAGGAACTCGTGGATCCGAAAAATGACACGAGTGGAAGACATCATGATCAGAGTAAAATCCCCGAAATTGCAATGTGCTGGACATACTGCCAGAAAGACAGACCGATGGACAGTCGAAATTTTAGATTGGATTCCAAGGGACAGGAAAAGACCCAGAAGAAAACCACATAGAAGATGGGTGGATGAAATTCGAAATTATGCGAGAGTAACATGGAGACTGGCACAAGACGGACCGTTGTGGAAGAGGCTTATATATATATATATATACATATACTGGCGGAAAATGAAAAAAGAACACCAAGAAGGAATTGGCGGACGATCATGAAATTTACATATGTTAATGGTGTCGAGTTTACGTAGGTGTGATATTGATTTCGGGACCAACCGGTGAGCGCTTACGCCACAGCACGGCATAATATGCAAATTATCGTCGGTGGTATTTAAGGAGTACGGCGAAGTGAATGTAATCAGTTGTCGGAGTACGGACACGTGCGAAGGCCACGAGGAAAACGGTGTACTTACGTATTTTCGGTCTCTTGCAGTAGTGAACAGCAAAGTACGTGGGAGAAATCCTTCTCATAATTTAGCTGCATGGAGTTGAGTTGCTTCATCACTAAGTAATTCTCATATAGTTTTGGTGGTCAAGGATTTGACTATGAGTTATTTTTTATTTCTTTTTCTTTAAACTTCAAGTCAGAAGCTTTATTTTTGTTTTCCGGTTCCAGGCCAACCGGGGCTCCGTGCCTCCGGAATGGCGAACTTTCTGAACCGACCTGAAACCATTCAGGTTACTCATAATGGGAAGTACCCCAATGTCAATATTCTTAAGGAATTAGTCGAGAAACTTGACTATCCGGAACATTTGCACACAGTCCAGCGACTTAACAATGGACTTTTCACAGTGCGTTTCCAAACTGCTGCACAAGCACTGCACTACCTTGAGCACCCCTTGACAGCCTACAAGGACGTTGCGGTGAACATTTCGCCAGTAGATGACGACATTCGTACCGTCTATGTCAAACTCGTGCCCATTGACATCCCTAATGAGAAGATCTCTGCGGCACTTACTGGATATGGGGAGATTATCACCCCCATTCAGAATGAGCGGCACACACTCAAAGGTCTGGAACATGTTTATACAGGCACAAGAATTGTTCGCCTGCGTATGACGAAGCCAGTACCCAATTTCCTTAAAGTGGGCCGTTGGAAGGCCATGGTCACATATGCTGGCATGATACGCACATGCAGTAGATGCGGTAATGCTGGCCACATTGCTCCTCAGTGCCCATCTCGAGCTTGCCCCAACTGTAGTACGGTGGGGCACTTAGAGATCTCGTGCGAGCAAGCCTGCTCCAAGTGCGGTGCGGATTCTCACACCAAATCCAGATTCACCCAGTCATCCTTCGCAGATGTTGTAGCTAGGCCTTCAACAGCTCCCCTTGTTTTCAATGAGGAGTTTGCATAGCTACCCTCCACCAGTACTCTTGTTGTTCCCGGGGACTCTGGTGTTCCTGATGCAGTTGTTACCATGGACCCGGAACATGTTGCTTCTTTGAAATTACCGGTTGTCATACCTGTCGTTGCGCCTTCCGAGAATGTTGTGACTTCTGTTAATCAAGAGACCTTGGTTGTTGACGGCCGCGTCGAGCCTGGAGCTTCTTCTGCTGTTTCACCAGTGCAAGATCTTGAGGTTCTTGACATGCCATCTACAGAGGTCACCTCACTGCCTCTTGCCGTTGAATCGGCTGTTGTTATTAAGTCTGAGCCTCCCATGGACGCCGACGTATGTACCGAGGTTCCTGAGCCTCATTCACCTGATTCTCCTGACGCCCAAGTCGGACTTGTTACCACTGTTGCACTTACAGAGGTTATTTCGGATGATGACAACATTTACATAGATTCCGTTGATGATGTTGCTTTCACCTCTCCTGTCGGAACTGTCTCCCTACCTTCCACCTCCGGGGACGAAGTTGTACCCGTTATCCATTCCAGCAGGCCGCCGGGACGTGTTCCTGATACCATCCACAATGTTACTCCTTCCAGAGAGACTCTTCCTGCTGACCATTCTTACCGTCAACAACGACAGTCCTCTACATCTTCAGAGGGCAGGACTCGCGGAAGCCGTTCGGCAAGTGTTCATTCTGGCCGTCGGGAAAGATCTCCCGTCCAACTGGAGGAAGGGGAACTTCCCCAAGTAGCCGCCGACGGAAACGTCGCCGGAATCACAACCGTTCCACCTCTGGAGATTGGCATCGTCAGTTCTAAGTGCCAGTCCACGTTTTTGAAACGGGTGGGCTACTTTGAATCTACCCTCCTTACTGACCTTTGTTTTGTGTATTTTTGTATTTCAATTATCTGCTTAACCTTCAACTTTAAAGTTTCAACATTAAATATTCAGGGACTTCGGTCCCGGTCAGTAAGGCGTTGGCTCTTTGGCTAGATTATGACCCAGGATATTGATATCTTGTGTATCCAGGAAACATTTTTTAACAATTTTAGGCATGTTTCGGATTTTCGTCATTACACTAATGACCCGTGCTGGTTTAGTCTTTCTCCGACTAGTCACAGGGGCGTCGGAATTATTGTCAACCCTAACTTCAAGGGTCGACAACTGAAATTTCAATATGATGACGAGGGTCGAATAGCTGCTGTCAGCTTCGCCCTCGCTGAGTTTAAAATTCGCGTTATTTCAGCCTATGCGCCATTGGAACCCGCCCAACGGGGTAGATTCCTCAGGAGTCTTCCTTTATTTTTTGGGGGTGGTGAAAACTTCCTCATTTTGGGGGGTGACTTTAATCTTGTAACGGAGCCTCTTGATAAACAGGAGGGTACCTGGCAGACGGGCTGTCTTCTCCGGGTTCATGTCTGGGGCGGGGCTGGTGGACGGCTGGCGTTCTACTCACCCTGGGGTCTTCGACTGGACTTGGACGGATGGCTCGGTTCGGGCCCGGCTGGACAGGATTCTTGTGGGGGGCCCTGGGGATTGTGACCTTGTGTCTTTTGTTCATTGTGATGTTAATTCTGTGTTTCTCCGTGTGAGTGACCATCGTGCAGTTTCTGGTGAGATCGTTCTAACAGGAGCCCGGACACGAACTCAGGGCCCGTGGAGGATGAATCTGAATCTTCTCGAAGATGACTACATCCTTCAGGGCCTTGAGAGGTTGCTTCGGGGTAAAATTCAGTCTGAGACTCATCACACTGGTGAGTGGTGGGAGGGGGTTAAACTTAAAGTGAAGTCTTATTTACAACTTCAGGGGAAACTTTCGGCTCGTCAGCGGCTTTTAGAGCGAACTCGCCTTGTCTGTATGTTGCGTGCATGCAAAGCCGGGCAGCAAATGGGAGCGCAGAATGCTGGTATGATTGCTGAACTTCAAGCTCAGTTGACAGATTTATATTGTAAAACCGACCAAAGATGCACACAGGACTCTATTTCACAAAATTTGGAAAATGAGATTTCACTTGCAAGTTTTTTTGCGAAATCTCTCAGAAACAAAATTATTTCCCAGGTAATTCCTGGCTTACAGCATGAGTCACGCTTCGTGACCTCTCAACCAGAAATTCACAATTTGGTTTTCTCGCATTTCAGAGACCTGTTTGCGTCTGATGAAGTGCAGCAGTCGTCTGTCGACTCTTGGGTCGCTGACGTGACCCAACTCGACGCCGCGGCTTCTGTGCTTACATCGGGCCCTGTACGTAGTTCTGAGGTGAGGCAAGCCATTGCCGGCTTGCGTAATGGTCTCAGTCCGGGTACTGATGGCATCCGTGTCGAATTTTATAAACGTTTTGTTGATTTGCTTGCTGAACCTCTATGTGATGTTTTTAATCATGTTCTGTCAACTGGGCAGTTAACCACGACGATGCGGCTGGGCCAGATCGTTTTGGTTAACAAGCGGCCTGATGGTCCTGGTCGTCATTTAGGAGAGTGGAGACCCATCACTCTTATCAATTACGATTATAAGATTTTGGCTAAAGTCCTTGCTAACCGACTGATTAGGGTTATTTCTGGCCTAGTAGGCGTGTGCCAGGTTTCTGGAATCCCGGGAGGAGAATTTTTCAAAATTTAGTCCTTGTGCGAGACGGTATTCATTACCTCGACCGCAAGAGGTTGAAGTGCTGTATCCTTTCTTTGGATCAGAGAAAAGCCTTTGACAGGGTCTCTCAAAAGTTCCTTGTGACCCTGCTGGAGGCTTGCAACTTTAGCCAAGATTTTGTTCCATGGTGAAGGTCTTGTATACTGATATCTTTAGTTTTATCCGAGTCAACGGTCAGCCTACGGACTGCTTTCCCATCCAGAGAGGGGTCCGCCAAGGCTTCCCGTTGTCTGCTGCACTGTTCGTACTGAGCATTGAAACTCTCCTTAAGAAGATTCAATCTGCACTGAATATCTCTGGCATCCCAGTTCCGGGTTCGAGCTTTACAACAGCTGAGCTCAAATACCTTGCGTATGCAGATGACGTTCTCTTCCTTCGAGATGAGATTTCCTTGAGAAATTTGTTTCATGTTTATGCGGACAGTGCAGGCGCTGCTTTGAATGTGGATAAAACTAAAGCCTTGTGTTTTGGGGATGGGTCACCTGACGTTTTGCAGTTTGTAGGCTCAACCGATGATCCCATAAAGATCCTCGGTTTTACTTTGATAAAAATGGGGTTCACCGCAAGACGTGGCGCTCTGTTCAACAGATGCTCAAGTCGGAATGTGCTTGGTGGGAGGGCTGCCAAATTTCTTTTTTAATAGGGCTAAATTGGCTAACAGTCTCTTGGTTTCCAAAATTGCTTTTTGCGGTACCCTACAACCCCCGACGTACAGGGTCCTTTTGACTCTAAATTTTCTAGTTTTTCGATTTGTTTGGGGAACTAGAGCTATCCTTTATCGGGATTGCCTGGTTCAACTAGTCCAACGGGGGGGGGGTTGGGACTGGGTGTTCGGCGCATTCTTGCGGGGTGTCGCGCGTTGATGGTTTCTAATGTGGCCTACATCCTGAAAAGCGATTCTCATCCTAGCTTTAACTTCGCGTGTTATTTCATTTCCTATAATCTTAGGTTATTTTCTTTCGCTTGTAACTACCTTGGGCCTAGAGCTCCGAGGCCCGGTGGACCACATGGCACTACCATTTGTGAGGCTAGATTGTTAACTACCCAGAACATAAGGTGTTCCCCTCTTGGCATGAACCCGATGCCCTTTATAATGTATTCTTGCCATCCTTTGCTCCTCACATTCAGCGCAGGTTTCCTGCCTTGGGGATGAACTGGAGGGTCGCATGAGCCAATGTTGCGTTTGCGGGTGTGGAAGGTCGTGTGCGTGACCTGCAGTGGCGCTTGGCCCATGGGGTGATTTTCACCCGTGATTCCCTTTTTCGTTGGGGAGTCATCGACTCCCCGGACTGTCCGCACTGCGGACAGCCGGAGTCTTTATACCACCGATTTGTAGAATGTAATTTTGTTCGAACAGTTTGGCAACTTTTGTCTAGATGGATTTCTGTTAAAATGTGTAATTTTAAAATTACTGTTTTTAAGCACCCGCTACCTGTTTCTGGTCAGCGTGCCTATGGTTTAAAGGTGATCCTTGTTACTGCTTGTACTGTGTTACATGATACTGCTCTGTCTGACCACGTTAGGCTCTGTTCGAATAGGCCTGATGTGGTCGCCCTCTTTGTCAAGATCAGATTGCATGAGAGGGTGATTTCCGACTTTCACCACTGGCCGGAAGACGTTTTTCGCGTCCGATGGCTTTGTTGGTCTCGACTGGTTTCCTTACGCAATAATGTGCTCTGCTTTCGGTTCTGAATGTGTTTTCTGTTGGAGCATGTCGCACGCCTGACGACTGCTGCTCTTTTTACTTGCTTGTCTAGATCCTGTGTTTGCATCATGTATTGTATTTACATGCTTTTTTACTCTGTATATATTGTCTTTGTCTGCATTTGTCTATGCTTGGCCCGCGCTTTTGTTCTGTCTGTTGTCTGTGGCAGGTGTTGTGCCTCTCGGACGACAGTTCAGACCACTTCCTGCGTCTTTGTCATGCCTCTCGTGCAGGGAGGGGTGTAACAAATGACTTTTCATGCTTTTGTTTTGGTTGGAGGTGCTTAGATGTGGGTCCACTTTTTCTCTAAGCACATTCACCCTGTTTTCAGAGAAACTTCTTCCCTGGAAGTGTTATTGCTTGTGTTTCGTCTTCCGAGTTTGGTAAGTAAGGTAAGTAGTTTCTTTTCCTTTCTTTTCTTTTTAGTGTGTGTGTGTGTGTGTGTGTGTGTGTTTCACCTCGATGATGATAGTGCCTTGGCTGACCCATAATATGGGTTTCAGCAGAACAGTGTACAGTCCGAGATGCCGTTGCACCTGAGGTGACTGCGCGAACAATCCGCAACCGTCTACTGGATGCAGGACTACGCTCACGTGTACCTCTGACTTCAGCCCACCGTCAGGAAGGACAGCAGTGGTGTCGCCAACGTCTGAACTGGAGAACGCAATGGCGATCTGTCGTGTTCAGCGATGAAAGCAGATTCCGCTTGGGGGCCTCCGATGGCCGTATGCGTGTTCGCAGACGCACAGGGGAGCGTCTCCACCATTTTTGCATCCGCCAGCGACACACAGAGCCTACACCTGGTCTTCTGTTGTGGAGAGCGATCAGCTATCACTCCCGTACAAAACTAGTGTTTGTACCGGGTACGTTAAACAGCGCCTCCTACATCAACAACATCATTGAGCCCGTTGTTGTGCCATTTGTAAGGTCGGTCCATAGTGGTGTTTTCCAGTAAGATAACGCAAGCCCACACACGGCACGTGCAACGCGACATGCACTTCCGGGTATGAGACAATTTCCAGGGCCTGCACGTTCACCGGATTTGTCCCTCATTGAGCACGTGTGGGATTTTATGGGACAGCGACTTATCCGGTCTCCACGGCCAGCCACGAACATCCCCGATTTACGCTTCCAGGTTGAGGATGCTTGGAACTCAATACCCCAAACTTACATCCAACATCTGTACGACAGACTCCATGCCAGAATTGCACAATGTGACGCAGTTCATGGCGGTTCAACCTCGTACTAACCATGTTACATTCAAATGTTATTTTTAGTTTACCAGCCAATACAGCTGCATTTTGCCATAATGTTTTGATTACGTTATCCTCTGTATTCCATTATTATGCTGTATATATTTCGTTGGCATCAGACGTCTCCTTCTTGGTGTTCTTTTTCCACTCTCCGCCAGTATATATATATATATATATATATATATATATTCTATTAAGAAGAGACCTAAGCAAAAAAATACATATATAATTTTGACTCACACCAAGTACAACATAGAAAAGGTTATGTATCTACCGGTGTGAGTAAAAGGAGAAAAGATAAAAAAATAAAATAAAACATATGAATGTAGAAGGTGTCGAGAATACTGAGCCATGGCTTTATCAAGGACCAGCAAAAACTCTGCATTTTCTCACTTCCACAAAGACCTAGTTGGAAATGGGTTTCTGCAAGGCCATAGATGCAAGTAACATGCCCACCTAAAATTGTTTTAAAAAATATATATATGCCATGTCCTCCGCAGAGTTGTATGACCTAGCACTAGTTAACAATTTCGCTTGCATCCATTAACCTTCCTGGCCCGACCCATGCTCTTCATCTGTTACTATTAAACAGAGAGAAGAAGATTAAAGAGAACTCAAGCTGTGAGAGTGACATAATAATTAGAAATAATTTTCAGCTATAACGAAATGCCAAGTTCGTCTGAGAGAGAATTTAAACCTGAAAAACAATGCAAAAGAAATCCAAATTTTTACTTTGCAATTAAAAAAGGAAATATTAATTTTTAAAAAACAGATTTTTGAAAGAAAACTTGAGTCTAAAACCCCCTACTCTACAACTTATGACAACACGAAAACGAGAATAAGTTAAAGACAATAATTAACTAAAGAAAACTTTGTGAAAGTTATATGACTTAAACAGTTAGTTGCAATATGTACAAAGTATTTCAGCAGTGCTTTAAGTGCATAATTAAGTAGTTATTAAGAACTTAACTACTTTGAAAATACAGCGCAAAGAAAGGAACAATGCTTAGCCATCTGCTGTGCCTAAGTACCCCAAAAGACGCGCAAAGTTACCAAGAAAAGAAAGAGTTAAAACCCGCAAAAATGTTAACAGACAAGCCAGTGCCTAAAAGCTGAAAAGCAAAAAATCAACAGAGAAAAAAAGTAAATGAAGTACAAACATTGAACTTATAAAACCTAAAACCCAAATACAAGGAAGAGAGCTTACCTCTTGTGCAACTAAACTTTCTCCTCACAAGAGTAAAACATGGCTGACCTCTTCCCTGACACTTCTGCCACTCCCTAGTCGCTGGGTGGCAGTGTGGGTGGGGCTGATGGCCTCCTCATACAGAAAGAAACCAACTCGCGGAGATTTTAACCAGAGAAAAAAATATATAAACTTAAGACTGTGGATCTGTATGATCAGAAAGAGCAGAATTAACTCTCCAGAATACATGAGAAATATTATAAAATACACGAGTAGTGTATTTAATAATCTTTGCATGTATTAAATCACCTTAGTGAGCTTCTATAGATTAATCAGAATCTTATTAATTTTAATGTTGGTTTTACTATTTTTAGTATAGCTATCCTAGTGATGAATAACTAGTTTTCTTTTTTATTTGTTTTTATTTTCTTTTATAAACAGATTTTTAAGCTTTCTTTTGTGATTTTGTTTATATTATTTAATTTTTTGTTTTAATAGGACCTTCATATCCATAGCACTAAGGTTCCTTTTAGTAGTTAATAGGCATCCTCTAGCCAACTTCCTTACGGCTTTGATTGGTCAGAATCATATTATTAACTGTGTAGAAAATTAAAGCAGATCTGCCAACCTTACTCTATTATTCAGAATAATTTTTCTTAAAGTTCTTTTGATGAAAGAAGAAGGAATTTCGTTCTCTAGAAAACTATCTAATAGTATAATAATGTGGTAATTGAAGTCCAAATTGTTGCTGCAAATTCTTGAAATTCTTAGGACCTGAGAAATTAGTACATTCTCAATTACTTTGGTTGATATGTTATTATTCCAGTGTAGATATTTATTTACTTTGAAAGGAAAATTAACTCTTTTATCAAAAAGGCTAATAGATGGGTTACCTCTGTTGAGCTTAATGCTTAAGTCTAGGAACTCAAGTTCCTGATTACTGTGGTTGGTTTTACATAAGTTAAGAGAGCTAGGATAGATATTATCAAAATCACTCTCTATAACTTCTGAATTATTGATACACAGCAGCTCATCAATATATCTAAATGTGTAAAGGTAGTTATCTGAGCAGGTGGGGTGATTTTTAATGAATTTATATTCCTTAAAGAACAGGAATAGATTAGCGATATTCGTGGACGTTGATGTTCCCATGGGAATACCGTTCACTTGCTTATAGAGAGTATTATTATATAAGATATGGTTATTTTTTATGCAGCAATTGAGATAAGAGTTCCAAGTTCCTGCATTAACAAATTGGTTAAGTTTAAATTCTGCATACAGCTCTTTAAAGGTAGTGATTATATCTGATAGAGGCAGATTAGTATATAAGTTTTCAAAATCATAACTATTAATATCTAAGGGACAAACTTTGAGTATAGTAGAAATTACTTCTGCATTATTATTAATTATCCAAAAATCTCTGTACATCAAATTAGTACAGTTTCTAGTGTGTTTCAAAACCTTCTTTAAGACATCTTCAAAAGCAAGATCTATTTTCTTTTTATGACTCCTTACTCCACTAGCTATGAACCTGAACTTCACAGGATCCTTATGAAACTTAACCGTTGCAAAAAGAAAAGGAAATTCAGGCTCATATCTTCTAGTTTGTGGAATTTTAAGTTTCTTGAAGAAAGCCTTAAACCGATTTTCTAACTGCTTGGTAGAATAACTTACGGGCTCGTATGTTACTCTATTATTGAGTTCCATAGTTAAAAATTCAAAATAGAACTTCTTACAGATAATTGCAAAATTATTGCTAGCTTTATCCGTAGTGGTAAAAATAAATAGGTCTTGTAGTTTGGAGAGTGACCTTTTAGCTTCTCCAGAGAAAAAGAGATTTCTGTCGAAACAAAAGTCCAGACCTGCCAACTCACCGGTGAAGCTATTGATTATATTATATTTCCATTCTGCGAAGGCCTCAATATTCATCACTAGGATAGCTATACTAAAAATAGTAAAACCAACATTAAAATTAATAAGATTCTGATTAATCTATAGAAGCTCACTAAGGTGATTTAATACATGCAAAGATTATTAAATACACTACTCGTGTATTTTATAATATTTCTCATGTATTCTGGAGAGTTAATTCTGCTCTTTCTGATCATACAGATCCACAGTCTTAAGTTTATATATTTTTTTCTCTGGTTAAAATCCCCGCGAGTTGGTTTCTTTCTGTATGAGGAGGCCATCAGCCCCACGCACACTGCCCCCCAGCGACTAGGGAGTGGCAGAAGTGTCAGGGAAGAGGTCAGCCATGTTTTACTCTTGTGAGGAGAAAGTTTAGTTGCACAAGAGGTAAGCTCTCTTCCTTGTATTTGGGTTTTAGGTTTTATAAGTTCAATGTTTGTACTTCATTTACTTTTTTTCTCTGTTGATTTTTTGCTTTTCAGCTTTTAGGCACTGGCTTGTCTGTTAACATTTTTGCGGGTTTTAACTCTTTCTTTTCTTGGTAACTTTGCGCGTCTTTTGGGGTACTTAGGCACAGCAGATGGCTAAGCATTGTTCCTTTTCTTTGCGCTGTATTTTCAAAGTAGTTAAGTTCTTAATAACTACTTAATTATGCACTTAAAGCACTGCTGAAGTACTTTGTACATATTGCAACTAACTGTTTAAGTCATATAACTTTCACAAAGTTTTCTTTAGTTAATTATTGTCTTTAACTTATTCTCGTTTTCGTGTTGTCATAAGTTGTAGAGTAGGGGGTTTTAGACTGAAGTTTTCTTTCAAAAATCTGTTTTTTAAAAATTAATATTTCCTTTTTTAATTGCAAAGTAAAAATTTGGATTTCTTTTGCATTGTTTTTCAGGTTTAAATTCTCTCTCAGACGAACTTGGCATTTCGTTATAGCTGAAAATTATTTCTAATTATTATGTCACTCTCACAGCTTGAGTTCTCTTTAATCTTCTTCTCTCTGTTTAATAGTAACAGATGAAGAGCATGGGTCGGGCCAGGAAGGTTAATGGATGCAAGCGAAATTGTTAACTAGTGCTAGGTCATACAACTCTGCGGAGGACATGACATATATATATATTTTAAAACAATTTTAGGTGGGCATTTTACTTGCATCTATGGCCTTGCAGAAACCCATTTCCAACTAGGTCTTTGTGGAAGTGAGAAAATGCAGAGTTTTTGCTGGTCCTTGATAAAGCCAAGGCTCAGTATTCTCGACACCTTCTACATTGAGTTGTTTTATTTTATTTTTTTATCTTTTCTCCTTTTACTCACACCGGTAGATACATAACCTTTTCTATGTTGTACTTGGTGTGAGTCAAAATTATATATGTATTTTTTTGCTTAGGTCTCTTCTTAATAGAATGTGAATTCTGAATTTTCAAAACTGCTGCGTTGCGCGTTTTGATCTTCAGGTTATTTTGCAACTTTCGTTTTAAATTCTAAAGTTTTTCCTTAGTTTTCAGTTTTGCTCTTCAGTATATATATATATATATATATATATATACACTATCTAACAACAAGTAATTGGACACCAGCGATAGCAAAGGAGAACGAAGTTTATTCATCTTCAATAAATGGTGGAGCCTCGACGAGCGGCGATCACAGCTGCGACCCTCCGGGGCATACTCCCAACCAGGCGTTGTACGACGGCTTCTTCCACTCGGCTTGGAGAAGACAGGTCAGTTCCTTCACCGATGTCGGACGGTGCAGGCACCCCTTAAGTCGACGCTCCAACTCGTCCGAGGGGTTCTCAATAGGGTTTAGGTCCGGGCTCTGCGCTGGACAGTCCATTCGATTAACCCCATTGTCACCATACCAAGCCATGGTGTACCTCGCACATGACAGGTGGCATTGTCATCCTGAAGATAACATGAGTCCACACCGTAAAACTGCCACAACGTAGGAAGCGCATGCTCATCCAAAATGGTGCAGTAGGTCCTGGCGTTAAGTCTACCAGGAATTGCGACCAAGGGTCCCGTGCCATACCAAGAGAAACACCCCATTAGCATAATTCCACCGCCGCCGAAATTCACAGTTGGCACAATACATTCCGGCAGGAGCCGTTCTCCAGGCAGATGCCAAACCCAGACACTACCATCCGAACGGTAGAGGGTGAACCTTTATTTGTCGCTCCAAACCTGTTTCCACTGTTCAACGGTCCACTGTCTACGTTCTTTGCACCCCGTTAGCCGAGCAGCGCTATTAGACTTTGTGATCAAAGGCTTGTGGGCGGCAGCACGTCCATGATAACCGAGCAGATGGGCTTCCTTACGGATGGTATTCATCGAAAGAACACTTCCGGATGCCTGTTGATACTCCTCGCGGATGTGGACCATCGAGTTAGTACGGTTCTTCTGAATTTCTCTGGCCAGTACCCGTTGGTCTCTAACTCCCAGTTTTGTGGGTCTGATGGGTCGGGGCACATTCCGACAGTCCACCTCTCATCTTCCACTTGCCAATAGCGTAGGCCACTGTCGATTTCGGGTACTTCAACTCGCTAGATATGTCACGTATGGATCGGCCATTTCTGTGACACCTGACGATCACACCTTTCTCGAAATCAGTGAGCTCCAAACTGCGTGGCATTTTGCATGCGACTGGTTGCGTTGTTGTCTCACACACGATATTTAGCGGCGGCGGCCGTGACGTGTATCAGGACTGCAGATATCTTAGATTGCAGGGATATCGTCGATTGCATATATATATATATATATATATATATATATATGTGCACTACTCTCGTAGAGTTTGCAGAGGCAGAAGGGTTTTTCTATCTTGAACTCCTTTTTCAAGAAAAAGCCACACAGGAAATGGACATGGAGACATCCAAATGGGACGACAAGTGAAATTGATTTTATTATGTGTAACAAAAAAATTCGTCATAGAAGACTGCAGTGTGCTAAACAAGTTCGACACAGGCAGTGACCATAGATTGGTGAGATGTAAGATGCACCTCAACACTAAACTTGAACGTGGCAAGCTCATAAGACAAACAAAATCTATTGACATAACCAACCTTAAAAACACCATAATACCTTCAAGTTGGAACTGAAGAACAGGTTCTCTGCTTTAGAAGGCCTAACATCGGAAGAAGTGGACATCTCTGAAGTTAACAGAAAAGTAACCAAAGCTCTTATGGAAACAGCAACAAAATTAGCTGGGTCTAAGAACAAGTTGCATGTGAACAAATTATCAGGAAAAACGAAAAATGTTGATGCAAAAAAGAAGAGAGATGAGGACAACTAAAGAAGATGTGACTTCCAAAGTGGAATATATAGAGCTATGCAAGACAGTACGAAAAAGTATCACTGAAGACGTAAGGAAATTCAACTGTGAACTAGTAAGGAAAGCAATTGAAAACAACCAAAGCCTAAAGATAGCAAAGGGACATCTCAGTAAGGGGAAAAAACAGATTATGGCACTGAGAAAGGAAGATGGTTCTGTAACAAGAAATAGAGCCGAAATTTTGACAAGAGTGAAAGATTTCTACTCCACATTATATGAAAGGGATGATACATGTACTCCAGACATCATGAAAGGGATGATACATGTACTCCAGACATCATGAAAGGTACCAGTACCAGAGTTCTTCCAGTTCTTCCAGCAGAAGTTGCACATGCAATCAAGAACATGAAGCGGGGAAAAGCTCCAGGAGAAGATGGAATTACTGTAGACATCATACAAGAAGCAAGTGGAGAAATCGAAACAGTACTCGCCCAAATTTTCACTCGATGCCTTAATGAAGGGAAAATTCCTGATGATTGGAACAACGCTACAATGATCTTGCTACATAAAAAAGGTGACATTGAGGATCTCAGGAACTACAGACCTATCAGCCTCCTATCAGTGGTTTATAAAATCTTCACTAAAGTTCTTTCACACCGCTTGAAGGTGACACTGGACATGGCTCAACCGAGAGAACAAGCTGGATTCAGGAGTGGCTACAGCACAATAGATCATATCCACGTACTGAGAGAACTAATTGAAAGAGCGAGGGAATATGAACTTCCATTGTGCATGGCTTTTATTGATTATGAAAAAGCCTTTGATTCGGTGAAACCATCAGCAGTTACAATGGCTCTGAAATCCTGCGGTATTGAAGATGCATACATTAATATTATTAATAACATCTATGAAAAGGCAAGTGCAAAGATTCGGCTGTTTGAAAATACAACACACATAAAAATCGGAAAAGGAGTGAGACAAGGTGACACCATATCTCCGAAGCTCTTTAATGCCACATTGGAAAATGTCTTTCAGTCACTGAACTGGGAAAACAAAGGGATAAAGATTATTGGAGATTATCAAACCCACCTTCGTTTTGCTGATGACGTAGTCACTTTTGCAACTACCCCATCAGAGCTGCAGAGTATGATCCAGGAACTTGCTGACAAGAGTAAAGAAGTGGGATTAAAAATGAACTTTTAGAAGACAAAAGTGATGTACAATGCTTTTACAAGAAATGAAGATTTATCGATTGATGGAGAAAAGCTGGAGATAACAGACACGTACGTTTATCTTGAACAGCAGATATCAAGTGAGGGTCACATTGGTGAAGAAATTAATCGGCGTACAAAACTTGCCTGGAGAGCTTTTTGGAAGAAACAGCATAATTTTTAAGAGCAATATGCCATTATGTCTTAAAAGAATAGTGTTTGATCAATGCATCCTTCCAGTGCTTACGTATGGTGCAGACACGTGGACCTTAGCTAAAAAAGACATACAAAGGCTGCAGACAACTCAAAGCAGCATGGAAAGGTGCATGCGTGGTGTAACCAGGAGAGATAAGAAGAGGAACACGTGGATCCGAAAAATGACAAGAGTGGAAGACATCATGATCAGAGTTAAATCCCTGAAATGGCAATGGGCTGGACATACTGCCAGAAGAACAGACCATCGATGGACAGCCGAAATTTTAGATTGGATTCCAAGGGACAGGAAAAGACCCAGAAGAAGACCACATGGAAGATGGGTGGATGAAATTCGAAAGTATGCGGGAGTGACATGGAGGAGACTGGCACAAGATAGACTGTTGTGGAGGAAACTTGGGGAGACCTTCGTCCAGCAGTGGATTGATAATGGTTGACAATGATGATGATGATGTATATATATGTACTATATTGACAAAAGTCACCAGACACCTAGAAGAGAAACACAACACAGCATTTATTGACATACATTAGAACGGTGTCGGTCCACCTTAGGCCTTAATGCACGCACTGACCCTTCGAAGCTCGAAGTGGTTAGGTTTTGAGCTCCGTGATTTTCGTTGCTATAAGGTGTTTATTGAGTGCTTTAGTTTCTGTGTTTGCGTGTATCTTCAAGTTGAAGTTCTACGCTTTACGTTCGTGTATCTCCCAGGTTGGTGAGTGCCATATTTTTTCATTATTCACTGTTTTATTTTTTCAACCAAGCTGGTCTTTTTTCGTTAAAGTCTCGCCATTGCTTTGATGGCGGAGTCAGACAAGGGTGACGCCCACATCCTTATCTTGGCAGATCAGCCAGCTTCCTCTTCTTCTTCTACCACTCAGCTTAATGAGGTGGCTCCCGAACGTCATTGCGACGTCATGGACACCTCTTCTTCTCCAGCTATTACTCCCACCAAGTGCGGTGGTGCCAAGTCTCCTATCTACATCTCAGCAGATGATGACGTATCCGTTATCAGCAATACTGAGCTCATAGCTTCTACTTCTCATCAACTTTTTTTTTTTTTTTATTGGAGGTTTAACGACCACCGTGAGCAACTCAATGGGCTATAAGCAGTCGCCCGTCCCTAATTTAGGGTCACTGGTTCCAGGGAAGGGAGAGAGCCAGTGCCGTAAGACAAACACAACATCCATGCCTGACCGGGATTCGAACCCGGACCCCTTACGGACGAATGATCAGAGGCCAGCGCCTTAAACCACTGCGCCACCGGGGCGGCCATCAACTTTCTGATCCACCCTCACTGCTAGGAGCCGCTTCATCGAATTCTCGACCCATGTCTGCCCAAGCGTCCTATGCTTCTGCAACTTCTGGGGTCCTCACACCCCCAGTTTCATCTGCTATGCCTTTTCCTGAATCCTATCTCACTGTCGTCGGTTCTACTGCTACAATTGACATACCAGAGGATTCCCGAGCTGGTCACCTTTTTCCCTCCACTATGGAACGGGGCGTCTATTTTGATGCGCTTCCCGACACTAAGCTGTGGCAATATAGCCGAGCCCTCAAAACTATCTTACCAAAGGATGCAATAGACTTTATAGCTCGAAGACCCAGATCTGTCTTGGTCTATTTTAAGGATAAAGCGCATGCTGACCAGGTCCTTACGGAAGGTCTCACCATCGATGACGTGCATCTGTTAGCACAACCGGTTGCGCACCGCCCGGTGCAGGTGACCTTCTACCCCGTACCACCAGAAGTATCCGACGCTGCACTTTGCACCTTGCTCAGCAGGTACGGCAGAATTGTTGGCTCCATAACAACTCTCTCTGCGGCTCCCAGAGACCCTGAAGACAAATCGATTCGGGGTTTTCGCCGCACTGCTCGAGTCCTCTTTTCATCTGATGCTCAGCTGAAAGCGGTTCCGAATGTTTTGCACATCCGCTGTTTACAGCAACGCCGAAGAGTTGAGATAATCACTTCACAGTACTGCACTATATGTCAGAGCGAAAGTCACATAAGGGCTCAGTGCCCACGTGCCTCCCTGCAAACAGCTCCACACACTACATCTTCTTCTACTTTGTCCACCAACGCTTCATAGACTTCTTCCTATTCGAGGAAAGTCGCGGAATCAAGATCTTCCAAAAGTCAGCTTACTGCCATTGGTCAACAAACGACTTTGATGCCTCCACCTCCTGCTGATCCTAAGAATTTTCCCAGGCTTCCAAAATCGACTCCCCTTGTACTTTTACACCCACTGCTGATGTACATGTTGACCACTCCTCAGCTTTTACCGTTGGCTCCATGACACGAGTCACAGGTAACGCTTCGGGTTCAGACTCTCCAGACGATCATGAAGCTTTAGTGGTTGCTGGAAAACGCAGTGGTGCTACTCGCCCCAAGACGAAGAAGTCAAAGACTCTGGCGTCCCGAAGATCATCTCGCTCTTCTACCCGCTCATCCACTCGCTCCGTCAGCTCTCGACGACCGTTCTCCAGGTCGCCTCTACACACTTCCTCTGAGACAGCATGTGAGGGTGCCTTTCCCTCACTAGAAGAATTCACAACTTTTCTTGCTGAAAATGCTTTCCCTGCTGAGCCTCTGCCATACGAGGACGTGCTGGATTGCCTTTTAGGGTCCTCTAGCCCTTCCTCAGCACGCACTTCAATTCAGCAGTATGAAGCAGCTCTTCCACAAGTGCTGGTTCAATTACACTCACTTGAAAACACTCTTTGGCGCACTGCGGACGAGGTCCCGTGGAGTGCTTGTTTTCTCCGTCGACTCCACTCCATCACTACAGCCAGTCAATTCCTACTGCATCCTACAACTAACCTAGACATTCAAGGTGGTGTCACTTAATTGTCGCGGTTTTGCGACACCTCTTGCGAATGCGCTGGTACGAGAGGATCTTGCTCCGCTGAATGCTGATATATTACTTCTGCAGGAAACAAACTGTACTTCCACCACTCAATTTCATCAATGGCGTCAGTGGGATCATACTTTCCATCACGCCTACAGCCAACTGTCGCGTGGTGGCATGGCAGTTGGTGTTCACTCACGTTTTCGTTCAACTCTTTCCTCCTTCTCAGTGAAAAACTTATGTCGAGACTTATTACAACGAGTCTCTTTCACCGTCGCAGCTGAAAAATTTCATGTATTCAACATTTATGTTCCTTGCACTCCTACTCACGTGCCAGAGCTGTTTGCAAAACTTCGACGGGCTCTGTCACGTATTCCCATCACCGACCGGGTACTTATCGGAGGTGACTACAATTGCACTCTACATCCCCTAACTGATCGCTCTTCTGCTTCCAGAGAACACCGTACGGAAGTAGTACATCTTTTACAGTCTATCACTTCAGACTTCTCACTCGTAGAAGTTCAACGCCATTTGTCACTAACCCAGACTACACATACATGGCGTGCACCAAGAGCCATTGATCCTCCTACAGCAAGATTGGATCGCTTTTATGCAACTTCTCTTCTTCTACCAGCAATATCAGATTCATGCTGTACACCCACAGCTTCCTCGGATCATTGCGCCATTGCCACAACAGTTTTTGCTACTTCAACACAGCCACGTACAATCCGGCCTTGGACCTTTGACGACACTCTTTTAGATGACTCAGCCTTCTGCTCATCGGTGCGAGAGTTTCTTGCGGATTGGCGTCCAAGGCTTCATTCTGCACCGTGCCCCCTCAACTTTTGGTTGGAAGTAAAACGCCACCTCATACTACTGGTACGAAACCTGTCATACTCGATCATGACACAACGGAGGATGCGACTTGATCATACTAGGCAAATGCTTTCTTTGCTCAATCTTGCTGATCCCCTATTTCAAGTCTACCAGGCAGAATTACATTCACTTTTGGTGCCGCTTGCAAAGCAAGCCCTTCAACGCCTTAAACTACAACACCTGAAACCTGATGCTTCTTCGTACGAATTCCTTACGTCACTTGAGTCAACTCGCCGATCCTCTTCTGTTCTACAGCCCCTTCGTCTTCCAACTGGAGTAGTTTCATCCGAACCAGTTCCAATTTGTTCTATGGTACGTAATTACTACATTTCAAAATTTTGTGAAACTCCTCCTCCCTCCCCTACGGCTTCTGCTCTTCTGTTCTCTTCTTTGCCTCAGGTCCCTTCTCATCTTTCAGCCAGCCTCCTCCATCCTCCCACTTTAACTGAGCTCTCTGACACTTTCTCGACCCTCAACCCCCGGGCTTCACCTGGCCCGGACGGTCTCCCTGTTGCTTTCTATAAGGCTTTTCTTCCTGCCCTCCTTCCATTTCTCCTCTGTGCCTTTTCTACTGCCATGCATCTTACATCTCTTCCAAGGAGTTTCACGCTCGCACATGTTGTACTTTTCCCCAAGAAGGGTGATCCGCTTGACTTGGGGAATTGGCGTCCCATCTCACTCTTAAATACTGATTATAAACTCTATACTAAATTTCTGTCCCGCCGGCTTAACCCCATACTCCCTCATATTCTCTCCACTAATCAAACCTATACTGTACCAGGGCGCTCCATCTCCCATAATATTCAGCTTCTTAATGATCTAATTCACCTCGCCCGCTCTCGCTCAGGTCCCCTTGCTCTTCTTTCCCTCGATCAACGCTCAGCGTTCGATAATATTTCTCATAATTACCTTCTTGCTACATTACTAAATTTAGGCTTTCCTCCTTCCTTTGCTTCTCTTCTCATCTCCCTCTACCGGGACGCAGTTTTCCACGTCAAGCTGCTCAACCTTCTCACAGCTCCCATACCCTTTCGTCGCGGCGTGCGTCAGGGTTGCCCCTTATCCGGGCAGCTCTTCGCCCTCGCAATAGAACCTTTTTTACGCGCAGTCCATCGATCCTTCTTTGCTTCACTACCACCGGTGGTAGCCAGCACACGTCATCATGTTGCTACCTATGTTGCCTACGCCGACGATATTACATTCTGCATTCGGCAAGACTCACAATTTCACGATCTCCACAATCTCTACAATACCTACGCCTCATGTTCCGGAGCAGCGCTAAACACAACGAAAAGCACAGGCCTATGGACCGGTTCGTGGACTAACCGCACTGACTCTCCTTGGGGAGCAGAGTGGTCCAACACCTCTCAACGATTTCTAGGAGTCCACCTTGGAAAACCAGCAACTGCTTCACTCGTCACCTGGACGACTCTCCGGCCACGCCTACATCGCTCGGTCGCAATCTGGCGGCGCGCACAATTCTGCACCTCCGTCTTTCAAAGAGCACGTCTAACGCACACTTACCTGCTTTCAATGTGCACGTATTCCTGGTTGGCTTCGAAGCAACCAGCACTACGTCTTCTTGAACTCACCCGCTGTCAAACTCAGGTTATCTGGCCCCTGCCCATCACTGGGTCGGAGCACCTCAACTCAGCTTGTCTCCTTCCAACGGAGGCATTAGTCTACCCGACGTCAGATCCTATTACAAGGCTTATCGTGTGTCTACGTTTTTACGATCCCTTGCGGCACCTGCTCCCTCTGCAGTTGCTGCTCGTGATGTCATAGTCTCTCCGCATAACCCACGCTTTACTCTCCTTTCGTTCTTACTCATGGACCACTGTCCCCTTCTCACACTTTCCCTCCTCTCTACAAAGAGGCTATCTCCTTTCTTCGTTCCCTCCCTCTTTCTCGCTCTCTCCCTGCCTCCACAAATGACCTACTTTCCGAACCTCTTTTTTTATTCTCTGCTACACCCTCCCTATCTCCCATGTTTTGCTTTTCCTTCGTGGCTCCGAGCTGAAGTTGTTACTGTCAGCGATCTTGTTAACACCGATCTTTCCTGGCTCCCCTTCTCTTCTCTACCCTCTGCTCTCAGTTTCAATGCCAACGCTCACTTTGTTCACAACTCTCTTATTTCTACTATAATCTCCCTGTTCCCTGAGCTTGCTACTCCCTCAGGTCTCATTTCTGTTCACTCTGCCTCTCTCCTTCTCCCATTTTTTCTGTCGTCCATTGGTCCACCTCTTCCTCTTGTCTCTTTCTCAACAGCTGATCTCTACCGTTTTCTCTCTCGCTCTTCCGCACCTCTTCCCATTTCTGGTATTCCACTCTGTTCTACCTCCGCAGTGTGGTCCGCTGCGCTTTCCCCACTTTCAGCACTCCTTGAAGTCAATTCACATTGGCTTTTCTTACACAACCGCCTCCCTGTGCCGTCGATTTTACATCGCATGACCATTTTATCTTCACCCTCCTGTCCGTATTGTGGCGAGGAGGCTGACGTCCAGCATGTCTTCATGTATTGCACAGTATTATTGCCAATACTCCATCTCGCTTTCACGCTAGCGCAACGATCCTGTGAGACCGTCCTCACCTTCAGCACCTACCGAACACTACTTCTGAACTCTTCTCGCCCTATTCACCTTCCGGCAGTCTGCTCCTACATCTTCGTGCTTGTAAAACATATAATTCACGTGTATCATCTTCAGCGTCCCCCCGAAGCTTCTACTGACATAAATAAAGTCAGTAGTGCGTTACTTTGTCATTTTCGTAATCGCCTACTCTCCCGCCTTCGACTAGAACTTACCACTGCAGTTGCACGCTGCAGTGAACCACAGATCCTATCAACTTGGTCACCAGCAACCACTTGGTTTGCAGGGTCGCCCACAACGCTTCACTTACAGTCGGAACTTTTGTTTCACCTACCTCCTGATAGATACAATTTTTGCCATGCTGATTTGTCTTCAATCTCTGCTTCATCAGAGACTATTTTTTTGTCTTTTCCGACAAATTATCATACATAAACTGTATTCTCTCACCACTATATTGAGCTTTGTGAATAGGTCGTTACGTCAGCTACAAGCACGTGTAAATCTTCTTTTCATATGTCATTTTGAGACGATTTTTCTATACACATTTCCTGTTTTTCTTTCTTGCTTCGCAACTGAGTGCAATCTTGTTCCTCAACATTCACTGTACTATATTATTTGTACTCTCTATTTTATCAGAATTTTTTTGTTTGTCTCACTATTGTACATCACTTTTAGTAGATCAATTATTGTATAGAATCCTATGAATTAAATGACACATCGTCCATTTACATTATCTCCACGTATTTGATATATATTAAACATGTCTATCGCCCTTTGAATTTATCAGCTACAATTAAAATAGCTGTTGCGTTAAATGCCACCAGATGACGACATCTCAGTTGCTGAGACCATCAATACGCATTCGTATAGTCAGATGCTGACTGATAAACCACGCATTGCGCTGAGAATTGTTGGCGCTGTAGCGTAAATTCGAACGCACTCGACTAGTTATCGAGAGTTCTGGGGGTTCGATCCCAGCAGTGCCGAAATACAATTTTTCAGTCGCTATGCGTTGTTTGAAAAATAACGTGGAAAGAGTGATTACATCGTCCATTTACATTATCTCCACGTATTTGATATATATTAAACATATCCTATGAATTGTTCGAAGCATGAGCTACTTATAATTGTCAATTTCTTTTCACGCTTTTTTAAGACTCTGTTCTCATCCTCTTCACATGTATCATTTCGTGTATAACTCATGTGTAAATTTTTTGTTTTTCATTACTCATCTTGCTGAATTATGTATTCTCTCTGCGATGTCAGAGACTATTTCTTTTTACCACCGCTGACAAACCAATATATATAAATTGTAACTTCTCATTGTACAGAATCATGTATATAGGTTGTTTCACGAACCACAGACATCTGTAAACTTTGTCGTTTTTACAGTATATTCTTATCTTCAATTCCTGATTCAACAGTGTAATTTTACTTTTCAACTGTGTAAATTTGTGTTCTCCAATACTCACTGTGATGAGTTGTGTCTTCTCTCTGTATTTTCAGAGATTATTTTTTCTTTTGTATTCTCAGGAAAATTATTGTATATAACTATTTTTAATATCACCGTTGTATGTAACATGTAGTACCGCGAGCCACATTCATCTGTAAATTTTTCATCATCTGTCTTTCGAACTTTCGATTTCATGTTTGTCCCTTGATCACCTGCAACCTCCTGGTTTTCCAGGTCACCCACAATGTATCACCTTTCGGTCAGAACTTTTTTTTTTTTTTCATCAATATTGTGTAAAATTTATACTCTCTAGTGCTCATCATTCTGGATTGATTTTACTCTCTGTATTACCAGAGATTCATATTGCCTCGCCAGATTTCTACTGCACTTAACTGTTGTCATACAAACGTTGCACCGAATCCTGTAATTAACGTAGCGCAAGCTGCACATTCAGTTAATTTCTCATCACCTGTCTTTTGAATCTATGTCTGCAAGCTCGAATTCTGTATTATTCCTTGCATCAATACTGTGCAAAATTAATATTGTATAACGCTCTTCAAGCTGAATTGTTCCTATTCTTTGCTTTGTCAGAGACTTTTGTTGCCTCACCAGACACTCGAGTGTAATTAACTGTTTTTTTTACTATCATCAATGTACAAAACCGTGTAAATAAGCAGTAGCGAAAGCTACAAGCATCTGTAAATATTTTTTTTGTCATGCATCATTTGAGATGATTTATTCAAGCACATCTCCTGCATCTTTCTTCTAATAAATACTGTGTGAAAACTGACCCTTCCAGACATGCTTTCGCCAAAGTTTTGGAACACAAAGATAGTTATACGCATCCTATCAGTGCATAATGCTGCCGCTAACTGTTGATTAGTAGTAGGCCTTGGTTCCAAACTTATTATGCGGCGCTCTAATTATGTGGTTCCAAACTTCATAGGTGACCTATGGGATTCAGATCAGGGCTCTGTGCTGGCCAGTCCTGACAAGATACGGAATTATCATCAAACCACGATGTAACAGTCCTTGTGTTATGGTTCGTTGCATTATCCTGCTGGTACCCACAAGGCTCGGTTCCATAGTATTGGCACAAGGTTGGAAGGGCATACTTGTCCAGAATATCGAAGTAGACGTGCCAGTTAACAGGTTTGTCTACGATAACCAATGGGCGAGGACCATACCACGAAAAACACCCCCACACGACTACACTGCCAGCTCCAAACTTGGCCGTAGGAACAGTACACTGTGACAAATCGCGTTTCCCCGGCCGCCGCCGTACCCATACACAGCCATCAGACTGATGGATCATGTATCTGGATTCATCAGTCCATAGAACCCGTTTCCATTGATCTACCGTCCACGATAATTGTTTTTTTACACCATGCAAAATAACGAGTAGCATGCCAAGTGGAGATGAAAGGTTTACGAGCAGCCGCAAAACCACGGTAACCCATGGAATGAAGTTCTTTGCGAATGGTACATGTACATACCGAGGTTCCAGAACTTTTATTTACCTATACCCTGAAGCTTTGTGCAGTTTTCCGTCCATTAAATGCAACGACTCTGCTGAGACTTCGACGTCCTCTATCACTGATTTTCTCTAAGCTGCCAGTACGTTTTGCTGCTTCAGGCAAGCTAAGTGTCTACTTATTCAGTACATCCAAAACAGTTGACTTGGGTATGTTTAAACTCCTCTCGGTTTCTCTTATGGACAATCCACTAATATAACACACAACAATCTTTCCTTCCTCAAAGTGATTTCTCTCCCGCCGCGAAATTTGCACTCAACCTCACAGTGGGATATGATCGCTGTCAGCTGTAAGCTTGTTTTTATACTGTTTGTAGTTGTACCGTTTACTCCGCTATCGTGGGTTAGTGGTCTAAGCCCTAGTCTTTAACGGTTTTTCCGAGTGAGCCCTGATTGCAGCCCTGAATGAGATATTGGTGGCGTGTTTGCTTTATGACACTGGCTCTTTCCCCTCCTAGCGACTAGTGTGTCCAAATTAGGAACGGACTGCCTATAGTTCTCACAATTTCTCAGTGGTCGTTAAACATCGAAAAAACAAAAATGACTGCTTGATCAACACTTTTCAACATACTCATCAAAACCATTCAGGCACCCATCGATAAATCTTATGATCTTGTTTATTCACGTCGGATAAATTTCAAATTCTGTTTATGGGAGCCGTGTTTTAATAGCAGTTTTTCATCTGTGGTGATGCGAAGTCTTTTCAGTTGATCTTTAAACAGCGGAAATATGAGAAAATCGTTGGGGTACCACTTTTAGTTTCTTCAAATCGTGCTATGCTGATTTCAGTTCAGGGTCTGTTAGGAAGCTCGCCTGGTTTCTAGCTCGTTGTGAAAAAGTAGTGACAGCTTCCAGTTAGGAATAACTAGCCGTCAGCTTTACTCATTGATTTTCTGAAAACACCTCGTCCCGTAGAGGACAAGAATGTTGATCCCACAGATGGAATACACACCTGCTCATTAAAAATCTGACCTACTTTCCCCACAAGTCAATATATAATTTAAGACTGCACACTTGTGATGTTGAGATAGAATAAATTAACAACGTGTATTCACAATTAAAGGCTTTATTAGCATCGACTATAGTTTCGCACAGCGTCTCGCTCGGCATCATCAGGACGAATGGAGCGTAAACACTCAAATCATTGCGACATAGCAGAGTTCTGACGGTCACAGATTTTTATGAGTGGTTCCCACGCGCTTGAAACAAATTCAGTAGATGTCATATCGTTGAAAAGCCGTGAAGACTTCTGGTATATATATGTGGAAAGCTAATATATTATTAAGCTTGATAGTCAAACTAGATTTGCCAATAAAGTAAGAGTTTCCAAATAAAAATTTGTGGTTGTTTTCGTGACATGTTGGGCTATTGGTGACTTCTTCAGTTCACATTTCCGTAAGTATAAGTCTTGTGCTTCTACACACAGAAATTTAAAGCCCTTCGGGTCTGTCCTATACATGAAAGTCCACATTCGTAAGGTATCTGATAAATTCCCCAGGGCCGCTCCGGTGGCGCAGTGGTCTAAGCGATGGTCTCTGATCATGCGTCCGAACGGGGTGCGGGTTCGAATCCCGGTGAGGCATGGATGTTGTGTTTGTCTTACGGCACTGGCTGTTTCTCTTCTCTGGAACCAGTGACCCTAAATTAGGGACGGACTACTGTTTATAGCACATTGAGTTGCTCACGGTGGTCGTTAAACCTCCAATCAAAAATAAAATCCCCAGGAATTTATGTTTTCGACGTAATCTTTTGATCCGTAAAAATTCACCTTGTTAATGGGTTTGAAAAAAACTTTGAAATTGAAACTTTTGAGAAGTTTTGAAACACCTAAGCAAATCTGAAGAGCAAACAGGATAACCCTCCCCAATTCATTCGTACTGGGAGGTCTATTGGCTTGAGCGAGCAGACAGGCTTCGGTTTCCTAAAGTCTGTAGTTGGTCTGCTAGTTGCCTGGGAGTAGAATAACAAAAGTCCAAGCCAGCAAGATGTCTTTCTGGTTATCCATTTCTACCTTTCTAATTATCTTTCTTTCATTCGTGCAATACTTGATCTAAAATGCATCGACAACTTTTTGTTTTATATTATCCGCCTGTAATTTATTTGTAGGCGTTGCCATTTCATTACATGGTGCCGCACCGGTGTCGAAGTGGTCTAACCGCTGACTTCTGAATATTATTCCGAGATGGAACTGGGTTCGAATCCCAGTGAGTCATGGATGTTGTGATTGTATTACTGCACTTACTCTCTCCTTTTCCTGGAATCAGTGGCGTAGCGCTAAATTAGGTACGGGCATTGAGGTACTTACGGTGGTCGTTAAACCTCTAAAAAAACAAACAGTAAACCGTGGGGAAGCTGTCTTAATATCAGGCGAATGCAAATATTTATACTACCTAGTTTGTTTGCAAAGTTAGAAAAAAATGTCCGCCCATGTGGCCCATTGGTCTAAGAGCTGGCTTCTGATCATTCGTTCGTGTTGGGTCTAGATTCGAATCGCGGTTGGGGCCTGAGTGGTGAGTTTGTCTTACGCCACTCCCTCACTCCCATCCCTGGAGCCAGTTTCCCTCAATTAGGGAGGGGCAACTACTGATACCCCATTCACTTTCTCACTGTGGTCGTTAAGCCACTTAAAAGTTAAAAAATGAGGTGTAATCCCTTTAGGAAATATAAAAAAGGTGTTGAAAATTTGATATATATGTCAATCATCGCAACCATCCCACAATGCTTCGCTGTGGTAACATGCAAATCTGAGCAGTCATTCCATGTCTCATAGCACTCGGAATGAAGACATTGGTAGAATTCAAATAACAACCATTTTTGGCGGAAATCGCGTATGCATGTAATTGTCACAAGAACAGAAAACTGCTTCACTTCCACTGTTGTAAATTCATTACCTTTCAGCAAACGAGGTAGTTTCTAAATATAGAGATATCGCTGATACAGCAGAAATGAATGTATTCAAGCTCTGAGGTTTAAAAGATCTTGAAATCGGGTCTTGGCGGAACAACACGTCGAAATCCGAATCAGAAATCTGTTCATGCGATTTCGCGATGGATGATCGTCTGCCGTTGCTAAGCAACAGACTCTTCAGTTGCCCAATTAACAGAAAGTATTCCAGTTTACCTGGGGATCAGCAGGAAATATTTCTTTCAGATTCAGCTCTGGGAGTTATTTTGGAATTTTCAAGGACGCATGTTTTGTTGATTTTCGTCTCAGAGCATTATCGCCGAGTTAATTTTTGAAAGGAAGTTCGAATTGCTGCTGCGCAGCGTGGTATTTAGCCCTTAACTCGTTAAAAATGTCACATGCTCTTCTAGAACGGATTTGTACGCAAAATCGCTTGCAGATAATTGTTCACCCGAGTGTAATTTTTCTCTTCCTGCACTTCTCAGTTTACGCAAACATTCGGTAACGACATGGAAATTTCATGCAATGGGATCGCGGAAATATTTAGAAGCGTCGTCAGACGGAAAATTATTTCTAAGTTCCAAACATGTGTTCATTATTACTAAGTTTTAATGAATGTTTTCTCTCCTTTGAAGCTTAAACATTAGCCAAAATTAATATGCATATGTAAAAACACAACGGCTTTCATCGGTGAAATACCTCTCCTGTGTCTTAAAAGATGTAATTTCTGTGTCGTAAAAGTTCCGGTTCTATACAATAAAAAAATGTTTCATTTTCCATTGGCAAGCATATACTAATCATTTAAGAACACTTCTATGACCTGATTGTTTGTAGTTCTTAAATAATTATTTAAGAATGACAGAAAAGAGATGCTTTTTTCTCTCATAGAAAAACTAATAGAAATAATTTTCGGAGTTTCTGTTTGAAACCATTTAAGATTTTCGCTTCTATACGCTTTCATTGAATAGGAGCAAAACATATGAAAACTGTTTGTAGAGATGCATAGCCGTTCCGTTAATGAGTTGTGTGAGCAGCTGGCTTCTGAGCCATTTCCCGAAATGGGAACAGACTCCAATCTCTGTAAAGCATGAGCGGTGCATTTACCTTACCTTCCTGACTGTGTCCTTTTCGTGCCCCATGAACTGCTTTATAGCTTCTGCTCATGGTGGTCGCTAAACCTCGAACAACAATAACAACAACAACAACAAATCGAAAGAGTACTCTATGCTCTTTGTAGATGATTTATGCTATGCATTTTGCGCATCCCACGATCTTCGTATGTGTGAAATAAAAGGAGTGATTCCAGAGCATACATTTATTTAGGTACAACACATTGCTTTTATTCGCGTCACTCAGGAATATATCGACGATATTATTGTTTGTTGTCATGAATATATTCCATTTAGAAGTCCGGTACGTACTAGGTGGAATATAATCATGACAACAAACAACTAATTCCTGAAATTGGGCGGCACTTACGTAGGTGAATAAATGGATGTTATTGTCGTAAAACCAACGGAAGAACAAGTGTGAGTCATAAAAATAAAACAAGAAAGATGACACTGAATATCCGGGTGTAATAAGCACGTCTTTTGAATCCGTTCTGACGCAAATTAAATGTATCGAAGCTATTCAAAGTGAATGGAACCGGTATGTAAAACAATAGTATCCGACGGAAGAAAGACGTTTTTCAATCGGATTTCTAATCCCTCAGATATGGCTGTAAACGGAATCGTGAGCTTACGCTCTCTGGTTTCGCACTTGTGCGTTAAGAAAAACATGAATTTACAAGAGAATCATTTCGCACGGGAAACGCTCTCCAACACAAAGAATTTTTCAAATCGGACTCTTAGAAACAGAGATATCGACAAAAATAAGATGTGACTTTACGACCCCAGGTGGGAAAATCATGCTTTATTTTTTGGAAGAAAGTATTCTCGAAAGGTTTTTCAAAATGAGTGGAATCGGTCCAAGAAAAAAAAAATTCAGTCGAGTTTTCAGGAGCCCAGATTTTGCTGCAAATGTAACAGAAGCAGAAATTAACGCTTATTCCCCCTGGTGGCCAAGCCATTCTTTACCAAACAGAAATTATATGAAAAATATTTTCCATCAGGTGTTCTATGCGATACAGGAAGAATTTTTCAAATCGGAGTTTTAAAAGCAGAAATAACGCAGAAAGCGCAATTTACCTCTGCGACCCCTAGCGTAAAGTCTGTGATTTACTTGAAAAATTTAAATTTATATGAAAAACATTTTGCATCGGAAACATTATCCAGCAAAGAAGGAATTTTTCAAATCGGACTCCTGGAAATAGTGATACGGACAAAAATAAGATATACAGTTACGCCAAGGGGCGTAGAAATCATGCATTATATTAAGAAGAAAATGTTCCTAAAAGGTTTGTTGACATGAATAGTATCGGTCTACAAACGACTTTTTCTTTCATTCGAGATTTTAGAAGTTCATATTTTGCTGCAAATACATCAGAAGCGGAAATTAAGTCTTACGCCTCCTGGTGGGCAAACCATTTTTTACGAACATTAGAAATTAAGTGCAAAGGATTTCCCATCAGGAGTTGCATGCGATGCAGAAAGAACTTTTCAATTCGGAGATTTAGAAGCAGAGATATAGGGAGAAACGCAATTTACCTCTACGCCCCCTAGCGGAAAGACTATGAATTACTTGAAAATTTTGAAAGTTTATAAAACAACATGTCACACTGAAAACGCTATCCAACAAAGAAGGAATTTTTCAAATCGGACTCCTAGAAGTAGAGATATTGACAAAATGAGGATATACATCTATGCCCCCTAGTGGAGAAACCATGGACTATTTTAAGAAGAACATATTCCGTAAAAGTTTATCGATGCAAGTGGCATCGGCCCACGAAATAATTTTTTCAATCGAGATTTTAGAAGCTCATAGTTTATGGCAAATACATCAGAAGCAAAAATTAAATCTTACGCCTCCTGGTGGATTAAGTATTCTTTACCAAAAATTAGAAATTATATGCAAAAGATTTTCCATCAGGGGCTGTATCCGCTAAGGAAAATATTTTTAAAATCTGAATTTGCCGCCCAGGTGGCGCAGTGGTCTAAGCGATGACCTTTGATCATTCGTCCGAACGGGGTCCGGGTTCGAACCCCGGTGAGGCATGGATGTTGTGTTTGTCTTACGGCACTGGTTCTTTCCCTTTCCTGGAACCAGTGACCCTAAATTAGGGACGGGCGACTGCTTATAGCCCATTGAGTTGCTCACGGTGGTCGTTAAACCTGATCACCAAATATGCTGGCACCGACTCCAGCACGGACATTTACGGATCACGAAAAATGGAACAGATTCCAGCACGGACAGAACTTTATGGGGCATGAAAGCTGGCACAGGATCTAGTACGGACAAAACTTTACGGGTCACGAAAACTGGCAGTGCTTCAAATCCCGATAATTTACAGGTCATAAACAGTGGCGACGGCTCCATCACGGAAAACACTTTACTGAACCCTAAAAATGGTACCGGTTTTAGCACATAAGATGGCACCTACTCCAGCACGGACATTTACGGATCACGAAAGATGGGACCGACTTTAGCACGAATAGAACTTTCCGGATTACAAAAACTGGCGCAGGATATAGTGCGGACGAAAGTTTACGGCTCACAAAAAATGTCACTGCCTGAAACCCAGATACTTCACAAGTCACGAAAGATGGCATCGGATCTAGCATAGATAGAACTTTACTGGTCACAAAAGATGGCACCGTATGAAGCACGGACACAAATCATGAAACATGGTGACTGCTTTTGCATGGACAGAATCTTACTAGTCATGAAAGATGGAACAGTCTCTGTCACAGACAATCTTAAAATACAAAGGAAAATGCTTGTTCTGTTGATTAACATACCAAAAAAAAACTTAGAAATGGAAAAAACTCGCACTTCTTTAGGAAAATCCTTTAAAAATACAAGTTTTGAAGATGACAATCCGTTTTTTGGTGTAAATATGACAAGATGGTAAGTCAGATAATATCTGAAAACTTGAAAATTTCGTCGTCCTGGAGCGAGAATCGAACCCGCGTCTCCCAGATAGCGCACGGGTATGCTAACCACTACACCACCCAGAACGACGAAGTCTCAAGTTTCCTGACTTATCTGATTTACCATCCTTGTCATATTTACACCAAAAAACGGATTTTCATCTTCAAAATTTGTATTATATGGTGTAATTCCGTGTTTCATTCATGTTCCTTTAAACATATTGAGACTAACTTCGGCGTTGTTACAATGGCAATAGATGTCATTTTTTCCAACCCTTAAAGCTGAGGGTTTGTTTTTTTTTCAGATTATATACCGTTTTTTAATTATTAAACAAGAGTTCGGCTTATTGGGGAACAGGTTTATATACACTATATTATCAAAAGTATTAGGGTACTACCAAGTATTTGCATAAGTGCAAAAAATATTTGCGCAGGAAAGTGAGCTGTGAGTGGGAATTTAAATACAGCGATGAGCCATTACATTATGAGCACCCCCAGCCTAGAAAAATGAGCGCCCCTGGAGACCGAACAGTGGCGCAGGTGAAATTCACAGAGCAGTATAAACTGAGTGGCCACTTTAATATTACCACGCTATTACTAGTATCGCCCTCTGGCACGCTGTTGCTGCCAGAGGGCGATACTAGTATATAAAGGGAAAGCCAGTAGTAGTAGTAGGGATTTTTGGGTGAGGAGATTGGTATAAAATGCGATTTGATGGACTTTTAACGTGGGATGATTGTAGGAGCTCGGAGCCATGGAGCGAGTATCACCGAAACCACCGCATTCGTGGAATGTTTTAGAGCAGCTGTTGTTAAAGTGTTTAAAGTCTGGACTGTCAGACAAAAAAATGGGTCTCTACGTGCAACGTGTGGACGTCATCGACTAGTGACTGCTCGGGCGGAACTGAGAGTGTCCAGACTGGCAACAGACAACAGAAGGGCAACAGTGCAGCAAATTACAGACCATCTTAATCAAGGATCCCCTCAAATGATCTCTGCAGACACTTTTCGCCGTACAGTGCATCGAATGGGATATGGCAACCGAAAGCCTGTTCGAACACCTTTGCTGTCTGCAATTATCAAAAGAAAACGTCTCCAGTTCGCACAGGATGACCAGGATTGGACAGTCGATAATTGGAAACAAATTATGTGGTCCGATGAATCACGTTTTCAGTTGCCCCATGCCGATAGCCGAGTGAGAATTTGGTGGAAACAGCACGAAAGCATGGACCCGAAATGCATTACTACAACCCTTCAAGCTGGTGGAGGCAAAGTTATAGTTTAGGGAATGTTTCCCTGGTATGCTTTGGGCCCTTTAATTCGTGTTGATCAACGTCTGACTGGCACATCGTATCTAAACATCGTTGCGGACCAAGTACATCCGGTCATGTCGACGGTTTATCCCAATGACTTTCAACAAGATAATGCGTCCTGCCATAGCGTTCGTATTGTACAAGATTGGTTTCAGGAACATGCCGGTGAGTTTACTTTGCTTAGGTGGCTCTCACAATCTCCAGATCTTAACCCCATTGAGAATTTGTGGGATGAAGTTGAACGAGCTATCAGACAGCTGGATCCACAATCCTGCAATCTCACACTCCTGGACAGTGCTATTCATCAAGCATGGTCTCAGATTCCACAAACCACCTATCAACATCTGGTGGAGTCCATGCCACGACGAATCGACGCAGTATTGAAGGCAAAAGGTGGTCCAACGAAGTACTGAGGGGGTGGTCATAATTAAGTGGCCACTCAGTGTATGTACAAATCGAGTACCGGCTTTCGGTTAGTAGAGTGTTCGGAGTCAGAATGGGAAAAGCTGCCGATTTATTGGAGCTTGATAAAGGACAAATTGTGACGGCACGGAGAATCAGAACTACGATCTCGGAAACGGCGCGGCTTGGTCACGTGCAACTGTAGCGACTACGTATCAGAAGTGGTGCACAGATGACCATACGACGAACCGTCGTCCAGCCGTGTTTCGTCCGTAGCTCATTGGTGCAGGAGGGTGAGCGGGTGGTTCACAGCGACCGCAAAGCTATAATACGACAAATAAACCGCAGCTCCAATAGTGATAATCAGGACAATATCACAGCACATACTTTGCCATGAAACGCCAATGCGGTAATTCCGTCCATACACGATTTTAAAATAGATAGTTAACAAACTCGGTGACGCATCCCCCAGCTCGACATTAAAATGCTTTGATATACAAAGAGTCGTAACTAAAAACACGTCACCAAACTCTCAACAACTACACGAGATCTTTCAGGTCAGCGCAACCCATCCTCAGAAGTGAGTGGCACAGGAGACTTCGTGAACGTCAACAATTTATACATACAACGATCTGTCATGTGACCAGTAAACGTCATAGTAAATGAGAGAGTACAATCGATATACTTATCTATTAAATTACAACGTGATAAATTAATAAATTTAAAAAGGGAAGTTAAAGTCTCAACTGGTAATACGTAGCAGTTTCTTTTGGGTTAATAGCTATTTCTTTTACAGATTAAGAGGAAATAGGTAATAACCCAAAACAAACTGCTACGCATTGCCAGTTAGGACTTTAACTTCCATTTTTGAATTTATTAATTTATCACGTTGTAATTTAATAGATAAGTATATCGATTGTACTCTCTCATTTACTATGACGTTTATTGGTCACATGACAGATCGTTGTATGTATAAATTGTTGACGTTCACGAAGTCTCCTGTGTCACTCACTTCTGAGGATGGGTCGCGCTGACCCGAAAGATCTCATGTAGTTGTTGAGAGTTTGGTGACGTGTTTTTAGCTACAACTCTTTGTATATTAAAGCATTTTAATGTCGAGCTGGGGATGTGTCACTAGGTTTTTTAACTATCTATTTTAAAATCGTGTATTGACGGAATTACCGCATCGGCGTTTCATGGCATTTGCTGCACGAAATATACAATACCAAGACTTAGCACATAGTTTATCGCAGCCTTCTGCGCATAGGCCTGGGTAGCCGAAGACCCATCAGGGTCCCCATGCTCACTTAACGTCATCGCCAAACAACACATGAAATGGTCCCAAGATCAAAATTGGACCGTGGATGACTGGAAGAAAGTGACCTGGTCTTACGAATCAAGATTCCTGGTGCATCACGTAGACGGCCGACCGCTGATATGCCGATTACCAACGGAGGCTATACACCTGGATGCACTGTTGGGAGGAAACAGGCCAGAGGCGTCGGTGTTATGCTGCGTGTGATATTTTCTTTGAAGACTTTAAGCCCCATTATCGCAATAGCACAATCTCTGACAGTTGTCAGGTATCTGAACAACGTTGCGGAGCAAATTCACCCATTCATGGCAACTGTGTTCCCTGCTGGTGATGGCAATTAGGAACAGGATAATGCCACATGCGACACTACCAGAATCGTCAAGGAGTGGTTCAAGGAACATGCTGGTGACTCTCTGTTAATGCCCTGGCCTCCAAATTCACCTGACATGAACCCAATCGAACATTTTTGGTTCGACATAGAAAAGAGAGTTCGCGCTGAATCACCACCACCCCGAAACGTACGGGAACTGGAGGACCAGCTGTTGACATTATGGTATCAGATACTAAAATATATCTGTCGCCACCTCATCGAAGCGATGCCTTGCCGAGTGGCCGCTGCTTTGCAGGCTAAATAGGGTCCTACAGCTTATTAGGTAAGTGAATATAAAGCAGAGATGTTCTGTCGTGTTATCTGTAACTTTGAAGCGGATACGCCGCACGGACGTGAACTTTCCGAGTTTCAGCATGTGCTGATCATATGATGCCATTTGAGTGACTTTTCCATACGGAGAATTGCAGTTAAACTAAACATATCAAAACAGACTATAAGTGACGTCATGAATAGATGGAAGCAAGACAATGGGACTACAGAAAGAAAAAAAACCGTTCAGGAGAGCCACACAAACTGACGGAACGTGACGGAAGAGCCATGGTAAGAAATGTTTAGATCCTCTGCCGTTTCCATCGCTTCGGAAGTAGGAAATGCTTGTAATCGCTCGGTTAGTATCATAACTCTCCACAAAGAGTTACACAATGTGGGTTATTATGACAGAACAGTGAAACACAACCCACACATCCCAGTTTTGAACACCGTTTGACGTGGTGTGTCTCCAGTCCTTTCTCTACTGTGGTCGACTGGAAAGCTGCTCATTTGAGTGACGAGTCACGCTTTTCTATCTTCCAATCTGATGGGTGTGTTTGGATTTGGCGATAGCCTGGCTAACGATTTTACTGTGTTTTTCCAACTGTTAAGTTTAGCGTAGGCTATATTATGGTATAGAGTTGTTTTTGGTGGATGGGACTCTGCTTGTTGGTTATTATATCAGAAGGCATGAACTCTGAAGTGTACCTAAACGTTCTGGGTAATTCTATCGTACAAACAATACGGCAATATTATAGAAATTACCGTTGTCTTTTTTAACACGGTCGAACTCCATCCCACACTGCACTGTGTGCAGGACTGGTTTCTTGAAAATGAAATGAAATTGTTAGACTGGCCTGCCAGAGTTCTGATCTTAATCCCCTAGAACATCACTGGGATGAACTGGAACGGAAGATACGAAAACCACCACTACAACCGTATTCGCGCTATACTGTGTTAGTAGCTTTGCAGGACGAATGGTGAGCCATTCCTATCGAGACCTACTGGAAATTGGTTGATTATATGCATCTCAGTTTTGCCGCGGTCACTCAAGTAGCAGGTTAACCGACTAACTACTAATTCCGATAATAAAGCGAGTTGTACCAAAACATTTTGGTGACCGAATACTTTAGATAATATATGGGGTATGTGTACATACAGCACTGTTGCTTTACAAATTCGTGCCATCCGCTAAACTATCTCTTGACATTACAGTTGTGTTTTGTCGCAAATTCACTGAAATCCGTTACCGCTTTTGTGATCTGATATGTCAAGTAGATTTATGTGTTGCAGCAGATTGCATACTAACGACAAATTCAATAGAAAACGAAACAATTCCTTTGTCTCAATACCACATTCTGGAACAAATGAGGGATCTCTCGACCTCTGTCGCTCCGTCAAAGCGTGCAGTTCCCGAATTTTAAACAACTCTGCTAAAACGCGTGATCCTTGAGCTCGGAGCTGCAAGAGGCCGGCATGTGTGCATGCATCACGATTGGTAAAATCGGTTTCCAGATAATAATATCGCAATTTGTCAGCTCTGCTCTTTGCTTGCTCGCATGCCAGCTCGATCTCGCTCAGACATCCCCATCAACACTTGTTCCGCTCCTCCAAATGTATAAACGTCATCATCATTATTAACTAGTTTAATATACAACCTCCTGTTGTTTCCGAGACAGATTTGAAGGGAAATTCTCTGTTTATACACTCGGAGTTGCGAGTCCCGCGACGGACCGGGAACTTGTAAAATCATTAACCAAGGGCAGATACTCAGATAACAAATCTAATTCCACACTCCGTAGAAGAAGCCGCATCATGCTAGTGAAATCATGAAAGAATGTTTATCAGAATTACATATGTGTTAGCAATGGCGTTCGAACTGTTTTTTGATAACGGGGGCAAGATATCGGGTTATGCATATTTTGGTCAGATCACAGAACGTACTATGCTGTTGTAAAATAGGGCGTGATGACGTCATCCCACACAGCACATAATATTTCGTATACGTTACAAGTACGTAGCACTGAAACATTGAGAATTTTTAGATACGTTGCGAAATGTAACAGTAATCTTACGGTTACGTCAAAATGTCCTCAAACGTTACATAACTTTGAAACATAACCGATACGTCACAGTGAAAGGTCTTTGTAACTTCAACATACCAACTTAATATTACTGTTATGTATTTGAAACATTACTTTTGCGTATTTGAAAAGGTATTTGTGACATCATATTACTGTTACGTATTTACTACGGTTAAACATTATACTTTCAATAAACTTTGTAAAATCACAATAAAAAATATTACACTCGACGGCTGTTTCAAAAGCAACAATAGTCGTATTACAAGTTGTTTACATTTTAACAGGTTCTACGCAGTCCGCTGTCCATTGGAAACAGTGGCGGCGTTTATATATTGATAACAAAAGAAATAAAACTGTCTAAAATGAGAGTGTCGAATTTCTGTTATACATATGGAATAGACTATATTTCAGTGAACAAAAAGAAAGAAAATCAAATTCGTCATTCCTCTAAATACCTACCAATATGAAATTTTCAGCTTAAAGTAAAAAAAAAGCTTGTGTAGTATACGGCTGTGTTTTATTACTATTATACTACACAAGTTTTTTTTTTATTACTTGAAGCTGAAAATTTCATATTGGTAGGTATTTAGAGGAATGACGAATTTATATTTCAGTGACCAAAAAGAAAGAAAATCGTCTATTCAAAGCATTTTATAAAATCTAAGCAACCGTCTACTTAGATTTTATAAAATGATTTTTATATTTTAAAAATTATAATATTCAAACAATTACTTTCAGGTGATCTTGAATCACACACACAAAAAAAGGATGAAATATTAAATCAAGTAACTAGCTAACTCGAGTACGACAGTATCACCAAATAATATCCCAGTAGCACGTGGAAATACGACTACGAAAGTGTTTTGGTGAAATGGCGTAAATGCGCATGCGCATCGACGCCGTTGCCAGACCAATAATCGTTAAAAATCCCCGAAATGTAACACCAAGATAACAATTATGTACAATGGAAACTAAAACAGTAGTATCGGTGAATGCTATTTTTAACGTAACCGTAATGTACAAAGAGTTATATTCCAAAATAGATGTTGCTGAAACGCAACTGTAAGATATCTCCGAAAGTGTAACGAAAATGAGAGATTGTAACATTATTGAAACATATCTGAAACGTTTTGTGCTGTATGGGATATTTCAATATACTACAGATAAAGCTATTATATTGATACTAGCCTATAGCTCCTCCTAGGACGGTTCTTTTTAAGCTTTAAGTAAATATTGATATATAGGGGATGTTTCCGTCCCAAGACGGGACGAAATTTTTAATTGAAGCAGAATGAAAACAAATCAAATAGACGCCGGCATTTTGTAAGGAAATATAGTAAAAACTTATATAGTGAGAACTCATTCATACACTGCCGGACAATTGCTAAGGACGGATGACAATAGTAACGATAGCAACCATAAAATGGAAGGCAAGAAAATGTGGAAATTAGCATAACTGCGGGATACAGTAAGACGTGTTGTGCGTATGCAAATTTTGGATTGCCGAACTTGTTCGTGACGTCATAGCGCTGATAAGAGATACAAAGGATTTGGCGCGTATTGACCGTTGTTGTTCAAACGCAAAGTTGAAAGGATCAATTGACGAACTTGCAATTTTCAGTATGTCTTCCCGACATCACCTAGATGATTTTACGCGTGGCCGTATTATTGGCAAGATTGAAGAAGGGCGAAAACTAACAGATGTTGCCAGGGAGTTCGACGTCAGCCACAGTTTTGTTTCAAGGTTTTGGAAATCATTTCAAAAAAATGGAGTGTAGCAAACGTCACGGGGGAGGTCGTGTTCGCTGTACGACACCTGCAGAAGATCGGTACATAGTACTATCAACAAAAAGTAACCGGCGCAGCACAGCTAGTGAGGTAGCAAATCCGTTTATGGCTGCTACTTGCAAGCGGATCTCCCGAAAAACTGCCGCCAGACGTTTGCGTGAAGGAGGACTATACGCCCGCCGTCCTGTTGTGTGCATCCCATTGTCCAGACGTCACCGTACCGCCCGTTTGCAATGGTGCCATCAACGTCGCAATTGGACTGATAACGACTGGTCTGCTGTCCTCTTCTCAGATGAGAGTAGATACAGTCTATCGTCTGATTGTCGACGACAACTGATCTGGCGTGATAGTGGTACTGCATATTGTCCAACAAACATACAGGAAAGGGACCGATATCCGACATGTAGTGTCATGGTATGGGCTGGCATCATGATCAATGGCCGTACGTCTCTCTATGTGCTTCCAACTGGGACTATGACTGGCCAACGATACATTAACGATGTTCTGCTACCTGATGTTCGCATGTTCCGTGGTGCTGTCGGTGATAGATTCATTTTCATGGACGACAACGCAACATGTCATCGAACAGTCGCTGTCCAGGAGTGTCTCGAGAGCGAGGATATTCAACGCCTCGTATGGCCAGCACGTTCTCCAGATCTGAATCCCATTGAAAATGTGTGGGATGCTTTGGGGAGGATTCTTGCTGGTCGCCAATAAACAAGGACACCCTCATCCGTGCACTGACAGAGGAATGGGATAAATTACCCCAACAGCTGCTTGATTATGTTGTGCAAAGCATGACACGACGTGTGGAATCTTGCATCGCCCTCCATGCTGGCCATATCCCATATTGACATCTTACGCCGGAACGCCTGCGGACGGTAATTGTATTTTTTCACGTTTACGTATTCTGCACAAAATGGCCTGTTTGTCCCTTGAACACGTTCCAAAGCCTTCTGGATTTCAGAGCACAATAAATTGTCTTTCTTGTAATGTCCTGGCATTTTGACATTATTTTTATTTCACTTGGCATCCAACCACACTTACTTTTTTATGCGCTATATAGCCGTTTATGATCCGTCCTTAAGAATTGTCCAGCAGTGTATTAGAACTGAAAATTTTATGCTATTTATTTCAGTTTTTCAAAATACCTCGCGATTAATAAACGTCCTGTGTAAAATATTTGTTGTTGTTTAACAATTTTCGTTGTAGTCCAGTTGTTTTCGTGTAAACGTACTTTAATAACTTTTGCTTTAAGTTTTCGCGTTAAATGACTTACTCCAGCACATTTGCTATTTCGTTCACGGCTTGTTTTAGACTCTCCTACTCAACGGTTAGTTTGAAACTTCATACCGAAGCTTTTTCTACAAAAAATGCGACATCTCTCATTACCAATCGAAACTATCTAACTTATCAACAATGTGATGTTGGGGCAACATCTGTTTTTAGATGCAATTTTGCTCATTTTGACATCTCAAAATTTCAGTTTTTATTATATGTTAGAGCGTTTTGATAAATTGAAATTTTGCGAAATGTATAATATAATCAGCACTAAACTCGGAAAGCTAGTTAAATTAAAAAATGTAAAAATAAACGTACAAATTACTATCCGAATTGTGCTAAATTAAATTAATATAAAAATTCAACTTGCTGTGATATTAAGATTTCAGTTCGAATTATGTAGATCGTTTAAATAGAACTCGAGTCACATTGTTAGTCCAATGTTTATAAATTAGCACGTGATCGTATTGACGTCTCAAAGTGACCGCGTGCTGTTATATGGCACGCAATCACTTTGACATTAGATCGCGTGCTATTGTGTAGCACGCAATCAATTTGATCTCCCGACAGCACACACCAATAGATTGATACGTGATGGCACAACAATGCAGATGTTGCTGTGACGTCAACAGTTCGAGACAGATTTGGCTGTTTACATTGTTAATTATATAAATTAATATAACACTTGAATTTCATATACACATCACAGGGATTTTTGACATAAAATACCTTACTCATTTTAAAAACGACGTTAAATTGTACAGATTTGGAAACTTCCACATTAATACGAATTCCATCTTTCTTTAAAGAAAGAGTGATTTTATTATACTCAGATGAAGTACAAAATATTTTTGCTCTTATAAAAATACCTGAAAGGAACTTCAGGATAACTGTTTTTTATAAGGCTGATACTTTGTGGGAAGAGCCCCCTGGCGACATAGTGGTCTAAACGCTTCTGAATCCTTTACCGCAGTGGACAACGTTCCCGTACCATTTGCTGCATTAGTGGTTCTCTTGCGTTTTAGCACTAGCTCAGTCTCTTCCTTGCACCAGTGGTGAAAACTTAGGGACGAAAATTTTTTTGGAATTTCAGAGCTTATAGCACTTAGAGTTTCTCACGGGGGTAGTTATACCTCTCAATTCTGCCCCGGTGACGCAGTGGTCTCAACGCTGACGCCTGACCATTGGTCCAAGATGTGTCCGGTTTCGAATCCCGATGATGCATGGATGTTGTGTTTGTCTTACGGCACTGGTTCTCTCTTCCCTGGAACCAGTAGTCCTAAATTACGGACGGGCAACTGCTTATAGCCCATCGAGTTGCTAACGCTATACATTAAACCGCCAATGGATAAAACCCCTAAAAATAAATAAATTTCGTGTGATGTTATACTATACCGTGCAAATTAATTGGGACAAGCTGTTTTATTCTCAGAATTGTAATGTGATCGCCAGTTGATGTCGGAAACCCATGTAAACCGGTTTTTTGCTGTGAGGTAGTGTGACTGTTAGAACTTGATGGTAATGTAGTTTGACCGGTTTTAAACAGGAAATAGGCCCTTCAGCTTCAGTTGTGAGCTAGGTGGATGTTAGTTTTTGCTCTCTGTGAGTACGTGCTGCTTTCGTGTATTGAAAAATGGATATTTCCCCAAGGAAGCGTGCAAAAATAATTGCTCTGAAGGATCACACTTCTATGACAGTGTGAGATATCGCTTCTGCAGTTGGTGTAGGCAAATCAAGTGTATCAAGACTGCATATGCGATACAATGCATCTGGATCATCGTCTCCAAAAAGGAGAGGTAAATGTGGAAGAAAATGAAAAACAACTCCACGAACCGATAAATATCTACTCAGAAATAGTAAAATGAAACCACAAAAAACAAGCACCGACTTTCAAACAGATTTATTGGCTAGTGGTTGTGATTCAACTGTACGCCGTTGGCCGGAAGGCAAGAAGACCAACAAAAAAAAACAATATTTGAATTCAAAAATGAAGATAAAACGTTTAGCATGGGCCAAAAAATATAAATCAGGGACTGCTGACGACTGGAAAAAGGTAATTGTCAGTGATGAAACTCATTTATTTGTGCAGGGTTACCAAGCAAATGTCGTTAGACGAAGCAACTGTGAACCCTTAAGACCTGAGAATGTCAAACAAGCTGTAAAACACCCTCTGAAATGTTTTGGGGTTTTTTCACATCAAATGGCACTGGATGCTTAGTTCCTGCTCAAGGTATGATGAATTCAGCCAAGTACGTATAAATATTACAACGTAAGATTGTTCCATTCTTGCAAACTTTTGACGGGGCATTTCAACATGACTTGGCCCCATGTCACAATTCGAAATTGGTCAAGAATTTCATGCTGGAAAAACAAATTCATTTGCTTGATTGGCCTGGAAATTCACCAGACGTAAATCCCGTAGAAAACTTGCGTAATATTTTGAAGAGACCTTTAGGTAAAATGGACTGTACAACCAAAGAACGCATGATAACGAATGCTGTAAAAGTGTGGCTCCACGATTATGAAGTCAAACATATGTGCACTCAATTAGTGGAGTCAATGCCAAAACGAATTCAAGAGGTCATTTCTGCTAAAGGAGGACATACTTCATACTAATACAGGTATTTATCAGTGTAAATCAAGGCATAGAATGATATAAAGGCAGAGTTTTGGAAAAAAAGAGTGATTTTTTACTTTGTCCCAACTAATTTCCACAGTACAGTAACTATAGTATAAGGCTGGTACTTCGTCAAACTTTTTTTCGCATACTTGACACGCGAGGAGTGTTTAACCCGCGTTTCAGAGATTACATTAAAATAATTCAAAGTTCTAGGTCAGGACGCCTTACCAATCACCTAATTTTTTAAATGTTAAAATGACCTATCTATGCTATAAAAACAGCTAACAATCGGAAGTGCAACATAAATATATAATAAACGAAATATAAATATATAATAAATATGTATTATACTCGTATACTAATACACTATACTGACAAAAGTCACCGGACACCCTTCAAAAGCAAATGAACGGACTCGCTGCGTTGTTAAGATGCGTGGTACAGCTGCCAACGGTATAAAAACAAGCCTGCAGCTGACCACGATCATATTACACTGTGAGGTTGAGTGGAAATGTCGCGGCGGGAGAGAACTCACTTTGAGAAAGGAAAGGCTGTTGGGTGTTATATTAGTGGGTTTTCCCTAATAGATACCGAGAGGCGTTTAAACATACCCAAGTCAACTGTTTTAGATGTACTGAATAAATAGACACTTAGCTTGCCTGAAGCAGCAAAACGTACCGGCAACTTAGAGAAAATCAGTGATAGAGGACGTCGAAGCCTCAGGAGATTCGTTACAGCTAACCGACGGAGTGCTGCACAAGACCTCAGTGTACAGGTGAGTAGAAATGCTGGAACCTCGGTATGTACACGTACTATTCGCTGGAAACTTCATTCCATGGGTTACAGTGGTCGTACGGCTGCTCATAAGCCTTTCATCTCCACTCGGAATGCTACACGTCGTTTAGCATGGTATAAAAAACATTTCTTGTGGACCGTAGATCAATGGAAACGGGTCCTATGGACTGATGAATGCAGATACACGATCCATCAGTCTGATGGCCGTGTGTGGGTATGACGGCAGCCGGGGAAACACTATTTACAACAGTGTAATGTTTCTGCGGTTACGTTTGGAGCTGGCAGTGTACTCGTATGGGGCATTTTTCGTGGCATTGTCCCGCCCCATTATTTATCGTGGACAAACCTGTTAACCAGCAAGTCTACCTAGATATTCTGGACAATTGTGTCCTACCGACTCTGTGGCAACACTATGAAACCGAGCCGTGTTGGTACCGGCAGGATAATGCACCGAGATGGAGAGCAACGACTGTTACGGCGTGGATTGACGAAAATTCCGTATCGCGTGTGGAATGGCTAGCACAACGCCCTGATCTTAATCCCATAGAGCACCTATGAAATGAATTAGGGCATCTATTAAGAAGTTTGGAACCAAGGTCTACTGCTAAGCAACAGTTAGCGGCAACATTATGTACTGAATGGAAGTGCATACCTATAGCTGTGTTCCAAAACCTTGTAGAAAGCATGTCTTGAAGTGTCAGTGCATGCATTCTGGCCAAAGGTGGTTTAAGAATAGCTTTAATGTAACAAAACAGAAGAGACGAGCAACATGGATTCGTCTCGAAAAAAGAAGCAAAAAAAGAACAGGAATGATACAAACTGATAAAAGCGATGATATGTACAATGAATTAGTAATGAGAAATTTACAATGTGATGCAAACAGAGCAATGCTTAAGGAAGAACAAAATGATCACAGGCGGGGCACCGGAGTTCGAAGGAACAAAAAGTTAATGCAGAATCTTAACTCACCGTGAGATGTAACGGACTTTGTGTAACAACGAACCACGGGGTCACTGGTGACGACGTAGCATAGAAGTAGCTTTCACGACATGCGGAGATAGCAGACTGATATTCCTGCTGTACCACCATGCACAGAGTAACGGAAAGCATGGTGAAAGATGAAGTCCCAAGTGCTCCATCTATGAAAAAGTGTCGAGGAGTGTCAGTTCTTCTCTTGCAGAAGGAGTAAGTCGGCCCCAAGAGGCGAGAGATCTTCCAGAACGAGAGCGTTAGCGAGGGGTTAGCAAACCCCCTTCAATTCGGAGTGGCGACCTTGAATGCGTAAGTCCGACGTCGGATGGAGGGCAGCAATGGCAGCTTTCTGGAATGTGTCGAGGCGATTGATGATACCTCAACACCACAAGACGTAGTGGGTTGCTTGGCATTATGCAGGAGGAATTTGAGGATGGAGGTTAGTTGGTCGAAAACCTCGGGAAGAACTGCTTCAAACTGCTGTAAAAAGATCAGAGAAGACTCCCGATTTGTTTTATGAGTGGAAAACTCGTAAAGATCTTCAAAGGAGACAGGTTCTGAAGTAAGAGAGGCATTGGTAAGCAAAGTCGAGAAATCTTCAAACGTCGGCATAGCACCCTTGGACTTTGAAGAGGAAGAGCTAGAACGGAACAGGGGTGACTTAGAGCCTGCTAGACTGGTGGAACGATGTGGGCTACCAGTCGGAGAAGGTGACTTCTTTTTTCCTCCGGGCCTCGGTACAGGTAGTAGAGCGAAGTTTGCGTTGGATCGATGACACACGAGATGTGGAATCAGGGGAAAGGTCCACCTCATCGCCGGGAGCAAAAGTGCCGACGGTGGATGAAACTTCAAGATCAGCCGTGATGTCCTCTGAGGGAGAGAGAACACGGGAAGGCAAGGAGGAGTCAAGCGGAGGAAAATCCGACACAGTGGAAAAAGCAATATCGGAAGACACGTGTGGATCGAAGGCTTTTATCAGATTTTCGGCAGAACTGTGTCCAGGAGTTGCAGACGCAGGAGTAGGCATGCCAGCCGAAACGGAGGAAGAGGTAGAATGCTGCCTTGGAGCTCCAGGAGTCAGTGGCTCTGCATGGAGGCCATGAGCCTGCTGATGGCAGTAAACCTTGCAGCGTGAGCAATGAGCAGAGGTGAGGAGTTCAATCCGGCGTCGCTCATTACCACAACGACCATCGAGGAACCTTGGAAACTTTATGAGATGCTCTTCCGACGGAAAGATGATGCGAACAGTTCTACGGAAGCCACAGATATGTTTATCATCGGGATCAGAGGGGGAGAGGAGAGAGCCTCCATGTGCCGACTACTCTGCCGCATCGACTAAGTGTAGCACACAGCATATCATCAGAGATCTCCGGGGGTACCGGATGTATAGAGACCAGAACATGACGCTGGGCGATGGATTCGGCTAAGAGGTGACGATTGCCAATTGATAGGCCCCGAGACAAGACAAGCTCGGCATATTCTTTCTTCAAAAATAAACAATCACAGTTCGTGACTTTCGGGTGAGGTGGATGATGGCACCAGAAGGAAGCATCTTCTTGAGAGCGGAACTGTACTGCTTCAAAGGAGTGTTGGGTAGCGCATCAAAACAACCCCCAACTCGAGGGTCGAATGAAGACGTACCAGCAGGAGAGTTCCCGGGAATGTCTAATAAGATGGTGTCACCACTGAGAGTAACGTAAGAATCCATAGGGGGCAGTCGAGACGAGGAAGCCACAGAATACGTGCGTTCAGAAGCACCTCCTCTGGAACGCTTTAACTCAGCATGAGACAATGTATTGGAAGCAGAGGCATTAGAAACTGTAGAGAGCTGATTAGCGGCGCCATCACAGACGTCCATGAATTCGTCTTCTCCCGCAGAGGCCAGGGACGTCAAATCCACGTTCTCAATGGCAGAGTCGGAGACCCGGGCAAGAGAAGAGGTGCAGATGACAGGAGAAAAATGTTGAGCACTCCACTAGTAAGCGAAGATGATTGGTCGGCTGTGACTGACTTTGAGGAGGCGACGCGAAGAGCTGCAGCGATTTGGGCGGGAACAGCTCCCTCATCGGCAGATGCCATAATCAATGACAAGGGTTAACGATGAAAAATGAATAGCTCGGTGTGTAAATCAAAACACTGATAATGAAAACAATAAGCACTCAACCACTTGTGAGGGATCTAAAACGAAAGCACAGACCTTTAACTTTGGCACACGCAAACAGAAGAACGATGATAGTACACAAAAAACACGTACGTGAAGCACTCAAACACGGAGCTCGTGAGGACACGTGTAGGCCAAAGGTGGACCGACATCGTACTAATCTATGTCAATAAATGCTACGTTATGTTTCTCTTCTAGGTGTCCGGTGACTTGTCAGTATAGGGTACATAATAAATACATATAATATATAAATATATATGTTATACATAAATTTATAATAAATGTATATTATATACTACCCTTACTATAACATAAAAGTCAAATGCTGCCCGCATGCACCAAAAATTTTCCGACTCCTGCTCTAGATAGTTAATAACTCAAATAGAAAGTAATAAGCTATAACTGTTCACTTTAACACGGGATTTACTTATGAATTAAACGTTTTTACTTGAGTCCTAAGTAAGCCACCATTTTAAACTGAATAGTTATAGATTATTAAATTCTAGGAATAGTCATGTCATCATTTATTAGAAAATAATGTTTACCATTATCAGAAGTAATTTTTTTTTTTTGATTGGAGGTTTAACGACCACCGTGAGCAACTCAATGGGCTATAAGCAGTCGCCCGTCCCTAATTTAGGGTCACTGGTTCCAGGGAAGGGAGAGAGCCAGTGCCGTAAGACAAACACAACATCCATGCCTCACCGGGATTCGAACCCGGACCCCTTTCGGACGAATGATCAGAGGCCATCGCTTAGACCACTGCGCCACCGGGGCGGCGAAGTAATTTTGAATGATAGGAAATAAAAAAAAAAAATCCAAATATTTATCCAATTTCAGATTACGGCCATTAAAAATGGTAAAACAAAAAAAGCGATGGTAGATTTTTTATTTTCTATTGGAGGTTCGACCACCGTGAAGCAGTCACCCGTCCCTAATTTAGGGTCACTGGTTTCAGGAGAGGGAGACAGCCAGTGCCGTAAGAGAAACACAACATTCATGCCTCACCGGGATTCGAACCCGAACCCTTTCGGACGAGTGATCAGAGGCCATCGCTTTGACTACTGCGCCACCGGAGCGGCGATGGTAGAGACGTGATGTTTTGCACGCTAATGAGTAGGAGGGCAGCTGTCCCCTCTGTAACCGCGGTTCCGACGTCACTGTGTGTTAGACTAAAGCGGTTTTTTTTTTTTGGTTTTTATTTCATGTGCTGGCTACAAAAATGTTTCAAAGAAGTACATTTGAACGTGACTCACTTGCACAGGGGCATCGGAAATGACTTTTGACAACGGGTGTTATGGCCTGTTTAAGGCCTTTGTGGGTCTCTAGGCTAAGTCATCTCCCAAAGAAATGAAGCCGAAGAATCAGTATGAAATCCATTAAAACACGAAACTGAGAACCGGTACAAGCAGCGTTACCCCAACCACGTAATTTACGGGAACTGCAGGATCTTCAGTTGCCGTAGTGGTACCAAATACAGGAGCGTTCAGAGGGTAATTTGCCGCGTGTCGTATGTACAATGACGTCATGTATCAATGCGCGTCCGATGACGCTGGGTTCTTATGTGAGAGAGCTGCCATTTTGTTTTTTGTTCTACTTGGCGAGTTGGACTGCAGAGCATCGTGCCATGGCCGTAGCCAGGAGATGGCCAGGCCGGGCGGCGCCCGACCTGCGTTTTCTTTTGGACGTCCTAGCGACCTACACAACAGTATAGTGCCCGACCTCTTTTACATCTTTAGCCCGACCACTTAATATCCTTCGCCCGATCTCAATCATCAGCCGCCCTTCCTAACTTGCTTGTCTGGATACGGGCTTGCATCATTGAAACATATTTCAAGAATAACGATTTTATAGTTGCTAAACAACGTCTATTCAGGCGACACTTTAAAGTGGGATGTCATGGAAATGTGCCAGATGGTAGCACCATTACAAGGTGGGTAATTTCCTTTAAATTAACAGCATCGGCTTGTAATCGCAAACCAGGAGGTAGCAAAAGGACTGTGCGGACCACAGATGTGATTGAAAATGCTCGTGCTGTAATCTTACGTAGCCCTAAAAGATCTTCTTGGCGATACTTTACAACTTTTCACCTTTCCGATCGTTTATTCAGGAGAACATTGCATGAAGATTTCCATTTTCACCCTTAAAAGCTCCAAATTGTGCAAGAAATAAAGCCTCAAGATTTGGTTGCACGCGAACAGTTTTGCACAACCATGTGTGATCTCCGTGAAAATTCACAGGTGTTACGCACCTTGATTATGTCGGATTAAGCACACTTCGAGTTATGTGGTTCGGTGAATAAACGAAATATGCGTTATTGGAGTGATGGAAACCCAGGTCAACTGCACATCAAGCCCTTGCACAGCGCCCGTGTCACTGTCCGGTGTGGAGTTGCTTCCTTTAAAATTACAGAGCCGTATTTTTCGAGGACGGTGAGGGTGTCTCTGTAACTGTCACCAGTGAACGTCATCTATGGATGCTGCGAGACATCTTGCTTCCTCAATTACGGATGCTGAACGTGAATATAGAAAATTATTGTTCCAACACGACGGGGCGAACGCGCACACAGCCCGCATATACATGGATGTTTTGCGGCAGACCTTTCCACAAAGATTAATTGCTCGTTATGGTGACATCCCTTGGCCGCGCCGCTGTTCCCCGATCTAACATATGCTGATTTTTTCTTATGGAAGTACCTTGAGCAAGAAGTCTTCCACGCACGTTGCGCCACTCTGATACGGCCACCATATTGGCCGTATCAGAGCTGCCGTCACCAATACCCCTGGCGATATGTTACGACGAGTAACGGACTCCTTCCAACGACGCTTAGAAGAATGTGTGATGCAGCGGGGCCGGCATTTGACAGGGGGTCATATTCAAACATTGACTGATCAATGGCATTCTTGTAACTACTATTTGACATAGAGAGTATAAATAAAAAAATTGTTCGTTTACGGTGCAATTTTATTAATACTCTATCAACTCTGCCGCACCCTATATCAAGAGACACCTACCATCTAGTTGAATTTATGTCACGTCGGGTGAGAGCTATGTTGGCGGCGAGAGTAGGACCTACATCATATTAGGTAGATGGTTTTAATGTTTCGGCTGATCGGTGCATGTACAGGGTGATCCATTTAAACCAATACCCTGAAAAAACCTTACATTTTTGCAAGAAATACCCGCAAGGAACTTTTTCTTTTTTTCAATAGAAGCAGCAACTCCTGGAGAATGAAAACCGCCACCGTGAAGAAGATTGTTAACCATAACTGGAACTCAGCTCGTGATTTGTTTGTTGTTGCGTTGTCATTCACTTGCGTGCATTCGGAAACATGCAGTACTCTGTTCCAGAGCGCGTTTTTTTTAGTGAAACCGTATTGGGTAACCAATTCTGTCATCAAAACGCAACGAGCATTTCGAAGAGAGTTTGGAGTTCGAAAAGTGCCAAGCAAGTCAACAATTCTGTCGATGGCAAAAAAACTGGAGCAAACCGGTTCTCTTCTCAGCGGTAGCGGCAGACATCACCCTATGATGCCCCAAACGCGTGTGGACGATGTTCGGCAACGTTTACTTCAATCTCCGATGAAATCGTTGCGCAGATTAAGCCAACAGACAGGATTTCCATACGGAACTTGTCAAAGGGCAGAAAAAAAGCGAAATCCATCAGCTGCAGGAACCGGACATGGGAACGTAATCCATCGGCTGCAGGAACCGGACAAGGGAAAGAGAGTAAGTTACTGCAAATGGTTTCAAAATTTTCGAGCTGATATTCTCTCCATCACATGGATTACGGATGAAGCCTGGTTTCATCTGTCAGGCTACGTCAATTCGCAAAACAGCAGATACTGGGCTGCAAAAAACCCACACGTTAGGTGTGAAACACTGATGCATTCACAAAAGGTTGGTGTATAGTGTGCGGTTTCGTCTACGAAAATTATTGGCCCCATTTATTTCTCTGAGACTGTCAACACTAACGTTTATTGCCGCATATTCAATGAATTTGTGGAACAACTTGATGACATTGAATTGACAGAGGGCTACTTTCAGCAGGATGGCGCTACGTGTCACACATCGAAAGTCTCAATGGAACTCATAACCAGCTTCTTTGATGACAGATTAATTTCAAAAAACATATGGCCTCCACGATCTCCGGACTTAATTTCCCCTGACGTTTTTTGTGGGGCTACTTAAAGGATAGAGTTCACAAAACCCATCCAAAAACATTGGATGCATTGCGTGAAACAATCACGACTGAAATTGGCAATGTTACTGCTCGTACTCTACATGAGACATCACTGAATATGGTGCGGCGTGTTCAATTTTTCTTTGTCCTCCATTTTCTGTGTTTACGAGAAAAGGGAGGACGATTCCAACATTTGCTTTGATAAAATGATTCTCCAATACCACATGTATAATTCTCAACTTACTGTATGATTTTGTTGTTATTTATAAAAAAGTTAAGTAAATCACATGGTACTGGTTTAAATGGATCAACCTGTATATGGAAAAAAAAAAACTGTACAACTCCATGGACTGTATGCAGTTCCCCGTTCTCAATTTTCGATTACTGGTTCCAGGGGAGACAGTACCATAAGACAAGCACAATATCCGTGCATCACCGAGATTCAAACACCGGACGCCATCGCGGGTTACTAGTCATGAGCCTGCACTTACAACACTATGCCACTTGGGCGGTCAAATCGTACTCCAACAATAATTTTGATAACACTAAAACGTTTTAAAATTGGTCAAAAGTTAACATCGCAGATTTAATTCTGATTTCGGAACATCTTAACACGCATGACGTAGTACAGAGATGACGCAGGTGTCAAGATGACAATCTGCAGCAATACATTCCGTCGGTGTAGCTTAGTCGTTCGGAGCAACTCACTCCGTAGCGAGGAGACGCTGGTTCAATCTATCTCACTGACAAATTTGTGTTTTCACAAGGCATCGTCAAAACTTTCATCGCCTTTGTCAAAATCGTTTAAAAAACGCACGATTGACTTATTTTCTTAAGTAAATTTGTTAAGCGAATGTCTTGATTCAGCAGGATTTAGTTTTGTTGCACTGAATTCTGGGATACTTAGAATCAAGCTGTAATTTTTTTTTTCTTTCATTCTTTTTGATTATGAGCATTCTGTAAATTGCAGGGAAAGAAATGCATTTGAATATTAAAAGGGAAAGTTATTTTCTTGCGTCTTTCAAAAATTCAGTACGTTTCCAAATAAAGATTAAAACGGAAAAGTAAATGTTTGCCCTTTTTCGTAATTTTGTATTCTTGTTTTCCGAAATGCAGGAAAAATGAACATGCCAGAATTTTTAATTTTTAACTTTTCAACAAATTTCTTCAGTGAACGAATGATGTAGCTACTTCGTTTAGTTGGAAAATGTTTCAACTGAGAGTAAAAAACACCTTCTTTTAAGACACGAAGAAAACTGTTTTAACTATGCTTGTTCGTTTTTTATGGCTCTATCGCCTATTTCATACAAGCCAAAACTTTTTTGAATAATGAATTACATTGCTAATTGTTTGATGTAAAGCTTCCAGTTTTTCATCTTTTTTTTAAGTTTCCCTCTGTTTCATTACTGAGAACTACAGCCAAAGCAAGATTAGTTTTTCGGCATAATTAAAGAAAGTACCAAAGTCTATGTACAGAATACATCATTCACGGCCCAATTTCTTCTTTGTAAAGAATGAAATAAAAAATAAACCGTACGCAAACTAAATGAGAAATTTCAAGCTCTCATTTTCTATAGTTTTTTGCTGGCCTCGAATATTCGTCATCGCTGGGTTCAACTCAAGGAAAATAAAATGAATCTATTTTTCTGAATATCTGTGTACAATGTCATGAATCGATTTGTCTGAATATCTGTGTACAATGTAATGGATCGATTTGTCTGAATATCTGTGTACAATGTTATGAATCGATTTGTCTGAATATCTGTGTACAATGTTATGAATCGATTTGTCTGAATATCTGTGTATAATGTCATGAATCGATTTGTATAAATATCATTGCGCAAGGTCATGAATAGATTTGTCTGAATATCACTGTAGAAGGTCATGAATCGAGTTGTCTGAATATCTGTGTACAATGTCATGAATTGATTTACCTGAATATCTGTATACAAGGTCATGAAGTAATTTGTTTGAATATCTGTGTACAAGGTCATGAGTCGATTGGTCTGAATATCTGTGTGCAAGGTCATGAATACATTTGTCTGAATATTTGTGTGCAAGGTCATGAATCGATTTGTCTCAATATTTGTGTTCCAGGTTATGAATCGATTTGTCTGAATATTTGTGTGCCAGGTCATGAATCGATTTGTCTGAATATTTGTGTGCCAGGTTATGAATCGATTTGTTATAATATCTGTGTAGAAGGTGATGAATCGATTTGTCTGAATATCAGTGAACAATGTCATGAATCGATTTGTCTTAATATTGGTGTACAAGGTCACGAATCGATTTGTGAATATCGGTGTACAAGGTCACGAATCGATTTGTGAATATCGGTGTACAAGTTCACGAATCGATTTGTGAATATGTGTCAGGGTGGGCCGAAAAAACTATTTTTTTTAATTTGCCTATCGCCTGTTGCGGAAAAGCTGCCATTGGGGTCAACAAGAATACCAAAAGAAATTTATTTGAAATCGACTAATATCTTACGTCTCCGCATGGCACGCTAAGTTCGCGTTTTTCCGACCGCATTGGGCCGTAGGCAAAAAAGGATGGGATTTTTCGTAATTGAAATCGAGTAACCCCTAGTGCGGGAAAGCGTATTTTAGTGTTCCCAACAACATTGAAAAACAAAGTTTTGAAGTTGTTCAATATACTATGTCTCCGCACTGCACGCGGAGTTTACCACTTTCTTCCCGCATTTGGCTCGTAGGCCTAGGCTAGGTAGAGGCATCCTGGCATGTAAAGCATCGCAAAAATCTGTTGGAAATTGCACTGTTCTGAGTGCACTATGCATGTGCATGTGTAGTACACTCAGTTTGCTTTGCAATATGTAGCGTGTAGCTCTTCGCGTGCTTCCAATGTCACATATGGAAACAACCCAGAACTCACCACGAGAAGGTGGCTACACTTCAAGTTCTGCTCACCCTTCCTCCAGCTCAGAATTTTATTTCTACATGGTATATCTTGTTCGGTAATCCTCTTTACTCGAAACCTGTGGCATTAATTGCCGTGATGCAATTGTTGCTCTTATGTACGAATCTCTAGCTTCAAATCCACACACTGAGGCAGCTGTATCGGTCACAAGTTTCACGCAACGTTCCACAGCTTACGTGTGGCAGGGAAACTTGGTTATTTCTTCGCCAGCTGCGGCAGAAGTTGCGATTAGTCGATCGAAATCTTCATTTGAGATGTGTTTTGTCAGGGGTGGTTTGGTAAGACGCGTTTTAGTCAAACCGATCATCTCATAATATTCATTAGCATCTAAATTTAATTGCGGCACTTCGAATTCTCATATGACATCATTCATTTGTTGTTGTCCAGCTTTCCTAATTCTTCTCCATCCAAGAGCTCTAACGTGGGTGCGTTCGTCCGCAGTCATACTTAGCAATATATTCTCTGGGTGACTGAGGAGAGTTGTAGGTCTTACAACTCGTTCAGAAGAGATTGGGGCAGCTCTCGTCGGCTGTGAAAACCTTTAGTAGTAGACTTTGCAGCTATTCATGTAGATTGGACAGATTACATGAATGAATTGCAAGATACACGTGAACTGAGTACCGACCAGCAGTATTTACTGGAAATCTGTTGCGCCGTGTCACAGGGAGACTGATGTCAGCCTTTCTAGAAGAAAGCCAGGACCACTGTCACATTCACAGTGGCTGACGGCAGCTAACAGTGTCATGCGCCTCTATGTCGCCACTCAAAACCCATCGCAGACTTTGATCTGTGTTACCAACTACATAATGAAGGCATATGTCGTACTCTGGTTTTCCATGAAGAAGAAGCCATCGTGCAAAGCAGGTGCCAAACACTTTTGGTAACTGATCTACTTATCGCGCTTCATGCATTTGAAGTGCAAAGTAATCATTGATGCAGTGTTCAAGAGAAACGCGTTCTTCAGTCACCCAGGGAATATATGGCTAAGAATGATTGCGGACGAAAACACCCACGTTAGATCTCTTGGATGGAGAAGAATAAGGAAAGCTAGACAACAACAAATAAATGATGTCATAAGAGAATTCGAAGTGCCGCAATTAAATTTGGATGCTAATCAATATTATGAGATGCTCGATTGGACTAAAACGCGTATTACCGAACCACCCCTGATAAAACACATATCAGATAAAGATTTGGATAGACTAATCGCAACTTCTGCCGCAGCTGGCGAAGAAATAACCACGTTTCCCTGCCACACGCAATCTGTGGAACGTTTCGTGAAACTGATGACCAAAGCAGCTGCCTGAGTGTCTGGATTTGAAGCAAGAGAATCGTTCATAAGAACAACAATTGCATCACTGCAATGAATGCTACATTTTTCGAGTAAAGAGGATTACCGAACAAGATGTACCACGCATAAATAAAATTCTGAGCTGGAGGGAGGGTGGGCGGAACTCGAAATGTAGCCACCACCTCGAAGAGCTACACGGTACACATTGCAAAGCAAACTGAGTGTATTACACATGCACACGCATGGTGTACTCAGAATAGTGCAATTTCCTAAGGATTTTTCCGATGCCCTACATGCCAGGATGCCTCTACCTAGCCTAGGCCTACGAGCCAAATGTGGGAAGAAAATGGTGAACTTCGCGAGCAGTGCGGAGACATAGCATATTGATCAACTTCAAAATTTTGTTTTTCACTGCTATTTGGAACACTAAAAGGACGCTTTTTTGCAATAGGGGTTACTCGATTTCAATTACAAAATTTTCCATCCGTTTTTGCTTACGGCCTAATGCGGTCAGAAAAACACGAAATTTGTGTGCCATGCGGAGACGTGAAATATTAGTCTATTTAAAAAATCTTTTGTTATTCTTGTTGACCCAAATGGTAACTTTTCCGCCCTAGGCGATATGCAAATTAAAAAAATGTTTTTTCGGCCCACCCTAATATGTATCTGTGTACTAGGTCATGAATCGATTTGCCTGAATATCTGTGTACAAGGTATGTAATAATGTCTGTTATATGATAAAGGGCCTCTTTTGAGGCACATAGCATCAAATCATTAGTGAGTGCCTATTTTACGATCAGAAGGGCCGTCCCTAATTTATGGCAGTTAGTTCTGGGGATGGGAAATAGGAGGAGCCATCAGGCAGTCACATTGCCATGCCACACCGCATCCTTACCTCGATCCCAGGTACGATGAATGACCAGAATCCAAATCTAAAGCCATCAGAGCCACCGGGGAGGAATTTTAATGGAAACAAACTCAATTCTAGTACAATATGGGATATCGTACATCGTTCTAGAAAAGTAGTTTACCGGGTGTTTATGAAATAAGTATCCTCACGCGGGTGTCTAGAAAAGTCAGAAATGGGGATATCGTGAAGAAACTTGTTAGGTTGTTTGTTGAAACTTGTTAGGTTGTAAGGATTCAGCAAAAAAATTAATCAGTACAAAATTACATCGCTAGGGGAGCAGTAGCATTGCAGACGTATAAAAAGAACATGCACGTGCTTTATTTTTACTAATTTATTGACAGCACAAACGCTTCAGGATAAAATCAGCTCAATATGCTGGCCATCAAAAAATGTGATGAACAGCAAAAGCATCACTGCTGAATTTCTTTTTGTTTGGAGGTTTAACGACCACCGTGAGCAACTCAATGGGCTATATAAGCAGTCGCCCGTCCCTTATTTACGGTCACTGGTTCCAGGGAAGGGAGAGAGCCAGTGCCGTAATACAAACACAGCATCCATGCCTGACCGGGATTCGAACCCGGACCCCTTTCGGACGAATGATCAGTGGCTATCGCTTAGACCACTGCGCCACCGGGACTGCTGAATTCCAAGAAATTGCAGGTCGTTCACATGGAATATTCAGTGTGAACGACCTGCAGTTTCTTGGAATTCAGGTCGTTCACATTGTTCTTCGTATGCAAATATTCACCTGTCGATTTGGTATTATGCGTCGGACAGCGTAAAAGCGCCAATGATCAGCTTGCCGGTACTCATTATTTCTCCTGCAGTGAGAGAAAGAAGCCCCGGTAGCTTTTGATCATTCTTCCGAGATGGGTTCGGGTACGAATCCCGAAGAGGCACTGATGCTGCATTTGTCTTACGGCACTGGATCTCTCTCTTCCCTGGAAACAGTGGCCGTAAAATTTGGGATGGGAGACTGCTTCTAGCCCATTGAGTTGCTCACAGTTGCCCTTAAACCCCTCAAGAAGAAGAAAGAAAAAAAGAACGCGCGCTACGGTAAAGTTTCATTATTAAAATCAGAGTAATACTAGTTGGCCATTATCGACAAGCTAAGGGTTTACTGAGAGAGTCCCTGACACCCGCTGCGTTGAAAAGAACGATACCAAAGTTTGAATTCCCCAGAGAATTCGGTACAGCGCCGGTAAGAAGAAGTCCGCTGGTTTCCAAAAATGTTGTGGATTGAATTGCAGTTGACAGAACCGATAGGGCATGCCGGAACGCACTCTCACACAGCAATGCCAAACGTTTTTTTTTTTTTAATCGGACATTCGGCAACGAACGCATTCTTCCTCGATGGTTTCCGCAACCCTGCCCAGCGCTCTCAACGTACCTTACCGATTATAATTTCTGGCTTTGCGGATACCTGAAGGAGAGAGTATTCGGATGGCATAAGCTTTCTTTAAAATCTGAAAACCAGTGTCAGACGTGAAGTGGCCAACATCGACCGCGAAAATGCTGCTAGCAGCAGCAACATTGTTGTTACGCCGTTCTCCGTTTAGGGCATGTCGCTCTTGTGGTGGGCAGAGCAGATTTTGTCCATGCAAGGACAAAAAATGTACACGAAATGCTACAAATGCCGTAATAGCATGACTCTCCCAAATTCTGTGACTGTACTAATCTAAAATTTTGGTTCACATTTGTATGCGATGGTGGTATCGGAATAAAACTTGTTCATTTGTTGTATAGATTGATCAGGGCTACTTAGTAAACCACAGATTTGCAGGTTTTCAATGAAAATGCTCATTTTGTTTTACGAAACCGTTAACTTTACGTTAATACACTCACGAACAATAAAATTTTGCGCACCTAGAAGAAAACATGCTAAAACCGCGAAAATTTGCAAATAGCTAGATTGCGTGCTGGTATGCAAACGATCCCCGTTTGGTCCGAGTGCGCATGACAGCACACCCCGTGTGCCTCTGCAAGCACGAAACGGCAGCCGCCTTGCGAACCAGCGTGTAGTCGATGCCTCATGAAAACGAAAAGCACCGACCGACGCAAGCAAGAGTACAGAATGGCAAGAATGCCAGGTAGACGCCAGAGACGTCGATTTACGCAACTTACGGACATTGAAAGAGGCCTGATCATCGGGCTGAAAACCACAGGGTGATCGGTGTACCGTATCACCCGCCACGGGGATCGTTCTGACAATACTAACAGGCTGTGTTGGGACCAGTGGACGCGTGACGGCACTGCCACAAGACGGAGTGGCTCCGGACGGACCAGGAGGACCACCGGTAAAGAGGATCGACGGATCGTGCTCCAGTTACGAACGGATCCCACGGCGGACCCCGTTCATCATACAGGCACGTGTAGCGGCTTCTGTGTGCCCACGAATCATTTCCCGACGCCTCGCGGAAGCGAATCTGCAATCCCAGCGCCCCTTACATACGCTGCCATTAACACCGGAACATCGCCGGCTCCGTGTGCAGTGGTGCCAGGCCAGAGTGAAGTGGAACGCCGTGCAGACTGGCAACGTGGGGAGTTTAGCGAAGATTGGCGCTTCGTCTTGAGGACAGATGATCATGGTGTCCGGGTGTGGATGTCCCCGGGTTAACTGCACAATCCCAACTTTGCTATAGAGAACCACACCTCCCCCACTGTAGGCATTATGATCTGGAGAGCCATTGCTTACGATAACCGATCAGCTCTAGTAATGGTACTTGGATCATTGAAGCGAGGGAGATATGTGGATGAGATCCTATGGCTCCCTGTGCTCCCATTCCTGGCCGGGATTCCAAGCTATACCAGCAGAATACTGCCAGCCCGCATACCATGTCCATGTCCTATACCAGCTATACCATGTCCAGACACAGACATTTAACGTGGACCAGGAACATCAAACAAAGATCTTCGCTCTTACCACGTTTATAAGTGAGTCACGGAAGACCCTGGGTTCGACTTCCGGTGGAGGTCAATGAGAATTTTTTCCGTGACTCACTTATAAACGTGGTAAGAGCGAAGATCTTTGTTTGATGTTCCTGGTCCACGTTAAATGTCTGTGTTAATTATTCACTCGCCTTCTAATTATTTCTTCAGTTGCTGCTTACCATCTTTGTTGAATCCCCAGCATCGTGCGGGGCTCCAAGAAGCAACCTGCCAAATTGGCTTGGCAGTTAGCGCGTGTGAATCCGGAGGAATGCGAGGCCGCTGTGGTGTAGTGGAAGCATATCCGGCGCGTAACTGGAAGACCCTTTGTTCGACTCCCGGTGGCGGCCAATGAGAATTTTTCCGTGACTCACTTATAAACGTGGTAAGAGCGAAGATCCTTGTTTGATATGTCCAGACACTTCCATGGCCTGCCCGCTCTCCGGACATATCCCCTATCGAGCATCTGTGGGACCAGTTGAAACGCCGGCTGCCGGCGTGCCGCACTATCCGGGATTTAGAGTGCACCGTCCAACACGTGTAGGCTAGTCTGCAGCAGGACAACATCAGCCGTCTGTTTGCCTCTCTGCCGGACCGTATTGCAGCATGTATCGCCGCACGAGGCGGTGCGACGCGCTATTGAAGATAACCGGACTGCGTGCCACAGACACCTCGGTAATTGCCCTGCAGCTCTGTTTTTGCCATCATGTGTATCATTTATCTGTATCATTATGTCCATAAAATTTCAATTCAATCCGATGCTTCCTTCTTGGTGCGCAAATTTCATTGTCCGTGAGTGTAGTTATAATTAATTAGTTCGTAAAATTGTTCAGAATAATCTTGGGAGTGATATTTTGCGAGTAGTAACAGACATATCGGTAAATACAAGAGTTTTTGAGATAAAACGATTTCTGGAAAAGTAATTATAGCGACCGCATTGTACTTGGGCGGCCACGTTGAAAAAAAAAACAGACGGGATCAAGATCGTATGACCTAATAGGAATTTGTACAACACATCGTAGAGGAGAAATCCTTTGGTCCGTCGATCTTCTAAATGGTCAATGTCTAGTCCTAATTTGATCGATTGATGTACCGATTTGGAAAGAGATTGCTGTTGAAAACGAACATCTTTCTACTATATATTCAGCTACAAACTGAGCGGAAGAACTAATGCCAGAATTATCAATGTAAGGACTGAAGTTCTTAGGCGCCAATACTTTTCATTTTCAGAAGGGGACAGGGTTTAGCATACCTGACATGCCATTGATCTCGTGACACTAACAGATGTTTTTATCCCACGATCTTAGAGGAATTAAGAAATTCAACATGACTCATGTTAGATTTAAAAAGCCGATTTTTCCGCGTTTGCTTCAATAAATCGTCCGAATCCATAAAAACTTACATTTTTTTTTCCAAATGCGCCGTATTTTTTAAAATTAAAAAAAAAATGCTGTAAACATCTGTCTCCTTTCATTTCCCAAGACACGGATTCCACATTGAAACAAGTGCGGTGTTTACACAATACCATGTAAGTAAAAGAAGATCTACATTAGACAAACGAAGAATTTTACCAACTCATCTTAAGGAAAACAAACGAGCCGTAGAAGGTGGAAATGGCCGCCCCGGTGGCGCAGTGGTCTAAGCGATGGCCTCTGATCATTCGTCCGAACGGGGTCCGGGTTCGAATCCCGGTGAGGCATGGATGTTGTGTTTGTCTTACGGCACTGGTTCTTTCCCTTCCCTGGAACCAGTGACCCTAAATTAGGGACGGGCGACTGCTTATAGCCCATTGAGTTGCTCACGGTTCACGGTGGTCGTTAAACCTCCAATCCCCCCCCAAAAAAGGTGGAAATGCCACAATGCGGTAGCGTAAAGTTCTAGTTACCTGAAAACCGGGTGATGCGAAATTAATTTCTGTGTTCCATTAAAAATTCCTAATCTAAATATAAGAGAGTCCTTAGATATTTCCAAGTAAATGTATCACGCTTTAAATGGAGATTGCTAATATTTTGAATTTCTAGAAACCTCTACGAATACAGATACGACGGGGAGCGTACCTCCATTCAACGTTTTTCATGGGGGAAGCAACTGGATAGGGTGAAAGCAGTCGTCCGTCCCTAGTTTAGGGCGACTGATTCTAAGGAAGGAGAGAGAGCCGTAAAGCAAACATAACACCCATACCTCCTCTGGAACTCGAGATAAAGAATAACTCAGATGAATGATCCTGATGAACATAACTCACACGAATGAGCATTTGTGGATAAATTGAAATAATATTGTTATATGTTATCCGGCAATTCATAACAGTTTTTTTTCTGATTTACCGTTTGTTTTTATAATGTACACTGAAGTGCCAACAGTCATGGGACAGCAGTATGCAAATTTTTAACTGGCGCTGTCGTACACGATTTTTATGAGTTGCGAGGTGTAATCTCGTGAGAACAGCTCCGGTAGCACAGTGGTCTAAGCGATGGCTTCTGATCATTCGTCCGAAAGGGGTCCGGGTTCGAATCCCGGTGAGACATGGATGATGTGCTTGTCTTACGGCACTGGATCTCTTCCTTCCCTGCAACTAGTGACCCTGAATTAGGGACGGGCACCTGCTTATAACCCATTGAGTTGCTCACGATGGTCGTAAAACCTCCAATCGAAAAAAATATATCGTGAGTCAGACTGATCAACAGTAGGATTATGGCAAGCCGAAGTGAATTATCGGAGTTTGAACGAGGCATGGTAGTGGGAGCCAGACAGATGGGACATTCAATTTCCGAAGTTGTGTGAACATCAAGATTCCTCGATCCACCGTGTCACGTGTGTACCGAGAATACCTCATGGAAGGCATTTTAACACACCGTGGACAGTGCAGTGGCCGACCACGAGTGCTGAATGACCGTGAACAGTGGCGTCTGAGCAGTATTGTCCATGCTAACAGACAAATAACACTGGCTTAAATAACATCCTAATTAAATACAGCAGGTACCAGAGACATATCCATCAGATCAGCGCAGCGTAATTTAGCATCCATTGGGGTATGGGTAGCAGGAGTCCCACCAGAATGCCTTTGTTACTCGTAAACACAGTAATTAGGCCCTGGAAGACCGGCAACATGTGGCGTGGTCCGATGAGTCACGTTACCAGTTGTTACGAGCTGATAGTAGGGTTAGGGTGTGGTGCCGACCACATAATGCCACGGAACCAAGCTGTCAATAGGGCACTGTGTAAGCTGGTGGTGGCTTCATATATGTGTGAGGTGTCTTTAGGTGGTACGGTTTGATTCCTCTGGTCCTTATAAAAACGTCATTACCGGTAATCTTCTTCTTGCTCTGCTGGGAGACCATGTGACGTACTACCGAGGTAAAGCACGTGACGAGACGACAAATATGCAGCGATTCTTTCCGTCCGTATAGCTTAGTTGGGAGAGCAACTTACTCTGGAGTGAGGATAAGCGGATTATATCGCCGTTGGGAACAAATGTGTGTTTTCACAACCATTTGCAGCCCTTCGTGGACTTCATATACCCCAGCAACGATGGGATTTTCCAGGCGGGCCCAAGTTTTCCAAAATTCGCTCTCCCGACATGAACCCAATAAAGCACTTATGGGACGTGGTGGAAAGGTCCATTTGCACTCAAGATCCTGCACCTACAAGTACCAGGAAACTGTGGGTGGCTGTTCAGACAGTATGGCTTAAGATCTCTCCAAAAGTCTTCCGGCCACTTGCAGAATCGGTGCCACGTCGAGTTGCTTTACTTCGCCGAGTTAGAGGAGGTCTTACACGATACTAGGTACGTATCTCATGACAATTGGTATTTCAGTGTATTGTGCGTTGGGTTTGCACCTCGCCACGGCCTACCTTTAGTTAAGCTGAAAACTATAAAGCGATTCTTACCTTTAAACCTATAATCTGACGCTCCAGAGGGTGAATGGTATGAAGCTCTGGGTTCTAATCATTCATCCGAGTTGGGTCCGATTTCAAATCCACCATGAGGCATGGATGGTAGGTATGTTTGCCATACGTTAATGGCTCTCTATTTGTCTTGGAATTAACGGCGCGAAATCGAATACGGGCGATTTCTTTTAGCTCAATGAGTTGCTCACAGTGGTAGTCGCCAAACCATCCCCCTGAGAAAAATGATCAGAATTGTATTATGTGGAAAAAAAAATTAGGTCATTACCGGTTAATAAACGCAAATCTGTAATTACGCCAGAATCTGCTAATAATTTTTCATGCCTTAATCTAACAAAACATGTAGCCCTATTACAAACACCGTGCAGATTGACACATTTCTGCATAAAATTTTCACATGCACATTTGCTGATTTTATTAACTGTACACTGCAGTACGCATGTTTTCCTTTTCATATTCCCTTTTTTCTTCATTAACGGACACCTACGAACAACGAAACCTCTTAACAGCGATGAAAGGATACCCCAATCAGCTCCAATGGAGATTTAACTGACCCCTATCTCCTGAATTTTACGTAGTTTCTACGGTACTCTGGCTAGTGGGATATTTTTAGATTAATGACTTAACGGACACCGTAGGCAACTCAATGGGCTATAAAAAGTCGTTAGTCCCTAATTTAGAGCCACTGGTTCCACGGAAGGGAGAAGCCCAGTGCCGTTAGACAAACACAATATTCACGCCTCACAGGGATTCTAAACTGGACTCTTCTCGGACGTGAGCAACTCAATGGGCTATAAGTAGTCGCTTGTTTCTAATTTAGAGCCATTGGTTCCAGATAAGTGAGAGATGCAGTGTCGTAAGACAAACACAAAATCCACGCCTCACAGGGATTCTAATTTGGACCCCTTACGGACGAATGATCAGAGGCTATCGCTTAGACCACTGCGCCACGGGGGCCCTGGGCCCTTCTTGGACGAATGGTCAAAAGTTAGGCAACCCACTACGTACAAATAAAATCTAGACATGCGTTTCAAATACAAAAATTATGCAAATTCTGCATTTTACGTTTAAATACATGTAAATTTAGTAGAAAACCCCTGCTGCATTTGGTAGAGTTTTTTTTTTTATTATTATGTTTTCTTGGTTTATGTGAGAAAAAGGTAAAATTTGAATAATAAATTTTGAAAATGCCTTTAATTAATGCCTAGTCTTTAATGTCTACAGTATTTAAACAAATTGTCTGGGTTAAAAATCAGCCAAACATTTATTCAGAATCTGAATCGCGAGCAGCAAATGTTCAAGTTCTGATTCCAACTCTTCAGCTGCTCCGTTAAATGTCACTCGAAGATGGGCCTCCAGGTTCGCTTCGGTACATCAGGATCTATCCGCAGATAGTATTTTTTTGTGGTAGGAGAAACTTCTTTCAACGTCAGCAGTGCTTGCTACGTCGGAAAGCGCCTTCAGTGCTGCGCCATTTAACAGGGAACAGTCCCTGCTCTTCTTTCTCTAGAAGGACACCGCATCTACCTCTTTCGTCGACTTGTCTTCTTCCAGTGTGATAACTCTCGGGCTGGTATATCTGCTAGCGAAGGTCGTTGCAGTTCCGGCTGTAGAGACAGTTACACATCTTCTGGACAACACTTGCTAGGATAAAAAAATTTTACTTCTTTTCAGAATTGAGCATTAGGGTGCCTGCCGTCTAGGTAGGCCTGCAGCTCGGAGCACGGAAGGCCACTTCGTTGCACGAGGTTCCCGATCAAGACTAGCAGCAACCAAATCTCCGAAGAATGGGTTGTACGAGTTTCCAGCTTCTTGATTACAACGTCCAAATCGACTGCAACCAATGCAACTCGCTGCATTTGCTCAACCAAGGTAGGATTGCAGAGCATCTCCTTCAGTTCCTCTACGGCCAGGCTGTCCTCGTCAAGAGCTCCTACCCACAGCACATCTACCTCAACGTTCGCGGAATGGTTCTTGCCGGCTCGAAGCCATAGGTTCCCCAACGGGTAATTACTGGAGAGGGCAGAAGTATTGGGTTTTTTCCTGGCAGCGCGTAGACAGTCTTGTAGGGTTTGCCGTCTAGCTGGAGCCTTAGACAAAGAAGACTTGACGCATGCGATGTAGTGATTAATAATTTTGTGCGAAAATCGTATTCCTTCGCAGGTTAGGTGCAGAACGTGCGCCTAACACGTGCTGTGCATAAGACTGCTGCAAACGCCTTTCAACCGATTTGCAGCAGCACACATGTAGGGGGCATTGTTCGTAGAATGCACCACTAGATTTATTCTATTGACGCCTGCGATTTCCAAAGCAGTGAGGGTGACGTCTACGACAGCATCTACATTGCACTTGTCTACTATTTTTGAAACTACCACTCTTGGACTTGCGTGGTTCCCCAGTGGAATCATTTCGTCGACCATTGCACAAACATCGCGATCTTTGCAAAGGCGCCTCGTTTCTTGGAGGTCAGAGTTGCTTACTTCAGGGAGGATCCGTCTGAGTGTGGTCTCAGAAGGGAGATTCTGGCCATTACGGACGTTTTTCTTCATCCTCTGACGAAAATGTTTGTTCCGAAATACGTTCAACGGAATCTGAGCGCCAACGAAAGCCGACACCATTTACTCCCACTGTTGTGTACCGCTATTTTGGCGGTCAATGGCTTCTTCCAGAGTCTCTTGATGGGTGTGTCCTTTGCACCGCAAATGTTCCTCACTTGCGAAATGGGCAGACACGACAGATTTTCTTGTGAAATCGACAACTTCAAAACAGTACTTGCACCACAGATTATTCGATTTCAATTCAAGTCCCGTTCTTGGAAACTGTAGAAGACGAGATCTCGCTGTAGCCTTGTCTTTTCTCATTTTTGGTGGCTTCGTAAACTTTTTTACGCTTTCCAACCGTTGGTTGAAGAAGCGTATATGCTCCAGTTTTGTCCGACCGTCTTACCGTCCGTCCATCCGCACGATAACTCACGTGAAAATGGTTCGATTTCGACGAAATTTTTGTATGTGGTAGGGGACCACCTGGGGACGATCCCTATTGAAAATGGGCAAAGCAGGGTCAAAGGTCAGGACATAGGAGCGGGATCCATTTCATTGCTCTTATGCGTCATAAACTTGCTTAAAAATTGTTCGATTTCGACGACATTTTAGTATGTGGTAGGGAAACACCTGCGTACGAGCCTTATTGAAAATGCGCGGAATAGAGTCAAAGGTCAAGGCATAAAAGCGGGATTCATTCCATTGCTGTTATGCGTCATAACATGCGTAAATACGGTTCGATTTCGATGAAATTTTAGTATGAGGTAAGAAACCACCTCAGAACGAACCCTATTGAAAATCGGCGAAATAGGGTCAAAGGTCAGGCAGGGCATAAGAGCGGGATATATTCCATTGCCCTTATGCGTCATAACTTGCGTAAAAATGGTTCGATTTCGATCAAATTTTAGTATGTGATAAGGAACCACCTGGGGACAAACCCTATTGAAAATGGGCGAAATGGGGTCAAAGGTCAGGACACAGGAGCGAGATTTATTCTACAGCCATAACGAGTAATAATTTCTGGTATGTTGGAAAGCGTATCATAATCAATGCATTGCATGATTTTACTAACTTGTTAAACTAAACTTTAATACACCGCCGGAAAAATGTGCTTATGCGCTGCCTTCAGACGGCTGACAGGCGCTGCTGCGACAGGGAGAGAACTCAGATAAGTTTGGACTTTGGCCCCTGAAGTGAGTCATCTCAGCAGATTTCCCAGCTCACACTCTGTCAACCGATTCAATAAAACCTAAAACGCCAGTCAGCTATCCGCCTCCATCCCCCATTTCGCAGGAGACAAATCCATTTCGCAGCGTCGCGTCGCCACCTCAATTTTATAAAATAAAAGACTTCGAACGCCAGATATTGCTTGGGAAAATGTAGCTTATGCATTTTGGAAAAATGCATGTAATGCTAATTGATGGCAAATTATGCATTTTGTGCATTTCATGCAAAATGGGTACCCAGGTTTAAACACTTTCTCAGCATAGCTTGTATAAGCATCTTATTTAATACAGCAACACAGGGTTCTCCGGGGTTGAAATGCATTTTATGCATTTCGGTTGCTCTAGTCATAAGCTAGTGCTTAGACCACTGCGGCACCGGGGCGACGACCTAGTGGAATAAGATAGGGACAAATATCTATTGCTAATGACATAATGAGTTGGATTGCAGCTGGTACAGTGGTATGTTGAAGTGAAAAGGAAGGAATTAAATGCTTACTTCTACGTGAAGCGGGCTGCAGCTTCCATATATGTTTCAATTACCAACGAGTGCTGCGGAATGGGTGATGAGACCTGGAATTTTGCCCGTTGGAGGCGATGTTTCTTGGTTTGGTCCCTGTGGGCTCTGTTCCTGCTTCGCAGCGCGGGGTCAGTTAACTGTGGAGTTACCTTTTACTATCTAACATCTTTATTTCTTTCCTATTGCGTACCCTCATCCCCTGAATTATCGTTTTAGGACTAGTTTTTAAGCTTCAAATAAATATTAATATTTAGGGGATGTTACCCGCCCTATGACGAAAGACAATTTTAATTGAAGCAGATTGAAAACAAATCAAATAGACGCCGGCTTTCTGTAGGGAAATATAGTCAAAACTTTTATAATAAGAACTCATTCATATTAGAACTAAAAATTGTATGATATTTATTTCTGTTTTTAGAAGACCTCGCGATGAATAACATTCTGTGAAAAATATTTGTTGTTTAACAATTGTAAGTTCGAGGGTTTAGATAGATCGATATTTTGCAAAATGTGTAATATCATCAGAACTAAACTCGGTTTTCGTGTAAACTTACCTCAATTTTTACTTTGATTTTTCGCGTTCAATGTCATTTTCTCCGGCACACTTGTTATTCTCTTCACGGCTTGTTTTAGACTGTCCTATTCGACGGTTAGTTTGAAACTTCATACCGAAGCTTTTTCTACAGAATAATGCGACATCTGGTATTACAAATTCGAACTATCTAAATTCTCGACAATGTGCTGTTGGTGCGACATCTCCTTTTAGATGCAATTTTGCTCACTTTGACATCACAAAATTTCGGTGTTTATTATAGGTTAGAGCGTTTAGATAGATCGATATTTTGAAAAAAATATTTAATATAATCAGCACTAAACTCGAAAAGTTCGTTAAACTAAAACATAAATAAGGCGTGCAAATTAATAATAGAATTGTGCTAAATTAAATGAATATATAAACTCAAATTGTCATGATATTAAGAATTCAATTCGAATTGTGTAGATCGGAAAAGCAAAACTAGACTCATCGATAATTAGATGTTTTTAAATTAGCGCGTGATCACCTTGACATCTAAAACTGATTGCGTGCTATTATATAGCAAGCAATCCCTTTGACATCTCGAGAGCAGAGACGAATTGATCGGTACGTAATGCACAACAATGCAGACGTTGCTGTGACGTCAAGCGTTCCAGACACACACAGAAAGAGAGAGATTTGGGCGTTTATATGTGTAATTACAGGGGATGAGTAAAGTTTTGCAATATTTGCATAAACGCATGTGCTGTGGCAGGTATGTCACCTGTTTAAACTAGTTCAAGTCGCGCACTACAGTCAGTCGATAGGAATACAAAGTGGTAGCCGTTGCTTTGAACAGCATTTCATGTCGCCGTTCTGTCTGTCGTTGGGACGCCTAAAAGATGAACACCCATAACCGGCTAATTAGGGAACTTTTGCTTCACGAGTTTGAACTCGGCCATAACGCTGCCCAAGCAACACGAACATTTGTCATGCGAAAGGGGAAGGTTCCGTAGACGTCAGCACCGCAGCCAGATGGTTCAAGAAATGTTGCTCAGGTGAAAGAAACCACGATGGACTGGTAGATCGCGAACTGTGGATTCGGGGGCGTGCGTCAGACCATAGAGGCAAATCCGACAAGCAGCACTCGGAAATTATCAGGCGAGCTGGGCATATCTCAGGCCATCGTGGTTCGTCACCTTCAAGACCTCAGCAAGTTCCAAAGGAGCTGCGACATTTTCCCTCACGAACTCACGCCAGCTGAAGCAAACCACCGAGTGGAAGTGTGCACAAAACTCCTAGAAAACCCGCTCGATGTATGTTTCATCAAGAGAATTGTTACGTGCGATGAAAAGTGGGTCTCAATCCGTAATCCTAACGCAAAACGGCAGTGGTTGAGCCCGGACCAGCTCCCGCTTCGAGCACAAGGTGGTCACCTGCGTCTGGTGGAATTTCGAGGTGATAATCCATTACGAATTTGTTCCATTCGGTGGGACCATCAACGCCAACCTCTATTCTGAACAGCTGGAACGTATATATGCTGTTTTTGGAGGAGAAGTACCCATCCGTGCTGAACAGAAAGGGCCATTTCATACAGCAGGACAACGCTGAGTCTCGTACCGCGCAAACGACCCAGGCAAAACCCCAGGAACTTGAGGACATCGAACTGATGCCACACCCAGCATATAGTCCGGACCTAGCCCCGTCGGATTATTACTTGTTCCGGTCCATGGCACACTTCGTTCTCGGTAGACACTTCAATAACCAGGAGGAGGTTTCATCTGGGGTGAAGGAGTTCTTCGCCTCGAAAGACAAGAACTGGTACCGCCGGGGAATCTAAGAACTGGCAGACAGATGGCTAAAGACGGTGCAACACAATGGCCTGTACTTTGAATGCTTGTCAGTTTTCGTCCTAAAGGACGTATGGAGACAAAGTGATACAAATATTGCAAAACTTTCGACTCACCCTCTGTAGAATCGAAGAACTGGCAGACAGATGGCTAAAGACGGTGCAACACGATGGCCTATACTTTAAATGCTAGTCAGCTTTCGTCGTAAAGGTACGTACGAAGAAATAAAGTGATCCAAATATTGCAAAACTTTCGACTCACCCTCTGTAGAATCGAAGAACTGGCAGACAGATATCTAAAGACGGTGCAACACGATGGCCTATACTTTGAATGCTAGTCAGCTTTCGTCGTAAAGGTACGTATGAAGACAAAATGATCCAAATATTGCAAAACTTTCGACTTTCCCTCTTTATTATATTCAGTTTTATTTAGTAGTCAGCAACCAGGAAAAACACTGCAACGTTTTCTTTATTGCGCATAAGCTTCATATATTTATTCTGCTTTTGCAGAGAGTAATGTTAGCTTAAGCCAAACTTCCGAACGACGGCCACCTCTTAACAAAGGTTACTTTTTCACGGTTCGAGCAGTGGTCATTGTTCGGAGAATTTTCTGTTGCTATTCATATACACTATCTACCAACAAGTAATTGGACACCCCTGCAATCGACGATATCTGCGGTCCTGATACACGTCACGGCCGTCGCCGTTAAATATCGTGTAGGAAACAACAACGCAACCAGTCGCATGCAAGATGCCACGCAGTTCGGAGCTCTCAGATTTCGAGAAAGGTGAAATCGTCGGGTATCACCGACATGGCCGATCCATACGTGACATATCCAGCGAGTTGAAGCACCCAAAGTCAACAGTGGCCTACGTAAATGGCAAGTGGAAGATGAGAGGTGACTGTAGGAATGTGCTCCGACCCGGCAGACCCACAAAACTGGGAGTTAGAAACCGACGGGTGCTGGCCAGAGAAATTCGGTAGAACCGCACCAAATCGATGGGCCACATCCATGAGGAGTTTCAACAGGCTTTCGGGAGTGTTCTTTCGATGAATACCACCCGTAAAGAAGCCGTCCATCTGCTCGGTTATCATGGGCGTGCTGCCGCCCACAAGCCTTTGATCACCAAGTCCAATAGCGCTGCTCGCCTAACGTGGTGCAAACAACGTCGACAGTGGACCGTTGAACAGTGTAAAAAGGTTCTCTGGAGCGACAAATAAAGGTTCACCCTCTACCGTTCAGATGGCAGGGTCTGGGTTTGGCGTCTGCCTGGAGAACGCCTCCTGCCGGAATGTATTGTGCCAACTGTGAAGTTCGGCGGCGGTGGAATTATGCTATGGGGGTGTTTCTCCTGGTTTGGCACGGGACCCATGGTTGCAATTCCTGGTAGACTCAACGCCGAGACCTACTGCACCATTTTGGATGACCATGCGCTTCCTACGTTGTGGCAGTTTTACGGGGTGGACCCATGTTACTTTCAAGATGACTATGCCACCTGTCATGTTGCGAGGTCCACCCTGGCATGGTATGGTGACAATGGGGTTAATCGAATGGAATGGCCTGCGCAGAGCCCGGGCCTTAACCCTATCGAGCACCTCTGGGACGAGTTGGAGCGCCAACTTAAGGGGTGCCTGCACCGTCCGAAATCGGTGAAGGAACTGACCTGTCTTCAGGAAGCCGAGTGCATGGAATAAAATACCGCTAGCCGTCGTACAACGCCTGGTTGAGAGTATGCCCCGGAGTGTCGCAGCTGTAATCGCTGCTCGTGGAGGCTCCACCAACTATTGAAGGTTAATAAACTTCGTTTTTCCTTTGCTATCACAGGTGTCCAATTACTTGTTGGTAAATAGTGTATTTGTTTCACGTTAAGTGTGTTGGCCTTCATGAAGTACAACGCAAACGAGAAATACTAATACTGTATTTGCCCCTTTCTGATTTTTTCGCCTTCGCATACCATTATTACATTAATTTCCTTTACGAAACCATTTGCATAAAAATTTACTGTTCAATTTCTTACCACATTATCTCAATGCCCTTTTTTGGTTTCTCTCTATTTAAATTTAAAATAAGCTTTTCTTCCCTTATTTCTCATTCCAATTCTTTATAAGTATCGTAATTTCTTTAACTGATGCATTTCAAAAATTTTCTTATTTTGAAATTCCTTTCTTAACCGACTGCTGTAATTACGACTACGATTTTCAATGCGTTTTCCATCTCTTCTACAGCTAGGTTTGAGTTGGGGTTTTTTTTTCCGCTAAGTTCGATTTTTGTTAAATAAACTGCTGACAGATTAATTAAAAATTAAAAACAAAATGAAGTGTATTTTTTGGTACATTATGTTTGTGATTTATGCTAAGTAACGGGCTTGTTTTGCCTGCAAATTCAATGTCATCCATTCGGGTGTAACGCGGAGCTTTTTAGAATTCGTTTACGTAAAACGCTGCCGTATGATCGGCTTTTCGAATTTTCAGTAAGTTTCCAGAACAAATTCATTTCATTTTAACCGAGTAACAGGAAATGCAATAATCCTTTCATCTTTTGGATTACCACTGTGGATATTTTAGAATAGGTGTGGTCAATATGCAAGGCGTTTCTTCATTGCGGTAGCCAACACCTCTCATCGGAGTCTTGAAAGTATCTATTCTTCTTTTGATCCCAAATTTGCCATTGGCATTTTAGTTACAGAGGGTAACGACAATTAATCACCGTCATTAACATGACTTGGCTCTTTCAAGATTAAAGTCGCGTGAAATGTAGAGATAATTTTACCTTGACGTTGTGTTTCGTACAGATATAGTTGACAGGTGCGGGTGTGTTTCGTGTCACATTTACATATCCTCATTTCCCCGAAGCAATTTAAGCTTCAAATCAAAACTGTAGTTTAAAACCAACCGTAGCGATAATATCAAGGATATTAATCACAGAAATGCGCTTTATTTATAAATTTTTGTATAATTCCTTCATTTCTTTGAAATGACGGTGCATCAATCACTCAATATTATCTACAGTTTTTTTTTTTATTGGAGGTTTAACGACCACCGTGAGCAACTCAATGGGCTATAAGCAGTCGCCCGTCCCTAATTTAGGGTCACTGGTTCCAGGGAAGGGAGAGAGCCAGTGCCGTAAGACAAACACAACACCCATGCCTCACCGGGATTCGAACCCGGACCCCTTCGGACGAATGATCAGAGGCCAACGCCTTAGACCACTGCGCCACCGGGGCGGCTATCTACAGTTAAGAAAACCTGATCAGCAAAATTAAAATGGCTTCTGTGTCAGTCAATGGGCTAAACGTAGATACCTGTACACTTTCTGCATTGGTTCTCTCTTATCTACGACTTTCTTCTTCTTGGCTCTACCGTTCAGTGTAAACCTTGGCCTCCTCAACAAGTTTTTGCCATTGTTCTCTATTTGGGGACATTATTTTCCAGTTCTGGCAGGCCAGGCTTTTTGTGTCTTCCACTACTCCATCTATCCACTTAGCATTTGGTCGTCCTCGTCTTCCGTGGCCTTCAGGATGTTCGAACAAAACTTTCTTAGGAGCTTCGTTTTCCACCATTCGCACTACATGTCCAGCCCACCTCAATCTTGATGACCTAATCCTGTTAGTAACAGTAGGGTCTTTATAAATGAAGTACAGGGTGATTCATAAAGAAGTATATAGTTTTCAGATGCTGTAAAACAGTAACAGTTGAAGACACGGACCACAACTGCAAACCGTTAGGTAGATGTACTCAAAGTTTGTGTCCCGCTACTGAGGGAAGTCGCCTAACCGCACTGGTTAGGTGACGTGGGAGAATATCTCGATGAACATCTTCCTTACCGATGGATTGGACGAGCCACGGACTACAACATGCCACTGACCAAATGGCCACCCAGAAGTCCTGACTTAACTCCTTGTTACTTTTTCCTGTGAGGGTACGTAAAGGACAAGGTATTCGCCCCTCCCCTTATTATTCTAGCGGAGCTGAAACAGCGCATCACAGCCACTATCATTGCACTTGATTCAGACATCTTGTCTCGCGTTTAGGCGGAAATGGATTACCGGTTAGATGTGTGTCGTGTGACTAAGGGTGCGCACATAGAACATCTGTGACTGTCTCTAAAAAAAACTTGAAACATTCCCCTACAGTTCTGTTACAGGTAACATTAAATATCTTACATTGTTCTTGTTTTATAGTGCGTTGAAACTATATACTTCTTTATGAATCTGGGAGGGATTACTCCATTTTACCTCCGATGCTCATATGCAACCGTTAAACCGCCGAATAAAAGATCGAGAGAGTACCTTGCTACTCTTTGTTGATAATTATAATATAAATCTTTTGTATGCCAAGATCTTTGTGGGTGTGAAATAAAATGACTGAATGGAGATTATACATTTATTTGCTTACAACACATTGCATTTATTCGCGCCATTCACGAGCCACAGTCCGGTTCATATTGAACAGAATTAAATCACAACAGCAAACAATGTTTTTCTCATTCCCGACATCGGGCTGTGGATTAATGAATTTTATTATCGTAAAATCAATGAAAGACGATATGAGAAGTCATAAAAATAAATATTTACCAAACTATGTCGACTGTTTACCTTTTCAAAAACAATACGTATTTTTCAGATTTAGACGAATATAAGAAGCCGTTCTGTCATTAAGTAAACGTGATGTATTTACGACAGTACATCAAACTTAAAATCTGACCTGAAAATAAGAAAAGCTGAATCGCAAGTATGATAGTGAGGCGAATTGTAGTTTTTGGTCTAGGATATATGCGGGTTACAACTATCGTGTTATACGCCATTATAAAGCTCGTGTCAAAAGCAGATAACCGCCCACACCATTGGAAAGTCGAGAGGACACTAAATTTCACTACGACGCGTACTTTACCACTTTAGGGAAAAATGCGTTTTTAATGGCTTTTATCACATTTAGCATCAACACCTTTTAATTTACGCAGATTGCAACGGAATATTGTTACGTTTACGTAAGGTACCAGGCTCGAATAACTCCACCTTAACACTTTGTGACGTACTACAGAGGAGAAAACATGTGTCAAGACGACGGATCTGCAGCTAGGCATTCTGTCCGTGTAGCTCAGTTGGGAGAGCGACTTACTCCAGAGTGAGGGAAAACTGGCTCGATTCCCGTCGAGGACAAACTTACGTTTTCACAACTTAAAATGTTGTAGATCTGGGAATAAGGTACATAAACAGGAAAGTGACGGAGACACATTAAACTCTTCTGTAGATAATAGAGTAATGGTATGGATGATAATTATATTGTAGGAGGAGAAATAAAACTGAGTTATTTTTTTTTTTTTTGATTGGAGGTTTAACGACCACCGTGAGCAACTCAATGGGCTATAAGCAGTCGCCCGTCCCTAATTTAGGGTCACTGGTTCCAGAGAAGGGAGAGAGCCAGTGCCGTAAGACAAACACAACATCCATGCCTCACCGGGATTCGAACCCGGACCCCTTACGGACGAATGATCAGAGGCCATTGCCTTAGACCACTGTGCCACCGGGGCGGCAACTGAGTTATGAAAAGATGGCGTTATTAGGAACAGGTGACCCCATTAATACCATCTATTCTTTAATATACCGTTACAAAATATTCCCCCGCCCTCCAAAACTAACATTATTTAACCAAAATGCAACAACATCAAATCCATTTACAAAATGATAAATATTCACTCATTATAACCTTTGTCTTGGTCTGCAGCTGGAAAAAGAAATATAATAGGCCAATATATGTCATAAACATACTACTGGGTTATTAAACAGATTGATATAGATTACAATCTTTCACACAATACGAACAATATGTATTTTCAAACTTTTCTAACAGAGTTTGAAAATTCACAGGCGGAAGGAAGCTTTCACTTTGCACATTCTGGGCATTTGTAAGTTGAGAAAATTGTGTTCCTTCTGATGCGTATACACTTATGTAAATACGTCACCCAAAATTTACACATATACATGTTCTCTACGCGTCCTCAATCGCAAATAAAACACATCCAGCCTTTGCTTGATTCTGACTCAAGCTATTCACTTCCGGTTGGGACTGGTTTAGATATTTTCCGGGTTTTCCTTTGCCGTATTGTTAGACAGTGACTTCGCTTCTTTAAACATGGAAGTCTTTCTTGATAACGCTTGCCTTGTAGTTCAATGATTTACGTGTGATCCTCTGACAAGATAGAAATGCATTTAACGTTACGATTTACTTAATTGTCGTGAATAACCTAAAAATATGTTATGTATAACTATAACGTCATCATAGCGTTACAGGGTCATATAACGTAATTTTTGTTCCGCTGTAACTTAGTCATTACGCCAGTAATTACGTTATGTCTACTAAGTCAATGCAATATCAGAACCTACCCATATATCTTACAAGAAAGAGGTCAAGTAGTACTTACAAATACTTTTATTTTGCTTGCATAATGCACATATGGTTTAGTGGCTTACTCGATACAATATCAGTGATTTAACATCCAATCACAGTATAACAGCACGTCAATCATTAATAACATCAATCCCCCTTAGACAATCTCTGCATTGCCTTTTTGTCTATCGTTCTCATCCGGCCGCACATACGTCACGCTTGTTCCGACCTCAGGGTGTTGCCAACATTATTCTCGTTTGACGGAAAAAACGTAACAGTTAAGGTTTTTTTTTTTTTTTTTTTTTTTTTTTTTGATTGGAGGTTTAACGACCACCGTGAGCAACTCAATGGGCTATAAGCAGTCGCCCGTCCCTAATTTAGGGTCACTGGTTCCAGGGAAGGGAGGGAGCCAGTGCCGTAAGACAAACACAACACCCATGCCTGACCGGGATTCGAACCCAGACCCCTTACGGACGAATGATCAGAGGCCAACGCCTTAGACCACTGCGCCACCGGGGCGGCCCGTTAAGGTTTGAAAATGTCCAAGGGAACAAACTACAAGAAAAAAACTCAAAAGTTAAAATAGAATATACGTTACAGGCTACCGAATATTTAATGGCATTCTACATCCGTTTCTGTAACATTTCGACATTTTATATAAAATCAACTAACTTCTCTCCACAGAAGCTCCAAACATGAACATGTACAGTTTTTAAAAGTTATCCTTTAACGTCATCAACAGAATCGGTTCTTTTCGCTTACCTTGATATAGTAGCAAACTTTCAGTTCCATGACTCAAAAGCAAATAGCGAATCTCCGCTTCCTTCGTAAATGACGGCAGACTTCTAACAATATTTCTTGCTACATGGCTTAAGAATTTTACCCGTACAGTAAACTACTGCTATCTGGTATCGTTATAAAGAATTAGTTTAATGGCGATAAAGGGACACATGGAGTTATTTGGCATAAGTACCTCATAACGTGATGAAATCATGTTCGGCGACAATTTAGTGAAATGTATTGTTGAGTAACAATGAAATTAACTATTGATGCATCACTTCATGGGACAGCATGCGGCATGATCAGAATTTCAACAATGGTTTTGACAATGACTCACCTTTACCCATTTTCGTTACATCAAAATTCTTTACTTGGAATTTACTTCACTACTGGAATGGAAAGATGCATAGCATTAAATGGTTTGTCAACAACACTGCCTTGAAACGGTCCATCTTACGTCAACTATAAATATAAGCAAACAAGCTCACAGAACAAAAAGCAAAAACATGACAAAGACGAGTGAACTTCGCGCATGTAAAATTGTAAGTCAGATAATTGCTGTGTGATGCACGATTAAAGAACGAGGTCCCTAGAATTGCGTAACGCCGAGCGACGATACACACATTTGGCATCAGAACTCATAATTTGTTAGATTTAGTTTGCAAGGATAGAGACTCAGTCGCACCATCACACCTTTATGGGGTGTACCGAATTCCATTGGAACCATTGAACGTGGACACCTCTCCAATGATTTAAATTGGCTCCACTGTTCAGAATCTTAAAGTGCGCCTATCTGAACATCAATACAACGTTAAGATGTACACATCTACCACGGCTTTAGCTCGACTTGTTGCTACGGGGTCACATCGATCCGTATGGGAAGACACCGTGGTCATTTCCACCCCTTGAGCAAGTCTCATCTCCGTTTCACCGAAAGTCTATTTACTAATCAGCTAATTATTGCTGTAATAACGTTGAGCCAGGAAATTATTATTCATTGATAACTCTAGAGTTTTACCAGCTAAATGAGCTACTGAGGACATTGAACAATAATTTTGTACCTCTGAAAGTGCTTTTATATGTAATCATTTAAATTATTTTTTTCTCATGTTGTGAAGTATGTTTTGGCAACACTTCGTACATATAATCGCCACATAACCTTCACTGCAGCTATTGTCAACTGAGGATGAACTCCTATTGAGTTCGAAAGATCTCATGTGTTTCTTTTAGCTCTTGTATATACACTGCTGGCCACCCAAAATGCAACACCAAGAAGGAAGCATCCGATTGGCCTGAAATTCGCACCATGCGTTCTCCGCGAATGGACATGCAAACGATTAGCATTCCAGGGCATATGCAAATCATGTGCGCCCGGCACGCCTCAGAAAAGCACTATAAGAAGGGTGCACAGAAGGTGAGGTGTAAGTAGTGCATGTGTGTTGTGCTGCCGGACCTGTGCGTGGGAAGCTTCCTGATGCCTCTTCGCAGAATACGGCAATCATTCCAGCACGCAGCACCTTTCGGAGTTCGACAGATGACGAATAGTGGCTTATCGCGACAGCGGTTTATCGTCCCGAGACATCGGCGCCCGTGTGGGACGACATCCACCCACAGTGAGACGAGTATGTATTCGGTGGAGGCAGGAGGGACCAACGGACCGACGGGAGTGATTGCCGCAGCCGCGGTACACCACCGAACGAGAGGACCGGCATGTCGCGCGGTGGGCATTGACGGCTCGCACCACCACATCACGAACGTTAGCGCAGTAATTAGGGTGTGTTGCGCAACAACCTGTGTCATCACGTACCGTTTGACGTCGTCTGCAGGAGCGAGGACTTGTCGCACGGCGCCCATTGTTCTTATTACCATTGACGTTACACCACCGGCGAATGCGGCGGCAGTGGGCCGTTGAACGCCGCACCTGGACTACGGAATAGCACAACATTGTCTTCTCCGACGAATCCCGCTTCTGCCTGCAACACCACGAGGTCGGATCCGCGTGTGGCAACACCGCGGTGAGAGACTGTATGACGCGTGCATTATGCATCGCCGTACCGGTCCGTCGCCTGGCGTTATGGTTTGGGGAGCAATTGGATATGACACCCGCACCCCTCTGGTACGCATCGCCGGTACACTCAACAGCCACCGCTACATTTTCGACGTTTTGGAGCGTGTAGTCCTCCCTCACCTGCAAGACCTGCCAGCGGCCACGTTTCAAAAGGACAATGCGCGCCCGCACGTGGCACGCATCGTGCAACAATTCTTCACGGCCCACAAGGTGTCACTGCTGCCGTGGCCTGCCTGTTCTCCCGATATGTCGCCCATCGAACACGACTGGTCGCTGATCGGAAACCGAGTGGCCCAGCAAGCACGACCCGCTGCTACGCCTGATGAACTGTGGCAACGTGTGGAAGCAGCCTGGACCGACATACCCTAAGCCCACATCCAAAGCCTCTTTCGTTCGATGCCGCGGCGTGTAGCGGCCGTTATTACCAGCCATGGGGGGCGGGCACACGAACTTTTGATGTGTGCTTGTTCCGCAAGTCGCGCGGGCCTGTAAGCTCAACCGTTTCATCTTTGTATCTGTTGTTATGTGTCCAGTAAATCTGGCTTTGCTATCTCGTCTCCTTGGTGTTGCATTTTGGTTGGCCACCAGTGTAGTTTTACCTGTTTTTAAATTAAATATATCGTCACTCTGCGTTACGTGGTTCTGTGAACCTCGTTATTTAATCGTGCATCAAACAGCAATTATCTGATTTACCACAAAAAGATGTGTTCAACGTTCGAACGTAAAACAAGAAAGATGACACCAAATTCTCAGGTGTAATGACCGCGTGGTTTGAATTCTTTCCAACACGAAAACAAAACAATTTCCAAAGCAGATTTTTGTAAAAGAAAGAATCAACGTAACAGGGGATGCATTTACATCTCCTAGAGAAAATATGCATATAATTTAAAATGCGCAACGTAAGCAGTGTTCTATATAATATGCTGAACTGGTCACAAGAAAAAGAAATTTCAACACAATCCGTAAAACATCCATAAAAAGAAAGAGCTACTTCCGGCTTCCGGCGGCTGAAATATATTTCGTACAAAAAATTAGAAAATGTGCACAAAGCATTCCTCATAATGGAAGGTATCCAAAACAAAGTGGATATTTCAAATCCGGTTCTTTGTAACGAAGTTCAGTTACACGTATTGTAAAAATAGAAATGTATATTTTACACACTTTAGTAGCAAAACTGTGCGCCACACAAATTGGCAGTTGCATGAAAAATATTCCTTGCCACAAGCAATATCAGTACAAAAAGATTACATTTAAGTTAGACTTTTAGAAGCGGAAATATCCTTATAGAGATTTATGCTAACTCACTCTAAAGAGAAGACTAAGCATTATTTTGAGCAAAAAAGTACACAGGTGTTTGCCGTGGTGTGTGGCTGAACAAGAATTTTGTGAGTTAGATTTTTAGAAGCAAAGATGCGATTGAAATATGTTAATAAAAAAAATATGCACTTACGCCTTCTAGGGGCAAAGTGTGTTTTGTTGCAAAATATTGTAAAGTGCATGAAGAATATCCATCGTCGAGACATCTATGTTACAAAAAGAGAAATATGTTTTCATTAGTAGAGATTTCGGGAAAAATACAAGATACTTTTTGCGTCCCGAGTATTGATGACACCATGCATTATAGCAACTGGAGATAAAATGGCCTTCGTGTTGAAAGGTATCGGAAAGTAAAAATATTGTTCTTGAATCAATTATTTTGGAGCAATTATACAAAGTAAAATGTATTTTAAATTTAATAGTATGCGCATTTATGCCCTCTAACGGCAAGGTTATGTATCGCAAAAAGATCAAAACGTGTGGAACATCACTAGCACAGTTCAGGCTTGCAACTGCAAAAATAATTTTTCAAAGCAGACTAATACACTCATGCTCAAAAATTAAGGATAATGTCATTTTCGATTCTTCCACCCTTCGGACTGCAATCAAAGCATTCTAGATATGACTGTACTAAACGAAACTTCAGAACGAAAACAAAACAAAACACTAGAGCATCCGCAATATTGGTCAAAATAAAGAAAAACAGCTCCCTGGAGCTAATTTACAATGTACGTCTCGTGTAGAACACAATGTCTTATGGTGAAAAAAGTGTTCAATATGCTGTATGTTGGTTTGACACAGCCACACATACAGTACAGCGTCTGGGCATGCTCAGCGCCATATTATCAAACTGTGGTTGAGTTACGGAATGCCATTCTTGCTCCAATGCTGTCTGAAGTTCCAGAAGAGTTCTAGGAGGCGGATGACTTCCTGAAATACGTTTCGCGAGTGTGTTCCATGCATGCTCAATAGGGTTTTAATCGGGAGAGGGAACTGGCCGCTGTGAGAGGGTGATTTCCGCACATTTTAGGTCTTCCTCCACTACAGCGGCTCGATGAGGACCTGCGTTTTCATCTATAATTACGAACTAAAGTCCCATTCACACCCCTGAATAGCAGGACACAAGGGTGGCCTATCACTTTCTTTTTCGAACACATAGTGGGGTGTACGTGAACCCAATAACATTTCTCCCCAAACTAGAACCCCACGGCCACCAAAACGATGTTCAAGGATGTATGTGTTGTACCAAGTCCCAGGGACTCTCCAGATGAAGACACGGATGTGAATCATTGCGCAGACTTAACCTGGATTCGTCAGCAAACAAAACACAGGATCATTGGTCGGCTGTACAAGCACGAAGTTCACTGTACCAGGTTACACGTGCTCTTCGATGGGCTGCAGTTAACCGGATGGATCAGGCAAGCCTGCGGACATACAGGCAGTACTCACTCAATAGTCTGTACACTGTATGCTTTGAAACCGTGGTCCCTGTGGCAGATGAAACGTCTCTGGCAAATTTCCTCACTGTACTATTCCGTATGGCAGTTAGTGACAAAAGTCGGTCTTGTTTCGGCGTTGTAATCCCGGACAATTTGTGCTGAAGCGTCGAGACACATTTTTATCCTGTTTAAACCGCCGCCCTAGTCTAGAAATGACACTTTGTGGGACATGCAACTCCTAGGACACTGAAATCTGGGTTTGTCCAGCATTGAGCCGACCGATGATTCTGCCCCGCATGACATCATCAATATTGATTCGCTGAGCCATATATATTTGGTATACAGCACTGCCGTACCTCCGAAATGCACAACACCTGCTCCATTCTGCTGCTCTCACTTTTCTTTTATAATCCGCCGCTTGCTTCGTGACGTGTCGTGATCCTAGCGCCGCCATCGGTCTTCTGGAACAACATATGGACTTGCGTCATTCCGGAAGAGATATGGAGTAGTTTGTATGACTAATCACTTTGTGTGGGGGAACATTTCCTTGCGCTTCATAATTATCCTTCGTTTTTAGCACGAGTGTAGTTGCAGATATACGTATGGTGTCCACAGACAGATGGACAGAGCGATACTTAATAACCACGTACGTTTTTTCAAGAGATGTTAAAAAGAGCTCCTTGTGATTGCTCCTGTGTATTCATCCAATTCTGATATTGCTTTCTATTTTTTGTACACGATAATTTAAAGCATATTTCCACTCGACAAATACAATTTTCGGGAATAAAGGTGTTTGACTGCAATATGTAAAGACGGATTTGTTCCCTCTTTTTCTTTGCTTGCTTTTAGTGCTGAACGTCTTTCATGATGCTTGAAGCTACGGAGTTCTTAGTTCCCAATTTAGAGCCCCTGGTTTCAAGAAAAGAGTAAAACCAGTGTCCCATGAACGAATACTACATCGGTGTCTTACCTAGGATTCCGATTTAGAGCGCCTGATTTCAAGAAAAGAGTAAAAACCAGTGTCCCAAGAAAGAACACTACATCTGTGTTTTACCTACGATTCCGATTTAGAGCCTGGTTTCAAGAAAAAGAGTAAAACCAGTGTCCCAAGAACTAACACTACATGTGTCTTACCTAGGATTCCGATTTAGAACCCCTGGTTTCAAGAAAAGAGTAAAGCCAGTGTACCAAGAACGAACACTACATCTGAGTCATACCTGGGATTCCGATTTAGAGCCCCTGGTTTCAAGAAAAGAGTACCAGAGTCCCAATAATGAATACTACATTTGTGTCTTACCTAGGAGTCGAATTCGGGCACTGTAGTTACAGGTTGTTAGGGGATGGAACAGAGGCCTTGTTTCAGTCATTATTAGAAATAAAATTAATGGAGAGGAGGTAAGAATTCAGCCTGTACACTGTATTCTTACCTCATGGCAGGATTACTGTATGGTTGTTGAAATAGTGAGTTTTTATTCAGATAACAGCGTTATTGATGGAAGAATTTCTGCAGACGAAGGCATTCCCCGAATTGAAAGCATGTGCATCGTAGATCACCAATTTAGGGTTTCCACGAAAATAAACGTCATCAAATGTTCAGATAGGAACGCTTTAAGGTTAAAACGGTGGTTAGGAGATTACAGCAAAGAGACAAAACAATATGACCACCTGCCTAATATGATGTTGGTCGCACCTACGCGCCACAAAAAACACCCCTTGCACGGTGAGGCATAGACGCTACAAGATATCTGAAGGTGTCTTATGATATCTGGTACCAACGCATTCCCAGCAGATCATTTAACTGTTGAAAATTTCGTGTTTGAGCTGCCGCTGGTCGGAGTTGTTCCAATACACAGATACTCGACCTGAGTGATGTCTGGGAAATGTGGAGGCCAGGGAATTACCTGGAAGTCTTTCTCATACTCCGCGAACCATTCTCGAACACCGTTGACATGAAAGGATGTTTAAATACCGTTGCCATGAAAGGATATACCTGGTGCCCAATGATGTTTAGCTAGATGGTGGACCTCATACCTTCGCACACATGAATAAATGGATCCAGCATTTCCCAGAAGCGCCAAAGCATTACACTTCTTCCATCGGCTTCTTTTCGTTGCACAATCACGGTCAGGATTTATAAGGCCAGAGAAATACTTGGAAGTCTTCCTCATATTCCACGAAGCATTCTCGAACAATCTGGGAAGTGTGGCATGGCGCAATATCCCGCTGAATGAAGGTACTAGTAGATCGGAATACCATTTCCATGAAAGAATGGACATGGTGCCCAATGTTGTTTAGGTAGGTGGAAGACGTCATAGTTTCGTACACATGAATATAACTGGACCTAGGATTTTCCAGCTGAACGTTGGCCAAAGCATTACACTTCCTATATGGTTTTTTTCTCTCGGTGCTTCCTGGTGCCAACACTTCTCCAGATAAACGAGGCAAACGTACCCTGTCGTACACATGGTGCAAACGCGAAACTAGATTCATCGTACCAGGCGACCTTCTGCCAATCATTCAAGTTCCAGTGTCGATGCACGTGTGCCCATTGTTGGCGCTTTCGAAAGTAAACCGAGGTTAGCATGGGAACTCGGAGTGGCCTGTGGCCACGCAGCTCCATTTAGAGCAACGTTCGATGTAATGGGTATTGTGACACATTACTCTCGTTTCAGCATTCAAATTTCAGGTGAGATTGGCCACATTTTCTCTTCTGTTTGCTCGTACCGTACGGGATAGCCCCATCACCTTAAGCATGAATCATGTCGTGGTCTGCCTACACCTTGCCGGCGGTTCGTTGGGGGGGAGGGGGTATCTGTTCGGATCACTTTTTGAAAGTACTAACCACGGCTGACCGTGAACACCCCCACAAACTTGTCGTTTCGGAAATGCCCTGACCCAGTCTTCTGGCCTTTACAATTTAGTCTTTGTCAAACACGGTGGAGCCCGCTGCTTTTCGCATTTGATGAACAAAAATAACCCTAACAAAGAACACCCACGGGTTCGAACAAACAAAACCGCACCAAACTTCCGTTATAAGTCATTTACGTACCTCCGAATTCAATGGTGATATTAGTTTTTCTGTAAAACTCCGCAGTTGCTCACTAGAGGGCTCCGTTGAGTCACCCGTCGCACTGCGGCTGCTAAGCCAGCCGAGAGTGTGCAGGTGCTTGTATCACATGCCTTGTTTGTCGGTTTACGTAGTGAGACGACAAAACGGTTAGACCTTTTTTTGCGTCAATTTTGAATAAACATATGTCTCACAAGTCACTCGTACTTCGTGATTCCTGGTCTGGACATAAGGATGAACGAATACTTCAGGTGGCCTCTGGGGGGGGGGGAGTCAAGTTCATTTAAAAATCGTTGCACCAAAAACTGCGAAATATGTTCAACCCCTCGATGTTCATTTTTTCAGACAATATAAAATTTACGCAAAGAAGATTGCAGACTACATAAAAATACGATCCAACATGCCGTAGCCAAAATTACATGACAGAATATTCCTTCTGAAGATGCATTCTGTGATCTACAATCAACTGTCTGCGGAGATCTATAGGCCAATGCTTCGTTACATATCGCAGAAAGCTTGCTACCATTGTGGAGAACCTATGCAATAATTTCAAAAGTGTCATCGACGTGGCTTTCAACACTAATAATGTTCTTTGTGCGTGTGCATTCTGTTAGTGTATTGATCTTGCATTTATTAATTGCTGTACATTTTGTGGCAATGGTTATTGCTTTGATCATTTTATACACAGCCCTCACATGAATGAATCTTTTGAAACTTGCACACTCTGACTCTTCGTTATGAAGTTACAGACGTCAGCAGTCCTATGTACGTAATAATTATTTTCGTGCAGATCCGCTCTTTACGCTTCGACGTGGCATCTATCTTCAGAGACCTCTACTGGTCAACTGGAGTTTCATAGAAAAAGTAATATCACCATTGAATTCAGAAGTACGTAAATGACTTATAACGGAAGTTTGGTGCGGTTTTGTTTGTTCGATCCCAGGGGTGTTTCTTGTAAGTAACAGCACTCAGAATCAGGTGTTATTTATACAGTTTTATGACCTTTAAACCACCGGCATGGGGCAGTAAGTTAAGTCGCTATGCACTGTGTGGGAGGCTGGCCTTCTTGATGGGTGTTCGAACCCCGAACTTATGCCCATCTAGTCTGCGGTTTTTCCGGGGTTTTCCGTAACCTACCCATGTTTGGGGAAGTCAGTGCGTAGATTGTTCCTTCTGAAGTCAGCGCCAGACGCGCTTTGTCAACGAACCCCCCCCCCCTCCTTTTCTAGAATTCCTGGGTTTACCAGATCAGTTTCGATGCGTTGGTAGTAAAACACTGTAATACGAATGAAATCTGATGTCACATGGTTCCCAACACCTACGGGACTAATACCCATGGTTGTTGATGACCCTTACATGCGACGTGCTTACCCTACAGTTGCTTCGATTTGCATGAAGACGCACTTGGTCATAATGTTTTGACACTTCGGTATACCCCGATCAGCCATTACATTATGACCACCTACCAAATCAGCTGTAGGACCCCTTTAGCCCACGAAACAACAGCCATTCGGCGAAGCATCAATTCGATATGGTGGCAATAGGTACCCTGGTATATCTGGTAGCATAATGTCAACAGCAGATCTTCCAGTTCCCGTACATTTTGCGGTGGTGTTGATTTAGCGCGAACCCGTTTTTCCAATTCGAACCACAATTGTTCGATTGGGTTCATGTCAGGTGAATTTGAAGGCCAGGGCATTAACAGAAACTCACCAGCACGTTCCTCGAACCACTCCTTGACTATTCTAGCAGTGTGGCATGGCGCATTATCCTGTTGGTAATGGCCGCCACGAGCAAGGAACACAGTTGTCATAAATGGGTGAACTTAGTCCACAACGATGTTCAGATACCTAACAGCTGTCAGCGATTGTGCTATTGGGACAATGGAGCTTAAAAAGTCAAAAGAAAACATCGCCCACAGCAAAACACCGCCGCCGGCCTGTTTCCACCCAACAGTGCATCCAGGTGCCATAACCTCCGTTGGTAATCGGCGTATCTGCGCTCGGCCGTTTACATGATGCACCAGAAATCTGGATTCGTCCGACCACGCCACTTTCAATCATACACAGTCCAACGCGTGAAATGGGCCCCAAATCTTGATGATTTGGGGCCCATTTCACGCGTTGTTGGCGATGACGAGCAGTGAGCATGGGGTACCCGCATGGTCTTCAGCTACGGTTGCGATGAACTGTGTGCTGTGACTTACTGCCCTGATCAACACTGTTTTAGCTGTGGGTGATTTGTCGCACTCTGGCCCTGCGGTCACGGAACAATGCGCGACGGTCTCCCTTCCCTTCTGGCATCAATGAGCTGCGGACGCCACACGTCTGGACGACGGTTTGTCGTTTGCATATCTGTGCACCACTTTTGATGCGTATTCATTACAGCGGTATGTGGACAACCCACAAGCCGCGCCGTTTCCAAGATCCTAGTTCCGAGGGGCCGTGCCTTTACAGTTTGTCCTTTATCAAACTCCGATAAATCGGCAGCTTTTCCCATTCCGACTCCGAACACCCTACTAACCGAAAGCCGCTTCTCGGATTGTATATATATACACACCTCTCTGTGAATTTCATCTGCGCCACCGTTCGGTCTCCAGGCGTGCTCATTTCTTTAATCTGGGGGTAGTCATAAGGTAATGGTTGCTCATCAGTGAATATAAATATAATTGTGCCTCACATTCGTGTTTTAAAACATTTCCCGTGGACACATCTGAGCATTTTCCCAATCCCATTTTATTCCATTTTTGTTTATTCTTCAGCTGGAGTGATATGAGAAATGTCATTTTTTAAATATCAGCTTTATAGTTCAATTAGGGAATTATGTTCCTCCAGAAATGAACAAATTGTACTGTTAATTTGTCGGTAATTGAGAGATGACTTTCTTTTCGTAGAATAATCGATAAGGAATCTCATGCTAGAATAAGATTATTCCGACACATGTCAGACATAAATATGAAATATGATTAGTGCTAAGCCTTCTTCCGAGTATTAATCCCACACGAAGATATTGATGTCTTTTTGTGCATAACTACAGCTGTAAAGACTCCATCATCAATCGTGAGGAATAGTTTCGTGATATTTGCTCTTTTTTCTCCCTCATTTTATTTTTCCTTTTCTCAAATGTTCTGCTCAGCTGAGAGATCATCAGAAGCTCTCAGGATTAAAATCTTCTTCTTCGCTCAAGTCTCTTATTGTGATATAACAATAACTAATGAAGGAAGTTTTGAGTACGGAAGCCTTCATCTCACAAAGAAAAATATATTTTCTTGACAAGTTTCCGTTTTAGAAACTCCTCATTATAAAATGTATTCAAACATTAAAAGCGTAGTAGTGAGATCATTCTGCTGAGAAAAACTTCTCGGTAAAATGTACGAACAAGTTGCAGACGGTGCAAATGAACTTTTAAAGGAATCCTTCAAGGTAATGATAATTTACTTAAGAATTTTACGCCATAAAGAATTTTCTGTTCGAAGTATTTGTAGCAATCTACGTGATACTAAAAATTTAAGAAATCCTATTTAATTGCAATATTAAATTAATGCTTATTGCTTTACATCAGTTTCGTGTTTCTTTATGGCCTTTTAGGATGTCTTTTAATTCAAAAGAGACTTAGTGTAATTACAAACGCTGCGTTTCAATGAAGAAGAAATACAATTAAAACAAGTTTTAATATAAACAGGAATCAAATAATGTATAATAGAAACTGATCGCCAACATAACCCATACAGCACAAAACGTTTCAGATATGTATTATAAATGTTACAGGTTCTCATTTTCGTTACACTTTCAGAGATATCTTATACGTTTCAGCAACATCTACGTATTTTGGAGCATAACTCTTTGCACATTAAGGTTACGTTAAAAATAGCATTCACCTATACCACTGTTTTATAGTTTCCATTGTACATAACTGCTACCTTGATGTTCCATTCCGGCGATGTTTAAGATTTTTGGTTTGGGAACGGTGTGGATGCGCATGCGCATTTAAGCCATTTCACCGCCGAAGCACTCTTGTAGTCGTTCCATGTGCTACTGGGATATTTTTTGGTGATATTGTCGTACTCGGGTTTGCTAGTTAGTATTCACTAGTGTCCGTCCTTAAGTTTTGCGCGCCAGCGTGCAATATTTTAGTACGTTTGTTGGTTTTGAATCAGAAAAAAAGGCTCAATAAAAACAGTTGTTAGTTTGTAAAGGTAGAAAAAAATAATGTTGATATATTGAGAAGTTTAACGACTACCCAAGTTTAGAAAAAAAAATAGAGTAAGATATGCATTAAAAGGTGCATTTCGTTGATTAATCATGAAGAACTTTAAGTCATCCTACAGAAAAATAAAATGATCTATGGGAAAAAATGTATTTCTATTAAATAACGTATTCGCAAAGCATTTAGAAAAAATAGATTAAGATATACACTGCTGGCCACCCAAAATGCAACACCAAGAAGGAAGCATCCGATTGGCCTGAAATTCGCAGCATACGTCACCCGCGAGAGGACAGAGGACATGCGATTAGCATTGCATGGCATATGCAAATCATGTGAGCCCGGCACGCCACCGAGAAGCACTATAAGAAGGGTGCACCGAAGGCGGGTTGGGGTGTAAGTAGTGGAAGTGCGTTGTGCTGCCGGACCTGTTCGTGGGAAGCTTCCTGATGCCTCGTCGCAGAATACGGCAGTCATTCTAGCACGTTTCGGAGTTCGACAGAGGACGAATAGTGACTTATCGTACCGAGACATCGGCACCCGTGTGGGACGACAACCAGCCACAGTGAGGCGAGTATGGATTCGGTGGGTGCAAAAGGGACGAACGGACCGACGTGAGCGATTGCCGCAGCCGCGGCACACCACCGAACGGGAAGACCGGCATGTTGTGCGGTGGGCATTGACAACTCACACCGCCACATCACGAACGTTACCGCAGGAATTAGGGTGTGTTGTGCAACAACCTGTGTCAGCACGTATCGTTCGACGTCGTCTGCAGGAGCGTGGAGTTGTCGCACGGGGCCCATTTCTCCGATTACCATTGATGTTACAACCACCGGCGAGTGCGGCGGCAGTGGGCCGTTGAACGCCGCACCTGGACTACGGAATAGCACGACATTGTCTTCTCCAACGAATCCCGCTTCTGCCTGCAGCCCCACGATGGACGGATCCGCGTGTGGCGGCACCGCGGCGAGAGACTGTATGACGCATGCATTATGCATCGCCATACCCGTCCGTCGCCTGGCGTTATGGTTTGAGGCGCAATTGGATATGGCACCGGCACCCCTCTGGTACGCATCGCCGGTACACTCAACAGCCACCGCTATATTTCCGACGTTTTGGAGCCTGTAGTCGTCCCTTACCTGCAAGATCTGCCAACGGCCACGTTTCGACAGGACAATGCGCGCCCGCAAGTGGCACGCATCGTGCAACAATTCTTCACGGCCCACCAGGTGTCACTGCTGCCGTGACCCACCTGTTCTCCCGATATGTCGCCCATCGAACACGTCTGGTCGCTGATTGGCAAACGAGTGGCCCGGCAAGCACCACGCACGGCTACGCCTGATAAACTGCGGATACGTGTGGAAGCAGCCTGGACCGACATACCCCAAGCCCACATCCAAAGCCTCTTTCGTTCGATGCCGCGGCGTGTAGCGGCCGTTATTGCCAGCGATGGGGGCCACACGAACTATTGATGTCTGCGTGTCCCGCAAGTCGCACGGGCCTGTAAGCTCAATCGTTATACATTTGTATCTGTTGTTATGTGTCCAGTAAATCTGACTTTGCTATCTCGTGTCCTTCTTGGTGTTGCATTTTTAGGTAGCCAGCAGTGTACATTAAGAGATACATTTCGTTGATTTATCATGAAAAAATGTAAGACATCCTACAGAAAAATAAAATGACACGTGGAAAAAATAATGCATTTCTGTTAAATAACGTATTCGCAAAGCATTGGCCTTCTCGTTTGTTCCTACAGAACGCTCTAAGGCTGAAGCTGTCCATGGTCGAGTGGGATAATGCATCTTCCCAGAAAACCCGCTGGACAGGGGTTCGGGCCAAGTGTGATCTTTGAGGATTTCTCTTTCCTTAAAAAGAAAATTTCCTTAGCGTCGTGACTTCACACCGTAAAATTTCCTGATGGGGAAAAAACAAAATGGCGCACAAAATATATCGGTGAGACCATGTGCGGAGGTTTTAAAATTGGCGAACAAAAACATGTTCGGCAAGACCTTATGGAAATGTTATAAGAGAAAATGGTGGACAAAAGATAATCGGAAAGATCAGGTGGAAAAAAATGGCTCCGACTGACGTCATGATTGACTAGGAATCTACCACATCCGTCCTTGAGGCAGCAGGTGTAGGGTTGGAGACTGTCGTTGACGGGTTTCTTTGTTACAGTATTATCACGTAAGAGTAATTGATGATGTAACAAAGACATTTCACTGTTATGTAACGTTTGCGGACATTTTGACGGTAAAGTTTCTGAAACATTACTGTTACGTTGCGCAACGTATCTGAGAAGTTTCAGTGCTACGTACTTGTAACATATACGAAACATTCTGTGTTGTGTAGGAACTGTTTCAAGTGTTAATAAAAGACTGCATTGTGTTTAGTACATTGCATGTCTTTATTTAGCACGAAAGTTTACTGAACTGTATTTAAATTTTTTTACTTTCTTATAATGTGCTGTAGATGTTTCATTGTGTGGCCGCATTGTGCACTTTTAACGGGCTTTAAACAAAATAATTCAAGTCATTTGGTTCTAATCTTTGGGAAACGAGAGTGGGAGGAATAAGAATTTAGAAAAATCGTGGAAATTTATAAGGAAGGAATTTGTAAAACATATATTCGGGGGAAAAAGCAGCAACGAAGGGTCATTTGTATCAGCAAAAGTAAAACGAAACAACGATCGATCCCAGCAAAATCAGTCTTGCTGGGCCAGCACTAACTATGTTGCCGCCGCCCAACCGTCAATAAAATGTTCCGGCGGCCACCTCATGGGCCAGAAGCGGGCCAAAAATTACACCCCCGTCAGTTGTCATATGCCAGAACAGGGACTTTAGTTATCCAGTACAGGCAGTAGCTGCCGCAAATGGCCCTTCAAGCACGTGCCATAAAAATGTAGCCAAATGAGGTCCTCTAATTTTCTGGCGGTCGCAGCCGGCAATCACGTGACGTAACTGATGGCTTGCCGAATCTTGTCCGCCAATTTTCCAGTAGTTGCCATAACAAAAAAAGGGGGGATAACAGCTGTTTTCCAAAGCTACAACTATTTTTTTTGCCTTACGAAACTTCTGCATTACAGCACTACGCTGAGGAAATTTTCTCAACAGGTCCTGAAAAACGCCCGTTTGAATTTGGGTGAAAACGAATCATGGACTGCCTGCGTGGGTAGCGGGCGCACTACCAACGGAACTGATTTGCCACGCACGAGCGTTTGCTTGGAGCTAAGTCTCTTTCATGCGGAATGTGTAACGAATAGTTCTCTTTAATTTTACAATATTGCGAGGTATTTATCATACATGTCAGTTTCATATAATTCATAAATTTATTTTTTCAACGTAACGATTGTTTTTTTTACCTTAAGGAAACTTTACTAATTTTCAACGAGTGTACCAACTTGAAGGCGCTTTCCAAAGTTTCGTGCTGTCCTTGTCTTGAAGGGCAATTGTTGAATTAATATATTTACCCGTTCATGTCACATTTTCTTACAGTTTTAACGTTGTATCTTTCCTTTTCGCAGCGACATTTGTTTTAAGAAGGAAAGATATTTTATTTTACTTCTTTTTTTTTTTAGAAGTGAATTTCTCCAGTCTTGTGTATTCAACCCATGGATGAGTGCATTTTATCCACATAGCGTTGCATATTTTTTTTTCAAGAAATTGATAAATTCTGAACGCGTATAATTCTTTTTTTTTTTCCAACAAACTGTTTTTAATTGTTTTTCCAGGACTTTTGTTTCAAGCGGTTTAGTGTATGTTAAAAATGAAAAATTACACAAATTATTTCTTGTTATTCATGGGAGCGGAGTGGGTGTATTTCATGGCTGTAATCTAGTATTTTATAGATTAATCTGATATCCTAGTCGACGTGGCATTTCATTATAAGAAATTAATTCGCCTGGTTTTTTTTTCTTAACATCCACTAAAATAACACAATGGAGATAGCGTCGTTTTCAACTAACTGGTACCACGAGACACACAGCACGTGTTGCTTCTGCGCATGCGCATCTCGGTGCTTCCACCTGGTGTTGGGGTTGCATCGGTTGCCAGCGACAGGCCACTAGTGGTACTTGCCTGGAGGCCCGGAATTCACGGAGATTTGTATCAGCAAAAGTAAAACGAAACAACGATCGATCCCAGCAAAATCAGTCTTGCTGGGCCAGCACTAACTATGTTGACATCCTACAGAAAAATAAACCAACGGACCGCTACCAACGGACCGCTACCGGGCCTTGAGTGGCAGATTTCAGTCTGCAGTGACCTATCACTGCCAGCTGGGGGCCAGTAGTTTCCCAACACTTGTGTTTTTGCTGGAATCTATGTCAGTTCAAGTATTTTATCAGCCGACGCGAGTGACTGCACCCACACGTGACGAGCGCTAATTTAGGACGGTGAATTGCGCAGTTAAAAGAAATACCAGGCGCCATATTGAATCAAGCCAGAAGTTGAGATGCACGTGAGTGTGAATGTTACAAACACGAATATAACTGTTTTGGTATCTTTAGCAATTTTCGAAACATTTCGTCTTTGCGTATGAGTTCTATTAAGAAACGAAAGTTAATTCTTTCATGCTGCTTCTGAACAGAACTGGGTGAACCGTATCTATCTTTGAGTTTCTTATGAGGTGCCTTTCAGTGGTTATCAATTACATTTGCGGCAATCCGTATGGCAGATTTCTCAGAAAACTTGAAAATTTTAGCGCGTGTCTTGGAGGTGTGATCGACCCAAATCACCCGATTTACGTGAGAGAAGTTGTGGTTACATCACGCAAAGGAATGCATTTCTAATCAACGGAAGTCATTTTAACAGAAAATAGTTCCATACAGAAAATCTGGAAGAAGTGGAAAATCTTGAAGAGTTGCTTGTAAATATATTAACCTAAGTAGAGATGTGGGTTCGATTCATTCTGGAAGAAAATAAATTTCTAAGTCTCTTGAGAAGTTCGATGCATAGGTGGCAATTGATTACTGCATTCCCAAACCAAACAAAAATAGTGTAAAACTTGCTGGTTCTTATTTCGGGCGGTTTGTTTCAGGCGGACTTCCGATTATCAGTTCTTTAGGTTGTTCTGCGAATCAATGAGATTTCTTTACTAAAGACTGCGCAGACCCATCATCACTGATGAAAGAAACTAGCTCCGTTGCTACATTTCATGCGGGTTATTTGTTAGAGTAATAATAATATAATTTAGACGCTGTAATGACACGAAATATTTTATAAGTGAAAAAACCCAGCTCTTTTGTTGGGAGAAAGTGTAGAATAATAATAAAATGGCATTTTTTTTTTTTAAAGCCACGAATTTCTTTTCTGCATTTTGTGTCTATTTATTCTTCATTTTTCGGTTTTAAATATATTGGATTAGCTTCACTACTCGGATTTTGCCCGGGATTTAGATTCTTATATATATAAATATTAATTTCACATTCCCTTATATTTCATTTTTTTCTCTTCAGAAGTCTCGTTGCTTCGTTTAACAGCAGTTCGCAATCGTTGTTCAGCAAGTCGCGCCTCTCTTTCCTCAACAGATTCGTTGTTTCGTCGAACAGCTTGTTGAGTTTCGTCCGCTTGACGTGCTTGTGATCTTTCCTCTTCCGATTGCTTGATTCGTGATATAGCTTTTGGCGTTTGATTAAAAATTGATCTTTTCCTTTTGGGCATTGCTGTCGCAAATATTTGTCGAGTTACAGCAAAAAAAAAAAAAAAAAAAAAAAAAAACAGAATGTATGGAATCTGTGGAATCAAACGGACCAAAACACGTTATCAAACAAACATTCTATTTTTATTCTTTGTTGATTTGGCTCAGCAATAATGCTTGACCTAAAAATTACGGAAACCTATGCTTGACGTAGAAATTCCAGCATTAATAAGCTGTGCAAATTTGATGATGCCAGAGTTCGGCGTTCGTGAGTTATTTAACACGCGTTGAGGATACACAACGTTACAACACTTTTCCAATCATGAGAATATGTGATTGAACAAGATTCGTTAACATTACTTGTCATTAATCACACATGATGTGAAACACGCTATGTCTTCTTTACATTTATGTGATGTCTAATGGCCTCGCAACTTAACTCGGAAAGGGAACGACGTAGAGAGCTGAAAATTGTTGCCTTGACCTAGAAATTCCAGCATTAAGGTGGTTCCACCTAAACTCTCTGCTTTATGTTTCCAATGGTAAAACTTCTTTACATATTTTCTTCGCAATTAATGCATTCCCAAGGATGAAAATTTGCACATCGATGAAACTAACTTTAAGTTGTAGAATAGGACACTTAATACTAGCAAAAACATATCCATAATCATATTAAAAATCAATCATTTTTCTTTGAGTAATGTTCAGACCCGATAATAGATGGCGCGACCTGTACATTGAGGGCGTTAATAGACACATGTTGGATTGCTTAATTATGGTTATGTTTTGGCAAGTATTAAGTATCCCATTCTACAATTCAAAGTTAGTTTTATCGATGTGCAAATTTTCATCCTTGGGAATACATTAATTGCGAAGAAAATATGTAATGAAGTTGTACCATTGGAAACATAAGGCAGAGATTTTAGTTGGAAACAACCTTAATAAGGTGAGCAAATTTCATGCGACAGTTCGGCGTTCGAGAGTTTTTGCTGCTACGGACAAACACACAGACAAGGATTTTCTGTTTCATAGTTAAGATTCGAATAAAAAATAAAAAATATAAAACAAGTTAGTAAAATCATGCAATGCATTGATTGTAATACGCTTTCCAACATACCAGAAATCATTATTCAAATTTTGAGGATAATGGCTGTGGAATAAATTTCGGTCCTGTGCCCTGACCTTTGATCCCATTTAGATTATATTCTACAGAACCGCTTCAGTATTCCTCCGAAACAACATAAAGTTCTGTCGCAATTGAAGCATTTTAACGTAAGTTATGATGCACCAGGTCTATGGAAGTGATTCCGCTCCTATATCCTGAACTTTGACCCCATTTCCAACAGGGTTTGTCCCCAGGTGGTGCTCTACCACATACTAAAATTTCATCGAAATCGAACCTTTTTTTACGTTAGTTTTGACGCATAAGAGCAGTGGAATGGATACTGCTTTTATGTCCTGACCTTTGACCCCATTTCGTTCACTTTCAATAAGGTTCCTTCCTAGGTGATACCCTTCCACATACTAAAAGTTCATCGAAATCGAACGATTTTTACGCGAGTTATTGTGCGGCCGGACATACGCACAGAACGCGTGGCGTGATGAGGCAGATGGGAATCGCGACCATCTGCTCGAAAGAGTGTGACGTCATAAAACTTTAATTAGATCCACACGCAACGCGTGACGTAATGAGACAGATGGCGTAACCGCGCGCCGACATCTCAAGCGCGAGATTGTGACGTCATAAGATTTCTAAGCATGGACAACATTAATGGGACGACGCCATGGTTATTTAACCCACTAAACGAATTTTCCTAAAGTCGAGGTCAAGCTAAATCGATTTATAATACCAGAAAACAGTAGGTTAACGACTTTCATCAAAATCCTTAGAGAAGTTTTCAAAAAAAATTTACATTCATACAAAAATTGCTCCTTTAATAGTATGGGATAAGGGCGATGGAATGGATCCCGATCCTATGTCCTGATCTTTGACTCCATTTCGTCCATTTTCAATAGGGTTCGTCCCCAGGTGATCCCCTACCACATACTAAAATTACATCGAAATCGAACCATTTTTACGCACGTTATGACGCATAAGGGCAATGGAATGCATCCCGCTCCTATGTCCTGACCTTTGACACCACTTCACCTATTTTCAATAAGGATTCATTCGCTGGTGGGTCCCCCCTACAATATACTAAAATTTCATCAACATGGAAAAATATTTACGCAAGTTATGACGCATAAGGGCAGTGGAATGGATCCCGCTCCTATGCCGTGCCCTTTGACCCCATTTCATCTATTTTCAATAGGGTTCGTCCCCAGTTGGTCTCCTACCACATACTGAAATTTCATCGAAATCGAATTATTTTTACGCGAGTTATCGTGCCGACAGACGGACGGACAGAGCTGGAGCATATACGCTTCTTCAACCTACGGTTGGAAAGCCTAAAAAACGCTTTCCAAATCGTAGTATTTCTTCTTTGTCCGGCTTTTATTGTCATCCTTTTGCGGAGAAGATAGCTCCTTTGCCAAGGGATGGTGAGCGGGCTTATGGGCTTATGTGAACAAAGGCGCTTTTGACAGGTGGAGCTAGTTATAATACAACGCTAACCTTTTTTTACCTTTCCTAAGCGTAAATTAATAAAGAGCTAGAAATAATCATAATAGGTACACTGTAAAAGATTAGTATGAAAAATTCCTGAAAATAACGTACAGCAAAAGCGTCGGTTGGTGTCAGTCTTTTGACAAAACTTCCGTTTTTGAAAGCGCCCGTCTTTTACGCTTACCAACAGTAGGTTGAAGAAGCGTATATGCTCCAGCTTTGTCCGTCCATTCGCACGATAACTCGCGGGAAAATGGTTCGATTTCAAAGAAATTTTAGTATGTGGTAGGGGACCACTGGGAACGAACCCTGTCAACAAAGTGCGATATAGGGTCAAAGGTCAGGGACATAGGAGCGGGATCCATTTCATTGCCCTTATGCATCATAACTTGCACAAAAATGGTTCGATTTTGATGAAAATTTAGTATGTGGTAGGGGACTATTTGGGGACGAACCCTATTGAAAATGGGGTCAAATGTCAAGACACAGGAGCGGGATCCATTCCATCGCCCTTATGCGTTATAACTTCGTAAAAATGCTAGGATTGAGATAAAACTTTATCATGTTACAGAAGGGTGTCACGTCAATTCGTCGCGTGCGTCAATTCGTCGACTACGTCAATTCGTCGCCTGCGTCAATTCGTCGACCACGACGATTCGTCGCGCGTCAATTCGTCGCGGACAAATTCGTCGAGTACGTCAATTCGTCGACTACGTCAATTCGTCGCGTTTACAGATTTTGGTTACATACAAAACGAATGCAGGAAAACGTACGATTTCGAACATCTTGCTCCCTGATCAAATTTATAAAGTTTGGACCCGCAGACAGGATAGGAATATTACGTTTTTCTTTGGCACTAAAAATATTAGACGGTAAACGGTTTTTGGAACGGGGCAGGGCCCGGTTGGACAGAGCCCCCCATATACAAAATTTTCGTAAAATCTACAGTTTTCAATTCAGAACCACCAAATCTGGTATACTATCTCGTGGTATTCTAACTTAGACTGTAGACGGTTTTGGGAAGCGGTTGGAGAGGGGCGGTTAGAGCCCCCCCCCACACACACACAGAATTGCCGTAAAATATAGTTTTCAATTTAGAACTACCAAATTTGGTATATTAAATCATGGTACTCTAACTTAGACGGTAGACGGTTTTTGGAACGGGTCAGGGGCCCGGTTGGTCAGAGCCCCCATACACAAAATATTCAGTTTTCAATTCAGAACCACCAAATCAGGTATCCTATCTCATGGTACTCTAACTTAGACGGTTGTCAGTTTTTGGAACGGGTCAAGTCCCGGGGAGTCAGAGGCCCCCCCCCCCCGTACATACAAAATTTTCGTAAAATCTAGTTTTCATTTCAGAACCATCAAATTTGGTATCATGAAACTCTAACTTAGACGCTAGACGGTTTTTGGTAGGGGATGGTGCCCGCGGGTTCGGTGCCTCCCCCTCATAAAAAATTTCGTAAAATCTACAGTTTTCATCTTAGAACCACCAAATTTGGTATACTATCTCATGATACTCTAACTTAGACGCTAGACGGTTTTTGGTAAAGGTTGGAGCCCGCGGGGTCGCCCCCCCCTCATAAAAAAATTCGTAAAATCTACAGTTTTTAATCTTAGAACCACCAAATTTGATATACTATCTTATGGTACTTTAACTTAGTCGGCAGACCGTTTTTGGAACGGGTCAACGCCCGGGGAGGTCAGAGCCCCCACATACAAAATTTTCTTAAAAACTACAGTTTTCAATTCAGAACCACCTAATCTGGTATACTATCTCATGGTACTCTAACTTAGACGCTAGACGGTTTTTGGAAGGGTTTGGAGCCCGGGGGGTCAGACCCCCTCCCCCCGAATAAAAACGTTTTCGTAAAATCTACAGTTTTCAATTTAGAACCACCAAATTTGGTATACTATCTCATGTTACTCTAACTTAGACGCTAGACGGTTTTTGGAAGGGGTTGGAGCCCGCGGGGTCGGGCCCCCCTCATAAAAAATTTCGTAAAATCTACAGTTTTTATCTTAGAACCACCAAATTTAGTATACTATCTTATGGTACTCTAACTTAGTCGGCAGACCGTTTTTGGAACGGGTCAAGGCCCGGGGGTCAGAGCCCCCCACATACAAAATTTTCTTAAAAACTACAGTTTTCAATTCAGAACCACCTAATCTGGTATACTATCTCATGGTACTCTAACTTAGACGCTAGACGGTTTTTTGGAAGGGGTTGGAGCCCGGGGTCAGACCCCCCCGAATAAAAACTTTTTCGTAAAATCTACAGTTTTCAATTTAGAACCACCAAATTTGGTATACTATCTCATGGTACTCTAACTTAGACAGTAGACCGTTTTTGGAAGGAGTTGGAGCCCGGGGGTAAAGGCCCCCATAAAAATGCCGCGTAAAATCTACAGTTTTCAATTTAGAACCACCAAATTTGGCATACTCTCTCATGGTACTCTAACTTAGACGGTAGACGGTTTTTGGAACGGGTCGGGCACGGGGTCAGAGTCCCCCGCCCATAAATATTTTTCGTAAAAACTAAAGCTTTCAATTTAGAGATACCAAATTTGGAATACTATATAATGGTGTTCTAAACTAAACGGTAGGCGGTTTTCAGAACGGGTCGGGGCAAGGTTGGTTACCCCCTCCCCCTTCACACAAACTTTCGTAAAATCTATAGTTTTCAATTTAGAACCACCAAATTTTGTATATTATCTCATGGTACTCTAACTTAGACGGGAGAAGGTTTTTGGAACGGATCAAGGCTCGGGGGTAAGACCCACCCCACATACAAAATTTTCTTAAAATCTTTATTTTTCAATTCAGAACCACCACATTTTGTGTCATGAAACTCTAACTTAGCGGGAGACTGTAAGTGAAAGCGCAACATTATTAACTTGATTTGTTATGCAAACCTTATAAATACGACCACAGCGATTAAAAGTTACTAAAGAGTCCTTGTAAGTAATATGTTTTGACCGAGTGCAAGTACAATTTACGAAATGTCAACAGGTCAAAATATCTAAAGTAACAATGAAATTTGGAATATTTCTTTTTTTCTTTCTTTTTATTTCAGTTTTGACACTTGTATTAAGTTTTAAAAACATATATTTCTCCTATCGTATACCTTCATTGTGCTTTAAACAGAATTTCTTACAATGTTTTGGGTATTTTGTTTCGTGTGGTTGCAGTTTTTTTAATGTTTTGGGCATTTCATTTTGTGTGGTTACTTCTTTTTATGTTTTGGGCATTTTACTTTGTATGGGTGTTTTTGTAATGTTTTTGTTCTTTTCTTTTCTGTGGTGGTTGTAATGGACAGGATGAAAAGGGGAAACTGTGGACAGTCCCGATGCCTACTTGCTTCTAATTTTTTTTTTCAAATACAGCACATGATTTTGTATTGAGTTATACCACTTACTCATTAAGCGACTACAGGTTTCTTTAAATATGAACGTTTTCTTAGAGCCTTTTGTTTCCTCTACCTAGCTTTTTCGGTTCCGCAATTTCTTTTTTGGTTTTAGAATATTTTCCTTATTATTAATCTATTTTCTCATGCAAACTCTTTATGTAAGGTATGTTTATTCTATCGAAGTATTTTGCAATTATACGTGAAGCCCTGTTGCTGAAGTAAAAAAAAAAATATTTCCAACTGAAACAACGCAGTTCAGATATTTTCCCGCTGTTAACTCAAAAAGAATGAAAACAAAAACAACAAATCTGTGCAATGGTTGAGGCATGAGACAGTACTTACTGGTAACCAGGCAAAGTTTTAAGTAAAGAATGAGCTTAAAAATTTCTAACTGCAACAAAAAAGAGCTTCCGCACTGTATCCCTCCCAATTCCCTAGTGCCGGCCTTTGGACGTCTTGAAAGAGAAGTCTTAAGGACACATCTGTATCGTAATTGCCTGAGCATTCGCGACAATCTTTTGGTGTCGTAATAGAAAAACACACTTCCTACTTCGATTAAATTGCTTGGATGTAATGCCAACGAACAAAGTTTGCTCTCGCATTGGATTTCTGTTGCTTTTGATGGAATACTTTTCCCCTGGTGTTCACCGCTTTCACTATAGTCTTCAGGACAGGCGGCAATACACCCCAACGTAAAACACCAATTTCACGGCAATTAACTGCAATTAGCGAAAGAGAGGGGCGGTACAGGAAATAAGTCGAACGAGACAGATCTGAACTTAGAAAGTCGGGGGAAGGTGTTACATGAAAAACTGTGTTTGGCTTACAGATCATGATGGACGTAGGTTTCGTTAAATATGTTACGGGGTAAAAAAATTGTCTTTTCAGTATAACAATTTTCTTTCATACGCATGGTGCAACACAAAAAATTTGAATTTATTTTTGAGAATTAGCATGACGCCTACAGGCCCAGAGTACAGCTGCCCAGTCCGCGCCTGCTGGCGCCTCCGGAACCTTGCTCCAGAGTTCTTCGGATCTGTTGATCCCCCCGCCTGGAGCGTCCCAGCTGTAAAATACATGTACCTCTGCGTTTTGGAAAAACAAAAGATAAGATGCCGATCCTTAAAATTAACCACTTCTTGTGACCGCAGGTACGAAAATCTAGAACTTCGCTTAAACCCTAACTGGAGGAACAAGCTTCACGTGATTGTCTGTATTCTGAGTGTTTTATTGAATGGTTGCTCATTAGTTCGTAGTTGACTGGAGAACAGAGAACGTGCTTGTTAAAATCTTTGTTGTGCGTTGTCAAGTGATAATAGTGGAAATATATCATTCTAAATATTTTGGAAAGAGAAAGTGCATTGTTTTCCGAAGGCACTGTTCAGATGAAGAATGCAACATAAATAGTTAACTCACAAAAAGAAAATGATTTGCTGAAATGGAAAGGGTATTTATTTTGCCATAACAGAGTGCGAGGTGATTTACGGTATTGTCACTGTATTGAAAGAAATTATGGAAATTGTACTGGCTTTGCTAGTACTATTCTTATTGGAGATGAACACAGGATGCCCAATGAGAAACCACATAATCATGCTCCAAGACCGGAGAAAAGTGATGTTGCTGTTGCAAGAGCGCAAATAAAAGAGCGAGCGAGAAATACGGACGAAGCCCCTGCACAAATTTTTCAAACCGTGACAACGTCAATGGCTACAGTAAATGCAGCTTACATGCCTAATATGGATGCACAAAGGCAAGCTGTAAAAAGAGAAGACATGCCAAGACATGCCTGCGGAGCCTACGACTTCAGAACGGATCGATGCCCCAATAAATTTACAGGAGAAGATGGTGCAAAATTTCTTGGCAGAGGTAGCGCATTTGGACATCAAAGAATTATTTTATTTTTAACAGAATAACTTACGAAAGCTTAAAGAAGCACCCCTCTGGATTATGGATGGGACATTTGAAACTTGTCCAACCCTTTTTAGGCAATTATGTTCCATTCATGCTATGGTTGAAACGAATCCAGAGATGCACAGACTTATCCCACTAGTTTATGGGTTACTTTCCAGCAAGTATAAATAATATAATACTATTATAAAGTATTTTTGTAGGACTTACAAGACTATGCATCAGACTATGATATTCAGCTTGCACCACAATATACGCATAATAATAGATTTTGAAATAGCTACCGTTATAATGCTGCTAAAAAGGAATTTGGAAGCATAACACACAAATGTTGTTGGTTTCATCTCGGAAAAAAAAATGTACTGAGGAATATCCATCCTCTGGCATAGCCTTGAAATATAAGGAAAACAGTGAGTTTGCTCTCAAAGTCAGACATTTGCAAGCACTCGCATTTTTTTCATCTGATGAAATTCCAGCTGCTTTTGAAGAAGTGAAATCAATTTTACTAGAATATGCAGATTCTGTAGTTCTAGAACATGCAGATTCTGTAGTTTGACGAAAATTATGTTCTTGGAAAATTTCGTGGAAGCAGAAGAAACAATCCAAGCAGAAGCCCTCCGCTGTTCCCGCCAACAATTTGGTCAGTTAGTGAAAACAATTTATTTGGCTTTCCCAGAACACAAAACGAACTTGAAAGATTAGACAGACGCTGGAATACAATTCTGGGAGAGAAAAAACTGTGACTGTACGAAATAAGCAGTGAAATTGCGAAAGAGCAGAGAACAACTATGGCTAAAATTGAAAGAGTGATAGCACAGATTCCAACAAATCCACCCAGAAGAGAAACGCTGGCAAGATAAAAAGGAATTCGAACTTCTTTGGTGCACAGAGACAATGTTAACATGCTGGACATTTTAAGAGGAATTTCATATAATTCTACCCTTTACTAAAATGTGCTGGTATTTCTCACTAATTGAATTATACCTTTTACTAACTTGTATTTGAATTTTTCAAGAAAGTAATTCCGCCGAAGATGCAAGAATGTAAAACACAACGCAAAATTAAAAAAGTCAAAATTTTCAAAATAGCATGTCAAAAACATAAAATGTCAAAAAGTAATCCAAAATGTGAAACATATAAAAATTCAAAATGCAATCCAAAATGTGAAACAAATAAAAATTCAAAATGCAATCACAAGTCACAAGCATTACAAAAATGCGAAACGCTATGTAACAAGTACAACACAAAATAAAACAAATGCCAAAAAAAATGCATACGCTTTGTAAAATGTACAAAATAAAATAAATGCCGTATTCACAAGGATTTCATGACGAGTCAAGTTAAAAATGAGCTTTTACTTAGACTTTAGATAATAATTACTAGCCTCTACACCTTTTTAAGTCTTTAATAAGTGCAACATCATTAACGTGACTTGACATCAAACATTATCAATATGGCCATAGCATACAATCACTTAAAAGACTTGTTAATGGATGAATTGAGGAATCACCAAGTTCAGCGGGTGAAAGTTAATGGCTGTTTATAGTTTTGTACTCGAGTAAATGCGCAACACAGTAAACTTGACTTTCTCTGAAAATTTTATGTATATGAGCACGGTTGATTGAAAACTGATAAAAAGGCTTAAGGCCTGTTTATTAATTTTTGTGCCTCAGTCAAAACGCAGTACCATAACCTTGGCAATGTTATCGAAACCTTATGAATACGTCGGACTAAAAATTCCTAAAAAAAGTTTACGCCTAAGGTCTTGTAACTAAAGTTTTGTGACAGGGTAAAAACTGCAACATTAATAACTTGACATGTTATGATAACGTTGTGAATATGAGCACGGCGGATTAAAGTTTTCAACAAATAGCCTTTGGGATTAATGTGTTGTAGCTGAGTAAAAATGTAACATTATCTTGATTTTCTATATAAACCAAACTACGTGCTGAAATGGCCCAACTATATATACGTATACTTCAACCATATACCGAAGCGCTGACAAGGTGAAAACAAAAGTGCAATTTTTTGCGGTCCCCTAACATTTTATGGCCAGCCTACATGGAAGTGGACACGTTGATATCAAAAACATACTGTTTGTACGGTCCACAACAAATAGCAATGGACTCGTCGCAATCTTTTTTTTTTGGGGGGGGGGGGGTTAACGACCACCGTGATCAATTCAGTGGGCTATAAGCAGTCGGACATTCCCAATTTTGGGCCACTGATTCCTGGGAAGGGGGACAGCCAGTGCCAGAAGTCAAGCACAACGCCCATGATTCACCGGGATTTGAACCAGGATCCTTCTCGACAAGTGGTCAGAAGCCAGCGCCTAGATCACCCGCCGCCGTAGCGGCACACGTTGAAAATGTATTTTTCATACGGCCCCAAACGCTCTTATGGACATACTAGATTGAACTGGACGCAAATAAATCATTAATATAATTTGTACTAGCAGGGATACCAGTTATTTGCCAGGTACATATTACTATTTGTGGAATCACCAAGTTCAGCGGGTGAAAGTTAATGAATGAAAAAGATATTCCTGCAATTTTCCAGTAAACTTATTTTAAATTTTTTGATTTAGTTAATTTAATTTTGCGAAACAAAAAAGAAAAGAAAAAGGAATGGGAATACTTACCTTCTAGGAGACATCTATAGAACTGCCGTACATCTGGCGTGTGCTTCTGTGAATCCCGCGACACAGAAATGCAATGTACCTATGTGATGTCGCATGCATACGACTTCACATTGGCATTGATCATCTTTTTCTTACCGTTTTGAATTTTGAATATCTGGAACTCTCTGTTTACATTACATTATATTTCTTTCTGATAAGCCGTTCGTTGGTAGTGAAAGCTAAACTATATAGATTTGTGTTTTTAATACACCATTAAACGCATATTTTTGCACTTTATTGTTATCTACAGTCCCTAACTTAAACCGTAGGTTGGTTAGTTGGTTGGTTGGTTAGTTCGTTGGTTGGTTGATGATTTATGGTGCAAGGCCCTCAAAGGGCCAAAGAGCGCCTTAGAACGTAAATAGGGTATTCTTAAGAGAAAAAAACGGAACTTTTTACGAAAATTTTGCATGGGGCTACCTTGACCCGGGCCCCAACCCCTTCCAAAAACCGTCTACCATCTAAGTTAGATAACCATAAGTAGTATACCAAATCTGGTTGTTCTAAATTGAAAACTGTAGATTTTACGAAATTTTTATGAGGAGGAGGGGCTCTCACCCCGGGGTTCCAGCCCCTTCCAAAAACCGTCTAGCGTCTAAGTTAGAGTTTCATGATACCAAATTTGGTGGTTCTGAATTGAAAACTGTAGTTTTTAAGAAAATGTTGTATGTCTGTGTGTGTGTGCGGGAGGGGGGGGGTGGTCCGACCCCCAGGGCCTTGACCCGTCGAAAAAACCGTCGACCGTCTAAGTTAAAGTACCATGAGATAGTATACCAAATTTGGTGGTTCTAAATTGAAAACTGTAGATTTTACGCGGCATTTTTATGGGGGCTCTTACCCCCGGGCTCCAACCCCTTCCAAAAACCGTCTAGCGTCTAAGTTAGAGTACCATGAGATAGTATACCAAACTTGGTGGTTCTAAATTGAAAACTGTAGATTTTGCGAATTGTTATATGAGGGGGCCCTTACCCCCCGGGCTGCAACCCCTTCAAAAAATCGTCGAGCGTCTAAGTTAGAGTACCATGCGATAGTATGCCAGATTTGGTGGTTCTGAATTGAAAACTGCAGTTTTTAAGAAAATTTTGTATGTGGGGGCACTGACTTCTCGGGCCTTGATCCGTTCCAAAAACGGTCTACGGTCTAAGTTAGAGTACCATGAGATAGTATACCAAAGTTGGTGGTTCTAAATTGAAAACTGTAGATTTTACGAAAAAGTGTTTATTTTTCGGGGGGGGGTCTGACCCCCGGGCTCCAACCCCTTCCAAAAACCGTCTAGCGTCTAAGTTAGAGTACCATGAGATAGTATACCAGATTAGGTGGTTCTGAATTGAAAACTGTAGTTTTTAAGAAAATTTGTATGGGGCTCTCACCCCGGGCCTTGACCCGTTCCAAAAACGGTCTGCCGTCTAAGTTCGAGTACCATAAGATAGTATACCAAATTTCGTGGTTCTAAGATGAAAACTGTAGATTTTACGAAATTTTTTATGAGGGGGGGAGCTCCGACCCCGCGGGCTCCAACCCCTTCCAAAAACCGTCTAGCGTCTAAGTTAGAGTACCATGAGATAGTATACCAAATTTGGTGGTTTTTAATTGAAAACTGTAGATTTTACGAAAAAGTGTTTATTCGGGGGGGGGGTCTGACCCCCGGGCTCCAAACCCTTCCAAAAACCGTCTAGCGTCTAAGTTAGAGTACCATGAGATAGTATACCAGATTAGGTGGTTCTGAAATGAAAACTAGATTTTACGAAAATTTTGTATGTAGGGGGGGGGGGAGTTCTGACTCCCCGGCGCTTGACCCGTTCCAAAAACCGACAACCGTCTAAGTTAGAGTACTATGAGATAGGATACCTGATTTGGTGGTTCTGAATTGAAAACTGTAGATCTTACGAATATTTTGTGTGTGTGTGTGGGGGGGGGGGGGCTCTGACCAACCGGTCCCCTGACCCGTTCCAAAACCGTCTAAGTTAGAGTACCATGAGATAATATACCAAATTTGGTAGTTCTAAATTGAAAACTATATATCTTACGGCAATTCTGTAGGGGGCTGTAACCCCCCTCTCTGCAACAGCTTCCCAAAACCGTCTACAGTCTAAGTTAGAATACCACGAGATAGTATACCAGATTTGGTGGTTCTGAATTGAAAACTGTAGGTTTTACGAAAATTTTGTATATGGGGGGCTCTGACCAACCGGGCCCTGCCCCGTTCCAAAAACCGTTTACCGTCTAATATTTTTAGTGCCAAAGAAAAACGTAATATTCCTATCCTGTCTGCGTGGCCAAACTTTATAAATTTGATCAGGGAGCAAGACGTTCGAAAGCGTACGTTTTCCTGCATTCGTTTTGTATGTAACCAAAAACTGTAAACGCGACGAATTGAAGTAGTCGACGAATTGACGTTGTCGACGAATTTGTCCGCGACGAATTGACGCAGTCGACGAATTAACGCGCGACGAATTAACGCGCGACGAATGGACGCAGTCGACGAATTGACGCGCGACGAATTGACGTAGGCGACGAATTGACGCGCGACGAATCGTCACAGTCGACGAATTGACGCAGTCGACGAATTGACGCAGTCGACGAATTGACGCAGTCGACGAATTGACGTAGAACCTTACAGAAGTATACATAACGGGTTCTGTTGACTATCATCGAAATGGGGTGAAAGGTCAGGGCATAGGAGCGAGATTTATTCTACAGCTATTATCCTCATAACTTAAGTAATGATTTCTGGCTTGTTGGAAGGCGTATCATAATCAATGCATTACATGATTTTACTAACTTCTTTTATTTCAAGTTGCGTAGTCACTGATTCAGTTAACTTCAGAAAAGTCCTTTTCGGGGTTTTCCGCATCGATATGGAAATTTCGCAGCCCTTACGCCAGCGAATCCTTTTGCACTGGCGGGATTCGTTCCGAGGTCGTTTCGGTTGGCTCAACAGAAACCGCGCATTAACTACTGTGCTAAAAAGATTAGGGATTCACTCTCACGTTCAAGATAAAACTAATTTTGCGACTATTTATTTATTATTATTTTTTTAATTTTTTTTGTGTTATTAAGGTGGTTTTCTAGTGATTTTGCTCTTCATACTTCCAATGGAAAAAAAATGTCCACCCTATTTCTTCAGAGTAGAAAGATTTCCCTTACATTAAAATTGGCCCCCTGATAAAGAAATATACTAACTTTGATTGCACAAACAGCGTTTTTCGCAAAAAACAACTTTCCTGAATTTTATTAAAGATCAATAACTTTACTTCGGTCTAGCGGTAAGGAAGAGTGGCGCCACCTGTAAGCAAGTTTCATAACTACAGGTAGCGGTAAGGAAGAGTGGCGTCATCTGTAAGCAAGAATCATAATTACATGTAAGAGTGACGTTATCTGTAAGGAAGAATCATAATTACATGTAAGAGTGGCGCCATCTGTAAGCAAGTATAACTACATGTAGTCGTATGGAAGAGTGGCGCCACCTATCAGCATGTATAACTACATGTAGTGGATTTTACTAACTTGTTTTATTTTAACTTCCGTATTTTCAGATTTTCCATGGTCATTAGGCGCCAACTATCAGCAAGTATAACTACATGTAGTGGTAAGGAAAAGTGGCGCCACCTGTAAGCAAGTATAACTACATCTAGTGGTAAGGAAGAGTGGCACCACCTATAAGCGGGTATAACTACATCGAAGTAAAGTTATTGATTTTTAATATAGTTCTGGAAAGTGTTTTGCAAGAAACACCGATTGTACAATCTAAGTTAGGATGTTTTATCAGAGGGCCGATTTTGATGTATGGGATATCATTTTTTCACTTAGAACATAGGGCCGATATTTTTTTCAGTTGAAGTGTAGGGTGCAAAACCACTTGCCTTATAACTTAATGCTAGTCAATTAGTTATTTTATTTTCTGTCGGAGCTTTTTTTTTTTGTATAGGTTTGTGCTAACTTTATTTTTTCTGTAGGACTTTTCCTAAATTACTTACTCTTTTCATTATGATTTTTCGAAGGAACAGAATGCTTTGGAATTTGAGATCTTTTTAAACTGACAATGACTTTCAACTATCTTTAGGAAAAGGTGAAATATACTGCTTTATGGTGTTATTTCACAAATCTAAATATAAAATTTACTCACGATAGCTATAATAGATTCTATCTTAAGGACTCCACAGATTGATAAAAGCAGTATATTTCACCTTTTCCTAAAGATAGCTGAAAGTCATTGTCAGTTTAAAAAGATCTCAAATTCCAAAGCATTCTGTTCCTTCGAAAAATCATAATGAAAAAAGTAAGTAATTTATGAAAAGTCCTACAGAAAAAATAAAGTTAGCACAAACTTATAATAAAAAAAAAAAAAAAAAAGCTCAGACAGAAAATAAAATGACCAATTCACTAGCATTAAGTTATAAATAAGGCAAGTGGTTTTGCACCCTACACGGTGTTATTTCACAAATCTAAATATAAAATTTACTCACGATAGCTATAATAGATTCTATCTTAAGGACTCCACAGATTGATACACGATTTCTTACGGTAAGACAATATATAATAGCTGGAGCACAAAATTATGGATAGGAGAAGAAATATCTAGTGTCGCAATAACCAACATTTCATATCGATCTCGCTACAGAACTTTAATATCAGTTCCATCGACATTTAACAGTTAATTAAATCTCAAACATTCACGCGAATCGCTCCTATTACCGGAATGTTTCCGTCTTATGGATACCGAAAAAGTGAAAACGGAGTTTTTTCGTAAATATACGAAAAGATTTGCTGAAAGGTTTCTTAAAATTCAGAATTTTTTTCGTTAACACATCTTAGAAACGGCAATTTGCCGTCAATATACGAAAAAAATTGCTGAAAGGTTTCTGAAAATTCTGAATTTTTTCTTTAATACATCTCTAAAACGGCAATTTACCGTCAATATACGAAAAAAAAATGCTGAAAGGTTTCCGAAAATTCAGGATTTCCATTTAATACGAAAAATCCGAAATTCAGGTTGGTTTGTGTCGTTTTACGGAAAAGGTATCGACGCATGCTTCGTTAATTCACGAAAGGAATCACGGAGAGTGGCTCGTGAATTGAATTTTTTTTTACATTGTGCCACAGGGGTTTTACGTGTAATAACTATGTATATAATGCTATTGTTATTTGTGAGGAATGGCAGTTTTTTTGTTTGCGAATGTTACGGTAAGCTTAACTGTTCGTAGGTTAAGACTTCAGCTTTCACTGTAAGGAGTAAATTTAACTTGCTTAAATATCAACTATACTTAAGCTAGGACTAGCTAACATAATAGTGTTATAGAAATCAAGCTAGCATCGAAGTACGAAAGGTTTGTACCTTTACGCAGCTAGCAGGAAATCTTAGTGTTATTTAAAGAGCATAATGCTCCACATTTATGTTGTAGCGAATGGCATACAGTAAAGAAGAAATTTCTCAATAGCGTTTTAGAAGCGGCGATACAGCTGCAAACTGCAGTACAAAAGTACCACCTACCGACAGAACTGTGAACTACATAATTCCTCATATACTAGCCGAAAATATGCTACAAGGTAAGTGGCATCCGGTGTTGAAATAAATTTTTACATCGCACATGTAAAATCAGTGAGAAAGACACATTAAGCATTTGCGCCCCCAGTGGCAAAATTGTGCACTATTTTGGAAAGAAAATACACACACAGAGTTTGCATAGTTAGTAGGAGTATCTGACCGAAGAAAAGTTTTTCAATCGGGATTTTATTCCCGTACATATTGCTGTAAACGGAAATGTGAACTTACGCCCTCAGGGGGCAGACTTGTGCGCTAAGAAAAATTTGAAGTTATATGAGAAACATTTCTTAGCGGAAACGCTCTCCAACAAAGAAATAATTTTTCAAATCGGACTCTTAGAAGCAGAATTATATCGACAAAAGTAAGATATGCATTTGCGACCCCGGGCGGAAAAACCATGCATTATTTTAAGAATAAAGTGTTCTCAAAAGGGTTTTAGATGAGAGTGGTTCCGGTCCAAGATAATTTTTTCAATTGAGTTTTCAGGAGCTCAAATTTTGCTGAAAATACATTAAACGCAGAAATTCAGCACTTACGCCCCCTGGTGGTCAAACCATTCTTTATCACTTTTTATAAATTACATGCAAAGCATTTCCCATCAGGAGCTGTATGCGGTGCAGAAGGAATTTAAATCTGAGTTTTCAGAAGCAGAGATATCAGGAAAAACGCAATTTACCTTTACGCTCACTAGCGGAAAGTCTATGCATTACTTGAAAATTTTGAAATTATATGAGAAACATTTTACACCGGAAATTCTATTTAACAAATAATTTTTTTTCAAATCCGACTCTTAGAAGCAGAGGTATTGACAGCAATAAGATATATACCTACGCCCCTAGCGGAGAAACCATACATTATTCTAACAAGTAAATGATCCCAAATGTTTACCGACAAGAGCGGTATCGGTCCACGAAAGAATTTCCATTCGAGCTTTTAGAAGTTCAGATTTTGCTGCAAATACCTGCGAAGCAGAAATTAACCCTTACGCCACCTGCTGGCCAAACCACATTTTATAAAAAAAATTAGAAATTACAATCAAAACATTTCCCACCAGAAGCTGTATCCGGTGCAGTAAAAAAATTTCAAATCGGAGTTTTAGGAGCAGAGATATCAAAGGAAAGCAAAATTTACCTATACTCTTCCTAGCGGAAAGTCAGTGAATTACTTGAAAATTTTGAAATTACATTAAAAACACGCCGCACCAGAAACTATCTAATGAAGAAATTTTTCAAATCGGACTATTCGAAGCAGAGATGGACAAAAATAAGATAAATCTACGCCCCTAGCGGATAAACCATGCATTATTTTAAGAAGAAAAAATTCTGAAGAGGTTTAACGATGTGAGTAGTATCGGTCCACGAAAAAATTTTTTCAATCCAGATTTTAGAAGCTCAGATTCTGCTGCAAATACATTAGAAGCAGAAATTAACACTTACGCACCCTGATGGCCAAACCATTTTATACCAAAAATTAGAAATGATATGCAAAATATTTCCCATCAGGAGTTGTATTCGCTGCAGAAAATTTTTCAAATCTGAGTTTTAGAAGCAGAGATATCGTGGAAAACACAATTTACTTTTACGCCCCCTAGAAGAAAATTCATGCGTAACTTGAAAAAGTGACTATACCTAAAATATATATTTTTTTTATTGGAGGTTTAACGCCCACCGTGAGCAACTCAATGGGCTATAAGCTGTCACCCGTCCCTAATTTAGGGCTAACGGTTCCAGGGAAGGGAGAGACCCAATGCCGTAAGACAAACACAACATCCATGCCTCACCGGGCTTCGAACCCTGACCCCTTTCGGACGATTTTTTTTTTGATTGTAGGCTTAACGACCACCGTGAGAAACTCAATGGGCTATAAGCAGTCGCCCGTCCCTAATTTAGGGTCCCTGGTTCCAGGGAAGGGAAAGAGCCAGTGCCGTAAGACAAACAACATCCATGCCTCACCGGGATTCGAACCCGGACCCCTTTCGGACGAATGATCAGAGGCCATCGCTTAGACCACTGCGCCACCGGGGCGGCAAAAACAATCTTCGACATGAATGGAATCGAAAGGTAAAATATATTTTTGAATTGGATGTTTAAAAGCAAATATATGGAATAAAATGTGTTTTGAATTCGATATCATCTGCATTTACGCTCTCTAGCGGCGAAATTGTGCATCGTAAAAAAATAAAAGGACATTCGCACATTTTAAACTTCCTAATGCAAAAAGAGTTTTTCAAATCAGACTATCAATTGCAGAGATATGCTGTCTAAAAACGGACGGACAGACGGACAAACCGATAACATAAGCACGATTTTTTTCCCCAAAAGCGTGCTAAAAAATACTTCTGGCTTCAAATCAAATCACAACACGTTGCTCACTTCAAAAGTTCGCTCGAACAAACTGCTCTTAGCGCTTTACAAATAGTTATTTCGCTGCCCTCTAACGCTTAGAAGTCTGAACGTTCCTTAATTTGGAAAGCCCATCTCGGCTCGAGTTCCGCCGCACCCGTTTCAGACACATCAAGCGTTCTCCACCACTTAATTGCAAATAACGCAAGGCTGCCTCTAGAACAGGAGTCTTCAACCCGTAAGCCACGAAGCACTTTTTAATGGCACGCGAACGTTTCCGCAAAGAAAATGCCAAAATAAAAGGTAGAGTCACATTGTTGTGACCACCAGCTAATACCCAGAGTAACCACCGTATACAGCGCGGACAGCAGCTAGACGGGCTGGGAGTGACTCAATAAGGTGCTGGAAGGTGTTCACAGGTATGTGGAGCCATGCTGACTGCAGTGCATCTGACAGTTGCTGGAGGGTACGTGGTGGAGGATCCATAGAGCGAACAACAAGATCGAGGTGGTCCCACAGATGCTCAATTGGGTTTAAGTCTGCGGAATTGGAGGGCCAGGGAAGTACTTTGAACACTTCATCGTGCTCTTCAACCACTCCGACATTTCTAGCTGTGTGTCACGTCGCATTGTCGTCCTGGAACATCCCATCCGCCCCAGGGAAGACAATCAGCATGCACATGTGTACGTGGTCTGCAAGGACGAATTCGATCCATAGTGTCTTCCACAGGTATGAGTGGACCCAAAGAATGCCACGAAAACATTCTCGAGACCATAACGCTGCCCCCCACCAGCTTATGTTCTTCCAGCAATGGTTGAAGAGTGTTCTTCAATGATTCTCGCCTTATATGCCAACGTCCATCCGTTCAATGTAGCAGAAAACGTGACTCATTGGAGAATGCAGCCTTTTGCCAATCAGCGGAGGTCCAATTCCGATACTGCCGTGCAAAAGTAAGCCTTTTCTGTTGATGCACATTCGTTAGCATATTGGCAGTGGCCATCCGTCTGCATCGGAGCTCCATAGACAGCAGGGTTCGTTGAACTGCGGTTTTAGATACACTTCCGGTAGCCCCCTGGTTCATTCGGCCAGTGAGTTGCTCTACTGTAGCGTGTCGATCGGTCCACACGAACTTTCGAAGCAGACGTTCACCTCTCACATCAGTGACACGTGGTCCTTTGCAATTTCCACGTCGCTTATTCGCAGTGGTGCCTTTTCTCCAATCACGATACACTTTAAACCACAGCAGCACTAGAACAATTCACAAACTGCGGTTTCAAAAATACTGCCACCCTAGGCACGAAAGCCAATAGTCATCCTTTTTTGCAAATCTCATAAATTTCTCCTTTTATCCATAACAACGAGTGAAATGTTTTCAGAATGTCTACAGCACACCTTATGTACCCTCCAAGCCAGCTAACGACACTTGCTTTCTTTCATTGGCTAAGCGCTGTTGACGTCCAAAGTAGCAGGTGGTCACAATAGTGTGACTCGACTGTGTAGGAACAAATACATTTTCCAAATAGAAAATGAATATCCAGGTACCTGGGGTATATGAAATTTGAATTCAATATACTATGAGCTATACAGCGGTAAATTGTATGGTTGGAATTTTTAAAGGCTGCTAACAATGTAGGATCAGGTACCTACTTCGCAATGTTTTGTAACATACATGTATCAAGTTTTACGATTCAAAATCTCTGAAATAATCTATATCGAGGAAAGTGGCCTTAAGTTTCTGTCTCCAGAGATTGGAGACCCCTTTCCACGACACATTTCAGCCATCTTGCTATCTCGGCTTGAGATTTCGCCACTTCCAATCTACGTGATGGTGCTGTGACAGTCTTGCCACTAACAGTGCAACTCAAGCGTTAGTCACCCCACTCAGAATATCTCTCTCATAACAAATTTTGTCAAGATTGAGTGCCTGCTATCACAGTGTTGCTTCGGTATGTCGACTTAGCGTTTCCTCTTGCACTTATTTCTGAAAAATCTTTACGATGGGTCGTCTCGTTTTGGACGTATTCCCGAAGTTGCATTTGGGGCATTAAATGACAAATTATTGTGGCATTAATTGACAAATTAAAACTATGATATTTGTCCATCAGTTGGTAGCAAATGTCACTAGTAAGAGATTTCAGCATTTCCCTCTTCAGTAACAAGACTGCCCTCCCCATCAACTCTTGCATTCCCCAATCCTCCCATGACATCTCCCTTTCCCACCTTAACGTTTCACGTGCGCCCTCTTTGTTCTATATTCTAATATTCTAGGACTGGCCCTCATCATTTCACTCCAACCTCCATCCTTACATGCGGTCTCGGACGGTCTCGGACGATCACGTCCAACGACGATTGGTCCAATGCCGATTCGTCCAATGGTACGATTGGTCCAACGCCGATTCGTCCAATGGTACGATTGGTCCAACGCCGATTCGTCCAATGGTACGATTGGTCCAACGCCGATTCGTCCAATAGTATTATCTTACCAACGGTAAACTTTATTTTCCAGAAAGGAATAATAATTTAAATTATTATCCTCTTTGTAACCTTTTGAAAGATAATTTCCGTATATTTGGTAATTATAAACATTTTACATAAACCTGTTAAAAAGGCATTCAATGGAGCATTTCTCAGCCGTTTGCAAAGCACCTAGACCGCGGGCCTTTTTAGAAGATTTTGAGTTACAACCTAGATATTTGGTATTTGTAAACATTCTGTAAAACCTTATAAAAGGCACTCATCGAATCATTTCCCAGGTCTTTACAAGGCACCTAGGCCGCGGGCCTTTCCAGAAGATTTTAAGTTACAACCTAGATATTTGGTATTTGTAAACATTTTATAAAACCTAATAAAAGACACTCATCGTATCATTTCTCAGCTATCTAACAGGCACCTAGGTCGCGGGCCTTTTTAGAAGATTTTAAGTTACAACCTAGATATTTGGTATTTGTAAATATTTTATAAAACTTTATAAAAGGCACTCATCGTATCATTTCTGAGGTCTTCGCAAGGCACCTAGGCCGCAGGCCTATGAATTAAAATTTCGGGCTTAAGTGAAAGCGCAATATTATTAACTTGTTTTAATATGTAAACGTTATGACTATGACATCGGTAGAATAAAAATCCTAAAAAAGCCTAGGCCTAGAGCCTATGAATTAATATTTCGTGCCTAAGTAAAAAGCTCAATATTATTAACTTGATTTGATATGTAATCGTTATGAACATAACATCGCTGGAATAAAAACTGTTGAAAAGGCCTAGGCCTAGGGTCTATGAATTAATATTTCGTGCTTAAGTAAAAGCGCAATATTATTAACTTGATTTAATATGCAAATATTATGAATATGACATCGGTAGAATATAAACTGTTAAAAAGGCCAAGGCCTATGGCCTATGAATTAATATTTCGTGTTTAAGTAAAAGTGCAATATTATTAACTTGATTTGATATGTAAACGTTATGAATATGACATCGCTGGAATAAAAACTGTTTAAAAGGCCTCTGCCCAAACCCCGACCAGTTGTTTCGATTGAGCAGTTGGCGGAACCCCACTGCATTCTACAAACATAAACGGAAAACTAGTATTTTTTATTATTTCATGCAAAAGAGAAACATTGAAGTTGATTGAACGGCTCGTACATCAGTAACTTCATACGGCAGCAAGGACAGTATAACAAAAAAACGCAATTCCAAAAAAAAAAAAAAAAAATCTGTAACCACAATATTACGTATGAAATGTAACATTATTTTACATTCTTTGGACTACCGGTACTTTCGTATAACATCGGAGATAGAATCAGAACAGATGATACTTTTATAGTACGAGTAGCACTTCGGGCAGATAGGACGGAATTGGACCAATCGTCCATTGGATGAATCGGCATTGGACCAATTGTCCCATTGGACGAATCGGCATTGGACCAATCGTACCATTGGACCAATTGTCTATTGGACGAATCGTACTAGACCCATTTACATGCAAAACTTAGGACGCCGGGTAACTAGCTGGATGTCCTGGCACAGCTGTTAGCATTTGTGGAACAGAGCGTTCACTTTTATTCTTTGCCTTAAAGCAATAGACTAGTATATTCTTAAAAATGCAGAACAAGAACGCAATTAATTATACATAATGACTAATTACGTTCATGCCCGGTCTGACCCATGTTACGGTAGGAAAGCAGAGAATTTACAAAAAATTATGGGAATTTAAAACATTACGATTCAAACCAGTGGATTTAACTTGGCTGGGAATTAAGAAACTGCTTGCCTTGCAGCGTCACTCATCAGCTATAATTTTTGGCTCTTCATGGACGAGTGGAAGACTGTAATATTGGATCTGTGTGTGTGTCTTAGATATTGAGTTTCAAATTATAGGCTTAGCAAGAACGGGCGGCCCTCTTCAAGGAAGGAAAAATGCCTCTAAAGAAAACAAAAGTGAGTAGGTAGAGGAGGATCGTACCACTCATTTTATGGGAGAGGTCAGAATACAAGGAAATAACGAATCAGGGGAACCCAGATCAATATGGGCACGAAACAGAAAACGGATGATGCCGCAAAAACCAAATCAAGTCAAATTGTAGAAACAGAGCAGACAGGAAAATGATACAAAAATATTCCACATTCAATTATCAGCAGCAGGTAACTTTGACCAGCCATTCAGCTATCCTAATACCAGAACGTATTTGATATTCATGAAAGAAAAAGAACTAATAAAATTTGGATTGATCTGGGAATTTAGGCAACCACACAACATTTTTCAAGCACAGTAACTGCATGGGACGGCCAAAATTTAGGAATCCATGCACTAGTTGAGGTTAACCATCACTTCTAGGCCAAAGGAATCGTAGACTAATTTTTTTTCGGATAGTAGCAATCACCAGGAGAATGTGAAACTACGGGGCTTGTCAGTCGAAAACTTAGAAGATCGTAGAAGTTGAGGATAAACTTTGGATCGTCAGTTGTAAACTTAGAGGATCGTAGAAGTTTGAGGATAAACTTTGGATCGTCAGTTGTAAACCGTAGAGGATCGTAGAAGTTTGTGGAGAAACTTTGGATCGTCAGTTGTAAACTTAGAGGATCGTAGAAGTTTGAGGATAAACTTTGAATCGTCAGTCGGAAACTTAGAGGATCGTAGAAGTTTGAGGATAAACTTTGGATCGTCAGTCGGAAACTTAGAGAATCGTAGAAGTTTGAGGATAAACTTTGGGTTGTCAGTTGTAAACTTTTCGGAAACTTGGGCTTGCCTCTTTCTCCGGAACCAGTTAGTCTAAGTGACTGGTTCCGGGGAAAGAGGCAAGCCTAAGTAACTGGTTCTTTTCCCGGAACCAGTCACTTAGAGTAGCTGGTTCCGGGGAAAGAGGCAAGCCCACCATCGGCACTTTATCTGGGATTCAAGCCAGGCCCAGTTAATGCCACTTTCCAGAACCATCACACCACGGACAACTCAGCCATCTGGACGGCTTTAATCCGGTTGATTTCATTTTTTTTTCTGATTCAATTGACTTTGTATAAATTTAATAAATTCTATTCGCGTCGGAAAGGATTCAACAGATGTTCTCATTACAACCGAAAATTCATTGTCATCTTTCTTGTAAGTTGCTTTTGGTACTTATGTTATATCTGTAGAATGAGTGTAGAAAACAAAAAAAAATTATATCTTCACAATGCATCAGTCCAGTCATACTGCAGTTTCTATTGACAGAACTGCGTTGCTTTCCTCAGACATTCAATTTTTACTTTGAAAGATTGTGTGCTGTTATCTCAATTTCCCAAGGACATCTCTCTTGAATTCACTTCGTGTCTAGGCTCTGAACCCCAAGAGATTTTGTGCAATTTTCTTTATCACATATCTAGGAATACCTGAAATTCTATGTCTGCTTCTTTCATACCATTGAGAGCGACTAGAGAATGTATTTTTCCTGAAACTGCACGTAGATCTGATTTGTTAAGAGATTTATTTCATAAGTGGATAATTTTTCAAATTTCTCGCAATAAGTTAGTGCTTTCGAGTCAGGAGAAATACAGGGAGTGCTGTAATTTTTTTGTACTTCTACCCGTATTCTCAGGTTCCATTCTTGCAAATTAAAATGAAAATGCAGATCTTAGTTTCATATATACTCGTTGCAGGACGAACACTACAGAAATAAATGAATAAATAACTAAGGTCACTTTAGCTATTAGCATACCTACCGGATGATGAAAAACTATTTTATTAGCAATTTCAGATTATAAATACCATGAAAAGAAGAAATTATTCCATTCATGAAACTGAAAATTAAAATAAAAATGCATTCGACTGCACTAAACTGCAAAGTAATTTTCCGCCACTTATGTTATCATTTTTTGAAAATATGTCACATTTGATGCTAACAAAAAATTACAGTAATTGAGAACAGGCTATGAATGGTGCAGCTTTAAAGCGCGCTTTCGAAACCAAACATGGGGCAGCGAGATGCTAAATGCCACAAATAATTTAATAAAAAGTAATATTAAACATCCATCATCAAGACGTTTCGTTCATTGTATTTACCTGTATCTTTAAAACAACAATTCCAGACGCAATTCGTGACAAAGTATATATCACGAAACAATATTTTCTGCAATATACACATAGTGGCCCAAAAACTATAAACGTCTATTTGATACCCAGTAGTGTAACATTTGCGGCCAAAAATAGCAAGTACGCGACGTAACATGTAATCTGTGAGATGCTTCAGTTCGTTTTTGGTCCAAAAATTTCTATTTCTGCATCAAAATATTGCGTAGCATTGCTAGTGTGTGCAGAAAGACATATCGATGCTGAGAGGGCCTTTCCTGTATGTCCAACATTTCAAACTTAGTGAGATCAGGGAACTGTACAGGTCAGGAAATATGACGGAACTCTTCCTCGAGCTCATCAAACCATTCCTTCACTACTCTGACGTTGCTTCACTTGCAGGTGAAAAAAACAACAAAAAAACATTATAACGTGTCCTTGGTTTCCTGCAATATTCAGGTACTTGCTGGTTGTGATCTTACTTTCTACTGGTATCAGCGGATCCAGTTCGCACCAACACAATATTCTCCATCTGTATATTCTTGGACTGTGTTCACAAGATATACAGGAGGCATCGCTTCATGAGGTACTCTCCACGCTCTCTACAAACAATCAGCACAAAACCATGCATCCGAGCTGGGCAAAATCGTAAATGAATTAATCTATAATGCATTATAGCGTAATGGTAATGGGAACAAGAACTTAGTGTTACCATTACATGGTAATAGTGAACTGGTCATTAGAATTACATGGTAATTGTGATGGTATCTAGCAGTTACCCATTATAATCGCAATGGTTAACTATATGTTGGTGATTAACCAATAACTTACGGGTAAGGGCCGCGAGTGGCCTGGTGGGCAACGTTCGTGACTGCCACGGAAAAGACCTCTGGTTCGATCCCAGGTAGGTACGAACGCTCGATCCCAGGTAGGTACGAACGCTCGATCCACTAAATACCCGCCGTTAAGCAGTCGGACCCCGGGTACTGGCCCCCCGGTATTAAATTAAGGGCGTCTTCCTCCCCCTTTCTACTTCGCTTCCGTGTCACTTTCCTATCGGGCACTCTAGCCCAAATCTCCTAGCTTCCTATTTCTAAGGGTTGTTTAAGACCTGGGGTCAGACACTCCCTTCCTAAAATCCTCTACATATGATCATGATAACTTATGGGTAACAACACAACGTGAATAAACCACCAACCAGTTCACCGTTACACGTTGTTTGACAATTGTTCCATCCCTCGGACCTCAAATGCGTGTATGTAGGTATTGGTGATTGTACGTGTATGACATGAGTAATTGCCCCGTCTTCGCCGCAAGTCAAGTGATTTGAACGAAATAATACATATGAAGTAAATACGAATGGGATGTTTATTTCGGTTAGAGATACTCATTTCGTCCGTCTCCAGTACAGTATTCTCGACCATTATATAAGTTTCACTGTCCAAAATAATTACCCCACTATAGCCACCAGCAAATATTAGCATTCCACTCACAGTTCGGCAACTCAGGGTGCACTGCCGAATATTACAGAAATTTGCAAACTCTTGACATTTTTGCGGTACTTCTCAAGTGCTGTTGTCCATTACTTGTCCGAAACGAACACTAGACTAGCGCGCGACTGACTCCTTTATATGTACTTCACGGCAAGACCTGAACCTTTTGGAATATTCTTGATTTACATAAAGCTCTCCAACTTTCCACTGCGCGATCATTCTGGAACATTCTACAAACGTCTAACCCATTCTTGCCACTTCTAGAACATTCTACACGACACTTCGGTCTCTGTCTGCTATGTTACATGGCAGACTTTTCTAGACATAGCTTTTGGCACAAGTACATTTCTATAAACTATTAGTATGTAATTATTATTTGCAAATTGTGTAATTTCATTACCAAATAATTCTATTGCGTTTGAATGGCACTGTTAAATAATTGAATTATATTGTCGTAATTGTAATGCATTACAGATTAATTGAACTATATTTGGGATTACCTTGTAATGCATTACACGTTAATTGTAATCTGTACTTCCATTACCTTGTAATGCATTCTTGCCCAATTTTGCTATGTATAGCATGATTGTTCTGGCTAAATCACTTTCTTCCATTTCTTTACAGAAACAATGCAAGCGGATTTTTCTACTTTTTGTTGAGACAAGTTGCTTCCGAACGGACAGATGAGTCCCGAAACCCAATTTCTTTAACCCACTACACGTGGTCAGAGTCAAAATCAGCTGCTCCTGTCCTTGGTTGAATTCAGTAGCCCGTTGCTGCATACTAGAAGGTCAATCCTTCCTCACAATCCTAGTCACATCCCTGCTGTCACTCTTTTTAAATTTAGTTTTCCGGCCACATACGTGCTTTTTAGATACAAAGATGCGCTTTGTTTTTCAGTCGCTAAACTCCTTTGTAACGGTTACATTTGAGGAAACCAGTAACTTCTGTTTTGCTAATCGTAGCTCCCGCTAGAAGTGAGCCTGTGAGTTGTACTTTCTCCAATTCCGAGAAATCCTGAGTTTTGCCTGTGATTGCATGAGTTACTACAGCCAAATCATGCCGGCCTGCTGCTGCAGTGGTCTAAGCGCTGGCTTATGACAGTTCGTCGGAGATGGGTCCGGATTCGAATCCCGGTGTGGCATGGATATTGTATTTCTCTTACGGCACTGGCCCTCACCTTTCTCTGGAACCAATGGCCTTAAATTAGGTACCGGTGATTGCTTATAGTCCAGTGAGTTGCTCACTGTGGTCGTTAAATCCAGTCAAATAAAATAGCTGAATAACCTGAACGCTCCTTACGAAAGATGACACAGAACGTCATCAGTTCAAGTGACTTTTGCATTTATTAGTGTTTATCTGACTGTTATCACACACTACTAGCTGGTGGTCTGGACGTGAAAGACTAGCATCTGCATGCAACAGCTCTTACGCAGCTTCCGTTGGAAGTTAGAATATCCAACGTCCCTGCCGAGCAGGGCTCGATTTAAGCTATATCGCATCATATCGCATACAGCGAATCAAGTCGACCTGAATTGCTCCGCAGATTTGTTTTGAAATCACGTTACTCTGACCTTCAGTAAACTTTTGTGGTGGTTTCTGTGGCCCTTATACCAATATTAGTCCCCCCCAAGGATGATTTCTTATTTTTAAAAGTGTTTTGGTTTAAGGTTAATTGATGTTAATAAGTGAACTTCATAGACCCGTAAGAGAGCATAAGTCATAGATTTCCAGACATGACAAGTGATACAGTGAAATGTCTGAGTGCTTTAGATGTGGCATTTTGGCCAAAAAATGGCGATTCCCTTAACAGATTTTGGTCAGTATAAAATTAGGAACATAACTCAATATTATTATTATTTTTTTTATTGGAGGTTTTTTAACTACCACCGTGAGCAACTCAGAGGGCTATAAGCAGTCTGCGTACCTAATTTAGGGCTACTGGTTCCAGGAAGGAGAGATCCAGTGCCATAAGACAAACACAACATCCATGCCTCACCGGGATTCGAACCGGGACCCATCTAGGACGAATGATAAGAAGATATCGCTTAGACCTTTCCACCACCGGAGCGGCGATTCAATATTTTGCCTTATTGCTGCAAGCCAAGAATTTGGGAGAGCTTAAAGAATTCTGGTTCCAGAATTAGGCAACTTCAAGACAAGACTCGTGGTTCTTCATATTAACATACAAAAGCAGAGGGGTAACTAGGTACTTCTGAACCCGGGGCAAACCACAAAATATTGCGCCCTCCATCTGTTCTAAAGGCTATATAAGCTGGCATTCTTATTAATTCGAGGCCACTGACTCCGGGAATAGAGAGCCATTGCCGAAATGAAGGAGCATCATCCATGCCTTATTCGAGATCCGACTTGGGCCCACCGGAACCAGCTGACAGAGGCAAGCGCTTGCACCACTACGCCATCTGTCTTTCTATCTTCTGTATATATGTTTTTGTTTGTGGGTTTCATGATCACAGTGAGAAAATGTCACACCCCAAATGTTATTTTGTTATCTCTACATGAAAGACACAATCAAACTGTGACTCCTTTTCCCAACTGCTTTGGAATTCAGACCTACGGTACCACATCGAACTGACCGAATTCAGCTTGATGTCGTGGCTCGCAGTTGCCGCAATGATCGAATAGACCCCCATAGAATCTTCAACAATGCGAGTGACATCTTTATCTTGTAACGTATACAACCGCACGACTTTCTTTAATGTCAGCAATTAACACACACTGAAAATTTTTGAAGAAATGTAAATTTTAAGTTTCCAAAATACCGAGACTGACGATGCATATAATATGTAACTTCTCTAAATGGTGAAACAAACACGTATGGCGCGACAAAGCTGTGCCAGAAACTAGTTCAAAAAGTTTAATTTCCAGTTTTAATAAGATAATAAGCAGTGATTTTTTGCGCCCTGGGTAGCCGCCCCGCCCTAGTTACGCTTCTGTCCAAAGGAGATATCTACTGTAATATTTCTCATCTTTTTGAAATACTTCTAGTTTTGCCAGTGTCTAATGTCATTGTAGTGTGGGGATTTTCCTATATGAGTGGCGTAGAGAGTGACTATCGGAGCAGTCAGTGAATCTTCTTTGGCCTTTCCGGTGGCGCAATGGTCTGAGGCGCTAGCTTAGGACCATTAACCCAAGTTGCGTCTGGGTTCGAATCCCGGTGAGGCATGGATGTTTGTCTTTCGGCACTAGCTCTCAATATGTTACTTGTCCAACACTGGTTATCTGTGCACATTGGTCACTTAGCATGCTGTAAACCATGTATGATTTGTACTTGTTGCTGTGTAATCCCTGTTTCCTGTGAAATATCTCTATCATGTTTGTCATGTCTATACCACCAGGTCCTATAAATCATTTTAGGCCTTCAAAGAAAAAAATCTTCGTTGGAAAATTTAAAATCGCATATTTGTTGAAGGACTATCTACGGACAAATTTTGCACCTGATGAGGCTGCAAGAGATTTTTTTGTTCCAAACCACGTAGGCCCAACACATAGTCATATGGCAAAAGACAAATTCGTGACTTTGAAGAGGAGCAGCATTAAGAAGGTAATAAATAATGTATCTAAAATTTCTAGTTTGTTTTCGAGCAGGTACTGGACTGCTATCATAGAGTAATGTCTTAGTGCTAATCAAGAGTTTCTTATTGTTACACAAAACTCAATTTGTATAGCAAATGTTACTGCACATTTATTTTTTCGTAAATCAAGCCCTGCTCCAGAAACTCTTAGCAACTTTACGGCTCGCCTTAATTCTTACAGTAAAATCATTGGAAACACGTCTGAAGTTACTGCAGCTACAAAAACCATTATTAAAACACGTTCGCGGCGTCGGGTTCGTAGGTATCGGAAACACGTTCGCAGCTTCCGGCGTCGGGTTCGTAGGTATCTGAAACACGTTCGCAGCTTCCGGCATCGGGTTCGTAGGTATCTGAAACACGTTCGCAGGTTCCGGCGTCGGGGTTGTTGCCCGCCTTCCAACTGTACTTCGTCTGTACGTATGTGGGGTCCAATATGTCGCTTACGTTACCACCGGCATCACCTGTGTCAGATGTGCCGTCGTACATGTTCAGAATATCTGTCCTTCTAGACAGCCAACAGTTGTTCTGATGATTTTCCTCAACTGAACGAATCTCTGCCTGCAATGGAGATTGAATCGCACAATTAAGCTGTGACATCTGTGAAGACTGACATATGCAACCCAAGCATCATCTGTCTTAGTAGCCACCCACCCTACTGTCACCAAAATTTCTCCATTTACAACACCAACTGAGACAATACCTCGTAAATATTTGGAAAATATGTCTATAATATTGTATTTATTAATGAAAAATTTTTAGCATGTAGATATTTCATGATGATAGGCAACTGAATTATGACTATCCATCTGACCTTGTTGTCGAACAACCTCCGATGTCAGATAATGATAAAATATGTGTGGATATACGTATAAATTTTTGCGCTGGCGACAAACTTTGGCCCATTTTGCTGTTACAATTTTTTGTCAAATGAACGTCATCTATGACTGTAAAACTATGATACACCCTGCTGAGAAAATTACCGGAGATATAAGCTGCTATTTTACGCTTAAATGCCTATGATCTAAATCTTCTTTAGCCCATCTAACTGGATTTGATACGAGTCATTTTTTAAGCGAATTATTATGTAATTAAAGTGAGAAAGACAAGTTTTGCACGGTATTCCTAGAGATCCTTTCCTTATGGCACATTAACGAAACTATTTGGTGCACTTTCTTTTTAATAACATCATGCCAACACCGCTCCATCTGAACATGAATAAACAAGATTATGCTTGTGCGTTTTGGTATTTGAAATACTGCTCTTATAAATGGTGTAACTAAATTAATGAATGCGTATACACACATATTAAATAGTTTTGGATGCAAAGAAAATGGCAAAGATCGACAGTTTGTTATGAAAATGGAAGGCAATGAGGCTGAATTCCCTGATAAACGCCCTGGTAAACCCTCGAAGCTCACAAAAACATGATATGAAAGTTCTGCCAAGTTACTGTTAAAACTTTTCTGAAATTCACGAGCAATTTTCAGTGATTCCTTTCGTGAATTAATGAAGCATATGTTTGAGTCAACCTTTTCCGTGAAATGAGGTTGAAAACACGTGAATTTCACGGATTTTTCGCATCCCTGGAAAATTCTGAATTTTTAGAAAACTTTCCGTGATTTATTTGTATATTAACGGCAAATTGTCGTTTTTAAGAAGTCTTAACGAAATTTTCAGAAATTTTCCTTTGCATATTAACGGAAAAATTCTGTTCACTTTTTCCGTATCCATACGACGGAAAATTTCCCGTAATAGAAGAAATTCGCTGGAATACTTGAGGTTTGATTAACTATTAAATTGATTGCATGTCTGTGGTACCCATTAAAACAAAAGTTATTATAGCTGATATCAAGAGTAAATTTCATATTTAGGAATTCTGTGAAATATTATAAAGCAGTACATTTCACCTTTTCTTAAAAAACGTAATTGAAAGCCATTGTCAGTTTAAAAATTTTAAGTTTCAAAGCATTCTCTTGCTTCGAAAAGCCACGATGAAAAAAAAAAAAAAAAAAAAAAAACGTGATTCGTAATAAGTCTTCAGACAGAAAAAGTAAAATTATTTCAACCGTATTCAGAAAAATAATAAGTTCCAACAAAAAATAGAATGACTAATTCACCCACATTAATAGCAAAAAAACATTTCTTCATCGAGCAATTACAGTTCTACCTTACTCGTTAGAGATTTTTGCATGACTTGGTGGCTCAACGGTAAAATACGCGCTATGTCACTGGCTCAAATTCCACCAAGAGGGAGCTGAAAGTGCTCGTCGACCTAGTACGCTGCCAAAGAAATGGACTGTGTGACGTACTACAGAGGGGAAAATATGTGACAAAACGACAAATCTGTAGCGAGACATTCTGTTCGTGTAGCTCAGTTGAGAGAGCGACTTACTCCTTTGCGGAAAAACTTCTGTTTTCACAACTGAAAAGGTCAACATCGATGGCTTCGCGAAATTTCAGTAAAAGTACGGAAAAACCCCGAAACGCATTTTTCTGTAATAAACGGAATTACTGGCTACGGAAATTCTGCCTAAATACTGAAGTAAGAAGAAATGGAAACTTTAAAAACGGAACTTGCATTAAAAGACTGACACTTACCGAAAATTTTTTGCTGCACGTTATCTTCAGGAATGTTCCCAGATTTCACACCACGGGCCACGGAGTAGACCTCAGGTTCGATTCCATGCAGATGCGAACGCTCGAACCACTAAATATCCGCCGTGTGTCGGATGGGCACGTTAAGGCGTCGTGAACCGGGTACTGGCCCCTCGGTTATAAATAAGGACGTCTTCCTCCTCCTTTCTACCTCGCTTCTGTGACTTTTCTATCGGGCATTCTAGCCCAAATCTCCTAGCTTCTTATTTCTAAGGGTTGTTTAAGACCTGAGATAAGACACCCCCTTCCAAAAATCCTCTACATCTGATCCGATTTCACACTACGCATGTTTACAGTGCACTGTCCACTCACAGCACAAAAGATTCTTTCAAAGCACGAAAATCCTAATTAAGACTATATGGACTAATATTAGGAACATTACAGTGCGAAGGGTGCTCAACGGCACGAGTTACTTCGGCGAAGTAGCCACCTCCGAGCCGCTAATCCCTTCAACTAATGCTGCACTTTGATTGAACGTCAATCATGGAGAGTAGACCAATGGACTAATGCTGCACGTTGATTGAACGTCAATCATGGAGAGTAGACAACTGTGTTTTGGACTGAAGAGTCACGGTTCAAAGTACCGGTCTGGTAGTCGCTTTTGGGTGTGGTTGATATCGTGTGAAAAGTACCTTCCGGATATTTTTTTTGATTGGAGGTTTAACGACCACCGTGAACAACTCAATGGGCTACAAGCAGTCGCCCGTCCCTAATTTAGGGTCACTGGTTACAGGGAAGTTAGAGAGCCAGTGCCGTAAGACAAACACAACATCCATCCCTCACCGGGATTCGAACCTGGATCCCGTTCGAACGAATGATCAGAGGCCATCGCTTAGACCACTGCGCCACCTGGGTGGCCCTTCCGGATTGTATCGTCCAGACAATGAAGTTGGATGGAGGCATGGGGACGGCATGGAAATGTTTTTCATAAACCAGTTTGGGCCTATTAGTAGTTTTTGGCAAAACAATGAAGGCTCCTAAACGTCCTGGACAATTAAAAACTATTAAGGTTGTGGCAACACTTTGGGTAAAGCTCCTAAACGTCCTGTGCAATTAAAAACTATTAAGGTTGTGGCAACACTTTGGGGAAAGCTCAGACCCCTCTCAAAAGAATAACGTAGCATGTTATACTCATAGCGTTGTTAAAGATTGGTTTGAGGACATGGGCATGAAAGCTGAACTCCCCAGCAGAGTCTTGACTTGAACCAAACATGGGATCTCTGGGAGGGTTTGGATCATCGGTGGGTGGAAGATGAGATATTTCAATGGAAAAAAAAGCTACACTGCTTGAAGATCTAATCGCGCAACATATTAGGAGAACATTTACGAGACAACTGGTAGTGTATTCCACGAAGAATATAGGCCGTCGTAAGAATCAAAGGTTCCAGATGCATAAATATGAAGAAGCAGACAGCTGTTTCGTGGGCATCTCAGAAGAGAATGAAAAATGACTGCTTACAGTCTGATTAAGACTGGAACAACAATTGAAACTTTTGTACCAGTTTTTGGTACAGTTTCTTTTGCGATGTACTTTGTCAATTGTCCATTTACGGAATTTGCTCATAATATATTTCGCGAGAAGCTGTAGCTTTGGCAGCTCAAAACTCCATTTCTTCTTTTAAAATGTTCAGGGGATATTAGTTGCCGATATTCAGTAATGAAGTCGTGGTTATATAGTCAGTCCAATTAAAGATGATTCATGGTCTTAGTCCACAACAGTGAAGCCTTCGGTTTTTCTTTAGTTAGACTGACTATATACGCACGTTGCAACAGAAAGAAGAAAACGTTCACATTATTGGAGATTCCCTTGGCGCTACTCAAACGTTACTGCGGCTGAGCCACGACTGGCAGTTTAACTCTTTCCTTTGCTGTGGTATAGAAGATCCAAACTCCGAAGCGGCTGGGGAAAAGCTGTGAAACAATAATCAGTTTGATTGTTCCTCCCGCATAAAGATAACTTACCTATACTGTATATGAATATACGTATGTGCGTGTGTACTGAAAAAACTAATTGAAGAAACGAGGGAATATGAACTCGCATTATGAAATACTTTTATTGATTATAATAAGGCCTTTGGTTACATGAAACTTTCAGCAATTACAAGGACTTTGAAATCTGGCTGTATTGAAATTGCATACATTAGCATTATTAATAACATCTACGAAAATGCAAAGGTTCGGCCATTTGAATATACAGCGCAAACATTAGAAAAAGTGAAACAAAGTGACACCATATATTTCAAGCTCTTCAATGCAACATTGCAAAATCTCAATCATTGAACTGGGAACACAAAGTGATACAAATCAATGGACACTAACTCAGTTTAGTTTTGCTGATGACGTAGGCATTTTACAACTACCTCATTCAGAGCTGCAGAGTACGATCCAGGAACTTGCCGTCAAGAGAAAGAAGCGGAATTAAAAATGAACTTTCAGAAAACAAAACTGATGTACAATGCTTTTGTAAGAAATAAAGATTTATCCATTGATGGGGAAAACTGGAGATAGCCGATACCTACTTTTACCCTGGGCAACTAATATCAAGCGAGGGTCACATTGATGAAGAAATTAATCGGCGAATGAAAATTGGTTGGAGAGCTTTTGGAAGGAACACAGATATTTTAGAGCAATGTGCAGTTATGTCTTTTAACAGAAATGTTTCATCGGTGCATTCTTCTAGCTCTTACGTACGGAGCAAAGACATCGACCACACTAAGAACGATATACAATGACTGCAGACAACCGAAAGAAGCATGCAGAGATGCATACTTGGTGTAACCAGGAAACAAAGAGGAACTCGTCGCGATCAGAAAAACGACAAAAGTAAAAACAGTTGTGGGGACAAGAAAGCCAATGCTAGGGTAAATTAGAGTAAAATATCTGAAACAGCAATGGGTTGAACATATTGTCATAAAAACGGGCCACCAATATTTTAGACTGGATATTAAAGAACAGGGTAAAAACCTAGAAGACTACGTGGGAGATGGGCAAATGAAACTCGAAAGCATGCCGGATTGACATGAAGACTGGCTCAAGACAGACCGTCGTGGAAGAAATTTGTAGATACCTTCAACCAGCGGTGGATTGTTAATGGTTGACAATGATTATATATATATATTATATCTAGCTAAATACCCGTTCTTCGAACGTGAAAAAAAAAACTTCGTAAATAATTGAATAAACAATTTCGTAAAACAATTTCGTTCGAAACTGTACATTTAAAAGCTAGCAAGTCAGATGTTTTTTGAAACGTGAGCAAAATAGTGTTGCCATAGCTAACATCAAGGAGGAAACTTTTTTTTTTTTTTTTTTTTTTTCAAATTTCAATTATTGTGAAAATCGACCTACATATTTATTGCAGTCACCCTACCGCTTATATGATGTCAGCGTTGCTTCTGTTAAAACAAATGTTGGTAATTTGATTTTGACTCAAAACACCTTGACATTCGATTTGTCAAACAATAATATAAATGTTTAAATGCAAAGCATATTATGATATAGCGCTTTTTACGTGATTAAGGTTTTTTTTTAAGATAAATTCAGAACAAATAAATTTAGAACAAAAGATATACTGAGCAGGTCAACTCAAGTCATTCTAAACTTATAGCGGAGCTTTAGTTTCTGGGCAACAATAGCTCAATAATTGCAAGACGTCCTAGCGTTATCAAAGCTGGGTTATTTAAAAAACCCATTTCGACCCATTTAAAGTTATCGTAGGAAAAAAAATCCTTTCTTAGTGCGCCACTACGTTGTAAAAGGAACATTCCTGCCGAATATGAAAGTTCGAAGTTTAGTAGTTTCTGAGATTCGATAATGAGTCAGTGAGGGCTTTCAGTTTCATTGTGTGTACAGATTATACTTTTACAAGAAATGAAGATTTACACATTGATGAGGGAAAAGCAGGAGACAACCGATACCTACATTTACGTTGGAAAGCAGATATCAGAGGTCACACTGATGGGGAAATTACAACCAAGTTTAACACTTCGATTAGAGCTTAAGAAACAGTACAATTTTTACGAGCAATATGCCATTATGTCTTAAAAGAAAAGTGTTTGATCAATGGATCCTTCCAGTGCTTACGTATGGAGCAGAGACATGGACGTTAAGTAAAAAATATATACGAAGACAACAGGCAACTGAAAGAAGCATGGAGAGATGCAAGCTCGGTGTGGCCAGGAAAGATAAGAGGAAATAGTGTATAAGGAAAATAACAAGAGTGGAAGATATCATGATTAAAATAAAATCCCTGAAATGGTAATGGGTTGGATATGTTGCCAGAAGGACGGACCACCGATGGGCAACCGAAATTTTGGACTGGATTTCAAGGAACAGGAAACGACCCAGAAGAAGACCACATTGGAGATTGGTGGATGAAATTCGAAAGCATGCAGGAGTGGCATGGAAGAGACACGCTCAAGACAACGTTGTGGAAGAAGCTTGGGGGATACTCCTTGCAACAGTAGATTGATGATGGTTGACAATAATGATGACGATATATAAATATATATACTAAGTGGCCACTTTATTATGACCACCTGACAGTTTTAAGCAAATGGGCTACGGCTGCACGCTGTTGCCACCGCCAGAAGGGCGTAGCTATTATAAAAAGGGAAAGCTTAGTGCTTGCTACAGTAGTAGAAGTGATTTTTGGGTGACGAGAGGGGTAAAAAATGCGATTTGATGGACTTTCAATGTGGGATGATTGTAGGAGTTCTGAGCCATGGAGCGAGTATCAACGAAATCGCCTCATTCGTGAAATGTTCCAGAACAGCTGTTGTTAAAGTGTTTAAAGACTGGACTGTCAGCCAAAGAAACTGGGCCTCTACGTGCAACGTGTGGTCGTCATGGATTAGTGACTGCTCGGGCGGAACGGCGAGTGTACAGACTGGTAACTGACAACAGAAGAGCAACAGTGCAGGAAACTACAGACCATCTTAATCAAGGATCCCCTGAAATGATCTCTGCACGCACTGTTCGCCGTACACTGCATCGGATGGGATATAGCAGCCGAAGGCCTGTTCGAACACCTTTACTGTCTGCAGTTAAGAGAAAACTTCGCACAGGAGCACAAGGATTGGACAGTCTATAATTGGAAACAAATTATGTAGTCCGATGAATCACGTTTTCAGTTGCACCATGCCGATGGCAGAGTGAGAATTTGGTGGAAACAGCACGAAAGCATGGACCCCAAAATGCATTGCTACAACCCTTCAAGCTGGTGGAGGCAACCTTATGGTTTGGGGAATGGTTTCCTGGCACGCTTTGAGCCCTTTGATTCGTTTTGATCAACATCTGACTGGCACATCGTATCTAAACATCGTTGCGGACCAAGTGCATCCTGTCATGTGGATGGTTTATCCCAATGGCGATGGCTACTTTCAACAAGATAATGCGTCCTGCCATAGTACTCGTATTGTACAGGATTGATTTCAGGAACATGCCGGTGAGTTTACTTTGTTTAGGTGGCCCCCACAATCTCCAGATCTCAACCCCATTGAGAATGTGTGAGATGAAGTTGAAGGAGCCATCAGACAGCTGGATTCACAACCCTACACTCCTGGAGAGTGCTATTCATCAAGCATGTCTCATATTCTACAAACCACCTATCAACATCTCGTGGAGTCCATGCCACAAAGAATCGACGCAGTATTAAAGTCAGTAGGTGGCCCTACGAAGTACTGAGGGGGTAGTCATGATAAAGTGGCCACTCAGTGTTATAATGAATAACCTTTTTTGCTACTAGTAATGTTGTAGTAGTTGTTAATGAATAATGTCTTATGCTGGTTGTTAATAGTAACACTTAATATTAAAGAGACCTAACAGCCAGACAGAGGTCTGACAATACTATGAACTGAGGAAAACGTACTTACTTAAAAAACATTTTATTAGAGAACTCCTGGTATTATCCAACACACACTTCACAGATCACACAACTACTCAATATCCGAACTTTCGTAGAATCGCTGGCAATAATGAAGAAGAACCTAATCACATAAAACGTAGCTCCTTGCATATGAACGAAGCTCTACTCACATAAACGAAGCTCCTCCTACACATAAAACAAAGCTGTCTCCCTGGTATCGTTGAACGCGCCTATTTATACTGCCTACCACCACGTCATGACTTACACTCATTGCCACATATCATTCAGTGGGAGAAATAACATCTCGTTAAGTAAAAAGATAATTTACATAAGAAAATAAAATAACCAGAGATAGTAAAATCAAAAGGAAATTGAATCTAGAGTATACGTTACTGTGTATAAAATAGGAAGATCAATATTTTGTGGTTTGCCTCAGGTTCAAAAATGTCTTCCTGTGAAAGTTACCCCAATATATATTTTTTGTACAGATGTATGTGTCTGGTTGTTATCGTAGGGCAGTTTGAAAGTAGGAACATGGAGCTACCAGAAAAACTTAAGAGAGAAATAGTTACAATGTAACGAAGGAAGTAAAAATGAGAAGGACGGAATTCGGTAAAAATTAAGTTAGTTTTAACAAAACAGATCTGCGACTGAGAGCAGAAGGCATATTTACATCAGTTTCGACACTACATAATTGTGGGACTAGAAATCCTTTGGGAGAAAATAACGAATTAATGCTGGTTATGAAATTCCACTCCAAGTCCCTATTTTTCCACGAAAGTTAAGTAACCCCATAGTGTTGCATAAGGTTTTGTTCAGAGAAAGGAATCAAAGTTCTGGCTTCAAACAAAAAGGTAAGAAAAAGAAGAAGAATTTCTTCAAGGAAATTCAAACGGCAAGTTTTCTTTCTGCGTCTACAGTGTGTTCTGAATCATTTACATGCTGAATCTCCCGAGGGCAGCATCCCCCAATTCCTAATTTTGCCAGCACACGAAAAGACCGCACCGCTTCACTGCACACCTTTGCAATCAGCATTTGACGTAGAGCAGAAACTACGCAATGAGTATAACTCGTAACAGTCGGCGAAAGGAAAATAAAAAAAGGAATTGGGAATTCGATTATTGAATGAACTCCTGAAGTTGCTCCCTCGGGTCTGACATTGAATGGTAAAGACACGAAACGACCCGCTGAACGACAAAGCAATTAACTGCAGCTATCGCCGATAAGTAACTACACAAACGTAATGGTTGTTGCAATAGTTTTTCGGATATATTTAAATTTAAAGCTTGTACCTAAACGTGACGCTGTGAAAAATCATTTGTCGTTGAAGCTCAAAGAAAAAAAAAAAAGATTAGGCTGACGGCCCAATTCTTTGTTATTTTTTCGTTTCACACTTCGCTGATAAATTTTATATTAATTCTGCTGCGCCGAAAGGACTACATGTCAGTTTCCATGTAAATATTAAATTAAAAAAAAACCAGCATAAGTTGGCCATATACATGTTTTAAGTTTATGAAGTGGGAAGCTTTTTTTACGGTTTGCATCGTTTGCGGTAGTAGTAAAGTAAATCCCAAGCAAAAGATTTCGATGTAACGAAAATGGGTAACGGAGGTATAGAAAACCATTGTAGAAATCTGATTTTTGAACGCTGCCCAGTGAAGTGACGCAACAATATTTATTTCATTTTTACTCAACAATATACACTGGTTACCATAAATTAAGCAACAAATGGGAAAAATCGTGATAAATCAAAAAGTGTGCAACCAATTCGGAGGAAATTTCGTGGCAAGCTTTCAGGCCGAATGCAACAAAAAAAAAAACAACGTAAGAACAGGTGATAAAACATTTATAATTTGTATGAGTGATGCAAATATGAAAATACAGAAATAGGTACCAAGATGAAAAAGGTACTACAATACGGAGTGTGGTTACCCCGAACAGCAATACAAGCCTGACAGCGACGTCCCCCTCTGTTAATTTATCGTGTCGAGCAGTTCTGTATGTATAGCTACGTCCATTGCCCGAGCAAAGCAGTGCGAAGCCCTTGCAGAGTTCGGGGAGGGGGCTGGAGGACAGGCGCACGCCTACTGAGCGCATCACAGACATGTTAAATGGGATTCAGATCAGGAGAGCGTGCTGGCCACTCCATACGGACCATAGTCTTCTGCTCCAGGCACTGGTGCAAGAGGCGAGCTGTGCGAGGGCAGGTGTTATTCGCCTGCAGTACAAATGTATCGCCAATTGCAGCCTCATACGGAAGAACAATGTGGTGCAGGATGTAGTCTCTATACCGCTGAGCATTGAGGTTTTCATGCGGCACACAGAGGTCGGTACGGCCGCCTAACGATGGGCCTGCCCATACCAGAACATTACCACCGCCATACGTTTCCCTTTTCTTGATATTAGAGGGAAGATAGCGCGTACGTGCCGCTCTCCAGATGTAAACTCGGCGAGAATCATTTTGAAAACAGTATTGCGACTCTTCAGTAAATGGAACGGATCTCCACTGATTTGGAGTCCAGTTCACATGCATTCGTTCCCAATTAAAACGTTCGTTCCGGTAGCGGGGAATGAGGGACCCCATAATATCGGTCGCCGAGCATATAGTCATCCTGCATGTAACCTTCTGCGTACCGTCGCAGCTGATACCGTCTGTCTGTTGGCTGCCACAAGCATTGATCTGAGGTGAGTCGGTGTAGCGGTTCTGTTCTGCCGTGCCGAAAGCCGCAAATACCGGTCGTACGCAGAGGTCGCTGCACTTAGCCCACCTTCGTAAAGCTGAACCTGTGGCTTGGAACTGCTACCACATTCTGCTGACCACAGAGCGATCAACGTTGAGCCATCTTGTGACGTCCACGTGCCGTTGCCCTGCTTCGAGTAGGCCTATCGCTGTGCAGCTTAACTCCACTGAAAGATTTTGTTAACATGGCTTCGATACTTCATTTATCTCGAAATCGTGTAATTCACCGCCGCACATGAATTGGCGACAACCTCCGAAACAGCTGGTTTTAATCTCTTGATCATTTGCATAAAGCTCTGCCAGGGCCACTCATTTATCTCCGTAAAAATCCTAAAACAAGTGGATGCATCTAACACTGATTTAATATGCATTGGCCCTACTACACGCACATTAAATGAGAGAGAAAAGGAACACAAATACACTACTGGCCACCCAAAATGCAACACCAAGAAAAGGACACGAGATAGCAAAGCCAGATTTACTGGACAACAGATACAAAGATGAAACGATTGAGTTTACAGGCCCGTGTGACTTGCGGAACACGCAGACATCAATAGTTCGTTTGCCCCCCCATAGGTGGTAATAACGGCAGCTACACACCGCGGCATCTAACGAAAGAGGCTTTGGATGTGGGCTTAGGGTATGTCGGTCCACGCTGCTTCCACACGTTGCCACGGTTCATCAGGCGTAGCCGCGGGTGGTGCTTGCCGGGCCACTCGGTTGCCGATCAGCGACCAAACGTGTTCAATGGGCGACATATCGGGAGAACAGGCGGGCCACGGCAGCGGTGACACCTCGTAAGCCGTAAAGAATTGTTGCACGATGCGTGCTACGTGCGGACGGTACTGTCCTGTTGAAACGTGGCCTCTGGCTGGTCCTGAAAGAGGACTACAGGCTACCAAAACGACAGAGATGTAGCGCTGGCTGTTGAGTGTACCGGCGATGCGTACCAGAGGGGTGCGGGTGTCATATCCAACTGCGATCCAAACCATAACAGCAGGCGACGGACCGGTATGGTGATGCATAATGCACGCGGATCAGACCATCGTGGTGTTGCAGGCAGAAGCGGGATTCGTCGGAGAAGACAATGTTTTGCCATTCCGCAGTCCAGGTGCGGCGTTTAAAGGCCCACTGGCGCCGCACTCCCCGGTGGTGTAACGTCAATGGGGATCTGTGCAATGGCCGCCGTGCGACAAGTCCCCGCTTCTGCAGACGGCGTCGAACGGTACGTGCTGATGCCGGCTGTTGCGCAACACACCCTAATTCCTGCGCTAACGTTCGTGATGTGGTGGTGCGAGCAGTCAATGCCCGCGGCATAACATGCTGGTACTCTCGCACGGTGGTGTGCCGTGGCTTCGGCAATCGCTCACGTCGGTCCGTACGTCGGTCCGTTCCTCCTGCACACACCGAATCCATACTTGCCTCACTGTGGGTGGATGTCGTCCCACACGGGAGCCGATGTCTCAGTACGATAAACCGCTGTCGTGATAAGCCACTTTTCGTCATCTGTCGTACTCCAAAACGTGCTGGAATGACTGTCGTATTCTGCGACGAGGCATCAGGAAGCTTCCCACGCGCAGGTCCAGCAGCACAACACACTTCCACTACTTACACCCAGCCTTCTGTGTACCCTTCTTAGTGCTTCCTGAGGCGTGCCGGGAGCACGTAATTTACATATGCCCTACAATGCTTATCTTTTTCATGCCCTCTCGCGGGCAACGCATGCTGCGAATTTCAGGTCAATCGGATGCTTCCTTCTTGGTGTTGCATTTTATGTCGCCAGCAGTGTAAAATGTGAAATTGCATTCGCAGACAACTGCTTTATCACGTCTTTGAAAGCCAGGAGCTTACTACCTTGTCTAGACTGATTCCTACACACTAGCTTTATCTCGTGCTAAATTTGAGACACTATTTATGGAAAGTTTATTTATCTACAGCTTTGCCAAATTCTGCAATGATAAAGTACCGATTAATGTTCCACAACCTTGGAAACCAGTACTAAAGAGAACTGAACGTGGTGAACACTGATGGCTACTCAAGTCAAGTACTAATTATAATTGATGATTTGGTTAGTGTCCTTCATTTACCTGTGAAAATGTCTATTCACTGTTTTTCTTGATGCGTTGGTAACGTAACATTGTGCTGTATCTTGGTACCTGTGATTATGTATCATCTCAAACTCATTCAGTTCGCCATTATGACGTCAGTCATTACCGCAATGTACTGACAATGTAACCCGCGAGCTCTCTTGCTCGCGTCTGAGGATGAGCCTTGTCGGCTCGAGAGATCTTACGTGTTTTAGTGTAAACTATATTTTAACTATGTTAAGTGCGCAATTAAAGGTTTTCTAATCTCAGCGTTTAGTGATTTTACGACTTTTTAGTATCGTGGATCGACGGTCTTCTTGAGCACCTCTTTTTTTTTTTTTTTGATTGGAGGTTTAACGACCACCGTGAGCAACTCAATGGGCTATAAGCAGTCGCCCGTCCCTAATTTAGGGTCACTGGTTCCAGGGAAGGGAGAGAGCCAGTGCCGTAAGACAAACAACATCCATGCCTCACCGGGATTCGAACCTGGACCCCTTCGGACGAATGATCAGAGGCCAACGCCTTAGACCACTGCGCCACCGGGGTGGCCTTGAGCACCTTCCCCAATATTTACATCTGCACAAAAATTAGACGATTGATGCCTTTCGTACATCAATGCTGCATGCCTTCGCCCGTAATATATGTAAATTTCATGCAATTTGAACTACACTATCTACCAACAAGTAATTGGACACTCTTGCAATCGACGATATCTGCGCTCCTGATACAAGTCACGGCCGTCGCCGTTAAATATCGTGTGGGAAACAACGCAACCAGTCGCATGCAAGATGCCACGCAGTTCAGAGCTCTCTGATTTCGAGAAAGGTGTAATCGTCGGGTATCACAGAAATGGCCGATCCATACGTGACATGTCCAGCGAGTTGAAGTACCAAAACCGACAGTGGCCTACGTGATTGGCAAGTGGAAGGTTAGAGGTTACTGTCGGAATGTGACCCGACCCGGCAGATTCACAAAACTGGGAATTAGAGACCGACGAGTGCTGGCCAGAGAAACTCGGAAGAACCGCACCAAATCGATGCGCCACATCCGCAAGGAGTTTCAACATGCATCCTGGAGTGTTCTTTCGATGAATACTATCAGTCAGGAAGCCCATCTGCTAAGGTTATCATGGACGTGCTGCCGATGCCGAGACCTACTGCACCATTTTGGGTGACAATGCTCTTTCTACGTTATGGCAGTTTTACGGGGTGGACCCATGTTACTTTCAGGATGACAATGCCACCTGTCATGTTGCGAGGTCCACCATGGCTTGGCATGGTGACAGTGGGGTTAATCGAATGCACCGGCCTGCGCAGAGCCCGGACCTTAACCCTATAGAGCACCTCTGGGACAAGTTGGAGCTTCGACTTAAGGGGTGCCCCCCAACGTCCGAAATCGGTGAAGGAACTGACCTGTCTTCTACAAGCTGAGTGGAAGAAAATACCGCCAGCCGTCGTACAACGACTGGTTGAGAGTATGCTACGGAGGGTCGCAGCTGCAATCGCCACTCGTGGAGGCTCCACCAACTATGGAAAGTGAATAAACTTCGTTTTCTTTTGCCATCACAGGTGTCCAATTACTTGTTGGTAGATAGTGTATATTACGCCCAATAATCGTGATTTTTTTGTTGTTGTTTAATGTATGGAACCCAGTGTAGTTTAGTAAGCTATTGCCGAACATCATTTAATCAAGTTATGCATAAATGTAACAATAACTCACTGCAATCTGCATGAATTACAAGAACCTGATGCTAAATGTGATAAAACATTAGAAAACTATTTCCGCTTGTTATGTACTGAACTGTGGCTCGGTACGGTCATGAGGGACTCTAAAAAATACAATGTTGTACGCAAATAAATGTATACTCTCGAATCAGTCGTTTTATTACACACACACACACACACACACGCACGCGTTAGAATGCGAAAGATGCCTAACAATTTAAATATATCTACAAAGGGTACCAGGGTACCCCTCTCTTGTCCCTCCCCCTGTGAAATTTTGGTTTTTCTAGTTAGAGACAGAAACAAATGCTGGGAAACAAAGATCACCATGCACTATATTTCCGCTCTTCTTGCTGTTAGACTATAGAACAGTGGAATTCCACTCTACAGTCCACTCTACAGTGAATCCTGTAGTCTTAGTCTCCGTTCTCTAAGACATGCCAACCGAAACGCTGTATGAGCTGCGATACTTCTATACTCCAAGTCATCCTAAGAATGCATTATGAAAGCTACGGAACAGGTACTTCCGCTTTGAAACGTAGTCCCTGGCGTTTGGATCGGAATGCAACAAAATATTTGGTCAGAATCCTTTTATGTTTGCTCAGAAGTTTATGGGGGAAAATTGCTATCAAAAACAAATTTTCAAAGTGTCAAAGCGTTTTTAGAAATTAATTTAAAATGAGAAGTTACTCAGTGCAGTGCTCGCAACTTCGGCCGCTGACTGTCGAGCTGGAATTTGTCCGTAATTTGGAAATGGAAGAATGATTTATTCCAACAGGGGCAACACAAGGACACTAAATTGTCAAATCGGAAAAGCGCAGAGGTATGGGATTGACTTAGAACAGAATGGCAGTGTAGTTTGGTCTGAACTTCAAGAATTGTTTTCCCTCAATACTGTATATCCCAGATGTTTGTCTTGAAAGGGATCACTGAATAAGTCTCCTTTAGTTTCCTGTGGTGTTAAGATTAACTTTGATGCTTAGCGTCAAAGTTGGGTGTGTGTGTGCGTGTCAGTGCGGAAGTAATTGCTTGACACTAAGGACGCAAGAGGAGTTTAGGGCAACGCGGACTGCTACAGTACTTGCATTCCACAGTGAGGCAGTGATTCCGCTTTTCAACCAAATACAAAAGTACACCCTTAGAGTGACTGAGTATAATTATACTTCCGACAAGATCTGGTTAAAGTCCTCGTTGTCTTCACCATGGAGTTTATGTACGGCTTAAGGAAGAAATAGATACTGCACTGGAAAAAACATTTGAATTTTTTTTAAATAGATAAGTACCCATCGCCAAAAAAAGTAGGAAAAGAAGAGCTAACTTTCCCTCTGGATGACATTAGTAGACTCACTTCAATTTGTCCTATACCTATTAAGAGCAAAATCTAGAACTTGTTCATCCAAGAGTCATTTCTCAATGAATTAAAAATAGTTTGCGTGTCTTCTCATGCAATTGTATGATGTTGGCTCGTACGCCATTTTCCCATTACTGTCTATTCCATACAATCAGAAAAAGTGCTAGCATTTATAATAAAGATTTTTTGCGTTGTTGAGGCTGTAATGAAATTCAACATTTGGTTAAATGGTTGCTTAATAAATTTAAACAGATATGAATTTTACAAAAGTGTGGAATGAATAATTTACTTATTTGCGTAAACCGCTATTAATTTAGAAACGTACTTTTTCCATGTAGGCTTTTCTAAAATAATATGCATAGCAAAATGAAATATAAAATGTATGAATCATTTGTCACAATAATTTTAAAATAGAGCAATGTCAATTGTTGAAAATCTTGATAATACAGAATCCAATCTTTCCCGTTCTCTTGACTTCACATGATTTATCAGAGGTTTGCGTCGTCTTAACCTCATATACTGCATATAATAAATTGACCAGTAAGCCGTGTATGCATTCGGTCATGTAATAATATCCTACAATCGTGGGACCCTCCGTGGTAATCGCATATACGGTTCCTTATGTTAAGTCTCCCATTCGACCAATGCGAAGCGTTGTTAGAAAAGGTGTTTCCTTTCCACTGTTTTCTTGTAAGTTTGATTCCTAAAGTTCGCTTTGTTTTGTCAGTGCGTGCGAGGTTTGTGTTGATAATTTCGTTGAATTTAGCAGTTAAAAATAAGTTAAAATTAATTTTGCGTTTAGTCATTTTATTAATGATTTTGGATAAGTTTTTTTTCCATTAGAAGATGCTTTAAACGTTATCAAAAACTTCGAGATTTCTTCTAATACTCATTAAAAAACGTGGTGTAATGCCCAGGTCGTTCAGTAACAAGACTAAGTTGGAAGCAATCCAAGATCATGACTTCTCATGTAGTAAAGTTTAAACAAACAAAAATCAATTGTACAGCAGAAACCCATCTGAAAGAAATTTTAAAGTTGTCTTCATATATCGCTAGTGGCACAGCCGCTAGTAGTGTGTGTGTGTGTGTCAAGAATACTAAGAAAGGCTTTGGAAAAGAAATTTGCTCAATGTTGAAAAACGAATTTACATTAGCTTGCAGTCATTTAAAATGCCATTCAATATATGATGTGGTGTAAATGTAGTTAACTTTATTGATTATTATACCAAATTTCCATTTATATAAGTCAAATTCTCTACATCTTCAACCAAGAACTTCCCGAAGAAATCCCTGAATCCCACTAAATTATAATAAAAATAATAATTTTAAACACTTGGGGTCGGGTACCGGGAGCCATTCATCAGGGAAAGACTCCCCCCCCCGGCCCCCGAACCCTGGTTCAGGTTTCATGCAGGTGTCTTTGAAATATGTGATTTCCGAAACAAGGGATACCTTTTTTATTTTTCTTTATGTTATACACCTGGTCTTCCCTACCTGAACCAACAACACAGAACTGAAATACAAAAACTTACCTGAAATGAAACAACTGTAAACATTACAACTCCACTGATGTCCAATAAATCTAAACTTCGATCCTAACACCCCCCCTCCATATCATGCAAAAGCGTACTAACAGCTGCAGAACCCACTCCCACACATAGCTTGAATTTTTGAAAGTAACCATATAATGTCCTATGGCGATCTCTGTCGGAATTCACGAAAAACTAACGAAAATTGTTTTTTGTGTTTTAATGGATGTCAGCAAATATTAGGTTAAATGCTCCAGGGCGACACGGAAGATATATTTAAATTGAGGCCCGAAGAAAAAAAAAGTCCAAAGCTTTAAAAGGTAGTAATGTTACATAGTCTGATTTTATAAGATTTTCCCGAATTAAAAGATTCGAATAATTTTTCGAAATGAAATAAACAATATTTTAACGGATAATTATTTTTTAAAGAAGAAAAACGTATTTTTAACTACTTTGTGGTATTGGCACGATTATTGCATATTCTTGTGATTCTGATGAATTGGGAAATCATATTTCTAAGAACGTGTTTAGAAACATTGGAATACCAGCTACTTAAAACATTGGTATCAAAACTAAAATGTGTTCTCTTATCGAAAAGGTGCAGAATGATACCCTGACTTTGGGGAAGAAGGTCCATATCGAGGAAATACACATTATCTTTAGATCCCGTTTCACAAAGCACTAGTCCTGCAGGATAGATGTCATTAAATCTGACGGAAGTGGTACCAGATGAAAATGTTAAATTGTCAACGTATCTGAAGGAAAAAATTGTAGGTGAACTAAAATTTCTCCTCGTAGTGATGAAGATAAAGATTAGCTAACAGACTAGAGCAACAAGAACCCATTGGAACACCTTTTATCTGTACATACAATCGTTTGTTGTCAAAAATATAATTATTCAAAATGCAAAAATTACATAAGGTTGTCCAATATTCAAATGTAACATCAAGCTGCAGACCAAACTGTTCAAAATAAACATCCAAAATTCTCCATAGATCATTCAAATTAATTTAGGTAAATAAATTTGTGAAGTCATATGTAGTAATCTGTAGTTCAGTATGATTAATATAATTACCAAAATCCAGAAGTTTTCTATTATTATCAATAAATAATCCATGAAGTATTTTCAATTTGGCTATAAATAATAGATACAAATTTTAAAAACATTTACAAGCCTGATTATTATAACTGTTTATTCCGCAAGTAATAAATCTGAATTTTACTGGATGTTTATGGAATTGCGAAAACATATGGAAATTGTAAGAGCATTTTATTTATTTTTTATAATTTAAGGCCGATCAACTCCTTTTTTGATGTATTTAGAGTACAGTCTGTTACTATTTTATATGTATCTTTATTGGATAGTTCTAAAGCAAGTACCTGGTGATAAAATTTTTTGCAAATGAAGGCTATAACGAAGTATATTTCTCCGTCATTTTTGGTCTACGCCGGGATTCGAACCCGGATCCCCTCATTCCGGAATAAGTCACTCTACCAATTGAGCTACGCGGACATTTTATTCTGATTCCTATCTGCCTTTATATCGTGTGCGTCCTTCTGGCAGGTACGTCACATCTCCTGGTACGTTACATCATCTCCCCCTTATTTGTTTTTTTTTTTCCGAAGTGCTGCTCTTATTTTTCCTATCTCGCGGTGTGGAAATAACATCACACCATTGCGAGATTGTGAACGGTCGGGTCATCCGGATAGTTCGGGCGCCATTATAACGAAGTATATTTCTCCGTCATTTTTGGTCTACGTCGGGATTCGAACCCGGATCCCCTCATTCCGGAATAAGTCACTCTACCAGTTGAGCTACGCGGACATTTTATTCTGATTCCTATCTGCCTTTATATCGTGTGCGTCCTTCTGGCAGGTACGTCACATCTCCTGGTACGTTACAAGGCATAATTGCTACTTTTATCTATTAGGGTAACTATGAAATCATTCTGCAGTTTTTTAATTTCAGGCTTAATACCCCTCCAATCCTTATTATAACTATTTCTTTTAAAGTTTTTATCGACTGATCTTAATAATCCCTCCAGAACTGAACTCAGCCATTGAAAGAAAAGCTCAACGGGAGTACTAGTTCTATCAGACCATTCATAGATAAAACCGTGAAGGTCCCTGGACAAAATATTTTGATAATTCTGATGGGTAGAAAGATATTTGGTCTGAAGTTAGTATCAAAACTTAGTAGCTTCCTCAATTCTTTATGTTTTACAATATATTTTACACAAGTAATCTTAGAATTTGATTGGAGGTTTAACGACCACCGTGAGCAACTCAATGGCCTGTAAGCAGTCGCTCGTCCCTAATTTAGGGTAACTAGTTCCCGAGAAGGGAGAGAGCCAGTCTCGTAAGACAAACAACATCCCTGTCTTACCGGAACCCCTTTTGAACGAATGATCAGAGGTCATCGCTCAGACCACTGCGCCACCGGGGAAGCCCATATAATTTTATCTTTATTTCATATTTATTCTGGTTAAATATTATATATTTATGTGACCTCGTCCTTCCGGTATAAAAACCACTTATCATTAAATCAGAATCTGTAACAGTAATTATCGAAAATAAGATATTTAAAGATAAAACACTAAATAAGGCTGTAAAATTGTTAACACACTACCAATATTTCGTCAGCGAACAAGAAATCAGTGGAAGGAGACATTTCTAACGCTTTTCATTAGTCGAAGTAACATAAGGGACCGTATAGGTGATTACAACGGAGTGTCCTACGATTGTAGGACATTATACACGACCTTTATTGTCCACATTAAGTACTCACTACTACCCACACAGTTTAAAGTTTCACGTGATTGTCGTTAAACCTTTACAAACAAAATGAACTTAACATTTTAAAATTCCTAATAGTGTTTTGTACGCGCGTTTTACACATGAATTTTTGGACATGATTATAATTGCTTCCACTTGCAAATCTCGTTCCCTTTTTGAAGTGAAATGTTGAAAGTATATCTACAATGATTTCTTTGTTTTAGAAACTGGAACATATATAACATTTCATTCTAAGATTACTTGTGTAAAATATCAGAGTTTCTGTAAAAATAAAAAACGGTTATAAATTTGTAAAGGCTGCGTTTCTTGATGGCTGTTTTTTTTTTCTTTGTTTGAGTTCTTAATTAATTCCAGTCGCGAAAAACAAATATTGCGGACTGTTTTAAGCTCCCGTGAAGAAAGGTCTCGCTTTCGTGTGATGTTAAATGATGTTCTTACATATTTACATTTTTTTTTACTTAAGCAAACAGCACTGGAAAACTCAAACACAATTTCTATCTTTGCTACACGTCGTGAAACCAGAATTACTGCAATTTTTCAAGATTTTTGTTTTGTTTTCTTCGCGACTGGAAGACTCTTTTTTTTATATAAAAAATTCAACAGAAGTTGCGCTTTGCAATTATAAACAAAACAATTTGTTTGGGGGAAGAAAAGAGAAAAAAACGCTTGTTTGTTTATAACTTCTAAGCGGAAGCAAGTCAGCGAAAACTCGAAATTAAGATGTAGCAATGTATGCCAGATTATCTGGAAAAAAAAATATGTTTCTTACTGAGAAGTTTTTCAGCAGAAGCACAGAACGCTTAATTTAAGACATCGAAACTAAGCAAAAGGATTATTGAATCAAAAATTTTCAAAGCATTTAAACATAGCGTTCTATCTTAAAAATTGTTACCTCAGAGGCTCGTCCAGCGGTTTCGTACTTTTACGTAGCTATCAGCGCAATATTACGTAGCTATGAGCTATCAGCTGACCATAAAATACAGGGTGTCCCAAAATGATTGTGAAAATGTACAAATACCAGATTTTGTACATAAACGCACATGATCAAGTTGTATTTGGTGCACTCGATATGGGCACCGCGAGTGACACGCAAAATGTCAAACCTGTACTCTATCTCCCGCAACACATTTTGCAGCATTTGAGGAGTTACACTCTCTAGGGCTAGTCTGTTTCGTTCACACAAAATGTGCACATTTGGTGTCGCATACAATCATGTCTTTAACATATCCCCAAAGGAAGAAGTCCAATGGAGTAATATCCGGTGATCTCGGTGGCCATAGGATTGGACAGTCTCTACCAATCCATCGATTGGGAAAGTGATGATGCAGTCGCGTACATATGTTGCCCAGTGATGCGGATATGTTTGATTTATGCAATACCCTAATTGCAGGACGTGTCTGGATGTCCTGCAATTAGGGTATTGCATAAATCAAGCATATCCGCATACACATCACCGGCGAGAGTTCGTTCATGAAAAACGAAAGGCCCAATAACGCTGTCATGCCGTAATGCACACCACACATTAAGCTTGGGACTTTCCCTCATGTGCTTCCTGACAATGTGTGGGTTTTCGGAACCCCGAATTCTCACGTTATGTCTGTTTACAGCACCGCTAATGTGAAAAGTAGCTGCGTCGGAAAATGCTATCTGCTGTAAGAAATGTTCATCGTACACCAATTTCTGGAACATGGTGTTAGCAAACTGCTCGCGTGCGTCAAAGTCCTGTGGTTTGAGTTCCTGAAGAATCTGCACCGTGTACGCATACAATTTCAACCGATTTCGTAACTTCCTGTGCACTTGTCTCTTCGGTACCTTGAGCTGACGTTCAGCTTGCCGCACTGATTTTTGCGGTGAACGGGTGAAGGGTACATGAATTTTTTCAACTGTCTCTGCAGATGCTGAGGGTCGCCCAGCACTTTTACCCTTTTCGACTGTACCCGTTTCTAAAAACTTTCACATCCACTAATCTATCAATTTCACATCCGGTGGTTGTTTTCCGTAACGAGTTTGAAATTTTCTTTGCACCATTTTTGGCGACTGCATCTGCCAGCCTCACTGAGCCTTTTCTTGTGTAGAACCCATGTCTTCAAATTCTGCACCAACAGCGCTCCAAGTGGCGAACTTCAGTACTAAATCTCACAGCCAGCAAAGATTTCACCTACTCACCTGCTAAAGAAAATAGAAATCAGTGAAAAGTTATACCATTCCGAAATCAGGGTAATCATTTTGGACACCCTGTATATTATAAGGAAAATAAGATTTGAATATATTCGTGTTATTCCACTTGACGTACGCAGGTAGCATTGCGTCTCATTTTATTTGCTCGACGATTACTTCACTGAAGGGTCACTTGACAGAGCTGTGACCGGCTGAGCCCGAAAGTCCGAAGAAGAGCCCGGGCCCCGAATCGGGCTGTAGAATATTTACTTTAATTCGGGCTCGGGCTCTTACAGAGGGAGATAATTTTTTTTGTATATAAATGTGATTTTTATAATTTACCAAATGAGCCACCTTATAGTTTGTAAAAAGGACTTCTTCGGCAACAGGTTCTGGTTGGACAGCGGTCATTCGAGATGGACATTTCCTTCGGGCTTTGGTAGAAAATGTCATAGGCATTTCTACTTATGGCATTTTCTACCCATTAATGTGTTTGTGCAGAAAAGAAAACTAACTCTTTTTTCAAGAACTACAGATATTAGATATTTGGTAGGGGGTAAATTATCGTCGGTATGCTATCTCTAAGCTCCCTACTAATTCTATTTAGCAACGTACATACATTGCTGGACAATTGCTAAGGACGGATCATAAACGGCTATATAGCGCATAAAAAAGTAAGTGTGGTTGGATGCCAAGTGAAATAAAATAATGTCAGAATGCCAGGACATTACAAGAAAAACAATTTATTGTGCTCTGAAATCCAGAAAGCTTTGGAACGTGTTCAAGGGACAAACAGGCCATTTTGTGCAGAATACGTAAACGTGAAAAAAAATGCAATTACCGTCCGCAGGCGTTCCGGCGTAAGATGTTTTTTTTTTTTGATTGAAGGTTTAAAGACCACCGTGAGCAACTCAATGGGCTATAAGCAGTCGCCCGTCCCTAATTTAGGGTCACTGGTTCCAGGGAAGTGAGAAGAAAGCCAGCGCCGTAAGACAAACACAACATCCATGCCTGACCGGGATTCGAACCCGGACCCCTTACGGACGAATGATCATAGGCCAGCGCCTTAGACCACTGCGCCACCGGGGCGGCACGCGTAAGATGTCAATACGGGATAAGGCCACCATGGAGGGCGATGCAAGATTCCACACGTCGTGTCATGCTTTGCACAACATTATCAAGCAGCTGTTGGGGTAATTTATCCCATTCCTCTGTTAGTGCACGGATGAGGGTGTCCTTGTTTATTGAAGGGCATTGGAGACCAGCAAGACTCCTCCCCAAAGCATCCCACACATTTTCAATGGGATTCAGATCTGGAGAACGTGCTGGCCATACGAGGCGTTGAATATCCTCGCTCTCAAGACACTCCTGGACAGCGACTGTTCGATGACATGTTGCGTTGTCGTCCATTAAAATGAATCTATCACCGACAGCACCACGGAACAAGCGAACATGAGGTAGCAGAACATCATTCATGTATCGTTGGCCAGTCATAGTCCCAGTTGGAAGCACATAGAGGGACGTACGGCCATTGATCATGATGCCAGCCCATACCATGACACTACATGTCGGATATCGGTCCCTTTCCTGTATGTTTGCTGGACAATATGCAGTACCACTATCACGCCAGATCAGTTGTCGTCGACAATCAGACGATACTGTATCTACTCTCATCTGAGAAGAGGACAGCAGACCAGTCGTTATCAGTCCAATTGCGATGTTGATGGCACTATTGCAAACGGGCGGTACGGTGACGTCTGGACAATGGGATGCACACAAGAGGACGGCGGGCGTATAGTCCTCCTTCATGCAAACTTTCTGGCGACAGTTTTTCGGGAGATCCGCTTGCCAGTAGCAGCCATAAACTGATTTGCTACCTCACTAGCTGTGCTGCGCCGGTGTCTTTGTATTGATAGCACTGTGTACCGATCTTCTGCAGCTATTCTACTGCGAACACGACCTCCCCCGTGACGTTTTCTACACTCTCCATTTGTTTGAAATGATTTTCAAAGCCTTGAAACAATACTGTGGCTGACGTCGAACTCCCTGGCAACATCTGTTATGTTTCGCCCTTCTTCAATCTTGCCAATAATACGGCCACGCGTAAAATCATCTAGGTGATGTCGGGAAGACATACTGAAAATTGCAAGTTCGTCAATTGATTCTTTCCCTTTCAACTTTGCGTTTGAACAACAACGGTCAATACGCGTCAAATCCTTTATATCTCTTATCAGCGCTATGACGTCCCGAACAAGTTCGGCAATCCAAAATTTGCATACGCACAACACGTCTTACTGTATCCCGCACTTATGCTAATTTTCACATTTTCCTGCATTCTATTTTATGGTTGCTATCGTTGATATTGTCATCCGTCCTTAGCAATTGTCCGGCAGTGTATTACAGCGCATTATTGCGTGATATTATAATTATTTGGGCAACATACAATTGCAGCACCGCCCGATCATTTTGGATGTCCGGCCGCCCGAAGCACTTCAGGTGAAAACGAACGGTCAAAGAAAATCTTACAGTTACACTGTAAAAATAGATTGACGTCCCTTCTCATTTCCCCATATTGCAGGATGAGTGAGTGGAAGTGTGGAAAAGGGGATGTTTTTTTATTAATGGTTGAACAGATCAGCCAGTTTTCGGGCTCGAATTCTACCTTGCAATATAAAATTCGGGCTTGTTTGGGCTCAGGCTGATATAATACGGGCTCGAACGGTCTCTGGCTCTGAAAACTGAACCCGAACTCAGCTCTATCACTTGACCGCAGCTACCGGGAGTTGCTCGAATGTACATGTCCTTGTGTAGCTCTCAGATATATCTCGATTCGTTTTAATATGGAAAAAGTCTTTCGGCAGTTGCAGCTGGAAAATTTAATATTAGAGCTGCTAATTTGTACACCTCAAACACTATGTCCAATTATTCAACTCTATGTAACAAGTAATGTCTCTTAGTGATTTGTTTTGTATTCATCAAGGGAATAAAACACCTTCAGTTCATTTTTAAATTGAGCTGTATCAAAATTTGAAGCATAAAATTTTTTAAGCTCTGATAATAGATGTTCAGGGAAGCTTTCACAAAATTTATCAAGACAGTTCGAATCCAACAAAGCCACGAGTTTAAGATATAATATTGATTTTAATTCATTGACACTTCACACAAATTGAAACCACTCTCGCGAAACACGCGCTGTTAAAGGCGGAAGCATGGAGGGACTGAGGTAGTCCGAAGTCTATTCTGAGCGAACCGTTGCGCAAAGCAATGGTCCATTCACCTCCATACGCCCATTCATGTTGTCATGGAAACGCTAGCAGGCGATCGTATCGAAGTTATTCGCATCAGAACAGCGAAGACTCTTTAAGGTCTGCTTGTGTTATGCCGTTTATCATCGCACACCAGACTGATTCGCATAATCGAAAGAAGCGAATCCGCTAGTGTTTCTTTTCGCACCGAAAGCATTGACATATCTTAATACTGTGGTTACTTTTATTTGTGCATATTTAATTCACTTTTATTTGTGCTTTCTCGGCTTCGCAGCTAGCCTCGAATATACACCACTGTCTAACCTTTATGACCTTTCCGAACATGTCGTTGGGATGACGAGCTAATTTTCTGCTCTGCGCAAAAAGCTCCGAGCGTTTAACCTTGAAGGAAATTTTTGCAAGCCCTACCCCTAAAGCTTCTTCCTATTGATATGTTCACTACCAGATACTAACTCGTTCTTCTCTGGTTTGTTTTTCTTTGACTGGAGGTACAACGGCCACCGTGAGCAACTCAGTGAGGGTATAAGCAGTCGCCCGTCCCTAAGTTAGGGTCACTGGTTCCAGGAAGAAAGAGACGTAAGACAAACACAACATCCATGCCTAACTAGGATTCGAACCCGGACCTCTTTCGGACGAATGATCAGATGCCATCGCTTAGACCACTGCGCCACGGTTTGTGTTTCGTTCTGCATTTCTGTGGAGTGTTTTGTTACCATAACGTGTACGCTTTATTTGGTATTTACAACCTGTGGTATTCTTATTTACCTAGATTTTACATTTTAATAATATTACGTTAAAAACCTGAAGGGCGATTTTTGAACGATCATAATACACTGCCGGACAATTGCTAAGGACGGATGACAATAGCAACGATAGCAACCATAAAATGGAAGGCAGGAAAATGTTGAAATTAGCATAAGTGCGGGATACAGTAAGACGTGTTGTGCGTATGCAAATTTTGGATTGCCGAACTTGTTCGTGACGTCATAGCGCTGATGAGATATAAAGGATTTGACGCGTATTGACCGTTGTTGTTCAAACGCAAAGTTGAAAGGAAAATAATCAATTGACGAACTTGCAATTTTCAGTTTGTCTTCCCGACATCACCTAGATGATTTTACGCGTGGCCGTATTATTGGCGAGATTGAAGAAGGGCGAAAAATAACAGATGTTTCCAGGGAGTTCGACGTCAGCCACAGTGTTGTTTCAAGGCTTTGGAAATCATTTCAAACAAATGGAGAGTGCAGCAAACGTCACGGGGGAAGTCGTGTTCGCAGTACGACACTTGCAGAAGATCGGTACATAGTGCTATCAACAAAAGGACACCGGCGCAGCACAGCTAGTGAGGTAGAAAATCAGTTTATGGCTACTACTGGCTAGCGGATCTCCCGAAAAACTGTCGCCAGACGTTTGCATGAAGGAGGACTATACGCCCGCCGTCCTGTTGTGTGCATCCCATTGTCCAGACGTCACCGTACCGCCCGTTTGCAATGGTGCCATCAACATCGCAATTGGACTGATAACGACTGGTCTGCTGTCCTCTTCTCAGATGAGAGTAGATACAGTCTATTGTCTGATTGTCGACGGCAACTGATCTGGCGTGATAGTGGTACTGCATATTGTCCAGCAAACATACAGGAAAAGGACCGATATCCGACATGTAGTGTCATGGTATGGGCTGGCATCATGATCAATGGCCGTACGTCCCTTTATGTGCTTCCAACTGGGACTATGACTGGCCAACGATACATTAATGATGTTCTGCTACCTCATGTTCTCATGTTCCGTGATGCTGTCGGTGATAGATTCATTTTCATGGACGACAACGCAACATGTCATCGAACAGTCGCTGTCCAGGAGTGTTCTTGAGAGCGAGGATATTCAACGCCTCGTATGGCCAGCACGTTTTCCAGATCTGAATCCCATTGAAAATGTGTGGGATGCTTTGGGGAGGAGTCTTGCTGGTCGCCAACGCCCTCCAATAAACAAGGACACCCTCATTTGTGCACTGACAGAGGAATGGGATAAATTACCCCAACAGCTGCTTAATAATGTTGTGCAAAGCATGACACGACGTGTGGAATCTTACATCGCCCTCCATGGTGGCCTTATCCCGTATTGAGATTTTACGCCGGAACGCCTGCGGACGGTAATTGCATTTTTTTCACGTTTACGTATTCTGCACAAAATGGCCTGTTTGTCCCTTGAACACGTTCCAAAGCCTTCTGGATTTCAGAGCACAATAAATTGTCTTTCTTGTAATGTCCTGGCATTCTGACATTTTATTTCACTTGGCATCCAACCACACTTACTTTTTATGCGCTATATAGCCGTTTATGATCTGTCCTTAGCAATTGTCCAGCAGTGTACTTCTCCACAACGGCGATGTGTGAAAAGAATTACAAAAAAGAACACTTATTTGAGTGAGCTCGAAGCGGCGTAATTTTGAACTGGAGGGTTTTGAACCGGAAAAAGGGTAATTATGTCTCGCCCCTCCCAGATCTGAAAAGCTTGATACGGTCCTGCTTGACCGAAACTTACTTTACCGAAAACTTAGTTTCACCGACTGGTCACTTGATCCGAAGGTATCTAAGGATTACTTCATCTGAAAGTCAATTTCATTAAAATACCATTTCACCGAAGTTTCAGTTTATATATAATTTGTTTTTCAGTTTTCGATAATTTATTGATGTGTAGAGCTAGCTCGAAAAACTGATCACAAAACGAGCAAGTGATTAGTATAACAAGTTAGTAAAATCTTACAATGCATTGATTATGATACGCTTTCCAACATATCAGAAATCATTACTCAAGTTATCAAGGTAATGGATGTGGAATAAATCTCTCTCTCTATCTCTCTCTCTCCTGTGTCCATCTGACCTTAGACCCCATTTCGATGATAAACAGAACCTCATAAATTTGGTAGAGCGATGACTTCTGTTTAAGTGAGTCACGGAAATTTTCATATCGGCCACGGTTAATCAAACGCAGGGTCTTCCAGTTACGCGCCGGACATGCTACCACTGCGGCCTCTAATTCCTCCAGATTCACATACGACTAACTGCCAAGCCACTTTGCAGGTTGCTTTTAGCACTTAGCCGTATGCGAGTCTGGGGGAATTAGAGGCCGCTGTGGTAGCATGTCCGGCGCGTAACTGGAAGAACTAGGTTCGATTCCCGGTGGCGGCCTATGTGAATTTTTCTGTGACTCAGTTATAAACGTGGAGAGAGCGATTACTTCTGTTTGATGTTCCTAATTCGCGTCAGTTGTATTAAATATTAAACAGAATTGGTTCAGTATGCCTCCGAAACAACATACTAAAGTTTTGTCGCAATAGAAGCATTTTTACGTAAGTTATGACGCATAAGGGAGGTAGAATGGATCCCGCTCTTATGCCCTGACCTTTGACTCCATTTTACCCATTTTCAATGGGGTTCGTCTCCAGGTGGTCCTCTACCACACACCGAAATTTCATCTAAATCTAACCATTTTACACGTTATCGTGCGGACGGACAAAGCTGAAGCATATGCGCTTCTTCAACCTACGGTTGGAAAGCGTAAAAAAGAGCCCAGACCTAAAGCCTTGTACTTTTACTCAGGTGCAAAAAATTAATTACAACACTTAACTTGTCTTTTGCGTAAAAGTTTATCAATAGAACTACGGATTAAAATCACTTAAAGTTTTACATAATAAGACAAGTTAAAAGTGTTGTAATTAATTTTTTGTGCCCAAGTAAAAGTACAAGGCTTTAGGTCTGGGCTCTTTCTTACTCTTTCCAACAGTAGGTTGAAGAAGCGCATATACTCCAGCTTGTCCGTCTTCACGATAACGCGTAAAAAATGGTTCGAGTTCGATGAAATTTTAGTATGTGGTAGGGGAGTACCTGGGACGAACCTATTGGAAATGCGCGAAATGGGGTCAAATGGCAGGACATAGTAGCGGGATCCATTCTATTGCGCTTATGCGTCAGAACCTACGTAAAAAGGCTTAGATTACGACAAAACTTTACCATGTTCTTCCGGAGGTATACTGAACCAATTCTGTTTAATATCTAAATGGGGTCGAAGGTCAGGGCACAGGAGCGAGATTTATTCCACAGCCGTTATCCTCATAACTTGAGTAATGATTTCTAGTATGTTGGAAAGCGTATCATAATCAATGCATTGCATGATTTTATTAACTTGTTTACGCTTTTCAACTCACCGTGCTCATTCATAAAGTTTACATAAGCTAATAATGTTGTGCTTCTTAAATTCTTTTTGAAAGATTTAAGCTTAGGAACTTATAATTAAGGTAAACATTTATAAGGCACTAGGCCTTTTTTCTTTTTTTGATTGAAGGTTTAACGACCACAGTGAGCAACTCAATGGGCCATAAGCAGTCGCCCGTCCCTAATTTGGGGTCACAGGTTCCAGGGAAGGGAGAGAGCCAGTGCCGTAAGACAAACACAACATCCATGCCTCAACGGGATTCGAACCCGGACCCCGTTCAGACGAATGATCAGAGGCCATCGCTTAGACCACTGAGCCTCCGGGGCGGCACACTAGGCTTAGGCCTTTTACTAGATTTTAAAAACTTAGTTTTTAATACTTAAAGTGCAGCATTTGGTTTAAGGTTTTAAAAATCAAAGTAAAAGCGCCGTATTATTTATTTGTCTTGTCACATAAACCTTATGAATATAAATCACAGCGAATTAAAATTTGCTGAAAAAGGCCGAAGCCTAATGCCTCATAAAAAAGGTTTTTGCGTGAAAAATGTTTTATTAATTTGACTTGTTAGTTAAAGCATTTGAATACGGGCACGACGGATTAAAAATCGCTAGAAAGGCCCAGGCGTAGGCATTTAAAATTAAAGTCAGAAAACCGACCAACGAGGAAATGGACATGGAGAAATCATATACGAACTTTTTATACCATCCTCTAACGTTTTGGAGGTCTCCGAAGCAACAGTGCACCTCAACAAATCCTATACTGAAACCGAAAGTTCTCGATAAACTGACCCTGTAGTGAAATGATCTTCCGATTAAATTAACCGTTGAGTGAAGGGACCTTTCGAGGATTATTATAATAGATGAACAAATTGCTGTCTTACGCACGATACAATAAAATACTTTAATTTAAATTCAAGATGTAAAACATACTTTATTGTTTACCAGTTTAATACAATTAAAGGCATAAAGTTGTTAAAATCATGAGCACTTTCGAATTCACTTTGAGTTCATCATCAGATGGAATAAAACCCGAAGCACCGCGGAATTCAACATCAGTCTTTTATATATTTCCCCCGTTGTAATTTGTAACTGGGCATGTGTTAAGTTACGTAGCCAATGCGGTTCACAATGAGGGACAGGGTGGTTGTTCTCATATTCCACGAGATGTTTCCATTGTGTTGGAATGACATACGGGTAGTCGTTATTACAACAAAAGTTATTGTACCTGTAAATTACTAAACTCTTAGTCAGGAGTTGGGATTTAGTCCTTAGGGTACAAAGAATATCCACATCGTTCCAACTGGGGTATAGTTTCCTTGTTAGTATAATCTTGACAATACCGTGGACGCCTACGCCATCCAGATATTGTTTTGGTGTTTAGGAAGTCTGCAGCGTATAAGGTCCGGGAAGTTGATCCAACACACTGCCGCAAATAGTCTTACGAAACTGATAAGAATCAGGAGATTTCATTTATTACAAAACTAGCAGTTGATTTTGGCTATCCATTTAATATAGTGAAAGAACTTTTAAGAAAACCAAAGAGCAGCAAATACTTCTACTCTTCATGCTTCTATTGCGACAAAACTTTAGTATGTTGTTCCGGAGGTATGCTGAACCGGTTGTGTTTAATATCATCTAAATGGGTCAAAACTCAAAGGTCAGGATACAGGAGCGAGATATATTTCACAGCCTCATAACTTGAGTAATGATTTCTGGTATGTTGGAAAGCGTATCATAATCAATGCATTGCATGATTTTATTAACTTTTTTTAATTACAGAATACGAACATCTCTTCGTTAACAGCAAAAATAATCTACCCACAGTTTATTTACGTGCGCTATTCTTTTAAGCCCTATTTAACTGCAGTAGATGTGTCTCTCGTGTTCATCTAATATGCTGTCGCCAGTTTCAGTCCTTTGAAACTTTTATTTTCTGTAATTTCTTATCAAAGACGTTCTAAAAGTGTGAACATCCTCTGTAAATAGTTAACAAAAGCTATTTCGTGTCATAAAAAACTAAAAATGCTCAGGAGATACCCTTTGCTAAAAAATTATAGCCAGCATGATAAGATGTGTATTTGTGACTCAGTTAGCCAAACTTTTCAACTACGTACTTAAAAGATTTGAGAATGAACATTAAAGATTTGAGGTTTAATAGAGAGAAATTTCAAATTGAAACAACGAGCAATCAAAACCGTGAAAATCCTCCAAATACATGGCGTCAGTGAATAAACAAAGACATCGCTCTTTCCACGCTTTAGCAACACACAGCAACCGAAAAATTGCTATTCAGTCCCTGCCGGGGATTTGAACCTCGAATCTCTCGATATCTAGCAGAGAGCCTTAGCCTTACAAAACGGTGGCAAAGACTCCACGGCGCTATATGTGTTTTTCAGTCAGCTCCCGACATAAATCCGTAAGATGGGCTCAGCTACTCAGAAATCTCCATCTGGTGGGCATTAACGGCACTGGCTATATATTAGTTATAGCAGTTAAATCCAAAGGGCAATATCCAAAGTGAAAATCTTCCAAATACGTAGCGTCGGTATATAAACAAAGGCATCACTCTTTCCACTTTTCAGCAAAACACAGCAACCGAAAAATTGTTATTCGGTTACCGCCGGGGAATTGAATTCCAGATCTCTATATCTAGCCGAGCGCGTTAGCCTTACACCACGGTGGTCAACAGTCCATGGCGCTATGTGCGCTTTTCTGTTAGCAGACGTAAATCCGTAAGATGGGCTCAACGACTAAGACGTCTGGATCTTAGTTGCTGAGCCCATCAAAGGGAGAGATTCACTTTGGATCTCGCACTTTGGCTATATATTAATTAAAGCAGTTAAATCCAATGCCGTTAATGCCCACCAGATGGAGACGTCTCAGTTGCTGAGCCCATCTTACGGATTTATGATGTCAGAAGCCGACAGAAACGCACACTTAGCGCCGTGGATTGTTGGCTACCGTGGTGTAATGCTAACGCACTCTGCTGATATCGAGAGATCCAGGGTCACAATTCCCCGGGCTGTGACCGAATAACATGGTTGCTAAAACGTGGGAAGAACGATGTCTTTGTTTAATCAAAACAGCGTTCAACGTCATTAACATCTGCCACTTTCATAAAATAATCTGGTACCGATTGATGTTCACCGTACTTTCATAAAATAATTTGGGAATGATTTATGTTCACCATGCTTTTATAAAATAATTTGGGAATGGTTGATGTTCACCATGCTTTTATAAAATAATTTGGTAGTGATTGATGTTCATGCTTTTATTAACAAGACGCGCGTGTGTACTCGCACATTGCCAATGTCCTAAGCTACTATTGTTTTCACTTCTGTAGTACATCCAGCTGATTGTATCAGTACATTGATTGTATGAATGATTTTCAGCGGTGTAGTGGGATTGGTTGGATGGAAGAACAGACCGAAACTGAGGTTTCTAGAACATTGAATGTTCCACAAAATATTATATCAAGACTGGAGAGAGGAACAGAGAGATCCCCTAAGTAACTCTTTGGAGCTTGCAGCAGGAACTAGGATTTTGTATCATAATGTTTGCAGAAGATTTCGTGAGCAATAATGTTTTTTTTTTTTTCGAGACCCGTTGGTTGTGTCGCCCTAACTTCTACCTCCTGAAGAGCACGTTCAACGTTGAACCACCTACATCACTTTTGGAGTCCAGACAAGTGGGTGAATGCCTGTTTTCACTGATCAATCGCATTTCAGCTTTAGTATTGATTCGCGACGTATTTTCTTATGGGGAGAACCAGCTACCCGCAACAGCCCCTCTCACATCAGAGAAAGGGATTAACCCAGTGGCGGTGGTGTGATGGTCAGGGCAGGAATCGTGATTAGCGCCACACAGACTTGCATATCCTTCAGAGTCGCTCTCTTACTGCCCTGACGTAGAGAAACCAGATCCTGAAACCATGGCATGCCATTCAAGGGAGCCGTGAATATAGATTTTACTCTTATCGGCGATAATGCTCATGGAGCTCATTTGGTAGACTGTTTTCTCGAAGATATTTGCCGAATACAGTGGCCACCCATATCCCTGACCTCAATCCCATTGTGCATGAATGGAATGCTCTGGGCAAAACGCACTGGACCTCCCACTGCCTTAACACTTTACGAATTCAGAACAGCCTTTATTGAAGACTGCTTAGTATTCCCCCATCAATTCCCCCTTTTTTTTTTATTCGAGGTTTAACGGCAACCGTGTGCAATTCAATGGGCTATAAGCTGTTGCCCGTCCCTAATTTAGGGCCACTGGTTCCAGGGACGGGAGAGAGCCAGTGCCGTAAGACAAACACCCATGCCTCACCGGGATTCGAACCCGGACCCCTGCTGGAAGAATGATCAGAAGCCATCGCTTAGACCGCTGCGTCACCGGGGCGGCATATATTAATACCCTCAGACACTATAAGGCGTGGTTGCTTGAGCTGTATGGCTGTCGATGGTGATCCTTCTCCAAACTAAAATAACATATCTTAAGCAAAAGATTGTTTCGTGGGCTGCTCACCATTTAAAATTACACGATATGATACTAACACAGTCAAATTATATAATTATGATTTCTTCTGCTGGAATTAAATATGCAATTATAAACCTCTACCAAATTTCGTTCAATTTTCTCATAAATACTACGAGGAATGTGCAGCTTAAATAAAGTAAAAATTCAACAGCCGTTAATTGAATGGTCAAAATAGACATCAATGATGAGATTGAATGTGTCGGGGACTTCTGCTTCTTGGGATTCATTATTGACCATAAGAGATTGTGGCAGAGAGATCAAACTGCGGGTTGCATTAGGCTGTCGCGGAATGCTAAACTTAAAAGAAATTTGGAAGAGTAGGGATATCAGTTTCACCACCAAATGTAGACAGATTGATTCTATTGTGTTTCCCATACATACGGGTGTGAAAGCTGGACCTTTAAAAAAGCCGACCACAGGAGGGTTGATGCATTTGAGCTTTGACGCTGGATCAGATTGCCAAGGATGCCACGGACAGCAACGGTTGCCAACAACAAGGTTCTAGAGCGCATCAAACTAGAAATATTACTTCAGGGAAAGATTACCAGACTACAGCTCATTTGCTTTGGTCATGTGTTGCGATCGCACTCATTGGAGAAAAAATGCTCGGAATGGTGGAAGGAACAAGACAAGGATAACCAAGAACGTGTTGGCTGGATACAATCAAAATGAACCTTGGCCTTTACACGGAACAGTTGAGGGAAAGACCAGGATCGTGGGGCATCGCAGCCTATAGGATCGCCAAGAGTCGGATTCGACTGAATGGATAACGCCATGATCATTGTACGAATCTATAAATTGTCCTTTATTTTTTTTTTGTGAGCACCACTGTATAGCATACACATTTCACAAATTTAATGAGTGCTCGAGTTTTGCAGGGAAGGTCGAATAAGGGCTAAAGTTCTGAAGGAACAGACCACTGAGTTCTTGAACTGTGGTTGTGTACTTTCGGCACTATTTCAGGACGTGAAGTCCAGTTAGTGCTCGAGCTCTGGATATTACGTCTGACGAGTGATTTAGCTCTTTATACAGCTGGAATTTTAGACTGGATTCCAAGGGACAGGAAAAGACCCAGAAGACGACCACATGGGAGATGGGGGAATGAAATTCGAAAGTACGCGGAGGTAACATGGAAGAGACTGGCACATGACAGACCGTTGTGGAAGAAACTTGGGGAGACCTTTTTTTTTTTTTTTTTTTGATTGGAGGTTTAACGACCACCGTGAGCAACTCAATGGGCTATAAGCAGTCGCCAGTCTCTAATTTAGGGTCACTGGTTCCAGAGAAGGGAGAGAGCCAGTTCCGAAAGACAAACACAACACCCATGCCTGATCGGGATTCGAACCCGGACCCCTTACGGACGAATGATCAGAGGTCAGCGCCTTAGACCACTGCGCCACCGGGGTTGGCGGGGAGACCGTCCAGCAGTGGATTTATAATGGTTGACAATGATGCGCATACATACAGGAATCTACAGTGGAACGTAGATTACGCCACGATTAGTTGTATGGTTTAATATATGATAGGTTTCTAATACTGGGATGGACTATTAAGCATGCTCTTAATTTTTCTTATCCTTATAAGTTTATATCGTTGTGGTTTTTCTTTTGGTCTCTTGAAAGACGCACGATTGACATGCTACAGTTCAGTTTACATACGAGTTCATGAGCACGAGAAGTTCTTTTCACTATAATTATTCCCTCGTAATTATATGAACGATCTAGCCCTTCACCTTTTCCACATAGGTATAGACAGAACTCACTATAAGCTGTAAGGCCCTAATTTGCAACTGCAAGGTACTATTATTTAAAACATTACTTTATCTTCTGTTTCATGCATGCATAACAAATATGAATATATTACCAGATATTCTCATCGGTATCGTCAATAGCAGAAATTTCATCATCAACAATAGAAGACTTCTGTTCTTCATCACCATCTTCTGAAGGAGCTGAAGTTTTCTCCTCACCTTTATCTTTCTTGCTTGCTTTTAATCAATTTATTAAAGTGTGGTTCTTTCAGGAGCTGCCGGATTTCCAAGGGTAAAGTTAGTTTCTTCTGATGTAAAGTACGTATATTTGAGATAAAATATTCTGAAGTGATCAGCAGTAGATTCAGAACATCTTGCATTGAGTTCAGCCTACGTATTTAATACGATAAATTTAATTTTCATTCCAAGATTAACTTTGTGAAACGACGCATTAAGTTAATATAAATTAAATTGATTAGCTACATTTAATTAAATATGTTTAAATAAACATTTTATTTAAGTTCCTGGTTGCAGGATTTTTTTTTATTGTTAATCAGCTTGAAAAAAAAAAGAAATATCTGAAAAAGGCGCAAGCTGCGCATGTTGCCGTTTAAAGCCCCTTATAGCCCATTAAATTCTCTATAATATACTTGCATTTTATGGATACGTTTTTTTTTAAAGTCACTTTAGGGTTTTCGAAAAATGAATTAAACATTTTTTCACAAAGAATGCTAGTTAATAGCATGGACACAGTTCTCAGTATACGTATAATTATTATATCAAAAGGGTACATATATTTAAGATTTACAGCAGGAATAAAAGTTTCCACTTGTTCATATTCGCTTGCAGCCACTAATCTTTCAAAGACATGAACCGTTCGACGCCAGAGGCATGGTCAGTAATCTCGACAATCAACTTTGAGGCTCTGCCACGCAATCATATTTGTGTTTAAAAGTTGAATCATTATAAGGCAATATGTTTACAGTATTATTGATCTATTTATAGTTATTTTTTTCAAGAGTAACCAAATGACCTTTGTCCCCACCCAAAATGCAACACCAAGAAGGATACGAGATAGCAAAGCCAGATTTACTGGACACATAACAGATACAAAGATGAAACGATTGATCTTACAGACCCGTGAGACTTGCGAAACATGCAGACATCAATAGTTCGTGTGGCCCCCATGCCTGGCAATAATGGCCGCTACACGACGCGGCATCGAACGAAAGAGGCTTTGGATGTGGGCTTGGGGTATGTCGGTCCAGGTTGCTTCCACGCGTTGCCCCAGTTCATCAGGCGTAGTCGCGGGTGGTGCTTGCCGGGCCACTCTGCTACCGATCAGCGACCAGACGTGTTCGATGGGGGACATATCGGGAGAACAGGCCGGTCACGGCACCAGTGACACGTGGTGGGCCGTGAAGAATTGTTGCATGATGCGTGCCACTTGCAAGTGCGCATTGTCCTGATGAAACGTGGCCGCTGGCAGGTCCTGCACCTAAGGGAGGACTACAGGATCCAAAACGTCGGAGATGTAGCGGTGGCTGTTTAGTGTACCGGCGATGCGTACCAGAGGGGTGCGGGTGCCATATCCAATTGCGCCCCAAACCATAACGCCACGCGACGGACCGGTATGGCGATGCATAATGCAGGCGTCATACAGTCTCTCGCCGTGCTGCCGCCACACGCGGATCCGACCATCGTGGTGTTTCAGGCAGAAGCGGGATTCGTCGGAGAAGACAATTTCGTGCCATTCCGTAGTCCAGGTGCGGCGTTCAAGGGTCCACTGCCGTCGCACTCGCCGGTGGTGTAACGTCAATGGTAATCGGAGCAATGGGTGTCGTACGACTAGTCCCCGCTCCTGCAGACGACGTCGAACGGTACTTGCCGACACATTTTGTTGTGCAACACACCATAATTCCTGCGCTAACGTTCGTGATGTGACGGTGCGAGCCGTCAATGCCCGCCCGCCGCTCAACATGCCAGTCCTCTTGTTCGGGGGTGTGCCGCGGCAATCGCTCACGTCGGTCCGCGCGCGACGCATGCTGCGAATTATCGGCCAATCGGATGATTCATTCTTGGTGTTGCATTTTGGGTGGCCAGCAGTGCAGGTTGGATTTTCTGACCAATGTGCATTACCTTAATGGTCGACTGCGCTTCGAAGCACCAATGTTGTCGGTGCCTGTGTTATGTGTGTGTACACACACTGCCCTACCAATAATATACCGATACCTGCATGTCTACCGCCAACTTTATTTATAGAAAAAGTAATATTGCATACTGAAATCATCGACCTTTATGACGGAATCTAGTTTTCGCGGAATACTCTCCACCAGCTGTTTGTCAGTATTCATTAAGATACTAAAAAAAAAATAGTTGCACCCAGAAGGAAGAAACCGGCAGAAACGAAACTTTGTACGTAGGTTTGATATCGTAAAACCTGTAAATGGTTCAAGTAATACGCTCTACCCCGTCTGTGACGCCAACAAGGAGGGTCGTAGCACTGTGCCTGATCGGCTATATAATGTCGTACTGTTGTGTAGGTTGCATCCTTTGCAAGAGAAGTGTGCCTCGGAGAACAGTTCGGAAGCATTTCGAGCAGTTGAAGGAATTATTGAGGAGCCGCATCGTCGGGCTCCAGGAGGAGGGATGGGGTTTTATCGCCATTTTGCGCGCCATACCGGTTGTGAGGGTATCGCGCTGTTGGTGGCAGTGGATAGAATAAGGCACGTAGCAGCCACAGGAAAGCTCTGGGAGACTTAGACGAACCACAGAGGGAACCAACGAGTTGTCGGACATGCACGGAGTGACCCAACAGGCACGACTGCGTATATTAAGTGAGCAGTGGTGTCCTCCATGCATAGTCTGATTAGTACCAGCACCATTAGCAGATGGCTGCACCACGAAGCAAGACACGCACGCAGACTTACGACGACTGCCCTTAACCAAATCGCATCGTCGCCAAAGACTGCAGTGGTGTCGTGCGAGACTGTCAAGGAGCCACTCTGAATGGCAGCGGGCGATCTTCAGTGACGAGTCCCGCTTTTGTCTTGGAGGATACAACCAACGAATTCGTGTGTGGAGGCACCGTGGAAGGCGCCAAGATGAACGGTTTGTTGTCGAGCGTCACACGTCCAGAAGGCCTGGTGTCATGGTGTGGGGTGCAATTGCCTACGATGCCAGATCACCTTTGGTGTTCATTACAGGAACTTTTGACAGCCCAAAGTTACGTTAATGAGGTCCTACAACTAGTGATACCTTTTCTAAACGCTTACTCCGGTTCGATTTCCTAACAAGTCAAATCTCGTCCGCATTCTGTCGCTTTCTTGACATCTTGCCTTCAAGGCATTGACACTCTGCCATGGCCAGCCGCATCACCAGACCTATCGCCGATTGAAAATGGGTGGGATACTATTGCACGCGCTATCCACACTCCACCCCTACGGCAGAATCTGCAAGAACTGCGTGAGAATATTCACGCTGAATGGGATGGCTTATCGGAGGACACCATTAGGAAACTGTACAGCTCCATGCCGAGACGTCTTACATGCTGTAAGAGAAAATATGGTGGCCCAACGCCATACTGAGAGACTATTTATTGGCGTGTAGCTCAATCAATATTGCCCATATCAGTCTCAATGCTGAATCGTTTATAGTTCCTGGTAACCTTTTACCTTCCTTCGGAACAGCATTGCAATCCGACAAGTCCTTCTGGGTGCAACTATTTTTTTGACGATGAGTGTATATTTCATCATTGAGCTTTCAAAGTGTTCACTAGTTCAACTTTGTTCTTTGGGCAATCTCTTCTTTAACGTGTGACGTATATTCTAGTTTAACTTTCCTTTTTTAGTTTCTTTCCTTATGTAAATCTTGAGTTTATTCTCAGTATTCTTCACTCTTAACGTGAGATCTTTTCTCTCAAACTAATACATTTAGCAACACAATTGAGGTTGAATGAACGTGACGTATGTCCGAGTTTTGATAAGAACAAGAGATAAAAACGACGACTGATCTATTGCTAGGGAGCGTTGTAAGAGAGCGATTATTAAGAGCGTTGGGTTGTAATTTGATTATTGAAAGGAGTGTTGTGATAATGTGTGGTGTGTTCACTACAATATGCTATGTTACGATGTGTGTACTACAGCCTGAATAAAGCATCTTTCCGTAAGTTTACTTCTGTTATTTACATGTTTCGTCTGGCCGTTAAGGTTTCTTTCATTTAGGAAGTATTTCTTAGTATGTTGATGTATCAAGACAACGTAGGAGTAAAACAAGACCTCTACGTTGTTATAAACCCAACCAATGATTCAGTTCGTTCTAGAGATTCTATAGTGTGTATGTAAAGATTCAGTACCGGCCAGCTCAATTTGCGACTTCCATGTGCTCAAAGTAATCTCTAACAACGCTAACAGTATGCCATGGTGCGTTGCTCTGCTGATAGAGATATGGACCTTCCCCAAAGTACTGCCACAACGTTGAAAGTGCATTATTGTCCAAGACGTCTACACAGAACTCGACATTTGTAGTCTTGTCCATAACAACTAGTTAGCCCAAGCAGAAGTACAAAAAAAAAGCGCCTTACCACGACGTTGCCTCCACTGAACTTCTATGGGACGGCGGAAGGTACCTTTTTCCCAGCATTCCTCACACCCAGGAACAGCAATCAGACTGACAAAGATCATGATACTTCCAGCATACACTGAAAGCCGCCATTGTAGGGACTAACTAATGTGTCTATGTGTTGGCCCAGAGGTATTTCAGTTCTAAAAGTTTTAAGATTTTGATGTATCTTTAAAAGTTGAGTGTATGTAACGTGAATATTTCCTATTTAGTAATTTTTTTTCCTCTGCTCTGTATATGGCAGGCCCCGATATGGCCTGATATTTTCCTGCTTACGAGTTTTGCTTTGCTTTTTCCCCGTATATGAAAACTTGCCAACTTCAAATTTGATCTGGAAACTTCTCAGGTCGTACGCAAACATTCTTTCTGCGTAATTTCTACCATACATTATAAACCGCATCAAACACTCTTGAATTCCAGCAGGCATGTGTCCACTGCTAACTCCACCCGCTCTTAGATGTCGCTGCACGTTCAATCGACTCGCTCGTTTCAGAACCGCTAGCATTGCATTTGCCAATATATGCTCCTCTAATATCTCTGATTAGACTCACCAGTCCGAAGCGCAGTTGTTCATTGGGTCTAAAGTCCAAGAGCAGCGTTCCTTAAACCACACTGATCCGCTTGTGGTATTAGTCGAAATAAATAGCTTCTCGACCGTGGTAAATCATGTTATCTTGCGTACTGGCACTAACAGAAATTCGAATAATCTCAGTTTGAGTGGAGAAAATTTGTATTGCGTTCTAAGTGAACAGGGTTTTGCCAAGATTTCCCCGTTACGTTTTGCTCATTTCGGAAGTTTACCGGGTAGTTTTTGTTGGAAGATACAGCTCCAGCTGGTATTTTTTGCACATCAAATTTGGATTCTTAGGGATAGTTATTCACGCTGAAATGTCACGTGCTCAAGTTTTGCTTATGTGGCACCAAATCTGGATTCCGCAAAATTTTAAAAGACCAAATATTTACACTGAAGTAGATGTTATTTATAAGTGTTTCTCAACCGCGGGCCCGCAAACCTTTTCCTGCCCCGATCCGCGAGAAACTAGTGAATTGGTTTTTCTTTTGAATCGAAATGGAGTCAAAGTAAGAGGAAATTTAGATCTAAAATGTTTAAACACCTGTCGCGGAAGATTAAAAGAAGCTTGGATCACTAACCTCTTCACAGAAGATCTGAACTCTTGTAGGCTAACTTACCAGGAAGAGGAAAGCTTCGTTGAACTTCCTTATGTCTCCAGTCTGGTATCAATATTTAGATCCAAATCTGAGTTTTGGGGTATTATGAAGGAATAATATCCTAGTCTTTGGGACAAAGCTCTAAAATTATTTAGAACTTTGTCGACCACTTATTTATTGCAAGAAAATCTGTTCAGCCGTTTCGGCAATCCAAACAAAGTACAGGAAAAGAACGGACATTGTTTCTGCACTGCGTCTTGCAGAAACAATGCTGGAACCATGGCTCGAGAAGATTACTGCAAAGCAGCTGCAACAGACATCGCATTGACCCCAGAAAAAAGGACGTTAACGAGAGTGTTGTCGTATGTTTATTATGGATTGCCCTTAAAGAAAATTAACAGATTAAATAATATTTGCCATTTAGGTGACATGGAATAAGCGGCTTTATAAATTATGTATTGTACGCAGTGACCATTATAAAATGTTACGAGATTAAATGCTCGAAGATAGCCTATATGTTTTGCTTCAGCATCGCCAGTCCGCGAATACAAAAAGGCTGGAAACTACTGGTTTACAAGATGTAAGAATAATGAGAATCCGATGTAAATATGCTTTATTTTATCTATGAAGAGAGCGCCCCCGTGACTGAGTAACTTTTGCCTTGAGGGAAATTTCGTTGGTCAACTTACTACTGCGTCAAGAGCAGAGACACTTGTGGTGACACGTTTCGTGCACTCTGGGCACGGCATCAGTAGTTCCGAAAAGCAGTACGACGTCAGCACTTCCTGCCCGCCAGCGACAAGGCGCTCATTTTTCCTAGAAAAGTTCCAACTCTAAAAACATCAAGGTTTATCACTTCTAAGTTCATTCCAGACTTGTTGAGCTTCACTTCTACGTGCATTCCAGACATGTTGATCAGTAATGTTATACTAAATTCTGTTACTTGTGTAAACACCTGTGGACGTGGTGCAAACAATTCGGATTTATGTGTTTTTAAGATGTGGAAGTACGTACGTCACATGATCAGGAAGACAGTGCAGAGAACAGTAAACCTACCAGTGACCAAAGTAAGGTAACTGATAACGATTCAATTTCCAAACCACGAAGAAGTAGTGAGAGCCGGAAGTTGACAGATACTAGGAAGAATCGCTTGTATTGTGAAAGTGTTTTAGAAATGGGTTTTACTTGGACTGATGATTATGATGATGGTCCCATTCCATTATGTATTTGTGCAAAAAAAAACTAATTATATTAAGTACAGTATTCTTAATAATTTGGGTTTGAATCTTATCTTTTTGCATCGCAATTGAGTTATTTCATTTTATTCTTTCATTCTAGATAATTAATAAAATACGCGATATACGTATTAGACAAATGGCTTAACATCGCGTAGGCCTAGCGTAATTATGCGCGCTGAGGTTCTGCGATGTCTGAAAGGCCTTCAAGGGTTCTGGGAAGTAAAAAAGGTTGGGAAACTTCTCTATCCAATCTGGCCTGTAAATCAGTTAACTCTGAAGATCGAAGCATCTTGCATTCACAGTCTGAAGAAAAGCCCTTGTTGCTACGGGTTGGATTGGTACCACGTCTTCCTTCTCCAGACTGGAATTTTCTCCCAACTAAACAACGCCTTTACGTGGTAGTTCAGTTGAATTCCAGTACCGTTCTGACTCATGCGTTACCTCAGTGATATGCCATGCGTCTTGCTATTGTCTCATCTTAGCTCCCAAAGCATGGCGCGGTATTTGTTTAGGATTGCGTTCATTATCAATGTAGGGGTGTCAGGTTGCAAATAGCAGGGTATTGCATTTAGCGCTTAATTTTATGAAGTGGTAAAGGAAAATTACGCAAGGGAGGGGGGGTAATCTTCACTGGATAAGAGACTGCATCGTAATATATTTTATAAATATCACTATCACATGTAGTACACTGGTGTGCAAAAATTAAGGACGAAGACGAGAAATTAGCATAAAAGTGGAACGAGTTGGCATAACGGACAGAAAGACCACTCAGGAGATAGACTAGGGCCCGGTACGATAGAGCATGCTCATATATGCAGCATGACGGGGGGGTCTGATGGGGTATAAAGCACACGGGCGGTATACGCTCAGCTATTCGGTGAAAGCTATTGCACTGTGTACATCGGTTTGAACGACGTCGAGTTGCTGCCACTGTGTGATATGGCCAACAGACAATCTCGTAGACGACATCTGGATGACTTTACCCGAAGTCGCATCATTGGGAAGTTGGAAGAAGGTCGAAGTGTGACTAGTGTGGCAGAGGAGTTCGGGATCGCTCACATCAAAATTTCACGAGCTTCGAGAGCATTTCAAGCGACAGGAACAGCTGTCTGAGAGTTTAGCAGTGGTCGTCCACGAGCAACCACGGCTGCAAACGGCAGGTATATTGTCGTACAGGCGAGAAGAGACAAACGGCAGACAGAGGGAGAAATGGCAAGGCACATGCAACACCGTACTGGTCGTTGTGCAAATATACCACCTTTGTGGCCAGGAGGCTGCACAAAGGTTGTCAATTTGCACGACGACCAGTACGGTGTGTGCCATTAACGCTGCTTATCGGAGACAGCGGTTTCTTTAGTGCCAAGAACACAAGAACTGGACACATCAGCAATGGGGTAGAGTTCTCTTTACGGATGAGAGCTTATTTAGTCTGACGAGCGATTCTGGACTTATACATATCCGGAGAGAGCAGGAAACACGCAATCACACCTCCAACATCATCGAATGGGACCGGTTTGGAGGTGGTGGAGTTCTCGTTTGGTGCGGTATCCTGCTTGTTAGCCGTACTGACCTCCAGATCTTCCAAGGAGGTTCAGTTACTGGTGTCCGCTATTGTACAGAGGTTCTCCTGCCTCACGTGCATCTGTTTAGAGGTGCTGTGGGTCTTGAGTTCCTCTTCATAGACGACAACGCTACACCTCATCGTACAGTGGCTGTCACAGAGCTGTTGGAGAGTGAAGAGATTCAACGCATGGATAGGCCTGCAAGGTCCTGGGACCTAAATTCAATCGAACACGTGTGGGACCTTCTCGGGAGATGCTTGGCAGCACGTCACCAGCCGCCAGCAACGATTACGCAGCTGCGATTGGCGCTACAAGAGGAATGGGTCGCGACGCCTCAACAGCTTCTTGACAACCTCGTCCTCAGTATGGACAGACGTTGTAAATCCTGCAACGCAGTCAGGGGTGATCATATCCCTTGCTAAAGAATGGAGTTTCCTCGGCATCCGCATGTCACATGAACGTTTCTGTCTTCTGTCCAGTTGTGCTCGAAGCTACCTTTTCAATAAAGTGCCTTTGTATTCCTTGTTTGGACAGTTTTGCTCCATTATCCCATGTTCTTACATCTTGGGGATCTTATGATATGATTTGAGTCGATGTGAAGCATTTCTGCACGACGTTACATTCGAAAAATCGCCTCGTCCTTAATTTTTACACGCCAGTGTACTTTTAAGAAAAAAATTTGCTAATTGGGAAGGTAGTAATCATTACTCTTAGTCTTATATTGAGGGATTTAGGGCCGCTGCTCCCACAAACCAGAAATTTCGGAAAACTCCACTTTGTTCACAAAGTTCAAGGCACATAGTTTCTCATAAGCGAATTGTATAAATACGAAACTGATGTATCAAAGTTTCAGTAACCTTTCGAAGGATAATCTTTTCCCCGTATTCGCTACTGGATAATAAAAATAACAAGTATTTGTCGAATCGCCATGCAATTTTGTGGGTAGTGTCGACAATTCGGTTATGTAACTACGAACCAATTACCTGTTAGGAGCGCGAGATCATAGGGCAAAACACGGCTTAGCGTAGCTAAGTTTGGACGTGCTTACCTGGGCGGATGCACTACTGCATCGGATTGATCACTCACGGTGGAAAACCTACATGTAAGGAGTGAGAATGCATTGGCGACGTCATATGGTCACCTTTTCTAAAAACCATCATAGGGCTACGCACAGCTAGTTGGTCCCTGAATTACATAGCAGCGAAAAAGCATTGGGATGCAGCAACTGTCGGTTGCGTAGCGACAGTGATCAGAAGTTAAGATGCCTTGGCGTAGTGGGACTACTGCACGTAGCGGACGTCTGGATGCCTCGATCACTGCTTTCGAAGGCAAGCCCGAAAATGCAAGGGGTGAGACATTGATGAGGTGTAGAGGCAGTGATGGGCATCAACGTATTGACATGGACTCTGAATCGTAGATTGGCTGTGGCAGATTATGCCAGCCATTGCGACGTACTCCCACTCCGTGCTGCGCAAAGTTGCAGTGCAGCCATACCACTCATACGTGGAGAGACTAATGAACCATGTATTCAGCGACGAGTCTCGCTTCTGTGTCAGAGCCAACGATCGTCAATCTAGAGTTTCGGTAATACAACGCCCGCCCGCACACTGTCAACAACAGAAAACAGTGCATACAAGGTGTTGAGCTGCTGGTCTAGCAAACTCATCAATGCGGCCTGATCTCTATCTTCTCGTTGAGACTTGACCACCTCAATGACTTCGATGTCGTATTCCCTGACCACTTCAGCCTTCTAGATGCAACTTCAAGGACTAGGATGTCCTAGTACCTGACCTGCTCAATGCGACCTGCCCTTCTCATAATAGCGTAACTTCCTCAATGCGACCTGACTTCTTCAATGACGTCGATGTCATAGTCCCTGAACTCTTAAGCATCCTCGATTTGTCTTCAAGGGTTAGATTTCTTAGTCCATGACCTTCTCAAACTCCTCGATGCGACCTCTCAATGCAACACCTCTTAGCGACCTCCTCGCAATGTCAATGAACTTTGGTGACAGGTCACAGACACATGATCAATGGTAAAACAGGACACCAATATAGAAGGGGGGGGGGCATTTTCTATTCGATGTGGCATTTTCTGTGGCGGGCAGTGTACTTTTTGCACTAGCGAAAGAAAGGTAGATCTGCAATTTGAAATATTACGCTTGTGTTACGAATATTATTTAAAAGTTAGATGAAATTTGGGAAAAATATAACACATTTGGACCGGGACCCCATTTAGAAATTATCTATTGGAGGTGCCATCCTTTTCAAATTTCCTTCTGTTTCTCCAAATTGATTTCTCTCCGTAAAATTATACTTTTTCGGTTCAATCGCCGAATCAATTTTTTACACCGCCCCCAAAGAAAAGACAGATTAATTGAGACTATAAAAAAAAAATTAAAAAAAAAAAAAAAAAACACCACCCGCAATTAAAATTATAACTACTCCATTCAAAAGAAAACACTTCAAAACTAGTCAAGACTAACTTTAGGGGAGAATGACATGTGCGTAGACTTTCCGCGTTAGGTTTGCAGTAAGAAATGAGAAATTATACCAGAATTGTAACAGTTTACAACTGAAAAACAGACTGCTGATGCGGTATTTCCTCCGAACATCGGTCAGATGAGACCAGCCAGGTCACCTAGGAAATCAATCGCCGTTTTAACAAAGTGAAAATATCAATTCACCAGAGCTGGGTGGCCGACGAGTCTGGATATTTTAATAGGGTCCTGTGGGTTCTTCCAACCCTGGTTGAGATTTGTTAGGAAGAAACTACATGTTTATGCACTTAATTTCTATTTCGGAATTAATTCCTAATTTTTGGTTGTCTCTCGTTTTACTTTTACTTAATTGTCAATCTGAACTTCTAAGAATTTGTTTCCCTGTGGAATCACTGGCATTGGTCCGTTCAAGAAAAGAAGTTCAAATGCTACCTATGCTGCTGGTTTCGTGTTAGATCTTATGTTAGATGCCGGTGTGGCAGTTATATACTACACATCGTTGATATGAATAAATTCTAATTCAGCGATAGTTGAATTAGAAACTTATTCATATGGAGTTAAAAAGATATGCGAAGCTTTATCACAAAGAGCTAATCTGAGATGTCCAAGAATTGCCCTAAATAAACGGCGGCCCCGATTAGCCGATGCCCCAAGTAACTGGAATTCATTTTATATCGATCCCGGCAAGTGTGCAATACTTGCTTACTTAATCACGAGCAGCCATGTGAAAAACACTTAGAAAGCGGAAGGACAGACAAGAATGTCACAAATGCTTGATCACAACGAGTTAGGACTCAAAGCTTGATGAAGGAAAAAAAAGCTTTCTTCCAGCTTTTCATTTTTTCTGTGTGCTATCTTCAACTCTTATTCTTTGCTTAGATTAGAATTTCTATTTAATTACCTATGATCTTTCCCGGAAAAGCGTTCGACATAAGCTTCAAGTCTTGTATCTCTGTGTGCATCTTCTTGCATTGTTTTTACCTTCAAATATTTGCCTGAAATGCTAAGTGTTACAGAAATGAACGCGACACTACAGAAATTCTTTAAATGGCGACATAACCGTGAAGTCATTGCATGGCTTCAGTTTATGTGCAAAAATGGGTTGTGACTAATATCTCTCATTTAAGCCTTCTGTTTTAGTTACAACTTATATATATTTTGCTACTTCTCAGTTAAAAATTTCATACTGAACGGCACATTATCAGACTTTCATCTTTATCAGAATTTGGATATATCATAAGTAAATATAATCTGCTTCGAAAGCAGTATTTGGAGATCATGGTGATTGTGAAGGCTGTAAGAGCGTGTTGATAGAATAGACAGATTATTTTACCGATTGTCAAAGCTAATTTGAAGCTGCGCAAGTGCACTATGTGGACAACATTGATTGGACGCTGTAAGTAAATAGAAAAACAATATTGTATCTGCAGCAGCAGCGGTTATATCCTCCATTTGGCGAGGTTATAGTAGCCAGCCGTCGCGGTAAACTGTTAACAAGTCCATGGAGTAAGGAAAGCGGGATGTTCCTCCATTCCACCTTCAGTACACCGAACAACTTTGTCAGTGAAGAAGTTAGTGTTGGTTTACGTCCCACCCGTAGTCACGTTCATCCCATAGATTTTCAATGGGATTGAGGTCTGGGCTCCGACTAGGATAATCCATACTAGAGACTTTGGTTTTCGTCATGCTACTCCATTATAGCCTTCGATACATGACAAATGGCATTGTCTTCCAGGTAAAAACAATAGTCATGTCCGTAGAACTGCCAGAACATTGAGAGCATTGAGTTGTCCAGGATCTCTATACAGTGCAGAGTTAATGGTGTCATGAATGGTAACCAGTTGTGACGTGCCTGCCTCGCAGGGCGCAAGAAATAAAGGCAGATGGCAGTGAGAGCCCATGCCAATGTAGTATAGTGGATAGAACTCGGAGCTGAGAGTTGCGGGTTAGAATCTCGCCCCTGGCATAAAAATGATGCTGAAATTTACTTCGTCATATTGGCGCACGAACTTCCAGCATGACCTGGCTGTTAGGTGTCTCGCAATGGTGCGATGTTCTTTCCACACAGCGAGACAGGAAAAAAATGAGAATCTCTTCTTCCGTGCTTCGGAAAAATAAGAATCTGCGTGATGTTACATTCCACACCAAATTGTGAATTCTCAAATGCACATTCTTCATTGGATAACTTTATAGCGACACATGGTCTCAACTGACCCGTGGGCCATGCCCCGGCCCTCTGCATCCTGGGGGCTCAATGTAACGTGCCTGCCCATCACCTCAGATCTTGAAGGCCTATGAAGTCGTGACGCCACACCTCGTGGATCTACTGATCAAACAGCGGCAGCCGGAGAACCACGCTACGCCTAAACGTTCGATTTTTATGGTTGTCTATGCTTGCGTGAAATTAATAGTGTTCCTTTCCTATGGTTTGCTTAAACTAACATTTTAATTACAGTTTTTATATACCGGTAATTGAATGAGAGGTATTCAACTACCGGTGTGTTCCCCGGCTGCCGTGGAAATTATTAAACAGGATCCAAAGTTACCATGTATGGATTTCCAAAAGACCAATATTTGTGCTCTAAGTTTTTTCGTGCTATTATAAGGGATAACTTCACAGTTACACCACATAGTAAGGTATGTACAAAGAACATTTTTTATTCGAATTTAAATACAAGACCATAATTAACAACACAACTTAATTTGGCCAAGCATTTGGAAAAAAACATTTCAGCAAATAGATATTGTTGAGGTCTATATATATACTGAAGAGCAATTGAATTACAGAGAGCTGGCGTTATGCAAATGTGGCGCTGTGGGCGGCTCTGTAAACTGAAACGACATGACGTATGCAGCGAAAAGATAATATAAGGAGTGATACGACGGGAAATTAGTAAGAGTCTGACAAAGTATGCGTAAGACGAAGAATCTAAGCGCATTTGATCATGGGTAAATTGTCGGAGCCCGACAAATGTGTCACTCTATCTCGGAAGTCTTCCAGGCACTAGGATTTTCACGAGCCACTGTGTGACGGGTACACCGTGAGTACATCGAATCCGGTAAAACAATCCCTGAAAGGGCCAACTGCCGTGGACAACAGCGTGTGGATGAGCGGGGTCATCGTCGGCTAGCTCGCATTGTAACAGCGGATAGACGGGCCACAATGCAAGAAATCACTGCCATTTAACGCTGGTGCACAAAAACGTGTAAGCAGCCACACCATCCAGAACCATATCCTCGCCATGGGGTACAGAAGCCATCGTCCCACGAGGGCACCGCTGCTGACCGCACATCACAGGATGCAAAGATTAGCATGGGCGCGGGAACATCGCCACTAGACATGTGGGAAAATGTTGCCTGGACTGATGAGTCGAGATTCACGTTGGTACATGCGGAAGGCAGGATACGAGTACGGCGCAAACCACATGAAGCCATGGATCCTTCTTGCCAGCAGGGTACTCTTCAAGCTGGTGGGGGTGATATTCTCGTCTCGGGACTGTTTACGTGGGCTGCAATGGGACCCCTGATACGCGTGACATCATTCCTCACAGGTAAACATTACCGGGATATCCTGGACGACCGTTTGCTCCCAGTTTGTGAGTCTTCAACATCCCACTGGGGACCTCATCCTACAACAAGACAATGCACCGTGCCATCGCTCCCGAATTGCATCCGAATAGTTGGATGAACACTCCACCGACGTGACCTCGCTTTCTTGGACAGCTAGGTTACCTAACCTTAATCCCATCGAGCACATCTGGGATGCCATCGAGAGAGATGTTCGAGGCTGTGACCCCCTCCATCAAATCTTCGTGAACTGTGGGAGCTTGTTCAGGTGTCGTGGATCCGTATGGCTTCCCAACGCTTCCGATGTCTTGTCGAGTTCATGCAGAGACGAATCGCCAGCGTCATCAGGGCGAAAGGTAGTGCTATACATTACTAGACAGGTGTCTCTAATTCAATTGCTCTCGAGTGTATATATTTGTCATTACAATTAGTTCAGATATATATATATATATTTTTTATAAGAGCTAAAAACAATGACTTACTCTTTGAAAACATTCTACCACGATCGTTCATTCCTGTTACTAAAGTTATTGACTGAAAAAAAAAAAGAACATAAGGAATCCGCAAATTGATTTTCTGATTTAAAACGAGAGCTACAACCGCGTAATAATTTTATTTCTCGATCTTTTAATAAGAAAAGTATGTTAAGTATTTGCAGCGATAAGTTACATTTGTGATGCAATTTTTCACTGTAATACCGAAATGCTAAAACAACGATCGTGGCCATCGGAAATATGCTCCGATGCGCCTACGCTGTCCCTCTAATGGGCTGCGACGCTCCACCGCTAGTGAAGTCACAAACGTGTGCGATGGCCTCTTTCCGGGGGTCACTGCCTTCCTCACAGGATGCACATGAGATAAAGGTAGATAGCAGTGAGAACACATACAAGTGTAGTATAGTGGATATCACTCGGAGCTCCGTAGCCCAGAGTTGCGAGTTCGAATCCGCCCCTGGCATAAAAGTGACGAAGAAATTTACTTCGTCATACAGTGGATTAAGACCATAGCAGCTGAAACAGCCTCACACAATTAAAATAATTTCAGCAATCCTTTAGAAACAGGAAAACGTTACGTCAGGAATTTTAGTTCTACTTTGCCGTTCATTAATTACATCCAGAATTTATCATTTAGAATTCTATCGTATGAGATTTAGTTTTAAGATTGCCCTTGCTATCCTATAATGATTTTAAACTGCTAAACCAGTTTTTCTCATTTATGTCTCAGAATTGACAGTTCCAGGACAGTAGATAACAGTTTATTATTTCATGCGTGTCAGAAAATGTATGGTTTGGGAACTTTATGTCCGGCGCGAACGAGCAGTGGAGACAGGTCCCCACCACAGCAGAATAGAACCACCCACAGGTGTTGCCGTTATTACGTCACAGAGGTACTATAAATAGCTAGCACTTGTGTGAAGAACAAGGTGCAGACGTAGTTTGGACGTAACATGGCTTGCAAAGGAAACGTGCAGACGCCGGATTTGAGAGTCATCTTGTATGAATTTAAACTGGGCCATTCGGCAGGAATTGCTGCTAGAAACGTTAACAGAGGGTTTGGAGAGAATCAGCCGACGAACCATTCGGCAATGGGTTGTGAAGTTTCGAAGTGGAGATACGGACCTGCAAAACGAAGCACGTGCTCACCGACCTGTTGCTGTTTGACTATGTTGTTACGTGTGGTTGAAGCGGACACCCGAAAAACGTGTCGTGAGATAGCAGCAGAAGCAGGTGTCCACCACAAGAGTTGTTCTGCGTCAGGCTGCTCTGGGTAAGTTAAAAAACAGCTGGACATCTGACTGCCGCGTGAGTTGACAACTACCAACAAGACAAGGCGTTTTGAAGTCTGCACGTCGCCGCTTGCCAGGAATAAACAGGAACAGCTACTGCATCAAATAGTCACCTGCGACGAGAAGTGGGTCCTTTATGATAAATCGGAAACTATCTGCACAATGGTTAAGCAAGGCACATCCTGGTTGACGGCATCCTAAGCCACCCCTACACACCAAGAAGATGATGCTCCTTGTCTGGTGGTCTACAGCCGGGATAATTCATCGGAGTTTTTTTGGCAAGAGGCCAAACCACCATTGTAGAACGTTATTGTGCTGAATTATACCAGATGCAGTGGATATTGCTGCAGAAACAACCGGCTTTGGTCAACAGACATTGTGTTCTGCTCCAGGACAACGATCGCCCTCATTCCGCACAACGTACGATGCTGACTAAGTGCCTTAGGCTATGAAGCACTACCTCATCCGGCCTTTTCCCTAGACTTGTCTCAGACAGACTTTCATCTGTTTTGTCGCCTGGACTACTTCTTGTCCGGGAGACAGTTCACGAGAGACAAGGTTCAACGTGCAGTTGACTTCTTCGGGTCCTAGCCACAAGACTTGTTCTAGGATCATGGCCTTGCCGGACAGATGGCAACTATGTGTCGATACGAAGGGGGATTATTTTGCTTAGGTAGGTTATCTTACTTTTCCGTTCTCGCCGTCCACGTGTGCTGGTCCTTCGCCGGACATTTCATTCACACCAACCCAATAATAAAAATAATTTTTCGCAGAATATAACCAGGTAAACTTTAATTTATATTTCTGGAAGGGATGAGAAGAAAAAAAGTATAAACTCTGCTTCTACGCATGAAGTATCAGAACATTTTAACACTTGGAACTGCGCAAGTTTCTGAAAATGCTTTTATTATTTGAACATATTCCTATCATCTGGCAACAGCAGGAACAAGAGAACGTAGTTGCTTGTCATCTGCGTAGAATTTGCTGGACAGATTGCAACTTTGTTTCATTAAAAAAAAATATGAAGTGCTTTAGCGACACTATGCATTTTTTGAGGGGTTCTGAAAGACTGGTACCATCCTAAGGGCTTTCTAATGATTTCTTAAAAAATACGTCGATATGTTGTGATCAAAGAAATATTCAATAAATTAATGATTTTAAAAAAGTTATTCTACACACCTTACTTTCCCCGCCATTACTGATGGGCTTTCACCTAGTACAATGTACACGCATATCACGCATGTATATTTTTAACATGTGGAAATTTTCACCTGAAAACTGATTTGTTGAACCTCCGATTTAAAGAAGAGCTCCTTCTGTCTTGTGCTCTTCGTTATAAGCATCTTCAACTGTATTTCAATTGCCAACAATATTTCAGCTTTTAAAAATAAGTTTAAAAAATTATTTCATACCTTTGGTTGTGAAGAACGTTTTGTTTATATTTCCTTCTGCAAATGACGCACTCTTTACAGGACGTAAATTTATATTGTATTTTCCTGCATATAATTTATGCGTCTAAAAGTTCGATTTGAAAAAACCATTTCCCTTCAGATGTAATTCACAATGGAGAATGTTTTGCGCATTCTTTCAGATTTTTTTGTTTTGTTTTGTTTTGTAATACACCAGTTGTTCTTCCAATATGTGAAAATGCATACTTCTAGTTGCAAATATAATTTTTCTCCAGGATATCCTGCTGAAAAAGTCTCTTTGCACTCCGGTTACTATTTACTATAAGGATTGCACAAGTTTTGTATTTTAAAAATGTAGTGTTGGCTAGGGAAAAGTGAGCTCATTCTTTGTGAGTATTATAAAAATCCACTTTAGAAATCCTTTCTGTGTCGGATTGTTTTTGTTATGGGACAATATTGGTAATAAAAGGCAATCTTTCAGATCGGAGCAGAAGAAGAACAGTATTTTGAGGGTTGCTCGATATTTTTGATGGAGTCGGATGTGTTCCGAAGCGTGTCGCATTGTTAAGTCAATGTTATCTGCCTCCGTTGCTTACTTTATTCCATCATGCGACAGAATTTTCGTCGCACTTTCACTGCTGCGAGTCAATTTTATTGTTTCGGAAATTTTTGTTGACGAAAAGGTAATAAATATCATGTAAACAAATCCTAATTTGTATGACAGCAGTCACAAAAATTACTACGATCGTGTGTTAAAAGAAAACTTGCAGAAAAGAAAATTAGAAAGTTTTACTGCATCTACTAAATTATTTCTTCCAACCCTAGTTTTTAGCCAATTAGGGATATAGGTTTTCCTCATCTCTTCCCAAATGTTACTGTCTTGAGCAGGTCTATTCCACAGCTTTCCCACAGTTCTGTTTATATTAATATCATCCATCTTCCCTCTGGTCTTCCTACTCATTTTTTTCCTTTATATGGTCTCCATTTGTAACCGGTTTAGTTAATCTATTATTTTCGATTCTTGTTATATGGCCCTGTACATTTCCATTTTAAATGGAGTATCTTTTCACATATGTCTAAAACTTTTGTCCGGGATCTTATATCTGTATCCTTTACTTTATCTTGAAGTCTTATATTTAGTAGGAATCTTTCCATTGTGTTTTTTGCAATTTGTCTAAGATGTTTTCCTTGGTAGGCCAGGTTTCAGCTCCATACGTCATAATAGGTGTTGTACATTGATCGAAAAGTTTTGCCCTGTTTTCCGGCTTTATTTTACTACAAAGAATCAAACTTCCCAAAAGCTTTCCACCATTTTTATTCTATCAATTTCCTAAATAATTCCCGTTACTTCGTGGTAATTAGTTTTCCTAGGTATATGTATTCTTCCACACCTTCAACTTCTTTTTCATTTATTCTAATACTTTCTTTTCCTTCGCTATTAAGTTGGTTTGACATTTTTGTTTTATCAATATTAATTTCTAATCCCATTTCTTCTAATAAATCTGCTAGTTCTATCATTTTTTAATTCTTTTTTCTGAAATGAGGACTATGTCGTCTGCAAATCTTAAATTGTTCAACCTTGCTCCATTTTTGTTGATACCTTTTCCTAAACAAATTAATTTGCTCATTATGTGTTCCAGAATTAATATAAATAGCTATGGCGAGATTTTATCTCCTTTTCTTACTGCTCTACTTTAAAACATTTCAATTTTTTTATTTGCGAAAATATTACATGTTGTATTCTGTTACACTTTATTAGATAAAATCTTTATTAGATAAAATCTCAATTTTTGCACTGGCGTGCAAAAATTGAGGATGAGACGGTTTTTCGAATGTATTGTCGTGCAGAAGTGCTCCACATTGACTCAAATCATACCATAAGGACCCCTAAGATGTAAGTATATGGGACAAGTGAGCAAAACCGTCCAAACAAGGAATCCAAAAGGATACAAAGGCACTTTATTGAAAAGGTAGCTTCGAGCGCAACTGGACAGAAGACAAACGTCCATGTGACAGGCGGCTGCCAAGAAAAATCAAGTCTTTAGTATCACCCCTGACTGCGTTGCAGGATTTACAACGTCTGTCCATGCTGAGGACGAGGTTGTCAAGGAGCTGTTGAGGAATCGCGGCCCATTCCTTTTGTAGCGCCAATCACAGCTGCGGAATTGTTGCTGGCGGCTGGTGACGTGCTGCCAAGCGTCTCCCGAGAAGGTACCACACGTGTTCGTTTGAATTTAGGTCCGAGGACTTTGCGGGCCAATCCATGCGTTGAATATCTTCACTCTCCAACAACTACTGTACGATGATTTGTAGCATTGTCGTCCATGAAGAGGAACTCGGGACCCACAGCACCTCTAAACAGACGCACGTGAGTCAGGAGAACCTCGGTACAATAGCGGACACTAGTGACTGAACCTCCTTGGAAGATGTGAAAGTCAGTACGGCTACCAAGAATGATACCGCCCCAAACGAGAACACTGCCACTTCCAAACCGGCCCCTTTCGATGATGTTGGAGGTGTCATTGCGTGTTCCATGCTATCTCCAGATGTGTATACGTCCAGAATCGTTCATCAGACTAAATCGGCTCTCATCCGAAAAGAGAACTCCACCCCATTACTGATGTGTCCAGTTAGTGTTCCTGGCACCACAAAACAGCCGTCTCAGATGAGCAGGCGCTAATGGCACACACAGTACTGGTCGCCGCGCAAATAGACCACCTTTGTGCAGCCTCCTGGCCACGGTAAAACGCGATAACGGACGTCCAGTTGTATGTGCCTTGCGATTTCTCCGGCTGTCTGCAGTCTGTCTCTTCTCGCCTGTAAAACAATATACCGGTCATCCGCCGCCGTAGTTGCTCGTGGACGACTACTGCTAAACTCTCTGACAGCTGTTCCTGTTATTTGAAATGCTCTCCAAGCTCGTGAAACGATTCTGTGAGCGTTCCCGAACGCCTCGGCCACACTAGTCACACTTCGACCTTCTTCCAACTTCCCAGTGACGCGACTTCGGATAAAGGCATCCAGATGTCTACTGGATTGCCTGTTGACCATATCACACGGTGGAAGAAACTCGACGTAGTTCAAACCGATGTACACCGTGCAATAGCTTTCACCGAATTGCTGAGCGTACACCGCCCGTGTGCTTTATACCCTTCCGACACTCGCCCTCCCCTACGTCATGCTGCATATATGCGCATGCCCTACCTTACCGGACCCTAGTCTATCTCCTGAGTGGTCGTTCGGTCCGTTCTGCCTGCTAGTTTCGCTGTTATGCTCATTTCTCCTCTTTGTCCTTAATTTTTGCACACCAGTGTATTATTGTTCAATGCCATTATTTTTCAGGGAGTCTATTAATGCTGTTTTTTTGCTATCAAAAGCTTTTTTTGAAGTCTGTCAAATGTAAAAGTCATGTATTCATTGCATTTTTCAATATAAACACTTATTGTTTGCATATGATATATTGTACTAAAATCTTTTCGAGATCCAGGTTGTTCAGGAAGTTGTAGGAAATCAAATTTTTCTTCCAATCTGTGACGATTCTTGTAAATATTTTACATAAGTGAGACAAGCTGATGGGTCAAGTTTTCTGGTTTCTGTTTATCTTCCATTTGGGTGCATGAAGATTATATTTGCATTATTCCACAAGAGGAATTTTTTCATATGTGATACATTCATTAAAAATAATTTTTAATTCTTTTTTAATGGTTTCACCACCTATTTTCATTTCAGTTATAATACATAAATGATACTGTATGAAATTTATTCTTTTCATATTTAATAGAAATGTTTAGATTAAAAAGTATATTGTGCGAGAAAAAATAAGGGTCCCTTAATTGTGAAGAATTTCTTGCCGTTACTGGATCATTTTATATCCCAAACTTTTTTTTTTTTAATTTAGTCCGCGTGTCATTTTATTTCATTTCTATTCAGGTAGGCCTATAATACTATTTTTGAGAAGTTCAGTTTTTTTCTGCTTACAAAAAAATGGTGAAAAGATGAAACTTCATTATATGCCCACACATTTTCACTTAATTCAGAATTTGGTATTCATTTGTTGATCTCTTCCCACACTACCCTGCTTTCTGGTGAATATAAGCGCTGTTTGAAACTATCCCTTATGTTGAAACCTTGAAGTGCCGCATTACTGCCAAGTCTAGGTGGGCACTGAAAAGTAGCTGTGGGTTTTCTAGTTTTCCGGGAAGACAAGTTTTCATCTTCTCCTCGTAAAAAAATATGGAAGCAGGTTGTTGCTTAAATCCTTTATGCAAGCAACAATTCAGTAAGTAATATTACATCAGTAAAGTTAAGGTGGTAATAAACCACTTGTGATTATAACACGCACAATGCTACTGCAATTTACGTCTACCAAATGAATGATTCCGATTCGGTCCGTTTAGCTCACACCAAGTGTAAACAAAATTCGCTTGGTTTCCAATCTGTTCCGATGCAAAGAGTTTGTTTCAGTTCAGATTCATTCCTATGAGTACTGTTCCGAATAATGGTAGATATAAAAAGTTTAATAATCATATGAAGGTAGATTTGAAAACGTTTTCATCGAATTGCATTCTTTATAGCGGACTGACTTAATTACCATAAATCCTCAATCATAAAATTTTACTCGCCAATAAGTGTCCTATGATTACTTACGTTTTATAATATCATGCATTCCTATAATTTAGATTTCAAGCTCATTACGTCATTAATTTGGTGTTATCCTTCATGCTATAAGTTTTACGCAAAATCAGGGAGGAGAAGCGGAATATCCTGCTGAAACTAGCTTTGAGATTTCATATTCTTCCAGTTTAATAATTACTGAAAATATACTTAAAACCTTAAGTTATATCATGCTTAATGAAAATACACTGCTCGCCACCCAAAATGCAACACCAAGAATGAAGCATCTGATTGTCCTGAAATTCGCAGCATGCGTCGCCCGCGAGAGACATGCAAACGATTAGCATTGCAAGGCACATGCAAATCATGTGCGCCCGGCACGCCACCGAGAAGCACTGTAAGAAGGGTGCACAGAAGGCTGGGTGTAAGTAGTGAAAGTGTGTTGTGCGGCCGGACCTGTGCGTGGGAAGCTTCCTGATGCCTCGTCGCAGAATACGGAAGTCATTCCAGCACGTTTCGGGGTTCGACAGAGGACGAATAGTGGCTTATCGCGACAGCGGTTTATCGTACCGAGACATCGGCGCCCGTGTGTGACAGTGATGCGGGTATGGATTCGGTGGATGCAAAAGGGACGGACGGACCGACGTGAGCGATTGCCGTAGCCACGGCACACCACCAGACGAGAGGACCAGCAAGTTTTGCGGCGAGCATTGACGGCTCGCACCGCCACATGACGAACGTTAGCTCAGGAATTAGGGTGTTTTGCGCAACAACCTGTGTCAGCATGTACAGTTCGACGTCTACGGGAGCTGGTAATTGTCGCACGGCGCCCATTGCTCCGATTACCACTGACGATACACCACCGGTGAGTGCGGCGGCAGTGGGCGGTTGAACGCCGCACCTGGACTACAGAATAGCACGACATGTTTTCTCCGACGAATCCCGCTTCTGCCTGAAACACCACGATGGTCGGATCCACGTGTGGCGGAACCGCGGCGAGAGACTGTATGACGCTTGCATTATGCATCGCCATACCGGTCCGTCGCCTGGCGTTATGGTTTGGGGCGTAATATGATATGACACCCGCACTCCTTTGGTACGCATCACAGGTACACTCAACAGCTAGATCTCTGACGTTTTGTAGCCTGTAGTCCTCCCTTACCTGCAGGACCTGCCAGCGGCCAAGTTTCAACAGGACAATTCGCTCCCGCACGTGGAAAGCATCGTGCAACAATTCTTCACGGCCTACCAGGTGTTACTGCTGCCGTGGCCCGCCTGTTCTCCCGATATGTCGCCCATCGGACAAGTCTGGTCGCTGATCGGCAACCGAGTGGCCCGGCAAGCACCACCGGCGGCTACGCCTGATGAACTGTGACAACGTGGGGAAGCAGCCTGGAACGACATACCCCAAGCCCACATCCAAAGCCTCTTTCGTTCGATGCCGCGGCGTATAGCGGCCGTTATTGCCAGCCATGGGAGCCACACGAACTATTGATGTCTGCGCGCTCCGCAAGTCGCACGGGCCTGTTAGCTAAATCGTTTCACCTTTGTATCTGTTATGTGTCCAGTAAATCTGGCTTTGCTATCTCATGTCCTTCTTGGTGTTGCTTTTTGGGTTTGCCTGCAGTGTATTATCTAGATTATGTCCTTTATTATATCTTAAAAATATTATCTTGACTGTACACCGAAAAGCCCAAATATGACCAGCGCGTCTGTGCAAATCGATGCAACTGATATCTTTGATCTCATGAGACGTACCTGCACCGCAGGACGCAGGTGAGATAAATGCAGATAGCAGCGAGGCATTCTGTTCACGTAGCTCAGTTGGAAGATCGACTAACTCCGGAGTGAGGGGACAAAATTGTACGTTATATTGGCACACGAACTTCTAGGATGACCCGGCTGTTAAGTTTCTCGCAATGATGTGATGTTTTTCCACATTGCGAGACAGGAAAAATGAGAATCCCATCTTCAGTGCTTCGAAAAAATAAATCAGTGGGATGTTACGTTCCACACACCAAATATGATTTATCAAATGCACGTTCTTCATGGGATGAATGCCTACAGTGACACATGTTCCAGGCTGATCCGTGGGCCATGCCCCGGCCCTGTTTCAGGGGACGGAGGAGATGCGGTGCGCCTGCCCCGCAGGACGCACATGACAAAGGCAGATAGCAGTGAGAACACATCGTGTAGCTCAGGAGAGTCTTACTCTGGTGTGAAGGGACCCGTATTCGATACGGACAAACTTGTACGTTATAGCAGGTAGAAGACTGTGCGTGTGAATGCCATGTAACGGCATACACATCTGATAATGAGCTGTTAATCGGTGTTATTCTTATTCTTCGAATGAGAAAGACAGCAGACTTAAGCGAGTTTGACAAAAACCAAAAGCGAAGCGAGAAGGCGACTGTTAGAATATTTCCAAGACGCCAAGGCTTGCGAGGTGCTCATGGTCAGCAGTGATTAGCACCTTCGAAAAGTGGTTGCGAGGGAAAATTTAGGAATTGCTGGCTGCGTAACGACGGCTCACCGATGCTGGAGGTGACAGAAGGGTATCCTGTATGGGACAAGCCAACAAAATGGTAATGTGGTGCAACTCACTTGTAATTTGAACGCTGGTGACGGAGGAAATTTGTTACAACACCGTACTCCGCTGAAATGGCGATGCGTAGCCGCAAGTCGCTCCGAGTACCCAGGCTAACCTCAACTCAGCCGCCCCGGTGGCGCAGTGGTCTAAGCGATGGCCTCTGATCATTCGTCCGAAAAGGGTCCGGGTTCGAATCCCGGTGAGGCATGGATGTTGTGTTTATCTTACGGCACTGGATCTCTCACTTTCTTGGAACCAGTGACCCTAAATTAGGAACGGGCGACTGCTTATAGCCCATTGAGTTGCTCACGGTGGTCGTTAAACCTCCAATCAAAAAAAAAAAAACCTCAACTCACAGTCTGAAGCGCCTAAAATGGGCACGCGAGTATCAAAATGGGACCTTGAATGATTAAACGAAGCTTGTCTGGTTATAAATTTTGTTTCCTCTTGCACCATGTTGCAGAGCTGAGACTGGCTGTGCCAGAGTTACGAAAGCCCGAAGAAGAGCAGCCCGGGCACGAATCGGGCTCGGGGTGTATAATATATGTTGCGTTTCGGGCTCTAAGAGAGGGAGATAATTTTTTTTATATAAAAAAGCGATTTTATATGATTTAGCAAATCACACACTATAGTTTACAGTTTTCATATTCTTTTGCAACTAGTTCTGGTTGGAGAGCGGGCATTCCAAATGGCTGTTTATTCCGGGATTTGTTCGAAAATGCCATAGTGCGCGCAGGAGTGTTTCTGCAGAGAAGAGCTTTTTCAAGAACTATATATACTGGATAGTTGATAGCCTGCCGACGATAATTTACCCCATATGTCCACGCAGTAGCTCCCTGGTAATTCTACTTAGCAACGTATATATTGCAGCGAATGATGGCGCAATAATATTAGCATTATTTGTGCAACATACTATTGCAGCACCGCCCGACCATTTTGGATGCACTTCAGGTGGAAATGAACGGTCGAAGAAAATCTTAGTTACACTGTAAAAATAGTTAATTGTAGGAGAGTAGAAGTATGGAAAAGGAGATTTATTTTTTATAAATTGTTGAACAGGTTAGCCAGCTTTCGGGCTCGGGCTCTATCTTGCAATATAAAATTCGTGCTATGGCTCCGAAAATTGAGCCCAAACTCAGTTCTACCACGTGTACGGAAAGGTAGATGTGCGTCGTTTACCCGAGGAAGTGTTCGCCCCAGGGTTCACCGTGGGACGGAAAACAAGCCGGAGGAGGAAGTGCAACGTTCTGCTGGAAAACCCTATGTCCTATAATTGATGTACAGGACACTATGGCGTCTATCACCTACCTAAATATCATTGCAGACCGGGTAAATCCTTTCTTGGAAACTGCATTTCAACTACTAGAGACTTCTTTCAGCGAGAAAATGCTAAAATTGTTGGAGAATGGTTCGCGGAACACAAGAACTTCCTAGGTAATTCCCTGGGGTCGACATTCCCCAGATATAAATCTAATCTAGCATTTGTGGTGTTGTGTTGGAACAGGAAACCCGATGTGTAACAGCTCAACGACGTAACTTGCAAGAGTTCAGTCTGTTGGTAAAGTGCTGGTACCATATACAAGGAGACACGTTTAAAACTTTTGTGGCGTTCATGTCTCGTCGGGTAAGAGCTGTTTTGGTGCAACATGGAAGTTACACAAATATAAGGCAGGTGATCTTAATGTTTTTTGGCTCTTAGTGTATGTGCTTAATTATTTTGATAATATAGGAAATCGCAAAATCATTCTACTGGCTATTCATTTCAATCTCAAAATCTAAGTCCCTTGTAATATGAAGAGGATAGGCAAACGTAGCTCATAATTTCAATAAAATGATTGTAATAATCAACATTACTGCAGGTCAGTTCACAAACATAAACTCTTACCACAATCACTGTTTAATATCTCAAAAAGATATTGACACTGCTGGCCACCCAAAATGCAACACCAAGAAGGACACGAGGTAGCAAATCCAGATTTACTGGATACATAACAGATACAAAGATGAAACGATTGAGTTTGCAGGCCAGTGCGACTTGCTGAACACGCAGACATCAATAGTTCGTGTGGCCCCTATGGCTGGCAATAACGGCCGCTACACGCCGCGGCATCGAACGAAAGAGGCTTTGGATGTGGTCTTGGGGTATGTCGGTCCAGGCTGCTTCCACACGTTGCCACAGTTCATCAGGCGTAGCCGCGGGTGGTGCTTACCGGGCCACTCTGTTGCTGATCAGCGACCAGACGTGTTCGATGTGAGACATATCGGGAAAACAGGCGAGCCACGGCAGCAGTAACACCTGGTTGGCCGTGAGGAATTTTTGCACGATTCGCGCCACGTGCGGGCGCGCATTGTCATGTTGAAACGAAGTTTTGGGGCCTGTAGTACTTACTCCCTTACTGGCAGGTCCTGCACGTAAGGGAGTATTACAGGCTCCAAAACTTCGGAGATGTTGCGGTGGCTGTTGATTGTACCGGCGATGCGTACCAGAGGGGTGCGGGTGTTATATCCAATTGCGCCCCAAACCACAACGCCAGGCGACGGACCAGTATGGCGATGCATAACGCAAGCGTCATACAGACTCCCGCCGCCACACGCGGATCCGATCATCGTGGTGTTGCAGGCAGAAGCGGGATTCGTCGGAGAAGACAATGTCGTGCCGTTCCGTAGTCCAGGTGCGGCGCTCAACGGCCCACTGCCGCCGCACTCGCCGATGATGTAACGTAAAGGATAATCGGAGCAATGGGCGCAGTGCGACAAGTCCCCGCTCCTGCAGACGACGTCTAACGGTACGTGCTAACACAGGTTATTGCGCAACACACCCTAATTCCTGCGCTAACGCTCGTGATGTGGCGGTGCGAGCCGTCAATGCCCGCCGCACAACATGCCGGTCCTCCCGTTCAGTGGTGTGCCGCGGCAATCGCTCACGTCGGTAGGTCCGTCCGTCCCTCCTGCATCCACCGAATCCATACTCGCCTCACTCTGGATGGATGGATGTCGTCCCACACGGGCGCCGATGTCTCGGTACGATAAACCGCTGTCGCGATAAGCCTTTATTCTTCCTCTGTCGAAGTCCGAAACGTGCTGGAATGACTGCCGTATTTTGCGACGAGGCATCAGGAAGCTTCCCACGCACAGGTGCGGCAGCACAACACACTTTCACTACTTACACCCCGCCTTCTGTGCACCCTTCTTATAGCGCTTCTCGGGGGCACGCCGGGCGCACATGATTTGCATATGCTCTGCAACGCTAATCGTTTGCATGTCCTCTCTCGGGCGACGCATACTGCGAATTTCAGGCCAATCGGATGTTTCCTTCTCGGTGTTGCATTTTGGGTGACCAACAGTGAACAAAAGACCATCGAATGACATTTTTCAAGGAACCGTAAGCGTGGGTGAGAACTCTTGGGTTTTTGCTTCCGATTTAGTTCATCTGGAAATCACTTAAACATGGAAAATGCATTTAAATAGTTATATTGCCATATGAAAGGAAATACGCAAATGCGAGGCTCTGGGGACTGGGCGTGCATAATAGGCGAGTCTTAATAACAAAGACTAAATGATAAGGCAGAGCTTAATCGCAAACCAGGTCAAATCGAGCTCTCCCAATCCGTGATTATGTGATCGCAAAAGAAGCAGCCGTAGCATCAGAAGCAATCTTATTAGAATCCTCTGTGTGCGTTGCCGGTTGCTTTTAATACCCCCGAAGATATTTGGGGAGTAAACTCTCTTCGGAGTCCTGGGAATTGTGGGTATAAAAATTATCTGCTGCCTTCTTATCTAACAATTCGCCGTCTCCATAGCAACGGTGTTACATACACCCATGCTTAATGGTTTTCATTGCGGCCCCGTGTGTATTCTGTCTTTCCTAATGGATCTTAGGATAAGTAGGTAAACTTGAGAGCACTTGAGAAGAATTAAGTATGCAGGTATAATGCTCTTCATTTTTACCTTGCCTCAAGGCCTCCTTCACCTTGAAAATGAAGTGTTTAAATGGTGAAGTTAACTTGTCAACGAGAAGACAAGCTAGATTGACAAATAAATCGAAATTCAGTTAATTCTCATTTTTGTAGCCAACGGGTACTTTATAAAACAGTTTTTTATACATATATATATGCAACGGATTTGATAGATTAACAGTACGGACCATAAAATGTTTTTTTTATACGGAAGACGTTTGAACGGCAAAATGAAAATATTTATTTCTACGTGATATTTTTGAAGAGGAAAAGTTTCCTATGATGCTTAACTCTTTTACAAAGGCCGTAGAACCGCATGTCGCGCAGGATACAATAACGCCTTGACTTTTCGAATTTCTGTCTTCCCTGTTAGTTAAAACAAGTTAGTAAAATCATGCAATGCATTGATTATGATACGCTTTCCAACATACCAGAAATTATTACTCAAGTTATGTGGATAATGGCTGTGGAATAAATCTCGCTCCTGTGTCCTGACCTTTGACCCCATTTTGATGATATTCAACAGAACCGGTTCACTATACCTCCGGAACAACATAAAATTTTGTCGCAATCCAAGCATTTTAGGTAAGTTATGATGCACAAGAGCAATGGAATGAATTCCACTCCAGTGTCCTGACCTTTGACCCCATTCCGCCCATTTTCAATAGAGGTCGTGCCCAGGTGGTTCCCTACCACATACTAAAATTTCATCGAAATCGAAGCATTTTTACGCAAGTTATGACGCATAAAGGCAATGGAATGGAATGGATCCCGCTCGTATGTCCTGACCTTTCACCCTGCTGCGCCCATTTTTAATAGGGTTCGTCCCCAGGTGGTTCCCAACCACATACTAAAATTTCGTCAAAATCGAACCATTTTCACGTGAGTTATCGTGCGGACGGACAAAGCTGGAGCATATTCGCTTCTTCAACCTACGGTTGGAAAGCGTAAAAAAAGACTGTTTAGTGCTGTTAGACAGTTGGAAACTGGTCGAAAATCTTGGACCTGGACAAGACCCGGACGTCATATAAAAGGCGCATCCTGAAAGTAATGCCGCCCCCTTAACAATTTCCGATATTTTGAAGAGATTTTACTGAAACTGCACTGACATGTAGTATAATGTTATCAGTGTGGGAAAGTGTTTTTTCAGAATTAGAAATAAAATCATGAATGACAGAAAATGAGAGCCGTTATTGAATATCTGAAGAACAAAAGGGGGATGCGAGGATCCAGAAATCCACAAAAGACTCCTTATGGTGTATGGAGCTGCCACAATTGATATCAGTAATGTGCGAAGATTGATGAAGAGGTTTCAGAGAGGGAGAAAGTTCAGTGTCGGACAAACAACGGAGTAGAAGACCCGCAACTGCAGTGACATATGCCAACAGGCAAGGAGGCGACAGCTAATCGTGTCACCATCCAGGAGTGGCAACAATAAATACTCACTATGTGTAGACATTGAAGAAGCTAAAGGAAGCTATCAGAAGGAAAAGACGTGACATTCCACTTCATAGTGTTTTACACCATGATAATGCACGTCCCCACATCTCAATGGAGACTTCATAGGCTATTGCCATTTATGCAGACATTGAAGAAGCTAAAGGAAGCTATCAGAAGGAAAAGACGTGACATTCCACTTCATAGTGTTGTTTTACACCATGGTAACGCACGTCCCCACACCTCAATGGAGACTTCACAAGCTATTGCCAAAATGGGATGGATGGCCAACCACCCTACAGTCCTTATTTATTTCCTTCAGACTTTTAGTCTGAGACGTTAAACTGGCTGTGAATTCATGTGTGAAAAACAGCCTTAGGAAATTTTTCCAAAATGGATTTTACCAGTGAGTTCAAAGATGGCGGAGATGCATACAAAGTGATGCACAATATGTTGAAGTATTTTGCCACGAAGTTTCACATTTTTGCTGCTACAAAAAAATCTCAGGAGGGACGACGCATTACTTTCAGGATGGCCTTTGTAAAAATATTTTAAATACGTGGCGTCAGTGAATAAACAAAGACATCGCTTTTCCAAGTTTGAGCAACACACAGCAACCGAAATATTAGTCTTACACAGCAACCGTTGTGTAAGGCTAACGCGCTCGTCTAGATAGAGATTCATTTCCCCGGCGGTTATCGAATAGCAGTTTATCGGTTGCTGTGTGTTGCTAAAACCGTGGAAAGAGAGATATCTTTGTTTATGCCCTTTTTAATTGGACCCGACCCGGATTCGGTCCGGAAAAAAATCAGCTTTGAACTATAGATCTGAAACATATATATAGTAGATATTCACATTACAAATTAATGAAAATCACACAGAACAGAACAAGAAGCCTAGAAAGCATGTATATAGCTATAGAACAAGAAGCCTAGAAAGCATGTATATATTCTATAGCTGCAGAATGTTTAATCCAAGATGAAATAAAAAAAGTAAATAATAAATAGAAGGAATGAAATATACGACCAATCTCTTCAGGGGAACACTGGCCCTGGTGAACTTTCGGTACAGGTATATGGAAAATGTTGAAAGCCACCCGTGTGTTCCCCGAGATCACCAAAATATAACCAGGCTCAACAATCCAGCCAAGAAATTACAAAAAAGCAAGCAAACAAGAAAATTTACCAATATCATTGTAGATCAAATCAGATATATTAGGACAATAGAACATCATTCCAGACATTTAAACACTAGATATCCAACCAAGTCAATCAGGACTTTTGTGCAGTAAGTACTAGGTGTAACTGCAGATACCAAAGATAGGTAAGCAGGCAGTGTTGCCATAACGATTAGCATGCATATAAGGTTTGTCCGGAGTGTAATTAGTACTTTTCCTGGGCCAATCAGATGGGCCGGAGTCTCCGGGAGTGACGGGGTTTGTTAGATAAACGATCGATATCTCGCGAGTTGGCCCCGAGATTTTACAGAGTGAGGATCGCTTGCGAAGTGGACAGCTGTGTGAGCGTCGCATAACGGTCAAAATGCAGAAGAGTGTTTAACAGCGATAGGCAGTAAAGTTTTGGGTCAAACTTTAAACATCCGCGATCGAGACGCTCACTATGATAGAGAAAGCCTACGGAAAGGATACTTTATCGAATGCACAAGTGTTTCGGTGGCACAAAACGTTCAAAGGGAAAAGAGCGTCGAGGATGAGCCACGCCCAGGGCGCCCTTCAACGTCTGTCACTTCGGACAATGTGGTAAAGGTGAAAGCGATTTTGGACTGACCGACGTCTGAGTGTTAGATTGGTAGCAGAGCTCGTAGGACTCGGGAATCCATTGTGCATGAAATCACGCAAAAATTGCAGATGCGGGAAGTTTGCGCCAAATTCGTTCCTAAGGTTTTGACCGTTGAACAGAGGAACAACCGTGTGTCGATTTCTCGTAAGCTTGTGGTCCGTGTGAGGAGTGAACCTGGGTTTTTGGAGAAAGTGATAACAAGTGATGGAAACGTGGGTCTTTGAGTACGATTCGGAGACTAAACGACAGCTCAGAGTGGCACACTCCCGAGTCTCCTCGACCAAAGAAGGCCCGAATGTGCAAATCGAAGATGAAATCGATGCTCATTGTCTTCTTTGACGGTAAAGGTTTTGTCCATAAAGAGTTCGTACCACCCAGACGAACGGCCAACGCTGCATTTTACGTGGAAGTGCTTCAACGGCTGAAGAACAGAGTTACGCGCGTCCTCCCGGAGATCAACACTTGGGTTCTTCACCACGATATTGTGCCGAGCCACGCGTCGCTGAGAGAGAGAGTTTCCGGTGAAACACAACGTGGCAACGCTGCCCCAAACTCCTTGCAGCTCGGACCTTGCCCCGGCTGATGTCTTGTTTCTCCGGTTCAAATCCAACCTGAAAGGACACCATTTTGGACCTGTTACAAACTGCCGCGACGCAGTGCTTTGAAAGCGATCCCTGTTACCGACAAGCTACGCGGCGTGGCAGAACCGCTGGCAGCGGTGTATTGATGTTCAAGGATGTTATTTCGAGGAATTTTAATGTTGTGTAAGTATGACTTTAAACGTCTGTTATCGAATGAATCATTACTTTCCGGACATACCCTGCGCGCGCGTGTGCGTTCGTGTGTGTACTGTCGTCCTTCACATAACCTAACTCTTTTACACATGTTTTTGAACACATGTGCGAAAGATCCGTCCGCAGTGATATTAAGGCTGTTGCACTTAATTTTGTTGGTGCTACATTCAAAATTTTTTTGAAATAATTGACTTGTATGCTAAATTTCAGGGTGTGCCGTTTTCTTCATTACATTAAGCTTCAAAATATGTTTCACAACATCAATTTTCACGAACTTCTAATGAGTTGAAAGTTACCAAAAACGTAGATGTTGATTTCATCATTGTCCCACAGGAGGAAAGAACTCATGAAATCAATCACATTTTGTAAACCTATTCAACACATGCTCGTGAAAATTTGTGTCGCTGTAAAATGTTTTTTAAATAAGGCGAAACAGCTTCCAACATTAACTCTTCCCTCTTTGTTTTCAGCAAGCACGTATTTGTTGGCTTCGACGAATTTTCAATCTCCTTAATATTAAAAATTCATCCATATTAACAAATTAGGCATCAACTCCGGCACGACATGCATTGGAATGGGATGTTAGCACGTCAAACGAAAGCCTGAATGCTAAATGCAAAAGACGCGATGTGAAAAATAACACTCGGTCTTACAATGTGACACGCGGGGTGCGAGAGAATGAATCATCAGAGAAGCAGGTGATAAGCGTTTGCCTGTATCTTGCTCAGGACAATCTCACTCAAAACAAACGCAAAGGACGTATACGATACGGTATCAGCCAGTCTAGCGTCTAAGTGGTATCGTCGGTCGGTGGAAACCCTTAGTTGTGTTTAAATAGAGACAATATATTTGCATGACAAATCAGTTTTCACTTAGTTGGCACCAGTATAGAGCACAAAATTTTGCAGTACGCATTTTGCTTTGAAATATTTTTTTTTTTTTTTTCAAAAATTAGAAATAAAACTGGTTCGAAACAGATTGACCTGATCAGGGTTATGGGCAGCTTGACCTGATCAGTTTGACCAGCAAGAAATTGTGAACCTGTGACCAGTTTTCATCTTTAGTTACAAATGGAACTTCCGATCTATGCTTGGTATGCAATCCTCCACACTTTTCTAGGTGGCAATCAGTGTATTCTTCCACGGAGAAGAAATGCGATGTCAAGAGAGTGAATGATATCACCCCAGGGAAAGCAACTCCTGGTTTACTTCTTTGTTTAGTTACAACAATTGTTGCCTGAGCGTGAATTTTGCTTATCTCGCAGATGCCTTGAAAATTCCCCTTTTTTGATATAACAAAAACTTGTTTTATCTATGAGCTTTCGGGGCAGTACGGTCGTTATGATTTTTCACATCGAACCTGTGAATATAAGAACAAATATTTGTGTTTGATAAAAAATAATTCTAATTGTGACGATATCGGTAATAGACCCTCTGAGGAACAGCCTTTTAAAATTGGAGGTTCGTGCATCAGTGCAGTAGAGAACTATGATTGAGGTAGAGTTGCTACCATGAGGGCGATACCCAAGCGAGAGAGAAGTCTCCGATGACGAACCAGAATAAATGTTTAAGGCTGTTGTGAAGTACTACAGATTTGAAGAAAAGTGTCAAGCTGACAAATATGCAGCGAGGCTACTCAGGGTAAGAAACTTGCTGTTAACGCACGATGTACAAACTTGCCGAATGGTTCCAGTTCTATGCAAACTTTAATAACTAAAAACACACACACAAGTTAAAATCTATTTACATGGTTTAGTTTAAAACATCATGAGTACTTTCGTGCTCGCTACGAGCACATCATCAGATGAAAGACAAGTTGGAGTTCCAGAAAACACATTTATGTATCGGTGCCGTTGCCAATCGTTCACACTCAGGAAAGAAATACAAGAAAGTTCACTTGCTCTAACGTAATGTGAGCAAATAGAGGCCTATAGAGTTCTATTAATGATGGGCAGAGTCTGCTATGTAAGAGGTGGAAACAGGAATCGAGTACAGTAAAGTTTTCCAGGCCTGAAAAATATAGCTGGGTACTTCATCGTTGCAACAAGTGTCCACTCGATGCAAAATGTGCAGACTCTCTGTAAAGAGCACTGTTTCCCTCGTGGTAGAGGTAGAAAGAATATGGACGTCTGTCCAAGGTGGGTAATGTGTACCAGCTGAAGAAAGCCTGGCTAAAGCAGTCGATGAAGAGTCATTTTTCACACTATATTGGTGTTCCTTAATTCTTGTTTGCAGTCTCCGTAAGGTTGAGCCGATATATATGAGGTCCTTGTCTTGAGGATCGACAGATTTCATAGAAATGGAATAGATGCCGCATTTGTCCAACAATTCAACACGGTCCAGATCATTTTTAATCAGGGAATAAATGTTCCATATTTTTAACCCAAAACCGACACCGTGACTGTGACAGATGTTCAATAAACTACTATTCACACGAGGGACGTAAGTCATCGATCCAACATATTTGATATCACTTCGTTCACCTGTCAGGGTACAAAATGTTGAACTTTGAATTTTTCGGTAGATTCTATGGACATCTGAATGAGAAAATCCGTGCTGATAAGCAATGGTATTTATCTTTTGAAGTTCCTGCTCACGGAAGGCTACAGAAGAGGAGTGGGTAAATGCTCTTCGAATAAGAAAGTATAAGGATGAAACTTTATATCTCTGCGGGTATGCAGAAACGCGTGGTATCAAGATAGGTATAGAGGAAGGCTTTCTGTAAACCGAATAACTCGGGAGGTGGGGTTCCTACGAAGTTGAAAGTCCAAAAACGGAAGAGAATTGTCACATTCAACCTCCACAGTGAAGGATATAGAAGGATAAACTGACGACAACGTGGATGCAAAGGAGAACAAATTTTCAACTGACGAAGGCCAAAAGACCAAGACATCGTCAACATACCGAAAATATAATAAAGGTGCAATCTGACAAAAGTCCAAAATGCGATGTTCTATGTCTTGAAGAAGAAGTTCAGCCAACAGAGGGAGAGTGGGGACCCCATGGGGGCTCCCTCAAGTTGGCGATATAAAATGCCATTAAACCTGAAAAAGGAACGTTTCTGAATGAGGCATAATGCCTGCAGAACGGCTTGAATTTCCTCAGGGGTACAGACCCCAATTGGGAAAGTTTGCTTTCAATGATATTGTGTACAATAGAAATAGGGACGTTGGGAAACAGAGACATTACGTCTAAAGAAGCCATAAGGAAAGACAAATGTGGCATCTATTCCATTCTATGACAAATGTGGCATCTATTGGACAAATGGGGCATCTATTCCATTCTATGACAAATGTGGCATCTATTGGACAAATGGGGCATCTATTCCATTCTATGACAAATGTGGCATCTATTGGACAAATGGGGCATGTATTCCATTTCTATGAAATCTGTCGATCCTCAAGACAAGGACCTCATATATATCGGCTCAACCCTACGGAGACTGCAAACAAGAATTAAGGAACACCAATATAGTGTAAAAAATGGCTCTTCATCGACTGCTTTAGCCAGGCTTTCTTCAGCTGGTACACATTACCCATCTTGGACAGACGTCTCCATTCTTTCTACCTCTACTACGAGGGAAACAGTGCTCTTTACAGAGAGTCTGCACATTTTGCATCGGGTGGACACTTGTTGCAACGATGAAGTACCCAGCTATATTTTCCAGGCCTGGAAAACTTTACTGTCCTCGATTCTTGTTTCTACCTCTTACATAGCAGATTCTGCCCATCATTAATAGAACTCTATAGGCCTCTATTTGCTCACATTATGTTAGAGCAAGTGAACTTTCTTGTATTTCTTTCCTCAGTGTGAACGATTGGCAACGGCACCGATACATAAATGTGTTTTCTGGAACTCCAACTTGTCTTTCATCTGATGATGTGCTCGTAGCGAGCACGAAAGTACTCATGTTGTTTTAAACCATGTAGATAGATTTTAACTTGTGTGTGTGTTTTTAGTTATTAAAGTTTGCATAGAACTGGAACCATTCCGCAAGTTTGCACATTGTGCGTTAACAGCAAGTTTCTTACCCTGAGTAGTCTATGTGGCACGAAATCCTTGTTTATTATCAACTCCAGCGAGGCATTCTGTCGGCGTGGCTTAGTTGGGAGAGCAACTTACTCCGGAGTGAAGGAACTTTGGTTCCATGCCCGTCGCGGACAAACCTGTGTTTCCACATTGGCGCCCGATTGTGGAAGATGGATCCACTTGCCGTTGAATTCTTTGAAAAATGTGTGATGCTTGTTCCACACATTGTTTGGATTTAATGAAAATTCCTACTTCGCTGCGACGTACTATCGAGGTGAAAACATGTGTCAAGACGAAAAATATGCAGCAAGACATTCTGCCTGCGTAGCTCAGTTGGGAGAGCTACTTACTCCGGAGTGAGGGAACACGGATTGGATGTCAGTCGCGGACAAACTTTTGTTTTAACACTGTATATGAATGAGTGTTAGGGTTAATTTTCTGCGATAACGTCTTGAGCGACTGTCTCAGAAGTCTGCGTCAGCAAATCACTGCAGATCTCACCATATTCAGAATGGAAGCGGTCTCTTTGGCTCAACAATGAAAAAAAATACGCCTTGTTAAGTTTTAACCAATGACGTTAGTTGGGGTAGAGCTGAGTAAGTAGGCGGAGTTTCTATAGCTCAGATTCAGCAGTTCTCTGCTAATGTACACATTTTCTCTTCAAAAATGAACGTTCAGTAAGATTTAAGATGTTTTATTGAGGACAAGATTCTAATCTCTTGGCCCAATTCAATGATTTCTATTTGGCCTAGATAATTAAAAATCTGACAGAAATGAGAGATTTAGTTTCTTCCAGACAAATACTGCTAAGCTAACCTATCGCGCCATCTATCGCCAAATTGGAATACTTTCGAATTAAATTGAGTTTTAAAAAGTTCAAAAAAAATTTTCCAGAATTTATTAGCTATGGGAAGTTTTTATTTGTGCTCAAAATTTAAAACACTACAAAGTAATAGTCTTCGAGAAAGTGTGTACGAAAGAATTTACAGTGCAGATATAGGATAGAATTTCTCTATTTCTTTAATTAGCCGTTTCTAGTGGCGCGCACACACACAAACACAGAATATTATCCTTATCGGACCAGTCGTAGTCTTAGCCAATCAGGGCATCGTTAGGTGCTAGAATCTCGGGGCATCAGCGAACATAGGGGTACAGGAATGAATTCTTTCTCTAAGGCAATCACGGCAGGGCATTAGTGTAGAAATGGGTCCGAAATTACGCCGCTGTTGCTTTATCACCGTATCTAAAAATCACTACCACTGTAATGACCAGTGACAAAAAGTAACAGTTTCCAATTTATTGATGTATCACCTTTAGTCATGTCCGAGCAATGTTTGGGGTCCAAAGTTACAGATACGTTGTATAGTTTTGGTTACCATGTCACCACATCTATCTAAACAATTTGTCTCCTTTAATGTTGAAACATCAGATGTCGTAGTGATGCGAGCTTTCTTTCAGTCTCCCTTTTTCCCACGCTTAAGATAGCTTTCGTTCAGGCTTACGCTTTGAGTTTGCTCGTAATCAAAGAATTCAAGGAGTGGGCCTCCAAAACCAATGTATACTATCTGGAAAGCAATGTTGCCACCTGATTCAAATGACTACGGTATATGGGATCAAAGACAAATTGTCATTTCCAATACATTTTTTTCAGATACTAAAAGAAATGCATAGAAAAGAAAGTGATCCTAAAAGTGCAAGAGCAAAATACAGAAATATGACTAGAAAAAGGGGAGAAGGTGAATTTTTAACATGGGGAAACGAAATGTACCACCAATTGAACATAAAGTTGGTATTAAAATTGAGATGGCTGATGATCGTCCAGTTCTACCGAGAAACTCTGGAAAAGAAGCTTTATGGGTAAATAAAAAATATCCAGTACAGGAAACCTGTAACAAAATTCAAACCCATCAAGTAAATCTAAAGGAATTGTCAAAAGATGCTAATTCAATTCCGACAATACCAAGAGCCACCCTTCGATAAACAAGAATCAGCTGTACTTGTCACACAGGAACTTAGGAATTAAATAATAAAACACAAAAAGTGAAATACCAAAAGAGGCAAATGGAACATGCTGCTTGAACTGAAATTCGATAGAATACAAAATTATGCAATTTGCTTAAAACTTTTGAAAGACTAAAATGAAAGACTGCATAAAGAAAACTCTAAAGGACGTACAGTACCCCGCAATAAGTATCCGGACACTATGCCCACAGATAATTTTTATTTGCAGAAAATTTAATTTTGTGTACTGAAAACTTTGGCCCTAATGGTAGAGTCTAGTTTTCGAGGAATACATGATCAGGATTTTGTAAATGGCCGGCAGTACGTAAAGCTCTTTAGTCTTCAAAGCAATGACCAGTTCAGTTCTTTGTTTGGCGATCTTTTGTTCCACGCACGCAACGATTTATTTCGTTGCGGAGATTCTCTATAGGGTCAGCTCAGTACTCTGGATGGCCAAGTCCAACTACTCAGTGTGACAGTGTCTGTCCTGCTGATAGTGCTATAAGCCTTCCCCAAAGTACTGTCGTAACTTTTGATGTAGGATTAAGTCTAACTCCGCGGACAATATGGAGGAGACCATCAGCCCGCCGCCTGTGACAAAAATAGGTCCCAATTGAAATGTAATATATCGTGCGCGCGACGCTCCCTGTGCGTGGGAGAGATGATGCAATACTTCTGTGTGTGTGCTGCCGCATTTGACTCAAACACGGAAACAGTGAGCGCAACACGACCGTGTGGTATTTTAAATCCCTAGAAGAGATCTCTTGAAATGTATAAGGAACATATCGCAGTGGTTTAAACTAAGATTAAAAAAAATGTTTTCGTGTAAACGGGTTAACGTTTTCGACAATACCGCAGAATGAACGCAGCAGAAGTGAAGACAATCAAAACACGAGAGGCAAGAGCAAGTAATGAGAAATTTAAGAAGCCCAAAAAACTGCAGCCTAACGAATTAGAGTATCGAGAACGTCTGAAAGCAGGCGCCGCTAAACAAAAATCCAACGCACCGGTCGAACCCGTACCATCTCGAACTCGCGCAAAGAAGCATAATTCGACGAACTACTTCAGAGCAAGAGCAGAAGACAGCAAATAAACAAAATACCCAGATTGGACTTGACCCGGTCTAACGGAGTAATGTCAGCGATCAACATCGAGTACAACGATATATGTCGACTCGTCGCCTGCTGCGAATAGAGTTCAAACGTTCTTTCATCTATCAAGGATTAGTCTTTGCTTGTAATGTATGAGACAGTCTTTAGTTTAAGAACGATTTTGCACATAGTCTGCCCGAAGCACATATACACTTTAAACTTCTTCATCGGGAAAGGCATCACGTAGTATCCTGCCAGATTCCTTCAACTGGCCAGAAGGAGATACGGTAACAAACAGATTATGTTGGGCGATTTCAAATTTAACATCAAACACAGAGCCACGTACGAGAGATTCAAAGAGTTTATGTCTGGAGATCTCGGCCTGGACGTTGTAACAGATTCCACGCAGGGAACCACATTGGGTAATTCCTGTATTGATCGTCTTTGTGTTCGCAATGTATCCAGCATTATTTGTAAAAATGTAAGCTATTTTTCATATCATAGACCTGTGTTGGCTGTAACAAATTAAACTTTTTGAAACCGTACTAGACTAGCTCATTTAAACTCTCCGATCTGCAAGTCTTAGTAGTCCTACGTTCCAAATTGATGGCTCAATCAGAACTAAGCCTTCCAGTTTTTTTTCTTGGAAGATTCAACCCCAGCCCTCTATTTTCATACCACATCTCTAACGTAGACCAAGGGGATCTAGGAGGTTTGGATCTTCGGTAGGCTTAGTTCTAAAAATACACGTATGGAACGATTGCTTGTATGACACCCTCTTATCAGACCGTACTGGAAATTAGTTAACTCTGCTAATCGGGCATCTTGCATTAACAGTCCTGCTGTTTCATTTAGCCCTACATTGTAGATTGTTCCACTCGCTACCGAACCCGGCATTTCGTTAACACCAGTGAAGATACTGCAAAGAAATTTGAAGTGGACTTGATTTCGTGAGAAATGTGATGACATCACAACATGTGCTAAAAGTGGCCACCATTTGCGTCCAGGCAACATTGAACCCGGCACACCATATTGTGGAAAGTCTTTGCCAGTACGTCCACCGTCACTACCTGAATTTCTTCGGTGATGTTTGCTTTTAAGGCATCTACTCGCGGTTATTTTGGTAAAATCTTCCATTTAGATATCCCCATAAAAAGTAATCAGGAAGTGTCAGATCGGGCGATCGCGGTGGCCATAGACCATTCGAAATGACTTGGTTGCCGGAAAAGAACAATTTCGACCACACTGGTGTGTAATGGTGCTCCATCATGCTCGTAATATCCAATGGAGTTGTTGTCCAATTGATTTATAAAAAGGTGCTTAAGATTTACATATATGCAGTATAACACATTTTCTCACGTACGCGAACAGCCACGAGCACTCACTATGAGCAACCGTATTGTGTAGACACGCTCAGGGAAATGGCATAACAAAGCAACAGAGGCGCGTCCAGCTGGCTGGCGGACTGCTCAGTGGCGCCACACTTAGAAAGGTGTCTGCCACTAATGAGCACTCCGGCCGGCCGTTTGGCTGGCGGACTGCTCAGTGGAGCCACACTTAGGAACGTGTGCCACTAATGAGCACTCTGGCCGGCCGGCTGGCTGGCGGACTGCTCAGTGGAGCCACACATAGGAAGGTGTCTACCACTAATGAGCACTCCGGGCGGCCGGCTGGCTGGCGGATTGCTGAGTGGCGCCACACTTAGGAACGTGTCTGCCACTAATGAGCACTCCGGCCGGCCGGCTATCGGACAGCGCCGGGTTAAAGGCTGTCTGGATGCAAATGGTGGCCACTTCCAGCACATGTTGTGATGTCATCAAATGTCTCACAAAATGAGGTAAATCCACTTCAGATTTCGTTGCAACATCTTCACTGGTGTTAATATTATTAAAGAAATGCCGGGTTCGGTAGCGGTAGGACACACTGTATTTAGTGTTGGGTTTGATGTGGTGCTTGTGTAGGACCGAATTCCCTATCAATACAGGGATGTTCGGATTAGCTAAATACATACTGAATCATTAAACTGTTCTCTGAGATTAGCTCCTCCATAGAAGATAATCTGCCAAGTAAACGCTCAGCTGATGGAACGAAACTAGATTTTACTTACTGTTGGTGTATCAAACGTCTCAATTTACAACCGATCTCGGCACACAGCTAGATTTTCACTGACATCCATCACACGTTGCACACAAGACCTTCTTGTACTTCATACTGAATCCTTTTCTCAAGTAGACATTCCTGAATCTGGTCCTCCCATCATTTGGGAGGACCAGATTTCTTTCCTGCCACTTTAGCTGAAATAATTCCTCTTAGTCAGCACTTAATCACAGATTCTTCAAACATACCTCCTAAGAATATTAGTCTCCACCTTACTAACAACATTTTGCTTCACATTACGCATCTGCAACGCCTTTATTCCTCTAATCAATTTAGTTGCCTGCAGACTTTAATTTGGAAATCCAGTCCCCGGCCTGGCTCAGACTTTCAGCCCGGGTTCTGCGCCATCTATTGCAAATAACCCAAACTTCCTTTGGACAAACAGATCTACTGAATTGAACTGTCCGAGTAATAAGCGGAATTTAGCGATGATAATGTAATAAACGAACGAGACGTTGAAACTTTATTTGAAATTCTCACAAAATAGGTTTTAAACAAGACTATCTTCATACGTTAGCGTATATCGTTTAGATTTGGAAACCGGTCAAAGACTTTGGACCCGGACCCAGCAGTCATAACTAATCCAAACCCAGATCAGACAAACTTGTTCTGAACTATAAATTCGAATATATTGTATTTTTTTTCCATTGGAGGTTTTACGACCACCGTGAGAAACTCAATGGGCTATAAGCAGTCTCCCGTCCCCAATTAAGGACTACTATCCCCAGGGAAGTGAGCGAGCCAGTGCCGTTAGACGAACACAACATCCATGCCTCACCGGTATTCGAACCCGGATCCTTCACGGACGAATAGTCATAAGCCAGCGCTTAGTGGGCCATCAGGGCGGCATCATCATTGTCAATCATTAATCCCCTGCTGGATGAAGGTATCCAAGTTTCTTTCAAACTTCCAGTTGTGGAAAAAAACCGATTTTGATCTAGCAATGGTAGAAACTGGTTCGAAACTTTAAGTGGATGAAAACTTTAAGTTGCGTTATGTCAGTCTTCTCCACTCACTCATCTCCCACATGGTCTTTTGCTGTCCCTTCGAATCCAGTCCAAAATTTCGGTTATTCATCAGTGGTCCCTTTTCCTTGCAATGTGTCCAGCCCATTGCCATTTCAGGGATTTTACTCTGATCATGATATCTTCCACTCTTGTCATTTACCTTATGCACGAGCTCCTCTTTATCTTTCTTGGTTAAAACCAAGCATGCATGTCACCACACTCCTTTCAGTTGGCTGCGGTCTATGTATGACTTTAGTTAAGGTCTACTGCTCCGCTCCGTACGTAAGCACTGGAAGGATGCTTAAGTACGGTAGCAGATTTTTTTTTTTTTTTTTTTTAAGAGAATGGTATATTGCTCTTGAAAACTGTTTTTCTGAAAGCTGTTTGAGTTTTATACGCCGATTAATTTCTTCATCAATGTGATCTCCGCTTGATATCTGATTGATGGGGAGGTGGGAGAAGCCAGTGAATAGTTATCACTGGCTTTTACCCCCATCAATCGATAAATCTTCATTTCTTGTAAAAGCGTGGTACATCAGTTTAATCTTAAAAATCAATTTTAGTCGAATTTCTTTACCCTTCGCAGCAAGTTGCCGCATCTCTGAAGTATTTTTTCAAACACCTTTGTAGGATTCTTTGAAAGAAGTTTTCATTTCAAAAATAAAACTGAAATAAAAACCGGGCCGAAATCGCGTCAGGAACACCTTGACCCGACCCGTTTGACCCATAAAAAAATTGTCGACCCGGTGATCAGTTGACCCGTGACCAATTTCCATCTCTGGTATAGTCTTCTACACTTAAGTATAAATAAAGAACCACCGATCCTCAATTTAAAAAGAAAACACTAATTTCCTCATCATCGTTGAATTATGTAAATCCCGGCAAAAAACCCGGTAATCTGGTTTCATTAAAAGGTCAAAAAATCTATGTAATGATTTCGCTGAAAAGAAAAATCCACGTGTTCGAGTTGGTTGTTTTGCACGGTATTCGGTATTGTCAGATATTCAACAGTCTGGTACTGTGTGGCATCCAAGGACCCTGAATAATGTCAAATACGCAGTAATTATCGCATTTTATATGAAGTCTGCACAGCAGTCAAGCTAGCCGCAGTCTTAGGTACAAGTGATGACCATTGGATTTTCCCTTTCCAAAAAAGGAACTGAAAAACAATTGCCAAGTCATTAATATCATCACGTAAAAATATGGCGTAGTTACTCAAATATTTACAGTTCCCGCGGTCATAGTATAAAAGAAAATTGGATTTCAAACTTTAAAAGGTATAAACTGGCTCATTTCAAATTCATCTTACATCCTATGTTGTAGGTTTCAGCTGTAGTTAATCAACGCATCCGATGTACTTCCATGCCTTTCGTTTAAATCAAAGATGTTCGCCATCTGATTGTTTAAAAAGTCAGTCTTCGTTTTGTGAGTAAAAACGAGTTTCTCCTATCCAGAATCAAAATGATAAACCTTACGATACAGGCCTGGTCAGAAGCAAGGAACGGTTCGTTCTCCGAATTTACGGGCTGAGTAAGACCTGGGCATTCATGTAGTCCAGATATGTATGGTACGGTGTCAGTTAGCACTAGATTGAGACGCGGAAAAGGAGCGATTTGAGGAACTTTGTGGCATGGCAGTTCGCGCCACTTCGAGCATTTCCCAGTGAGCCTCTTTCAGAGGTTTTTACGAAAACCTCGTGGGCTTACCAATGGTGAACAACATTCCAGTTATCTCCCATCGTGTGGATGTAGACAGCTGGTAGATCAGACGAGACAAAGGAGACTTATGGTAGTCCACCGTTTTAGCACATCCTGGACACTGTCCAATACGTGGTGTGTTCGAACATGTCCCTAGGCACAACAATGCTACAAGTACTTGGATGTGACATGTAACAAGATACACCTGCTTGGAATGGTACTTATTCAAAATCGAAAGTAAACACTTAGAGTTTTGTACACACAAAAGCATATTTGGTGAGCCACCGGAAGTGTTAATTTTTTTTCTCCTTAGTTACACTCCAGAGGAGAGCTGAAAAAACATTTACAGGGATGTACGATGGAGAATCAAAAAGTAAAGACAACACAGCTTAATACCAGCAGCTGTGAGCAAGTGAACATAACTGTTGTCTCACTTATCCACTAGTTTGTCCTGCAGGTTGATACACTTCTTGTATCGTTCCAGTAGCTTTTTCATACCTTGGGAGAACAGACCTTTCGGTTGCTCCCGAATACAGGCCTGCACGCTTCTTTAATCTTATCACGAGTGAACGTGCAAACACATAGAACCTCTTTAAGTGGACCGAAGAAGTGATAAATTCCTGATCTGGTACAATGCGTTTATGGATGTGGAAGATGTTCAAACCCGCTGTTGCACTGTTTCCACCGTTCCGGCCACTACATGAGGACGTGCATTGTCATGGTGCAGCAAGACTGATAGCATTGCTTTCCTTTTGCTGCGAATTTCAGATTCCAGTTTCTCCAAGCATAGCACAGTACTTTCACACGTCACTGTTCCTGAAAATGCGCCACAATAGGACCCTTCATGTCCCCAAAAAGAGCCAGCAATATATTTTGGTGGATGCTCTCGTTTGAATTTCTTCTTTACTGGAAAAAACTGGTGTTGCATGCTTTGTCTCTACCTTTGCGGTTCACAGTGATGAACCATGTCTCATCGCTGGTAACAATCTGCTCCAAAACAAACCTTTCCTATCCATTCATAGACGTTTAGGCCGCCCCGGTGGCGCAGTGGTCTAAGCGATGGCCTCTGATCATTCGTCCGAAAGGGTTCCGGGTTCGAATCCCGGCGAGGCATGGATGTTATGTTTGTCTTACGGTACTGGTTCTCTCCCTTCCCTGGAACCAGTGACCCCAAATTAGGAACGGGCGACTGCTTATAGCCCATTGAGTTGCTCACGGTGGTCGTTAAACCTCCAACCCCCCCCCCCCCAAATAGACGTTTAGTGAGTCATGCTATTTTAACTTCCGTTCTGACTCAACATACTTCGGTTATTTCAGCAGGTTTCGCTAGCTGTCGCCAAAGAAATCACTACGGCGTGCTGTTCAACAATGGTGAAGTCCCGCAGAGGAGCGTCCGCGTTTGACTTTGGCATCAACTAGACTAATGGCACAGCAGCGTGTTCGAACTATCCTTAAGGCATTGCGAACGTGTTGCATTGCGTCAGCTTCTATTCGTTGAGGTTACCGCGTAATTTTCAAATTGCCTTTACTTTTTGATTTATATACTTACAAAAAGTTATTTTCAGTGTACAAAACTTTAGCATCTATTTTCAAATTTGGAGAAGTGACACTCCAAATGCATGCATTTGAAATTCTGTAATGACTTGCAGTGCTGTTCGCTTGTGCAATTCTTTCCAGTCTCCTTTCACCTCTCTGATCACTTCATGAAATGCAGCAGACACTATCCGGTGGGAGATAGGGAGTTAGAAGGAAGTGAGTTGAGTTCCAAAATGGTAATCCTGTGTTAAAGTGTCTTTAGATGGCAAGAAGGATTAGAATGTGAAGATTAAGGACTAACTCAGTTGTTGAGGAGTAACCGCTCAATGGATGACACCGCAAGTCTCTCCTAATATTTGTTGTGCAGGCATCCTGTTTACAAAGTTTAATAATTTTTTTGTACTAGTGTATATTTTGCATCACTGATTATCCTTTTCTTCTACAGATAGAGGTGGGGTAAAAGAGAAAGCGGGCAATCCCTTCCTTCAAACCCAACTTCGAATTTCACTCGCATCTTTTGTAGGTATGTTAAAAATGTTACTTCTGTGTTTACAGAAAATGACGTTGAAATCCGGATAAATGATACATGCACCAAATCTTAACAGAAGTGATACTATGAAATATACTATGATACCATAAATGATACTATGTGCAAAATCTTATCAGAAGGAGAAACGCCAGACGAAGTTATGGCTGGTTATAGTGAAGATAACAGTGGTAATGGTGAGAAAACTGTGGTAAACAAACCAAAACCCTGGTGAACGTGATTCAGTTGTTACGGTTATCTTCATCAGTGACTTGTGCTCTAAACATGACGTACAGCCTAAGGAACATTTTGCGATTCAGGGAAATTATAAGTAGGCAACATGAGAAAGTTAAAAACAAAACAAAACAGAACTTGATTTACTATTCAGACCAGTTATTGATCCTGACTGCTATTGAGCGTAATTTTGCTGATGCCCCTTCTGCTGCCGATCCTCAGTCACCACAGAATCCTACGGTCTATGTCAGTTAAGAATTAAGGTTCCACTGAGTCAGAAAAACAGTTATTGTGTGTAGTGACCTTAGAGATACGATAAGCTCATCTGTCACCTACAGAATTCAAATTAAATTTTGCTTTAACCTTTGTTTAGTACAATGTTTACAGTATTTTGCGTGCTTTTCTGTTCATTGGGTATTTAGTTTAGTGTATATTCACTGCCTGTTCTGTACATATGCATCCGATTACTTGGTCCCAACGAAAAATTGGCCATAACAGACATCTATATATTAAGATAATACAACCGTTAGTAGACTTGAAAAAATAAAATATTTGTATCAAAAGTGTCTCTGGGTTCTGAGCTAGCTGATGAGGGCCATTCGTTCTGGCTTCATCACCCCCATTCGTCCTGATGAAGCTAGGTCAGAACCCAGCGATACTTTAGTAGAGTTGAAAAGTGTGACAAACGTTGCATTAACATATTTATATATCACCACAAGACTAGTCTCCCATTTCAAGAACAGACATCGTTCCGCTCCTAACGGCCTTCTATAAGGAGTTTTTCCTGTAATGTTATGGCGAAATAATTCGCCATTAAATGTTATTCTTCTCTTTTTGGTAGAATTATCTTAGATAGGAGGTTTAACGACTACCCTAATCAACTCAATGGGCTATCAGCAGTAGCCCTTCGTTAATTGAGAATAACTGGTTCCATGAAAGAGCTAATGCCGTAAGACAAACACCAGTCATGCCCCACCAGGGATTCGGGCTCTGACCCTTCTAGGATGTTTGATTTGAAGCTAACACACCTTCGTCGTGCCATTCAAAAACCAGAACGGCACGTTTTTTTAAGTACCTAAAACGGTACTAAAATATATACATGTATTAAATATATGTACGAACGTACTCAACATCTTTTGTCGCTCCGGTCCCGCAATTTTCTGACATTTTTTGGTCGGAGTGGGCTTGGGTTAGAGTCCCAATGAGGCATGGGTTGTATGCTTGTCTTACGCGGTGGTGGCCTTCTCCACTCCCTGGGGCTAGTGGCCCTATAATTAGGGACGAGTGAATGTTAAAGCACTAAGAATTGCTCGATGTAGTCGTTAAACTTCGAAAAAAATATATTTTTGCGAATCCTGAAACAGGTCAAAGTTGCACACACCGAAGATACAAACCGTATTCGTAATGTGATGTTAGTCTTCCATTTGCCAACAAAACAGCTCTTTTTTCCCGCAAGGCATCGATGCTACAACATTTCTGAAGGTCTCTTGTGGTACCAACACATTACCAGCAGGTCCTTTAACTCTTGTATGGATCTGCTGGTAGTTTACGTGGTTCAGCCGTCAAAGGTTGGTGTTGTTAATCCAACAGAAATGACTGCTGGTAACGTGTTACCAACGCGCTGTTCATATGATGCTCGAAATGGATTGATGCTTGCGGAACATTGAAGTCAGGCCAATTACTAGAAATCTTTCCGATATTCTTCGAACTATTCTCTAATAATCCAAGCAGTGGCATTCTACTGAAAGAAATCCTTACTAGCTAGGAATGTGATTGCAGTGAAGACATGTACCCCGGCCTGAAGTGATGTTTAGGTAGGTGAAGGAGATCATAGTTTCCTGCACAAGAATGACTGCACCCAGAGATTTTAAACAGAAAATTACCCGAAGCTTTACATTTCCTCCACCGGCTTGTTTTCGTACCGCGGCGCATCTTGGTGCCAACAGTTCTCCTGTAAAATGGCGCACACTTATCAGGCCGTCCACATGGTGCAACAGGAAACTAGTTTTAATCGGATCAGACTACCTACTTCCAATCATTCAGGTTCCAGTTTGATGTTCACGTGCCCATTGCAGGAGTTTTCGACGGTTAACCTAGATTGGCACTGGCACTCTGGGTGGCTTGTTGCTACGCAGTCCTTTTTCCCAGCAGGGTTCGATGTACCGTGACGTTATCCCAGCAGGGTTCGATGTACCGTGACATTACTTCAGTCACCAGCAATAAAATGACCTGCGAGTTGCACCATAAGGTTCCTTACGTTGACTCCTACCACACTGGATATCCTTCGCTCAGTTCTAGCATCGATTAGCAGTTTTCTTCCTCTGACGATGTTTTGAAGGTATTAACTACGGCTGACCGAGATCACCCCACAGGCTTTGCAGTATCTGAAATGCTTCGAGAGATTACATTACCAGGCACTTACAATTTGGTCTTTTTCAAACTCGCCGAAGTCCTCTGGTTTTGCCATCTAAGGACCAAGAACAACCCTGATTAACTGTGCTCAATATCAGATGTTATTTACACCGTTTCATGGTCTCCACACAAGCCATTATTACCTGCAGAGTTTCGTTGCGATGCGCTGGTCATAAAGTTTTGGTTATCTGTTTCGAGCATTAAGAAATGTACAAGCATCAAATGGTCCTCCAGTGTTCCCGGAAGAAGAGCACATGCAATTAAGAATATTAAACGGGTAAGGGTTCCAGGGAAAATAGAAATAAATAAAAAGCAGCTGGGGAAATAGAAAACACTCTCCAAAGTTTCCTGTAGATGTCTCAATGAAGGGAAGATATCTGATTGTAACAATGCTGTGAGGATCTCTGCGAACGAGAGGCACCTTTAAATACTTAAATATGATTTTTGTGTCTTTTTCGTGTGTATATGTATGTGTTCAAGTGACAGCCGTCTAATATATCTTGTACGAGAACGGACAATTTATCCTTGCAAACTCACTGCTGGACATTTTGGGGGCATTGGTCCTCAACGACGCTCTTTTGCTCGAACTCGTAAGATAGTCGTTGGTTGTCAAGTACATGATGATATTCGTACGACTTCTTACATGGTTGGAGGCGGAACTTAAACATTCATTACCAGGTGTCAACAGTGCAACCCCCAAAAACGTTGGGGGTTCGCGGAGGAAGAGAGTCGAGGAGGACATTAGAGATTCGAAGCGCAAGGAGAAGGAGACGTCACGGTGATACAGCATAATGTTTTTTTCGTTGTATGGGATATAACCCATAAATTATGTAAATAATGTACAGTTGTATATATATATCTTGAATAAATACTTGGATTTCTTAGCAAATGAATTCCTGAAGGTATTTTCCCTAAGGCCGTATTTTGTAAAGGACGAAACGAACCAAACGGGCCTGGGAACCACAGGCTCGCTAAAACATGTCACAAATGCTACAAAGATCCTGTTACATTTAAAATTATATATTGAGGACATCAGGAACTACTGACCTTTCAGCCTCCCGGTTGCTCATAAAATCTTCCCTAAGGTACGAGGGAAAGAGGTAAGTACGAAGGAAACTTTACATGTCTCGGGAAAGAGAACAAAGTGGATTCAGGAGTGCTTTCAGCTCTATAGATCACGTTCATATAAAAAAGAGAACTTATTGAAAGAGCAAATAAGTATGAAGTCCTATTATTATTATGTATGGCCTTTACTGATTATGAAGGATTTTGATTCCATGAAATCAAGAATAAGTTTTCTTTGAAATATCCTTCAGCATTGAAGACGCATGCACGAACATTAATAGCATGAAGGGAAGATTTCTTATGATTGGAGCCGTGCTGCAATGATTGTTACATATAAAAGAGTACATCCAGTATCTCAGGAACTAGAATCATTAATCTCCTAAAGCTGTTTATAAAATCCTTGGAGGAAAGGTAACAAGACAAGTGGGACAGACATGTCAGACTATTGCTGGAGCCTGCAACGTGATTGTCCTGATGACCCACATAAACAAATCGTATAAAAAGCGTTTTTCCAATACATTCTTTGTGAATATCTGAATAATCATTTTTCTGTGCGTTATTGCACTGAAGGCAACGCCATTAGGCATTTCTTGCTTAATTCCGAATAATTTGAGACAGTTTCAATGTTATTTGTGGGTAGGTTACGCCTCACCATTAAGATTTTTGCGTAAATAATGTTTTGCAATGGGGCCTCAATTACCTCAAAACGTAGAGCCAATCCAGCAAAAACCGATGCCATATTCGCAATTAGCGCTACAAAGCCAGCCTAAAATTCTATCGCCCTAATGCATCATAACTTACGTAAAAATGCTTCGTTTGCCACAAACCCGGTTCTGTTGAATATCATCGAAGTGGGGTCAAAGGTCAGGGCACAGGAGCGAGATTAATTCCACAGCTATTATCCTCATAACTTGAGGAAAATGCTTCTATTGCAACAAAACTTGTCTGTTGTACCGGAGGTATACAGAACGCCTGGGTACGGAGGAGGATTTGTCTGCGCACGATTTCTGGTATGTTGGAAAACTTATCATAATCAATACATTGCAGGATTTTATACTAACTTGTTCGTTAAGGTGTAAGTCTTATCCACGAGTAAGAACTGGAATTATACACTGATTAAACGCTTTCTTTTAAGACAATGGTAAATTGCCCTTGAAAACATTAGTTTCTACCAAATGCTGTCTAATCAAGTTTTATATACCTATTAAATACTACTTCGATGTGCTCCTCCCTCCATATCTGTTGCCTAAGGAAAATGAAGCATTTGCCACAAGGATTTTTACGCCCTCGCTTCCGTTGCCCTGGGCAGCAGCACCGCCTGCCCCGCCCTAGTTACGCCTCTGGACCACCGGTGAACTAAGATTTTAGACTGGATTCCAAGGTACGGGGAAGACCCAGAAGAAGATCACATAGGAGATGGGTACACAAAATTCGAAAGCATGCTGGAGTGACACGGAGACTGGGTCAAGACAGACCGTTGTGGAGGAAACTTCGGGATGCCATCTAGCAGTGGATTGAAAATGGTTGACAATGACGATACATTATATTGACAAAAGTCACCGGACACCCCTTTAAAAGCAAATGTACTGATCCGCTGCGTTGTTAAGAAGCGCGGCACATCTGCAAACGGTATAAAAACAAGCCTCCAGCTGACCGCGATCGTATCGCACTGTGAGGTTGAGTGAAAATGTCGCAGCGGGAGAGAACTGACGTTTAAACATACCCAAGTCAACTGTTTTGGATGTACTGAATAAGTGGAAGACACATGGCATGCATAAAGCAGCAAAACGTACCGGCAGACCAACGAAAATCAGTAATAGAGGACGTCGAAGCCTCAGGAGAGTCGTTACGGCTAATCGATGAAGTACTGCACAAAACCTGTGCACAGGTGAGTAAAAATGCTGGAACCTCGGTATGTACACGTACCATCCGCAGAGAACTTCATTCCATGGGTTACCGTGGTCATGCGGCTGTTCATAAGCCTTTCAGCTCCACTCGGAATGCTACTCGTCGTTTAGCAAGGCGTAAAGAACATTTATCGTGGACCGTAGATCAATGGAAACGGGTCCTATGAACAGATTAATCCAGATAAACGATCCATCAGTCTGATTCCCAGTGTGGGTATGGCGGCATCCGGGGAAATGCTATTTATCACAGTGTACTGTGTTCCTACGGTCAAGTTTGGAGCAGGCAGTGCACTAGTTTATGGATGTTTTTCGTGGTATGGTCCCGGCCCATTGGTTATAGTGGACAAACCGGTTAACCAGCAAGTCTTCCTCAATATTCTGGACAATTATGCCCTACCAACACTACGGAACCGAGCTTGTTGGTACTAGCAGGAAAACGCATCGAGCGATAAAGCAAGGACTGTTACGGAATTGTCGTCAAACTACGCCGTATCATGTGTGGACTGGCCAGCACAAAGCCCTGATCTTAATCCCATAGAGCACTCTATGGGATGAATTAGAGCGCCGAATAAAAAGTTTGGAACCAAGGCCTACTACTAAGCAAAAACATTATGTAATGAATGGAAGCGCATACCTATCGCTCGGTTCCAAAACCTTGTCGAAAGCATGTCTCGAAGGGTCAGGGCATGCATTAAGGCCAAAGGTGAACAGACACCGTACAAATGTATGTCAATAAATGTTATGCGTTTCTCTTCTAGGTTTCCGGTGACTTTTCAATATAGTGTATATAATTATACATGTATAAAACGGGTTTGTGTAGATTGGAGCCCGAACTCTTACTACACTACAGCTGTTCAAATGTTACAGTATCTGAGATTTTTAAATAAACAGCCTTAGCGTATAAATTGGAATACATAATTTACGAAAGCAATGTTGAAAATTTGGTAGTAGCGTGAAATATACATAATACAGTCAATGAAATCTTTTTGGATGTGAATCGCACATTAGCTATTGTAATTGATCTGAAACGGCCGAATGGCCAATATCAATAATATATGTAGCAGAATCGGGAACAATAATTGTTACTAACATATTAAGACACTGACTTCATGTTAACCTGTCTGATGACAACAACTTTGAAGATAGTGTTGGCTGGTGATACACGTTACGGGTCCAATATGTGGAACTTCTTATCACTACCGTTAGTTGGCGTTTTCAGCGTGCGTGAAAAGAAGTTATTAGACAGTTCCCAATACAAGAAGACTATACAAAACATGAAGATTTGGGCGTGGCTGTATTGTAAGCCTCTTATTTCTGGGGTGGATACAGACCTTAATAACATCCGCCTTTCGCACGTAGAACAGAGTACAAGGTGAACTCCGATGTCGAGAGGAACTCGCAAAGATTCATTAAAAAAGTGCATAATACATTGTGCGCGATTACTGGCCCGTATGTCATTACCTTAGCAGTTCGGAAAAAGAAGAACCGAAAAAAGAATTACACTGTTGACTTGCAATTCCTGTGAAATGATCTATTAAAGAAGTATATCCCTAAGAAACAGAAAGATAGAATAATAAGAGAGCGAGGAAAAATCCATGCGATAATTGCTTTGTGACGTGTTTCTTTGAGACCAGGAGTTTTATTTTAATGAGGCAGAGTATGGCAGCTACCAATGATACTGCATCGATTTATGAAGTGCTGAGCACTCCGCTTGGAATAAGAACTGGAATTTAAGCGACTTTGTTTTATTGTTTTATGCACGCCAAAATAGTTACATCGATGAAATCTATATTAGTTACATCGATGAAATCTATATTAGTTACATCGATGAAATCTATATTAGTTACATCGATGAAATCTATATTTACATCGATGAAATCTATATTAGTTACATCGATGAAATGAATTTAAGCTACTTTGTTATATTGTTTCATGCGCGCAGAAATAGTTACATCGATGAAATACTTCCTGAGCTTTATTAAAAATGCGATTTTAGTTTACAGGTGTTTGACGAAACTGCAAAATGTTTCTACATCCTATCTATAACATGAAATTTAACACAATCAATGAAATATTTATGGATGTGAACTGGCCAGTCCAGGTAAACATTTTGTTTTGGTTTTCATGACCATAATGAGGTACCCGAACACTTATATAAGGCTGTTGGCATCCCTATTTTGGGACTACTGGTTCCAGGAAAAGGGGCAAAACCAATGCCATGGATCACCCACGCCTGATCCGGGACTAATTCTGCCCTATCTCGGAAGAATGATCAACAGCTAGCGTCTTAGCCAACCTGGGCAAGAGCATTCTAGGGAAACTTCGCTTTTGAGATTTCCATTTACTGTGCAAGTGATGTTTAACAAATGTGTATTCGTTGGTTTTCTTAACTACCGAACAACTGTAGCTTTAAATCAAATATATGAAGCTCTTATTTGCAGTTTCCCTATTTTTTTATACACTCACGGACAACGAGATTTTGCGCAACAAGGAATAATCGGATTGAACTGAAATTTTATGAACGTAATGATACAGATGATGGCAAAAACAGTTGTAGGATAATTACAGAGGGCTCTGTGGCTCGCAGTTCGGTCATCTTCAATAGCGCGTGGCACCGCCTCGAGCGGCGGATAGATGATGTTGCATTACGGTCCGTCATAGAGACGAACAGACGCCTGAGAAAGACTGGCCCACACGTTTTTAACGGTGTGCTCCAAATCCCGGATAGTGCATTGGCAGCTGGTATTTCAACTGGCCCTACACATGCTCGATAGCGGACATTTCCAGGGAGCGGGCACACCATGGGAATGTTTGGACATTACGTATGCAGTCCTGGTCAACCCCAGGTATGTGCGGGCTGGTTTTATCCTGCTGGTATAGCCCACCTGGAATCCCAGCGAGGAAGAGGAGCACATGGGGTAGTAAAATCTCATTCACATTCCCCTGGCCCGTCAATGATCCACGTACCACTGCTATAGCTGATCGGCTATTGTAGACAATGGCTCCCCAGGTCGTAATGTTTGCAGTGGCGGAGGTGTGGCGCTCGATAGCGAAGTTGGGATTGTGCCGTTGACCCGGGGACCTCCACACCCGGACACTCATCTATCGCTAAAACGAAGCGGCACTCATCGCTAAACACCACACATCGCTCTGGCCTGGCAACCACTGCAAAGGGAGCCGGCGATGTTTCGGTGTTAATGGCAGCACACGTAAGGGGCGCTGGGTTTTCACGAGGCTTCGGGAAATTGATCGTGGGCACACAGGAGTCGCTACATCTGCCTGTATAGTGAACCGGATCTCCGTGGAATCAGTTTGTGCCTGGCGCACGATCAGTCGATTCTCTACCGTTGGTTCTCCTGGTCCGTCCGGAGCCGCACCGCCGTGTGGCAGTGATGTCACGTGTCCACTGCTTCCAACAACCGAGCCGATGTGGTCAGAACGATGCCGCAGCATGCATACGTCACACCGACCACCATGCGGTTTTCAGTCTGATGATCAATCCTCTCAAAGTCCGTAAGTTGCGTAAATCGGAGTCTCTGGCATCTACCCGGCATTGTCATTCTGTACTCTTGCTCGAGTCGGCTGGTGCTTTTCTTTCGCTTTCATGGGGCATCGACTATACACGCCGGTTTATAAGGGTGCAGGTTCGTGCTTGCAGCCCCACCACAGGGTGTGCGGTCATGCGTAATCGCACCAAACGTGGATCATTTGCATGCCAGCGCGCACTAACTATTTGCAAAGTTTCGCGGTTGTAGAGTGTTTTCTAGGTGTGCAAATTTCATTGTCCGTGAGTATTAAAGCTACAGTTCTAGGAAAGGTAGAAATCAGAATAACAAAGCAAATGCACTTTTTCCAATATTGCACAGTCCTATCAGCTTTAGTGAAGGACGTATGTAAAATACCTGTACTAAATGTTACTGAAATAAAAATGGAGAGATTAATTTTCGTGCAATAAGAAAGGATAGGCTTAAAAACGAGCGGGTATTTTTTTCAGGTTTAACTATTACCGTATGCCACTTCGGTGCCGCAGTGGTCTAACAGATGCTTATGATCATTCGTCCGAGATGGGTCCGGGTTAGAGTCCCGGTGAGGCATGGATGTTGTGTTTGCCTTGCGGCACTGGTTCTTCCTTCCATGGAACCAGCGGCTCTAAATTAGCGATAGGAGACTGCTTATTACCCAACGAGTCACTCATGGTGGTAGTTAAACTCCCAATTAAAAAAAAAACCGTGTGCAACTCCTTGTGCTTTAAGCAGTCACCAGTCGTTAATGAAGGGCCACTGGTTCCAGGGAAGGGAGAGATCCAGTGGTGTAAAATTAAATTTTCACTTATAGTTTGAAATAAATTATGTTTTTAATGAAAAAGTCAAAAAAGGGTTTTGTGGTTCATTGCGGAAGTGAGTTTTTTTTTTTTAGCAGCCAAAGTCACGCAATCGCTTAATTTGGAACAGTTGACCTGCCCTGCACACTTTCTATAGTCCCATCAAGGACATTAAATGAGTCATTATGCGAAGGACCAGGATCTTCAGCCTCTTCACCGTCGTCACTACCATTGGCGATAACCTCTTAATCATTTCTTAAAATGTCAACAATTTAGTCTTCTGTCATTGATTGCTATCTAGGATTATCTTGATCATAGAAAAACCACTCTTTAGCTTCCTCTTCACAGGGCTGATGAACCTGGGATTTGTAAGACAAGTTTCAGAATATCGCCATCATTTGGGGAAAATCGTTAGATTTCCCAATATTATTATTATTTTTTTGGAGACTTCTCCAAAATCTGATAATCTGTTCACAAAGTCATAAGCATGACGTAACAGCGGAGACCCTACTTACGGACTTCGCATGTGCTTTCTCGCGCATTTTGGCATTCCTACGCACTTCTACTAATCAATTTAATTGCTTTATTAATAAAATATCTACTGTACTGCATTATCATTTTGCATTATTAAAATGAGCGAAAAAACTAAAAAACACGTAAATAATTAAAAAGTCTTAATTTTACTTAGCCTTGAAAGAACAAGCGATCCGGATAATTGGAGTTCCGGGTATTCGGAGTTCTTTATTTCAACTGGATCTTTCTTAGCGTTAAACAAAGACTTTAGGTGGAACTGAGCTCTCGGATGACATTTTATAGTTCTTTAGGAGAAGGAATAGAACGAACTCGTGAGCGTAGCAGGTGTCGACATGGCAGTTATGACTTAATGTTTTAAGTGGGACCGTCAATCAGGGAGCATTATTTCGTCGATTCTTTTACTCTTACGTATTTCAAATACAGTAATTTTAAGATTGAAATAAGAATAGTAAAAGACTAACAAAAAACGTATTAATAAAAATGAAATTTGTTCCGAAAATTTTGGATTCATTAAAAAAAAGGCCGCAGGTTCCCTCCTAGTGTCCTAGATCTTCAGATTAGTCTTTAGTGGTGCAATACGTCCAGATTTTCTGTTAACTGACGACGCCAGACCTCATCGGGCTTGCTAGTCAATGAATACCTCGAAAACAGAGATGTTGCACGTAAAGCTTGGCAGGTACGGTGAACAGATCTTAATCTGTTAGATTGTTTGGAGCACTTCAGGTCGAAGAACTGCTACTAGCTTCCTTCAGAACATAATGGTATGCTGTTCTAGAAGAATGGCATTTTGCTCTACAGTCTTGTGTATACCCTCATTCACGGTATGGTGCGGCAAATAGCTCCAGGTTGAGGACTGGTATCTTTTTTTACGCTTTCCAACCGTAGGTTGAAGAAGCGTATATGCTCCAGCTTTGACAGTCTGTAACGATAACTCGCGTAAAAATGGTTCGATTTAGATGAAATTTCAGTATGGGGTAAGGGACCGCCTGAGAACAAAATATATTGAAAATAGGCGAAATAGAATCTAAGGTCACGATATAGGAGCGGGATCCATACCATTGTCCTTACGAGTCATTACTAGAGTAAAAATGCTTCGATTGGGACAAAACTTTGTCATGTTGTTCCGGAATTATACTCTACCGGTTCTGTTGAATGTCTTCGAAATGCGGTCAAAGGTCACGTCATAGGAGCGAGATTTATTTTATAGCCATTATCCTCATAATTTGAGTAATGATTTCTAGTATGTTGTACGATTTTACTAACTTGTTGAAGTAGAACCAAGTCTTTCTCCGCGTTGGGTAGGGATCAACATCAGGAACACTGATGCAACGAAAACATGTCGCACTTTATTATATCTTCGAAACTAATAATAGAATACTAAATAACATACCATTAGGCAGCTCATAGTCCCATTTATAACAAAAGTTTTAACCCTCCCCTTTCGATACAGTATTGTTAGAAAGTTAAGCTAAATTTCGCGTGGTTTTGTTTTGCCGCACGCAGTTTTAAGGTTGAGAATAGTGAATAGATAACGATGACCTCATCCCCGCATTCCGTAGCTGACGGTCAGAGTTAACGGACGTATATGATAAACCGAAGTAAAGTGGATTTAAAATTCATTTAATTTTTAGATAAATTATATTTATTGGTGGCGAAAAATTAGAAATTCCGCGAAAATACAAGGAAAATAATAAGAACCGACGAAAATTGAACAGCTAGAGGAGGAAGAGAGAAATCAGAAAAGGCCCGCAAAAAGTTAACATGAAGGTCACTGGAATGTAAGGAACGTCAAAAGTCCGCGTGCCGGGATGCGTTTCACCAGAGTTAGACTAGAGAGATTCAAACTTCCACTTCAATTCCACAAATATAGCCTGAACAAATTGAGGTTAGCATCACTGATCTAAATTTTCACACCGAGCAAGGAATGCCAATGTGCATCGTCAGCCTTCACAACTCCGTTGGATAATGTATTACACGTCTTAGAGCTTTACACCCAGATGCATTCTGAATCTTGACAAGAACAATTTGAGTACTTTAGGCCTGAGACAGATGCCTTGTTATAAATTTGGCAATACAAGGGTTTGAAAAATTGTTTCTGATGCAGAACCATTTCTTTAGAAACAATTTTAGCAATAACTACTTACAACGATGGTACTAAGCCTACCAACAATTAATAGTCAACACGAGTTACCATGAATTTATTAGGTGTGTAACTTAATTCTCGGCCACAGGAACGACACGTTGACAGCAAATCTAATACGTACTTAATCAAGGAAATAAACCCCGTCGTGTTGGATACATTTGAGCCATCGGTCAGGGAGCTGCCGAATGCCACTGGAAAAAACCGGCTGCTGTTTAGAGTTGATAAAGTCATCAATACTTGTGGACCTCCTCGGCAGAAGGGAAATGCGTATCACTCAAGTGATGTTGCAGGGAGCGAAAGATGTAATAATCCTACGGGGCGAAGTCTAGAGAATACGCCGGATCTGACAAAATTTCCCATTTTAGGTCGGTGATAGTGTTTAAAGTAGATTTTGCGTCGTGAGGACGCGCGTTATCCTGAAGCAACAGGACCAGACCTCTGCCCTTGCCGGTGTATGGACCTTTTGCCTCCATTGAGTCACTCACGCGAATGAGGTGCTCACAAAGCTCAGCATTGACAGTTTCACCAGGTTTGAGCAAATCATAGTGTAAGACACCGTGCTGATCCCACCATATGCACAGCAACAACTTCCTGGCATGGATATTAGGTTTGGCGGTGCTGGTGGTAGGTAGGCTGACCTGGATAAACCCACGATTTGCGCAGCTTAGGATTATCGTAGAGGATCCACTTCACACAGATAGAAATCTTGACTGAAATCCTTGAATCTGGAGAGCAAGGACACAGCAACATCGTAGCGCCTTGACTTGTTTGCAGCTGCGAGTTTGTGGGGCACCCAACGGCCCTCCTTGCGAATCCGTTCAAGCTTGTTCAGTCGCTTTGTAATGGCTTGTGTTACTACGAGTTCCTGAGCGAGCTCTGATCGAGTGAGACAGGGATCCGCGTCCAACAAATGTTCCAGTTCCTCATTCTCAACTTTCTGTGCATCTCTCCCGGACGTTCTGCATCACGGAGATCAAAATTTTCCTGCTTAAACCACTGGAATCACTTCAAACGCGTATTGTAGGACACAGCAGCCTCACCTAAAGCAGCACAGATAATTTGCTGGGTTTCCGCGACACTTTTTTTCAGCTGAAACGCGAACAGGAGGCAGTGCCTCAAATGTTGCTTCTGGAACGACATTGCTTTCACAGTCAACTTCCGTAACAGCTCACAACTGTAGTGATAGAAGGGACGATTGCCTGCAAAGCTGTTGGATGGCGCTGGAATCGGCCATTATCGCAGACAACTATTTGCATTTGCCGACGTCCTATGATCGCTTGTGGTTAGGAGAGAGAGTTAAATTGCGCACCTAATACACTGGTGTGCAAAAATTAAAGACGAAGAGGAGAAATTAGCATAACAGCGGAACGAGCAGGCAGAAAGGACCGAAAAACCACTCAGGGAGATATGCTAGGGTCCTGTACGGTAGGGCACGCGCATATATGCAGCATGACATAGTGGAGAGTGTCTGAAAGGTATAAAGCACACGGGCGGTGTACGCTCAGCAATTCGGTGAAAGTTATTGCACGGTTTACTTCGGTTTGAACGACGTCGAGTTGCTGCCACCGTGTGATATGGCCAACAAGCAATACAGTAGACGACATATGGATGACTTTACCCGAGGTCGTGTCGTTGGGAAGTAGGTCGAAGTGTGACTGGTGTGGCCGAGGAGTTCGGGATCGCTCACAGCATCGTTTCACGAGCTTGAAGAGCATTTCAAACGACAGGAACAGCTGTCAGAGTTTAGCAGTGGTCGTTCACGAGCAACCACAGCGGCGGACGACCGGTATATTGTCCAACAGGCGAGAAGAGACAGAAGGCAGAAAGCGAGAGAAATCGCAAGGCACATTCAACACACAACTGGACGTTTGTTATCGCATTTTATCGTGGCCAGTAGGCTGCACAAAGGTGGTCTATTTGCACGACGACCACGGTGTGTGCCATTAACGCCTGCTCATGGGAAACTGCGGTTTCTGTGGTGCCAGTAACACAAGAACTGGACACATTAGCAATGAGGTAGAGTTTGCTTTACGGATGAGAGCAGATTTAGTCTGACGAGCGATTCTGGACGTATTACACATCTGGAGAGCAGGAAACACGCAATCACGCCTCCAACATCATTGAAAAGGGACCGATTTGTAGGTGGCGGAGTTCTCGTTTGGGGCAGTATCATGCTTGGTAGCCATACGGACCTCCACATCTTCCAAGGAGGTTCAGTCACGGGTGTCTGCTATTGTACCGAGGTTCTCCTGCCTCACGTGCTTCTGTTTAGAGGTGCTGCGGGTCCTGAGTTTCTCTGCATGGACGACAACGCTACACCTCATCGTACAGTGGTTGTCGCAGAGCTGTTGGAGAGAAAATATTTAACGCATGGATTGGCCTGCAAGGTCCTCGGACCTAAATCCAATTGAACAGGTGTGGGACCTTCTCGGGAGACGCTTTGCAGCACGTCCCCAGCCACCAGCAACGATTCCGTAGCTGATATTAGTGCTACAAGAGGAATGGACCGCGATGCCTCAACAGCTCCTTGACAACCTCGTCCTCAGCATGGACAGACGTAAATCCTGCAACGCAGTCAGGGTGACCATATCTCCTACTAAAGACTGGATTTTTCTTGGCAGCCGCCTGTCACATGGACGTTTCTGCCTTCTGTCCAGTTGTGCTCGAAGCTACCTTTTCAATAAAGTGCCTCTGTATCATTTGGATTCCTTGTTTGGACGGTTTTGCTCCCTTGTCCCATATTCTTACATCTTGGGGATCTTATGGTATGATTGAGTCGATGTGGAGCACTTCTGCACAAAGTTGTATTCGAAAAACCGTATCGTCCTTAAATTTTGCATGCCAGTGTATATATTAGTTGCTTTTAGGTTATAAAGTTTTTAAGAAACAAAACTAAAGAAATATTTTATTATCTGAAAAAAAAAATCAAAGGGCACAGATGCAACTGTGCCACAACTTACAACGTAGGATTACGTCAATTGTTCTTCGATGAATACTTTAAGTAGAACTAGTGGGAGTGCCACGAAATAGTGAGTTGAGTAGTTCTACGCTGTAAATTGCGACAGAGTTGCTACTGCGCCACTTTGATTTTTTTCGCTGATTTATGAGATAGCGTTTTATGCCTTATTTCACTGATGTTCTTTCAGAGGCCCAGAACTTGTTTATGGGAGAATTTACATACATCTTAGTTCTTGTATGTTCACAAGTGTGAAACAGTGCACCGCACGGGAAACAAAGTTCCTTTCTTGTGTTTATTCATTTCCTCCCAAGTTCTCTGTTAAGAAAGATTTTTTTTGTGGTTTAAAAGTTTAAGCACCAGTTTAATTGGAGACACAAGTATTTAATATATGTGTGACGTTCTTTGAACATATCTGGCTTGTAACGCCACGAATCAAACTCATGACTCCGACGAGAGAAATATTGGTTTCTAAAACCGATCTTATGTTGATGACGTTGTATGCATAAAACTATGGTTGATTTATTCTACACTTCAAGTGACAGACATCTAACAACTATGATTGCATAAACAGAGGGAGCTTATACATTGAGCATTGGTGAGACTCTCTCGTTCTCTGTTAGTTAAATGTATGTTTCACTTATTGCGAAACAATTTATCATTCTGCTTACATTTCAGGGGATAGAATTCTGGAGAACATTGTTGAACCAAACTGAGATAAATGTCATGGAATCAACAGGATCATAGAACTATGGCATCTGGGCAGACAACGGGCTGCTTGACGCAGGTGATCACGCAACCCTTCGCTGTGCGTCGTGATACATAAGCAAGCTATATCATCTTTCAATTATCTGCCGCAATGGTCTCATCTGTTGTCAGAGCTTGTTTCAGGTACGCATCTATTTACCTAAAACCAAATCGCCAGCTGTCAATTTCCTGATCAGATTATGTCGGATTAATTCGTCTGTGTGTGTGTGTGTGCGCGCGCGCGCGTTGAATTGAGAAAGTTTTAGGCGCCATTGCCGAGGCTTTCCAGCGCTACATCACCAGAATATGATAATAGCTCGAAAACTTTTATGTGAGTATATGATGACATGAAGTACAGCCGAACTCCTTTGTACAGAAGCTGAAAAGGACCGTAAAAGACAATATGTGCGAACTTCGTTCAGTCATGTGTCAGTAGTTTCATACGTTAGTCTAAATATGAATAACAATATACAAAGGCCGTTCCATAAAAACAGTACTTTTTTTTTAGTTGTAACAGTGCAAAGGTGGAAAAATAACCACGCAGACGACCAACTGAATTAAGGAAGTATCTACGGTAACAGTTACTAGCCGGGGCAGAAGATTCTGGTTTTGTTTTTGCGCAGATGTTTAAGGTAAGTCTGCATTTTGCCATACAGCTATGGAGGAGTGGTTCAAAGTTAAGTGAAATGCGCTGGGCGATAAAGTTTTGCTATGGTTTGGGTAAAACTGCTGTAGAAACAGTTCATTAAATTAACAAATCTTACAAACAAATGTTTGGGTGAGTCAATAATTTTTAGATGGCACCACGATTTCAAAAAGGAGTTTGTCAGTAGAACTCACTTCTGCACCTGGTAGACTTGAAAATGTTACGAAGCGTATTGGGCGATCTTCTTTCAGGATTGCCCAATGACGTGAAAACATAGCGGTATCAACTAATATTTCAGAAACGTCGCCATTTCACATTCTACGCGACAAATTACTGATGTATCGTGCGTTTTCCAGATTGGTACTTAATCTGACAAGAGAACGATTGTTAGCCAGAGTTCAGGTGTGTCACGAGTGGTAACAAGTAATTGCAAAAGGATCCAAACTTTCTAAAAACACAATAATAATTGCCTGTAAAACTTTGTAAACTATTTTGACCCTCTCACGAAGCGCGCAACGAGTGTCTGGAAACACAGGCTCGTCTCCTCGGAAAACAATCGGCCAAACCAAATGAGCTGGAAAGGCGATATTTTTCTTTGATCATAAAAAAGGTGTTTACCAGTATGCCGTGTTTTACCACAAATTAGTCATTGCTGGGTATTACATTTCAGGCGTTTAGCGTCTGCGACGACACATATCGATTAAACGACCGGAACTGGTGGGCAAGTGGATCCTACATCATGATAACACCCGCCCACATGCGGCTGCTTGTGTTAAACAATTTCTTACGAAATAAACAAAGACATCGCTCTTTCCACGTTTATCAACACATAGCAACCGAAAAATTGTTGTCCGGCCAATGCTGGAATCGTACCCCAGATATCTCGATGAGAGCGTTAGCCTTACGCTACAATGGCCAATAATGAACGGCGCTACGCGAGTTTGTCAGCTTCTGACATCAAATCCGTAGGGTGGGCATTAACGACACAAGCTATGTATAAAATTATAGGAAATAAATCCAAAGGGCAAGAATAGTGAAAATTCTCTTAATACGTGGAGTCAGTGAAGAAACCAGGAGTATTTGTTATTCACTGACGCCACGTATTTAGACGTTTTTCACTAATCCTACGAAATGCAGTATTGAAATCATGCCACAGCCTGCCTGCAGTCCTTTCCTCGCCCAGTGAGATTTCTGGTTGTTTCCACCAATGAAGTTCCGTGGCGCAACATTCCAACTGATGCTGCGTTATTCAAGCTGTACAGGGGTGGCCAATGCAGCTTCCACAGAATTCCTTCGCCACATGTCTTGTAAATTGGACTGAACGATCGGACCGTTGCAAATCATCCGAGGGCAGTTACTCTGAGGAAGGAACAACATTTTGCTGTACCTATATTTCTTCATTTTGTGTGATTTTACTCAGTTTTCATGGAACCGTCGTTCCATAATAAAAATTCTTTTTGAAAAACTAAGAATCGAAATACCATTGCCGCCGCCGTTGTTTAGCAAATCTTTAATTTTCATGACAAATAGCTGTCCACCGAGCTGTTTATCGCTGAATATCAGGAATTAGAAAACCTTTTGTTTAAGGTGGACGTCAAGTAATTTTGCTTCCTATATTTCCAATGGAAAACCTTTTGTACACATTTCCTTCACAATTAGTGTGTTTCAAAGGATGGAAATTTGAACATCGATTAAAATAACTTCATACTATAACTTGGAATACTTAACATTTGCTAAAACATAAGCATAATTATATTAAAAAACAATAACGTTTCCTTTGGTGGTGTTGAAACCAGAAAAAAGATGGCGCGACCTGTACTTTGATGACGTCAGTGGACAAATAAACGGTGGATTGCATAATTACGGTTATGGTTTAGAAAATATTAAGTATTCCAAGTTATGAAATGAAGCTATTTTAATCGATGTTCAAATTTTCATTCTTGGAAATGCATTAATTGTGAAGAAAATGTATACAGAAGTTTTTCCATTGGAAGCATAGGAAGCAAAATTACTTGACGTCCGCCTTAAGATTTAATTCTACTTTGTATATACCGGACCGTGGCTGTGTGTTCGTGAGTGACGCGGAAAAATGCAATTTCTTGTACGTAAATGTATGCTCTCAAATCACTAGTTTTATTTTACACCGGCAAAGATCTTGGCATGCGGAAGATGCATACCATACATTATCTACAAAGAGTACCAGTGTAACGCTATCTATTATTTCAGTTTGGGGTCTGACGACCGCTATGAGCAGCTCAATGGGCTGTAACCAGTCACCCGTTCTTTATTTAGATCCAATAGTTCCAGGAAGCGTAGAGTGCCATACAATGAGACAAAAGCACACCCTCTTCGTATCATCCGGTGCTTGAACCCTGGGCCCCTTTTCAGGCGAAATAAGAAGCCAGTGATTCCATCGTTGGGCCATGGGGGCTGCCTCCTCACTTAAGCCTTTGGTAATAGTACTTGAATGTCCTGCTGATGCATTGTGGATTTGCGTTAGTTGATTCTAAGTGAGCTATGTGTTCAGCAATCCGCCCCCACCCCCACAATTGTTTGACTCTAGCAAGAAATTTCTTAAAATGCGGGAAATATTACTTAATAGCAGACATTAAATGCTTAAGGCATATGGCATTCTTACCCTACTGACGTCGGCTACAGAATTTTTGAAGAACTTTCCAGAAATGAAATAACAACCCTAAAACGAAAATTAAATATGCTTAGGAATTTATTTCCGTTTTCACTTTAACGTATCCTTTTAAGTCCCTTCCAAAAGTTTGTAGATCAATGTACCGTTCAGTTTTGACCGATGGACATCTTAACGGACACTAGATTTCAGTACTACCAGCCTGACTTTAATTAGTTGGATACTCGCAAAGCATCGGTAAACAAGAACAAAAAGTCTGCATGTAGTACCTTACATTTATTGAGAAATTGCCTATAAAATAACGATTAGTTTCTATAATTAAAAATATCTTCATTCATGGATCTAAATACCATTACGTTCCTTATAATCCATAGTTGATATGAAGCCCATTGTTGGTGTGTCAATTCATTTTCTTTGTGGACACATTGATGAATCTCAACCATGTCGCGATTGTTCCAACTAAAACTCCATCTGTAGGTGAAACATCTGGCTTTATTCTCTCGTGTACATTATTACACATTGGTTCCAACACTCTAAATGTTAAGTTACCGGCATGTACATAAAATGTTTAACATTTAGAGTGTTGGAACCAATGTGCAATAATATACACGAGAGAATAAAGCCAGATGTTTCACCTACAGATGGAGTTTTAGTTGGAACAATCGCGACATGGTTGAGATTCATCAATGTGTCCACAAAGAAAATGAATTGAGACACCAACAATGGGCTTCATATCAACTATGGATTATAAGGAACGTAATGGTATTTAGGTCCATGAGTGAAGATTTATTTTTAACTATCTAATTTGCGGAGAGGATAATCACTATGTCCCGGAAATAAATTTTGGGCTCATGCAAGATATTTACTATTAGTTTCTACTTCTCAGAGATATTTTTTTTCCAAACATTTGTATAGATAGTGTAATGTTAAACACTTTGAATAATCAAATAATACGAGTTTCTGAAATGTTGTATTTTTTAGTTTTGACAGTATTACTACACGTACATTACAGGTAACTTACACATGCCACCGCTTCTGATAGCCAAGTAGTCAGAGGTGTAGGTCACTTGCAAGTCGTCCGAAAAGAGCGTTTTTCTTGTTTGCTTCTTCACGACCACCGTGAATCAATTTAATGGCCGTGAGCCGTTTATCGACCCTAATTGGAGGCCAACGGTTCCAGGAATGACAGAGCCGGTGACGTACGTTAAGCACAAGGACATGTCACAACGGGGCTCGAACCCAAAACCGTTCGGACGAATGGTCAGCAATCAGCGCTTTGACCATTGCTCCAGGCGGTTGCTGGAGCAACGTTCGAGTCCCAGATTATGCATATACTTGTCTTACGACGATGGGTATACCTTATTTCTAGAACGAGTGGCTCCTCACTTAAGGTGGATCCACTTAAAATCTTCGCCTTCCATTTCCAATGGGTAAACCTCAGTAGCCATTTTCTTTACAATTAATGCGTTCCCAAAGATGAAAATTTAAATATTTGGAAAAATAAATTCATATTATGGCATACCTAATATTTTTTTAAAACTTAACCATAATTATACTAAAAATAAAATAACTTTTTCCTTTGGTAGTTTTGTGACCAGAAAATACAATAGATGGCGTTACATCTACATGTGACATACTAAATGCTATCACGTCGCTGTTTTTTTTTCAATAATACGCTGTCGGACAATTGCTAAGGACGGATGACAATAGCAACGATAGCAACCATAAAATGGAAGGCAGGAAAATGTGGAAATAGTAAGACGTGTTGTGCGTATGGCAATTTCGGATTGCCGAACTTGTTGGTGACGTCATAGCGCTGATAAGAGATATAAAGTATTTGACGCGTATTGACCGTTGTTGTTCAAACACAAAGTTGAAAGGGGAAGAATCAATTGACGAACTTGCAATTTTCAGTATGTCTTCCCGACATCACCTAGATGATTTTACGCGTGGCCGTATTATTCGCAAGTACGAAGAAGGGCGACAAATAACAGATGTTGCCAGGGAGTTCGACGTCAGCCAGTGTTGTTTCAAGGCTTTGGAAATCATTTAAAACAAATGGAGAGTGTAGCAAACGTCACGGGGAGGTCGTGTTCGCAGTACGGCACCTGCAGAAGATCGGTACATAGTGCTATCAACAAAAAGACACCGGCGCAGCACAGCTAGTGAGGTAGCAAATCAGTTTATGGCTGCTACTGGCAAGCGGATCTCCCGAAAAACTGTCGCCAGACGTTTGCATGAAGGACTATACGCCTAACGTCCTGTTGTGTGCATCCCATTGTTCAGACGTCACCGTACCGCCCGTTTGCAATGGTGCCATCAACATCGCAATTTGACTGATAACGACTGGTCTGCTGTCCTCTTCTCAGATGAGAGTAGATACAGTCTATCATCTGATTGTCGACAACAACTGATCTGGCGTGATAGTGGTACTGCATATTGTCCAGCAAACATACAGGAAAGGGACCGATATCCGACATGTAGTGTCATGGTATGGGCTGGCATCATGATCAATGGCCGTACGTCCCTCTATGTGCTTCCAACTGGGACTATGACTGGCCAACGATACATTAATGATGTTCTGCACCTCATGTCCACATGTTCCGTGGCGTGGTGCTGTCGGCGATAGATTCATTTTCATGGACGAGAACTCAACATGTCATCGAACATTCGCTGTCCAGGAGTGTCTTGAGAGCGAGGATATTCAACGCCTCGTATGGCCAGCACGTTCTCCAGATCTAAATCCCATTTAAAATGTGTGGGATGCTTTGGGGAGGAGTCTTGCTGGTCGCCAATGCCCTCCAATAAACAAGGACACCCTCATCCGTGCACTGACAGAGGAATGGGATAAATTACCCCAACAGCTGCTTGATAATGTTGTGCAAAGCATGACACAACGTGTGGAATCTTGCATCGCCCTCCATGGTGGCCATATCCCGTATTGACATTTTACGCCGGAACGCCTGCGGACGGTAATCGCATTTTTTTCACGTTTACGTTTTCTGCACAAAATGGCCTGTTTGTCCCTTTAACACGTTCCAAAGCCTTCTGGATTTCAGAGCACAGTAAATTGTCTTTCTTGTAATGTCCTGGCATTCTGACATTATTTTATTTCGCTTGGCATCCAACCACACTTACTTTTTTATGCGCTATATAGCCGTTTATGATCCGTCCTTAGCAATTGTCCAGCAGTGTATCATTAATTTTTGGACTGCATTAAATTTGTCCATCCATGCGATAGTCCGGAATGCTTAGAATAATTCGAACCATTGAGTTTAAATATTAAAACATTAATTTAACTGAATGTTGCAGAGTTAGCTTGCTAGTTTATTTCGGAATTAAAAATCATCATCTGCAATTCTGTTAACATTTTCAGCTAAATTATTATCAGAAAATTTAATCTAAGTGGCTGAAATTGTGTAAACATTCCAGACTGTCGCATGGATACTCAAATTTTGATTCCATTCCGAAAATTATTGAAAAATGCGACGTGATAGCATTTCTTTTTATAGATGTTAAACATTGTCATTCTTCGGAATGCATTAATTGTGAAGAAAATGGCTACAGAAGTCTGCCCATTGGAAATACAAGGCAAAGATTTCATGTGACTGCTTATAACCCTTAAAGTGGCTCAAGGTGGTCTTTAAACCTCGATAACAAAAAAGTTTCCCGAGCACCAATAATGAACAGCGGGAGCCCTGTGTATGGAGGCCTTTGGCATATAAAAAAAGAGGCCGTCCCGGTAGCACAGTGGTCTAAGCGGATGGCTTCTGATCATTCGTCCAAGATGGGTCCAGGTTAGAATCCCGGTGAGGCATGGATGTTGTGTTTGCCTTATGGCGCTGGCTCTCTCCCTCTACCGGAACAAATGGCCCTAAATTAGGGACGGGGGATTTTATAACCCATTGAGTTGCTCATGGTGGTCGTTAAACCTCAAATAAAGAAGTAGTCAGTCCATCTGGGTGAGTCAAACATATGGCCTGTTTCCAGCTAAAATATTTACTGATTGCAGGATGAGGTGGAACTGTGTGGATTTTTTCAAAGTATAGACAATTATTTTCTACAGTATAATCCTTAACCAATGTTAGACCAGAGCGACGGTACCACTCGGTAGGCTTCGAAGATAAACTCTCAGATGCCGAACTTCACTTCCACTATTGTAAAAATGCAGTCCTTGTAGGAAATTTATCGAAACAGGTTGTAGTCGGATGGGGGCAATGTGCTGGCTGTATGAAGGATCCCAGCCCCTTCATGCAGTTTTACTGACAACCACTCTGGAAGCATCACGTGGGTCAATATCCACTTGCAGCAACACCCGCATTCTATGCAAGAGCGCTACGTAGCCTGGGAGCAAAATATCGCACACATAATGCAGTTGTTCAGTGTAGAGGTTCTCGTCCATAGCCTAACAATATGGCAGGAGTTCTCAGTGTACAGGATCCTCACGATTCAACCAAATGCACACCATTACTTCTCTCGAACCCCACAATTCGAACCACTAGTTCTCAGCGTGGCCTCAGTATTCCAGTGGTAGGATGACATAGGAATATGCAGTTCATTATCTAACTATACGACGCCAAAATCTACACTATGGATAGAAGAAATTGGGGCAGACATATGGATTTGACAGTAAAATGTTCGCCTGCTGCGATGTGAATTTATGGGAAACCATTCGATGTCTCTTGGAGAAACCAAGCTGGTGCAGGTGACCATGGTTGTGTGGGAAGACTCCTAGTCTGCGAATATTAGTGCTCGCCGAAACAGCTTCAACGAGGGTGTCAGTTGGTGGTAGTTAGACGTCCGTACCTCGGCTTGTCTTAGAGACTGGTGTGCCAACCAGAAACATCGGAACCATTTTCGTGCAGCGGTGCTTTCTGCGGTTTCCACACTTTCATCTGCACGAATTTTGCTCATAAAGGATTTCTCTCAGGAAGCTGCTTTCGGGTATAGCCGTTTTCCAATAATGGCATAGAACACCCGAACAGTAAGTTTATAGAGCTCTTTCTTTTGGATTGGAGGTTTAATGACCACCGTGCGCAACTCATTGCGGTTATAAGCAGTCGCTCATTCCTAATTTAAGGCCACTGGCTCCACAGAAGAAAGAGCCAGCGCCGCGAGACAAAACATCCATGTCTCACCGGAATTCGAACCCGGACCCATCTCCGACGAATGATCAGAACTTCAAAAGAGCATTTATTTACAAAAAAAGACAACATACAAACACAAATTTTCACCGGGAAAAAAATTGCACAATAACTCACCGGCAACGACAATAACAACACACAATCAATATCGCAATAAACAGAGTACTCTACAGGAAGAAGCAGACGACATCAGAGCAAGTTGAAGAATAACACACGGCAAGATAAAAAGAAAACAGTTGCACAACAAACAATACATACAGGACAGACCACTAATGAAGCAAGGCGGTAAAGAAAAGTCAGCCGAGTTTGTCAAAACTGTCAAGGGAAAAAAAACAAACACACACACGGTCCGACAACAAGCTGCAGCCGAAAAAAAACAAAACCTGGTAGTTCGGAGAAATGCGTTGACAAATGGCTGTAAGCCGACGAACAACAAAAATTTACATTTAAAGCGTATCTCGGTCAGTAAGACCGACAGCAACACAGAGAAAAAAACAACCACTAGAAACTAACACCCCGTACCATTAACACAACACACAAAGCACAATATTCAAATAACACCAAGAAATTAACACACAATGCACAATATACAAATAGCACCATGAACACAATAAAGAATGCACAATACACAAATAACACCATAAAAAACTTTGTGAAAAAGAACACAGGAGTTAAACTTGCAGACAAGCATCACCACCAAATAAACTCGGGTCCAAACAGTGAATTCGCACTGTATGCACAGCACTAACCACAAAAATAAACACCGATTACACAAACAAAATCAAGAAACACGTCGGTAAGGTTCAGAACCAACACACAAAAAAAAACCCTCGGTACCACGCGCCAGCAGTACCCGTTCAGCAAGAAAAAAAATTAAAACAAAAAAATAAAAACAACCACAACATTAAACACAAAACCGTGCGACAGTAAACTGTGTGAAACCGACGAGTAATAAATATAAAATAGGTGAACGACACCAAAAGCAAACTAGAAAAAAAAGCCGACACTTGAGCAACAAAAAACAAAACAAAAACACATCAGACAATGTGCATGCCACAGCAAAAATGCAATCAACATCAACAAAACAACATAAAACACCTTGGTAACAGTAAACAATAAACAGAAAATACCAAAACGCTTAGCCGGCACACAAAAAAGTTTGTCGACCAACGGCTTGAGGCCGACGGAAAATAAAATAAAAGAAAAGAAAAAGTCAGTAAACGCTACCGACAACAAATTAACGGGAATGTGTGTGCACGGAAAGCAACAAGAAGATAAACTAAAGGAGACACTAACCCACTGACACAGATCTACGGTATGTACAAAAATTATGCACTAAACAAAAACACCAATAAAAAAAAAAAATAAATAAATAAATAAATAAATATAAATATAATAAACTCTGGCTATGGGAGGAGAGCAATAATGCCTGCAGAAACATGAAACCATGACAAATATGGAGACCAGAGAGAGAAAAAGGCAGGCACATCCTGCCGAACCCGCGCCATGTCATACTCAAGTTGGAGGACCGATCTGATGGATGATCGGTACCTCCTGCACAAAAACACCCGGGCCGGATGATAACGCCGGAGAGAAGCTCGATCCACGCTTGAGTGGTAAAACAAATAAATCGTCAACTTCGCTTGGAGAATGATGAATGCACAAACAGAACTGTGGACATCTACAGGGGGAGAATGGCGTCGGAGGAAATAAAAATGGAACATTGTATGAGGACAAGGGCAAACTTTGGAAAGAAGGGAAAACATAATCGAAAACAAGGGCTGCAACACCAGACAAGAATCATAGGAATGTGACACATCACCAAGTGTAGAACAAAAGAAGCAAAGCGGGGAAGCCAAATGACGAAAACGATGAAGGGTACGCGGAGTGAGCAACCGACGGTGTAGGTGCAGCCAATGAATGTCCCGGGCTTTCGGGGAAGCCAGGGAAGTCGATGGATCACTCCATGTACCTGGAAGATCTGTAGCTGAAACAGAAGGAATTGCTAATGGAGCTGTGAAATTGGTAAGAAAATGCGAATAAAGAAGCTTGGCTGTAACTTGATGGGGTAAAAATGGAGAATCGTTTAAGTAGAGAAGAAAGGGAAGACTGAGCGACGGGGCGGAAGACTGAATGAGGCCAATAGAATTGACAAGTAAAGGATAAAGACGAATAAGACAGGATTGAATAAGACAGAACTGTGCACGATGCTGAGGGGTATCAAGTAACAGAGGGGAAAGGCGATCAAAAGATTTCCAGTGAAGAGAAGAATCAAAAAGTTGAGAAACCTGAACGACGCCACTTGCAAACCAAGTGGAGAAGTTCAGGTACTGAGAATTTGGAAAACGAAGGGCAGAGGAGAAGAAAAGTGGTTCCGCAAGGAGATCGTTAGTCGAAGCTGGGGAGGCGGACTGGACATAAGGAGTGCCAGAGGGAGAAAACGGTACGGTAAGTAGCGGGAAAGTGATTAGGAATGAGTGGAAAGAGGTCCATGCGGATAAAAGTAGCTAGAGAAAGAAAAGGACTTCGTGGAAAGAGCAAAGTGTCAATTATAGTAATCGAAGAACCGCAAGGAAGGGAAAAAATCCTCAAAAAATGTTGGAGATGGAAAGCGTTCGATTTAAGGGACAAATCCGGAAGGGCAAGACCACCAAAAGAAACCGGAAGGACAAGCGTGGATCGATGAACCCAATGTACGACATCCCAAATAAAATTTGTAAAAAGACATTGAACGTGACGAAGAAAGAGGGGAGGAGGGAAATGAGCAAACCAAGTATGAGAAAGGGCCGGAAGAAGAAAAGCGGAAAGAAGATGCGACCTGCTAAAAAAAGAAAGAAACGGTTTCAAACGGCGAAAAGGGGCAAGGCGTCGATTCATGTCCTGCACCAAAGGGGACCAAGTGGCGGCAGCAACCGCCACCGGGTTCCCGATGAACACTCCAAGAAGTTTGATGACCGTGGTCGACCACCGGGCACCCCAAGGGCGGTCGCCGCGGGACGACCACGAGCCAGCCCACAAGCCAACAGATTTAGAGGTATTAAGGGCCGCACCTGAAATTGAAGCATACTCAGTATAGGTAGATAAAACAACACCAAAAGCCTGTTGGGAACGTAAAAAAAGAGTAAGGTCGTCCGCATAGGCCGACAAAACCACGCGATGGTGCCGTGTGGAGGCCACACCACGCGGAATGCCTGCCAGCAAACGAGATCGAAGGGAAATAAGAAGTGGTTCAAACGTGAGGGCAAACAGTTGACCCGACAGGGGACAACCCTGCCGGATACCGCTTGCAAAAGGAATAGCAGCCGTCATAAAAGAAGAGGTCCGAACACGAAAGTAAGAATGGGAATATAGATTGGAAAGTGCCTGACAGAAAAGGGAAGGAAAGCCAAAGTGACGAAGAACAGAGAAAAGATAAGAATGATGGACAGAATCGAATGCTTGTTTCTGATCTAGGTTAAAAATAGCAAGAGGTTCAGAAAGACGGGAAGCAAGAGAGTGTAAATCACGGATGGTAGTGATGTTAGTTGCAATCGAACGGGAAGGGATCGTATAAGTTTGGTCAGGATGAATAATAAAATGTAGAACAGGGTTAAGGCGAAGAGCCAGAATTTTTGCAAAGATCTTGTAGTCGGTGTTAAGAATCGAGATGGGGCGCCAGTTAGATAGAAGACCAACATTACCAGTTTTAGGAATTAGGCGGAGAAGAGCAAAAGCAAAGTCAGAAGAAACGAAAGTCGAAGAAGAAAAGATCGAGTTGAAACAAGCAACGAGAAGAGGAAGCAGAGCAGGAAGAAAGGTTTTATAAAAAGAAAGTGGAAGACCGTCAGCCCCAGGGGCGGAGCGGTCATTCAGACTAGAAATGGCAAAACGAACCTCCGAGGGAGAGATCGGTGAAACCAAGGAGGGGGAAAAAAAGACGGGACCTGAGGAAGATGTGATAATAATGGAGAATTCTCTGCAGGCGGCAGGACCCGCAATCGAAACCGATCAGTGAAGTACTGAAAAGTTCGATCACAGATCTGCACTGGATCAGAAACAGTTGAGCCATCTGGAAGCGAGAGAAAAGAAATGTTGGAACTCAGAGCACGGTGGGATTCAAGATGTCGAAGGTGTTGAAACGGGTCATCATGAAAATGTAACTTGGAAAACTTTAACCGGGTAAGAGACGAAGAAGCAAAGGAAGATAGAATGCTATGAAGTTGTGATTGAAGAGCTGCAAACGATGGATCTGAAGGAGAAAGGAACTGTAGTTTACGGTGAAGAATAGTTAAATCATGAAAGCGGTGAAAACGGGACGAAAAAGAGAACTGACGTGCAAACGATAGGATAGAAAGTTTGGTGGAAAGCCACAGAGCTGCTGGGTCAACCGTGAGAGGAAGTTCAGAAATGGATGAAGAAATAATCGAACGAACTTCGGCCTGAAACGTGGGATCGGAAAGGAGAAAATCATCGAGAGACCAAACCGGGGAGGGGGACAGAGAAAGAGGACAAAAATATTTCCAGAAGAACAGGACGATGGTCGGAGGAAACAGAAGGATGATGGGTTACTTCAACAAGGGAGGAGTGGAGGAAACTAGAAACATAAAACCGGTCGAGACGAGCCGCAGCATGCGCTAAGGCGGCCGGAGGAAACCATGTGAATTCACGGGACAGAGGGTGGATGGTAGGAAATGCGTCAATGAGACAAAAATTACTAACTAGTTGAGACAGTTGGGAGGAAAGGTTAAGGCGACTCTCCCCGGAACCATCACGGTCAAGACCCGGTTGGAGAGTGCAGTTGAAGTCACCACCAATAAGAACGATTTCAGAAGGAGGAATTTGGGAAAGAAGGGAAATCAAATGCGAAAGAAGAGCATCAGCATCAACCGATGATTGTGTCATATGCAAATTGAAAACATGAAAACGACGGGAAAGATAACTAAAGGAGATACCTTGAAAGGAGCCCAGCAGACTCTGTGACTCAACGATATCTGAAAGAAGAGAATGAAACCGAGTACGGAATGCAATCGCTGTACCGGACCCAATGTGCGTCCGGTAGTTGTGATAAAGCGTAGGGCCAGCGTCTCCAGCAGGAATACCCGGTCGCCAAGGAACAGTTCGTCTCCTGGAAGAGGAGGATATCTGTCCTCAGGAAACGAACGTCCTCGAAGACCAAAGCATTCGCGGCTGAAGACGCAAGGCCTCTACAGTTAAAGCAGAGCACATTTAGGGAAGGCATCACTGGGGCGGCTGCATCCAACCTTCCAGTTCTGCCTTCAAAACTTTAAGTAAATACGCCAACCGGCGAGCGTACTGCTCTGTCCCGGATGGCAGATCAACATTTAATAAGAACTCATGCAGGAACGTCAGTTGGGTTAGCATCTCCGGAAGGTGAGAGAGTTTACTTGCTATACAAGGGAGAGTAATCAATTTCGCCCGTCTGGGGCGAGCAATCAAGGCATACAGATCTGTGAATGAGAGGGGAGTTAAGGGCACCTCAATGTCAGCAAACATAGAGGTGATGTCAACCAGAGAGGGGCAGGAGAGTCGTCATCAGATTCAGCAAATAAAGTTTCTTCAGAATCGGGATCGGTAACGTCCATGGAATCATCGTTCGGCAAACAGGTAAAACGGTTGTAGATGGAAACTGAAGAAGTAACAGGAGCCGGTCCAGGTGAAGGTGACGAGGATGTAGCCGTCTTCCTGGATTTCTGGCGGTCCGAGGAACTCGCACGACGGTTCGCTGAGCCAGGGGAGTTTTGCCTCTTGGTCCGCTGAACCTTGGGGGTGGAGGCCCCTTCAGACGCTGGCAACGGTGGAAATTCCTGCAGGTCAGTGGATGCCGAAGCAACACGGACCACTGGAGGTGATACGACAGAGGTGGAACCAGGATCGGCAGCTGGAACAGATTGAGTGGGGAGGGTGGGGGAAGAGTCCGGAGCGGTGGGCAGAGTCCCCGCTGGAACAGCAGCATCAAGTGATTGAGTTGGAACAGTAGCAGCTGTGGAATGTGGGCATGCCGATGCAAGGTGACCTTCACCCTTGCATCGGAAGCACTGAACGCCAGCAAACAGATTGAAAATGTAGGTCCGGGTTTCAGTTATGAGTTCCAGGGTGGTTGGCCGGTTAACTATTGCTTGTGGGGTTGGAAAGATGACTCTGTATTGACGACGACCGCCCTGAACATGTTTCAGGGGAGTCGCGAGCAGCAGCTGGGAGGTACTTTGTGGTACCAACCACTCGCCCCATGGTGTTAAGGGCATCAATTAATACCGAGTCAGGCACAGCTGTGGGTACTGGAGACAAGGTGACAGTCACTGGTCTTTGAGCTGCTGCAACTGGTTGGAGATGTACGGAACCAATGTCCAAGCCAAAAGCAAGGATTTTGTCCACTGCCTGTTGATGAGTGAAGTGCACGACAACACCCCCTCCCAAGCGGATAATAGACACAATGCTTTCTCCGGGTACAACTTTAGAAATAGCATTTAAATATTGGGGGAGGGGGGTGTCGCGCAGAGCAGGAACAAATACACTTAAAAGTAAGGCAGACGAAAGTTCCTTACCTTGAGGAGAGTCGAGTGGTAATGTTATCCTTAAAGCGGAAGCAACACGTGTAAACTCTGGTCGCGAAGACACAGAAGCACTATGTAAAGTAGAAGTCGCACTCACAGCCGCGGCGAACGAACGAGACACAGGAATAGAAGAGCTGGGTACCTCTGACCCAGCCTCCGGCAAATTTGTAACCAGCGGTACAGTTGGCGACGAAACCACAACACTATTTGACTGAACACCATTCATGGTGGTCACGGAAGATACAGACGACGAAGAAAGCGCAGAGGAAGGAGATATAGACGGGTATATGGCACTCATGCTGGTGGAGGTAGTAGCCAGCCCGGCTACTAACCCTCGCGGCTCGAGCGTTGCAGCTTGCAACACTCAAGAACAGGCAAAAAACGAAAAAAATAAGCACGTACAGCTTGTACGCCTCACTACTTGCGAGGAAGGAACTCAGGTAATAACACACGAACTGTCAAAGAACAAACGCAAAAAAAAAAAAAACCACAAACTTCACACGAAACTTCTAATACTGGCAGGAGCTCGAAAAAATGCGACTGATCAGTCAGAAGCCATCGCTTAGACCACTGCGCCGGCCATCTTATTCTCACCCGATGACACCACGTATCTCCGCGTATAGAGTAAAAAACCATTTCACTGGAATCTAACCTGCATCCCTGTTCCGGAGCAGACTGCTTTCCCAATTGAGCTACACCGATGAAGCTTCTCTCAGCAACTGTGCAGTCTTTAAGTGTGCGTCAACTATAAAAAAGGTAGCTAAGTCATACATATTCCCCTTTAAGAAAAGTCGGAACGGAATTTTAGGTTTCCGGAAAACCACGCTTGAAGATCAGCACAGAATGTAGAAGAAATTCCAGACGTGTGGAAAGAACATCGCACATACATTTCTCGATAGAAACTAAATGGCCAAGAGATTTATTTTAAGTTTGGGTGCGAATATAGCGAAAAACATTTGCTGGTGGGTGGGCTCGAACCCGCATCCCTCTGTTCAGAAGACGAATGCTTTCCCAATTCAGCTACACCGATAACGTCTGTCTTTGCAACTTTTCAGTCTTGACATTTGCGTCACCTGTGAGGTTGGTAGATCACAGGTGCCCAGTGCACGTAATCTGCCTCGTGTGTTACGAGTCATCATATCACCCAGTCGACGCTGGAGAGAGAGAGAGAGAGAGTTTAGCTTAGAAATTGAGTTCCAACAAGTATGCGTAGCTGAAAACGGTACGAACTTTCGACTCACCCTGGACTTAAGATACTAAGAAGTGCTGAACATTTATTGGCAACCAATTGATTTTAAATTGAGTGGAACAATATTGAAAAAGACTTCGGAATGCTTGATAAATGGAAACAATACTAAAATGTAAACCAAGAGACTAACAACTTCTCATTCTAAAATGAGAACGAATATCCTAACACAAGGGTGGATCCCACCGGGACACTTCCCGGCGGCCTATTCGGGAAATGGACCACTTGTGTGGTTTTTTTTGTAACGAATGAGTAATTTTGGTACAGATGAATAATATAATGGTAAACTTCATTTGAGCTTTCTGTCCAGAAGGTTTATGTGTGTGTGTGTGTGTGTATATATATATATATATATATATATATACATACACTGACGGAAAAAAATCACAACACCAAGAAGGGGTTGTGTTAGATAAACCACAGTTGGTAGGCGGTGAGAGTACATCTGTAAGATGACGTCTATGCAAATTTCGCGCTCGGCGCACACATGTGGCGCTGGAAGCGCCCTCGGAACATGCAAAGCAGGTTTGCTGTAAATACGCGCTGTAACGTTCGTGAGCGTTAGTTATCGTTGAGATTCAACGAAGGGTGTTGATGTTAGTCAAGAATGTCTTTAAGAAGACGAAGAAGCCATTATCAACAGCTCACGGAGTTTGAGCGAGGTCGTGTAATAGGGCTACGAGAAGGTAGATTTTCTTTCCGCAATATTGCAGAACGACTTGGCAGGAATGTAGCCACTGTGCATGATTGTTGGCAGCGGTGGTCAAAGGAAGGTACTGCCTCAAGAAGACCGGGTTCCGGCCGGCCACGTGGCACTACTGAGAGGGAAGACCGCCGTGTACGGCGTATGGCCGTGGCGCATCGTACCGCGTTCTGCGGCAGCAATTCGAGCTGCAGTTGCCACCAGAGTGACACAACGAACTGTTACAAATCGGTTACCTGAAGGACAGCTCCGAGCCAGACACCCTGTAGCGTGTATTCCACTTACTCTAAACCACTGCCGTTTGCGACGTCAGCGGTGTCAAGCTAGAGCTCATTGGAGGACGGAGTGGAGATCTGTTGTTTTCTGATGAAATCCGGCTCTGCCTGGGTGCCAGTGATGGCAGTGTGTTGATTAGAAGGAGGCCAGGTGAGCGCCTGCAACCAACCTGTCTGCGTCCGAGACACACTGGACCTACACCTGGAGTTATGGTCTGGGGAGCAATTTCCTATGACAGCAGGAGCACTCTCGTGGTTATCCCACGCACCCTGACGGCACAGTTGTACGTCGGTCTGGTGATTCAACCTGTTGTGCTGCCATTCATTAACAGCATTCCAGGGTGTGTTTTCCAACAGGATAACGCTCGCCCGCATACCGCTGTTGTAACCCAACATGTTCTACAGAGTGTAGACATGTTGCCGTGGCCTGCTAGATCACCAGATTTTTAACCAATTGAGCACGCATGGGACATCACTGGACGACAACTCCAGCGTCACCCCCCAACCAGCATTAACCGTCCCTGTATTGACCGACCAAGTGCAACAGGCATGGAACTCCATCCCACAAACTGACATCTAGCACCTGTACGACACAATGCATGAACGTTTGAGTGCTTGCATGCAACATTCTGGCGGTTACACCGGTTATTAATGTACCAGCATTTCACATTTAAAATGGCTCCTCTCGCGCTTACAATAAGCTGTGATCTTGAAACCTTAATCGATTAAATATGTTACCTATACAAATGTATTGCCGCCAATTCATTCCTCTACAACTATTTTTTTATTCCGTCAGTGTATATATATATATATATATATATATATATATATATATATAAAAGCAACTTCTGTTTAGGTTGCGTGTTGACTCCAAAATAAAATGGCGAAGTTCTCCGTACGTCTTGTGAGCAAAGTGCCCACCTGACCAAGCAAGCTGTTATAAATTAAGCTAAGACTACGTACAGTTAGACGTAAGTCGCTGGACTTGGGACCTCACGCTCATTAGCATTTCTTGTTCTTATTTTGTAATGTTGGAGGGACCAGTGCTCATTGCGATAGTTTAACGTACCCACTCATTTATCCAGCAGGGATATTCACAAATCTGTGCCACACAGACCTAAACCTTAAAATAAACTTAACCAGTACTAGCCGACTGGTCAAAATAATGGGTAGATTTAGGAAAGGCTTCTACTCAAGGTGGAGATACCAATACCATTGCTCAGTAGGCGATTAATGACCAAATAAATGTAAAAGTTAAATTGTGTAGGAAAATTACTATGTTGCACATTTTAACTTTCAGAATGATCGTGATTTAGTCAAAAATAGGGTCCCTCAGGAGACTTTTGAAACCAATTTTTTTTAAAGGGGAATAATTATCTGGTAATAGGGTAAACAGAGGCAATTTAGTGATTATTGCAGAAATTTCGACATCAAAAATTTATCGCACATGTTTATCTAACCCAAGTACTTCATACGCATCACATTTATACATAATACCAGTAACTTAGAGAATAGTAGAACTAAGTGATACACAACATTTGTTTTCGCAAAATATTTACTAGTGTTTATTCTACGATAAACCTTGGCGACTTCGTGACAATGCCTTGCTAAGTTTGTGATAGTGAACAAGTTGTTCATTTGTACGCACAACATTGCATGAATGTAAGGAAATAATAATATGCATGATATGTTGCACAGTTACCTCTAGTCAAACATTGAAGAAATACATATTTTCCATCAATGAAATGCTATTTTTCCATAAAGTGCCATTTTCACATTTTAATTTCAGTCATTACCAGCTTTCACAGGCGTCGCTCATGAACACAACTTCATTTGATCGTATGAGCTTTGGCACTTCATGGCGTACCATGCAAAAGCTAATTAAAGCCACTGTGCTAGATTTTTTTGACATAGTTATCGTAGTGTCCACAAAATTCGCCATCCCAGCTATCATCTCTGAGTGTGCCCGTCAGAAAAACTGTATATATCAGCTACATTTTTGTTACATTTCAATTACATCAACTATTACGCATCACGTAGTTACCACCCGTAGATCGTAAATTCGTTAAACCTTTGTTACTTCAAGACATGCTAAAACCGAAAATTAAAAACCGTAAATTAAGTGTCAATTTGAACCCCAACTATTATTACACGATTTAAGAATCACATATTGTAGTTCAAATTATTGAAAAAATGTTTATAATCAACATTAAAGCCTGAAAAAATTAACTCCCAAAAGCTAAGGAACATGCGTCCGTGGCTAAGCCTCTACAAGTTATAGAATGCTGCTAAGTGCATTTTTAGTTGACAGGAATCTAATCAATAACTGGGTTAAGTATTGTTTGCTTACCTCCATTTTCCTTCCGGAAATCCGCTGTTCTATCTTGTATGCTAAACACCATTACAAAAGACTGTTAGTTTCCCGCAACAGGTTGAATTAACTTTCTCTGGTATACACTTAAAAAATTTGGTAGGTTGCACAAAAAGCATGGTGCTACACTAGCTGCACCACTTTCTGAGAAAAGATACACCATCATATGGTGCAAAAAAAAAAAATGTCATCAACATGGTGAAGCCTTGTACCATGAAGTCGGGTAAAGTTGCACCATTTTTTTTTGTGTTTTGTCTGCACCCCACAGTGGTGTACCTTTTCTCAGAAAGTGGTGCAGCATCACTTTGTGGTGCACCCTACCACAAAATGTTTTAACAGTGCACGAACAGAAAACTTTCTGACGATCTCCTTTAGAAACTGGACATCTGCCATTTATGATAAAAACTTGACTAATAAAGACTAGTTACTCTCTACGAATAACCGCTTAAACTCTATCCGGAATTTACCTATGCTATGAAGTTACCAATATTTACCCTACACCCCGTTCAGGGAGTGTTTTGATGCTACATTCAATCACGAAAGAATTTTTAAAATGCTTTTACCATTAAATTGTCGAAGTTGGTTCGAGTTCATTTTACGATGCATATTTCAACAGATCTCTTTCATTCACGATTTAAGAATGGTTTTCATGTGCGAATTTATGTCGCATTCGAATGTATGCGTTTTATTAGAAAGGACTGCAAGACAAATTCCCGGCGTGATTTGGTCGTCCGAACCCGCTCCTGACGTAATAAAACACTGACATACGCGCAGTAGCTCTTCACTCTGCTTACGAATGTAAAGGAACAAATATGCGGCAAAAAAATGTCAAAATTATGAATCATATGATTCAGTAGCAGTTAACGACCAGTGACTCACTTTAAAATTGTTGAGCTTCTGTATCCAGGATTTCACACTGCGGTGGTCCAACCTGCCTATCTCTTAGTCCCAGTCCAACTAGCTCAACCCCGCAGAACAGACTGTACATTTAAGTTACTGACAGTGCACAAAATTTTAACAAATTTTGAACCAATCTCTTTAATTTCTAACATTAAATCAGAAGAAACCCATTCAGAAAAATTCAAACTAAGGATCATTTCCATCAAAGCGAATCGGCCAAAACACTACAGAAATGAGTAGTCACTTCATCACACTCAGCTGGTAGTTCGTCACAGGAAGCTGCATTCCACTTCTCAGCAGACTCCAGTTAACAGCAGGGAAAGAGGCCAGCACGCCACTCACTACGTCATCAGGAACAAGTGCGAACGACAGTGTGGCCAGCACGCCACTCACTACGTCATCAGGAACAAGTGCGAACGACAGTTCCACAAGTAGTCTTGGTCGGCCTGTATGCCACTCCTCGGAGCACACGACGTCAGCAGGAGCAAGTGAGAACAACAGTTCCGCTTACTAAATTCACGTTCCACACACAGTCAGGCCCCGCATGTACTCCATTCGTCAAACACTATTTCTTCGGAATGAAAGTAAAAGCTGCACAAGTAAGCGATGAAATCTTCGTTACATGTTTTTTTATCTCACTTCAAATGCCAAGGAACGTGCATCAAATATTATGCAAATGCACACCAAGACGATGTACCAAAGAAGAGGTGCCAAACAAAAAGAAGTGTTTTAAGGCCCTTAGATTTCAGTCAATGCCTCATAAATGCCCTTCTTTGAAGATAACTAATTCTGTCGTCTCCCGTAACGTGACAAAACGGAACGCAAACTAGGCAGCAGTAGCCCGTCTTTGTCCTTTTACCTAGGCAACATCAAAAGGGCCTGGAGAGAATTGCCCGAGTTTTTCGCATTCGCATTTCATGCTAAGTCAGTCCTTCATTTCCGTGTTTTTCGCATGGAAGACAGTTCTTTATGCATTGGTGATAATATATTCTTTCTAGATGGAGAACAGTCATCAGTTAATAGTAACCTTCATCGCAAGTTATTCTTTCTAATTCTCAAGCTATTCTTTCTAATTTTAATTATGGGAGTTTTCTACAAAGGAGAAGCCCAGAGTTTAGATGAATGAGTTTCTTTCTGTCCAAGAAAAAAATGCTATTTCTTCTAAAAAGAGCCGGCCGAATTCGGACGTTAACTTGGAAATCTCTGTTAAAAAGTAATACCAAATCGGAAATGAATGGCAACCCTTACGATAAAGGATAATAAACTTAGAAAACACATGCTATGGTTTACGGGCAAAATGTCTTTATTTACGCTTTCCAACCGTAGGTTGAAGAAGCGTATATGCTCCAACTTTTTTCCGTCCGTCTGTCCGTCCGTCCATCTGTCGGCACGATAACTCACGTAAAAATAGTTCGATTTCGATGAAAATTTAGTATGTGGTAGGGGACCACCAGGGGACGAACCCTATTGAAAATGGGTGAAGTAGGGTCAAAGGTCACGCCATAAGAGCGAGATCCATTTCATTGCCTTTATGCGTCATAACATGCGCAAATATGGTTCGATTTCGATGAAATTTTAGTATGTGGTAGGGAACTACCTGGGCGCGAACCCTATTTCAAATTGGGGTCAAAGGTCAGGCAGGGCATAAGAGCGGGATTTATTCCATTGCTCTTATGCGTCATAACTTGCGTAAAAACGGTTCGATTTCGATGAAATTTTGGTATGTGGTAAGGAACTACCTGGGAACGAAACCTATTGAAAATTGGTTGAATGGGGTCAAAGGTCAAGACATACAAGCGGGATCCATTTCATTGCCTTTATGCGTCATAACATGCGTAAATATGGTTCGATTTCAATGAAATTTTAGTATGTGGTAGGGAACCACTGGGCACGAACCCTATTGAAAATGGGCGAATGGGGTCAAAGGTCAGGCAGGGCATAAAACCGGTATTTATTCCATTGCCCTTATGCTTCATAACTTGCTTAAAAATGGTTCGATTTCGATGAAATTTTAGTATTTGGTAAGGAACCACCTGGGGACGAACCCTGTTGAAAATGGGCGAAATCGGGTCAAAGGTCAGGGCATAAAAGTGCAATCCATTCCATTGCCTTTATGCGTCATAACATGCGTAAATATGGTTCGATTTCGATGAAATTTTAGTATGTGGTAAGGTACCACCTGGGCACGAACCCTATTGAAAATGGGCGAAGTGGGGTCAAAGGTCAGGCAGGACATAAGAGCAGGATTTGTTCCATTGCCCTTATGCGTCATAACTTGCGTAAAAATGGTTCGATTTCGATGAAATTTTAATATGTGGTAGGGAGCCACTGGGGACGAACCCTGTTGAAAATGGGTGAGATGGGGTCAAAGGTCAGGACACTGGAGTGGGATCCATTCCATTGCCCTTGTGCATCATAACTTACCAAAAAATGTTTCGATTGCGACAAAACGTTATCATGTTGTTCCGGAGGTATAGTGAACTAGTTCTGTTGAATATCAATGAAATGGGGTCAAAGATCATTGCACAAAAGCAAGATTTATTCCACAGCCATTATTCTTATAACTTGCGTAAAACTGCTTCTATTGCGACAAAACTTTAGTATGTTATTCTTGAGGTGTACTGCTCCGGTTCTGTAGAATATCATTGAAATGGGGTCAAAGGTCAGGAAACAGGAGCGAGATTTATTCCACAGCCATTATCCTCATAACTTGAGTAATGACTTTTGGTATGTTGGAACGCGTATCATAATCAATGCATTGCATGATTTTACTAACTTGTTTATTTAGTTATTGCTAATATCATTTAAAAAGGTGTTCGTTCTGTAATCTTCCGTGTTCTTAGTTAAGAAAATGGATGAGAAAAACATAAAAGCATATGTCTTATAGTGAAGGATTTCAAAAATAAAGTTACTAATGAAGAGTGATCAACATGATTTCGCATTTAAAAATTCATTAACGTCTCAAGCAATACTTTTATGAAAACTTGTGCTAACGAAAATTCTAGGAAGAAATTAACGACATCCATATAAATCCCTAGAATTTGGCATCTCTCATTCGTTGAAATAGCAAAATTGCTTTTGTTAAATCTATCGTGAGCCCCATTTTCAGCTATTTGGAAAAAATGCTGAATTTATAAATTCCTAACTTTAATTAAAGACTTAAGTAGATTCTTTATATTGCATGATTTCACGTGCCACATATTCGCTGAAGGACTGTTACGTTAAAAAAAATTGTAACGTTTTAAGCGACTTTTTCTTGGTAAGGAACGTTTTTTAATATAATATCGAGTTGTTAATAATTTTGGAATATTCAAGGACGAGTCACATTATTGTGACCACCAGCTAATTCCAGACTAATCCCCGTGTGTAGCGCGGACAGCAGCTAGACGGGCTGGAAGTGACTTAATAAGGTGCTGGAAAGTATTCACAGGTATGTGAAGCCATGCTGACTGCAGTGTATCTGATAGCTGCTGGAGTGTGCGTGGTGGAGGGTCCATAGAGCGAACAACACGATCGAGGTGTTTCACAGATGCTCAATTGGGCTTAAGTCTGGGGAATTAAAGAGCCAGGGAAGTACTTTGAAGTCTTCATCGTGCTCTTTCAACCATTCTCGGATATTTCTAGCTGTGTGACACGTCGCATTGTCGTGCCGGAAGATCCCATCCGCCCCAGGGAAGACAATCAGCATGTATGGGTGTACGTGGTCTGCAAGGATGGATTCATAACGAATTCGGTCCATAGTACCTTCCACAGGTATCAGTGGGCCCAGATAATGCCACGTAAACATTCCCCAGACCATAACGCTGCCTCCACCATCTTATGTTCTTGCAGCAATGGTTGAAGAGTGTTTGTTCTCCGATGTTTCTCGCCTTATACGCCAACGTCCATCGTTCGATGAAGCAGAAAACGTGACTCATCGGAGCAATCGTTTGCCAGTCTGCGGAGGTCCAATTCCGATACTTCCGTGCAAATATAAGCCTTTTCTGCCGATGCACCTTCGTTAGCATAGACGCAGTGACCATACGACTGGATCGGAACCCCATACGTTACAGGGTTTGCTGAACTGTCGCTTTAGACACACTTCCGGTAGCACCCCTGGTTCATTCGGCCAGTGAGTTGCTCCACTGTAGCGTGTCTATCGGCCCTCACGCACCTTCGCCGTCGACGTTCACTTCTCACATTAATGGCATGTGATGCTCCGCCGTTTCCACATAGCTTATTCGCGATGGTGCTATCTCCAATCACGATACACTTTAACCACAGCAGTACGCGAACAGTTCACAAACTGCGCTGTTTCATAAATACTTCCACCCTTGCCTGAAAGCCGATAATCATCCGTTTTTGCAAATCTGCTAAATCGCTCCTTTTATCCATGACAGCAACGAGTAATATGTTTTCAGAATGCCTACAGCGCACCTTACGCACTGAGTGGCTAGTTTATTATGACCACCTGACAGTTTTAAGAAAATGAGCTATGGCTGCACGCTGTTGCCGCCAAAGGGCGAGAGTAGTATAAAAAGGGAAAGCTTAGTGCTTTCGACAGTAGTAGAAGTGATTTTTGGGTGACGAGATCGGTAAAAAAATGCGATTTGACGGACTTTCAACGTGGGATGATTGTAGGATCTCGGAGCCATGGAGCGAGTATCACCGAAACCGCCGCATTCGTGAAATGTTCCAGAGCCGCTGGTGCTAAAGTGTTTAAAGAATGAACTGTAAGCCAAAAAACTGGTTCTCTGCGTGTAACGTGTGGTTGCCATCGTTTAGTGACCTGTAGGGCGGAACGGAGTGTCCAGACTGGTAACAGACAACAGAAGTGCAACAGCGCAGCAAATTACAGACCATCTTAATCAATGATCCCTTCAAATGATTTCTGCACGCACTGTTCGCCGTACACTGCATCGGATGGGATATAGCAGCCGAAGGTCTGTTCGAACACCTTTGCTGTCTGCAGTTACAAAGAGAAAGCGTTTCCAGTTCGCACATGAGCACAAGGATTGGACAGTCGATAATTGGAAACAAATTGTGTGGTTTTCAGTTGCACCATGCTGATGGCCGAGTGAGGATTTATCGGAAACAGCACGAAAGCATGGACCCCAAATGCATTGCTACAACCCTTCAAGCTGGTGGAGGCAACGTTATGGTTCGGGGAATGTTTTCCTGGCATGCTTTGGGCCCTTTAATTTGTGTTCATCAACGTCTGACTTGCACATCATATCTAAACATCGTTGCGGACCAAGTGCATCCTGTCATGTGGATGGTTTATTCCAATGGCTACTTTCAACAAGATAATGCGTTCTGCCATAGTGCTCGTATTGCACAGGATTGGTTTCAGGAACATGCCGGTGAGTTTACTTTGCTTAGGTGGCCCCCAGAATCTCCAGATCTCAACCCCATTGAGAATTTGTGGGATGAAGTTGAACGAGCCATCAGACAGCTGAATCCACAACCCTGCAATCTCACACTCCTGGAAAGTGCTATTCATCAAGCATATTCTGAGATTCCACAAACCACCTATCAGCATCTCGTGGAGTCCATGCCACGAAGAATCGACGCAGTATTAAAGGCCAAAAGGTGGCCCAACGAAGTACTGAGGGGGTGGTCATAATAAAGTGGCCACTCATTGTATACCCTCCAAGCCAGTTCACGACACGTGCCTTCTTTCATTGGCTACGCGCTGTTGACGTCAAAAGTAGAAGGTAGTCACAATAATGTGATTCGCCTGTGTATATGGAAGTTTTTTTTTAAATGCCAACAGTGAGCTACACTCATTTGTGTTAAATCACTTTCTGCAATGTCTCTCCATCTTCATGAAAACGAATCTTCAAAATTCGTTTCTGAGAGTACAATTTTTCTCTATTTCTCTCCGTCTAGCACCATTGCGAATCACACTCCTATATCGAGTTCTGTAAGATGGCTTTCTGCATTGTCTTTCTGTCATTTTCGAGGCCGTTTTTTAAGTCTTGTGCCAGTTGATGCCATATCCAATATCATATTATTTTTGCTCTTCACCCTCAGCGTGTCTAAACCATTTTGTTCTTATTGCCTTAACATAAATAACTATACTAAATGATTCCCAAAAAATTGGCATCAAGCTTTTGGAAGCGTTCTGTTTGACCGATCATCCGCTTTCCTTCTTCTCCTTCTTCTTTTTTTTTTTTTTTTTTTGAAAGGAGGACAACACCCTTAAAATCTGATTTTGAAACATGGAAACGAATTTTCATTGCTGTGTGATAGACTCCAACTTTCTTACCCTTTTAAAACAACAGATCTAATATCTGTATCTCTAGGAATGCACAACTTGATTCCAATTATTAAGATTTTAGAAGAAAGCAGATTCTGTAAGAATAAAAAGAAAGCTTTATTTCCAGCGTAGATTTTTGTATGAATTTTGTTACACAGTAACAACTCCTTAACCGAACCGTTTAGTGGACAGTTGTATGAACCTCAGTCACAAAGTATAGGGAGATTCAAAAGTTTGGTGCAGAAATAAAATGCATGTCATTTTGTATGGCATCAAGAAAGAAAATAGTTAAAAATATCGACAATAGAGGGCACTGCTGCAGCAAACACAACGAGAGGTGGGAATTGTGAAATGAGATTTACGTTAAATTGGTGAAACTTACTTTATTTCAGCATGATCTACAGATGCAAGTGCTCAGTGTGTCCACCCCGACAATCCAGTACTGCGTGCAGTCGTGGTATTACGCCTGATACAACATTGAACAACATGTCAACGGGAATGGCTGATACTCACTGCCGTATGGCGTCCTTCGGAGATGGTAACATCTATAGACACGGGATTAGAAGTAGATCCACAACCATAAATCAGCGGGTGTGAGATCTGGAGATCTAGGAGGTCATTCGTGTGCGGCTATTCCTGTTCAACAGACGATCGGCGCTAAACATGTACGCCTGATTTCACGTTATATGCAAATTATTAGCTTAATAAAACCGTGTGGTTTTGCAATCAGAATAACAGCACAAACCTTTATTATTTTCGCATACTAAAAATGTGACTGCATTTCTCCGTAATGGTTTTTATGTCTCACCCTAACGTTGCTTTGTGCGGGTAATTTGCAAACGTTACTTATGTGGCATTCTCTGCAGCACCGCCCTCTATTGTCTAGATATCTAGGTTTGAACTATTTTTTTTTGTTGATGCCATGCAAAATCCCGTACCTCGGTGAATATTAATCTGCAAACCGCATGTCTCTTCGATACATAGATATTTTTAATCGCATTTTATTTTTGAACCGTACTTTTGAATCACCCTGTATATATGATTTTGCATGCTTACTTCCAAATAGCTCACCCTCCAAATAACGGACAGTGATATTGGACACAAGACAGTTAAAAAAACGTGAACGTTTAAGAAAACAAATCGTAGAATATTTTTCCTCGAAAATTTTGCATAACTTCTTTGAATGGAAGCAGGGTACTTTTGTCCTTCAGATCGCCATTGCAGAATTTAATGGTCTTTGGTTTTAATATGGCGGATCTTTGCGTGAGTGTGGGCAAAGCAGCTTCCTTCAAACAAAACAGGGAGTTCGTTGTCAGTCCGGAAGGTGATTTAGACGAGAACTAATTACGTGCCGAATTTCTTGCAGCCAAAAATTGCTGACTTGTTTAGTTAAATAACGAACGGTAGATACGTGCATTTTAAAATTCATGGTGTTACATATTTTATTGTTACGTACGTTCGACATCCATTGAAATCCGTAGATTTTCAACGTATTTCAATGGATGTTGAAATACGTTGAAAATGATGTCAGAATCTTATAGGGATTATATGATTCTGTCGAAGAAACGGTGACCTTCATGAGGAAAGTCGCCGTTTCATCGATACAATCATTGTGGGTGATGAAACGTGGTGCTTTTATCATCAATCTCGAAGCAAAAGACAAAGCAGCCAATGGAAGCATACGTCATCTCCATTGCCAAAGTGCATGAAAGGTCATGTTGATCTTCTTTTTCGACCACTTGTTGATCCGGTTTCCATCTACGGGAAACACCGTAAACGCTGCCGGTTATGCGGGCATACTCTGCGAGCATCACACGAGTCCAAGCGGCCCGGGCTGCTCACCGTAGGACTCATTCGTCTTCATGACAACGCCAGTCCCCACACCGCATTACTTTGCCAGGATTAGTTCAAATTCCAGTGCAAAACACTCCAGCATCTGGCATACAGCCCAACTGTGTCCTCCTGTGACTTTTACATTTTCGCGGAGCTGAAGAAGCATCTGCGGGGTCACAAATTGCACTCGGACGAAGAAGTGCGGGACACTGTTCGGGAATGGATCCGCCAGCAACCCACCACCTCCTACGCACAATTAATCGAACGTCAAGAGTTACAGTAGGATAATTGTCTTAATAGCTACAGGGATTATTTTTAAGGTAAGTCACAATATCTTTCTCATACACCCTTTGGCTCGTTTTCATTTGAATGACCCTTATGCTATATGTTAAAATGAAAAAACACTGTACATGTACTGCATATATCCGCATGTACTGTATTGTTTCCCACTGCAGAACAATGAAAAAAATATTAAAACCTTTAACGCTGTCTTTAAATGAGTGTTAGGGTTCATCTTCTGCCATAGATGGCGCAAGACATCAATCCTTGGGGGTGGCTTTTACGTCTTGAAGAACTATTCCAGAAGTTGGCGTCAGCGAATCACTGCAGACCTCACCATTTTCAGAATAGAAGCCGTCTCTCGTTGGATCCACAATGAAAAGACAAAACATGCGCTGTTACGTTTTAACCAATAAGTTATTTGGGGATGGAGCTCAATGTGCAGGCGGAGTTTCTATAGCTCAAATTCAGGGGTTCACTGCTATTGTACACATGGGCAGCGCATGGCTTAGCGGTCAGCGTTTGTAACTGAGAAACTTCAGTTTCGATCCCAGATGGGTGCGAACACTCGAACAACTAAATATCCGCCGTGCGTTGGACCCTGGGTACTGGTCCCCCAGTAATAAATAAGAGCGTCTTCCTATCTCTTTCTCCCTCGTTTCCGTGTCACTTTCTTATCGGGCACTCTAGCCCAAGTCTCCTAGCTTCCTATTTCTAAGGGTTGTTTAAGACCTGGGGTCAGACACCCCTTCCTAAAATCATCTACGTATGATCAGCTGATGTGCACATTTTCTCTTCAAAAAATGATCGAACAGTAGGATTTAAAATGATTTACGGAAGACAAGATTCCAATCTCACTTTTGGTCCCTCATTCAGTGGTTTCTATTTGGCCTATAGATAAATCAGACAGAAATCACTGCTAGGCTAACTTATCGCGCCTTCTAGCGCCAAATTGGAATACTTTCGTGTCAGATAAATTGAATTAAAAACAATTCTAACAAATTTTTCGGAATAATAATTGTGGTATATATTAGCTATGGGTCGATTTTATTTATGCTCAAAAGTTCAAGCATTACAAAGTAATAGTCTTCGAGAAAATGTTTTGTTTTTTTGTTTTTTTTATTGAAGGTTTTTTTTTTTTTTTTTGATTGGAGGTTTAACGACCACCGTGAGCAACTCAATGGGCTATAAGCAGTCGCCCGTCCCTAATTTAGGGTCACTGGTTCCAGGGAAGGGAGAGAGCCAGTGCCGTAAGACAAACACAACATCCATGCCTCACCGGGTTTCGAACCCGGACCCCGTTCGGACGAATGATCAGAGGCCATCGCTTAGACCACTGCGCCACCCTATTGAAGGTTTAACGACCACCGTGTGCAACTCAATGCGCTATAAGCAGTCGCCCGTCCCTAATTTAGGGACACCGGTTCCAGGGCTGGGAGAGAACTAGTGCCGTAAGACAAACACAACATCCATGCCTCACCGGGATTCGAACCCGGACGAGTGGTCATAAGCCATCGCTTAAAACACCGCGCCACCATGGCAGCGAGAAAATGTGTACATAATAATTTACATTGCAGATATAGAATAGAATTTCTCTTACACTCATTCAAAGGTAGCCTTAGTCAAAGAACATCATCATAATTATAATATATTGTACGTTCATATTTAATATGAAGTTTTTTTTATATTATGAGCCTAGTTGGCCTCAGAAGTCCTCCTCCGGAATCGGACATATACCAATAGCTGACAAATATTGGAAGTCCGAATGCGTGAGTTCGTTATTCAGAGATTTTACTGTAGATGTTATTATTTGCCTTGATCAGTGTTCCAATGTATTCAAAAGGTGAAACATTAAAAATATAATTATCTATTGAAAATATTCATTATTTACAATATTCTTTGCAACTTTTAAATTTTTTTTTGACAGTTTAAAATTTGCCTTTTTTATTCGCATGTAGGAAAAAGACGGTTGAGATAACTATGACAGAAGGAATTTGCAGCCCGCATTTTTTTTTCACGTTTGAAAATGCGTCTAAAAGCAGAGAATTAAAGAATATATTCATTTTGATGTTATTGTTGTCTAGAGAATAGGAACAACCCCTCGTTCTTCATGCATATGCTGTATCCCTTCCAAGAAAATCATCTCATTTTCAGGTCGTTCCTAAAGCGGGTTTCATCCCAGGCAGTAACAGCTTCTGTAATAAAACAAATCCCACAAGGAGAACTTCAAATCGAATATCGATTCGAAGTTTAAACTCGCAAATAAAAGTAAGGCACTCAAATAGAACACTCGAGTGTCATGGGAGGTCTCGATTCCGTTCTCTGCACCAGATCCACTGGGATCGCCAATTGAAACGGATGGAAATATTGAAGACTGCCCTCTTCCCCGAAGCTCAATTGAACCGGAGGAGCCATTCCGAAAATGAAGAGTTCTGCGATGTAAAAAAAAAAAAAAAAGGTGAAGGAATTAAAGTGGGTGGGATGGAGGAATAAAAGCATAAAGACCAATTTCTTTTTGCCCTGGTGCTTTATTTCAACATTTCTAGCTTTTTTCTCTGTAGAAAATTCTTTTCCCTAACAAGGCACTTACTAAAGCTGCCTTTCTACTTTTGCTCAGTGAAATCTACTTGTTACGCAGGAAATACATTTGTTTTGGTCTTTTGCTCAAAATATTAACGGCACGTTAGAAGTTCAAAAAAAAAGGAATGTAGGCCATTTTTATATAAAAAATTATGTTGTCCTATTTTGTATATACTAGAAGCAAGACAAAATGCATTTATACAGCGGTATCCACATGATAGCAAAATTTCCGTGTAGCTGAAGAAATTCTCCCAATCTAAGATGATAATACATTAGATTGCAATAAAATTAGATCTAAAAAAAGTTACGAATATCATGTGCATAATCTGTGCTTTCTAGAATAAAGGGATAAAGGGGTTCGATTGGAGGTTTAACGACCACCGTGAGCAACTCAGTGGGTTATAAGCAGTCGCCCATCCCTAATTTAGGGCCATCGGTTCCAGGGAAGGGAGAGAGCCAGCGCCGTAAGACAAACACAACATCCATGCCTCACCAAGATTCGAACCCAGTCCCATCTCGGACGAATGATCAGAAGCCATCGCTTAGAACACTGCGCCACCGTGGTGGCATAAACGGGCTTAATGGACTGTAGAATTATTTACGTTTCAGGTTTAACTCAAATTTTCTTCAAATTAAAGCTATTAGATTTTACTATGTAAACCCCGATTGTTCTAAATTGTTCCTAACAGCTGAAATCTAAATTAAGCAAGAATAAATATCTAAGTACACGCTTTTCAAAATAGCAAGTAGGGAAATTTATGAGACAGTACTTACAAAATCCGTTGTAGCAGGCAGCACGTCAATCATCTTTCAATAAACCCATCGTACGTAGCAAGGTTTTACAATACTACACGTTTAACTAACAACTGCTCAAGTATTACAGAATGTCCATGAAGTCTCTCCTACACTACAAAAATTAATATAAAAAAATATATTTAAGTTAAAATAAAATGGTTGGCAGCATATACAGGGTGTCCGAAAAATCTTTCCCTGATTGCAAACGTCATTCATATCCACTGTATGTACGTTACAGATGTGAAACTGGTGCCAAAATGTTGGATACCTAACCAAGTTTTTTGTTGCAGGTTTCCGTAACGTTGCTATAGTGTAGCAGTGTCAGTGTCCAGGAAACCGGAAATGTTCACAAATCAGGAAAAAGCTCAGTGTGTCCTCTGGTATCACGACACCCGGTCACCAGTAACAGTGCAGTGGAACTTTCAAACAACGTATGGAAAGCAGACGCCCGATGTCAACAGCATTAAGTCGTAGTACGACAAGTTGAAGGCCACAGGATCTGTTGCTGACTTACCAAGAACTGACCGACCATCAACCTCAGCTGAAAGGGTGGAAGCAGTGAGACAGTCTCTTGTGCGAAGTCCCAAGAAATCAGTACGTAGAGCCTCAGGTGAATTACATACAGATGCCAAAAAGTTCTGTTCATGATAAAAAGTTCTGTTCATGATTTGTGAACATTTCTGGTTTCCTGGACACTGACACTGCTACGCTACAGCCACGTTGCGGAAACCTGCAACAAAGAAACTTGGTTCATTTTCCAACATTTTGGCACTAGTTTCACATCTGTAACGCACATACAGCGGATATGAATGTCGTTTGTAATTAGGGAAAGACTTTTCGGACACCCTGTATAACAGCACTCACACAGTTGTTTTTGTTCCTGTTCTTTGGGTGAGAGCTACTGCTGAATAAGAGGAGCATTTCGTCGATAATGGCTTCCATGCAAGAAAAAGCAGCGTGCGTGTTGGGTAATACGTCAATACGTCGCCTGCGTCTATTCGTTAACTACGACGATTCGTCGCGCGTCAATTCATCGACTACGTCAGTTCGTCGCGGTCAAATTTGTCGCGTTTACAAATTTTGGTTACATACAAATCGCATGTAGGAAAACGTACGATTTCGGTTGTCTTCCGCCGTGATCATATTTATAAGGTTGGGACACCCAGACAGGTTAGTAATATTACGCTTTTTATTTGGCACCAAAAATAAATTTATACGCCTAGGTCTAAGCTTAGGCCTTTTTAACAGTTTTTATTCCATCGTGTTCATACTCACAAGGTTTAGACACCACCTCAAGTTTGCATTATTGCTCTTTTACTTAGGCATTAAGTATTAATAGATAGGCCCTAGACCTGGGCCTTTTAACAGTTTTTATTCCATCATGATCATATTCATAGGATTTAGACACCAAGTCATTTAAGTATTATTGCGCTTTTACTTAAGCAGTAAATATTAACAAGTGGGCCTTAGGCCTAGGCCTTTTTAACATTTTTTTATTTCGTTGTGCTGGTTTGGATACCTAGCCAATTTAGTATTATTGCACTTTTACTTACGCATTAAATATTGATAAATAGGCCTTGGCCTTTTTAACACATTTTGTTCTGTCGTGCTCATTTTCTTAAGGTTCAGACATGAAGTCCAATTAGTAATATTGAGATTTTACTTAGGCATTAAATATCAATCAATAGCCCTTTAGCGCAAGCCTTTATGACAGATTTTGTTCAAGTGCATGAAAAATTTATTCTTAAGTAGAAGCGCAATATTACTAACTTGATTTGATGCAAAGCTTATAAATATGAGCGCGACAATAAATGTGATAAAACTGCTAAAAAGTCCAAAGCCTAGGCCAATGTATTAATATTTAATGCCTACGTATAGGTACAATAATAATAGCTAGACGTTGTGTCTAAACCTTATGAGTATGAGCACAATCGAATAGAAACTACTAAAAAGACTTAAGCCTATAAGCCTATGTATTAATATTTAATGCCTAAGCAAAAGTACAATAATAGTAACTTGACATGGTGTCTAAACCTTATAAAAAGAAACACGATGAAATAAAAACTGTTAAATAGGCCTAGACTTACGCCAAGGTATAAATATTTAATGCCTAAGTAAAAGCGCAGTAATAACAACTTGACTTGGTGTCTAAACCTTGTGAATATGAAAACGATGGAAGAAAAACTGTTAATAAGGCCTAGGCCAAGTTATTAATATTTAATGACTAAGTAAAAGCGCAATAATACTAATTTGACTTGGTGTCTAAACTTTATGAATATGAGCACGATGGAATATAAACTGTTAAAAAAGCCTAAGCTTAGGACTGGGCATATTAATTTATTTTTAGTACCAAAGAAAAAGCGTAATATTACTATCTTGTCAGGGTGTCTAAACCTTAGAAATATGATTACGTTGGAAGTCAACCGAAATCGTAGGTTTTCCTGCATGCGATTTGTATGTAACAAAAATTTTTAAACGCGACGAATTTGACCACGACGAACTGACGCGCGACGAATCGTCGTAGTCGACGAATTGACGCTCGATGAACTGACGCAGGTGACGAATTGACGCGACACCGCGTGTTGTGGTTCTATGAGACTAAATTGGCGGTTAATGTCCAGCGTCATTTCAGAAAAGAATACAGGCGATCACCACCGGACCAAAAAGCATAACAGCTTAGTATGAAAAGTTTAAAGCGAAGGGTAGTGTTGGCGATCTCCCTAGAGTGGGCCGACCACTGGTTACACAAGAGACAGCTGTAGCTGTTCAGAAGACATTTCTGCGAAGTTGCAGGGAACCCATTCGTCGTGCTTCACTGGGAACTGGGATTGCCCGTGCCACGGTTCACAAAATTTTACACAAACCACTTTATCTGTATGCTTATAAGGTACAGATTGTTCAAGCTGTTCAGCCTGATGACCGGCCTCGTCGTGCTGCATTTGCGACGGAGATGTTGCAGCGCATAGCTCATGATAATTATTATCTACACCGTGTCTGATTTTCAGATGAAGCCACACTCCACGTCTCTCGTACAGTAAGTAGGCAAAATGTGCGAATCTGGGGATCAGAAATTCCCTATTTTGTCATCGAACAACAGACGGCTAGCCCGAAAGGGAACGTATGGTGCAGCCCGATGCACGACAGAATCATAAGACCCTTCCTTTTTACAGAGCCCACCGTAACATGTAAAGTGTACCTGGACATGCTGGAACTTTTTGTTGCACCTCAGTACCATGCAATCCAACCTTCAGCTGCTTTCCAACAAGACCGTGCACCACCACATTGGTCCACAATGGTTTGTGAGTTCCTGAATGCCCCATTTCTGGACAGATGGATTCGCCGCGACGGTTCCATGACATGGAAACCTCGATCATCCGACATAACCCCTCTAGAATTTTTCCTGTGGGGCTTATGTGAAAGACCAAGCTTTCTCTAGGAGTGTTCCGGATGTCAAGACGGTGAAGAGCAGAATAACGGACGTCATTCGTTCTGTCTCTACTGAGATGTTAGTTATAATACCACGCGCTGAGAGCGTAGCTTTGGTATCGTACTCAACATACAAGGCCTGTCCGGAAAGTATCAATCCATTAAGTATTAAAGAAAAAGCAGCTGAAAGTATCTAGCCATTAAATATTAAAGAAAAAAATAGCTGAAAGTATCTAGCCATTAAATATTAAAGTAAAAGTAGTTGAATGTATCTAGACATTAAATATTAAAGAAAAAGTAGCTGAAAGTATCTACCCATTAAATATTAAAGACAAAGTAGCTGAAAGTATTTAGTTATTAAATATTGAAGAAAAGAAAGAGATTTAGTTCGTTTCAAGGTACTCGCCACGGTACCTCACGCACTTATCTAAGCGCCACTTCCACTTTTCAAAGCAGTCTGCAAAGTCCTTTTTCGCGATCGTCATCAGCTGCGTTCCCGCATTCTGCTTAATTTTGTCCGCTGTCTGAAATATCCCTTTCAACGACGATTTTTGCTTTGGGAAATGCCAGAAGATGCAGGGAACCAAATCTAAGCTGTAAGGGGGCTCACAGACTTGGATGATGCCATGTTTTGCCAAAAAATAAATAAATAAAATACTTCACGAGACGTGAAGAATGGGCAGGTGCATTATTCTGATAAAGATACCAGTCACCACTTGCCCACAGCTGTGGCCATTTTCTTCTTACTGTATCCCTCAGCCGGCGAAGAACTTTCGTATTCCTTTTTTATTGTCTAACCTCGAGGAACGTGCTTGTGGTAGAGAACACATTCACGATAGAAAAAATAAGGTCGACATGGCCTTTGTTGTTTAATTTTATTCTTAAACTGGATGTGTATTTAAATGGTTAATACCAACACTCTAATCGGTTCTGTACGCAGCAGAAAAGAAAAAGGTTTTTCGCTAGACCTTCATTCAAGGCGGAAGAATGTGTGATTAACGGTAATAGAACAAAGAACATTTCATACTAGTAATAATAAAACCATATACTGACCTCCGTGGCATGCAAATAGAAAAAACTTTTAATTACAATACAGAGGATGATACGAAGACACAGGGATATCCAACTTGATGTAATATGTTCACAACACGTAGATGCTCCACGGTAACGCAATAACGCATTTCTTACTGACGCCATGTTTGTTGCAGAAGAACACTTCAGTCTTGCCACATAACTGCGTAGCATTTGAAGAAAACACTTAATAATAGGATAATACACATCCTTGAAATAGTGTAGCGTAACTGAGTCTAATGATCGGGAACATTACATTTAATAAGTTGCTTCCTTTATTCAGGAGCAGTTAGTTCTATTGATAGACAACATACACCGACATCATCGTACACACGACCTTTCCAAGCATTGGCCAGAGCTCATTGAGAGCGTTCTCTTCCTAATCGCGCTCAAGGCAGAGAAAGGTGGAGACCCGGACGTATGGTGTCAAGGTACACGTAGTGTCAGCTACGCCTGCCACGCAGTGATGTCGCAATCCACTTTTGAGCTGCTAAAAATCTCTGACGATCTGCGTTTTTTAGCGCCGAGAGGCTATAATTCCAATAGCCTTGACTCCGAATTGCTGCGCCTTTTCCGAACTTGGAGACTCAGGCGACTTCCATTGAAAAGACGGCTTTTGTTTCAAGGTCATAGCGATCATCTCCTGTTATGACCTTTTGAAGAAATATGGTTAATTGTTGCGGTTGTAAGGAAGTCCTGTGCAACAATTTTAGCATGAAATTTCTTCTGCTCTTAAGACAGGAGCCGCGTAACGAATTTGGCCAACACACGTTTCATGCCAATATCCTCCGCCAAAACCTCTGGAAAATAGTCCATGGAATCCCCAGATCATCTAATTCACGTACTGTCAGTCGCCGATTTTCTTTGATTGCAGCTAGTACGCGTTCAACATTTTCGGTTGTTCTGCTTGTTGCAGGCCATCCAGAATGTGGATAGCGCTCAACGGATTCCCTGCCATCTTTGAAGCGTCGGTGCAACCATTTTAGTTAACTTCACTTATTCAATCATTCCCAAAAGACTTCTTCTTAATCATTCGAATAGTTTTAGCGGACGAATGTCCGAGTTTGAAGCAAAGCTTGATGGAAGTTTGCTGATTTACACGCTCAGGTCATTACACGGTTAAAAATTGGTACTTAGAAATAAACAAAAATGTACTCGTTTTTGAGTACATTCTAGGCTTATAATACTTCCGAGTACTTGTGTCTCATTTTTGGAAAAGACACGTACTCAATTTTGAGTACATACAGATAATCAATTGTGAGTATATCTGGTATTTCAAATATATGTACTCAAAAAATACATATATTTAAGATATGTGTGCTCTAACTTCATTCAGTTTCTGTGGCCTTTCGGGCAGGGCACAGAAACTGAAGGAAGTTAGAGCAAATGTGGCGATTCTGACAGGATAGTTTGTAAGTGAGAGAGAGCACACTACATGGCGCCACCGTACAAGCGTACGATTTTGTGCATAGAAGGCAGAGATAAATTAGGGGGTGGGTCTTAGGAATGAACATCTTTACACGTAACCGGGGGATTCCTACCCGGGGGCCGTCACTTAATGTGCTCGTCCGATGCACAGCGGATATTCAGCGATTGTTAGAAATTCACACCACCACGGAGAACCCTCAGGTTCAAGCCTATCAGGCTAGGTTTGAACCTGGGGTTCCTCCATCAGTAGTCTGAATCTCCAAACGCTAACCATCCGTTGCTCGATTTCAAATTTGGAATACGTGTATTCCGTACATACTCATTTATTCATAGAATCAACTGGAACTTTATTATTCGATGGCCCATCTGGGATGATATATATACTCATTGTCACATGCTGGGCAAATGGACCGCACAATTTTATGACAAAAATAGTGATGAAGCGGAAGTATCTTATTTATGAGATTAACACAAATATAGTTAATGGAAAAGCGTACACAAAGATACTTTATGCATAATTAAATTACTTGTGATCAGTGACTTTGTTGTACTAATTATTTATGTGTGTCCCTTGCCCCCTTTTTTAACAATTTCTCTTGAAATCTATAATATCTAAAATGAAGTAATACGAGATTATATTTATATTTATTGACGCAGTTACTTGTAAGTACGTGTGGTTACTTATATTTGAGCATGTCATGTACTTGTTTACGATGCGATTATACTTAAAAAAAACGAATAGGTTCAAGTTCTCATTTTTAAGTAGACTGTTTTAACAGTGTGTGAATGCGACGATCACAAACTCACTCAGCGGCTTCTCACTACTGACTGAGAGTCCCACGAGAGAACAAGTCTTCACGCATGAGCAGTGAGGTTCCCTCTGGCTGGCTGGCTGGCTGGCTGGCTGGCTGCCAAGTTACATCAAGGTCGCGAGACCGTTCCTGAAGAAATTCAAAATAGCTGCATGCATTTCAGACAGTATAACGAAGTAAATTTACCGTCATTTTTGGTCCACGCCGGGGATCGAACCCGAGTCCACTTATTCCGGAACACGTCGCTCTACCAACTGAGCTACGCAGACGTTCGTTCTTGCTGCTACCTGCATTTTTGTCGTCTGCGTCCTGCGGGGCAGGCACGTCACATCTCCCTCCTCCCCCGAAAGAGGGCCGGGGGCATGGCCCACGGGTCAGCCGTGACCATGAATCGTCTCAGGCAGCCATCCGCTGTAGAACGTGCACTTCAGAACTCCCAGTCAATCCAGTGTGTGAAATGCAACATCACACACACCCAGGTAGCACAGTCTTGCAATTTAACGTAGGCCCTACACTAAGCCACTGTCCTCTATTCCTGAAAGACGTTGGCTCAGTGTAGGGCCTACGTTAAATTGCAAGTCTGTGCTACCTGGACATTTATTTTGGAAGCGCTGAAGAAGGGATTCTCTTATTTTTCTTATCTCGCGGTATGGAAAGAACATCACACCATTGCGAAATCTTGAACGGCCGGGTCATCCGGGAAGTTCGGGCGCAATTATAACGAAGTATATTTCTCCGTTATTTTTGGTCCACGCCGGGGATCGAACTCGAGTCCACTTATTCCGGAACAAGTCCCTCTACCAACTGAGCTACGCAGACGTTCGTTCTTGCTGCTATCTGCCTTTATGCCGTGTGCGTCCTGCGGAGCTGGCACGTCACAACAGACTTCTTATAATTATGCTTAACATCGTTCGGTATAACATAATTCTTTCAACATCGCTCTTAACACATAATTTCTCTCTCAACTCTCAATGTAAATCGCTCTACTCATACAATCTGCTCTTAGCTCTTACCTCAGAAAAATCAATATTACTTATTTATGTTTGATTACATTTTGACCCTAAGCCAAGCTACAAATTCTTACGATCTCGTCGGGAGAAATTCTGTGGCGTTAAGTCAGAAAATATAAAGCCTAAAACCTTAAATAAATAAATACATCGCTCTTTCCACGTTCCAGAAACACACAGCAACCGAAAAATTGCTTTTCAGCTGCCGCTGGGGAAAAACAATTTTTCCGTTGCTGTGTGTTTCTGGAACGTGGAAAGAGCGATGTATTTATTTATTTACTGATGCCACGTATTTGAAGGATTTATACCTAGGATCTCGCCCTTTGGATTTAACTGCTATAATATAAATAGCCAGTGCCGTTAATGCCCACCAGATGGAGACGTCTCAGTAGCTGAGCCCATCTTACGGATTTATGATGTCAGAAGCTGACTTAAAAATACACATAGGACCGTGGATTGTTGGCCACCGTGGTGTAAATGTAACGCGCTCGGCTAGTTATCGAGAGTTCTGTGGTTCATTTCCAAAGCGGTGGCTGAAAAACAATTTTTCGATTGCTGTGTGTTTCTGGAACGTGGAAAGTGCGATGTATTTATTTATTTACAGACGCCACGTAATTGAAGGATTTTCGCTTAAAACCTTATTGCCCCTGGTGGAATACGAACCCCCGTCTCACACAGGCGGCCATTGTACCAAATGAACTACGCCGGTTAGGCTTCGCGCTGCAATTTCATCAATTTGACCCATACGTCACCGCATTTGTACGCCATGTTCGTGAAATTACGTAGTATGATACAAATATTTAACGAGGAGAAATCGAATTTACATCAGGAGAGAAACACTAAAGGAAGGTTCATCTAGATCTAGAGGTATACGTCACATCTTTTTTTACGTAGTGAATAAATCAGCAATATGAGATCAATGGTAACATAATGCAGACAAAAACACCCGTATCTATGCAAGGTAAATATCAACTTCGGTAACATCTTTAAAAATTAGCAGTTCATGCTAAATATTGTAATTGAAATTGAAACACGTGCCAGCGCCATCAGTGGAATACACCACCCATGCCACATCCGGCACTTGAGCGCGAGCCCAACTCGGACAAGCTTTTCAAACTACTAGCCAGAAGCCAGCTTTTCAAACTACTAGTCAGAAGCCAGCTTTTCAAACTACTTGGCCACCGGAGTAGACTTCTCGTTCTGGTTTATTAGTCTGGGAATAAAGATTTTCTATTCTGTTGTGTCATTCATCATTGTAGTACCGTCATTAGCGATGTCTGGGTGGATAAGTTAATAATAACCAAATCCGTCCCTATTTATGGCCACAGATTCCTGGAAAAGGGTGGATTCAGAGCAGTAGGGCGAACGCGCTGCGGGACTCGAAACTGGGCACTACTCGTGTTACAAACCAGACACCAAGGTCTCTGACCACTGGAACACAGAGAGAGGGGTTTAATTTCGCCTTCAACAGACTGAGTTACATAGCAAAATAGTCCCACAGTGTATAATTACGGAGAGTTTTGGAATTATGAGTTCCAAAGAATGAAAAATTGAGTAAAACATACACTGAAGTGCCAGAAAAACTGATACACCAGTTTAATACTTGGTAGGTCCCCCACGGGAGCACACGACTGCAGAAATATGACGGGGCATGGACTCCACTAGCTTCTGGAAATATGCTGTAGGCAATGCACACCATACGTCCTGCAAAGCGTTCCACAATTCTGGTGTATTTCAAGGTCTCGGATTCCTGTGTTCGATAGCGCGTTGCATGGCATCCCAAATGTGTTCTATCACGTTCAGATCTGGGGACCTGGGTGGGAATGGCAACACCCCAAACTAAGATGAATGCTCCTCTAACCATAATGTGGCGTCCCGACACTTGTGTGGAGGTGCATTGTTCTGTTGGAACAAGCCCAACCCATCAGCATGAATGCAGGGCATGAACGGGAGTAACTCGCCAGAAAGGATGCCCACATGGCGTTTGCCTGTCACAGACGTTTGTAGACGTACCAGAAGTCCCAGTGAAGTCCAGCTAAACACACCCCATACCATTACGGACTCCCCACCAGCCCGTACAGTTTCCTGTTTACAGGCGGGATCCATGGTTTGATGGTGTTTGCACCACACACGAATCCTGGGATCTGCCCGGTACAGTTGGAAACGCGACTCGTCAGACCATGCTATACTTGTTTCCAGTCATCAAGTGTCCAGTTGCGGTGTTGCCATGCCCAAGCGAGGCGCATAGCTCTGTGTCGTGCACCCATCAAGGGGACTCGAGTTGGGCGTCGGCTTTCAAAGCCCATATCGTACAGGGTACTTTGTACAGTCCGGACGCTGATGCTTGTTGAGGCTCCAGCATTAAATTCCGATGATACCTGCGAGAGTGTTGCACGCCTATCGCGTGAAACGATTCTTGACAGCCGACGGTGGTCACGTTCACCCAATGTCTTTTTACGGCCACACTGGAATCGTAGGTTGGAGGTTTTGCCGGAATTCTTGTTGTTACGGTACACCATTGCAATGGTCGTACGTGAAAATCCGGACTTCGTTTCTACCTCCGAAATACTATGGCCCATCTCACGAGCGCCAACTATGACACCGCGTTGAAAATCGCTTAAATCGTTTTACTTGTCATTCTTATGCCGAAAACAGCTCTGGCAGCTGGACAGGATGTCTATCGCTTTATATACGCACTGGCGGACGCAACCGAGTACGCGCATAGGGGACGTTTCTATTTATTTTGCATAAGCTCGTCTGTACCAGGTTTTCTGGAACTTCAGTGTATTTCGTTACTATCTTCTTGAAATCAGCATAGGTTCATTTCTCGACGACGCCAACCAAGCGCCTTTCAGCAAACACAATATTCATTAGTAAGGTTTCAAATATCGTTTTACAGAGCGATGCTCGATTGTCACATAGTGACAATCGAGCATTGTCTACATTGCCCATAACTTTCATTGTAATAAAGAACTCTTTCGAAACCATGCCCTCAACATTGAGCAAAAAGCGAGGCCAGACAACGTAATTATTTTATCACTTTCGTGATGTCACTATGTGCTTTCGTCGAAACAGCGGTTAGGAGGAAGAGAAATCAAAAGAAATAGGAAGAGTTAATCTGACAAACAAGTATCGAGAAAGATGGTGAGGAGACAGCGGACTCGACTCTTGGAGCTCCAGAGATGCAAAATACTATGACTAGAGAAATAAATCAGTATCTTGAAAGTAGAAAGTAAACAATAGTTAGTAATTGCATGACTAAGACCAATTCCAGGACAAGCAGCAAATAAGGGCTAACCGACAATGAATAATAGAATCATTGCCGAAAATGCATTTAGTGTTTTCTTAGTCATATGTCTTTCATATACTAAGATTTGTAACTGGGCAATAACAGCGTATCCGAGCGTGAAGATTAAAAATCCCTCCACCAATATACAGTTGGATCTGGGTTATGCATTTTTAAAGAGAATGGCCTTACAAAACGTATGAGTGTAAAAAAAAAAAAGGCATGAAAGAAATTTTAAAATATTAAACTCACTGCAAAATTTTGAATGTCCCCGAAAAGGGGAAAAACATATTTTTACACTACGCAAATTTATAATGTAAGACATAAATGCATACATATATACTGTATTTTTTGGCGTATAAGTCGAGACTTTCTTTTTTCTTGAAATCCGGACCTCGATTTATACGGCACATCGACTATATTGAAAATTTTCAACGAGAAAAAAAAATCCGCCTTAAATTCGATCGTGATCCAAGCACTCTGAAGGGCAATATTACCTTCTTAAGGAACCATTCCGAGAGCGTACAAAATTCAATATTGCGTTCACTAAGAGCTTGTTTAAAAGCTGTAGAAACGGATGATTCCGTTCGACAGAAACATTTAAATCGCCGTGATTGATTTAGAGTGGCAGGTGTTGTGTGCTAAATTCATCTCCCTCGCGATCCCTACAAGACTCCATGGTTAGCATTCACCTCTGGTTTTGCATAGCCGCCGGAACTACAATGGGTGCATCTCGCAATGAATAAACCTCTGAAACACGAAGCTGTCACGCAGTTGATTTGCTGGCGACTATTGTGTCGGTACGCGGCGGAGTATGCGCTTTAAGAATAGCAATGACCAGCTGCTAGCGAAGGCTATACTCCTTCGCTCTGCCAACTTCTATCTCTTAACTGAATTAAAATCTACTATTGCTTCCATTTATTATGCTTATCTTAATTGGTTTCATGTTTCTGATTGAAATCAAAAGCTCCTTTGCCTTCTGATTTCAATCGGATTCTGCGAGAAAGCAGACCATAATGCACGCTGCAAGCATCACTTTATTTAGCACATTTGAATTACTTTTTTAGTTGTATCTTTGAGTGGCGGCCTCTCAAACTGTTTGGTCAGTGAGGAGGGATAGTGTAACGTCAGTTTGTTAGAAAAAAATATAAACTTACGGAATTCAGCTTTTTTTTTGGAAAAATTACGGGAGTTTCTGCGCTTCCTCTTCCTTTTGATATTAACTGAAACATAAAAATGTCGTTACAGAATTTCGGAACACCTTTAGCGTTTGCCCTAGCCTCGTCTTACATTCACGATCGACTTATCTATGAATGAAGAAACGGAAATTGAGAATTTTAACTCATTGGACTTATACTCCATATCGACTTATTAGCCGCAAAACACGGTGCACTCGTACTTCGTTTGCTACCTTAAGCTTATGTCTATTTTGACTTTTGCATTATTTTTTTATTTCAAAGTTCATTATGAAGCTGTAGGTTCAGAAATTCTGTACGGTTTCGTATTTTCAATATATCAAAAGAAATACGCTTGAAATGCTAGGTAGAAAATCCAAATGGGATTTTTCTTTGTATTCAACACCGATATTCCATATCTTTTACTTATACGCAAGAATCGCTCTTTCAAAACAGTTTGTCCATTAGTTTATTTAGAATTAGTGCAGAGTAAAATATTCACTAATGATTTTGCCTGCTCCAAATTTCTTGAATTCAAAAGGGAACTGTAGATGTTCTTTACTAAATTTTTGGCTGCAATATCTACGTATTTCTCGGCTGCAAAAAGGCCGTTTCGATTCTCTCAAAGTTGTAACACACCAAGCTACGTATAAAAAAAATCAAAAATCCGTATTTTTTTTCGTAATCTGTATTTCAAAATTAAACGTATAATTGCAACATGATATGAAAAAGATATAGGAACTACAGTTACATTTCAAGAAATGCGCAAAATTCTGTGTAAAAGTGAAAAACAACACAGTATGCCCGCTAAGTGGTTTTTTTACGGGACAGCCTTTTGAATAAAAGTAGCAAGCGTGTTAATAGTTCTTACCGCTAGAGTGCGCTGCAATCTCAGGAACAACTTTCGAGTCTGGTGACGCAGCTGTTTTTGTGCGGCCACCGTTGAAGTAAGACTGTGCGAGTGGAGCGTGTCAGAAGTTGAGTAATAGAGCAAAAAGCTGCGATAAAATTTCACTGTAAAGTAGGGAAAACTGCCACGGAATTGTACCAAGATCTAAAGACAATGATGACTCTCTAAGCAGTGCGCAGGTATTCCACTGGTTTTCAACGTTCAAAAATGGGAGGGAGTTCCCGAGGATGAACCACGAACAGAACGTCCAGTTTCCGAACTCATAAATGAACATGTGGTGAAGGCTAGCTAAATTTTTGCCCATGAAGGCGAAAACCACTAGGCTACTCGTTGAACAGCTTGGTGTCAGTATGGAAACGGCTAGGGTAATCTTAGAAAAGATCTGCACAAGAGTAAGATTTATTCAAGGTTTCTCCCGCACACGATCACAAAGGAACAGAGAGAGCACTGGATTATATGTTTTCAAAATTTCATATATGCAGTTGATCAAGATCGTGATTTTTTTGCAAAGAATTCTCACCGGTGATGAAAGTTGGTGCCTTTAATTTGATCCTGAAGCAAAACGTCGGAGCACAGAATGGCGCGGAACGTCTTCTCCCCGGCAGAAGCAATTGCCATTCCAAACATCACGCTTTTTTCGACTCTGCTGCAATTGTCCGCGCCAAATTGGTTCCTGAGGGCACCACAGTGAACGGTCAGTATTATTTAGGAGTAATTCCATGTCTGTACGCCCACATGAGGCGTGTCATGGAAGAGCGGTTCTACAAAAAAAACCCAATTATTTGCTGTAGCACGACAACGCGCCACGCACACTGTGCGTTTTCTGTGAAGCAGTTTCTGGCTTCGAAGTCGATCTGTGTGATCGAACATCCATCCTACTCACCAGATTTGGCTTTCGCAGAATTTTTTTCCTCTTCCCAAAGATGAAGTGCGCCTTGAAAGGGGAGCGCTTCATCGTCATTGAGGACATTCAAAAAGGTGTGACCAACAGAATGAAGGAGGTTCCTCTTCAGGACTTCGACGTGCCTTCGAACACCTGTACGAAAGATCTCACCGGTGTGTGGGGTTAGAGGGACAATTCAAAATATAATCTATTATTACTGTTTAATAATATTTGTCCCATTACTGGGCACGCTGTGTATAACCGAGGCTCCATTGTATTCAGTGATCTCAAATTCATGCTCTTGGAAGGTCTACTTTCCTGTTTGGAAATAATTTAGGGGGCCGCAAGAATATTAAACAATTTCTTATGAATAAATATTAACTTTGCAAAACTACACCAATGGCTTGGCACTAGAGTGCAATATTTTTTCTAATTATATCGGTAAATAATAATAACAAATGCTTCATCAATCACTGAAAACAGTCACTTTTATGTAACAATTATTTTCACTAAACAATCATATTTAGCAACTGAACACGATAACCTGATTCATTCTTGAAAACAACTGTTCACATGAGTATGTTGTTCCGAACATAGACAGAACACGAGCAGCTGGAGATTATGAATGTTTATGTACTTGTCCTTTGAAACTATCTGATAAAAGTGTGTTAGGTTGCAGCTGTTGAATTTTTCTTTTAGAAAAGGATCCCACTGGAAGTCTGTGAATTCAAGTTGAAGTTCTTCATGTGCGTTGTCAGCATTATAGGAAAACGGAGATATGAATATATTGAACATATTTTGCTTATTACAGTTATATTCTTCGTAAATAAACTTGTTACTTGTAAAGAGGATGGCTATGCTAAGCATTACTGTGTTTATATTACATTTAATATATTATTATATACTTGATAAAAGGGTGATTTATTTTTATTTTGTAATTACTCACGCTGGCAGCAAAACAGTTGGCACAAGGCCGCATGTGGCCCGCGGGCCGCGAGTTTGAGACCACATGTATTTATTTTGACTTTTCTTGAATACTTAACTTTCCCTCTTAAATATTTAATACTGTTTGTAGTTGATATAGCGACCATTTCCCAAAATCATCCCTTCTGAATTTGATAGTTTCGCCGATTTAAATGTGAAAAATTGAAAGAGTTAAACGGAAGGAGAGTTATGAGTAAAAAATAGATGTTGTTATTTGATTTTCAACTTTCATGTCAGCTGCTGAAAAAGAGACGGAGAAAAGAAACAGGGATATTTGGGCAAAATCTCTCTGCTGGCAGTGCTGGCAATGTACATTGGTGAATAGATTTCCTACGGGATTTTTCGTTTTGTTTGTCTAAAGCTCAGGAGACTCATTTCCTTTGGAAATATCAGCAGAGTCTAATAAATCAAAGCAGCTGCCGTGATGAATTACAGAGCAGGGACCACTCGGCTTTGACGCCAAACCCTCTGTCCATAAATCACACTCTTAACCATTCCCCCTAGCACCCAAAAACAACAGGCGGAGACAGAAATGGGGAGAAATATATATCGCAGAATAACGGCCACATCACCTCTGCAGTTTTCACAGATCACCATAGTCGAGATAAAAAAAAAAAAAACCCTGGAAAAATCCATATGGAAAGTGAGACAGAAATATGTAGAGAAAATTATTATTACCGCACGAATTTGTTAGCGATGATGCTATTACTGGAGGAAGGCTCCGAAAAACTGCTTTCTCTTTAATTTATATTCGATATATGCATGAGCTGGACTTTCACGTGAGTACATTTTTCTTCTGCGGTAATTTATGGAGAAAGAATTTACGTACTTTATCAGTGAAATGCAGACCTCTGAGAGTATGCTTTTAGTTGTGCTGCAGCCAACAGAAAAACTTCGATAAAAATAAAAGAATTTCTACCTGCTTGCGAAGCTTTGAAGCATAATATTTTTACCAGAATATCAGAAACGTAGATAAAATGTAGGCTACTACAACTGTATTACGTCTACGAAAACAAGAAACACACGAACAGATTTCTTAAATAACGGAATAACAATTTTTGGAACTGTGATCAAGGAGAGGGCATCCTGAAAGTAATGCCTCAATCCTAAGAGTTTTATTTGTGGCAGGAAAAATGTGAAACTTGTTGGCAAAATACTTGCACATATTGTTAATAATGCTAGCCTATTAAAAGTATTGTCCACCACTTTATATACATTTCCGCCATCTTTGAACCCATTGGTAAACTCCATTTTGGAAAAATTCCTGAGGCTGCCGCTTCACCCATGAGTTCACAGCCAGTTTAACGTCTGTAACATCGTAGAAACGTTTCCCACGAAGGGTGTTTTTCAAAGGGGCAAACAGGAAAAAGTCTGAGGGAGCTAAATCGGGACTGTATGGGGGTTGGGGCATCACCGTCCACCCTATTTTGGGAATAGCCTGTGAAGTCTCCATTGAGGTGTGGGGACGTGCGTTATTATGGTTTAAAGTAACCATAATAACGCCCGTTCCACACCTCAATCTCATTTATATGTCATGACAACTTTTTATGTGGTCACTTTTTTATCTGATGAAGGACTCGAGGGGAGTCTGAAAGATCTTATAAGTGTCAATTTCACCTTTGTGTACAGGGTGCATAGGAAAGTCCCTTTAGCCTGGAATAACTTGCGAACAGAGAGAGGTACAGTTATGCAAGTGAGATGACGGTACAGTAAAGCGACTGCGCCCGATCGAATGCAACCAATAACAGCGCCCCTAGTGGCGAAATGCGGAAGTTAGCCATTGCAAATCGAAAACGAAAAGAGATAGAGCAAAATGTCCAACTACAGAGTTGTAGAGCATCAATTAATTAGTACAAAACGACATTTGTTTTACACGGATAAGATAAATTGTCGCCTGAATACCCTACAATGTCCGAAATCAATGCGCGACGATTCGAATCTGCATATTCACATTTCGCAAATGTAGCCGTATGCAAATGCAGATTGTAACGTTGTACCGTACCTATGATATAAAAACCAGTAGCAGGATGTAACCTGATCAGAAGTTTAGGTATACGTACGCTGTATTAGAATGGCGAACTTGGATTCCTGGGGTTCCGTAAAAAATCAGGTGTATGCAACGGCGTCTACAAGTATGCTGGATCTACGTCGTCGTATTACAGATGCTTGCAATAGTGTGACAGCTTCCATGCTGAGGAATGTGCATGCAGAGTTACTTTCACGAATACAAATGTGTATCATGGGCAATGGCAAACTCTTCGAACGTCCTCAACATTAACTTTTTATCACTGTGCGCCAGTTTGTCTTTTTTGTTTTTGTTTTTTCTGACGTCATCAAACTGTATTGACATAAGTACGCATTTATGCAATAAATTGTGTGTATTTGTTCATACCTATGCTTGTTCCCTTCAAACGTTTACACAAAAGGTCGCGCATAGACTTCGGATATTTTAGGGTATTCAGGCGAGAGTTTATCTTATCCGTGTGAAACAGATGTCGTTTTGTTCTAATTAATTGATGCTTTACAACTTTGTATTTGGAAATGTTGCTCTATCTCTTTTTGTTTTAGATTTGCAAGGGCTAACTTTCGCATTTCGCAAATACGGGCGCTGCTATTGGTGGCATTCGATCGGGTGTAGTCGCTTTACCATACCGTTATCTCACTTGCCTAACTGAACCTCTCTCCGTTTGCAAGTTATTCTAGGCTAAATGGACTTTCCTATGCACCCTGTATAGTTAAGTGTGATTAAATGTAATTTTACGAAGAACATCTGTCGTCTTCAGACTGTTTTAATCGTGCATAACACAGCGTTTTTTACCTGGTCATTGAATTTTATTCTGCACGCACCGTCATAATCATCAACGATATGAGGATGGAATGTCATGCCTTTTCCTTTTGATAGCTTCCTTTAGCTTCTGCACATAGTGAGAACTGTTTATTTTTTCACCCCGTTCAGCGAAATCAGTCAAAATGACTCCATGTTTGTCCCAGAAAATTGGCACCGTCACTTTCTTTGCGGAACGAGTTGTTTTCAACTTTTTCTGTAGAGGTGAAGATGTGCAGTGCCATTCCATTGACGCACGTTTTGTTCCTGGGCCATCAAAGTACACCCAGGTTTCATCCCCCGTCACAACATTACAGAAAAACGCCTCACCTTCCCTCTCATAACAGTCCAATAGGTTCCTGCCCATGTTCACTCTTTGCTTACATTATTCACGGGTTAGGTTTGTTGGTATCCACTTTGAACAAATGTTTCTGTAGCGCAGATCCCTAATAAATGTTTCCATAGCACTATGATCACAATGAATTGCATCACACAACTCCTGGATGGTGACACGACGATCAGCTGTGATGAGTTCTTTCATTCGTTGCCTGTTCACATCTGTCACTGCAGTTGCGGGTCTTACACTTCGTTGTTTGTCCGGCACTGAACTTTCTTCCTCTCGAAACCTCTTCATCCATCTTCGGATATTACTGATATCGATTGTGGCTGCTCAATACACCGCCAGGAGTCTTCTGTGGAATTCTGCAGCCTAACATCTCTCTTTTTCCAGGAATACAATTCCGGCTTTCTGCTTTTCTCTGTAACTCAAGATTTTCTTTCCGATTCTGAAAAAAAAATTGTTCCCACATTGGTAACATATCATAATACATGTCAGTGTAGTTTAATTAAGATCACTTCAAAATTTCAAAAGTTATTAAAAGGGACGAATTACTTTCAGGATGTCCCTGGTACACTGGCGTGCAAAAATTAAGGACAAGACGGTTTTTCGAATGTAACGTCGTGCAGAAGTGCTCCACATCGACTCAAATCATACCATAAGATCTCCAAGATGAAATAATATGGGAAAGAATACCGTCCAAACAAGGAATCCAAAGGATACAAAGTCACTTTATTGAAAAGATAGCTTCAAGCACAACTGGACAGAAGACAGAAACGTCCATGTGACAGGCGGCTGCCAAGAAAAATCCAGTCTTTAGTAGGGGATATGATCACCACTGACTGCGTTGCAGGATTTACAACGTCTGTCCATGCTGAGGACGACGTTGTCAAGGAGCTGTTGAGGCATCGCGGCTCATTCCTCTTGCAGTGCCAATCGCAGCTGTGAAATCGATGCTGGCGGCTGGTGACGTGCTGCCACGTGTCTCCCGAGAAAGTCCCACACGTGTTCGATTGGTTGTAGGTCCGGGGACTTTGCGGGCCAATCCATGCGTTGAATATCTTCACTTTCCAATAGCTGTGCGACAGCCACTGTACGATGAGGTGTAGCGTTGTCGTCCATGAAGAGGAACTCAGGACCCACAGCACCTCTAAACAGATGCACGTGAGGCAGTAGAACCTCGGCACAATAGCGGACACCAGTGACTGAACCTCCTTGGAAAATGTGGAGGTCAGTACGGCTACCAAGCATGATACCGCTCCAAACGAGAATTCCGCCACCTCCAAACCGGTCCCCTTCGATGATGTTGGAGGTGTGATTGTGTGTTCCCTGCTCTCTCCAGATGTGTATACGGCCAGAATCGCTCGTCAGACTAAATCGGCTCTCATCCGTAAAGAGAACTCGACCCCATTGCTGATGTGTCCAGTTCTTGTGTTCCTGGCACCACAGAAACCGCCGTCTCCGATGAGCAGGCGTTAATGGCACACACACCGTACTGGTCGTCGTGCAAATAGACCACCTTTGTGCAGCCTTCTGGCCACAGTAAAACGCTATCACGGACGTCCATTTGTCTGTTGCACGTGCCTTGCGATTTCTCCCGCTGTCTGCCGTCTGTCTCTTCTCGCCTGTAGGACAATATACCGGTCGTCCGCCGCCGTAGCTGCTCGTGGACGACCACAGCTAAGCTCTCGGACAGCTGTTCCTGTCGTTTGAAATGCTCTCCAAGCTCGTGAAACAATGCTGTGTGCGATCCCGAACTCCTCAGGCACACTAGTCACACTTCGACCTTCTTCCAACTTTCCAATGACGCGATCTCGGGTAAAGTAATCCAGATGTCGTCTACTGGATTGCCTGTTGGCCATATCACATGGTGGCAGCAACTCGACGTCGTTCAAACCGATGTACACCGTGCAATAGCTTTCACCGAATTGCTGAGCGTACACCACCCGTGTGATTTATACCCTTCCGACACTCCCTCCCTACGTCATGCTGCATATATGCGCATGCCCTACCGTACCGGACCCTAGCCTAACTCCTTAGTGGTCTTTCGGTCCGTTCTGCCTGCTCGTTCCGCTCTTATGGTAATTTCTCCTCTTCGTCCCTAATTTTTGCACACCAGTGTATATATAAATAAAATGTACCTGAAGTGTTATTCTCACAGTTTTCTCACTTTTCCTGAAACCAACAATAATAAAAGAGAATGTCTTTTTTCTCTTAAGATTTAACAACCACTGTGTGCAAATCAATGGGTTATAAGCAGTTGCTCGTCCCTAATTTAAGGTCACTAGTTCGAGAGAAGGGAGATAGCCAGTGCTGTAAGACAAATACAACACCAGCGCTAAGACAACTGCTCCACAGCGCCTGTAAAGCGAATGTTTGGGAATGTACGTTAGAAGCAGCATACAAAATCATAAGTTCACACTTTTTTTAAAAAAGTTCTATGGAACATGACAAAACTCTAGCCTTTGTGTAATATGTTTCGTAGTTTGGAGTAACATTCCACAATACGCGCAATTTATTCAATGCGCATGCGCAAATTTTTCTGAGGTTGTGTAACGTTTCAGAGTTCCGTTTCGGAGTTCCGTGTAACGTTTCGGGATTTAATTAAATGTGCATGATCATTTTTCTAAGAATTGTATAATGTTTTCAATATCAGTGTAATGTTTCAGAATTTTACCGCTGTTCGCTTGCTGCGTGGCATCTCTCTCACATTTAGGGCATGCGCCGTGAAGCTCTAAAGCTGTGTTTGCTGGTTATCGTAGCATCCTGTACGTTGTGGTGACATGGATTTTGAATTGTGGCGACGTAGATTTGGTGTGGATATCAAGGTTAGTACTTTGTTTTCGGTTAAAAAAAGACAAATTAATTCATGTTATATACAAATGTGAAATGCCTCACCCTAGCTTTAGATTAATTGCGTTTCGTGTTCGAACAAAACTGCTGATCGTTAGGCCTGGCGTCTAAACGATCCCGCTAAGAGACTGTGTAATCATGTGCTTTTTTGTTTTCTAAAAAATTAGGTCGGCTGGAATTCTGGGTGTTACGGAGTAAATGCCCGTTAAGTATACAATTTAAGGTTAAAACCGTGTCAACTGTAGTTCCTTCTTCCTTAACGAAAGCAAAAAAATGTACAATTAAAGTTGTTTCGTACGCTCGTACCGAACAGCTAATGGAATTCTTCATGTGCATGTTTAAAACATACTGAATAGGTGAGGAACCGTGCTTACATAATATTATAAATTTTGATGTATCGTAGATGTTCTTTTTTCTTTTGATTGGGGGTTTAACGACCACCGTGAGCTACTCAATGGGCTATAGGCAGTCGTCCTTCCCTATTTTAGGGCCACTGGTTCCAGGGAAGGGAGAGAGCTAGTGCCGTAAGACAAACACAACATCCATGCCTCACTAGGATTAGAACCCGCACCCATCTCGGACAGATGATCAGAAGCCATCGCTTAGACCACCGGAGTGTCTGGTAGATGTTCAATGGAATATTTATTGCAAGAGGCCCTTGTACTGTTTTGTTGCTACGCCCAGTTTTAAAATGCCCTTATAATTCTTTAGCGTTCCCCCCCCCCCCTCTCTTTCCCTTTGTTAGGGCTTACATGTTTATAATCGAGTGAAACTTTTTCAAGTACTGATGTGTTGCTGAGAATATTACTAGTTATTTTAGATTATCTCAGTTGCAATTAATCATCAATGGAGCAATATGCGAACAATTAATGTATGGCAACATAATAACTATATAATAGTTGATTATATTGAAACCTAGCTAGTCTTATATACATTGCCCCGTTTGGTTGAAGTACCATGTATCCATGAAAAAAAAATTATCTTCTCAAAAACTTCTAAATGTTCCCTGATTTTGTTTTCTCCCAAGTTTTTCTACATTTTTTATCTGTTTCTCAATGTACAAGTTGAAAACAGAAAGCGGAGGAGGGGGGGGACTGGATAAGTTAATATATGCAGATAGCTTTACTTTCGTATTTTCAGAAATAAGCTAAAATAAAAAATAGTAAGCCCGATTGAGGATAAAATGATAAAATCCCAAAGATCAGTTTTCGTGCTGCTAAATTAGTAACGTCATCATGTTCTTGTTTAAAAAAACGAACACATTTTTAATATCTTATATTGTCATATATTGGGATATCTTCTTGGGGAAGCGGATCTTAGAAATTTGTGATGGTTTGATAAAAGTCACACGGTGAATTCCTATGAAATGGCAATATCAGTGTTCTGATATTCTATAATTTTCTAGTTGTTTTGAGAATTTCATGCTTTATAAGATGAATGTTGTGATTATTTCTCAACTAATGTGAATTGTAAGCAAATATGCTGAGGCAAAGTTTAGTTCTAATTTGCCAGATTCAAACCTTTTTTTTAATTTTTTTGATCTTGCTGAAAGTTTTTGCAGATCATCAGTTCAGAGCTTTACAGTGTTTTCATTTTTAGTGTAAAATGTATTAAAAAATCAGAAATTAAGATGTCAATGTTAGTGTGTACATGTTAGAAACTGAAAACAAATAAGAGGTATTCGTAGTAAATGCATCTCTGCTTTTTTATAATGACTGATATTAGTGTTTAAAGAAAAGATTCCTGAGGATTGGAACACCGCTACAATGATCCTGCTACATAAGAAAGGTGACATTGAGGATCTCGGAAACTACAGACCTATCAGCCTCCTATCAGTAGTTTATAAAATCTTCACTAAAGTTCTTTCACACCGCTTGAAGGTAACACTGGACATGGTTCAACCGAGAGAACAAGCTGGATTCAGGAGTGGCTACAGCACAATAGATCATATCCATGTGCTGAGAGAACTAATTGAAAGAGCGAGGGAATATGAACTTCCATTGTGCATGGCTTTTATCGATTATGAAAAAGCCTTTGATTCGGTGAAACCATCAGCAGTTACAATGGCTCTGAAAACCTGCGGTATTGAAGATGCATACATTAATATTATTAATAACATCTATGAAAATGCAAGTGCAAAGATTAGGCTGTTTGAAAATACAACACACATAAAAATTGGAAAGGGAGTGAGACAAGGTGACACCATATCTCCAAAGCTCTTTAATGATACATTGGAGGGTGGTTTTCAGTCACTGAGCTGGGAAAACAAGGGGATAAATATTAATGGAGATTATCTAACCCACCTTCGTTTTGCTGATGACGTAGTCATTTTTGCAACTAGCCCATCAGAGCTGCAGAGTATGATCCAGGAACTTGCTGACAAGAATAAAGAAGTGGGATTAAAAATGAACTTTCAGAAGACAAAAGTGATGTTCAATGCTTTTGCAAGAAATGAAGATTTATCGATTGATGGAGAAAAGCTGGAGATAACAGACACATACGTTTATCTTGGCCAGCAGATATCAAGTGAGGGTCACATTGATGAAGAAATTAATCGGCGTACAAAACTTGCCTGGAGAGCTTTTGGAAAAAACAGCATAATTTTCAAGAGCAATATGCCATTATGTCTTAAAAGAAAAGTGTTTGATCAATGCATCCTTCCAGTGCTTACGTATGGTGCAGAGACGTGGACCTTAACTAAAAGAGACATACAAAGGCTGCAGACAACTCAAAGTAGCATGGAGAGGTGCATACTTGGTGTAACCAGGAGAGATAAGAAGAGGAACACGTGGATCCGAAAAATGACAAGAGTGGAAGACATCATGATCAGAGTTAAATCCCTGAAATGGCAATGGGCTGGACATACTGCCAGAAGGACAGATCATCGATGGACAGCCGAAATTTTAGATTGGATTCCAAGGGACAGGAAAAGACCCAGAAGAAGACCACATGGGAGATGGGTGGATGAAATTCGAAAGTATGCAGGGGTGACATGGAGGAGACTGGCACAAGACAGACCGTTGTGGAGGAAACTTGGGGAGACCTTCGTCCAGCAGTGGATTGATAATGGTTGACAATGATGATGATGATGATGATTAGTGTTTAAAAAAAATTGTGATCGTTTGGCGAAAGGCACTTGGTGAATTTCAATGTAATGGCCATATCCGTTTCTTAGCATTCTATAATTTTCTAGTTATTTTGAGAATTTCGTGTTTTATTAGATGAATGTTGTAATTATTTATCAACTAACGTGAATTGTAGTCAAACATGCTAAGGCGAAGTTTAGCTCTAATCTGCCAGATTCAAAAGTCTTTTTTCGAGTTTGCTGATAGTCTTTAGGGTCCATCAGTTCAAAGCTTTACAGTGTTTTCATTTTCAGTGTACTACGCGTATCTCACAAACTAATATTTCAATTTTATTTTGTATCTTTCAGAAACTGAAAAAAAATCAGGTATTTTGTATTAACTGCATTTCTGTTTTTTTAATGATTTATATTAGTGATAAAAGAAAAGACTTTCTTTGTACCTAATGTGTTCCCATTAATGCAGTTTTTTCTTTGCAAAGGCATAGTTAAATTTTTGATTGAGGCGCCAGCGTATGAGGGTAATGTTTATTACACTGTCTCTTTTAGATTCCACTCACAGGAAGAAATCTGGAGGAGATACGTCCAGCAAGAGCGCGGTGGCCACATATTAAAAAACGAATGAATTCTATAATAAGTCCAGTAGTATCTCCATGGATTCAAATTATTTCATTAGCTGGAACCGACAGTAGCGTTCATCCTCATGCAGCAAAGCCAAAAGCTGTTGAACAATATTTGCGTTGATAGCTGAATTCACAGTAGACTCTAAAAAATGGTGGTTCCACAGTTTTCTTTTTGGAAACAGCCTATTGTGCTTTCTGGCGATTTTCAAAAGCCAATGGACCTTTTTTTTTTTTTTTTTTTTTTTGAGAAGTTATGCACCCATTTAAATGAAAATAGGCCTTTTCTGTAAGAAATGTGTACAGCATATGACGCTGTTGCATGTGAACCTCATGAACCAATAGTAATAGCGGTCATGTATGTCTACATCCAACGGGCACACCTCTTGCGGTATCCGGACTTTGTATGACTGTAACTTCAAACCTATGACAGCCTTGTGAGTGGTTGAATAAGATGCTCTTATTTGTGACAAATTCCCCAATTACTTATGGGGAGATCGCAACAAGCACCGGTCAACTTCTTCTACAAACTGTGGTGTAACTACGTCTACACCTAGGACTTTTATCCCCCAGCAGTAGTTTTTTAAAGTGATATATTGTTTATTTGCTTTGGAATTGTCAGAACACATCTATACATTCATTACTTCATTCTTTCCTCCCCTACAAATATTTGGTGTCTCGCTTCCATGTCATTTAAGTTTGATTAACGTATACTGAGTTTAGATGCGTGATTCTCACAATTATATTTCAAAATTAAGTTGCCCCCCCCCCTCGAGTGTAAACATTACACATGAAATTAATGATGATGTAAGTTAAAACTAAGAAATGATTTGCAACGGTAACTATGCTCATAATCGACAGACACTTGAAATAATTTATCGTTATTTATTCTTGAATAATCAGACAACTGAAATGCTAATGTAAGTTCACTGATAACACTAAACATGGAATGAATGAGTTATTAAACAACAACGACTCTGCACTTTCTATTTAGTCTGTTTTAAACAGTCTTACTGTGAATTGTTATCCATTTGGCACTTAACACAAAACAGTTTATATTCCAGTGAAAATCCTTTCAGGTGATCATAATACATATGCTCTTTTAGAGCACATTTTATAAGAATAACAAGCATCGAGTTCCTGCACATCGCTGCAACGATATTTCAACTAATCCAAGGTCATGATTCCATAATTCTCTGCAATGGGTGTCGGCATCTACGTTCCACGCAAACACGAACCGAAACTCACAAATGTAAACTTGCAGCAGGAGTTAAAGGAAAATATAAGAAACAAGCAAAGGACACCACATCCAACAATTAAGCTGATTACTGGCCATCTGTTAAAATGACTAAGTCATCACTTCTGATGAGCACTGGAGGAAAATAAGTTCTAGCTGGGTGTGAAAGGATACAGGATAAGTTATTATATAAGTTCTAACTAGGTGTAACAAATGATACAGGATAAGTTCCATCCTGTATTGTTTGTTCAGTGAAAAATTAACGTCTTAAGAAGGCACCATACTATATAAATTTAAAGTGTCTCGAATGTAAAAATCATTGATTTTTTAGTCAAGCATGGGTAAACTGAAAATTGGTTTTGTATGTGCCATAGGTAGAATATCTTCGAACGCATTTGTTTGTACAGGTGCATTCTCTACAAAAGATGCAGTATCTATGTGTAGCATACAATTAATATTTGTTAAGAACAGTGTTTTTTCATGAATATTTCATTCTTATAACTTCTCTCTTTAAATCTGAGAAAACTCATGAGTAAATTGTCCTTATCTTTCTTCATTCAGTAAGCATAAGATTCAATAGGGGCTGTTACTATACTGCTCATGTTTATCAAGAATTAATTTGTACCTCATGAATTGCCCTTATTGGAGTTAATTTTTGAAATGTAAGAGTAATTTCTGGAAATGGTAAAAAAATATCTATCCTGGTGCAAACGAAAATTTCAGGAACATTTTTATAGATAATTATTTTTCAGATATATTATATAATACCTTGTTCAGATTTGTTAGAAATGTTTTACATTTTTATTCCGTTAAGGGTTGAAATGTTTCTGGAACTTTTCTTTGTTTACTGTGGAACGTTCCTCAAAATCAGGTTGCCAGCCTGTTTCAAGATTATTCAGTAGCATGTGTAAAGTTTCACAAAACTGTCGAAAAGGTTCCACAGGAGGCTTTCCGCTTATGTGAAATGTTTTCATGTTTATTGTGAAACGTTCCACAAAATCAGGCTGCCAGCCTGTTTCAAGAGTTTTCCGTAGCATGTATAAAGTTCCTCAAAATCGTTGAAAAGGTTCCACAGGACAGGAGGCTTTCCACTTTTGAGAAATGTTTTCAAGTATATTGTTGAACGTTCTTCAAAATGATGCGGACACCCTGGGACAGAATGTTTCAATACTGTGTGGAAGGTTGATCATTTTTGTTGAAAAGGTTCCTCTCCTTATTGAGGAACGTTCCACAAAATCCTCCCGGTACAATGTTTCAGACTTCTTCAAAAATGTGTGGAACGTTTGTCAGGATTTCTTGCATAAGTTTTCAAAAATGTTGAGGCAGCTAAGCTGCTCCTTTTTTGGTGTAACGTTCCACAGATTTTTTACAGTGTAGGCCCGATTCAAAACAATAGTGGAGAGGTGTTTGGAAGTATCCAGGGTAAGTAGTGACATAATTAAACTTATAAAACGCAAAGTGGATTAGGTTTCAAAATCGAGGCGTTGAAAACTGATAGTGAACAAAAGACTGCAGACGGAGAAAATGGTCTCTGTGCCAAAAGTCCATGTCTGATGTTACCAACACAGTTTCCGTTGTGAATTTAACCATATTTTTATATGAACTTCTTACACTTATTTTTATGGAAAGTAATTGTAAGAAGTTGTAATATAACATTCACAACACACATACATTACAAAATATAATGCTCATTAAAAAGGCTCTAGTGGCTCCCCCTGTTGTCCATAGCAGCTCAAAGTTTGGATATAAACATATCTTATGATTCTCTGTCTAAACAACATGCTTTGGTTTTACAATCAGCGACAACCACATGTCCGTTTCCTTGTCAGTTAGATAAACTACTTTACTTATTTTCTATGAAAGACTACACTGGGTGTGGTTGTCAAACGCATTTTTCTTACATTTTTTCTGAAAGAGGAGATTTATGTCTGTAGCTAAAGCTGTGAAAACAAAATAAGCGAAAAGGCAGAGAAAGGTAACATTAACACCCAGATAGTCAGCGAAGTTTATAAAGCCTTGTTATGAACTTATAACTGATGAATTTTACGTATTCGTGTACTAATAACAGTAAACACACTAATTGCACGCAAATATTGCATAAAAGGAGAACCTGCTTCTTGGTTAGGATGTTTAAGAGGTGTTGTTCACAACACTATCATTCATTACAGTACAACTGAGAACGTACAGATTTCGTCCGAAATTGCCGATCGGATCGCGCGGGGTACATTTCAACAAGTATGTACACTAAAGGAGCAGATTATTATTATTTTTATTGGAGGTTTAACAACCACTGTGAGCAACTCAGTGGGCTATAAGCAGACGGCCGTCCCTAATTTAGGGCCACAGGTTCCAGGGAAGGGAGAGAACCAGTGACGTAAGACAAACACAACATCTATGCTTCACGGGCATTCGAATCCGAACCCATCTAGGACAAATGATCAGAAGCCATCGCTTAGACAACTGCGCCACCGGGGCGGCTGAGCAGATTATAAAGAATACCTAATTCATAACATGTTGTGTCGCGTTTGGCCTTCAAATAAATTTCAATTCGATGAGGCACTGATTTAACTAGGTACTGATATCACAATTTTTTTTGTAATGGGGGTTTAATGGCTATGATGAGCACCTCAGTGGGCTATAAGCAGTCGCCCGTCGCTAATTCCAGGAAAGGGAGAGAGCCAGAGCCAAGATAAACTCAATATCCATGCCTCACCGAAATTAGAACCCGGACGCATCTCGGACGAAAGATCAGAAGCCATCGCCTAGAGCAGTGCACCACCGGGGCTGCTCGGATATATTCATCCAAGCAGATGCGATGGCGTCCGTCAGTTGCCGAATGTTCGGTAGAAGAAGCTCCCAGTTACGAATGAATCTCTCACTATCATCCCACTGGTGTTCGATTGGGTTAAAATCTGGGGATTGTGAGTGCCATTTTAGCACTCTGAAGTCACTATCGTGCTCCTGGAAAAAATGTGTGACGATGCCAGCCTTGTGGCAAGGTGCCACAAGGAAACAACCTGCGTATATAAGGATGTGCCTGGTTACCGGTGATGTTAAGATACCTATTGGTATTCAAAAGCTGTTACAGATGCATTAAGAAACCGAACGTCCGTCATGTAAACATACCTCAGGACCTATTGGGAATACAGCTCCTGATAGGAAATTCTCAGCATATTATTTCTAATATTTGATAAAGAACGGTTTGACCACCAGGGGCGTAAGAGTTAATTTCAGCGTCTGATGTATATGCAGTAAAATGTGAGCTCTTAAAAACTCGACGGAAAAAATTGACCGATACCGCTCACATTGAAAATCCTTTTGAAATTACTTTCTTTTTTAAATAAAGCATAATTTTTCCGCGGGAGTGTAGATGCATATCTTATATTTGTCGAAATCTCTGCTTCTAAGAACCCGATCTGAAATCTATTTTCTTTGTTGGAGAGCGATATGAATTCAAATGTTTTTAACGCACAAGTCTGCCACCAGAGGGCGTAAGTTGACGTTTCCGTTTACAACTATATCTGCGGGATTAAAAACCGGATCGATTTTTTTTTCTTCGGTCAGATACTGTACTGTGCAAATTAATTGGGACAAAGTAAAAAATCACTCTTTTTTCCAAAACTATGCCTTTATACACCGATAAATACCTGTATTAGTATGAAGTATGACCTCCTTTAGCAGAAATGACCTCTTGAATCCGTTTTGGCATTGACTCTACTAATTGAGTGCACATATTTTTGACTTCATAATCGTGGAACCACACTTTTATAGCATTCGTTATCATGCGTTCTTTGGTTGTACAGTCCAATTTACCTAAACGTCTCTTCAAAATATTCCACAAGTTTTCAATGGGATTTAAGTCTGGTGAATTTCCAGGCCAATGAAGCAAATGAATTTGATTTTTCAGCATGAAATTCTTGACGAATTTCGAATTGTGAGATGGGGCCAAGTCATGTTGATATGTCCCGTCCAAAGTTTGCAAGAATGGAACAATCTTACGTTGTAATATTTCTACGTACTTGGCTGAATTCATCATACTTTGAACAGGAACTAAGCTTCCTGTGCAATTTGATGTGAAAAACCCCCAAAATATCTGTTTCAGAGGGTGTTTTACACTTTGTTTGACATACTGAGGTCTTAAGGGTTCACAGTTGCTTCGTCTAACGACATTTGCTTGGTGCAGGGTTACCAAATGAGTTTTATTAAATGAGTTTCATCACTGAAAATTACCTTTTTCCAGTCGTCAGCAATCCGTGATTTACATTTTTTGGCCCATGCTAAACGTTTTATTCGCATTCAAATATTGTTTTTTCGTTGGTCTTCTTGCCTTCCGGCCAACTTCCAGAAGCCTACGGCGTACAGTTGAATCACTAACATCACAACCACTAGCCAATAAATTTCTTTGAAGGTCGGTGCTTGTTCTTTTTTGTTTTTTATTATTCATTTTACTATTTCTGATTAGATATTTATCGGTTCGTGAAGTTGTTTTTCGTTTTCTTCCACATTTACCTCTCCTTTTTGGAGACGATGATCCAGATGCATTGTATCGCGTAAGCAGTCTTGATACATTTGATTTGCCTACACCAACTGCAGAAGTGATATCTCTCACTGTCACAGAAGTGTGATCCTTCAGAGCAATTATTTTTGCACGCCTCCTTGGGTAAATATCCATTTTTCAATACACGAAAGCAACACGCACTCACAGAAAGCAAAAACTAACATTCACCTCTCACACACGAAAGCTCACAACTGGAGCTGAAGTGCCTATTTCCTGTTTAAAACCGGTCAAACCACATTCTTACTATCAAGTTATAACATTCACACCACCTCACAGCTGATAAAACCGGTTTACTTGGGTTTCCGACATCAACTGGCGATCACATTACAATTCTGAGAATAAAATAGCTTGTCCCAATTAATTTGCACGGTTTAGTACAACTGTTTTCCATATCAGTTGCATTGATTTTCAATAGCTTTGGTAAATTTAATTCGCATCACAATGGATTCAAAAGACGTGCTTATTACCCCCGAAAATTCGGTGTCATCTTTCTTGTATTTCGTTCCAGTGCGCATCCCACACTTCCGCAAGTAAACGACGCACACGTACCCAGTTGTCCATATGGTGTAACACGAAACGAGATTGATCAAACCAGGCGAACTTCTAATCAATCGATGTCCAGTTTTGATGCTCGCATTCCCATTGCAGACCCTTTCCACCGTTAACCGAAGTTAGCATGAGCATTTGGAGAGGCTTGCAGTTGCGCCCATTGTGAGCAGGGTTCAAAATAAGGTATGTTGTGACACATTATTCCCGACAGTAGCACTCAAATTACCGGCAAGTTGTGCCACAGTATCCCTCCTGTTTGCTGGTAACAGGCGGGATAGCCTTCGCTCACCTGTAGCATCTGTAAGCCGTCGTCGGCCCACACTTTGCCAGTAGTTCGTGGTTTTTCCCATCCTCAGACCGCATTTTGTAGTTACCGACTAGGACAGACCGTGAGCACCCCACAAATCTTGCCGTTTTGGAAGTGCTCTGTCCTAGTTGTCTGGCCATTAGAATTTGTCCTTTATCTGACTCGCTGAAGTTCGCTGTCTTTCCTAGCTAAGAAGAATAACTCAATACAAGAGTTATTTATACAGTTGCATGACCTTCACATGCGCCGTCGTTTATCTGCAGTTGCTTCTATTTACAATATCAGGAACACCGAGCATCGCTCGGTTAAAGGGGGATGAGGGCACAAAAAAATGTAAGTCTTTACACAGAGATATAGGAGGAAACGCAATTTACCTTTACGCCCTCTAGCGGAAAGTATGAATCACTTGAAAATTTTGAAATTATTTGAAAAACATGTCACACCGGAAATTCTATCTAATAAAGAAAGAATTTTCCAAGTCGGAGCATTAGAAGCAGCGATGTTGACAAAAATAAGACATACATCTATGCCCCTGAAGGAGAAACCGTGAAATATTTTTAAAAGAAAATATTCCGAAAAGGTTTACCGACATGAGTGGCATCAGTCCACGGAATAATTTTTTCAATCGAGATTTTAGAATCTCAGATTTTATGGCAAATACATCAGAAGCAAAAAATCAACGCTTGCGTCCCCTGGTGGCCAAAAATTGGAAATTATATGCAAAATATTTTCCTTCGGGAGCTTTATCCGCTAAAGAAAACATTTTTCAAAACGGAGATTTAGAAGAAGAAATATCGGGGAAAACGTAATTTACTTTTACTCTCCCTAGCGGAAAATCTATGCGTAATTTGGAAAAGTAACTATTTCTAAAATACTCTTCGACATTAATGCAATCGGAAAATAAAAGATTTTTTCAATCGGATGTTTAGAAGCAAATATGTGGAATAAAATGTATTTTTGAATTCGGTATCACTTGCATTTACGCCCTCTAGCGGCGAATTGTACATCGTAAAAAAAAAAAAGAAGGATTATCATTCGTATATTTCAAGCTTCCCAATGCAAAAAGAATTTTTCAGATCGGATAAATAGTTGCAGAGATATCGTGTCTACAGAAGGACGGACAAACTGATAACATACGCCCGATTTTTTTTTTACATAAGACTTGCTAAAGAAGCTGAAAATAATGTTAAAATCATTCTACATATTACGTTACCAAAATAATATTTTAACAAATTTTGAAGATGACAATCCGATTTTTGGCGTAAATGTGACGTAATCCCGTATTTCTTTCATAATATTTTAACTCCTATACCCAGGTATTTAAAGAGGAAGTACCATTCCTTTATCCAAAGAGTCTTTAAAGAGTAGAACTCCATCAGGATTAAGCTACCAGTCATATATCTGAATCTACCACTGTATTTCTTGAATAAAAAACAAAAAAAACAAAAAATAATTCTTGAACGTTACGGCCATCAAGTATATAATTTTGCTCATATTACTTTAAAGTCCCCTGATGTGTCACCAATGGACTATTGTGCCTTCGGACTGCTAAAAAGTGAGCGCTTCCTAAACGCAGACCTAAAAGATTGGACTATAGAAAGCAGTGGAAAAAGAGTTGGATAAAATGCCACTACCAATTGTAAAGAATGCCCTGTTTTCTTCGAAATCTAGATGCATTATTATAGTCCACTAAAAGGGTTATCAGATAGAACATTTAAGAAAGAAATAACTTCAGTTTTAACATTACTTATTAGCGTATTCCCCGTCCCAGGACGGTTTGTTTTTAAGCTTTAAATAAATGTTATATACTGCTGGCCACCCAAAATGCAACACTAGGAAGGACACGAGATAGCAAAGCCAGATTTACTGGACACATAACAACAGATACAAAGATGAAACGATTGAGCTTACAGGCCCGTGCGACTTGCGGAACACGCAGTCATCAATAGTTCGTGTGGCCCCCATGGCTGGCAATAACGACCGCTACACGCCACGGCATCGAACGAAAGAGGCTTTGGATGTGGGCTTGGGGTATGTTGGTCCAGGCTGCTTCCACACGCCGCCACAGTTCATCAGGCGTAGGCGTGGGTGGTGCTTGCCGGGCCACTCGGTTGCCGATCAGTGACCAGACGTGTTCGATGGGCGACATAGCGGGAGAACAGGCGGGCCACGGCAGCAGTGACACCTGGTGGGCCGTGAAGAACTGTTACACGATGCGTGCTACGTGCGGGCGCGCATTGTCCTGTTGAAACGTGGCCACTGGCAGGTCCTGCAGGTAAGAGAGGACTACAGGCTCCAAAGCGTCAGAGATGTAGCGATGGCTGTTGAGTGTACCGGCGATGCGCACCAGAGGGGTGCGGGTGTCATATCCAATTGCGCCTCAAACCATAACGCCAGGCGACAGACTGGTATGGCGATGCATAATGCAGGCGTCATACAGTCTCTCGCCGCGGCGCCGCCACACGTGGATTCGACCATCGTGGTGTTGCAGGCAGAAGCGGGATTCGTCGGAGAAGACAATGTCATGCCATTCCGTAGTCCAGGTGCGGCGTTCAACGGCCCACTGCTACCGCACTCGCAGGTGGTGTAACGTCAATGTTAATAGGAGCAATGGGCGTCGTGCGAAAAGTCCCAGCTCCTGCAGACGACGTCGAACAGTACGTGCTGACACAGGTTGTTGCGCAACACACCCTAATTCCTGCGCTAACATTCGTGATGTGGCGGTGCGAGCCGTCAATGCCCGCCGCTCAACATGCGAGTCATCTCGAACAGTGGTGTGCCGCGGCTGCGGCGATTGCCTACGTCGGTCCGTCCGTCCCTCCTGCACCCACCGAATCTATACTCGCCTCACTGTGGCTGGATGTCGTTCCACACGGGCGCCGATGTCTCGGTACGATAAACCGCTGTCGCGATAAGCCACTATTCGTCCTCTGTCGAACTCCTAAACGAGCTGGAATGACTGCCGTATTCTCGGACGAGGCATCAGGAAGCTTCCCGCGCAATGGTCCGGCAGCGCAACACTCTTCCACTACTTTCACCCCGCCTGCTGTGCACCCTTGTTAGAGTGCATCTCGGTGTCGTGCCGGGCGCACAGGATTTGCATATGTCCTGCAATGCTAATCGTTTGCATGTCCTCTCGCGGGCGACGTATGCTGCGAATTTTAGGCCAATCGGATGCTTCCTTCTTGGTGTTGCATTGTGGGTGGCCAGCAGTGTATATAGGGGATGTTGCGCGTCCTGTGATGGAGTGAAATTTTTAATTGTTGCAGATTGAAAACAAATCAAATAGACGCCGGATTTCTGTAAGGAAATATAGTAGCAACTTTAAAAATAATTAAAGCGTACAAATTGATATTTGAATTGTGCTAAATTAAACTAACATACAAACGCAACTTGCCGTGATATTAAGATTTTAATTCGAATTTTGTAGATGGGCTAAATATAACTCGAGTCATTGATATAATTCTAATGTTTTTAAATTAGCACGTGATCACCCTGACATCTAAAAGTGATCGCATGCTATTAAATAGCAGACAATTATTTTGACATCGCGAGAGCACACACGAATTTATTAATAAAAGATGGCGCAACAATGCAGACGTTGGTAAGTCGTCAAGCGTTCCAGAAGGAGAGACGGATCTGGGTGTTTATATTATTAATGTTGCTGGAAAGTCGTTCTAAAGTGTATGAACATCATCTGTACGACAGCTATTTGTTTTATAGAATTTGGATTTATTAACTTTACACATTATTAATTTTTACCAACATAAAATATCATCTTACTTTCTGATATGCTTCAGTTTTGAAAAATCATTCTTTATGGTTAATGTTATCTCACTTCTTTATGTTTGCATGTCTGTCATGGATACGTGAAATGTTTTTATTTTTAGAACAAACTAAATCCAAATAATAAACATGTGTTTGTGTAGAAAATAGAATCTTTTAATTTAATTCGTGATACTTAGATTCCAGCGTACCAAAAATCGTTAACTACAGTACCTACCATGTTGAATTCCTCTCCAAATAATTACAATCCATTCTCATTCTTCAGCAACTTAAAAGTGTTATCTCGAAACGGAAAACGAACACGCATCTTCTACTACACGTGCAATGGTGCTTCCGTTGCACGACGCATGAAGATGTTTTCACCACAGAACTGCTAAATTTTAGCTAGAAATTAAGCCTTGTTCTACTTAATGTCGACAAAATGACAGGTTTTTTTTTTCATAAAACCAAAATTATTGCACTTAACAGCATGTAACACAAATGTGTACTTTGCGATTAAAAGGGTTGTTCCCCACTTATAAAGTACAGTAGATCTCCAGTTATCCGGGCACCAGATAACCGATACTTCAATTATCCGGATCGCCGAAACAGACTACCCTTTTTTATTTTTTACACTAAGAACCTAAATTTATTTCAAAGTGTAAGTAAAAAAAATAATTGTGTAAACGTAACTGTTGTTAATATCATATATTGTGTAAACGTAACTGTTGTTAATATCATTAGTTTACATCAATAAGAAAATAATATAATGTTTGGTTAAAAATTTAATTGTAAAGAGGTTATGTCTTTTGTTTATAGTAAATTAAAAATACGTACGTACAAAATTTCATTATTTAATTTTTTCGATAAAAGTTTGTTTTCGTATTATTGTATTTTTACGTAAATAAAAATCTGTAATTTATTTTTTAAACTGTATAAAATTTGTTAATATAAAATACGATAACCGAAGAAATTAAATTCCCGCACTTCTATTAAAAATTACGTATTTGGCCTACAGAAAAAAAGACATCCCAATTTTCCGAATATCCGGATGGGCTGTGGTTCGAGTTAATCCGGATAATTGGAGTTCTACTGTACTACAAAACACCTATCGATAAAGTTTCTGCAGGCTTACCAGAAAAAGTTATTTGAAGTAAATTAATCTTTGTATTATTTTTTTTATTTGCAGTTTAATTGTGTGGTGACTTGCTCACGGTCACTTACGCTCATTAGTTACTCTGCTTCACAGAACATATCACTACGAAGGAATGAGCGAAATGAGACGAAATTTACCACACTTGTGGACAAGTGGATGGGGAAAATGTGATTTAATTACTAAGGGATTACATGAATGAGATCGACGAAGAGACAGTATATAATGTGGCACGGGTCAATAGGTCGTATGACCACTATGCTGGGCTATACATTCGACAACAGGGAATGCTATGGAGTGGAAAATTTTCCAGATAGTTCCTGGAGATATGGTTGATAAGCGTCGGTGTAACACTGTTAAAACTAAATGGTGTAAATTCACGGAAAATTTCTGAAAATAACGTGTAGCAAAGTTGCCGGTAAGTGTCCGTCTTTTAACGAAATAACCGTTTTTTACGCTTTCCAACCGTAAGTTGAAGAAGCGTATATACTCCAGCTTTGTCCGTCTATCTGTCTGTCTGTCTGTCCGTCCGCACGATAACTTGCGTAAAAATGGTTCGATTTCGATGAAAGCTTAGTTTGTGGTAGGGGACCACCTGGGGACGAACCCTATTGAAAATGGACGAAATGCGGTCAAAGTCAGGACATAGGACCGGGATCCATTCCATCGCCCTTATGCGTTATAACTTAGTTAAAAATGCTTCGATTGATACAAAACTTTATCATGTTGTTCCGGAGGTATACATAACCATTTGTGTTTAATATCATCGAAATGGGGTCAAAGGTCAAGGCACAGGAGCGAAATTTCTTCCATAGTCATTATCCTCATAACTTAAGTAATGATTTCTGGTATGTTGGAAAGCGTATAATAATCAATGTATTGCATGATTTTACTAACTTGTTTACGCTTTCCAACCGTAGGATGAAGAACCGTATTTGCTCCAGATTTGTCCGTCTGATTGTCTGTCCGTCCGTCAGTCAGCACGATAACTCGCGTAAAAATGGTTCCATTTCGATGAAAGTTTAGTATGTGGTAGGGGACAACCTGAGAAGTAACCCTATTGAAAATTGACGAAATGGGGTCAAAGATCAGGACTTAGGAGCGGATCCATTCCATCGCCCTTATGCGTCATAACTTGAGTAAAAATGCTTCGATTCTGACAACACTTTATAATGTTGTTCCGGAGATATACTGAACCGGTTCTGTTGAATATCATTGAAATGGGGTCAAAGGTCAGGGAGTGAGATATATTCCAGAGCCATTATCCTCATAACTTGAGTATTGAGGATAATGGCTCTGGAATATATTGGTATGTTGGAAAGCGCATCATAATCAATGCATTGCATGATTTTACTAACTCGTTAAAAGTGTCCGGTTCTCTTTTTAACTTCCGTATTTTCACAGATTTTTCGTGGTCAGAAATTCCGTTTCTTACGGAAAAGCCCATTTCAGGTTTATCGATATTTCTACAGAAATTTCGTAAAATCGAAGACGCTGAATATTTCAGCCCTTACACTAGATTGTCCTTTCGTACAGGTGGGTATCGAACCGAGCACGTTTGGGTTGGTTCAATAGAAAACGCGAGTCTTAACCACTGAGCCAGAAAGACTCTGAAATCGGAATCGCGTTCATGATAAAACTAATTGCGCAATGTTGAATTTTATTCTCATTAATGCGAGTGAACATTTTATTTTCTGTTGGAGTTCATTAACTGTTTAAGAGGTTTGTACGAATTTTTTTTTTATAGGAAGACATCACAAATTAGATATTTTTTTTTATCGTGATATTTTGAAGCACGCAGCAGCAAAAGAACTTGATATATTTTTAAACTTAGAATGACTTTTAATTATCTTTAGGAAAAGGTAAAATGTACTGTTTTATAGTATTATTTCACAAAACTCCTAAATATACATTTTACTCTTGATAGCTATAATAGCTTGTGACGTATATCCTAATTTAACTTTCATTTTTAGTTCCTTTTGCTATTTAAATTTGAGTTAGTTCTCTTTTGCACTTTCCAAACTTAACGTATATCTTCTCTCTCATATGAATGAGGTTGGCAACACTTTTGAGGTCAGAGAGAGTGACGTATGAATGTAGTCAGAACGATAGGTAAAAAGGACGATACAGGAGTTGCTCGGTGTGTGTGTGTGTGTGTGTGGAGATGTTAGATCGTTGTTAAGCTAGATTATACGACAGATAATTAAGGTATTATATGGGAAGTTTAAAACTCGCAGTGCTGTATTTTGGATTTTATGAAATATTGCTGGACCAATAAAAGGTTATCGTAAGTTTGACTTCTGTATATGTTTCGTCTGGCCGTAAAACCTTAAATTGAACTATCCCGTGCAACTATTGCATCGTATTCTCATTTAGTTCAACATTTCCTTAGTCATGGTTTTAGACATAGCGTAACACCAATCTCGCCCACGTAAAAGAGTTACGTTATAAGCTTTAGTCCTAAAGACTCTACAGACTGTTATATATACATTGTACAACCAGAGGTACAATAATTTATGTACCCGGTTTCGTACGCTATCACGATATATAATAGCTGGTGCACAAAATGGGAGAGAGGAGAAGAAATATCCTGCTCCACAACAATCAAAATTCATGCGATTATGCTGTCCACAATATCCGATCTCGTTGCAGAACTTCAAAATCAAATACTTCGTCATACTATTGAAATTTAACAGTTAATCAAACCTCAAGCAATTCCAGGAAGCACTCCTATTACCGGAAATGTTTCGTCATATGGATACGGAAAATGTATGAACGCAGTTTTTCCGCCAATATACGAAAGGAACTGTGAATAGGTTTCTGAAAATTCAGAATTTTCCTGTCATTCGAGAAATCCCTGAAATTCAGGTATCTTTCCGTCATTGCACGGAAAAGATAGTATCAGAAATACACATTCATCGTCAAAAAAATAGCTGCACCCAGAAGGAAGCCACCGACAGCAATACAACTTGGTGGGTAGGTTTGACATTGTGAGACTTGCAAATGATTCAAATACCACGCTCAGCTGCGCATGTGACCCTAGCAAGAAGGGCATCGTAGCGCTGTGCCTTACCGGCTATATAAGGTCATCCAGTTGCGCGTGCTTGCCATCCTGACTCATGTTGCTTTGATGGTTGCATCCATTGCAAGTGAAGTATCTTGAAGAAAGGTTCAGAAGCAATTCGGGCAATTGAATGAGTTCGAGAGGGGCCGCATCGTCGGGCTCCGGAAAGCAAGATGGTCTTATCGCCGTATTACGCACCATACCCGTCGTGCGGATATCCCTATAGCACGCTGTTGGCGGCAGTGGAAAGAACAAGGCACGTAGCAGCGACAGGAAGTGTCTGGCCGACCTAGGTGAATCACGGAGAGAGACGAACCGACTGGTTGTCTTACATGCCCGAAGTGACCAAACAGCCACGATTGCGGATATTCTGCAAACAGTGGTGACCTCCGTGTGTCGTCTGATTAGTGCCAGTACCTTTGGCAGACGGCTGCATGACGCAGGACTACACGTTACAACGACTGCTCTTAACAACATTAAATCGTCTCCAAGGACTGCAATGGTGTTGTGCAAGACTCTCATGGAGCCACGCAGAATGGCAGCGGGTGATCTTCACTGACGACTCCCGCTTTTGTCTTGGAGGAGACGACCACCGAATCCGTGTGTGGAGACACCGTAGTCAGCGCCAAGATTAACGGTTCTTTGTCGAGCGTCACACGTCCAGAAGGCCAGTTGTCATGGTTTGGAATTCATGCCGGATCACCTCTGGTGTTCCTTGCCGAAACTTTAACAGCCCAAAGTTACGCTAATGAGGTCCTGCAACCAGTGGTCCTACCTTTTCTGAATGCTCACTCCGGTGCCATTTTCCAACAGGACAACGCTCGTCCGCATACTACTGCTGTCTCGATAGCTTGCCTTCAAGGCACTGACACTTTGACATTGCCAGCCGCGTCAGGGATGTTTTTCGACGCGCTATCCACACTCCACCCCTACCGCACAATCTGCAGGAACTGTGCGAGAAGATTCAAGCTGCATGGAACGGCTTACCGCAGCACACCATTAGGAACCTGTAACACTCCATGACGAGACGTCTGGCATGCTGTGTGAGCAAACATGGCGTCCCGACGTCTTACTGAGAGCCACTACGTATTGGCGTGTTGCTCAATAAATATTGCCCATCTCAGTCTCGATGTTTATTCATTTATTGTTTCTGGTAACTTTCACTTTCCTCCAGAATAGCATTCCAATCCGACATGTCCTTCTGAGTGCAACTACTTTTTTAAGGATGAGTATATACTTAGTAAATTGACAAAGGGAATGACGGAAAGTGGCTCGTGAATTTCAGAAAAAGTTTTATAGTGAAGAGGGAAAGCGAAATTTTGTAGGTAGTCACCATTAATGTTTACTTGGTTTTCAATTTTTGGTCCAAATTTCTACGGCAATGTGCGTTTGTCGGTTGTGCCTCACCAATCTTCACCTTTTGCAAGTATGTAAAACCTAGGATAATGAAGCTAATCTGAAGATACTTTAAATCAATGTAAATTTTATCATCAGGTTCAGGCGTAATGCCCCGAAGTAGAAAGCTTTACGTTATTTGAAAGCAGAGCGTTCGTGAAACGACAATGCGATCAGCAAATGCCAGAGTTGGATAGCTCAGTCACGTGACTTCGATCATCAACCGCTAGTGAATTTTTGGAACATGGAGATGAAGCATATGATGGCACAGGTTTATACTGCTGAAGAGAACAAGTGCGCATAGATTACCCAGTTATTTCGAATTCAGAGAGGGAACCACCTGACACAATAATATACCCGTGATCTGTTTCGGGAATTATAATTTCAAAATTTCATTGTGAGCATACCTTCAGCCCAGCGGATTTCCATATCAACCATGTAAACTGATTGATACCATGTAGCATCGTTGTTACTTTAATCTATGCATTGTTAGGTCGAATATTGAAACATGAATGTTTCGCTCATTCGTATTTCTTGAGAAGATTTCGATTAATGAAATTAAGTCTCCCATTCATGTTCATTAAATTCCGTTTCATTATCTATTAATTCTTTTTTAGTTATATTCGGCAACTGATTCTTATTTTCATTATTTCTAGCTAAAAAACGAGAATCAGTGGCCTTCTGAAAAGAAAATTCCTTCAAATAAAAAATGACAGTAGCTTTGGCGTGCTCTGAAATTCCAAGAAATATAACCCTTTAACGACCATGACCCAAAAATCTTGCATCATTCTAAATAACATAACGCCCGAAACTGTCTGTTGTTTCACTTCCTTTTTTATAACAACAATAATGACTGAGGGTGACTCCCTATAGGTCGACAAAATATGAATAATCAGTAAGGATAAGAAATCTGACTCACTATAGACAGACGTTTCGGGCGTCAATGTCCGTTTGTACATACGTGCGTTTTGGGCGTTATGGTTGTTAAAGGGTTAAAACCTGTTGATGAAATAGGCTTCAGAATGTTCTCGAAGTTAGGAGATAACAAGTTTCGAATGTCATGGTGGAAATATATTTTTACTTTCGAGGATCCATCTGAAAAAAATTTGATGATAATTTTCCGTTTATTTTGAAGTGTAAAATAAACAGTTAATAATTACATCTTTTGCTAAATCGAGTCTAATTGCCATTCTTTTGAAACTGTGAGCTTGTATTTCAAGGATACATCTTTTCACACTAGCTTTCTCTGGCTTTGTCTCGATAAAAATATATTGTAATCATAGCGAAATTTTCACTCACTGAACTTAGGCGACATGGAATTTCTGGAAATTCGTAGCAAATTTATCCCCAACATTATTTAGAGAACAAACAGTCTGAAAAGAAATACCTGAAATTTGAATAGCTTTCCGGTTCCCTCGATATTACCGGCTAGCACAAAGATGAATACGACTGCAACAAGATTGTAAAAAAAAATCCTTTCATTGGGGTGTCTGGAAAAAAACCCCGGTGTTTTTGATTCAACAGTTTCACTTACTCAGAACCTTACAAGAATTAAAGATAAATTTCAAAGTACATACCCTCATGTTCAGTAGTTTGAACCAGGTGCCGATTGGGTCGATAAAACCAGACCGAGAATTGTATGTAGTCTTGTGGTCTGCTACAGAAACACGTAGCCACAGAGGAACACCGCATAAATTCCCTCATGAAAAAAATTATGTTGACTCTTGAATAAAAGAAAACTGTTGAAATATGCATTGTAAAACTATAGGGAATTAAGTCGTGAACAAATTTTAACAGCAATTTAAACGTGAAAGAATTTTAAAAAATCCACTCATGATTGAATGTAGCATAGCAAACCATACTCAAAACGGGATGTTGTACCAGATAATTACATTTATTTGGTCACTGATCGTCTACTACGCAACGCTATTCGTACCACCTCATCGAGTAGACGCCTTTTTTAAGTCTACCCATTACTTTCACTCGTAAACTACCGTTTTGATCCGTGAACTAGTACAGATAAAATCGTTGTTTCTTTTAAGACCAAAAGAAACAACGATTTATCGGTAATAGTTTCATGGATCAAAACAATGTGGATCGGACACGGATTTCGAAACATCTCTGCCGGAGAATCGCTTTGTGCTCTATGTCTATACGTGGATAAGGGAGTGGGGGTGATTTACCATCAAAATTGCTATTAGCGCCTCCTTCAAGACTACAAAAGGAGGGTAGGGTCTACCAATGACCTTTTGGCTCCAAGTCTAAGGACCTACGCTTAACCGTAGTTAGCTTAAATTATTTATAACAGCGTGCGATTCCATGGACAAATTTTTCAATGAAGTAGAGATAATTTTGATGTGTCATTTTAGAGCAAACGCCCGATGTATAGATAGATATAAACGCCTTTATTTTTAAAACAATAACGTTTTAGGCTGATAATGTAAAGCTCAAATGAAGTCAACGATTCTTATTCGTAATTATTCGTTCTTACCAAACAATCCAGAGAAATAGGATACGAGAAAGTAGGATATTTCTCGAGTGGTTCACCTGGAAATATCCCGGTGGGCCAATCCGCCCCTGGTTTGAACCAAGATCAGATCAGAACAGACGTAGAGGAATTTAGGAAGGGAGTGTCTGACCCCAGGTCTTGAACAACCCTTAGAAATAGGAAGCTAGGAGATTTGGGCTAGAGTGCCCGATAGGAAAGTGACACGAAAGCGAAGTAGAAAGGGGAGGAAGACGCTCTTAATCATTACCGGGGGAGGGGGTCAGTACCCGTGGTCCGACGGCTTAACGTGCCCATCCGACGCATGGCGGGTATTTAGTGGTTCGAACGTTCGTACCTGCCCAGGATTGAACCTGAGGTTATCTCCATGGCAGTCACGAATGCTGACCACTAGGCCACCCACGGCCCTGGTTTGAACCCATCTGTTTGACAGTTGATAAATTTCTGCACGGTGCCAAGGTTTCAGTTTAGAGGCAGAAAACAACTCACTGTGTGGTTCGACATCTTTCAAAGCAGCCAACTTCTTGCCACGGAGAAAATGCGCAATCGCCCGAATTTAGTGATAGTCTGAAGAGGCTAGGTCGAGGTTGTAAGTTGAATGAGGCAGCAGTTCGATTACATACAGTTCTTGAAGTATAACTTGGGTCAGTTTAGCGGTACGAGGGTTTTTATTGTCATATTACAGCAGTGCTCGCTTTCAGATGACTAAGGCTGGATACTTCCGCTGAAGCTTGTCACACATTCCACCATTTGATGAGAATACAGTTCGGCATTGATAAACCGACCATTCGGAATGGGCTCGAAGTAGATTACACCTTCATAATTCCACTATATACACACAGCATAAACTTATTTAACTACTACTGTGAAGAATCTAGATTACCCAGATATATACACTCTTCAGAGGAACACTCTTTGGATAAATCGACTATAGGGTTGATTTCTGAGCAGTTCCTTGTACAAGGTGTTTCACTCGCTTCCGCCACCAGAATTTCCTTCATAAACTGCAAACTAAAGAACTAATTTCAGTGAAGTTGGATAAGGACCTACCTTGCGGTATGAGAACCATGGTCAACGAACTACCGAGCATAGAGAACACGAAATCGGCCTTCACTTTGCGCATGAGTGACACACGGGCTAGAGAGTTGCGAGTGGCAGCGCAAATCTCCAACCTGTGTGTCGCGTCTGCGCAAAGTGAAGGTCGATTGCGTGTTCGCTGTCCTCGTCATTTGCTGTGACGCACCTCACTTTGCTGTTGTTACGGGATCGTCAACAGTCATTGTGCCTTTGTATTACGAGCAATCACAGTATGAACTGGAACACACTGGATCAGCGGGTGTTTATTGTCCGTACGTACTGGAAAACTGCGTTGTTAAAGGAGTGCCAAAGACAATTTATTGCGCAGTTTGGGGTTCCGAAACCAAAGGCGAAATCCTCCATTCAGTATTTTGTGAAGAAACTGGAAACCACGGGAACGTTGTTGGATGTCCAGTAGGAGGACGTCCGAAACTGTATGACGTGCCTGCCCCGCAGGACGCACATGAGATAAAGGCAGATAGCAGCGAGAACATACGTCTGCGTAGCTCAGTTGTTAAAGCAACTTATTCCGGAATATAGGGACTCGGGTTCGATGCCCGGCGTGGACAAAAATGACGGAGAAATTTACTTCGTTTTAACTGCCAGAAATCATGGTGCATTAAGTGAAAAACAGACTCCTGGCCTCCTAACAGAAGTCCTTGCGTAGACTGTTGCAGGAGATGGCGGTTCCCACAAGCACATGTCAGTAAGCTTAAAAAAGCAAAGCTGCACGCTTAACGAGTTACTGCTGTGCAAGAATTGAAGCCTCACGACAAACAGAAGAGACTTAGATACTGTTATTGGTTCCAGCACATCCGCGAATAAACAAATGCATCGCTCTTTCCTCGTTTTAGCAACACACAGCAACCGACAAATTGTTATTCGGTCACCGCCGCGGAATTGAATCCCGGATCTCTCGATATCTAGCCGAGCGCATTAGCCTTACACCACGATGGCCTAACAATCCACAGGGCGCTATAAACACACATAGCGCCCTGGATTGTTAGGCCATCGTGGTGTAAGGCTAATGCGCTCGGCTAGATATCGAGAGATCCGGGATTCAATTCCGCGGCGGTGACCGAATAACAATTTGTCGGTTGCTGTGTGTTGCTAAAACGAGGAAAGAGCGATGTATTTGTTTATTTACTGACGCCACGTATTTGGAGGATTTTCACATCCGGGAATGCTGGACTACACATGGTTTTCCGACGAAGCCTGGTTCCACATAAGTGGGCACGTCAGTTCCCCGAATAGCCTTATTTGTCCTAGTGAGAATCGTAGCACCGTGCATAAGACACCTCTTTGTGTTGAAAAATTTGTGGTTTGGTGTGGTTTGGTTTGGTGTGGTGTGGTGTGGTGTGCTCTATCGCGGCAACGCATTATTGGCCCAATCTTCTTCCATACAACGGCCCAATCTTCTTCCATATTGCCCAATATTCTTCCATGCGGCCCAATATTCTTCCATATGCAGTGTACATGGAAATATTCAATGAGTTTGTAAATCAGTTGGACGACGTGGAACGTTCTGACTATTTTCAGTAGGATGGTGCCACCTGCTACACCTCCAATGTCAGCATGGCTGAAATTGTTTCCTTCTCTGAATATCGTGTCCTTTCTAAAAGACCTTGGCCACCGAGGTCGCCTGATTTTACCCCACCGGATTTCTTCCTATGGGGCATGCTGAAAGGGAAAGTGCGTGCGTCGCAACAAGTCATGGACTCTCGTGGAATTGCAAGAAAAGATTCGGCGAGAGATTGAGGCCGTGACTCGAGATGTGTTGGAGAATACCTTCTGTAACATGGAGAGGCGTGTGAAGGCATGCCTTAATGCTAATGGCGACGACTTTCGAAACTTCCTCGGAGATCATCATGCATGCTTCTCATACACCAAGGTAGGTCCGTGTCAAATTTCACTGAACTACGTCCATTAGTTTGCAAGTTACAAAGGAAAATCAGGGGGCCGAGAAGAAGTAAAACACCCTGTTTAACTCGACACGTCGTCGTTGAACTTGGGCTGAGGTGAGCTCATGATGCCCCTCAAGGGATCATCTGTAAACCATTCCGATCTTGTGCAGGTGCTCAGCTATGGCAGATTTAGAAACGCCCACTTCTTTTGACAATTAGGCAACGCTTGTTACTAAAGCAGACCATAGCGATTCTCTTTCTTCCAGAGAGACGTGCGACTACACTGCTACCCACCCAAAATACAACACCAAGAAGGAAGCATCGCCTGAAATTCGCAGCATGCGTCGACTGCGAGAGGACATGCAAACGATTAGCATTTCAGGGCATATGCAAATCAGGTGCGCCCGGCACGCCACCGAGAAGTACCATAAGTATGTTGCACAGAAGGCGGGGTGTAAGTAGTTGAAGTGTGTTGTGCTGCCGGATCTGCGCGTGGAAAGCTTCCTGACGCCGCGCCGCAGAATACGGCAGTCATTCCAGCACGTTTTGGAGTTCGACAGAGGACGAATAGTGGCTTATCGCGACAGCGGTTTAACGTACCGAGGCATCGGCGCCCGTGTGGAAAGACATCCAGCCACAGTGAGGCGAGTATGAATTCGGTGGGTGCAGGAGGGACGGACGGACCGAGGTGAGCAATGGCCGCAGCCGCAGCACACCACCGAACAAGAGGACCGGCATGTTGTGCAGCGGGCATTGACGGCTCGCACTGCCACATCACGTACGCTAGCGCAGGGATTAAGGTGTGTTGCGCAACAACCCGTGTCAGCACGTACCGTTCGACGTCGTCTGCAGGAGCGGGGACTTGCCGCAAGGCGCCCATTGCTCCAATTACCATTGGCGTTACACCACCGGCGAGTGCGGCGGTAGTGGGCCATTCAATGCCGCACCTGAACTACGGAATAGCACGACATTGTCTTCTCCGACGAATCCCACTTCTGCCTGCAACACCATGATGGTCGGATCCGCGTGTGACGGCACCGCGGTGAGACACTGTATGACGCCTGCATTATGCATCGCCATACCGGTTCGTCGGCTGGCGTTATGGTTTGGGGCGCAATTGGATATGACAGACGCACCCCTATGGTACGCATCGCCGGTACACTCAACAGCCGCCGCTACATCTCCGACGTCTTGGAGCCTGTAGTCCTCTCTCACCTGCAGTACTTTCCAGCAGCCACGTTTCAATAGGAAAATGCGCGCCCGCACGTGGCACGCATCGTGCAACAATTCTCCACGGCCCACCAGGTGTCACTGCTGCCGTGGCCCGCCTGTTCTCTTGATATGTCGCCCATCGAACACGTCTGGTCGCTGATCGGCAACCGAGTGGTCCTGCAAGCACCAATCGCGGCTACGCCTGATGAACTGTAGCAACGTGTGGAAGCAGCCTGGACCGACATACCCCAAGCCCACATCCAAAGGCGCATTCGATCGATGCCGCGGTGTGTAGCGGCCGTTATTGCCAGCCATGGGGGCCACACGAACTGTTGATGTCTGCGTGTTCCGCAAGTCGCACGGGCCTGTAAGCTCGATCGTTTCATCTTTGTATCTGTTGTTATTTGTCTAGTAAATCTGGCTTTGCCATCTCATTTCCTTCTTGGTGTTGCATTTTGGGGTTGCCAGTAGTGTATTTTGTCTCTATACCTAGATCCACCACGCCATTGTTTTCTTGATTCTACACTCTATGTTCAATTTATGCTTTTCGGTTTAGTCTGTGTATTATTTTTGAGCCTTCAAAAGCCGTTGGTTGACGAGTATTACACAGTGTGGCAAAGAATTTTTAAGACTGGGTCTGTAAAATGAAATAAAAACAAGAAATTATAATTTGTTTTGGTTTGTTATTCAAAATAAGTCCCTCCGGCTTCAATATACTTGTTACAGCAATTTAATGATGATTCGAATGCCTGTTCCAGTTCACTTTGCGGAATTGCCTCCAAAGCACGCGTCGAAGCTGTTTGTATGGTCGAAATATCATCAAAATAACACCCTTTTAGCGTCATTTTAAGTTTTGGGAATAAAGAAGAGTCGCATTGTGCTAAATCAGGCGAATACGGTGGATGATTCAACACACAAACGTTTTTTTCGCCAAACATTTACGAACAAGAAGTGAGGTGTGACTGGATGCATTATCGTGCGACAAACACCAACTGTTTTCATCTCGATATTCTGGACGAATGCGACAAATTCTGCCCATCAAACGCCTCAAAACATTTAAATAAAACTCACCAGTAATTGTTTGTCTACTTGGAACAAATTATTTGTGGATAATACCCTTACTATCGAAGAATGTAATGAGCATTGTTTTGATTTTCGATGGAAATTTTCTTCTTTTTCTGACTTGTGGTGTGTTTTTTGACTTCCATTCCGCACTTTGTTGCTTTGTTTTAGGATCATATTGAAAACACCATGTTTCATCACCTGTTACAATCGATTTTAAGAAGTTTGGATCATTTTCAGCGGCTGAAAGGATGTCTCTGCAATGTGTACTTCTCCTTGATTTTTGTTCATTGGTTAACGTGTGTTGAACAAATTTAGCACAGACTTTTCTTTTGCCCAAATCTTCATGCAGGATGGTTCGAATCGTTTCTTCGTTGATGTTTAAAGACTCTTCCATCATTCTTAGTGACGCACATCGATTGTTTGCCACGAAATCACGCACTTTTTTTAATAATCTCAGGTGTCCTAGATGAACTTGGTATTCCGGTATGCTTATCATCTTCTAGCGTCTCTCTTCCGTCCAAAAAACGTTTGTGCCACAGGAAAACATTTGATCTACTTAAACAAAACTCACCGTAAACTTATTCCATCATTTGGTACATTTCCGAGGCACTTTTACCAAGTTTTGCGTTAAATTTAATAACAGCCCTTTGTTCCATCTAAATAATTCTACATGAAAAAATTTTACTTCTCTAATGAACGGCGGTTTCGTTTGAGTTACTTTAACAGCTGCGTAGTACTTTTGGCAGAAAGCAAGCAGATAGTCACGGTTTATAACACATTCGCGATTATACTGGTAACCCCACCGTAGGCTGAAATCTAGCGCCAGTCTTAAAAATTCTTTGACGCACTGTGTACGTTGGTTGACACATTACTCCTCCAACTATTATACTTTTTACACTTATAAATGAGAAAGACGACACCAAATTTTCGGTTGTAATGTGCATGCTTTTTGAATCTATTCCGATACGTATACAATATATCAAATTTATTCATAGTCAATAGAACCATTACAGAAAAAAACAAAAGAAAAATCCACCTCATATTTATAATCGATAAATCACCTAGAAACAGGAGAAGTTACTTTACCCAAAGGACAGTTGAAAAAGTTGTGACGTACTACAGAGGTGAAATCATATGTGTCCAGACGACAAACCTGCAGCGAGACATTCTGTCCGCGTAGCTCAGTTGGGAGAGCGACTTACTCCGGAGTGAGGGAAAACAGTTTCGATGTCCGTCGCCGACAAACTTGTGTTTTTACAAAGTCTGTTATATAAATTGACGAATTTTGTTCAAAACATTTCTTTAAGGTTAAGGAAAATAGCAGAGACAAAATGGTTTTTATGTCACACAAAAGAACAAATATAGAGGAATGCATGATCTAAGTTTACGCCCTCTAGCGGAATAATTTTGGATAATGAAAAAAGTAGAACATATGTGAAAGGTATTCTTCACAGCAAAATGAATTTTTTAAATAAATCTTTCGGAAGCAGAGATAGTGAAGAAAAGGTTTTCATATTTCTGCTCCCTAGTGAGTAAATTATGTACTATTTTAAAAGATTATATTCCATATCTTTACTGTAAAAAGCGGCATCCAGTAAAGAAAGAATTTTTTCAAAATGATTTTGAACAATAAAAGCAAAAAGCAACAAATAGAAGCACACACTAACACCACCTAGCACCAGAACGGTGAACTACACAACCCCACAAGTAGAGGCAAAATATTCCACAAAGTAAGTAAGACACGCTTTCAAATAATTTTAAATCGGGATTTTAAAAGCAGAGATATGAATAAAAACAGATAAGACATTTACGTCCCTCTCAAGAAACATTTGCACTAATTTTGGCAGTAAATGGACACAAAACGTTTTGGCAGTTAGCAGTACTTGATCGAAAGAGTGTTTTTCAATCGAGTTTTTAAACGCGCAGTTCTAGATGCTAATGTGCTGCAAACCGAAAAGTGAATTTATACACTCTTTGTGGCAATACGAGTGCTTTAAGAAAATTGCGAAATTATGTGCAAAACATTAAGCTCCCGAAATGCTTTCCGACAAAAGAAATATTTTCCGCAGTCGGTCTGTTAGAAGCAGAGATATAGACAAAAATTAAATATAAATCGATGCATCCCGGAGAAAAATTATGCACTATTTTCAGCAAAAGGTATTCTGAAAAAGTTTGTTGTGGTGAGTGGTATCTGACAACAATTGTTTTATTTTTTTTTTTTTTTTTTTTTTTTTATAATTAAGCTTCCAGAAGCGCAGATACCCGCCGCCCCGGTGGCGCAGTGGTCTAAGGCGTTGGCCTCTGATCATTCGTCCATAAGGGGTCCGGGTTCGAATCCCGGTGAGGCATGGATGTTGTGTTCGTCTTACGGCACTGGCTCTCTCCCTTCCCTGGAACCAGTAACCCTAAAGTAGGGACGGGCGACTGCTTATAGCCCATTGAGTTGCTCACGGCGGTCGTTAAACCTCCAATCAAAAAAAAAAAAAAAAAAAAAGCGCAGATATTGGTGGAAATTTATCACAAACAAAAGTACAAACTTGCGCCCTCTAATGACCAAACCGTTCTTTGCAATTTTTTTCTTTTGTTTGGAGGTTTAACGACCACCGTGAACAACTCAATGGGCTATAGGCAGTCAGCCGCCCCTAATTTAAGGCCACTGGTTCCAGGGAAGGAAGAGAGCTAGTGCCGTAAGACCAACACAACATCCATGCCTCACAGGGATTCGAACCCGAACCCCTTTCGGATGAATAAATCACAAGCCATCGCTTAGACGACTGCGCCACCAGGGTGGCTAGAAAAAATTCAAACTCTATGCAGAACATATTTCACTGGGAGCTTGATACAACGTAAAAAGGATATTTGAAATCGGACTTTTAGAAGCTGAGATAGCCCGGTGGCGCAGTGGTCTAAGCGATGGCCTCTGATCATTCGTCCGAACGGGGTCCGGGTTCGAATCCCGGTGAGGCATGGATGCTGTGTTTGTCTTACGGCACTGGTTCTCTCCCTTCCCTGGAACCAGTGACCCTAAATTAGGGACGGGCGACTGCTTATAGCCCATTCAGTTGCTCACGGTGGTCGTTATACCTCCAATCAAAAAAAAAAAAAAAAAAAAAAAAAGCTGAGATATTGGGGAAAACGCAATATAACTTTACGCCCTCTAGCGTAAAAATGATGCATTACTTGAAAACGAAACTGTACCCAAAATAATCTTTGTTATAAATTGTATCGAATGGAAAAGATAATGCTTTAATCGCATGGTCAGAAGCAATTGGCAATTGTATTGAATAAATGTATTTAGAAGTCGATAGCATCTGCATTTACAACCTCTGGTGGCAAAGTTGTGCATTGTAGAAAAACTGGTAAGTAAGGATCTTCGTTCTCACATTTCAAACATCCCATTTTAAACACACTGACAATGGTCCCGATTTATTTATTTATTTATTTATTTTGCAAAATACGTGTAAAAAAGGGATTGTTGTCTTTTAAAGTTTTGCACTGATTTATTTCTGGTTCATTCGTGTTCCATTTTGCTTCTTCGTATTGTCTATAGTTTAAAGCCAAATTTTTTTTACAAACTGTTTTTGTTTTATATAAATCGGTTAGGAGGGAACTCATTTTACGCGAAATATAATCTCAGTAATTAATCTTGCAGTTTTCCTCAATTTTTGAGCTATGTTTTACGATATTACGTTGTTTCTCTTTTAAAAGTATATATACATATGTTTGGTGTTCGCTTCAGTTTTTCACATGGTTGTATTTTAACTTCGCCAAAGTCGTTCTTTTTTCTCCTAAAATATTTATTCAGTACGCTTTCGTGAATGAAAATCCACCTTATCTTTCTTCTAGAGACGTTTTAGAGCCAACCAAGCCATTCTTCAAACTTCACCTAAATTTTCTGAGGGAATGGCTTTTCTCTGACATTCATGGCTAAAAATTTTATTCATAAACACAAAACACTGCGTTAGGCATTTTTCAAAAGAACTTGAATTACTCCTGCGCTGACAGTAAAAGTCACGAGCCACGAAGCTGGAAGGTAATATTTTTCCACCTGTGCATTTAGTTGTTGGTTGCCATCTGCGAATTTGCTGTGTGAGTAATCATAAGGAATAAGGAAAAACAGATTAGGCAGTAAAGCGCGCTCCGTTTCAGTTTATCGACTTGCTGAAAACATGCAATAATATTTTTCGGAAGAAAGACATGTTAAAAAAAAGAAACTAAATGCTTGCTTACGGGAATGGTAAGTAAGTGGCGTTGTGTTGTGTTATAGAGATAACGGGTTTCCACTTTTTTCTGCGCTGCATCCTAATTTTTCTGTAGCGCATATTAATGTGATCGCTCCGTTTTTAGCAGAAAAGCCTGATCGTAAGCATATTTGTTGCAAAGGCTGCGAATTTCAAGAGAATTTATTCTAAACATTTAAAAAGAACAACGAAATTGTACATATGCCGTGATCTGAAATTGTTATGTTTTTTGCTCAAAAATGAGCAAACGAATAAATGTCATCATGCTTTTCTTGTTCACCTGGTGTTTTAAAGATGATACCTGAATACGAAAGAAAAATCACACAAGAAAAACATTATGAAACCGTTTTCAGCTGCGAAATGCTCTTTCGTTTTGTTCCTGTGACTTAATAGCCCTTTAGTAAGGAGTGATGAATACTGTGTACTTCTCTCCCGCTACCCAGTTATGTATTGTCTCATATCCCACTTTGCCGACCAGGTGACCCAATAGGCAGTGGCGCGAGCGCTTGAATAATTTTTTCTGCAGAAACAGATTTCCAGTTCCGAATGTAACAGAGGTAATATGTTCAGTGAAAATCCTCCAAATACGTGGCGCGAATGAATAAACAAAGGCACCGTTCTTTCCACGTTTTATCAACGCATAGCAACCGAAAAATTGTTACCCTCTCACAGCTGGGGATCCTAACCCCTGTGGTGACCGGATAGCAATTTTTTGGAAGCTCGGCTACATATCGAGAGATCTGGGATTAGGATCACCAGCGGTGCCGGATGACAAGTTTTTGGTTGCTGGTGTTGATAAAACGTTGAAAGAGCGATGTCTTTGGTAATATACTCGACATACGGTACTAATTTTGTTTCTCCCCATGAGTAAACCAGCAAAAATACAAGTGTTGGGAAACTGCTAGCCACCAGCTGGCAGCGATGGGCCACTGCTGGGTGAAATCTGCCGCTCAAAGCCCGGTAGCGGTCCGTTGGTGGCAGCGCCTTCAGTTGGCAGCCGTTGATGGTCCTGCAGCATCACCGTGAATTGCGAGCCTCCAAGAAAGTGCCACTAGTTGTCCGCAGCTGGCAACCAATGCAACCCCAACACCAGATGGAAGCAACAGAACTGCGCATACACAGAAGCAACACGAGCTGTGTCTCTCGTGGTACCAGTTAGTTGAAGACGACGCTATCGCCATTGTGTAATTTTAGAGGATGTTAAGAAAAAAAAACATCTGTAGAAAGGCGAATTAATTTCCTAAAATGAAATGCCACGTCGACTAAGATATCAGATTAAGCCATAAAATAGTACTAGAATACAGCCATGAAATACATCCACTCCATTCCCATGAATAACAAGAAATAATTTCTGTGTAATCTTTCGTTTTAACATACACTAAACCGCTGGAAACAAAAGTCCTGGGCAAACATAAAAAAAAAAGGTGTGTCGGAAAAAAAAAAGAAGAATTATACTCGTACAATATTTATCAATTATTTGAAAAACAAAAACAAAAAAACAACGCTATGTGGATATAATGTACTCATCCATGGGTTGAACACACAAGACTGGAGGAATTCACTTCTAAAAATAACGAGAAGTAAAATAACATATCTCTCGTCTTTAAAACAAATATAGCTTTGAAGAGCGGAAAGGAAAGATGCAACGTTAAAAATGTAACAGAATGTGACATGAACGGGTAAATATATTAATTCAACAATCGCCTTTCAAGACGACAAGGACAGCACGAAACTTTGGAAAGCGCCTTTAAGTTGCTACACTCGTTGAAAATGAGTGAAGTTCCCTTAAGGTAAAAAAATAAACAATCGTTACGTTGAAAAAATAAATTTATGAATTATATGAATCTGACATTTATGAAAAATACCTCGTAATATTGTAAAATTAAAAAGAGAACCATCAGCACACATTCCGTTGGAAAGAGGCTCAGCTTCAAGCAAATGCTCGTGCGTGGCAAATCAGTCCCGTTGGTAGAGGGCACGCTTCCCACGCACACAGTCCTTGGTTCATTTCCACCCAGATCCAAACGGGCGTTTTTCATGACATGTTGAGAAAATTTCTTAAGCGCAGGGATGTAATGCAGAGGTTTCGTAATGCGAAAAAAAATACTTGTAGCTTTGAGAAACTGCGGTTATCCTCTACCTTTTTTTTTCTTTTTGGCTACTACTGGGAAATTGGCGGACAAGATTCTGCAAGCCATCAGTTACGACAAGTGATTCCCGGCTGCCACTTCCAGGAAACTAGCGGACCACATTAGGCTAGCCATCATTTATGGCACGTTCTTGCAGAAGGACCACTTGTGGCAGCTACTGCCTGTAATGGATAACTAATGGTCCTGTTCTGGCATACGACAACTGATAGGGGTGTCACTGTTCGCCCGCTGCTGGTCCGAACTACTGGCCCATGTCCTGGCCGCTGGGACATTTTATTGACGGTTGGGCGGCAGCAACATAGTACTGGGCCACCGCTGGCATTGCTGGCAGCCAGCAGTGGTCCATTGCTGGCAGCCAGCAGTGGTCCACTGCTGGCCCAGCAAAACTGTTTTTGCTGGAAAGTAGCTAGTTTTTGTGCTGTAAAAGACAAACACAACGGGGAAGACCGCATAATTGCGTGAAAAAATCTCATGTAATACTGCTCGTGATGTCACCCAAGCTACTTTCAAAAATACATCTTTATTTCCTACGTGTTCTAATTCCCTGCATTTTATGTTTACATTGCCTTGAGAAAGCCTGGCGGTGGAGTGTGAAAACTACGGGAATCTTTATACAAATTTACAGCACGAAAATAAACGGATTTACTTAGCTAAAAGCTTCCCTTGTGTACAGGGAAAAGCTATATGGGTAGGGCTTGGAAAAATTCCTTTCATGTTTAAGCGCTCAGAGAACGTTCTGCGACAGAGCACAACTGATAATTATCTTTTCATCCCAACCAACGACATGTTCGTAAAGTTCATAGAGGTTAGACAAATCAGCATATTGTTTTCTATGCCTCCATTCACTGTTTTGGAAAATTCTCTTCATGGATATGAAATATTCAGACTTCATAGTGTATGTTACTCAATACCTTGACTGACTGCATGTAATACTGTGTGAGACTAAATAAAGTCTTTAAAAGGAAATTACTGAAGAGTGTAGCTTTCTTTTTTACGCTTTCCAACCGTAGGTTGAAGAAGCGCATATGCTCCAGCTTTGTCCGTCTGTCTGTCTGTTTGTCCACACGATAACTCGCCTAAAAATGGTTCGATTTTCAATAGGGTTCGTCCCAGGTAGAGGACAACGTGGGGACGAACTCTATTGAAAATGGACGAAATGGGGTCAAAGGTCAGGACAAAGAGCGGGATCTATTCCACCGCGTTTATGCGTCATAACTTACGTAAAAGTGCTTCGATTGCGACACAACTTTATCATGTTGTTCCAGAAGCATACTGAACCGGTTCTGTTGAATATCATAGAAATGGGATCAAAGGTCAGGGCATAGGATAGATATTTATTCCTCAGCCATTATCCTCATAACTTGAGCGATAACTTGAGTAATTATTTCTGGTATGTTGGAAAGCGTATTATAATCAATGCATTGCATGGTTTTACTAACTTGTTTCTTTCCATCCTACGATTAATATTATCATTTGGCAGTTTCTTGTATATAAGCAACTAAATTTAAGTCTTCGTCCACCTTTAGGTTTCATGAATATGCTCGTATATAATTACAGATCGAGTTTGGTTGTAGCAATGTGTGTTGTCCGTGCCCGGCCCTTGACAAAGCCACGGAGAACAGCTTTCCATAGTATAAATGCCCGCTCTTTTATGCCAGTAGTTAGTAATGTTTTCGGTTTTGCAAATCAGTATTTAAATTTTTCAGTCTTAATGTGTTTTTCAGTATTTATTTTGATTTTTCTTTGATGCAGCGTTTTGGCGCTTTAGAACTTCAAAATCATTTTTGCTTGTTGCCTTTGTTTGCGTGTTGTAGATATATATAACAACAAAATAGTGATTATATGTGTATAATCAGTCAACAAGTTTCAGCTCCCTCAAAATTTGTAATTTGCACCCCCCCCCGGAAAAAACTCTCTGAATGCAACACTAGTCGACACTCATGTGGTAAAACCAATCAACCCAGGAAAAGGTGCTGCAAAGACAAAGTGCGTCCGGGGCCAAATTTAATATTCCTTTCTGCCTCACGTTAATGTCATATTATTTGCATAATGTGCTGTCCTCGAGTGTTCTAGAATTTGCGATTTTTTGCCATGTCTGAAAGCTTTCTGCAGCGCTGTATTTGGTTGTAATGAACACATCTTTTGAATCCTTTTAGACGCAACGAAAATACTTCAAACCAAATTTTTATTAAACCTAGAAATTCAACCGAGAAGAATGCGCTTACATCACCTAGGAGAAGACTAGCATAAATTAAAATACGCAGTGTTAGCGGTGTTATCCATAGTAAACGTAACAGGTCGTTTCTAACGTTCTTCTAAATATGAATAATTTATAACTTCAATAACAAAACTAAACATTGATTTTGAAAACTAAACGGCCTAATACTTGCTGTTGTCGCCGTATAGTTTAGTAAATATTTAGTTTTATGATACATATACCTTCTTTTATTAGTTTTACAACAATAACATTCATTAATTCACCAACTTAGGTACCGCTGAATGTGAAGGATTAGTAAGCCTTATGCTTTCCAGCCGTAAGTTGAAGAAGCGTATATGCTCCAGCTTTGTCCGTCCGTCCGTCCATCTGACATTCCGCACCATACCTAGCGTAAAAATGGGCCTATTTCGATGAAATTTTAGTATGTAGTAGGGGAGTACCTGGGGACGAACCCTATTAAAAAATGGGTGAAATGGGGTCAAAGGTCAGGACATAGGAGCGAGATCCATTCCAATGCTCTTATGCGTCATAACTTGCGTAACAATGGCTCAATTTCAATGAAATGTTAGTATGTATCAGTAGACCACCAGGACACGAACCCTATGGAAAATGGGCGCAATGGAGTCAAAGGTCAAGACATAGGAGCGGGATTCATTCCATTGCCTTTATGCATCATAACGTATGTAAAAAGGTTTCCATTGCGACAAAACGTTATCATGTTGTTCCGGATGTGTACTAAACCGGTTCCGTTGAATATAATCGAAATGGGGTTAAAGTTCATGGCACAGGAGCGAGATTTATTTCACAGCCATTATCCTCATAACTTGACTAAAAATGTTTCTATTGAGACAAAACTTTAGTATATTGTTCCGGAGGTAGACTGAACCAATTCCGTTTAAATGTCCTCAAAATAGGGTCAAAGGTCAGGAGCGAGATTTTTTCCACAGTTATTATCCTCATAACTTGAGTAATAAGTTGAATAATTATTACTGGTGTGTTGGAAAGCGTATCATAATCAATGCATTGCATGATTTTACTAACTTGTTGTTGTTATTATTTAATTCCACTTAGTATGTACCGGATTGTGGCTTCCTGTGGTTGTGAATGATAAATGCAATATGTTGTACGTAAACAAATGCACAATTTCTAATTACTGCAATATGTTGAATTATATAATGCAGTGATAATAAATGCTATATTTTGTTTGTAGAGTAAATAAAGGCATGATTTCTAATCACTCGCTTTATTTCATACCCACAAAGGTCTTGGCATGCAAACGATGCATAGCATGCATTACCGACAGAGAGTACTAGCGTGCTCTCCCTTGACTTGTTTAACCCGATGATTTCAGCAATTCATTTTGTAGATAAAACCTGTGGGAATGTAGCGAAATCTGTGCGTCATTTTCGAAATAAGAACATAGACATTAACAAGAAACAGGTAAGAAATCACAAAAAATGAAACCTTTGTAGTCCCATGCAATTAAATGATTTTAAACGCAATCAATAGGAAGGATTTATTCGCTGTACAGTAAAGCAAATTAAATGCATACATAATTCAGGTCATTGGCTGAAGAATTTCCAAGCTTTCTCAAAAATCCGCCATGCGCAAATCCGAAGAAGAGAGCTCAAAGCAGCTCTCTGGTTGTGTTCTGCCACATGAAATTACGTACTAGCTCTTTGAGGATTCGGTCATCCGTATCTGACACAAAGCATTCTAGAGTTTAAGCGGAATTAGAATTTAGGGATAAAACGAGAGTTGTAAGCCTAAACCTCAAACTGGACCCCCTCGATGTTTATTCAAAACTTTTCTCTTCACCAGCACACGTGTCAAAAATTCGCAAGACGTATTCCATGCATCGCTTCCCAGACAGTACATTTACACTGCAGTAAAACTAAAACTTTATGCAAGCGGAGTGAAAATGCGAGGTCTGAAATTAAATCCACCGGAAGCACATTTAATTTGACAGAAGTTGTTTGTCAATTAAACTATCCTGGAGGCTGTGATGTAAATCGATTTTTCACCTTAATAGAACGGAAAATGTGTATGCGTTTAGGCGTATGGAAGGGCCACAAAATTGGAAAACAACCGTCCTGCTGTTTCTGGATATCGTAAAGATCAACAAACAGTACCACTTCATTTGATTTATTTTGTCATGTTTTTAGTACTTCTTTATAAAACCAGAACGCGGTAATAGTACCAATGCATCAGGCCGTCTGTGGAAACACCTTAGAAATTACTAAACCAAATCTAAGAACTTTCCGAACTGTGAAAACGATGATGCATGCCTCTGCTTCTTTTTGTGAAGCAAAATTTCGCCGTTAGGGTAAGTAAAGGCAGACATAGGCGTACATAGCGCTTAGCTTTAAATTGGGAGCAAACTGAAATTATACGTAAATAAAAATAGCAAATATAAACAGGGCCGCCCTGGTGGCGCTGTGGTCTAAGCGATGGCTTCTGATTATTCGTCCGAAAGGTGTCCGGGTACAATCCCAGCTGAGGCATGAATGTTGTGTTTTCCTTAAGGCACTGGCTCTCTCCCTTCGCTGGAACCAGTGGCCTTAAATCAGGAACGGGTGACTTTTTTTTTTTTTTTTTTTTTTTTTTGGAGGTTTAACGACCACCGTGAGCAACTCAATGGGCTATAAGCAGTCGCCCGTCCCTAATTTAGGGTCACTGGTTCCAGGGAAGGGAGAGAGCCAGTGCCGTAAGACAAACACAACATCCATGCCTCACCGGGATTCGAACCCAGACCCCTTTCGGACGAATGATCAGAGGCCAACGCCTTAGACCACTGCGCCACCGGGGCGGCGAACGGGTGACTGCTTATAGCCCATTGAGTTACTCACGATGGTCGTTAAACCCAAGGTACCTTGGTTAAACTTATAAAAAAATATATATATATCACCCAGGACTGCAGCTAGCTTCTCTTATCTGGGAAGGCCCGACTTGGCCGCCCCGGTGGCGCTGGCCTCTGATCATTCGTCTGTAAGGGGTCCGGGTTCGAATCCCGGTCAGGCATGGATGTTGTGTTTGTCTTACGGCACTGGCTCTCTCCCTTCCCTGGAACCAGTGACCCTAAATTAGGGACGGGCGACTGCTTATAGCCCATTGAGTTGCTCAAGGTGGTCGTTAAACCTCCAATCAAAAAAAAAAAAAAAAAAAAAAAAGAAGGGCCCGACTTGATATTACAACCCTTTTGGTACAAGATTACGTCCTTTACAGTTTTTTTTTTTTTTTGATTGGAGGTTTAACGACCACCGTGAGCAACTCAATGGGCTATAAGCAGTCGCCCGTCCCTAATTTAGGGTCACTGGTTCCAGGGAAGGGAGAGAAGCAGTGCCGTAAGACAAACACAACATCCATGCCTGACCGGGATTCGAACCCGGACCCCGTTCGGACGAATGATCAGAGGCCAGCGCCTTAGACCACTGCGCCACCGGGGCGGCCTTCCGAGTTCAAAATTACGCCCCTACGAGCTTCACTCAAATAATAAGTGGTTTTTACTTTCTCACATACAATCGCTATACGAAAGTACTACGATTGTTCAAAAATTGACTTTCAGGTTTTTGACAGAATTTTATTAAAAATGTAAAAACTAGAAATACCCAGGAACGGCAGGTTGTAAACACCAAGTAAAGCGTAAATGTTGTGTGAACGACGACAACACAACACTCCACAGAACTGTAGAAAGAAAAACAAACCAGCGCAGAACGAATGAGTATCGGATATTGAATGTAAGAATAGGAGGAAGTTACTATTATTTTAAATACACCTGGTCGTGAATACGCAACGAACGCTTATAGCGAAGTAAATTCGTTTATTTTCATGGTGTAAATTTGTATAAAGATACGCCAAACTTTCACACTCCACTGGGAGGCTTTCTCAAGCGGCAATGTATCCTTTCTAGCAAACTGGCATGCAATGATAAGGCCTCTATGGTACTACCAATGGTTTGGTATACGTTGTTAAAAAACAAACACAACGGGGCGGATCGCATGATAAAAACTCATGTAATGTCACCCATGTTACTTTTAAAAATACATCTTTATTTCCTACGTGTTCTAATTCCTTGCATTTTATGTTTACATTGCCTTGAGAAAGCCTCCCAGTGGAGTGTGAAAGCTTGGGAAATCTTTATACAAATTTACACCACGAAAATAAGCGGATTTACTTCTCTAAAAGCTTTCCTTGTGTACAGGGAAAAGCTCTATAGGTAGGGCTTGGAAAAATTCCTTTCAAGGTTAAACGCTTAGAGAACGTTCTGAGACAGAGCACAACTGATAATTATCTTTTCATCCCAACGACATGTTCGGAAAGTTCATAGAGGTTAGACAAATCAGCATATTGTTTTCTATGTCTCCATTCACTGTTTTGGAAAATTCCCTTCATGGATATGAAATATTCACACCTCACAGTGTATGTTACTCTATACTCTGACTGACTACACGTAATACTGTATAAGACTAAAGTGTTTAAAAGGAAATTACTGAAGAGTGTAACTTTCTTTTTTACGCTTTCCAACCGTAGGTTGAAGAAGAGTGTATGCTCCAGCTTTGTCCGTCTGTCTGTCTGTCTATCCACACGATAACTCGCCTAAAAATGGTTCGATTTTCAATAGGGTTTGTCCCTGGTTGAGGACAACCTGAGGACGAACCCTATTGAAAATGCACGAAATGGTGTCAAAGTTCAGGACAAAGAGCGCGATCCATTCCATTGCTCTTTTGCATCATAACTTACGTTAAAGTGCTTGTATTGCGACTTTATCATGTTGTTCCAGAAGTATACTGAACCGGATCTGTTGAATATAATCGAAATGAGGTCAAAGGTCAGGACACAAGAGCAAGATTTATTCCACAGCCATTATCCTCATAGCTTGACTAAAAATGCTTCTAGTGCGACAAAACTTTAGTATGTTGTTCTGGAGGTATACTGAACCAATTCTTTTTAATATAATCGAAATGGGTCAAAAGTCATGGTACAGGAGCGAGATTTTTTCTACAGTCATCATCCTCATAACTTGAGTAATGATTTCTGGTATGTTGGAAAGCGTATTATAATCAATGCATTGCATGATTTTATTACCGTGCGCCACTCATTGGGCTATAAAGCAGTCGTCCGTCCATCATTCAGGGCCACTGGTTCCAAGGAAGGGGGTAACTAGTGCCGTAAGACAAAAACGACATCCATGACTAACCTGGATTCGAACCGGGACCCATCTCGAACGAATGATCAGAAGCTATCGCTTAAATCATTATTCCATAAGGGCGGCCTGGACAACTTCGTCAAGCAGTGAATTGCTGTTGTTGAAGATGATTAATTTTCATTTCTTCGCCCTTAATACATTTCTATGCCGTACATACAGTAATACGCTGTGCTCCATCATGTAATAGGAAATTTCAGTATTATTACTTCCGGCCGTAAATTTCTACCTATTCTACTGTAAGTTCCCTACGTTTTAACTGCACAGACAAACACACATGCATACGTTATTGCGTATAAGCCATTGTCGGTGATTGAAATCGAATCTGCATCTTTGTGCAGCAATGTCGAATGCTTTCCCAATTAAGCTACATCGAAGAAGTTTGTCACTGCAAGTTTGGCATCTTGATATGTGCGTCACTTCTGATATAGGTAAGCCACATATGTCTCGCCACGCCCCACCCCCTTCTTCAATAAGGGTAGGTACAGAATCGTAGGTTACGGGGTCAGCCAGCAAACCACAATTGAAGAAGGCCACTGCAGAAGAAAGAATTTCCATTCATTACAGATGATGTGTGGAACAAACATCACACATTTTTCGAAGAACACAACAGCCAATAGATTCATTGTACATTTGGGCACCAACATAGTGTAAAAGGCATTTGTAGGGATCAAATTTGAATCCTTCTGCTCCGTAGCCAAATGCATTTCCAATTAAACTATACCGACGAAGTTTGTCTCTGCAAATTTGCCGTCTTGACGTGTGCGTGACGACATCTGAGGTAGATAGGTCGCAAGGTTCAACAGAAAAACTAGCAAACAAAACTGGTGTCTTCGCGTAGAGCTCTTTAGTGGCTGTCAAAAACTGAAACGGCGTAATCAGATTTCCAGGGGATGACAAGTGCCCCCTCTTGCCCCCATATAGGGCGCATACGAATACAGATGCTATAAAATTCAAAATATATTTCATTTCTAGTATCGCTTTTCAAAATCCAGAATACCACCCCGGTGGCACAGTGGTCTAAGAGATGGCTTTTGATCATTCGTCCCTGATGGTTCCGGGTGCGAATCCCGTGAGGCATGGATGTTGTGCTTGTCTTACGGCGCTGGCTCTCTCCTTTCCCTGGAGCCAGTGACCCTAAATTAAGGACGGGCGACTGCTCATAGCACATTGAGTTTCTCACGGTGGTCGTTAAACCTGCAAAAAAAAATAAAAAAATAAAAAACGACAAACTGAGTAAAACATGAATGAAACAGCCCAAAACCGAGTACGAAATGGGGAAATTCAAATTAAATAAGAACAATAAAATTTTAATGTTCTTTTAATGAAATGTTCACATTTCCTTTGAATATCACCATTTCGTACTCGGTTTTGGGCTGTTTCATTCATGTTTTACTCAATTTGTCGTTTTTACCGTCCGTTGTGATATGTCTTTTCGACTGCTGATATACACTGAAGAGCAATTGAATTAGAGACAGCTGGCGTTATGCAAATATGGCGCTGTGGGCGGCCCTGTAAACGGAAACGACATGACGTATGCAGCGATCCGGCAATATAAGGAGTGATGCAACGGGAATCAGTAAGAGTCTGACGCGTATGGGTAAGACGAAGTATCTAAGCGCATTTGATCGTGGGCAAATTGTCGGGGCCCAACGAATGGGTCACTCCACCTCGGAAGTCGTGCAGGCACTGGGATTTTCACGAGACACTGTGTCATGGGTGCACCGTGAGTACATCGAATCCGGTAAAACCATCCCTGCAAGGGCCAACTGCCGTGGACAACAGCGTGTGAATGAGCTGGGTCATCGTCGGCTAGCTCGCATTGTAACAGCGGATAGACGGGCCACAGTGCAAAAAATCACTAGGCAATTTAACGCTGGCGCACTAAAACGTGTAAGCAGCCACACCATCCAAAACCATCTCCTCGCTATGGGGTACAGAAGCCGTCGTCACACGAGGGTACCGCTGCTGACCGCACATCACAGGGTGCAAAGATTAGCATGGGCGCGGGAACATCGCCATTGGACCCTAGACATGTGGAAAAATGTTGCCTGGACTGATGAGTCGAGATTCACGTCGGTACATGCGGATGGTAGGATTCTAGTACGGCGCAAACCACATGAAGCGATGGATCCTTCTTGTCAGCAGTGTACTCTTCAAGCTGGGGTGGGTAGCATTCTCGCCTGAAGACTGTTTACTTGGACTGAAATGGGACCCCTGGTACGTGTGACATCGTCCCTCACAGGTCAACGTTACCGGGATATCCTCGACGACCATTTGCTCCCGTTTGTGCTTCTTCAATATCCCACTGGGGAGCTCATCCTGCAACAAGACAATGCACCGTGCCTTCGCTTCCGAATTGTATGCGAATGGTTGGATGAACACTCCAACGGTGCGACCTCGCTTTGTTGGCCAGCTAGGTCACCTGACCTCAATCCCATCAAGCCCATCTGGGATGCAATCGAGATAGATGTTCGAGGCTCTGACATCCCTCCATCAAATCCTCGTGAACTATGAAAGCTTGTTCAGAGGTCGTGGATCCGTATGGCTTCCCACAGCTTGCGGTGTTTTATCGAGTCCATGCCGAGACGATTCGCCGCCGTCACCAAGACGAAAAATGGTTCTACACGTTACTGGACAGGTATCTGTAATTCATTTCCTCTTCAGTGTACATTCACTAGCATAGGAAGCCGGACGACAATGGGTGTAGGCCTACTTTTTAAAGTTGGGGTATGACCTTTTGATTGTGCTGCTTGTCGTTTGCTTTTAGTTAATATTACCAGGAACCTGTTGACTTCTGCTGAAAATTGCTAGTATAAACACGTGTAGAACAGTATTTTGCTACTGTAAATGGTAGTTATTGATTCATTCTGATCATTCGTCCGAAATGGGTCCGGGATTCGAAGCCCGGTGGTGCATGTATGGTTTTTTTTTTTGTGTGTGTGTGTGTGTGTGTGTGTGTGTGTCTTATGGCACTGGCTATCTCTCTCTCCCTCTTTCCTGAAATCAGTGGCCCTAAATTAGGGACGGGCGACTAGTTATAGGCCATCGAGTTGCTCACGGTAGTCGTTCATCATCATCATTGTCAACCATTATCAATCCACTGCTGGACGAAGGTCTCCCAAAGTTTCCTCCACAACGGTCTATTTTGTGCCAGTCTCCTCCATGTCACTCCCGCATATTTACGAATTTCATCCACCCATCTCCCATGTGGTCTTTTTCTGGGTCTTTTCCTGTCCCTTGGAATCCAATCTAAAATTTCGGCTGTCCATCTATGGTCTGTCCTTCTGGCAGTATGTCCAGCCCATTGCCATTTCAGTGATTTAACTCTGATCATGATGTCTTCCACTCTCGTCATTTTTCGGATCCACGAGTTCCTCTTCTTATCTCTACTGGTTATACAAAGCATGCACCTCTCCATGCTACTTTGAGTTGTCTGCAGCCTTTGTATGTCTCTTTTAGTTAAGGTCCACGTCTCTGCACCATACGTAAGCACTGGAAGGATGCATTGATCAAACACTTTTCTTTTAAGACATAATGGCATATTGCTCTTGAAAATTATGCTGTTTCTTCCAAAAGCTCTCCAGGCAAGTTTTGTACGCGGATTAATTTCTTCATCAATGTGACCCTCACTTGATATCTGCTGTCCAAGATAAACATACGTATCTGTTATCTAAAGTTTTTCTCCATCAATCGATAAATCTTCATTTCTTGTAAAAGCATTGAACATCACTTTTGTCTTCTGAAAGTTCATTTTTAATCCCACTTCTTTACTCTTGTCAGCAAGTTCCTGGATCATACTCTGCAGCTCTGATGGGGTAGTTGCAAAAATGACTTCGTCATCAGCAAAACGAAGTTGGGTTAGATAATCTCCATTAATCTTTATCCCCTTGTTTTCCCAGCTCAGTGACTGAAAAACACCCTATAATGTGGCATTAAAGAGCTTCGGAGATATGGTGTCACCTTGTCTCACTCCCTTTCCAATTTTTATGTGTGTTGTATTTTCAAACAGCCGAATCTTTGCACTTGCATTTTCATAGATGTTATTAATAATATTAATGTATGCATCTTCAATACCGCAGGATTTCAGAGCCGTGGTAACTGCTGATGGTTTCACCGAATCAAAGGCTTTTTCATAATCGATAAAAGCCATGCACAATGGAAGTTCATATTCCCTCGCTCTTTCAATTAGTTCTCTCAGTACGTGGATATGATCTATTGTGCTGTAGCCACTCCTGAATCCAGCTTGTTCTCTCGGTTGAGCCATGTCCAGTGTTACCTTCAAGCGGTGTGAAAGAACTTCAGTGAAGATTATATAAACCACTGATAGGAGGCTGATAGGTCTGTAGTTCCTGAGATCTTCAATGTCACTTTTTTAAGTAGCAGGATCATTGTAGCATTGTTCCAATCCTCAGGAATCTTCCCTTCATTAAGGCATCGAGTGAAAATTTGGGCGAGTACTGTTTTAATTTCTCCACTTGCTTCTTGTATGATGTCTATAGTAATTCCATCTTCTCCTGTAGCTTTTCCCCGCTTCATGTTCTTGATTGCATGAGCAACTTCTGCTGGGAGGACTGGAAGAACTCTGGTACCTTTCATGATGTCAGGAGTACATGTATCATCCCTTTCATATAATTTGGAGTAGAAATCTTTCACTCTTGTCAAAATTTCGCCTCTATTTCTTGTTATAGAACCATCTTCTTTTCTCAGAGCCATAATCTGTTTTCCTTCCTTACTGAGATGTTCCTTTGCTGTCTTTAGGCTTTAGTTGTTTTCAATTGCTTTCCTCACTAGCTCACAGTTGAATTTCCTTACGTCTTCAGTGATACTTTTTCGTGCTGTCTTGCATAGCTCTATATATTCCACTTTGGAAGTCACATCTTCTTTAGTTGTCCTCATCTTTCTTCTTCTTTGCATCAACATTTTCGTTTTTCCTGATAATTTGTTCACATGCAATTTGTTCTTAGACCCAGCTAATTTTGTTGCTGTTTCCATTAAGAGCTTTGGTTACTTTTCTGTTAACTTCAGAAATATCCACTTCTTCCGATGTTAGGCCTTCTAAAGCTGAGAATCTGTTCTTCAGTTCCAACTTGAAGGTATTATGGTGTTTTTAAGGTTGGTTATGTCAATACATTTTGTTTGCCTTATGAGCTTGCCACGTTCGAGTTTAGTGTTAAGGTGCATCTTACATCTCACCAATCTATTGTCACTACCTGTGTTGAACTTGTTTAGCACACTGCAGTCGTCTATGACGAATTTTTGGTTACACATAATAAAATCAATTTCACTTGTCGTCCCATTTGGATGTCTCCATGTCCATTTCCTGTGTGGCTTTTTCTTGAAAAAGGAGTTCAAGATGAAAAACCCTTCTGCCTCTGCAAACTCAACGAGAGTATTTCCACGCTGGTTTCTGTTGCCGTGACCGAATTTACCTACTGAAGTTTCATTCTGTTGCCGGTGCCCTATTTTTGCATTGAAATCTCCCATAATTATCTTCAAGTGCTGCTTACCTTTATTATTTAGATGACGAATTTCCTCATAAAATTCTTCAATTTCTTCTTCAGGATGACTTGTGGTGGGTGCATAAGTTTGAATAATCTGAGCCTGGTATCTTCTCGAGAGTTGGATAATGAGTCGTGCAGCTCTGTCAGAGGAACTTTCAACTTCTACCACTTTATCCTTCAGTTTCTTGTTTATTATAAATCCAACACCACTAGTTCTGCCAGTATCTGTCCCACGATAATAGAAGAGATGTCCACTTTTCAGTTCAATGAGATCTTCTCCTTTTCTCCTTACCTCACTTAGCCCGACGATGTCCCACTTGATCCTTTGTAGTTCCTCTTCCAATTCAAGGAGCCTTGAATCAGAAGATAGGGAGCGTCCGTTATATGTAGCCAAGGTCAGCATCAAATGTCAGCCTAGTCCGGTCTTCCGGGGATTCTTAGCACCCTCTGCCTTCATGTCGCACTGGCCGCTGCCTTGGCCAGGTACATTCCAGCTGCCGGAGACTGAGGGCCAAGATTTAAGTTGTGGAGTCATTTTGGAGGGGTTTGGCCATAACTCACCACGCTGGTCGTTAAACTTTAAAAAGGAAGTCTACCTTTATGCTGGGCCCCTAATCTTCCAAAAACATCAACAACTACAAATATTACATTTGATTTTGGAATAGGTTACCGATATAGAAATATTCTATCCATTTAGAAAAATTGTTAGTCACAACAAGAATATACGGGTAGAAACATTGGTGACGTGGTGATAATGGATGCTGAACTAATAAATCTACTGATAAGTCTCATGTATATAATAACTATGACTAGAAATTAAGTGACTGGCCGGTCTTTTATTATTATAAGTGCGTATTTGACACATATCACAGGAGCGGACATGTTCCAGGACGCCATCATAATGGTCAGAATAATAGGCAACATTACGTAACTTCGTACGTGCCGTGCGTATACAGTACTTACATGGCCTGATAAAGATTTATCATGAAATTGTGACAATGAGGCAATCCCTAATAAGCGGGGAATTGCCGGCTTAAATTCTTTGCGGGACGTCGAACTCTTCATATTGCACAGGAGACTATCATTAAGTTCAAATTTTTGCTGACAATCGCGACAACGAAAGTCTAACTCATTGTCCTCAGTTCCATGTAATAAATCGTAAATATCACCAACAGTAGTTGGTGATATTTACAATTATTTCTGTTATTAGCCGTGGTGCGTTTACTTGGTTGCTGTTATAAACTGTGGTACCTCGCGGTCTCCGGTTAATTCAGGGTTCTTGCTGCAATGAACGCCAACCAACCAAAATCTGTATCTGTTGGTAATGCTTCCGCAATTCGTTAACTTGAAGCAATTTCGGTGATCAACATTAACAACCGAGGTTCGTCACTCAAATGTCCCTTTACAGTTTCCACTGGACATAGACATCTGTACAAAATGTCAGGAAGTTTGTTTGATTTCGCACTCTGATAAAAAATTTTCATTTTGAAACTTGTGCAAATTTAGGGCTCAGCGGAGATGTCGAATCGACAAAGTCTGTACTTGTTGATGACGCACAGCTGTACTTGGCGAAACCACAGCGTACCTTTAACACAATGCAAAATTTCAACTTTAAAATTTGCAGCTAAAACAGTATTCGTCGAATGAATAACGCCGTCAATAACCTGGAGAAACAGGTAGTACGAGCCTCATGAGCTATCTCGGCACCTTTCTCACTTGACACAGCGAGTAGCTTTTATTTTTCGACTCGCCACCGACTGTTGCCATTTCGTTAAAAACTTTTGGAAGATTCGACAAGAGATTAAGAAGAGATTGCACGTGAAAGACAACGCAACTTACATAAGAGAGAAGAACTGAAACGGAAATTCAAAATAGTCATATACAGCGAGTGATAACGGAATTATGACTACCTACCTAATACTTCGTAAGTCCCCCTTTCGCATCCAGTACAGCAGTTATCCAACGTGTCATCGATTCAAGAAGACGCTGAAAGCAGTTGGGAGGTATGACCAACCACGTTGTGCGTAGTGCGGCCTTCAATTCAGGTATGGAGGAGATTGGTGTATCCAGACGACGGATATGCCGTTTCATAATGTTCCACAAGTGCTCTGTGGGATTGATATCAAGATGTTCGAAGGCCAATCGATATGCGGCAAGTCTGAATTGTGTTCCTCGAACCATTTCTGAAAAATATTGGACCTGTGACTCGGAGCATTGTCATCTTGGAAGACAACGTCGCAATTCGGAAAAAAGTGCAACATTGCTGGATGTACAGAATCAGAAAGCAATTCACGATAGTGGGCACCAGTCATACGCTGTTCCACATACGCCAGGTGTCGAAGTTAATACCAGGAAAACATGCCACACACCATGGAACCTCCGCGACGGGATTAGACTGTGGAGACCATGCACGATGGATCGAGTGCCTGACGTTTTTGCACAAGATACGTACACGACAATCCACGGTGTGCATTAAAAACGCGATTTGCCAGACCAGCATACTTTTTTCCAGTTATCAGATGTCTAACTTGCATGGCAGAACACTTGTCAAGACGACCCAGGCGGAACACTTGTCAAGACGACCCAGGCGGAACACTTGTCAAGACGACCCAGGCGGAACACTTGTCAAGACGACCCAGGCGGACCACTTGTCAAGACGACACAGGCGGAACACTTGTCAAGACAACAAATCGACACAAGCGGAACACTTGTCAAGACAACAAATCGACACAAGCGTAACACTTGTCAAGACGACACAGGCGGAACACTTGTCAAGACAACAAATCGACACAGGCGGAACACTTGTCAAGACGACACAGGCGGAACACTTGTCAAAACGACACAGGCGTAACACTTGTCAACACGACACAGGCGGAACACTTGTCAAAACGACACAGGCGGAACACTTGTCAAGACGATACAGGCGGAACACTTGTCAAGACTGCACAGGCAGAACACTTGTCAAGACGACACAGACGGAACACTTGTCAAGACGACAAATCGACCCAGGCGGAACAGTTGTCAAGACGACAAATTAACACAGGCGGAACACTTGTCAAGACGACAAATCGACACAGGCGGAACACTTGGCAAGACCACACAGGCGGAACACTTGGCAAGACGACACAGGCGGAACACTTTGCAAGACGACAAATCGACACAGGCGGAACACTTGTAAAGACGACAAATCGACACAGGCGGAACACTTGTAAAGACGACAAATCGACACAGGCGGAACACTTGTCAAGACGACACAGGCGAATCTCTTGCCAAGATGACACAGGCGGAAAATTTGTCAAGACGACAAATCGACACAGGCGGAACACTTGTCAAGACAACAAATCGACACAGCCGGAACACTTGTCAAGACGACACAGGCCAAACACCTGTCAAGACAACAAATCGACACAGGCGGAACACTTGTCAAAACGACACAGGCGGAACACTTGTCAAAACGACACAGGCGGAACACTTGTCAAGACGACACAGGCGGAACACTTCTCAAGACGACAAATCGACACAGGCGGAACATTTCTCAAGACGACAAATTAACACAGGCGGAACACTTCTCAAGACGACAAATCGACCCAGGCGGAACACTTCTCAAGACGACAAATCGACACAGGCGGAACACTTGTCAAGACCACACAGGCGAAACACTTGTCAAGACGACACAGCCGGAACACTTGTCAAGACGACAAATCGACACAGGCAGAACACTTGTCAAGACGACAAATCGACACAGGCGGAACACTTGTCAAGACCACACAGGCGAAACACTTGTCAAGACGACACAGCCGGAAAGACACAGGCGGAACACTTGTAAAGACGACAAATTGACACAGGCGGAACACTTGTAAAGACGACAAATCGACACAGGCGGAACACTTGTCAAGACGACACAGGCGGATCACTTGTCAAGATGACACAGGCGGAACACTTGTCAAGACGAAAAATCGACACAGGCGGAACACTTGTCAAGACCACACAGGCGAAACACTTGTCAAGACGACACAGCCGGAACACTTGACAAGACGACACAGGCGGAACACTTGTCAAGACGACAAATCGACACAGGCGGAACACTTGTAAAGACGACAAATCGACACAGGCGGAACACTTATCAAGACGACACAGGCGGATCACTTGTCAAGATGACACAGGCGAAACACTTGTCAAGACGAAAAATCGACACAGGAGGAACACTTGTCAAGACGACAAATTGACACAGGCGGAACACTTGTCAAGACCACACAGGCGGAACACTTGTCAAGACCACACAGGCGGAACACTTGTCAAGACCACACAGGCGGAACACTTGTCAAGACGACATAGGCGGAACACTTGTCAAGACGACAAATCGACACAGGCGGAACACTTGTCAAGACGACACAGGCGGATCATTTGTCAAGATGATACAGGCGGAACACTTGTCAAGACGACCCAGGCGGAAAACTTGTTAAGATGACACAGGCGGAACACTTGTAAAGACGGCAAATCGACACAGGCAGAACACTTTTCAAGACGACACCGGCGGATCACTTGTCAAGATGACACAGGCGGAACACTTGTCAAGACGACAAATCGACATAGGCGGAACACTTGTCAAGACGACAAATCGACACAGGCGGAACACTTGTCAAGACGACAAATCGACATAGGCGGAACACTTGTCAAGACGACAAATCGACATAGGCGGAACACTTGTCAAGACGACAAATCGACATAGGCGGAACACTTGTCAAGACGACACAGGCGGATAATTTGTCACGATGACACAGGCGGAACACTTCTCAAGACGACAAATCGACATAGGCGGAACACTTGTCAAGACGACACAGGCGGAAAATTTGTCACGATGACGCAGGCGGAACACTTCTCAAGACGACACAGGCGGAACACTTCTCAAGACAACAAATCGACACAGGCGGAACACTTGTCAAGACGACACAGGCGGAACGCTTGTCAAGACGACAAATCGACACATGCGGAACACTTGTCAAGATGACACAGGCGGAACACTTGTCAAGACTACACAGGCGGAATACTTGTCAAGACAACACAGGCGGAACACTTGTCAAGACGACACATGCGTAACACTGGTCAAGACGGCACAGGCGGAACACTTGTCAAGACGACAAATTGACACAGGCGGAACACTTGTCAAGATGACACAGGCGGAACACTTGTCAAGACGACACAGGCGGAACAATTGTCAAGACAACAAATCGACACAGGCGGAACACTTGTCAAGACAACAAATCGACACAGGCGGAACACTTGTCAAGACAACAAATCGACACAGGCGGAACACTTGTCAAGACAACAAATCGACACAGGCGGAACACTTGTCAAGACAACAAATCGACACAGGCGGAACACTTGTCAAGACAACATATCGACACAGGCGGAACACTTGTCAAGACGACACAGGCGGAACGCTTGTCAAGACGACAAATCGACACATGCGGAACACTTGTCAAGACGACACAGGCTGAACACTTGTCAAGACGACACAGGCGGAATACTTGTCAAGACAACACAGGCGGAACACTTGTCAAGACGACACATGCGGAACACTGGTCAAGACGGCACAGGCGGAACATTTGTCAAGACAACAAATCGACACAGGCGGAACACTTGTCAAGACGACACAGGCTGAACACTTGTCAAGACGACACAGGCGGGACACTTGTCAAGACAACAAATCGACACAGGCGGAACACTTGTCAAGACGACACAGGCCAAACACCTGTCAAGACAACAAATCGACACAGGCGGAACACTTGTCAAAACGACACAGGCGGAACACTTGTCAAAACGACACAGGCGGAACACTTGTCAAGACGACAAAGGCGGAACACTTCTCAAGACGACAAATCGGCACAGGCGGAACACTTCTCAAGACGACAAATCAACACAGGCGGAACACTTCTCAAGACGACAAATCGACCCAGGCGGAACACTTGTCAAGACGACAAATCGACACAGGCGGAACACTTGTCAAGACCACACAGGCGAAACACTTGTCAAGACGACACAGCCGGAACACTTGTCAAGACGACAAATCGACACAGGCAGAGCACTTGTCAAGACGACAAATCGACACAGGCGGAACACTTGTCAAGACCACACAGGCGAAACACTTGTCAAGACGACACAGCCGGAACACTTGTCAAGCCGATACAGGCGGAACACTTGTCAAGACGACAAATTGACACAGGCGGAACACTTGTAAAGACGACAAATCGACACAGGCGGAACACTTGTCAAGACGACACAGGCGGATCACTTGTCAAGATGACACAGGCGGAACACTTGTCAAGACCACACAGGCGAAACACTTGTCAAGACGACACAGCCGGAACACTTGTCAAGACGACACAGGCGGAACACTTGTCAAGACGACACAGGCGGGACCCTTGTCAAGCCGACAAATCGACACAGGCGGAACACTTGTCAAGACGACAAATCGACACAGGCGGAACACTTGTAAAGACGACAAATCGACACAGGCGGAACACTTGTCAAGACGACACAGGCGGATCACTTGTCAAGATGACACAGGCGAAACACTTGTCAAGACGAAAAATCGACACAGGAGGAACACTTGTCAAGACGACAAATTGACACAGGCGGAACACTTGTCAAGACCACACAGGCGGAACACTTGTCAAGACGACATAGGCGGAACACTTGTCAAGACGACAAATCGACACAGGCGGAACACTTGTCAAGACGACACAGGCGGATCATTTTTCAAGATGATACAGGCGGAACACTTGTCAAGACGACCCAGGCGGAAAACTTGTCAAGATGACACAGGCGGAACACTTGTAAAGACGGCAAATCGACACAGGCGGAACAATTGTCAAGACGACACCGGCGGATCACTTGTCAAGATGACACAGGCGGAACACTTGTCAAGACGACAAATCGACATAGGCGGAACACTTGTCAAGACGACAAATCGACACAGGCGGAACACTTGTCAAGACGACAAATCGACATAGGCGGAACACTTGTCAAGACGACAAATCGACATAGGCGGAACACTTGTCAAGACGACAAATCGACATAGGCGGAACACTTGTCAAGACGACACAGGCGGAAAATTTGTCACGATGACACAGGCGGAACACTTCTCAAGACGACAAATCGACATAGGCGGAACACTTCTCAAGACGACAAATCGACATAGGCGGAACACTTGTCAAGACGACACAGGCGGAACACTTCTCAAGACAACAAATCGACACAGGCGGAACACTTGTCAAGACAACAAATCGACACAGGCGGAACGCTTGTCAAGACGACACAGGCGGAACGCTTAACAAGACGACAAATCGACACATGCGGAACACTTGTCAAGATGACACAGGCGGAACACTTGTCAAGACTACACAGGCGGAATTCTTGTCAAGACAACACAGGCGGAACACTTGTCAAGACGACACATGCGGAACACTGGTCAAGACGGCACAGGCGGAACACTTGTCAAGACGACAAATTGATACAGGCGGAACACTTGTCAAGATGACACAGGCGGAACACTTGTCAAGACGACCCAGGCGGAAAACTTGTCAAGATGACACAGGCGGAACACTTGTCAAGACGACCCAGGCGGAAAACTTGTCAAGATGACACAGGCGGAACACTTGTAAAGACGACAAATCGACACAGGCGGAACACTTGTCAAGACGACACAGGCGGCATCACTTGTCAAGATGACACAGGCGGAACACTGGTCAAGACGACAAATCGACATAGGCGGAACACTTGTCAAGACGACAAATTGACACAGGTGGAACACTTGTCAAGACGACAAATCGACATAGGCGGAACACTTGTCAAGACGACACAGGCGGAAAATTTGTCACGATGACGCAGGCGGAACACTTCTCAAGACGACACAGGCGGAACACTTCTCAAGACAACAAATCGACACAGGCGGAACACTTTTCAAGACGACACAGGCGGAACGCTTGTCAAGACGACAAATCGACACATGCGGAACACTTGTCAAGATGACACAGGCGGAACACTTGTCAAGACTACACAGGCGGAATACTTGTCAAGACAACACAGGCGGAACAGTTGTCAAGACGACACATGCGGAACACTGGTCAAGACGGCACAGGCGGAACACTTGTCAAGACGACTAATTGACACAGGCGGAACACTTGTCAAGATGACACAGGCGGAACACTTGTAAAGACGACAAATCGACACAGGCGGAACACTTGTCAAGACGACACAGGCGGCATCACTTGTCAAGATGACACAGGCGGAACACTGGTCAAGACGACAAATCGACATAGGCGGAACACTTGTCAAGACGACAAATTGACACAGGTGGAACACTTGTCAAGACGACAAATCGACATAGGCGGAACACTTGTCAAGACGACAAATCGACATAGGCGGAACACTTGTCAAGACGACAAATCGACATAGGCGGAACACTTGTCAAGACGACACAGGCGGAAAATTTGTCACGATGACACAGGCAGAAAATTTGTCACGATGACTCAGGCGGAACAATTGTCAAGACAACAAATCGACACAGGCGGAACACTTGTCAAGACAACAAATCGACACAGGCGGAACACTTGTCAAGACAACAAATCGACACAGGCGGAACACTTGTCAAGACAACAAATCGACACAGGCGGAACACTTGTCAAGACAACATATCGACACAGGCGGATAACTTGTCAAGACGACACAGGCGGAACGCTTGTCAAGACGACAAATCGACACATGCGGAACACTTGTCAAGACGACACAGGCTGAACACTTGTCAAGACGACACAGGCGGGAATACTTGTCAAGACAACACAGGCGGAACACTTGTCAAGACGACACATGCGGAACACTGGTCAAGACGGCACAGGCGAAACATTTGTCAAGACAACAAATCGACACAGGCGGAACACTTCTCAAGACGACAAATCAACACAGGCGGAACACTTCTCAAGACGACAAATCGACCCAGGCGGAACACTTGTCAAGACGACAAATCGACACAGGCGGAACACTTGTCAAGACCACACAGGCGAAACACTTGTCAAGACGACACAGCCGGAACACTTGTCAAGACGACAAATCGACACAGGCAGAACACTTGTGAAGACGACAAATCGACACAGGCGGAACACTTGTCAAGACCACACAGGCGAAACACTTGTCAAGACGACACAGCCGGAACACTTGTCAAGCCGACACAGGCGGAACACTTGTCAAGACGACAAATTGACACAGGCGGAACACTTGTAAAGACGACAAATCGACACAGGCGGAACACTTGTCAAGACGACACAGGCGGATCACTTGTCAAGATGACACAGGCGGAACACTTGTCAAGACCACACAGGCGAAACACTTGTCAAGACGACACAGCCGGAACACTTGTCAAGACGACACAGGCGGAACACTTGTCAAGACGACACAGGCGGGACCCTTGTCAAGACGACAAATCGACACAGGCGGAACACTTGTCAAGACGACAAATCGACACAGGCGGAACACTTGTAAAGACGACAAATCGACACAGGCGGAACACTTGTCAAGACGACACAGGCGGATCACTTGTCAAGATGACACAGGCGAAACACTTGTCAAGACGAAAAATCGACACAGGAGGAACACTTGTCAAGACGACAAATTGACACAGGCGGAACACTTGTCAAGACCACACAGGCGGAACACTTGTCAAGACGACATAGGCGGAACACTTGTCAAGACGACAAATCGACACAGGCGGAACACTTGTCAAGACGACACAGGCGGATCATTTTTCAAGATGATACAGGCGGAACACTTGTCAAGACGACCCAGGCGGAAAACTTGTCAAGATGACACAGGCGGAACACTTGTAAAGACGGCAAATCGACACAGGCGGAACAATTGTCAAGACGACACCGGCGGATCACTTGTCAAGATGACACAGGCGGAACACTTGTCAAGACGACAAATCGACATAGGCGGAACACTTGTCAAGACGACAAATCGACACAGGCGGAACACTTGTCAAGACGACAAATCGACATAGGCGGAACACTTGTCAAGACGACAAATCGACATAGGCGGAACACTTGTCAAGACGACAAATCGACATAGGCGGAACACTTGTCAAGACGACACAGGCGGAAAATTTGTCACGATGACACAGGCGGAACACTTCTCAAGACGACAAATCGACATAGGCGGAACACTTGTCAAGACAACACAGGCGGAAAATTTGTCACGATGACGCAGGCGGAACACTTCTCAAGACGACACAGGCGGAACACTTCTCAAGACAACAAATCGACACAGGCGGAACACTTGTCAAGACGACACAGGCGGAACGCTTAACAAGACGACAAATCGACACATGCGGAACACTTGTCAAGATGACACAGGCGGAACACTTGTCAAGACTACACAGGCGGAATTCTTGTCAAGACAACACAGGCGGAACACTTGTCAAGACGACACATGCGGAACACTGGTCAAGACGGCACAGGCGGAACACTTGTCAAGACGACAAATTGACACAGGCGGAACACTTGTCAAGATGACACAGGCGGAACACTTGTCTAGACGACCCAGGCGGAAAACTTGTCAAGATGACACAGGCGGAACACTTGTCAAGACGACCCAGGCGGAAAACTTGTCAAGATGACACAGGCGGAACACTTGTAAAGACGACAAATCGACACAGGCGGAACACTTGTCAAGACGACACAGGCGGCATCACTTGTCAAGATGACACAGGCGGAACACTGGTCAAGACGACAAATCGACATAGGCGGAACACTTGTCAAGACGACAAATTGACACAGGTGGAACACTTGTCAAGACGACAAATCGACATAGGCGGAACACTTGTCAAGACGACACAGGCGGAAAATTTGTCACGATGACGCAGGCGGAACACTTCTCAAGACGACACCGGCGGAACACTTCTCAAGACAACAAATCGACACAGGCGGAACACTTTTCAAGACGACACAGGCGGAACGCTTGTCAAGACGACAAATCGACACATGCGGAACACTTGTCAAGATGACACAGGCGGAACACTTGTCAAGACTACACAGGCGGAATACTTGTCAAGACAACACAGGCGGAACAGTTGTCAAGACGACACATGCGGAACACTGGTCAAGACGGCACAGGCGGAACACTTGTCAAGACGACTAATTGACACAGGCGGAACACTTGTCAAGATGACACAGGCGGAACACTTGTAAAGACGACAAATCGACACAGGCGGAACACTTGTCAAGACGACACAGGCGGCATCACTTGTCAAGATGACACAGGCGGAACACTGGTCAAGACGACAAATCGACATAGGCGGAACACTTGTCAAGACGACAAATTGACACAGGTGGAACACTTGTCAAGACGACAAATCGACATTGGCGGAACACTTGTCAAGACGACAAATCGACATAGGCGGAACACTTGTCAAGACGACAAATCGACATAGGCGGAACACTTGTCAAGACGACAAATCGACATAGGCGGAAAATTTGTCACGATGACACAGGCAGAAAATTTGTCACGATGACTCAGGCGGAACAATTGTCAAGACAACAAATCGACACAGGCGGAACACTTGTCAAGACAACAAATCGACACAGGCGGAACACTTGTCAAGACAACAAATCGACACAGGCGGAACACTTGTCAAGACAACAAATCGACACAGGCGGAACACTTGTCAAGACAACATATCGACACAGGCGGATAACTTGTCAAGACGACACAGGCGGAACGCTTGTCAAGACGACAAATCGACACATGCGGAACACTTGTCAAGACGACACATGCTGAACACTTGTCAAGACGACACAGGCGGAATACTTGTCAAGACAACACAGGCGGAACACTTGTCAAGACGACACATGCGGAACACTGGTCAAGACGGCACAGGCGAAACATTTGTCAAGACAACAAATCGACACAGGCGGAACACTTCTCAAGACGACAAATCAACACAGGCGGAACACTTCTCAAGACGACAAATCGACCCAGGCGGAACACTTGTCAAGACGACAAATCGACACAGGCGGAACACTTGTCAAGACCACACAGGCGAAACACTTGTCAAGACGACACAGCCGGAACACTTGTCAAGACGACAAATCGACACAGGCAGAACACTTGTCAAGACGACAAATCGACACAGGCGGAACACGTGTCAAGACCACACAGGCGAAACACTTGTCAAGACGACACAGCCGGAACACTTGTCAAGCCGACACAGGCGGAACACTTGTCAAGACGACAAATTGACACAGGCGGAACACTTGTAAAGACGACAAATCGACACAGGCGGAACACTTGTCAAGACGACACAGGCGGATCACTTGTCAAGATGACACAGGCGGAACACTTGTCAAGACCACACAGGCGAAACACTTGTCAAGACGACACAGCCGGAACACTTGTCAAGACGACACAGGCGGAACACTTGTCAAGACGACACAGGCGGGACCCTTGTCAAGACGACAAATCGACACAGGCGGAACACTTGTCAAGACGACAAATCGACACAGGCGGAACACTTGTCAAGACGACAAATCGACACAGGCGGAACACTTGTAAAGACGACAAATCGACACAGGCGGAACACTTGTCAAGACGACACAGGCGGATCACTTGTCAAGATGACACAGGCGAAACACTTGTCAAGACGAAAAATCGACACAGGAGGAACACTTGTCAAGACGACAAATTGACACAGGCGGAACACTTGTCAAGACCACACAGGCGGAACACTTGTCAAGACGACATAGGCGGAACACTTGTCAAGACGACAAATCGACACAGGCGGAACACTTGTCAAGACGACACAGGCGGATCATTTTTCAAGATGATACAGGCGGAACACTTGTCAAGACGACCCAGGCGGAAAACTTGTCAAGATGACACAGGCGGAACACTTGTAAAGACGGCAAATCGACACAGGCGGAACAATTGTCAAGACGACACCGGCGGATCACTTGTCAAGATGACACAGGCGGAACACTTGTCAAGACGACAAATCGACATAGGCGGAACACTTGTCAAGACGACAAATCGACACAGGCGGAACACTTGTCAAGACGACAAATCGACATAGGCGGAACACTTGTCAAGACGACAAATCGACATAGGCGGAACACTTGTCAAGACGACAAATCGACATAGGCGGAACACTTGTCAAGACGACACAGGCGGAAAATTTGTCACGATGACACAGGCGGAACACTTCTCAAGACGACAAATCGACATAGGCGGAACACTTGTCAAGACGACACAGGCGGAAAATTTGTCACGATGACGCAGGCGGAACACTTCTCAAGACGACACAGGCGGAACACTTCTCAAGACAACAAATCGACACAGGCGGAACACTTGTCAAGACGACACAGGCGGAACGCTTAACAAGACGACAAATCGACACATGCGGAACACTTGTCAAGATGACACAGGCGGAACACTTGTCAAGACTACACAGGCGGAATTCTTGTCAAGACAACACAGGCGGAACACTTGTCAAGACGACACATGCGGAACACTGGTCAAGACGGCACAGGTGGAACACTTGTCAAGACGACAAATTGACACAGGCGGAACACTTGTCAAGATGACACAGGCGGAACACTTGTCAAGACGACCCAGGCGGAAAACTTGTCAAGATGACACAGGCGGAACACTTGTCAAGACGACCCAGGCGGAAAACTTGTCAAGATGACACAGGCGGAACACTTGTAAAGACGACAAATCGACACAGGCGGAACACTTGTCAAGACGACACAGGCGGCATCACTTGTCAAGATGACACAGGCCGAACACTGGTCAAGACGACAAATCGACATAGGCGGAACACTTGTCAAGACGACAAATTGACACAGGTGGAACACTTGTCAAGACGACAAATCGACATAGGCGGAACACTTGTCAAGACGACACAGGCGGAAAATTTGTCACGATGACGCAGGCGGAACACTTCTCAAGACGACACAGGCGGAACACTTCTCAAGACAACAAATCGACACAGGCGGAACACTTGTCAAGACGACACAGGCGGAACGCTTGTCAAGACGACAAATCGACACATGCGGAACACTTGTCAAGATGACACAGGCGGAACACTTGTCAAGACTACACAGGCGGAATACTTGTCAAGACAACACAGGCGGAACAGTTGTCAAGACGACACATGCGGAACACTGGTCAAGACGGCACAGGCGGAACACTTGTCAAGACGACTAATTGACACAGGCGGAACACTTGTCAAGATGACACAGACGGAACACTTGTAAAGACGACAAATCGACACAGGCGGAACACTTGTCAAGACGACACAGGCGGCATCACTTGTCACGATGACACAGGCGGAACACTGGTCAAGACGACAAATCGACATAGGCGGAACACTTGTCAAGACGACAAATTGACACAGGTGGAACACTTGTCAAGACGACAAATCGACATAGGCGGAACACTTGTCAAGACGACAAATCGACATAGGCGGAACACTTGTCAAGACGACAAATCGACATAGGCGGAACACTTGTCAAGACGACACAGGCGGAAAATTTGTCACGATGACACAGGCAGAAAATTTGTCACGATGACTCAGGCGGAACAATTGTCAAGACAACAAATCGACACAGGCGGAACACTTGTCAAGACAACAAATCGACACAGGCGGAACACTTGTCAAGACAACAAATCGACACAGGCGGAACACTTGTCAAGACAACAAATCGACACAGGCGGAACACTTGTCAAGACAACAAATCGACACAGGCGGAACACTTGTCAAGACAACAAATCGACACAGGCGGAACACTTGTCAAGACAACATATCGACACAGGCGGAACACTTGTCAAGACGACACAGGCGGAACGCTTGTCAAGACGACAAATCGACACATGCGGAACACTTGTCAAGACGACACAGGCTGAACACTTGTCAAGACGACACAGGCGGAATACTTGTCAAGACAACACAGGCGGAACACTTGTCAAGACGACACATGCGGAACACTGGTCAAGACGGCACAGGCGAAACATTTGTCAAGACAACAAATCGACACAGGCGGAACACTTGTCAAGACGACAAATCGACACAGGCGGAACACTTGTCAAGACGACAAATCGACACAGGCGGAGCACTTGCTAAGACGACAAATCGATAGAGGCGAAACACTTGTCAATTCGACAAATCGGCCGAGATACATTCTGTCGGTGTAGATTAGTCAGTTTGTGCCACGCCTCCGGAGCGGGGAGAAGAAGCGAGTTCGATGATCCCCGTTGCCGACAAATTTGTGTTTTCATATATCTTTGCACCAGACGAGTCTTTTGCGCCGATTAACCGTGTTTAGGAGAGGATGTTGTCTGGGTCGTCTGCTGTTATAACCTATAAATGTGACGCATGGTTATGACAGATACTTTCCCGGGTTGACCTTTGTTGTATTGGGTACTCAACTGTTTACAGTGCTACGTCTGTTGGCCTGTACGAGTCGTCGCCCCAGGAGCTCACTTCTCACATCAACCTTTCTCTGTCCTGTGCAACTTTGCCTCCGGGTTGTTGTTTGACCTTTTTCACGCCACTCCTAATACACTTTGATTACCGCAACTAGAGAGCAACCCACCAGTTCAGCCGTTCGCGAATTCGAGGCACCAATTTTTCCGACTCCCGTAATCTGTCCTTTCTCAAAGTCCGATAAATCCTTTCGTTTACCCATCGCGCTTCGAACTTCAGATCATATGTAGAGGGTTTTAGGAAAGGAGAGTCTGACCCTAACAACCTTTAGAAATAGGAAGCTAGGAGCTTTGGGCTAGAGTGCCCGATAGGAAAGTGACACGGAAGCGAGGCAGAAAGGGGGAGGAAGACGCCCTTATTTTTTCCGGGAGGGGGCAGTACACTGAGTCCGACGGCTTAACGTGCCCATCCTACGCACTGCGGGTATATATTTGGTGTTTCGAGCTTTCGTATCTGCTGGGATCGAATCTGAGGTTGTTCCGTGGCAGTCACGAACGTTGACCACTAGGTCATCCGCGACCCATGCTCCTAATTTTGTTCCGCTCACACCTTATGTATGCTACGCCGGTCGACTAATCCAGCTCACACGGAACGCATCCACGTTTTCATAGGGGTGGCCATAATTCAGTCATCACTCGGTGTAAGTGAACTTATGAAATACAATAAGGGGCCGTCCATAAAGTAAATCCGAGATTACAGGGGGAGATAGTGTGTGTGGGTGTGTGTGTGTAGGTGGGTGGGTTCCTAACAACCGGACAAAATGTGACATGGGGAGGGGGATAGGTTTAGTAATTCGAACGTCCAGTGGCAAAAATATAGTGGATGGTATTTCTTCGTTTTATTTTCACTTTTTTTCTCATTTGAATAGTCAAAGAATGGTATAAAATATTTCAGATTTCTGATGATATATAGCTAAATCAGAATAGTATTATTAATTTCTCATATTTGTACTACCAAAGCTACCGTGTTTTGTAGGTGCTATAATCGGGAGTATTGCAACCTTGAATGCATGGGTTCATTTTCAGATCTTCATTTCAGAATGATAAAGTTCGAGTAGCGTTTGGGAATAAATTAATGCCTAAATAATTAACATTTTGTGAAGTAAATGTGTAGATATATGGAAAATTCCTTTAAATAATTACACGTTTTCTTTGTTCCTCAACGGATTTCTAAAAGCAGTCGTCAAAAACAAAAGGGGTTGCGGGAATTAGAACGTATATACTTTTTAGGACGGGCAGTGTCAAGAACCGAACAAAATTCGACATGGGGAGAGGGGAGTCTAAAAATAGTAAAAAATCAGGGACGTACTTTACGGACGGCGCCTAATTGGCATACAAAACACTCGTAGGGGGATATTTATGTTTTCATTCACAAAAATTCAGATGTATCGGCAATCCATGTAATGAAATATTTTTTTCCCAGCTTTGGCCTGTGGATATGGGGATATCATTCCAACATTTGAGCAAAAGGGCGGATTGATATTATGACGACATTTCCTTTCATACGTCTGTGAAACAAAGGTGCTAAAAGTAGCGTTTCGTTTAAAAAGACAAACGTCCTTGCAGCCTTTTGGCAGTTTATCCCGACGACAAATTACTTCACAGGTCACTGTTAGTGATACGTACTCCGAAAATTGTCATCTGAGCACACACTGATCCCTTTCTTAGTTTCATCAATAAGGATTAAAGTAGCTGTTACGAATTCTGAAAGCGCTGCGAAAAGCCTTTCTTTAATTTTTGCAATGTTATCAGACAACAAGCACGGAAAATATCGCTTCAGTTTCCGGATGATTTCTTTGATATATTAATCCTCGAGCTGAGGGCTGTGTAAACCAACTCGTGGTCGTCAAGTTAGAGATTAAAGATAAACCGTCTTATGGAAAAGGCATCATTTTTAATCAGACGTAGAATTTATCTCCGTGCCATTAACAGAAAATTACTATTGTTGGTATGTAAAACGCGAAGCTGATGAAAGGAAATCAATTTTTCGATGAAAGATGACTTGACTAAAGAAGGAGAATAATGATGTACGATACGTTTGGCCAATTCACAAACCTTTCAGAATTATAAATTAATTATTTTACATGAAGATATGCGAGAAGCCGACAGTTTTCACACAAGTAAAGCAAACCGTGAATGTCATCCGTTGTCAGCAAACACATCAGCCCTAGTTCTGGATGTCACTTTAAAAGAAGTTCACAGATTAAATAGACAAGGCAGAAATAATACGTTTAAATACGGGGGTTGGGGGTTGGACAACGCAACTGAAACACCTGCGCAAATAGCACCCCACATATCACGCCGCTGTACGCACTACGCGTGGTGGCCAGCCTGCATCTACACTGCTGGCCACCCTAAAATGCAACACTAAGAAGGATACGAGATACACGAGATAGCGAAGCCAGACTTACTGGACACATAACAACAGATACAAAGATGTAACCATTGAGCTTACAGGCCCGTGCGACTTGCGGAACATGCAGACATCAATAGTTCGTGTGGTCCCCATGGCTGGCAATAACGGCCGCTACACGCCACGGCATTGAACGAAAGATGCTTTGGATGTGTGCTTGGGGTATGTCGGTCCAGGCTGCTTCCACACGTTGCCACAGTTCATCAGGCGTAGCCCAGGATGGTGCTTGCCGGGCCACTCGGTTGCCGATCAGCGACCAGACGTGTTCGATGGGCGACATATCGGTAGAACACGCGGGACACGGCAGCAGTGACACCTGGTGGGCCGTGAAGAATTGTTGCACGATGCGTGCCACGTGCGGACGCGCATTGTCCTGTTAAAACGTGGCCGCTGACAGGTCCTGCAGCTAAGGGAGGACTACGGGCTCCGAAACGTCGGAGATGCTGCGGTGACTGTTGAGTGTACCGGCGATGCGTACCAGAGGGGTGCGGGTGTCATATCCAATTGCGCCCCAAACCATAACGCCAGGCGACGGACCAGTATGGCGATGCATAATGCAGGCGTCATACAGTCTCTCGCGGCGGTGTCGCCACACGCGGATCCGACCATCGTGGTGTTGCAGACAGAAGCGGGATTCGTCGGTGAAGACAATGTCGTGACATCCGTAGTCCAGGTGCGGCGTTCAACGGCCCACTGCCGCCGCACTCGCCGTGGTGTAACGTTAATGGTAATCGGAGCAGTGGGCGCCGTGCGACAAGTCCCCGCTCCTGCAGACGACGTCGAACGGAACGTGCTGACACAGGTTGTTGCGCAAGACACCCTAATTCCTGCGCTAACGTTTGTGATGTGGTGGTGCGAGCCGTCAATGCCCGCCGCACAACATGCCGGTCCTCTCGTTCCGTGGTGTGCCGCGGCTGCGGCAATTGTTTACGTCGGTCAGTCCGTCCCTCCTGCACTCACCGAATCCATACTCGCCTCAATGTGGCTGGATGTCGTCCAACACGGGCGCCGATGTCTCGGTACGATAAAACGCTGTCGCGATAAGCCACTATTCGTCGTCTGTCGAACTCCAAAACGCGCTGGAATGACTGCCTTATTCGGCGACGAGGCATCAGGAAGCTTCCCACGCACAGGTCCAGCAGCATAACACACTTCCACTACTTACACCCCGCATTCTGTGCACCCTTCTTATAGTGCTTCTTGGTGGCATGCCGGGCGCATATGACTTGCATATGCCCTGCAATGCTAATCGTTTGCATGTCCTCTCGCGGGAGACGCATGCTGCGAATTTCAGGCCAATTGGATGCTTCTTTCTTGGTGCTGCACTTTGGGTGGCCAGCAGTGTATTTCGAAGGCGATCAACGAGAGCGGAATGTGAAAGTTGCATTAGCAGAGCAGTAGCACAGCTGGATGTGAACAAGTGCTATCCACACAACATAACCCAGCAAAAACACAAGTGTTGGGAAACTGCTGGCCACCAGCTGGCAGTGATGGGTCACTGCTGGTTGAAATATGCCGCTCGCGGCCCAGTGGCGGTCCGTTGGTGGCAGCGCTATTAGTTGGCGAGCCATTGATTGCTCTGCAGCATCGCCGTGAATTGTGGGCCTCGAAGCAAGTGCCACTAGTGACACGTTGCTGGTAACCGATGCAACCCTAACACCAGGTGGAAGCAACGGGCTGCACATGAGCAGAAGCAACACTTGCTGTGTCCCTCATGGTGCCAGTTAGTTAAAGACGAAGCTATCGCCATCGTGTTATTTTAGTGGATGTTAAGACAAAAGATCCATATGTAGAAATGCGAATTAGTTTTCTAATGAAATTCCAAGTCGACGAAGATATCAGATTAAGCCATGAAATACACCCACTCCATTCCCATGAATAACAATTCATGGAATGGAGTGGGTGAATAACAAGAAATAATTAGAAACCGCTTGAAACAAATGTCCTGGAAAAACATTAAAAGAACGCTATGTGGATATACTCATCCATAGGTTGAATACACAAGACTGGGAGGAATTCGGTTCTAAAAATAACGAGAAGTAAAATAAAATATATTTCCTCTTTAAAAGAAATCTAGCTTCGGACAACGGAAAGGAAAGATACAATGTTAAAAATGTAACAGAATATGTCATGAACCCGGATAAATATATATTAATTCAACAATCGCCTTTCAAGACGACGAGGACAATACAAAACTTTGGAAAGCGACTTTAAGTTGGAACACTCCTTGAAAATAAGTGAAGTTCCCTTAAGGTAAAAAAAAAAAAAAAAACTGTCGCTACGTTGAAAAAATAAATTTATGAATTACATGAAACTGATATTTATGAAAAATACCTCGCAATATTGTAAAATGAAAGAGAGAACCATTCAATTACACATTCCGCACGAAGCAGACAGCTTCAAGAACACCCTCGTGTGTGGCAAATTATTCCGGTCGGTAGATAGCTCACCTCTCACGCCGACAACCCTGGTTCGTATACACCCAGATCCAAACCGGCGTTTTTCTGGTCTGTTGAGAAAATTTCCCCAGCGCAGTGCTGTAATTCAGAAGTTTCGTAAGGGTGGAAAAAAAAGTTGTAGCTTAGGGAAACTACGGTTATCCTTGAACTTCTTTTTTATGGCTGCTACTGGGAAATTGGCGGACAAGATTCGGCAAGCCATCAGTTACGTCACGTCGTTGCCGGCTGCCACTACCAGCAAACTAGCGGACCATATTAGGCCAGCCATCATTTCTTGCACGTGCTTGCAGGGCCGCTGAAGGGCAACTTGTGGCTGCTACTGGCCGTGATGGATAACTGATGGCCCTGTTGTGGCATATGACAACTGATGGGGTGTCAACTATTGGCCAGCTGTTGGCCTGAACTGCTGGCCGCCCGGACATTTTATTGACTGTTCGGCAGCGGCAATATAGTGCTGGACCATTTTTTGGCAGTGCTGGCCCTGCAAGACTGTTTTTGCTGGGAATAGGAGATGTATCCGAGTTTCAAAGGGGACAGACTGTTGGTGCGCATCTCGCCGGGCATCTCTATCCAAGACAACAAGTCTTTGTGGTGTATCGCGAGCCACGGTATCCGGGGTCACATCGGCATACCAGCAAGAAGGTGGAACCACATCCAATAGGAGTAACTGTCGAGGTAAGAGGAAGCTGTCTGACAGGGACGTCCGGGTGCTAACACGGATGGTAGCCATAAAACATAAAACCACAGCTGCCCAACTCACCGCAGAGTTGAATACTCACCGCGACTCACCTGTTTCCATTAAAACTGTTCATCTGGAGCTTCACCGGGTCAGCATTCACGGTCGTGTTGCTATCGCCAAACCCCGGATCACCAGTGTGAATGCCAAACGTCGGTTGCAATGGTGCCAGCAGCGCAAATCGTGGACGTTGCACAACGTGAAATGTGTATTGTTCTCCGATGAGTCGTCTTTCACTGTCTTTCCCACATCCGGGAGAGTTTACGTGTGGAGACATCCCTCACAGGCTTACCACCCTGACTGTTTATTTCCCACAGTGGAGGACGGAAGTCGATCGGTGATGGTTTGGGTTGCAATATCGTAGCAGTCTGTCGATCCGCTGGTTGTTCTTGAGTGGCACATAACTGCTAAGAACTATCGAACAACAATTCTGGAGGACAAGGTGCACCCAATATTTGAAACATTGTACCCTGACGGTGGTGCTGTGTATCATGATGCTAACGCACAGATACACAGTGCCAAACTGGTAGAAACATGATTAACTGAGCGTGAAAGTGAGGTTGAATATCTGTCACGGCCTTCACAGTCACCCGACTTGAACATTATTGAGCCACTCCGGGGTTTCTGGAAGAGCCAGTCAAGAAACGCTTTCTTCCACCAGCATCGCGTCGTGAACTAGCTACTTTTCTGCAATAGGAGTGGCTTCCAATTTCCCTGTCCACTGTACAGGATTTGTATCGGTCCTTCCACGACGAATTGCAGCTGTATTGTCCTCCAAAGCAGACCCTACACCGTATTAATAAAGTGTTGTGTCCTAAACCCATATGTTTTAGTTTCACTGCCACTCCCTTGCAAACAGCGTGTGTTTAAATGCTTCCCGTGGAACATTAGGAGTGCCTTATTTGCGATATGCTTTGTTCTGTTTTGTGCTGTAACACTGACAGAGTAGTCAGCACAGAATCCTCCTTTTAACGAAATTTCCTTTTCTTCTAACTCATCGTATATTGACAGAACTGCCCTCGTTAGTAATTCCGTTTATTTCAGAAAACTTCGTTTCTGTTTATTTTCCATATTTATTTAAAAATTTTCGTAAAGTCTTCGAACGTCTTGGACTTTTGTCTAAAAAACAAATTAGTAAAATCATGCAATGCATTGATTATGATACGCTTTCCAACATACCAGAAATAATTTTTCAAGTTATGAAGAATAATGGCTGTAGAATAAATCTCGCTCCTATGTCCTGACCTTTGACCCCATTTCGATGATATTCAACAGATTCGGTTAAATATACTTCCGGAACAGCATGATAAAGTTTTGTCTCAATTGAAGTATTTTTACATAAGTATAACGAAGTAAATTTCCCCGTCATTTTTTTCCACGCCGGACCTCAAATCCGGGTTCCACTCACTCCTGAGTAAGTCGCTCTCCCAACTGAACTACGCGGACGTATGCTCTCGCTGCTATCTGCCTTTATCTCATGTGCGTCCTGCGGTACAGGCACGTCACATAATTTATGACGCACAAGGGCGATGAAATGAATCCCGCTGCTATTTCCTGACCTTTGACTCCATTTCGCCCATTTTCAACAGGATTCGTACCCAGTTGTTCCCCTACCACATACTAAAATTTCATCGAAATCGAGGAATTTTTACGCAAGTTATGACGCATAAGGGCAATGGAATAGATCACGTTCCTTTGCCCTGACCTTTGACCTTATTTCGTCCATTTTTAATAGGATTCCTCCTAAGGTGGTTCCCTACCACATAATAAAATTACATCGAAATCGAAGCATTTTTACGTGAGTTATCGTGCGGACAGACGGGCGTACAGACAGACAGTAAGATGGACAAATCTGGAACATATACGCTTTTTCAACCTACGGTTGAAAAGCGTAAAAAAGGAATAGTACAGGTCAGCGAAAATGCCTGAGTGCAAGTGTTTTCAAAAAGTTATTAGAAAAAAAATATAATACAAGTTGTTATCTGTAATTCGATTGCAATTTAGAAAGGCGGGCACATCGATCTACCAATTGATTATTAGTCTCCCTTCCTCGAGGGTTCTAAAACACCCTTGATTACCTGCTGCTGGTGGAAAATTTGGAAGCGGGAAACTACAAACGTAGAAAAATCAATATTTTTATCTGCTAGGTGGAAAAAAATTGAATTATTCAATTTTTCGGCACAGTTAGTAGCTAAATTTGCCAAGGTCAAGATTATGCAAACTCAAAAAGTCATTTAACATTACAAGATATAGAACGCAGACAATGCAGGTAGTAACGAAGAAAAATTGTCGAAATCAAGAACGCAAAACTACTTATAGTTTTTCAATATGCCCAAACAGATGTGCCCAGATTATTTATAACAAAAAATAAAAAAATAAAATAATGATACGACATAAGAAGTAGCACATATTATTTGTGCGTGCGATTAAAAAGCTTTGCACCACGAAATTCTCTCCTGACTGCAAAAATACACTGAGAGAAAAAATTTAGAAGAACAGCATCAAGATAACACCAATTGGCGTATACAGAATGCTGGTATGGAGACGGTTGAGCGAGAAAAAAAATATGGCTTCCTAGAAATTGTGTTGCCGGCGATTTTTTCTAAAGAAACCTTTAATTAATCGATTTATCGAATAACGAATTTTCTTTTTTTTTTTTATTGGAGGTTTAACGACCACCGTGAGCAACTCAATGGGCTATAAGCAGTCGCCCGTCCCTAATTTAGGGTCACTGGTTCTAGGGAAGGGAGAGAGCCAGTGCCGTAAGACAAACACAACATCCATGCCTCACCGGGATACGAACCCGGACCCCTTACCGACGAATGACCAGAGGCCAACGCCTTAGACCACTGCGCCACCGGGGCAGCTAACGAATTTTGGATAATCAGTTAAAATTTTTAGTAGATTCACATCCCGCAAATGCACCGTATACGCAGTCTTAAATATTACAAAACCGCGATTACAGTATGAAATAATAGCGAGCTGGAAACACAAGCAATAATTAATATAAACACAAATCAAGCTGCTCTTTCAGTGTAACGTAATCACCGAATTTCTTTCTTCTTTTGATTGGAAGTTTAACGACCACCGTGTGCAACTCAATGGGCTATAAGCAGTCGCTTGTCTCTAATGTAGGGTCACTGGTTCCAGGGAAGGCAGAGAGCCAGTACCGTAAGACAAACACAACATCCATTCCTAACCGGAATTCGAACCCGGACCCCTTTCGTACGAATGGTCAGAGGCCATCGCTTAGACCACTGTGCCACAGGGGCGACACAGAAATTTTAAAATTTAATCGTCATGGTACGTTAATCGAAACCTCACCTCCCGATTTGCGCTGTAGTATGATGCTAACCATTGGACAACGAAATCCTACCAACTGAGGCACACTCGAGCGCAAATCGGGAGATGCGAGTTCGATTTCCGTTCCATGACGATTAAATTTTCAAATTTCTGTGGTTATGTTAAATGGAAAGAACAGCTTGATTTATGTCTTTACAGTTTGAAATATTTACTTCCTGACTTATTTCAAACATAACTCAATTCGACGTGCAGTTTTAGGAATTAGTTCACCAAGTACTGCATCAGCTCCAATCGTGATATTTCTATGTGATTTAATACTACTAATCCATTTAATCGATTTTCACGGATTGTGTTTCGAATATACGTTTTGGGTCGTTATAACCTTTAGAATGATCATCTACTTACTGCGGCTTACTGCGGCAGTTATTGACAGTGGCAACAGCACCCGCTCACAACTGGGTGGGCTATTAGGGGAACTAAGCATGACGAAAGGGGGCAGAAATTTTGGCAAAACATTCCATTCACGTGCATTTTACACGACTTTGATAATGTTATTCCTAGTATAAAAAAGTCAAAGAGTTTTCAAGTGCTGTACATAGTAATTATTCAGTGTATATAGTATGGGAACCATGAATGCGAATATCTACGGCAAGTTACTATTTCTTCGAAATTTTAGCTTATTCAGGTCGTCTTTTTTTTTTTTTTTTTTTCTTTCATGAGGATGTTTAGAGTCTTAGTTTGTAACCGACAAGGAATCTCTCTGTCTCTCTTCCACCGTTTTAAACTATAATTATAACCAGAAAGATGACAAACGAGTTTTCGGGTGTAATAAGCACGTCTTTTGAATCCGTTCTGACACAAATTAAATTTATCAAAGCTATTCAAAGTCAATGGAACCGGTATGGAAAACAATAGTATCTGACGGAAGAAAGAAGTTTTTCAATGGGGTTTTTAATCCCTCAGATACTGCTGTAAACGGAATCCTGAGCTTACGCCCTCTCTTTGCAGACTTGTGCGTTAAGAAAACATGAATTTATATGAGAAACTTTTCGCACCGGAAACGCTCTCCAACACAGAAATATTTTTTCCAAGTCGGACTCTTAGAAACAGAGATATCGACAAAAATAAGATGTGACTTTACGTCACCTGGTGGGAAACCCATGCATTATTTTAGGAAGAAAGTATTCTCAAAATGTTTTTCCATATGAGCGGTATCGGTCCAAGAAAAAAAAATTGAGTCGAGTCTTCAGGAGCCCAGATTTTGCTACAAATACATCAGAAGCAGAAATTAAATCTTACGCCACCTGGTAACCAAACCATTTTTTACAAAAATTCGAAATTATGTGCAAATGATTTCCCATCAGGAGCTGTATCCGGTGCAGAAAGAATTTTTGAAATTGGAGATTTAGAAGCAGAGATGTAGGGGAAACGCAATTTACCTCTACGCACCTTAGCAGAAAGTCTATAAATTACTTGAAAATTTTGAAATTATAGGAAAAACATGTCACACGGAAAACACTATCCTACAAAAAAAGAATTTTTCAAATCGGACGGCTAGAAGTAGAGATATTGACAAAAATAAGATATACATATACGCCCCCTGGCGGAGAAACTGTGGAATATTTTAAGAAGAAAATATTCCGAAAAGGTTCACCGATGTGAATGGCATCAGTCCACGGAAGGATTTTTTCAATCTATATATTATAGAAGCTCAGATTTTACGGCAAATACATCCGAAGCAAAAATTAACACTTACGCCCCGTGGTGGCCAAAGTATGCAATACCAAAACTTTGAAATCATATGCAAAAGAGTTTCCATCAGGAGGTGTATCTGGTGAAGAAAAAAATTTCAAATCAGAGTTTTAGAAGAAGAGTTATCGGGAAAAATAATAATTTACTTTTACGCCCCCTAGCGGAAACTTTATACGCAATTTGAAATAGTAACTATATCTAAATTACTCTTGGACATAAATAGAATCGAAAAATAAAATGATTTTTTTCAATCGGATGTTTAGAAGAAAATATGTGGAATAAAACGTATTTTTGAATTCGACATCATCTGCATTTACGCCCTCTAGCGGCAAAATTGTACATCGTAAAAAAAAAAAAAAATGAAGGATCATCATTCGCATATTTTAAGCTTCCCAATGCAAAAAGAATTTTTCAAATGGGACTGATAGGTGCAGAGATATCGTGGGTACAGACGGAATGACGGACGGACGGACAAACCGGTAACATAAGCACGACCTTTTTTTACAAAAGACGTGCTTAAAATGGTGTGTTTCTACTGCTCTCTTAGAAATTTGTTCAGAGGGCTCCCTCCATTTCCCATAAGTACAAAAACTAAATTTAACAAAAAATTCGTTTTATTTAACAACATTTCAGTGATTCCGAGAAATTCACACACACTCATCGTTAAAAACAAACAAACTAAAAAACCAGTTGCACCCAGAAGGAAGCAGCCAACAGGAATGAAACTTGGTTAGGTAGGATTCACATCGTGAGATATGCAAATGATTCAAGTAACACGATCGGCCGCGCATGTGACTCCAGCAAGGAAGGATCGCAGTGCTGTGCCGGACCGACTATATAAGGTCGTCCCGTTGCGCGTGCCTTAATTCTGACTCGTGCTGTTGTGTTGGTTGCTTCATTTGCAAGTGAAGTATGCCTCGGAGTAAAGTTCGGAAGGAATTCCAGCAGTTGGAGGAGTATGAGAGGGGCCGCATCATCCGGCTCTGGGAAGTGGGATGGTCTTATCGCTGTATTGCGCGCCATACCGTTCGTGCGGATATCTTCAAATCACGCTATCGGATGCAGTGGATAGAACAAGGCACGCGGCAGCGACACGAAGGGTCTGTGAGACCTAGACGAACCACGGACAGTGAGGACCGACGGGTTATCCGACATGCGCGGATTGACCCAACGCCCACGATTGCGGATATTCAGCGAGCAATGGTGTCCTCCAATGCATCGTCCGGTTGGTACCAGCACTATTGGCAGACGACTGCACGACGTAGGACTACACGGACGCAGACCGTTAAGACGACTGTTTTTAAATCTATTGTATTGTTGCCAAAGACTGCAATCGTGTCGTGCCAGACTGTCAAGGAGCCACTCAGAATAGCAGAGAGTGAACTTTAGTGACGAGTCCCGGTTTTGTCTTGGAAGAGACGAGCAAAGAATCCGTGTGTGGAGCCACTGTGGTCAGCACCAAGCAAACGTTTTGTCGTCGAGCGTCAAACGTCCAGAACGCCTGGCGTTATGATGTGGGGTGCAATTGCCTAGGACGCCAGATCACCTTTGGTGTTCATTACAGGCACTTTAACAGCCGATGTTACGTCAATGAGGTTCTGCAACTAGTAGCCCTATCTTTTCTGAACTCTCACCACGGTGCGATTTTCCAACAGAACAACGCTCGTCTTCATACTGCTGCTGTCTTGAGAGCTTACCTTCAAGGCACTAACATTCTGCTATGACCAACCGCATCGCCAGACCTATCGCCCATTGAAAATGTTTGTGGGATGCTATTGGACCCGATATCCACACTCCACCCCTACCTCACAATCTGCAGAAACTGCGTGAGAAGATTCAAACTGCATGGAATGGCTTATTGTTTGACGCTCGACAACAAAAGGACACCACTAGAAACCTGCACGACTCCATGCCGAGACGTCTGGCATATTATATGAGAAAACATAGCTGCCTAAAGTCATACTGAGAGACACTACTTATTGGTGTCTAGCTCAATAAAATTACTGCCCATATTAGTCTCAATATTTAATCATTTATTGTTCATGGGAACCTTTAACTTCCTCCCGAATAGCATTGCGATCTGAAACGTCCTTTTTGGTGCAACTATTTTTTTGACTGTGAGTGTATATTTATCCAATTTCTTTAGAATCTTAGATGGCTGCACCTGCCACATGTTCCAACTGCTTAAATATTTTGGGTGGTTTAAATGGTGGCCTCAAACAAACGTTGTGCGTGCTGAAGCCCACCTCAGCCCATCCCGTAGCGTGGCGTCTGGTTACTGACAATGCTGCAAGTATTTGTAGAAGCTTTCTTACTGTCGGAAATACATTTTCATAACATATGAGAAATGCGTTGTGATCATTTCTCGGAATATTTTCAGTATTGTGAATATACCACCACCACAGCTTTAGTTCTTCAATAGCTTCCTCTATACAATCATCAAGATTACGTCTATATTTCTCGATACATTTTTCGGGGCTATTTACTTTATGGTAGATATATACACTGAGTGGCCACTTTATTATGACCACCCTCTCAGTACTTCGTTGGGCCACCTTTTGCCTTTAATACTGCGTCGATTCTTCGTGGCATTGACTCCACGAGATGTTGATAGGTGGTTTGTGGAATTTAAGACCATACTTGCTGAATAGCACTTTCCAGGAGTGTGAGATTGCAGGGTTGTGGATCCAGCTGTCTGATGGCTCGTTCAACTTCATCCCACAAATTCTCAATGGAGTTGAGATCTGTAGATTGTGGGCGCCACTTAAGTAAAGTAAACTTCCTGAAACCAAACCTGTACAATACGAGCACTAAGGCAGGACGCATCATCTTATTGAAAGTAGCCATCGCCACTGGGATAAACCATCCAAATGACAGTTTGCACTTAATCCGCAACGATGTTTAGATATGATGTGCTAGTCAGACGTTGATGAACACGAATTGCAGGGCCCAAAGCATGCCAGGAACACATTCCCCAAACCATAAAGTTGCCTCCACCAGCTTGAAGTCTTGTAGCAATGCATTTGGGGTCCATGCTTTCGTGCTGTTTCCGCCAAATTCTCACTCGGCCATCGGCATGGCGCAACTGAAAACGTGATTCATCGGATCACATAATTTGTTTCCAATTATCGACTGTCCAATCCTTGAGCTCCTGTGCGAACCGGATACGTTTTCTCTTGTTAACTGCAGACAGCAAAGGTGTTGGAACAGGCCTTCGGCTGCCATACCCCATCCGATGCAGTGTACGACGAACAGTGCGTGCACAGATCATTTGAGGGGATCCTTGATTAAGCTGGTCAGTAATTTGCTGCACTGTTACCCTTCTGTTGTCTGTTACCAGTCTGAACACTCTCCGTTCCGCCCTAGCATTCACTAGTCGATGACGACCACACGTTGCACGTAGAGACCCAGTTTTTTTGGCTGACAGTCCAGTCTTTAAACACTTTAACAACAGCTGCTCTGGAACATTTCACGAATGCGGCGGTTTCGGTGATACTCGATTCCATGGCTCCGAGCTCCTACAATCATTCCACGTTGAAAGTCCGTCAAATCGCATTTTTTACCCATCGCGTCACCGAAAAATCACTTCAACTACTGTGGCAAGCACTAAGCTTTCCCTTTTTATACTAGCCTTGCACTCTGGCGGCAACAGCGTGAAGCCATATCTCATTTGCTTAAAACTGTCAGGTGGCCATAATGAATTGGCCACTCAGTGTATAAAGCGTTGCAACATCGTTTTGTGTGCTTGAATAGTCTGCCATGAAATTGGTGTGTAACAGTTCCTGTGCAGTGCCGTTGACTGTGTGGTGTGGTGTCGTCATCCACGCGATCTCGTGGTGTATCTCCCACCGTCCTGGTACTCCAAGGATTAAAAAAAATCAAACTGAATTATTGTTTTTATATTTTACACTTTAGTTTAAATTGAGTTGCGCTCGCGAGAGTTTGTGTGAACTTCCATTTTTTTTATTGCGGTTTTAACGACCACCGTCAGCAACTCAATGGGCTAAAAACAGTAGCCTGTCCCTAATTTAGGGCCACTGGTTGCCGGAAAAGGTGAGAGCCTGTGCCGTATGACAAATACATCATCCATTTCTAACCGGGATTCGAACTCGGACCCATCTCGGACGGGATGGTTAGACGGATGCCATCGCTTAGACTGCTACGCCACCGGTCGCACTCCGCATTTCTAATAAACAGAAAACCATTTTAAATTTTAAATTTAATTTTTATATTTACACTTTCTATCAAAACATTTTATTTGTTTTCAAATGAAAACGCCCAGTCGTAGACCAAAGCGAGGGATTCTGTCCCCATGTAACTCCTATATGTATATGCCACGGGAAAGCATTGAATGTGCGGTGTTTTTTGCCCATTGTTAAGTAGATACGAACTGTTGCACCCACTTTTTTGCGGAGACCATTGCGCTGAAACTACGTTTTCAACAATTGCTTTTCACACAAAACAATACAATCGCGGTTTACGAATTAAATCAAAATGAACTCATCTACCGGGTGGTAACAGATTAAGCATCCCTATTCTTGCGCTTCTAGAAAAGCGAGAAATGCAGATATCGCAACGATACTTGGCTAGTTGCGTTTACCGGGGAGAAACGATTTAGCAGAAAATAATGGTTCAAAATTGCGCCGCTAAGGGAACAATGGCCCAGGAGACGCAAGAAAATGCTGGTTATTGACATCACAAACGTTTCAATACAAAATCTGCTCAGTATGCTAGCCATCACAAGATATTACCAACGACGCACATCTGAAGAATCACTGCTGAAATCAAGAAGGTCGAGTAGTAGTGTAAGCTTCTGACCATTCGTCCTAGGTGGGTTTGGTGGTCATTAAACCTCCAAATATCGTATGGCATGAACTTATGCATCAACAGTCAGGTAGTTCGCATGGAATATTTCGTATAGAGATGTTCGTATGTAAATTTGGCATGATGCGTCAGGCAGGTGTGACGTTCCTGCCGTGCAGGACGCACACGACATAAAGGCAGATAGCAACAACAACGAACGTCCGCGTAGCTCAATTGGTAGAGCGACTTATTCCGGTATGAGGGGACCCGGGTTAGAGCCCGGCGTGGACTGAAAATGACGGAGAAATTTACTTCGTTATAATGGCGCCCGAACTTTCCGGATGCCCGGCCGTTCAAAATCTCGCAATGGTGTGACGTTGTTTCCACACCGCAAGATAGGAAAAATAAGAGAATTCCTCCTCCAACGCTTCGAAAAATAAAAGTGTGTGACGTTGCATTCCACACACCAGATTGACTGGGAGTTGTCATGTGCACGTTCTGCAGAGGATGGCTGCCTGCGACGATTCATGGTCACGGCTGACCCGTGGACCATGCCCCTGGGCCTCTTTTGGGGGTGGGGGGGAGATGTGACGTTCCTGCCGTGCAGGACGCACACGACATAAAGGCAGATAGCAGCAACAACGAACGTCCGCGTAACTCAATTGGTAGAGCAACTTATTCCGGAATGAGGGTATCCGGGTTCGAGCCCCGGCGTGGACAAAAATGACGGCGAAATTTACTTCGTTATACAAGATAAAAGTAGCAATGAGCAAGCTTCCAAGAGTCATTATGTTTCTTGCAAAGAAAAAACGAACGCTACTGGTAAACTTTTATCGGCATTATCGGAATATTATCAATAGCAGTATCGAGGAATTAAAGAATTACGGAGAGGACACCTTACATCCCCGGCTTTGAGGACGATGTTACGGAAATTCGAAGACACTGGAGAATTGGGTTCAGCATCGGGAAGAGGACGAATGCCAGGTTTTGAAAATGTCATGAATAAAATTGAAATTACCACTCTTGACAGGGAAAACCGGAAAGCACTCTCACACACAGCAATTCCGTAGGAATACTCGGTCGAACACTGGGAAATGAAAGCATAACTTCGTGAGGGTTTAAGCACGCCTCACCATCCCGTTCAACAAACTTATTCATTGCGATTCCTGCCTTGGGCTATATCTGAAAGACAGAGTTTAAAATCTGAAAACGAGTGGAACACTTGAAGTGACCAACATTTACCCCGGAATGCTCCTTGCTGGCAGTAGTGTTCGTTTGCAGCAGGTCATCTCTTGTGATGGCCAGCATATTGTCCAGATTTTGACCCGAAACGTTGTTGCACTGTATATTAACAGTGAATTCACCCAAGCGTCCGCAGTGCCATTGTTCCCCAGCGGCGTAATTCTCAACAAAATTTGCGTTTACCCATGCCCTCAATAAACTACATACCAAATTTTGTATCAAAATCTCCATTTCTCGCTTTCATGGAAATTCGAGGATAAGGATACTAATTTTATACAATCACGGATAATGAAATTTGCGCACCAAGAAGAAAACATCGGATCGAGCTGAAATTTTACGGACGAAATGATACAGATGAACGATATACATGATATCAAAAACAGAGCTGCAGGACATATACAGTGGGACCTGTGGCACGCAGTCCGGTCATCTTCAATAGCGCGTCGCACAGCCTCGTGCGGCAATACATGCTGCAATACGGTCCACCATGGAGACGAACAGACGACTGATGTTATCCTTCTGCAGTATGGCCCACACGTGTTGGACGGACGACTGATGTTATCCTTCCATACGTGTTGGACAAACGATAGATGTTATCCTTCCATACGTGTTGGACAGACGACTGATGTTATCCTTCTGAAGTATGGCCCATACGTGTTGGACAGACGACTGATGTTATCCTTCCATACGTGTTGGACAGCGACTGATGTTATCCTTCTGCAGTATGGCCCATACGTGTTGGACGGACGACAGATGTTATCCTTCCATACGTGTTGGACAGCGACTGATGTTATCCTTCTGCAGTATGGCCCATACGTGTTGGACGGACGACTGATGTTATCCTTCCACACGTGTTGGACAGACGACTGATGTTATCCTTCCATACGTGTTGGACAGACGACTGATGTTATCCTTCTGAAGTATGGCCCATACGTGTTGGACGGACGACAGATGTTATCCTTCCATACGTGTTGGACAAACGACTGATGTTATCCTTCCATACGTGTTGGACAGACGACTGATGTTATCCTTCTGAAGTATGGCCCATACGTGTTGGACGGACGACAGATGTTATCCTTCCATACGTGTTGGACAAACGACTGATGTTATCCTTCCATACGTGTTGGACAGCGACTGATGTTATCCTTCTGCAGTATGGCCCATACGTGTTGGACGGACGACAGATGTTGTCCTTCCATACGTGTTGGACAGCGACTGATGTTATCCTTCTGCAGTATGGCCCATACGTGTTGGACGGACGACTGATGTTATCCTTCCACACGTGTTGGACAGACGACTGATGTTATCCTTCCATACGTGTTGGACAGACGACTGATGTTATCCTTCTGCAGTATGGCCCATACGTGTTGGACGGACGACAGATGTTATCCTTCCATACGTGTTGGACAAACGACTGATGTTATCCTTCCATACGTGTTGGACAGACGACTGATGTTATCCTTCTGAAGTATGGCCCATACGTGTTGGACGGACGACAGATGTTATCCTTCCATACGTGTTGGACAGCGACTGATGTTATCCTTCTGCAGTATGGCCCATACGTGTTGGACGGACGACAGATGTTATCCTTCCATACGTGTTGGACAGCGACTGATGTTATCCTTCTGCAGTATGGCCCATACGTGTTGGACGGACGACTGATGTTATCCTTCCACACGTGTTGGACAGACGACTGATGTTATCCTTCCATACGTGTTGGACAGACGACTGATGTTATCCTTCTGCAGTATGGCCCATACGTGTTGGACGGACGACTGATGTTATCCTTCCATACGTGTTGGACAGACGACTGATGTTATCCTTCTGCAGTATGGCCCATACGTGTTGGACGGACGACTGATGTTATCCTTCTGCAGTATGGCCCATACGTGTTGGACGGACGACTGATGTTATCCTTCTGCAGTATGGCCCATACGTGTTGGACGGACGACTGATGTTATCCTTCCACACGTGTTGGACAGACGACTGATGTTATCCTTCCATACGTGTTGGACAGACGACTGATGTTATTTTTCTGCAGTATGGCCCATACGTGTTGGACGGACGACTGATGTTATCCTTCCACACGTGTTGGACAGACGACTGATGTTATCCTTCCATACGTGTTGGACAGACGACTGATGTTATCCTTCCATACGTGTTGGACAGACGACTGATGTTATCCTTCTGCAGTATGGCCCATACGTGTTGGACGGACGACTGATGTTATCCTTCTGCAGTATGGCCCATACGTGTTGGACGGACGACTGATGTTATCCTTCTGCAGTATGGCCCATACGTGTTGGACGGACGACTGATGTTATCCTTCTGCAGTATGGCCCATACGTGTTGGACGGACGACTGATGTTATCCTTCTGCAGTATGGCCCATACGTGTTGGACGGACGACTGATGTTATCCTTCCACACGTGTTGGACAGACGACTGATGTTATCCTTCCACACGTGTTGGACGGACGACTGATGTTATCCTTCCACACGTGTTGGACGGACGACTGATGTTATCCTTCCACACGTGTTGGACGGACGACTGATGTTATCCTTCCACACGTGTTGGACAGACGACTGATGTTATCCTTCCATACGTGTTGGACAGACGACTGATGTTATCCTTCTGCAGTATGGCCCATACGTGTTGGACGGACGACTGATGTTATCCTTCCACACGTGTTGGACAGACGACTGATGTTATCCTTCCATACGTGTTGGACAGACGACTGATGTTATCCTTCCATACGTGTTGGACAGACGACTGATGTTATCCTTCTGCAGTATGGCCCATACGTGTTGGACGGACGACTGATGTTATCCTTCTGCAGTATGGCCCATACGTGTTGGACGGACGACTGATGTTATCCTTCTGCAGTATGGCCCATACGTGTTGGACGGACGACTGATGTTATCCTTCCACACGTGTTGGACAGACGACTGATGTTATCCTTCCATACGTGTTGGACAGACGACTGATGTTATCCTTCTGCAGTATGGCCCATACGTGTTGGACGGACGACTGATGTTATCCTTCTGCAGTATGGCCCATACGTGTTGGACGGACGACTGATGTTATCCTTCTGCAGTATGGCCCATACGTGTTGGACGGACGACTGATGTTATCCTTCCACACGTGTTGGACAGACGACTGATGTTATCCTTCCATACGTGTTGGACAGACGACTGATGTTATCCTTCTGAAGTATGGCCCATACGTGTTGGACGGACGACAGATGTTATCCTTCCATACGTGTTGGACAAACGACTGATGTTATCCTTCCATACGTGTTGGACAGACGACTGATGTTATCCTTCTGAAGTATGGCCCATACGTGTTGGACGGACGACAGATGTTATCCTTCCATACGTGTTGAACAAACGACTGATGTTATCCTTCCATACGTGTTGGTCAGCGACTGATGTTATCCTTCTGCAGTATGGCCCATACGTGTTGGACGGACGACAGATGTTGTCCTTCCATACGTGTTGGACAGCGACTGATGTTATCCTTCTGCAGTATGGCCCATACGTGTTGGACGGACGACTGATGTTATCCTTCCACACGTGTTGGACAGACGACTGATGTTATCCTTCCATACGTGTTGGACAGACGACTGATGTTATCCTTCTGCAGTATGGCCCATACGTGTTGGACGGACGACAGATGTTATCCTTCCATACGTGTTGGACAAACGACTGATGTTATCCTTCCATACGTGTTGGACAGACGACTGATGTTATCCTTCTGAAGTATGGCCCATACGTGTTGGACGGACGACAGATGTTATCCTTCCATACGTGTTGGACAGCGACTGATGTTATCCTTCTGCAGTATGGCCCATACGTGTTGGACGGACGACAGATGTTATCCTTAGATACGTGTTGGACAGCGACTGATGTTATCCTTCTGCAGTATGGCCCATACGTGTTGGACGGACGACTGATGTTATCCTTCCACACGTGTTGGACAGACGACTGATGTTATCCTTCCATACGTGTTGGACAGACGACTGATGTTATCCTTCTGCAGTATGGCCCATACGTGTTGGACGGACGACTGATGTTATCCTTCCATACGTGTTGGACAGACGACTGATGTTATCCTTCTGCAGTATGGCCCATACGTGTTGGACGGACGACTGATGTTATCCTTCCACACGTGTTGGACAGACGACTGATGTTATCCTTCCATACGTGTTGGACAGACGACTGATGTTATCCTTCTGCCGTATGGCCCATACGTGTTGGACGGACGACTGATATTATCCTTCCATACGTGTTGGACAAACGACTGATGTTATCCTTCCATACGTGTTGGACAGACGACTGATGTTATCCTTCTGCAGTATGGCCCATACGTGTTGGACGGACGACTGATGTTATCCTTCTGCAGTATGGCCCATACGTGTTGGACGGACGACTGATGTTATCCTTCCACACGTGTTGGACAGACGACTGATGTTATCCTTCCATACGTGTTGGACAGACGACTGATGTTATCCTTCTGCAGTATGGCCCATACGTGTTGGACGGACGACTGATGTTATCCTTCCACACGTGTTGGACAGACGACTGATGTTATCCTTCCATACGTGTTGGACAGACGACTGATGTTATCCTTCTGCAGTATGGCCCATACGTGTTGGACAGACGACTGATGTTATCCTTCTGCAGTATGGCCCATACGTGTTGGACGGACGACTGATGTTATCCTTCCACACGTGTTGGACAGACGACTGATGTTATCCTTCCACACGTGTTGGACAGACGACTGATGTTATCCTTCTGCAGTATGGCCCATACGTGTTGGACGGACGACAGATGTTATCCTTCCATACGTGTTGGACAGCGACTGATGTTATCCTTCTGCAGTATGGCCCATACGTGTTGGACGGACGACTGATGTTATCCTTCCACACGTGTTGGACAGACGACTGATGTTATCCTTCCATACGTGTTGGACAGACGACTGATGTTATCCTTCTGCAGTATGGCCCATACGTGTTGGACGGACGACTGATGTTATCCTTCCATACGTGTTGGACAGACGACTGATGTTATCCTTCTGCAGTATGGCCCATACGTGTTGGACGGACGACTGATGTTATCCTTCCACACGTGTTGGACAGACGACTGATGTTATCCTTCCATACGTGTTGGGCAGACGACTGATGTTATCCTTCTGCAGTATGGCCAATACGTGTTGGACGGACGACTGATATTATCCTTCCATACGTGTTGGACAAACGACTGATGTTATCCTTCCATACGTGTTGGACAGACGACTGATGTTATCCTTCTGCAGTATGGCCCATACGTGTTGGACGGACGACTGATGTTATCCTTCCATACGTGTTGGACAGACGACTGATGTTATCCTTCTGCAGTATGGCCCATACGTGTTGGACGGACGACTGATGTTATCCTTCTGCAGTATGGCCCATACGTGTTGGACGGACGACTGATGTTATCCTTCCACACGTGTTGGACAGACGACTGATGTTATCCTTCCATACGTGTTGGACAGACGACTGATGTTATCCTTCTGCAGTATGGCCCATACGTGTTGGACGGACGACTGATGTTATCCTTCCACACGTGTTGGACAGACGACTGATGTTATCCTTCCATACGTGTTGGACAGACGACTGATGTTATCCTTCCACACGTGTTGGACAGACGACTGATGTTATCCTTCCACACGTGTTGGACAGACGACTGATGTTATCCTTCCATACGTGTTGGACAGACGACTGATGTTATCCTTCTGCAGTATGGCCCATACGTGTTGGACGGACGACTGATGTTATCCTTCTGCAGTATGGCCCATACGTGTTGGACGGACGACTGATGTTATCCTTCCACACGTGTTGGACAGACGACTGATGTTATCCTTCCATACGTGTTGGACAGACGACTGATGTTATCCTTCTGCAGTATGGCCCATACGTGTTGGACGGACGACCGATGTTATCCTTCCATACGTGTTGGACAGACGATTGATGTTATCCTTCTGCAGTATGGCCCATACGTGTTGGACGGACGACTGATGTTATCCTTCTGCAGTATGGCCCATACGTGTTGGACGGACGACTGATGTTATCCTTCTGCAGTATGGCCCATACGTGTTGGACGGACGACCGATGTTATCCTTCCATACGTGTTGGACAGACGATTGATGTTATCCTTCTGCAGTATGGCCCATACGTGTTGGACGGACGACTGATGTTATCCTTCCATACGTGTTGGACAGACGACTGATGTTATCCTTCTGCAGTATGGCCCATACGTGTTGGACGGACGACTGATGTTATCCTTCTGCAGTATGGCCCATACGTGTTGGACGGACGACTGATGTTATCCTTCCACACGTGTTGGACAGACGACTGATGTTATCCTTCCATACGTGTTGGACAGACGACTGATGTTATCCTTCTGCAGTATGGCCCATACGTGTTGGACGGACGACTGATGTTATCCTTCTGCAGTATGGCCCATACGTGTTGGACGGACGACTGATGTTATCCTTCCATACGTGTTGGACAGACGACTGATGTTATCCTTCTGCAGTATGGCCCATACGTGTTGGACGGACGACCGATGTTATCCTTCCATACGTGTTGGACAGACGATTGATGTTATCCTTCTGCAGTATGGCCCATACGTGTTGGACGGACGACTGATGTTATCCTTCCATACGTGTTGGACAGACGACTGATGTTATTCTTCTGCAGTATGGCCCATACGTGTTGGACGGACGACTGATGTTATCCTTCCACACGTGTTGGACAGACGACTGATGTTATCCTTCCATACGTGTTGGACAGACGACTGATGTTATCCTTCTGCAGTATGGCCCATACGTGTTGGACGGACGACTGATATTATCCTTCCATACGTGTTGGACAAACGACTGATGTTATCCTTCCATACGTGTTGGACAGACGACTGATGTTATCCTTCTGCAGTATGGCCCATACGTGTTGGACGGACGACTGATGTTATCCTTCTGCAGTATGGCCCATACGTGTTGGACGGACGACTGATGTTATCCTTCCACACGTGTTGGACAGACGACTGATGTTATCCTTCCATACGTGTTGGACAGACGACTGATGTTATCCTTCTGCAGTATGGCCCATACGTGTTGGACGGACGACTGATGTTATCCTTCCACACGTGTTGGACAGACGACTGATGTTATCCTTCCATACGTGTTGGACAGACGACTGATGTTATCCTTCTGCAGTATGGCCCATACGTGTTGGACGGACGACTGATGTTATCCTTCTGCAGTATGGCCCATACGTGTTGGACGGACGACTGATGTTATCCTTCCATACGTGTTGGACAGACGACTGATGTTATCCTTCTGCAGTATGGCCCATACGTGTTGGACGGACGACTGATGTTATCCTTCTGCAGTATGGCCCATACGTGTTGGACGGACGACTGATGTTATCCTTCCACACGTGTTGGACAGACGACTGATGTTATCCTTCCATACGTGTTGGACAGACGACTGATGTTATCCTTCTGCAGTATGGCCCATACGTGTTGGACGGACGACTGATGTTATCCTTCCACACGTGTTGGACAGCGACTGATGTTATCCTTCCATACGTGTTGGACAGACGACTGATGTTATCCTTCTGCAGTATGGCCCATACGTGTTGGACAGACGACTGATGTTATCCTTCTGCAGTATGGCCCATACGTGTTGGACGGACGACTGATGTTATCCTTCCACACGTGTTGGACAGACGACTGATGTTATCCTTCCACACGTGTTGGACAGACGACTGATGTTATCCTTCTGCAGTATGGCCCATACGTGTTGGACGGACGACAGATGTTATCCTTCCATACGTGTTGGACAGCGACTGATGTTATCCTTCTGCAGTATGGCCCATACGTGTTGGACGGACGACTGATGTTATCCTTCCACACGTGTTGGACAGACGACTGATGTTATCCTTCCATACGTGTTGGACAGACGACTGATGTTATCCTTCTGCAGTATGGCCCATACGTGTTGGACGGACGACTGATGTTATCCTTCCATACGTGTTGGACAGACGACTGATGTTATCCTTCTGCAGTATGGCCCATACGTGTTGGACGGACGACTGATGTTATCCTTCCACACGTGTTGGACAGACGACTGATGTTATCCTTCCATACGTGTTGGACAGACGACTGATGTTATCCTTCTGCAGTATGGCCAATACGTGTTGGACGGACGACTGATATTATCCTTCCATACGTGTTGGACAAACGACTGATGTTATCCTTCCATACGTGTTGGACAGACGACTGATGTTATCCTTCTGCAGTATGGCCCATACGTGTTGGACGGACGACTGATGTTATCCTTCCATACGTGTTGGACAGACGACTGATGTTATCCTTCTGCAGTATGGCCCATACGTGTTGGACGGACGACTGATGTTATCCTTCTGCAGTATGGCCCATACGTGTTGGACGGACGACTGATGTTATCCTTCCACACGTGTTGGACAGACGACTGATGTTATCCTTCCATACGTGTTGGACAGACGACTGATGTTATCCTTCTGCAGTATGGCCCATACGTGTTGGACGGACGACTGATGTTATCTTTCCACACGTGTTGGACAGACGACTGATGTTATCCTTCCATACGTGTTGGACAGACGACTGATGTTATCCTTCTGCAGTATGGCCCATACGTGTTGGACAGACGACTGATGTTATCCTTCTGCAGTATGTCCCATACGTGTTGGACAGACGACTGATGTTATCCTTCCATACGTGTTGGACAGACGACTGATGTTATCCTTCTGCAGTATGGCCCATACGTGTTGGACGGACGACTGATGTTATCCTTCTGCAGTATGGCCCATACGTGTTGGACGGACGACTGATGTTATCCTTCCACACGTGTTGGACAGACGACTGATGTTATCCTTCCATACGTGTTGGACAGACGACTGATGTTATCCTTCTGCAGTATGGCCCATACGTGTTGGACGGACGACCGATGTTATCCTTCCATACGTGTTGGACAGACGATTGATGTTATCCTTCTGCAGTATGGCCCATACGTGTTGGACGGACGACTGATGTTATCCTTCTGCAGTATGGCCCATACGTGTTGGACGGACGACTGATGTTATCCTTCTGCAGTATGGCCCATACGTGTTGGACGGACGACCGATGTTATCCTTCCATACGTGTTGGACAGACGATTGATGTTATCCTTCTGCAGTATGGCCCATACGTGTTGGACGGACGACTGATGTTATCCTTCCATACGTGTTGGACAGACGACTGATGTTATCCTTCTGCAGTATGGCCCATACGTGTTGGACGGACGACTGATGTTATCCTTCTGCAGTATGGCCCATACGTGTTGGACGGACGACTGATGTTATCCTTCCACACGTGTTGGACAGACGACTGATGTTATCCTTCCATACGTGTTGGACAGACGACTGATGTTATCCTTCTGCAGTATGGCCCATACGTGTTGGACGGACGACTGATGTTATCCTTCTGCAGTATGGCCCATACGTGTTGGACGGACGACTGATGTTATCCTTCCATACGTGTTGGACAGACGACTGATGTTATCCTTCTGCAGTATGGCCCATACGTGTTGGACGGACGACCGATGTTATCCTTCCATACGTGTTGGACAGACGATTGATGTTATCCTTCTGCAGTATGGCCCATACGTGTTGGACGGACGACTGATGTTATCCTTCCATACGTGTTGGACAGACGACTGATGTTATTCTTCTGCAGTATGGCCCATACGTGTTGGACGGACGACTGATGTTATCCTTCCACACGTGTTGGACAGACGACTGATGTTATCCTTCCATACGTGTTGGACAGACGACTGATGTTATCCTTCTGCAGTATGGCCCATACGTGTTGGACGGACGACTGATATTATCCTTCCATACGTGTTGGACAAACGACTGATGTTATCCTTCCATACGTGTTGGACAGACGACTGATGTTATCCTTCTGCAGTATGGCCCATACGTGTTGGACGGACGACTGATGTTATCCTTCTGCAGTATGGCCCATACGTGTTGGACGGACGACTGATGTTATCCTTCCACACGTGTTGGACAGACGACTGATGTTATCCTTCCATACGTGTTGGACAGACGACTGATGTTATCCTTCTGCAGTATGGCCCATACGTGTTGGACGGACGACTGATGTTATCCTTCCACACGTGTTGGACAGACGACTGATGTTATCCTTCCATACGTGTTGGACAGACGACTGATGTTATCCTTCTGCAGTATGGCCCATACGTGTTGGACGGACGACTGATGTTATCCTTCTGCAGTATGGCCCATACGTGTTGGACGGACGACTGATGTTATCCTTCCATACGTGTTGGACAGACGACTGATGTTATCCTTCTGCAGTATGGCCCATACGTGTTGGACGGACGACTGATGTTATCCTTCTGCAGTATGGCCCATACGTGTTGGACGGACGACTGATGTTATCCTTCCACACGTGTTGGACAGACGACTGATGTTATCCTTCCATACGTGTTGGACAGACGACTGATGTTATCCTTCTGCAGTATGGCCCATACGTGTTGGACGGACGACTGATGTTATCCTTCCACACGTGTTGGACAGACGACTGATGTTATCCTTCCATACGTGTTGGACAGACGACTGATGTTATCCTTCTGCAGTATGGCCCATACGTGTTGGACGGACGACTGATGTTATCCTTCTGCACTATGGCCCATACGTGTTGGACGGACGACTGATGTTATCCTTCCACACGTGTTGGACAGACGACTGATGTTATCCTTCCATACGTGTTGGACAGACGACTGATGTTATCCTTCTGCAGTATGGCCCATACGTGTTGGACGGACGACTGATGTTATCCTTCTGCAGTATGGCCCATACGTGTTGGACGGACGACCGATGTTATCCTTCCATACGTGTTGGACAGACGATTGATGTTATCCTTCTGCAGTATGGCCCATACGTGTTGGACGGACGACTGATGTTATCCTTCCATACGTGTTGGACAGACGACTGATGTTATTCTTCTGCAGTATGGCCCATACGTGTTGGACGGTGTGCTCCAAATCCCGGATAGCGCGGCACAGCGGCAGCTGGAGTTTCAACCAATCCCACACATATTTGATAAGGGACATGTCCGGGGAGCGGGCAGGCCATGGAAGTGTCAGGACATGAAGTAGGCAGTCCTGGGCAACTCGAGCCGTGTGTGGGCGGGCATTATCCTGCTGGTATAGCACAACGAGAATACCGCCCAGGATATGGGTGCACATGGGGCCGTGGGATCTCATCCACATACCACTGGCCCGTCGATGATCTACGTACCACTACTAGAGCTGATCGGCTATCGTAGGAAGTGCCTCGACATACCATAATGCATGTAGTGGGGGAGGTGTGGCGCTCGATAGCGAGGTTGGGATTGTGCTGTTGACCTGGAGTCCTCCACACCTGGACACGATGATCATCTGTCCTCGAAACGAAACGGCACTCATCGCTTAACACCACACGTCGCCAGTCTGAGGCGTTCCACGTGGCTCTGGCCTGGCACCACCGCACACGGAGCCTGTGATGGCGGTGTTCCGGTGTTAATGGCATCACACGAAAGGGGCGCTGGGATCGCAGATTCGCTTCAGCAAGACATCAGGGTATGGTTCGTGGGCACACAGGGGCCGCTACAACTGCCTGTATAGTGGAGCTAATCCCCTTGGAATCCGTTCGTATATCCGTCGATCCTCTCTACCGGTGGTCGTCTTGGTCCTTCCGGAGCCGCTCCGCCATGTGGCAGTGCCGTCACGTGTCCACTGTTCGCAACACAGTCGGATGCACGTGGCGGGCTGGCTATACGGGGCGCCGACAACCCTGCGGTTTTCAGCGCGATGATCAGGCCTCTCTCAAAGTCCGTCTGTTGCGTAAATCGACGTCTCTGGCGTCTACCCGGCATTCTTTTAACTCTGTACTCTAGCTTGCGCCGTCAGATGCTTTTCGCTTTCATGGGGCATTGACTACACGCCGTATTATAAGGCTGCCGATTCGTGCTTGTAGCGCCTCCACAGATTTGCGATCCTGCGCAACCGCACCAAACGTGGATCATTTGCATAACAACACGGACTCTAGCTATTTGCAATGTTTCGCGGTTGTAGCATATTTTCTTCCAGGTGAGCAAATTTCTTTGTCTGTGAGTGTATATTTTAAAAAAATTATGAGTTATAACATCACATAGTTTTGAGAAGTGAAAATCGAAAGTCTCAAATTTTATGTCAATTTTAAAATAATTCGGGACGACAGATCAGCTTTTTTCTTTCTTGTTCGAATTCGAAACGTAAACTGTTAAAACTTTTGTGCTAGCTTCGCACCATAAATTAATGCTACACCAGTTGCACCACTTTCTGAGGGAAAATACACTATTGTGTGGTGCTAAAAAAATCTAGAAGGGGCACTCCCATTTCCATTACTTGCCACCACACCCACGTGGTAAATGGTATCTTCCGCAAAGGACGTATGTATAGAGACAGATATCTCCGCAAGCTCAAGTAGTAGCATTCGCATTTCAAATGACAGCTTTTCAGGATTTAAGCGATCTGGAATGTGATATGATAATCGGCGGCCGGGAGATGGGTCAGTGAATCTCGGAAATTATCACGAAATTTGGATCTACACGGTCAAGAATTTCAAGGGTGTACCTGGACTACACAAACTTGGGAGGAAAATATCCACAGTCCGAAACCCTTGTGGCTGAAGAAAATCCGTGGACGTCGGTGAACAGCGACGTCTAGGACACATCGCAACATTCGCCTGGTGTGGAACATTGCTGCAAATCACAGAGCAATTTCATGCTGGGACTAGAAGTACTATCAGCTTTACGACAGTGCGAAGTTCCCTATAATCTGTGAGGTTCCGGACCCGATTTCCTACTCTGGTGTCATTGCTGACCCAACGACACTAAGATATGGGCCCCGCCTGGGATCGGGACCACGCCTGGAAACGTGTATCCTGGTTCGACGAATTGCGGTACCAACTGTTATAGGCAGATGGCCGACTCCCGGTGTAGCAGCAATTCCGTGAGGCAATGGATCCCACATGCCTAAAAGGGAAAGTGCATGCCGGCGAAGGCTCTGTTATGGTGTGGGGTGTTCTCAGCTGGCACGCATTAGATTCCTTCATAGGTCTGCAGACCGCTCTGACCGGTGGAAGCTACGTAACCATCCGTGGTGGATCATTTGCACACGTTCATGTCATGCAACTACTCCAACAAGTTCGGCCTCCTTTCAAAACAACATTGCGCTACCACACACGTCCACAGTCACCCGATAATGGCTGGAGGAACATTTCGTTTGCCGGATTTAAACACCATCGGACATATTTGGGATGCTGTTCAACGTGCCGTCGATGCCAGTAGTAATCCACGGGCGAATCTTAGGGAATTGTGGAAAGCTCTTCAAGAAGCATGGTGTGCACTGTCTCTACAGTACTAGAGAGAGATCGTGGAGTCCATGCCCCGTCGCGATGCTGCCGTTAACCGATAGCGAGGAGGGCCAACGGGGTATTACAGAGGTATCCAAGGATTTTTTGGCACTTCAATAGAAAACCCAAAAACATGGTGCAAGTTTGCACCACGTTATGGTACAAGGTTTTACGACATTATGGTACAAAGTTGCACCATGTTGTTGGGTTTTGTTTGCCCTAAACAATGGTGCGTTTCTCTCAGAAAGTGGTTTAGCTGGTGTAGCGCCACATTTTGTTGCAACCTACAGCAAAATGTCTAACAGTGTATTGTTGCGTTTCTGTGCCGATAGCCTGATTAAGATTGCCTGAAAACTAATTTTGTATTAAAGCCAAGAACGACAATGGAAACGAGCTTTTACGACTAGATCTTATTCAGGTAAAATCCCATCAATGCATACTATAAGACACTTTCCACAACACATGATAACTTTGAAGGTGTGACTAACATTTAGGCGTTCTTATTTTTGTTTCCGCCCCACGTAAAATCCCTTGCTAGAACGTCGAAATAAACTGATACGAGCAAATATCATCAAATTCTGCTCAACGAAACGAATTCACGTAAATGCAATAAAGTAAGTCACCATCATCATCATCATTGTCAACCATTATCAATCCACTGCTGGACGAAAGTTACCTCAAGTTTCTTCCACAACGGTCTGTCTTGTGCCAGTCTCTTCCATGTTACTCCCGCACACTTTCGGATTTCATCCACTCATCTCACATGTGGTCTTCTTCTGGGTCTTTTCCTGTCCCTTTGAATCCAGTCTAAAATTTCAGCTGCCAATCACTGGTCTGTCCTTCTGGCGATATGTCCAGCCCATTGCTCGTTCGTGACAGACGTAGTGTTGGTGGCTCCAATATTTTATGCATTTTAGTGTGGAATACCTCGTCCCTCACTCACCTGTTGCGTGGCCCGGCTGTCTAAAGGTACTGTGTACGTTTTGAGCTACTCTTCTAGCGTTCTCATCCTCATATTAGTTCATATTCATCCGTTTTCTTATCGTTTGCTCGTTTGTTTACGTTTGGAAGCTGCCAAGATGGCGGCTTCCGGTATTTCCTTATCATCTATGGGCGTGGAGGATGCACGTCACGTCACACTTCCGACGTCCATGGAAGTTAACATACTCTCGTCCTCAGATGTGTCTGCTCAGATGCCTTCCCAGCTTTCTAGTACTCCTGCACCGGTGCCTTCATTGGACTTGGCTGCGCTTTCTTCTTCAGCTCCTGCATCTGGCTCGGTGCCCTCCCTGGGTACTACTGATTCTACTGCCTTGCCTTCGGCCTGTGCTTCTCTTCCCTCACAGCCTTCTGTGCCTGCCGGATCCGAACAGGCTTCTCTTCCGAGGATGTCATTTGCCTCTAAAGTGCAACGAGGCGCTACTTCTACGACCGATTCCTCTCAACCAGATGGTCTTTTGCAAGCAACACCTATTATTCAGGTATCCAACCACAAGGTGAAGGCAACGATAGATGACAATTCGCAGATTGGCCGTGAGTTCCATAACCTCCTGGATAGAGGTGTGCTCTTTCATGCTTTACCAAATACTCCATTGCCACGCTACATGGAAGCCCTCTCTGAACATGTGTCGTCTGCGTCCATTGCAGGAATTTCCCGTACTCCTCGGGGTATTTCGGTACAGTTCAATCACAAGGAGGATGCTGACTTTTTTCTTGCAAACGGACTTTCGATTGGGACAAACCATCTCATCCCGTCGCCTCTTTCCAAGCGACCGGTGAACATCACGTTCTATCCTGTTCCACAAGAAGTGGCTGATACTGCACTTCCTCTCCTTGTCAGTCATGTTTGTAAAATTGTTGGCAAGGTCCGTCGCCTCTCTGACGCTCCCCGCGGAACTCGATTTGCACATAATACCGGACCTCGCCGTCAGTTATTGGTCGTCTTTCCCACCGAGAAAGCCTTGGCGGACTGCCCTACAGAATCTACTGTTGAAATTGGCGCACGAACGTACAGTTTCAAGATTTTCACTGCTCACTATTGTACACACTGTTTAACACAGAATCACACCACTGCCACCTGTGACCGCGTTCGACGTGGACGTTCATCAAGTTCGCATCCCACTGCTGACCACATTGGTCTTTCTACTTTCCCCACTACCGGTAGTTTGCCTGACGCGAATTCTTCGTTTCTCCGTCAGACGAACATTTCCGTCACGGACAATGCTGCCTTTCCTCTTCTCCCGACCCGTACGATTGGGCATCCACCTTCAAGATTGACAGAGTTGTCTTCGACTACAGATGTGTCTACAGCGGAGTGTTTCGATCCGGGTGTGTTGAGTGGTGGTTTGGCAGATCGGCCGTATGGCTCTTCTCCTAGCCTCTCGGATATCGGATCTCCATTTACAACCTTGTCTACCATACCCTTGTTGCAACATCTTCCTGAAGCCTCGGCTGTTGTACCAGTCTTCATTAAGGCAGCTCAGCTACGTACTGCTTCTTCGGCGACGGCGTTTCCTCGTCTCCTGACTTGGGAGGTGAGCCTGATCCACTAATGGATACGTCCGCCTCATCTTCTTCTTCGAAGCGGATTGGAACTTCCAAAGCCGCTGTAAAACAGAAAAAGTTAAAACAACTTTCTGTGCCACATTCTGAGGATACATCTAGTGTTCCCGAGGTTTCCGGTTCCGGTGTTTCTCCACCTGATAATTCTTCAAACAGTATGCTTCTCCGCTCAGGTCGTGTCAATCCTCTCTCTGATGCTGAGGTTTTACAGGCCGTTGATACGTTTCCTCCAGTTCCTGGACCACTATCCAGACAGCAACTTTTACGTCATTTTCAACCTGCACGTACGATTGTTGGATCTGAAGAATTCCTTCACTCACCTGATCTGGACCTGTATGCAGCGGTAACGCAATTCGAAGCTTATGTGTCACTTTTTAAATCTCTGTGTGCCATCGATCCTCGGTATCAGCCTTTTTTGAGACGTTACACGCGCCGTCTCGCCTCCTTGAAGGAGCTCGTTGAGAAGCATATATGTGATACCTTCTATCCTTTTACCAATGACCTTTAGCTCTCTTCCTCACACCGATTACTTTTTGTGCTCTCAATGCTAGGGGATTTGTGAACCCGTTCGCAGATTCCCTGGTTTTGCAGACTTGGTGCATGTTGATTCAAATGTTTTCATTGTGTGTTTTTACTGTGATTCACAAGTAATGTATTGCAAATTTGCTTTAATTGTGTGTTTGGCTGTGTTTCACAAGTAATGTATTTTAAATTTGAGATAATTGCGTGTTTTTGCTGTGTTTCCACAACTAATCGGTCTCGTTACTTGTGTGATCTCCTCATTATCTTATCATTTTCTTATCTGTTGTTTCCTGAATTTGGGCCTGTTTTTTAAATTACCTATAATTGTGAGTGTTTGCTGTGTTAGTGCTTTCCTCTATCGCGGATTATTATAGTGGTACGTTTGTTACCTTTGTTATTTTTATAAAGTTGCTGAGGTACTCAATGTTGTTTTGCGCTCTAACCACATTTCAGTTCCGTTCGGTTGATTTATGATAGCATAGTACATTTCATGCATTTGTGCACATGTGTTATAGTGTTTGACATGTCGTTCGGTCTTTCATTGTTCGTGTGCATATTCATTTCCTTTCTGTGTAACGTTGTGCTGCATCGTGGATATACTTACTTTCCGCACTGTTGTTTTCTGTACTGCAGCTTTTAATGAATCTGCTATGTCTGTATTTCGTTATAGTAATAAACTGGGTACCACTATGGTGCCTACAGTTACCAATACCAATACCATTGCCATTTCAGAGATTTTACTCTGGTCATGATGTCTTCCACTCTTGTCATTTTTCTGATCCACGAGTTCTTCTTCTTATCTGTCCTGGTGACACCTAGCATGCACCTATCCATGCTTCTTTGAGTTATCTGCAGTCTTTGTATGTCTATTTTAGTTAAGTTCCACGTCTCTGCACCATATGTAAGCACTGGAAGGATGCATTGATCAAACACTTTTCTTTTAAGACATAATGGCATATTGCTCTTGAAAATTATGGTGTTTCTTCCAAAAGCTCTCCAGGCAAAGTTTTATACGCCGATTAATTTCTTCATCAATGTGACCCTCACTTAATATCTGCTGTCCAAGATAAATGTAGGTAATGGTTATCTCCAGCTTTTCTCCATCAATCGATAAATCTTCATTTCTTGTAAAAGCATTGTACATCACTTTTGTCTTCTGAAAGTTCATTTTTAATCCAACTTCTTTAGTCTTGTCAGCATGTTCCTGGATCACACTCTGCAGCTCTAATGGGTTAGTTGCAAAAATTACCACGTCATCAGCAAAACGAAGGTGAGTTAGATAATCTCCATTAATCTTTATCCCTTTGTTTTCCCAGTTCAGTGATTGAAAGGCATTTTCCAATGTGGCATTAAAGAGTTTGGGAGATAAAGTGTCACCTTGTCTCACTTTCCAATCTTTATGGGTGCTGAATTATCAAATAGTTGAATCTTTGCACTTGCATTTTCATAGATGTTGTGAATAATATTAATGTATGCATCTTCAATACCTCAAGATTTCAAAGCCATTGTAACTTCTGATGGTTTCACCGAATCAAAGGCCTTTTCATAGCCAGTAAAAGCCATGCATAATGAAAGTTCGTATTCCCTCGCTCTTTCAATTAGTTCTCTCAGTACGTGGATATAATCTATAGTGCTGTAGCCACTCCTGAATTCAGCTTGTTCTCTCGGTTGATCCATGTCCATTGTCACCTTCAAGCGGCGGACTTTAATGAAGATTTTGTAAACCACTGATAGGAGGCTGATAGGTTTGTAGTTCCTGAGGAGATCCTCAATGTCACTTTTTGTATGTAGCAGGATCATTTTAGCATTGTTCCAATCCTCAGGAATCTTTCTTCATTAAGGCATCGAGTGAAAACTTGGGAGAGTATTGTTTCAATTTTTCCACTTGCTTCTTGTATGATGTCTACTGTAATTCCATCTTCTCCTGGACCTTTCCCCCGTTTCATGTTCTTGATTGCATGTGTAACTTCAGCTGGGAGGACTGGAAGAACTCTGCTAGCTTTTGTAATGTCTGGAGTACATGTATCATACCTTTGATATATTTTTGAGTAGAAATCTTTCACTCTTGTCAAACTTTCACCTCTATTTCTTGTTACAGAAACATCTTCTTTTCTCAGAGCCATAATCTGTTTTCTTCCCTTACTGAGATGTCCCTTTGCGCTCTTTAGGCTTTTGTTGTTTTCAACTGCTTTCCTCACTAGTTCACAGTTGAATTTACTTACATCTTCAGTGATACTTTTTCGTACCGTCTTGCATAGCTCTATGTATTCCTCTTTAGAAGTCACATCTCCTTTTGTTGTCCTCATCTCTCTTCTTCTTTGCATCAGTATTTTGGTTTCTCCTGATAATTTGTTCGTATGCAACTTGTTCTTAGTACCAGCTATTTTTGTTGGTGTTTCGATAAGAGCCTTGGTCAGTTTTCTGTTGACTTCGGAGATGTCCACTTCTTCCGACGTTAGACCTTCTAGAGCAGAGAATCTGTTTCTCAGTTCTAATTTGTAGGTAATATGATGTTTTTTAAGGTTGGTCGAGTCAATGCTCTTTGTTTGTTTTATGAGCTTGCCACGAATATATGATTTATGGAGCAAACTCCCATAAATTATGTATTTGATTTCGAGAAGTTCAATTTGCATCGTGACGTCAAGAGCAGCGGCTAAATTCTCTCAGATTAATGGTTGACTCTGACGTCTTTGTGCATCGCGACACAATTAACCAATGCTGTGTGATGTTTTGATTAAGTGTTTAGTCACTTGAACAGCTAAAGGTTTAAATCTAACACTTCTTAAATTTCGTAACTTAACAGTCCGAGTTCAAAGTACTTGGACAATCGAACTGAACTAACGACTTTATCCTAGATAATCTTCTTTTATATCCATTGCTTCACTTATCACACCAAATGACAGGAGCATGTACTTGAATACATATGAATTAGCACTTATAAATAAGAATACTGAACACATTGAGTACTATTAGTTCAACTCAAGACGTTTCGTTTTCTAGAGGTGCCATGTCCCGAGACAGGGACGTAGGCAGTTCATACCCATGAACGGCGCACAGACATGGTGACCAATATCCTGGGGGAAAATGTACTCTGTAGTTGGTTCCCGTTGTCTCCCATTTCACAGTACGAGGACCAGGGACAATGTGCGTCTGGAGAAGACTTGACAGGGAACCATCTGCGCATTCGCGTAGATGGTTCCCTGTCAAGGCCAGGATTCGAACCCATGGCAGGAACGTCCGCTTTCCACACTGCGCACAGAGCGTTAACTAATGCGCATTACCGGTTGTCAAGTTGTCTATATGTGTAATGCATTGAATACTTTAAACACTATTAGTATAACATGAGAACGTAGTACTATAGAATAACAAGAAGAACTTAGTATCTTCCCAGGTAGCACAGTCTTGCAATTTAGCGTAAGCCCAACGGTGAGCCACCGTCTTTTATTCCTGAAATAAGGTGGCTCAATGTTGGGCCTACGTTAAATTGCAAGGCCGTGCTACCTGGGTTGGAACTCGCATGTGAGGTTTAGCTCTAAGAATATTTCGTTACACTTCACACAGTTTTCACCGTTTTTATCTCCGTCATTTATCTTTGACTTGCGCCAGTGTTGCCACGCAAGAATTAACTTTTCGGAATTTTTGTTTGTTTGTTTGTTTGTTTGTTTGGAGGTTTAACAACCACCGTGAGCAAATAGTGCGATGTAAACAGTCCCTCGTTTTTAATTTAGGTCCAATGGCTCTAGGAAAGGCAGATAGCTAGTGATATAAGAATAGAAGAACACACATACGCACCTCCTCCGGAACTCGTACACAGGCCCACTCGGAAAAAAGAAAAAAGGCCGTGAAGAATGTTCAAGCATTGAGTCACAGGGGCAGCATCGGGAGTTCAGATACGACGTTAAGAGAATATTTACTCGAGAGATAAACAAAATTTACATAAGAGATAGGAATACTGGAAATTAAACATAGACAAAGTGGTGTTAGTGTGTTAGATGTTTTAGCTGCTTGTTGTGGCCTTACGAAGTAATCATCTAGGCCTCTAATCACCTAAGGATCAAAATTTTGGATAACAAGGGAGTGGTGATTTTTTTGCCACGGATGTGGCCTTTTGCTTTTCCCGGAACTAGTAGCCCCAAATTTAGGACGACCTAAGAATTGCTTATCATAATCTTTAAATCTCGAAACAAAGCAAAAAAGGCGCCACAAAGATATCAGAATTCAGAGTTGCAGGGTTCCTAGCAGGAAAATGATATATACTCTTTAAAATGTATGTGAGTCAAATTTAGGGTGTATATAAATTATGATCTGTTTGATACTATCAGCCACAACAATACCCTGCAACCCAGGTGCCCGGTGGTCTAAGCATTGGCTTCTGACAGTATAACGAAGTAAATTTCTCCGTTATTTTTATCCGCGCCAATATTCGAACCCGGGTCCCCTCATTCCGGAATAAGTTGCTCTACCAATTGAGCTACGCGGACGTTTTATTCTGATTCCTATCTGCCTTTATGTCGTGTGCGTCCTTCTGACAGGTACGTCACATCTCCTGGTACGTTACATCATCTCCCCCTTATTTTTTTATTTTTTTTTTTTCGAAGTGCTGGAGAAGGGATTCTCTTATTTTTCCTATCTCGCGGTGTGGAAAGAACATCACACCATTGTGAGATTTTGAACGGTCGGGTCATCCGGATAGTTCGGGCGCCATTATAACGAAATAAATTTCTCAGTCATTTTTATCCGCGCCAGGATTCGAACCCGGGTCCCCTCATTCCGGAATAAGTTGCTCTACCAATTGAGCTACGCGGACGTTTTATTCTGATTCCTATCTGCCTTTATGTCGTGTGCGTCCTTCTGGCAGGTACGTCACATCTCCTGGTACGTTACAACAGTTTGTCCGAAGAGGGTCTGTGTTTGAAGGTATGGATATTGTGTTTGTCTTACGATAATGGTTATCTCCCTTCCGTTTCCGTAGAATCAATAGCCCTGAATTAGAGACGAACAACTGCTTATAGTTCATTGGGTTGCTCACTGTGGTCGTGAAACTTTAAATCAACCATTAATAAAAATTTCCTTTGAAATTTCTTAAAACGAAAGAGTGTTTAGGCATTTTGACAGCCCGATGAACTGGGGAACAAACAACATGATTATAACTTCTGTTTTCAACAGAACGTGATTGAAAAATCAAATTGCGACATGATTAAATCAAATTAGGCGTTTTTTTTGTTAGGCAAGAAATCTAAAAAAAATCACTAAAGAAGGGAGGAGTCAGATTCATTTCTTGTGCAAGCCCCTTTTTTCTCATTGTCGAGATTTTTATTAGATGCGTATCTAGACTTGTTCATGTAGGTGAATCCTGGCATGAACACTGTATGTATTTCATCCAGTAAGTACGATCATCGTCAATAATTGCTATCCGTCTAGTGTTACCACCAAATGATGTTTAGAAATATGTATTAGGAAGATGATGTAGGAATACTAACTGGAAAGACAACATCTATTTGATGAAAGCCCGAAGTACGGGTAGAAACATATTGAGAGTTTAGGCAAGGTCTCATCGTCTTACGGAATGACTACATAAGGATTGAGTGAAGATCCCATACAACAGACAAAGTACTTTTAGCCTTTGATTGAAGCACAAGAAAACTTAAAGAATGATAGAAGACATCTCAAAGAGAACGGTACGGACGTAACTAAGCAACGACAAACGCGAAATTTAGAGCTACATCTACAACTCCTACCAGCTAAACAAAACAAAAAAAGATTATATGAAAAAACCATTTACAGATACATTTGCAAGATTCCATGGTAGTATATTATGATTTGCAATACTCTTCCTTGATCTTGTTTGACCCAGTGGTAGATTTTTCGCTTTCTAGATCCTTACTGATTTCCCACTTTCACTTTGTCTTGACAAAATCAGCAGAAGAGTTGCTTTTATCACAAAACAATTCTAACAAAGTAAGCCGAAGAGCTGCATTTACCATGAACCAATTCTAACAAGGTGAGCCGAAGAGTTACGTTTACCATAAGCCAATTCTAACAAGGTGAGCCGAAGAGCTGCATTTGCCATAAAACAATGATAACAAGGTGAGCCGAAGAGCTGCGTTTATCATAAACCAATTCTAGTAAGGTGAACCGAAGATTTGCATTCTTACAAGGTGAGCCAAAGAGCTGAATTTACTATAAACAAATTCTAACTAGGTGAACTGAAGTTTTGTCTTAACCATAAACTAATTCGAACTAAGTGAGCTGAAGAGTTGCGTTTACCATAGACCAATTCTAATAAAGTGAAACAAAGATTTATCTGAGAAGTGAATCTTCAATAAACTCAAAAAGATGAATCGAAAGTTTTATTGACTTGTATTCACACAAGAATATGTGTCAATAGCCTCTTTGATATCTTTTTTTATTGTTTGTAATATTTTCTCTCAAAATATCCTCTTTCATTTCATTTTTTGTAACTGTCCTCTCAATATATCCTCTTTCATATTATTTGTAATATTGTTTTCGAATGAGGCTGATATGTGTGAGCCATCCCCATATTTTCTCACTGGCATTTTGTTCTATTGAAACCGTACCTACTTTAGTTCCAGCATCTAACCTTACTAATCCTGTTCTGGCCGTGAATTTACCTGTAACCTCATATAACTTTCGCCTCTCTCATATCATGAGCTTGTCGCACCCAGATATTCCTTTTACATACCACCCTTTTCCTTTTACCTCTGTAATGTCAGCAGCTTCTTCCCGTTCACCCTTTTACGTTTGTCACAGCAGCAGTTTCCACCTCCAAATGTTCCTTATATCTCCGTCATGTCACAAATTTTCCTGATATTCTTTTTACGTCTGTCATGTCAGAAGCTCCTCTGATAGTCCTTTTACATCTGTTCTGTCAGACGTTTCCCTGATATTCTTTTCACATCTGTCATGCCAGAAACTCCCTTGGTGTATTTTTTACACATGTCCTGTCAGACATTTCACCGATATTCCTTTTATCGATGTCATGTCAACAGTTTCCCTTGATTTTCTTCTTACTCTATCATATCAGTAGCTTCTCCTAATCCACCAATCCCGTTTGCCTTTACCGAGGTAAGCAGCTTTCTCAAATATTTTGTTTCTGCCATTTCATATCAACAACTTTTCAAGATATTTCGTTTACCTATGTTATGTCAGCAGCTTTCCTAGATATACGCTTTTCTTTATGTTAGCAGCTACGTCAACATTTCCTTTAACTCTCTCATGTCAGCAGTTACGTCAATATTTCTTTTGCCTCTCTCCTGTCAGAAGTTGTGAAACTGTTGAAGAACCAGTTACATAGTACCCAACAGACATTTCTATAACAGAAGTGTCCCACAATTCATTGCCATTATGTGGGAGTTGCATAGAGGCTTTTAGTCGTCTGTCAATGACGTCCTACGCATTCTACTTTGGGAAACTGTCCATGGATAGACACTTTGTAGACACTGTCTGCTGATGCTGGCAGTGTGCGGGCGAGCACCATGTTGTGGAGATTGGGTGTCAGGGATATAATATCTATCTTATGGAGACTGGGTATCGGAATTGCGGTAACCAAACTATCTACAGCACTTAATTGGCGTATTGTCGTGCTGCAATGGTACGTACTATGCATACAAATGATAAACTGCTATGGAAAGTGAGGGCGTCCCAGATCATGACACGTGGCTTCAGAGCCGTATGACTCCCAAGAATGGCAGCAAGATTGGCCTGATGACCACGTCGTCTACAAACTCGCAATCGGCGATGGTCGGCTTGAGAGAGGAGCGAGACTCGAATCTGAATATGACATGATTTCATTCATGCCGCCACTCATGTTGGGTATAATACCACTGCAACCTTCCGTAATGATGTGCTGCCAATAATGGCAGTCGTCGCAATGGCTGGCGAGAGCGCAAACTTGCCTCAGGCAGTCAATGTTTCACAGTCCGTGTCGATAGGGGAATATACATAGCTGCTTGTTCACCTCGCATATCGTCCGCTGTGGATTGTGGCGATGCTATGATTTATCGCAGAATGCTGCAATCGAAAAGTGTAGCCATCTCTCTACGTTCACAAGACGGGCTACGCTGGGGCATGTTATCTTCCTTCAATCACCTCCGCCATAGTCGGCCGACTGTTCTTGCATTCCACTGCGTTGCTACCGCGATGTGACGCAAGGACCAAGCATCCGTACGTAGCTCTATGATAAAGACTGGTAAAGCTGCCATTGTGATGGTAGGATTCAGAATGACGTAGCACAAGTATTTTATCTCCTTATACGTGCTTTCGCCACCAAGATCATTCGGATCCAGTTGTCAACTCGCCCTGGTGAAGACAACAGAACTTATCTACGCCGAGCAATTTTACGTTTTCATTGCATTCACATATCACATGATTGGTTCGCAACTGTAATCATATACATAACTGTAGACACATACCCACCAACTTAAATGGCGCTCCGATAAATATTTCCTACACTGGTGTGCAAAAATTAAGGACAAAGAGGAGAAATTAGAATAACAGCGGAACGAGCAGGCAGAACGAACCGAAAGACCACTCGGGTGATAGACTAGGGTCCTGTACGGTTGGGCATGCGCATATATGCAGCATGACGTAGGGGGTGCGAGTGTCGGAAGGGTATAAAGCACACTTGCGGTGTACGCTCAGCAATTCGGTGAAAGCTATTGCACGGTATACATCGGTTTGAACGACGTCGAGTTGCTGCCACCGTGTGATATGGCCAACAAGCAATCCAGTAAACGACATCTGAATGACTTAACCCAAGGTCGCGTCATTGGAAAGTTGGAAGCAGGTCGAAGTGTAACTAGTGTGGCCGATGAGTTCGGGATCGCTCACAACATCGTTTCACGAGCTTGGAGAGCATTTCAAATGATAATAACAGCTGTCGGAGAGTTTAGCAGTGATCGTTCACGAGCAACCACAGCGGCGGACGACAGGTATATTGTCCTACAGGCAAGACGAGACAGACGGCAGCAGACAGCGGGAGAAATCGCAAGGCACATGCAACAGACAACTGGACGTCTGTTATCGCGTTTAACCGTGGCCAGGAGGTTGCACAAAGTTGGTCTATTTGCACGACGACCAGTGCGGTGAGTGCCATTAATGCCTGCTCATCGGAGCCGGCGGTTTCTGTGGTGCCAGGAACACAAAAACTGGACATATCAGCAATGGGGTCGAGTTTTCTTTACGGATGAGAGCCGATTTAGTCTGACGAGCGATTCTGGAAGTATACACATCTGGAGAGAGCAGGGAACACGCAACCACACCTCCAACATCATCGAAAGGGACCGGTTTGGAGGTTGCGGATTTCTCGTTTGGGGCGGTATCATGCTTGGTAGCCGTACTGACCTCCACATCTTCAAAAGAGGTTCAGTCACTGGTGTCCGCTATTGTACCAAGGTTCTCCTGTCTGACGTGCGCCTGTTTGGATGTGCTGTGGGTCTTGAGTTTCTCTTCATGGACGACAACGCTACACCTCATCGCACAGTGGCTGTCGCAGAGCTGTTGGTGAGTGAAGATATTCAACGCATGGACTGGCCCGCAAGGTCCCCGGACCTAAATCCAATCGAACACGTGTGGGACCTTCTCGGGAGAAGCTTGGCAGGACGTCACCAGCCGCCAGCAAAGATTCCGCATCTGCGATTGGCGCTACCAGAGGAATGGGCCTCGTCCTCAGCATGGACAGACCTTGTAAATCCTGCAACGCAGTGAGGTGTGATCATATCCCCTACTAAATACTGGATTTTTCTTGGCAGCCGCCTGTCACATGGTCGTTTCTGTCTTCTGTCCAGTTGTGCTCGAAGCTACCTTTTCAATAAAGTGCCTTTGTATCCTTTGGATTCCTTGTTTGGACGGTTTTGCTCACTTGTCTCACATTCTTACATCTTGGGGATCTAATGTTATTATTTGAGTCGATGTGGAGCACTTCTGCACGACGTTACATTTGAAAAACCGTCTCGTCCTTAATTTTTGCACGCCAGTGTAGTTTGGCATTTTCTACGACAAACAGCAAATTCTAACGTTTTGCAGTACCTCGTACAAGCATATTACTAATGTCACATCAAATCACCATGCCACTCTGAATGCTTGTAAGTTTTCCTGCACAGTGAAATACGCAATGCACAGACACTTTTCAACATAAACCACAAATTCTCAGTTGGATTGATGTCTGGGGAATTTGAAGGCCAAAGCGAAACTTGGAATTCTTCGTCATGTTCCGGGAACCATTCTCGAACAAACCTGGAAGTGCGGCAAGGAGCATTATCCTGCTGAAAGAAAGCACTACCATAGGTAAGTACCATTGCCATGAAAGGATGTACGTGATTTACAACGATGTTTAGATATGTGGTAGATGTCATAATTTCCCACACATGAATGACCGGGACAAGGTTTTCCTAGCAGAACACTGTCCAGTGCATTACACGTCTTCCACGGGCACGACTTCCCTCAGAGTGCATCCAGGTGCCAACACTTCCCCAGGTACACGACGAACACGGACCCGGCCGTCCACATGGTGCAACACAGAGTGAGATAAGTAGGACCAGACAACTTTCTTACAATCTAAAAACGTCCAGTTTTGATGCTCGCTTGTCCATTGTAAGCACATTCGACCCGAATCGAGGTCAGCGTAGACACTTGGAGCTGCGGCAATTTTCAGTAGTGAATTTTCATTAGTGTAATTTTCAGCACAATTTTCAGTAGTGATCGATATACTGTGTGTTGTGATACATTACTCCCGTTTCAAGCGCTCAATGTACAGGTGAGTTGTGCCACAGATTAGCTCATCGATCACTACTTGATCGATGAGCCTTGGTCGGCTGACACCTTGCCGGTGGTTCATGGTTTTTCCCACCTCGGACCACTTTTTGTAGGTGGTAACCACAAGTGACTGTGATCACCCCACAAGATTTGCAGTCTCGAAATAAATGCTCTGACCCAGTAGTCTGGTTATTACAATTTGACCTTTGTCAAACTAGCTGTTTTTCCCGTCTGTAAAACAAGAATAACACTGATTGACAGAGCTCAGTAGGAGGTATCATTTATACCGTCGCATGACTTACACACGTACCGCCGTTTACCTGCAGTTGCTTCGATTCGCATAAAGATGGACTTCTCATAATGTTTTGGCTCGTAGTTGTATAATGATTGGTCATAATGTTTTGGCCCTAGCGGAAAAAACTTTATTTAAAGAGGATAAGGTAATCTCCATCGTAAAGAATGCCATACAATTTACAAAGATATTTCCTTTGTAGTATTTGCAGATGCGGAGATACAACTGCAAACAGAAATGCATTCTAACGCCATCTCTAATCAGAACTATTCGATTCGTTTCATAAAGGGAATGGTATCGAGTCTTAACAGAATTTTTGATTTTGAAAATTAGAAGCAGAGATATCCAGAAATATATTTACGCACCATCTTGGGCCGGAAATCCGCATAAATTTTGTTTCGTGGTTTGCGGTGTTTGACTGAAAACGAATTCATTTTAATCAGGCGTTTTGACTTCCGGATGTTAATGCGAATGAGCTAAAAATATCAGCTTACACACTTTAGTGGAAAAACTGTGCATTACAAAATTTAGGTATTATTTAGTGCAGATTCTTCACCTGAAGCGTTGTCCGATAAAGCCAGAACTTTTGAAATCGAACTGTTTGAAACGGCTTGAGAGAGGAGCGAGACTCGTATCTGAATATGACATGATTTCATTCATGCCGCCTCCTAATATTAGAGCACAATCAAATTGACTGTGCTCTAATATTAGGATTTATTATCAAAATGTTGGTGGTATAAAATCCAAAACTCGGGACTTTTACACCTCACTTCTTGCTGAGGATTACGATAGTATTTGTATAACTGAAACTTGACTCCAGGATGATGTGTTTGATTCTGAACTCTTAGACTCTCGATATACTACTGTCTATAGTAGACATCATACAAGAAGCAAGTGGAGAAATCGAAACAGTACTCGCCCAAATTTTCACTCGATGCCTTAATGAAGGAAAGATTCCTGAGGATTGGAACACCGCTACAATGATCCTGCTACATAAGAAAGGTGACATTGAGGATCTCGGAAACTACAGACCTATCAGCCTCCTATCAGTAGTTTATAAAATCTTCACTAAAGTTCTTTCACACAGCTTGAAGGTAACACTGGACATGGCTCAACCGAGAGAACAAGCCGGATTCAGGAGTGGCTACAGCACAATAGATCATATCCATGTGCTGAGAGAACTAATTGAAAGAGCGAGGGAATATGAACTTCCATTGTGCATGGCTTTTATCGATTATGAAAAAGCCTTTGATTCGGTGAAACCATCAGCAGTTACAATGGCTCTGAAAACCTGCGGTATTGAAGATGCATACATTAATATTATTAATAACATCTATGAAAATGCAAGTGCAAAGATTAGGCTGTTTGAAAATACAACACACATAAAAATTGGAAAGGGAGTGAGACAAGGTGACACCATATCTCCGAAGCTCTTTAATGCCACATTGGAGGGTGTTTTTCAGTCGCTGAGCTGGGAAAACAAGGGGATAAAGATTAATGGAGATTATCTAACCCACCTTCGTTTTGCTGATGACGTAGTCATTTTTGCAACTAGCCCATCAGAGCTGCAGAGTATGATCCAGGAACTTGCTGACAAGAGTAAAGAAGTGGGATTAAAAATGAACTTTCAGAAGACAAAAGTGATGTTCAATGCTTTTACAAGAAATGAAGATTTATCGATTGATGGAGAAAAGCTGGAGATAACAGACACGTACGTTTATCTTGGACAGCAGATATCAAGTGAGGGTCACATTGATGAAGAAATTAATCGGCGTACAAAACTTGCCTGGAGAGCTTTTGGAAGAAACAGCATAATTTTCAAGAGCAATATGCCATTATGTCTTAAAAGAAAAGTGTTTGATCAATGCATCCTTCCAGTGCTTACGTATGGTGCAGATACGTGGACCTTAGCTAAAAGAGACATACAAAGGCTGCAGACAACTCAAAGAAGCATGGAGAGGTGCATGCTTGGTGTAACCAGGAGAGATAAGAAGAGGTACTCGTGGATCCGTAAAATGACAAGAGTGCAAGACATCATGATCAGAGTTAAATCCCTGAAATGGCAATGGGCTGGACATACTGCCAGAAGAATAGACCATCGATGGACAGCCGAAATTTTAGATTGGATTCCAAGGGACAGGAAAAGACCCAGAAGAAGACCACATGGGAGATGGGTGGATGAAATTCGAAAGTATGCAGGGGTGACATGGAGGAGACTGGCACAAGACAGACCGTTGTGGAGGAAACTTGGGGAGACCTTCGTCCAGCAGTGGATTGATAATGGTTGACAATGATGATGATGATGATGATGATAGTAAAGATAGAAATTTATACGCGACTGATAAGAATTGTGGTGGAGGCATCTTAATTGCTGTTAAGAACAACTTTCACAGTCACAGAATGTGTGATTCAGAAAACAGAGATAAGAAGAGGTACTCGTGGATCCGTAAAATGACAAGAGTGCAAGACATCATGATTAGAGTTAAATCCCTGAAATGGCAATGGGCTGGACATACTGCCAGAAGAATAGACCATCGATGGACAGCCGAAATTTTAGATTGGATTCCAAGGGACAGGACAAGACCCAGAAGAAGACCACATGGGAGATGGGTGGATGAAATTCGAAAGTATGCAGGGGTGACATGGAGGAGACTGGCACAAGACAGACCGTTGTGGAGGAAACTTGGGGAGACCTTCGTCCAGCAGTGGATTGATAATGGTTGACAATGATGATGATGATGATGATGATAGTAAAGATAGAAATTTATACGCGACTGATAAGAATTGTGGTGGAGGCATCTTAATTGCTGTTAAGAACAACTTTCACAGTCACAGAATGTGTGATTCAGAAAACTCTGATGAAAATCTTTGTGTTAATTGTTAAAGTGAATAAGTCAAATTCAATTAATATCAGCAACACCTACTTCCCCACATCTTCCAACTCACAAACTTATTTAGATTACTTTAATCATGTTAACTGGCGGCTGCATGTAATAAAGATATGATATTTGTTGGCGACTTCAACCTACCATCTTATGTACCTGGTACTAACTTGGATTTCTGTACGTACGGGGAAAAAGAAAGAGCTCTAACTGAGTTCGCTAGTACTCTTAACTTGTCTCTGTTGAACAAAACTGTGAATGTCAACAATAAATGATTGGATTTAATTCTTTATAACAACTTCAGCTTTAAGTGTGTGGTATCACCAGTTACTTCACCGCTCTTGAGAGAGAATGGACATCATCCAGCTTTAGTTTTCCCCTTTTCTCGGGTTCGCTATGCTAGACTCCCACGTAATGCTCCGTGTGTTCACTTTAACTTCCGCCACGGTGATTACACCAAGTTCTATACTTTATTAGAGACTTGCGATTGGTCTGATCTTTTTAAGCAAACTGATAGCGTAGATGCCTTGAACTGCTTTTATGACAAGTTCTACAGTGTCCTCAATGAATATATTCCCGAGTGCAAAGCTTCCAGGAATAAGTATGCCCCGTGATTCAATGAGTATATTATAAAAACCCTTGCTCTGAAAAACCACTACAGAAGAAAATTCATGAAACATAACAATATTGATGACTACAAGCAGTATAAAAATCTCCAGGCCGAAGTTAAAAAAGCGGTAAAATCAGTTCATATCTCGTTTACGAAAGAAACTGAAGAACGTATCACTCGCGATCCATCTAAATTCTGGGAATTTACAATTCTTAAGAAGAAGCGATGCGTCCCACTCAATATACTTAATCGCAATAACACCAGGATTGAGGGTGGCCAGAACATCGCTAATGGCTTTGCCGATTTTTTCCGTTCTTTCTTCGTTACAGAGAATTCTTTTCCCCAACAACCTGATATATTCCCTGTAACTGCCGAAGGTCAGTACGGACTTCTTGACATTCTTAACAATGACCACTTCACTGAGAATGAGATCCTACACGCTATCAAGAAACTGAAAGGAAGTAGAGCTGTTGGTCGTGATATGATTCCTTCGTACGTAGTCAAAGGATGTGGTCAGACGCTTTGTAAGCCACTGCTTCATATTTATAACCTAATTGTCATTACTGTACTTTTTCCTTCACATCTTAAAAAAACTGAAATTATTCCTGTTTTCAAAAAAAGAAAGCCGAGACTCTATGGAGAATTATCGACCTATCACAATTATTTCTGTCCTGGCGAAAATAGTTGAGGCTCTTATTTTTTCTAAGCTATATGATCACTTCAAACATGTCCTAAGTACTGCGCAGTATGGTTTTGTGAAGAAACGCTCAACGCTTACCAACCTGTTCCACATCACAGAAGATATTACGTCATCTATTGACAGAGGATCACAAGTTGATGTTATTTACACTGACTTTGCTGAAGCTTTTGACAAAGTTCATCATGGCATTTTACTCAAGAAATTGACCTGTCTTGGCCTCAGTGATAACTTGATGTCCTTGTTTAAGTCCTATCTTTTCAACCGATCCCAGTCTGTTATTTATAACAACCATGTTTCTTATAACGAAGTAAATTTATCCGTCATTTCTGTCCACGCCAGGATTCGAACCCGGATCCCCTCATTCCGGAATAAGTCACTCTACCAGTTGAGCTACGCGGACGTTTGTTCTGACTACTATCCGCCTTTATGTCGTGTGCGTCCTGCTGGCAGGTACGTCACATCTCCCCCCCCGAAAGAAGGCCGGGGGAATGGCCCACGGGTCAGCCGTGACCATGAATCGTTGCAGGCAGCCATCCACTGTAGAACGTGCACTTGAGAACTCCCAGTCAATCTGGTGTGTGGAATGCAACGTCACACACTTTTATTTTTCGAAGCGCTGGAGAAGGGATTCTCTGACTTTTCCCTATCTCGCAGTGTGGAAATAACATCACACCATTGCGAGATTTTGAACGGCCGGGTCATCCGGATAGTTTGGGCGCCATTATAACACAGTAAATTTCTCCGTCATTTCTGTCCACGCCAGGATTCGAACCCGGATCCCCTCATTGCGGAATAAGTCACTCTACCAATTAAGCTACGCGGACGTTTGTTCTGACTACTATCTGACCTTTATGTCGTGTGCGTCCTGCTGGCTGATACGTCACATCTCCCCCCCCCACGAAAGAGGGCCGGGGGCATGGCCCACGGGCCAGCCGTGACCATGAATCGTTGCAGGCAGCCATCCACTGTAGAACGTGCACTTGAGAACTCCCAGTCAATCTGGTGCGTGGAATGCAACGTCACACACTTTTATTTTTCGAAGCGCTGGAGAAGGGATTCTCTGACTTTTCCCTATCTCGCAGTGTGGAAATAACATCACACCATTGCGAGATTTTGAACGGTCGGGTCATTCGGATAGTTTGGGCGCCATTATAACACAGTAAATTTCTCCGTCATTTCTGTCCACGCCAGGTTTCGAACCCGGATCCCCTCATTGCGGAATAAGTCACTCTACCAATTAAGCTACGCGGACGTTTGTTCTGACTACTATCCGCCTTTATGTCGTGTATGTCCTGCTGGCAGGTACGTCACATTCTGATCCCTCTGTTGCCACATCTGGAATACCCCAATGCTCTAATTTAGGACCACTCCTGTTTTCAATATACATTAATGACCTTCCTTTTTGTATTCATGGCCCATGTCTCTTGTTTGCTGATGATATCACGCTTTATCGCAATGTACAGACTCCTGATGACTGTCTTGTTCTTCAAACTGACGCCAGTAACCTGCTTCAGTGGTGTGCATTAAACCATCTCTATCTCAACATTTCCAAGTGTCATGACGTTTCCTTTTTGCGGAAATGAAAACCAATTCTTTTCGACTACAAAGCTGGCGACTATACTCTTACCCGGACAAACGAAGTCCAGGACTTGGGAGTCACGTTTGGGTCGAACTTGGACTTTAAAGGTCATATCAAAAGAATTGTACGTACAGCGTACAGAAACCTTGGATTTATCATGCGACATTCCAAGTATTACTCGAATACTCAGACACTTATTCGCATTTTTGAGACTACGGTCAGATCCTCACTGGAATATGCGGCGATCATTTAGAGTCCTAGCCAAATAACTCTAGTAAATGAAATTGAGAAAGAAAGTTTTTTCGACACCTTTTTTATAAATCGACCGGTGTTTATATAGCGGACATCCCCACTGCTGACCTTCTGACATTCTTCAAGATGACCTCTCGGCAATCGAGAAGGAAGGCTCTCCAACTCAAGTTCCTGTACGGCATCATCAAAGGAGAGATAGACGATACTCAAATTGTAAACCAATTAAGTTTCCGTATCCCATATTTACCAAAGACAAAATGTTAACTATTTGCAGTGCCGTTTTGCAGAACTGATGCTGGAAAAAAATTATCCGTTATGTAAAATGTATAGGCTTCACAACTCTCTTGAAGAATGTCCGGATATTTTTAATGTAAGTAATAATTTTTTTCATAAAGCATGTTTTGCAAGATTGTAAATATGACTTGGTAATTATCACTGTAAATATAAATATAGCAATTCCTGAAACTAGATTTACCGTCTGTAGGGATGTGCTTATAATAAATAAATAAATAAATAGATAGAGATATGCAGAAAAATGATATATATATATATATATATATATATATATATATATATATATCTCAGAAATACGTCCACGTGGTTGGAGCAACTGTGCTGGGTTATGAGCGGAAAATAAGAGAAAACTATTTTCTTTTATTAGCTGTATATCAGGTTAAGTATTTTTTTTCAATAATGTTTTCAAGAGGGCAGCTATTACTTCAAGTACATTAGAATGAGAAATATACACTTACAGTCCCGTAGCAAAAAAAAAACTGGTTGTTGAAAACAATTAAAAATTACACCAAAGCATTTTGTACAATAAGTTCTAAGCGATACAATTTCTCTAATCGGAATTTTGGAAGCAGCAATATTCGAGAAAACGCAATTTACGTCGTCTAGCAAGAAATCCGTGAATTGTTTGAATAAGAAACTATGTTCTTCGTTTTAAACGCTATAGAGTAAAATATGATTTTGTTTTTCAATCTGACGTTTAGAAGCAATAATGCGGAATAAAATGCATTCTGAAATCAATAACATCTGCATTTACGCCATATAGCAGCAGGGTTCTTGATTGGAAATCTCTCAAAAAGCGAGGTGCCGCCCAGGTGACACAGTGGTCTAAGCATCGGTTTATGACCATTCGTCCGGGTTCGAATCCCGGTGAGGCATGGATGTTGTGTTTGTCCTACGTCACTGGCTCTCTCCCTTCCCTGGAACCAGTGGCCCTAAATTAGGGACGGGCGACTCCTTGTAGCCCACTGTGTTCAGAAGACCTTAGACTTTTGTTCTGACTTCTGTGAAATTGTTTGGACTAATTGAAGTATAGTTTTGTGATTATCGTGTTCTTAGGTGCCCTTGTCATCATTGCTTCTTAATGTTACTGCACGTTTGCATGTTTCTCACCAACAAGGTCCTGTAGGTGAGTTTCTTGTTATACCACAGGCACTTAGAATAAGTTTAAAGTTTTTTGGTTTTTTTTCGGCACTTTCCTTATGTCTGCCGGGCTTTATAATATATGGTTTTTGCTCACGGTGCTCAGCAACTGTTTGATAGTGTTTAAATTGTATTATTGATTTTGCACAGTGTGGTTTTTGATCATGTTACATGTACATAAAGGGATATGATCAGTCGATTACACCATGTTCTGCAAGGTTTAGCACTTTTGTAGTGCAGGGGGTAATTGTTCATCATTCGGTTATTTGTACTGTACCTGAAGTATAGTTGCTATGCCAAAAGCTCAGTTTTGTATATACTAATGTACTTTCCTAATTGCACTGTAAAATTTATGTTTGGCACATTTCGCGTGTTGGGTCACGATTACATGTCTTAAGTTTTATGCTCATGGTGCGGAGCAAACGCTTTGATAGTATTTCAATTATATGTTAATATTACACAGTGTGGTTTTTCTCATGTCACATGCGCCTAACAGGAAATAATAAGTCTATTAGATAATATTCTGCGCTGTGTTGCATATTTGCTGTACAAAGAGTCAGTTTCATATTTTCATTATTTGTATTGTACCCGAAGTATAAATTTTCTGTAAAACGCAAGTTCTGTTTGTACTAATATACTTTACTCTTTGCACTGTGAAACTTACAGTTGTACCATGGAATTGTAACTCCTGATTAGTGTCTTCCCTATGCCGTTGCATGTTGTGTACATATGTTGTTGTTCATTACAAGTTAATCTATAGCACTGTGATTGAGGCACTTGTTTAAGCCTAAGTAATAGTTCTTTTTGTAATTTGACAGCGTTTCACAAGAGAGATATTGCATTCAATTTGTATAGAGTTCACACCATCATTGTGGATAGATCATTTATTCGCTTATCTTTCAGATACTGAAAAGTATAAACCTTCTGCTCTTTTCTTCTTTTTTCTCAAGATTGCTCAAAATATACATGTTTGTTTTTGCACTGTAAAATTTATAGTTATACCTTGTACTGGTGTTCACCTGTTAGAGATGGCACTATGCTGATGCACATTGAGAACATATGATGTACATAGAGTAAGTCAACCCTTCAGTCCAGTATTGTCAGTGTTATGAATTTGCTTACATTGTATATAGTGCATCCACATAATGTAAATATCTCATTGTCATTGTAAATAGGTCATCTAATTGTTTATCTTTTGGTAACTGTTAAGCACAGGCCATCTGTATCTTCCTGTCCATGTTTGCTCCAAATAAAAATTGTTGAAGCTCACAGTGGTCGTTAAACCCCCATTAAAAAAAGAAAATAAGCAAAAATCATCGTGTACTTATTTCAGGCTGCTTTCCAAAGATAAAATAAATTTTTCAGGGGACTAATACTCGCCGAGATAAGATGTCTAAAGAAGAATGGATGATAACATAAGCACGCCTTTTTTTTTGTTTTTTTTTTCAAAATGTGTGCTAAAAATTATGGGGTAAGTATTGCTAATTTAATATCATGGCATAGCTAAATTCCTGATAGAATGTTGGGGGCTATTCGTAGAGTAACTGATGTCTTAATTAGTTTCAACTTTTTATCATAAATGGCAACAGATGTACAGTTTCTAAAATCGGAAGGAGATCGTCAGTAAATTGTTTTGTACGTACCACAAAGAAAATCATTAAACGTGTGGCGGGGATCTAACCGTCTTTTGTGGGGGTGTTTAGCATATAAGGTAGAAGAGTGGATTTCCTGAAGAAAAATAGAGGTAAGCCAACTATATTTAACCCAGTTATTGATTATGTTCCTGCCTAATTGAAAAATGCACTTGCAAGACATTTATCCATATCCTGTTGTGTGTAGAGGCATCATATATACGCACGATCCTTAACTGAGGGGTGTTAATTTTTTCAGGCATTAATGTTGATTTAAAAGATAACTTCTTTTCCGTAATTTATACTACAATATCGATTTCTGAATCGTAATCATAATAGCTGGGTTTCAAATAGACACCACAGTTCCGGTTCATAGTTAATTTAAACCAGTGGCAGACCCAGCGGGGTGTGACTAGGACGACCCCCTAAACCCTAACGAAGTTTTTACGTTTAAGGTGGAAGTCAAATAATTTTGCTACCTATACTTCCAATGGAAAAATTTCTGTACACCTTTTCTTCCCAATTAATGCGTTCCCAAGGATGAAAATGTGAACGCCGATTAACATAGCTTCATATTATAACTTGGAATAATTAATATTTTCTAAAACATAACCCTTAATTATATTAAAAATTAATAACTTTTCCTTGGGTGGTGGGGAAACCAGAAAAAAGATGGCGTGACCTGTACTTTGATGACGTCAGTAGACAAATAAATGTGGAATTGCATAATTATGGTTATGTTTTAGAACATATTAAGTATTCCAAGTTATAAAGTGAAGCTATTTTAATCGATGTTAAAATTTTCATCTTTGGGAACGCATTATATGAGAAGAAAATGTGTACAGAAGTTTTTCCATTGGAAGTATAGAAAGCAAAATTACTTGACGTGCACCTTAAAGTAGCGAAGATAGTAACTGATTAACTTTGCATATTTTGTCTTCAGTTTAAAAAAAAAATAACAATTAAACTTAGTACGCAGGATTTAAAATATTTATTACATTGGTTTAGGTTCAGTTAAACAAGAAGGAGAAGGAAATAGAATAGAAAAAGAGAGAGAGAGAGAGAGAGAGCGCGCAAAAGATAAGGGGAAAACAGGGACAGCGGGGATACGAAACCTGGGGATATTCTTTCTTATTTCTTTGCTACTGTCATATTTTCTAGCATCTGTAACGTCTCGAAAGAAGGTAAGGCAGAGCGTGGTACTGAAATCAGAGTAGGTGGGAGAAACTCTGAATAACAATCTGATCTACGTACGTATCTTAATTGGGTCATAAAGAAAATTCATAAAAATGTCCCCACCGCTTCCTCCAGGATGGTCGTTTTACGATTTCTTTCTTTTTTCTTATTTTTCCTCCCCCTCACGCCTCACGGGCGCTTCCCGTTCTTCCACCCACTCCGAAGTTAATCCCTGCTTGGGTGGGGTGGGATGAAAGGGAGGCAGCGTGGCTAGTACGATGTAATTTTCGGCATCTACTGCTACTAACATTATATATACACATTCGTGGCCAAAAGTCCTGCACCAATAGACCGAAAGTCAATTTTTGATGTTTGAAGTCAACTTATACAGCGTAATGGTAAAATCAGGAATACATATTATACATCATTTGAAAGGAAATTATATGCTGAATTGAAATATTTTTACGGAATTCTATTACTAGTAAGAGAAGTGAAGTTACAAGCAAAGGTTCAGCGTCTAGTCATAAAAAGCAGAAAGTAGGGGCATTTGTGAAATTAGTGTTCAATGCATTTAACGTAAAATTACTGTACAGCACATTATTGAAACTTGCAGGACACTTGAAATAACTTACCAACAAGCAAAATACGATTTAGTATTTTGTTGGATAACCACGGTTTCTTAGTAACAAAGTGCACCTTCTTGGCATTTAACTAATGAGCTTCTCTAGTTGTACATTGGTGATAACACGATGCCATACGGCCCTTACAGACTCAATTAATGCTGTTTCAGATGTGGGTCTTTGTTAACAGATCTTTTACTTAAATCTCACATACAGATTCTTTAAGGGGTTAAGATTTGGTGACCGTGCCGGTCACTGAAGTTTTCTTATAACTTTTCGATTAAACCACTCGTCAACCAAATTTGACCGTTGACATGGCGCATTATCGTCCTGAAAAATATAATTCCGCAAACCCATGTCTTGTGCAGATAGTAGCAGTTTGAACTCCAAAATATCCACATATTTCGATCCATTCAATGTGCCATCAACAATGTGCAGACGGCCAACACCACTGGCTGAAATACAGGATCATAACATCGCCGAACGTGGGTGCTTGATTGTTGGCTGGGTGCATCATGCCTCATATCTTTCACCAGCCCGACGACGAGCATATACACTATCTACCAACAAGAAATTGGACACACCTGCAATCGAAGATATCTGCGGTCCTGATACACGTCACGGCCGCCACCGTTAAATATCGTGTGGGAAACAACAACGCAACCAGCCGCGTGCAAGATGCCACGCAGTTCGAAGCTCTCTGATTTCGAGAAAGGTGTAATCGTCAGGTATCATAGTCGTGACATATCCAGCTACCATCCGTAAGGAAGCCCATCTCCTCGGTTATCATGGACGTGCTGCCACCCACAAGCCTTTGATCACCAAGTCCAATAGCGCTGCTCGGATAACGTGGTTCAAAGAGTGTCGACAGTGGACCGTTGAACAGTGGAAACAGGTTCTTTGGAGCGACGAATCAAGGTTCACCCTCTACCGTTCGGATGGCAGCGTCTGGGTTTGGCGTCTGCCTGGAGAACGCCTCCTGCCGGAATGTATTGTGCCAACTGTGAAGTTCGGCGGCGGTGGAATTATGCCATGGGGGTGTTTCTCCTGGTATGGCACGGGACCCTTGGTCGCAATTCCTGGTAGACTCAACGCCGAGACATACTGCACGATTTTGGATGGCCATGCGCTTCCTACGTTGTGGCAGTTTTACGGGGTGGACCCATGTTACCTCAGGATGACAATACCACCTGCCATGTTCCGAGGTCCACCATGGCTTGGTATGGTGACAATGGGGTTAATCGAATGGACTGGCCTGCGCAGAGCCCTGACCTTAACCCTATCGAGCACCTCTGGGACGAGTTGGAGCGTCGACTTAAGGGGTGTTCCCACCGTCCAAAATCAGTGAAGGAACTGACCTGTCTTCTCGAAGCCGAGTGGAAGAAAATACCGCTAGCCGTCGTACAACGCCTGTTTGAGAGTATGTCCCGGAGTGTCGCAGCTGTAATCGCGGCTCGTGGAGGCTTCACCAACTATTGAAGGTGAAAAAAGTTCGTTTTCCTTGCTATCACAGGTGTCCAATTACTTGTTGGTAGATAGTGTTAATTCCCGTTATTAGCGACAATGGTAACAGTTGTTTCATAACTGAAAATAGCATTTGTTTTATTAATCAGCAATCCAATTCTTGTGTTCCTTGGCCCAAGCAATTCTTTTGAACTGTTGCAGTTCAGTAAGAAAAGGCTTTCGTGCAGCTTTTCGTGCAGTCAGTCCATTTTCTTGTAGCCTACGACGAACTGTACGTGCAGATGCAATAATGCCTACTTCATTCTCACAATCATTTCTTAAATCAATGGCTGGTTTAAACCTGGGTTTTAAGGAACGACGAATCAACATGCGATCATGACGTTCAGAACACAGACTTGGTCGACCTGTTCTTTTTCGGTTTCACACACATCCAGTTTCGGCAACTCTTTTAATGGTGCACAAGAGGGTGGAAGGATTACAGCCACATTTAACAGCAATTTTGGCACCCTGTTATCATCAAGACAACTAAAGGAGCTCATTAGTTCCATGCGAAGAGGGTGCACTTTGTTACTAAGAAACCGCTGTTATCCAACTAAATATCAAAGAGTATTTTGCTTGTTGGTAAGTTATTTCAAGTGTCCTACAAGTTTCAGTAACGTACTTTCCAGTAATTTTACGTTAAATGCATTGTGCACTAATTTCAAAAATTCCACTATTTTCTGCTTTTTATGACTAGACCCTGTACATTTGCTTGTAACTCCACTCATATTACTGGTAATAACATTCTGTAAAAAACATTTGAATTCAGCATAAAATTTCTTTTGAAATGACATATCATATTTATTCCAGACTTTACCATTACACTGTATAAGTTGACTTCAAACATCAAAAATTTGACTTTCAGTCCACTGGGTCAGGACTTTTGGCCACGATTATATATATATACTGTACATATATATACACACTGGCATGCAAAAATTAAAGACGAGACGGTTTTTCAGATGTAACGTCGTGCGGAAGTTCTCCACATCGACTCAAATCATACTATAAGATCCCCAAGATGTCAGAATATGGGACAAGTGAGCAAAACCGTCCAAACAAAGAATCCAAAGGATACAAAGGCACTTTATTGAAAAGGTAGTTTCGAGCACAACTGGACAGAAGACAGAAACGTCCATGTAACAGGCGGCTGCCAAGAAAAATCCAGACTGTAGTCTGGATTTTTAAACCCAGTAAGGGGTGATCTTAAGAAGTTTATGCTAAGCGTGCATAAACTTTTCAAGATCACCCCTTACTGCGTTGCAGGATTTACAACGTCTGTCCATGCTGAGAACCAGGTTGTCAAGGAGCTGTTAAGGCATCGCGGCCCATTCCTCTGATAGCGCCAATCGCAGCTGCGGAATCATTGCTGGCGGCTGGTGATGTGCTGCCAAGCGTCTCCCGAGAAAGCCCCACACGTGTTCGATTAGATATTTAGGTTCGGGGACCTTGCGGTCCAATCCATGCGTTCAATATCTTCAATCTTAACAGCTCTGCAACAGCCACTGTACGATGAGGAGTAGCGTTGTCGTCCATGAAGAGGAACTCGGGACCCACAGCACCGCTAAACAGACGCACGTGATGCAGGAGAACCTCGGTACAATAGCGGACACCAGTGACTGAACTTGCTTGTAAGGTGTGGAGGTCAGTACGGCTACCAAGCATGATACCGCCCCAAACTAGAACTCCGCCACCTACAAACCGGTCTCTTTCGATAATGTTGGAGGTGTGATTGCGTGTTCCCTGCTCTCTCCAGATGTGTATACGTCCAGAATCGCTCGTCAGACAAAATCGGCTCTCATTCGTAAAGAGAATTCGACCCCGTTGCTGATGTGTCCAGTTCTTGTGTTCCTGGTACCACAGAAACCACCGTCTCCGATGAGCAGGCGTTAATGGCACAAAACCGTACTGATCGTCGTGCAAATAGATCACCTTTGTGCAGCCTCCTGGCTGTAAATATATATATATATAGGGTGATTCAGCTAAGCGTGCATAAACTTCTGGGAGGGATCGGTTGCACAAAGACAAATCGTAATCGCATAGCAATGCAGGGTTGGAAACGCCATCTTCATGCGGTAGATGGGTTTGTTCGGCCGCGAAACTGCTCATACGTTCTTTCAGGATAACGTCATTTATAAACCGCCCGCAGAGGTCGTAGGATGGCTGAGTTCACGAACTCGGAAATGGCTGATATGCGCCTCGCATACGGAGGTGCGGACTGCAACGGACGAGCCGCGGTGCGACTGTACCAGGAATGGTACCCGATGAGACAGGTGCCAAACCACCAAGTGTTTGCACTGCTGCTTCAGAGGTTATGCTAAACTGGTTCTTTCCAGGGATCTTCCAGGTGTCGGGAACTATGGGTACGCACTCCTTCCATCGAAAAGAATGTGTTAAGTCATGCATCAGACACTCCAAGTGCCAGCACACGAGCAATTGTCAATAGGTTCGGTCTGTCCCAATCCACCGCATGGAGGGTTCTGCTCGAAGACCAAGTGCATCTATATCATGTGCAGCGTGTTTAGACACTAAGCCTTGAGGATTACCCCCAGCGCATTGCATTTGCGCAATGGTACCTGCAGAAGAGTGCGGCAGAACCCCGATTCCGTGCTGCTGTGCTGTTCACAGACGAAGCGTGCTTTCTACTGGAAGGTTGCTTCAATGTACATAACGCGCATGTATGCTACAGCTCATGGTCGAAACTTTGAACACCTTCTGTAACCTCAATGCATTTTGCAAACGTCTTGTAAGTAACAAAACTGATTTTGTTCTCTTACGTGCTGTTCTTTCGTTTCTCGTCCTAACTGTACACTAGCACATGAAGACGGCGTTTCCGACCCCGCACTGCTATGTGATTCCGATTTGTCTTTGTGCAACCTACCCCTCCCAGAGGTTTATACACACTTAGCTGAATCACCCTGTATATACTGATGTTATATCAAAATAACCATTTCATAATGCCTTCTGCCCCCCTTTTTGTACCCTGTCCGAGTAAACTTCTGGATACACCCCTGATTTAAACCAGTCACGGTGTAACCAACATATCACGACTTTACCCCTCCAGGTGGTGACTAAGTGATTTTTAATAGCTAATGTAATTGAAATGTAACAAAATATAGCTCGTATATGCAGTTTTTATTAACAGCGACACTCAAAGAGAAGACGATAACTAGTATGGCGAATTTTGTCGACACAACGATAACGAGGATTTCGAAAAACAAAAGTGGAACTCACTGGGTTCAATGTACACTGAAGAGCATTGAACCTAATATACTAGAGATACCTGTCTAGTAACGTGTAGCACCACCTTTCGCCCTAGTGACGGCGGCGATTCGTCTCGGCATGGATTCTACGAGACACCGGAAGCGTTGGGAAGACATGCGGATCCACGACCCCTGAACAAGCTCCCACAGTTCACGAAAATTTGATGGAGGGTGGTCAGAGCCTCGAACATCTCTCTCAATGGTCACCCAGTTATGCTCGATGGGATTAAGGTCAGGTGACCTAGCTGGCCAAGGAAGCGAGGTCACGTCGGTGGAGTGTTCACCCAACAATTTTGATACAATTCGGGAGCGATGGCACGGTGCATTGTCTTGTTGCAGCATGAGGTCCCCAGTGGGGTGTTGAAGACGCACAAACGGCAGAAAATGGTCCATTGTCCTGTAGCCGCATGAGGTCCCTAGGGGGATGTTGAAGACGCACAAATGGGAGAAAATGGTCGTACAGGATATCCCGGGAACGTTGACCTGTGAGGGGCGATATCACATGTACCAGGGGTCCCATTTCAGTCCACGTAAACAGTCACCAGACGAGAATGCCACCCCCACTAGCTTGAAGAGTACCCTGCTGGCAAGAAGGATCCATTGCTTCACGTGGTTTGCGCCGTACTTGTATATAGCCATCCGCAAGTACCAACGTGAATCTCGACTAATCAGTCCGGGCAACATTTTTCCACATGTCTAGGGTCCAGTGGCGATGTTCCAGCGCCCATGCTAATATTTGCAGCCTGTGATGTGCGGTCAGCAGCAGTACCCTCGTGGGACGATATCTTCTGTACCCCATAGCGAGGATATAGTTCTGGATGGTGTGGTTGCTTACGCGTTGTTGTGCACCAGCGTTCAATTGCCGAGTGATGTCTTGCACTGTGGCCCGTCCATCCGCTGTTACAATGCGAGCTAGCCGACGATGACCTCGCTCATCCACACGCTGTTGTCCACGGCAGTTGGCCCTTGCAGGGATGGTTTTACCGGATTCGATGTACTCACGGTGCACTCGTGACAGAGTGGCTCGTGCAAATTCCAGTGCCTGCACGACTTCCGAGAATCACCCATTCGTCGGGCCCCGACAATTTTCCCACGATCAAATACGCTTAGATCCTTCGTCTTACCCATACTGCGTCCGACGCTTACTGATTCCCGTCGCATCACTCCTTATATTGTCGGATCGCTGCATACGCCATGTCGTTTTTGTTTACAGGACTGCCCACAGTGCCACATTTGTATAACGCCAGCTGTCTCTAATTCAATTGTTCTTCAGTGTAGAATTTGGATGATATGGTACCAAATAAAATGCCAAAATTCTTACGTTGAAAATGAGTTCATGTGAGACGCCTGTGAAAGCTGGTGATAATGACTGAAATTAAAATGTGAAAATGGTACTTCATAGAAAAAAGAGCATTTTATTGATAAAAATATATATTTCTTCCATGTTTGAACTGTGCAATATTTCTATATTTCTTACATTCACGCAATGTTGTGAGTACAAATGGACGACTTGTTTACTTTCATGAACTTAGCAAGGTATTATTACAACGTTACGAAGTTTATCGTAGAATAACCACTGGTAAACATTATGCGAAAACATGTGTTGTGGGACACAAACATACAGTCGTACTTTTGTTCAAATTACCGGTATTATGTACAGATATGCTGCGTATGGGGTACTGGGGTTTGAAAAACATGGACGATAAATATTTTGGGTCAAAATGGAAATATCTGAAATTATCATGAGATTGCCACTTTTTACCCTAATTCCATATTTCAAAATGCAGTTATTGTTTCTTAGTAGGAGTAATAAAAATAGAACAAAAACTACATAATTTCTTCCGTCCGATTTTCTTGACCCACGAAGAATTTAAAATGTGAAGAATATTTCAGGATTAAGGTGGTTCCACCTAAAATCGCTGCCTTGTGTTTCCAATGGTAAGACTTCTTTACATATTTTCTTCGCAATTAATGTATTTCCAAGGATTAAAATTTGCACATCGATAAAACTAACTCTACGTTACAGCATGGGATGATTAATGCTTACTAAAACACACCTATAATTAAGCAATCCAACATTTGTTTGCCTACTGACGTCATCAATGTACAAGTCGCGCCATCTATTAACTGGTCTGAACATTACTCAAAGAAAAATGATTTATTATTTATATAATTATGGTTATGTTTTAGCAAGTATTAAGTACCCCATGCTATAAGTTAAAGTTAGTTTTATCGATGTTTAAATTTTCATCCTTGGAAATACACTAATTGCGCAGAAAATATGTAGAGAAGTTTTACTATTGGAAACATAAGGCAGAGATTTTGGGTGGAACAGCCTTAATTGATGCATGCCTGACTGCTGAGATTACCTGTCGATGCTTTACCTAATACTTCTATACGAAATTAAAAAATTAGAACTGCCCTTAAACTATAAATACAGAATACTGTTCATTTTTAAACGCACCTAGGAAATGAATTGATACTTTTTGTGGAATATTTTAATAAAAATCCGTTTTCATATATGTGAAAATATTCTTCATTTGGAAATAATATCACCACAATTGTAGAACGGCGGAGGATGTAAGAACCATTTTCCAGCTGAGCGCATGCGTGAATCGCTTCGCTGGCTTGGCAAGAATCCATGACGTTACATCAGAGTATGAAATGCCCGATTTATGGAGGCAGATGGCATCTGGTTCTTCCGCTTTAGAGCCACTGATGTCCATACATCGCAGTAACTAAGCGTGCTAGCTAAAGAGCTATACGTCTCGCTTTACTTTTCCTGGAGAAGAGGGAAAAAGTTATAAAATCCTTTTTTAAGGATTAAAGTTCTGGCTGCCGAACGTAGCGAGCGCCATCTTCAAAGTTCTGTCAACGGTAAAATAAAACAGAAGAGAAAACAGCGCCACAAGAACAAGATACGATTCCTCAATTTGCAGTAAGCGAGCAGACGTGCGGTAAGAGGGAGAGAGAGAAAAGAAAAGTGATGTAAGAGCTATCTATCTTTCCCACCAGGATACTTGGCAACTCCCTTTATTTTTTCAGCAAGTAGTTGCCCATAAGAGGATTGCGTTTCGCGACTTCGAAGCAAAAGGGGATGAAAGAAACACTGTTAACAACTCACGTTTGGAGAATTCTATTACTCAGAACAAATGTGGCTTGTGATGGAACAAGGGTATTGACTACAATGGATAAGTCCATAATAAGCCAACGCTAAAACTTAGTGCTTCAGCGATACGATAAAGGAACAGCGAAGAGTTTAGGTTACTAGTAAAAATTATAATCCTTATAAGATTAGTACCTGATATTTATGAAAAAGGGAAGAAGAAAATGGATCAGGAATCAAGAAGAAGATTTATTTTTCGTTCTACATCGAATTTCAAAGGAGTATTATGTTTCAATGTAATCCGTTTTGCGGACCACATTGGTTAAATAACAACTTCGAAAAAAATTTAGATAGAGAAGAGATGAACATCAGATTGAGGGCGTCCGAGTGCTCTATTTTGAGTGCCTTAATCGATCAGGTCAGTTGGATCTGAAAGCAGATGTCTTGATTCCTACACATACCGGCCACTGAATTAGAAACTTTCTTTCAATACCAAGTACCTCCATTAGCCTGAATTACAGCACGCAAGCTATTTGGTATACATTCACAGGTGTTGGGAAAGCATCTACTTCTACAACATACTAGGCGTCCACCAAGAAATCCTCTAACTGGCTCAGATTTGAGGAGAGAGGACTCAGCTCCGGAATCTATTTTTCTAACATATCCCATAAATGTTCAACGGGGTTCAGTTTCGGGCATTATGATGTCCAAGGAAGATGGTGCAAGTCGCTGTCACTCTCGCTGAACCACTGCTGAAAACACCTTTCGCTACAGACAATAGAATTATCTTTCAAGAAATAACCGTTACCTGCTGAATAAAAAGTCAACATTTCAGGACAGACTTGATCGGCAACAATGTCCAGTAATTCCTGGACAATATCAGGGGATCTATTCGGTACGAACAGAACGTGCCTCCAGAACCATGAGCTGTGTTTACAAGGTAAATTGGGTTCATTGCTTCATAGATCTCCAGCCAAACTCTCTGCCTACCGTAGGTTTAGAAGCAAATCTACCGCGCTGCGTAGGACCACATGACTTTTTTCCAGTATTCCAGTCATGCTATTCCTGACACCACTGAAGGCAACTTTCCGGTTCGTGACAGATTACTGAAGCGCTACAGTTACGTCTCTTAGACAAGAATGAGGGTTATTTTTTCAATGATTAAAGACCCGGAATATCCCATCTTTTGAAAAACCAATCCACTCTGCTATTTTCAAAATCGTCGCTCCAGCCCGATGGGCACCCTCAATAAGTCCTTTATCAAACTGCAGACGATCCTTTGTTTTTCCCATTGTGATTAACACTACTGACGAGCAGCTGTCTTACAAATAACTGCTTAGAACACGCGGTGATGCACGTAACCACGTACTTTGCATATACACTGCTTAAGGTACGTTTACGTACGTCTTCATAAAGGTTTATTTGCTTCATTAGAAGTAGTTTTAGCGAGGGAGTGTCTGAAACCAGCTCCAAAACTGCCCTTAGAAACTTGAAGCTGGGAGATCTGGGTAAGTGAACTCAATCGGAAAGAGGAAAATAAGTGAAAGGAGAAGAGAACTTGCTTACCTTTGAGCAAACGGCGACACCAGTTTGGGGCAGCAATTAGAAGAGACCGGGAGGGAGAAGGACGAAGCCTACAGCATCAACGCATACCACATCGCCACCCACTCTCAGAAACCACATCCGGATGCCGGAGCAGAAATCAGTACTCATCATCTCAATGCCATCCTCAAACAAGAAAGATGACACCGAATTTTCTACTGTAATATGCCCGTCTTTTGAATCCGTTCTGATGCAAATTAAATTTATCAAAGCTATTCAAAGTCAATGTAATTGGTATAGAAACAATAGTATCTGATGGAAGAAAGAAGTTTTTCAATCGGGTTTTTAATCCCTCAGATATTGCTGTAAACGGAATCGTGAGCTTACGCCCTCTGGCTGCAGAGTTGTGCGTTAAGAAAAACATGAATTTACATGAGTAACATTTCGCACCGGAAACGCTCTCCAACACCAAAAGAATTTTTCAAATCGGACTCTTAGAAACAGAGATATCGAAAAAAATAAGATGTGAAAAGAAGAAACAGAGATATCGACAAAATATAATTTACGGCTCCTGGTGGGAAAACGATGCATTATTTTAGGAAGAAAGTATTCTCAAAGGTTTTTCCATTGAGCGGTATCGGTCCAAGAAAAAAAATGTTTTAGTCGAATTTTCAGGAGCCCAGATTTTGCTACAAATACATCAGAAGCAGAAATTAACACTTATGTCCTCTAGTGGCCATACCATACTTTAACAAACATTAGAAATTATGTGAAAAATATTTTCCATCAGGTCTTGTATGCGACACAGGAAGAATTTTTCAAATCGTAGTTTTAGAAACAGAAATAACGCAGAAAACGCAATTTATCTTTGTGCCCCCTAGCGGAAAGTATATGATTAACATAAAATTTTGAATTTATAAGAAAAACATTTCGCATCTGAAACACTATCCAACAAAGAAGGAATTTTTCAAATCGGACTCCTAGAAGTACATATATGGACAGAAATAAGATATATATCTACGCCCTCTGGCGCAGAAACCATGCATTATTTCAAGAAGAAAATGTTCCTAAAAAGTTTGTCGCCATGAGTAGTATCGGTCAACAAACGACTTTTTTTGCAATCGAGATTTTAGAAGCTCATATTTTGCCTCAAATACATCAGAAGCGGAAATTAAGACTTACGCCACCTGGTGGCCAAACCATTTTTTACAAAAATTCGAAATTGTGTGCAAAGGATTTCCTATAAGAAGCTGTATCCGGTGCAGAAATAATTTTTCAAATCGGAGATTTAGAAGCAGATATAGGGAAAAAAGCAGTTTACTTTTACGTTCCCTAACTGAAAGTTTACAAATTACCTGAAAATTTTGAAATTATATGAAAAAGATGTCACACTGAAAACACTATCCAACAAAGAAGGAATTTTTCCAATCGGACTCTTAGAAATAGAGATATTGACAAAAATAAGATATACATCTACGCCTCCTGGCGTTGAAACCATGCATTATTTTAAGAAGAAAATGTTTCTAAAAGGTTTTTCGACATGAGTAGTATCGGTCTGCAAACGACGTTTTTTTTTTTTCAATCTAGAATTTAGAAGCTCATATTTGCTGCAAATACATCAGAAGCGAAATTTAAAGTTTACGCCCCCTGGTGGCCAAACCAATTTTTTAGAAAAATTAGAAATTACATGCAAACGATTTCCCATCTAGAGCTGTATCCGGTGCAGAAAGAATGTTTCAAATCGGAGATTCAGAAGCAGATATATAGGGGGAAACGCAATTTACCTCTACGCTTTCTAGCGGTAAGTCTATGAATTACTTGAAAAATTTGAAATTACATGAAAAACATGTCACACTGAAAACCCTATCCAACAAAGAAGGAATTTTTCATATCGGTCTCCTACAAGTACAGATATTGACAAAAATAAGATATACATCTACGCCCCCTGGCGGAGAAACTGTGGAATATTTTAAGAAGAAAATATTCCGAAAAGGTTTATCGATGTGAGTGGCATCAGTCACGAAAGAATGTTTTCAATCAGTATGTTAGAAGTTCAGATTTTATGGCAAATTCATCAGAAGCAAAAATTAACCCTTACGCCCCCTGGTGGCGAAAGTGTTCTTTACCAAAAATTTGAAATTATATGCAAAATGTTTTCTATCATGAGGTGTGTCCGCTGAAGAAAAAAAAATTCAAGTCAGAGTTTTAGAAGAAGAGTTATCGGGAAAAATGTAATTTACTTTTACGCCCCCTAGCGGAAAATCTATGCGTAATTTGAAAAAGTAACTATATCTAAAATACTCTTCGACACAAATAGAATCTAAAGATAAAATAATTTTTTCAATCGGATGTTTAGAAGCAAATACATGGAATAAAACGTATTTTTGAATTTGACATCATCTGCATTTACGCCCTCTAGCGGCAAAATTGTACATCGTAAAAAAAAAACGAAATAAAGGATCATCATTCGCATATTTCAAGCTTCCCAATGCAAAAATAATTTTTCAAATTGGACTAATTGTTACAGAGATATCGTGGGTACAGAAGGACGGACGGACGGACGGACGGACAAGCCGGTAACGTAAGCACGATCTTTTTTAGAAAAGACGTGCTAAAAAGAAGGGGTGGTGGTTTGTCTAACATCCACAAAATGTTCACATACTTACTCTCCATCTGATCCAGTCTTCCATTTGATCCAAGGCTTCCAGTCCAGGAAACAGTGCTCAGCAGTGCTGTTCTTCCCCAAGTCCCTGTCAGAGGGAGAACGATCTCCGCCTTAGTTCTGGGATACCTTAGGGATTCGCTGGGTTCGTAGTCAACCGCACCCCTAACAAATTTATTAAGATGGACTTCCGCTTTCCTGTAGAGCTTTTTGGCGATTCTGGTGGAGAACTCATGTACCTCCTCAACTCCAAGTCTGTTCCTCAGGTTCCACAGTGGGGTCCAGGGTAGAGCCCCAGTGATCATACGAAGTGTTCGGTTCTGCACCCTCTCGATACTCTCTCGCTGATTCCCACTAACACCTATCCAGATGGGGAAGGCATAGGTGAGCACCTGCCTAGTGATCATCTTTTACTGCAGTACTTTGTTCCGTTTTGTTAAGAAGATTATCCAGTGGAGTAGGGGAGCTAGCTGCCCAAGGCATTGTCTAGCTTTATTCGTGTGATAGCTGGTGTTCGCTACCCACGAAAGTCGACAATCTAGTTGGAGCCCTTGGTACTTAGTCGTAAAGGTTTCTAACTCGGTGGCCGTTGCATATACTATTACATCTAAGACCTTAAAGGAACTTAATGCTGTAAGGAGATTGAGACTAATTTACTTTAAAATATAGGATCAGTTATTATCCCTAAATGCTAAATCCTCCCAGCAAAAAACAGTGTTGCTGGACCAGCACTCCAGCCAGCAGTGGCCCAGCACCATGTTGCCGCTGCCCAACCACCAATAAAATGTCTCAGCAGCCAGGACATGGGCCGACAGGCCAACAGTTGGAACTCCGATAAGTTGTCATATGCCAGAACAGGGCCAGCAGTTATCCATCACAGGCAATGGCTGCCACAAGCGGCCCTTAAGCGATCCTGCAAGCACGTGCCACTATTGATGGCTAGCCTAAAGCGGTCCGTCATTTCCCCTGCAGTGGCAGCCGGCAATCCCGTAATAAAACTGAAAGCTTGCCGAATCTTGTCCGCCAATTTCCGAGCACCAGCACTAAAAAATATAATAACCACAGTTCCCCTGAGGCACAACTCCTCCTTCTTTCCCAACGAAACTTCTGCATGACGGCAGAGCGCTCTGGGGAAATTTCCTCAACAGAAAAACGCTCGCTTCGACCAAGGTGGCATTGAACCTCCACAGTTCTGCTTGCAAAGCGGACGCTTTAGCTACTACACTAGTTTGGCACGTACGAGATTTTGCTCGAAGCTGAGCCTCTTTCCTGCGCGATGTGAAACGACGGGTTCTCTTTTTAATTTTGTAACATTGCGAGTCATTACTGTTACGCATTTGAAAGATGTTTGTGACATTATCATATTACTGTTACGTATTTACTACGTTGAACATTATAGTTTTAATAAATTTGTAAAATCACAATAAAAAATATTACACTCGACAGCTGTTTCAAAAGCTACAACAGTTGTATTACGAGTTGTTTACGTTTTCACAGGTTCAACGCAGTCCGCTGTCCATTGGGAACAGTGGCTGCGTTTAAAAATTGATAACAAAAGAAATAAAAACCTATCCCAAATGACGGTGTTGAATTTCCGTTATACATGTGGAATAAATATATTTCAGCGAAAAAACGAAGGAAAATCAAATTCGTCATTTCTCTAAATACCTACCAATATGAAATGTCTCAGCTTCAAGTAAAAAAAAGAAACCTGCTGGTATAGTATACTAATACAACACAGCCATCTACTTAGATTTTATAAAATGCTTTTTAAAATTTAAAAATGCCGCCCCGGTGGCGCAGTGGTCTAAGGCGCTGACCTCTGATCATTCGTCCGTAAGGGGTCCGGGTTAGAATCCCGGTCAGGCATGGATGTTGTGTTTGTCTTACGGCACTGGCTCTCTCACATCCCTGGAACCAGTGACCCTAAATTAGGGACGGGCGACTGCTTATAGCCCATTGAGTTGCTCACGGTGGTCGTTAAACCTCCAATCAAAAAAAAAAAAAAAAAAAAAAAATTTAAAAATTATAATAATCAAAACAATTACTTACTTTCAGATTGTTTTGAATCACAAGAAAAATAGGATAAAATATTAAATCAACTAACTAGCTAAAAACAAAGTATGACAGTATCACCAAAGAATATCCCAGTAGCACGTGGTAATACGACTACGAGAGTGCTTCGGTAAAATGTCACACATGCACATGCACCGTTGCCAAACCAAAAATATTAAATATAGCCGGATTGTAACATCAAGGTAGCAATTATGAACAATGGAAACTATAAAACAGTGCCATCGGTGAATGTTTTTTTAACGTAACCGTAATGTACAAAGAGTTATGTTCCAAAATAGATGTTGCTGAAACGTAATTGTAAGATATCTCTGAAAGTGTAACGAAAATGAGAGATTGTAACATTATTGATGCCTATCTGAAACGTTTTGTGCTGTATGCGAGGAAGAATTTATTGTTAGGAAAATTTCCAAATGGCGTCTCTGCAAGCGATATGACTTCGTTTTGTAAACGTTTCGTGATACAATGAAACATCCATTAACGAACACCTCCGAACAACTGCAAGTTTGGTTTAGTACAGAACACCAGCAATAGGATTAACATTACCTCCGAACAGCGAAACCTTTCAACAGCGGTCAACGAACACCCCAGTCAATCTCGAAGGAAATCTATCGGACACAATGTCCATTAGCAGAGGTGTAACTTGGACGGGGAAGGCGGGGGTGTAACTGTCCCGGGCGCAGCTCCAGAGAGGGCGGGAAAATCACTACTCACAATCTGATTAAAACTGGAAATGAAACTTTTGCACCAGTTTCTGGTACAGTTTTTCGAACCATACTTTGTCATTTCTCCATTCACAGAAGGTACATATTATATGCTTCGTTATTTTCGGTAGCTTTGACAAATTTGCGTTTCTTCCTCAAAATGTTCAGGGGTTGTTAGTTGCTCACATCAAAAAATGAAGGTACAGTTGTACGAACCAGTGTGGTACGTACCCTGCAAGATAAGGAAGTTCACATGGATCTCCGGGGAGTTTTCGATCATTACTGCTACTGCGAGCCACGACTGCAAGCTGAATTCGGTCACTCTGATGTGGAGCCGTAGGTCGGAAGTTCGAGGCATTTGGGAAAAGTAGTCACAGCTTCATCGTGTCTCTCATATAGAGATAACAGATAACACACTGGGGTGTGACATTAATCTGTTCTGACGAGAAGTGCAGATTTATGTTTGCGTGTGTGTTATGCTCCTGTGGCGCAATGGTCTAAGCGCTGGCTCTTGCCCTTACGTGGAACCCACTTCCCTAAATTAGGACGGGTGAGCCGCCCCGGTGGCGCAGTGGTCTAAGCGATGGCCTCTGATCATTCGTCCGAAAGGGGTCCGGGTTCAAATCCCGGTGAGGCATGGATGTTGTGTTTGTCTTAGGCACTGGCTCTCTCCCTTCCCTGGAACCAGTGACCCTAAATTAGGGATGGGCGACTGCTTATAGCCCATTGAGTTGCTCAAGGTGGTCGTTAAAACTCCAATCAATAAAAAAAAAAAAAAAAAAAAAAAAAGGACGGGTGACTTCTTTTAGCCAATTGAGTTTCTCACGGTGGTCCCTAAATTAGCACGGGTGACTGCTTTTAGCCAGTTGAGTTTCTTACGGTGGTCCCTAAATTAGGACGGGTGACTGCTTTTAGCCAATTGAGTTTCTAACGGTGGTCCCTAAATTAAGATGGGTGACTGCTTTTAGCCAATTGATTTTCTCACGGTGGTCCCTAAATTAGGACGGGTGACTGCTTTTAGCCAATTGAGTTTCTCACGGTGGTCCCTAAATTAGGATGGGTGACTGCTTTTAACCAATTGAATTTCTAACGGTGGTCCCTAAATTAGGACGGGTGACTGCTTTTAGCCAATTGAGTTTCTCACGGTGGTCCCTAAATTAGGATGGGTGACTGCTTTTAGCCAATTGATTTTCTCACGGTGGTCCCTAAATTAGGACGGGTGACTGCTTTTAGCCAATTGAGTTTCTCACGGTGGTCATGAAACCCACATACAAAACATATGCACAGAAGATAGAAAGACGGATGGCCCGGTGGCGTGGTGGTCTGATCACTGTTATCTATAGTTCGTTCGAAAGGGCCCAGGCTGGAGTCCTGGATGGGCTGTAGGTTGTGTACATACCTTCCGGCAATGGCTCTCCCCAATCACCGAAACCAGAGGCCCCCCAATTGGGGACAAGGGACTGCGTATAAGCGTTTAGAATTACTCACGGTGATTCTAAAATCCCTGACAAAAAAAATTAATTGGCGCAATAATTTGTGGTTTTCCCGGGGCGCAGAAATACCTAGCTACCCCTCAGTCTATTAGGATTTTACGTAGTTCCTTCGACACTTTGGCGAGACTCATAAGATAGGTACAAAATATAATACTAAGGACTATGACTCCGGCAAGATGGGTTGGTTTACACCAGGTATAACGCGCTTAAAATGAAACGAATGGAATTACAGTTTGTTTTTTTTTACGTGTGGGAGTTCCACCTCTCTTGTATGGTTCCCCTCCTCATCCACCACCCTTTGGGATGAGACGGTGGTGTCTCGTGCGTGGAATGTTGCCCGTTGGCGGAGGTATCTCTTGGTTTCGTTTCTGTAGATTCTTACCTGCTTTCTGCGCATTTACGCTTCACTGTCTAACAACGCGGCCAGATAACTGCGCATTACACTTCACCGCGTAACATTTTTTTCCTATAGCGTACCCGTACCATAACCCTAATGTCCTAGCCTGCTATTACTAAGAGCTATTTACAACTAGACGTAACACACTGATTTCCTACAATCGGGATGTCAACGTAGGGTACGCGGTAAAACCTTCGGGAGTGCGCCGTGAAAACTGCACAAGGGGATGAGAGAGACGGCGATATATTTTTTTCGCAGTTCCACGTGAATAAACTGTGCAAGCGTAAACAAGCGCAACCATCTCACTGATTACCCAGTAATTTTTTTTTATAATTTTACAATATTTATTAAATTGTTTCTATCACTCTTTGTGTTTATCGAAATATGTAATTTATGAACACAAACTTTCATGGTTATATACACAGACGAGTCACATTATTGTGACCACCTCCTACTTCTGACGACAACAGCGCGTAGCGAATGAAAGAAGGCACGTGTCGTTAGCTGACTTGGAGGGTATATAAGGTGTGTTGTAGGCATCCTGAAAACATACCACTCGTTGCTTCTATGGATAAAAGAAGCGATTTATCAGATTTGCAAGAAGGGGTGGTTATCGGCTTTCGGGTCAAGGGTGGCAGTATTTCTGAAACGGCGCAGTTTGTGAACTGTTCGCGTGCTGCTGGGGTTAAAGTGTATCGTGATTGGAGAAATGGCACCATTGCGAATAAGCAACGGGGAACACGCGGAGCACCACGTGTAATTGATGTGAAAGGTGAACGTCGGCGTCGAAGGCGTGAGGACCGATCGACACGCTACAGTGGAGCAACTCACTGTCCGAATGAGCCATGGGAGCTACCGGAAGTGTGTCTAAAACGACAGTTCAAATAACCCTGCTGCGTATGGGGCTCCCATGCAGACGGACGGTCACTGCACCTATGCTAACGAAGATGCATCGGCAGAAAAGGCTTACATTTGCACGGCAGTATCGAAATTGGACCTCCGCTGATTAGCAAAGCATTGCCTTCTCCGATGAATCCCGTTTTCTGCTTCATCGAGCGAATGGACGTTGGCGTATAAGGCGAGAAACATCGGAGAACAAACACTCTTCAACCATTGCTGGAAGAACACAAGCTGGATGACAGCGCTATGGACTGAGGTATGTTTACATGGCATTCCCTGGATCCACTCATACTTGTGGAAGGCACTATGGACCGAATTCGTTATGAATTCATCTTTGCAGACCATGTACAGCCATAAATGCTGATTGTCTTCCCTGGGGCCGATGGAATCTTCCAGCACAGCAATGCGACGTGTCACACAGCTATAAGTATTCGAGAGTAGTTGGAAGAGCACGATGAAGACTTCAAAGTACTTTCCTGGCACCCTAATTCTCCAGAAATAAACCCAATTGAGCATCTGTGGGACCGCCTCGATCGTGTTGTTCACTTTATTGATCCTCCACCACAGACCCTAAACCAGCTGTCAGATGCACTGCAGTCAGCATGGCTCCACATACCTTCTAACACCTTCCAGCACCTTATTGAGTCACTCCCAGCCCGTCTAGCTGCTGTCCACGCCAGTTACTATGGATATTAGCTGGTGGTCACAATAATGTGACTCGACCGTGTATATATACATATGTTTTATTCCATTCCAGTTGTTATACTCTAACTATAGGTTTATCTATCTACCCAGTCTTAGCATAAAATACTGGTACAAACATTCGTCAGATGGCGCGCAACCGGCGTGGTACGTCACCGACCAGCCAGTAGGCATGAAGCAGCTAGTAAATCATTGTGCGTTCAGTCATAATTTGTTTCGTGAAGTACTTGCCATGGAGTGGGGGCGATTATGAGGATCGTGTTGCTGCACAAAGTTGGAAAATCATCTTCAGAGCGTTTCAACATGCTGAAGAAGCTGAAAATCTTCCGGACTATAAAAAGGTTCCTTGAGACTGGGACCGTCGCAAACTGTCCCAGAAAGGGTAGACTGCGTACCGTGAGGACGTCTCGCCTGGTGAAGGCACTGGTAGCCCGAATTCGACGAAATCTTGCCAGAAAACAGATAGTGATGGTTCATGGGCTGAACATTTCAAGAATGTCCATGTCGCGCGTGCTTCGGAGTGACTTAAGGGTGAGAGCTTATCGGCAGAGTACAGGACACATCCTCACTCCACAACTGAAGCAGCAGAGGGTGCTAAACCCAAAACGTTTTCTGCAGCGTTACGCAGACAATCGCCACAGACAAATCCTTTTCTCTGATGAAAAACTTTTCACTATTATAGAAGCTTTCAACTGCAACAGGGTGTATGCGACAACCTCAGGAGAAGCTTAGGAGAACGCTCCGAGGATCATGAGGGGCCATCATCCTGCTTCTCTCATGGTTGATGGGAAGTCCCCTACAAGGTACCACGGAGCTCCATTTCTGTGAGAAAGGAGCGAAAACATCCGACAAAGTCTACCAGGACAGGGATTTGGAGCCAGTGGTCAAAAATGTGAGTCCCACCCTGTTCCGAAACCGACAGTGGAACTTTCAGCAGGGTACCGCACCTTTCCACAAAGCCAAGTCAACAACTCAGGTGTGGCTTCAGGTGAATTTCCTAGGCTTAATTTCTCCAGCTGATTAGCCTTCCAGCAGCCCAGACCTCAACTCATTGGACTACAAGTTGTGGGCCACACTAGAGGACATGGCTTGCAGAAAGAGACACCCCAGTATTGACAGTCGCAAACCCCCATTGGTGCTGACAGAAGCAGCCTTTCCTGTGGAGACCCTGCGTAAAGTTATTGATAAGTGGCCACAGAGACTGAAGGATTGTGTGATGGCAAAAGGATGCCATTTTGAAAAGTGATTGGTGCCGTGTATTTACAAGTGTACTATTTACGTCATATCACAGGTTTGTTTAAATATCTTCTTTTGTTATTTCATTGTTTTAACTGTTCTGAATTATTACTTTATTATGTAACAGCAAGATCAATAAATGAAATGAAATGAAAAAAATGAAAATAAAATGAATACTTTGTAAGAGTGTTATGCTAAGACTAGGTATACAAGGGGTATGCCAGTTATATTCACATTGCCAGGAGTTGAGTGAAGCATAAAAGGTTGATAAACACTGCTCTACACCAGAATTCATTTATTTAAGTATTACGAATATATTGAGTTTTGTTCAGTATTCAGCATTTGAAGAAAGCTTTACAACCGCTTTCTTGGTGCATATTCTTCGTGTACTGATTCTGCTTTTGTACAAACACAAGGAACTGACAATATCAACTAACGTACAACCCTTTGACAACGGTCACCTCCAAAGAACGGTCACTTTTCCCGGTCCTTGCAGTGACCGTTATTCGGAGGTTTCACTGCATATCACCTGTGAAACCCAAATTTGTCGGTGGGGGACTCGAAATCACATCCTTCTGCTCCGGAGCCGAATGCTTTTCCAATTATGCCACGATGGCAAGGGCCTACCACTGCTACTTGCTGACTTAGCATGTGTTTCACTTCTGTATTACGTCACACATCCCTCTGACCTCTGATAAGAAATTGCCATCCCCGTAGCACATAAGAAGCATTTCTTCCAGAATTCCATTCGTTTCTACATGTGCACTGATTAATTATTCACTAATGTTTTGCATCATTCTCACACGTGATATATTTTAAATTGGGTACGATTTTAAATAAATCATCGTATGTGTGGTAGCGAGGCGAATGCGCGGAAAAAGCAAGATGATCTGCAGGATTTCTGTTTTGCGTAAGTCAACGTTTGTCCAGGGAAGAAATTCGCTCTGGGATTTTAATTATTAAAACAGGATTCTTTTAAAACATGCATAATGTTTTCGTCTACTCCCGAAGTTTATTAAATGTTTGATGTAATAAGCGCGATAATCGCAGCTCGAAGCGAATCCTTTTTATTCATTTCTTTGAAATGAAACAACAGCTTTTTGCCAAAATTTTTGAACGAATATACACAGCAAAATGCAAAATGTTTATTTATTTATTTAATTTTGAGAGAAAAAAGGCAAGTCGTGGATATACAAAAAGAAAACTAAGTTGCAAGCATCACATAAAACACAAGAAAAAGAAAACGCGGTAACGTTCATCAGGCTCAAAATCTGCTTCTTGGTGGAATGTTTTTCTTTAAATTTGATTTTTATTGCAAAGAAATTGATTGAGATGCGCTTCAACATTTTTTATTGTGTTCTTCGAAAGTGGAAATATTTTATATCGCATGAGGCAGTCAACGGAGTTTCAATCATAGAGTACTTTAAAAAATTCATTAAACTAGAAAGACTAATGTAGAAAAAAACGAAGCATTAAAGAAAATATTTTAAACTTTTTCAAGTAGTCCCTAAAAATCGATTGCCAATTTTATTAAGAGTACTCGCATCACTTAGTTATTAATTTTAGCGAGTATTTCCTCCAGATTTATTGCAGGGAGGAACATAAAACGAGAAAATGCAATAGAATATCATGCAGCAATCACCAAGCGACATCATTCATCACTGGGTAGTAAAAATATTTGGTCACTATTAAGAAAAAAATGACATCGAAATTTCGGGTGTAATGAGCACGTCTTTTGAATTCCTTCTGATGCGAATGAAATTGATCAAAGCTATTCAAAAATCAATGGAACCGGGATGGAAAACACTGGTATCTGACAAAAGAAAGAAGTTTTTCAATCGGGTTTTTACTCCCGCAGATATTGCTGAAAACGGAACAGTGAACTTACGCCCTCTGGTTGCAGACTTGTGCGTTAAGAAAAATTTGGAAATCATATGCAAAACATTTCGCAGCGCAAATGCTCTCCAACGAAGAAAGAATTTTTCAAATCGGACACTTAGAAGCAGAGATATCGACAAATATAAGATATGCATCTACGCCCCTGGCGGGAAAGTCATGCATTATTTTAAGAAGAAAGTATTCTCAAAAGGTTTTTTGGTTTGAGCGGTATCGGTCCAGGAAAGAAGTTTTTCAGTCGAGTTTTCAGGTGTTCCGTTTAGCTGAAAGTACATCAGAAGCAGAAATTAACACTTATGCCCCTAGGTAGTTAGTCGATTCTTACCAAATTTTAGAAATTATATGAAAAACATTTCCCATCAGGCCCCTAGCGGAAAGTCAATAAATTGCTTGCAAATTTTGAAATTATATGAAAAACATGTCGCACTGGAAACGCTATCCAACAAAGAAGGAATTTTTCAAATCAGACTCTTAGAAGCAGAGATATTGACAAAAATAAGATATATCTCTACGCCGCCTGGCGTAGAAACCATGCATTATTTTAAAAGAGAAAATATTCCTAAAGGGTTTGCCGACTTAAGTACTGGCGGTCTACAAACGAATTTTTTTCAATCGAGATTTTAGAAACTTAGATTTTGCAGCAAATACATCAGAAGATGAAATTAAGACCTACGCCCCCTGGTGGCCTAATTTTTGGTAGAAACTGGCCAAACCATTTTCTACCAAAAACTAGAAATTGTATGCAAAGGTTTTCTAATCAGGAGCTGTATCCGGTGCAGAAAGAATATTTCAAATTGCAATTTCAGAAGCAGAGATATCGGGGAAAACGCGATTTACCTTTACGCCCCGTAGCAGAAGGTCTATGAATTACTTGAAAATCTTGAAATTATATGAAAAACATTTCGCATCGGAAACGATATCCAGTAAAAAAAGAATTTTTCAAATCGAACCATTAGAAGCAGACATATTGATAAAACTAAGATATACATATACGCAACCTGGCGGAGAAATCATGCAATATTTTAAGAAGAAAATATTCTGAAAAGGTTTCTCGACCTGAGTGGCATTGGTCGACGAACGTATCTTTTCATCGAGATTTTAGAAGCACAAATTTTATGGCAATACATCACAAACAAAAATTAACTTTCACCCCCTGGTGGCCAAAGTAATCTTTACTAAAAATTAGAAATTACATGCAAAAGATTTCCCATCAGGAGTTGTATCCGATGAATAAAACACTTTTCAAATCGGAGTTTTAAAAGAAGAGATATCGGGCAAAACATAATTTACTTTTACGCCCCCTAGCGGAAAATCTATGGGTAACTTGAAAAAGTAAACTGTACCTAAAATATTCTTCGTCCTATAAGGAATCGAAAGATAAAATATTTTTTTCTGTTTAGAAGCGAATCTATGGAATAAAATGTATTTTGAATTCGACATCGTCTGCATTTACGCCTTCTAGCGGCAAAATTGTACATCGTAAAAAAAAAAAAAAAAAAGATGAAATGAAGGATCATCATTCATCATTCTCATGCAAAAAGAACTTTTCAAATCGGACTAATAGGTGCAGAGATATGGTGTCTACAAACGGACGGACGTGCAAACCGATAACATAAGCACGACCTTTTCTATGCTTTCCAACCCTAGGTTGAAAAAGTGTATGTGCTCCAGCTTTATCCGTCTGTCCGTTCGCACGATAACTCACGTAAAAATTGTTCGATGTCGATGAAATTTTAGTATGTGGTAGGAGACCACTGGGGACGAACCCTATTGAAAATGGGCGAAATGGGGTCAAAGGTCACGACATAGGAGTGGGATCCATTCCATTGCCCTTATGCGTCATAACTTGCGTAAAAATGGTTCTGTTTTGTAACGTATACTCTATATTCACTTTCCTTTTGATTTTACTATCTCTGGTTATTTTATTTTACTATGTAAATTATCTTCTTACTGAACGAGATATTATTTCACCCGCTGAATGAGATCTGGCAATGAGTGTAAGTCAGGACGTGGTGGTAGCCAGTATAAATAGGCGCGTTCAACGATACCTAAGGAGAGCGTTTGTTGTTGTACGGAGAGCGTTTGTTGTTGTACGGAGAGCGTTGGTTTATGTGAAGGAGAGAGTTTGTTGTTGTATTGAGAGCTTCGTTCTATGTGATTAGTTTGATTCTTCATTATTGTGAAACGAGTTGTGTATGTGCGTTGGATGATTCCAGAGTTATATAATAAAAGAGCTTTGTCGTAAGTACGTCTTTCTCAATTCATAGTTTTTGTCAGATCTCTGTCTGGCTGTTAGGTTTATGTTATTAGTTGATTATGATTAACAACCAGCGTTAAGACTTTATTCATCCTAATTACTGCTACAACATTACTACCAGTTATAAGTTTGTTCAATATTATTACTACACTACTAGCAGGAGACTTTATTCATGATCTTAATTAACTAGTAACAACAACCATTTGAATTCACTATTAGAAGCTTAGTACAAGCATATAATTCAGTAGTAGAAGCATTATAAAACATTACTAGCTTAGTTAAAAGCTTTATTCACTATAATTAGCGTAGCTGGAAGCAGACTTTATTCATTATAGTTTCGATGAAATTTTAGTATTTTATAAGGGATCACCTGGGAGCGAACCCTATTGAAAATGGGCGAAATCTATTGAAATAGGAAAGTAACACGGAAGGTCGATCATGACATAGAATCGGGATCCATTCCATCGCCCTTATGCGTTTTAACTTAGGTAAAAATGCTTCGATTGAGACAAAACTTTATCATGTTGTTCCGGAAATATACCAGTTCTGTTGAATGTCATCGAAATGGGGTCAAAGGTCACGTCGTAGGAGCGAGATTTATTTTACAGCCATTATCCTCATAATTTCAGTAATAACTTGAGTAATGATTTCTGGTATGTTGGAAAGTGTATCATAATCAATGAATTTCATGATTTTACTAACATGTTTCGTAAAAAAAGTGCTAAAAAGATGATATCGATTTTCGGTTGTAATGTGAACGGGTTTTGATTCTTTTCCGATGCGAATAAAATTTTTCAAAGTTACTCTAAATCAATGCAACCGGTTAGAAAATAAAATTAATCGTATTTCTACATTCTATAAAACATTCAGAAATAGAAACAGCATCGTACATTCACCAGCATCTAAAATGTGTGTTACCAAGATTAACAAATGGCGGACAAAAAAGTTTCTCATAGCAGAAGGAAGATACCAGAGACAGAGTGATTTACAAATCGAACAGTTTAAAGACAAAATATGAAAGGAAACGTGATGTAACTCAACGCCTGCTAACGGAAGAATTTTGCATAACGCAAAAGTTGAAAATAGGCGAAAGTACTCTTCATGGCATAAGCTATGCTAAGGAAACAGAACTTTCCAAATCCCATACAACACAAAACGTTTCAGATATGTATTAATAATGTTACAATCTCTCATTTTCGTTACACTTTCAGAGATATCTTACACAATTAAGTTTCAGTAACATCTATTTTGGAACATAACTCTTTGTGCATTACAGTTACGTTAAAATGATCAAATGATCATATGTATAGGATTTTAGGAAGGCAGTGTCTGATCACAATTCTTAAACAACCCTTATAAATAGGAAGCTAGGAGATTTGGGCTAGAGTGCCCTTTAGGACAGTGACACGGAAGCGAAGTAGAAAGGGGGAGGAAGACTCCCTTATTTATTCCCGGGGGACCAGTACCCGGGGTCCGACGGCTTAACGTGCCCATCCGATGCACGGCGGATATTTAGTGGATCGAGCGTTTGCACCTGCTGGGATCGAACCTGAGGTCCTTTCCGTGGCAGTCACGAACGTTGCCCTCTAGGCCACCCGTGGCCCACAGTTACGTTAAAAATGGCAATACTATTGTTTCATAGTTTCCATTGTACATAATTGCTACCTTGATGTTACCTTTCGGCGATATTTAAGATTTTTGGTTTGGCAGCGGCGTGGATGCGCATGCGCATTTATGCCATTTCACCGAAGCACTCTCTAGTCGTATTTCCAAGTGCTACTGGGATATTCTTTGGTGATACTATCATACTCTAGTTACCTAGTTAGTTGATTTAATATTTGATCCTTTTTTTTTCTTTTTTTTTTTGTGATTCAAGAACATCTTTCAAAAGTAAGTAATTTTTTTGATTAGTATAATTTTTAAATTCTAAAAAGCATTTTATAAAATCTAAGTAGATGGCTGTTTTGGTGTATTAGTATACTATACCAGCATGTTTTTTTTTTACTTGAAGCTGAGACATTTCATGTTAGGAGGTATCTAGAGAAATGACGAATCTGATTTTCTTTCTTTTTTTCGATGAAATACAGTGTATTCCACATGTATAATAGAAATTCAACACCTTCATTTGGGATTGATTTTTATTTCTTTTGTTATCAGCATACATCACGAGAAATAAAAATCACCGTTCTCAATGGACAGCGGACTGCGTTGAACATGCGAAAACGTAAACAACTCGTAATACGACTATTGCTCTTTTTGAAACAGCTAAATATTTTTCATTGTGATTTTACAAATTTATTAAAATTATAATGTTCAAAGTAGCAAATACGTAACGGTAATATGATGATGTCACAAATATTTTTCAAATACGTTACAGTAATGTAACGAAGTTACAAATGTCTATCCAATACGTAACAGTAGCATGAAGTTGGTATGTTCAAGTTACAAAGACCTTTCACTGTAACGCATCGCATCGGTAATGTTTCAAAGTTATGTAACGTTTGAGGACATTTTGACACAAACGTAAGTTTTCTGAAACAATACCGTTACATAGCGCAACGTATCTGAAAAGTCTCAATGTTTCAGTGCTACGTACTTGTGACATATACGAAATATTCTGTGCTGTGTGGGATACGTCTCTCAAAAACAGAGATAGTGAGAAACGGTTTTGACCTTTACGCACCCTAGCGGGAAAACTGTACTTTATGTAAAGAGGATAACGCTCCCCATCTTCATTGTAGAGAATGGCATACAATATAAAAAGAAATTACTCAATAGGGTTTTTAGAGCCAGTGATACGGCTGCAAAAAGAGTACACAAGAACTGGGAATAGAACTGGGAACGACAAAACTCCTGAAATATAAACTTAAAGTGTTCCACAAGATAAATGGTATCTGGTTTGAATTTTTTTAAGTCGTACATTCAGAAGCAGAGATATTGAGGAAAACATTAAAAACATTTGCGCCTTCTAGCGGTAAAACTATGCATTCTTTTGGGAAGGAAAAACAAGCCAAATATTTTCATTGTTAGTAATATGTGACCAAAAAAGAATTTTTTCAATGAGCATTTTAATCATTCAGATATCGCTGCAAACGGAAACGTGAACTTACGCCTTCTAGGGACGCATTTGTTCCTTAAGAAAATTTTGAAATTACAGTCGAAACTCGTTATAACGAAATTCAAAAGGGACAGAAAACAATTCGTTACAACGTATTTTCGTTAAAGCATTATTACGAACTTTTCGTTAAAAAGTTAGTGCGTACTACAGAAATTTTCATTATGCATAAGATTGCAACGCTGTAAATGCGAAACAGGGTCCATAGAAACAAGCGCAGGTAGTTTATTTGTAATGGGAATCTTTGCTAAAGTAGGAATGAAATATACCCTCATCGTCGAAGGAAAAGTTGCACCCAGAAGAAAGCAACCGACAGTCATGAAAATTATTATGTAGGTTTGACATCGTGAGACATGCAAATGATTCAAGTATCACGCTCGGCAGCGTATGTGATGTAAACAAGGGACGGTTGTAGCTCTGTGCCTGACCGGCTACAAAAGGTTATCCCGCTGCGTGTGCTTGCCATTTGGACTTATGCTGTTGTGTTGGTTGCATTCTTTGCAAGGGAAGTATGTCTCGAAGAAAAGTTCGGAAGCAATTCGAGCAGTTGGAGGAGTTCGAGAGGGACCGTGATGTCACTCCGGGAAGCGGCAGCCCGTGCAGACAACACGGGCTCCGAGAAGCGAGATGGTCTTATCGCCGTATTGCGTGCCATACCGGTCGTGCGGATATCGCCATAGCACGCTGTTTGCCGCAGTGGATAGAACAAGGCACGCAGTAGCGACAGGAAAGGGTTGGGAGACCTAGGCGAACCACGGAGAGAGAGGACCGACGGGTTGTCCGACATGCGCGGAGTGACCCAACAGCCACGATTACGGATATTCAGCGAGCAGTGGTGCCCTCCATGCATCGTCTGATTAGTGCCAGCAACATTGGCAGATGGCTGCAAGACGTAGGACTACACGCAGGCAGACCGTTACGATGACTGCCCTTATTAACACCATTGCATCATTCCCAAAGACTGCAATGGCGTCGTGCCAGACTGTCATGGAACAACTTAGAATGGCAGCGGGTGACCTTCAGTGATGAGTCCCGCTTTTGTCTTGGAGGAGATGACCAGCGAATCCGTGTGTGAAGGCATCGTGGTCAGCAGCGCCAAGATGAACGGTTTGTTTTCGAATGTCACACGTCTAGAAGGCTTGGTGTCATAGTGTGGGGTGCAGTTTCTTACGATGCCAGATCCCCTTTGGTGTTCATTGCAGGCACTTTTCCAACAAGACAATGCTCGTCTTCATACTGCTGATGTCTCGAGAGCTTGCCATCAAGGCACTGACACTCTGCCATGTCCACCCGTATCACCAGACCTATCGCCGATTGAAAATATTTGGAATGCTATTGGACGCGCTATCCACACTCCACTCCTACCGCACGATCTGCAGGAACTGCGTGAGAAGATTCAAGCTGCATGGGATGGCTTTAATTATTGTACCATTAGGAAACTGTACAACTCCACGCCGATATATCTGACATGCTGTGTGAGCAAACTGGTGCCCTGACGCCATACTGAGAGACACTACTTATTGGCGTGTAGCTCAATGAATGTTACCCATATCAGTCTCAATTTTTAATCAATTATTGTTCCTGGTAACCTTTACCTTTCTCTCGAATAGCATTGCAATCCGACACGTCTTTCTGGGTGCAACTATTTTTTTGGCGATGAGTGTATAAGCTTTAATTAATGTATAAATGAGAAATTACGTACTGTATATATATTTACTTATGTGTATGTACATATACTCTGTATTTATTTTTTATCCTCCCATATTATGAATTTATCTCTTTTTATACACATTAATAGAATTCTGTCATATGCTTCAAGAAATAATGTACGGACATAGTGGCATTACATATGTTTAAAGTACTGTAATGAAAGCAATTTATTTAGTTCCATTATGATACAAAGCATATTTTCTTACGGTAAACTAATAAAACAGTTCAAACATACCTATTGGGTTTTGAAGTACAATGTTAAGTACAGTCTGCTTTCGTTTTCCCATGGCAACTCAGTTACAACTATATTCATTAGATTTAGATAGCTTCTAATTTCTCGGTATAAAGTCCGGTTATGTAAATTAGTATACAAATTTCTCTGAATAGTCGATCGCGTTTGCTGGAGAAACGTCGGAATAATTGTTTAGACTATCCGTATCATCTCCATTTGGTGAATAATCATTTTGTTCGAAATTTTCAGGGGAACATTTTGTCACTTTCGTTCTTTCGTTGGCTTTCCATGCCAGCTAATTCGCTTTGAATTTTAAAGAGAGGAAGATATTCGCAACCTATAAAGTTAAAGTACTTCTCGAGCATTTTTCAAGTATTTCGTTATAACATTTTATATTTGGTATATAAATACATACAATAAACCAGACAAGTTCACGGTTTTTAGCACGTCTTCTGTAAAAAAAGATCGTGCTTATGTTATCAGTTTGTCCGTCCGTTCATCTGTCCGTCCGTCCATCGGTCCGTCCGTCTGTACCCACAATATCTCTACAACTATTAGATCGATTTGAAAAATTCTATCTGCATTGGGAAGCTTGAAATATGCGAAAAATCATGCTTTATTTCGTTTGCTTTTTTTGCGATGTAAAATTTTGCCGCTAGAGGGCGTAAATGCAGATGATGTCGAGTTCAAATATACGTTTTCATCCACATATATGCTTCCAAACATCCGATTGGAAAAAAACTTTTATCTTTCGATTCCACTTATGTCGAAGGGTATTTTATATATAGTTACTTTTTCAAATTACGCATAGATTATCCGCTAGGGGGCATAAAACTAAATTACATTTTTCCCGATAACTCTTCTTCTAAAACTCCGACTTGAAAAAAAATTCTTCAGTGGATACACCTCCTGATGGAAAACCTTTTCCATATAATTTCAAATTTTTGGTAAAGAATACTTTGGCCACCAGGGCCGTAAATGTTAATTTTTGATTCTGATATATTTACCATAAAATCTGAGCTTCTAAAATATCGATTGAAAAAATTATTTCGTGGACTGATGCCCCACACATCGATTAACCTTTTCGGAATATTTTCTTATTAAAATATTTCACAGTTTCTACGCCAGGGGGTGTAGATGTATATCTTATTTTCGTCAATCTCTCTACTTCTAGGAGTCCAATTTGAAAAATTTCTTCTTTGTTGGATAGTGTTTTCAGTGTGATATGTTTTTCATATAATTTCAAAATTTTCAAGTAAATCATAGATTTTCCGCTAGGGGGCATAGAGATAAATTACGTTTCCCCCTATATCCCTGCTTCTAAATCTCCGATTTAAAAAAATCTTTCTGCACCGGATACAGCTCCTGATGGGAAATCGTTTACACGTAATTTCTAATTTTTGCGAAAAAATGGTTTGGCCACTAGGGGGCGTAAATCTTAATTTCTGCAACAGATGCATTTGCAGCAAAATATGAGCTTCTAAAATCTCAATTGAACAAAACATCGTTTGTAGACCAATAGTACTCATGTCGACAAACCGTTTAGAAGCATTTTCTTTTTAAAATAATGCATGGTTTCTACGCTAGAGGGCGTAGATGTATATCTTATTTGTGCCAATATCTCTACTTCTAGGAGTCCGATTTGAAAAAATCCTTCTTTGTTGGATAGTGTTTCTAGTGTGACATGTTTTTCATATAATTTGAAAATTTTTAAGAATTCATTGTTTTCCCCTAGGGGACGTAAAGGTAAATTGCTTTCCCCCTATATCTCTGCTTCTAAATCTCCGATTTGAAAAATTGTTTCTGCACCGGATACAGCTCCTAATGGGAACTCCTTTATATATAATTTCACATTTTTGTAAAAAATGGTTTGGCCACCAGGAGACGTAAGTCTTAATTTCCGCTTCTGATGTATTTGCAGCAAAATATCAGCTTCGAAAATCTCGACTGAAAAAAAAAGTGATTTGTTGACAGATATTTCTCTTGTCGACAAACCTTTTAGGAAAAATTTCTTCTTGAAATAATGCATGGTTTCTCTGCCACGGGCGTAGATGTATATCTTATTTTTGTCAATATCTCTACATCTAGGAGACGGATTTGAAAAATTCCTTCTTTGTTGTACAGTTTTTCTGATGCAAAATGTTTTTCCTATAAATTCAAAATTTTCAAGCAAATCATAGACTTTCCGCTAGTGGGCACAAAGGCAAATTGCGTTTTTTGCGTTATTTTTGCTTCTAAATCTCCGATTTGAAAAATTCTTCCTGTATCGCATACAAGACCTGATGTAAAATATTTTTCATATAATATCTAATGTTTGGTAAAGAATGTTTTGGTCAACAGGAGGCATAAGTGTTAATTTCCGCTTCTGATGTATTTTTAGCAAAATCTGGGCTCCTGAAAACTCGACAAAATTTTTTTCTTCTTGGACCCACACCGCTCATATGGAAAATTCTTTTGAGAATACTTTCTTCCTAAAATAATGCATGGTTTTCCCACCAGAGGACGTAAAGTCACATCTTATTTTTGTCAATATCTCTGTTTCTAAGAGTCCGATTTGAAAATTGTTTCTGTGTTAGAGAGCATTCCCGGTGCGAAATGTTTTTCATATAAATTCATGTTTTTCTTAACAAACAAGTCTGCAACCAGAGGGCGTAAGCTCAGGATTCCGTTTACAGCAATATCTGAGGGATTAAAAACACGATTGAAAAACTTATTTCTTCCGTCAGATACTATTGTTTTCCACACCGGCTCCATTGACTTTGAATAGCTTTGATAAATTTAATTTGCATCAGAACGGATTCGAAAGGCGTGCTTATTACACCCGAAAATTCGGTGTCATCTTTCTTGTTTTCGTTGTAATGTCATCATCATCATTGTCAACCATTAACAATCCACTGCTGGACGAAGGTCTCCCCAAGTTTGTTCCACAACGGTCTGTCTTGTGCCAGTCTCCTCCATGTCACTCCCGCATACTTTCGAATTTCATCCACCGATCTCCCATGTGGTCTTCTTCTGGGTCTTGTCCTGTCCCTTGGAATCCAATCTAAAATTTCGGCTGTCCATCGATGGTCTGTCCTTCTGGTAGTATGTCCAGCCCATTGCCATTTCAGGGATTTAACTCTGATCATGATGTCTTCCACTACCGTCATTTTTCGGATCCACGAGTTCCTCTTCTTATCTCTTCTGGTTACACCAAGCATGCACCTATCCATGCTTCTTTGAGTTTTCTGCAGCCTTTGTATGTCTCTTCTAGTTATGGTCCACGTCTCTGCAACTACGTAAGCACTGGAAGGATGCATTGATCAAACACTTTTCTTTTTAGACATAATGGCATATTGCTCTTGAAAATTTTGCTGTTTCTTCCAAAACCTCTCCAAGCAAGTTTTGTACACCTATTAATTTCTTCATCAATGTGAACCTCAATTGATATTTGCTGTCCAAGATAAACGTACGTGTCTATTATCTCCAGCTTTTCTCCATCAATCGATAAATCTTCATTTCTTGAAGAAGCATTGAACATCACTTTTGTCTTCTGAAAGTTCATTTTTAATCAAACCTTTTTACTCTTGTCAGCAAGTTCCTGGATCATACTCTGCAGCTCTGATGGGGTAGTTGCAAAAGTGACTACGTCATCAGCAAAACGAAGGTGGGTTTGATAATCTCCAATAATCTTTATCCCTTTGTTTTCCCAGTTAAGTGATTGAAAGCCATTTTCCAATGTGTCATTAAAGAGCTTCGGAGATATGGTGTCACCTTGTCTCACTCCTTTTCCAATTTTTTGGTGTGTTGTATTTTCAAACAGCCGAATCTTTGCACTTGCATTTTCATAGATGTTATTAATAATATTAATGTATGCATCTTCAATACCGCAGGATTTCAGAGCCATTGATTCTGTGAAACCACCAGCCGTTACAAAGGCTTTTTCATAATCGATAAAAGCCATGCACAATGGAACTTCATATTCCCTCGCTCTTTCAATTAGTTCTCTCAGTACGTGGATATGATCTATTGTGCTGTAGCCACTCCTGAATCCAGCTTGTTCTCTCGGTTGAGCCATGTCCAGTGTCACCTTCAAGCGGTGTGAAAGAACTTTAGTGAAGATTTTATAAACTACTGATAGGAGGATGATAGGTCTGTAATTCCTGAGAAACTTAATGTCCCTTTTTTTATGTAGCAGGATCATTGTAGTATTGTTCCAATCCTCAGGAATCTTCCCTTCATTAAGGCATCGAGTGAAAAATTGGGCGAGTACTGTTTCGATTTCTCCACTTGGAGCTTTTCTCCGCTTCATGTTCTTGATTGCATGTACAACTTCTGCTGGAAGAACTGGAAGAACCCTGGTACTGATACCTTTCACGATGTCTGGAGTACATGTATCATTCCTTTCATACGTATAATTTGGAGTAGAAATCTTTCACTCTTGTCAAAATTTCGCCTCTATTTCTTGTTACAGAACCATCTTCTTTTCTCAGTGTCATAATCTGTTTCTTTCCTTACTAAAATGATCCTTTGCTATCTTTAGGCTTTGGTTGTTTTCAATTGCTTTCCTCACTAGTTCACAGTTGAATTTCCTTACGTCTTCAGTGATCCTTTTTTGTACTGTCTTGCATAGCTCTATATATTCCACTTTGGAAGTCACATCTTCTTTAGTTGTCCTCATCTCTTTTCTATTTTGCATCAACAATTTGGTTTTTCCTGATAATTTGTTCACATGCAACTTGTTCTTAGATCCAGCTAATTTTGTTGCTGTTTCCATGAGAGCTTTGGTTACTTTTCTGTTAACTTCAGAAATATCCACTTCTTCCGATGTTAGGCCTTCTAAAGCAGAGAAACTGTTTTTCAGTTCCAACTTCCAACTTGAAGGTATTATGGTGTTTTTTAAGGTTGGTTATTTCAATACATTTTGTTTGCCTTATGAGCTTGCCACGTTCGAGTTTAGTGTTGAGGTGCATCTTACATCTCACCAATCTATGGTCACTACCTGCGTTGAACTTGTTTAGCACACTGCAGTCTTCTATGACGAATTTTCTGTTACACATAATAAAATCAATTTCACTTGTCGATCCATTTGGATGTCTCCATGTCCATTTCCTATGTGGCTTTTTCTTGAAGAAGGAGTTCAAGATGAAAAACCCTTCTGCCTCTTCAAACTCAACGAGATTATTTCCAAGCTGGTTTCTGTTGCCGTGACCAAATTTACCTACTGAAGTTTCATTTTGTTGCTGTTGTCCTATTTTTGCATTGAAATCTCCCATAATTATCTTCAAGTGCTGCTCAACCTTATTATTTAGATGACGAATTTCCTCATAAAATTCTTCAATTTCTTCTTCAGGAGGACCTGTGGTGGGTGCATAAGTTTGAATAATCTGAGCCTGGTATCTTCTCGAGAGTTGTATAACGAGTCGTGTAACTCTGTCAGAGGAACTTTCAACTTCTACAACTTTATCCTTCAGTTTCTTGTTTATTATAAATTCAACACCACTAGTTCTGCCAGTATCTGTCCCACAATAGTAGAAGAGATGTCCACTTTTCAGTTCAATGAGATCTTCTCCTTTTCTCCTTACCTCACTTAGCCCGACGATGTCCCACTTGATCCTTTGTAGTTCCTCTTCCAATTCAAGAAGCCTTGAATCAGAAGATAGGGAGCGTCAATTATACGTAGCCAAGGTCAGCATCAGATGGCAGCCTGGTCAGGTCCTCCGGGAATTCTTAGCATCCTCTGCCTTCATGTCGCACTGGCGGCTGTCTTGGCCAGGTACATTCCAGCTGCCGGAGACTGAGGGCCAAGATTTAAGTTGTGGAGTCATGTTGGAGGGGTTTGGCCATAACCCACCACGCTGGCCAAACGGGTTGGTGAGTGTGGGATAGCATTTACTCTAATCCCGATGGTATGGTTATACCGCTATTGGCGTTCGTCAGAGCCCCTTTAGTGGGAACAGGATGCACCACAAGAAGGCGGAGTTGTAACGTACTTTTTGTTATATTGTGTTTCCTTATAACGTTTCATATTTGTTATATAAATATATTAAACCAAAGAAGTTCACGATTTTTTTTTCGTTGCAGCATGCTTTTTGTTTTATCGTATTTTGTTAAAACGAGTTTTGACTGCATATGATAAATATTTCGCAACGCAAACGATCCCAACGACGAAGAAAGAATTTTTCAAATCGCAGATATCTACAAAAATAAGACACACGTCTTTCCCCTCCGGCGATAAAATAGTGGTGCTGGTGAACAGGAGTAGCCACAACATCACACCACACCTTTAGCCACTTGCCGCAACATTATATAGCTCATTCGTATCAGGTTCGCACACATACATCAGGCACACTGATCTTAAGACTGCTGCCAACATACGTTAAGGATGAAACGCTTAAAGAGAATGAGCATAAATTTACGTAGAGAAAGAAATTAAACATGAATGTTAGATTAGAATATATGTCATAGTGTGTACTTACATAAAATATCTTGGTGAAGTAGGGTAACAGCTTTTTCACTCCATTACTTCTTTTGGCGAAACTTGAAAGCCAAGGAGTACTGGTCAAATGGTCTGTCCAGTTGTGTAGGGCGACGACCAATGTAAGAATCTGTGGTACCTACCTTTAATAATACTCCTTATTTCATGTGTTGATCCATTTGCTCATTAGTCTGTGATGGATTTCGAAAAGTGAGAACACTCTAAATCTTCAGAAACACATAACTATAATGTCCAATGCTTCCCCGCCTTTCGTTTACAGTCGAGCGTGAGGCCGAAATTGAGTGCTTCCTCCACAGATTAATTCCAGAATCCTTTGTTACTAAAGAGATATACATCTGAGCGGACATTTCGTTTACCTCAAGTTCTCAGTAGCACGCAAGCAGATACGACAAAGTTCGCGTTCTAATCTTGTTTGTAGAGGAGACTAACTCCTTTTGTTCCTTTCCATGCGTAGCGTGATATATGAGCTGCATTACCGCGATGCTAAATAAGGTAGGCCAAAGTGAAGCATGAACCTTTCTGCACTTCAAAGTAACAAACGTGATTGATAAATTATGCGCAATACCTGGGTTACAGTTTAGTACTGTCTCCCAGGTGAGAACATGGACACCCGCTGTCGTTCCTCCTTCCATTCAGAGAATTTATTTCCACAGGTTTCGCTCATTACATAATAACAAATCTTATGCAGCTGAAGATTAAGAGAAATATTTTCACAAGTGATTATTTATTTATTTAGTTATTTCATGCTACACTCCAACTTAAGAGTGTACCGTTGTGAAAGGTAGAGTAGCCAGCTCACAGACTTCTCGGGAGAATGTCACAACGACGGTACCAATCCACGTCGCACTCGTGCTGCCAAGCCTTATTCCCGTCACGGACAATCCATTTACCTCCGTACTTCGAAGAAATGCTTCTTCTTCGGCTCCTTAACATTTCCCCGATTGTCATTTTATTTTCTCTGTCTTGCGAATGTTATTTTCTTCCAATCATTTCCTTCCCCCTTAAGGTTACATTTCTCAACTGGACAGTCAGCGGCCGAAAGTGCGATGCTCTTGATTTAGCAACTTCTCACGTCCAATCTATTTCTAAAAATTTCTGCCATTTTGAAAAATTTACCTTGAATAGAAGCTATTCCTGATAACTGTTAATCAAGCAAAAATGGTGATACTGAGGAATATTTCTGTTGCTTTTTGCTCTAAACTCTAAAACCTATTTTTCATAGCGGTTGTAGCTGTTTCGTACCTTCGATAATCGTACACTCCTACGCAGACTTAGAGTATAGCTAAGTTGCACAAAGCGCTATCCTGGAATAACGTTTAAGATGCGGTCTGTAGATTCTGACTTTTTCCGTAGCGAATGATCGGGTTGTGTATGCCCTCTCTTAAAGCTTCGAAGCACGAAACATTTCTGTTCCTCATCTGTACATATAAAACTGTAAGCCCTCACTGTCTCACTGACTCATCACCGTATCTCAGAGACTACTGAATTTAGAACTTTCATATTTGGCAAGAATGTTCTTTTTACAATATAGAGACGCACGAAGAAAGGATTTTTTCTAAGATAACTTTAAGTGGGTCAAAATGCGTTTTTTAGATAACCCAGCTTTGATTACGCTAGGACGTTTTGCAATGATCGAGCCATTGTTGCCCAGCAATTGAAGCCCCGCCCTAAGTTTTGAATGACTTGAGTTGACCTGCTCAGTATATATTTTGTTCTACATTTATTTGTTCTGAATTTATTTAAGAAAACTAGGGCCTGCGCCTCTAGGCTCACTACGCTCGTTTCCAGGTTAGCGCTCGGACCCAGCAGCCCGATCTCCGAGTATATCACATGAAATAAAAACTGGAAAATTCATATAAATTTCAATTTTTATTGCATGTCTAAGCAAATAAGGCTTGTTATTCCGAAGTTTCAGAGGTTTTTTACTGTCGTTAATTTTTGGAAGGTTGAACTTTTGTCGTTTGAACTTATAGCACTTACTAAATTTACCACTAAGGAAAGCAAAAGCGGTCCAAAAAGCATTTCCGTAAACCGTAAACCGTTATGCTAAACCGTTAAGGTGGACGCCAAGTAATTTTGCTTCCACATTTCGTTCACATTTAGTGTGTTCCCAAGGATGAAAATTTGAACATCGATTAAAATAACTTCATTTTACAACTTGGAATACTTAATATTTTCTAAAACATAACCATAATTATATTAAAAATCAATAACTTCTCCTTTGGTGGTGTTGGAACCAGAAAAAAGATGGCGCGACCTGTACTTTGATGACGTCAGTAGACAAACAAATGTTGGATGGCATACTTATGGCTATATTTCAGAAAATATTAAGTTGTCCAAGTTATAAAATGAAGAAAATGACTTTTTCTGTAATTTTTGTTTGTAAAAAAGGGTTGATAGTTGTAAGTCTATGCTGTAAAAATTTCAAAGCGTTATGATTTATAGTTTGTCACATATCCGTTTTTTTAAATGGACCCCATCGCGAAATAGAGAATTTTGTGAAATTTAGAAATTTAATTTCCGAAAAACTAAATCGAGATTCAAACAAGAAAGATAACACCGAATTTTTGGGTGTAATAAGCACGTCTTTTGAATCCGTTCTGACACAAATCAAATTTATCAAAGCTATTCAAAGTCTGTGGAACTGGTATGGAAAACAATAGTATCTGACGGAAGAAAGAAGTTTTTCAATCGGGTTTTTAATTTCTCAGATATTGCTGTAAACGTAATCGTGAGCTTACGCCCTATGGTTGCAGACTTATGCGTTAAGAAAAACATGAATTTATATGAGAAACATTTCACACCGGAAACGCTCTCCAAAATAGAAAGAATTTTTCAAATCGGACTCTTAGAAACAGAGATATCGACAAAAATAAGGTGTTACTTTACATCCCCTGGTGAGAAAATCATGCAATATTTCAGGAAGAAAGTATTCCAAAAGGTTTTCTCATACGAGCGGTATCGGTCCAAGAAAATAAAATTTAGTCGAATTTTCAGGAGCCCAGATTTTGCTACAAATACATCAGAAGCGGAAATTAACACCTATGCCCCCTGGTGGCCAAACCATTCTTTACCAAACATTAGAAATTATGTGAAAAATATTTTCCATCAGGTCTTGTATGCGATACAGGAAGAATTTTTCTAATCAGAGTTTTAGAAGCAAAAAATAACGCAGAAAACGCACTTTACCTTTGTGCTCTCTAGCGGAAAGTCTATGATTTGCTTGAAAATTTTGAATTTATAGGAAAAACATTTCGCATCAGAAAAACTGTACAACAAAGAAGGAATTTTTCAAATCGGTCTCCTAGAAGTAGAGATATTGACAAAAATATGATATACATCTACGCCCCCTGGCGTAGAAACCATGCATTATTTCAAGAAGAAACTGTTACTAAAACGTTTGTCGGCATGAGTAGTATCAGTCAACAAACGACTTTTTTTTCAATCGAGATTTTGGAAGCTCATATTTTGCTGCAAATACATCAGAAGCGGAAATTGAGGCTTACGCCACCTGGTGGCCAAACCATTTTTTACGAAAATTGTAAATCATGTGCAAATAATTTCTCATCAAGAGCTGCATCCGGTGCAGAAAGAATTTTTCAAATCGGAGATTTAGAAGCAGACATATAGGGGGAAAGCAATTTACCTTTACGCCTCCAAGCGGAAAGTCTACGAAATACTTGAAAATTCTGAAATTATATGACAAACATGTCACACTGGAAACACTTTTCATCAAAGAAGCAATTTTTCAAATCGGACTCCTAGAAGTAGAGATATTGACAAAAATAAGATATACATCTACGCCACCTGGCGTAGAACCCATGCATTATTTTAAGAAGAAAGAGTTTCTAAAAGGTTTGTTGATATGACTACCATCTGTCAACAAACGACGTTTTTTTCAATCGAAAGTTTAAAAGCTCATATTTTGCTGCAAATACATCAGAAGCGGAAATTAAGGTCTACGCCCCCTGGCGGCTAAACTATTTTTTTTTTACAAAAATTAGAAATTATGTGCAAACGATTTCCCATCAGGAGCTGTATCCGGTGCAGAAAGAATTTTTTAAATTAGAGATTTAGGAGCAGAGATATAGGGGAAAACCCAATTTGCCACTACGCCCCCTAGCGGAAAGTCTATGAATCACTTGAAAATTTTGAAATTATACGAAAAACGTGTCACACTGAAATCGCTATCCAACAAAGAAGGAATTTTTCAAATCGAACTCCTAGAAGTAGAGATATTGGCAAAAATTAAGTATACATCTACGCCCCTGGCGGAGAAACTGTGAAATATTTTAAGAAGAAAATATTCCAAAAAGGTTTGCGATGAGAATGGCATCGGTCCACGAAAGAATTTTTTCAATCTATATTTTAGAAGCTCCTCAGATTTTATGGCAAATACATGAGAAGCAAAAATTAACACTTACGCCCCCTGGTGGACGAAGTATTCTTTACCAACAATTCGAAATTATACACAAAAGATTGTGCATCAGGAGATGTATCCGCTGAAAAAAATATTTTCAAATCGGAGTTTTAGAAGAAGAGTTATTGGAAAAAAATATAATTTATCTTACGCCCCTAGCGGAAAATCTATGCGTAATTTGAAAAAGAAACTATATCCGAAATACTCTTCGACATAAATGTAATCGAAAGATAAAAGATTTTTTTCAATCGGATGTTTAGAAGCAAATATGTGGAATAAAACGTATTTTTGAATTCAACATGATCTGCATTTACGCCCTCTAGCGGCGAAATTGTACATCGTAAAAAAACAAAATGAAGGATCAGCATTCGCATATTTCTAGCTTTCGAATGCAAAAAGGATTTTTCAAATCGGACTAATAGTTGCAGAGATACCGTGGGTGCAGGCGGACGGACGGACGGACGGCCAAACCGATAACATAAGCACGATCTTTTTTTTACAAATGACGTGTTAAAAAAGGGCAACGAGGTGCGAACATTCGGTCATGGCACTACATGCCTACAAAGTTTCGTGGTTCTGTTGATGTTAGTGTGTCCGGAACGCGACCTGATAGCCCTTTTTTGGTTACCTGAACTTTGAAATACTGTACAATAGCTCTTGAAGTATCGCTAGAATCGAGAAACGGTTTATTTCAGCGTGTTCTCCAAACGATTCTCTACTAACGATGTAAATTTCGTGTTTTTGTGTTGAAAACGTTTTGCGCTGCGAGCTAGGAAAGCAAGAGTGTTGCGAAATTTCTAAAACAGCACCATCGGCGGCAGTTACTTTTTTTTTTTAGAATAGAGAAAAACCTTAAAGATCACGTAAAAAGCGCGCTGTATCATCATCATCATCATCAACAACCATTATCAATCCACTGCTGGACGAAGGTCTCCCCAAGTTTCCTCCACAACGGTCTGTCTTGTGCCAGTCTCCTCCATGTCACCCTGCATACTTTCGAATTTCATCTACCCATCTCCCATGTGGTCTTCTACTGGGTCTTTTCCTGTCCCTTGGAATCCAATCTAAAATTTCGGCTGTCCATCGATGATCTGTCCTTCTGGCAGTATGTCCAGCCCATTGCCATTTCAGGGATTTAACTCTGATCATGATGTCTTCCACTCTTGTCATTTTTCGGATCCACGAGTTCCTCTTCTTATCTCTCCTGGTTACACCAAGTATGCACCTCTCCATGCCTCTTTGAGTTGTCCGCTGTATCATAATATGCTTTAAATTTAAACATTTATTATCGTTAGACATATCGAATGTGAAGGTTTTTTGATTTGTTTTAAATTTATTTAGCAAAAAAACCCTTTTAAAAATATCACGTAAAAAGCGCTATATCATAATATTCTTTTTATTTAAACATTTATAAAATCGTTTGACATATCAAATGTCAAGGTTTTTTGAGTCAAAATCAAATTACCAACATTCGTTTTCACCGAAGCAACGATGACATCTTCCAAGTGATAAGGTGACTCCAATAAATATAAATACGCGTAAAGATTTTCATAGTAAATGAAATTTGAAAAAAAAAAAAAGTTTTTCTCTTGAGATATTAGCGATGACAACACAATTTTGCTCACGCTACCAAAAACATCTGACTTGCTAGCTTTTAAATGTACAGTTTCGAATGAAATTGTCTATAAGCAAGGTTCTTTTTACATTTATGCTGAAAGTAACAAGGTATTTTCGGTTTTCTATTATTATTTTGTTATGCTATCTATTTTAACGATGAAAATTAAGAGCAATGACGTGTTTGGATTTGTTTCGTGTAGGCTTGAAGTTTTAAATTTACAGCTATGAACGAATTTGCTTATATGTCGTCTGGCAGAATAAGTCAGGCAAACACGTGTTTCCCAAAAGAGAGAAGAAATATTCAGTGCATGACCATTTCAACTGTGGATCATACACTGACGGAAAAATAGTTGTAGAGGAATAAAATGGCGGCAATACATTTGTATAGGTAACATATTTAATCGATTAAGGTTTCAAGATCACAGCTTATTGTAAGCGCGAGAAGAGCCATTTTAAATGTGAAATGCTGGTACATTAATAACCGGTGTAACCGCCAGAATGTTCAATGCAAGCACGCAAACGTTCATGCATTGTGTCGTACAGGTGCTGGATATCAGTTTGTGGGATGGAGTTCCATGCCTGTTGCACTTGGTCGGTCAATACAGGGACGGTTAATGCTGGTTAGGGGTGACGCTGGAGTTGTCGTACAATGATGTTCCATACGTGCTCGATTGGGGAAAGATCTGATGATCTAGCAGGCCACAACAACATGTCGACATTCTGTAGAGCATGTTGGGTTACAACAGCGGTATGCGGGCGAGCGGTATCCTGTTGGAAAATACCCTTTGGAATGCTGTTCATGAATGGCAGTACAACAGGTTGAATCGCCAGACCGACGTACAACTGTGCCGTCAGAGTGCGTGGGATAACCACGAGAGTGCTCCTGCTGTCATGGGAAATTACTCCCCAGACCATAACTCCAGGTGTAGGTCCAGTGTGTCTCAGCCGCAGACAGGTTGGTTGCAGGCGCTCACCTGGCCTCCTTCTAACCAACACACGGCCATCACTGGCACCCAGGCAGAACCGGCTTTCATCGGAAAACACAATAGATATCCCCTCCGTCCTCCAATGAGCTCTAGCTTGACACCACTGACGTCGCAAACGGCAGTGGTTTGGAGTAAGTAAAATGCACGGTACTGGGCGTCTGGCTCGGAGCTGTACTTCAAGTAACCGATTTGCAACAGTTCGTTGTGTTACTGTGGTGGCAACTGCAGTTCGAGTTGCTGCCGCAGACGCGGTACGATGCGCCACGGCCATACGCCGTACACGGCGGTCTTCCCTCTCAGTAGTGCCACGTGGCCGGCCGGAACCCGGTCTTCTTGAGACAGTACCTTCCCTTTGACCACCGCTGCCAACAATCATGCACAGTGGCTACATTCCTGCCAAGCCGTTCTGCAATATTGCGGAAAGAAAATCCACCTTCTCGTAGCCCTATTACACGACCTCGTTCAAACTCCATGAGCTGTTGATAATGGCTTCTTCGTCTTCTTAAAGGCATTTTTTGACTAACATCAACACCCTACGTCGAATCTTAACGATAACTAACGCTCACGAACGTTACAGCGCGTATTTACAGCAAACCTGCTTTGCATGTTCCGAGGGGCGCTACTAGCGCCACACGTATGCGCAAAGCGCGAAATTTGCATAGACGTCATCTTACAGATGTACTCTCACCGCCTACTAACTGTCGTTTATCTAACACAACCCCTTCTTGGTGTTGGGATTTTTTTTACCGTCAGTGTATGTATCATCTGTATTTCAACTGTATTTTAATTTCATCACGCTCGAAGAACGGGTATTTAGCTAGTTCAATATATGTGTGTCGGAGTTTTCATCAAGGGCCGATAGCAGAAGTAACACGAATGGTTTATCATGAGCATGATGAATAGCCTACAGCCGAAAATTTTCTTATGCGTTCAAGAATCTTATGAAAAGATCTCCCAAGCCTTTAGAAACCAGTTCACCCAAGGCTTTAGCAACAAGCATAATGAATATCAGTCAACAACTAGGTCTTGATTCTAAAGCATCGGTATATGAAACAACTCTTAGAATAACCAAACAGAACGGTTATATCAATATATTATATCATAGAAACAAAGAACACAAAAGGAACGTGAAAGAAGAAAATACAGCAACCGACCTCAGTACATAGGTAAGTCTGATCTCCAGCTGTATCAGTATGGAAGGGCATGAGGAATTCCATTTATAAGTACGCAGCGTATTCCATTTATAAGTACGCAGCGGTCCGAGACAGCATTTAGGAAATAATCCAACTGTACTTCTCGAACTCCGCTCTACTTGGCAACATCTTTGTATCAAACTGTTAGGTTGACGTTCCTAGAATATTTGTTACAAGACACCTCAATGGCCATGTGGTGTTTCTTAGGTTATCTTTAGAGTCTGCTTTGGACTACACCGCCGCAATGGGTGTCAAATTCAAAGGGACGCCAAGCTGCACTTTTCTCCCCCCCCATTTCTGTGAAGTGATAGAGTATATAAAAAAATACCCAAAGAGTATTGTGATTAAATGAAACCAGCGAGTATTGTAATTCGAAGCAATGAACGATGATAACTAGATACGATGAAATAATCCCGCTCTCACTAGAATCATCCAAATCATCCCAATAGAACATTTTTACAATTCGACTCAAAAAAGAAACGTTGTTTATACCACAGTCAATGTGGGATCAACGCGTGAGACTGTTAACTTATATTGTACGTATATCTTTCATGTGTGACTGAAAATACAAGCAATACCGTACTCACCAGATTTGGAAACGGATCAAACATTTCGGCCCCGGACACGAACCCGGACGGCATGTAACGTATACTCTATATTCACTTTCCTTTTGATTTTACTATCTCTGGTTATTTTATTTTACTATGTAAATTATCTTCTTACTGAACGAGATGTTATTTCACCCGCTGAATGAGATCTGGCAATGAGTGTAAGTCATGACGTGGTGGTAGCCAGTATAAATAGGCGCGTTCAACGATACCTAAGAGAGCTGTTGTTTATGTGCCAGAGAGCGTTTGTTGTTGTACGGAGAGCGTTGGTTTATGTGAAGGAGAGAGTTTGTTGTTGTATTAAGAGCTTCGTTCTATGTGATTAGGTTGATTCTTCATTATTGTGATACGAGTAGTGTGTGTGTGTGTGTGTTGGATGATTTCAGAGTTATCTAATAAAAGAGCTTTTTCGTAAGTACGTCTTTCTCAATTCATAGTTTTTGTCAGATCTCTGTCTGGCTGTTAGGTAAATGTCATTTGTTGATTATTATTAACAACCAGCGTTAAGACTTTATTCATCCTAATTACTGCTACAACATTACTACCAGTTATAAGTTTGTTCATTACTATTACTACACTACTAGCAGGAGACTTTATTCATGATCTTAATTAACTAGTAACAACAACCATTTGAATTCACTATTAGAAGCTTAGTACAAGCATATAATTCAGTAGTAGAAGCATTATAAAACATTACTAGCTTAGTTGACAAGCTTTATTCATTATAATTAGCTTAGCTGGTAGAAAGAGTTTATTCATTATAGGCACATAATTGGACCCGACTCGGATAAACCTGCTTTGAACAATAAATTGGTTGGTTGGTGGATATATTTTAATGGCGCAAGGGCCATGGTTGGCCAAACAAAAGACATAAAAAAAAATAAAATCAATAAAAAACGTACGCAAGGTTAAAAACAGGCTGATGTGTTAAAAATGAAATATGATAGTGAACAAGTTAAAACCTAGATAAGTTTAAAAAAGTCAATTTCTTGTAAAAACGAAAACACTGCTTCCATGTCGCAGGCATCGCCAATAATAGTTTGCAGCGTAGCTGCTTCCTCGTCCAACAGATGAGAGTGAAAATGACGAAAACGATGATCACAAAACCGAACACAAGTACACAAAACATGAAGGACAGTGAGACGACAGTTGCACGCCTCACACACCGATACACCCTCGCCACACAGCAAAAAGCGGTGAGTAAAACGACAGTGCCCAATGCGGAGACGTGCAAGAACAACTTCCTCACGACGGTTCTTCCGCAAACTAGACTTCCATGGTCCGATCTGTGGTTTGATAGAATGCAGTTTATTGCTGCCCTGCTGAGACCACAGGGACTGCCACTCGTCCAGGAGAAATGTCCGGATCAAAGGTCGAAAATCGCGGAAAGACAGTGGCAGCCCAGCTGGCGACATGGAGGAAACAGACCTGGCAGAGAGATCTGCCAGCTCGTTACCCCGGATCCCAACATGGCCAGGAACCCAACAGAATCGGACCAGGAAGCCATCACCTTCCAAAGTTCCAAGAAGACGACGGACATCACGGATGACAGGTGAGTCCGTGTCCTCTGGAGAAGATAAAACTTGGATGACGGACTGGGAATCAGAGCAAACCATAGCGCGACGATGTGATCGAGACTGTATGTGGCACAAAGCGAGGTGTACCGCACGCATCTCTGCCGGAAAGATGGTGGATTCAGGCGGAAGCCTCTCAGCATGTGAAGCATCGCCACTCACAAAAGCGGATCCAACGACATTTCCGGATTTCGAGCCATCGGTGAACACAGGCACGAAATCCGGGTAGACAGACAGTTTTTCAGCAAAGAGCTGCTGGTACACCAGAGCAGGAGTGGACGACTTAGGCCACACACAAAGAGAAATGTCAGCCGTTGCTTGAACGGGCTGCCAAGGAGGTTGGTTAAAAAAGGTGGTTAAACCAATCCCAGACAAGTTTAGACCAGCATCGCGCACTATGGCAGACATCCGAATCCCGAAAGTCGGAACACAGGAGGGGCGGTGGGGAAAACAAGCGGGCACAGTCCGGTTGGAAGATGGAACCATGCAGTGGATGATTAAGAAGAGATTTCAGTTTTGTATAAAACTGAAGAGACAGCTGCTTACGACGGATGCATAACGTCGGCTCATGAGCCTCCGCATACAGGATATGTGCGGGAGAGATACGGAAAGCACCAGTACATAGCCGAAATGCCTGGTGATGGACGGTGTCCAAAGGCTTTAAAACCGATGGACGTGCTGAACCGTACGTAATGCATCCTAAGTCTAACTTCGACCGAATAAGAGAGTGGTAAATGCGAAGCATTAGAGCACCTGTCAGATACGCAAGATGTTCGAGAGAGGACCTTCAGGGTACTCAATGACTTCGTGCACTTCACCTTCAAAGACTGAATGTGAGGCCGGAAGGTGAGCGCCCGGTCAAAAGTTAGCCCAAGGAACTTGGCTTCTGACACCACGGGGATGGTAGAACACCCCAGACGGAGGCTGGAGTCCGGGTGAAGACCACGTTTGCGGCAAAAATGCACGCAAATGGTCTTCTGCGACGAGAAGTCAAATCCATTTTGGGAAGCCCAGTGAGAGATCTTGGTAATGGCAGACTGGAGCTGTCTCTCGATGGTGCGCATGTTAAAGGAGGCGCAAGAGATCTGTAGATCATCCACGTACATGGTTCCACGAACCGTCGGAGGAAGCAGTTTGAATATGTGATTCACACGAAGGATGAACAGAGTGACTGATAAAATGGAGCCTTGAGGTACACCCTGTTCTTGCGGGTACACCGCAGAGAGGGTCGACCCGACGCGCACACGGAAACTCCGGTCCTGGAGAAATCCGGCGATGAAAGATAGTAAGTTTCCCCGCAATCTGCACTCGTGCAGATCACGTAGAATGCCGTATCTCCAGGTGCGGTCGTATGCTTTCTCCATATCGAAGAACACGGAGACCATATGCTGACGCCGGACAAACGCCTCCCTGACAGATGTCGCAAGGCGAAGATGATGATCGGTGGTGGATCGAGATTTGCGAAATACACTCTGATGAGGTGAAAAAATTTGATGAAACTCCAAATAAAAAATGAGACGAAAATTAATGATACGCTCGAGTACTTTGCAAAGGCAGCTCGCCATAGCAATTGGCCGGTAGTTCAACGGGTTGGTGGGATCTTTACCAGGTTTGGGAACAGGAACGACAATGGCAGTGTGCCATGATTCGGGAAAGACATGCTCTTGCCAAATCCTGTTAAACAGGATTAGCAGACATTCAAGAGAGGACGGAGAAAGGTGCTTCAGCATCTCGTAATGGATGTTATCTGGTCCGACAGATGTCCGGCCGGACCGATACAGCGCAATCTTCAGCTCCACGGCAGTCAGCGGGCTGTTGTAATCTGCGGAAAAAAACGGTCCAAAAGAAATCTTGGACCGTTCAAGCAGCGGCTGTAACTGCCGGAACGAAGCAGGGTAATTGCTGCTGCTGGACACCGAAGAAAAAGTGGCGCCCAGACAGTCAGCAATACCCAGAGCGTCAGCAACCGTTCCTCCATCACTCTCAAGAATGGAGATTTCCCCAGATGGGTACTGTGCTCGAATCTTACGGATCCTGTCCCAAACGATCTTAGGGTTGGTAGTAGTGTTAATCCCGGATACATAGTGTATCCAGGACTCCCGTTGACTACGCCTACGAACCAATCGCGCGTAGGACTTGGCTTTCTTGAAAGCAAGTAGGTTCACGTTGGTGGGGTACCGACAAAACCTACTCCAAGCTCGATGTTGGGCCTGACGAGTTGCCATGCAAGTGGAATTCCACCAAGGTCTCGGGCAACGTGGAAGTTTAGTCGACGTCCTGGGGATGGTAAATTCTGCCGCTTGCACAATACAATCCATCACCGCTGCAACAGCGTCATTGATCGTTCCTGAGGCCAACATAGCTGGAGTAATACGCGCCGAAGCCGTGAATGTGTCCCACTTGGCTCGATCAATATTCCATCTAGCAGGGCGAGTAGGGTAACGGTACCCGCCACTCGCTAGACGGAAAAAGATGGGGAAGTGATCGCTGCCAAGGGGATCACCAGACACGCTTCAGGACCTGGCAGGATATAATGATGGTGAACTCAGAGACAGATCAATGGCTGAGTACGAGCGGGTGGGTTCATGAAAATAAGTAGGAGCTCCCATGTTGTGGAGACAGAGGGACGTGTTGGAGAGAAGAGCCTCAACAACACGGCCCCTGGAGTCTCGAGCGGTAGAACCCCACAACGGATTGTGTGCATTGAAATCTCCTAAGATGAAGAAAGGAGGCGGCAGCTGGTCAACTAAATCTTCCAGATCCGAAAGGCTTACAGCTTCATCTGGTGGTATGTAGATGGAACACACCGTGAACAGAGTGTTCACAGATAGTCTCACTGCCACTGCCTGCAAAGTCGTCCGAAGGGCAACTGCAGTGACAGGAACACCATGAGGAACAACGACGGCCACTCCTCCGCAGGCGATAACACCATCCTGGTGATCATTGCGGAAAAGGGAATGTCTCCGCAGCGAAGGAGTGTCCGTCGTGCGAAGCTTTGTCTCCTGGAGACAAACGCACCCAGGTGTGTGCGAAGACAGTAAGCCTTTCAAATCATCAATGCGGGATCGCAGACCTCGGCAATTCCACTGAATGAGCGTGGCCATAATGAAAAATGAAATGAAAGAATGAAGACAGACTACTAGTAAGTCTCCATGTCGTCAGTCACCTCCAATCCATCAGCAGTGTCTGGAGGTAACACAGGGCTGTGTTTACCCCCTGTGTTGAGAGGTGGATTTTGCCTGCTCTGTTTCGGGGAGGATGATCCTGGTTTCAACTTCTCCGGCTTCTTCTTTGCAGTGCACTGGGTCCCTGTGCTGGCAGAAGATGTTTTCGGCAAAGAGGAAAGGTTTAGGCGACGATGTTGATGTCGCCTTGGAGGCAATGCGGCGAGACTTCAGTGCCTACAATCCAGCAGCAACGATGTCCTCAAAATCATAAGGACACCGCACTGGGATGGACACCTCAGTCTGGACCGCCACTGAAGCCTTCTGCACCACAACTGAAGCATATGACCGCCGGTCTGGTTGGAAAGGGGCGATCCGCCGTCTAGCTTCGGGATACGTGAGATGCTCAGGTTGTCTTCAGGCGTTGGATTGCCTGTTCCTCTATCCACTTTGGACACTGCTTAGAAGATGCAGGATGAGTCCCTTCGCAGTTGACACAATGATCAGACTCTGCAGAGCATTCCGCCAAAGAGTGTTCTGTGGAACCACAGCGACCACACTTTGCAACATTAGGGCAAGACTGCTGGGAGTGACCATAATGCTGGCACCTGAAACATCGCAAGGGGTTCAGGATATACGGCAGAACATCAAGCCGTAAATAACCTGCCTTGACGGAAGTAGGCAGGGTTGGGGAGTCAAATGTTAGGATGATGTTACGGGAGGGAAATAGATTTCCCATCCCGCCTAAAAAGAATCCGCCGAACCCCAATGACATGCTGTTCACCAAGTTCCTCCAGCAATTCCTCATCGCTGCATTCAAGCAGGTCGCGGGAGTTGACTACACCGCGAGAGGAATTGAGGTAACCATGTGGAGAAACCTGAACAGGAACGCCAAGCAAAACGGTCGTTTCCAGCAAGGGGACACTGTGGTGGCGTGGAGTAGAAGTTTCCACGAGAAGATCCCCGGAAAGGAGCTTCTTGACACTCTTTGGAGAGCCAGCAACGGCTTGCAGAGCCTTGTTGATCCAGAAAGGACTCTTGCTACTGAGTGAATGTGAAGAGTCACCAGATTTAATCAAAAGAAACATAGCATTGCAATTAGATGTGACAAGTTTCTTTGTGGAGGAAGGTGTACTTTCCTCCATAGGGCGCTTTATATTGGTAGCATATGGGAAACACTTTGTGTTGCCATGAAGAAGAGAAAAAATTCGTCCGCCGACCTCCCCACCCACTACCGAGCCCAACGAGGGAGAGCCGGAGGTCCGCAAGCCCAAGAGGACGCAGGACACGGCTCTAGGGATAGTCAGCGGATATAGCAAGTTGGTAGGGCAGACATACGCTCGGCGTGCACCCAGACTTTCCCGGTGACCGGGGAACACCCCTTTGGCATGCCCACCCTACCCCCAAACTCACCCTGCCGAACAGAACGACAAGCCGCTAGAAGTCTGGACGCCACTCGGCCACAGACTTCCTGACTAGGAGTGGGTTAGCTCCCAGCCTCCCGTTTGGGATGAAGCAGAGGGCAAAGAGGAGTGTTGGCATCTGGAGACACTACAACCCGGCCCCCAAATGTCTTAGCCTCCAGCATCCTCATTTCCACCTGTACGGGTCACCGCACACGGCAAACATGCAGGCAGGTCTAAGCTAACCAGCTCCGGAAAAACAGAAAATGTAACATAAAAGAGAAAAGACAGGGAAGGGAACGAGGAACAATACACGGAGCTGGCGCCTCATCACAACCTCAGCAGCCTACAACTGAGGCGGGTACATGACAATAAATAAACTAAAGACGAAAAAGCAAAATGATAAGAGAAAATCGGCTCGGGCCGTGGGGACACCATCCCCCATCAGCTGGATGAACATCTGTCCCTTCGGTTATGTAATCGTTAAAGCCGCAGAGGCAAGAGAAACCGTCACAAGGTTAGCTCGGGCCGTGGGAGCGCCGCTCCCCAAATAACTGGAAAACCAGTTATCCCCGTGCGGGGACTATAAATTTGGAAATTATATATACACTGAAGAGCAATTGAATTAAAGACAGCTGGCGTTATGCAACTGTGGCGCTGTGGGCGGCCCTGTAAACGGAAACGACATGAAGTATGCAGCGATCTGACAATATAAGGAGTAATGCGACGGGAATAAGTAAGATTCGAACGCAGTATAGGTAAGACGAAGGATCTAAGCACATTTGATCATGGGCATATTGTCGGGGCCCGATGAATGGGTCACTCCATCTCGGAAGTCGTGCAGGCACTGGGATTTTCATGAGCCACGGTGTCACGGGTGCACCGTGAGTACATCGAATCCGGTGAATCCAACCATGCAAGGGCCAATTGCCGTGGACAACAGCGTGTGGATGAGCGGGGTCATCGTCGGCTAGCTCGCATTGTAACAGCGAATAGACGAGTCACAATGCAATAAATCACTTGGCAATTTAACGCTGGTGCACAAAGACGTGTAAGCAGCCACACCATCCAGAACCATCTCCTCGCTATGGGGTACAGAAGCCATCGTACCACGAGGTTACCGCTGCTGACTGCACATCACAGGGTGCAAAGATTAGCATGAGAGCGGGAACATCGCCACTGGACTCTAGACATATGGAAAAGTGTTGCCTGGACTGATGAGTCGAGATTCCCGTTGGTACATGCGGATGGCAGGATACGAGTACGGCGCAAACCACATTAAGCAATGGATCCTTCTTGCCCGCAGGGTACTCTTCAAGCTGGTGGGGGTTGCATTCTCGTCTGGGGACTGTTTAATTGAACTGAAATAGGACCCCTGGTACGTGTGACATCGTCCCTCACAGGTGAACGTTATCGGGATATCCTGGACGATCATTTGCTCCCGTTGGTGCGTCTTCAACATCCCACTGGGGACCTCATCCTGCAAAAAGACAATGCACCGTGCCATCGCTCCCGAATTGTAACCGAATGGTTGGATGAACACTCTACCAAAGTGACCTCGTTTCATTGGCCATCTAGGTCACCTGACCTCAATCATATCGAGCACATCTGGGATGCTATCGAGAGAGATGTTCAAGGCTCTGACCCACTCCAACAAATCTTCGTGAACTGTGGGAGCTTTTTCAGGGGTTGCATATCCGTAAGGCTTCTCAACGCTTCCGGTGTCTTGTCGAGTCCATGCCGAGACGAATCGCCGCCGTCATCATTATGAAAGTTCGTGTTACACGTTACTAGACAGGTATCTCTATTTCAATTGCTCTTCAGTGTATATATATATATTGTATACACTGGTTGGAGAGAGTAATGTGAATACCTAGAAAAAGAAGGTTTTACGTACCTAGTAGGGTGTGGAACTACCTTTGACATTCAAATTTGCCTGAATCCTCCTTCGAATGGACGCATACAAATCCTGGATGGTGGCTAGTAGGACGTTAAAATATTCTTCATGCAGAAACTGCTCTAGATCCTTGAGAGATGCAAGAGGAGGATAACTGGATGTTACTCCCTTTTCCGTCACAGAACACAGAGGCTCGATGATGTTTAAGTCTGGTGATTGGGGAGGCCAAGGAAGTTGTGAACGTTCGTCTTCATGTTCCTCAAACCATGATTGGACATTCCAAGCTCTGTGAAGCGGGGTGTTATCATCTTGATAGACTGCATCCCCTGAGGGAAACAGTGCCTGGGCCACTGGATGGATTTGGTCAGCTAAAATTGTTTCATACGTCCTGCCAGTCATCTGCCCTTTCGTGATGATTAGGGGATCTGCTGAAAACCACGATAAGTTGATTAGGTTCCGTGGTTCTATCATGCTCTGGATGATACCCATCCAGAGCATGATAGAACCACGGCCATGCTGCACTGTAGGGAGCAGACAGTTAGGGTTGTACACTTCTGACAGTGTTCTCCACACGCAAACACGTCCTGCGGTCGGGAATAGTGTGAATGTGGATTCATCCGACCACATTATGCACTTCCATGCATCAGCAGTCCACGTTGCATGCTCCTGACCGCACTCCCGTCACCATTGTGCATTTACCCGGGTCACCACAGGTTTTGTAGTAGCAGCTCTGCCATTAATATCTTGTTTATGCAGTTCCCTACGCACTGTTTTATTTGATAGTGGTGTCTGGAGATACATATTGATCTCCACACTAATTTTCGGCGCCGTGGTCTTCTAATTATAGGAAACAATCCTCTTTAATGCTCTCCTTCTCTATAAGACAGAGTCGTTTTGCGGCCGTTCTTGTGTTTCGCAGACGAAGTTCTGCCACGAACACTGTATGCTGTCATGACTCTAGGCACAATAGCTCTTGATACCCGCACTACCCTAGCGAATGTTGTCAGAGAAGACCGAACTAGCCGGCCACCAACAATTAGCCCTCTTTTAAAGTCCGTTAGCTTGCTATCCTCGTCGTCACCCTGAAAGGAAAATTTGCAGCAAGACACTTTAAATGAAATTAAACAGGACCTTGAGGTTCTAAACAAAGATATTACAAACCAAAAGTGGAGGATACTTTTCGTATTGCAACGTAATCAGCTATATTAAAAGTTACGTCTCTGAACGTGGTGTTCACATTTCTCTGTCCAACCCTTGTATATATACACTGCTGGCCACCCAAAATGACATGCAAACGATTAGCATAGCAGGGCATGTGCAAATCATGTGTGCCCGGCACACCACCGAGAATCATTATAAGAAGGGAACACAGAAGGCGAGGTGTAAGTAGTGGAAGTGTGTTGTGCTACCGTACCTGTGCGTGGAAAGCATCCTGGTGCCTCGTTGCAGAATACGGCAGTCATTCCACAACGTTTCGGAGTTCGACAGAGGACGAATAGTGGCTTATCGTAGACAGCGATTTATCTTACCGAGAAATCGGCGCCCGTGTGGAACTACATCCAGCAACAGTGAGGCGAATATGGATTCGGTGAGTGCAGGAGGGACGGACGCACCGACCTGAACAATTGCCGCAGCCGCGGCACACCACCGAACGAGATGACCGGCATGTTGTGTGGCGGGCATTGACGGCTCGCACCGCCACATCACGAACGTTAGTGCAGGAATTAGGGTGTGTTGCGCAACAACCTGTGTCAGCACGTACTGTTCGACGTCGTCTGCAGGAGCGGGGACTTGTCGCACGGCGCCCATTGCTCCGATTACCATTGACGTTACACCACCGGCGAGTGCGGCGGTAGTGCGCCGTTGAACGCTGCACCTGGACTACGGAATGACACGACATTGCCTTCTCCGACGAATCCCGCTTCTGCCTGCAACACCACGATGGTCGGATCCGAGTGTGGCGGCAGCGCGGCGAGAGACTGTATGACGCCTGCATTATGCATCGCCATACCGGTCCGTTGCCTGGCGTTATGGTTTGGGGCGCAATTGGATATGACACTCGCATCCCTCTGGTACACATCACCGGTACACTGAACAGCCACCGCTACATCTCCGACGTTTTGGATCGTGTAGTCCTCCCTTACCTGTAGGACCTGCCAGCGGCCACGTTTCAACAGGACAATGCGCGCCCGCACGTGACACGCATCGTGATACAATTCTTCACGGCCCACCAGGTGTCACAGCTGCCGTGGCCAGCCTGTTCTCCCGATATATCACCCATCGAACACCTCTGGTCGCTGATCGGCAACCAAGTGGCCCGGCAAGCACCACCCATGGCTACGCCTGATGAACTGTGGTAACGTGTGAAAGCAGCCTGGACCGACATACCCCAAGCCCACATCGAAAGCTTCTTTCGTTTGATGCCGCGGCGTGTAGCGGCCGTAATTGCCAGTCATGGGGACCACACTAACTATTGATGTCTGCGTGTTCTGCAAGTCGCACTGGCCTGTAAGCTCAATCGTCGCATCTTTGTATCGGTTGTTATGTATCCAGTAAATCTGGCTTTGCTATCTCGTGTCCTTCTTGGTGTTTCATTTTGGGTGGCCAGCAGTGTATATTCCAAGTTGTTGAATAATAACAATTCTCTTAATTTCTGGAAGTTCCACTTTCAAAATCTATTGTCGTCTTTTAATTCCAATTCAAGTTTTACAATTAGATTATATAATATAACACCAACTTAATTTCTATATTAACCATTTCTTAGGGCTGCAGTAAAACTTTATTTCCTCCGAGTCACCCCTGAGAGTTCTATGCCAGTTCTTGTTTATATTTATGCCTTGGGGAGCTTACGTTTTTGATCTTGTGTGTTTCATAATTTTAATTACGGTTATGTCTAGTTCTTTTGTGTTACATGTAAGTTCCAGATGTTTTATGCTACATAAGTTCTACTAACCGGTTCAGGTAGGGAACACAGAGTGCTAAGTAAGTATTTGATGCTAAATTGGTTAAGACGTCTGTCCTTTGACTGCGAAAAATTCAGCACTCTCATGAAACCTGAACCATAAGTCCCAGAGCTCCAGACGTCTTTCCCTGATGAGTGGTCTGATGCTCCCGAATGCTTTATCCTTAACAAGTGTGGATCCTTCTAATTTCAATATTTTTGTGTTTAACCATTTTAGTTCTCTTTTCAGAATTTTTAGGGTGTTATTTCGATAGTATTGTATTGGGATTGCAAAGTACTTGTGGTTGACTCTATTGCTATACTGATTACGTTTGAAACCTACAGCTAGGCGCGGTTTTGCAGTGATCTTGTTACATTTTGTCTGCTTCTTACTGATATTTTAAGTCTTGTGATATATATATATATCATTGTCATCATTGTCAAACATTATCAATCCACTGCTGGACGAAGGTCTCCCCAAGTTTCTTCCACAAAGGTCTGTCTTGTGCCAGCCTCTTCCATGTTACTCAAGCATACTTTCGAATTTCATCCGCCCATTTCCCACGTGGTCTTCTTCTGGGTCTTTTCCTGTCCCCTCGAATCCAGTCTAAAATTTCAGCTGTCCATCGATGGTCTGTTCTTCTGGCAATATGTCCAGCCCATTGCCATTTCAGGGATTTTACTCTGGTCATGATGTCTTCCACTCTTATCATTTTTCTGATGCACGAGTTCTTCTTATCTCTCCTGGTTACACCAAGCATGCACCTCTCCTTGCTTCTTTGAGTTGTCTGCAGTCTTTGTATGCCTCTTTTAGATAAGGTCCATGTCTCTGCACCATATGTAAGCATTGGAATGATGCATTGATCCTACACTTTTCTTTTAAGACATAATGGCATATTCCTAATGAAAATTATACTGTTTCTTCCAAATGCTCTTCAGGCAAGTTTTATACGCAGATTAATTTCTTCATCAATGTGACCCTCACTTGATATTTGCTGTCCAAGATAAATGTAGGTATTGGTTATCTCCAGCATTTCCCCATCAATCGATAAATCTTCATTTCGTGTAAAAGCATTGTACATCACTTTTGCCTTCTGAAAGTTCATTTTTAAACCCACTTCTTTTCTCTTGTCAGCAAGTTCTTGGTTCATAATACTCCGCAGCTCTGATGGGGTAGTTGCAAATATCAATACGTCATCAGCAAAATGAAGGTGAGTTACATAATCTCCATTATTCTTTATCCCTTTGTTTTCCCAGTTCAGTGACTGAAAGACATTTTCCAATTTGGCATTAAAGAGTTTTGGAAATGTAGTGTCACCTTGTCTCATTCCCTTTCCAATTTTTATGTGTGTTGTATTTTCAAACAGCCGAATCTTTGCACTTGCATTTTCATAGATGTTATGAATAATATTAATTTATGCATCTTCAGTACCGCAGGATTTCAAAGCCATTGTAACTGCTGATGGTTTCACCGAATCAAAGGCCTTTTCATAGTCAATAAAAGCAATGTATAATGGAAGTTCATATTCTCTCGCTCTTTCAATTAGTTCTCTCAGTACGTGGATATGATCTATAGTGCCGTAGCTACTCCTGAACCCAGCTTGTTCTATCGGTTGAGCCATGTCCATTTTCACCTTCAAGCGGTGTGAAAAAACTTTAGTGAAGATTTTATAAACCACTGATAGGACGCTGATGGGTCTATTGTTCCTGAGATATTCAATGTCACATTTTTTATGTAGCAGGATCATGTAGCATTGTTCCAATCCTCAGGAATCTTCCCTTCATTAAGGCATCCAGTGAAAACTTGGGAAGAGTACTGTTTCAATTTCTCCACTTGCTTCTTGTATGATGTCTACTGTAATTCCATCTTCTCCTGGAGCTTTTCCTCGTTTCATGTTCTTGATTGCATGTGTAACTTCTGCTGGGAGGACAGGAAGAACTCTGGTACCTTTGGTAATATCTGAAGTACATGTATCATCCGTTTCATACAGTTTTGAGTAAAAATCTTTCAAACTTTCACCCCTATTTCTTGTTACAAATCCACCTTCTTTTCTCAGAACCATAATCTGCTTTCTTCTCTTACTCAGATGTCCCTTTGCCTTCTTTAGGCTTTGGTTGTCTTCCATTGCTTTCCTCACTAGTTCACAGTTGATTTTACTTACATCTTCAATAATACTTTTTCGTACAGTCTTGCATAGTTATATATACACTCAAGAGAAATTCAATTAGAGATACCTGTCTAGTAACGTGTGGCACCACCTTTCGCCCTGATGACGGCGGCGATTCGTCTCGGCATGGACTCGACAAGACCGGACGCTTTGGGAAGCCATACGGATCCACGACCCTTGAACAAGCTCCCACAGTTCACGAAGATTTAATGGAGGGGGTCAGAGCAACGAACATCTCTCAACGATGTCATCCCAGATGTGCTCGATGGGATTGAGATCAGGTGACCTAGCTGGCCTTGGAAGCGAGGTCACGTCGGGTGAGTGTTCATCCACCCATTCGGATACAATTCGGGAGCGATGGCACGGTGCATTGTCTTGTTGCAGGATGAGGTCCCCAGTGGGATGTTAAAGACGCACAAACCAGAGCAAATGGTAGTCTAGGATATCCCGGTATCGTTGACCTGTGAGGGACGATGTCACAAGTACCAGGGTTCCCATTTTAGTCCACGTAAACAGTCCGCAAACGAGAACGCCACAAAACCAGCTTAAAGAATAACCTGCTGGTAAGAAGGATCCATCACTTCATGTGGTTTGAGCCGTACTCGTATCCTGCCATCCGCATGTACCAACGTGAATCTCAACTCATCAGTCCAGGCAACCTTTTACCACATGTCTAAGATCCAGTAGCGATGTTGCCGCGCCCATGCTAATCTTTGCACTTTGTGTTGTGCGGTCAGCGGCCGTACCCTCGTGGGACGATGGCTTCTGTGCCCTATAACAAGGAGATGGTTCTGGATGGTGTGGCAGCTTACACGTTTTTGTGCATCAGCGTTAACTTGCCGAGTGATTTCTTGCACTGTGGCCTTCTATCCGCTGTTACAATGCGAGCTAGCCGACAAAGACCCAGCTCATCCACACGCTGTTGTCCACGGCAGTTGGCCCTTGCAGGGATGCTTTTACCGTATTCGATGTACTCACGGTGCACCGGTGACACAGTGGCTCGCGAAAATCTTAGTGCCTGCACGACCTCCGAGATAGAGTGACCCATTCGTTGGGCCCTGACAATTTGCCCACGATCAAATGCTCTTAGATCCTTCGTCTTACCTCTACTGCGTCCGACTCTTACTGATTCCCGTCGCATCACTCCTTATATTGTCGGATCGCTTCATACCTCTTGTCGTTTCTGTTTACAGGGCCTCCCACATCGCCACATTTGCATGACACCAGCTGTCTCTAATTAAATTGCTCTTCAGTGTATGCCAATAAATGCGATGTTGTGTTACTTTCCTAGGTGTCCGGTGACTTTTGTCAATATAGTGTATGTAGCAGCTCTACTTTGCACTGATGCCACAAACTGAAACGCTATGCACCGATCAGTTAAAACATTAGAACTACCTGTCTAATATGATGTAGTTCCTTCTCTCGCCTTCGAAAGAGCTCTGAGCAGATGAGGCCTAGATTCAACGAGATTTTGGTAGGTGTCTCTTGAAATTCTGTACGATGTCTGCAAGAGAATATTCCGCAGTTTCCATAAATTACGTGGTTGGGGTGACGCTGCTCGTACTAGTTTCTCCAATTCAAAACACGAATGCTCGATGGGATTCATGTTCGGCGAATTTGTGGGCCATGGTAGTAAATGGAATTCCTATTAATGTTTTTGGAACCGTTTCTGAAACTTCTTTGCAGTGTACGCATGAAGCATTGTCTTGTTGAAAGACGCCATATCTGTCGTGGAATACAGTCGCCAAAAAACGTTGTACTTGGTCAGCCACGATTTTCCGCTACTTGATTTATGTCAGAGTTCTCTCCAGATTCTACAGGAAAGTGGGCACAAGTGTTCCCCAACAAAAGGTTGTCCAGACTAGGCGAGTCCACAGTGAATTCAGGTGAGAAGGCTTCCTTGAGTAAAAGTCGCACACGAGCTCGTCCGTCGACATGGTGTGACAGAGAACGGGATTCGTTTTATCATGAGACCCTCTTCGAGTCTCCTATGGTCCAATGTCATTGATTATGTGCCTACTGTAAGCGTTGACGACGGTGAAAGTCTGTGATAATAGGCACAAGAATGGGAGTGCGGCTGCGGAGAACCATATCCAAGAGCGTCCAATAAACTGTGCGCTCGGACACATTGGGTGTTTCTCCACAATTGAAATTATGGGTAACTTCAGCCACAATAGCTCTCCTGTTGTTCCGGACAAGTTGCTTGCATTGACCTCTGACATCAATGAGCTTGACCTGCCCACGCCTTGTCGACGGTTCGAAGTGTCGCCTGTTTCTGACCATCTTTGATGGGTAGCGTGAGCAACCTACCAGCGTGGCTGTTTTAGCGTGAGTAACCTACAGCGCAGCTGTTTCGGAAATGTTCTTACCAAGACGTCTTGCCATAACGACCTGGCCTTTCTCAAAATCAGATACATATATTTTGCTTTTCACATGTTGAGATGAAACGAAATACTGACCGAGAGCTCCAAACTAGTTATTATACATATCATTCGCGACCTTGGCACGTGACGCTGATTTGCTGTTGAATAACGCAGAGGTGGGTTTAAATTTGGGGCTGATCGGTATAATATGGATAGCAGCTCTTCTTTACACTAAAGCCACAAACTGAATTTATATATACACGGAGTGGCCACTTTATTATGGCCACCCCTCAGTATTTTGTTGGTCCACCTTTTTCCTTTAATACTGCGTCGATTCTTCGTGGCATGGACTCCACGAGATGTTGATAGGTGGTTTGTGGAATCTGAGACCATGCTTGATAAATAACACTTTCCAGGAATATGAGATTGCAGGGCTGTGGATCCAGTTGTCTGATGGCTCGTTCAACCCATAAATTCTCAATGAGATCTAGAGATTGTGGGGGCCCCTAAGCAAAGTAAACTCACCGGCATGTTCCTGAAACCAATCTTGTACAATACGAGCACAATGGCAAGACGCATTATCTTGTTGAAAGAAGCCATCGCCATTGGGATAAACCATCCACATGACAGGATGCACTTGGTCCGCAACGATGTTTAGATATGATGTGCCAGTCAGACGTTGATCAACACGAATGCCAGGAAAACATTCCGTAAACCATAACGTTTTTTCTACTAGCTTGAAGGGTTGTAGCAATGCATTTGGGGCCCATGCTCTCGTGCTGTTTCCGCCAAATTCTCACTCGGCCATCGGCATGGTGCAACTGAAAACGTGATTCATCGGACCATATAATTTGTTTCCAATTATCGACTGTCCAATCCTTGTGCTCCTGGGCGAAGTGGAGACGTTTTCTCTTGTTAACTGCAGACAGCAAAGGTGTTCGAACAAGCCTTCGGCTGCCATATCCTATCCGATGCAGTGTACTGCGAACAGGGCGTGCAGAGATCATTTGAGGGGATCCTTCATTAAGCTGGTCTGTAATTTGCTGCAGTGTTGCCTTTCTGTTGTCTGTTACCGGTCCGGACACTCTCCGTTCCGCCCGAGCAGTCACTAATCGATGACGACCACACGTTGCACGTAGAGACCCAGTTTTTTTTTGCTGACAGTCCAGTCTTTAAACACTTTAACAACAGCTGCTCTGGAACATTTCACGAATGCGGCGGTTTTGGTGATACTCGCTCCATGGCTCCGAGCTCCTACAATCATTCCACGTTGAAAGTTCATCAAATCGCATTTTTTACACATCTCGTCACCCAGAAATCCCTTCTAACCTTTTTATACTAGCCTCGCCCTCTGGCGGCAACAGCGTGCAGCCATAGCTCACTTGCTTAAAACTGTCAGTTGGTCATATTAAAGTGGCCACTCAGTGTATCTTCAGGCTCCAAAATCTCGGAACAAATATTTTTTACTTATAGCTAGTCGTGCAAACACAGCGTAAAGCAACGCTAATCTATTCATACCACACCAAACCACACTTTTCGCTGCTCGCTCCCGCGCGTTGTGTAGTTACTTCTTATCATCTCAAGACACACACACACACACACATACATGTCATTCTCCCTGACTTCAAGACGGCTGTCACAAACTTTCATTAAGTGAGAAAAATACACTGCCGGACAATTGCTAAGGACGGATGACAATAGCAACGATAGCAACCATAAAATGGAAGGCAGGAAAATGTGTAAATTAGCATAAGTGCGGGATACAGTAAGACGTGTTGTGCGTATGCAAATTTTGGATTGCCGAACTTGTTCGTGACGTCATAGCGCTGATAAGAGATATAAAGGATTTGACACGTATTGACCGTTGTTGTTCAAACGCAAAGTTGAAAGGGAAAGAACCAATTGACGAACTTGCAATTTTCAGTATGTCTTTCTGACATCACCTAGATGATTTTACGTGTGGCCGTATTATTGGCAAGATTGAAGAAGGGAGAAAAATAACAGATGTTGCCAGGGAGTTCGACGTCAGCCACAGTGTTGTTTCAAGGCTTTGGAAATCATTTCAAACAAATGGATAGTGTAACAAACATCACGGGGGAGGTCGTGTTCGCAGTACGACACCTGCAGAAGATCGGTACATAGTGCTGTCAACACAAAGACACCGGCGCAGCACAGCTAGTGAGGTAGCAAATCCGTTTATGGCTGCTACTGGCAAGCGGATCTCCAGAAAAACTGTCGCTAGACGTTTGCATGAAGGAGGACTATACGCCCGCCGTGCTCTTGTGTGCATCCCATTGTCCAGACGTCACCGTACCACCCGTTTGCAATGGTGCCATCAACATCGCAATTGGACTGATAACGACTGGTCTGCTGTCCTCTTCTCAGATGAGAGTAGATACAGTCTATCGTCTGATTGTCGACGACAACTGATCTGGCGTGATAGTGGTACTGCATATTGTTCAGCAAACATACAGGAAAGGGACCGATATCCGACATGTAGTGTCATGGTATGGGCTGGCATCACGATCAATGGCCGTACGTCCCTCTATGTGCTTCCATCTGGGATTATGACTGGCCAACGATACATTAATGATGTTCTGCTACCTCATGTTCGCATGTTCCGTGGTGCTGTCGGTGATAGATTCATTTTCATGGACGACAACGCAACATGTCATCGAACAGTCGCTGTCCAGGAGTGTTTTGAGAGCGAGGATATTCAACGCCGCGTATGGCCAGCACGTTCTCCAGATCTGAACCCCATTGAAAATGTGTGGGATGCTTTGGAGAGGAGTCTTGTTGGTCGCCAATGCCCTCCAATAAACAAGGACACCCTCATCCGTGCACTGACAGAAGAATGGGATAAATTACCCCAACAGCTGCTTGATAATGTTGTGCAAAGCATGACACGACATGTGGAATCTTGCATTGCCCTCCATGGTGGCCATATCCCGTATTGACATATTACGCCGGAACGCCTGCGGACGGTAATTCCATTTTTTTCACGTTTACGTATTGTGCACAAAATGGCCTGTTTGTCCCTTGAACACGTTCCAAAGCCTTCTGGATTTCAGAGCACAATAAATTGTCTTTCTTGTAATGTCCTGGCATTCTGACATTATTTTATTTCACTTGGCATCCAACCACACTTACTTTTTTATGCGCTATATAGCCGTTTATGATCCGTCCTTAGCAATTGTCCAGCAGTGTATAACGTTAAGGTTGAAATGCTTAAAAAGAATGAACTGAAACTTTACATAAGAAAAAAAACTAAAATTGAAAGTTAAACTATAATATACGTCATAAGATGTCCACCACTTTTCTGGAGTTATTTCGAGTTTAACGATTTTCATGAATGTTTTATGCGCCTTCCATCCCTTTTTCAGAGCCATGAGTTCGATGAAAAGTTTTTTTCTTTTAATTTCATGATTCCGCGCCATAGATCGTTGGACCAATTAGGTACCCCGTATTTGTGCACATCATCTAATAACCTATTCATGATGGCGTTATTTTGTGCAACCAACAAATTCATTTGGACGTCAAAAATTCCTCATCTGGTTAATCTACTGAGAAAAAAGATTGCAGCGCTCAGCTTTCTAAATCAAGTGCAACAAATTACTTTTGAGAACTTCCACAATTTTTCCTATAAAAAAAAAAAAGAATCATCATGGCGCTGCGCACAGAAAAGTTTTTACTGTTTCTCCATTAAAAGCAATGATAGCACTTGAATCACGTTAGAATTTCCTGTCTATTGCAGCGTCAGTGATTTGCTTTCCGATGGGCGTCTCCTATCAGCTGTTACGAAACATTTCGGGAAGATTTTGCTTCTAAATCTTATTTATAGGCGTTGAGGTTAAAGTCCAAAGAGCTCTGTAAGAAAGAAAAGAAAAGTTGGTGAATGAAAATGATTTTCGTGCTGTGCAATGCTAATCATATCAAGAGGGAGCTCCATAGTTCCCCAAAACAATCAAGCCAGCTTCCAGGATCATAACTTTAGCAAGTACTTAGACTTCTTCACTTTTTCTTTTCTTTACTGTTTGAAAGTAAAGAAAGTCGCAGCTTCCTTTTTTTTTTGGCTTCTATCCAGATTTCTTCCAGATTTTGATGCCATCACATGTTCAATATTGCGACGTGTTACTTAGCAACGCTAAGGCACGCTGCCTTTGATCTTGATCTGAATTTAATATTTTGTGTTACCGGAGATTGGCATCTCTCCAAACTGCGACTTTGCCTAAGACGTAGGAAAATAATTAATTGAATGCCGAACAGCCCCTTTTATACTGTTCTTAAATGAACCTTAGCAGAACGTAATCTCATCATGTTTTTTTTTTTTTTTTTTTTTGCGTGCCGAAAAGTTCGGCTGCCTGTCAAATAACTGCTAAGAGTGGAATTACAGAAGCTAAAGGAAGATACTTTAAACGGAAAAGCTTATAAGTTTTTTGCGGGCTTGCGAAATTAATCCACCTCGCCAGGAGGGTCACAGAGTCATTACAAGGGGATGAGATGTAACGATTTTTTCCTCTGACTTCTCTGTATTAAGTTTATAGACTTGCAAAGACTGACCCAGAACGCACCAAAGCATTGTATACGTTGCCATTCAGGAGCTAATGTTTGTTTGTTTGATTGGAGGTTTAACGACCACCGTGAGCAACGCAATGGGCTTAGAGCAGTCGCCCGTCCCTAATTTAGGGTCACTGGTTCCAGGGAAGGGAGAGAGCCAGTGCCGCAAGACAAACACAACATCCATGCCTGACCGGGATTCGAACCCGAACCCCTTACGGACGAATGATCAGAGGCCAGCGCCTTAGACCGGGGCGGCCAGGAGCTAATGTTCACAGCTTTATAACCCCAATGCTTTTATATTTATTAGCTTGTTGCAGAAACATTATTGAATATTAATTGAATTTTCGTGTTTTGTTGTTGTTGTTCCAGGTTTAACTACCACCGTGAACAACTCAGTGGGCTATAAGCAGTCGGCCATCCCTAAGTTAGGGCCACTGGTTACAGGGAAGGGAGAGAACCAATTCCGTAAGGGAAACACAGCGTCCATGCCTCACTGGTATTCGAACCCGGACCCATCTCGGACGAATGGTCATAAGCCAGCTATAACGTAAGCCTTTTTCGTGAGCAAGATTGGCGTTACGCTGAGTCTAAAACCATTAAGTAAGAACGCGATGCAATAGTTTACGGCCAGACGAAACATAAGCAGAAGTCAACTTACTATAACTTTTTATTGGTCCTGCCCTACTTCAGTAGATCCAACATATAACACAGCAGGTAAACTTCACATTTATCTTAGCGATCGAACGTTTACACACACACACACACACACATCCACACACACACATCCGCATCCACATGAGCAATTGCAGTATCGTCCTTTTCATCTAACGTTCTTATCACATTCATACGTCACTTTCCCTCTGACCTCAAATGTGTTGCCACCCTCATTCTTTTGAGAGAGAAGATATCACGTTAAGTTTGAAAGTATAAAGGAGAACAAACTCAAATGTACATAAGAAAAGGAACTAAAAATGAAAGCTAATTTAGAATATACGTCACACAGCGCTTAACCCTTTAACGACCATGAAACAAAAATTTTGTATCGTTCTAAACACCATAACGCCCGAAACTGTCTGTTGGTTAACTTGTTTGTTTAATAAAAATAATATTGACTGGGGATGACTTCTCTGGTCCCTCATAGATCGAAAAAATTTGAAGAACAAGTAAGAGTAGGAAATCTGACTTACTCTATAGACAGGCGTTTCGGGTGGCAATGGCCGTTTGTACGTACGGGCGTTCTGCGCGTTATGGTCGTTAAAGGGTTAAACCGCTGCGCCACCGGGTCGGCAATTGAATCGTCAAACGCCCGAAATACGGTACAAACTCATTTTGTATACGGGATACAAGCTCCTATAGACTTGAGAAGATTGTACCAGAATGCACAAAAGCAACTCATTTTTGCCAACGAGGTACAAGCTTTTCTATGCCATGGCGAAAAAATGTCGAACTTCGTAATGTGTATACTCATGGAATGCGGTTTCAACTGATTTTTGATTGGGAAACGATTTACCCTTTGGAAAGGTGTTCGGGTGCATGAATAGTCATAATCCGTACGGCACAGATCAGTTGAATAAGGAGAATGACGTAAGGTTTCTTACTAGAATTGGTGCAGCTTCTGGAACGTCTAGACCGTAACGGGGGTCTCGTGCTACCATGGAGAACCATGGACCCATGGTGACTGATTGGCCAGCTGTTTGGTGGGCAGTTTACATTGCATGATATCAAGTGCTTGACATTATTTGTCTTCTGTGATTGTTTAACGCTGTTTTAAGAAAGACGAAACGGTTACATCAGTTGAGGAACACCAGACCCTGATCAACGTCTTCTGAGATCGAGTACTTGTTTCTGGGCGGGTTTTGAGATCGGAGATTATCACATAGCGTCCATTTTTTATCCCATGTGATGAGGTGCCTCAAAATGTCGTTCGTTTTGTTAGCAGCAAAATAGCACAAATCAAATCATCGTGTTTTGTGTTGTTCCGTCAACTGATGAGAGACTCATTTATCCATCTTCTTCACTTTGCTTATTGCCGTTAAATATAAGTATAACGTACTCCGAGTTTTTTGCCATTCACGTGCCGTTTGCCGCTGGTCCCGGACAATTCGTCCAAAGACGATTGCTCCAATCCCGATTCGTCCAAATCGACAATTAGCCCAATGTCGATTCGTCTAATGGTGCGATTGGTCCAATGCCGATTCTTCCAATGCCGATTCGTCCAATGGTATGATAGGTCAAATGCCGATTCTTCCAATGGTACGATTGGTGCAATGACTATTCGTCCAAAGCGACAATTGGTTCAATGCCGTTTGGTCCAACAGACTATTTGTCCAACGGTACGATTGATGCAATGCCGATTCGTCCAAAGGTACGAATGGTCCAATGCCGATTCGTCCAATAGTATATTCCTACCAACATATATATATATATATATATATATATATATATATATATATATATATATATATATATATATATATATATTTATGTTTTTAAGAAAGGAATAACAATTTAAGTTATTCTCCTCTTTTATATCCTTTCCAGAAATGATTTACATATAAAGAGTCGTATAATAATAATAATATAAACACCACCGGAATCAAAGTGTACCCACCCAGGCGTCTCACAGAGTGCACGTGACAAAATCGACCACACGGAGATATAAGCGGCCGGCCAGAACAGATGAGACATAGTGCGTTACGTGAGCACAATGGGCAGAGGTAGTGACCTGGCGGATGTCAAAAAGGAATGATCATCGGCTACCGCGCCAAGGGTAGAAGCATCTCAGAAACAGCAGACTTCGAGGGTTGTTCGCGATGTGCTGTATTAAGGGTGTACCAAGGATGCACCGCTGACATACCGAGTACCTTCTGACGCCATAACTGTGAAGCCCCAAAGGCCACCGACCACAGAGGTGAACGTCGTCTCCGTCGACTGCTACAAGACAACAGACGCGCAAAAGTGCAGTGATTGCCTACGCAAACGAGGAAATGAACGTTGGGGCTTCCAGGTACGTGCTCCGATAACAATAGAGCGAACCTTGTTACGCATGAGTCTCCGGAGTCGACGCTGCGTGAAGGCACCCATGTTAACTCAGTTTCATTGGAAACCACGCTTGCAGTTCCCACGGGACTACCGTCATTGGACAGTGGAAGAGTGGAGAAGGGTTGCTTTCTGCGACGAATCGTGGTTTCTACTCCACAGAAGTGATGGGCGGTTGCGGATATGACGTCAGATACACGAGAACCAACACCCGGACATGCTTGTTGGTTAAGTATAGGCCTGAGGTGTCAGGGTTCATGTCTGGGGGATGTTTTCTTGGTATGACCTGGGACACTGGTACTACTGGATGGGTCCCTGAATGCCAATGGCTATCTGTCCATCCTCACTGACCACATGCATTCCTTCATGTTGGATGTTTACCCTGGTTATGATGGTGTCTACCAACAGGACAATGTGCCGGGACATGTTGCAAAAGGGGTGCGTGATTGGTTCCAGGAGCAGGACAGATATGTCTCAGTTCTCCCTTGGCCCGCGAAATCACCCGAATTCAGTCTCATAGAGCACTGGTGGAACTATATGGATCGATACGTTCGACGTGCCCACCCACAGTCACGTCATCTCCGGGACCTGCATGCTCTGCTGCAGTCCGAATTGGCACGTGCGCCCCTAGGAACCTTCCAGGGTCTCATTGCTCCCATGCCACGCCGTCTCGCCGCTGTCATCCGGGCCAAGGGTTGTTGTTCCCATTATTAGGTAGGTGGTCATATTATTATTATACGACCGTGTATTTGGTATTAGTAAACATTTTATAAAACCTGGTAAAAGGCACTCAACGGATTATTTCTAAGCTGGTTACAAAACACCCAGCGCGAGGGCCATTTTGGATTGCAATTTAGGTATTTATATTTGTAAACATTTTATAAAACCTAATAAAAGGCACTTAATGGATCACTTCTCAGGTGTTTACAAGGCACCTTGGCCGCGGGCTTTTTTAGATTTTAAATTACAACTTAGATATTTGGTATTTGTAAACTTTTTTATAAAATCTAATAAAAGGCACTCAACAGATCAGTTCTCAGCTCTTTACAAGGCACTTAGGCTGTGGGCCTTTTTCAGATTTTAAGCTGCAACTTAGATATTTGGTATTTGCAAATATTTTATAAAACCTATTAGAAGGCACTCAACGTATCATTTCTCAGCTCTTTACAAGGCATTTTAGTGGCGAACCTTTTTAGAAGATTTTACGTTACAACTTAGATATTTGGTATTTCGGATTATGCCAAAGCCTTCAACTTTACATCATCAATAGCTCCTTCTGATCTATCTTGTGGTTCATTTTTGAGGCTTATATTTCCGGACCGCACACCAACTTTGTGTCTGGCGTTCACTAACGGTGTCTTCCCTAAATGCTTTATTGAGGTTGCGTGTTGCATCCGATACACGGTGTGTTTCCAGTTTAAACTCATAAGAAAATTGCACGAATTTGACTCCGATCCATCGTCATCTTTAGTATAGCACGATCCCCATGGAACTGATACCTTTGACAATATATCCCAGGGCCTGATTTACGCCTACGCTTGCAAGGCCCGGGCCTAAAGCCCCGCATTTTAGGATAGGTGGGGCAGAATAGGAATGCAAACAAAAATGTTTTTTTTATTAATAATTAATCATTATGAGTAGCAAAAACGGTTTCCCCCCCCCTGAAATAAAGATTAACACTAGTGTTTTTACTACGCTCTTTCACTACCACCTCACAATTCTGATAATTGCACCTTTATTACATAATGTGTATGTGTGTGTATCTGCACACACACACACACAAATCATCTATACCGTACAGGTTGGTCCGCGCCAGACACCAAAATCCGGGTCCCCTTCACTCTGCAGTAAGTTGCATTCCCAACTGAGCTACGCGGACATGTGCTCTCACTGCTATCTGCCTTTATCTCATGTGCGTCCTGAGGTGCTTGCACGTCACATCTTCAGCGAAAGAGGGCCGGGAAACATGGCTCACGGGTGAGCCGGGAATATGTATCGCTGTTGGCAGTCATCCGATGAAGAACGTGCATTTGAGAAATCTCAGACAGTTTGGTGTGTGGAACGGAACATCACACTGATTTATTTTTTCGAAGCACTGAAGATGGGATTCTCATTTTTCCTGTCTTGCCGTGTGGAAAGAATATCATATCATTGCGAGAAACTTAACAGCCGGTTCATCCTGGAAATTCGGACGCCAATATGATGTACGAGTTTGTCCACGCCGGGTATCGAATTCGGGTCCCCTCACACCGGAGTGTGTCGCTCTCCCAACTCAGCTACGCGGACATGCGCACTCACTGCTATCTGCCTTTATCTCATGTGCGTCCTGCGGAGCAGGCACGTCACACATCACACAACTTACTTTAGGTCCTCAAAATCGCAAACATATTGGTTGCGTAGGAAAATCAGAAACTAAGGAACTTGTAAAAATGGATTAATATGGAGTCCATTTAATTTCAAATGTGAGGAATTCAAAAAGCAAGAAAATTGCAGTGCTTTTCATCTGAAACTTGCAGATGAAATATAATGTGCTATTTTGCCATATATATACTATACACCTCTTGAGAGAGGTTTCGCATTGCTAAGACACTTTTTAGAAGCTTTGAGTATTTCATATTGTAAAGTATCAGATTTTAAAATCGCTTAAGTCTAAATTAAGTGAATTAATGCGATGAATAATGTGCTTTTATGAGTACCAGAATTATCTAGTTATGCATGTTTGCTGAAATGTAATTATCATTCTCTGTTAATAGAATTATTCTACTATAATATTGAACACATCACAGGTGATTAATCAGCTACATGGAAGTTGACTTTGCCCCCAAAAAATCAGTCTGTCCAAGTGTAAATGATGTTCAGGGTTATAACGAAGTAACTTTCTCCGTCATTTTTGGTCTACGCCGGGATTCGAACCCGAGGCCGCTTATTCCGGAACAAGTCGCTCTACCAACTGAGCTACGCAGACGTTTATTCTGATTCCTATCTGGCTTTATGTCGTGGGCGTCCCACTGGCAGGTACGTCACATCTCCCCCCCCCACCGAAAGAGGGCCGGGGGCATGGCCCATGGGTCAGCCGTGACCATGAATCGTTGCAGGCAGCCATTCACTGTAGAACGTGCACTTGAGAACTCCCAGTCAATCTGCTGTGTGGAATGCAACATCACATATTTTTATTTTTCGAAGCGCTGGAGAAGGAATTCTCTGATTTTTCCTGTCTCGCGGTGTGGAAATAACATCACACCAATGCGAGATTTTGAACGGCCGGGTCATCCGGATAGTTCGGGCGCCATTATAACGAAGTAAATTTCTCCGTCATATTTGGTCTACGCCGGGATTTGAACCCGAGGCCGTTGCTTATTCCGGAACAAGTCGCTCTACCAACTGAGCTACGCAGACGTTTATTCTGATTCCTATCTGCCTTTATGTCGTGGGCGTCCCGCTGGCAGGTACGTCACAGGGTTAAAATTAAAATTAAAAGGGGAAGAATAACTTAACATCTGTGGATATTTGAAATATTACATAATTAAATGCGAAAATGGCAATACTAAACTATTAAATAGTGTTTTATTTACCCGTCTATATTTTTAAGTGCGAATTTCCTTGCTAATAACAATATTTAATAAAATCTGATATTATTTCCTATGTTTCCCGCCCAACGTCCCATTTATTAAATCAACTTTTAAAATAATTGATAATATTGATTGGCGACAAATGTACTTACTTTTTCAAGAATGTGGACGGGTAGGGGCCTCATCTTGTGCTGTGCCTAGGGCCCGATTCTGTGTAAATCGGGCCCTGAAATAACCAGTGCTTTATAAGCAGAAGCCTTGAAGCTTTAAATTTGCAGTTTATAAGTCACATGGCGCGATGTTTTTCATTTTCTAAATTACCTACGAATGAACGGATCTGCGAAATCCAACTTTCCATCTGCAACGGGGTGATCACAAGCATTCGTTTCCAAATAATTTTCTACGTCATCTTTAATCATTCCTTTCTTAATTGCAGGTATTTGTGGCCTAAAATAATCAGTAAGTTTGAAATAAAATCATTCATTCACATCATACAAGCATAATCTCTCGCAGTTAAAGTTTTTAGGCGTTTTCTTTTCCAGTTAAAAACTGTTGCCTTTTTGTATGTACGTTTTGATCTGCTGAAGTGTTATTCACTTTCCGCTCTTATGCATTTAGGCAATATTTCTCAAACTTAAAACAGCTATAATGAATAAAATTCTCCGGCTGGACGTGTAGTGCAGGAAAGCTTACGTTAAGTCACGTTAGGGTTATTGAAAGGTTACTTGACGTAGCTAAAGTGTGCTTAATCTTCAAAGTGCTAGAGTTTGTTTAGGTAAGACACGCACGTGCAATAAATTCCAAGAATATGGAATTTATTTTTTTACTCAGCGTTCCTCATTATCTTGAATATCAGTAATATAATCTCCGTTTTAATACATTAGTACCTTGAAGGCTCCTTATTAGAGAGGTAAACAAAATATACCCTGAACTTAAACGTAAACACTCAATGAAATAGACTTAACGGCTAGACAGAGGTCTGACAATAAAATGAACTAAGAAAACGTACTCACTTTTAACCTTTTATTGAGGATCTCCTGGTATTACTCAAATACACACTCCAAAATAACACAACTACTGATAGCCCGAACTTTCGTACGATCGTAATATCGTAAAAAAGTAGGTAAATCGCATATCAATAATCAGGAAGAACCTATCACATATAAAACGAAGCTCTTTGGTATACTTGAGCGCGCCTATATATACTGCATACCACCACGTCATGACTTACACTCGTTGCCACATATAATTCAGCGGGAGAAACAACATCTCGTTAGGTGAGAAGATAATTTGCGTGGGAAAATAAAATAACAAGATATAGTAAAATCAAAAAGAAACTGAATCTAGAGTATGCGTTACACAGCTGAGAACCAGTGTTTCAGTTCCTATATCTTTGCTTTCAAAAATTTAATCACCATATAAAAACAATGAATTTTCACTGCTAATTTAAGCTCCCTAGTTCTTTGAAGTCATTTGGTCTTCATTTGTTTCAAATAACTGAGAATAAGACCAATAGAAAGAAAGATTATCACATAAGTAGTAGGAAAAATAAATTTTTCTCCATTAATAGGTGCAAAGAAAGACATAGTGTTTATTTAGTATTCAGTGTATCAACCTTGAGAGGCAAATAACGGCATGTACGTGGTATAGCATTGAACTGAAGAAGCCATGGATGTCTGTTAGTGCAACATACTGCCATGCTGCCTTTGTTCGAAACAAAGATCAAGATCGGCTTATGCTGTCGTAGCCAGTCGCACATCGTGCATATGCTAGACCAATTCAAATAAGCAGTAAATCTGGAGAACGAGTAGGCCATGGAAAAAACGAAGTTTATCGGTTTTCCAGGAGCTCTAACACATTACACGCCACATGTGGCTGGCATTGTGGTGTGGAAAAATGGAGCCAGGAATCAAATGCAGATATTTTAGGGATTCAGCCTGCAAACTGCCCTCGATGCACTGCCGGGGTCCCGTCAGAGTGTGTGAAGAGAACACGTGAACGCACTCCAGTGGTACCCCACATTGATATCCTTATGTCTCGGTGCCGTATGACGATCCGAAGTCGCACGTCTCTGCAAGCTGTTCACTACAGCGTTTCTGTACAAGGTTCCGTCCGTCATGGTGCGTGTGCTAAACAGCAATTCGTCCTTTAATACTATGAGATTCTCTTCCTCAAGGCAGTTTCTCTGTTTTTGATAACACTGCAGTCTTTGGCATTGTGGTCTAGGGCCGAGCGAAGTCACATCAACGAACAGCAAGCGATGAGCCGGTTCTGTATCAAACGGAAACCGCGTCGAAAAGGACTTGTGGACATCTCCTAACATGTTACAGACCTCCAGTGTTGCGCAAATGTTTGGGGTGGGCTCTGTAGTTCGACATCGCCGTACAGTTCATGTTCCTATTTTCCCGCTCATTTGTGTAACACTGCGCTATAGACTTCTCACGTCGGCGCTTCCTAATCTTTTCCTTCCCATTGCCACCATTCTCGTATCACTGTGGGGTTTTTTTTTTTTCGACACAAGCAGCCATATAGCGAGAAGACAATCGGATTTACCGCAGTCCTACAATTCTGGAGCTCTCAAAGTCTGGCAACTGTATATATGGATTTTTTCTGCAGAGACGTGGAACGATTACTTCCTAGCAATCCTACACAGCTTGCATTTTCTCGATGCAATTATAGAAACAATTTCTCGGAGGGCCTTAATTTTTACGTGCACCGTATCATTTGAGGCCATACCTAAAGGCAGCGGTTGCAATCTTCTTTGACACGCGGACCCCTTCCGACATTATACGGCGTATTGTTATCGCGAACCGCTGCACACATATAAGATGAAAACGGTGGTACTCAAAGAAAAAAGTGAATTCCTGACTTAATAAAAACAAACGCGTAAGCACTTTGTCACGTGAGAGCCATCTACACTGCTGGCCACCCAAAATATAGCACCAAGAAGGAGGCATCCGATTGGCCTGAAATTCACAGCACGCGTCGACCGCGGAAGGACATGCAAACGATTAGCATTGCAGGGCATATGCAAATCATGTGCGACCGGCACGCCACCGAGAAACACTATAAGAAGGGTGCACAGAAGGCGGGGTGTAAGTAGTGGAAGTGTGTTGTGCTGCCGGGCCTGTGCGTGGGAAGCTTCCTGATGACTCGTCGCAGAATACGGCAGTCACTCCAGCACGTTTCGGAGTTCGACAGATGACGAATAGTGGCTTATCGCGAGAGCGGTTTATCGTACCTAGACATCGGCGCCCGTGTGGAACTACATCCAGCCACAGTGAGGCGAGCCTGGATTCGGTGGGTGCAGGAGTTACGGACGTACCGACGTGAGCGATTGCCGCAGCCGCGGCACACCACGGAGCGAGAGGACCGGCATGTTGTGTGACGGGCATTTCCGGCTCGCACCGCCACATCACGAACGTTAGCGCAGGAATTAGGGTGTGTTGAGCAACAACTTGTGTCAGCACGTACCGTTCGACGTCGTGTGCAGGAACGGGGACTTGTCGCACGGCGCCCATTTCTCCGATTACCATTGACGTTACACCACCGGCGGGTGCGGCGGCAGTGGGCCGTTGAACGCCGCACCTGGACTACGGAATGGCGCAACATTGTCTTCTCCAAAGAATCCCGCTTCTGCCTGCAACACCACGATGGTCGGATCTGCGTGTGGCGGCAGCACGGCGAGAGACTGTATGACGCCTGCATTATGCATCGCCATACCGGTACGTTGCCTGGCGTTATGGTTTGGGGCTCAATTGGATATGACATCCTCACCCCTCTGGTACGCATCGCCGGTACACTGAACAGCCACCGCTACATCTCCGACGTTTTGGAGCCTGTAGTCCTCCCTTACCTGCAGGACCTGCCAGCGGCCACATTTCAACAAGACAATGCGCGCCCGCACGTGGCACGCATCATGCAACAATTCTTCACGGCCCACCAGGTGTCACTGCTGCCGTGGCTCGCCTGTTCTCTCGATATGTCGCCCATCGCACACGTCTGGTCGCTGATCAGCAACCGAGTGGCCCGGCAAGCACTACCCCCGGCTACGCCTGATGAACTGTGGCAACGTGTGGAAGCAGCCTGGACCGACATACCCCAAGCCCACATCCAAAGCCTCTTTCGTTCGATGCCGCGGCGTGTAGCGGCCGTTATCGCCAGCCATGGGGGCCACACGAACTATTGATGTCTGCGTGTTCTGCAAGTCGCACGGACCTGTAAGCTCAATCGTTTCATCTTTGTATCTGTTGTTATGTGTCCAGTAAATCTGGCTTTGCTTTCTCGTGTCCTTCTTGGTGTTGCGTTGTGGGTGGCCAGCAGTGTACTTGTGTCCACAAATTCTCCATCCCAGCTATGGTCTTCTCTTTGAGTGTGCCCGTTAAGAAAAACTATACATATGAGCTATATCTTGTTACATTTCAAATGCATCAACTATTACGTATCACGTAGTTACCACCTGTAGGTGATAAATCCATAATACCTTGGTTACTCCGTGACAGGCGAAAATTAATTAAGAACTGGAACTGAAGTGTCTATTTGAACCCTAATAATTCGTGATACCTTGGTTACTCCGTGACAGGCGAAAATTAATTAAAAACTGGAACTGAAGTGTCTATTTGAACCCTAATAATCCATAATACCTTGGTTACTCCGTGACAGGCGAAAATTAATTAAGAACTGGAACTGAAGTGTCTATTTGAACCCTAATAATTCGTGATACCTTGGTTACTCCGTGACAGGCGAAAATTAATTAAAAACTGGAACTGAAGTGTCTATTTGAACCCTAATAATCCATAATACCTTGGTTAATCCGTGACAGGCTAAAATTAATTAAAAACCGGAACTGAAGTGTCTATTTGAACCCTAATAATTCGTGATACCTTGGTTACTCCGTGACAGGCGAAAATTAATTAAAAACCGGAACTGAAGTGTCTATTAGAACCCTAATAATTCGTGATACCTTGGTTACTCCGTGACAGGCGAAAATTAATTAAGAACTGGAACTGAAGTGTCTATTTGAACCCTAATAATTCGTGATACCTTGGTTACTCCGTGACAGGCGAAAATTCATTAAAAACTGGAACTGAAGTGTCTATTTGAACCCTAATAATTCGTGATACCTTGGTTTCTCCGTGACAGGCGAAAATTAATTAAAAACTGGAACTGAAGTGTCTATTTGAACCCTAATATTTCGTGATACCTTGGTTACTCCGTGACAGGCGAAAATTAATTAAAAACTGGAACTGAAGTGTCTATTTGAACCCTAATAATTCGTGATACCTTGGTTACTTCGTGACAGGCGAAAATTAATTAAAAACTGGAACTGAAGTGTCTATTTGAACACTAATAATTCGTGATACCTTGGGTACTCCGTGACAGGTGAAAATTAATTAAAAACTGGAACTGAAGTGTCTATTTGAACCCTAATAATTCGTGATACCTTGGTTACTCCGTGACAGGCGAAAATTAATTAAAAACTGGAACTGAAGTGTCTATTTGAACCTTAATAATTCGTGATACCTTGGTTACTCCGTGACAGGCGAAAATTAATTAAAAACTGGAACTGAAGTGTCTATTTGAACTATAATAATTCGCGATACCTTGGTTACCCCGTGACAGGCGAAAATTAATTAAAAACTGGAACTGAAGTGTCTATTTGAACCCTAATAATTCGTGATACCTTGGTTACTCCGTGACAGGCGAAAATTCATTAAAAACTGGAACTGAAGTGTCTATTTGAACCCTAATAATTCGTGATACCTTGGTTACTCCGTGACAGGCGAAAATTAATTAAAAACTGGAACTGAAGTGTCTATTTGAACCCTAACAATTCGTGATACCTTGGTTACTCCGTGACAAGCGAAAATTAATTAGAAACTGGAACTGAAGTGTCTATTTGAACCCTAATAATTCGTGATACCTTGGTTACTCCGTGACAGGCGAAAATTAATTAAAAACTGGAACTGAAGTGTCTATTTGAACCCTAATAAATCGCGATACCTTGGTTACTCCGTGACAGGCGAAAATTAATTAAAAACTGGAACTGAAGTGTCTATTTGAACCCTAATAATTCGTGATACCTTGGTTACTCCGTGACAGGCGAAAATTAATTAAAAACTGGAACTGAAATGTCTATTTGAACCCTAATAATTCGTGATACCTTGGTTACTCCGTGACAGGCGAAAATTAATTAAAAACTGGAACTGAAGTGTCTATTTGAACCCTAATAATTCGCGATACCTTGGTTACCCCGTGACAGGCGAAAATTAATTAAAAACTGGAACTGAAGTGTCTATTTGAACCCTAATAATTCGTGATACCTTGGTTACTCCGTGACAGGCGAAAATTCATTAAAAACTGGAACTGAAGTGTCTATTTGAACCCTAATAATTCGTGATACCTTGTTTTCTCCGTGACAGGCGAAAATTAATTAAAAACTGGAACTGAAGTGTCTATTTGAACCCTAATAATTCGTGATACCTTGGTTACTCCGTGACAGGCGAAAATTCATTAAAAACTGGAACTGAAGTGTCTATTTGAACCCTAATAATTCGTGATACCTTGGTTACTCCGTGACAGGCGAAAATTAATTAAAAACTGGAACTGAAGTGTCTATTTGAACCCTAATAATTCGTGATACCTTGGTTTCTCCGTGACAGGCGAAAATTAATTAAAAACTGGAACTGAAGTGTCTATTTGAACCCTAATAATTCGTGATACCTTGGTTACTCCGTGACAGGCGAAAATTAATTAAAAACCGGAACTGAAGTGTCTGTTTGAACCCCAATAATTCGTGATATCTTGGTTACTCCGTGACAGGCTAAAATTTATTAAATATCGGAACTGAAGGTTCTATTTGAACCTCAACTATCATTATTACGATTCAGAAATGAGATATCCTAGTTTAAGTTACTGAAAAAAGTTATTTATTAAATCAACATTAATGCCTGGAAAAATTAACTCCCCAAAGGTAATGATCATTAGTCCATGGGGAAGCCTCTACACACTACAGAGTGCAAAAAAAAATTTACAAGTGCATTTTTAAATTAGAGAGGAACCTAATCAATAACTGGATTAAATATTGTTTGCTTACCTCTATTTTCTTTCTCGAAATCCATTATTCTACCTTGTATGTTAACACTATCACAAAAGACTATTCGATTCCTGCCACACGTTGAATAGCTTTCTCTGTGATACGAACAAAACAACTTACTGAAGATCTCTTCCCGATTTTAGAAACTGGACATCTGCTGCCATTTCGGTTAAAAAGTTGAAACTAAATTAAGACAGTAGTTACTCTACGAATAGCCGCTTATGCTCTATCACGAAGTTACCTTTTCCATGAAATTACCAATGTTTACCCTTCAACAGTGGTTGAAAAGTAATGCATAACAGAAAAGTTTGTTAAGATCCTAATTTTGTAATATATACGGAGAAACTGTTTCCAAGAATATTTCACCTTTTAAATACTATCATTTTTTTCTTGGGAGGGGGAGGGCAAGAAAAACATTAATTTACAATTTTCGTGCTGCCCCATAAGAAAAACATCAATTTATAATTATTATTTTTTTGATAGGAGGTTTAACGACCACCGTGAGCAACTCAATGGGCTATAAGCAGTCGCCCGTCCCTAATTTAGGGTCATTGGTTCCAGGGAAGGGAGAGAGCCAGTGCCGTAGGACAAACACAACATCCATGCCTCACCGGGATTCGAACCCGGACCCCTTTCGGACGAATGATCAGAGGCCATCGCTTAGACCACTTAGCTATAATTTTTGTGCTATCCCATAAGAAAAACGTCACTTTTAACTTATTTTGCCCTTCCAAATGTTTTTCGTTACGCTAATTCTATTCCCTTCTTCTCAGAAACATCTGTATAGAAAAAAATCATGACGTGCGATGTCTCTTTTTCCGTTACTCATGGTTGAGTGAAGCAATTTCTCACCTTAGCTCAAAGTAGAATAATTCTGCATTTCCTTTACACTCTGGGGAGCGAACTATGATTAACTGCACCTGATTTTCAGAAAATATTCACTCGACAGAGAAACAGAGTTTCTCATAGGGTTGCACCGTGACTTGGTCTCTATAAATAGGTTAATTCCAGACATTTGATGCCGAGTGGAATCGATAACTGTTTGCCATGAGCTTCTGCTTGACCGGTAACTTTTGATTCCTTCTTCTCTCCTGCTCGCTTCGGGTAAGTGTTCGGCTAATAATGTTGACTTTCGGGAGAGAGATTTGTAAATATTGCTCTTGGAGGCATGATGCTTATTACGATGAGCAGCTATGCAGTTACAGCTGCCTCAGTGAAGTCGCTCAGTTGTGTTGAATAAACACTTCTGACTTTCACATCGGAGACTCCGCTCCAAAATTAAAGCGGATAATTTAAATATCACGTCATTCGTTTAGTGTATAATACCTTTGCACATTTTACTATCAGCTTTGGAGAGAAAATCCCACTTTTCCCCGACAAAAAAGATGGAACCAATTTCGTTTGAGGTATGTATTAAATGCACATACGTATTTTAGGGCAATTTGTAATTTAACTCTTACGCTGCAGACAGCAGTAACAAAATTGAAATACGCGATAGTGAAGGTCTAATAGAAAGCGTCTTAGTGAAGCCGCGAATACACGATCGAGTCACATTATTGTGACCACCAGCTAATATCCAGAGTAGCCGCCGTGTGCAGCGCGGACAGCAGCTAGACGGGATGGGAGTGACTCAGTAAGGTGCTGGAAGGTGTTCGCAGGTATGTGGAGCCATGCTGACTGCACTGCATCTGACATTTTGCTGTAGGGTGCGTAGCGGAGGATCCATAGAGCGAACAACACGATCCAGGTGGTCCCACAGCTCCTCAATTCGGTTTAAGTATGAGGAATTGGGAAGTCAGGGAAGTAGTTTCAAGTCTTCATCTTGCTCTTCCAACCCCTTTCGGGAATTTCTAGCAGCGGCGTGACACGTCGCAGTGTTGTGCTGGAATATCCCACCCGTCCCAGGGAAGACAATCAGCATGTATGGGTGTACGTGGTCTGAATGGAAGGATTCATAACAAATTCTGTACATAGTGCCTTCCAGAGGTATGAGTGGACACAGGGAATGCCACGAAAACATTCCCAAGACCATAACGCTGCCCCCACCAGCTTGTGTTCTTCTAGCAATGGTTGAAAAGTGTTTGTTCTCCGATGTTTCTCACATTGTACGCCAACGTCCATCCGTTCGATGAAGCAGAAAACGTGCCTCATCGGAGAAGGCAATCCTTTGCCAATCAGCGGAGGTCCAATTCCGATACTGCCGTGCAAACGTAAGACTTTTGCCGATGCACCTTCGTTAGCATAGGTGCAGTGACCTTCTGTCTGCATCGGAGCCCCATAAGCAGCAGGGTTCACTGAACTGTCATTTCAGATACACTTCCTGTAGCCCCCTGGTTCATTCGACCTGGAGTTGCTCCACTGTAGCATGTCGATCGGCCCTCACGTACCTTCGCAGCCGACGTTCACCTCTCACATCAACGACACGTGGTGCTCTGCAGTTTTCGTGTCTCCTTTGCCATTTTCTCAGTCACAATGCACTTTAACCACAGCAGCACGCGAACAGTTCCCAAACTGCGCTGTTTCAGAAATACTGCGACCCTTAGCCCGAAAACTGATAATCATCCTTTCTTGCAAATCTGATAAGTCGAATTGTAAAGGGTGGTAAATCCATGACAGCAACGAGGGATGATATGTTTTCGGAATGCCTACAGCACACCTTATATAACCTCCAAGACAGTTCTTGACACGTGCCTTGTTTCATTGGTTACGCGCTGTTGACGTCAAAAGTAGGAGTGGACCAGATGAACCAGATAATTAACAGATTCTTCTTCTGAACCCAATTCTTCTTCGAACAGACGGAGCGAGAAGTTCCGGCAATGTCTCTTTCAGAAAGATGCCGTACGTGAGGCCAGTCAAGCGACTAGGTAGGATGTACGTTCCAATAAAAAAATCTTGCACCATACCCGCCGAAACATTGATGGAGAATCTTTGCTGGTAGACTTGAATAATAGACAAGGTGTTTCGAAAATTGAATAGCAGGCATGTGGTCTTGTCCCATGTGGATTTTCATGCGTCCAAACGTAAGCATTGTGGCTGTTAAACAGTCCTTCTCGTGTAAACGTAGCCTCGTCCGTGAATAACACGTATGAAGGGAAGTCAGGCTGTACTGCAGCTTGCTGCAGATACCATCAGGCGGAATCTACACGGACAGGATAATCCTCCGGTTTCAATGCCTGCATTCTCTGTAAATGGAATGGATGCATTTCTTCGTCATGTAAAATCCTCTATACGATTGAATGGCTCAAACCTAGGCAACGTCCAACATCTCTCGTGCTTGTGGCAGGATTTATCCCAACTGCGCGTAAGACAGAGTTCTGCAACTTCTTGCCCGGCCCACATGACGTCTGCTAGCTCTGAAAGATCCAATGTCGCAAAGCTGCCGATGCACCCGTCGGGAATCGTGCACATATAAGGAAAAATTAAAGAAATGTAAATTAAAATAAATAATACGACGCCTAATCCTAATAAATCTTTTACTGGAAATAATGGGTGGAAAGAAATCTTATCTCTGTCTCGCCACATATTTCTGGTAATTATTTGAGCCCGGGCTATAATACGACATTTATCTATAAAGCATCATTTTGGGTTTGAAGCTGCTGCATGATATTGACATTTTGTATGTCGGGAATCGTGCACTGTATAACCTTTGAGCAGCTCGTCCGTTTTTTTTTTTGTTTTTTTTTTATTGGAGGTTTAACGACCACCGTGAGCAACTCAATGGGCTATAAGCAGTCGCCCGTCCCTAATTTAGGGTCACTGGTTCCAGGGAAGGGAGAGAGCCAGTGCCGTAAGACAAACACAACATCCATGCCTGACCGGGATTCGAACCCGGACCCCTTACGGACGAATGATCAGAGGCCAGCGCCTTAGACCACTGCGCCACCGGGGCGGCTCGTCGTCCGTTTCCGTTCGCAGCCTCATACATCAGATGCATATATGCGAGCTCTGAATTCGTGTAGCGATGCGTGCCGGTGAAAATCCGAGCGCCGCCCCGGTGGCGCAGTGGTCTAAGGCGCTGGCCTCTGATCATTCGTCCGTAAGGGGTCCGGGTTCGAATCCCGGTCAGGCATGGATGTTGTGTTTGTCTTACGGCACTGGCTCTCTCCCTTCCCTGGAGCCAGTGACCCTAAATTAGGGACGGGCGACTGCTTATAGCCCATTGAGTTGCTCACGGTGGTCGTTAAACCTCCAATCAAAAAAAAAAAAAAAAAAAAAAATCCGAGCGGGGAATGGCGCCTTGCACTACAGAAACGATGTAATAGACTGACCTAAACAGCGCCCTCTACCACCTAAATGTGGCGTTTCTGGACACACATTCTATGACAAAAAATGTTTATTTTGAGCCCCTCTACCACCCTTTACAATTTGGCCAGATATTTTTGAAACACCCTGTATAAGAATATCAAATATTGCTTTTGAAAATCTAAACAGTCGAAATACTTAGTACTGTCTCCGCTGTAGTTCTTTTTTTTTTGATTGGAGGTTTAACGACCACCGTGAGCAACTCAATGGGCTATAAGCAGTCGCCCGTCCCTGATTTAGGGTCACTGGTTCCAGGGAAGGGAGAGAGCCAGTGCCGTAAGACAAACACAACATCCATGCCTCACCGGGATTCGAACCCGGACCCCTTACGGACGAATGATCAGAGGCCAACGCCTTAGACCACTGCGCCACCGGAGCGGCCCGCTGTAGTTCAGTAAATATTTACTTTTTATGACTATCTTCTTTCATTGGTTTTACGACAATAGCATTCATTAATCCACAAACCAAAGCACCCATAAATGCAAGGGATTAGTAAACGTTACTGCTTATTGTTATGATTTAACCATTCATGTAGCCGATGGACCAGAATTAAATTGTGTCCAAAATTGTTGGCGCTTCTTAAACAGAAGTGATTAGATACAGCGTCGGGGTTTACAAATCTGTTTGTTTTCGCGGCAAAACAATTCCTCTCATTTCTCACCCCAACAGTACGGGCCATAGACCTGTCACTGGTGGGAAGTGCTCCGTTCTAGTCCGTCTTTCTCTGCTCCGTGACCCACGCATGATTGGTAAGCCATTACTCAAAACATGATCACCATGACCCAAGAAATAATGCTACTCCACCTGACACAAACATCATACCACTGATGAATGAATGATTTTCGTGCTAAAATAAAAACTACATATAACTGTCCAAGCACAATCACATCTCACTAGGTACTAAATAAAACATGTTATTTATTTACATTTAAAAAACTGCACACACTTAATTTAAAAAACGACCATAGCGAGATCTTTGGAAGTACTATACCTCCATGTTCAGGACTTCGCACACCTACATATTAGTTGTACTGGACTGGGGGCATGTTGGTATTGCTTGTAAGTGTATTTATACTAGAGACACTTCCATTTCTACGCGCTAGGCCTGAAGATGGAGGTATAATACCTAAGAGAGATCTCGCTATGGTCGTTTTTTAAATTACGTATGGGTAGTTTCTAAAATACGAATAAATACACGAGGTGTCTAAAATAATGGAAACACTTAGCTAAATGCAGTGACTTGGGTATGTGCTGCTTTTTGAGTAAAATGAACACGCAGCTACAATTTGTTTTGTAAAAAAGTGTTGCTTATAGTCTCAGGGGTCTGTGTGATTGCATTGTAAATCGGTGTTTGCATAATTTCGTTCCAGGTGAAGGCACAATGAGTGACCTGTCGGAGTTCCAAAGAGGGCAGATTGTAGGAGCCCGTCTGATTGGTGCGTCGGTAACCACAATGGCACAGGTATTGGGGGTGTCGAGAGGTACCGTGTCGAAGGTCATGACGGCATACAATGTTCACGGCACAACATCATCTGCGAGACACAACTGTGGAAGGAAAACCAAACTCACTGCGAGAGACAGGAGGACATTAAAGAGGATTGTGACCGCAAGGAGGAAGACCACGGCGACTAAACTGACTGCTGAGCTTAATGCACATCTCCAAAACCTAGTGTCGACCGATACCGTGCGAAAGGAATTACATAAGTACAATATTTTAAGGCACAGCTGCGATTGCAAAACCCCTGGTGTCACAGGCGAATATGAAACTGAGGCAACAGTGGTGCCAGGAACATAAAACGTGGACTGCGGATCAATGAAAACATGCCTTGTTTTCCGATGAATCACGTTTCTCACTATTCTCCACCATAGGACGGGTTTACGTGTGGAGAACCCCCGCAAAAGCTTACAACCCAGACTGTCTACTTCCTACAGTGAAGCATGGTGGCGGTTCCGTAATGGTTTGGCCTATGATCTCGTAGTTTGCAGCAGGTTCTATTATCAGCTTACACGGTCGGATAACTGGCGTTGACTATGTCCCGCTTTTAGCGGACCATGTGCGTTCAATGGCGCAGACATTGTTTCAGTCAGCGGATTGCACTTTTCAAGATGATAATGTCCCGATTCACAGAAGTCGTACTGTTCAATCATGGTTTGAGGAATATGAGGATTAAGTTGAACACCTTCCCTAACCTGCAAAATCACCGAACTTAAACATCAATGAGCCCCGGTGGTCTGTGTTGGAAAACAGAGTGCGATCCCGTTATCCTCCTCCGGCGTCTCTCAAGGAATTGGAGCAGTCTCTGCTGGAAGAATGGTACAACATACCACTTACCACCATCCAGGACTTGTATGCGTCCATTCCAAGGATGATTCAAGCAGTTTTAAATGCCAAGGGTGCTTCCACACGACATTAGGTGCATAACACTTATTGTTTCAAGGTTTTTTCATGATTTTGGACAACCCCTGTAACATCTTTTATTTAGTATCTAGTTAGTTGTGATCGTGCTCAGACAGTTATATGTAGTTTTTATCATACCGTTGGGTAGAAACAAGCTACTCAGACATGTTCTGTCTCTTTTCTCAAGTTTGACAGCCATTGTTATAGGTATTTTAGCAGATGATCAGTCAGAAAGGATTAGTGTTAATAATCCAGCTAAATTACCAATTTAAATGACAAAGTTGAAGGGAAAGCAACGATAACTTTGGTGCTCAGACAGTTATATGTAGTGTTTATCATACCACTGGGTAGAAACAAGTTACTCAGACATGTTGTGTCTCTTTTCTCAACTTTGACGCCATTGTTATAGGTATTTTAGTAGATGATCTGTCAGAAATGATTAGTGTTAATAATCCAGCTAAATTACCAATTTAAATGACAAAGTTGAAGGGAAAGCAGCGATAACTTTGGTGCTCAGACAGTTATATGTAGTTTTTATCATACCACTGGGTAGAAACAAGTTACTCAGAATGTTCTGTCTCTTTTCTCAACTTTGACGCCATTGTTATAGGTATTTTAGCAGATGATGAGTCAGAAAGGATTAGTGTTATTAATCCAGATAAATTACCAATTTAAATGACAAAGTTGAAGGGAAAGCAACGATAACTTTGGAGCTCAGGCTCACATTCTAGCCGCGTACAGCCCACGTTTAGACAGCGAACATATATTTATTGGAGCTTATTTCAAACCATTTTGTTAATCCCGAGTTTAATTAGTTCCAGACAGTTAAAGGGTTAATTCCGCTTAGTACATATCGGATTGTGGCTCGGTGTGGTAGTGAATGACAATGCAATGACTGTGGCTGGACTGTTGAGATTTTCAAAAGCAATATTTATATCTTTCAAAGCAATGTACGTTAAAAAATGCATATTGTGGAATCACTCACTTTATTCCACACCCACAAAGATCTTCGAACGCGAAAGATGCGTAGCATAAATTACCTACAAAGAATACCAGAATACTCTTTCGATTCTTTTAGGTAGTGTGTGTATATTTTTGAAGAAATTGTCTCGTCCTTTGTGGATCAAATGTAGAAACTAACGTCCCATCGTTACTGGATTTATATGTATACACCTACCTAATAACGTGCTGAACCACCCTTTGCCCCCAGAAAAGGAGCCAGACGTCTTGATAAGGACTTAGTGTGGTGTTGAAAACATGAAGGTGTTATAGCCATCTGTGAAGCGAGGATCGCTTGTTGTAGAGCAGCTCCGGCTGCAGGTGAGGTTTCGCTGCCTTGAACAGATCCTTTCAATTCGTTCCACAAATTCTCAATGGGGTTGGGTTCCGTCGTTCGAGAGTCCATTCGAGTGTGGCGAACTCACCTGAATGCTCGTGGCGCCAACTGGTCGCCATCGGTAACAATGAGGTGTGACGTTTCCCTGTTGAAAGATGGTGTCATGGGGCCAAAAGAGCGTAATTACGAACAGGTGTAAATGGTCAGCGAGGATGTTCATATACCTAGAGATGGTTACGAAAGTCTTGTCCGGTACGAGAGTATTCAATGATACCCATATAAACGCATCTCACACTGTTACACTACCTCCATCTACCTGTACGACTATAACTTTGCAAGTTGGGTTCATTGCTTCGTGTGGTTTACGTCACGCACGCAGTCTCTTATTGGCGTGATTGAGTTGAAACGGTGATTCGTCAAAACAGGTGACGTGTTTCCGGTCCTCTGCAGTTCATCTCAACCTCTCTGAATTCCCCCTCAATCCATTCTCTAATCCGTCCCACCCCTTTCTTGTGATGACATGGCACACGTGGTTCATTTGATCATCCACGGACACGTCATTTACGCATCATTGTAATTTACTTTTCATTGGACCATTCACTATTACGTCATTTGTTTAACTGTATAATTCTTTATATGTGCTGCCTTTTCCATGGTGTGTGGTTCTTTTATCGCGTCTGATGATGGGTACCTGCAGGCAGGACCCGAAAGGTCTCACGCATTTTTAATATTTTTAACTATGTCACCTTAGTTCAAGTGTGTCATTAAATTCACTTTTTGTATCGTGTTTGTAATGTTTATGGTTTTACTCACGTAGCACGAAGTCTTCTGCAGTTCAGTTGAGATAGCCCTTTATAAATTGCAACCAATCTTTCGATGACCTGCTGTCAACTAAAGGCAACGATGTGGACGTTGACTACCACAGGCTATTTGTTTCCATGCTACCACGGATAGTCTTTGTGCATAAATTTATGGATGCGCTCTCATTCAATTCCGATGTTATCTGCTGCGAGATAGATGTACGATTCCATATAACGATGACAGACAGTTTATTCTTCTCACCAGTGGCGTAACCATGTTTCAAAATCTCTCGGAGGTTCGATCACACATGCACACATTATATGTATGCGTATATGTACAATATTATACACATACTGTATAAGATAGAATTTGGGACCCCCTACACACACATACACACGCAGGAGAAAAGCATTTGCTGAGGCGCGATCTAAAGGGCACGACATAGGCGCCTCTATTGGCGAATTGTGGAACTTAGCGAACACAACTGTAAAACTATGATAGATAGGGCAGAAATGGAAATTACAGAGTTGTAGAACTGACTTTCCTTAGTAGGATTCGACATCGCTGTTTCATTAAGTACACGTTATACACATATTTGCATTTTAAGAAAAATTACAATCTTATATAATTAAATTTGGTTGGTTCACATCATAAAAAAGTACGCATTATATCATTATATTCCCGAATAAATTTTTTAGGGGGAGGGATCCTTTACATTGGGAATCCCCAACTCTGAAAATCTGGGAGTCCTGACCCCCGACTTCCTCTCCCCCGTTCCGGTAGTTGCGCCTATGGTTTCTCACATCGAGACTCAATTGCGCGCTTATGGTTCAATATATTCAAGTGGTTGGAAGTTTTGTTGTATTGCAGTCTAGGTATACATATGCGACGATCTAACCTGAAAATCCCAACAGTTCAGCATTTGCAGAAACTGAACAACTACTCTTCTTCGCAGTTACTATCTGACCCCGGTCAAACCAACTCAGTCTAGAAAGCACAAGGCCATGACATTAGAGAGATGTGTTCCCTCCGTTTGTGACGTCACTCTCAGGTTTGCAAGTAATGAAACGCCGGCGTTGTGCTTGACGTCATACACGACAGCGTTGGAAACCAATCGGTAGCTTTGGTTTCCTCGTGACGTCACTGAAAGAGGTAAATCGTCTCACTAATGTCATGGCCCTGATTTTTCAAGAAGGCTTTGGTCAAACTCACATCGCTGCCTTTTCCCAACAATATTTTTCCATGGTCGATTTCCAATACATAGAGACCAGCTCTATTTATAGGCATTGCCATTGTCAGCGATTGGATGCGATAAACTCATGTTGTTATTGGTGTGTACCAAGGAGGATAGAATAAGGGGAGGGAGCATAACAAGCAAGCTCTAAGTAAAGCTCTGAAGCCAACGCTCTGAGCGGTAGCCATCTTATGTTACCCTTCTGATTGCGTTCCCATCGAATTACGTACCTAACAATATAGGCAGGCGGACACTTTTAAAGCCTTCTTGCGAAAAGAAAAAAATTCATGTACATTTATGGATGTAGTCTATAATATCACCACTGTTTTCTATTCTTTCTTTTCAAAGCACTGCTAAGACACGTTTTACTGCTGCGTACGACAAAAATCCCTTTAACTCATCACATGAAAAGTACATGCTGTTTAAAGTATTGCATGAAGCCGTTCACAAACTCTAAAGTGAAGAAGAAAACCCTGATTTATTTCATGTCATCGAGTGAATGTTTCTGAAGACAGAAACGCAACGAAATGTTACCTTAGAAACAATAGTTCATGCTAAACTTTGATAATTTACAAAATTTTAACGAAGAGTACACGGAATATGCAAATTGAAAAACGTTTGTAGTGCACAATAAAATCCGTTAGCGTTGATAGATTACTATGTACTAATACGAAATGCGATAATTTACGAATTAAAAAAAAACAAAAAAAAAAAAAACACGGATTTTATTGTGCGCGAGAAACGAATGCTTTTTACAAAGTCTTAATAAACGTTTTCGGGAATGTGATCTTAAACCAGGAGTTATTGAAAACTGGACAAATTTCTAATTCGTACTAGAAATGTTTAGCTATTCCATCATAAGTTTTTGATCCGCAAATACAATAGATCTCTCTTCAACTTTTAATGTTAGTTGAACTTCAAATGAACAATTCCATAAATTCAGTCATAAGAAAACGTCCTTCTCATACGAAATAAAAAACTGAAATCTTCCTTAATTTACAAAGCAAAAATGAGCAACTGAGGGTAATGTAACATGGCGGCCACGCAACTCAGCTGGCTTCACCGGTGAGAGCTCATGCTCCCTCCTCTTATTCTATTCTCCTTGGTGTGTACGCAATATTTTGTCCATTCAGTGTATAATTAAATAAATGTGGAACGTAACCATTTCGACGACGTGCTTTTAGAAAACGTTGAAAGTTTTATGATTGAACATAATTAATTATTGGGAAATTAGGAAGAGGGATACCTTGGAATCATCTCCTGTTAAGACTAAACATGGTCAGAACGGCTTCTTGTTGTGTATTGAGAAAGGAAATTATGCTGCTTTAACCAACTGAAATGCGCAGCCGTGTGTTTTCTTATTCAAATTGGTTGCTTTCGTGTGGGTAACAGAACCACAAGCTGTTCGTGGGATTTGCGCGAGTGTCAGAGGGAACGAGATGAAGCAAGGAGTGTAATAGAACTCAATGTAATCACAAAGCTTTCCTTTGCCCCAAAGCCATTTTTCTCGAAATAAATGCTCTAATGAATTTATTATGGACATTGTTATGCATGATGGGTGCCCTTATTTAAGTATTGAGGAATGTTAATTCATGGTGGCAACACCTTTAAAGATATTAAGAGAGCTTGCGTACGTGACATACTTAGCAACGAGATTTGGAGCGAAATTTATTACGTTGGTGAGGTTTTGTGGACAGCAGTTTCTAAACGTCTGTTGTGTGAAAGCAATTTCTGAGAAATAGATACATTTTTTTTAGAGAAAAGTCAAATTGGAGATGTGATTATTATCTCGTTAAACCATTACATATAATCGCTGCGATCTTCTGTTGTGCACAGAATATTTATATGTCAAGGTGAATATGCATACACTTTTTAAAATCCACGAACGACGCTAGTTTCTAATTCTTCTTAAAGTGAAATTAGAATAACATTTCCCTCTTATCGTATGCAATGATGATATAGTTTAAATGGGTTGATTATCATTTTTTAACGTTCAGGTTTGAGTTTCGACTTGAAGCTTAACGATCGTGTGACTTAAGCTTAAGGTGGACGTCAAGTAATTTTGTTTCCTATAATTCCAATGGAAAAACTTTTGTACACATTTCCTTCACATTTAGTGTGTTCCCAAGGATGAAAATTTGAACATCGATTAAAATAACTTTGTTATAACTTGGAATACTTAATATTTTCTAAATCATAACCATAATTATATTAAAAATCAATAACTTTTCCTTTGGTTTTATTGAAACCAGAAAAAAGATGGCGCGACATGTACAACAAATGTTGGATTGCATAATTATGGTTATGTTTTAGAAAATATTATGACGCTATTTTAGCCGCCCCGGTGGCGCAGTGGTCTAAGGCGCTGGCCTCTGATCATTCGTCCGTAAGGGCTCTCTCCCTTCCCTGGAACCAGTGACCCTAAATTAGGGACGGGCGACTGCTTATAGCCCATTGAGCTGCTCACGGTGGTCGCTAAACCTCCAACACCCCCCCCCCCCCAGATAACTTCACTGCTCCTTGTAGCTGAAAGAATTAAGTATATATAATATGGATTTTCAGACTAACGTCCGGGATTCACTAAAACACAAAGTTCACTTTCTATTCCAATTCCTTTTTTGTTAGTCTTGAATGTCATCAGTCTCTGTGCTGAAAACAACAGACGGCAGCTAACTTCAATCAACAACTTCGTACAAAATACGGATAATAGTCACTCGTTGAATCGGTACACTCTCTGCTGTAATATTACAAAACTAAGTGAAAGCCCGTCAATAATAATGGGGGAAATAAGATGCGTAGAGTATTTTTTTAATAATAAGGTATTGATTATGTTTACGATGTCCAAATGTGAAAGTATGTTTCATTACAACAATACGAAAAATGAAAATTACAACAAGGAAGAAAGACAAGAAAGATGACACTAAATTTTCTGTTGTAATGAGCAAATAAGAAAAATGACACCAAATTTTCGTAGACCCGGTGGCGCAGTGGCCTAAGCGATGGCCTCTGATCATTCGTCCGAAAGGGAGTCCGGGTTCGAATACCGGTGAGGCATGGATGTTGTGTGACGGCCCTGGCTCTCTCCCTTCAATGGAACCAGTAGCCCTAAATTCGGGACGGGCGACTGCTTATAGCCCATTGAGTTGCTCATACAATACATTACAATTATTTTACTGCACACATTTAAAACTTGCAGTTATATGAAAATGCAGTGCACCAGGAGAAATCTGAACACATTGGTTTTAAGGCGATTCTCCCTATCATATGTAGGAAAAGGAATAAAAATATATGTCATATATGAAAGCAAGTAAGATGGTTATAACAGAAGCACCACTGTTAGCAGCATGCTTGGAACTACAATTTAATGATAGGGTTGATATTCGTTATGGAGATCAGTGTGATTTACAATGTAATTTCGCTCATTAAGAGGGACATTATAATGGTCGTTAAACCTCCAATAAAAAAACACACCAAATTTTCGGTTACGATCTCGTCTTTTGAATTCTTTCCAACGCGAATGAAATTTACCAAACCTATTCAAAGTCAATGAAACCGGTTAGCAAAAAAAAAATGATTAATCGGATTTCTACAATCGATAAAAACTCCAGAAATAGAGAAAGCTACTTACTTCCACCAGCGGCTGAAAAGTATGTTAGGAAAATTTACAAATGGTGCACTAAAAAGTGCACAGAAGGAAGGTACCAGAGAAAAAGATGTTTTCGAACTGTTGAAAGAAGAAATATAGAAGGAAACATATTATAAGTCTACGCTTTCTAGCGGAAGAATTTTGCAAAATCTAAAAGTTGGAAATAAGAAAAAGGTATTCTTCATGGCAAAAGGAAGGGCTTTTCAAATCGTCTCACGGAAGCAGAGATAGCAAGACAAATGTTTTGACCTTTATACCCGTAACAGGAAATCTGTGCATTATTTAAAGAGGACATCTTTATTGTTTCGAATGGCATACAGTAAAAAATAAATGTTTCAATAGGTTTTTAAAAGCGGAGATACAGCTGCAAACAGAAGTACAAAAACACCACCTAGAGACAGAGCTATATACTACAAAACTCTTCAAATACAATTCCAAAGTGTTCCAGAAGGTAAATGGTGTCGGGTGTTAAAATAATTTTTTAAAACGCACATTTAGAAGCAGAAATATTGAGAAAAACGTATTAAACGTTGGCGCCCCTAGCGTCGAAATTGTGCATTATTTTGTGGAGAAAGTAAACACAAAGATTTTTTTATAGAGAGTAATATCTAACCGAAAACGATTTTTTTCCAATCGGGTTTTTAGTCCCGCAGATATTACTGTAAACGGAAACGTGAACTTACGTTCTCTAGTGGCACACTTGTGCGTTAAGAAAAATTTGAAATTATATGGGAGACATTTCGCACCGCAAACGTCCTCCAACAAAGAAAAAAATTCAAATCGGACTTTTAGAACCAGAGATATTGACAAAAATAAGATCTACATCTACGACCCCTGGCGGGAAAATTACGCGCTATTTTAAGCAGGAGTATTGTGAAAAGGTTCTCCGAGGTTAGCGGTATCGGCCCACGAAAGACGTTTTTCCATCCTGTTTTCAGAAACTGAGACTTTGCTGCAAATATATCAGATGCAGAAATAAACACTTGCGTTCCCTGGAGGTCAAACCATTCCTTGCCAAAATCCGAAATTATGTGCAAACCCATCAAGATATAGCCATCAATTATGTGCAAAGCCATGATTTCCCATCAAGAGATGTATTCGATGCAGGAAGAATTTTTCAAATCGGACTTTTAGAAGCAGAGATATCGGAGAAAACACGATTTACCTTTACGCTCCCTAGCGGAAAACCTATGCATTCTTTTGAAAAGAGACTATACCTAAAATAGTCTTTGATATAAATGGCATCGGGAAAAATAATTTTTTAATCGGATATTTAAAAGCAAATGAGTGGAATAAAAGATATTTTGAATTCGATATCATTTTCGCTTACTCCCTCTAGCAACAAAATTGTGCATCGGAAAAAAACCGGATTGGAAGGATCATCATTACAACATTTCATACTGCCCAGTGGAAAAATAATTTTTAAAATTGACTAATAGTTGCAAAGATATGGTGCCCACAGGCGAACGGACGGAATAAGTGATAACAAAAGCACGACCTTTTTACGCTTTCCAACCGTAGGTTGAAGAAGCGTATATGCTCTAGCTTTGTCCGTCTGTCCGTCCGTTCGTCAGCACAATAACTCGCGTAAAAACGGGTAGATTTCCATGAAATTTTAGGATGTGGTCGGGAACCACCTGGGGACGGACCCTATTGAAAATCGACAAAATGGAGTCAAAGGTCAGGACATAGGAATGGGATCCATTCCATCGCCATTATGCGTCTCAACTAACATAAAAATGCCTCTATTGCAACAAAACATCCTACTGTTGTTCCGGAGGTGTACTGAACCGGTTCTGTTGAATATCATCGAAATGGGGACAAAGGTCAGGGCACAGGAGCGAGATTTATTCCACAGGCATTATCCTCATAACGTGAGTAATGCTTTTCTGGTATATTGAAAAGCGTATCAATGCGTTGCATGATTTTACTAACTTGTTTAAAAAGACGTTCCAAAAAGTATAATGGTTGAGGCAAGCATTCGACAATTAAAACATGAAAGCGCTCTTTCCCGTGCGCCACCAATATGGGACAAACCTTCAAGCGTTCACACAAAGGAAATTATATTGTTTGTGTTACAAGTGGTTCGTACGACAATAGCTAAGTCCTTTTTCTACATCAATATATCTCATTTAACATATATGCGAGTTTCGGCTGACTTTAGGAATAAGCGTAGGTTGTTCTGGCATCTGCGAACAAGTTTAAGGAAGTTGAATTTGTATGATAGTGAATTCAGAATAAAACCCTGCTTATGTTTCTTCAAAGGAGAAAGAGGTAATATGGTTCATTCTTCTTACCCAGAATAAGTTGCGCATTCACGAAATAAATGAAAAAGTGCACTGCTTTTATCAAGCATAGTGTTGTAAGCAAGAAACGCATAGATGAATAAAATAAAAAAATCGATCAGAAAGGCATTCAAGAATGGTAGATTGGTTGCCAAACCTATACGGAAGCTATTTAAAAATTACGCTTTCCTTTCCCTTTGTCTTGTAAATGGACAAAATGACATTATTTGCTTCTTTATTCTGCCTTTTTTTACTTTTGTTTTGCTTCAGCCAAACTTTTTGAACGTTTTCATGTTCCAGAATGTTCAAAATGCCGCGCACTTTGCTCTTTTGCTGTAGGCACATTATGGAGCAGACTTAAAATTTCAGGGAAGGAAGTAGGACTTTTTCCCACGTGGAAATAAAAATAGCGTGGATCTCAGTTCCGGTGGTTTTGCGGTAGAATGTGAAGAAAGACATTTGCATGCTTCCGGAAAAAAGCGTGGCAACACCTTCTGAGTTCAGAATATATTCAAATGTTCCGGCAAGCAAAGTACCCACTTTTTCTATGATGATGCAAACTCCCTAAACTCTCCCTGGGAAGTACCAATTCGAGTGAAAGGCCTTTGCGACCTATTACTGAGGACATATCTTTTTAAGTTTAGAGAAATGTACTTTAGATTTTGAGCTTTTAGGATTTATTCGTCCTGTTTCTAAAATAAATAAAAGAAAAACTTCATACGCAGAAAAATGTAGTCACAACTGTTTCTATAATATTCGCCTAAATCTTCTGTTACATCAGAGAGTGTCTCTAAAATAAAAAATTCGAAGAACTAATTCAGTTCGTGAAAGGCCACTGTAAGTTTCGCTAGCCTCCAAGTCGCGAAAAATAATTGTAAATATGTACGTATATGTTCCTTCCCACGTGGAAATTCTTTGTCAGCGCCATTTTTCGCCAGAGGGAACGAAATCAGCATGTTTTAAGGCTGTTGTTGTTAAATGCAGGCGATTAGCTGCATTACAGTCAACTTAGCACGTAAACGTATGAAGTGTATTGTACCTGCCTTGTGTGGCAATGGGATTATTTCAAGGGTGCCTTAATATGAGAAACTCAAGCTTAACGGTGTTTGCAGGTAGGCCCACGTAAATGAGGACTAACTCCGAAATCCGATTTAGGGAGAGTGGAGATTTTCTGAAGATTTTAGGAGAGGAGGGTCACCTTTGGAAGTGCAAAAGATTGAGAGCGACGGAGCATTGGTTTTTCAGAGAGATGTCGGGTCGTGAAAAATTGAAGAGAACGAGACATTTTCGAAGAAGGTGGTTAGGATTGCGTCGCGTTGCAACGGCATCGGTGTACGAAAAGCGGAAGTTCGGGTCTGGAGTCCATATAGCAAGGACGGAGACTAAGTCAAAAAGCATTCCACTAACCTCCCCTTCGATATGTCACAAGCCACATAGTTTAGTGAAACAAACTGTTTGTTTTGGTTATCGTTCCCAAAGGGTCCGAACTCTATATTTGTTTCAAGTATTTGATACAACGGTACGAACCAAAAAAATTATTTGACAGCTCTCGCTGGATCGCAGCTATGTTAAGAAAGAGACAGAAAGGAGAGAGGGTCTTTTGTCAGTCTTTTTCTCTCTGCTAAATATTTATGTACCACCAAATACAATCACTCTTTGTCTGAAGCCAAAATACTGTCCACGGTGTTTTAACTCCATTACTGATAACAGTGCCACAGGATTTTTGGAGGCATCTTTCCTCATTCGTTAGTACACTGAAGAGCAATTGAATTAGAGACAGCTGGCGTTACGCAAATGTGGCGCTGTGGGAAGCCCTGTAAACGGACACGACATGACGTATACAGCAATCCGACAATATAAGGAGTGATGCGACCAGAATCAGTAAGAGTCGGACGCAGTATGGGTAATACAAAGGATGTAAGCGCATTTCATAGTGGACAAATTGTCGGGGCCCGACGAATGGGTCACTCCATCTTTGAAGTCGTGACGGCACTGGGATTTTCACGAGCCACTGTGTCACGGGTGCACCGTGAGTACATCGAATCCGGTAAAACCATCCCTGCAAGGGTCAACTGCCGTGGACAACAGCGTCTGGATGAGCGGGATCATCGTCCGCCAGATCGCATTGTAACAGAGGATAGACGGACCACAGTGCAAGAAATCACTCAGAAATTTAACGCTGGTGCACAAAAACGTGTAAGCAGCCTCACCATCCAGAACCATCTCTTCGCCATGGTGTACAGAATCCATCGTCCCACAAGGGTACCACTTCTGACTGCACATCACAGCATCACAGTATTGCTCCATTAGTGTATGTGCGTCTGAAGATGAACCCGAAGCGGATTTGAAAGATCTTATGTGTTTTAATCTATGATTTTAAATTTAACGGTATTTTAAATATAATATCATTAACTCCTATCATTTTACCACCGTGCAGAGACGGAGTTTGTTAAGAAGTATGATTTTTGAATGTTGGTGAGAAACGTAATGTGTCACTACACTCGGTTCTTCGAACCCTGGCTGAAAATGAGGGTGCGTAGCTACAGACGGCTTCAAGTGCTAATGGTAACTTCGGCTCGCCTTCGAAAGTACTACTAACAATAAGCACGCGAGCATCAAAATTTGACCTTGAATGTTTGGAAGAAAGTAGTCTAGTCCAGTGAATTTCGTTTCCTGTTTCACCATGTGGACTGCCGGATGTTTTGGCGTCAGGATGCACCGTGAGACGGAAACAAGCCAATGGGGCAGCTCTAATGCTTTGGGCAGTGTCCTGAGAGAATTCCCTGAATCCAGATATTAATGTGCAGGAAATTATGATGTCAACTATTTATCTAAATACCATTACAGGCCATACACATCTTTTCATGGCAACGGTATTCCCCTCGAGTAGTGCTTTCTTTCACAGGATAATGCTTCATGCCACACTTCTCGGATTATTCGAGAATGTATATTAAGATAATACAACGTAGTTTGTCATAAATATTTATTTTTTCAAGTCGACCATGGTTTTGCATGGATATTGATATTCGCATAGCTTCATCAGGACGAATGACACGTAAATATTCAAATTGTATATGATATCATAAATGGTATTTACAGTCACGGGATTTGGTTAGATGCTTCCACGCGCTTGATAGAAATGGGGTGGATGCGATGTCATTAACAAGTTGCGAAGACTTCTAATATGTACGGAAAGCTTTCATAATATCACGTTTGGTGGTTGAATCTGGCTTGTCATTTAGTTTTGCTTCTTCAAAGAGAAATTTATTGTCTTTTCGTAATAGTGTTTAGCTATCGATGACCTCTTTAGGTCACAATTCCGAATGTAGGTCTTGTGCTCCTTCAATCGAAAACGCAAGGATCTACGGGTCTGTTCTATATACGAAGCGTCACATTCACATGGAATTTGATACATTCCCCAAGAGCGTTTGCCTTCAATATAGTCCCTTGATCCTAAAAAGTTCATTTTGTTTATGTGTTTAAGAATCACTTTAACATTAAAGGTTTTGAGAATTTTTGAAATTTTGAAGACAATGTCACGGGATAATGGAATAATGGCAAAATCCTCTGGCAATGAGCCGATTACAGGAGTTACAGAAAATAACATTTTAGGATCAAAGGACTATGTTGAATACAAAAACTCGTGGGGAATTTATCAAATTCAATGTGATTGTGGTGCTTCGTATATAGGACAGACCCATAGAGCTTTGCGTTTTCGATTAAAGGAGCACAAGAAATACATTTAGAACTGTGAGCTAAAGAAGTAATCGATGGCTAAACACTTTTACCTAAAGGACCATACATTTCACTTTGATGAAGCAAAGCTAATTGACAAGCCAGGTTCAACCACCAAACTTGATATTTCGGAAGCTTTCCATATATATCAGAAGCCTTCGCAACTTGCTAATGACATGGCATCCACCCCATTTCTATCAAGCGCCTGGAAGCAACTAACCAAAACTCGTGAATGTAAACACCAGAGGCGAATTTTCGGGGTATGCTAGGTGTGCGGCGCACACCCACACAGAGTCGCAATTTAAGCTATGTTATCGATATTATTTTTTCGGATTTGTTTCGAATAAAACACCCCAAGGTTCATCCTAAGGCTTCTACAGTGGTTAAAACTAATTTCCCTACATAATGTTTTCATTAATGAGAAAATGTTTCTTCAGAAAGCATATCGCATTCGCGCTAGAATCCTGGGGTGTGCTGTTTCGCGTGCGCACATCCGACAACCTGAAAACAACTGTGCTACAAGCGTTTGCCAGACGGCGCTGTAGGTCACATTCTTCTTTCCCTGTGGTCCCTTTTTTTTTTTTGATTGGAGGTTTTAACGACCACCGTGAGCAACTCAATGGGCTATAAGCAGTCGCCCGTCCCTAATTTAGGGTCACTGGTTCCAGAGAAGAGAAAGAGCCAGTGCCGTAAGACAAACACAACATCCATGCCTGACCGGGATTCGAACCCGGACCCCTTACGGACGAATGATCAGAGGCCAGCGCCTTAGACCACTGCGCCACCGGGGCGGCCCCTGTGGTCTCAATCGTACCAGTGGAACTTTCAAGGTGCTCTACCCAAAATCAGCACCGCTTGAGTCTCACGGAGCAGCCAGTTGCTATTATATTGTTTTTTTTTCTTTTTATGTATTTCCAGTATGACTTGCTGAAGTGTGTCAGCAATCTTAATTCCTTTGTGCAATATTTTCGTGAAGAGGAGAAGGTTCGTTGCTTCGTGCAGTAAACATGACGTAGTAAATAATATTTGCAGCTTCAGGAGTGCTATTTTAACAGCGGACACCCTAAGTCGTTAAAGCAACTGTAATTCAAAGCTCTCCAGATGGCGCTACAGGTCATGTTTTTATTTCCTCGTGGATTCAACGCAGAGGTTTAAATTCACAGGGCGTGCGCACTTAAAAAAGGAGCACTGGTCATACTTGTTTGAGTTTGGAATAGCATGGGGTCATAAGCACTCTTCAACGTTCTGCTACGAGTTTTCTATCTTTTCGTCGCTGTGTGAATCGGTGTGTTTATTAGCACAGATACAACTGAATTTTGACATCTATTTAAGTTGACGATGTACTAAGTGTCCCATGTTTTGCCGGAGACTTTGCAGATTGTGTAAAGCAGGTTAAAGAAAGTAAGCTTCGTGCGGCATTTAAAACTTATATGTAAAGAAAAAGACACCGAAAATTCTTTCATCACTCTAGTATTTGCATAGGAAATTCAGATTTTTCTTACAATGAGGTGTACGTAAAAATCTTTACCGTAAGTTATTAGACGACAGCTAAATAAAAGAAATGCTTTTCGTATGTTCAAAATCAATGCAGGAATTTCGCACTTCGGGATACAAAAAAAAATGTTTGCGTGTATTTTCCCATAACAGCGCACACCCAACCTAAATGGGAACGCGACACCACTGGTAAACACCATTTATGATATCATATACAATTTCAATATTTACGTGCCATTCGTCCTGATGAAGCTAGGTCAATACTCAGCGAAACCATGGTCGACTTGAAAAAATAAATATTTGTGACAAACTACGTTGTATTATCTTAATATGTATAATCGTAACTTGACTGTAGTCTCTGAGATGAAGTATAATCGACAATGGTTCGCGGAACACGAGGAAGACTTCCAGGTATTGCCGTGGCCCGAAATTTTCGTGGAATCAATCCAATCCAGCAACTGTGGTTTGTGTTGGAACAACAACTGCGATCTGCGGCGCATGGACGGTGAGGATGCCCCGACGTCGGATCTGTGCACAATACGAGCAGTTCAGTGAGTTAGAGAGAGGACACCGAAAATTGACGCAGGTTGGGGTCAAGTCGCCGTATCGCAAGGCATTTGAATCGGAGCGACACCGCAACCGGGCGATGTTGGGACCAATGGGTTGAGGAAGGCTCAATCCAGAGGCACTCTGGCAGTGGACTGCCGAGGGCAACGACAGAACGGGAGGATCGAGCGATTGTGACAGCCGCACGAACAGAACCGAATTCGTCGCTCTCAGTGATATGTGGCCATGTTGCGTCATCTACAGGCACGGAATTGCCCATCCGGACATTTGCCAGATGACTTCCGGCACGAGGACTACATTCGAGGACGCCACTCTAACGCCTCTCACTCACCAGCTAGCATCGCCGGCACTGGTTGTAATGGTGTCGGGCCAGATACACTTGGTATAGTGTCGATGGGCGTCGTGTTGCCTTCAGTGATGAGTCACGGTTTGCACTTGGCGCCGATGATGAGCCCATATTTGTCTGTAGAGAAGCCGTGGAACTCCTACCTTTACAGTGGAACGGCTCACGTCTCGCACACCTGGAGTGACTGCTTGGGGAGCCATTTCGTACGATGGCTGAACACCCTTGGTTGTCCTGCGTACCACCCTCGGTACGTCGACGACATTCAAAGACCTGTGGTGTTACCATTCCTGTCGTGGCATCACCGAGCAATTTTCCAACAGGGTAATGCCGTCCCACACATGACACGGATCTGCAAAACTTGCGTCCGAAGGTCCATACCTTTCCATGGGCAGCCCAATCGTCTGACCTCTCTGGGACGTGACGGAACACCACGTTCGCCCATTCTGGAATGTCGGCGAACTGGCTCATAATTTGGACACCATCAGGCATGCTGTACTTCAAGGCAGCATCCGGGAACTGTATGCGGCTAATGCCACGCCGGGTAACCGCTTGTTTCCGAGCCAGAGGTGGCGCTACAACGTGCTGACTTGCTCTACTCCTGTAGCTGTTTTATCCGAATAAATTGCCCAACTTCCAAGTGCTCTGGAATTGCAGTAATTTCCTTTTCCATACACACTGCACATACAAATTTTCGTCTCGATTGGATGATTCTTTCTGGGTGCTTCATATTTTTTTTTTTTTTTTTTTTTGGCAAAGAGTGTGTTTGATTGTATACCAAGGGACAGAAAAAGGCACAGAAGGCCACATGGGAAGTCGATTGATGAAATTTGAAAGCATGCTGGAGATAAATGGAGAATTCTGGCTGAAGGCAGACAGCTGTGGAAGAAAATTCCGGGAGACTTTCATCCAGCAGTGGAGTGGTAATGGTTAAAGATGATAGAACTGCTTCGAATTTCCTTTTTTATTTATTTCTCTTATATAAAACTTGTTTATTTCTTGTTTACAACTTTTCGTACTTAACATCATATCGAAACTCACAAAATCTTCTCACTATGAGGCAGTAACTGGCAGCTGGTCAAAAAGTTGATAAAAGGATTTGCATCTGTTTTGAGTGAGTGAGAGATGATCAGATATCTTTCGAGTAAAACCAGACGAACAAACAAATGTTTTGTTTCGGCAGGTGCAGTAAAATCAAAGTCTGACGTTTCAAATTAAATACCTCAGTTGTTTCGATTTCATTGTCCTGTGTGGTGTAACGGTTATCATACTCGAGCGCAGATTGGTAGATACGGGTTCGAATTTCGTTCCAGGACGATCAAATTTTCTAGTTTCTGTGGTTACGTTACATGGAAAGGAGAACTTGCATTATGTCTATATATCAGTTGTAACCAGCTTCTTCGAAGATAGAATAATCTCCAAAGGAATATGGCTACCATGTTCTCCAGAACTTAGTCCTCCAGACTTTTTCGTTAGTTAGTTAGTTAGTTGATTTTAGTGGAGCAAGGGCCAGGTTTGGCCAAAGAGCGCCAGATACAGAGAGCTAACAGTTAAAGATTTTTAAAAGCGGGGTGAAATGATTAATAGCAGACAGACTTGGAAAAGGTAAGAAAAGAGAATGATGAAAGCTGTGAGGACTAGTTAGTTAATTAGACTGAGAGGTTAGGGTTACGGTTGAATACATGAGAAAAAACGCAGCAAAGAAACGGAGTTATTACAAAATAGATTAGTACAGGACGGGGTGTGCAACACAGGAAGAGTCATGGGACGAATAAACAATATAAACAGAAACCACGATGTTAGTCACATCATCAGCTCGGGAAACGTGGGGGCGCTGCTCTCCAACAGCTGAATGAACAGCCGTCCCGGCGAAGTAAACGGTGTCGAACTAGAAGCCAAAGTTTGAAAACAAAAAATAATTTCTTCACCACAAGATGTTGACCGGTCACAAGGTCAGCTCGGGCCGAGGGGGCGCAGCTCCCCAAATAACTGGAAACCAGTTATCCCCGTGCAGGGCCAGACTTTTTCTTGTGGGGCATGTTGAAGAGAAACGTATATGCCAATAAACCACGCACACTGCAGCAACTGAAAGCGAACATCACTGCTGCGATTGACAACATCAGCTAAGCCTAGATAATTTAGACATTCGCAAACATGGAGCGGTGTTTTTTCAAGTGCATGCAGGAAGGAGGCAGCCACTTCCAGCATTTGTTGTGATACGATACTTTGGCCATGTTCAACCACAATTACGTTTACCCACCTTGTATATTATGTTTGTAATTAACGATAACTTAAGGCCTCCTACAAGTGAAATACTCTATATGATTTAAGATTCAGTGTGTAAGAAATTCAGAGCAGTTCCAATATTAATCAATGTGTTCTGCATCTTGTTGGCCATCATGACTTTAAGTTGTGAGCCGCAGTTGGCAAACTCAAAACAGTAAGTCCCTTTTTCATAGTGTAATGTAGTCCTGTGAGAGTTAGGGTATTTTAATTAAAAATGTGTGACGTATATCTCCAATTCCACCTACCTTTTCAGTTCCTGTGTTCTTACGTAAATTTGGTTTCTCTTCGTTAAATATTTTTTATGCTTAACGCCACAGATTTTCTCTCGATGGATTTAAAGTTGGTAATAACCTAACAGCATATCAAGGTGCAACCTATGTAATTAGACTCGAGAGATAAGAACTTGTGTGTTCAATGTTTGGAAGGCTATGATAAAATAGGGACTTATGTTCGGAACTATATGTAATCTTGCACGAATACTTTATGTACAACGTACTATACTGAGAGATAGTAGGTAGAATAGTACAGAATGTACTCATTATTGTGCTGTAATGGAGAGTTAATCTGAGCGATCTATATCTGTATGATGCAAAGGACTTGTATGAGCGGTTTAATTCGTTGATTGAGTTACTACGGCCTGTTGATGGTGGATATTCGTATTAATTTATACAGAGGGTGAGTGGTAAGTTTTCAATATTTGCATAAACACATGTGCTGCGGCTGGTATGTCACGTGTTTAAACTAGTTCAAGTCGCACACTGCAGTCAGTCAAAAGAGATATAAATTGGTAGTTTGTGCTGTGAACAGCAGTGTATGTCGTCGTTCTGTCAGTGGTTGGGACGCCTAAAAGATGAACAGCCACAACCGGCCAATTAGGGAACTTTTGCTTTACGAGTTTGAAGTCGGCCATAACGCTGCTCAAACAACACGAAACATTTGTCATGCGAAAGAGGAAGGTTCCGTAGACCACAGCACTGCAACCCAGATGGTTCAAGAAATTTCGCTCAAGTGACAGGAACCTCGACGATCAGCCAAGGTCAGGTAGGCGGCGAAATGTGGATTCGGAGGTCGTGCGTCAGGCCGTAGAGGAAAATGCGACAATCAGCAGTCGGAGATTTTCAGACGAGCTGGACATATCATGGACCACCGTGGTTAGTCACTTTCGGGACCTCAGAAAGGTCTACAGGTGCTGCCGCATTTTCCTTCACGAACTGACACCAGCTGAAACATACCGCCGAGAGGAAGTGTGCACTAAACGTCTAGAAAACCCGCGCGATGTAAGTTTCATCAAGAGAATTATTAAGTGCGGTGAAAAGTGGGCAGTGGGCAGGCTAGCTTCCTGAACATGTTCCGAAACGCGGGCGCTTCGAACACAAGGTGATGTTCTACGTTTAGTGGAATTTCAACGTTATAATTCATTACGAATTTGTTCCACACGGTCGTACCATCAACATCAACCTCTACTCTGAACAGCTGAAGTGGATGTATGCCGTTTTGGAGGAGAAGTAACCTGCACTGATGAACAGAAACCGAGCTCTCCTACAGCAGGACAATATACGGCCTCACACTGCGCGAACGACCTATGCAAAACTCCAGGAACCTGAGACCATCGAACTGATGCCACACCCAGCATGTAGTCCGTAACTTGCCCCATCAGATAATTACTTTTTCCGGTCCATGGCCTACTTTCTTTGCGGGCGTCACTTCAACCACCAGGAGGAGGTGGTAGTTGGGGTGAAGGTGTTCTTCGCCTCGAAGAACAAGAACTGGCAGACAGATGGCTAAAGACGGTGGAACACAATGGCCTATACTTTGCATGCTATTCTGCTTTCATCGTAAAGGTACGTATGAAGATATAAAGGGATCAAAATATTGCAAAACTTTCGACTCACCCTCTGTATCTGCTATAGAAGTACTGAATTCTCATTAATAAAAGACTGACTTTTTTCTTTTCTGTTGTTGAGGGTTTAACCACTACCATGAGCAACTCAATGGGCAGTCACCCATCCCTAATTTATGGCCACTGGTTCCAGGAAAGAGAGAGACATAAAACAAATACAACATCCATGCCCCAACGAGATTCGAACCGGGGCTCCCTAAGACGAGCGATCATAAGCCAGCGCTTAGACCACTGCGCCACATGGGTGACAGAGACTAACTTCCTAACTAATTTTGTATTCTCTAAACTCGTGGCGCCGTGTTGTGAAATAATATATTCTGTTCATTTAGCCTTTTAGATGCTACGAGTGGAATAAAATCCGAGATTTCACAGTAATGCCAATTCACGAAGTGAAAGCTAAACTTTACGTGAGATAAGCTGCTCAGTACTTTACAGAAATTTTGAAGTGAAAGTTAAATCTAACAAGCTCAAAACTTTAGTGTCCTGCAGCGAAGTTAGCTTAACGTAAAAGATCCATTTTAATAATTAACATCCGTTTATTAGTTCAACAGTGATAAGTGAGGTGTTTGGTGTTTGATTTAAGAAATGTTCGAGCAAAACTTTACAAGTAGCTTATGAATTATTGCGAATTTGGTGATAATTTTCCTTACAAAAATCAGCATTTGTTTAAGAACACATGCATTTCTGAGTGGAAGTTTTTTTTATGCATACACATTTATTTTTAAAACTGCTGTGATACGTATCTTTTCGGCATACAATTTTTAAAGCTAAAAGACCTTTTAGTGTTTTTTAATATATTCATCATAAACGAAGTGAAACTGCAAATTTATTTTATTCCCTTCTGGTGCTTTATTACGTTATGGTAATGAGCTATGCCTAAAAACTGAAGAAATATCGCCTATGATGTTAGAGTTCAAGGAGATAAACTGATGCATAGGGGCCATAAAAAAACTGTAAAAGAGACAATGAAATCCGAAGCTTCATCAAGTTGCAATTAAGGAGGTTTTCAGATAAGACTTCTAGGATCCCTTAATTACCAAAGAAATTAGGGATGGTAACGTATTTAGAGAGATTTCTTAAGATTGTTTTAGTTTTCAGTCAAAGCACGTAATGCCAAGATGAATATTAAAGAGTTTGGTGATTTTGTCTAAGGAGTATATTAGACGATGAAATATCACAGATGCACTACCTTTGTGAAGTTTGATCATAAATAGTTGATCAAGGAAGACAACAACTTAAATAGAATCGTGCAATGATATAACAGATTAACTTTTTTACCGATCTACTTTTTAAAACTTTCCAGCTGGTTCAGAAATATATCTTTTGTTCATGACGATATCTGCACTTTACAAAGATTATAGAGGAGTTTTTTTTTTTTTTTTTTTGCATTTGATCGGGTACATATAAAATACTCTTCATACAGCATTAATGAAGATGTCGTGCATATACAATACATTAAAGAGCTTACACCGTCTTTGCACGAGATATTTACATATTAAAAAGATTAAAACCATTAGTACTTTCGGGTCGACAATCGACCCGTCTTCAGATGGAGGAGAGCCGCTGCTGCACGGGTGCTCCCGTATATATGTCCGAGTATGATGACGTACAAAGTATGGACTAGCGTCGCAAGGGTGTCACCCTGTTGCCATCATATCATTGCTAAATCACTAATAAGATGAGGTCCATGTGGGAATATGATAAACAGGGTGCAAAAATATACGAAATATATCAAACAAAGATCTTTGCTCCTTCCGCATTTGTAAGTGAGTCACGGAAAAATTCTCATCGGCCGCCACCGGGAGTCGAACCCAGGGTCTTCCAGTTACGCACCTGATATGCTTCCGCTACACCACAGCGGCCTCGAATTCCTCCAGACTCACACATGCTAACTGCCAAGCCAAGTTGGCAGGTTGCTTCTCGGAGCACCGCACAATGCTCTGGGTTCGACTCCCGGTGGCGGCCAGTGAGAATTTTTCCGTGACTCACTTATAAACGTGGAAAGAGCGAAGATCTTTGTTTGATATTCCTGGTCCACGTTAAATGTCTGCATTTATTATTCATTCGCCTTCTAATTATTTCTTCAGTTGCTGCTTACCATCTTTGGTGAATCCCCAGCATTGTGCGGGGCTCCAAGAAGAAACCTGCCAACTTGGCTTCACAGTTGGCATGTGTGAGTCTGGAGGAATTCGAGGCCGCTGTGGTGTAGCGGAAGCATAACCGGCGCGTAACTGGAAGACCCTGGGTTTGACTCCCGGTGGCGGCCAATGAGAATTTTTCCGTGACTCACTTATAAACGTGGAAAGAGCGAAGATATTTGTTTGATATTCTTGGTCCACGTTAAATGTCTGTATTTATACGAAATATATGTACTGTATTTGTCATAACAATTCAGTTGGGGAATTATCGTTACAGCAGTCGTCCCCGAAGGCCTCGATGTATAAGGCCTTCTGGGACGGCTGCTGTAACGATACTTCCCCAACTGAATTACACAGGATTTGGAAAAAACTCATTACAGCTATGAACTTACATAACATTTCTTGTTAAATATGTGAGTTATAACAAATACATATATTTCGTATATTTTGCACCCTGTTTATCATATTCCCACATGGATCTCATCTGTTTTGTGATTTAGCAATGATGGCAACAGAGTGACACCCTTGCAACGCTAGTCCATACCTTGTACGTCATCATACTCGGACATATATATGGGAGCACACGTGCAGCAGCTGCTCTCCTCCATCTGAAGACGGGTCGATTGTCGACCCGAAAGTACTAATGGCTTTAATCTTTTAAATATGTAAATATCTGTCGTATTTTAAAATATATATATCGTTCAAAGACGGTGTAAGCTCTTTAATGTACTCTTCATACAGTTTTCAGACATTTCTACTTCACAGCTCTGCAGCTAAGAAGAACAAATATCTTTCTTCGCTAATGAAATGCCGTTACTTCTTCAGAAAACTTAAAACAAATATCCCTGCAGCGGGATTCAAACCCGCGTTCTTTTCATTTTAGCACGGTACCGTTACACCATCCAAGTCAACGAAATTCCTAGCAACTAAACGGATGTACTTAGCAATCTGTAAGCCGTTTTTATTTTTTGTTCTTTTTTTGGGCTTCAGTAAGTTAAAATAAACTTCTTCGGTGTCCTGCATGGTGTATCTGTAACATGCGTGAACGAAAATCAGCAGATGAAAGTTTGATTCACCCTCCAAGTGTTGGATAATTGCAACCGCAGAAAGAATTATTTCTCAATGCTTCACTACGGGGTATGATTGCGGAGAAAGTGGACTTTCTTCTTCACGTAATAAAGGCGTTGTCACAGTTCATTCTTTCGACTCCAAAAATAATTTTTCAAATCATACTAATAAAGGGCAGGTGCCAGTCTTTTGGAAACAGCAGCTCTTGTCGGCTGCTCACGCAATTCTCCATCAAGGATATACCAGTACCAGATTAACCATGCACAAATATCCGGCAGAAGGATTCACACTGGTCAACCACACCCGGTTGATCCAAGAGCTTAGCGTCGGGTGTGACGACTGGACATTTATGCCCTACCAACTCTGTGGCAATACTATGGAACCGAGCCTTGTTGGTACCAGCAGGATAATGCACCGAGCCATAAAGCAAGGACTGTTACTGCGTGGTTTGACTATAATTCCGTATCGTGTATGGACTGGCCAGCACAGGGCCCTGATCTTAATCCCATACAGTACCTATGGGATGAATTAGAGCGTCGCATAAGAAGTTTGGAACCAAGGTCTACTACTAAGCAACAATTAGCGGCAGCATTATGTACTGAATGGAAGCGCATATCTATCGCTGTGTTCCAAACCCTTGTCAAAAGCATTTCTCGAAGGTTCAGTGCATGCATTAAGGCCAAATGTGGACCGACACCGTACTAATGTATGTCAATAACTGCTATGTTGTGTTTCTCTTCTAGGAGTTTTTTTTTTTTTTGAATGGAGGTTTAAGGACCATTGTGAACTATTTAATGGGCTATAAGCAGTCGCCCATCCCAAATTTAGTGCCACTGGTTCCAAGGAAGCCAGAGCGCCGGCGCCGTAAGAAAAATACAACATCCATGCCTCACCGGGATTCGAACCCGGACCCCATTTTGGACAAATGAACAGAAGCCATCGCTTAGACCACTGCTCCACCGGAACGGCTCTTTTCTAGGTGTCCGGTGACTTTTGTCAATATAGTATATATATTAAGTTAGCTGAGAATTCAAGAAATATGATATTTGATTTATATACACACTGGCGGAAAGTGAAAAAAGAACACCAAGAAGGAGACGTCTGACACCAACGAAATTTATACAGCATAATAACAAAATGCAGAGGATAACGTGATCAAAACATTATGGCAAAATACAGCTGTATTTGCTGGTAAACAGGAAAATAACATTTCCATGTAACATGGTTAGTACGAGGTTGAACCGCCATGAACTGCGTCACACTGTGCAATTCTGGCATGGAGTCTGTCGTACAGATGCTGGATGTAAGTTTGGGGTATTGAGTTCCAAGCATCCTCAACCTGGACGCGTAAATCGGGGATGGTCGTGGCTGGCCGTGGAGACCGGATAAGTCGTTGTCCCATAAAATCCCACACGTGCTCAATGAGGGACAAATCCGGTGAACGTGCAGGCCGTGGAAGTTGTCTCACACCCTCAAGTGCATGTTGCGTTGCACGTGCCGTGTGTGGGCGTGCTTTATCTTGCTGGAAAACACCACGATGGACCGACCTTACAAATGGCGCAACAACGGGATTAATGATGTTGTTGATGTAGGAGGTGTTGTTTAACGTACCCGGTACAAACACTAGTTGTGTACGGGAGTGATAGCTGATCGCTCCATACACCAGGAGACCAGGTGTAGGCCCTGTGTGTCGCTGGCGGATGCAAGAAGGGTGGAGACGCTCCCCTGTGCGTCTGAGAACACGCATACGACCATCGGAGGCTCCCAAGCAGAATCTTCTTTCATCTCTGAACACGACAGATCGCCATTGCGTTCTCCAGTGCAGACGTTGGCGACACCACTGCAGCGGTTCCTGACGGTGGGCTGGAGTCAGAGGTACACATGCCAGAGGCACACGTGCACGTAGTCCTGCATCCAGTGGACGGCTGCGGATTGTTTGCATAGTCACCTCAGGTGCAACGGCAGCTCGGATTTGCGTCGTAGTGGATGCTCTGCTTGACAACGCCGCTCTTCTTATGCGTCGATCGGTCCGCTCATCAGTCCGTCTGTGACTCCCGGTTCCATGTCTTCTCGTGTGGGAATGTTCCTCGGACCACCTACGCCACCATTAGACCACCTACGCCACCATTGGACCACCTACGCCACCATTGGACCTCCTACGCCACCATTGGACCACCACCAATACTTCTGGTCCAATTCGCTCCGCAATACGACGATACGACCACCCGGTCTCGCGGAATCCGACTAGATGACCTCGCTCAAAGTCCGATAACTGCTGAAATCGTACACGTCTTCCATGTCCAGCTTCTTCAGGGTCTTCGCACGTGTCCGTAAGCCGACGACTGATTACATTCACTTTGCCGTACTCCTTAAATACCACCGACAATAATTTGCATATTATGCCGTGCTGTGCCGTAAGCGCTCACCGGTTGGTTCCGAAATTAACATCACACCAACGTAAACTCGACCCCATTAACATATGTAAATTTCATGATCGTCCGCCAATTCCTTCTTGGTGTTCTTTATTCACTTTTCGCCAGTGTATTTTTGAAGTAAGCTGAGAATTCAAGGAATTTGAAATAGAGAGAGAGAGAGAGAGAGAAAGGAAGGAGGGAAGGAAAGAGAGAGAGGGAGAGAAAGGAAGGAGAGAGAGAGAGAGAGAGAGAGAGAGAGAGAGAGAGAGAGAGAGAGAGAGAGAGAGAGAGAGAGAGAGAGGAAGGAGGGAAGGAAAGAGAGAGAGGGAGAGAAAGGAAGAGAGAGAGAGAGAGAGAGAGATCTATGATGCCAAAATCTATTTATGAATCAATATACGGTATACCGATACATAGATAGGTCCAGTGTAGCCTCGGTTATACGTTTTCAGGCTATACGTTTTCCAATTCTGTACGAGTTCTAAGCTAGTGCCGAAACTTTACTCTAGTTTCTATCGATTTTTCGATTCGGTTGCGATTCATTTCATTCTTTTTGCAGTTGTATAAAATATTGATTTTCAGATTATCAAAAATACACTGTTCTTCGATTCTTTTATTCATAACCAGGTATGTAACACGTTTGAAAGGATCGAGACAGCGGTTTTTTTTTTTTTTTGCAAGCCATGAAACAGATGCTTCAAGAAAAATTTTACTGTATAACGTTCACAGCTCAGAAATTTGAAGTAAGCTGCGATTAATGAACATTTTATTGGACGCTAGTGCTAAATCAACTGGTGGGCAAACTGCTTTAAAAAGAGCGATTCTCATATGTAAAAGATATTAAATAGGAATATTCAACATAAGACAAAACCGTTTCGAATTTATTAACAGTATTTCAAAGGCAAGATTATTTGTTCTTATACTGAAATAGTGAAATCGTACAGAATTTATTAATCCAGTTTTTATAGTAAAATTCTAATTAAAAGGTAATGCAAAATCCAAAACAGGCATAGGTTGAAATTTGTTAAATACTCACGTATTTGTATCTTACATTATATTATAAATTTACCAAATCTGATATGTGTTTTTTTCTTTCCTTCGGAGGCATTCGAATTTGTGCAACAGCATTTGACATACAAATTTTGAAGATGACAATCCGATTCCTGGCACAAATGTGACAAGGATGGCAAGTCAAATAATATCTGAAAACTTGAAATTTTGTTTTTTTTCTTTCATGACCAGCATTTGACATTTTGAAATTTCATCGATACGTTTTTTTTATTTATTTATACATTTTTAAGTTCATCCTCAGAAAAAACCTATAACCCAGGTGTCACTGCGTCTTGGACATGCTTTCTCTTTTTAAACAGTTCTAAAAGTGTTTTTTTGTGTTTTTAATCCGACTTTTAAAATCGGATGTTTTTAGGTTACGGGCAAGTCGACAGACTATAGAGAGTCCGTGTATCGAAAATTATATGCAAATTTCCCTGTATTATGCTGATAAACAAGCTTTTCAGTCTGATATCGAAGCGCCTATCAACAGCGTCATGGACATAAAGAGACAAAGATAGCACCGACATATTTCGTCATCCAGATCGAAAGACATGATGAAAATTAAAACACACTTTCATAAAAATGAAGTGGAAATCTTTCCATTGGTAAGCAGTAACATTTTGAAGCGAAATTTTCATACACGTATGAATCGCTGCCACAAAAATGGACAATGAAAAAAATCCCAAAAGAATGCTTGCTAAGTATACTATGTTATTCTTACTCCCAGAGTATTTATTCAAGGTCCAAGTTCTACTTGCTCAAGTTTATGTAACGTTCAGGTCACGAGAAAGTCGAATTACTTTCCTCCCATAGGAAATGGGAGGAACCCATAGCTGCACATGATTTATCGGCAGCACGATAAGAACGATTCAGGTCACTGAACATTTCTGCCCTCACAACGGTGTGTGGTGTATTCGCAAAAACTGAACATCGATTACAATAAAAAAAATTTCGCTCTGCCATAAATATATTCTACTAGTGGTCCAAGTATTTCCGATTTTGTGAGCAGTGTTAACGAGATGAGACGGCACGTTTTACGAAGACGAAAGCAAAAGAAGTGCCGATCATGGCTGATTGAAGTAGATGAGGCACAGCTTTTTAATGGATTTTGAATGAAAACAGCCTTCACGATGATAAATTTCACACACACTCTCTCATTTGGGATTCATTGAATTTTATCTTCTTGTACCTACGATGACGTGCCCTTATTTAATGTACGATATTTGGAACAATGAAATTGTTATTGCAGAGGTTTCACTGTTCGAGGACGCAGCACGTATGCAAATTGGAAAGGGAGTAAGACAAGATGACATCATATCTCCCCCAGTTCTTCAATGCCACATTGCTAAACGCCTATCAATCAGTGAACTGAAAGGACAAGATGATAACCATTAAACTATTATTGATCTCAAATACTACAGTCTTGTGTCGATTATATATATTAATATAACACAACGTAGTTTGTCACAACAGGAGTTTGGAAAAATAACTTTATTTCCTTAAACGTGTACAGCGAGGATACAACCTTTCTATTATAGACATGGCTCTAACAAAATTTCGAAAACCGCCTTTCTCCACGTTAATTCCTGTGGTGCGCCCATTGCGGGAGAATTTTGCCATTATTCCATTTTCCCCGTGACATTTCCTTCGAAATATCAAACATTCTCAAAACCTTTAATTTTAAAGTGATTTTTAAACCCATAAACAAAATGAACTTTTTAGGATCAAAGGACTATGTTGAAGACAAAAACTCGTGGGGAATATATCAAATTCCATCTGAATGTGGCACTTCGTATGTAGGACATTCCCGTAGAGCCCTGCGTTTTCGATTGAAGGAGCACAAGACCTACATTCAGAACTGCGACCTAAAGAAGTCATCGATGGCTAAACACTGTTACGAAAAGGACCATACATTTCTATTTGAAGAAGCAAAACTAATTGACAAGCCAGATTCAACCACCCAAACTTGATATTTTGGAAGCTTTCCATATATATCAGAAGCCTTCGCAACTTGTTAATGACATGGCATCCACCCCATTTCCACCAAACGTGTGGAAGCAACTAACCAAACCCGTGACTGTAAACACCATTTATGATATCATATACAATTTAAATATTTACGTACCATTCGTCCTGATGAAGCTAGGTCAATACCCAGCAACACCACGGTCGACTTGAAAAAATAAATATTTGTGACAAACTATCTTAATACATTAAATTATTGTTTGGCCCACATTCGTTTTGTCGACGACACAGTCATCTTTACAAAGTGCCCTGTCTGAGCTGCGCATTGTGATCCGCAGGAAATTGTTAACAAGGGTGAAAGAGTGGGATTAAAGATGAATTTATAGAGAACAAAACTAATGCGCTATGCTTTTACAAGAGCTGAAGATCTGGATGTTGATGAGGCAAATTTAGAAGTAACTACATCTACCTTTAGCGATAAATATATATATGGTGGGATAGATCGAATTGGAAAAAACAGTACAGTTTTCAAGAGAAATTTAGCATTAAGTCTTAAAAAGAAAAGAATCGATTGCAGACGGTGTCCAATGTGGTCCCACAGGTTTTCGATTTTGGATAAATCGGGCGTTCTGCCTGCCCATGGCAGTGTTTAAACATGTTACAAACATTATTTTGAGACCCGAGCTGTGTGTACACGGGCCTTATCTTGCTGGAAAATGGTGTGCTGTAGGTCATTCAGGAACGGTATCGAAATGATCGGCAGAACCTAGCTCGCGTATCGTACAGCTGTCAGTGTGCCCGTGATGCTGACAACATTTTTAATTTCAAAAACGCGGGGGGAAAAAATTGCTTCTCTTTTTAGCACGTCTTTTGTAAAAAAAGATCGTGCTTATGTTATCGGTTTGTCCGTCCGTCCGTCTGTACCCAAGATATCTCTGGAACTATTGGTCCGATTTGAAAAATTTATTTGCGTTGGGAAGCTTGAAATATGAGAATTTTGATCCTTTATTTCGTGTTTTTTTTTAACGATGTTCACTTTTGCCGCTAGAGGGCGTAAATACAGATGATGTCGAATTCAAAAACACGTTTTATTCCACATTTTTGCGTCTAAACATCCGATTGAAAAACTTATTTTATCTTTCGATTCCATTTATCTCGAAGAATATTTTAGATATAGTTACTTTTTCAAATTACGCATAGATTTTCCGCTAGGGGCGTAAAATTAAATTAAAATTTTCCCGATAACTCTTGTTTTAAAGCTCCGATTTGAAAAATGTTTTCTCCAGCGGATACACCTCCTGATGGAAAATCTTTTGCTTATAATTTCTAATTTTTGGTAATATATACTTTGACCCCACCGAAAGGGGGTGGGTGGGTAGGGGGGGGGCGTAAGTGTTAATTTTTGCTTCTGATATATTTGCCATAAAATCTGAGCTTCTAAAATATCGATTGAAAAACTTGTTTTGTGGACTGATGCCACTCACATCGATAAACATTTTCGGAATATTTTCTTCTTAAAATCTTCTACAGTTTCTCCGCCAGGGGGTGTAGATGTATATCTTATTTTTGCCAATATCTCTACTTCTAGGAATCCGATTTGAAAAATTCCTTCTTTGTTTAATTGTGTTTTCATTGTGACATGTCTTTCATATAATTTCAAATTTTCCAGTAAATCATAGACTTTCTATGGGGCGTAGAGGTAAATTGCGTTTCTACCTATTCTTTGCTTCTAAATCTCCGATTTGAAATATTCTTTCTGCACAGAATACAGCTCCTGATGAGAAATCGTTTGCACATAATTTCTAATTTTTGTAAAAAAAAAAAAGGTTTGGCCACCAGGTGGCGTAAATCCTAATTTCCGCTTCTGATGTATTTGCACCAAAATATGAGCCTCTAAATTTTAAATTTTCGATTAAAAAAAAACGTCGCTTGTAGACCGATACTACTCATGTCAACAAACCTTCTAGAAACATTTTCTTCTTAAAATAATGCATGGTTTCTACGCTAGGGGGCGTAGATGTATATTTTATTTTTGTGAATATCTCTACTTCTAGGAGTCCGATTTGAAAAAATTTCTTCTTTGTTGGATAGTGTTTTCATTGTGACATGTCTGTCATATAATTTCAAAATTTTCCAGTAACTCATAGACTTTCCGCTAAGGGGCGTAGAGGTAAATTGCGTTTCCCCCTATGTCTCCTCTGCTTCTAAATCTCCGATTTAAAATATTCTTTCTGCACCGGATACAGCTCCTGATGGCAAATCCTTTGCACATAATTTCTTATTTTTGTAAAAAATGGTTTGGCCACCAGGAGGCGTACGTCTCAATTTCCACTTCTGATGTATTTGCAGCAAAATATGAGCTTCTAAAATCTCGATTGAAAAAAGTCGTTTGTTAGCCGATACTACTCACGTCAACAAACCTTTTAGGAACATTATCATCTTGAAATAATGCATGGTTTCTAAGCCAGGTGGCGTAGAAGCATATTTTATTTTTGTCAATATCTCTACTTCTAAGAGTCCAATTTAAAAATTCCTCCTTTTTTGGATAGTGTTTCCGATGCGAAGTGTTTTTCCTATTAATTCAAAATTTTTCAAGTAAATCATAGACTTTTCGCTATGGGGCACAAAGGTAAATTGCATTTTCTGCGTTATTTCTGCTCCTAAAACTACGATTTGAAAAAATTCTTCCTGTATCGCATAAAAGACCTGAGGGAAAAATTTTGCACGTAATTTCTAATGTTTGGTAAATAATACTTTGGCCACCAGGTGGCGTAAGTGTTAACTTTTGCTTCTGATGTATTTGTCATAAAATCTGAGCTTCTAAAATATCGATTGAAAATATTCTTTGGTGGATTGATGCCACTCACATCCATAAACCTTTTCGGATTATTTTTTTCTTAAGATACTCCACAGTTTGTCCGCCAAGGGGCACAGCTGAATATATTATTTTTGTCAATATCTCTACTTCTAGGAGTCCGATTTGAAAAATCACTTCTTTGTTGGATAGTGTTTTCAAAGTGACATGTGTTTCATATAATTTCAAAATTTTCAAGTAATTCATAGACTTTCTGCTAGGGGGCGTAAAGGTAAATTGCGTTTCCCCTATATCTCTGCTTCTAAATCTCCGATTTGAAAATTCTTTCTGCACCGGATACAGTTCCTGATGAAAAATCGTTTGCACATAATTCCTAATTGTTGCAAAAAAACGGTTTGCCCACCAGGGGGCGTAAGCCTTAATTACTGCTTCTGATGTATTTGCAACAAAATCTAGTCTCCTAAAATCTCGATTGAAAAGTATTTGTTTGTGGATCCGTACTGCTCACGTCGATAAACATTTTAGGAACATTTTCTTCTTAAAATAATGCATGGTTTATACGCCAGGGGGCGTAGATGTTTATTTTGTTTTTGTCAATATCTCTACTTCTGGGAGTCCGATTTGAAAAATTCCTTCTTTGTTGGATAGTATTTCTGATGCGAAAATTTTTACGTATAAATTCAAAATTTTCAAGTAAATCATAGATTTTCCGCTAGGTGCGCAAAGGTAAATTGCGTTTTCTGCGTTATATTTGCTTCTAAAACTCCGATTTGAAAATGTTTTCCTCTATCGCATGCAACACGTGATGGAAAATCTTTTTTTCATATAATTTCTAATGTTTAGTAAAGAATAGTTTGGCTACCAGGGGACATAAGCGTTAATTTCTGCTTATGTATTTGCAGCAAAATCTGAACTCCTGAAAACTTGACTGAACACATTCTTTCGTGGACCTATACTGCTCAAATCGAAAAACCTTTTGAGAATACGTTCTGCTTAAAGTAACGCATGTTTTTCCCGCCAAGGAGCGCAGATTCATATCTTATTTTTGTTGATATCTGTGTTTCTAAAAGTCCGATTTGAAAAATTCTTTCTGTGTTGGAGAGCGTTTCCGGTGCGAAATGTTTCTCATATAAATTTATATTTTTCATAACGCACAAAATCTGCAACAAGAGGGCGTAAGCTCACCATTCCATTTACAGCAATATCTGAGGGATTAAAAACCCGATTGAAAAACTTCTTTCTTCCGTCAGATGCTGTTGTTTTCCATACCGGTTCCGTTGACTTTGAATAGCTTTGACAAATTTAATTTGTGTCAGAACGGATTCAAAAGACGTGCTTCTTACACCCAAAAATTCGGTGTCATATTTCTTGCTTAATTTGGATTTACTTTATTTCTGTCGGGAATAAGAGCATCAAAAAATAATTCACTATCTAAGAACATGCCGTGTATCAAACCTCTCGGCTCGTGACATGCAACGTATGCTGTGTGGGTTACAGCCGTTGTGCTTGAAGGATAATTCCCGCTTTGTGCGTTGGCCTAGCCCATCTATAGATCTCGCAGTGATTTGTCCCTCCCAGTACAAGAAGTGGTAAAGCATGGCCTTGCCAACGGAACGGCTATGCACTCTTTCACGATACAGGGCGGCGTACCCGTCTGGCCCCGGGAATTGCCCCTCCAGGTAATAAATAAGTGCATCTTACTCCCACTTTTCTACCTCGCTTCCATGTCACTTTCCTATCGGACACTCTAACCCAAATCTGCTGGCTTCCTATTTCTAAGGGTTGTTTAAGAATTGGGGTCAAACACTCTCTTCCAAAAATCCTCTCCATCTGATCTTATCTGTCCTTCCACTGTTCTGTTCAGTGTCAGGAGAAGTATATTTCTACTCAAGTCAAGCAACTGCTTCTGTTGGTGACGGATCACTTCGTCCAGTTCATTTCGTCCAACGTTCACTTTGTCCATTGTTCACTTCGTCCGCTGTTCATTTCGTCCACCATTCACTTTGTCCACATTCATTTCGTCCTCAGAATGAATGGAATTTGTCGACATTTTCTGTTTTCATGGAGTTTTTGTTATAGACAGAAGAAAAGGTCAGCAGACATTGCTTGCATGTGATTATTTTTCCCTCTCTGAGTTTCTCGATTAAAATATAACGATTTTAAATGTTATTCAAAGTAAAATAAGGAACTTAACTTTGAAGAACTTTTTAACTCTTTTGTGTGGTAAGATGTCAATCACTACAGCATGACTCACGCTATGTTCGGAAAAGGACTATAAAGTGGGATTTTTTAATAACGCTGCACTTTTACTTAGGCCCTAAATATTTACATAAGATGCCAAGTTATTAATATTTCTCTTTTACTTACTTAGGCACTAAATACTGTATTTACATAAGATGTCCAGTTATTAATATTTCTCTTTTACTTACTTAGGCACTAAATGCTAATTACTATGCCTCATGCGTAGGCCCTTTTGACAGTTTTTATTCTGCCCATGTCATATTCAAAACGTTTACATACACATTCAAGGTTATCATATAGTACTTTTACTGAGGCACGAAATATTAATTCATAATCCCTCGGCTTAGGTCGTTCCAACAGTTTTTATTCTTCGGATGTCATATTCATAACGTTTAACCTATCAGCTCAAAGTAATAATATTGCGTTTTTACTTAGGCACAGAGCATTAATTTACTGGCCTTTGGCCTAAGCGGTTTAACAGTTTTTAATCCGCCGATCTCATATTCATAACGTTTACATGACATAACAATTTAGTAATATTCCGCTTTTACTTAGGCACTGAATATTAATTCATAGGCCTTAGACCTAGGACCTTTTAACTGTGTTTATTATACAGATGTCCTAGGCCCTAGTAATTAAAATTTTATGCCTAAGTAAAAGATCAATATTAATAATTTGACATGTTATGCAAATGCTATGGATGTTTAATGTAATGGATTAAAAACTGTTAAAAAGGCCTAGGTTTAATAATAAATGTTTGGAGCCAAAGTAAAAGTGCAACATTAATAACTTGACTTGATACGTAAACATTATGAATATGACATTCGTACAATAAATACTGTAAAAAAGGCCTAGACCTAGGTCTCATGAAATAATATTTAGTGCCTGAGCAAACGCGCAGTATTATTACCTTGATTTGATATGTAAATAATATGAATATGACGTGATTAGAATAAAAACTGAAAAAGCCTTGGGCATATGAAATAATATTTAGTGCCTAAGTAAGTAAAAGAGAAATATTAATAACTTGGCATCTTATGTAAATATTTAGTGCATAAGTAAAAGTGCAGCTTTATTAAAAAATCCCACCTTATAGTCCTTTTCCGAACATAGCGTGAGTCATGCTGAAGTAATTGACATCGTACCACACAAATGAATTAAAAAGCCCTTCAAAGTTAAGTTCCTTATTTTACTTTAAATAACATTTAAAATCGTTATATTTTAATCGAGAAACTCAGACAGGAAAAAAAAAGCATGCAAGCAATGTCCGCTGACCTTTTCTTCTGCCTATAACAAAAACTCCATGAAAACAAAAAATGTCCATGGTATTCCATTCATTCTGAGGACGAAATGAACGTGAACAAAGTGAACGGTGGACGAAATGAACAGTGGACGAAGATAACATTGGACTAAATGAACAGCGGACGAAGTGAAAAGTGGACAAAGTGAACGTTGGACGAAATGAACTAAACGAAGTGAGCGTGGACGAAATGAACACGGACGAAGTGATAGGGAACCCTTCTGTTAATCTAGGCACGCACTGAATAACCTTAAACATGCTTTAATTCTGATTTTAAAATGTATTAAGTACATGATGGCTCACCCCCAAAATTTCTGTAGTGAATAAAGCCACTACAGAACTTTTGCATCAACTCATTAATATCCATTCAGTTTTCGAAAGGACGGCACGTAAGCAAAATATTCGTGTTTTGTCTTTCGCGTTTTTATGAAGCTTTCATGAACACACGCACCGTATTGAGGCCGTACTGAGGAGAAGCATTTCTGAGAAAGAATACATAGTAAAAACAACGCTGCCTACGGCATACTCATTGGCCTGGCATAAGTCCATACCTTAATCGCAGCTGTACTCCCTCTCACATGCTCTGTTTACCGTAATTTCACGTGTGTAAGAGATGAAAACCAAAATCTGACGCAGGAAGTTATAAAAAAAGAGAAGAAACTGCCCAAGTATAAAAATAGATCCAACGTTTGCGTCTTAATGCTCAGGAATAGGACTTTTTATACTTTTCTCGTGTAAAAAAAGTAGGTTACTTAAAATTAAAAAAAAATGATCAGAGTGTTGTTTTCTTGCAGGAGTAATGATTAATGCGTTCTCTAATTCTTTTCTTTATAAGAATATGGTTTACTGTTATAAAACGGGAGACTAGATGAAATATGCTAGATATCTCATCTTGTAGCAATAAAAGAAACACTACTGATTAAATTAAAAGAAGCGAAAATTCGCTGAGCTATATATGCAACTAACAAAAATCCGTGACTGTAAACACCGTTGATGATGTCAAATACGGTTTGAATATTTCGTGTCAATTTTTTCCGAAGAAGCTGAGCCAGTGCCAAGCGAAATCTCGGTTGATACCAAATAAAAATAATTGTGAACTAACCCCGTTTTTTACGCTTTCCAAATGTAGGTTGAAGAAACGTATATGCTCCAGCTTTTTCCGTCTGTCTGTCTGTCTGTCCGCACGATAACTCGCGTAAAAATGGCTCGATTTCGATGAAATTTTAGCTTGTGGTAGGGGACAACCTGAGGACAAAACCTGTCGAAAATGGACAAAATGGAGTCAAAGGTCAGGACATAGGAGCAGGATCTATTCCATCGGCCTTATGCGTCATAACTTACGTAAAAGTGCTTTGATTGCGACAAAACGTTACCATGTTGTTCCTAAGACATACTGAACCGGTTCTGTTGAATGTCATCGAAATGAAGTCAAAGGTCAGGGAACAGGAGAGATATTTATTCCATAGCCACTATCCTCATAACTTGACTAAAAATGATTTTATTGCGACAAAACTTTAATATGTTGTTCTGGAGGTATACTACACCAATTCTGTTTAATATCATAGAATTGGGGTCAAAGTTCAGGGCACAGCAGCGAGATTTATTCCACAGCCATTATCCTCGTAACTTGAGTAATGATTTCTGGTATGTTGGAAAGCGTATCTAACGTGTTCTTAATATTATAAATGAGGCACGTTTGTTTTTGCTCTCCTCTCGATATACATATACACCCTGTCAGCAAGAGATTTTGAACACCTGATTAATGTCGCATCGGTGGCCTAGTGACTTTTGAATATTTTTTCGAGTTGGGATGAGGCAGGGGTGGTGTGCTTGTCTAGTGGTGGTGGGTCCATCCCTTCCCTGGAACGAGTGGCTCCAAATTTGGGATGGGCTGTTGCTTATATCCTATTTGCTCACGTTCGTCTTTAAACTCCGAAACAAACAAACAAACAAACAAACAAACATTTGATATTGATTATACAAATGCTGGATTCGTGTGTTCACATGTTTTCGCCCTGTGCCTGTAGCCTTTGTCCGTTGAAAGCGTAGATCTGTCGGAGAAGTAGCAGTGCATTGGAAGTTAATATGCCGCATGCAACGTGACTTACACAATTTCAACGTAAAGTGGTGGTTTGATGCCACATTAACAACATTTTATGAAGCTGCTCGCATACACGTGTGTTGTTCCTTTGCGAGATCGGCATTAAAAGTCTGAATCTGCTGGAGAAGTAGTACAACATTTGACGTCACTTTGCCACGTACAACGAAACTTATAAGTTTTCCCCGTGCACATTAGTAACGTGCTGGCATGCTTAGCGTTGTTTCTGTAGCGTTCTGCATTAAAGGTGAGAATCTACAGGAGACGTAGCAGAGCACAATCTTAAGCATCCATTATTTTCAGTCTCACACGTGAACCGTATGAGAGGATGAACTGAATTAATAAGTTTCACTAATATAGGTATTTCTGAATTCATGCCATTCCAGAGAACAAAAGTGTCACCTACATATTGAATCCACAGGTCGAATGTAACAATCTGTAAGAGTTTGTCCTCAAAGTGAAGCCTGTAAACTTCGCATAAAATTGGTGACAGCGGGGTACCCACTGCAAGGCCTTCCATCTCTTGGAAAAATCTTCCACGAAAAAGAAAACTGTTGTACAAATTTCCACTAGTAACAAAATTTCTTTTTTCTTCCAGTTGGCTGAAATGATGTTCTTTAAAACTTGCTTTCAATGATTCGAGGGCTCCATTCATTGGGATACTCGTGAACATGGATTTCACATAAAAGGATAACATGAACTGATAGTTGAATGGATGTCGCTTTAGCCGATTCACAAACTCAATGGAATTTGTTACTGCTGTTTTGTTCGGAGAAGTCGTTAAAGTGGATAGTTTCGAAGATAGGAATTTGGCCAACTTATGTGTAGCTGATCCGATATTGCTAACTATGGGACGGAAAGAGACACCAATCTTGTGTATCTTCGGAAGTGCATAGAAACGTGGACAGCGGCAATATCAGGGCTTTACATGATTTTTTGAGCTTGGGTCAAGAGTTACACAATTTGTTACCACTTTCCGACTTTCTGTTAATTGTTTTTCAGATGGATCATTTTCTATTTACTTATAGGGTCCTTTGGATATAAGATTTTCGTCCTCAGTCTTGTAATGCTTATTGTCCAGAATAAGAACATGTCCCCCTTTATCATCTTTAGTGATGATAATATCACCATTTAACTGTAATTCGTTTAGAGCTACACATAAGTTGGCCAAATTTCTATCTTCGAAACTATCCACTTTAACGACTTCTTCGAACAAAACAGATGTAAAGAATTCCATTGAGTTTGTCAAACGGCTAAAGCGACATCCCTTCAACGATCAGTTCATGTTATCCTTTGATGTGAAATCCATGTTCACAAGTATCCCAGTGAATGGAACCCTCAAATCATTGAAAGCAAGTCTCAAAGAACATCATTTCAGTCAACTGGAAGAAGAAGAAATTTTGAGACTAGTGGAAATTTGTACAAGACAAAACAGTTTCCTTTTTCGTGGAAGATTTTTCCAAGAGACGGAAGGTCTTGCAATGAGTATCCCACTGTCACCCATTTTGTGCGAAGTCTACATGCGTCACTTTGAGAACAAACTCTTTCAGCTTGTTACATTCGACCAGTGGATTCGATATGTAGATCACACTTTTTTCTCTGGAATGGCATGAATTCGGAAATTCCTAAATTAGTGGAACTTATCAATTCAGTTCATCCTCATATACAGTTCACGGGTGAGACTGAAAATAATGGCTGTCTACCATTCCTTGGCATCCTTGTATCACGCTCTGAAGGATCTTTTAGTACAACAGTTTATGGAAAACCATTTGCTGTTTCCTTACACACCCCTCCCCATACAAAATCTCAAAATCAAATCATCCATGAAAACAAAAAATCTCTGCCTTCTTCACTTACGTATATAAAGATTCCTTACAGAAAGATCGCGATTTTCTTAAATGAATTGCAGTAGTATACAGAGGATACAGCCCTTCAGTTATAGGCAAAGCTGTCCAAAAGTTTAGGAAACCGAAGCTTGTCTGCACGCTCATGCCTATAGACCTTCCAATACGAACTAATTGGGCCGTTATCCCATTTTCTCTTCAGATTTTTTCGAAAATTCAAAAATTCTTAAAAGTTTTAATTTTTAAGTTATTTTTTAACCCATAAACAAGATAAAATGTTACCGATCAAAAGACTACGTCGAAGACATAAACTCCTGGGGAATTTATCAGATATCTTGTGAATGTGGACTTTCATATATAGGACAGACCGCTCGGCTTTAAGTTTCCGTGTGAAGGAGCACAAGACCTACGTACGGAACCATGAACTGAAGAAGTCGTCTATAGCCCAACATTGTCACGAAAATAGCCACAAATTTTTGTTTGGAAACGCTACGCTTATCGATGAACCTGATTCGACTCTCAAGCTTAATGCAGGGTGTCCGAGAATTATTGGACACATTACAAAATTATATAAAACAAAACATTAAACAGATAGAAAGAAACTGACTGTACTAACTTACAATGTAACTACACAAGTTAATAAATTTCGATGCGAGATCCCTTGGTTGCTCGTGGTACGTCCAAGCGATACTCGATTTCATGCCATGTATTGGCAAGCATCTGAGGAGTTATGGAATTAATAGCAGCTGTGTTACGCTGCTTCAGTTCCTGCAAATCAGTACAAGGTGTCTGATAGACACGATCCTTCACATAACCCCACATGAAATAATCCAATGGAGTTAGATCTGGAGAGCGAGGAGGCCACGGAATGGGGCCACCACACCCAATCCATCTGTTGGGGAAATGCTCATTTAGACACTTACGTACACACGTTGACCAATGCGGAGGCGCGCCGACTTGTTGTAAAACGACGTTGTCATATCTTTTGATCTGGGGTATAGCGACATTTTCTAGCATATCCAAGTAAATGTCACCATTTATGGGGTTTTTTTTGCAGAAGAAGAAAGGGCCAATCACTTCTCTTTTTGATAGGGCGCACCACACATTAACTTTTGGAGAATCACGTTCCTGTTCGATAGCAGCATGAGGCGGTTCACTGTCCCATATCCTACAGTTGTGACGATTTACAATACCTGATACAAAAAATGTGGATTCATCACTAAACATTACAGTACTGATAAAGTGTTCGTCGTTTTCCACTCGATTCAACATATCCACAGCGAAATCGTATCGCAGAGTGTGATCATTTACATGCATCTTTTGCACTATTTGAATTTTAAGAGCATGAAACTTTCATTTCTTGTGCAAGATATCATGAATTGTCGATTTCGGAATGCACAGTTCTCTGCTTGCTTTGCGAACGGATTTCCTGGGGCTTTGTCGGAAACTTTCATTAACTTGGTCAACCATCTCACCGCTGACGCTGGGCTTACCGGCTCCTCCACGATGTTCCACATCGCCAGTTTCTTTAAACTGTTTCATCCACCGCTTAATTGAATTCGTTGACGGAGGATTACAACCATACTCTAAACGGCACCATCTGTTAACTTCAATGACAGACTTTAATTCCGCAAGCCATAACACACACATCGCCTTCTGCTGTACGAATGACATGCCTACTGATTGCGCATTTTTCATACATTCCTCATCAGGCCACACCTATCGCCATCTATCGGATTCTGGGAATAACAATTCTGCAAAACAAAAATATAGAAACCGTGTTAGTAATACGTGGCATAGAAAAACAGACATTGCTCATAGTTTTTTTGTACATACTTTTGTAATGTGTCTAATAATTATCGGATACCCTGTATATTAGAAGCTTTCCACATATACAGGAACTCGTCACGGCTTGTCAATGACATGACGTCGACTCCATTTCCTTCAAGCGCGTGGAAACAATTAACAAAAACCTATGACCGTCAGAATTCTGATGATGCGACCATGATTTGAATGTTTACGCTCCATTCATTCTGAGCATGCCGAGCCAAATGCTATAGTCGATGTATAATAAACATTTTATTGTGGGAAAAATTGCTGTTTTTATTGTATCTTAACACCACAAGCTTAGTAGTCATAAATTATACATTATATTATGTACAGCTGGTATAAAGTTCCTTGTGTTGTTATTTATGTACAGAAAGTTCTCCGTAAAAGACTAAAATTGTTTGCTTTCAAGATTGAAAGTTTGCAAACTTCCACGCACAGTTCAAATCTAAGCGGATGGGATTTGCGGTGAAGCTTTTGAATAAAAATGATAACCATGACGCGTTTCGTAGCGTTTAATGCTTTCGGATTAACCCTTTAAAGACCACAACGCCCAAAACGCCCGTACGTACAAACGACCATAGCCGCCCGAAACGCCTTTCTAGAGTGAGTCAGATTTCCTATCCTTACTTGTTCTTCAAATTTTCTCGACCTATGAGGGATCAGGAGTCACCCTCATCATTATTGTTGTCATTAAACAAAAGAAGTGAAGCAACAGACAGTTTCGTGCGCTATGTTATTTAGAGTGATACAGGATTTTTGGGTCATGGGCGTTAAAGGGTTAAAGCCCAGTTCATGTGACAGGCCGTGTTAACGGCAAAACATTGAAATATGGGGTTTTGGAACCCCTAATATTAGAATGTATAATATATTTTTATTTTTCATCAAACAAACAGTGAACGGGGTTGCTTATCTTCATATGTTTGAACAATTCGTTTTACTAAATCTCCGGTCATTATAGCTTGTTATCTTGTTCTAACACAATGGGGCACTCCCCATACTGATCTCACTAAGCGAAAAAGCTTCTTGATTAGGAGTTCCAAGGCAGATGGCAAAATTGACTGATTTCTTGGCGCAGGGTATCCACATTTGACACCAGTAGATTTTTTCTTGTGGTGATATGTAAAAGACATCATGTTCTCCACTCCATTGAAGGATACTCTTGTGCTTCGAATTAGAATGGCCAATTCACTAACCACAGTCGCGGCTGATATTAATAAACGCACATGAAATGAAATGGAATATTGTTTACATGTCGCTCGCGAAACTAAAAGCGCTCACATGGAAATATATTGTCGGAAAAAACCTCTCATCTGGTATATAACCTAATGTAAAAGAAAGGTATGTGCATGGTATATAACCTAATGTAAAAGAAAGGTATGTGCAATACTTTACGTTATTATTTTTTTCCTTCTGTGATATTATTTCATGGACACCCTGTATTATATCATCAAGGTTACTCGCAGCGCTAAAATCACCGGTGTTATACAGCGTGGCCTACAGTTGGAATGCAGAACCGCCCTCATTTCATTTTGTTGAATGTTTCTTCAAACTGCTATGTTTTAACATGTGAATAAAAATGGATAGAAAGAGAATAACGTTGTAATCCAATTGTTTTTGAACAAAAGGAAGGAAACTCTCTTTTTATGTTTACAAATGTTTCAAATTTTTGTGATTTTGTTTGTTGTGTGCCCAGTTTATAAAAGTATAACTGCCTTCCCTCACGCAAAAATTAGATGAATAAAAAATGACACATTTGGGAAAAAGAAGACCTCAGTTGTTTCTTCGATAAAGTTATTCTTTTGCAGATAGAGCAGCAGTTAGAAAAAAAAGTTATGCTGACAGAGTTCAACTGAGGAAACTTCGTTCTGAGGAGGTCATTGGGAAGCAGCCTTGCAATTAGGATCGCTCACGAAACGTAATGGCAAGACTTTTTTACTTCCTACCCCTATGGAAACAACAGTTCTTCAGAAACACGGCTGATGTTGACTCAAAGGGTCTATTCATCTGCCAGGACGGATTAACAGCGGTTCTATTCAGCTGGGGGAAATCCAGCTGATCAACTAAACAGGGAGTTTCAGAAATTCGGTAACTTCACTGGACGGAAACGACTCAGTAGTGAATGAGGTATATGGCTCAGCAAAATGGATAGTAGCAAAGTAAATAACCCTTATCCAGTGTCTCGAAAGCACTCGGTTCAGTGGTTTTCGTTTCACTTCACCAAGCCTATGAAAAAGTACCAACACTCAGCTTCGTTCGAAAATAAATAGTTACAAGAAAAACGTGAACTGTAAACGGACACGAAACCAATCGCTGAAAATTACTGGTATTTTCCCTTTGCATAAAATAAAATTCATTTCATTTAATAAGAATTATTTTTAGTTCTGCGAAGAATTTGTTGACACCAACGAAGTTTTGATAATACTTCTGGAGATTCTCTGATTATCTTAACCGTGAAGCCGTAAAATGTGGGAATTTGAGGTTGTTTATATGATACACTATTAGTTGCAACTGTGCGCATTTTGAAATTGCGTGGTTTTTGGTTGCAGAAATTGTGTTAATATCAAACCGGATTGAATTATGCTTCATACACGAGTGAGGTTTTAAATTTTTACGTTACGTTTCGTTTTGAATTCGCACTGATGTTCACATATTTCAATTTAAAATAAGAAATTGGAAGGAGCCTCAAAATAATTAAGAATTGTGTAAATGTAGCACTTTTTAACACATCGGTAGCAAGTTTCCAAGCAAAATTAGAAACATTTGTCACAAGAGGATGCGATTCGGCCAACATAAAATGCTTTGCAAAAATAGCCTTAGAAAGCACCAGCGTTCCCTCACTTTATTTGCGGTTATAGGCTTCACACGAAAAGGTGATGCTCCATTGACGAGTGCATTTCCAGATACCATAATCTAACCCCTTGTTTGACACACGGCAAAAAAAAAAATATTCAGCGAAATATCTTAAAACTTAACAAATCTAGTGTTTGCAAAAGCGTTCTTTAACTAATGAGCAGAGGACTGGTGTTTGAAACTACGATGTTTTGATGCATGATCTCTTCAAAGTTCCTTTTTTTCCCTCGAGGGGTCTTACCTTCAACTGGGTCATATAATCTGACATCTGATTAAACAACTTGTGACGTACTACAGAGATGACGCACATGTCAAGAGGGCAAGTAGCAGTGATAAGCTTTTGCCCGCATAAGTTAATTGGGAGAGCATTCGGCTCTGCAGCAGAAGGATGTCCCCCAAACGGGAAAGATGAGGTTTCAAATTTGGGTCCGAAAGTAAAACTGAATTTCCTGGTCATCGGGTTCTTCGAAAAATGTGTCATGCTTCTTCCATGTGCCGCCTGAAATTAGTGATAATTCCTTCTTCTACAGAGAGTTAGTTCACGCATGGTTTGCCGTGATGTCCTGAAACCTGTGACTTTGTGCCCTGCCTTTTTCAAGGTTGGGGGAGGGGAAGGAATGGGACGTACTATAGAGATGATGCACATGTCAAGACGCCAACGGCCGCCCCTTTGGCGCAGTGGGCTAAGCGATGGCCTCTGATCATTCGTCCGAAAGGGGTCAGGTTCGAACCCGGTGAGGCGTGGATGTTGTGTTTGTCTTACGACACTGGCTCTCTCCCTTCCCTGGAAGCAGTGACCCTAAATTAGGGACGGGCGACTGCTTATAGCCCATTGAGTTGCTCACGGTGGTCGTTAAACCTAAAAATAAAAACGCACTGGCCTAAGCGATGCCTTATTCGTGCAAGATGGGTCTGGGTTCGTATCCCGGTGAATAATGGATGTTGTATTTCTCTTACGGCTCTCTTCCTTCCCTGGAGACAGTGGCCCTAAGTTATTGACGGCGACTGCTTATCGCCCATTGAGTTGCTCACGGTTGTCGTTAATCCTCCAATCTAAAAAAAAAAAAAAAAGAAAAAGACGCGAAGTGGCAGTGATAAGCCCTTGTCGGCATAGGTTTATTGGGGAAGCAGTAAGAAGTGCATTCTAATACCGCCACCGAAAAAATTTGGGTTTCACAAACTGCCGATGTCGTATAATCGCGGTAAACTATCCTGACCATCGATCAACTAAACAGGGAGTTTCAGAAGATACTTAGTGCGTACTTCTATTGCATAATACAGTCCCAGTCTAAAAACTGCATTCAAGCTTGAACTGGGACTTAAAAAGTACGTAGTTTTGGGTACTTACAATGAAAAAGAAAGAACATATCAGTTTCTGTCGTTTTTCAAAAATATTTGGCTGCTCACGTTTTGGCGATGTATTTGTCACTTTTGTCAGTCGGCTACAAGCGTGAGAGAAGCCGTACCTGAAGGGAGGGGCGGACTAAGCGTGGCTTCATTCTTCCTGGGGGAGGGAAAAACGTTGACAGAAAGTTCAGCTCGTAGTTTCCGTTTATTCTGCCTCCCGTCACGGTGGCAAACACTCAAAGTTGGTGGGATGGTTTGTGAAACACAAATTTGTCCGTGATGGGATCGAAGCGCGCCCCCTCACTCCGGAGTAAGGTGCTCTACCAACTGAGCTATACGGACGGAATGTACCGCTGCAGATTTGTCGTCTTGACACGTGATTTACCTCTGTAGTACGTCACAGGTCCCCGTCATGTTGCACCAAATTAGGGCGGAGAAATACCGAAAATCCATAAGATATTCTTTCTGTGAAAAAGGCTGTGCTAGCTTTCACTCCATAGTCAGGTTAGGTTTGCACCAATACAACTTGTCCATGAGTTTTACGTACATTTCAGGCAGAGTAAGACTAATTTTAGGGATGGGACATTCGAATCCTCGAATCACTCGAATCATGAAAAAAATTCAAGATTCGACAACTCGAATCTTTGCGTTTTTTGGCATTCGAATCTTAACCTAAAAAACTTGGCGTTTAGTGCTTGTTCTAGAGCGATAGTTGTTAGAATTTTTGACAGCATGACGAGTTCTGACATTACAAAACAATCGATGAAGATCGCCTATAGTGTGTACAGAGCTATTTGAAATAGCTCGTTATTTCAACAGTGAAAGAATTGTTCAGCCAAACACAGAGAACAACCGACGAAGAGACTGGCGTCTCCCATTGGAGACGCCACTTTACCTCAAGTATAGTGGGAAAAGTGACTTAGCCATATTTTATCTCTTTCCCAGCAGCCGTTACCGTGGTAACGAGCGTGAGAATGGAGGGGATGAATGGGACCTTGTGCCGTATCGCGCACATGACTCAAGTTACTCTGTATACAGCTCATCATTTCTAGTTCTACTCGACTCACCGCAGCGTCTCACTTGCAGATGTTATATGCTTGGTGTTATCCGGTTTGTAATCTTTGTCTCAATCTCAGCGTTTCTCACGCTTTATTGTTTTTATTCCTACGTAGTTTCTATCGACAACCACAGCATTTACGCATACTTAGGAGCGATTTATCTTGTGCCTGTCACAAAACCATCGCATGTCCTATTGGGTTGTCGGAAAAGTCATGACGTATTTTAGCCATGTTTTGCAAAGGTCATTTATTGATAGAAAAAACAAAGATCAATCAATGATATAACGCCCGTTCTGTTCGATAACCGTTTGCCATCTTTCAGTGAGCTGCAGAATGCCTCGTTCATAGAACGACGTGTCTTTCGTGGCGAAAAACTCTACAAGGTGCTGATTTACAGCCTCATCTGAATTGATCGTTATACCACGCTAGGACTGTTGAAGAGAGTGAAACAAGTGGAAGTCTGACGGCGCAAGGTCATCCGAGTATGCTGGGTGTGGCAACACATCACACCCAAGCTCCAATAATATTTGGCGGGTGATCAAAGTTGTGTGTGTTCTCGCGTTGTCGTGATGGAACACAACACCTGTACGATGAACGAGCTCTGGACGTTTCTGGATGATGGATTCGTTCACACTGTTCAATTGCCGACAGTACACATTCGAATTGATTGTTTGGTTCCGTGGTAGGAGCTCGAAAAACACGATACCTTTAAAATCCCACCACACTGAAACCAGAACCTTCCGCTGATGAATGTCTCTTTTGGATGTCGTTTGAGGCAAAGCAGCACGTCGGGACCAAGACCGTTTGCACAGCACATTGTTGTACACAATCCACTTTTCGTCCCCAGTTATCAGTCGCTTCAAAAAAGGATCGTTTTCCTCACGTTTAATGGGCATATCGCAGATGTTTATACGCGCCGTCAATTGAGCTTCTATGAGTTCATGAGGAACCCACACACCGAGCTTGCTTACGTATCCCAGCTTCTTCAGGTGGTCGTCAACGCTTGCATGATGGATGTGCAAAGTGTCTGTAATCTCTCGTGTCGTGTAACGTAGGTTCGACTCGACTAATGCCTTTATTTGGTCGTCATCGACCTCGGTGGGTCTCCCCGACTGAGGAGGATCGTTGAGGTCAAAATCACCAGCACGGAATTTTGCGAACAACTCTGGCACTGACGTTCTTGTAGAGCATTATCAACGTGCACTTTACGCAACTTTTCACAAGCCCTTTGGCTGTTAGAGTTAACTCCCGATTGGAAGACAATAATGAACTAGATGATCCAGCTGTCATTGGGAGTCTTACATCAGTTAGTTCAACTCCTAGTATAGGTTCAGCAGCTTCTTCTCATGGAGAACAAAGCCCTTTCAAAGCACTCCGACTAAAACGCAAAGCAGCATGTTTTAACCAACCGACGCTGAAGGCATTTATAGATAAAATGCAAAGTTTTAGGCCTGGTAACAGAAGAGCTAAAACAATTATCATATTAGTCGCCGAAATGATCTGAAAAGATAACCAATCATTGTCCATAGTAGAAGATAAAGGATTTAAAAGCCGCCCCGGTGGCGCAGTGGTCTAAGGCGTTGGCCGCTGCTCATTCGTCCGTAAGGGGTGCGGGTTCGAATCCCGGTGAGGCATGGATGTTGTGTTTGTCTTACGGCACTGGCTTTCCCCTATCCCTGGAACCAGTGACCCTAAATTAGGGACGGGCGACTGCTTATAGCCCATTGAGTTGCTCACGGTGGTCGTTAAACCTCCAATATAAAAAAAAAAAAAAAGGTTTTAAAAAGTTGATAAACCACCTTGAGCCAAGATATATCATCCCAAGCAGGGAACACTTTGCCCAAAATGTAATTCCAGAGATGCGTGAAGAAGAAAAAATAAAAGTTGAGAATCTTTTAGATAAAACCGAGTTTATTGCAGTCACAATAGAGATGTGGACATCCACATCCTCTGACGATTACCTCAGTTTCACAGTTCAGTTCATAGATGAAAAATTTGAGTGTCATTACTTGTGCTTAAAATGTATTACCTTTGCAGAAGTTTCACATACAGCACCTACAATAGAAACTTTCTATACCAAAACTATGAAAGAATGGAAACTCTAAGAAAAAGTTGTGTGTTTCATGAAAGACAATGGGTCTAATATGGTTGCATATTTAGAATGCGATATCTTTCACCACTTTCCGTGCCTTGATCATACATTTCAATTAGTTCTCAAAGATGGTTTGCTGAACAAGAATGATATTAAGGAAATAATGTCAAGCTGACTGAGTATTGTGGGACATTTCAAGCACTCTTCTAAAGCCATGAAAATCTTAGGAGCTTCTCAAGCTATGCTACGTCTTAAACCCCATCGTTTGATACAAGACGAACCGACTAGATAGAAATCTCAGCTTCAAGTGCTCATTCTTCTCATGGAACAAAAGCAAGCTGTTTTATTACCTTCTTCAGGGTTAAATTTTCAGGTAGATCTAAGTGCTCGACAACGAACAACAACAGAAGAACTGATACGAATCCTAGATGTGTTCGATGAAGCTACATTTGTGGCTAGTTCCAGCGAAGTAACAATTTCAGAAATAATTCCTTTAGTGAATGGCACTATTTGATTTCTACAAAACTTCAAATCAACTTTAAGTTCCGTACAGGGTTTCCAAAATGACTTGTTTACATTTGTTAAAGAGCGCCATCAGTCTGTTGAGACCGAAAATGTCTACGATTTTGGAACTATACTGGATCCCCGGATGTGTATTTTTGAACAAAGAAAACCTTGAGCAAGTTAAATCAACACTGGCCACTGAAATTTCTGATAATAGTATTTTGCAAGAATATGACAGAGATCTACAGTCGTCAAAACAAAGTCAGAGATGCCACTCAAAAATCGTTAACTCAACAACAAGGAGCTCATAGCATGTTGAGTTACTATTCTCAAATGATGACACCATCTACCAGCAGTGAGTAGAGTTACAGTTTGTCTACTGAAGAAGAATTAAATGCCTACTTACCAGAAACACTGCCTCTAAAATCTGCGAATATCTTTAAATACTTAAAGGTCAACAAAAAGTATCAAAATTTAAAGAAACTAAAAAGTTCTTAATCACACCACCATCGACAGTAATGCCAGAAAGACTATTTGAGCACATCAGGTGTCATAGCTGACAAGAAACGAAGTAGGCTAGACCTACTTCGCCAGTTTGAATGCTATTGTTTTTAAATAAAAATCTCCATTAAGAGTTTCTGATTTTTTTACATTGCCCTGAAAGAGTTCAGTGTTTAATGTTTTTATTAACTCTTAAAACAAACATGTTTTTGATTTTTCTTAATTTTCTGGAAAGAATTTACTCAATTTAGTGTTCCGTGTTTAGTGTTTATCTGCATTAACTCTTGAAATAATCCCTCCCACCTTTACACTTTCTTTGATTAAGAAAGGTTTTGGAACTTTTATTATTAAAGAAAAATGTCAAAAATATAAATTGTTACTCAAATATGTTTTTGTCAAATTATGTTCAGAAAATGGAAATGAACCTCAAGACTCAAGAGTGATGAACTTCATTTAGTAAATGTGAATTATAATTTTCATTTGTATCTTCTTAATAAGTATGCGTATATTTTTCGAAAACTGTATTCTTTAATTGTATTTTCACTAAACATAGTTTTCAAATTTTACTTCAATTAAAAACTTTTAATTTTAAGGAGAAGTCTTTTCTTTCCCTTTTTTTCTTATAATTATTCTTGTATGCATGATTCGAGAGATTTGAGGGATTCGAGAAAATTTAGGATTCGTCCCACCTCTAGTTAGTTTGATCGTGTATTCTAAAACACAGTAAAATGCAATTACAGTTGGAGCTTTTATTCGAACTATTATTCAGAAAGGTTGCAATGTCTAATGTGATCTCGGTAGTTTTATTCTTTTGTGGAAACTTCAATTTGTAAAGTTTTGGAATAATCATATATCTCTTTTGAATTTCCAGACAAACTTTCCCATCATGACACAATATTGTGTATTTGTCAGATGTGTTTAATGTAGCCCTGTAATATTCAGCCTCACAAAATGTACGTTCACTTGTTCTATGTATTTCTTACCCTAAATTTACCACATGTGTTTTTATAACTGATATTGGGCTGTTCAGTGCTTCATCTTCCATGTTTTGCCTTTTGCGTTACCTTCTCCCTCCATTTGATTGTAATCGTTGATTTCTTTTTTCGTGGCGCTATAGCACGTCATCTAACCGGACAGAGCTGCTGCCGTTTGGATGAAGCTACTTTAGACATATGTGGTTTATATATACATATAGTCTGTATACTGGTCCACTGATACAACTTTTAATAGCGCGGATGGCATCGGAAGCACAAAAGCATTCTGATCAAACATGATGTTCTTCAGTTTCAAGCTCACGATATAAGATGCGTCCTGTGACTTTGTAATTGTTGCACACAGAAGAAGTGATCAGACTAGTGTTAAAATCTGCCGGCTGAGATGAGTTATGAGAAATATGCAAATGACAAAAAACAGAATGAATCCATTTGATGCTCAAAGCAACCGATGTCAAAGCAACTAGTGTACACGGCAGCTAAGAGGATGGCACAACTTCAGGGTGAAAAAAATTATCTTGACTGCCAAGACGTCTCCTTAGGCTAGACACTGAAATCACCTACTCAGCGACGACTTTATTTGAGGGTCGATTATACACGTTAAAGGGACAGGAAGATTGTTTCGTCGTGTTCAACAACATGTGGTACGTGACAGTAGCTCAATACACCGTTATTCGCAGGAGAATGGTCAGAATACTCGTCGAATTGGTAGTGAAACACAACTGTCGACTACAGAACCGAAGGATTGATTGTCTTATCCATCGGCAAGTTGACGCTGCACTTACAGCCACGCTAGTGACTATCCAAGGAGCTGTGACTTCTACTAGCTTTTACTCCTTTACCCTATCCAAGCTTTCACCCCCTTTTTTCTAGCTTTCATCCCTTCTGCTATCCATCTTTCATACCACTTCCACTAGCTCTCACCTCCTTTATTATCCAAGAAGCTAGACTTCTAATAGCTTTTACTCCATATACAAGCTTTTATCCCCTTCTACTATCCAAGCTTTGCCCAATTCTACTATCCAGCTTCCATCCCTTCTACTATGCAGCTTTCACCCCTTCTACTATCCAGCTTTCACCCCTTCTACTATCCAGCTTTCACCCCTTCTACTATCCAGCTTTCACCCCACTTCTACTACTTTCACCTCCTTTACTATTCAAGTTAGCTAGACTTGTCCTAGCTTTCGCCCCATCTACTAGCTTTCATCCTCTTCTACTAGCTTTCACCCCCTTCTGCTATCCAAGTTTTCACCCCAATTCTACTAGCTTTCACCCTTTCTACTATTGAGCTTTCACCCCTTTACTAATCAAGGAGCTATACTTTTACTACCTTTCACCCCATATCCCGCAGAACCATAACTGACGAAAGGAGACCTTGGACCGTACCCGGCATGGTATTGATTACTCCCAACCTCTGCCAATTTTCAACAGCAGCGGGAATGGTGTCATCCGCCAATCATTTGTAGAGAATGGTCAGAATACTCGTCGAACTGGTAGTGAAACACAACTGTCGACTACTGAACCGAAGCATCGTCTTATCCATCGGCAAGTTGCCGCTGCATTTACAGCCACGCTAGTGACTATCCAAGGAGCTGTGACTTCTACTAGCGTTCACTCCTTTACACTATCCAAGCTTTCACACCATTGTTTCTAGCTTTCACACCTACTATCCAGCTTTCATCCCACTTCCACTAGCTTTCACCCCTTTACTACCCCAGGAGCTAGACTTCTAATAGCTTTCACTCCATGTATTAGCTTTCATCCCCTTACTACTATCGAAGCTTTCACCCATTCTACTATCCAGCTTCCACCCTATCTACTATCCAGCTTTCACCCCTTCTACTATCCAGCTCTCACCTCACTTCTACTACTTTCAACCCCTTTACTATCCAAGTTAGCTAGACTTCTCCTAGCTTTCACCCCATCTACTAGCTTTCACCCAATTCTACTAGCTTTCACCCCCTTCTGCATTCCAAGTTTTCAACCCAATTCTACTAGATTTCACCGTTTCTACTATCCAGATCTCACCCTCTTTACTAATCAAGGAGCTATACTTTTACTACCTTTTACCCCATATCCCGCAGAACCATAACTGACGAAAGAAGACCTTGGACCAAACCCGACATGGTATTGATTACCCCCTACCTCTGCCAATTTTCAACGGCGGCGGGAATGGTGTCATCCGCCAATCACTTGTAGAGAATGGCATCAAGTGGTATTCGGCGATTAAGCCAGCTTCTACTTGGGGAACGATGATCGGCGCATGCCCGCGAGGCTACGACGTGGTGAACTCAATGGACTTAGTATCCTTTGTGGAACACCATACGCTCTGCTCTGTTGGTTGAGTCATGTGGGAAAGACTGGCAATGATGGACGATCATCGTTGGCCTTGGGGGTAATCATGATAGACGATCATCGTTGGCCTTGGGGGTAATCATGATAGACGATCATCGTTGGCCTTGGGGGTAATCATGATAGACGATCATCGTTGGCCTTGGGAGCAATCATGATAGACGATCATCGTTGGCCTTGGGGGTAATCATGATAGACGATCATTGTTATGCTCCCCGTTATGTCATCGAGATTCTAAAACTTGTTGCTCTTCTCTTTCTGACTGGGATGTCTGGCTGTATTTTTGAGTGAGATAAAGAAACGACGTCTATATCAGGGGTTTCTTCCGAGTATCTTCGTGGTGCGCACGTACTGTCCTGGCCACAATGAGATCCCAGCATTGCACCTCAGAAGTGGATGTTTTGGCCATTACATTAGACGACAGCTACAGACTCAGTTGCAGCTAGTATGAACAACGGCTGTTCTCTGGGTTCAGTTGTTAGAGGCTTGGTGGAAAGTGTCTCTGGAGGTCATTCAATAGCTGTACGATTTAGTGCCTGTAAAATGATGGCGTGCTAACTATTTTACAAACGTGTTACTTTCAACTCCAAGCTATGTGTGTCTGTATTTTCAACTACCGAAGCTTCGGCTTGATTCATCCCATATTTTAAACATTTGCATACATTGGAGCAATTCACTTTATTGAGGATTTGCGCACACTTCCGATCATTACTTCTCAATACTGCAATTTCAGTGCCACAGAGTCAAGAATCGTGAGAATATCATTAGAGCTTCAGGTAAAAAGCTACTAATGAAAGTTAAATGAAAAACAAGGTATACACAGAGCCCTCCCGCCACTCCAGCCCCTCTCAAAACCTGTGGTGTTAATTCTTATAAACATACATGGCTGCCAAGCTGACGATCCTCTTCGGCTAATTCATCTTCGAAAAAACTTCTTGAAAAATCAGAGTGGTAGTGTTGCATCTTGTTGTAATATGAGGTGAAACACCAGCATATCATGTGTAACATATACTCTAATTTAACTTTTATTTTCAGTTACTTTTTCTATGTAAATTTGAGTTCATTCTCTTTTAACGTTTTTCAACCTTAACATTATATCTTCTCTCTCTCGTGGAATGAGATTGGCAACACTTCTGAGGTCAGAGAATCTGCCGTGTGGATGTGATCGATAAGAACTGGAAGAGATATAATGTTGAAGCAGCCAAAAAAGGGAGATGGCTGTATGATGTCGTAATTGTGGGGGCTGTGCTACTTTGAACTTTGATTTACTTGAAGGTGACGTGTTAAGTGTTGTTATGTACACTCACAGATAATGAAATTTGCGCACCTAGAAGGTTGCATCGTATTGAACTGAAATTTTAGGGACGTATGATACAAACGAATGATACACGTGATGTCAAAAACAGATCTTCAGGACAGTTAGAGACGGATCTGTGGCACGCAGTCCGGTCATCTCCAATAGCGAGTCGCACGTGCGGCGATACATGCTACAATACGGAGCGGCATGGAGTTGAACAGACGCCTGATGTTGTCCTGAGGAAGATTGGCTGACACGTGTCGGACCGTGTGCTCCAAATCCCTGATAGTGTGGCCCACACTTGATCGGTATGGGACATGTCCGGCGAGCGTGCGGCCATGGAAGTGTCTGGACATGACGTATGCACACCTGGGCGAAGAGAGCCATGTGAGAGCGGGCATTATCCTGCTAGTATAGCTCACCTGGGATCTCGGCCAGGAATGGGAGCTCATTGGGCAGTAGGATCTCATCCACATCCGGCTGGCTCGTCAATGATTCACGTACCACTACCAGAGCTGATCGGCTATCGTAGGCAACGGCTCCCCAAGCCACAATGCCTGCAGTGGGGGAGGTGTCGCGCTCGATAGCGAGGTTAAGATTGTGTCGTTGACCTGGGGACCTCCACACCTGGACACGTTGATCACCTGTCCCCAAAACGAAGTGGCACTCGTCGCCAAACACCACACGTGGGCAGTTTGTGGTGTTTTACGTTGTTCTGGCCTGGCACCCCTACACACGGAGCGAGCGATGTTCCAATATTAATGCCAGCACACGTAAAGAGCGCTGGGATGGCAGACTTGCTTCCGCGAGGCGTCGGGAAATAGTTCGTGGCCACATAGGATTCGCTACATCTACCTGTAACGCGGAATGGGTTCCCGTGTGATCCGATCGTGCCTGGCGCACGATCCGTCGGTCCTCTCTCCTGGTGGTCCTCCTGGTTCGTCCGGAGCCTCTCCGCCGTGTGGCAGGGCCGTCACGTGTGCACTGCTCTTAACACAGTCGGACTGTATGGTCAGAACGATCCACGTTGCGAACTATACTGCGCGCCGACCACGCTGCGGTTTTCAACCTGATAATCAGGCCTCTCTCAAAGTCCGTAAGTTACGTAAATCGATGTCTCTGGCGTCTCGCCACTATGTACCCTGGCTTGCGTTCACCGGTGCTTTTCACTTTCATGGGACATCGACTACACGCCAGTTTATAAGGCTGCAGGTTTCGTGCTTGGAGTGCCACAATAGGGTCTGTGTTAATGCGCATTCGCACCAAATGTGGATCATTTGCATACCAGCACGCACTCTAGCTATTTGCAAAGTTACGCTATTGTAGCATGTTTTCTTCTAGATGCACAAATTTCTTTGTCCGTGAGTGTATATTTAGCATTCTGATTTAAAAGTGTTCTGCTTACTAAAGTTTGTTAATTAGTTCTGAAGTATTACTACCACTGTGATTAATTTAAGCCTGTTCGAATAGTGACCTTCTGCATAACCTGTATTCATAATGGTGTGACAGAATAAAAACACAAATATGTAAGTAACTATTTCTTTCGACGTTAATTCGAGTGTATGCTGTTTCACTTTAGGTAAAGTATTTAAGAACTGATTATATGTAGTGTTCAGTAAGATATATATACACGAAAATTACATATGATAAGACTTCCAATTTTCTGCATGTTGGAGATTAAAAATAAAGGATTCGGTTAGGCGATAACCCACTAAATGTGACCTTCAGAGCTCCGTATTAGAATGTTCTGGAGGTTGACGTGTTCGATAAATGAAAAGTCCCTTCGTCGGTAAACTTTACACAAAAACAAAGGTTATTGGGTTAGGTTCATGATCGCTATACATCACACTCAAAGAAAAGGATATTGATTTACGTTAATGATCGCTAAACATCCCACAAAGAAACGGTTAAAGCAAAGAAAAGTTTATTGATTTGCGTTCATGATCTCTAAACATCACACAAATAAAGGTTATTGGTTTAGGTTCATGATCGCTATATATCACACAAAAAGAAAAGGTTATTGGGTTAGGTTCATGATCGCTAAACATCACACTCAAAGAAAAGGATATTGATTTACGTTAATGATCGCTAAACATCACACAAAGAAAAGGTTAAAGCAAAGAAAAGTATATTGATTTGCGTTCATGATCTCTAAACATCACACAAAGAAAAGGTTATTGGTTTAGGTTCATGATCGCTATATATCACACACAAAGAAAAGGTTATTGGGTTAGGTTCATGATCGCTAAACATCACACCCAAAGAAAAGGATATTGATTTACGTTAATGATCGCTAAACATCCCACAAAGAAAAGGTTAAAGCAAAGAAAAGTTTATTGATTTGCGTTCATGATCTCTAAACATCACACAAAGAAAAGGTTATTGGTTTAGGTTCATGATCGCTATATATCACACAAAAAGAAAAGGTTATTGGGTTAGGTTCATGATCGCTATACATCACACTCAAAGAAAAAGATATTGATTTACGTTAATGATCGCTAAACATCCCACAAAGAAAAGGTTAAAGCAAAGAAAAGTTTATTGATTTGCGTTCATGATCTCTAAACATCACACAAAAAAAAGGTTATTGGTTTAGGTTCATGATCGCTATATATCACACAAAAGAAAAGGTTATTGGGTTAGGTTCATGATCGCTAAACATCACACTCAAAGAAAAGGATATTGATTTACGTTAATGATCGCTAAACATCACACAAAGAAAAGGTTAAAGCAAAGAAAAGTATATTGATTTGCGTTCATGATCTCTAAACATCACACAAAAAAGGTTATTGGTTTAGGTTCATGATCGCTATATATCACACAAAAAGAAAAGGTTATTGGGTTAGGTTCATGATCGCTATACATCACACACAAAGAAAAGGATATTGATTTACGTTAATGATCGCTAAACATCCCACAAAGAAAAGGTTAAAGCAAAGAAAAGTTTATTGATTTGCGTTCATGATCTCTAAACATCACACAAACAAAAGGTTATTGGTTTAGGTTCATGATCGCTATATATCACACAAAAAGAAAAGGTTATTGGGTTAGGTTCATGATCGCTAAACATCACACTCAAAGAAAAGGATATTGATTTACGTTAATGATCGCTAAACATCCCACAAAGAAAAGGTTAAAGCAAAGAAAAGTTTATTGATTTGCGTTCATGATCTCTAAACATCACACAAAAAAGGTTATTGGTTTAGGTTCATGATCGCTATACATCACACACAAAGAAAAGGTTATTGGGTTAGGTTCATGATCGCTAAACATCACACTCAAAGAAAAGGATATTGATTTACGTTAATGATCGCTAAACATCACACAAAGAAAAGGTTAAAGCAAAGAAAAGTTTATTGATTTGCGTTCATGATCTCTAAACATCACACAAAGAAAAGGTTATTGGTTTAGGTTCATGATCGCTATACATCACACACAAAGAAAAGGTTATTGGGTTAGGTTCATGATCGCTAAACATCACACCCAAAGAAAAGGATATTGATTTACGTTAATGATCGCTAAACATTACATACAAAGAAAAGTTTATTGATTTAGGTTCATGATCGCTAAACATCACACACAAAGAAAAGGTTAAAGCAAAGAAAAGTTTATTGATTTGCGTTCATGATCTCTAAACATCACACAAAGAAAAGGTTATTGGTTTAGGTTCATGATCGCTATACATCACACACAAAGAAAAGGTTATTGGGTTAGGTTCATGATCGCTAAACATCACACTCAAGGAAAATATTCTAGCCGCCCCGGTGGCGCAGTGGTCTAAGCGAAGGCCTCTGATCATTTGTCCAAAAGGGGTCCGGGTTTGAATCCCGGTGAGGCATGGATGTTGTGTTTGTCTTACGGCACTGGCTCTCTCCCTTCCCTGGAACCAGTGACCCTAAATTAGGGACGGGCGACTGCCTATAGCCCATTGAGTTGCTCACGGTGGTCGTTAAACCTCCAATCAAAAAAATATTCTTTGTTTAGGTTCATGATCGCTAAACATCACACTCAAAGAAAATATTCTTTGTTTAGGTTCATGAGCGCTAAACATCACACACAAAGAAAGGATTATTGATTAACGTTGATGATCGCTAAACATCACACACAAAGAAAAGTTTATTGGTTTAGATTCATGATGGCGAAACATCACACTCAAAGAAAAGGTTAAGACAAAGGAAAGGTTATTGATTTACTTTCATGATCGCTAAACATCACACTCAAAGAAAATATTCTTTGTTTAGGTTCACGACCGCTAAACGTCACACACAAAGAAAAGGTTATTGATTTACGTTGATGATCGCTAAACATCACACAAAGAAAAGTTTATTGGTTTAGATTTATGATCGCTAAACATCACACTCAAAGAAAAGATTATTGGTTTACGTTCATTATCTTCTCGAAGTACCTGTAAACTTGATGTTTTGTCGATTGACATTCTAATTCGCTTACGGAACACCATGGATTGCTGAACGCAGGGTCTGAAATTAACGATGTCTGCATCTTATTGATTTTACATATGTGTGCAGAAACATTACATGTTTGTTGTGTGTGTATTTATGGTGAAGTATCATTTTGCGTGCGTGTGTGTGTGAGCGTGTTAAAAAAAACCCTGTTACGTGTGATCGTTTGAGCATGTTGTTTTAGCACAAAAGTGCATGCATTTTTTGTCAATAAGTTCTGTGAAGAAATATTGTTGCGTATGTTTCTGCTTTCGAGTATATATTAAGATAACATTGCATCCGTGAGCACACGTGATGTCTCACTCTTACATATACGGTACGTATATGTAAGAGGAGACATAACGTACTACAGTGGTAAAGCAGGCAGGTGCCAAGACGACAAATCTGCAGCGATGCTTTCCGTCTGTGTAGCTTAGCTGGGAGAGCAACTTACTCCAGGGTGAGGGGTATAACGAAGTAAATTTCTCCGTCATTTTTGTCCACGCCGGGGCTCGAACCCGGGTTCCCTCATTTCGGAAATAAGTCGCTCTCCCAACTGAGCTACGCGGACGTTCGATCTGACTGCTATCTGCCTTTATGTCGTGTGCGTCTCTCTGGCAGGCACGTCACATCTCCCGTTCCCCACGAAAGAGGGACGGGGGCATGGCCCACGAGTCAGCCGTGACCATGAATCGTTGCAGGCAGCCATCCGCTATAGATCGTGCACTTGAGAACTCCCAGTCAATCTGGTGTGTGGAATGCAACGTCACACACATTTATTTTTCGAAGTGCTGGAAAAAGGATTCTCTTATTTTTACTATCTCGCGGTGTGGAAAGAATATCACACCATTGCGAGATATTTAACGGCCAAGTCATTCAAGAAGTTTTTGTCCACGCCGGGGCTCGAACCCGGGTCTCCTCATTCCGGAATACGTCGCTCTCCCAACTGTGCTACGCGGACGTTCGTTCTGACTGCTATCTGCGTTTATGTCGTGTGCGTCCTGCGGGACAGGCACGTCACAGGGGCTCGGGTTCGATCCCCATCAGGAACAAAAATGTGTTTATTCAGAGAGAGAGGAGGGGGGGGAGAAATGAAAAGGGTCATTGAACAATTATTTGCAAGTTAAGAAATGCAAGTGTTTCAAAACTTGTAATTTCGTGTCCAGTAAAGAAATTAGGGATTTCAAAAATATGTCTGATTGTCGTCATCATTTGAGCAATCTGTTACTTGCTCTTACAGCAACTCACTGGAATGGTATGTATTTATGCACAACATCATTAACGTATTTCTTACCCACACGAGTGGACGCTTCGCACAGCACGTTGCAGTGATGTCACTGATCGGAGAGGAATGTGTACACTGGCAGGGCTTGTCAGTTTTGAAGTGCGGAGGAGCCCTTGCAATGGGAAAATGGAGGACTTGTTGGAATACGCGCCTAATGATTACAAACTTCAGAAAGACGCGGGTGAGCATCTCAACAAACTGAGTTGGCTGTTCAAAAGCAGCCATAATGCAGACGTGACGGGAACGGTGGAAAGAGGGATACACATTCATCCAGCATGCCAGAAGTAGACAACCACAACCGTTTTCCAGTATAAGTGGGCGTCGGTTTGCGCATACTATCGGGACAACAAACACTTACTACCTCTAGCAGATTACAACCACGAAACACAGAGAAAGTATTTTTGTTGTTGTTGCTTTTGTTTTGAGAGGGTAGAGACCACCGTGAGCAACTCTATGGGATATAAGCAGTCGATCGTCACTAATTTAGAGATTCTGCTTCCCAGGAAGGAAGAGAGCCATTGTCATAAGGCGAAACACAACATCCATGCCTCACCGGGGTTCGATCCCGTGCCCTTCGACAAATGGTCTGAAACCAGTGTAACGTACCAGCAGATGTGACGTACCTGCCAGAAGGACACACACGACATAGAGGCAGATAGGAATCAGAATAAAACGTCCGCGTAGCTCAATTGGTAGAGCAACTTATTCCGGAATGAGGGAACCCGGGTTCGAATCCTGGCGCGGATAAAAATGTCGGAGAAATTTATTTCGTTATAATGGCGTCCGAACTATCCGGATGACCCGACCGTTCAAAATCTTGCAATGGTGTGATGTTATTTCCACACCGCGAGATAGGAAAAATCAGAGAATCCCTCCTGCAGCGCTTCGAAAAAAAAATTGACTGGGAGTCATTATAACGAAGTAAATTTCTCCGTCATTTTTATCCGCGCCAGGATTCGAACCCGGGTCCCCTCATTCCGGAATAAGTTGCTCTACCAATTGAGCTACGCGGACGTTTTATTCTGATTCCTATCTACCTTTATGTCGTGAGCGTCCTTCTGGCAGGTACGTAACATCTCCTGGTACGTTACATCATCTACCCCTTATTATTATTATTATTTTTTTTTTCGAAGTGCTGGAGAAGGGATTCTCTTATTTTTCCTATCTCGCGGTGTGGAAATAACATCACACCATTGCGAGATTTTTGAACGGTCGGGTCATCCGGATAGTTCGGGCACCATTATAATGAAGTAAATTTCTCCGTCAGTTCTGTCCACGCCAGGATTCGAACCCAGATCCCCTCATTCCGGAATAAGTCACTCTACCAATTGAGCTACGCGGACGTTTTATTCTGATTGTTATTTGCCTTTACGTCGCGTGCGTCCTTCTGGCAGGAACGTCACATCCCCTGGTACGTTACACCAGTGCTTAGACCACTGCGTCACCAAACTTTTCCGACGAATGGTCTGAAACCAGTACTTACCACTGCGCCACCAAACTTTTCTGACGAATGGTCTAAAACCAGTGCTCAGATCCACTGCGCCATCAAACTTTTCCGACGAATGGTCTGAAACCAGTGCTTAGACCACTGCGCCACCAAACTTTTCCGACAAATGGTCTGAAACCAGTGCTTAGACCACTGCGTTACCAAAGTTTTCCGACGAATATTCTGAAACCAGTGCTTAGACCACTGCGCCACCAAACTTTTCCGACGAATGGTCTGAAACCAGTGCTTACCACTGCGCCACCAAACGTTTCCGACGAATTGTCCGAAACCAGTGCTTAGACCACTGCGCCACCAAACTTTTCCGACGAATATTCTGAAACCAGTGCTTAGACCACTGCGTCACCAAACTTTTCTGACGAATGGTCTGAAATTAGTGCTTACCACTGCGCCACCAAACTTTTCCGACAAATGGTCTGAAACCAGTGCTTACCACTGCGCCACTAAGCTTTTCCGACGAATGGTCTTAAACCAGTGCTTACCACTGCGCCACCAAACTTTTCCTACAAATGGTCTGAAACCAGCGCTTAGACCACTGCGCCACCAAACTTTTCCGACGAATGGTCTGAAACCAGTGCTTAGACCACTGCGCCACCAAACTTTTTCGACGAATGGTCTGAAACCAGTGCTTAGACCACTGCGCCACCAAACTTTTCCGACGAATGGTCTGAAACCAGTGCTTAGACCACTGCGCCACCAAACTTTTCCGACGAATTGTCTGAAACCAGTGCTTAGACCACGGCGCCACTAAACGTTTCCGACAAATGGTCTGAAACCAGTGCTTAGACCACTGCGCCACCAAACTTTTCCGACGAATGGTCTGAAACCAGTGCTTAGACCACTGCGCCACCAAACTTTTCCGACGAATATTCTGAAACCAGTGCTTAGACCACTGCGCCACCAAACTTTTCCGACGAATGGTCTGAAACCAGTGCTTAGACCACTGCGCCACCAAACTTTTCCGACGAATGGTCTGAAACCAGTGCTTAGACCACTGCGCCACCAAACTTTTCCGACGAATATTCTGAAACCAGTGCTCAGATCCACTGCGCCATCAAACTTTTCCGACGAATGGTCTGAAACCAGTGCTTAGACCACTGCGCCACCAAACTTTTCCGACAAATGGTCTGAAACCAGTGCTTAGACCACTGCGTTACCAAAGTTTTCCGACGAATATTCTGAAACCAGTGCTTAGACCACTGCGCCACCAAACTTTTCCGACGAATGGTCTGAAACCAGTGCTTACCACTGCGCCACCAAACGTTTCCGACGAATTGTCTGAAACCAGTGCTTAGACCACTGCGCCACCAAACTTTTCCGACGAATATTCTGAAACCAGTGCTTAGACCACTGCGTCACCAAACTTTTCCGACGAATGGTCTGAAATTAGTGCTTACCACTGCGCCACCAAACTTTTCCGACAAATGGTCTGAAACCAGTGCTTACCACTGCGCCACTAAGCTTTTCCGACGAATGGTCTTAAACCAGTGCTTACCACTGCGCCACCAAACTTTTCCTACAAATGGTCTGAAACCAGCGCTTAGACCACTGCGCCACCAAACTTTTCCGACGAATGGTCTGAAACCAGTGCTTAGACCACTGCGCCACCAAACTTTTCCGACGAATTGTCTGAAACCAGTGCTTAGACCACTGCGCCACCAAACTTTTCCGACGAATGGTCTGAAACCAGTGCTTAGACCACTGCGCCACCAAACTTTTCCGACGAATGGTCTGAAACCAGTGCTTAGACCACTGCGCCACCAAACGTTTCCGACGAATGGTCTGAAACCAGTGCTTAGACCACTGCGCCACCAAACTTTTCCGACGAATGGTCTGAAACCAGTGCTTAGACCACTGCGCCACCAAACTTTTCCGACGAATATTCTGAAACCAGTGCTTAGACCACTGCGCCACCAAACTTTTCCGACGAATGGTCTGAAACCAGTGCTTAGACCACTGCGCCACCAAACTTTTCCGACGAATGGTCTGAAACCAGTGCTTAGACCACTGCGCCACCAAACTTTTCCGACGAATGGTCTGAAACCAGTGCTTAGATCACTGCTCTACCAAACGTTTCCGAGAGTACAGTTGGAGATGCTCTGGTTGATGGGCTGAATGAGTTGGCGAGTAGTCCGTGAACCACATCTGACCGAGAGTCATTGATAGAATTCACTGCTGTCTGTACGGACGAACAATGAGTGGACATTGGACATCACGAAAGAGAGTCGCTACGGCGTCCAACATGTTCATGGACGAATTCGCATTCGGGCGCTCCGAAATGTTCTGTCGTGTTATCAGTAACTTTGAAGCGCATATGCCTCGTGATCGGTTGTCATTTAAGTAACGTTTGCATATGGAGCATTGCAGCTAAACTAAACATACAAAAATCGACTGCAAGTGATGTAATGAAGAGATGAAAGCAGGAGGGTACAACTACACCAAACAAAAAACAAGAAAAAAAAACTTTCAGGACAAACAGATGGAAGGTGACAAAAGAGCCATGGTAAGAAATGTTAAGATATCCCGTTTTCATCGCTGCTGAAGTGTTAAACACTTGTATGGCTCGGTTAGTGCCATAACTATCAGCAGAGAGTTGCATAGTGTGGGTTATTATGGTAGAGAGGTAGTGCACAAGCCACATATCACCACCGAGAACGCAAAGCGCCGTTTGGAGTGGTGTGTCTTTCGTCAATCCTGGACTTTGGGTGACTCGAAAGCTGTTCTGTGAAGCGACCAGCCACTCTTCTATTATAATGAGCGTGTTTGAATTAGGCGACAGTCCGGCGAACGATTTTCGTCAGACTGTTTTCTTGCAACTGTTAAGTTAGGCAGAGGCTCCATCATTGGAGTTGTTTTTAGTGGATGGGACTTGGCCCGTTGGTTATTATATCACAAACCATGAGCTCTGAAGTGTACCTCGACATTCTAGATAATTTTCCCTTACAAAAAATGTGGCTGTATTATGGAAATGACCATTGTCTCTTCCATTACGATCGAGCTCCCTGACATTGCACAGTGTGTGCAGGATTGAATTCTTGAAAATGAGGTGGAACTGTTAGACTGGCCTGCTCATAGTCCTGATCTTAATCCCGTAGAACACCTCTGAGATGAACTGGAGCGACAGATATAACGACCGTCTTTGCTCTCTACTCTGTGGAAGTAGCTTTGCGGGACGAATGGCGCACCATTCCTGTCAAGATCTACGGAAAATTGGTTGAGAGCACGCTTCGAATTTTTTGCCGCTGTCATAAATGAAAAAGGTGGACCGACTGACTACTAATGGCGATTACAAAGTAATTTGTCCCAAAAGATTGTGTTGTCCGAATACTTTTGATAATATAGTGTATTCTAGCGAATGCGAAAAGGTGTTTTCTCAGAACAATTTGATAATCACCCAAATGGGTTTCTTCCTTGGGTAACAGCAATAACCCCATTACTATTCATAAAATTATTAGGCCTTTTCTTCTAAGCTTCGTTGATCCTGCAAAATACGTCTGTTCGCTGTTCCTTTTAGGATACTATTAGTCGTTGCATACGAAAAGCAAGGAACGGACCAGAATGGTAGAAATATCTCCAGAGCTGAACAAAATTTGAGCTGTATTTTAGGAACAAAGCGTAATTATTTCCTGTTCCTCAGTGTAATGTAATCTTTTTCGCAAACTAAATTTTCATTTGTGAGCAACTTTGAAGAAGATTTTCATTTCAGCATTTGCTATTTATTGTAAAACTGCCACGAAAGGTTGATTTTTAATATAACAATTCAACATAATACAAGCACGTAAATTATATTTTTGCATATTGAATCATATTAATAAGGCTTAAAGTGCAATGCTGAAGAAAGTTATATAATTTTACAGTAGATGTACCCTTCCTCTTTTACGGCGACTTACACTGTGAGGTTAAGATTTCCGGCATCTCTGTTTCCAGAGAAAAAGTACAGATTATCTAATTTAATATCTACGAGGATTTAGTTTCTAAGGTGCCATTAACTTTTCGGGAGAATTTAAAAGAAAAAAAAGCAGTCTTTGCAATAGTTGCAATCTTCGCACGTTGCTGGACATTCTTGGTTCTCTAGAGATATAAGGTTTTCAGAAAATAGTTGGTGCCAACGTAACTTCAAAGGTTTTTTTCCTTTTTCTTCGTGCCCTTTTACCACCTAAACTCATACTGACTTTCTGTCTCATTCTCCGTCAGACAGTTTCTGCGTCCTAATGAACTGAGATCGTGAGGAGCCTCTAATTTAGAGAGATATCTCCACTGTCCATCACTGCCGCGGAACCCTGCCCATTACCTTAGTCAAACATTTCGCTTCTTTCTTTTTGTGTCTGATCTCGAAGGAATCCTTCTGTAGTTGGGATGTTGGAGGCTGAATCAATACCCACAGAACCCAAATGAATCTGATATTTGCAGAATAAAAAGTGCACTGGGTGCCCAGGTTAAACATCTGTGAATAGCGCAAAAGTGAAGAGAAGTATTCTCTGTTTCACTTGGAAAATCTGAGAAATTAACTAAGTTTTTCTAAAGTAGGACCCCGTTTTTTTGTGTGATTGCCAGTTATAGTACGGTATTTATCAATATAAATCTCTTCGTGATGTCTTTATGATAAATCTCTCTGTTAGAACAGTATTATGATTAACACTTTGTTGTGCACACAAAATAGACACAATGTAGTCAAAAACTCATATGACGTCCCCGCTTCCAGATGTAATATACACCGAAGAGCCAAAACATTGTAACAACTTGGCTAATACGATATTGGTCCCGCCAAAACAGGCCTTAGTCGGCGAGGCATTGACGTTAAAGATTTCTAAAGTGCTTTGTGGTATCTGGTATTAAGCATTGAGGTGATAGTAGTACCTTTATAACGAAGTAAATTTCTCCGTCATTTGTGGTCTACGCTGGGATTCGAATCCGAGGCCGCTTATTCCGGAACAAGTCGCTCTACCAACTGAGCTACGCAGACATTTGTTCTGATTGCTATGTGCCTTTATGTCGTGTGCGTCCTGCTGGCAGGTACGTCACATCTCCCCCCCCCCCCGAAAGAGGGCCGGGGGCATGGCCCACGGGTCAGCCGTGACCATGAATCGTTGCAGGCAGCCATCCACTGTAGAACGTGCACTTGAGAACTCCCAGTCAATCTGCTGTGTGGAATGCAACATCGCACATTTTTACTTTTCGAAGCGCTGGAGAAGGAATTCTCTGATTTTTCCTGTCTCGCGGTGTGGAAATAACATCACACCAATGCGAGATTTTGAACGGCCGGGTCATCCGGATAGTTCGGGCGCCATTATAACGAAGAAACTATTTTACCAGCTAAGCTAATTATAATGAATAAAGCTTTTAACTACTGAATTATATGCTTGTACCTAGCTTCAAATAGTGAATTCAAATGGTTGTTGTTACTAGTTAATTAAGATCATGAATAAAGTCTCCTGCTAGTAGTGTAGTAATAGTAATTAGGATGAATAAAGTCTTAATGCTGGTTGTTAATAGTAATAAACTAATGACATAAACCTAACAGCCAGACAGAGATCTGACAAAAACTATGAATTGAGAAAGACGTACTTACGAAAAGCTCTTTTATTATATAACTCTGGAATCATCCAACGCACACACACAACTCGTTTCACAATAATGAAGAATCAAACTAATCACATAGAACGAAGCTCTCAATACAACAACAACAACAAACTCTCTCCTTCACATAAACCAACGCTATCCGTACAACAACAAACGCTCTCCGTACAACAACAAACGCTCTCCGTACAACAACAAACGCTCTCCCTAGATATCGCTGAACGCGCCTATTTATACTGGCTACCATCACGTCATGACTTACACTCATTGCCAGATCTCATTCAGCGGGTGAAATAACATCTCGTTCAGTAAGAAGATAATTTACATAGTAAAATGAAATAACCAGAGATAGTAAAAATCAAAAGGAAAGTGAATCTAGAGTATACGTTACACCTTCTTCTAGTAGATCCTTTAATTCTTGTAACTTAAGTGAATGAGCTGTTGCAGATCGGATTGAAGGTTTAAAATGATTTATTGGACCTGGTGGTACAGACATGACAAACAGGCAGACATAAACAGGATACAGATATTTCACAGCAACAAGTACAAATCATACATGGTTTACAGATCAATTAAATGATCAATTTACCACATTTTGAACAAGTATACATCAAACATGGATTTTTACAGTATACCAAATGACCAATGTTCACAGATAGCCAGTGTTGGACAAGTAACACATGGACAGCCAGTGTCGAAAGACAAACACAAACATCCATGCCTCATGGGATTCGAACCCAGTCCTAACTCGGGCGAATGGTACGGCGGCACCATTCGCGGAGGCCAAAGCAATACCTGGAGGTCTTCCTGATGTTCTTAGAACCTCTCTCGAACAGTCCGGACAGTGTGGCACGGCGCATTATTCTTCTGAGAGAAGGTAGTGGAGCAGTGACCTAAGCGGTGGCGTATGATTATTCGTCCGAGAAGGGTCCGGGTTCAAATCTCGGTGAGGCATGAATGTTGTGTTAGTCTTACGGCACTGGCTCTTTCGCTTCCCTGGAACCCGTGGCCTTAACTTACGGATGGGCGGCGGCTAATAGCCAACTGAGGTGCTCAAAGTGCGCCTTAAACTTCGTTCAAAAAAAGGGCACTATTAGAAGGGCAATTAAAGTAAGTACCTGGTTAATAACGATGCTTAGGTAGGTGGCAGACGTCATAGTTTCTTGCACATGAATCAGGGTATCCAGATTTTCCCAGCAGAACATTACTCAAAACATTTCACTTTCTCTACTGATTTGTTTTGGTTCCATGGTGTGTCCCGGGGTCAACACTTCCTTAGTTACCGTACCAGGATGCTCACATAGTGCAATAGGAAATGAGATTCATCGGATCATACGACCTTCTTCCAATTATTCAAGGTACAGATTCGATGCCCTTGTGCCCATCTTAGGTTCTTCCGACAGTCAGCCGAGGATATCATGAACCATTGGAGAGGCCCTCACAGCCCCACTTTCAGCAAGGTTCTGTGTACTGCGTGTTGTGCCAGATCACTCCCATAGCCAGCATTCAGATTACGGGCAAGATATGACATAGTATCTTTTCGGTTGGCTGGTACCTAACGGTAGCTCTCGCTCATCTGTAGCATCGATAAGCTGTGGTCGGCACATACCTTGCCGGTTGTTTGTTGTTTTTCTCTTCTCGGACCAATTTTTGAATGCATTAACTACGGGTGACCGTGAGCACCCCACAAGTCTGCATGTCTGGGAAATGCTCTTACTCAGTCATCTGGTCTCTACAATTTGGCCTTGTCAAACTCGCTGCCTTTTCTATCTAAAGTACAAGAATGACTCTTTAATAACAAGGAACTCACACCAATTACACTTATAATACTACTATCCAGCAAAAACACAAGTGCTTGGAAACTGCTGGCCACCAGCTGGCAGTGATGGGTCACTGCTGGCTGAAATCTGCCGCTCACGGCCCTGTAGTGGTCCGTTGGTGGCAGCGCTATCAGTTGGCGAGCCATTGATGGCCCTGCGGCATCGCCGTGAATTGTGGGCCTCCAAGCAAGTGCCACTAGTGGCCCGTTGCTGGCAACCAATGCAAACCCCCAACAGCAGGTGGAAGCATCGGGACTGCGCATGCGCAGAAGCAACACTTACTGTGTCTTTCATGGTACCAGTTAGTTGAAGACGACGCTATCGCCATCGTGTTATTTTAGTGGATGTTAAGAAAAAAAATCCATTTGTGGAGAGGCGAATTAATTTCCTAATGAAATTTTACGTCGACGAAGATATCAGATTAAGCCGTGAAATACTAGATTACAGCCATGAAATACACCCACTCCATTCCCATGAATATAACAATTCATGGAATGGAGTGGATGAATAACAAGAAAAAATTTGAAACCGTTTGAAACACATATCCTGGAAAACCATTAAAACAGCGTTTGTTGGAAAAAAAAAGAATTATACGCGTACAAAATTTATTAATTATTTGAAAGAAAAAAAAAAGCAACGCTATGTGGTGTAGTCATCCATGGGTTGAATACACAAGACTGGGAGGAATTCGCTTCTAAAAATAACGAGAAGTAAAATAAAATATCTTTTACTCTTTAAAACAAATGTAGCTTCGGACAACGGAAAGGAAAGACAAAACGTTAAAAATGTAACAGAATGTGACATGAACCCGGGTATAAATATATTTATTCAACAATCTCTTTTCAAGACGGCAAGGACAGTACAAAACTTTGGAAAGCGACTCTAAGTATGTACACGCATTGAAAATGAGTAAAGTTCCCTTAAGGTAAAAAAAAAAAAAAAATTTCGTTACGTTGAAAAAATTAATTTATGAAATATATGAAACTGACTTTTATGAAAAATACCTTTCAATATTGTAAAATGAAAGAGGGACGCATTCGATTACAAATTGAATACCTAACAGATAGCTTCCAGCACGTCTCAGAGCGAAGTGAATTAGTCCAGGCGGTAGCGAGCGTGGCTTCTGCGCAAACGGCCCAGGATCGAATCTAGACAAACGCAAACGGGCGTTTTTCCGGTCTGTTGAGAAAATTTCCCCATCGCAGTGCGTTAATTCCCAAGTTTCGTAAGGGTAGAAAAAAAATTTGTAGCTTTAGGAAACTACGGTTATCCTTGCTTTTTTTTTTTATTATGGCTACTACTGGGAAATTGGCGGACAAGATTCGGCAAGCCACCAGTTACGTCACGTGATTGCTGGCTGCCACTAACGGCCCACTAGCGGACCACATTAGGCTAGCCATCATTTCTGGCACGTGCTTGCAGGGCCACTAGTGGCAGCTACTGCCTGTGATGGACCACTGATGGCCCTGTTGTGGCATATGACAACTGATGGGGTGCCAACTGTTGGACAGCTGTTGGCCTGAACTGCTGGCCCTTCTGTTGGCCACCCGGACATTTTATTGACGGTTCGGCAGCGGTAACATGGTGCTGGGCCATTACTGGCAGTGCTGGCTGCCAGCAATGGCCCAGTGCTGGCCCAGCAAGACTGTTTTTGCTGGGTAGTAATCCGAATTTTTTGGCGTAGAATATAAATTGAAGTTTCCAAACTTTCTGACATTAACCAGATGGCTTTTTCAATTAAGGCAGACCGCTAACTGCAAACTGGATAATAGAACACTTCAACAATTTGAACGCGGTGGCAATAAATGAATAGGCGCAAATGCGATCAGTCATTCAAAGAAACGAGGCTACGTTGGTTGGCACGCGGTACCGTGGTAGAAAACACATAATTATTTGAAGAATTGATTCCAAATGCGGGGGAACTCGAGAGAGACGCTCTCATTTGAAGCCTTGCTGCAGGTCAAGATTTTGCCAATGGCAGTAGATTTCGGTGTAGTGTATGAAGCTCATTTCTTTATATCATTCCATAGAGAATCAGCGAACTCGAACTTGACGTCTCTTGATAGGGCAGTGGTTATTTTACAGACTTTTGCATCTCTTTTATGTTCGTTGATTCTAATTCCAAACGAACGTTTGGTTATTCCGATGTAGTACCGCCTGGAGCTGTCCGGATATTGTAGAGGGATGGCATAAACACTTACCTCGACGTCTCAGTGAAAATATCACATGACAACCGCCTTCATACGGAAGTCTATTATAAACCTACCTCCGTTCCCAACCTGATGTTCCACAGTTTATTCTGCCCTGATGATTATAAGACAACCTTCTTCCGATCTCGAATCAGAACAGCCTTCGCCGTATCTTCCGATGTTCATTCTAGAGAATCAGAACTAAAAAACATCGTCAAGTTGGCTACTCAGGCAGGATATACGTCGTACCAGATGCATAACTTTATCGGAAAATCTAGAATCAGCCGTGTCAATCTTTCTATGCGCTTCGGTGTCGGCACAAAGTCTGCGGCATCTTTATATACAATGCTTAAGAGAAATATTGGCCAGCTTTCTCTTCTCAATGAGGCAGGTGTTTAAAATTAGAATCAACGAACATAAAAGAGATACAAAAGACGGTAAAATAACCACTTCCCTATCAAGAGAGGTCAAGTTCAAGTCTGCTGATCCTATGTGGAATGATATAAAGAAATTAGCTTCATACTCCACACCGAAGTCTACCGCCATTCGCGAAACCTTGGAAATCTTTACCTGCAGCGAGGCTTGCAATGATAGCGTATCTCTCGAATTGTCACGCACTTGGAATCAATTCTTCAAATAATGCTGTGTTTTCTACCACCGTACCGCATGCCAACCAACGTAGCCTCATTTCTTCGAATGACTGACCACATTTGCGTCTACTAATTTATTGTCTAGTCAAGTCACAGCGTTCAAATTGTTGAGATGTTCTATTATCCAGTTTGTAGTTAGCTGTCTACCTTCCTTGAAAAAAAGCCATCTGGTTGATGTGCAAAAGCTTGGAAACTTCAATTTATATTCTATGCCAAGGAATTCGGATTACTAGTAGTATTTTAAGAATAATTCTGATAAACAGATCTAAATATCAGGTGCTATTTACACTGCTTCGTAACCTTCACACGCGGCGTCGTTTACCTGAAGTTGCTTCGGCTTGCGTAAAGACGCACTGGTCGTAAGTTTTGGCTCTTTGGTTTAGGTTTCTGACGAATACAGTGAGCAGCTAAGTTTATACGAAGTTGGCCTTTACTAATTTTGGAACACTGGTTCCCGGAAAGGAACAGATCCAACACCGTATGTGAATAGCGCCACCCATGTCTCGTCTGGGACTTACACCTAGACCCAACTTGGGCGATTAGCTAGACGACTGCCCCTCTGAGAAATCATATTTTAATGCATTCGTTTGCTTTGCACAGATTTAAGTATAGCCAAGACTTTTGTTTACTTTTCCCGTTTTCTGATGAACATTTTTCTCGATAAAAGGTTGTGCATATAAGGATATATAAAATATTGGGTTGATGCATCAGTTCAGGTCGTTTTATTTCAGGAGTATTTCCCAGGTCAGTTCTGACGGTGCAGATAGCCAGTTGTATATCAAAATATAGCCAGTAATATTATGTATCTAAATCATATTGCGTTGTGTGATTGTGGCTAATGGTTTTTTGGTTTTCAGGTCCGGAAGTATGGAGTGTCAAGTAGAGAGGAATGAACATTTCCAAAATCTGCTCTTTTATGAGTTTAACAAGGGATCCACAGCCGCCGAAGCCACTCGACTAATTTGTGCTGAGTATGGGGAGGATGTTATTGCTCCGAGGTGTCAATTTTGACCTCAACGACTCTCCACAATCAGGACGTCCTTCTCACTTTTATAAAGATCGTTTGAAGCATCTGATCCACTTGGATCCGCGTCAAACCACACACGAATTGGCCACTGAGATGGACTGTGGTCAGGCCACAGCGGTGCGACACCTGGACGAATGGGAAAGGTCCAGAAATTGGGGTCTTGAGTGCCTCACACTCTCACCGAGGACCACAAAAATCAGCGTGTTGCCATATTTAGTTCCTTGCTCGCCCGTCATCGCGAACGTTCTCAGCAACACAAACTGTTTCTGTCACGTATTATTATTGTAGATGAAAAGTGGTGCCTGTGCGTGAATTTCAGGCATCTGAGGGAACAGGTAAGCCCAAACAAGAAGCCCACACGACTTCCAAAACATGACCTTCATCCTGTGAAGATCGTGTTGTTTGTCTGGTGGGACATGGAAGGCATTATTCACTGGGAAATGCTGTCGAGGAATCGGACTATCGACGCTGCACTCTATTGTGAGCAACTTCGCCGTGTGGAAGGAGCAATTCAGCAGAAACAACCACATCGGCGCCATGGTGTCCTTCTCCAACATGATAACGCACGCTCTCACCGTGCAAGCATGATCAAAATGGTCATTCAGGACATGAAATGGGAGATCCTTCCAAGTCCAGCTTATTCCCCAGATGCCACCTCTGCAGACTATCACCTGTTTCGATCTCTGTCGAATGCACTCCGTGGCAGAACGTTCAACAATGATGTTGATCTCCATAATTTCCTTGATGATTTCGTCGCAGCAAAACCTGCACGTCTTTTCAAGAATGGCATTGCTGACCTATCCAGACATTGGGACACCATCATAAACAATGGTGTGTGTGTGTGGGGGGGGGGAATACAAAATGTATTGATTTTGTTTTCCTTTCTGATGTACTACCTTCCTTGAGTGCGGTGAAACAAAAACCGGCATGAACGTATGCATGAATCCAGTAGTAGGGGTTCAGCGGCTGCAGAAATATCGGTTTCAAGGCTTAAGGTTGTTTGAAGACTTAACCCTATTTGTTTCAGCTTTATGTTTTATTTTGCATTGTAAGAGCTGCGCCATAAATTTAACGCTGGTAAAATCCCTAATTAAGCACTTGAACGAAAGTGGTCCTGGGTAAATGATTTAAGCAGAAGTATTACGTAACAATCCATCGCCCATTCTTCATTTGTATTCGGGCACGTCGCTGGAAATCAAATTGAAGTTATGCATGATGATATAAATCCAGCAACTCGACAATCAACTTGCTATATCTTAATATTGAATTTTCGCACAGTAACAATTATGCAATTTTCCTTGAAATGCATGAATGAAAAGCCATACCACTGAATCGAATATCTTAAACTAGTCTTTTGGGCAATTCGATGTCTACCACGATGACTTCATAAATAACAAAGGACGTAACCACTTGATAGTCAAATAGATGTTACAAGAAAATGGATACGAAATTAATCAAACAAGTAGACATGCCTCAGAAAACATGAAAATTACATCGTCCTGCAACGGGAATCGAACTCGCATCTGTCGATTTACGTTCGAGTATGTTATCCATCCGCCTGTAACATCTATTTGATTATCATAATTTAAGTACAGAGCCGTCTATGCATGATATACAAAGATTTATTAAGAACTAGTAGTAAGTACGGTTGTTAAAAAATTTTTAATACTAAAAACATTACTAATTATACAAGATCTTTCGAAGCGTCTTGCGCTTCATCATCAGGACGAGTGAATAATCTGTGCTGCAGGAACCTCGTTTTTACCCATACAGCTCAAAAGTTTCAGATATGTATCAATAACGTTACAATCTCTCATTTTCGTCACACTTTCAGAGATATCTTACAATTACGTTTCAGCAACATCTATTTTGGAGCATAACTATTTGTACATTACGGTTACGTTAAAAATAGCATTAACCGATACTACTGTTTTGTAGTTTCCATTGTACATACAGTAGCGAACAAAAGTATTTGGCGAAATACGTTTTCGACCATAATATTTTTTCTGCTGGACCAAATTGGGTCATTTTGGGATATGATATGTGTTATTCAGTTGTAAACATGACCCATATGCAGATGGATTAGAAACCTTAACACAGATCAGGTACCGAGCTTAATCGCAAAGATCATACAAATTGACCAACAAAGTAGGTGTGTATCACATTCATTTAATGCAACGATAACAGAAAACAAGTACGAGAAAACGACAAAACAATAACTAATACTTAGTGGGATAACCACGAGACTTAATAACAGCTGCACAACGGACCGGCGTAGAGTCCACTAGCTTCTCGACGGTGACCTGCGGGATTCGCGCCCATTCTGCAGACAGCTGGTTGAATTTCTGGGCCCTACTCCGGCAGGTTTTCTCCGCACATCGTCTCTCCAGATCATCCCACATGTGCTCGATGGGGTTGAGGTCTGGAGATTGGCTTGGCCAGTCTAGAAGTCTAACCTGTTGCTGCTGGAAGGCTGCCTTCGCTACTCTGGAGGTGTGCTTCGGGTCGTTGTCTTGCTGCATGATACATCCGGGTGGCATGTTCTGATTTGCCCCTGGGAAGACATCGTTGATGAGCATCATCGTGTAGCTCTGGCCGGTCATAATTCCGTCAATCTTGATGATGGGGCCCATTTCATTGCGAGAGAAGGCGCCGTAAACCATGAGCGATCCTCCTCAGTGCTTGACAGTCGGCTGAATAAACTGGGTGTTGAAAATCTGGCCACACGGACGTCGTACGTATCGGATGCCATCACTTTCGAACAAGTTGAACTTGCTCTCGTCGGTGAAAAACACCTTACTCCAGTCCGCCGCGGTCCACTGTCGATGATGGCGCGCGAACGTGACTCTGGCTCGTCGATTCTTGACTCCGATGAGTGGTTTCTTGGCGGGGCATCTTCCATTCAATCCACTACCAATGAGACGACGGGAGATGGTCATTCGGCAGACGTTCAGGTCGTCGCTGTCGCGGAATTCGGTGGCGATGTCCACAGCAGTCAAGGTGGGATCAGCACGAGATCGACGGAGGATGCGTCTATCCTGACGCAACGTAGTGAAGAACGAGGCTTACCACATCGCGGACTGTTCTCGACGGTTCCATTTTTCTTATAACGTTGCAGGATAACTGAAATGGACTGGTGTCGGATCTTCAGGGCCCTTACAATGTCGGTGGCTCACATTCCGGAATCCATCATGTTCACGGATACCTGGCGAGCTCCAACAGGGGTATCCGCCTTTTTACCCATTTCTGAAAACCCAAGATTGACTTATTATCACACTACACATCACAAACCCCACAAAAATCACAAGAAAAACATTAATACATGCAGCAAACAAATGGGTAATAATTGGCGACTCTTGAATATGACACATTTCGAAAGACAACTTCGCTCTGAGCGAAACACAAACTACGCGGCATTGTGACCCATGAATCAACACATATCATATCCCAAAATGACCCGATTTGGTCCAGCATAAAAAAAATTATGGTCGAAAAAGTGTTTCGCCAAATACTTTTGTTCGCTACTGTAATTGCTACCTTGATGTTACATTCTCGCAATATTTAAGATTTTTGGTTTGGCAGCGCCGTGGATGCTCATGCGCATTTACGCCATTTTACCGAATCACTCTCGTAGTCGTTTCATGTGCTACTGGGATATTCTTTGGTGATACTGTCGTGCTCGAGTTAGCTAATTAATGTACAGTAGTATCCGTCCTTAAGTTTTGCACGCCAGTATATAGTATTTTAGTACGCTTGTTGGCTTTGAATCAGAAGAAAATGTCTCAATAAAAGTAGTTGTTAGTTTGTAAAGGTAGAAAAGAAAAAGTAATGTTGATATATTGAGAAGTTCAACGACTATGCAAATTTAGAAAAAAAAATAGAATAAGATATGCATTAAAATTTCTCCAGCGTCGTGACGTCACGCCATAAAATTTCCTGATGGGGAAAAACAAAATGACGTACAAAAGATGTGGGGAGGTAAAGAAAAATGACGAACAAAACATGTTTGGTAAGACCACGTGGCACACAAAATATTATGGTTGAACACAAAGAGAAAATGTCTGACAAAAGATGGTCCGAAAGATCACGTGGGACAAAAATGGCTGCGACTGACGTCATGATTGACCAGGAATCGACCAGATCCGTCTTTGAGGCAGCACGTGGACGGGCCATGGACGGCTTCCTTTGTTACAGAAACCCCCTATTATCACGTAACAGTAATATGATGATGTCACAAATATCTTTCAAATACGTAACAGTAATGTAACAAAGTTACAAATACCTTTCAAGTACGTAACAGTAATGTAACAAAGTTACAAATACCTTTCAAGTACGTAACAGTAATGTAACAAAGTTACAAATACCTTTCAAGTACGTAACAGTAATGTAACAGAGTTACAAATACCTTTCAAGTACGTAACAGTAATGTAAAAAAATTACGAATACCTTTCAAAAACGTAACAGTAATGTAACAAAATTACAAATACCTTTCAAGTACGTAACAGTAATGTAACAAAGTTACAAATTCCTTTGAAGTACGTAACAGTAATGTAACAAAGTTACAAATACCTTTCAAGTACGTAACGGTAATGTAACAAAGTTACAAATACCTTTCCAGTAGGTAACAGTAATGTAACAAAGTTACAAATACTTTTCGAGTACGTGACAGTAATGTAACAAAGTTACAAATACCTTTCAAGTACGTGACAGTAATGTAACAAAGTCACAAATACCTTTTAAGTATGTAACAGTAATGTAACAAAGTTACAAATACCTTTTAAGTACGTAACAGTAATGTAACAAAGTTATAAATACCTTTCAAGTACGTAACAGTAATGTAAAAAAAGTGCCGCCCCGGTGGCGCAGTGGTCTAAGGCGCTGGCCTCTGATCATTCGTCCGTCTGGGGTCCGGGTTCGAATCCCGGTGAGGCATGGATGTTGTGTTTGTCTTACGGCACTGGCTCTCTCCTTTCCCTGGAGCCAGTGACCCTAAATTAGGGACGGGCGACTGCTTATAGCCCATTGAGTTGCTCACGGTGGTCGTTAAACCTCCAATCGAAAAAAAAAATGTAAAAAAGTTACAAATAACTTTCAAGTACGTAACAGTAATGTAACAAAGTTACAAATACCTTTCAAGTACGTAACAGTAACATGAAGTTGGCAGGTTGAAGTTACAAAAAACTTTCATTGTAACGTATCGCTTATGTTTCAAAGTTATGTAACGTTAGAGGACATTTTGACGTAACCGTAAGGTTTCTGAAACATCACTGTTACATTGCGCAACGTATCTGAAAAGTCTCAATGTTTCAGTGTATAATGAATACAATGCTTTTTCTACTAATGCTTCTTCTAATGGTTGTTGTGTTATTAATTATATCATGAATAAACTTTCCTGCTAGTAGTGTAGTAATAATAATGGACAAGCTTTTAACTGCTAGTAATGTTGTAGTAGTAATTAAGATGAATAAAGTCTTAATGCTGGTTGTTAATAATAACAACTAATGAAATAAACCTAACAGCCAGACAGAGATCTGACAAAACTATGAACTGAGAAAAACGTACTTACTAGAACAACTTTTTATTAGGGAAACTATTGATATGATCCAACATACACTTCACCGGACACACAACTACTCAATAAAACGTAGCTCCTTGCACATTAACGAAGCTCTACTCACATAAACGAAGCTCTCCTTACGCATATAACGAAGATCTCTTTACACATGAAACAAAAAGCTCTCCCTACGCACATCAACAAAAAGCTCTCTCTACGCACATCAACAAAAGCTCTCTTGGGTTTCGTTGAACGCGCCTATTTATACTGGCTACCACCACGTCATGACTTACACTCATTGCCAGATCTCATTCAGCGGGAGAAATAACATCTCGTCCAGTAAGAAGATAATTTACATAGAAAATTAAAATAACCAGAGATAGTAAAATCAAAAGGAAAGTGAATCTAGAGTATACGTTACAAGTGCTACGTACTTATAACATATACGAAATATTCTGTGCTGTGTGGAATATAAGATCGATTTCAGTTGACAAGAATCTTGTATATCTTCCTCCAACTCCTGCATGACAATCTCTTCCAAAATTGGCGACAAGGGGGAGCCCATAGGTGCTCCCTCCGTCTGTCGATATATGACTCCTTCAAAGGTAAAGTATGTACGCTTCTGCGCCAGCCGCAGAGCATTTACCACAGCCTGGATTCCCTGAAAAGAAAGGTGGTTCTCAGAGAGTAGTCGAGCTTCAATAATCAAATGGTCCTCTTGGATAGGAACACATTTAATTATCATTTATTTCTGAAGAGTTACTTCTTCAGGGGATTCACTTTCTGCTCATGTGCCGCTAAAGTTGGAGGATCATATATGGTCCAATTTGCGGACGGCGGAGCGTTTAATGTGAGTCCCAAAACTCATCCTCAGTTGAGAGATGCGGATTCGATTCCCGTTCTAGGACAATGTAATTTTTAAGTTTTCTGAGGCATGTCAACGTAATCACTAGTTCAACTTTCTCTTTAACTCTGACTTCGTACAAATTCCTTCTTAAAAATTTCAAGCTGCGTACAGTATCCTTTTCTTCTGACTTCTTTTTGCAGGTTATTTTTTAACAAGCATGCACGAGTTGTAGATAATATTTCATGATTCAGAGGAAAATGTATTGCATGAGGGATTTTGATGGATTTTGGAAAATGTATTGCATGAGGGATTTTGATGACGAACTCGTAGATGGAAGATTATGTTCCTACCTCTTTATTTCAACAGAAAAAAGTTTTCAATATCATTCGTTGGGACATCGGATTTGTTTTCAGAAGAAAATATCACAAAACCCGCGGCGCAAATAGTGATTTTTTTGTTTTCATTGCTTTCTCAAACTACAAAAGACAATAACTCCCTTTACGTAGTGGAAAAAGATCCATTGGAATAATAGTCATGAGCATAGCCTACAACATTACAGAAAGCTTTCAGAAATAACAGGTGAAAATCTGGTCGAGTGAAGAGCTTTCATTTTATTGCTGAAGAAAATATATAAAAAAAAAATATATTTCTGAATATAATCGGAAATTACTTGCCATTCTCCCTCACGTAGGCATTTTTCGTCATGATATATATTTAAATATATACACAACCGAGTTCGAAGTCAGATATCTTCTCATTTTGCTTTTTCAACCCATTCTTCAATCTCTTCAACATTTCATGTGCCTGTGAGAACATCAGTTTAGCGTCGATGCATACTTTCTGTGAGGTGATATCTACCACGTTCAGATAACAGCACCCAAATTAAGAATATAGTTATTCAGCTTTATGAAAATATTTACGTAAAATTCAGAATGTTAGCATGAAACCATATCAGAAAGCGTATTTGTTCAGTTGCAGGAAAATCGTAAAATTTTTTATAGGGTAGTTTTCAATTTTGCAACAGAGCAATTTTTGTTATAGACGCTAGTAAAAAAGTTAACAAACATTGTTTTGCCGAACATTTGGGTGAAATTGGATAACCGTAGAATATAAGAAGACCGATGCAATTACATATTTTAAAAGAATGAGACTTTAAAATCTAACAAGACCCATGCAGCCGAAGATTTTGGTGTGAGTAGCTAATCAGAAAAGTTAACAAATCAATGCCGTCTAGTATGTGGAAACAATGAAACAGCAGAAGTCAACAAAACAAACGCCACATAATATTTTGGTACATCGTGCTTCTGACAAAACTTAAAAAACTGATGCCCCAAAATATATGAGATAATGAGCTAAACACAAAAGTTAACAAGCTTTTATTTAGGGTTAGCGACCACAGACAAGGTGTGAAAACAAAAGTTTGTCCGCGACGGGCATTGAAGTCGCCCCTCCCACGCTGAAGTAAGTCGCTCTCCCAACTAAGCCACGCGGACTGAATGTCTCGCTGCAGATTTGTCGTCTTGACACATGTTTTCACATCTGTAGTACGTCACACAGGGCAGTACCTGGAAACCATTCTCGAAAAATCCGGGTAGTATGGTATCTCGCATTATCCTGCTGGAAGAAGGCTTCACTAGAGGGAAATAACGTTGCCTTCGAAGGATGTACCTGGTCTGCAATGATGGTTAGGTTGGTGGTAGACGTCATAATTTCCTGCACATGCATGACTAGACCCACGGTTTCCCAGAAGAACATCGCCCACAGCATTACACCTCCTCTACCAGCTTGTTATCGTCCCAAGGTGCATCTGTTGCCAACACTTCCCAGATAAAAGACGCACATTCGCACACACTCTGCCGTCCACATAGTCAACGTGAAACGAGATTCATCAGACCATACGATCTTCTTTAAATCAATTAAGTCTAGTTTTGATGCTTGCATGCCCAGTATCGGCACTTCGTCGATGAACCGAGATTATCAAGAGCATTCGAAGCCGATAACAGCTACGCAGATCCACTTTCGGCAGGGTTCGATGTACAGGGTGTTATGACTCATCACTCTCGTCACCAAAATTGAAGTTACTGGCTAGTTGCGCCACAATATCCCTCTGGTTGTTCTGCACCATACGGGATATCCTTCGCACACTGCTAGCATAGATGAACCGTGGTCGCCCCACAGCGTACCGGAGGTTCGTGGTTTTTCAGTGCACCGACCATATTTTGAAGGTACTAACCATGTACGAATCCCACAAGACTGGCCGTTTCGGAAATACCCAATCATCTGGCAACTACAATTTGGCCTTTGTCAAACCGAGGAGGTTAGAATAATACTTCTGGAGATGCCCTGGTCTCTTAACCGTGAAGCCGCTAGGCGTGGGAATTTGCCATTGTTTACATTTCGTCTGTTTGTATTTTGGTGTTGCGTGGTTTTTGGTTGCAGAAACCGTGTTAATGTCAAATCGGAATATTTTATACTTCTTAAACGAGTAAAGTTTACAATTTTAACGTTATGTTTTGTTTAGAATTCGCACCAGTGTTCGTGTTCATCAGTTTAAAATAAAAATGGGAGGGAGCCTCAAAATAATTAAGAATTTTATAAATTCAGCATTTTCTCACACATTGGCAACAAGTTACGATGCGAAATAAGAAACATTTACAACGAAAGTAGGCGATTCGGCCAACACAAAATGCATAGTAATAGCATTGCAAACCATGAGCTTTCCCACACTTTGATGGCGGTCGCTCGCGGTTATAGGCTTCACGCAAAGTGGTGCTGCTTCATTAACAAGGGCATCTCCAAATATATTATTCTAATCTCCTTGTGTCAAACTCGCTTAAGGTAGTTCCACCTAAACTCTCTGCCTTATGTTTCCAATAGTAAAATTTCTTTACATATTTTTTTCGCGATTAATGTGTTCCCAAGGATAAAAATTTACACATCGATAAAACTAACTTTAAATTATAGCATGGGATACTTAATACTTTCTAAACCATAACCATATTTAAGAAATCCAACATTTATGTCTACTGACGTAATCAATGTACAGGTCACGCCATCTATTAGGTCTGAACATTACTCAAAGAAAAATGATTGATTTTTAATACACTATCTACCAGCAAGTACTTGAACACCCCTACAATCCACGATATCTGCGGTCTTAATACACGTCACGGCCGCCGCCGTTAAATATCGTGTGCGAAAAACAACGCAACCAGTCGCATGCAAGATGCCAGGCAGTTCGGAGCTCTCTGCTTTCCAGAAAGGTGTAATCATCGGGTGTCACAGAAATGGCCGATCCATAAGTGACATATCCAGCTAGTTGAAGTACCCAAAATCGACAGTGGCCTACGTGATTGGCAAGTGGAAGATGGGAGGTGACTGTCGAAATGTGCCCCGACCCGGCAGACCTACAAAACTGGGAGTTAGAGATCGACGGGTGCTGGAAAGAGAAATTGGGAAGAACCGCACCAAATCGATGAGCCACATCCGCGAGGAGTTTCAACAAGCATCCGGGAGTGTTCTTTTCGATGAATACCATTCGTAAGGAAGCCCATCTGTTTGGTTATCATGGACGTGCTGCCGCCCACAAGCTTTTGATCACCAAGTCCAATAGCGCTGCTCTGCTAATGTGGTGCAAAGAACGTCGACAGTGGACCGTTGAACAGTGGAAACAGGTTCTCTGGAGCGACGAATCAAGGTTCACCCTCTACCGTTCAGATGGCAGGGTCTGGGTTTGGCTTCTGCCTGGAGAACGCCTCCTGCCGGAATGTATTGTGCCAACTGTGAAGTTTGGCGGCGGTGGAATTATGCTATGGGGGTGTTTTTATTGGTATGGCACGGGACCCTTGTTCGCAATTCCTGGTAGACTCCACGCCGAGATCTACTGCACCATTTTGGATGACCATGCGTTTCCTGCGTTGTGTCAGTTTTACGGGGTGGACCCATGTTACTTTCAGGACGCGAATGCCACCTGTCATGTTGCGAGGTACACCATGGCTTGGTATGGTAACAATGGGGTTAATCGAATGGAATGGCCTGCGCAGAGCCCGGACCTTAACCCTATCGAGCACCTCTGGGACGAGTTGGAGGGTCGACTTAAGGGGTGGCCCCACCGTCCAAAATCGGTGAAAGAACTGACCTTTCTTATTTAAGCCGAGTAGAAGAAAATACCGCTTGCCGTCGTACAACGCCTGGCTGAGAGTATACCCCGGAGGGTTGTAGCTGTAATCGCCGCTCGCGGAGGCTCCACCAACTATTGAAGGTGAATAAACTTTGTTTTCCTTTGCTATCACAGGTGTCCAATTACTTGTTGGTAGATAGTGTATAATTATGGTTTTGTTAATTTAGCAAGTATTAAGTATCCCATGATATAACTTAAAGTTAGTTCTATCGCTGTCCAAATGTTCATCCTTGGGAATACATTAATTGCGAAGGAAATATGTAAAGTAGTTTTACCATTGGAAACATAAGGCAGAGATTTTAGGTGGAACCACCTTAAGTCCACTGACTTTCCCTTTGTGAAAAATTAGTATAACATTGATTAATAGAGCTCAGTATAAATGTTATTTATACCCTTTCGTGAGCTTCGGATGCGCAATCGTTTATCTGCAATAGCTTCGATTTGCATAAAGACGAGCTGGTTGTAACACTTTCGTTCTTTGATCTATGTCGTCAGCAGACCGAAAGTCAGTTAAACAATCTACAGTGGTCATTATATTTTTGTCTTTCCAAGAAGATGGTTGGATATTGGCTTTTAATTACAAATATGCATTTAGGACACCAAGCGTATGTACATTGGGTGTGTCTCTTAGCGGATGTTGGCGGACGAAGATTCTTTTCTTCCATCCGGACCCTAAAAAAAATAGAGATAGCGACTGAAGTAGAACGCACGTCTGTGGCCCCTAGAGGAAAATCTGCTCATCAGTGACGTATCTTGGGTCCTAGACCTCCCCCCCGCCCCTCACTCACTCACGGTACTGTTTTTTTTAATTGCGAAGTTTATTTTTTAATTGTTAAGTAATAGAAGTTACACCTTTTTTCTAAATTTTAGGTACATGCTATTGCTAACATGATACCAAATATTTATTAGGATTGGGATTTGAACACTTATGTTTGCACGAACTCCATTCTTCTCTCCTTTTGTGTGAAATTGAGTGTTACGTTTTCACAAAAATGTTTCTTCCGAGTACTTTTTCATACTTAAATATAATGTTTTTCTCTATTAAAAAAAACAGCCAAGTTGCTCGAATGTATATGCTTTTGAGTGGCTCTAAGATATATCTTGATTCTTTTTAATACGGAAAAACTCCTTTCGGCAGTTGCAGGTGTTGCTGGAAAGTTTAATATTAGATCTGCTAATTTGTACACCTCAATTAACACTATGTCCAATTATTCAACTTTATGTAACAAGTAACGTGTCTTACTGATTTTTTTGTATTGATGAAGTGAATTAAACACCTTCAGTTCATTTTTTAATCGATCTGTATCAAAATTTGAAGCATAGAATTCTTTAAGCTCTGATAGTAGATTTTCAGGGAAGCTTTCACAAAATTTATTAAAACAGTTCGAATCCAACAAAGCCAGGAATTTAAGATATAACTTCACTGATTCTTCACAAACATTGAAACCACTCTCGCGAAATACGTGCAGTTAAAAGCGGAAGCATGGAAGGACTGTGGTAGTCCGAAATCACTTTTCTGAGCGAACCGTTGCGCAAAGCAATAGTCCATTCACCTGCATATCATGGAAGCGCTAGCAGGCGATCGTATCAAAGATCGTATCAAAGATCGTCGCATTAGAGCAGCGAAGATTCTCGAAGACCTGCTTGCATTATGCCGTTGATCATCGCTCGCCAGACTGATTCTCAATCGAAAGAAGCAAATCAGCTTGTGTCTTTTTCGCACCGAAAGCATAGACGTATTTTAATACCGTTTATAATTGAATTTTATTTGTGTATATTTAATTGACTTTTATTTGTGTATTCGCTGAGCTTCGCAGCTAGCTAGCATAGCTAGCCTCGAATATACGCAACTGCTGTTCATTATTTTAAAGCAGACAACTGAAGCAAAACTGTTATAATGTAAATGTATCTAACAGAAAATCGATTCTTCTCAGTTGGGTATTTAGAAGTAGTGATATACATAGAATAAAATACACTGAATTAGCAAATTATGAGGAACACCCAATATGAATCGGAGATATGCCATCGTCACTTAGGTACGCAATGATAATGTTGAGATGCTTCTGTAAAGAGCTCAGGATTGAGTGACCCAAAGTCCCGACCTAAATTCCACAAAAAAACTGTGGGATGAGCAGGAACACTTGAATCCATCTTCGCCGGCAAGACCTGTCTCTATGGAAGCTCTAGAAGAAGCTTTGTAGGAAGAAATGTGGAAGATTTTATTCAGACCTACCGACATCACGTGGAAAGCATGCCTGGAAGATTCGTTGCAGTCATAACTACAAAAGATGGCCGACTCTGTACTGATTTCGGTGAATAAATGCTCTTGTCTCTGTTAGACCTAGGTGTTTAATACTTTAGTCTGCATAGCGGTTTTGATTCAGGTAAAGTAAAAAAGGAAACTTGAGGATAGGAAATAAGGCTGTCTACGAATTGTAATGAAGAAACTAGATGCAATATAAATAGAAATAAATCTGTTTTCTACGTTAAAATGAAATACATAGGAAAACACAATCTAATTCATCAGTAAAAGTTAGAATGGTTTTCATGAAATATCTAAGCTTATGTAAAAGATACGACCCATCGACATAGACTTCAAAGCATACGTTGCAGAATAATACCCGAAAGGCAGAAGTCAGTCACAGTCAGAGTAATATCAGTATAATATGACCACCTACCTAATAGTGGGAATAACCACCCTTGGCCCGGAAGAGAGCGGCGAGACAGCGTGGCATGGACGCAATGAGGCCCTGGAAGGTTGCCCGAGGCACACGTGCCTAATATACTGCAGCAGGGAAGAGAGGTCCCGGATATGACGTGATTGTGGGTCGGCACGTCGAACGAACTTCTCGATCCAAATAGTCCCACGTGTGCTCTGTCGGGCGATTTCGCCGGCTAAGAGAGAACGGAGACATCGCTGTCCTGTTCCTGGAAACAATCACGCACTTCCTTAGCGAAGTGGAACGGCCTACTGTCTTGTTGGTAGACATCATCACCACCAGGGTAAATGTTCAACATGAAGGAATGCATGTGGTCAACGAGGATGAACAGGTAGCCATAGGCGTTCAGGGACCCATCCAGTGATACCAGAAGTCTTAGGTCATACCAGAAAAACATTCCCTAGACATGCACACTCTTACCGTCTACCTGTACTTGTCAAACAAGCATATCGGTGTGTTGGTTCTACTGTGTCTGACGCTGTATCCAGGGACCCATCCAGTGGTACCAGAAGTCCCAGGTCATACCAGAAAAACATTCCCGAGACATGCACACTCTTACCGTCTACCTGTACTTGTCCGACAAGCATGTCGGTGTGTTGGTTCTACTGTGTCTGACGCTGTATCCAGGAACCCATCCAGTGGTACCAGAAGTCCCAGGTCATACGAGAAAACCATTCCCGAGACATGCACACTCTTACCGTCTACCTGTACTTGTCCGACAAGCATGTCGGTGTGTAGGTTCTCCTGTGTCTGACGCTGTATCCAGGGACCCATCCAGTGGTACCAGAAGTCCCAGGTCATACCAGAAAAACATTCCCGAAACATGCACACTCTCACCGTCTACCTGTACTTGTCCCACAAGCATATCGGTGTGTTGGTTCTACTGTGTCTGACGCTGTATCCAGGGACCCATCCAGTGGTACCAGAAGTCCCAGGTCATACCAGAAAAACATTCCCGAGACATGCACACTCTTACCGTCTACCTGTACTTGTCCGACAAGCATGTCGGTGTGTTGGTTCTACTGTGTCTGACGCTGTATCCAGGAACCCATCCAGTGGTACCAGAAGTCCCAGGTCATACGAGAAAACCATTCCCGAGACATGCACACTCTTACCGTCTACCTGTACTTGTCCGACAAGCATGTCGGTGTGTTTGTTCTCCTGTGTCTGACGCTGTATCCAGGGACCCATCCAGTGGTACCAGAAGTCCCAGGTCATACCAGAAAAACATTCCCGAGACATGCACACTCTCACCGTCTACCTGTACCTGTCCGACAAGCATGTCAGTGTGTTGGTTCTCCTGTGTCTGACGCTGTATCCAGGGACCCATCCAGTGGTACCAGAAGTCCCGGGTCATACCAGAAAAACATTCCCGAGACATGCACACTCTTACCGTCTACCTGTACTTGTCCGACAAGCATGTCGGTGTGTTTGTTCTCCTGTGTCTAACGCTGTATCCAGGGACCCATCCAGTGGAACCAGAAGTCCCAGGTCATACCAGAAAAACATTCCCGAGACATGCACACTCTCACCGTCTACCTGTACTTGTCCCACAAGCATATCGGTGTGTTGGTTCCACTGTGTCTGACGCTGTATCCAGGGACCCATCGAGTGGTACCAGAAGTCCCAGGTCATACGAGAAAACCATTCCCGAGACATGCACACTCTTACCGTCTACCTGTACTTGTCCGACAAGCATGTCGGTGTGTTTGTTCTCCTGTGTCTGACGCTGTATCCAGGGACCCATCCAGTGGTACCAGAAGTCCCAGGTCATACCAGAAAAACACTCCCGAGACATGCACACTCTCACCTTCTACCTGTACTTGTCCCACAAGCATATCGGTGTGTTGGTTCTACTGTGTCTGACGCTGTATCCAGGGACCCGTCCAGTGGTACCAGAAGTCCCAGGTCATACCAGAAAAACATTCCCGAGACATGCACACTCTTACCGTCTACCTGTACTTGTCCGACAAGCATGTCGGTGTGTTGGTTATACTGTGTCTGACGCTGTATCCAGGAACCCATCCAGTGGTACCAGAAGTCCCAGGTCATACGAGAAAACCATTCCCGAGACATGCACACTCTTACCGTCTACCTGTACTTGTCCGACAAGCATGTCGGTGTGTTTGTTCTCCTGTGTCTGACGCTGTATCCAGGGACCCATCCAGTGGTACCAGAAGTCCCAGGTCATACCAGAAAAACATTCCCGAGACATGCACACTCTCACCGTCTACCTGTACCTGTCCGACAAGCATGTCAGTGTGTTGGTTCTCCTGTGTCTGACGCTGTATCCGCCACCGCCCGTCACTTCTGTGGAGTATAAACCCCGATTCGTCGGAGAAGGCAACCTTTCTCGACTCTTCCGCTTTCCAATGACGATAGTCTCATGCTAACTGCAGGCGTCGTTGACGATGGACCTGGGTTAACATAGGCGCCTGGACGCAGCATCGACTCCGGAGACTCATGCGTAACAGCGTTCGCTCTACTGTTATCGGGGACATATACCTGGATGCCCCAGTGTTCATTTGCGTGGCCAATTGCTGCACTGTTGCGCGTCGATTGCCCTTCACTAATCGACGGAGGCGACGTTCTTCTCTGGGGTCGATGGCCTTTGGTGCTCTACTGTTGTGATGTCAGAATGTACTCGGTGTGCCAGCTGTCCATATGTTGTACATCCTTACTACAGGACCTCGCAAAATGCCAACGAAGTTTGCTGCGTCTGAGATGCTTCCACTCTGGGCTCGGTAACCGATGATCATTTCCTTTTGAACGTTCTTCAAATCACTACCTCTGCCCATTGGGCTCACGTGACGCCCTACGGCTCATCTGTCTTGGCCGGCCGCTTATATCTCCGTGTGGTCGACGTTGTGACGTGCACTCTCTGACGCGCCTGGGGAATATACTGTGATTCCGGGGATGGTCATAGTATTCTGATATGACCGTGTATTCGTTGGTGATGACAGTGTAACACCAGTCAAAAGAGGGATTGTTATTTACCCGATTAGTAGTACTGTACTAGCAAGAACCTTCAACGATGAATCGATGATAACATTTTTGTTATCGATTGATATTTTATTAAAAGATTCTCTGACTTAGGTAAAAGTATCCAGATTTTCCAGAGAGAATTCCATTCTGATATTTCACACCGTTGTAGTTAAAAAGTATACGAGGGTCAATTTTCCAGCAGAATTAATTTGAATGTATTTTATAGTGCAAATTAAATGATTTTACATTTTCGAAAACATACGGGCATTTGAGAAACCTGTAGAGATCATATCAGTCAGAAAGCGCATTAACAGACACCTTTTAAAAAAGACTGAATATGCAGCAACAAAAAAGGTGCGCCACCCCGGTGGCGCAGTGGTCTAAGGCGCTGGCCTCTGATCATTCGTCCGTAAGGGGTCCGGGTTCGAATCCCGGTGAGGCATGGATGTTGTGTTTGTCTTACGGCACTGGCTCTCTCCCTTCCCTGGAACCAGTGACCCTAAATTAGGGACGGGCGACTGCTTATAGCCCATTGAGTTGCCCACAGTGGTCGTTAAACCTCAAAAAAAAAAAAAAAAAAAAAAAAAAAAGGTGCAAAAAGTGCCTTTGTACATACAGTGAGTGCATATTATTCTGTGGTAAAATTCGCATTAAAAGTACCTAAATTCAGATCTCAGTGAGATAAAAGATTTATATTAAGAAAGATAACATCGAATTCCCCGGTGTAATGAGCAACCACGACTTTTGAATCCATTCCGAATGATATTTTTAAAGTGGATTTTTAGAAATGCAGAAAATCAACAGAGGAGAAAATACATTTACACATCCTAGCCAGTATTGGAAACCGGCTAAAAATTTCAGACACGGACCCATTCCCAGACCCAGACGTTCCATGACTGGCCGTGATCCGGACCTGTAACTGACCCGTACAAATCTGCTTTGAACTATAAATTCGACACTGAAATTATATACCTTGTATATATACACTGACGGAAAAAAGAAATCCCAACACCAAGAAGGGGTTGTGTTAGATAAACGACAGTTGGTAGGCGGTGAGAGTACATCTGTAAGATGACGTCTATGAAAATTTCGCGCTCGGCGCATACGTGTGGCGCTAGTAGCGCCCCTCGGAACACGCAAAGCAGGTTTGCTGTAAATACGCCTGTAACGTTCGGTAGCGTTAGTTATCTTTGAGATTCGACGTAGGGTGTTGATGTTAGTCAAGAATGCCTTTAAGAAGACGAAGAAGCCATTATCTACAGCTCACGGAGTTTGAACGAGGTCGTGTAATAGGGCTACGAGAAGGTGGATTTTCGTTCCGCAATATTGCAGAACGACTTGGCAGGAATGTACCTACTGTGCATGATGGTTGGCAGCGGTGGTCAAGGGAAGGTACGGCCTCACGAAGACCGGGTTCCGGCCGGCCACGTGGCACTACTGAGAGGGAAGACCGCCGTGTACGGCGTATGGCCGTGGCGCATCGTACCGCGTCTGCGGCAGCACTTCGAGCTGCAGTTGCCACCACAGTGACACAAGGAACTGTTACAAATCGGTTACTTGAAGGACAGCTCCGAGCCAGACGCCCAGTAGCGTGCATTCCACTTACTCCAAACCACCGCCGTTTGCGACGTCAGTAATGTCAAGCTAGAGCTCATTGGAGGACGGAGTGGAGATCTGTTGTGTTTTCTGATGAAAGCCGGTTCTGCCTGGGTGCCAGTGATGGCCGTGTGTTGGTTAGAAGGAGGCCAGGTGAGCGCCTGCAACCAACCTGTCTGCGGCCGAGACACACTGGACCTACACCTGGAGTTATGATCTGGGGAGCAAGTTCCTATGACAGCAGGAGCACTCTCGTGGTTATCCCACGCACCCTGACGGCGCAGTTGTGCGTCGGTCTGGTGATTCCACCAGTTGTGCTGCCATTCATGAACAGCATTCCAGGGGTGTTTTCCAACAGGATAACGCTCGCCCGCATACCGCTGTTGTAACTCAACATGCTCTACAGAGTGTCGACATGATGCCGTGGCCTGCTAGATCACCAGAGCTTTCAACAATCGAGCACGTATGGGACTTCATTGGACGACAACTCCAGCGTCACCCCCAACCAGCGATAACAGTCCCTGTATTGACCGACCAAGTGCAACAGGCATGGAACTCCATCCCACAAACTGACATCCAGCACCTGTACAATACAATGCATGAAAGTTTGCGTGCTTGCATTCAACATTCTGGCGGTTACACCGGTTATTGATGTACCAGCATTTCACATTTAAAATGGCTCTTCTCGCTCTTACATTAAGCTGTGATCTTGAAACCTTAATCGATTAAATATGTTACGTATACAAATGTATTGCCGCCATTTCATTCCTCTACAACTATTTTTTCGTGGTGTTGGGATTTTTTTCCGTCACTGTATATATATATATATATACATTATTTACCAACAAGTAATTGGACACATGTTATAGCAAAGGAAAACGAAGTTTATCCAACTTCAATAGTTGGTGGAGCCTCCACGAGCAGCGATTACAGCTGCGACCCTCCAGGGCATACTCTCAACCAGGCATTGTACGACGGCTAGCGGTATTTTCTTCCACTCGGCTTAGAGAAGACAGGTGAGTTCCTTCTCACCGATTAGGGACGGTGGGGTCACCCCTTAAGTCGACGCTCCAACTCGTCCCAGAGGTGCTCAATAGGGTTAAGGTCCGGGCTCTGCGCTAGCCAGTCCATTCGATTAACTCCATTGTCACCATACCAAGCCATGGTGGACCCTGCAACATGATAGCTGGCATTGTCATCCTGAAAGTAGCATGGGTCCAACCCGTAAAACTGCCACAACGTAGGAAGCGCATGGTCACCCAAAATGGTGCAGTAGGTCTCGGCATTGAGTCTACAAGGAATTGCGACCAAAAGGCTCCCGCGCCATACCAGGAGGAACACCCCCATAGTATGATTCTACCGCCGCCGAACTTCACAGTTGGCACAATACATTCCGGCAGGAGGCGTTCTCCAGGCAGACGCCAAACCCAGACCCTGCAATCCGAACGGTAGAGGGTGAACCTTGATTCGTCGCTCCAGTGAACCTGTTTCCACTGTTCAACGGTCCACTGACGACGTTCTTTGCACCACGTTAGCCGAGCAGCGCTATTGGACTTGGTGATCAAAGGCTTGTGGGCGGCAGCACGTCCATGAAAACCGAGAAGATGGGCTTCTTTACAGATGGTATTCATCGAAAGAACACTCCCGGATGTCTGTTGAAAATCCTCGCGGATGTGGCCCATCGATTTTGTGCGGTTCTTCCGAATTTCTCTGGCCAGCACCTGTCGGTCTCTAACTCCCAGTTTTGTGGGTCTGCCGGGTCGGGGCACATTCCGACAGTCACCTCTCATCTTCCACTTGCCAATCACGTAGGCCACTGTCGATTTTGGGTACTTCAACTTGCTGGATACGTCACGTATGGATCGGCCATTTCTGTGATACCCGACGATTACACCTTTCTCGAAATCAGAGAGCTCCGAACTGCATGGCATCTTGCATGCGACTGGTTGCGTTGTTGTTTCCCACACGATATTTAACGGCGACGGCCGTGACGTGTTTCAGGACCGCAGATATCGTCCATTGCAGGAATGTCCAATTACGTCTTGGTAGAGAGTGTATATAAAGGATCTGAGGAACTACAGTCCCATTAGCCTCCTTTCAGTGGTTTATAAAATCTTCACTAAAGTTCTTTCACATCGCTTGAAGGTAACACTAGACATGGCCCAACCAAGAGAACAAGCTGGATTCAGGAGTGGCTACAGCACTGTAGATAATATCCATGTACTGAGAGAACTAATTGAAAGAACAAGAGAATATGAACGCCCATTATGCATGGCTTTTATTGACTATGAAAAGGACTTCGTTTCCTCGAAACCATCAGCAGTAACAATGGTTTTGAAATCCTGTGGTATTGAAGATGCATACATTAGCATTATTAATAAGTTAATATATATCAAATACGTGGAGATAATGTGAATGGACGATGTCATCGCTCTTTCCACGTTATTTTTTAAACAACGCATAGCGACTGAAAAATTGTATTCCGGCACCGCTGGGATCGAACCCCAGAACTCTCGATAACTAGTCGAGGGCGTTCGAATTTACGCTACAGCGCCAACAATTCTCACCCACGCATGGCGCCAACAATTCTCACCCACGCATGGCGCTGAGAACATATACCACGCATGGCGCTGAGAATTGTTGGCGCTGTAGCGTAAATTCGAACGCACCCGACTAGTTATCGAGAGTTCTGGGGTTCGATCCCAGCGGTGCCGGAATACAATTTTTCAGTCGCTATGCGTTGTTTAAATAATAATGTGGAAAGAACGATGACATCGTCCATTATTAATAAGATCTATGACAATGCAAGTCCAAAGGTTCGGATATTTGAGGATCCAGTACAAATAAGAATTGGAATGGGAGTGAGACAAGGCAACACCATATCTCCCAAGCTCTTTAGCGCCACATTGCAAAGTGTCTTTCCATCATTGAACTAGGAAAACAAAGGGATAAAGATTAATGGATATTACTTAACTCACCTTCGTTTTGCTGATGACGTAGTCTTCTTTTTTTTTTTTTTTTTTTTTTTGATTGAAGGTTTAACGACCACCGTGAGCAACTCAATGGGCTATAAGCAGTCGCCCGTCCCTAATTTAGGGTCACTGGTTCCAGGGAAGGGAGAGAGCCAGTGCCGTAAGACAAACACAACATCCATGCCTCACCGGGATTCGAACCCGGACGCCGTTCGGACGAATGATCCGCGGCCATCGCTTAGACCACTGCGCCACCGGGGCGCCATAGTCTTCTTTGCAACTACCCCTTCCGAGCTGCAGAGTATGCCCCAAGAACTTGCTGACAAGAGTAAAGAAGTGGGATTAAAAATGAACTTTCAGAAGACAAAAGTGATGCACAATGCTTTTACAGGAAACGAAGATTTATCGATTGATGGACAAAAGCTTGAGACAACCGATTCCTACATTTATCTTGGGCAACAGATATCGAGTGAGGGTCACATTGATGAAGAAATCAATCGGCGTATAAAACCTAGATGGAGAGCTTTTGGAAGAAACAGTACAATTTTTAGGAGAAGTATGCCGGTATGTCTCAAAAGAAAAATGTTTAATCAATGCATCCTGCCAGTGCTTACGTATGGAGCCGAGACAGTGACCTTAACTAAAAAAAACATACAAAAACTGCAGACAAATCAAAGAGGCATGGAGAGATGCATGCTTGGTGTAACCAGGAAAGATAAGAAGAGGAACTTGTGGGTAAGGAAAATGACAGGAGTGGACGACATCAGGACCAGAGTGAAATCACTGAAATGGCAATGGGCTGGACATGTTGCCAGAAGAACGGACCACCGATGGACAACCGAAATTTTAGCCTGGATTCCGAGGGACAGGAACAGACTCAGAAGAAGACCCCATGGGAGATGGAAGGATGAAATTCGAAATTATGCTGGAGTGACGTGGAGGAGACAGGCCCAAGACAGACAATTGTGGAAAAAAATTTGGGGAGACCTTCATGCAGCAGTAGATTGATAATGGTTGATGATGATGATGATGATGATGATATACATATAAACGTAATATATATGTTCATCCTAATAACTGCTTGATATTTAATAACTGAAATAATTTTTAGTAATAAAATTTATTTACTTGATAAATTTTAATGCCATTTAAGTGCCACTATTTTGCGTAATCCCGAAATAATGGCAGACTATGACCGTGACCATGAAGTATATCACAAATGGGAATCATCATTTACGATTACACAAATGTATTTTTTTAAATGCATTTAGATTGTTCACTCTTTCCACAATTTGATGCAGGTGCGCATACTTTCATATGGTCCGTTAGATTTTTGGTTCTATAATCTTTTATTACACCGTCGACACATTTCTTTGTAATTATACACTTTCCGCATTTTGAACAACAAGCAAGACCAAACAAACCCGAATTATTTACCGGTTCATGAATGAGACAAACAATTACCAGCATTCACTATTCCCCTTGTGGTTTTCAACAAACACGTATTTATTTATCTCGACGCCTTTCTCAACCTCCTTAATATTAAATCCATTCATATTAACAAATAAGGAGTTAATTTCGACATGACATGTCATGGGAATGGAATGTTAGCACATTAATCGAAAACCTCTGAATGCTTAATGTAAAAGATGCAATGTGAAAAGTAACGTTTAGTCATACAGCGAACTTTCCACGGAGATAGTGAATCAGCTGAGAAGCAGGCGAATGGCGTTTGCCTGTACCTTGTCTGAACAATCGCACTGTAAAAGAACGCAAAGGAAGTATCTTTCTACGATATGGTGTCGGTGTGTCTGACGTCGGTCGGTGGAAATCTTCGTTGCTTTGAAAAAGAGATGACAATATTTTTGCATGGCAAACCATTATTCACTCCGCGGGCAAGAGTATCGACTACAGAATTCCACAACGCGCATTTTTATTTTTAACAATCTTTTGCATATAATTTCAAATTTTTGGAAAATAATACTTTGGCCACCATAGCGTAAGTGTTAATTTTTCCTTCTGATGTGTTTGCCATACAATCTGAGCTTCTAAAATATAGATTGAAAAAATTCTTTCGTGGACTGATGCCACTCACATTCATAAATCTTTTCGGAATATTTTCTTCTTAAAATATTCCACAGTTTCTCCGCCAGGCGGCGTATATGTATATTTATTATCTCTACCTCTAGAAGTTCTATTTGAAAAATTCCTTCTTTGTTGGTTAGTGTTTCCAGTGTGACATGTTATTCATCTAATTTCAAAATTTTCAAGTAATTCGTAGACTTTCCGCTAGGGATCGTAAGGGTAAATTGCTTTTTCCTCTATATCTCTGCTTCTAAATCTCCGATTTGAAAAATTATTCCTGCACCGGATACAGCTCCTGATGGGAAATCCTTTGCACGTAATTTCTAATTTTTACGAAAAATTGTTTGGCCACCAGGTGGCGTAAGTCTTAATTTCCGCTTCTGATGTATTTGCAGCAAAATATGAGCTTCTAAAATCTCGATTGAAAAAAAGGTCGTTTGTTGACCGATACTACTTATGTCGACAAAACTTTTAGGAACATTTTCTTCTTGAAATAATACATGGTTTCTACGCCAGAGGACGTAGATGTATATCTTATTTTTGTCAATATCTGTACTTCTGGGAGTCCGATTTGAAAAATTCCTTTTTTGTTGGATAATGTTTCCGATGCGATACGTTTTCCCCCATAAATTCAAAATATTCAAGTAAATCATAGACTTTCCGCTAGGGGGCACAAAGGTGAATTGCGTTTTCTGCGTTATTTCTGCTTCTAAAACTCCGATTTGAAAAGTTCTTCCTGTATCGCATACAAGACCTAATGGAAAATATTTTCACATAATTTCTGATGTTTGGTAAAGAATGGTTTGGCCACAAGAGGGTATAAGTTTTAATTTCTGCTTCTGATGTACTTGTAGCAAAATCTGGGCTCCTGAAAACTCGACTATTTTTTTTTTTTTTTTTTTGGACCTCTCATATAAAAAAAACCTTTAGAGAATAATTTCTTCCTAAAATAATGCATGCTTTTCCCACCAGGGGACGTAAAGTCACATCTTATTTTTGTCCATATCTTTGTTTCTAAGAGTCCGATTTGAAAAATTATTTCTGTGTTGGAGAGCGTTTCCGGTGCGAAATGTTTCTCATATAAATTCATGTTTTTCTTAAAGCACAAGTCTGCAACCAGAGGGCGGAATCTCACGATTCCGTTTACAGCAATATCTGAAGGATTAACAGCCCGATTGAAAAACTTCTTTCTTCCGTCAGATAATATTGTTTTCCATACCGGTTCCATGGACTTTGAATAGCTTTGATAAATTTATTTACTTTGCATCAGAACGGATTCCAAAGACGTGCTTATTACACCAAAAAATTCGGTGTCATCTTTCTTGTTTTATTTTTTGGAAAATGTTTTTCTCTTTTCAAAAATAAAACAGGAATAAAACCGGGTCAGAAACTCCTTGACCCGACCCGTTGGACGCACAAGAAATTATCGACCCATTAACCTGTTGAACCGTGACCAGTTTCCATCTCTGATTCTAGCACGAAATGCACAGTGTGCCAAGTGTTCTTTAGAGTGAATGGACCCAGTTCCGAAAGGAAGTCTTTCAAACTAACCTTTCACCACGACGGCCGAATTATCAGAGACGCGGGTCTCTCACCGAATACGACGCGGTCTTGAATCCTGTGTCTGGCATTTGCAGCATGTTTGTCTTAGAGCTCTGGTTCTCCCCCTTCCCTGGAACGAGCGGCCGCAAATTAGAAACCTGCAACTAGTTTTAACCCTAAGAGCTGTTATTGGTGACCATTAAATTCCGAAACTAACAGAGCATAAGAATCCAGAACGCACATTCAAGTAGATATGGCTCCTTACGCCCGCTTATCGCAGAAATGCGACTTACAAAAGAACAAAATTTGTATGCAAAATATTCCTGACACCTTAAGATGTCAGAAGCAAATATGATTTTTCAAATCACATTATTACAGGTATACAGGTATAGGTATAAAAGAAAACATAATATAACTCCCCGCCTCTTCCAGCTGGGAAACTGTGCGTTATTTGGAAATCAAGAGAGAAGTTCAAAATGTTCTTCGTGGTCAAAGGTATTCGACCAAGAAACCATTTCTTCAAACGATTTCCAGAGCAGAAGATACACTTTCAAAAACAAATATACACTGGCACCCAGGGGAATTTGAATTTGAATTTATTGTAATTCTTTAATACACCATACAGCATTAAATACATCAAACACCAAACTGGAAAGTGTTCACAACATAATGTGAATACATCAAGATATCGAAGTTATTTATGACACTTATTAGTGAAGGAAATTACAAACAATAAATGATAATATGATTTAGATATAAGTAAAATGCAATAAACAGTTGGTTTGTTTGTACCACAATCATAATAAAGGGAAATAATCTGTTAAAGTAAAAAAATATTCACAATAACATCAATACAGGTACAATTTTTCAAGGTGGTGGTGGGGGATATATATACGCGACGTATGCACCTCAAAGATGACGCACATGCCAAGATGGCAAAGCTGCAGCAACAAACTTTATCGATGCGGCTTAATTAGGAAAGCATTCGGCTCCGGAGCAGAAGCATGTGGGTTCGATCCTCTCCACCGGCAAAATGATCATATTTAGAGGATTTTAGGAAGGGAGTGTCTGACCCCAGATTTTAAACAACCCTTAGAAATAGGAAGCTAGGAGATTTGGTCTAGAATGCCCGATAGGAAAGTGATACGGAAGCGAGGTACAAAGGAGGAGGAAGACGCCCTTATTTATTACCGGTGGGCCAGTACCCGGGGTCCGACGGCTTAACGTGCCCATCCGACGCACGGCGGATATTTAGTGGATCGAGCGTTCGTACCTTCCTGGGATCGAACCTGAGGTCCTTTCCGCGGCAGTCACGAACGTTGCCCACTAGGCCACCCACGGCCCAATCCCTCCACCGGCTAATTTGTGTTTCTCTACGAAAAGGTACATCTTTTAAAGAAGAAACTGTACGCAACAGTATTTCCGTGGGAAAAGGCATTGGAGGAAGAAATTATTTCAATAGCATTTTTAGAGTCGATGATATGGAATGAAATATTTTGTGAATTCAGTAGCAGAGACTTTTACGTAAGCACACTGTTAAGAAAAGTTGCAGTACGTTGCACCAAAATTTGGTGCAACACGACTCGCACTACTTTTGGGGAAAAGGTAAATCATTGTGCCTGCACGAAATATAAAAAAAACTATAGCGAAATGGAAGGAACTTCGCAGCATTCAGATTGGATTCCATGGCATGGTGCATAACTGCATCATGCTTTTGTATGATTCGTTCATCACACATTGTTAACCGTGTCCCAGAAGGGGTGAAGCTGGTGTAGCACCAGTTTTGGTGCAAACTACTACACAATTTTTAACATTGTATTAGCGAAATTATGTATGGGGGGAGCGAGAACAACAGAAAGAGGGCCTGAATCATTATTTTCGGATGTCAGGCTTCGTAAGCACAAAAAATTTTCGAAATCGGACTAAGATGTATCACTTACAGGCTCGGACGAACGAACGTGTTGATAACATAAGCAGGTACATTTTTAAAAAGAAACTAGACGAAACCCGTCGGAATCGACGGTTAGTTTTTTTTTGTTTGGAAAGAATAAACTCATATGAAACAACGAGTGCCAACTTTATTTGATTGACAATTTCATTCAACCTCTTCAGTAAAAAAAATAGTCCAGGTTCGTAATTGTATTTTTTTTTGTTTTTGACTGAAGATTTAACGACCACTGTGAGCAACTCAATGGGCTATAAGCAGTCGCCTGTCCCTAATTTAGGGTCACTGGTTCCAGGAAAGGGAGAGATCAAGTGCCGTAAGACAAACACAACACCCACGCCTCACCGGGATTCGAACCCGGACCACTTTCAGACGAACGAGCATAAGCCAGCGCTTAGACCACTGCAACAGCGGGGCGGCCAGGTTCGTGATGAGCGTCACGACTGCACTCTTTTTCAGTCGTAAAGTGTGAGGCGGAAGTCCACTCATCTCCATCGTGGGCAAATATTCAACTGGATAGCGCACTCTTACACTCTCAACTTCAGTCATAACTGTTGTTTGTAAATGTTGTTGGAATGAGATTCGCGTTGCGAATAATCTGCATTCTCTCTTGTCTGCATGAGACATATGTAGTTGCGACACATTGATCGCTCACGCCTTCCAGTAAGGCTCTTGCGTTTCCTTTCTTTTTTCTTTCTTTTTTCTGCGGGAGAGAAATTCTGTCAAGGGTAAGTATGCAATAAAGTATTTACTTACTTTAGAACTGATCATAGAACACCACGCACACACCAAGTCTGACACTGAACTGAGCACCCGGAGTAGGGTAGGGCCGCACGCTTTTGCCATAGACTTTACATAGGAATGTTGCCACCCCGCCACGACTGAATCGTTGCCGCAATCTTAGTTTTCTGTTCCACTGACACATCTACATGGTGAGACCTTTATTTTGATACCTGAACCATATTTTTACGGTCAGACATTCTCTCAAAATAGAGCTCAGTAAAAAAAATTATAGAATGAAGATCCCAGCAAAAACAGTCTTGCTGGGCCAGCACTGCCAGCAATGGCCCAGCACTATGTTGCCGCTGCCGAACCGTCAATAAAATGACCGGATGGCCAATAGAAGGGCCAGCAGTTCAGGCCAACAGTTGGCACCCAATCAGTTGTCATATGCCACAGCAGGGCCATGAGTGGTCCATCACAGGCAGTAGCTGCCACAAGTGGCCCTTCAGTGGCCCTGCAAGCACGTGCCAGAAATGATGGCTAGCCTAATGGGGTCCGCTAGTGTGCCGTTAGTGGCAGCCAGCAACCACGTGACGTAACTGGTGGCTTACCGAATCATGTCCGACAATTTCCCAGTAGTAGCCATAATAATAATAAAAAAAGCAAGGACAACCGCAGTTTCCCAAAGCTACAATTTGTTTTTCTACCCTTACGAAACTTGTGAATTATTCTATCAACAGACCGGAAAAACGCCCGTTTGCATCTGACTAGATTTGAACCAGGGCCGTTGGCGTGGCAGCATTAGGAAATTGATTCGCTTTTCTACATATGGATTTGTTTTCTTAACATCCACTAAAATAACACGATGGCAATAGCATCATCTTTAACTAACTGGTACTATGAGAGACACAGCAAGTGTTGCTTCTGCGCATGCGCAGTCTCGTTGCTTCCACCTGCTGTTGGGGGTTGCATTGGTTGCCAGCAACAGGCCACTAGTGGCACTTGCTAGGAGGCCCACAATTCACGGCGATGCTGCAGGGCCATCAATGGCTCGCCAACTGATAGCGCTGCCACCAACGGACCACTACCGGGCCGTGAGCGGCAGATTTCAGCCAGCAGTGACCCATCACTGCCAGCTGGGGGCCAAAAGTTTCCCAGCACTTGTGTTTTTGCTGGGATATAGATGGCCCAACTCAATGTATACATTCTAAATATTTTCACTAACAATGGTCAACGGAATGTTTATTTACATCTTCACATAATGGGAAACGTCTTAAATACGTGAATAAACTGGATCGAATGCATATTTAATCGTATATATACAGCACACAGTCCAACGGCATAACGCAATCATGTCTTCGAGAGTGTTCGCTGTTCCTATGAGAAGAACTTTGATACGAATGAGACTTCGGATTCGGACTCTGGACTATCTCAGTCCCTCTATACTTTCGCCTTCAACAGCGCGTGAGTCAACCGCACGCTTCTCCCATAGACTTTATATGGGAATTTTGCCGCCCCACAACGCCCGAACTATTGCCCCAATCTCATTTTTCTCTTCGACTGGCACATCTACATGGTAAGGCGTTTATTTTGATACCTCAACCATATTTTTACGTTCAGCCGTTCTCTCAAAATAGGACTCACAGTAAAAAACCTTATAGAATTAATATATAGATTGGTGTTAAGAAAAAAAAATCTGAGTGTGGCTTAAAATTCCGTAAGTATAGTAAGAATATCAATATATGCATGCTTAATTTTTAAAATGGAACTCTAAATCCTCAAAAAAGGAAAAGCAGTGTATTCTTGAGAATCTGAATCTTAGATATCTTCGCATGTTTATCATTTACCGACACTAATTTCCTGCAACAGATATTCTGCAAAAGATTGAAATTCGGTTATTAGAGATAACAGCAGCTTCTTTTATAGCTTACTCAAGAATTATTTTCATGTAAACCAAAGCAAAAGTCATTTATTACGATAAAAGCATTATCACGTAGTTTTTTCATCAGTTGTACTTCTTCGAGTGATTTCTTTATGCATGACGCATTTAAAATTTGCATATCTTATTTTATTTAAGTTTGGTGTTGCGTTTTTAAAAATGGTAGCTCCCTTTCAGTAGCTTTATGTTTCATAAGCAGGAAGATTTTTTTTACAGTGACTTTTACAAAGGTAAGGAAATTTACTTTAAATGAAAAGATCTGATAAATAAAGAAAATTTAATTTTTTGTGTTCAATTAATTTAATGACGAATTTATAGCAAAAAACCGGGAAAAAAATCTTCCGAACGCTTTCGATCAACACACCGAAATTAATATGTCTGGAGATAGCATGCATTTAAAGGGAGAGACGTGTTTCTTTTGCGCTTTAATTTTAAGAACTAATTTGCACACTTGGATATAGGAAGCCGTCGGAAGGAAAATTAATTTATGGTGAAGTCATTATTTTAACAGAAATAATCAGGTGCTCCTCTTTTTAATTAATATAACGGTTCGATAGTAAGCAACAAGGAATTTATAACTGAATAATTCGTATAATAAGACACAAAAAATACTTGCTGTAGTAAAAAAAAAACCGAGGGTAATTTTGAAGTATGTGAAAGAAAAAGAATTTTATGGTCACAACCTCAACAACATGATGATTTTCTCCCTTTTTCATATTTTCTGAATTAAAATGCTAAAAAACTTAAAAGTTGATATGACACTGTTCAAACTGCCCATTTTCAATGAAGTTTTTAATTTTGCAGAGCGATTTTCCAGCGATGAAATGAAAGCACAAAACCATCTTTAACTAAATTTCTGTTTTAATTTTTCAGGTTAGTGTTTGAGCAAAGGCGGCTTCGCAATGGAAATGTAACGTTTCGTCTTTAGCTTATAAATGTAACATACAGTTTTCAAAAAAATGCAACTTATAGTTTTCGAGCTATTTGACTAATAAAAATGATTTCCATACTAAGAGAAATAATTAGAGTGGAACGTCGGCTATGCGTTTTTCAAGGGTTATACTGCTATACGCCTTAAAAAGCTTATAAATGTAAGAAACGTTATGACATAAACTCTAATTTAACTTTCATTTTTTGTTTCTTTCTCAAGGAAAATTTTGAATTCATTCCCTTTAAACGTTTCAATCTTACGTCAAATTTTTCTCGCTCACTGAATGTTTTGTGAAATCAGTCTTGAGGTCAGGGTGCGTGATAAGAACGAGCTATTCAGGGTGTCTTGATAAGAACGAGCTATTCAGGGTGTCCCAAAAGTCATTGACACACTTTAAAATCTATTAAAGAAAACAATTCGGGATAAGAACACATTTTTTTTCAGATCTTGTAAACTTACTTCAAAAAGTTTTTGTTTTCGTGTAGGGATGAACTTCAATGTGTGCACCTTTTGTTGCTCGTAGTACATCAAGCCGATATTCCATGTCTGCCCATGTGCGTGGCAAAGTGGATTTTGTAACGGATGCAATCACAGCAACTATGCGAGTTTTCAGTTCGTCAACACTTTGAACTTTGGATGAATAAACTTTGTCTTTAACATCTCTCCACAAGAAGAACAAGAAAGATGACACCGAATTATCGGGTGTAATAAGCACGTCTTTTGAATCCGTTCTGACTCAAATTCAACTTATCAAAGCTATTCAAAGTCAATGGAACCGGTATGGAAAACAATAGTATCTGACGGAAGAAAGAAGTTTTTCAATCCCTCAGATATTGCTGTAAACGGAGTCGTGAACTTACGCCGTCTGGTTGCAGACTTGTGCGTTAAGAAAAACATGAATTTATATGAGAAACATTTCGCACCGGAAACGCTCTCCAAAACAGAAAATAATTTTTCAAATCGAACTCTTAAAAACAAAGATATCGACAAAAATAAGAGGTGACTTTACGCCCCCTGGTGGGAAAACCATGTGTTTTTTTAGGAAGAAAGTATTCTGAAACATTTTTCCACATGAGCGCTATCGGTCCAAGAAAAAAAAAATTAGTCGAGTTTTCAGGAGCCCAGATTTTGCTACAAATACATCAGAAGCAGAAATTAACAATTAGGCCCCCTGGAGGCCAAACCATTCTGTACCAAAAATTAGAAATTATGTGAAATTTTTTTTCCAACAGGTGTTGTATGCGATACAGGAAGAATGTTTCAAATCGGAGTTTTAGGAGCAGAAGTTACGCAGAAAACGTAATTTACCTTTGTGCCCCCTAGCGGATAGTCTATGATTTACTTGAAAATTTTGAATTAATAGGAAAGACATTTCGCATCGGAAACACTATCCAACAAAGAAAGAATTTTTCAAATCGGACTCTAAAAGTAGAGAAGTTGACAAAAATAAGATATACATCTACGCCCCCTGGCGTAGAAACCATGTATTATTTCAAGAAGAAAATGTTGCTAAAAGGTTTGTCGATATGAGTAGTATATTGTAGAAACTCAGATTTTATGGCAAATACATCAGAAGCAAAAATTAACTCTCACGCCCCCCTGGTGGCAAAGGTATTATTTACCAAAAATTAGAAATTATATGCAAAAGAGTTTCCATTAGTAGGTATATCCTCTAGATTTGTTTTTTCAAATCGGAGTTTTAGAAGAATGGTTATCGGGGAAAATGTAATTAACTTTTGCGCCCCCTTGTAGAAAATCTATGAGTAATTTGAAAACGTAACTACATCTAAAATACTCTTCGACATAAATGGAAACGAAAGGTAAAAGAATTTTTTCAATCGGATGTTTAGAAGCAAATATGAGGAATAAAACGAATTTTTGAATTCGACATCATCTGCATTTACGCCCTCTAGCGGCGAGACTGTACATCGTAAAAAAAAACGAAATGAAGTATCATCATTCGCATATTTCAAGCTTCTCGATGCAAAAATAATGTTTCAAATCGGACTAATAGTTGCAAAGATGTCGTGTCTACAGACGGACGGACGGACAAATCGATAACAAAAGCACGATCTTTTTATACAAAAGACGTGCTAAAAGGAAGTTAAAACGGAGTCCCGCGGTAAAGCTTGCAATATCAGCACTTTGTAGGCATAAAGGCGGAGTTTTTGGTGTATGACTCGATGCACGAGGAAGTACCAATTCCTTTGCAGCAATCCGTATCGATTTAGTAGCGCTACGTGAAAAGGCTTCACGAATGCTTTCGAAGTCACCATTACCCGTGCTTGGTCTTCCACATCTTGACCAATCAAGGACACTTCCAGTTTCCAAAAACTCCTTTTGTCAAGCTAAGATGCTATTACGACTTGGAAGAGCTTTTCTAAATTTCGAACAAAAATTTCTTTACACTTGGGTAACAGATTTCGTTTCGAAAAAAAACAACCAACACATATCGCTTCCTCTGCTGGAAGAGACATTTTTTTCAACTATATTTGCAATCGGATCTGTAGCGCCACCTAGTGACCTATTTGAGAAGCTGCAAAAATCTTTGTTAAATACTGCAAGTAAACAAAATCTACAAAAATTATGTCCATATCCCGATTAGCTTTGCTTAAATAAATTTGTAAAATGTGTGATGAAATTTTGAGACACACTGTATAATGTTGGAGCAAGTAGGGAAAAATGTGGTGTGATGTGGATAGAGATTACTACAGCGACTTGTTGTAATTGGCAGATTAAATGTAAACACGTCGAACATAAATGGATAGAGGTTCAGTATTTTGAATTACGCTGATGTGATCGTTTGCAATGCGTAGAGAATCTAGAGTGCTGTGAAGTTTCTACAATAAAGACCGATCAGATCGCATGTAGAGGATCTCAGGAAGGGAGTGTCTGACCTCAGGCCTTAAACAACCCTCAGAAGTAGGAAGCTAGGAGATTTGGGCTAGAGTGCCAGATAGGAAAGCGACACAGAAGCGAGGTAGAAACGGGGAAGAAGACGCCATTATTTATTACCTGCGGGCCAGTACCCGGGGTCCGACAGCTTAACGTGCCAATCCGACGCACGGCGGATATTTAGTGGTTCGACAATTCGTACGTGCCCGGGATCGAACCTGGGGTTCCACCGTGGCAGTCACGAACGTTGACCACTAGGCCATCCGCGACCCACAATAAAGACCGTTTCCTTGTAAGCGGTTTTAAGGACTTCGCTAATCGGGTTGTTAAATCGTTTAATTTTGCTTAGTGTGTAATTAAGATATTTTTATGTGCTACCTACCTCAGTCTTAACTGTGCGGAGTTCCACTCATACGAGAACAAGTGATTAATGGTACGAAAGATAATGTTTAAGTAGTGACTTATTAATCAACAAACATTACAACGTACAAATGCAATTTTAAAATGTTGAATAGTGTTGTAGAATTTATGCTTTGAAGGAGTGGAGAAGATTCCTCACTAATGATTTGATTAAAGTAGAATTTGCGCCCCCTAGTGGAAAATCTATGCGTAATTTGAAAAAGTATATGAAAAAAATTGGCAGCTAAACAGAAAAAATTAGTACAAATCATTGTGAGGTGCTACAAAGGGAAAGAACGTGACAAGACGACAAATCTTCAGCGATACATTCAGTCAGTGTAGCTTAGTTGGCAGAGCACCTTACTCAGGAGAGAGGGGCATTCGTTCTCCGTCACTGGCAAAACTGTGTTTTCACATGATATCGTGTCGCATTGCAAAAATCATAGATTCTGTGAAAATCAAACTTTTTTTTGGATAGCTGTGTCGTTTATAAGATCCTGATTCTAGATACTAAGAATCTCAGGCCAGTGCTTCAATATGCAAACGTTACGAACGTATAAAAGCAATTTCAAAAAGTTAATGGATTAACAACCTCTTTTCAGCCGATCCTCTTAGCATTAATTTGAAATATGAATAATCAGTATTGATGATTCATCTATTCTATTAGGGTATGCAAAAGTTTCCACCGTTTTAAAGAGAAAGGTGACAGGAACAATTGTAACGTATACTCTAGATTCAGTTTCCTTTTGATTTTACTATCTCTTGTTATTTTATTTTCCTATGCAAATTATCTTCTCACTTAACGAGATGTTATTTCTCCCGCTGAATGATATGTGGCAACGAGTGTAAGTCATGACGTGGTGGTATGCAGTATATATAGGCGCGCTCAACTATACCAAGTAGCTTCGTTTCATATGTGATAGGTTCTTAATTATTGTTATGCGATTCTACGAAAAGTTCGGATATTCAGTAGTCGTGTGATTTGTTGAGTGTGTGTTTGATAATACCAGGAGTTCTCCAATAAAAGGTTTAAAGTGAGTACGTTTTCTCAGTTCATATTATTGTCAGACCTCTGTCTGGCCGTTAAGTCTCTTTCATTAAGTGTCTCCATTAAGTCCAGGGTATATTGTGTTTACCGCTCTAATAAGGAGCCTTCAAGGTACTAATGTACTAAAACCGAAGTTATAGTACTGATATTCAAGATAATGAGGAACGCTGAGTAAAAAGAAGTTCCACATATTCAATGAATTTATTGCACGTGCGTGTCTTACCTAAACAAACTCTAGCACTTTGAAGATTAGGTACACTTTAGCTACGTCAAATAACCTTCCAATAACCCTAACGTGACTTAACGTAAGCTTCCCTGCACTACACGTCCAGCGGAGGCCTTTATTCATTATACAGTCAGTAAACCAGTACATATTTATTCAACGAAATATTGGCCGCTAGCATCAATGACCTTTTGCCATTTTTCAGGCAACAAATGAATACCCCTGTGATAGAAGGACTCGGGTTTTGAGCTGAAGAACGCAGTGACGAAATTTTCCATCTCTGGAACTGTGGTGAAGCGCTGTTTTGCTAGGGAATGTTGCGTAGAGCGAAACAGATGAAAGTCTGAGGGTGTAATATCCGAGGAGTAAGCAGAATGCGGTAAAACCTCCCAATGTAACTGTTCAATGGTTGATTTCGTGGTGGCACCGACATGTGGTCTGGTATTATCGTATAACAGGATGACTGGACGGTGTCCTTTACCTATCCATGAGCGTTTTTGCTCGATTGCGGCGTTCAGTTTCATCAACTGATCGCTATATCGTTGTGTAGTGAGTGCTCCGTCCTGTTTTAACAGTTCAAAGTGGAGCACTCCATTCATATCTTACCACACACACAACAGCACCTTTCCCCCGTATATATCCTGTTTTGCAGTGGATGCTGATGGCTGGCATGGGCAGAACCAGGATCCTTGCGTACGGGGTTGTCGCAATAGACCCATTTTTTATCCTCGGTGACAACCTTCCACAAGAAATTTTTCCCTTGAAACCTCTTCAGCAACGACATGCAGATGCTCAATTGTTGACCAACATTACGCTCCGTTAGATTATGCCGAACGCACATACCAATCTTCTGGATCTTTCCCAAGGCCTGTAGACGCCGTACGACCATCGATTGAGCCACTTTCAAACGTTTCCCCAGTTGCGTGTTCGATTGGGTGGGATCCTCTTGCAACAGAGATTCCAGGTCCCCGCCTGAGAGTTCCTGCGGTCTACCTGCACATGGCTTGTCTTCCAAGCTTCGACAGTTGAAGTTGAAGTACCTCGATATAATTAAAGTTGAAGTTGAAGTACCTCGATATAATTAAAGTTGAAGTACCTCGATATAACCTCGACAGTTGAAGTACCTCGATATAACCTCGACAGTTGAAGTACCTCGATATAACCTCGGCAGTTGAAGTACCTATTAAAGTTGAAGTACCTCGATATAACCTCGACAGTTGAAGTACCTCGATATAACCTCGACAGTTGAAGTACCTCGACACGTCGACACGTCAACCATTCTCGACACGTTGGATGTCTTAACCATTCTCGACCCGTCGACACGTGTTAAATTAAAGTTGAAGTACCTCGATATAACCTCGACAGTTGAAGTACCTCGATATAATTAAAGTTGAAGTTGAAGTACTTCGATATAATTAAAGTTGAAGTTGAAGTACCTCGATATAATTAAAGTTGAAGTTGAAGTATCTCGACACTATTAAAGTTGAAGTACCTCGATATAACCTCGACAGTTGAAGTACGTTGACACGTCAACCATTCTCGACACGATGGATATCTTAATCCTTCTCGACACGTCGACACGTGTTAAATTAAAGTTGAAGTACCTCGATATAACCTCGACAGTTGAAGTTGAAGTACCTCGATATAATTAAAGTTGAAGTTGAAGTACCTCGACACTATTAAAGTTGAAGTACCTCGATATAACCTCGACAGTTGAAGTACCTATTAAAGTTGAAGTACCTCTTAGTTGAAGTACCTATTGAAGTTGAAGTACCTCGATATAACCTTGATAGTTGAGGTACCTCGACACATCGACACGTCAATCATTCTCGACACGTTGCATGTCTTAACCATTTTCGACACGTCCGCTTACCCATAACCGTTTAGCTGGATGCCTTAACCATTCTCGACACTTCGACACGTGTTAAATTAAAGTTGAAGTACCTCGATATAACCTCGACAATTGAAGTACCTCGATATAATTAAAGTTGAAGTTGAAGTACCTCGACACTATTAAAGTTGAAGTACCTCGATATAATTAAAGTTGAAGTTGAAGTACCTCGACACTATTAAAGTTGAAGTACCTCGATATAATTAAAGTTGAAGTTGAAGTACCTCGACACTATTAAAGTTGAAGTACCTCGATATAACCTCGACAGTTGAAGTACATATTAAAGTTGAAGTACCTATTACTTGAAGTACCTATTAAAGTTGAAGTACCTATTAAAGTTGAAGTACCTCGATATAACCTCGACAGTTGAAGTACCTCGACACGTCGACACGTCAACCATTTTCGACAAGTTGGATGTCTTAATCATTCTCGACACGTCCGCTTACCGATAACCGTTACATGCTCCACTCGCACTTTTCCCTAAATTAAACATGAATAAAAAACAGTGCCGCAAATGAACTTTATCGACCGCAATGCTTGGTTTCATGTACGAACTGACAGCACGGGTTGCAGCCCGGTTAAATCTCTACAGCGCCCGCTAACGGGGGCGAAGGACACTTTTGCATACCTCTAATACCACGCCACAAAATTCAGCCTACCTAGAAGGACGGCAATGGCTCTGTAATGGTGTGGAGTGTTTTTTAATTGGCACGCATTAGGACCCCTCATACGTTTTCAGACCACTCTGACCTGTGGAGGCTAGTAATTATCTTTGGGGACCATTTGCACCCGTTCATGCCATGCAATCGCTCCGACGGGTGCGACGTCTTTCAACACGACTATACACCACCGCTCAGGTCCACAGTTACCTGATTATGGCTAGAGAAACATTCCACGGAATTTGGCATTCTCTCGTGGCCCCTCGTTCACCGGATTTAAACACCACCGAACATGTTTGGGAGGCTGCTGAACGTGCCGTCAGTGACAGGAATCCTCCACTGGCGAATATTACGGAATTGTGGGGCGCTCTGTACCACAGAGAGCTCGTCGTGGAGTCCCTGTAGTACTGTGGTGTCTACTTACTGTGGTTGTTAACCTCCCCGCCCCCCAAAGAAAGCTAACCAAAAGCACTGTTAGTGCTTTTGGTTTGCTTTTTTTTTGGGGGGGGGCGGGGAGGTTAACAACCACAGTAAGTAGCTCAATGCAAAAAGCATCTCAAGGGTGGGACGCCGACGACAAAAAGTCATTTATTCCTCACCTGAAATTCAAACTCAGGCCCGTTTCGACCGAATGATTAGGAGATATAGGAACTTACCAGTCGACCATCAAGGCGATTGAAAATTTCCTATATCTTCTAATGAAACTACAGAAGGCAGCTATCTTGAACACTTGTAGGATAGTGAGGAAGCTCCTGGACAACTGTGAGAAAGAAATACCAGGTCCCAGACTTGCCACGTCGTACCCATTCAGGAAGGAAGAGAAAAACTCAAGAAGAAATGGAATCATCTTTTATTTTTATAATAATAATAATAATAATAATGAGCTGCCCCGGTGGCGCAGTGGCCTAAGTAATTGCTTCTGACCATTCGTCGCAGTAGGGTCCGGGTTCGAATCCCGGTGAGGCAGAGATGTTGTGTATGTCTTACAGTACTGGCTCTCTCCCTTCCCTGGAACTCGTGGCCCTACATTACGGACGGCCGACTGTTTATAGCCCATTGAGTTGCTCACGGTGGTCGTTAAACCTTCAATAAAAAATATTAATAAAAATAAATATTGTTTTCGAAAAACTAAAAAGTTGAAACATTCTATTACCGCCCCCATAGTTTTTTTTTTTTTTTTGATTGGAGGTTTAACGACCACCGTGAGCAACTCAATGGGCTATAAGCAGTCGCCCGTCCCTAATTTAGGGTCACTGGTTCCAGGGAAGGGAGAGAGCCAGTGCCGTAAGACAAACACAACATCCATGCCTCACCGGGATTCGAACCCGGACCCCTTTTGGACGAATGATCAGAGGCCATCGCTTAGACCACTGCGCTACCGGGGCGGCCCCCCATAGTTTACTAAATATTTAGTTTTATGACTCACACATTTTCTTTAATGTATTTTACTAAAATAATATTGATTAATCCACCTACCTAAGTACCTCTTAATGTCAGGAATTAGAAAATGTTATTTTTTATTATTATCGTTTTATTCCACTTAGTATGTACCGAACTGTGGCGCAGTTTGATCGTGAGTGACGCTAATAAATGCAATGTGCTGTACGTTACTAAATGTGTACCCTCGAATCACTGGATGATGCATAGCATAAATTGTCTACAAATAGTACCAGGGCACATAAAAATAAAGTTTTTTTGTACCCTGGTACTCTTGGTAGACAATTGTTTTTAATTTGTTTTTCTGTGAATTGTTTTTAGAGTCGAGGACTAACGGCCACCGTGAGCAGCCCTAACTGCTAATCTGCTATAAGTAGTGCTTTTTTTTTCTAAAATGAAGTTTACCGGTACTCTCTAATCCTATCTCATTACACAGCCCCATTGTTTTCACCCGTACAATGTAAACGATAAAAAAAATAATAACAACAACAATAACAAGTATGAGTACCTTATATCAAATCAGATTCCGAAAAGTCATGTATGCATTGTTACTGCCATTTTCCCGTATCCGTGCCTTGCTCTTCGTGTCAGGGGCTAAATGTCTACGTTTCAGGAACCAGGAATTTACGTAAGGTAAAGCTTGAAACATCACCGGCATAACGCGATTGGTTTAGTCGCTATGTTCTGTGTGGAAGGCGGACGTTTCTGACTGGTGTTCGAATCATGGTCCTGCTGGACAACTAGTCTGAGGTTTTTCCTGCTGTTTTCCGCAGACTCCCAGTGTTCGGGGACCCGAATGTGGGGAAAGTTCAATGTTCAGTCGGCCGCGGACGCACTTTGTCCTTTGGTCATCGAGGTTGGGCGTAGTCCTAACGACTCCACCTCGTAAAATTGGCTCTCGTTCCGAGATCTCACGAAGAAGCAGTTTTTGAGAAGGCCAGGATCCACATAAGCCTTTCGATCCATTGAAGAAGAAAGGTAGAAACACACGTAGAGGAGGACCAACCAGCTTCCAGTGAACTTGCGATCTTCAGCTGTATTGATACCCTTGTTGGTACAACAATCAAATTCATTTGATTTGCTCAATCGGCGTGGACTGCGTGCCGTGCTAACGTTCTGCTGCTTAAAGCTAGCCTTGCTGAATTTTCAGAAGTTTTAGTGCCTTCCTTGAAAAAGTTTACAGAAGCAAACCGGCTGAAAAAAAACCCCTGGCTTATAAGTACTAAGACATCTCTAATATAGGGTCATTGGTACCGCGGAAGCGTGAGAACAATACCTGTCAGAAAACGACACCCATTCTTCAATCGGAGCCAATCCCAGACCTCATTTCGAACGATTAGGCAGAGGCCAGAGCTCCTGATCGCTTGGCCACAAGGGCGATTTATTTTTTCCCCCGTTTTGCTCAGAAGGTATTACGAGCTGACTGCGAGGTGAAATTCTTGGGTTCAAAACCTCCCAATGTAATCCGGAGAAGAACACAAGATGTTTGAATAGTCCAATCCGTAATCGATGAAGCTTTTCATATGGATAATTCTAAAACCTTCGTCGCAAAAGTGTACAGCACTAATTATAAGATGCATTGTAACTCACTGGTCCTGATATTGTAAATTTAAGCGAATGATAAAATCCATTATAACCGATTCAAAGAGATATTGTCTTGCATTTTTAGGTACACGTCGAAAGTTTCTTTGTCTGAACGTTTGTACGTTTGCCCCAATTTGTTGGCGCCTCCTTCTGCTTGCCTGTTTCAATTGTTGAATCTCTGCCTCAAACAATATATATTTTTTAATGTTGTAACGTTCATTGTTTCACATTTGGAACACGTCTTTTTCGTTTTGACGAATCATTGTTTCGTGTATTTGTGTGACACTTCATATCAAGGTAAAATTCTTACAACAATAGAATATAGCCAATCAAAACAGCCCACGCGTGTACCACTTTGCTTTGTTGTCATAGAAACAAAAACCGATTTTTCACAGCTGCTGGTCGGACGTCATTTCATCCAAATCATTCTGACATGACTTCAGAGATGACTGACGTCACACGATACAAAGTCGTTCAGCAACTCCTTAGAAACTGGGAAATGTTACGTCACGAATTTTGGATATACTTTGTCGTTCATAAACGACTTACAGAATTTTTCATTTAAAACCCTACTGTATGAAATTTACTTTTAAGGTTCCTTTTGCGAACCTAAAATGATAATTTTAGATTGCCAAACCAGTTTCTTTTCTCATTTAATTCTAAAAAGTGAGAGTTACAGTAGGTAAGAGTGTGTTATTATTACTTGATGCGTAAGATGAAGGAAAATGGCTTGGTAACTTTCTTTTTTCCTTAAACCACGAAATTCTCAGAGTGTAACTATTTTTTTTTAATTTTTTTTTGGCAGAACGTAACCAGGTATTCTTTTATTTAAAACTGTAGAAGAAATAAAAAGAAAGAAAACAAGAAAAGAAAATATACTGTTTGTGCTTCCACGCATGAACTACCGTGACATTTTAACATTTGCAACTGCACAAATGTAAGTTCACAAACAAAAAGGAAATATTTGGTTATTAAAAAGTTACTACATATACGGGAGTCAAAACAAAAGCTCAGCACACTGTCTTTTTTTAAGAAAAGTTTGAAGTAACGGAGAAAACGTACCTTATTGCCGTTCAATGTACTCCCCTCCGCTGCTGACAGCTTGCCAGGGGTGAGGTAAGTCCCGGATGTCCCGTAGTACGCCATCTTTGTTCAGCTGTCGTATTCCTCGGGTCACGTCCAATGACAGTTCGTCCAGCAATTCTTAGCGGATGCCACGGAGCCGTTTTTCTAACTTTAGGAAAAGATCAAAGTCGGGTGGACTGAGATCAGGGCTGTATGGTGGGTGGGATAGTTTCCCAGTAATATTTCAACAAACGTCCCCGTACCGACGCTGCACCATGACACTATGCGTTGTCATGCAGCAAGGTCGCTCCCGCTTCCATCACTTTGGGGCGATTTTGACAAATTTTCGGTCTCAACTTTGTTCTCAGAAAGAAACTGTGCTTCGATCAAGAGTTCCTTTCCCACAAACTTCTTGCAAGGCAGTGTGGATCTGTGTTGGAGGTTTCCTCCCGCACAGTTTCGATTTTCACGCACGAGCGCCATTCTAACGCAGTGACTCGACCTGAGGAGCCGCACGGTTTCACTTCCAAACCTTCCCACGTCCACACAGGAAATGATAGCGCGGCGTTCTGACGCCACTGCGTTGCTGAGAGTCTAACCTTGACATGATGCCATTACTTTCCCGATTGCATCATTCGCTTCCGTTTTAGATTAACGCGTGCGGAACTTTTGTTATGACCACCGTATCTTAGTTTTCTCCGTCATTGTTCACGGGCTTTCATCTAGTTGTGATACAATTGGTATTAGCTGTTACGAATGTTTCAGGAACTATTAACTTTGTCGGCTTTCGCCCCATTTTAGGTGCGAATGATTCCTTTTTTTTTTTTTTTTTTTTTTTTTTTTTTTTTGAATGGAGGTTTAACGACCACTGTGAGCAACTCATGGGCTATGAGCAGTCGCCCGTCCCTAATTTAGGGCCACTGGTTCCAGGGAAGGGAGAAAGCTAGTGCCATAATACAAATACAACATCCATGCCTCACCGGGATTCGAACCCGGACCCCTTTCGGACGAATGATCAAAAGCCATGCCTTAAACCACTGCGCCATGATTCTCGAATGATTCTCGTGATACCTTAAATTTTATTATAAATAATATCCATAAAAACATTGCATTATTGCTACAGGTTCATGAGCTACATTCACCTAACACATTCTCTGCCATTCCATTTGGCGTACAAAATACACTATATAGTATATAATCTGAGTCTCATAAGCACGGTTTGTTTTGCTATATAAGAAAATTAAAGCTGCGTCGATATTTTGCTTTTCATTTAGTTCAAGGGAAAGTTTTTAAAATATAATCCCCTGTTTTTGCGGAAAGAATGTTTTCCGCAAATGGTGTTATTTCTATCAGAGAAACTTCTCTCTACTTTCAGCGAAGTTCTTACGAGCAAACAAGCGTAGATTGCGGATAAAAACCTTACCTAATGCTTTTAGCTGAGAATGTAATGCTGTTGTGTTGGAAGTTGGGGTTGTTGTTCAATTTATTTCGGGAAGCATCCTCTAAAACGGAAGATTGCGCCGTGAGGTTTTCTTTCTTTGAACTACTTTTGCTTACCTGACTTATACAGAAAAAAAAAACATTTTCTTGGTTCTCAAGCTAAGCAATCAACACTCGCTTAGCTCGTTGCCCAATAGATTCCCAGATCAAATTATTGTACTTTTTCTTTCTAGTGCGTTCTCTTATTGTTTGTGCACTCGAGAATTTTCAGATATCAGAGTTTTTATTCGGCTTACATCCGAAAAAGAATTTTAGCTTGATCCTTTCTTTATTTTTCGAAGTGTGCCCGCACGGTTTTGGAAATTCAATTTTTTGTATTCTTTGTATAGATCTTTCCGTGTAAAATAATTTTTCGGGGTTTGTTTGACCAGGAGAGCGCAGAAATTGTACCCACTGCTAAAACTGAAATGACGAAAAAAGAAGATAGTTTCGTAAACGATGTTTCGTGTTTCTTCAACTAAACAAAGTATTTAAGGAAATGAAACGTAAGGACGGAAAAGACTATTATTCAAAAAATTGAAGAGAGAAAAAACATTTATTGTGAAATACATGTGCTATACTCAGAGGATCAGTTTGCGGTATATCAAGAACGCTGCTAAACTTGCTCATTGTTATAACGTTTGGATTTTAAAAATGGAGACTTTTAGAAATGAAGGTGACAATGATCATTGCAAGTCTACCTAATTTTGAAAATTTGGGCATGTGTTTTAAATCAAAGTACATGATTTCAGCATATGTTTGCCTATCTGTTGGTCAGTAGAAATATCTCTTCATCAACAAGAAGGATTCTAATTTTTCTTCTTTACACATGATAGCGGTAGCCACGAGAATAGTGATTCCTACCTTTCGAGCTTCTGTCATGCATAGATTTCATAATAGGCGGCGTACTTTTTTTTTTTGTTTGGTTTTGTTTGTGGAGGTTTAACGACCACCATAGATAGATCATACTGTAGAGGATTTTAGGAAGGGAGTGTCTGATTCTAGCTCTTAAACGACCCTTATAGAAATAGGAAGCTAGGAGATTTGGGCTAGAGTGCCAGATAGGAAAGTGACACGGAAGCGGGGTAGAAAAGGGGAGCAAAACGCCCTTATTTATTACCGAGGGGCCAGTATTTTTGCCATCCCTCTACAATTGCGGATGGCTCCAAGCAATACTACATTGGGATGACTAAACATTCATTTATAATTAGAGTCAACGAGCATAAGAGGGACATCAAGAACGACAAATTAACCACGACCCTATCCAGAGAAGTGCAGTTCAAGTCAGCCGATCCTATGTGGAATGCCATAAAGAAATTAGTTTCCTACTTTCCTCCTAAATCCAATGCCGTTCGGAAAACATTTGAGATAATTACCAACAATGAGACCTGCAATGATAGCGTCTCGCTAGAGTTACCACGAATTTGGAACCAATTCTTCAAATAATGAATGCGTTTTGTTTTCTCCAAGGATTCCGCGTGCAAAACGAACATGATGCCTCTTGTTTATTGAATCATTACATTCGCATCTCTAGATTTATTGTCAAGTCAAGTCACCGCATCCAAATTGTTAAAGCGTTCTATTATCCAGTTTGCAGTCTACCTTCCTTGAAAAAGCCATCTGGTTGATGTGCAAAGGCTTGGAAATTTTAATTTTACTTACGCCAATAAATTCGGATGACTAGTATAGTTATACTATCTTATATTAATGATTTGATTATACAATCTGATGGACAATTACAAATATACTCTTAATGACTAATACAAAAGGATTTAATACTTAATCTCAAAAAAACAAAAATTATAATCTTCAGTTGATTAAAAATAGAACAATTACAATTCCATCATTTAGTACTAAATAATATCCCTATCAAAATAGCTCAGAGTCTCAGATTCCTGGGAATAATATTAAACCCAACCTTAAAATCGAGCACCCATGTGGACTATATTGCAAAAACAATTTCTAGGAGCGTTGGCATTATAAGTAAAAATATATTATGTTTCACGCTTAAATTTCTAAAAATGTTATATTATACACTTATGCAGTCACATATTAACTATTGCATCACCTCATGTGGTCAAACTATTTAAACTGATATATTAAAATTACAAAGACTATAAAATAAGTTTATCAGACAAATGGACTTTAAAAATAACTCTTTGCATTCAAATAACTTACAAACTCTTCAATATCATCACGTACATGTGGATCCCAATAAATAGGGAATTACATCAATATCCCAATTAATTAGTTTTAATATTGGTAAATTAATGTTTCATAGAATAAAACGTAGCTTACATATCAATATTATAGATATAAAATTAATTACTTTTTATTATAGAATCAGGAGCAAATCGCTTCTACGACCCATTAACCCAAATCGTTAATTATGAAAAAAAGTATAAATTACATTGGCCCAGAACTTTGGAACCATTTACCGACATAACTAACTGAAATAAATAGCATTAATGTATTTAACAAAAAACTAAGTAAAATTTTATTGAAACGCTGATACAAAAAAAAAAAAAAAAGGAGGGGGGGGGTCAAAGACCTTAAATGCTGGAACTAATAAAATGTGTTTATTTAACCACTTGCTATTGTTAACATTCTTGTGATTAACTACTTAATTGCAAGTGAAGAATCAGGGCTTGTTAGACCATATTTGGCCTTTTCATTGTTCTCCATCGTTGTTCTGTAAATTAACTCTGAAATGACATATGTGTATGAAACTCAAATGTAACAGCATAAATATTAATAAATAAATAAATAAATATTTTTTTTTTGGATTGGAGGTTTAAGGACCACCGTGAGCAACTCAATGGGCTATAAGCAGTAACCCATCCCTAATTTAGGGTTATTGGTTCCAGGGAAGGGAGAGAGCCAGTGTCGTAGGGCAAACACAACATCCATGCCTCACTGGGATCCGAAACCGTGTCCCTTTCGGACGAATGATCAGAAGCCATCGCTTAGACCACTGCGCCACCGGGGCGGCAAATAAATAAATAAAAATTATAATTGTGAAAGCCATATTTGATGTGGAATCCCATGGTCCGTCACTCTATAACACTTTCCTTACAGGAGTAGTTTCAACTTTCACAAAACCTTTCGATGCTTTTCTATGAAATTGCTGCTTCACTTCAAGTTTACAGAGCCGCTCCGGTAAGAAACTGGTACAAGCGCTGGCTTCCGACTATTCGTCAGAGATGGGTCCGGAATCGAATACCGGAATGTCATGGATGTTGTATGTTTAACTTACTGCACTAGTTCACTCCCTTTCCTGGAACCAGTGGCCCCAAATTGGCCAGCATTAATATTGAGTGTGATACATTTTTATATTCATTACTGAGTTAGTCCTAAAAACTTTTCCGACGTAGATTGTATTTAAAATATAGTTACAGGATTTCGGAACACTGACAGTGTTTGTTCTCTCTTCGCTTATGCTCAGGATCGAATTATTTATGAATGAAGATAAGGAAATTCAGAAATTTATTACATTCGACTTACACATAGGTAAGGTATCGGAATCGTCATTTGAAGGCAAAATATTGCGGCCTTCCCAAATCGGCAGCTCATTTAGGGACACATGTACACTTATACCGAATATACAAAAAAGAAAAACAAGAAATCCAAAATTGTATTGCTTCTGTAAGTGATATATTACATCCGAAAATTAAAAATATTAGAAGGATATACACAGTCGAGTCACATTATTGGGACCACACCCTACTTTTGACGTCAACAGCGCGTAGCCAATGGAAGAAGGCACGTGTCGTGAGCTGTCTTGAACGATATATAAGGTGTGCTGTAGGCAATCTGAAAACATATCACTCATTGCTGTCATGGATAAAAGGAGCGATTTATCAGATTTGCAAAAAGGGATGATTATCGGCTTTTGAGCCAACGGTGGCAGTGTTTATGAAACAGCGCAGTTTGTGAACTCTTCGCGTGCTGCTGTGGTTAAGGTGTATCGTGATTGGAGATATGGCACCATTGCGAATAAGCAACGTGGAAACGTCGTAGCACCACGTGCCCTTGATGTGAGAGATGAATGTCGGGTGCGAAAGTGCGTGAGGGCCGATCCACACGCTACAGTGGAGCAACTCACTGGCCGAAAGAACCAGGGGGCTACCGGAAGTGTGTCTAAAACGACAGTTCGGCGAACCCTGCTGCGTATGGTACTCCGATGCAGACGGGTGGTCACTGCACCTATGCTAATCAAGGTGCATCGGTAGAACAGGCTTACATTTGCACGGCGGTATCGGAATTCGATATCCGCTGATTCCATCTCCGATGAGTCACGTTTTATGCTTCATCGAACGGATGGACGTCGGAATATAAGGCGAGAAACATCGGAGAACAAACACTCTTCAACCTTTTGCTTTAAGAAAACAAGCAAGTGGGGGCAGCGTTATGGTCTAGTGAATGTTTTCGTGGCATTCCCTGGGTCCACTCATATCTGTGGAAGGCACTATGGACCGAATCCGTTATGAATACATCCTTGCGGATCGCGTGCACCCATACATACTAATTGTCTTCCCTGGCGCGGATGGAATCATCTAGAACGACAATGCGGCGTGTCACTCAGCTAGAAATGTCCGACAGTGGTTGAAAGAGCACGATGAAGACTTCAAAGTACTTCCCTGACCCCCTAATTCTCCAGACGTAAACCCAATTGAGCATCTGTAGGACCACCTTGATCGTGTTGTTCACTCTACGGATCCTCCACCACGCACTCTCCAGCAGCGTATTGAGTCACACCCGTCCGGTCTAGCTGCTGTCTGCGTTGCATACGGCAGTTAATCCGGATATTAGCTTGTGGTCACAGTAATGTGACTCGACAGTGTATCTTCTGTATGTAAAATATTAGTAACTTGAACCCAAAAAGCAGAGCTTTGATGGAGGTAACATACTCTGCAAATGTGAAAGACTTCAGCTTAGATGCCCCATTAAGAGTACCTAACACGTGCTGAATTGGGAGTAAGCTGCATAATTCTCATATTTTTTCTGAAGAACGACATTCATGGAGAATTTTTTATTTTATAAAGGTCAAAATGTGACCAGCGAGGTGGTCTAAGCCCTGGCATCTGACAGTTCGGCCGAGTGGGTATGCGTTCGATTCCCAGATGAGGCGTACGGACGTACTAACAAAAGTTCCGCACGCTGTTCATTTTTGAGAAAAGTGTGAAGTAACGGAACAAAAATTACCATATTGCCGTTCAATGTACTCCTTTTCCCTGCTGATGACTGCTTGCCGGGGGCGAGGTCGGTCCTGGATACCCCGTAGTGCGCCATCTTTGTTCAACTGTCGTGTTACTCGGGTCACATCCAATGACAGTTCGTCCAGCGATTCGTAGCGGATGTCATGTAGCCGTTGTTATTAAACTTTGGGAAAATATCAAAGTCGGGTGGATTGAGATCAGGGTTGTATGGTGGGTGGGATGAAGTTCTCCATCCATATTTCGACAAAAGTTCCCGTACCGATGCTGCACCATGACACGATGCATTATCACGCAAGATGATCTCTCCCGCTTCCAACAAGTTGGAGCGATTTTGACGAATTTTCGATCTAAATTTTGTCCTCAGAAAGTTACCATTGCGCTTTGCGTTGAAATTTTGCCCTACCGGCGCTCGATTAGCGACCACAATACCCTGGGTATCGTACGCAAAAATCGTCATTAGCTTCACTTTGGATTGTTGCCGACGACACTTTGAGGGGCGTGGGGAAACTTGGATGCATCCATTCCGCTGATTGTGACTTTAGTAACTTCTGATCGATCTCAGCGAGAAATTCAGCTTCGATCAAGGATTCCTTCACCACAAACTTCTTGTAAGGCAGTGTGGATCTGCGTCTATTTTCACGTACGAGCGCTAGTCTAAAGCTGTGACTCGACCTGAGGAGCTGCGCGCTTCCATTTCCAAACCCTCCCACGTCCACACAGCAAATTATAACGCGTCGTTCTGACACCATTGCGTTGCTAAGAGTGTGACCTTGACATGACGCAATCATTTTTCCCGATTGCATCATCCCCTTTTGTTTTTGATTAACGTATGCAGAACTTATGTTATGACCCTCATTGGTGGTGCGTTTGCTTTACGGCACTGGCTCTCTCCCTTCCTTAGAATTGGTGGCCTTGATTTAGGTACGGGTGAGTTCTGTAGCTCTTTCTTCGGGTTTAAACTCCGAAAAAAACCCCAGAAGAATAGAAATGGGTCCTTTTTGTTTTTATCGGAAGTTTGACAACCACCAGGGGCAACTCGATGAACTATAAGCGCAGTTCCCCGTTCTTAATTAAAAACCACGGACTCCAGGTAAAAGAGCAGGTGCGATAAGTTAAACACGACATCCATGCCTCACCGTGATTCGAACACGGACCCATCTGGGACGAATGACCGGAAGTCAATGTTTAGACCACTGCGCCACCACAGAAGCAGAAATGAGTACCACGAAATTCAATTTTAAGAACATAGTTCATTACGAGTGTAACAAGAGGGTCGTGAAGTCTAAATTTGATGACGTTGGAGGACAAAAATCAAGAATTCGAGAACAATTTGGTTCCCCAAAAGCATCCGACGTTTTTGCGGACAGTAAACTAAATTCGAGGACTGTCCTCAAGAATTCAGGACATCTGGTGAGCTTACTTATAAGTCGAAAAATACGGTACTTTGAGATCTCACGAAATGAAGATGTGCCTTTCATTACGGATAAGTTGGACTTCCCAAGAACAGAAGATTTCTGAAAAACGACGGCAAATACAAATAAATATTTGCGTCTTCAAATAGAAAGATATTCGTCATTAGAAATACACTGACGGAAAAAAAAATCCCAACACCACGAAAAAATAGTTGTAGAGGAATGAATTGGCGGCAAACATTTTTTTAGGTAACATATTTAATTTATTAAGGTTTCAAGACCACAGCTTAATGTAAGCGCGAGAAGAGCCATTTTAAATGTGAAATGCTGGTACATCAATAACCGGTGTAACCGCCAGAATGTTGAATGCAAGCACGCAAACGTTCATGCATTGTGTCGTACAGGTGCTGGATGTCAGTTTGTGGGATGGAGTTCCATGCCTGTTGCACTTGGTCGGTCTATACAGGGACGGTTAATGCTGGTTGCGGGTGACGCTGGAGTTGTCGTCCAATGATGTCCCTTACGTGCTCGATTAAGGAAAGATCTGGTGATCTAGCAGGGTACGGCAACATGTCGACACTCTGTAGAGCATGTTGGGTTACAACAGCAGTATGCGGGCGAGCGTTATCCTGTTGGAAAACATCCCCTGGAATGCTGTTAATGAATGGCAGCACAACAGTTTGAATCACCAGACCGACGTACAACTGTGCCGTCAGGGTGCGTGGGATGAGTGCTCCTGCTGTCATAGGAAATTGCTCCCCAGACCACAACTCCAGGTGTAGGTCCAGTGTGTCTCGGCCGCAGACAGGTTGGTTGCAGGCGCTCACCTGGCCTCCTTCTAACCAACACACGGCCATCACTGGCACCCAGGCAGAACCGGCTTTCATCAGAAAACACAACAGATCTCCACTCCGTCCTCCAATGAGCTCTAGTTTGACACCACTGACGTCGCAAACGGCAGTGGTTTGAAGTAAGTGGAATGAACGCTACAGGGCGTCTGGCTCGGAGTTGTCCTTCAAGTAACCGATTTGTAACAGTTCGTTTTGTCACTGTGGTGGCAACTGCAGCTTGAATTGCTGCCGCAGACGAGGTACGATGCGCCACGGCCATACGTCGTACACGGCGGTCTACCCTCTCAGCAGTGCTACGTGGCCGGCCGGAACCCCGTCTTCTTGAGGCAGTACGTTTCCTTTACCACCGCTGCCAACAATCATGCACAGTGGCTACATTCCTGCCAAGTCGTTCTGCAATATTGCGTAACAAAAATCCACCTTCTCGTAGCCCTATTACACGACCTCGTTCAAACTCCGTGAGCTGTTGATAATGGCTTCTTCGTCTTCTTAATGGCATTCTTGACTAACATCAACACACTACGTCGAATCTCAACGGTAACCAACGCTCACGAACGTTACAGCGCGTATTTACATCAAACCTGCTTTGCATGTTCCGAGGGCGCTACTAGCGCCACACGTATGCGCCGAGCCCGAAATTTGCATAGACGTCATCTTACAGATGTACTCTCACCGCCTGCCAACTGTAGTTCATCTAACACAACCCCTTCTTGGTGTTGGGATTTTTTTTTCCGTCAGTGTATGAATTGCACGCAAATGTTTGACACAACGACAGTATCCAAAGAACAAGAAATTCTTTCAATCGATATTTTAGGAAAGAAGCTTTGACTTCAGATGCACATATGTTCTATTCATTAGTATCAAAACCAAGCATAAGAGAGAAGTAAAAATGTTTTCCCTAATGTACAGGGGATGGACAGAATAATGTGAACACTACGCTCGGAGACGTGTCTTTTAAAGCAGCTGCGTACGTCGCAATATGTAAAGCTATCCACCACATTTTCGTTGTAATAGGTTTGTTTAGAAACCCAAGTTCCTGTTCAAGTGAATTTAAAGTGTCTTGTTGCAAAAATGTTTTTCAGGGTCACGACGAAATGAGAAACCGAACGGACTTGGAAACAAGGCTAATTGTTAGTGGCCGGCTTGTTGGTGCCTCCGTGACAACATTCGCCAGGGTAGTGGAGGTATCGAGAGCTACTGTGCATAGCGTCATGCCAGCACACCGTGTTCGTGGCAAAACATAGTCTGCAAAACAAAGGAGCGGCAGGAAAATGACCCTGACTGATAGAGACTGGAGAGCATTAAAGAGGATTGTTACCCGTAATAAGAAGACCACGGCGCCGAAAATTAGTGCGGAGCTCAATCTGCATCTCTAGGACCCACCATCAACGAAAACATTGCTCAAGGAACTGCATAAACAAGATTATCATGGCAGAGCTGCTATTGCAAAACCTCTGGTGACCCGGGTGAATGCGCAACGGCGACAGCAGTGGTTCCAGGAGCACACAACATGGACTGCAGATGCATGGATGCGTGCAATGTGGTTGGATGAATCCACATTCACACTATTCCCCACTACAGGACGTGTTTACGGGTGGATATTACCGTCAGAAGCGTACAACCCAGACTGTCTGCTCATAACAGTGCTGCACGGTGGTTCTGTAATGCTCTGGGCGATCATATCGTGCTTTTCAACAGGTCTCCTGATCACCTTGAAAGGATGGATGACTGGGCGTATAAAACAATTTTGGTCGACCAAGTCCATCCAATGGCTCAGGCATTGTTTCCTGCAGGGGATGCCGTCTATGAAGATGATAACGCCCCAATTCACAGAGCTCGGAATGTCCAATCATGATTTGAGGAACATGACGGCGAATCTTTCCACCTTCCTTGGCCTCCCCAATCACCAGACTTAAACATCTTCGAGCCACTGTTGTCTGTGTTGAAAAATAGAGTAAGATCCCGTTATTCTCCTCCTGCATCTCCCCAGGACCTGGAAATGTTTCTACATTAAGAAAAGTGTCGTCATCATTGTCAACCATTATCAATCCACTACTGGACGAAGGTCTCCCCAATTTTCTTCCACAACCGCCAGTCTCCTCCATGTTACTCCCGCATACTTTCGAATTTCATCCGCCCATTTCCCATGTGGTCTTCTTCTGGGTCTTTAACTGTCTCTTGGAATCCAATCTAAAATTTCGGCTGTCCATCGATGGTCTGTCCTTCTTGCAGAATGCCCAGCCCATTGCCATTTCAGGGATTTAATTCTGATCATGATGTCTTCCATTCTTGTCATTTTTAGGATCCACGAGTTCCTCTTCTTATCTCTTCTGGTTACACCAAGCATGCACCTCTCCATGCTTCTTTGAGTTGCATGCAGCCTTTGTATGTCTCTTTTAGTTAAAGTCCACGTCTCTGCACTATAAGTAAGCAATGGAAGGGTGTATTGACCAAAACCTTTTCTTTTATGACATAATGGCGTATTGCTCTTGAAAATTATACTTTTTCTTCCAAAAGCTCTCCAGGCAGGTTTTATACGCCGATTAATTTCTTCATCAATGTGACCCTCACTTGATATCTGTTGTCCAAGATAAATGTAGGCATTGGTTATCTCCAGCTTTTCTCAATCAATCGATAAATCTTCGTTTCTTGTAAAAGCATTGTACATCACTTTTGTCTTCTGAAAGTTCATTTTTAATCCCAATTCTTTACTCTTGTCAGCAAGTTCCTGGATCATACTCTGCAGCTCTGATGGGGTAAGTTGCAAAAATGACTACGTCATCAGCAAAACGATGGTGAGTTAGATAATCTCCATTAACCTTTATCCCTTTGTTTTCCCAGTTCAGTGATTGAAAGACATTTTCCAATGTGGCATTAAAGAGTTGGGGAGATATAGCGTCACCTTGACTCACTCCCGTTCCAATGTTTATGGGTGCTGTATTCTCAAATAGCCGAATTTTTGCACTTGCATTTCCATAGATGTTATGAATAATATTAATGTATGCATCATCAATACGGCAGGATTTCAAAGTCATTGTAACTGCTGATGGTTTCACCGAATCAAAGGCCTTTTCATAGTCAATAAAAGCAATGTATAATGGAAGTTCATATTCTCTCGCTCTTTCAATTAGTTCTCTCAGTACGTGGATATGATCTATGGTGCTGTGGGCACTCCTGAATCGAGCTTGTACTCTCGGTTGAGCCATGTCCATTGTCACCTTCAAGCGGTGTGAAAGAACTTTAGAGAAGGTTTTATAAACCACTGATAGGAGGCTGATAGGTCTGTCATTCATGAGATCCTCAATGTCACCTTTTTTATGTAGCAGGATCATTGTAGCATTGTTCGAATCCTCAGGAATCTTCCCTTCATTAAGGCATCGAGTAAAAACTTGGGCGAGTACTGTTCCAATTTCTCCACTTGGTTCTTGTATGATGTCTACTGTAATTCCATCTTCTTCTGGAGCTTTTCGCCGTTTCATGTTCTTGATTGCATGTCTAACTTCTGCTGGGAGGACTGGAAGAACTCTGGTACCTTTTGTGATGTCTGGAGTACATGTATCATCGCTTTGATATAGTTTTGAGTAGAAATCTTTCACTCTTGTCACAATTTCACCTTTATTTCTTGTTACCGAACCATCTTCTTTTCTCAGAGCCATAATATCTTTTCTTTAAGGTTGGTCGTAACATTCCACTAACTACCATCCTGGATTTTTAAGCGTCCATTCGAAGGAGGATTCAGGCGGTTTTGATTGTCAAATGTGGTCCCACACCGTACTGGGTACGTAAATCCTTCTTTTCCTAGGTGTTCACATTATTTTATCCAACCCCTGTATGTTTTCCGAAGTAACTGTGTTTCGTTTCGGATACTTAGTAGAGTTATATAACCATAAACAAAATACGGATGTGCATTAATGCCCTAAATCACAAGAACTTCTCATTTTTTCAAAAGACACAATTAGTGCAGCGTTCTTTATAATAAACGATATCTGGCAGAAAATTACATTTCCAATCGGATTCGTAAACGCGCTAATACATTAACACGTAATCATGCATTTATACCTATGGAAGAAATGTACGTTATGAAAAATTAGAAGTTGTATGCAAAACGTTGCGAGCACAGAACGACATCCGACACAAAAATGAATTTTTCAAATTGAAATTTTTCTAAGTTCACATGGTGAGAAAACAGTATGTAAGTTAACCCATACAATCTGAAAAATGAAATATTCATTGTATTGAGCAAAAAATATGAATAAAGTATTTTTCGTGGTCACTGGTATCCGACCAAAGAAACAAAAGAACATTTTTTTTTTGGATTAGGCTTTTATGTGCAAATCATGGTTTCAACCAGAGATATGCACTTGCACCCGTTTCTAGTTTATTCTTGGAAAGCAGAAAGCACAAGCAAAATATTTCTTATAGTACACGCTATGCGACGCGGAATATTTATTTTCAAATCGGATTGTCAGAAACAATGACAGCGAGAAACTTAAGATGTACACTGAACTGACCTGGTACAGACGAGCTTATGCAAAATACATAGCAACGTCACTAATGCGCGTACTCGGTTGTGTTCGCCAGTGCTCATACAAAGCGATAGACATCCTTGCCAGCTGTCAGAACTGTTTTCGGCATGAGAATGACAAGTAATAACGATTTGAGCGATTTTCAACGCGGTGTCATAGTTGTCGCTCGTGAGATGGGCCATAGTATTTCGGAGGTAGAAACGAAGTTCGGATTTTCACGGACCACCATTTCAAGGGTGTACCGTGATTACAAGAATTCCGGCAATACCTATAACCTACGATACCAGTGTGGCCGTAAAAAGACATTGGGTGAACGTGACCATCGTCGGCTATCAAGAATCGTTTCACGCGATAGAAGTGCAACACTCTAGCAGGTATCAACCGGAATTCAATGCTCGAGTCACAACTCGAGTCCCCTTGATGGGTGCACGACACAGAGCTATGCGCCTCGCTTGGGCACGGCAACACCGCCACTGGACACTTGATGACTGGAAACAAGTCGCCTGGTCGGACGAGTCATGTTTCCAACTCTATCGCGCAGATGGAAGGATTCGTGTTTGGCGCAAACTCTATGAAGTCATGGATCCCGCCTGTCAACAGGGAACTGTACTGGCTGGTGAGGGGGAGGGAGGGTCCGTAATGATATGGCGTGTGTTTAGCTGGACTTCCACTGGGACCCTTGGTACGTCTACAAACGTCTGTGACCGACCAACGCTATTGCGCATCCTTTCTGACGAGGTACACCCGTTCATGTCCAGCATTCATGCTGATGGGTTGGGCCTGTTCCAACAGAACAATGCACCTCCACACAAGTGTTGGGACGCCACATTATGGTTAGAGGAGCATTCATCTGAGTTTGGGGTGTTGCCATTCCAACCCAAGTCCCCAGATCTGAACGTGATAGAACACATTTTGGATGCCATGCAACGCGCTATCGAACACAGGAATCCTAGACTTCGGAATACACCCGATTTGTGGAACGCTCTGCAGGACGTATGGCGTGCATTACCTACAGCATATTTCCAGAAGCTAGTGGAGTCCATGCCCCGTCGAATTTTTGCAGTCCTGCGCTCCCGTGGTGGACCTATCAAGGATCAGATTGGTGTACCAGTTTAACTGGCACTTCAGTGTGTGTTTACTCAAGTGGCAGGAAAACTGCAAGCTTTCAAGTAGAAAACTACTTCCAAATGATTTTCCTGGTGTTTACGGCACAAATAAAGATTTTTCAATCGGAGTTTTAGAAACAACAAACTGGAACAAAAGTAAGTATGTATTGAGGTCAGTATCAGATGAAAAGTTGGAATATCGATGAAAACTTCAAATATCCAAAATACAGTTGATAGACTTTATTAATCAGCAACAGCCAGACACTTTTGCCAAAGAGATGCAAGCCGTCAGGAAACAATGCCGAGCTTTGTGACGCGACAAACTCGTGGAATGCTGTTTCATCTGATGTTTGACTGGAAAACGATTTGCCCTGTAGAAAGGTGTTCGAGCTGGTGCTTGAAAAAGTGATTATCCATAGGACAAAGATCAAGTGAATAAGGCCAATGTGGTGAGATTTTGCAATTCATCTTCTTTTGGATTGTCTGGTGTGCAACTAGGAGTCCCGTTTTTGGTGGAGAAGTATGCGCCCAAGGCGATCGAAAAAGCTGGATGCTTAGTGCACAGTTTGTCGTGGATAATGTCACACAGGTATTGTCAAATTCTTCAAAATGCCTGCATGCCGTTATAGCTTGCCCCGATCGTAAGAAAGAGGAGTGGATCACACCAGTTAGGGGTCAACAAGGGGCGACCATCATCGTAAGAACGAGGAGGGGATAACACCACCTACGGGCCAACAAGTGCTGACCAACGCCGTAAGAACCAGGAGTGGATTACATCAACTGCGGGACAAAAAAGTGCCAACTATCATCGTAAGAACGAGGAGTGGATTACATCAACTGCGGGACAAAAAGTGCCAACCATCATCGTAAGAACGAGGAGTAGATCACACGAGCTGCGGGCCAACAAGTGCTGACCATCGTCGTTAAAACGAGGAGTGGGTCACACCAGCTGCGGGACAAAAAGTGCCGACCATTATCGTCAGAACAAGGAGTGGAGCGCACCAGCTGCTGGACAACAAGTGCCGACCATCATCGTAAGGACGAGGAGTGGATCACACCAGCTACGAGCCAACAAGTGCTGACAATCGTCGTAAGAACGTGGAGTGGATCACACCAGCTTCGGGACAACAAGTGCTGACCATCATCGTAAGAACGAGGAGTGGATCACACCAGCTTCAGGACAACAAGTGCTGACCATCGTCGTAAGAACGAGGAGTGGATCACACCAGCTGCGGGACCAGAAGTACCAACCATCATCGTAAGAACGAGGAGTGGATCACACCAGCTGGGGGCAAAGAAGTGCTGACCATCATCGTAAGAACGAGGAGTGGATCACACCAGCTGGAGGACAACAAGTGCCTTTCCACATTGTAAGAACGAGGAGTAGATCACACCAGCTGGGGCCAACAAGTGCTGACCATCATCGTCAGAATGATAAGTGGATCGCACCAGCTGCGGGACAAGTGCCGACCATCATCGTAAGAACGAGGAGTGGATCATACCAGCTACGGGTCAACAAGTGCTGACCATCATCATCAGAACGAGGAGTGGATCGCACCAGCTGCGGGACAACAAGTGCTGACCATCATCGTAAGAAAAAGGAGTGGATCACACCAGCTGCGGGATAACAAATGCCTGACCACATCGTAAGAACGAGGAGTAGATCACACCAGCTGCGGGACAACAAGTGCTGATCATCATCATCAGAACGAGGAGTGGATCGCACCAGCTGCGGGCCAACAAGTACCAACCATCATCGTAAGAACAAGGAGTCGATCACACCAGCTGCGGGATAACAAATGCTGACCATCGATCGTAAGAACGAGGAGTGGATCACACCAGCTGCGGGAACAACAAGTGCCGACCATCATCGTAAGAACGAGGAGTGGGTCACACCAGCTGCAGGAAAACAAGTACCAACCATCATCGTAAGAACGAGGAGTGGATTACACCAGGTGCTGGCCAACAAGTGCTGACCATCGTTGTAAGAACGAGGAGTGGGTCACACCAGCTGCGGGACAAAAAGTGCCGACCATCATCGTAAGAACGAGGAGTGGATCACACCAGCTGCGAGACAACAAGTGCTGACCATCGTCGTAAGAACAAGGAGTGGTTCACACCAGCTGCGGCAAAACAAGTGCTGACCATCATCGTAAGAACGAGGAGTCGATCACACCAGCTGCGGGACAACAAGTACCAATCATCATCGTAAGAACGAGGAGTGGATCACACCAGCTGGGGCCAACAAGTGCTGACCATCATCGTCAGAACGAGGAGTGGATCGCACCATCTGCGGGACAAGTGCCGACCATCATCGTAAGAACGAGGAGTGGATCATAACAGCTACGGGTCAACAAGTGCTGACCATCATCGTAAGAACGAGGAGTGGATCACACCAGCTGCGGGACAAAAAGTGCCGACCATGATCGTAAAAACGATTAGTAGTTCACACCAGCTGCGGGACAACAAGTATTAACCATCATCGTAAGAACGTGGAGTGGATCACACCAGCTGGTGGCCAAGAAGTGCTGACCACCATCATCGTAAGAACGAGGAGTGGATCACACCAGCTGCTGGCCAACAAGAGCTGACCATCATCTTCCTCGGATGGGATACTGGCTTCGAGGTGTGATTCTGGGATTCTACGCGGCCGAGTCATCGCACTGAACATCGGTGATTATCATACAGCATCCTTTACTAATCTTACGTGGCGATGCCCGTTAAAAAGTCGTTGCCTCTGAGCAGAAAGGAGCAGATAGCAAATATTCGTGCTTTATCCTGTTCCGTCCACACATGTAGGACAAACATACTCATCTCCACTTTGTCTATTGTTTTCGCCAAGATTTTGATCTTCCTTTTTACTTTGTTCGATGTTCAGTGAAATGGCTGAGCATGATTCACCGCTGCCGAGACAATGCGCTGAACATCGGTTATTATCGTGCAGCAACCATTTCTCATCACAGGTGACCAGGTCCCTCAAACTGTTGTTGCGGTTGAGTAAAGAAGAGCGCATATTGAAACTTTGTGTTTCGTCTTGTTCCGTCAACTCATGCAGAGCGCACTCACCCATCTTTTTCATTTTGTCTATGGTTTCCGCCAAGATTTTGATGTGGATAGGACTGAACCTAGGCCTGTAACCCGGTACGATCGACACCTTCTACTTGTCTACCGCGTGATTCATTTTCGATGCTCATACCGTCGTACAGGACTTTAGTAAACCAGTATTGTGTCTTGCGTTCACTATCGGCTCCTTTCGGAAATGCTATATTGATTTTGCTCGTTGCATCCGATGCACAATGTCCAAGTTTAAAAGAATACAGGAAAATGACTCGAATTCGGCTCTGATTGATCGTCTTCTTCACTGCACCACAATCTCTCTGAAACTGATGCCACTGACGAAATGACCAGTGATTTATAAGGAACATCCTTGATGATTTAAATATAAATAACACAAATCACATCAAGCGATGTGTCAATTCCTAAATTATCTGCTAACTGCAAGAGTCTGCACATCCCGACATTTCATCTGCAACAACCTAGTAAATCTCTTCTTTTGTGAGTTGAAGTCTATTTTGAGAGTTTCTCATAATAAATCGCCTCGTACAATGAATGTCATATAGAAGATGAAAGCGGACGGGAAGCAAAGCAAAAGGAATACCATTCAGGAGGTGAAAACTGAAAATTATAAAAAAATCAAACATAGGGAGAGGAAGAAAAAGCTATAACGCTGCACCAGAAGAAGGCCAGGAATCCCACTTCTGCTACTTTGATGGCGGTCGCTTTGGAGGAGGAACGGAAGCGAATGTCACTTGCCTTTTGTCGTTATTTGATTGCAAGTGTTCCTAGAAGGATCGCTGATGTATTTCAGGGAAAAAGTGGGCTCACTAGATATTAGTTTTTGAAGGAAATAACGCTTCTTCCGCAACTGCGGAACACCTTCGCCATCACTCATATGAAAGACCGTAAGTACTATACAATCTCTTACGTCCTTGCTCTTCAGTCGAGAGATTGGAAACATGTTACCCCCCCCCCTTTTAAACTTTTAAAAAAGTATATCTATGATTTGTTGGAGTGGGGAACTTTATAATATCTATTGCCGTCGATGATTTGTCACAGGCTGAAGTTCAGTGTTCGCTACATTCAAGTTTTGTTACGTAATTTTGGAAAAAAAAAACAATGCCGCTTGTCCTCATGCTACGCGCTTTTATTTTAATAAATTCGTCTCATATCGTCCGTAACTGAAAGCTGTCGCGCTAGTGGACAATCGAAAGATAATTAATAAAGACGTTTTGCAACTAATGGCAAAACATTGCCAAAACATAAAGAAATATTTACTGTTTTATACCTTCAGGAATGATTTGACCCACTGGCGTAACAATGTTTCGAAATATGGGGAGGTCCGATCACACATACACACATTATATGTTGTACACTTAAGAACAATTGAATTAGAGACAGCTGGCGTTATGCAAAAGTGGCGCTGTGGGCGATATAAGGAGTAATGCGACGGGAATCAGTAAGAGTGAGTTAGACGCAGTATGGGTAAGACGAAGGATCTAATCGCAATTGATCGTGAGCAAATTGTCGGGGCCCGACGAATGGGTAACTCCATTTCGGAAGTCGTGCAGGCACTGGGATTTTCACGAGCCACTGTGTCACGGGTGCACCGTGAGTACATCGAATCCGTTAAAACCATCCCTGCTAGGGCCAACTACCGTGGACAACAGCGTGTGAATGAGCGGGGTCATCGTCGGCTAGCTCGCATTGTAACAGCGGATAGACGCGCCACAGTGCAAGAAATCACTCGGCAATTTAACGCTGGTGCACAAAAACGTGTAAGCAGCCACACCATCCAGAAACATCTTCTCGCTATGGGGTACAGAAGCCATCGTCCCACGAGGGTACCGCTGCTGACCGCCCATCACTGGATGCTAAGATCAGCATGGGCCCTGGAACATCGCCACTGGACCTTAGACATGTAGAAAAACGTTCCCTGGACTGATGAGTCGAGATTCACGTTGGTACATGCGGATGGCAGGATACGAGTATACGGCGCAAACCACATGAATCGGTGGATTCTTCTTGCTAGCAAGGTACTCTTCAAGCTGGTGGGAGTGGCATTATTGTCTAGGGACTGTTTACGTGGACTGAAATGGGAACCCTGGTACGTGTGCCATCGTCCCTCACAGGTCAACGTTACCGGGATACCCTGGACGACCATTTGCTCCCGTTTGCGCGTCTTCAACATCCCACTGGGGACCTCATTCTGCAACAAAACAATGCAGCGTGCCATCGCTCCCGAATTGTATCCGAATGGTTTGATGAGCACTCCACCGACGTAACCTCGCTTTCTTGGCCAGCTTGGTCACCTGACTTCAATCCCATCGAGCACATCTAGGATGCTATCGAGAGAGATGTTTGAGGCTCTGACCCACCTCCATTTATGTCGAAGATTAATTCAGATATAGTTACTTTTATTAGTAAATTATATTTTCCCCCGATAACTCTTCTTCTAAAACACCGAATTGAAATTTTTTTCTTCAGCGGATACATCTCCTAATGGAAAATCTTTTGCATATAATTTCAAATTTTTGGTAAAGAACACTTTGGCCACCAGGGAACGTAAATGTTAATTTTTGCTTCTAATGTATTTGCCATAAAATCTGAGCTTCTAAAATATCGATTAAAAAAATTATTTCGTGGACTGATGCCACGCATATCAATAAACCTTTTCAGAATATTTTCTTCTTAAAATATTCCACAGTCTCTCCGCCAGGGGGCGTAGATGTACATCTTATTTTTGTCAATATCTCTACTTCTAGCAGTCCGATTTGAAAAATTCCTTCTTTGTTGGATAGTGTATCTAGTGTGACATGTTTTTCACAAAGTTTCAAATTTTCAAGTAATTCATAGACTTCCCGCTAGGGAGCGTAGCAGTAAATTGCGTTTTCCCCTATATCTCTGCTTCTAAATCTCTGATTTGAAAAAAAATTCTGCACCGCATACAGCTCCTGATGGGGAATGGTTTGCATATAATTTCTAATTTTTTTAAAAATGGTTTTGCCACCAGGTGGCGTAGGTCTTAATTTTTTGCTTCTGATGCATTTGCAGCAAAATATGAGCTTCTAAAATCTCGATTGAAAAAAAAAGTCGTTTTTTAACCTATACTACTCATGTCGACAAACCTTTTAGGAAACTTTTATTCTTGAAATAATGCATGGTTTCTACGCCAGATAGCGTAGATGTATTTCTTATATTTGTCAATATCTCTACTTCTAAGTGTCCGATTTGAAAAATTCCTTCTTTGTTAGATAGTGTTTCCGATGCAAAATGTTTTTCCTATAAATTCAAAATTTATAAGTAAATCATAGACTTTCCGCTAGGGGGCACAAAGGCAAATTGCGTTTTCTGCGTTATTTCTGCTTCTAAAGCTCCGATTTGAAAAATTCTTCCTGTATCGCATACAAGACCTAATGGAAAATATTTTTCACATAATTTCTAATGTTTGGTAAAGAATGGTTTGGCAACCAGGGGTCATAAGTGTTAATTTCTGCTTCTGAAGTATTTCTAGGAAAATCTGAGCTTCTGAAAACTCGACTAATTTTTTTCCTGGACCGATACCGCTCATATGGATAAACCTTTTGAGAATACTTTCTTCCTAAAATAATGCATGGTTTTCCCACTAGGGGACGTAAAGTCACATCTTATTTTTGTCGATATCTCTGTTTCTAAGAGTTCGTAAGCTTACGATTCCGTTTACAGCAATATCTGAAGCATTGAAAACCCGATTGAAAATCTTCTTTCTTTCGTCAGATCTATTGTTTTCCATACCGGTTCCATTGAGTTTGAATAGCTTTGATAAATTTAATTTGCGTCAGAACGGATTCAAAAGGCGTTCTTTTTACACCCGAAAATTCGGTGTCATGTTTCTTGTTTTATCTAAGAGTTGATTTATATCACTATGTGCAGTCGACCTCGTTGCCAAAATTTGACAGGAATTTTTAGAATCATCAGTTTAATCATTAATCTAAAAATCACCACTGCTGTATAGTGATGAGAAACACTCTTCTATAGTGGGGTAGAATTCAGTGCTATGAGAAAGGCAAAACGACTAAATACATATTCATGTCTGCAAAAGTTTACAAAATCAAATGACTCGATAAATAAAACGAAGATGAGTATTCTGTGCTGAAGCATGTATGCAGAAGAAGAATGTACCTGCTTTCAGCACTTTGTGGAGCGTATTGAAATCGGGAATGATGAGGACTGTGCAATGTGTTATCACAATCGGACACGGGAAGTATGTCGGTGGCATTGCTTTATTAATATACAATGTTTCGAAAGGTGCTACGATTTGAAATGTTTTTGGTTTTTGAATCAATGTACATCAAAATCAACACAAAAGTACACCTGTTTGAATATTTTATATGAATATTTTTACATGGTGGGGTTTTTCACACCAAAATGGACTCAGCGAGCATATGGATTTAAAGGGGATTTCCTTTGATACCGAGCTATTCGTTATAAGCATGTTCTACTTTATAGCCTTTGCTCGTTATAAGCGTGTTCTGCTGTATAGCCCTGCTTGCTATATGCGTGTTCTACTGTATAGCCTTTTCTCGTTATATGTGTGTTCTATTGTATAGACTTTGCTCGTTTTAAGCCCGTTCTGCTGTATAGTCTTTGCTCATTATAAACGTGTTCTACTGAATAACATTTGCTCTTTATAAGCGCGCTTTGCTGTATATCATTTGCTCATTATAAGCGTATTGTACTGTACAGCTTTTGCTTATTATGAGCGAGCCTTTTTGCGTTATAAGCATGTTCTACTGTATAGCCTTTGCTCGTTATAAGCGTGTTATACTGTATAGCCTCTGCTCGTTATAAGCGTGTTATATTGTATAGCTTTGCTCGTTATAAACATGTTCTGTAGCTTTGGTCGTTATAAACATGTTATACTGTATAGCTTTGCTCGTTATAAGTGCGTTGTGATGTATAGCCTTTGCTCGTTATAAGCGTGTTCTACTGTACAGCCTTTGCTCGTAATAAACGTGTTCTACTCTACAGCCTTTGCTCGTAGTAAGCGTGTTCTACTGTATATTCTTGCTCGTTATAAGCACTTTCTTCTGTATAGCTTTTGCTCGTTATAACTAAGCCTTTGCTCGTTATAAGCACATTCTGCTGTATAGCCTTTGCTCTTTATATGCGTGTTCTACAGTATTACCTTTGTATTCACGATTGTCAGAATTTGTTTAAAAAGTATAATTAAAGAATACGGAAGCAAAATAATTTCGTTTAGGGGAAAAGCTTCTTTGTAACTTTTTAAGATTTCTGCAGTGAGCTGTAATAGAATAGAATAGAACTGGTCTTGGTTTCGGTGCCTGGTTAAGCACAGATCGAAAGATGCAATCAGGCATTCCTATGAGAGGACGAAGTAAATGGAAGAAATCCGTTTGTCGGGAAGTATTCCAACATTACGACCGCGAATGAATCAAGTCTAGTAAAATAAACCATCGGGAAATGAAACACTGTTGGGTCGCTGTAACATAACGAATTTCTTACCAGATAGGCAGGATTATTTTTTCAACTGAATATTCAGCATTGTTAAGAACGGGACACAATGCTGAGTTCTCCAAAAAGTAAAAAAAAAAAAAAAAAAAACACACACACACAATTTCCGAATCCTGTGGTGAGATAAATTCGTTTCTACATGTATCATAGGTAAAAGTAGCATTCTTAGTATTTCACCTGTCATTGATTAAGCCAAGAAAAATACTTTTCAAAGGAGCGATATCATGACAATATTTAAAAAATTATATCCAAAAGTACTTCTGCAAAAGAAGGAGACTTTCAGATTTTTACATCTACCTTTATTTCGCTGCAAAGATTTCTTTAAACTGTTCAAACCAGGTTATTGACCCTAGAAGTGTCTTTAACAAAATGAGTTTGAAAAGGCGACTTCGCAAAGCGGGAGGCTTTTGTCGTTGTCAAAACTTTATTTGAAGAATTTGAAAAAAAAAAAACGTTTTTTTTTTACAAAAGATATCCTTATCTGACGTCAAAATATTTCTACCAAAAACAGAATTAATTTACAAAGAATTCGGATAACAACTTCCAGATGTGACTTCACTCCCCTGACAGATATGGCAATGTAGTTAAAGAAATTCAGCTCATAATTACGAGAAAAAGGTGAAAACGTTTTGATTGCACCAAGCACAATTATTACTAAGAATGATCTCCAAAAACACTTATTTGTTTATGGACGAATTCAACAGACACTTTCAAAGTTTTATGAGTAAAGTCGGCTTTATTATTCTACACTTTTGATATGATATAACCTGTTAATTTTATACATGGAAAAGTTATGTTTGCAAACATACCTATGATAATGGAAAATACTTAAAGGAGAAACGAAATTTGTAAAATGAATGGTCTAGTTTAAGCGCAAACTATAAACTGAATTTTTTCCTATAAATATTATGTCCAAGGACTAGGACAATGAGACCCAGTATAAAGTTTCAAATGCACTATAATATCAAAAGTTTTCTGACACTACTGTGATGTACCTGCCCCGCACGACGCACATGAGATAAAGGCAGATAGCAGCGAGAACATACGTGTGCGTAGCTCTGTTGGTAGAACGACTTATTCCGGAATAAGGGGACTCGGGTTCGATGCCCGGCGTGCACAAAAAGGTTGGAGATATTTACAACTTTATACTACCAAATGTTTGCATAAGTGCAAAGGACGGTTGCTCAAAGGTGCGCTGTGAGTGGGAAACTACGTGGATAAAGCTGGGATATTCTGTCGTGTTATCTGTAACTTTCAAGTAAATATCCTGCGTGGACGTGAACTTTCAAGTAAATATCCTGCGTGGACGTGAACTTTCAAGAAAATATCCTGCGTGGACGTGAACTTTCAAGTAAATATCCTGCGTGGACGTGAACTTTCAAGAAAATATCCTGCGTGGAAGTGAACTTTCAAGTAAATATCCTGCGTGGACGTGAACTTTCAAGTAAATATCCTGCATGAACGTGAACTTTCAAGTAAATATCCTGCGTTAACGTGAACTTTCAAGTAAATATCCAGCGTGCACGTGAACTTTCAAGTAAATATCCTGCGTGGACGTGAACTTTCAAGTAAATATCCTGCATGAAGGTGAACTTTCAAGTAAATATCCTGCGTGGACGTGAACTTTCAAGAAAATATCCTGCGTGGACGTGAACTTTCAAGTAAATATCCTGCGTGGACGTGAACTTTCAAGTAAATATCCAGCGTGCACGTGAACTTTCAAGTAAATATCCTGCGTGGACGTGAACTTTCAAGTAAATATCCTGCATGAAGGTGAACTTTCAAGTAAATATCCTGCGTGGACGTGAACTTTCAAGAAAATATCCTGCGTGGACGTGAACTTTCAAGTAAATATCCTGCGTGGACGTGAACTTTCAAGTAAATATCCAGCGTGCACGTGAATTTTCAAGTAAATATCCTGCGTGGACGTGAACTTTCAAGTAAATATCCTGCGTGGACGTGAACTTTCAAGTAAATATCCTGCGTGGACGTGAACTTTCAAGAAAATATCCTGCGTGGACGTGAACGTTCAAGTAAATATCCTGCGTGGACGTGAACTTTCAAGTAAATATCCTGCGTAGACGTGAACTTTCAAGAAAATATCCTGCGTGGACGTGAACTTTCAAGTAAATATCCTGCGTGGACGTGAACTTTCAAGTAAATATCCTGCGTGGACGTGAACTTTCAAGAAAATATCCTGCGTGGACGTGAACTTTCAAGTAAATATCCTGCGTGGACGTGAACTTTCAAGTAAATATCCTGCGTGGACGTGAACTTTCCGAGTTCCAGGTTGGGCTGATCATAGGATGTCATTTGAGTAACATTTCCATGCGGAGCATTGCAGCTAAACTAAATATATCAAAATCGACTGTAAGTGATGACATGAAGAAAGGGAAGCAAGACGGTGCAACTACAGCATAAAATGGCATTCAAGACCGCCCAAATTGAAGGAACGTGATAGAAGACCCATGTTGAGAAATATCTAGATATCTCGTTCTTCCTCTGCCGTTTCCATCGCTGCTGAACTAGGAAATGCTTGTAATGGCTCGGATGGTACCATAACCACCCGCAGAGACGTGCACAGTGTAGGCTATTGTGGTAGAGCAGCAGCACAGAAGCCACGCATCACTATCTCGAATGCGAAGGGCCGCCTGAGTGGGTTTGTATCCCTTCGTTTTTGGACTGTGGACGATTGGAAAGCTGTTCTTTGGAGTGACGAGTCACACTTTTCACTCTTCCAATCTGATGGGCATGTTTCGATTTGTTGACAGCCTGGCGAACGATTTTAGACGGACTGTGTTCTCCCAACTGTTAAGTTCGGCGGAGTTTCCATCATAGTTTGGAGTTGTTTTTCGTGCATGGGACTCGGCCCTTTGGTTATCATACGACAAACCATGAACTCTGAGGTTGTACCTCGACGTTCTGGATAATTCTGCCCTATCAGTAATGTGACACTCTTATGAAAATGTCCGTTGTCTCTTCCAACACAATCTAGATCCCTACCACACTTCACGACGTGTGAAGGACTGGTTTCATAAAAACGACAAGGCATTGTTACACTGGCCGTCTGAGAGTCCTGATATTGATCCCATAGAACACCTCTGGGAGGAATTGGAGCGACTGATACGAAGCCAACCACAACGACTGTCTTCGCTCTTCACTCTGGCAGCTGTTTTGCAGGACGAATGGCGAGCAATTCCTGTTGAGACTTACCGGATTTTAGTGTATAGTATTTCCTGGTGTGCTGCCGCTGTCATACAAACATAAAATGAACCGAAAGCCATTTGTGTAAAACATTTTGGTGTCCGAATACTTTTGATAATATGTTGTACCAGCTTCACAAGGAAATCACTGAAAAAAAGATATTATTTGATATAACTGTATCAAAGCACTGAAATATGATATCAATTACGCTTCTTGCCATAGAAAATGCTACACTAGGAAGTATTTCCCGGAGCGCCATGGAAATTTGTAGTTGGGTTATGTAAATAATTGCAGTAAAGATACATTCAAGTGATAAATGAAGGAGATGAAATGGGCAAAACGGCTTGGTGATGATAAATTTTGACGTCATCAACTGGGCTTTTGGACAGTTGTATTGGATTGATCTCGGTGGGGAAAGTATGTACACAGTCGAGTCACATTATTGTGACCACCTCCTACTTTCCACGTCAACAGCACGTAGCCAATGACAGAAGGCGCGTGTGGTGAGCTGGCTCCGAGGGTATATAAGGTGTGCTGTAGGCAATCTGAAAACATATCACTCGTTGCTGTCATGGATAAAAGGAGCGATTAACAGATTTGCAAAAAGGGTTGATTATCTGCTTTCGGGCCGGGGGTGGCAGTATTTCTAAAACAGTGCAGTTTGTAAACTGTTCTGGTGCTGCTGTGGTTAAAATGTATCGTGATTGTGAAAAAATAGCACCAATGCGAATGAGCGACGCGAAAACTGTGGAGCACCACGTGCCATTGGTATGAGAGGTGAACGTCGGCTTCGAAGAAGCGTGAGGGCCAATCGAGACGCTAAAGTGGAGCAACTCACTGGCCTGATGAACCAAGGGGGTTACTGGAAGTGTGTCTGAAACGTTAGTTCAGCTTAGCCTGCTGCGTATGGGGCTCCGATGCAGACGGATGGTCACTGCATCTATGCTAACGAAGGTGCATCGGCAGAAAAGGCTTATATTTGCAAGACAGTATCAGAATTGGACCTCCGCTGATTGGCAGAGGATTGCATTCTCCGATCAGTCACATTTTCTGCTTCATCGAACGGATGAACTTTGGCGTATAAGGCGAGAAACATCGGAGAACAAGCACTCTTCAATCATTCCTGGCAGAACACAAGTTGCTGGGTGCAGCGTTATGGTCTGCGGAATGTTTTCGTGGCATTATCTGGGTCCACTTATAGCTGTGGAAGGCACTATGGACCGAAGTCGTTATGAATCCCTCATTGCCCCCATACATGCAGATTGTCTTCCCTGGTGGGGATGGGATTTTCCAGCACGACAATGCGATGTGTCACACAGTTAGAAATGTCCGAGAGTGGGTAGAAGAGCACAATGAAGACTTAAAAGTACTTCCCTGGCCCCTAACGTCCCAGACTTAAAATCAATTAAGCATCTGTGTGACCACCTCGATCGTGTTGTTCGCTCTATGGATTCTTCACTACCCACCGTCCAGCAGCTGTCAGATGCACTGCAGTTAGCATGGCTCCACATATTTGTGAACATGTTCCAGTACCTTATGGAGTCACTCCCAGCCCGTCTAGCTGCTGTCCGTGCTGCACACGGCGGTTACTCTGGACGTTAGCTGGTGGTCACAATAATGTGACTCGACCGAGTAGTATCAACACTGTTTTTCGACGTCTTAGCCAAGATTTTGGGACAAAGTCTTACAATCCTGCACATAAATCTAGAATAACTTCTGTCATGAAAAAGAAGATACTCCAGATTTCGAATCGTCATCAATCGTGAACTACTGAAAATTGGAACCAAGTTCTTTTTTCCGTAGAATCAACTGTGCGTCAATTTGAATCACGTGAAACTGTTCGATGACCGAAAGGCAAAATCTTTTTTTTTTTTTTTGATGAAAAATACACAGTTAGCACCGTGAGACGTTAGCCTAATGAGATGATATCAGGAGCTATGTTAGCTTGCGTTTCTGCTTCCTTATCCTTTTTGCCGATATGCACTACCACGACTGGTCCTTTTTATGTGGAAATGTCACATGAGAAGCTGTTGTTAACTCATATGCAAGTGCACAGATGCACAGTTTTTATGCGTGATGGTGCTCCATGGCACAAATCAAAGACAGTAAATGACTACCTGCAGAGATAAAACATAACTGTGCTTGACTGGGTCGTTAATAGTCCCGACCTTAATCAAATCGAAAATGTGTGGCCCATTTTAAAAGACAAGGAAGCAGATAAACAGCCATGAAATTCTCAAGCTTTGATTGACAAGATTAAGTACGTGTGGTGCAAAGATATTTCAAGTGACTACAGCAAATCCCTCATTGAGAGTATGCTACATCGTATTCTGACCGTTATAAAAAACAAAGGTGAACACACCAAGTAATGATTTCGGTCTTTTTGTGTTCTGAAGAATGTAAGTATTCATCTGAGGTGTCATTTTTTTCAATTATCTCTGATTAGTAATCTGTTGTTTCCTTGAAAATCTTAATTTTCAATAAATTGAGAACTGGCATTAAACTTTTGCAAATGACTGTATAATGCAGCGAAGATACATCGGTATGCAGTAACTGTCGGCCTAATATGGCGACAGTGGTCGGGGAAAGGACATATTGTGGACTAGTGTAAGCAGCAGGTTGTTTGAACCCCTCGATCATGGCATCCTTCAGCAAGATTCAGCAACCTCCTGACACATTTCCACGAGGTGTACACGCAGCTATGGACATCGCCAGATTTACACCGCCACTTAGCTCTGTTGCCGTATCTAGCGTTTGCTAACAAAAACCCCTCATTTTCAAACTTTTCCGTGATTCGAATGCTTTAGAAAAACGCACACTGCTATTTGTGAAAATTATAACACCCTAAAAGACTGTTGGTATTAGCTCGAAACTTACAGGATATCTACAACAGATTGGACCATGTTCAACGTCAAAATGTACGTGAAAATGCGCATGCGGTTTTGGAGCTGCGGCCTCTGAACTATCCGGTTTTGGGTATAAAGAGCTGGCTCAAACGAGATGTTTCAATCCGTGAAGAGCCGGCATTGAGTTCAAAGGGTGTTTCTTGTGTCTAAGAAGGTTGCATTATGAACACCTGTCAGACTGCGAGCGAGCAAATGTTGTTGGGATGAGAGATTTTCCTTCCTCGAAATTGCCATTTGCACGGGACGAAACGCTAGTACGGTGATTCGAAAGTTGGGTCAGTGGACAGATGATGCTCGTACGCACAGGACCCGGGAAATGGACGGCAAAATCATACGGCTGTACAGGATGATACACACCTATACCCCATGGCAGTGACCGATCGCACAGCTGCATCCTCGGCACACCAAACAGAAGTAATCGCTCTTATCACGTTTATAAGTGAGTCACGGAAAAATTCTCATTGGCGGCTACCGGGAATCGAATCCAGGGTCTTCCAGTTACGCGAGGAAAGAGCGATGACTTATCTTTGGATTCCTGCTCCACGTCAAATGTCTGTATTAATTATTCATTGCCTTCTAATTATTTCTTCAGTTGCTGCGTACCGTCTTTGATGAATCCCCAGTATTGTGCGGAGCTCCAAGAAACAATCTGCCAATTGGCTTGGCAGCTATTTTATGCTGAAAAGTAATTGAGTTAGAGATACCTGTCTAGTATCGTGTAGCACCACCTTTCGCCATAATGACGGCAGCGATTCGTCTCGGCATGGACTCGACAAGGCACCGGAAACGTTGGGATGCCATACGGATCCACGACCCCTGAACAAGCTCCTACAGTTCACGAAGATTTGATGGAAGGGAGGACAGAATCTCGAACATCTCTCTCGATGGCATCCCAGATGTGCTCGATGGGATTGAGGTCAGGTGACCTAGCTGACCAAGGAAGTGAGGTCACGTCGGTGGAATGTTCATCCAACCATTCGGATGCAATTCAGGAGCTGCATTGTCTTGTTGCAGGATGAGGTCCCCAGTGGGATGTTGAAGACGCACAAACGGGAGAAAAGGGTCCTCCAGGATATCCTGGTAACGTTGACCTGTGAAGGACGATGTCACACGTCCCACGGAACCCATTTCAGTTCACGTAAACAATCCCCAGATGAGAATGCCAACCCCACCAGTTTGAAGAGTACCCTGCTGGCAAGAGGGATCCATCGCTTCATGTAGTTTGCGCTGTACTCGTATCCTGCCATCCGCATGTACCAACGTGAATCTCGACTCATCAGTGTAGGCAACATTTTTCCACATGTCTAAGGTCCAGAGGCGATGTTCTCGCTCCCATGCTAATCGTTGCACCTTGTGATGTGCGGTCAGCAGCGGTACCCTCGTGGGACGATGGCTTCTGTACCCAATAGCGAGGAGATGGTTCTGGATGGTGTGGCTGGTTACAAGTTTTTGTGCACCAGCGTTAAATTGCCGAGTGATTTCTTGCACTGTGGCCCGTCTATTCGCTGTTACAATGCGAGCCAGCCGACGATAACCTCGCTCATCCACACGCTGTTGTCCACAGCATTTGGCCCTTGCAGGGATGGTTTTACCGGATTCAATGTATTCACGGTGCACCCGTGACAAAGTGGCTCGCGAAAATCCCAGTGCCTGCACGACTTCCGAGATGGAGTGACCCATTCGTCGGGCCCCAACAATTTGCCCATGATCAAATGGTCTTAGATACTTCCCCATACTGCGTCCGAATCTTGCTGATTCATATCAGATCAGATCATGTGTAGAGGATTTTATGAAGGGAGTGTCTGACCCCAGGTCTTAAACAACCCTTAGAAATAGGAAACTAGGAGATTTGGGCTAGAGTGCCAGACAGGAAGTCCCACGGAAGCGAAGTAGAAAGGGGGAAGAAGACGCTCTTATTTATTACCGGGGGGCAGTACACGGGGTCTGACGGCTTAACCTGCCCATCCGACGCACGGCGGGTATTTAATGGTTAGAACGTTCGGACTTGCCCAGGATCGTCTCTGAGGTTATCGCCATGGCAGTCAATAACGCTGACCACTAAGCCAACCGCTGCCCTCTGTTACTGATTCCCGTCGCATCACTCCTTATATTGTCGGATCGCTGCATGCATCATGTCGTTTCCGTTTACAGAGCCGCCCACAGCGCCACATTTGCATAACGCGAGCTGTGTCTAATTCAATTGCTCTTCAGTGTATATGAGTCTGGAGGAATTCGCGGCCACTGTGGTGCAGTGGAAGCATATCCAGCTCGTAACTGGAAGACCTGGGTTTGATTCCCTGTGGCGACCAATGAGAATTTTTCCGTGACTCATAAACGTGGAAAGAGCGATGACTTCTGTTTGGTGTTCCTGGTCCACGTCAAATGTCTGTATTAATAATGCATCCTCGGTGTTAGCGCTGCAGTGGAGGGCTGTTACAGGTAAGGCCTTGTCTTTCAGCGCAGTTCAATGCCGTCTGCTTAACAGAGGACTGGTTGCTAGCAGCATATTGCTGCGCATTCCTTTGATCTTCAACCACAGAGGCCTAAGGCTGCAATCAGGTCTGTGGCCAATCAATAGTCATTGATTGGCCACAGGTCGTGTTTTTGACGAGTCATGAGTCAGCTTGATGCGCCATGATCGTCGCATGCGTATTCGAAGACACCGTGGTGGACGGCACCTTGCAGCATGCATTTTGCCCCATCATAGAGACCCAACGCCAAGCGTCATGGTTTGGAGCGCCATGGGGCCTGATTAGCGACCTCGCTTGATACGAATTGAGGGAACCCTCAACAGCCTGCGATACGTCAAGCGTCATGCTTTGGAACGCCATTGGGTCTTATTCGCGATCTCGCTTGATACGAATTGAGGGAACCCTAAACAGCCAGCGATACGTCAAGCGTCAGGCTTTGGAGCGCCATTTGGTCTAATTTGCGATCTCGCCTGATACAAATTGAGGGAACCCTCAACAGCCAGCGATACGTCAAACGTCGTGCTTTGGAGCGCCATTGGGTCTGATTCACGATCTCTTCTGATACGAATTGAGGGAACCCTCAACAGCCAGCGATACGTCAAGCGTCATGCTTTGGAACGCCATTGGGTCTGATTCGCGATCTCGCTTGATACGAATTGAGGGAACCCTCAACAGCCAGCGATACGTCAAGCGTCATGCTTTGGAACGCCATTGGGTCTGATTCGCGATCTCGCTTGATACGAATTGAGGGAACCCTCAACATCCAGCGATACGTCAAGCGTCATGCTTTGGAACGCCATTGGGTCTGATTCGCGATCTCGCTTGATACGAATTGAGGGAAGCCTCAACAGCCAGCGATACGTCAAGCGTCATTCTTTCGAGCGCCATTGGGCCTGATTCGCGATCTTGCTTGATACGAATTGAGGGAACCCTTAACTGCCAGCGATACGTCAAACTATAACGAAGTGAATTTCTCCGTCATTTTTGGTCTACGCCGGGATTCAAACCCGGGTCCACTCATTCCGGAATAATTTGCTCTACCAATTAAGCTACGCGGACATTGATTCTAATTGCTATCTGCCTTTATGTCGTGTGCGTCCTTCTGGTAGGTACGTCACATCTCCTGGTACGTTACATCATCTCCCCCTTATTTTTTTTTTTTTTTTTTTTTTTTTCGAAGTGCTGCTCATATTTTTCCTATCTCACGGTGTGGAAATAACATCACCCCAATGCGAGATTTTGAACGGTCGGGTCATCCGGATAGTTCGGGCGCCATTATAACGAAGTGAATTTCTCCGTCATTTTTGGTCTACGCCGGGATTCGAACCCGGGTCCACTCATTCCGGAATAAGTTGCTCTACCAATTAAGCTACGCGGACATTGATTCTAATTGCTATCTGCCTTTGTGTCGTGTGCGTCCTTCTGGCAGGTACGTCACATCTCCTGGTACGTTACAAAACGTCATGCTTTGGAGTGCCATTGGGTCTGATTCGCGATCTAGCCTAATACAAATTGAGGGAACCCTCAACAGCCAGCGATACGTTAAACGTCATGCTTTGGAGCGCCATTGGGTCTGATTCGCGATCTAGCCTGATACAAATTGAGGGAATCCTCAACAGCCAGCGATACGTCAAACGTCATGCTTTGGAGCGCCATTGGGTCTGATTCGCGATCTAGCCTGATACAAATTGAGGGAACCCTCAACAGCCAGCGATACGTCAAACGTCATGCTTTGGAGCGCCATTGGGTCTGATTCGCGATCTAGCCTAATACAAATTGAGGGAACCCTCAACAGCCAGCGATACGTCAAACGTCATGCTTTGGAGCGCCATTGGGTCTGATTCGCGATCTAGCCTAATACAAATTGAGGGAACCCTCAACAGCCAGAGATACGTCAAACGTCATGCTTTGGAGCGCCATTGGGTCTGCTTCGCGATCTAGCCTGATACAAATTGAGGGAACCCTCAACAGCCAGCGATACGTCAAACGTCATGCTTTGGAGCGCCATTGGGTCTGATTCGCGATCTCTGCTGATACGAATTGAGGGAACCCTAAACAACGAGCGATATATCAGGGATGTTTTAGAGGCAGAGGTAATACTCCTCGTTCAGAGTTGTTTTAGTGCTATATTCTAGCAGGACAGTGCTCGGCCCTAAATTTCCTGGAATGTCGATGGCCTCTTCCATGTACGGCAGATACCGTTTCTTTCCTGGCCTGCACGTTCGCCGGATAATTCCCCAATACGACATGTCCCAGACAAGGTGGACAAGCCAATGATCCATCAAGCGCCTCCACGAGTCCCCACAAATGAACACTGGCCTCAATACCAATTTGAAATTGTGATTCCGTTTATTGGTTCAACTTATGAGAAGAGTGGTGAGTTGTATAATATCCGAAAACTTGAACACGTCATCGTCCTGGAGCGGGAATCGAACCTGGTCTCCCGGTTTGGGCCTAGGTGTTCTATAAATGCTATAATTCACACCAATAGGCGGAATCACAACTTCAGAATTTGTACTCTGTACTGGTGTAATCCCGTATTTCATGGTGGGACTCCGGTCTCACATACAAGAAGCCTGGTAGGCTATCCCACACGAGGATATCAAAAACCTCTTCCATTCATTGCGACTCCGTGTCGAGGTCCAGTGACGTTAGGAACATGTGATATAAATTTCCTTTGAATAGCAATATTCTTTCTTGGTGTTGCAATTTTTACAAAAAAATTAAATGCAATAAATATAATACCTGGTGCGCCATACAAAAGAGGCCCCGTGGCTAGATGTTCATAGGCAGGTAAAACTTGTTTGGCAGGTTATTACGAAGTAAATTTCTCCGTCATTTCTGTCCACGCATGATTCGAACCCGGATCCCCTCGTTCCGGAATAAGTCACTCTACCAATTGAGCTACGTAGACGTTTTATTCTGATTCCTATCTGCCTCTATGTCGTGTGCGTCCTTCTGGCAGGTACGTCACATCTCCTGGTACGTTACATCATCTCCCCCTTATTTTTTTTTTTCGAAGTGCTGGAGAAGGGATTCTCCTTTTTCCTATCTCGCGGTGTGGAAATAACATCACACCATTGCGAGATTTTGAACGGTCGGGTCATCCGGATAGTTCTGGCGCCATTATAACGAAGTAAATTTCTCCGTCATTTCTGTCCACGCCAGGATTCGAACCCGGATCCCCTCGTTCCGGAATAAGTCACTCTACCAATTGAGCTACGCGGACGTTTTATTCTGATTCCTATCTGCCTCTATGTCGTGTGCGTCCTTCTGGCAGGTACGTCACATCTCCTGGTACGTTACAAGGTTTCCAGTTAAAACCGCATTGTTCCACTTCTAACCGGTTTCTGCTTGCACAGCAGCAAAGGAATTCTCCGAAGTGGTTAGTCACAGCCATAGTAGTGTAAGTGCGTTGTCATTAGTGTAAGTGAAGAGAACATAGGCAACGGAAATCGTTTTAAGTACGGAACAGCGGATTTTTATTGTGGAACAGTATTTTAGAAATAACTTATATAATGTTTTAAATGAGTTCTTTACAGAAAAATTTCCACATTGTGCACCGCCGGCGAAATCAGTGGTACAGAAGTTAGTGCGAAAATTTCGATAAACTGGCAACAGGAAGAGAAACAACCCCAAGGCAATTCGTACTGAAGACAATAATCAAGGATGTGTGCACAATGATGTTACAAAGCCCTCGGAAGTCGATTCGCCCATTATTGTCTGCAACGGGAATATCTGCCACGTCATGCCGACGCATTCATAAGGTGGATTTGCATTTTCGGCCGTACAAAGTTATGGCGCTGCAAGAGTTCAAAACTCCCGAGTATGCAAAACGGATTCAATATTGTAAGTGGTATCAGGTGACCATTTGCCAGCGGTGAAATGGACCCAACCCTTTATTACATGACAGATGTAGCATGGTTTCATCTCTCCGTGTATGCCAATGCGCAAAACAGCAGAATTTGGACCGACGCGAATCCCAGACGGACAATAGAGACTCCTCTGCACGACCGAAAGATCGGCGTTTGGTGTGCCGTGTCTGCGAAGTGGAGAGTCGGCCCATTCCTTTTCACTGACACCATCAACTCGGAGAATAGCGCAACGGCGACCATTGTTGCTGCACTTACAGAAGAAGACCCAGCAAATGTTCAACCAATTTGTTGCCTCTTTTACAGAAGAACATATGCTTTGTATCAGCAGGATAGTGCAACGGCGCATACTGCGCGGAACAGTCTGCGTACTGTGGATGAAGTGTTTGTGGAGGACAGAAATTATCGAAGAGACTATGGCCATCCAGATCACCCGATCTCTCCACCTGTGACTTCTGTCTGTGGGGAGCATTCAAAGGAAAAGTGTAGTCAACTATTCCGCACACCCTTGGTGAATTAAAAGTGAACATTACGGATGCCATAGCCTAGATTACTGCCGATGATTTGTGGGCGTTACGAACAACATGTTCCGTCGTGTGCAGCTGTCTTGATGTCGGAGGACAGCACTTTAAGCAAATGTTGTAAACGCAGGTAAATTACTCTTGTTTTCTGTCATTCCAACTATTCTTTACCATGTATAGTAACAGTACCTGACTGTTGTCGTCCATTATACTCGGGCTTCTTTTATATGGCACACCCTAGAATAGCCCAAAATATAGGTTAATATGGCACACCCTAGAATAGTTTTTTAATATAGTATTTATTCCTAACATGGCCCTACTATAAAAAATTGAGTTAAAAGGACAGACGTCATTTTTCTGTGTGCAAGCAAAATAAATCTGTTGGCTTAGAATTCTCAAAAAAAAAAAAAAAAAAAATGCGCGTAAGACAAACTTATCAATGATTTTCGAAGTATAACTGATTCTACCGTAACAGTTTCAGAAAACTATTCGTCATTAAAATGGAATTGGTGAAATATAAAGCGATTTCAAGAATTCCCGTGAGAGCAACAGATACTGATGTCTCGTCAAGGAAGGCATGTAGTCTAACAAAATCTAAGCGAATAATGTAAAGCCGTTTGAAAATGTGTTACGATAGAATCAGACAAAAATAACTAGTTAGTTTCTTTTTAGTCTTCAAAGAGTACAAAAGTAATACAATAACTTTTTATTCTATTTGCTTTCAGGAAAAAATTTCACGAAACTTTAAGACGTTTGCAGGTGGTTTACGGATAAAAATAAAATTTGCTGAATCCTTGTATTATTTTTTTGAAAGTTCTAGGAGAATGATGATAGAATTGTTGAAGAATTCTTTCAAAAGGTTTTGAGCTAAAAAACAAATAAGAACAACTGAAAGAATGTGCCACAAAAGCAGATACTGTGCAATAATTTCAGAAATAGGATTTGCACATATAAAGGATGTTTTATCTGTGTTATACCAGTACGAAAAACGCTTTAAAATTGTTAACTTTTCACCACAGCTTTTGAGAAGAGCAGGAAACTTTCAATTCTACATATTTCTCGCCATGTTTGTTTGTGACAGTGGATATCTGATAACTCTTTTCTAGAAACTGGACTAAGAAAATTGTTTTGCACTGGAAGATTGGCATGATCAAAAAATTTCAGATCCGTTTGTCAGAAAAAACATTTTCAAGATTCTTCGGCTTGGGCTTCGTCTTTCACTCAGTCTGTCTGCGTGGCCATAAGTTACTTACAGTCAGTGGTCCAGTCCTGAGAAAATAAGTGGCCTGGATATCCGAAGAACAATTGGTGCAATCCTAATATGCATGTATATAATGTATATATATATATATATATATATATATATATATATATACGGAAAACACCAAGACTGCAAATGTCTTCAATAAATACTGAAAAGAAAAACCAAACATTACTAACCACTGGGATAAGAGAGGGATATAGAGCAATGGTAAGCCGTTCTCCGTGGCTTTGTCAAGGGCCAGGCACGGACAACACGAAGAACGACTTACCATTGCTCTATATCCCTCTCTTATCCCAGTGGTTAGTAATGTTTGGTTTTGCTTTTCAGTATTTATTGAAGACATTTGCAGTCTTGGTGTTTTCGGTATTTAATTTGATTTTTCTTTAATGCAGCCTTTTGGCGCTTTAGAACTTTAAAAACATTTTTAACTGTTACCCTGTTTGCTTTTTCTCTCTATATATATCATCATCATCATCGCTGTCAACCATTATCAATCCACTGCTGGACGAAGGCGTATCCAAGCCTCTTCCACAACGGTCTGTCTTGTGCCAGTCTCCTCCATGTCACTCCCTCATACTTTCGAATTTCATCCACCCATCTCCCATGTGGTCATCTTCAGGGTCTTTTCCTGTCCCTTGGAATCCAATTTAAAATTTCGGCTGTCCATCGATGGTCTTGTACTTCTGGCAGTATGTCCAGCCCATTGCCATTTCAGGGATTTAACTCTGATCATGATGTCTTCCACTCTTGTTATTAATCGGATCCACGAGTTCCCCTTCTTATCTCTCCTGGTTACACCAAGCATGCACCTCTCCATGTTCCTTTGAGTTTCCTGCAGCCTTTGTATGTCTCTTTCAGGTAAGGTCCACCGCAATTTGAAATTTCAAAAAAATTGTAATACTCTGTATTGTTAGATACATAGAAAGAAAACGCCAGACTACAGTGATGCGAAAGTGTCTCGTCTAGGGTTGCAAGTATTCCTTCCGCCAAGTTATCTGACTAAAATTCAGCAAAATGCTCTCTCGAAACGCACGCAATATACCTACATAACAATTATGGCTGTTTTTCCATACTCCATAGAGCCTGGAAAGCGACAGGAAAGCGCATTTTAGATCTATAATTTTTAAGCTATTATAGAGAGCGTCCAATGCAGTTTTTTTACGCTTTGCAACCGTAGGTTGAAGAAACGTACACTCACTAACAATGAAATTTGCGCACCAAGAAGGAAGTATCTGATTGAATTGAAATTTTATGCATGTAATGATAAAGATGAATGTTACACATGATGGCAAAAAGAGAGCTCCAGGAAAATTACAGAGGGTTCTGTGGCACGCAGTCCGGTCATCTTCAATAGGTGCGACGCGCACCTCCTCGTGCGGCGATACATGCTGCAATACGGTGCGGCATGGAGGCGAACAGACGCCTGATGTTGTCCAGCGGCAGCCTGGCCAACACGTGTGGGACGGTGTGCTCCAAATCCCGGATAGTACTGCACGGTGGCCGACAGCGTTTCAAATTTTCCCACACATGCTCGATAGGGGACATGTCCTGGGAGCGGGCAGGTCATGGAAGTGTCTAGACATGACATAGGTAGTCCTGGACAACCCGAGCCGTGTGGGGCGGGCGTTATCCTACTGGTATAGCGCATCTGGAATAGCGGACAGGAATGGGAGCCCATGGGGCCGTAGGATCTCATCTACATACCGCTGGCCCGTCAATGATCCACGTATCACTACTAGGGCCGATCGGGTATCGTAAGCAATGGCTCCCCAGACCATAATGCCTGCAGTGGGGGAGGTGTGTCGCTCGAAAGCGAGGTTGGAAATGTGCTGTTGACCTTCACATCTGGTCGCGATGCTCATCTGTCCCTGAAACGAAGCAGCACTCATCGCTAAACACCACATGTCGCAAGTCTGTGCCGTTCCACGTCGCTCGCGGCACCACTGCACACGGAGCCGGCGATGTTCCCGTGTTAATGGCAGCACACGTGAGGGGTGCTGGGATAGCAGAATCGCTTCCGCGAGGCGTCGAGAAATGGTTCTTGGACACAAAGGAGCCGCTTCATCTACCTTTATAGGGGGCCAGGGTCCTGGGGGATTCGTTCGTGCCTGCCGCACGATCAGTCTATTCTCTCTACAGATGGCCGTCCTGGTAAGTCCGGATCCTCTCCGCCGTGTGGCAGTGCTGTCACGTGTCCACTGATCCCAACATAGTTGGACGATATGGTCAGATCGAGCCACGTGGCTGGCTATACGGTGCGCCGACCACCATGCCTTTCAGCCGTAAGATCACGCTTCTCTCAAAGTTCGTAAGTTGGGTAAATCGACGTCTCTGGCGTCTACCCGGCAATCTTGTCACTCTGTACTCTGGCTTGAGTCGGCCGGTGCTTTTCGCTTTCATCAGGCATCGACTACACACTGATTTATAAGGCTGCTGGTTCGTGCTTACAGCGCCACCACAGGGTTTGCGGTCATGCGCACTAGCACTAAACGTGGATCATTCACATACCAACACGTACTCTGGCTGTTTGCAAAGTTTCGCGGTTGTAGCATGTTTTCTTCTAGGTACGCAAATTTCAATGTCCGTGAGTGTTGCTAAAAGACGACGACGTCCACAATCACCTCGAAGATTGCACTTCTCTGCGTGCAGTTGAATATATTTACAAATTTATTTACAAAGGAACATGAAAACAACTGGACTTTACAAGGAAAACTGTCAAATAACAAAAAAAAAAACTTTACTGTGATTTATTGCGAGTTCTTTTGGAAAACGCAAATAAACTGTACATAATTTTCAACACTTACATGAAAGAGTTTTTACTATATTTCCTTACAAGAATTCGGTCTGTTTAATTTGTTTTCAATCTACTTCAAATAAAATTTCACCCCGCAAACATCCCTTACATATTAATTTTTATTTAAAGCTTAAAAACAACCGTCCTAGGACGGGCTGCAGGCCACAAAATAATAATTGGAAAAGCGCCCGATTTGTGTTACGTCATTTGCAGTCTCAAGAAATGATTGACAATTGTGGAAGCTTGCGTGTGTTTTAAGTACTGATTTAGTAGTTTTCGGGTTCATTCATGTCAATTTTGGGAAAATAATAATTCTTAATGATTTCCAGATCCGTTAATGATAATAATAATCACGAACAATCTAATTTCCTTTGTCTAGACTTTTTTCCCACTTTGGTGGACTCCCTGCATCAGCCAATATATAAATATATTTTCAGCTCTTACATATATATATATACCAAGAAACACCAATCGAAACTTTTTTGAAATTCAGCATAAAAGAAAGATCAAACCATAATACAGAAAAAAAGACAAACCCGAAGAAAGATAATACTTTTTAGAAAACTTTTGAAGAAACATAAGACAAATTAAAACAGAGTTTTTTAAGTGCTTTGTTCCGGTTTAAATTTGTTTTATGTTTCTTCATTAATTTTCTTTCTTCGGGTTTTGCATTTTTCTGTATATACATATATATATAGCGTAGCATTTGTCATTTTCATGTAGGACTTCCGTCCACAGGGAGTAGAGTTTAGGTCCCAGCCACCTACAGCGAGATCGCCTTTTGGGCAGGACACAGAAACGGAAGGAATGAGAGCAAGTCTAGCGACTTTTGACAGAACAGTTTGTAGTGAGATTAGAGTACAGTAGATGGCGCCACCGTACAGGTACGTTTGTTTGTTTGGAGGTTTAACGACCACCGTGAGCAACTCAATGGGCTATAAGCAGTCGCCCGTCCCTAATTTAGGGTCACTGGTTCCAGGGAAGGGAGAGAGCCAGCGCCGTAAGACAAACACAACATCCATGCCTCACCGGGATTCGAACCCGGACCCCGTTCGGACGAATGATCAGAGGCCATCGCTTAGACCACTGCGCCACCGGGGCGGCACCCGTACAAGTACGATATTGCACATAGATGGGTGAGAGAATTTCAGGGAGGACATAGGAAAGGATACCCATTTAACCAGTGGGTCCAGCCTGGGAGCCGTCACTTTACGTGCTCGTCCGATGCACGGCGGATATTCAGCGATTGTTAGTAAATCACACCATCTCTGAAAGATCAGCCCAGGCTAGAACCTGGGGACCCAGCATAGATAATCTGAAACACTAACCACTAAGCCATCCGCGGCTCCATATATATATATATATATCAGTGGCGTATCTTAGGTCCGAGACCTGGGCTATCTCACCCCTCTCCCCTCCCCCCATCCCCAGTTCTATTTTTTTTAATTGCGAAGTTTAATTTTTAATTGTCAAGGAGTAGAAGCAACTTTTTCCCTAAATTTTAGGTACATGCCATTGTTAACACGATACCAAATAATTATGAGGATTAGGATTTGAACACTATTTGTACATGAACTCCATTCTTCTTCTGAATACGTTTATTTGTACATCAACTCCATTCTTCTTCTGACGTGTGTTTACAATGCTCCGTGATTCAGAGCTTGTTTGGTGTTTTCTACAGTGTTTTCAGTTCTGAAAAGAAGTGTGACTTACCATTAAAGTTTAGTGTCTTCGTTATATCAACTTCCGAGTTGGTGAGTAGAACCCATTTGTTTCTTTGGCATTATTTACTTTCTGACAGAGCTTGCTGGTCGTCCTCTGGGCGCCGCCATTTGCATTGATGACGACACCCGGAGTAGGGGTCGGAGTCCAATCAGCAGACCCGATGACCTGCAATCCACCGCCTTCCCTTCTAATTGTGACGCTGCTGCCCTACCTTCTCCTTCTGGCGGTGCGGCTCTGCCTTTCCTTCCAGGCGGCGCTCCGTCACCCTCAACGAGTGGATCATCCAGAATTGACTCTGGTCATCAAGCTTTGCCTTCCCCAGTGCCTCAGCGTTTCCTGGCTGATCCAATTCATGACCAAGTCTTGGCTCCTGGTGCTGCTGTAGCCCCTCCCGCTTTAACAACCCTGAAGAAGCCATCTGTGTCGTACTCAGCGATTGCTGCCTCGAACCCAGTACAACGACCCATTAAAGTATTATATCCTGGTGCTGCGGTGCTCCAATCATGCATTCAGCGACATGGACATAACCTTGTGCTGGAACTCCCGTCTGATTCCCCAGCGGCGGACTCCTTTATATCTACACTTGATAGGGGTGTTTGTTTTGAATCCCTGAATACTGTTAAAATGAAGGAATATGCCACAAAGCTTAAGCAGATGTTCTCCGCCTCTGCCATTTCGCATATGTTCCGGCGTGGTAGGACCATAATCGTGTATTTCACTAAGGCAGAATATGCGCATTCGGTGATTACTACTGGACTTAACATGGGTCACCATCATATATTTCCGGAGCCAGTAGCGCAACGCCCAATTAAGGTCTCCTTCTATCCAGTACCCCCAGAGGTATCTAATACAATGCTGTTTGCAGTCCTCTCCACTGTAGGACGAGTTGTAGGAGTCATCCAAACCTACTCGGCTGCGCCGAGAGACAAGGATGACAGGGACATTTGCAGCGGGCGCCGTGTTGCTCGGGTCCTTTTTTCTTCTCAGGATAATATCGCACATATCCCAACACAACTAACCATAAAGTGTGCTGAACACACCCGCCGAATCGACTTCCTGACGAAGTTCCATTGCAGTGCTTGCAAGACCTTTTGACATCTCTCCCCATGACGGATCCACTGTACGCGGATTTGGAAGACGACCTTCGTGCTCAACTTCTGCCTCTCGCACAGCAAGCCATACATCACCTGAAACTGCTGCACCTGTCAACATCATCGGTTTCATATTAAGTCTTGTCTTGCTTGGAATCGACTCGTCATGCATCACAGTCCCTTCGATGTCTTCGTCTCCCAGATGGGACCGTCTCCTCCGATGCCTCCACAATTTGTTCTGAGATTTACATTTTCTTTGCGAGTAAATACTGAGTGGTGGCGCAATTCTCCGATCGCTATAATTCTTCTCTTCTATGTTCTCTTCCTCAGGTCCCCTCACATCTAATTTCCTCCCTTCTAGCTGACTTCTCCTCTGTGGAAGTGAGGGAGGCTTTTGCCTCCCTTAACTCTCACGCTTCTCCTGGACCTGATGGCCTAACATATTCTTTCTATCGCCCTTTCCTTCCGTCCCCACCTCTGCGCTTCCGCCGGAATTTACCAACGCACATATCGTTCTCATTCCAAGAAAAGGAGACCCTTTGGACATTGAAAATTGGCGCCCAATCTCTATCCTAAACTTCGACTACAAATTCCTCACGAAACTTCTATCACGTCGTCTTAACCCCATACTTCCTTTTCTTCTCTCACCCAACCAGTCATACACTGTGTCTGGTCGGTCTATTAACAACATCTTCTTTCTTCTAAATCATTTTTCTCTTGCTAAAACTCGCTTCGAAACACTAGCACTACTTAACCTCGATCAGAAATCCGCAATTGACAACATCTCTCATAACTATCTCTCTGCTGTTCTCCTCCGCTTTAGTTTCCCCTCTTCCTTCGTTACTTTACTCCTTAGCCTCTACCGAGGCGCCCATTTCCATGTCCGAACGACCTCCTTCTTGACTGCTTCAATTCCTTTTAATCGTGGAATCCGACAGGGCTGTCCTCTTTCAGGACAACTTTTTGCCTTGGCGTTTGAGCCTTTTCTTTTGGCGGCTCAACGTTCGCTGCTATCTCTTCTGCCACCTCAACTCCCGAGTACTCGTCATCATCGTTTTATCTTCTCCGCCTACGCTGATGATGCAACGTTTTGCCTTCGGAATGATGCTCAATTTTCCAGCCTTCTTACAGACTATCAACGTTATGCAGCCATACCGGGAGCAACACTTAATGCTTCCAAGAGTACTGGCCTTTGGTGTGGGTCGTGGGTGGGCCGCGCCGATGCTCTGTGGGGTGCGGTTTGGTCCTCCACGGTCCAGAATATATTGGGAGTCTATGTTGGTTCCCCACTCCAAGCTGCTTGAACCTCATGGGATGCACTCCTTTCTCGGTTGCGACGTACTGCTGCTTGTTGGCAGTTCTGTTGCACCTTCGTCTCATATTTTCGGCGCGCTAACACTGCGCAACGGTATGTTCTATCACTCTGCTTTTTTCGTGGTCGTTCACAACGCTGCGGAAATCTAAACTAGCGACACTCAACAATCTGCTCATTTCCATCATATGGCCAGCAAAACATTGGATCACCGCGGAGACTTTGTTCCTACCTGAAAACCATGGTGGAGTTATGATGCCTGACGTCCGATTGTTCTACAGGGCGAACTGAGTAGTCTCCTTCCTGCGCCTTCTTCTTGCTCCCTCACCCTCACTTCACTCTACTCTGAATGTACACACTTCCCCCCTTGATCATCCTTTACTTTTCTTCTTTTTCTCAGGATGGATTCCTCCACTTTTTCCTCCTCCCACTTCCCTGCTCTCCTTTCTGAGTCGTTGGTGCTTTTTCGTTCTCTCCCCCTTATCCGAGCCTTACCTACTACAACACTTGATTTCTTGGCCAAACCCCTCTTCTATTCCACCCTCATCCATCCACCTGATCAATCATTCTTTCTTTTACTACCGTGGGTGCGCTCCGGCATCCTTACGCTTCAATCTCTCGTTAACACTGACCTCTCTTGGAAACCTCTCACATCTCTTTTCCCCAGCTCCATTGCTTCTCTTGAGGCTGACTACGCTCTTCTTCGCTCCTCACTTCATTCTCTGTTTCCTTCATTAGTCTCTGCTCATGGCCTTCTCTCCGTTTCTGGACCGAGTCTTTTGGTTCCTTGTTACCTCCCTTCTAAGGACTCGGTCGCTCTGCTACCTCTTTTTCTACAGCTGCCCTCTATCGCTTTCGTCGAGCCCCCCCCCCCTCCGACTTCTCCCCATCCTATTCCTAGCGCACCTCCCACTCTTTCCTTTTCCATCTGGTCAGCCTCCCTCACTCCTCTTTTCTCCCCGTCAGAACGTGACACACACTGGCGCTTTCTACACCAACGGTTACCTGTCCCTCTTTCCCTTTCTATGATGTCTTTACTTTCCTCCCCTCTCTGTTCTTTCTGCGGGCAGGAAGAAGATGTTCAGCATGTATATTGTTATTGCCCCACAGTTATGCCGTTGTTGAGCTATGTTTTACGCTTAGCTAACCATATCAGTGGACACGATCTTCCGTTTCTTGCCTATGCGTAGCTTCTATTGACGAAACACCCGCCTACATTTTTATCTCCACTATGTTCTTATACTTTTGTTTTGGCTAAGGACGTCATTTACGTTTTTCATAATTCACGGCGACCTCCCACAGCTCCGCCCTGCATTCTTGCTGCAGGAGGGACAATGTGTTCAATCTTCTGTAATCGCATTCGTGCTCGCCTGCGTCTTGAGTGCACCTCGGCGTGCACTAAGCGTACTCTCCCCCTTTTCCATCGGACGTGGGCCAGTAACAAACACTGGTTCCACGTCGATGGCACCTCTGTTATTCTTGACATTTAGTTACAGTACTTAAACTTCTTGCACTATTTTGTCTTGTACTATGCACTTTCATACATTTCTTCCTAGACCCGATACAGGTCTCTAGCTTTCTTTCTTTTTGGTGAAACTAATCCTCTGTCGTGAGACAGTCTTACTAAATCTGCCTATACATTGGAAGTTCTTCTTTTTGAGTTTGTTCGCACAGGCAGCTTTTACTCCTTGCACAGTACTTGCATATGTAACATTCTTTCACATGTTTTATTTGTGCTTACTTTGCGAAGAGTTTTCTTTATACTACTCATCGGTTGAATGTACAATCTCTGTTTTTAGTGGATCTTTTTTCCACGCTGTATAATGTTGTATTTTGATAAATCCATAGAGCATATCACTTGAACTTCATGTTAACCACTATTTTTCCTATTATACTGTTCTAGATTAAGTAATGTTGTAATTATATTTTGTATATACAGAACACAATGTTTATATCACGTGTAAATGACCTCTTAAAAATTAAGTGCCACATTCTCGTACCCGCTTTGATTATTGTTTTCTTGCAAATCTTATACCCCACATTCTGTGCTTTTTTTTATCCATATCCGAAATACTGTCTGTTCACTATTTGTGTTTTTTGTATACCATTGATAATCTATCGCACCCAGTTCGATCTCGCATTTTCTGTGTCATCTTTAGTACCGCTCTAAAGTTTCTTACGTGCGTATGTACGTTTCCGCAACTTTCTCATGTTATTTCTCTTATTTTAACACCTAATTAGTATATTGTCCCTCATGATATTGTCCTGTACCATACATATCTACCTGTATAGATATCCTTGTGCAACCTATGTTTTTATCATTTATTATGTTTTTGTTTCTGGGGACCGTTGTTCCCCTCATTGTACATTTTCATCGTCATTTCACTTTTATTCACTGTTATATTTTTTCGCCTGTCCAGCTGGCAGATCGTCACACAATTTTCACTCCAAGAATCTAATTCTTGAAAAACACTGTGCTGTACTCATACCTTTTCTCGATGAAATGTTTTCCTTAGTATCTGTTGTTTGATTGTTCTATACGACACATGTTCTTTTTGTTGCACTTATTTAAGCATAATGTTTGACCTGCATCATGTGATTGTACTCTATGTCAAAAATGTATGACTTTTTTACGTATATATTCTGTGAACGCCAGTGAGAGTTCAGTGTTTATTTCGACATACAGCATTTGTTATCATCTGCATACCTGCAATACTTCGCCATACGGCAGTCTTCGTTTCCTGCTGTTTCTTATCATGTTTGTTCTTGTTTTTTCTGTATTTACACAGCATGTATCCCTGCATATCTTTGTCTTATGCCAAGATTCTGTTCTGTGCATTTTCTCCATGTATCATCACGTTGATCTCATCATTTTGTGTTTCGATAAATGGAATGATGTTTCCTTTCATTGTATATATTACATCGTCATGTTCACCGTTGATGTTTATCCTTTCGAATGTCAAGTCGACAGACTGCCATGCATTTTTATACCACCAGTAAATTTGTTGAACACATGAACTCCATTCTTGTTCTGAAAACTTTATTTGTACGTGAACTCCATTCTTCTTCTGAATACTTTGTTTGTGCATAAACCCCATTCTTCCTTCCTTTTGTGTGAACTTGAGTGTTACTTTTTTAGAAAATGTTTTTTTCCTAAAGTGCGTCGCATAAATATAGAGACAAAACAAATTTTCGAATAAAAAAGAAACAACAACGAGCTGAAATGTACACCTCATATTTATAGCAAAAATAGCATACAACACGCTGCTGCACAATAGCTTGACGGAAACATAACAATTCCGACGCCAAGTGCAAGAAAAAAAAACAGAAATACGCTGTCTCAAAAATATAAAGACTTACTAGTTATGAGCACCTCCGGTACGAATAGTGGAGCCGTTGTTCCGAATAACACTGAAAACCCGATTGGACATGCTGTCCACCAAGTGATGTAGGTGTTCTGGACGAAGTGCGTACCAGCTTCGTTCAATCTGCTCTTTCAATGCCTACACACTTGAGAACTGCCGTCCAATCGCATACACATCACGAGCTAAAATACCCCTGAGGTTCTCGATAGGGTTCAGATCTGGACTGAGTGCTGGCCAATTAATTACGGTGAAATGTTGAGTGATAAACCAGATTTTCGTTGATGAAGACCGATGGATAGAGGCATTGTCTTTTGCTGGAACAGATAATCAACACCCGCTAGAAATTCGGCAAACGGTAGAAGGTGCCTGCTGAGTATGTCCTGATATGTTTTGGAGTTTTGCCTGCCTTGCAGAAAAGCGATGTCCGTTGCCCCATTGAACGCAAAAGCTACCCTGACCACCACAGATCCCCCTCTTTTCTGTCTGCTCAAGAAGGTGCGTGGCTCGCGTCGTAAATCATGCCAATAGCAGTCACAACCGTCAGGGCCGTCCAGGTCGAACTTTTTGTCATCGGAGAAAATAGTTGAGATCCACTCGTCCGTCCAGTGCATGTGGCTGCTTGCCCATAACAATCTAGCTTCCTTGTGGCGCCGCGTGAGGTGTGGCAGACGGCGCATTTGACGGAGCACAATGTTGCGACTTTCCTTGATTCGTCGATGAACTGTGTCCTTTGAGACGGTGACACCAACAGTCCGAGAAACATGGCGTAGTGATAACCTTTGGGATGAAACTAAACGCATGATGGCACGATCATCTCGTTTGGTTGTTATTCGAGGCCTTCCAGGCCGTTTTCTGGTAGTTAATGCACCGCGTTTCGATAAAGTCTTATAAATGACTGCCCTACTCCACCCCATGGCCTTACAAATTTTCGCTACAGGCAATCCATTTGCTCTCAGTCTCCAAATCTTCTGCACCTCCTCACCAGAGAGTTGACTGTTGCGTGGCATTTCTGCAAATGAATGTCTGACGGCAGGTCCGCTGTCTTTTGTAGGCTGGACCGAATTACGGCCCATGCGCGTGCGTACAACATGCTAATTTGTACATCTCATTTGCATATGGCTATTTTACATAGTTGTCTTTATATTTATGAAACACCTAAAATTACACTATTTCACTTTGTGGTGTTCTTTTCACACAATCCGGTCATCTCGACGGATCGAAATGTTTGTTGTAGGGTTATGTCTAATTAGGTACCACTTTGGCTTCATACCTATATTTGCATTGCATTCACGGCGCAAAGTCGACTGTCTCTATATTTATGCGACGCACCTTAGTGCTTTTTCACATTTAAAAAGAATGTTTTTCTCTATTGACAAAACGCCCAAGTTTTTCGAATGTGCATGTCCTTGTGTAGCTCTAAGATATATCTTGATTCTTTTTAATGCTGAAAAACCTCTTTTGGAAGATGCAGTTGTTGATAAAAAGTTTAATATGTGATCTGCTAAATTGTACACTTCACTAAACACTAAATCCAATTCATTGAACTTTATGTAACACGTAATATATCTTACTGCTTTGTTTTTGTATTCATCAAGGAAATAAAACACCTTCAGTTCATTTTTTAGCCGAGCTGTATCAAAATTTGAAGCATATAGGTCTTTAAGTTCTGACAGTAGATATTCAGGGAAGCTTTCACAAAACAGTTCGAATGCAACAAAGCTACAAATTTAAGATATAATATTTCTGATTTTAATTCATTGACACTTCACAAGAACTGAAACAACTCTCGCGTAGCACTCTTGTGAGCGGGAGCATGCGAGTGACTGAGATAGTCCAAGTTTTTTTCTGTGCGAACCGTCGCCCAAAGCAATGCCCCATTCCCATCTACCAGCTAGTTCATGTTGTCATGGAAACGCTAGCAGTCGATCGCACGAAGGTTTTCGAATCAGAACTGCGAAGACTCTGGGAGAGCTGCTTGCGTCATGCCGTTGGTTTCGCTCGCCAGACTGAGTCAAAGAAGCGAAACCGCACGCGTTTTTTTTCACAGCGAAAGCATCGGCATACTTTAATACCGTTGATAATTGAATTTTATTTGTGTATATTTAATTCAGTTTTATTTGTGCATTCTCTGGGCTTCGCAGCGAGCCTCGAATATACGCCACTGATATATATATATATATATATATATATATATATATATATATATATATATATATATATATATATTGATACGAATACCGGTCCGAGCCGGATTATGTATTCACCTCTTGCCACTATTTGATACGGTAGTGGACCGAGCTACCAATCATTGATACGAACGTGCCGCTCTACCATTTGATAAGAAAGTGGGTCATTATCCCACCGCTGTCAATCATCTGATAAGAACGTGCCGAGCGGTATAATTTATTACCACTCGTCACCAATCGATAAGAACGAGATTTGTAGGTTCTTGTAGTTCGGGAGCTGGTGTAAATGGGCGAGAACGTGATGCTTGCTGAAACACAGGGATTTAATACAAGAAATTATCTACAACACCAGAGCCTATAGAATGAACAGAGTAAGATTAACAAATAAACTTCTTTATTCGCAGGAGGAAACTCTATCCCGCGGCATTGCCCACGGTGATACCAACACATGTTACGCTCCCTATCGGAGCTAATATCATCTACCTAATGATTCCGAGATCAGATTTCCGCATCAAAAGGGCGTATAAAAGTTCTAATTTAGAGTCAGGTATTAGGTAAAGTTCTCAGTTCCTCCTCTCAGTGACAGGATAACAAGAGACACAAAAAGTACTCACGTATTGTTGACTGCTTGTTTTATAATCCGGGGTATTTAGAACACTCTTTCAGTAGCACACACACACACAAACACGCCTATGTAATAGTTGTGGTGGTTTTTCACCTGTGTGTCACAGAGGGTCCTCGCTGATTTCTTGCTCCTACACGCTTTCTTTCGACGATGCAGCAGAGAGAGAACTCTCCGTGTTTTTCCCGACCGCTCTTGGTAGGGGTGAAAGTCACACCCACAGCGCTAACTCCTCTTCGCCCAGCAGGCGGGGGGCTGTAGAATGGCAGGGGTATCTCTTTCGAACTCCGTCAAGAAAGTCAGTCGACAACAAGGAGGCAATGTTTACGTCGAAAGGTCAGCGACCTCCACACTTGGAATAGAGACGGCGTTTTAGGAAGGCTGGTTCGCTGGTCATGCTTTACTAATGATTGTTAGTTGGCCTACTTAATTTAGCATATTTGGGGGTTCTTAACCGGCCGCCTAATTATTTTTAAGCTCTCGTCTTTCCTCGTACTCTTGGCGATTTACCGCTACGCTAAAAGTACCGGGGCAATCTTAGCTAAGCGTCGGATGTCAAGTTTCGCCCATAGCAGGAAAGCTACGCTGACCGTTGCCTAGAGCCACATCGCGTATTCTCCTCGTAGGAATCTCTCGGTCCGACTTACGACAGCGTCCCGAGACAATTCCTTGCGAGTTTCTCCGTCTGTCCTCGGCAGCCTACCGAGCTAACTCCTTGCGAGTTGCTCTCCGTCTGTCCTCGGCAGCATACAGAGATAACTAACTTTCTTCTTCTCATACTGTTTAGGTAGTCACGTGACTTCATCTGCTTCTTTTCAGTCGACACTTGAGATTTCTCTCATACCTTTCGCGCGGAGCGCTGTCGCTCTTGCATGAATAGTTCAGCCGCTGACCCTGGCTCCTCATAAACACAATTTTTTGCGTTCCCTACAGATTTTTGGCACTAATGGCACACTTGAAACCGTACTTATGAGAGTCTGAGTGGCTCTCAATTGCCGTCTGGGTGGTCCCTTTGTTGCTAAGCTGACCCCTAGAAGCGATATCCTTAATTCCTTTGTGCCCACCCAGACAAAGAGAATTACACGACTCTCCATTTAAAATGAGTTAGTTTTCCAATTAATTTGCAATAGGCCAAATATTTAATTTAATTATCAACATAATTTAACCACGCCTATCAAGTCCGTCCCCCATTTTAATAGTAATTAATTTAGACCCAATTTTTGCATCAATATATATATTTATATACATATACAGGGTGTCCGAGAATTATTGGACAAATTACAAAATTATATACAAAAAAAAAAAAACTATGAGTATTATCTGTTTTTCTTTGTCACATATTACTAACACGGTTTCTATATTTTTGTTTGCAAAATTATTATTCCCAGAATTCAATAGATGGCGCTAGGTGTGGCCTGATGGGTAATGTATGAAAAATGCGCAGTCAGTAGTCATGTCATCCGTACAGCAGAAGGCGATGTGTGTGTTATGGCTTGCTGAATTAAAGTCTGTCATTAAAGTTAAAAGACGGTACTGTTTAGAGTATGGTTGTAATCCTCCGTCAACGAATTCAATTAAGCGGTGTATGAAAGAGTTTAAAGAAACTAGCAATGTGGAACATCGTGGAGGAGCCGGTAGGCCTATCGTTATCGGTGAGACGGTTGACCAATTTAATAAAGGTTTCCGACGAAGCCCCAGGAAATCCGTTCGTAAAGCAAGCAGAAAACTGTGCATTCCGAATATTGCACAAGAAATTAAAGTTTCATGCTTATAAAATTCAAATAGTGCAAAAGATGCATGTAAATTATCACACTCTGCGATACGATTTCGCTGTGGATATGCTGAATCGAGTGGAAAATGATGAAAACTTTCTCAGTACTGTAATTTTTAGTGATGAATCCACATTTCATGTATCAGGTATTGTGAATCGTCACAACTGTAGGATATGGGGCAGTGAACCACCTCATGCTGCTATTGAACTGGAACGTGATTCTCCAAAAGCTAATGTGTGGTGCACCCTATCAAAAAGAGAAGTGATTGGCCATTTCTTCTTCTGCGAAAAAACCATAAATGGTGACATTTACTTGGATATGCTAGAAAATTTCGCTATACCCCAGATCAAAACATATAACAATGTCGTTTTCCAACAAGACCGCCTCTGCATTGGTCAAAGTGTGTAAGTTGTTCGTATGTGCCTAATGAGCATTTCCCCAACAGATGGATTGGGTGTGGTGGTCCAATTCCGTGTACTCCTTGCTCTCCAGATTCAACTCTATTGGATTATTTCATATTGGTTTATGTGAAGGATCGTGTTAGGTCCTATATTAGTGTAGTGTGCCAATGTGCAATTTGAAACTCTTTCAAACCGAAATAAAATTCAGAATTAAGTGTTTTAAATAATGTTTTAAAAAATTATCAGGAAAGTTGTTAGAATGCAGTTTAGATAGATGTGTTTTTAGATATTTTACAAGCAAGAACTGTGTAAAACATATTTTTACTGTTCTGTGAAATTGAGAAAGAAGTAGATTACGATGTACTTCTTTAGAAATAATGAAGGACCAATGAGTGTAGTAAATGTAAATGTATTTTGAATTTCAGTGTCTGTTTTTGGCGTTTGGTCTGGTAGCCTACAGAGCATGACCAACCGACATTTTCAGTTCTCCTTGGCGTTTGTTGGTACTAGAAAGGCCACTCCCGCAGGTTGACGCTCTCCTGATGACGGCAACCTGTTTGTTCATTTTTTTTTCAATTTTGAACTTCCATTTTGAGTTTAATTCAGTATTCTTTATGGAATTTAATTTTTTGCAACTCTTTTTTTTTTTCTTCGTGTACAAACTTGGAGGGGAGATAGAGAACAGCGTTAGGAACCAGAATTAAATAGGAAAGCATGGGCGGAAACGATAGGCGGCGCTGTACGCGAGCTCGCAAGGTCGGCACGTGTGGCTACTTCATTGTAGACGCGGACTGCGTGCGATCAGCATGAATCGTTTCACACACGCCGAGTTGACGGATATGCACTTCGTCTATGGCCTAACCAACGGAAATGGACGCGCTGCTGGTCGGTTGTATCGGGAAAGATATCCAACGCGAGGCGCCAACCAAATCATCAAATGTTCGCTCGGGTACATCAGAACCTTGAGGAATGCGGATCCTTCACAGCAACGATGCAGGATACCGGGCGGTCGCGAGCAGCATGAACACCCATATTGGAAGAGTGTCTGTTGCATGCTTTGGTCCGAATTCCCGGGACTAGTGTACGGGCGCTTGCCGCTGCCGCCGGATCATCTCGATCAACTGTCTGGCGCGTTCTGCAGGACGAAGTCTTACATCCCTTTCATCTTCAGAGATTTCAATTACTGCAGCCGGATGATCACCCACAACGTGTCGCGTTCGCACAGTGGTTTCTGCACCAAAGTGTGGCCGACGCGCAATTTTCCAGTTCTGTTATGTTCAGTGATGAAGCAACCTTTTTACGTGACGGGGTGTTCAATACGCACAACGCGCCCATGTGGGCCGTAGACAACCCACACGGAAACCGACCACGAGCCGCAAAACAACGCTTCACTGTTAATGTGTGGCCAGGTATCGTGGCGGACAGTTTAGTCAGGCCATACATCTTACCACCTCGACTGGAGTCTCGCAAGTATCTCGTCTTTCTTCAGGAGGTTCTTCCGGAAATGCTGCACGATGTCCCCACACATGTTCAACGCGGAATATGGTTGCAACATGATGGGGCGCCATCTCATTACGCAAGGTGCGTACGTGACTATTTGGACCGGATATTTGGAACCAAGTGGATTGGGCGTGGCGGTCCCGTCGAATGGCCCCCAGGTCACCTGATTTATCTCCTCTTGATTATTATCTCCGGGATGCCATGAAGAGCATTGTGTACGACACGCCAGTAAATTCTGAAATGGACCTGGTGGCACGAATTTCCATCGTTGCTGCTACGATCCGCGAAACGCCAGGTATCTTCGACAATGTTCTCCAATCCATGTCGCGTAGATGTTATGCGTGCATCCAGGCCAATAAGCGCAATTTCGTACACCTCCTGTGATGCTTGTAAGTCCTACATTGTACTCTTTTGTTGTGTAATAAAGCGTTTTACACTACTTTCTGTATTGTGGCTTTACTGAGTCTTTGTGTTTTTTTCTCACGTGAGGGTGACGTTTCCGCCCATGCTTTCCTATTTAATTGTGGTTCCTAACGCTGTTCCCAAGTTTGTACACGAAGTTCCGGGACACCCTGTATATGATACTACATGAGTATAGCTGCCTTTGGCGCTTCTCGTGGTACTAGCTACGATTTTGTGATTTATTTATTTATTTATTTTTTCTTCTTTTACTTTTGCAAATTTATATATATCTATATATAGAGTAATTTTTTTTTTATTTTGATTGGAGGTTTAACGACCACCATGAGCAACTCAATGGGCTATAAGCAGTCGCCCGTCCCTAATTTAGGGTCACTGGTTCCAGGGAAGGGAGAGAGCCAGTGCCGTAAGACAAACACAACATCCATGCTTGACCGGGATTCGAACCCGGACCCCTTACGGACGAATGATCAGAGGCCATCGCTTAGACCACTGCGCCACCGGGGCGGCTATATAGTAATTAAATCAAACTAATGAAACCCACCATAATCACCTAAACCAAATAGGTAACACGTACACGTAAAGGAAAATGTAACGTCCATGTATATGTAATGCCAATAGGTAAACATATAAACATATATGCACTGAGCCAGAAATGCATGAGCCACTAAACCTATAACATAGCCAATATACAAACTGAACCTAACATGTAAGCAAAATACAAGCCCAGGACGAGCATTACAAGTAATCAAAGAAATAAAACATACAAACGAAACAGAGAACTGAAATAACACGCAAACCATACAGTAACACAAACGGTCGTCATCAGGGAAGCACCCGTATTTTGCAAGTTCCTTTTCTGAGGCCAGGAAAGGGACGGAAAAGATCCAAATGTCCCCCTGACGGCGCTCCCAAAGACACAAAACCAAATAACATAAATAAAATGCAAACATTCCAAAGTCCTACCTGGACGAAAGAAGCCAAAAACGATAAAAATAAATACCCAAACTGAGCGAGATCAACCTCTAAAAAATAGTGTAAGAACACAAAGAACTTCACAGCACATAACACAAGAGAATACTGATAAGAAACCAAGAATGCCGAAGCTGGATAGGAGCGAATAGGTTTTCTGTTAAAAAAATAACATGTTTTTCTGGAAGGAGGAATGTAGTTTACTTTTGATACGCTAAGTGTAAACTAGTGTGAAGAAAGCAAAGGTTTATTTGGCCACAAGTGGTCTACCGAGTGGTACTTAGAATTTCTAACTTTTTATTTCTTTGCCAACTGGTTTTCAAATGTTTCTATTCTTGTTCATTGAAGCTTTAGATTTTCTCAGTTTTTCCGTTTTCTACGTATATGTAGTAACTCTGATAATTTTATTTATAATTGTAAAATGTTTTTTAAACAACTAATTTCCAATCAATTTCCTTTACCTATTATTAAAAAATATTTCTTACAATTACCTAAAAACCATAACATTTATTTGCTTATAACAGATAAGTTTGTCTGCAGTAAGCATGGGACCAATAAAATTGGATCCTTAAAAACTGAAAAAGGTCGCGTGGTGTTTGAAAGGGATTCCTTTTAATACACTCCAATAAATGAACTAGAATATAACGTCAACAAGTTAGAAATCATTACTCAAGTTATCACTTTTGGAATAAATCTCAGTCCTGTGCCCTGACCTTTGATCCCATTTCGATTATATTCAATAGAACTGGTTCGGTATACCTCCGAAATAACATGATAAAGTTTTGTCGCAATCGAAGCATTTTTACGTAAGTAATGATGCATAAGGGCTATGGAATAGATCCCGCTCCTGTGTCCTAAACTTTGACCCCATTTCGCCCATTCTCCATAGAATTCGTCCCCAGGCAGACCCCTACAACATACTAACATTTCATCCAACTCGAAGCATTTTTACGTAAGTTATGCCGCATAATGGCGATGGAAGTGATTCTGCTCTTATGTCCTGACCTTTGACCCCATTTAGCCTTTCAGTAGGGTTTGTCACCAGGTGGTCCCCTACCACATACTAAAGTTTCATCGAAATCGAACATTTTTTACGTTAGTTATGACGCATAACAGCAGTGGAATGGATTCCGCTCCTATGTACTGACCTTTGACCCCATTTCGTTCATTTTAAACAGGGTTCCTTCCCAGGTGATCCCCTACCAGATACTAAAATTTCATCGAAATCAAACGATTGTTACGCGAGTTATCGTGCGGACGGACATACGCACACAACGCGTGACGTACTGAGGCAGATGGGAATCGGGACCATCTGCTCACAAAAGTGTGACGTCATAAAACTTCAATAGAATCCACCCACAACGCGTGACGTAATGAGACAGATGGCGTGACCGCGCGCCAACATTCTCAAACACGAGATTGTGACGTCATAAGATTTCTAAGCATTGGTAAAAGTAATGGAACGACGCCATGACATTAAAAGCGTTATAATTCGGGGTGGTTATTTAACCCACTAAACGAATTCTGCTAAAGTCGAGATCAAGCTAAAACGATTTCTAGTACCAGAAAACTGTAGTTTAACGACTTTCATCAAAATCCTCAGAGCCGTTTTCAAAATAAAATGTATAAAAATACGTACAAGAATTGCTACTTTAAGGTGGACGTGAAGTAATTTTACTTCCTATACTTCTAATGGAAATACTTCTGTTCACATTTTCTACACAATTAATGCGTTCCCATGGATGAAAATTTCAACATCGATTAAAATAGTTTCATTTCATAACTTGGAATACTTAATATTTTCTAAACCTCAACCGTAATTATACAATCCAACATTTATTTGTCCACTGACGTCATCATAGTACAGGTCACGCCATCTTTTTTCTGGTTTCAACACCGCCAAAAGAAACGTTATTGTTTTTTAATATAATTATGCTTATGTTTTAGAAAATGTTAAGTATTCCAAGTTATAGTATGAAGTTATTTTAATCTATGTTCAAATTTCCATCCTTGGGAACACACTAATTGTGAAGGAAATGTGTACAAAAGGTTTTCCATTGGAAATACAGGAAGCAAAATTACTTGACTTCCACCTTAATAGTGTGGGATAAGGGCGATGGAATGGATCCCAATCCTATGTCCTGACCTTTGACTCTATTTGTCCCATTTTCAATAGAGTTCCTCTCCAGGTGGTCCCGTACCACATAGTAAACTTTCATTGAAATCGAACCATTTTTACGCACCTTATGACGCATAAGGGCAATGGAATGCATCCCGCTCATATGTCCTGACCTTTCACTCCACTTCACCTATTTTCAATAGGGTTCGTCCCAAGGTGGTCCTGTACCACATACTAAAATTTCATTGAAATCGAACCGTATTTACACAAGTTATGACGCATAAGGGCAATTGAAAGAATTCCGCTCTTATGTCGTGACCTTTGACCCCACTTTATCCAGTTTCAATAGGGTTCGTTCCCAGGTGGGCCCCTACCACATACTAAAATTTCATTGAAATCGAACCATATTTACCCAAGTTATGACGCATAAGGACAATTGAATGAATTCCGCTTTTATGTCGTGACCTTTGACCCCACTTCATCCAGTTTCAATAGGGTTCGTCCCCAGGTGGTCCCCTACCACATACTAAAATTTCATCGAAATCGAACCAATTTTTACGTGAGTTATCGTGCCGAAAAACGGACGGACGGAAAAAGCTGGAGCATATACGCTTCTTCAAGCTACGGTTGGAAAGCGTAAACAACACGAGTCGACATGGATCCGAACTGCCGAGCTTTAACTGTACAAGCTGCTTGCAGGGGGTGTAATATTCTGTCGTCTGTTTTCATTGCAGGCATTGGTTTTCCTAACTCCTTCGGAAGAGCATTTGAATGCTATGAAGTACCTTATCATTATTACAGACTATAGCCATACTTGTACGAGAGCGTATCAAAAAGTTACTTACTGTGTTGGAGCCATACTTGTACGAGAGCGTATCAAAGAAATACTTACTGCGCTGGAAAAAAATAAAGATATATACTCAGGGAATGTATCTTGGTTTAAAGTTGCAACATTTACTTATGTTTCGACATAGTCGCCTAAAAACTGTAAGCATTTATCGGAACACGTGATTAACCTTTCCATACCTGTACAGAAAAAGTCTCCAGTTTGGTGTAAGCAGTCAAGGACCGCAGTTTTTACAGTCTCATCGGTTTGGAATCGTTGTCCACTAAGGTCCAGTTTCATTTTATCGAATAAATGGTAGTCACCCAGGGTTAACCTTTTAAGCGGCTAATGTACCTGAAACAAACGTTTCCCAAATTTCCCTGCGCTCCTCAAATAGAAGTGTTCTCATAGTGATCGGGTTATACGAACACTACGGTAAAACAATTCCTTTCCCTCTTTCATCTCAGAAGTTTCGACTGTAAATCTGTCGCTGGTTGTAAGTGCTCTCTTGCAGTCCTTAGTGTTACAGTATGTAGTCTGATTCCCTTATAGTCCTTTATTTTCTGTTCCATCAGACAAGGAACGATTCCGAAGGAGTAATCCACCGAACATGAACATCATGCCACAGGGTAGAAAGAAGTTACTCAAACATCATTTCTCTTCTTTGTTAGGTTCATCGCCCCTTTGTATAGCATTCTTAACAGAAAAGACAATCAGACAGGAAGGGTTAATGCTAATGACCACTCACAATGAGAAACCTAAGGTAAAAGAGACGCTTTCTGATGTGCAGGTTTACTCCTTTCTGTCGCATTCGGCCCCCTTCTTAGACAGCGATATATTCGTTCGAACTGATTTCAGCCTACTTTGTTAACCCGGAGTTAATTCGTTCCAGCCGGTTAAAGGGTTAAAAGTTGGGACTGTACGGTGGATGTTGCCACACTTCCCATTTGAATGACTGCAGAAAATTCCTCTGTTTTCCGTGCTGTTGTGGGGTAGGGCGTTGTCGCGCAGCAGAATGACATCTTCGCTCAACTTACTCCAGCGTCTGTCCTTAATTGCTTTTCGAAAATTTCGTATCGTTTGGCAATATGAGTTATCATTGATAGTCGTCCCTTTTGGCAGAAATTCTGTGTAAACAACACCTTTACAGTCAAAGGAAACAATCGCCATGAACTTTCCCGCAGATGTTGGACTTTGCACTTCTTCCTTTTTGGGGAGGTGACATGCTTCCATTCCATGGACGATCGTTTGGTTTCTGGAGTGAAATGGTGAAACCACGTTTTGTTACCAGTATTGAAGGAATGCCGTTGCAGAAGAGCCGAAGACGACAGGAAGCGTTGGTTTCTGTGCTGGTCGCTGGGTGAAAATGACACCCATCTTGCACACAATTTCGGAAATCCCAGATGCTCCTGAATGGTGGAATGCACAGTCTCGTACGAAATGTCTAACGTACTGGTGATTTCCTTGATTTTGATATGCCTATTATCCCGCATCATATCGTCAACGGCTGGAACATTGTTCCGGAATGCTGGATATTGATGTTCTTCCTTTGCGGTATTCATCCGATAAATTTGTGCGACCCTTTTAAAATTGTTGGCATTACATTACAATGGCCAGGCGAAATATGGCCTTTTCCCGTATACAGCACAGATTTCACGACGAATGTCAGTGCAATTTAGACGCTTAGCCCACAGAAATCGAATAGCTTCTCGCACTTCCAATTTGGAGTAAGAATCCAATTGACGCGTCATTACGAACTGCCTGCTGCACAAGCCTTACGCAGTTACTAAACTAAACGACCTCCCGCTGGCAGTTCTGATGTACTGCCTGTCTACTACGTTCCCACGCACACACAGTCTGACAGCAAGCCCACTCAAGATGGCGCTAAGTGTAACTTACTTTTTGATTCACTTAACTACATGTGCATGTACAATACATGGTGTTTCTTGATAGAGAGAGATACTTTCTGCACGATAACGTGCCATGCTACAAGGCTGGAATCGTCTCACCATAGTTCCAATGGCACGACAATGGCTTCAAAGAGTAGAAACGGCCTCCACGGTTCTCAGAACTTAACATCTGTGGGATGAATTGAGAGAGCCATTCAAAACAGAGATCCTCCTCCAGCGAACATTCGCCAATTGACGAATGCCGTCCCATCTGCTTGGCTCAACAAACATGTAGAACGACATCAGCATCCCGTTGAAGCCATGACGCATTGAATCGAAGCTGTTTTAAAGGCCAAGGGCAGCCTAAGGCGTTATTAGATAGGTGTTCGTATTAATTTGTCACTGCAGTGTATTCACCGCTCATCCAAAACATTAAAAATACCTACCTAATATGATGTAGTTCCTTCTCTCGCCGCCAAAAGAGCTCTCACCCGATGACGAGATGTTGGTAGGTGTCTCTTAATATTTGGTACCACGACTACAACAGAAGATCCCGCAGTTCCAGTAAATTACGTGGCTGTGGTGATGCTGCTTGTATCCGTTCTCCAACTCAAACCACAAATGCTCGATATGATTGATATCCGGCGAATTTGAGGTAAATTGAATTCCTTTTCATGTTCTTGGAACCACTCCTGAAACTTCTATACGCAGTGTGGCATGGAGCATTGAAAAACACCATCTCTACTAGGAATTAAAGTAGCCCTCCTGTTACTGCGGACAAGGCAAAATAGCTTGAGCTGACCTCTGGCATCAATGAGGCGTGGCATGCCCACGGCTGGAAGTATCACATGTTTCTGACCGCCTTTGATAGGTATGTCGTACCAGTGCCGGATTTAAGACTTTTGGGGTCCTAGGCCAAATTTTCTATGCGGGCCTACCCCTAACCCGGCCACCCATATTTAAATTTGCTCCTATAAGATTTTCTAATAAACTTATCTTTAAGTTAAGAATATCATAATTGGTAGTACAATTTTATTATTATATAAGTTATATCGAAGTAAATTTCTTCGTCATTTTTGGTCTACGCCGGGATTCGAACCCGAGGCCGCTTATTCCGGAACAAGTCGCTCTACCAACTGAGCTACGCAGACATTTGTTGTGATTGCTATGTGCCTTTATGTCGTGTGCGTCCTGCTGGCAGGTACGTCACATCTCCCCCCCCAAGGAGGGCCGGGGGCATGGCCCACGGGTCAGCCGTGACCATGAATCGTTGCAGGCAGCCATCCACTGTAGAACGTGCACTTGAGAATTCCCAGTCAATCTGCTGTGTGGAATGCAACATCACACATTTTTATTTTTCGAAGCGCTGGAGAAGGGATTCTCTTATTTTTCCTATCTCGCGGTGTGGAAAGAACATCACACCATTGCGAGATTTTGAACGGTCGGGTCATCCGGATAGTTCGGGCGCCATTATAACGAAGTAAATTTCTCCGTCATTTCTGTCCACGCCAGGATTCGAACCCGGGTCCACTCATTCCGGAATAAGTTGCTCTACCAATTAAGCTACGCGGACATGTATTCTGATTCCTATCTGCCTTTATGTCATGTGCGTCCTGCTGGCAGGTACATCACATCTCCTGGTACGTTACAAAGTATTATGTAAATACAAATTATTTTGATTTAACTTGTTATTAAATTAAAGGTTATAGAAGCAATATTTCTAAGCATAGCCAAAGAGGTTCATGCTTATATAGGAACAACACTTTACATTTTGAATGAGCTCTCTATCGCACATTCAAAAGGTAAAGCGCTGCACTTTACGTCGAATGCGCTCTCTATCGCATTCAACGTAAAGGTACAACTCTTTACGTCGGATGCGCTGTCTGTCGCACTCGTACGAACACTGGCGTGCTCGCAATAGAGCTATTATTACGTTCTTATTTCTTTAGTTATCATTCAAGATAAAATAAAAAAATTACCACTACTTTGTTTTATTCAAGTAAATTAAAATAACGGTACCTCCTTTTTATAATTTTTTTTGTTCAATGTTCTCCGTTTTTATGGATTCTACGACTGGGGCCGCTAGGCCGCGGCCTAGTTGGCCTAGTGGTAAATCCGCCGCTGTGTCGTACTAACTGTTACATAGCGTGAGCAGCGTGCCAACGTCGCTGTTTCGGAGATGCTCTTACCACCGTCTGGTCATAACGATCTGGCTTTTGTCGGAATCACATGTTGAGAGAAAACTAAATACTGATTGACCGAAATTGGCGCGTGATGCTAATTGTCTCCACGCACGTTTATCTGCATAACGCAGAGGTGGTTTTAATGTTTTGACGGATCCGTGTATGTGACGAACCACTTAGGTGACGCGAGATTCAAAACGGAAAGTTTCTGCGATAAACCAATGCCGCTGTGCTTTTGTCGGGAGAATAAGTAGCTCCGGAGCGAGAAGAAGTCGCTTTGAATGCCACCACCGAAAAAAAATGCTTTACTTTCACAAATTGTAGCAGCAATAAAGTTAATTAGTGAACCTTTCAAGTATGTCTAATTGCTATGGATAATAATATGAATATTATCAGACATGCATGGTTTTTTTTTTTGTTTTCGCGGTGGGAATTTTTACGTGGTGAGTTTTTTTAACGGGAAGTTTCACGCTGTGGAAATTTTCCCGTGGTGGGCATTTTCCAACGGGGAGTTTCAAGTTTAGGGAATTTTTTACGGGGTGGGAAAATTCACGCGGTGGCAATTTTCACGTGGTGGCAATTTTTGACGGAATGGGAATTTTCACCAAAAAACGGATTTAACGAGAGTCTCCTCCGTCTGTCCCGCCTCCTGGTTGTTTTTTTTTTTTTGTGTGTTTTTATTGGAGGTTTAACGACCACCGTGAGCAACTCAATGGACTAAAAGCAGTCGCCCGTCACTAATATTGGGTCACTGGTTCCAGGGAAGGGAGAGAGTTAGTGCCGTTAGACGAACACAATATCCGTGCCTCACCGGGATTCGAACCCGGACCCCTTTTGGACGAATGATCACAGGCCATCGCTTAGACCAGTGGTTCCCAAAGTGATCGCAGCGGCGCCCTCAGGTGCCGCAGTTTCTTTACAGGGGCGCCGCGAAATGTTACAAAATTTTCATAATTTTATTTCCATTTTCAATTCAATGTGATAGGACGCGACATCTAGCGGACCTGGTGCAAACCAGTAACTCACTTAGTAATAACTGTTTGCAGAAGTCTCCACAAATGGCTACTAGATGGCGCTCTACAATGGTTACTAGATGGTGCTCTTACAAGCGTGACCTTTCCCCCCGTACGATTGCCGCCCAACTGGTGCACGTGTGTGTTCCGCGCGGCCGCTACCGGAAGTAAACTGAGCTTTCGCACCTGCCTCCGTGCTTCTGATAAGCATTCCTCCCTCGTTCTCCAAAGGTATAGAAATGAGGCAGTCCAGATTTTTCGGGAAGGTCACCAGATCCTTTAAATATGCTCATCCGTTTTCATTTGTGACACATTGGGCAAAACTCAATGTAGAGAAGGAAATGAGGGTGGCTGTGTCCAGTTTGACTCCAAGATTGGAGAAAATGTGCGGTGATCAACAGGCTCATCCATCCCACTTATTATAATTAGTTGATTTTTTTCAATTACATTTTTTTGTGATCTCCAATAAGTGTTTTATTTATTTTTACCTAAGTGTCCTTGTTAGAATTTGACATAGGGCGCCTGGGGAAAACCTGGATTCAGCAAGGTCGCCGATAATCGGAAAAGTTTCGGAACCACCGGCTCCCAAAATTTTAATGAGAATGAGGAGACCACTACGCCTCCTCATTCTAAACGGGTTCTATTGCATTTTGAAGTGAAGTTAATGTAAGAAGTGCAATTCAACTAACCCAGGTAAAGATCTTATTTTATAATCAAGGTAAAAACCCTTAAGTGGCAATGGGCTGGATATATTGCTAGAAGAACTAACCACATTTGGACAAATAAAATACTTCACTGGATATCAAGGGATAAGAAAGCAACCGAAAGATTTTGAAGAAAATTAATGGCAAAAATTAGAAAGCGTGCCAGAGTGACATAGAAGAGTACGGCTCAACGCAGAGAGTTATCGAAAAGTTTTGGGGAGACCTTCATCCAGCAGTGGATTGGGACTAGTTGATGATGATTTGATATATTAATTTTACAGTTTTCTCTCTTCACTCATGTTGCCATTGCTCAGTTTTTGCAGTTGTGAACTTTCCTGACGAGAAACTATTCAAAACCCTGCTTCAAGAAAATTGTGAGCAGTTCCGCTATTTTGGAATCTATTATGTCACACAAACGTCCTTGTGAAAAGTTACTGACATCATCTGACTTGCGTTGCCTTTCGAGCACACATAAATAACAACTGTAGTTAACTTTTGTGTACATAGGGACATGGAATATGATGACCGAAGAGAATTGTGCTTGCATGCTGAGCCGCAATGACGACATTGTGTCTTTACTCTCATTATTATTTGATATCTTCGCGTATTCTTCTCTTCTCCTGAAGAAAAGATAAAGATAATTTCTAAAAGCAGACGAGAAAATAAACCTAGCTCATGATGATCCCGTCGAGACGCAGTTACTTTCTTCCTAATGGTGCCTTATTGTCGGAAACAGGGTTAGTCACCTATCGTATTGTGTTTACAACATCGAAACAGCTGGAAAGTTGCTGAGTCACGGTCGTACCCTGTTCATTTGCTGCAGAACCCTCTCTTTCTCCTCTCAACACAGCTCTGTACAACTCTTGTGTCGTGTGTCGTATGTCTATAGTATTAAGCCTTTCCTCAGGTTCCCTTCACTTAAGGTAATGGTTGGCTGCCTGTTTCTGTCGTTTGAAGCGACACAGGAAGTGAACACAATTCACTGCTTTCCAGAGAGTTCTATTTATTTATTTTTTAGTTTGGTAATTGCCTTCTTGCGATATATTCTCAGCCGGGTTTCCGCCTGAGAATTTTAGATAAATGCTGTTAGCAGTCCAATACGTAGAAAGGAACAGAAGCTAAGAAATAATATAATATCCCGTCGTCTGCGCTTTCCGAAATCTTGTTAGAAAGAAGGCTAAAACGTATTTTTCAGCTTCTGGCGAAGGTCGCGATTTTATCAATCAACCAATGATGCTAAACAACAAGAATTAGGAACGAGAACGATTTCATCAAATTATCTGATAAAAAACACAACGTTTTCTGACAAAACCTTGGTGCCACAAAATCGTACAATTATTTCGTTTTAATGCTGTGCATCTTACCGGACAATAGTAAAGTAAATGCCAGATAAAAAAATTCGATGTAACGAAAATAGATAACGGAAGTACTCAATGAGCCACTCTATGAGGAGTGGCATGCATCTTTATGATCAAAGAAAATAATCGTCACCTTCTCAATTGATTTGGTTCGGCGGAGTGTTTTCTGAGGAGGCGAGCCTGTATGTTTCTTGAAGCTCGTTGCGCGCTTCATGAGGGGGTCAAAATAATGGTCCTGTTTATACACAGTCGAGTCACATTATTGTGACCACCTCAAACATTTGACATCAACAGCTCGTAGCCACTGAAAGAAGGCAGGTGTCGTGAACTGGCTTGGAGGGTACTCAAGGTGTGCTGTAGGCAATCTGAAAACATATCACTCGTTGCTGTCATGGATAAAAGGAGCGATTTATCAGATTTGCAAAAAGGGATGATTATCGGATTTCGGGCCAAAGATGGCAGTATTTCCGAAACAGCGGAGTTTGCGGACTGTTTTGCGTGCTGCTGTGGTTAAAGTGTATCGCGAATGGAGAAGTGGCAGCATGGCGAATGAGCGAAGTGGAAACTGCGGAGCACGACGTGCCATTGATGTGAGAGGTGAACGTCGGCTTTGAAGATCCGTGAAAGCCGATCTCCACGCTACAGTGGAGCAACTCACTGGCAGAATGAACCAGAAGGTAACCAGAAGTGTTTCTAAAACGACAGTTCAGCGAACCCTGTTGCGTATGGGGCTCCGATGCAGGGGGATGCTCCATGCACCTATGCTAACGAAAGTGCATCGGCAGAAAACGCTGATATTTGCACGACAGTATCGGAATTGGACTTCCGCTGATTGGCAAAGCATTGCCTTCTCCGATGAGTCACGTTTTCTGCTTCATCGAACGGATGAACGTTGGCGTGTAAAGCGAGAAACATCGGAGAACAAACACATTTCAACCATTGCTGGTAGAACACAAGCTGGTCGGGGCATCGTTATAGTCTGGCGAATGTTTTCGTGCCATTCTCTGTGTCCACTCATACCTGTAGAAGGCACTATGGACCGAATTCGTTATGAATCCATCCTTGCAGGCCACTCACTCCCATACATGGTGATTGTGTTCCCTGGGGTGGACAGGATCCTACAGAACGAAAATGCGACGTGTCACACAGCTAGAAATGTCCGAGATTGGTTGGAAGAGCACGACGAAGACTTCAAAGTACTTCAATGGCCTCCGCATTCCCCAGATTTAAACCTAATTGAGCATCTGTGGGACCACCTCGATCGTGTTGTTCGCTCAATGGATCCTCTACCACGCACTCTCCATCATCTGTCAGATGCACTGGGGTCAGCATGTCTCCACATACCTGTGAACACCTTCCAGCACCTTTAAGGTGAAAATCCTCTAAATGTATGGCGTCAGTAAATAAATAAATACATCGCTCTTTCCATGTTGCAGTAACACATAGCAACCGAAAAATTGTTTATTATCCGCCGCCGTGGAATTGAACCACGGAACTCTCGATATCTAGCCGAGCGCGTTAACTTTACACCACGGTGGCCAAAAATCCACGGTGCTATGTGTATTTTTAAGTCAGCTTCTGACATTATAAATCCGTAAGATGGGCTCAGCTACTGAGACGTCTCCATCTGGTGGGAATTAACGGCACTGGCTATATATATATTATAGCAGTTAAATCCAAAGGGCGAGATTCAAGGTGAAAATCCTCCACTTACGTGGCGTCAGTAAATAAATAAATACATCGCTCTTTCCACGTTTGAGAAACACATAGCAACGCGCTCGTCTAGATATCGGGAGTTCCGTGGTTCAATTCCACCGGCGGCGGCTAATAAACAATTTTTTGGTTGCTATGTGTTTCTGTAACATGGAAAGAGCGATGTATTTATTTATTTCCAGCATCTTATTGAGGTACTCCCAGCCCGTTTAGCTGCTGTCCGCGCTGCACACGGCGGTTACTCTATATATTAGCTGGTGGTCACAATAATGTGACTCGACCGTGTATTTGCTAGTTTTCCAAAATGTGTCTTTCAAAATAAATAATTTTCGAAATGCATAGTTCAAAATACATAGTTTTGGAAATTCACAGTTCAAAATATATAGTTTTCGAAATATACAACTCAAAATACATAGATTTTAAAACATGTAGTTCAATATACCTAGACGTTACTTCTGTTTTGCTGTGAGACGTGTCCACTCATGGAGCTAGGAGTAGTCATAACGAACTGGCTCATGAGTGTAAATGGAATTTTAGGAACTTTAAAGATGATACCAATTAGAAGGATTTTTAAGTAAGGGACGATAGGAAAGTTATTGTTATACGTTTAATATAATTGGTCAGTTAGGGATACCCACTCCACCTGATGCCCACCTAGCTGTGTGACGTCAGACAATTAGAATTGATTCCGGAATGAACAACGGACATAAAATATGAGTTGTGCATTGGGCTCTTCCAACAATCGATGCATCTCTTTCTGATTTTTTAGCACGTCTTTTGTTAAAAAGATCGTGTGATGTTATCGGTTTGTCCGTCCTTCCATCATCCTGTGGACACCATATCTCCACATGTACTAATACATGTTCGACTTCAAAAATTCTTTTTGCACTGGGAAGCTTGAAATATGCGAACGATGATCCTTTATTTCGGTTTTTTATACGATGCACAATTTCGCCGTTAGAAGGCGTAAACGTAGATGATGTCGAATTCAAAATACATTTTATTCCGTATATGTATTTGCTTCTAAACATCCGATTGAAAAAAAAATATTTTACCTTTCGATACCATTTATGTCGAAGACTATTTTAGGTATAGTCACATTTTCAAATTACGCATATATTTTACGCTAGGGGACGTAAAAGTAAATTGCGTTTTTCCCGATATCTCTGCTTCTAAAACTCGGATTTATAAAATTCTTTCTGCAGCAGATGCAGCTTCCGATGTGAAATAATTTGCATACAATTTCTAATTTTTGGTAAAAAATTGGTTGGCCACCAGGGGCGTAAGTGTTAATTTCTGCGCTCTGTTGCATTTGTAGCAGCAACATAGGATATTCTAAAAGCTCGATTGAAAAATTCTTTCGTTGACCAACACCACTCACGTTGATAAACGCTTTCGGAATATTTCCGTCTTAAAATGATGCATGGCTTTTTCCGCCAGGAGGCGTAGATGCATAACTTGGTTTTGTCAATAACTCTGCTTCTGTGGGCCCGATTTGATAAATTCTTTCTTTGTTGGAGAGCGTTTCCACTGAAAAATGTTTCTCATATTATTTCAAATTTTTCTTAACTAACAAGCCTGCCACCAGAGGACGTAAGTTCACATTTTTGTTTACAGGAATATCTTCCGTACTAAAAACCCGATTGAAAAACCTTTTTTTCCTTGAGTCTGTTACTACCAACTAAAAAAATACTTTGTGCGTATTTTCTTCGCGAAATAATGCACAATTTCGTCGCTACGGGGAGCAAAAGTTTTATCTGTTTTTCTCAATATATCTGTTTCTACATGTTCGATTTAAAATATTATTTCTACACCGGATCCCATTTACTTTATAGAACACTTTACGTTATTATATGATAAATTTTGTAGTTCACATTTCTGTCGGTAAGTGATGTTTGCCTACTTCAGTTTGCAGCTGTATCGCAGCTTCAAAAACACCATTGAGGAATTTCTTTTTTGCTTTATGGCATTCGCTACAATTGAGATGTGGAGCATTATCCTCTTTAAATAATGCAAATACTTTCTGTTTGGTGTGTAAATATAGACACTTTTTTTCTCTATCTCTGCTTTCGGGAGACGCATTTCAAAATTCTTTTTCCTTAGCATCATAGCTTTTTTCATGAAGAATATTTTTCGCCTATTTTTAACTTTTTCATTATTCAAAATTCTTCTTATAGCAGACGTAGACTTACATAATGTTTCCATTTCTATTTTTCTTCTTTTAACTGTTCGATTTAAAAATCTCTTTGTCTCTTATACCTTCCTTGTGCTATGAGAAACGTTTTGGGCGCCATTTGTAAATTTTCGTATCATGCTTTTTAGCCGTTGTTGGAACTACGTAGATGCTTCTATTTGTGGATGTTTTATCGATTGCACGATAGAAACCGGTTGATCGTTTCCTTAGCTGGTTTTATTGACTTTGAACAGCTGTGATAAGTTTTGTTCGCGTCACAACGGATTCAAAAGACGTGCTCATTACAATCGAAAATGTGATGTCATCTTTTTTGTTACATTACACGATCAGAATTCCTATTCTGAGGGCAAATGTGGGCATGCCAACCTTAAATAGGCTAGGAGTTGGGTCAAACTGATATCTCACAATCAGGTATGCTTATGAAGGAAAAAAACTTAATTACTAAATGTGGCCTCCATAATGATGTTTCATGAACTAAAAACCATTTTCAGCAAATGTATGATACAATGTTGTCTTCTCGGTTCTGTGCTGGTTGGTGGATTTTTATGGCGCAAGGGCCATGTTTGGTCACAGAGCACCAGACACAAGACCATCAAAGAAAAAGAAAACGAGAAACTAAACTCCGGCGCTGGCGCCTATTCCCAACTTCAGCAAGATAAAAACAAAAGCCTTAACCCTTTAACGCCAATAACGCCCAAAACGCCCGTACATACAGACGACTATAACTGCCCAAAACGCCTGCCTAGAGTCAGTCAGATTTCCTAGAGTTGCGTGTTCTTTAAATCTGCACGACCTGAGAGGTATCAGCGGGTGTCACTGTCAGTCAGAATTGTTGTTATTATGCAAAGATGTGAAACAACAGACAGTTTCAGGCGTTATGGTATAATATATTCACGTGTAGGGTGTTATGCTTATACATATATTTAATATACTTGATTATGGTAATTAGCTGCCACCAGACCAGGATATCTTTGTCCCGGTCAACTTACGCTGTTGTGTTGCTCCTCAGAGGCATGGTGAAGGAAAAGATGACTTGTAGAGTACAGAGCTGAGAAATGGTTACACTATATACATTCCTTTATTTCCAATTTACAGCTTAGTGACGAGTACGATGAAGATACATGTCACGTGATAAAAACGGTTCTTGATCTTGAGCAAGTCGACATTACAGCACGATCATAGTTCATTCACAGTCCAGTCTTTACACTATGAGTGTGCACATATCTTCAAGAAGTTATTTATACATAGCAATTATATGCTCTTCACAGGTGGCTGGATTTCTCAGGTGGAGGATTTCCTTGGCAGACCGCAGTCTGGCATATGATTAGTATTACTACCCATTTACCCACAGGTAATTAGTAGCCTTAACCCGCAGGTAGGCACCTAATTAACTCTCTAGTCAGCCGCAGCCGACTAGCATACGTACATCTCGAGCGACGACTACAAAACGACCGTCCTCTTCCTATTCAAGCAAAAAGTGTCCTAAAACTTTTTCCCGCTTAAACTCTCTGCATCCCTGTCAGCCCGGACTGCGCACAGCCAATCCCGTAAGCGCAGATCTTCGGAGCAAGAGGCCATAAGGTAAATGTCTCTTCCCTCCTCAGCTGTCTCTAGCTGCTTGAAACTTTCTGCGCTAGGAAGACATCCCCATGTTCTGTGAACTCCTGCCTCAGCGTGGAATTCACCATGGAAAGAATTTCCATCCCCCTTCTCCTCTCCGTGGGACACTGGGCACACAATATGGCCTACCTGAAGTCATTTTTCTTCCTACAGGGAAAAAATGGCGTTCCACCTCCCATTTTGGATTCTCTTCCATTCTCCCTGTCTTCAATATTTTAAATCATCACGTGGTATTTAGAGTGATAGTAGATTTTAGAGTCATGGTCGTTAAAGGGTTAGCAATGGGAAAATATCATGCACAAATATTGGTTCAGACCCATCATCTGGATGTCCCTGCGGTGATGATACCGAACGAAGACGAAAAGACAAGATGGCCCGTCATAAGGTCAGCTCGGGCTGTTGTGGTGCTACTCCCCAAATAACTGGAAAAGCAGCTATCCCTGTGCTGGGTCAATTCTGTGTGGTCCAATCTCAAAGCGTTGTGTAAATTTCCCAGTGGCACTAATCGAATTATGGATGCTTAATAATTTCGTACAGTCTGCTGGCGTATAACCTTTTTTCCGATGGTTGAATTAAAACACACGGCTTCCTACTCCGGAGGGGGATGTTCTCCCAACTGTACTACGCCGGTTGGGTTTATCACTGCAACGTGCTAAACTGACTCATTCATCACCGCAATAGGACACCATCTACGTTATGTTACGTAGTACGTTACAAACTAGGAGTTGCCTTGTCCGATGTGTCTAGGTTTTAGATATGTTGGAGCTGGAACCTGGACGCATCGGCCAAAAAGACTCTTTTTTAGTCGTCTAATATTCAGTCACGCTTCTTCTATGCCCAGTGTAAGCGTAATTATTGATGAGGGTTGATCAATATGGGCACATGCAATGGCATCGACGCTCTTTGACACATCAGCAATAGTGTATGATCGGAAACATTTCTCTTTGCAGCCTGTGTGTGTTGCCTTATGGAGTTAAATTGCTCTTGTGAGGCGTTTACTATACCCATAAGGGTCTCCGGCATCTGCAGTTAAGTTTTTGTTCATTTAGGATTTCGCACATTAAATAGACCTTGTTGCTTACGACAGTGTGTATTTAATAATTGCTTTTGTGTCCATTGATGTATGGTCATAACATTTACGTAAACAGAAGTCTACCGCATGGGTAGTTTTTAGTTTTTCAGTTATTTCCCTTTGTTCTAGGAAAACCAGCCATCTCCGTCTTGAAATTTACGACTTTTCACATATGAAAACATAAAGCAATAAAGACCGTGAATTTAGAGCTTGAGATTCTTCTTGCAAGGACCGTAATCTCATATTTAATTTTACTGCACGATGTTTTGCATATCACGCTAATTCCGCAATACACCGCAACAGTAGTATGGGCTAACTCCAGGAAAATTTACCAGTCAGTTGGATACAATGTTTTTTTTTCTAAAACCTTTTTGCAATACGTTGGCTATTAAAGGAGCTTTCAGGTGGGTCAATATGCGAGTATCTCTTCGGAATTGTATGAGGTTCGGTACAACGCTAAATGTGATAAACCGTTATAACTCCGTGGCTCAACTTACATGTGTCACAAAGTCAAAGCAGAAGAGGGAAAGTTTACCCAACCAGAGAAACGTCAGATTGGTAACACAAATTTCCAAGCGGATGCCACATACACTGAGTTAGCTCTGCATTAGGAACACCACCGTTTTATATATTCGGAGCGATAAAGAGGTACCACATGATATCAGATCAGATCAGATCATATGTAGAAGAATTTAGGAACGGAGTGTCTGACCCCAGGCCTTAAACTACCCTTAGATATAGGAAGCTCGGAGATTTGGGCTAGAGTTCCCGATAGGAAAATTACACGGAAGCGGGGTAGAAAGGGGAAGGAAGCCGACCTTACTTATTACTGAGGAGGCCAGTGCCCGGGGCCCGACGGCTTAAGTTATCGTCTGGGGCACTTTTTTTGAAAAAATGCAAGAATGGGGATTTTGTTTTAGGAAGGCTAACACACAAAATCGCATAAACGATGAAAAAAAGTGATGTCAGCATAAATTTTCAAGAAATTTGGAAATTTGTGAAATAATTTAAGGAAATAGGCAATTTAGGGTAAACGCCCTAAACAAAAACGTTCCACATATATGATGGCATTTTTGCATGAGTATATGCTGATGACTATTATCTATGCAGAGAACTAAAAGGTAAGTGACGCTTCTAAACACTGCTGAGATACACTCATTCCTACATGCATTGTTGTGAATTTTCGACAAGGTTCTTCTCTATGTTGAGTAAATATAGCTATAACCAAACGTTGAACTGACAAACAGCAAAAAGTTTTAGTTCATTCCATGCTCAACATTGTAAGAAATACGTATACCAAGTTCCATCAATTTATTTACATACCTTTTGCAGTTATCAGGTTTTTCATATAGAGTTCCGGACGAAAATCTCATCCTGCAAAAAACGCATTTCAAGTGTCACTTCCCGTTCGTTTGACTCCTGGGTTTATATATTCCGATTGCTATAACTCTGTATCTGTTCATCGTAGACAAGAAACAAAGGCAGTTTTGGAATCCTAAGGAATGGAGATTTAAAATGAACGCATTTTTACAAAATGTGAAATTTGGTCCAAAACGACCTTTTTAACCTAGTGGGATACGTTAACGTGCCCATCCGACGCACGGCTGATATTTAGTAGTTCGAGCATTCGTATCTGCCTGCGACTGAACCCGAGGTCTTCTCCGTGGAAGTCATGAACGTTTACGCGGGCCCACGTCATATCAAAGTCACGTGTGGTCTACTATAAAATGTGCACACATATCCTCTGTACGTAGTCAGTAAACGTTTGCTAGTAATAGGGGAAACATGGTTCCTCGAGACAGTTTGACAGCGGCCAGAGTGTTTGCACCTGGAGGGCATATGTCAGTAATTCGGAAACAGCCGCACTGCTTGGCTGCGCCCGTACTACTGTGACAAGGACGTACCAAGACTGGATTAACCATGCACAGACATCCAGCAGAAGAGTTCACATTGGTCAGCCACACTTGTTGTCTGCTCCCGTACTACTGTATCAAGGGTGTCCCAGGACTGGATTAACCATGCACAGACATCCAACAGAAATGCTCAAATTGGTCAGCTACACTTGTGGACTGCTGCCGTACTACTGTATCAAGGGTGTACCAAGACTGGATTAATCATTGGTCAGCCACACCTGTTGTCAGCTCCCGTACTATTGTATCAAGGATGTACCAGGACTGGATTAATCATTGGTCAGCCACACTTGTTGACTGCTCCCGTACAACTGTATCAAGGGTGTACCAGGACTGGATTAACCATGCACCTACATTCAGCAGGAGGGCTCACATTGGTCAGCCACAACTATTGGCTGCTCCCGTACTACTCTATCAAGGGTGTACCAGGACTGGATTAACCATGCACAGACATACAACAGATAGATTCACATTGGTCAGCCACACTTGTTGACTGCTCCTGTACTACTGTATCAAGGGTGTATCAGGACTGGATTAACCATGCACAGACATCCAACAGAAGGGCTCACATTGGTCAGAAACTCGTGGTTGATCCGAGAGGTGAGCGTCCGGAGTGAAGACTGGTATCACATCAACACCGCGCAACAGTCATTGAGCTCACCCACCAGTACAACAACGGTGCAGTTAGACCTATTTCACCGTACCTTGCTTCGCCTGATGTTCCACAGACGGAGACCAAAGGGGTACTCACGATGACACTCAGTCATCGCAAAAAACCCATCACATGTGCCAAGGCACGTCAGCAATGGACCCTCGACAGATGGAAGAAGGTTGTCTTGAGGGATGAGTCCCAATTTCTGATACACAATTCTGATAGCCGAATTTGCATATGATGTAAATAGCATAAAACCCTATTTCTGGTGGCACACTGGTGTTCAACAGGACGGGGAGTTGGTGTTATGGTCTGGGGATCTTTTCCGTAGCAAGCCGTATGTTTGTGGGTTATCATCCCATGAACACTGAATGATGGACGCCACGGAGAGCTGTTAGCCGACTATCTCCATTGAAATCTGTACGAAGTTTACCGGGACCACAGAGTCATCATTCAGAAGGACAACGCACCGTGTCATCGGACACGTATAACTACTGAGTGGTTGGGGGAACATAACGCTTTCGCCACATTGCCTTTGTTCCCAACTTTCTCTGACTGTAACGCAATTGAACATTTGTGGGATGTGCTGGAACGGGGTGTGATAATTGCTAATACTTCTCCATGGAATGAGTGGGAACTGACGGAGGTACTGCAGCTGACACGGGTCAAGTTACGCATGGAGGATGTTCGACACCTTGTCGAATCTGTTCCGAAGCGTCTGCAAACCGTGATTGCACAGAAAGTTGGACCAACGCCTTATTATGTACGTGTTCCTAATGCAAAGCTAACTCTTTGTACGCATAGAGGATGTGCGACATCTCGTAGAATCTGTTTCTTAGCGTCTGCAAGCCGTAATTGCATAGAAAGGTGGACCAACGTCTTATTAGGTACGTGTTCCTAATACAAAGCTAACTCAGTGTACGCATGGAGGATGTTCGACACCTTTTAGAATCTGTTCCTTAGCGTCTGCAAGTCGTGATTGCACAGAAAGGTGGACCAACACTTTATTAGGTAGGTATTTCTAATGCAAAGCTAACTCAGTGTACATATGCTGTTCACATGTCATTGTTCGGTAAAATGGGCAGTTAAAACCCAATTGCTAGAACAGTGTATGCCGTTAAGCTGGATAAGGGTTCGATCACGCCAACCAACAAAAATTCACCGTGCTTCAAAGGGAAAGTACAGACCCATCCTCCCTCCCATCTATGGCATGGAGACATTGGCAGCACGCTTCACTGTACCGACACAGCCTGCCAAGACGCCAGCACGGAATCCCAGCTCGGTAATCTCACCTATACCAAGCTCTAACCCGGTAAGCACACAATCATGCGAATCTGACCCCTGCTCGCGACAGAATGCAACCCCACGATAGCGGGAGCTGCGACCAAATCCTTTCTCCAGGGAAACCCCCTACGAATACAACACCTCCCTGCAAATTAACAGTAAAATTTGATACAAGTGTTCAATACGATTTGTAAACACGACTCTACAAGACATATTTTAACTTACAGGTAATAAGGTACGTCTTTCTTGTGTATCAGCAGTTCCTCGCGCTGCAGTATGGTCTTTAAAATTCATGTGCTTACTTAAATTGTAGAAATACCAATAACTACAACAGAATTTCTTACGCACCGCTTGAATATGTGGAACATCATTTGCGAACTCACAATCAATTCTTCAGGTGACTGAACGTTTTTAAAGATGGTGCCAGGCACTTAGTATTAATCTGTAACTGCAAACAACTTTTAACATAATTTGCATTTATCTTAGAAATGAGATATATTGGGGAATACATGAGAATGAGCGTATATTCAAATAACGAGTTGAAATTCTGGGAGAAAATTGACACTTCGGCCTTGCACGCGTAAACATGCTGTAGCAGCAAATTAATTAATACCCGTCTGCAGCTTTAGAAAACGCTGACTTTTAATACTTTGATTTTCTCGTCAAAGGCTTTGCCTAATTTGGCTTAGGCAAATGTATTTCTGGTTGCTGACTGACAGAGTGAAATACGATCTTATTCAAACGGCACTCAGTTACATATGCATGAGTGCTGAAGGCTTTTAACTCGAGGTATGGTTTCTGACTTTTGATACTAATAATGAAAGTTGACTGCGAATAATTCGCAAACTATTCTGACTTCATTTCTGGAAATTTTACGCAAGTTGGCAATTGCCTTGCCTGCTTTGATTTCTTAGATTGGTTATCTTTTGTTACGTGTTTCGCTCGTTAAGGGTGTTTCCTTTTTCCTAGCATATTCTCAAGGCTGAGGTTTATATATCCAATTAGTCTCAAGATCCAGACAGTTAGCAAACGCACGTGACGTCCTTGAAAATAATAATCGCGATTTCTTCTCACCGATGCAAACGCTATTCGGTATTCGATTTCTGGGAACTGAGATATCACGTTCGTTCACAGACAGACAGCAATTAGGAAAGTATGCTGACGATGTCTTCCATGAAGGTTAGTAGATAAGACATTTTGTCATGCATGTCAGGAGGTGAGCTAAATGGAATAAGTAGTATATCTGGAAATTTGAAATACCTTACAAAATCCACTGAAAAAACTGTCAATGATTCCTGTTGAACTCCGACCACGTCCTATTCCTTTAAAGAATTAAGAGGAAACCTATTAATTCGATATAGTCATGCACAATCATTTTTGTCGTTTTAGAGTGCTGTTAGCAATTAATGATAGATGATCTTAGCATACAATGTATGCATGTCGCGAATCATTGGAGATAGAAGAAACACGCGAAGAGCTGTGACTCACTACGTCGCACATGCAGTAGTGTCTGGTGCCACTTATTAATGAGTTGAAGGTTTGTTTTGACACTCGTAATTTTCACTTCTGTGTCTGTACACTGAAGTACAAAAAGTCATGGGATACGTACCTAGTATCGCCCAGAACCTACCTACCGTGAAAAGTGGTGTAGCATCTCGATGTTGCGTCGATATCACAAGTGGCCAGAAGACTTCTGGAGAGACGTTGAGCCATGCTGTCCGAACAACCGCCCACAGTTTCCTGCTACTTGCAAGTGCAGGATATTGGGTGCGAATGGACCTTTCCATCACGTCTCATAAGTGCTGTATTGTGTTCACGTTGGGTGAACGTAGTGGCCACACCATCTATCGGAACTGTCCACAATGCTCCTCGAACCAAGTTTGGACAACGTAAGCCCAACGGCATGGTGCATTCTCCGCCTGGAAAATCCCATCGTTGTTGGGGAACATGAAGTCCATGAAGGGCTGCAAATGGACAACCAGCAGAGCCACCAAGCGATTACTGGGGAATTACGAGTTTACAAGGGCCAGAGGTACCAAACCGTGCCACGTAAAAGCACCCCATACATCTATGGAACCACCCGCAGCTAGCACAATGCCTTTTTGACAGCTTGGGTCCACGGGATCATGGGGTCTGCTCTACACCCGAACCCTACCATCAGCATGTAACAACTGGTAGCGTAACTCATCGTACCACGCCACATGTTGCCAGTCTTCCAGAGTCCAATTACCGTGTTCACGATCCTAGGTGACGCGCTGTGTCCGATGTAGTGGTGTTAACAAAGGCTTCCTGGTGGGTCTTTTGGCCACATACACCACGGACGCTAAATTACGCTACACTGACCTGACGGATATGTGTCTGGTACCTCATGAATTGAATATGGATGTTATATGAGCCAGTGTCGCTTGTCTGTTAGCATGGACAATCATAGTCATACACCACTGGTCACGGTCATTCAGCACCCCTGGTCGGCCACTGCGCTGTCCACGGTGGGTGGTGATGACTTCCACGAGGTATTCTCGGTACACTCATGACACCGTGGATCAAGGAATGTTGAATGTTCGCACAACTTCGGAAGTTGAATGTCTCATCCATCTGACTCCCACTACCATGCCTCTTTCAAACTCCGATAATTCATGCCGCTTGCATTAATCGTACTGGCGGTTTTTCAACCTGACTCACGAAGTTACACCTCCCAACTGATAAAAATCGTTGCGTGCGTCTAAGCTTTAATACGATGACAGCGGCAGTTAAAAATGTGCATACTGCTATCCCATGACTTTTGGTGCTTCAGGGTGTATCTAAAACTCTGAACTAGTGTAACTCTAAACTAGGGATGCGTGATTTCTTATAGAGTGATGTGCTTACGGAAGGGGTTAACCATCCTCATAAGCGACACCTGGTATGGGTGGAACTCCTTTAAAATTACTGCAATGGTGTTTTCGTAGATTTAGGAGTACGCGCTAAAAATCTACATTGTAGCGTATGAGAGCGTGTGTTTAGTCATTGCTTTTGTCGTCCATTGATATGTGGTCACAACATCTACGTTAATACACTGGCGGAAAGTGAAAAAGAACACCAAGAAGGAATTGGCGGACGATCATGAAATTTACATATGTTAATTGGGTCAAGTTTATGTAGGTGTGATGTTAATTTCGGGACCAACCGGTGAGCGCTTACGCCACAGCACCGCATAATATGCAAATTATCGTCGGTGGTATTTAAGGAGTACAACGAAGTAAATGTAATCAGTCGTCGGCGTACGGACACGTGCAAAGACCCTAAAGAAGCTGCAATGCCTGGACATGGAAGACGTGTACGATTTCAGCAGTTATCGGACGTTGAGCGAGGTCATCTAGTCGGACTCCGCGAGGCAGGGTGGTCGTATCGTCGTATTTCGGAGCGAATTGGACGGGAAGTATCGGTGGTGGTACGATGGTAGCGTAGATGGTCCGAGGAACATTCCCACATGAGAAGACGTGGAACCGGGAGTCATAGACGGACTTAGGAGCAAACCGATCGACGCATAAGAAGAGCAGCGTTGTCAAGCAGGACATCCACTGCGACGCATAAGAAGAGCGGCGTTGTCAAGCAGAACATCCACTGCGACGCAAATCCGAGCTGCACGTTGCACTTGAGGTGACTGTGCGAACAATCCGCAATCGTCTACTGGATGCCGGACTACGTGCACGTGTGCCTCTGGCATGTGTACCTCTGACTCCAGCCCACCGTCAGGAACAACTGCAGTGGTGTCGCCAACATCTGCACTGGAGAACGCAATGGCGATCTGTCGTGTTCAGCGATGAAAGCAGATTCTGCTTGGGAGCCTCCGATGGCCGTATGCGTGTTCGCAGACGCACAGGGGAACGTCTCCACCCTTCTTGCAACCCCCAGCGACACACAGGGCCTAAACCTGGTCTCCTGGTGTGGGTAGTGATCAGCTATCACTCCGGTACACAACTAGTGTTTGTATCGGGTACGTTAAACAGCACCTCCTATATCAACAACATCATTCATCCGGTTGTAAGGTCGGTTCATCGTGGTGTTTTCCAGCAAGATAATGGACGCCCACACACGGCACGTGCAACGCAACATGCACTTCAGGGTGTGAGACAACTTCCATGGACTGCACGTTCACCGGATTTGTCCCCCATTGAGCGCGTGTGGAATTTTATGGGACAACGACTTATCCGGTCTCAACGGCCAGACACGACCATCCCTGCTTTACGCGTCCAGGTTGAGGATGCTTGGAACTCAATACCCCAAACTTACATCCAACATCTGTAAGACAGACTCCATGCCAGAATTGCACAGTGTGACGCAGTCCATGGCGGTTCAACCTCGTACTAACCATGTTACATGGAAATGTTATTTTTCAGTTTACCAGCAAATACAGCTGTATTTTGCCATAATATTTTGATCACGTTATCCTCTGTATTCCGTTATTATGCTGTATAAATTTCGTTGGTATCAGACGTCTCCTTCTTGGTGTTCTTTTTTCACTTTCCGCCAGTGTAGAAATGGACCAGATGAACAGTTTTTCAATTCAATTCACTTTGTTCGAGCAAAAGTAACAATTCTCGTCTTGAAATTTACAACGTGACACAGACATCCGGCAAAATCGTCTAAGGAGAGTTGCAATTGGACACAGCATTATTGGTGCTCCTTGTGGTCCTTCTGTTCTTTTCTGCAAAGTTACGTCGTACGTATACTGCGAATTCTGTGTCTCCCTGTAACTTATGGTGTACTTCATCCACAAATAACAATACGGTCGAGAAGCGGAGTCTCACTCTGCTCCTCAAACACTGTGTTTTTGCGGTGATTGTCAGTACTTCAGGGCATATATCGCTCATTGTGTGCTATTTATCAACAGCGTTCAATTTTCTACCAACTAGGAAGACATCCATCTTGTGTTTTCTCTTTCTTTACCGGATGAAGGTAGTTCCGCGGTTGTATACAGGGCCCGATTTACACAGAATCAAGCCCTAGGTACAACACTAGATGAGCTTTCCCCCACCCGTTCACATTCTTGAAAGAATAAGCACATTTGTTGCCACTAAATATTATCAATTAGTTTAAAAGTTGATTTAATAAATAAGACACTACGTGGGGAAAAATAGGGAAAAATATATACTTTTATTAAATCTTAATATTTTCAAAGAACTTCGCACTTAAAAATATAGACGGGTAACTCTGAAAAACTATTTAATAGTTTGGTATTGCTATTTTCGTATTTAATTATGCAATAATTCAAATATCCACAGATGCTATATTACTCATCCTCTTTTAATTTTATTTTTAACCGATGAACGTTATTTGGACTTGGTACAGACAGATTTTTTAGTGGCAAAGATGAACTTCCATGTAGCTGATTAATCACCTGTGATATGTTCAATATTACAGTAGAATAATTCTATTAACAGAGAAATTATGCTGAGAATTGAGAAAAACGCGTAACTGTATAAATCATATACTCATAAAAGCATATTATTCAGCTCATTAATTCCCTTAATTTAGACCCAAGTAATTTTAAAATCCGATGCTTTACAATATAAAGTACTCAAAACTTTAATAATGAAAAATCTCTTTCAAAAGGTGTATAGTATACACTGAAGTGCCAGAAAAACTGGTACACCATAATACTTAGTACGTACCCCACGGGAGCGCAGAACTGCAGACATACGACAGGTTATGGACTCCACTATCTTCTGGAAACATGCTGTAGGTAATGCACACCATACTTCCTGCAGAGCGTTCCAGAATTCGGGTGTATTCCGAGGTCTCCGATTCCTGTGTTCGATAGCGCGTTGCATGGCATCCCTAATGGGTTTTATCATGTTCAGATCTGGGGACTTGGGTGGAAATGGCAACACCCCAAACTCAGATGAATGCTCCTCTAACCATAATGTGGCGTCCCGACACTTGTGTGGAGGTGCATTGTCCTGTTGGAACAAGCCCAACCCGTCAGTATTAATGCAGGACGTGAACTGGAGTACCTCGTCAGAAAGGATGCGCACATAGCGTTGGCCGGATACAGACGTTTGTAAACGTACCAGGGATCTCAGTGAAGTCCAGCTAAACACACCCCATACCATTACGGACCCTCCACCACCCGGTACTGTTCCCTGTTGACAGGCGGGATCCATGGCTTCATGGAGTTTGCGCCACACAGGAATCCTTCCATCTGCCCGCTATAGTTGGAAACGCGACTCGTCAGACTAGGCTACTTGTTTCCAGTCATCAAGTGTCCAGTGGCGGTGTTGCCGTGCCCAAGCGAGGCGCATAGCTCTGTGTCGTGGAACCCATCAAGAGGACTCAAGTTGGCCGTCGGCTCCTAAAGCCCATATCGTGCAGGGTACGTTGCACAATCCGTACGCTGATGCTTGTTGAGGCTCCAGCATTGAATTCCGATGATACCTGCGAGAGTGTTGCACGCCTATCGCGTGAAACGATTCTTGACAGTCGACGATGGTCACGTTCACCCAATGTCTTTTTACAACCACACTGTTATCGTAGGTTGGAGGTTTTCTCGGAATCCTTGTAGTCACGGTCGTCCGTGAAAATCCAAACTTCGTTTCTACCTCCGAAATACTATGGCCCATCTCACGAGCACCCACTATGACACCGCGTTGAAAATCGGTTAAATCATTATTACTTGTCATTCTCAAGCCGTAAACAGCTCTCACAGCTGGCAAATGATCATATGTAGAGGATTTTAGGAAGGAGTGTCTGACCCCAGGTCTTAAACAACCCTTTGAAATAGGAAGCTAGGAGATTTGGGCTAGAGTGCCCGATAGGAAAGTCACACGGAAGCGAAGTAGAAAAGGGGAGGAAGACGCCCTTATTTATTACTAGTAGGCCAGTACCCGGGGTCCGACGGCTTAACGTGCCCATCCGACGCACAGCGGGTATTTAGTAGATCGAGCGTTCGTACCTGCCGGGATCGAACCTGAGGTCCCTTCCGCGGCAGTCACGAAAGTTGTTCACTAGGCCACCCGCGGCCCTTGACAGCTGGCAAGGATGTCTATCGCTTTATATACGCACTGGTGGACGCAATCGAGTACGCGCATATGTGACGTTGCTATGTATTTTGCATAAGCTTGTCTGTACCAGATTTTCTGGCAGTTCAGTGTATATATATATAGGGATATAGCACATTTGTAATTCATCTGCAAGTTTCAGATGCAAAGCACTGCAAGTTTCCTGCCTTATATTACACATATTGAAATTTAATGGACTCCGTATAAATCATGTTTTTTTCATTGCGAATCTAGGTGGCCCTAAAATGTGGGGCCTTAGGCCCGGGCCTTGCAGGCCTAGGCGTAAATCAGGCTCTTGTTGTGTACAACCAGGCATGGTATTAAATAAATATACATTTTTAGCACCACACATGAGATGTATCGTTTTTCATGTGAGGATTCGTTAACCGGACATATCTGCTTCTGTACTCATATCCATGAGACTAAAGATGCCACTAAGAAATACTAGGAGAGTCATGACATATGCTCAATTCGACATTCGACTACTGAATCTTGCTCGGGTATAAGGTTTAAACTACAGAATGCATAATCAACCTTCCTGATAAAATGTGTTTTTAATTATCAATCGCAAAGTGAAGAGGAAAACATTCCCAAAATTTGTAGCTCTGTTTGTAGGTCTTTACTTCTGTCATGAGACTGGTTGTTAGATGAGGTACTTACGTTAATCATATTGACGCTTGTGAATGCCCACGTCGACGAGATCAATCAGATAAATCCACTGGGGAGAGAGATCTTAAATTATTTTAAAGTGGTTTAGTCAGTAGTAGCTGCTACTTATTGCAAATACATGGTTGCTGCAGATGAAATTTAGGAATACTGATGGAAACTGCAAACCCCAAACTACTGTTCAAAATAAACTTTATTAGTCAAAGTAATCATCGATAGCAGCAACAGGTCTTTGCTAACGAGATATAAATTTCTGTATGCCGTCGGAAAGAAATGTTGAGTTTCGGATGCGATAAACTCGTGAAATGCGATTTCAAATGATGTTTGGCTGCGAAACCCTTTGAAAGCAAATGTAAGTTTCAGAGTATGTTATCGAGAATGTTGAAATATGTACGACACCCAGAGTATAGATAGAAGCTATGGCAAAAGACGGAAGCCGTAGTTTCTTAGCGAGGATCCGTTACCACCTAAGCATGATCAGTTTAAATAATACGGAGTTAGACCAGGATAATGTGTTTTTGCGTGTCAGACCAAAAACAGACAGTACGGTTGACTTAGGAGGATACTGATTTCAGCTTTGATGTTAAAATTTGCTCAAAGTGGATTCCACTGACCTGATAAATGCTCAAAAAACCAGCGGAATGGCTGTATATGAAAGTGCAATTGTTCCGACTATGTTGCAAGATGGGGAAACATGAGTAAAGAAAGAACTACACGAAGAAAAATTTCGTACTGCAGTTATTTTACGCGGAAATTAAACGATGTACCTATTTTAGAAGATTTTTACTTTAAACGAAATTCGCGTATTTTAAATTATTTTCAGAAATTCAGCGCTGATGCGAAATTTCTGAAAATACATGAGAATTTCTAAAAAAATACATGACCTTTGCATCATCATTAAGCCCGTAGTTATGTGAGATTATGCGGTGTGAAGGAGCCAATCCTTGGCAAGGAACTATTAACATCATAAAGAAAGCATTGTATGCGAAGTCTCTCGTTTCATTTACTCTTGAGACCTCGACCAATTAGATCCTTTCCCTCTGTCCCCTCTGTTTATTCCCACGTACGATGCGCCGATGTAAAGTGCCGCTGAAAAACTCCCCGAAATACACAGGAGCGTACCGCATTAACCAATGGAAAGCAGAATTTCTTTCGACGGTAAACTTGCCTGGTATTAATGCTCTGTGATTAATATCACAGGGATATTTTCCGGTACAGTTGCAAAAATGCAAGGCTACGTTTTTGTATATTCCTTGGCTTTTTGAAGCTCAATAATGATTCAAGTTAATTTAATTAAACTACAAAAGTAAAATAAGGAAATAGATGATGCAAAAGTAATAATATTTCGATTCTGTCTTACAGAAAAATCCGACTGTGTAAGCAACGAACGACCAATCTCAAACCTAAGTGGCTTAACATCGTCATTAAGTATGCAGTTAAAAACGTACGAACTTCTTACATATTTCAACGCTTCTATTTACCAAACAGATAGGATTTGTAGTGTTTTAAAATACCAAAAGCTGTTAGCCGTGTTTATTTTGTAATGAAATTATAAGAAACTGTTGAGTCTTTTCTAAAGCAAAAAATGTAAAATTCAAAAAATAGTCAAAATTCATATACTGGTGATTTTCCTGTACTTATTTTCAAGTGTACTTCAACATTCTGTGTTCTCCCCCCCTCAACGGTAGTTCCCAATTCATAATCATACTCTATAAATAAATTATATGGAAACCTAAAGCGGTCTAAAAAAATTACGATACAAAAGAGCATTGCGTTTCCCACAGAGAGCCAAATTTAACTCAAAGATTATTTGGCAAGTTGAAAAGTTATATTTTTTACTATTCCCCCTGAATTAATCCCCAAAACATTCAACAAATTGTTCACGCTTTAGTTTGTATAAAGGCTTTAGGGGAATAACATGTTGTGCCATTAAATTGAGCGAATAAAATCCTCTTAAATCTGTATACACGAAGACAAAACAAATTACCTAAACAGTTTTCTTATTGAAAAAGTTCTACTGATGATTTTGATGCTAAATCCTATATTTTAAGACAAAGTAACTGAAGAATGAAAACAAAAATCACAGGATGGATTTCCCTTACAAACGAGGTTTTTTTTTTCATGCCTATATATAATTATCCAGCACGCCACTGCTCTAATGACATGGAGGGGAGATTTTTTAATTTAGTTATTTTTACTACTGTATTTTCAATTATTATTTTATACAATTTTATGACTCTGTATCCCCGTGACATCTTCTCTCTTTATCCAGCCTGGAACATCCTGGTCGTTTTTCTCCACGCGAGCCCCTTAACCATTTTGGAAGTCGCATTCTTGACACCTCGTAACGAATGTCGTTTCGTATCCACTTCCAAGCATGTAAGAAGGCCTACAGAACATCACCATAGTACTAAACGAAGATTCTCTTAAACAGTCCGAGCAACATAGCGTCTTTTCGGAAAAGTTTCACAAAATTGGCCAGCAGTGGTTTTGTAAGAATAAATTGTCCGTTCTCATACAATATATATTACACTGCCGTTAATTGAATATATACACATCACACAACAAAATTTATATTCATTACTGGAATGTCGAATTGAATAACAGATCAATTAAAAGACATAAATCATATTTAAATATTTATAGAGGCTCTCGTTCCCGGAGATCCTCACATAGCTTATAATTTACAAGTTAGACTTTAGAGAGAGCATCTTGGGAAGGGGGTGCTTAGTCAGAGAATTTTGGGGAGGGGTGCTTGCACCCCTCGACGAAACTCCCTTGATACAAATCGCTTTCTGTGTTTCTAACAATAGCGAGTATTGCAAAGTTCTGGATATTTCGTATGCGGCTAGCTCACTGCTCGAACTAACTCACCCTCCACCGTAATTTGGAAGTGGTTGACAGTGCCAGACACGATATAGGAGACTGCTAGGGTATATTTTAGAACTATTCCAACGCCTGGGCCGGTCTTTGGGGAGCCAAGGCACTTCTTTCTTCAGGACTGCACCACTGGCAGTAAATAAGACCAAACACTATCCGTAACCTTGATTTGGAAGATGACCTTCCCTTGCGGAGCCAACGTGTCATCTCACAGAACAACTTAGTGATAAGTATGTTGGGCATTACCCTGCACAGGTGCTCCACTTCATAGTGGTATAAAAGAAAATATAACCTATACTATTACACACAACATTTAGCCGTCTTACATGTCGTCTGGCATGTCTCCTTGGGTTAGGTGGCTTTAACATTTTCATTTATTGTGGCGTTAATATACTGTGACGACCCCCCTCCTCGCATAATTAGTTGGCGAGAGGCGTGGCTAATGAATGGTAATTTAAACTTGACTGGTGGGGTTAATTAACAGGAAGTTATAATTAAACACTTGAGAGAGGCGGTACAAAAAGAAAAGATTTTCCAGTACTTTGAATTCGAATGGCGAGATGCAGATGTTTACCACAAGAACAAAAAGCTCATAATCGTAAATGGGGCGGGCCAGGGTTCAAAAGCTTTTTCCCATAGCTCAAACGTTTTTTGGACGGCAAGCGCTTTTGAAGCTTTTGTCTGTAAGCGAAACCGCGCGTGAAACAATGGGGAAGGTTTCGGACTAAAAGCATTTTGTAATAAACATGCCGTGTTTTCAAGTGGTGGAATTCACCGCTTACCACCTCTTGGAGACGGGAGATTGTTTTCGGGAGCAGAGTCAGTTTAGTATAGCCGAGAACGGGTCCGTTTGATAGCAGAGAGAGAAAGGATGGAAGCTTTCTCGCGCTAGAAATTTGTTGCTGTCTGCTGCTGCCGTTGAAAACCTGAGCACCGGGAAAACCAGTGAAGATATACTCTAAAGAATCGGGTGTCACGTCAATTCGTCGCGTGCGTCAATTCGTCGACTACGTCAATTCGTCGCCTGCGTCAATTCGTCGCCTGCGTCAATTCGTCGACTACGACAATTCGTCGCGCGTCAATTCGTCGCATGCGTCAATTCGTCGCGCGTCAATTCGTCGCGGACAAATTCGTCGAGTACGTCAATTCGTCGACTACGTCAATTCGTCGCGTTTACAGATTTTGGTTACATACAGAACGAATGCAGGAAAACATACCATTTCGAACGTCTTGCTCCCTGATCAAATTTATAAAGTTTGGCCACGCAGACAGGACAGGAATATTACGTTTTTCTTTGGCACTAAAAATATTAGACGGTAAACGGGTTTTGGAACTGGGCTGGGCCCGGTTGGACAGAGCCCCCATATACAAAATTTTCGTAAAATCTACAGTTTTCAATTCAGAACCACCAAATCTGGTATACTATCTCGTGGTATTCTAACTTAGACTGTAGACGGTTTTGGGAAGCGGTTGGAGAGGGGGGTTAGAGCCCCCATCCCTACAGAATTGCCGTAAAATACAGTTTTCAATTTAGAACTACCAAATTTGGTATATTATCTCATGGTACTCTAACTTAGACGGTAGACGGTTTTGGAACGGGTCAAGGGCCCGGTTGGTCAGAGCCCCCACACACAAAATATTCGTAAGATCTACAGTTTTCAATTCAGAACCACCAAATCAGGTATCCTATCTCATGGTACTCTAACTTAGACGGTTGTCAGTTTTTGGAACGGGTCAAGGCCCGGGGAGGCAGAGCCCCCCCCCCCCGTACATACAAAATTTTCGTAAAATCTAGCTTTCATTTCAGAACCATCAAATTTGGTATCATGAAACTCTAACTTAGACGCTAGACGGTTTTTGGTAGGGGTTGGTGCCCGCGGGTTCGGAGCCCCCCCCCCCTCATAAAAAATTTCGTAAAATCTACAGTTTTCATCTTAGAACTACCAAATTTGGTATACTATCTCATGGTACTCTAACTTAGACGCTAGACGGTTTTTGGAAGGGGTTGGAGCCCGGGGGGTAAGACCCCCGAATAAAAACTTTTTCGTAAAATCTACATTTCAAAATTGCCTTTATTCTTCAGTAAAATAACATTTCTATGTACATGACAATGGAATTCTGCCAATAAATACAGCGGTATATACATCAGCTGGAAAGTTCCAGTGAAACGTAAAACAAAATATTGTTAAAATCATAAAAAAAAAATTATTTCGCCACGTAGGGCGAAGAAGAGGCAGACAATAAAGCACGAGCGATACAAACGAAAATGTTTACCTACAGTATTGTAGACAGGGCAAGACATGATTCTATACTATGCACAAATTCCAATTAAGCATTACTACCATACTAAAGATTAAACATTAGGTACTAATTCACAGAAATGCAACAGTGATGCCACATTCAAAATTTACAACATATGTACAGAAGTATTCAGTGACAAGGGGAAATAACGCTAAATGTACTCAGAAGGGCATCTTGTTACATTATATTATACACACAGTGACTAATATTTTAAAAAATATTCAACATAATGAAGGGGACATTGCGTGGGCAGTAAACTGTGCAGAAGGAAGAATTATATACAACAACATAAAACCCAACATCATCGAAGAGAACATGGGAAACATGGTGAGCTATCTTCAATGGCACATTAAAACAGAAAAATCACAAATAGCGAAGCACCAAAATTAATACGTAAAAACATGATTTGTTACAGTGAACGTGGGCGACAACAAAAATCCCACTTATAGGTTGAGATGTAACTGCAAATTGTGGATATGGAACCACCCAGCCGATTGGGCCCAAGTGGATTGAAAAACGCTATCGGTGTTTGTTGAGGCAGCACGAGAGTGCTCCATTTGGAGGCGAGTGGTTAACCGTGCTAGGAAGCGTCTCCGAATGATAGCACTTGCCTCCTGAGGAGGTGGAATAAGAGCGGGGAAGCGTTGTTGAAGATGGAAAGCATAGACAGTGAACTTCACAAGAAGAAAAATGTAACGGCACACAGGAGGCAAGTGAGTAGGTGGATGCTTAGTTTGGAGTAGCCAAGCATATGCAAGAAACGGTAACGATCGAGCACAAATTCGATCAGCAAGACGAAATGCTGTGTTTAGGACTGGCAGGAGAACGGGGCAGAATAGGTATTGATGTTGGACGTCGCTGACTTCAGGGCAAAAGGAGCACTGCGGAGAGGTGAGAAGGGTCATGCGAAACAGTACTGATGGGGCGGGGAGACGAAGGTGAAGAAATTGCCAATGGACATTGAGTTCAAGAGGGGAGGAAAGGGCAGAGGTAGACGCTGTCCAGATGGCTGGGAGAAGAGAAGGAGGAGCAGAATGAACAGAAAGTGGAAGTGCGGGAGGGGAAAGAAGAAGCCAATAAAGAGAAGAGGAGGAGAGAGAAGTAACTAGAACCGGGGAGCTACGAATGAGGAGAAAGAACGGTAGGGAAAGAGGAGCAGAGGGGACCGAGAAGAGACCATCAGGTGAAGCGATTAGTGGAAAGAGGCTCCAAAGCGCTGTGCGAAGAAGAAGATATTCGTTAGCAAGAGTAATGGTTGGAGATAGAAACAATGAAGAAAGAGGTCTCCAGGTTAGATCAGAAGTTACGAGAGAACGGACAGTTATCACACCAGAGCGGATCCAATGAGGAAAGTAAAAGTAAGGGAGGTTAGGAGGGTGAATAAGAGAAGAGAAGAAGAGAGGTTCATCTAGGAGATCAAGAGTTGAAGAAGGAAATGAACGGAGAAGAGGAAGCGAACGAAAGAGAGAAAGGCCCTCTCGCAGGACAGGAGGGAGGTGGGACGGGAGAAGAGAGTATGCATCCATCTTCAGAAACAGTAGGAAGGTGAAGGATGGGTCACGGAAAGAAGCTAGAACATTCAAGGTAGTGGTAAGGTACGGAACAGTTGAAGTGGCAAGGCGAATGAAATGAATAATACGATGTGTTTTATAAAGGAAAGCTGGATCAGGAAGCTGGATGCCACCCAAAGAGGCTGGCAGATGAAGCGTGGCAGGTTTAACCCAGTGATGTGAAGACCAGATGACGGAAGTTGAGAGGCGAGTGATGGTCATCATTTGTGACACGGGCACAACCGTCGACATCCAAGAGTATTCGCATAGAGAGATAAGTTGTCGACGAACAACGGCTGCTCGTTGACGGAACGATGTGAAAGGGCGGGCCTTACTCCAGTAGGCAGCAGTCCGTTGTATCCGGGGAAGAAGAGCAGTCCAGGTGGCAGATGCAGAAGCCAAGGGCAATCCGACATACGCACCGAGGATCTTCTGTGTAGTGGCTGTCCACTGCGCACCCCAAGGAGCATCGGTGCGGGCAGCCCATGCCCCGCACCATAAGCCAGTACTTTTAGTGGCATTCAGCGCTGCTCCAGATAATGCAACATACTGTTGATATACAGAATACAGGCGATCAAATTGAGATTCATCCCGGACGCAAAAGGTCACATCATCAGCATAGGCGGTGAAAATTATTCGATGATGACGAGTACTAGCCACTGTCGGCGGTAGGACATCCAGGAGTGATCTTCGGGCTGCTAACAGGAAAGGCTCAAAAGCGAGAGCGAATAGCTGGCCGGAGAGCGGACATCCTTGCCGGATGCCTCGCTTAAACGGAATTGGAGCGGTTAGAAATGTGGCCGCTCGAACATGGAAACTGGCGCCCTGATAAAGGGCCAAGAGTGCGGAAGAAAAGGTAGGAGGAAAGCCAAATTGTGAAAGGACAGCAGAGAGATAAAAATGAGAAACGTTATCAAAAGCGGACTTTTGATCCAGATTGAGAAAGGCAAGAGGTTCAGAAAAAGAGCGAGCGAGGAAGTGAAGATGAAGGAGAAGAGAAACGTTAGTGGAAATAGTCCGACCAGGCACAGTGTATGTCTGGTCAGGAGAAATAACGAAAGAGAGAACAGAATTAAGGCGACGGGATAAGAGTTTTGTATAGAACTTATAGTCAGTGTTTAGGATGGAGATAGGGCGCCAGTTTCCAAGATCCAAGAGGTCACCCTTCTTAGGAAGGAGGATGGTGTGTGCCAAAGTAAAGTCGGGCGGTAACGCAGGAGAGGAAAAAGCAGACGAGAAACACGCAGACAGAAAAGGCAGAAGGCACGGTAGAAAAGCACGATAAAAGGACAGAGGAAGGCCGTCAGGTCCAGGAGCGGCATGAGGATTGAGAGTAGCGAACGCCTCGCGGAGTTCGCGAAGAGAGAAAGGAGAGAGTAAAGAAGTAGATAAAGTAGAGGGGACCTGAGGAAGAGAGGAGAGAAGAGGAGAAGCTAATGAGGATGAAGACTGCGTTACCGCACTGTACTTGGCGATGAAATACTGTCTGGTGAAAGTGCATAGCTTCGATGGGTTCGAAGTGATGGAACCATCCTGGAGGCGAAGATGACGCAAAGATGTAGCAGAACGATGTTGAGATTCCAAGGCGGTTAAGTAATCGTGAGAATCAGCTGTAGGGGAGAGATGCAAGAAATGCATCCTGCAGGCTGCATCGGATGCGCGAGGAAGAAGCAAAGCGTGGAGATCTGCCAGATAGCCGGGGTATTGCGGATCATCAAGAGAGAGCATCGACAATAGAGCACGTAGATTCGCAATTTTCATATCGTAAGACCCCGAATAAAAACTTTTTCGTAAAATCTACAGTTTTCAATTTAGAACCACCAAATTTTGTATATTATCTCATGGTACTCTAACTTAGACGGTAGAAGGTTTTTGGAACGGATCAAGGCCCGGGGGTAAGACCCCCCCCCACATACAAAATTTTCTTAAAATCTTTATTTTTCAATTCAGAACCACCACATTTTGTGTCATGAAACTCTAACTTAGCGGGAGACGGTAAGTGAAAGCGCAACATTATTAACTTGATTTGTTATGCAAACCTTATAAATACGACCACAGCGATTAAAAGTTACTAAAGAGTCCTTGTAAGTAATATGTTTTGACCGAGTGCAAGTACAATTTACGAAATGTCAACAGGTCAAAATATCTAAAGTAACAATGAAATTTGGAATATTTCTTTTTTCTTTCTTTTTATTTCAGTTTTGACACTTGTATTAAGTTTTTAAAACATATATTTCTCCTATCGTATACCTTCATTGTGCTTTAAACAGAATTTCTTACCATGTTTTGGGTATTTTGTTTCGTGTGGTTGCAGTTTTTTTAATGTTTTGGGCATTTCATTTTGTGTGGTTACTTCTTTTTATGTTTTGGGCATTTTACTTTGTATGGGTGTTTTTGTTATGTTTTTGTTATTTTCTTTTCTGTGGTAGTTGTAATGTCGACAGGATGAAAAGGGGAAACTGGGGACAGTCACGATGCCTACTTGCTTCTAATTTTTCTTCAAATACAGCACATGTTTTTGTATTGAGTTATACCACTTACTCATTAAGCGACTACAGGTTTCTTTAAATATGAACGTTTTCTTAGAGCCTTTTGTTTCCTCTACCTAGCTTTTTCGGTTCCGCAATTTCTTTTTTTGGTTTTAGAATATTTTCCTTATTATTAATCTATTTTCTCATGCAAACTCTTTATGTAAGGTATGTTTATTCTATCGAAGTATTTTGCAATTATACGTGAAGCCCTGTTGCTGAAGTAAAAAAAATATTTCCAACTGAAACAACGCAGTTCAGATATTTTCCCGCTGTTAACTCAAAGAATGAAAACAAAAACAACAAATCTGTGCAATGGTTGAGGCATGAGACAGTACTTACTGGTAACCAGGCAACGTTTTAAGGAAGAATGAGCTTAAGAATTTCTAACTGCAACAAAAAAGAGCATCCGCCCTGTATCCCTCCCCATCTCCTAGTGCCGGCCTTTGGACGTCTTGAAAGAGAAGTCTTAAGGACACATCTGTATCGTAATTGCCTGAGCATTTGCGACAATCTTCTGGTGTCGTAGTAGAAATACACACTTCCTACTTCTCCTAAATTGCTTCGATGTAATGCCAACGAACAAAGTTTTGCTCTCGCATTGGATTTCTGTTGCTTTTGATGGAATACTTTTCCCCTGGGGTTCACCGCTTTCACTATAGTCTTCAGGACAGGCGGCAATACACCCCTACGTAAAACACCAATTTCACGGCAATTAACTGCAATTAGCGAAAGAGAGGGGCGGTACAGGAAATAAGTCGAACGAGACAGATCTGAACTTAGAAAGTCGGGGGAAGGTGTTGCATGAAAAACTGTGTTTGGCTTACAGATCATTTGGCACGTAGGGACGTAGGTTTCGTTTAATATGTTACGGGGTAAACAAATTGTCTTTTCAGTATAACAATTTTCTGTCATACGCATGGTGCAACACAAAAAATTTGAATTTATTTTTGAGAATTAGCATGACGCCTACCGGCCCAGAGTACAGCTGCCCAGTCCGCGCCTGCTGCCGCCTCCGGAACCTGGCTCCCGGGTTCTTCGCATCTGTTGATCCCCCGCCTGGAGCGTCCCAGCTGTAAAATACATGTACCTCTGCGTTTTGGAAAAACAAAAGATAAGATGCCGATCCTTAAAATTAACCACTTCTTGTGACCGCAGGTACGAAAATCTTGAACTTCGCTTAAACCCTAACTGGAGGAACAAGCTTCACGTGATTGTCTGTATTCTGAGTGTTTTATTGAATGGTTGCTCATTAGTTCGTAGTTGACTGGAGAACAGAGAACGTGCTTGTTAAAACATTTGTTGTGCGTTGTCAAGTGATAATAGTGGAAATATATCATTTTAAATATTTTGGAAAGAGAAAGTGCATTGTTTTCCGAAGGCACTATGCAGATGAAGAATGCAACATAAATAGTTAACTCACAAAAAGAAAATGATTTGCTGAAATGTAAAGGGTATTTATTTTGCCATAACAGAGTGCGAGGTGATTTACGGTATTGTCACTGTATTGAAAGAAATTATGGAAATTGTACTGGCTTTGCTAGTACTATTCTTATTGGAGATGAACACAGGATGCACAATGAGAAACCACATAATCATGCTCCAAGACCGGATAAAAGTGATGTTGCTGTTGCAAGAGCGCAAATAAAAGAACGAGCGAGAAATACGGACGAAGCCCCTGCACAAATTATTCAAACCGTGACAACGTCAATGGCTACAGTAAATGCAGCTTACATGCCTAATATGGATGCACTAAGGCAAGTTGTAAAAAAGAGAAGACATGCCAAGACATGCCTGCGGAGCCTACGACTTCAGAACGGATCGATGCCCCAATAAATTTACAGGAGAAGATGGTGCAAAATTTCTTGGCAGAGGTAGCGCATTTGGACATCAAAGAATTATTTTATTTTTAACAGAGAATAGTTTACGAAAGCTTAAAGAAGCACCCCTCTGGATTATGGATGGGACATTTGAAACTTGTCCAACCCTTTTTAGGCAATTATGTTCCATTCATGCTATGGTTGAAACGAATCCAGAGATGCACAGACTTGTCCCACTAGTTTATGGGTTACTTTCCAGCAAGTATAAATAATATATTACTATTATAAAGTATTTTTGTAGGATTTACAAGACTATGCATCAGACTATGATATTCAGCTTGCACCACAATATACGCATAATAATAGATTTTGAAATAGCTACCGTTATAATGCTGCTAAAAAGGAATTTGGAAGCAGCACACACAAATGTTGTTGGTTTCATCTCGGAAAAAAATGTGCTGAGGAATATCCATCCTCTGGCATAGCCTTGGAATATAAGGAAAACAGTGAGTTTGCTCTCAAAGTCAGACATTTGCAAGCACTCGCATTTTTTTCATCTGATGAAATTCCAGCTGCTTTTGAAGAAGTGAAATCAATTTTACTAGAATATGCAGATTCTGTAGTTCAGTGGTTTGAGGAAAATTATGTTCTTGGAAAATTTCGTGGAAGCAGAAGAAACAATCCAAGCAGAAGCCCTCCGCTGTTCCCGCCAACAATTTGGTCAGTTAGTGAAAACAATTTATTTGGCTTTCCCAGAACACAAAACGAACTTGAAAGATTAGACAGACGCTGGAATACAATTCTGGGAGAGAAAAAACTGTGACTGTACGAAATAATCAGTGAAATTGCGAAAGAGCAGAGAACAACTATGGCTAAAATCGAAAGAGTGATAGCACAGATGCCAACAAATCCACCCAGAAGAGAAACGCTGGCAAGATAAAAAGAAATTCGAACTTCTTTGGTGCACAGAGACAATGTTAACATGCTGGACATTTTAAGAGGAATTTCATATAATTCTACCCTTTACTAAAATGTGCTGGTATTTCTCACTAATTGAATTATACCTTTTACTAACTTGTATTTGAATTTTTCAAGAATGTAATTCCGCCGAAGATGCAAGAATGTAAAACAACGCAAAATGAAAAAAGTCAAAATTTTCAAAATAGCATGTCAAAAACATAAAATGTCAAAAAGTAATCCAAAATGTGAAACATATAAAAATTCAAAATGCAATCCAAAATGTGAAACAAATAAAAATTCAAAATGCAATCACAAGTCACAAGCATTACAAAAATGCGAAACGCTATGTAACAAGTACAACACAAAATAAAACAAATGCCAAAAAAAATGCATACGCTTTGTAAAATGTACAAAATAAAATAAATGCCATATTCACAAGGATTTCATGACGAGTCAAGTTAAAAATGAGCTTTTACTTAGACTTCAAATAATAATTACTAGCCTCTACACCTTTTTAAGTCTTTAATAAGTGCAACATCATTAACGTGACTTGACATCAAACATTATCAATATGACCATAGCATACAATCACTTAAAAGACCTGTTAATGGATGAATTGAGGAATCACCAAGTTCAGCGGGTGAAAGTTAATGGCTGTTTATAGTTTTGTACTCGAGTAAATGCGCAACACAGTAAACTTGACTTTCTCTGAAAATTTTATGTATATGAGCACGGTTGATTGAAAACTGATAAAAAGGCTTAAGGCCTGTTTATTAATTTTTGTGCCTCAGTCAAAACGCAGTACCATAACCTTGGCATGTTATCGAAACCTTATGAATACGTCGGACTAAAAATTCCTAAAATAAGTTTACGCCTAAGGTCTTCTAACTAAAGTTTTGTGACAGGGTAAAACTGCAACATTAATAACTTGACATGTTATGTTAACGTTGTGAATATGAGCACGGCGGATTAAAGATTTCAACAAATAGCCTTGGGGATTAATGTGTTGTAGCTGAGTAAAAATGTAACATTATCTTGATTTTCTATATAAACCAAACTACGTGCTGAAATGGCCCAACTATATATACGTATACTTCAACCATATACCGAAGCGCTGAAAGGTAAAAACAAAACTGCAATTTTGTACGGTCCCCTAACATTTTATGGCCAGCCTACATGGAAGTGGACACCTTGATATCAAAAACATACTTTTTGTACGGTCCACAACAAATAGCAATGGACACGTCGCAATCTTTTGGGGGGGGGTTAACGACCACCGTGATCAATTCAGTGGGCTATAAGCAGTCGGACATTCCCAATTTTGGGCCACTGGTTCCAGGGAAGGGGGACAGCCAGTGCCAGAAGTCAAGCACAACGTCCATGATTCACCGGGATTTGAACCAGGATCCTTCTCGACTAGTGGTCAGAAGCCAGCGCCTAGATCACTCCGCCGCCGTAGCGCACACGTTGAAATGTATTATTCATACGGCCCCAAACGCTCTTATGGACATACTAGATTCAACTGGACGAAAATAAATCATTAATATAATTTGTACTAGCAGGGATACCAGTTATTTGCCAGGTACATTATATTTGTGGAATCACCAAGTTCAGCGGGTGAAAGTTAATGAATGAAAAAGATATTCCTGCAATTTTCCAGTAAACTTATTTCAAATGTTTTGATTTATTTAATTTAATTTTGCGAAACAAAAAAGAAAGAAAAAGGAATGGGAATACTTACCTTCTAGGAGACATCTATAGAACTGCCGTACATCTGGCGTGTGCTTCTGTGAATCCCGCGACACAGAAATGCAATGTACCTATGTGATGTCGCATGCATACGACTTCACATTGGCTTGATCATCTTTTTCTTACCGTTTTGAATTTTGAATATCTGGAACTCTCTGTTTACATTACATTATATTTCTTTCTGATAAGCCGTTCGTTGGTAGTGAAAGCTAAACTATATAGATTTGTGTTTTTAATACACCATTAAACGAATATTTTTGCACTTTATTGTTATCTACAGTCCCTAACTTAGACCGTAGGTTGGTTAGTTGGTTGGTTGGTTGGTTAGTTCGTTGGTTGGTTGATGGTTTATGGTGCAAGGCCCTCAAAGGGCCAAAGAGCGCCTTAGAACGTAAATAGGGTATTCTTAAGAGTAAAAAACGGAACTTTTTACGAAACTTTTGCATCGGGCTACCTTGACCTGGGCCCCGACCCCTTCCAAAAACCGTCTACCGTCTAAGTTAGATAACCATAAGTAGTATACCAAATCTGGTTGTCCTAAATTGAAAACTGTAGATTTTACGAAATTTTTATGAGGAGGGGGAGGGGCTCTCACCCCGGGGTTCCAGCCCCTTCCAAAAACCGTCTAGCGTCTAAGTTAGAGTTTCATGATACCAAATTTGGTGGTTCTGAATTGAAAACTGTAGTTTTTAAGAAAATGTTGTATGTCTGTGTGTGTGTGCGGGGCAGGGGGGCTCTGACCCCAGGGCCTTGACCCGTCGAAAAAACCGTCGACCGACTAAGTTAAAGTACCATGAGATAGTATACCAAATTTGGTGGTTCTAAATAAAAAACTGTAGATTTTACGCGGCATTTTTATGGGTGGGGGGGCTCTTACCCCCGGGCTCCAACCACTTCCAAAAACCGTCTAGCGTCATGCTGCTCCTGGACCTGACGGCCTTCCTCTGTCCTTTTATCGTGCTTTTCTACCGTGCCTTCTGCCTTTTCTGTCTGCGTGTTTCTCGTCTGCTTTTTCCTCTCCTGCGTTACCGCCCGACTTTACTTTGGCACACATAATCCTCCTTCCTAAGAAGGGTGACCTCTTGGATCTGGGAAACTGGCGCCCTATCTCCATCCTAAACACTGACTATAAGTTCTATACAAAACTCTTATCCCGTCGCCTTAATTCTGTCCTCTCTTTCGTTATTTCTCCCGACCAGACATACACTGTGCCTGGTCGGACTATTTCCACTAACGTTTCTCTTCTCCTTCATCTTCACTTCCTCGCTCGCTCTTTTGATGAACCTATTGCCTTTCTCAATCTGGATCAAAAGTCCGCTTTTGATAACGTGTCTCACTTTTATCTCTCTGCTGTCCTTTCACGATTTGGCTTTCCTGCTGCCTTTTCTTCCGCTCTCTTGGCTCTTTATCAGGGCGCCAGTTTCCATGTTCGAGCGGCCACATTTCTAACCGCTCCAATTCCGTTTAAGCGAGGCATCCGGCAAGGATGTCCGCTCTCCGGCCAGCTATTCGCTCTCGCTTTTGAGCCTTTCCTGTTAGCAGCCCAAAGATCACTCCTGGATGTCCTACCGCCGACAGTGGCTAGTACTCGTCATCATCGGATAATTTTCACCGCCTATGCTGATGATGTGACCTTTTGTGTCCGGGATGAGTCTCAATTTGATCGCCTGTATTCTGTATATCAACAGTATGTTGCAATATCTGGAGCTGCGCTGAATGCCATTAAAAGTACTGGCTTATGGTGCGGGGCATGGGCTGTCCGCACCGATGCTCCTTGGGGTGCGCAGTGGACAGCCACTACACAGAAGATCCTTGGTGCGTATGTCGGTTTGCCCTTGGCTTCTGCATCTGCCACCTGGACTGCTCTTCTTCCCCGGATACAACGGGCTGCTGCCTACTGGAGTAAGGCCCGCCCTTTCACATCGTTCCGTCAACGAGCAGCCATTGTTCGTCGACAACTTATCTCCCTATGTGAATACTCTTGGATGTCGACGGTTGTTCCCGTGTCACAAATGATGACCATCACTCGCCTCTCAACTTCCGTCATCTGGTCTTCACATCACTGGGTTAAACCTGCCGCGCTTCATCTACCAGCCTCATTAGGTGGCATCCAGCTTCCTGATCCAGCAGTCCTTTATAAAACACATCGCATTATTCATTTCATTCGTCTTGCCACTTCAACTGTTCCGTCCCTTACCGCTACCTTGAATGTTCTTGCTTCTTCTCGTGACCCATCTTTCACCTTCTTACTGTTTCTGAAGATGGATTCATACTCTCTTCTTCCGTCCCACCTCCCTTCTGTCCTGCGAGAGGGCCTTTCTCTCTTTCGTTCGCTTCCTCTTCTCCGTTCATCTCCTTCTTCAACTCTTGATCTTCTAGATGAACCTCTCTTCTTCTCTTCTCTTATTCACCCTCCTAACCTCCCTTACTTTTACTTTCCTCATTGGATCCGCTCTGGTGTGATAACTGTCCGTTCTCTCGTAACTTCTGATCTAACCTGGAGACCTCTTTCTTCCCTGTTTCTATCTCCAACCATTACTCTTGCTAACGAATATCTTCTCCTTCGCACAGCGCTTTGGAGCCTCTTTCCACTTTTCGCTTCCCCTGATGGTCTCTTCTCGGTCCCCTCCGCCCCTCTTTCTCTACCGTTCTTTCTCCTCATTCGTAGCTCCCCGGTTCTAGTTACTTCTCTCTCCTCCTCTTCTCTTTATTGGCTTCTTCTTTCCCCTCCCGCACTTCCACTTTCTGTTCATTCTGCTTCTCCTTCTCTTCTCCCCGCCATCTGGACAGCCTCTACCTCTCCCTTTCCTCCCCTCTTGAACTCAATGTCCATTGGCAATTTCTTCACCTTCGTCTCCCCGCCCCATCAGCACTGTTTCGCATGACCCTTCTCACCTCTCCACATTGTTCCTTTTGCCCTGAAGTCAGCGACGTCCAACATCAATACCTCTTCTGCCCCGTACTCCTGCCAGTCCTAAACACAGCATTTCGTCTTGCTGATCGAATTTGTGCTCGATCGTTACCATTTCTTGCATATGCTTGGCTACTCCAAACTAAGCATCCACCTACTCACTTGCCTCCTGTGTGTCGTTACATTTTTCTTCTTGTGAAGTTCACTGTATATGCTTTCCATCTTGAACAACGCCTCCCTGCTCTTACTCCACCTCCTCAGGAGGCAAGTGCTATCATTCGGAGACGCTTCCTAGCACGGTTAACCACTCGTCTCCGAATGGAGCACTCTCGTGCTGCCTCAACAAACACCGATAACGTTTTTCAATCCACCTGGGCCCAATCGGCTGGGTGGTTCCATATCCACAATTTGCAGCTACGTCTCAACTTGTAGGTGGGATTTTTGTTGTCGCCCACATTCACTGTCACAACTCATGATTTTACGTATTAATTTTGGTGGTATGAGGCTCCTAGGTGGAGTCTCCTTTTTCACCCACATGATTCGCTATTTGTGATTATTCTGTTTTATGTGCTATTGGAGATAGCTCACCATGTTTCCCATGTTCTCTTCGATTTTGTTGTGTTTTATGTTGTATATAATTCTTTCTTCTGCACAGTTTACTGCACACGCAAGGTCCCCTACATTATGTTGAATATATTTTGAAATTTTATTGTCCCTGTGTACATAATTTAATGTAAGAAGATGCTCTTCTGAGTACTTTTAGCGATTCTCCCCCTTGTCACTGAATACTTCTGTACATATGATGTAAATTTTGAGTGTAGCACCACTGTTACAGTTCTGTTTTATGAGAAGCTGCCCTTCTGGGTATGCTTAGCGGCTTTCTTTTTTTGTCACTGTATTGTTCTGTACATATGATATGACACTTATGAATTGAATTACTGTTCGATTTCTGTTTTTTTTTGTAAAGTTGCCCTCCTGGGTCTGTTTAGCGTATTTCTCTCTTGTCACTGCATAATTCTGTGCATATAATAAGTATTTGTGCTTAATTGTTTCTACCATTTCTGTCATATTTCTAAATACTGTTGCACCTGTTAGTTCCTTCTCACCCATGGTCTTTTATGTGAATTAGTACCTTGTGCATATTTAATCTTGAGTATGGTAGTAATACTTAATTGGAATTTGTGAATAGTATAGCATCATGTCTTTTCTTGTCTACAATACTGTAGTATACATTTTCATTTGCATCGCTCGTGCTTTATTGTCTGCCTCTCCATCGCCCTTCGGGGCGAAATAATTTTATGATTTTAACAATATTTTGTTTTACGTTTCACTGGAACTTTCCAGTTGTTGTATATACCACTGTATTTATTGGCAGAATTCTACTGTCATGTACATAGAAATGCTATTTTTATTTGAAGAATAAAGACAATTTTGAAATGTAGATCTTACGAATATTTTGTGTATGGGGGCTCTGACCAACCGGGCCCCTGACCCGTTCCAAAAACCGTCTAAGTTAGAGTACCATGAGATAATATACCAAATTTGGTAGTTCTAAATTGAAAACTATATCTTACGGCAATTCTGTAGGGGGAGTACCCCCCCTCCCCCTCTCTGCAACCGCTTCCCAAAACCGTCTACAGTCTAAGTTAGAATAATACGAGATAGTATACCAGAATTGGTGGTTCTGAATTGAAAATACTGTTGCACCTGTTAGTTCCTTCTCACCCATGGTCTTTTATGTGAATTAGCACCTTGTGCATATTTAATCTTGAGTATGGTAGTAATACTTAATTGGAATTTGTGAATAGTATAGCATCATGTCTTTTCTTGTCTACAATACTGTAGTATACATTTTCATTTGCATCGCTCGTGCTTTATTGTCTGCCTCTCCATCGCCCTTCGGGGCGAAATAATTTTATGATTTTACAATATTTTGTTTTACGTTTCACTGGAACTTTCCAGTTGTTGTATATATCACTGTATTTATTGGCAGAATTCTACTGTCATGTACATAGAAATGCTATTTTTATTTGAAGAATAAAGACAATTTTGAAATGTAGATTTTACGAAAATTTTGTATATGGGGGGCTCTGACCAACCGGGCCCTGCCCCTTTCCAAAAACCGTTTACCGTCTAATATTTTTAGTGCCAAAGAAAAACGTAATATTCCTGTCCTGTCTGCGTGGCCAAACTTTATAAATTTGATCAGGGAGCAAGACGTTCGAAATGGTATGTTTTCCTGCATTCGTTTTGTATGTAACCAAAATCTGTAAACGCGACGAATTGACGTAGGCGACGAATTGACGCGCGACGAATTGACGCGCGACGAATCGTCGCAGTCGACGAATTGACGCACGCGACGAATTGACGTAGAACCAAAGAATCGCCACCACTAGTTTCGCCTTAGAACTTTCACTAACTCGCGGGACAGCCGACACCAAAAGTTGCCGTAAAAAGGCAGCTATTTCAGGTGTACCGCATAAAACAGACAAAACCCCCTCGCTCAAAGCCCAGAGAGAGAGAGAGATACGTAAGCCTGGCTTGGACGGAAGGAACTAAAGAGCCCCCCTGCAGAGAGAGAGAGAGAGGAACTGAAGCTAACCATCGCCACCGCCTCTACGTGTCGGAGTGGAGAAAAATTCGTCTGTGCGTTTGAGTGCATGACCGCTGCGTCCAGCAACGCCGACTCTTAGATGGAAAGAGAAAGTGCTACACGTAGTGCCAACATATCCGCGTGTGCGTGAATGAGTTTGTGTTCTAAAGGTTTCATCAGTACTTGAATACTCGAGGACATACGTAAGTATTTTATTAGTATTTCTTTGAGGCCCATTGTGAACGAACAGACTTTTCGTTGCGTCATGTCTTGGAAACACTAAAGAGGACCAAAGCTGGCCGTAAATTAGAGCATTTACCACCTCAGGAAGTATCCAGTGTGAATTATGCCAGTATCCAGTAAATCTCTGTTTTTAATTGTTATACTGTGACTCCATTGATTTCTTGGTGTACCGTGAAGGCTAATTGGCTAACGAGGTTTGTTTACGTCCGAAAGAATTGGCATCCTGATTATCCGTGACCCGATTGGGTCCGAGGTGGTAACAGTATTTTCTGTTTTAGTGGACTATTGTCACACCCAAGCATTTCTTTTTGTGCCTTTCAGAGTCATACTTAGAGTTTTGTGGTATGCCTATTAGATATCAAGACTATCGTTATAAATTTTGTTAAATAAAAAACATACATTTTTAGCTCTTTTCATCTTCAGTGTACTCCTCCTCCGCATTAACACATCGCTGCATTCTGATCTTCCACAGAGAAAGCAGTGCTGTCGATTATCTGGTGCGATCCGTTTGAGAAGCTTTGTCGTTGTGTTCTTCATCACAGTAACTGTCCCGAAGCTGGTTCCGTTGAGCACAGATTTCACTTTAGGGAAAAGAAATAATATCATGGGACCAAATCGGTGAGTAAGCTGCACGTTCAAGCTTCTGGGTCGTTTCTCGGCGAAGCACTGCTTCACTGAGAGCATTGAATGAGCTTGCGCGATGATCCTGGTGAAGCATGAAGCCATTTTTCCACAACACTCTCCTCTTTCTTCTGACTCACTCACTCAAGGTCACCAGAACCTGTTTATAGTAATGCTGGTCAACTCTTGCTCCATCTGGAACCCATTCTTCCAAATTTACAGCCTTAATATAATAAGAAAAAAAGTTCGTCTTGAACTTGATCTTGCTTTGTCGTGCTTCTTTCATTATTAGTGACTTTGGTGCTTCCTTCATTATTGGTGACTTTGGTGCTTCCTTCATTATTGGTGACTTTGGTGCTTCCTTCATTATTGGTGACTTTGGTGCTTCCTTCATTATTGGTGACTTTGGTGCTTCCTTCATTATTGGTGACTTTGGTGCTTCCTTCATTATTGGTGACTTTAGTGCTTCCTTCATTATTGGTGACTTTGGTGCTTCCTTCATTATTGGTGACTTTGGTGCTTCCTTCATTATTGGTGACTTTGGTGCTTCCTTCATTATTGGTGACTTTGGTGCTTCCTTCATTATCGGTGACGAGCTCAATGCATCGAGGTTTTTATAAAAATATATTTTTTAAATGTTCTTGTAACGGAAATAGATTGATTGGAGGTTTAACGACCACCGTGAGCAACTCAATGGGCTATAAGCAGTCGCCCGTCCCTAATGTAGGGTCACTGGTTCCAGGGAAGGGAGAGAGCCAGTGCCGTAAGACAAACACAACATCCATGCCTCACCGGGATTCGAACCCGGACCCCATTCGGGCGAATGATCAGAGGCCATCGCTTAGACCAAAAAAAAAAAAAACGGAAATAGATGGTCAGGGAAATCACCTTTCAGCTATTAGGGAATTAGTTGAAGGTCTGTTTGTTTAAGCATGTTGACAAGAGTAATAAACATTTCCAAATCGTTACATTTCAAACCATTTTTCCAAAGTTGAAGTTATTTTTTTTAAAACACTAGCTACTAGTCGAACTGGTGCACAGTGAGCACAGCACTAGCTCGGCTGGTAGCTAGTGGTACTCATATACCCTTATGGGACGATGTTAAAATCCCCACTACTCACAGCAGCAAGAGTATGACCATTTAAGCTGAAAGTCTATATATTCACCATTATAGAGTAATTTGTTGTAATGATGTCATAAGATTTCTCCTTCCACGTGTATAGACTACTCTAATGTATAATGAATTAGCTTTATTTTCTTTCCGCTAAGCTAATTCATATGAATGATTCTCTTCCTACCAGCTAGCTAATGATATACTTGTACTAAGCTTCAAAATAGTGAATTCAAAAGGGTGTTGTTACTAGTTAATTACGAACGTAAACAAAGTCTTAACGCTGGTTATTTGTAGTTATAAATAAATGTTATAAACCTAACAGCCAGACAGAGGTCTGACAAAAACTATGAATTGAGAAAGACTAACTTACAGTAACTTCTTTATTCTAAGACTCTTGGTCAACTAAAGCACACACACAACTAGTTTTACCATAATGAAGAATCTCTCCTCGTAAACAACAACGCTCTCTCATAACAACAACAAAAGCTCTCTTAAGTCTCGATGAACGCGCCTATATACTAGCTACCACCACGTCATGACTTACACTCATTGCCAGATCTCATTCAGCGGGTGAAATAATATTTCGTTCAGTAAGAAGAGAATTTACATAGTAAAATAAAATAACCAGAGATAGTAAAATCAAAAGGAAAGTGAATATAGAGTATACGTTACAAATGGAACATAGTGCAAGTAATAATAACTATAGTGGGATCATTAGCACTCATCTGTTATAATCTTGATTAGGTTACCCACTGTATTTACTCGTTTTGCCTCTCCGTTTCTGAACAATCTTCGTGAACATGCGTTCTAATTATATCTCACGCCATCGAGTCTTATATATGTTGCATGTCGTTCGAGCCTTGGGTCATTGTGTGTGTGGCCTGATGAAGATCACTAGTGTGATTGCGAGATCTCGTGTTTTAACTATCATATGCTTTTAAACTTGTAAATAACTTTTAAAATCAGATTAAATGTGTAAACTCAATGTTTCATCATTTGGTCAAACGTGGTTGTTGTTCAAGTTGATTATCGTGTTTTGTGTGACTGAACCTTCGTCTTTATGCGTATTACTTGGAACACAAAAAACTTACCTACTGTTATCTCATGTCTCAGCTCAAACATTCTATTCAACACTTTTCCTCTAGACAACCATTAGGCTTCAGGGCGGGAAAGTAAGGCAGTGGGTGCTTCGAACCCATATCTTTGCACAGAACCCTTAAAAATTCGAGATTTTAATGGATGAGCTTTCAGGAAATTTACAGTTTTGACAACTGTTTGTAGCACTTCATTCAAAGGAGAGCTTAGGTTTTTAGATGCCAGTGCCTCCCGATGTATCACGCAATGCTGCCCACTTGGTTTCAGGAGCTATTGCTTCAATCCTTGCTTAAAGTCCAGTGTGCACTCCAGACACAGTGTGATCCCTATTTGTACATATGCCAATACAAAATAAAAGGAACTCGCAGCTAATCGCTATCACTGAATCGGACATGCGCAATTTGATGGCCATCTCTATGCATATCGGTTGCTTCATCAATTTGAGGTTCATAGTAATTGTCTTTCAACTTGTCTATTAAAACACTACTGAATTAAGTTCTTTGAAGTTTTTGATATTCACCGGGATACTGTGTCATTAGAAAGGGGACATTTTCAATTGTCCCCCGATAGATACACCAAATTTGGTAGAAACAATATCAATTGCTGCTTTTAAAACAAAAGTTTCACCGATTTTGTATGGTTTACTTGGCAGTCCTGTGCGAAAACTGATAAGAAGACGCTTGTTGTTTTAGTGAAGCTTCGCTGAGCAGACTGGAAATTACGTAATACGTTTTCTGATTTAAAAATGTTTTGGTTTGTTGGCAAACTCTACATGTTTTGTTTCAAGAACCTTTTTACTTTATTAGGCTTCATATTATGTGAAGCTAAAACACTTAAACAAATTGCATACCGTGGGCGTTCTTCACAGTTAACGGTAGTTTTTTGGAAACACAGGGACACATCACTTTCATCATACTCCCTTTTCTTTGAACTCGATGTAGTTGTAATGGCAGAGTCCGTCTCGCTCCCGCCATAGCTGGAAGAACAAATATTATGGTCTTCTCTTTGTGCGCTGATGAGTTCTAAAATAATACTTCTATGCTGTTAGTTCTAAAATAATACTTCTATGCTGTTAGTTCTAAAATAATACTTCTATGCTGTTATTTCTAAAATAATACTTCTATGCTGTTAGTTCTAAAATAATACTTCTATGCTGTTAGTTCTAAAATAATACTTCTATGCTGTTAGTTCTAAAATAATACTTCTATGCTGTTAGTTCTAAAATAATACTTCTACGTTGATTGAACACGAATAAACACAAACTTTGGATTGCGTAGACACACAGGGACGTCGCTAGACTTCGAAATCGGGATGGGCGACCTGTATGTGGGCATTATGTTTGGTGGGGCAAGATTGATAGCAACTTTGTTTTTATGAAACACTGAAAGAACAAATTTTTAATGTTTTTTTCTTTTAATTGAAGGTTAAACAACCACCGTGAGCAACTCAATGGGCTATAAGCTGTCGCCCGCCCATAATTTAGGGCTACTGGTTCCAGGGAAGGGAGTGAACCCGTGTCGTAAGACAAACAAAACATCCGTGCCTCACCGGGATTCGAATCCAGACTCTTCTCTGATGAATGGTCATGAGCGGTGTTGCCAGGTCAGATGTTAGAAAAATAGCAAGGTTTGCGATGAAAAATAGCAAAAATAGCAAAAACGTGACATCAGAGTTTCAGTAAAAGCTTAAAAAATAGCATTTCAAGGAAAAATAAATAGAACTGCACGAAACTTTATTCATTTCTCATACTTTAGTACTGCAGTTGTACAAGAAACTTTGTATACCATTCATTCAATTGTAAAACTCCCATACCTCATCAAAGTATCGCATTTTCCTATAAAGATTAATCACGTGTGCGCACATAATTTAAAGCTGCAATGACACAAAACACAGAATAAGATTAAATAAAGCAAATCAGGTCTATGAAAGTAAAATTCTTGTTTTGATGGATAATAATTAAGCATTCGTTGTAATATTACACTCTTCAATAATGTCAATACAATCATTATCACTGTCCTTATGATACATGCATACATTTATCGTACATTGAAGTTTCAAAATTTTCTAGCATTTTACTAGTAATCGGAAAATGTTTTGCAACATTTCATTTAAAATTCAAATGGCACCTGATTCTCAAAGTCTGGAGCATTTCAACTTTCATGCGATTTGGAGTTGCATTTTTCAGCAAATTCATTTTAGAAAATATTCTTTCAACAACTGCATTTCTGAAGTGCAGCTAAAACAGAGAAAGAATTGTAAATGGATTACCTCTTGTAAAATCTTGGTACAGAGTAACACACACACACACACACACACACACACACACACACTCAAATTCAATTGAATATGTCGATATGCTTACACTAAAGGTGCTAAGCCGAATCCGAAAGCAGTAAATACCTGTGTTCTGCTTCCTATTTTGACATTACGGCATTTTAGTCTTTAAAATTAAGAGGATGATCAGTCACTGGACTCCTAATTTGCGGCATATTCCTGAGCAACAAACAGTTAGGTAGAAGTTTCAAATAATCGAAATTATTTAGAATCTTGTTGTGTAATTGCACCCAGTGATCATTCGAAGTGCTCAATACTACAGAGAGCGAATAGAAAGAAACCAACCAACTTTGTTGGCATGGATGAAGGAATGTGGATACATAAGTAGAGAGAAATCGAAATCTGGCAATGTCAAAACCCAATGAGGTAAAAAAATACACTGAGTTACTCGAGACGGTTCTGGTAACTAAATTTCATCATGTTACGGTTAAACAACAAGCTCTGCATTTGAAATTTATGCATCCAAGTTGCCAACAAAGTGCCAAACATCTTTTGGCATACAAGTTGGATTTAAAGAAAAATACCAAATTTCCAGCAAAAAATAGCAAATAGCATTTAGAAAAATATTATAGTACTAGAGCAAAAAAAAAAAACATTTTTGCTATAAAATAGAATGACCTGGCAACACTGGACTCATGAGCCAGCGTTACACCACTGCGCCATTAATTCGGTTTCAATGCTTTTCACTACCGGCTACAAAATAATTCGTGCAATTCCGACCTTCTCCACCTGGACACGCATACATACATACATACATACATCTGACTAGTTACACCACTGGTGTAAGATAGAAGTGTTGGTAGAATGTCGCCTTCAACTTTTTGCTTGCTCTGACTGCATTGTCTTAAATTTCCTTTCAGCATTTTCCATTTTTGCTTATAGTACTGTACTTAAACAATTTATTTAAAAGAACATGTCGTTTTTGTTTATCTACATCAGATTTTAACGTTGTGCCCCACAGACACAATACCTCACCCCTCATTAACTTCCTTCCTTCCAGCCAGCGACTTTACTTTGCACTCCTCTCATACAAAGCAGTCGTCAGCCACTTTCTGTGCTTTCACTGGCAGTCTTAAGGACTCTAGTGTAGCTTTAGACTCCACTTTTCTTGTTGTAATCTCCTATTTTGTAAAGAAAACAAACATAAAAATTAGTAGTGACCCCCTCTGTGAATTCCTATCCACCCTCCTCATTAACCCCCTGGCCATAGAGACATGACAAAGAGACTGAAACAAAACAATTGGAAGTGTGGAAAACAACTGAATGTTCATGGCCTTATGGTGTTATTTTGATAACCTTTTTTTATCAAAATAGGCGCACTTTGTAAACAACGCACTTCCTAGAGGGAAATACGTACGGTCACACGATATAAAAATACAAGACTTATTACTTGGTAAAGTGCAGATTATATTTTAAAGTTAAATATATTGCAAATGGCACACTTTGAATTGGGTGAGCTTCAGGGCGGGCAAGACAAATTTCAGGGTGGGCTTCAGCCCAACCTCGAACCCCCTTGACAACGTCCCTGTAGAAAAACGACATATAAACGAGCACAACCGTGGATTGCATCACGCGGAATATGTAACGTAGAGAGGCGATGCAATTTGCAGTTGGGGGCGGGGGCGACCGACGATGACGAGACGAATCTTATTGGTGTACGACGCACACTAATAACGGTCGTCGCGTCACCATAAATGCCGTATGAGCTCGATAAAAATAGGCTTGGAGGAAGTGACGCAATACATTTGGTCGAGTTAAAATGATAATTTTTAATGTTCAAAATGTTTCGTGCGCTCCTCTTAAGGATCGCGCCCCACAGGTTGAGAACCACTGCGAATACAGGGTTTTCCAAAACGATTCATTCGATTCCAAAAGAGATACCTACCAACCGTGTATGACCTTGGCATGAAGAGGAGATCTCCGAGTTTTAGTAGGCAGCAGCGGATTTACCACTAGGCCAACTAGGCCGCGACCTAGGGGCTCCAGGCTCTAGAGGGCCCCAGGTGTACAATCCAGAAAAACTGTGAGCATGGAACAGAAAAACTTAGAAAGATCAGATCATGTGTAGAGGATTTTAGGAAGGGAGTGTCTGACCCCAGGTCTTAAGCAACCCTTAGAAATAGGAAGCTGGAGATTTGGGCTAGAATGCGAGATAGGAAAATGACATGGAAGCGAGGTAGAAAGGCGGAGGAAGACGCCATTATTTATTACCGGGGGGCCAGTAGCAGGGGTCCGACGGCTTAACGTGCCAATCCGACGCACGGCGGGTATTTAGTGGTTCGAACGTTCGTACCAGCCCAGGATCGAACTTGAGGTTATCTCCATGGCAGTCACGAACGCTGACCACTAGGCCACCCGCGGCCTAAAAAAATTAGAAAAGGGAGGTACCGTTATTTTAATTTACTTGAATAAAATAAAGTAGTAGTAATTTTTTATTTTATCTTGAATGATAACTAAAGAAATAAGAACGTAATTATAGCTCTATTGCGAGCACGCCCGTGTTCGTACGAGTGCGATAGAGAGCGCATGCGACGTAAAGTGTTATTCCTTTACGTCGAATGCGATAGATTTCAACATGTTTATTGAGAAACAATGATGAAAGAAAACAGAGGACCTGTATTTACAGTGCCAACAGAAACATAATTGACGACATATGTACAATGGTGATGAAAATTTACAGATGCAGATGTGCTATATACCATGACAATAAAAACAAAGGAAAAGTGAGAACATGGAAAAGTTGAGCAACAAAGTGAGCGGGAACAATGATGTATGAGTACTGCTCAAGAGATACACAAAGAAAGAATCAAAATGAACAATTCTAGTAATGAGTACAAAGATGAATGTGTGGTTAAAATGTTATGTACATTGCAGTACTGACATAAAAGGTGAAAAAGAAAATATGTAGTGCAAAAAAATAAAAATAATATGTACAAATGCATTCAAAGGCATTAAAAAGAAAATATGTAGTGCAACAAATTAAAAATAATATGTACAAATATATTCAAAGGCATTAACAAAATACTTCGATGGGGAAAACGCTCTTCTCAGAGAGCGTGTGTGATGATCAATGTACGTCACAAAAACATGGATGAAAGTACGTGGAGAATTTCAGTAACCGTTCTGTAGAGGTACAGAAAGTTTGTTCAGACAGTCAGTAGAGTAAGATTTAGAAGAACAGTTCTTAAAGAAGGAGTTGTAGATGAACTGTGGTATCAGTAAACCAGGTTCGATACGGAGACAAAACCTGGAAAAAGCGACGTTTCTGAGAGTCAGTTAAGGGCAGACACATATGCAAGGCGCAGTCGCTACAGACGGCTGTTGCGGAAGATACTACACATTGCATCCCCTGCCTGGAAAATGGTGAGTGTTACTGGAACAGAGTGAAGCTGTTGATGATAAAGATATGTGACGTGACGGGCCAGGATGAACACATAAGCACTTGCTGTAGGTAGCGGAGTAGGAGGTTGACGCGAGCTATACAGGGTACTGTGAGCTCTAAATGAAAGGTTGAGTGCGCACTGATGTTGCAGCACAGAGCATGCAAGATGATGAAGAGGTAGAAGCACCGGACAGAAGGGATAAATATGGGGTACATCTGCGGGCATGTGACAGAAGACACAGGTTGGAGAAGTGATGAGGGTCATTTTATAGAGCGTGGCTGGTACTGACAGGCGACGATGCAGAAACAACCAATGGATATTCCTCTCCGTCGGTGTAGACAGCACAGATGAAACTGTCGACCACACGTACGGTAAAGCTGTGGGTGGAACTTCTGGAATCGGAAGTGGTACAGATGATAATGGAGCACGAAGGAAGCGACAGAGAAAGCTGCAAAGCGGGAGAGTAGGGCCTTGAAAAGTGAGAAAAAATGGGAGCGGGAGGGAAGCGGAAGGAACGAGTGACAGGCCAGTAGATCAAGCATGGTCGGGGTAAAGTGTGACAATAGCTGTGCGGATATCAAAGTAGAGTGAAAGATAAGCAGGAGCGCTGGGAATCATAGGAGAGATGTCAGAGAAAGGTTTCCACAGGATATCAGTGGTAAGGAGGTCCCGAACAGTCACGACCCCTGCAGGGAGCCATGAGAGGTCGGTGAAGTGATTGGCGTCAGGAGGATGGATGACAGAGCAATAGAAAAGTGGTTGGGCCAAGAGTTCAGTGGTAAAGGCAGGAGGGACACGAAGAAGAGGCAGAGAGTGAATAAAAGAAAGCGTTTCAACATAGATGGGGGAAAGGCGTGAGCGAAGAAGAGAAAAGTGATCCATCAACACAAGTGTGGTAATAGTAAATCTTGGATTTCGGCGAGAAACCATCACATCCATAGTGACTGTAGCTGGATTTGGTGAGGCTGTCAGGATACGCAGGAAGATGATCACTCTATAGAGAAACACAACATCTGTAAGGGAAATTCCTCCTGTAGAGATAGGGCGAGAGAGGGATGGGAGTTGAATCCAGTGATGGTGTGTCCGGATGACTTTGGACACCGGACACACCATCACTGGATTCATTCTGGTAATCTCCTGAAGATAATAGAGATGTAGCTTGAGGACTGTCCAAGAATAAAGGCACGTTGAGAGGAGGTAAGTACGAGAAATTCTCGCTCGAGAGACATAAGATGTACAGAACTGTGTGTTCCTCAAAAAGGCGGCCGAGCGATTCAGACGCGCATGGAGCGAGTTCCATGTATCATTCCTCGCAGCTAAGGGAACAACAAGATGTACTGCAAGGAACTTTTGCGTAGTGGGAGTCCAAGAGGCTCCCCAAGGGTTGTCGGATCGGGTGGTCGAGCCTCCGCACCATAGTCCTGTACTTTTTGTAGTGTTAAGGCTTGCGCCGGAGCAGGATGAGTAGAGTGCGTAGCAATCTGAAAGGATGTCGAACTGAACATTGTCCCGGATGCGGAATGTTGCGTCGTACGCATACGCCGAATAGGAGATTTGATGGTGTCTTTTGCTTGCAGTCAGAGGAGGAAGTATGGCAAGAAAAGCATGATGAACTCTACGCAGGAATGGTTCGAAGGCAATGGGAAACAATTGACTTGACAAAGGACAGCCTTAACAAATACCACGATTGAAATTGATGGGAGCTGTAAGAAACGCGACCGTCCTGACGTGGAGAACCGCGTCCTGATAGAGGTTGAGGATGGTAGTAACAAAGGCAGGGGGAAAACCAAAAGCAAGGAATGCTAAAGGAAAATAAGAGTGGGAGACATTATCGAACTATCTACGCTGGTCTAAATTAAGAAGCGCGAGCGATTCTGAGTTAGTATGAGCGAGATGAGAGAGGTCACGAAGAAAATGTAGGTTAGAGGCGATTGACCGGCCAGAGACCATGTAGGTTTGGTCAGTAGTAAGAAGAAAAGGGAGGACAGAATTGAGTCTGCGAGAAAGCAGTTTAGTGTAAAGTTTGTAATCAAGATTGAGAAGTGAGATTGGACGCCGATTCCCCAAGTCAGGAAGGTCACCCTTTTTAGGGAAAAGTACGGCATGTGCCACAGTGAAACCCCTCGGGAGAGAGTAAGCGGTAAGAGCAGTAGAAAAAGTAGCAAGGAGGAAAGGAAATAAGGCAGAGGAGAAGGTAATGTAAAAGGCCAGAGGGAGGCCGTCAGGGCCAGGGACGGCGCGGGAATTCTGAGAATGTAGGTCGGTTCTAAGCTCGGCAGAAGTAGGAGGTTGTAGAAGAGAGACAGAAAGATGAGAAGGTATCTGATGTAAAGAAGGGAGTAAGGAGCCAGCTGCAGAAGAGGAGGGAGGAGGGATTTCACTGTATTTGTTGACGAAATAGTGACGGACGTGTGAGCAGATGATGTCCGAATCTGAAGAAACACTGCCATCAGGTAGCCGAAGAAGTCGAATATGATTCGAGGAACGATGCTTGTCTTCAAGCGTGGAAGGAAATTCGTAGGAGCATTCCTTCGGTGTTAAATGCTGTACTCGAAGACGGAGGATGGCCTGACGAGCTTTTGGTTCAAGTAGAGCACATAAGTCGGCATGATACGCCGCATATTGCGGGTGACCAACGCCAAGGTGAGTTAAGAATTGCCGGAGGTTGCTTTCTTTCGTGATGCGTGAGGTATTAACACGGAAAGAACAGCACTTGAAAAAATTAAGAAGATGGGATTTGACTGTGAGCCAATATGTTAAAGCAAAAATGGCAGTAGCGATTCCAGGTAGGAAACGTTGGAGAATTTCCCGTACTGCAGAATAGAACTCTGGATCTTCAAGAAAGGGTGACTGAAGAGTCCAAGAACGAAATCTCGAAATTTTCCGAAATGCGGATCCAATGGTGGTAACGACAGCACGGTGGTCAGAGGATGCCGTAGGAGATTGGATACAGTCTGTTATGACAAGAAAGAAGTATGATGTGACATAAACACGATCCAGTCTGACGGAAGTAAGTAGAAATGCGATTGTTCTCTGCCACGTGTAGGAAGTTGTCGTTGGATGAAGTTGACGAAAAACATCGTGGAGATCCAAATCTGACACAATGTATCGGAGCTGCTCTACCAGACGAATGCGATGCTCACTGACAGTAGAAGAGCGGTCGAGATCAGGTTGGAGAGTGCAGTTAAAGTCACCGCCGATCATAATGTGATCGGACAGTGACGCATATTGAAGGGCTGTTCGCAAAGACATGAAAAGCTGTGATAGTTGAGTGGAAGACTGGGGTACATAGATGTTAAATATCAAGTACTTCTGACTATCATGAATGAAGGGAAGGCGTTGTTGTTGATCTCGACAAAGGTTCTGAACTCGGAGGGAGGAGACGATTTGGTGAAAGCGTGAACGAACGCCTATCGCTATGCCACCATGTCGTGATAGTATATAGGCGTGATGGAATGTGAAATCGCATTGGCGCCAACGGTGGAAGACAATTAGTCTCTTGTAGAAGAACTAAGTTGGCATCTAATGGGGCTAGGTCTTCAAAAACTAGCGAGTTAGCTATTGGGGAACTAAATCCCCTACAATTCAAGTTCACTATCTTGAATGGGTAAGTCAGATGGTGGCTGGAGTGTATCATCAGCTGCTTTGCATGGGAAGTCTAGATGACGAACGAATTTTAATATCCAGCGCGGATTACCTATGGTCTCTCGAGGCACCGCTTGAATGTGAGAACGTATAATTTGCAATTGTAGCAGAACATCTGTAAGGTTTGCAGTATGAGAGGAAAGAAATTTTCTCGACTGTTGGTATTGTCGTGGACCTGAAAGGAAATTATATAGAGCATCTCCAGTGATTGGAAGTTGAGGAAGAGAATGAGTTTCCAAGAACTGAAGAAATTCGTGTGAGAGAAATGGGTCTGCAGACCCAGTATCAGTATCAATTTCTGGTTTAACAGAAGAATCTGAAGCAGTGTGGCCAATTGAGTGATCGCTACGGTTAGAGCGGTCAGTCTTTGTTCGGGGTTTCTTGGTACGAGTATTGTGGGTCCTTCGACGCTTTCCCTTGACCCGAGGGGTGGTGGCATCAAGGTTGTCCAGTGCTTTGAAGTGGCTAGACGCAGTGGACCAACCAGAAGGAATAGACGTTTGTACTTGAGTTTCCCCCGAGTGAGAGGAGAGGGGAATGGACTGATAAGCGAAGGTGTGTCTGATGAAGGAAGTGACAGTGAAGGGAACTCCAGTCCGGATTCTGCAAGTCAATGCGAAGTCACGCGTTGACCAACGGCTGTAGTGCTACTTTTGTCTGAAGTTATGTGTCGATTCGACGTATAGAGCAGTTCTTTACATTTTAAATGTGCGATAGAGAGCGCATTCAAAATGTAAAGTGTTGTTCCTGGATAAGCATGAACCTCTTTGACTATGTTTACAAATATTTTTTATAACCTTTAATTTACTAACAAGTTAAATCAAAATAACTTTTATTTAAATAATACTTATATAACAATAAAATTATACTACCAATTATTATATTCTTAACTTAAAGATAAGTTTATTAAAAAATCTTATAGGAACAAATTCAGATATGGGTGGGAATCCCGCATAAAAATTTGGCCTAGGGCCCCAAAAACCTTAAATCCAGCATTGTTAATAGGTCACCGCGAGAGGGCTCCACTGTCGCCGTGGCTTCACGAGTCTGTGACAAAATGGTGACCGTTCAGCAGAAGGCTTTTTGTGTGCTGCAGTTTTCGATGTGTCAATGTGTAACTGGCCGCCTAGGTCACTGGATCTTACGGCATGCGTCTTCTACTTTAAAGCTACGTTAAGGATAGGGTGACTATATTTACTTGAAACAAAAACGGGACATTGGGATGACAAAAACGCGATAAAAGAAGTAAGACGATAAAAAAAAGTTTGATTACTTAAACATATTGACCTTACCGATATTCTTCAGTTAACAGTGACAGAACCCATACCAAAATGTAGGTGCACTTAGCGGGGAACTGTGTATCACCACGATCGTACCATGAATATTTCTCCGTTGAAGTAATCTTACGCAGTAAACTTCGCTCTTTCAACACCTTATCATAAAACTTCTCACACACTATGACACAATTTTGTCTTACAACTAACATAGCTCTCATTGTCTCAACACTTAACCTAGATTTCTCCTTTGACCAAATACTGTTCATAACAAAATATTCTCTCAACAAGTGCTCTACTTCCTGGAAGACAAAGCATAGACTCTACAATATTACAAAAGTCCTGAAAGCTAGGCGTTTTTCGCTCATTTCAGAAAAATGTTGTACGCATCTATCAGATACAGGAATGTTTTCTAGGCGTTTCTGTTCATCTCAGAAATAATTTGCTTGACCAATACACAAGTATATTTATAGTTTTTATTAAAAACGGGACGAAATTGGTATTTTTATTAAAACGACGGGACGGCCGTGATATATGAAAAAAAAAACAGTACTGTCCCGTTCAAAACGGTACGTATGGTCAGCCTATTTAAGCATTTGCGTTCGTGCTCTTAGATGGGTCGAAAGTGTTACTTTAACTGTTACTTTATCCCCGTCACTGAAAAATCACTTTCACCGTTACGACCAGTCACAAAACGTAACAGTTCCAAAGTGACTAATACGAATGTCACCGTTAACCGTGTTCGAGGTTACCATGTCACCATGTTGTTTCTGAAACATCACAGAGGTCTGTCGTGATACCTGCTTTCTTCATAAGAAACCGGTTTTCTCGTGCTCGTCTCTTCATTAGCCATGAAATGGATATGAACGATGATATTAAAGTGTTAATGCTCTTCAGCATTCGACATAATACATTGTCTGACGCCAAGCGTAGAAAAACTAGTGATATGTGGAATTATTTCACCGTTGTTTATGAACATTTTGTTTCGTGTGATATTTGTAAGCAAAAGCTTTCTTACAAAAATCGTTACTACTCCTCACCCCTGTCGTAAAATGTGATTTTGTCACTGATTCTAGTAAGACAGTGACTCGCATCCTGTTACAGCTCCATCACCAATATCGTAAACGGCGATTTTGCCACTGATTCTAGTAAGACGGTGACTCACATCCCGTTACAGCTCCATCACCATTATCGTAAACGGTGATTTTGCCACTGATTCTAGTAAGACGGTGACTCGCATCCCGTTACAGCTCCATCACCATTATCGTAAACAGTGATTTTGCCACTGATTCTAGTAAGACGGTGACTCGTATCCCGTTACAGCTCCATCACCATTATCGTAAACGGGGATTTTGCCACTGATTCTAGTAAGACGGTGACTCGCATCCCGTTACAGCTCCATCACCATTATCGTAAACAGTGATTTTGCCACTGATTCTAGTAAGACGGTGACTCGTATCCCGTTACAGCTCCATCACCAATATCGTAAACGGTGATTTTGTCATCGTTTAAAGTCACCGTTACTTCAGTGGAACTGTCACCGTGACAAGAAAATCACTGTTAAGCCTACGTGCCAAACTTTGTAAAAAAAAAAAAATCCGCATTATTATTGCAGTGGAGTCGGTGATAACGCATATGCTGGAGCATGCATGGGGGAAAACAGTCTCGACGTTACTCGTGTAACTAAGGGAAGTTTAATAGAGCAGTTTTAAGGTGAGAAACAAAACTCGGACAATTTTTCTTTTGATTGATGTATCATTACTCACTATGCATTTGTAAAGTTCGAAAATATAATCATTTGAAATCAGGTTATTAATTTTGAATAACCCTGTAAATGGACACGTTGTTCTTCAGGATTTAGTGAATTTGCACAACAAGGAAAACGAAGCAGAATTTGACAGAGTGATCTACCACCAGTTCCCTAACATAAGCACCTTTTTTATTTACGCATTTTTGGTGCAGTACACGTGTGTTTTATTTCTAATTTCTGTTTATGCCTAGGGCCCCAAAAACCTTAAATCCAGCATTGTTAATAGGTCACCGCGAGAGGGCTCCACTGTCGCCGTGGCTTCACGAGTCTGTGACAAAATGGTGACCGTTCAGCAGAAGGCTTTTTGTGTGCTGCAGTTTTCGATGTGTCAATGTGTAACTGGCCGCCTAGGTCACTGGATCTTACGGCATGCGTCTTCTACCTTTAAGGCTACGTTAAGGATAGGGTGACTATATTTACTTGAAACAAAAACGGGACATTGGGATGACAAAAACGCGACAAAAGAAGTAAGACGATAAAAAAGTTTGATTACTTAAACATATTGACCTTACCGATATTCTTCAGTTAACAGTGACAGAACCCATACCAAAATGTAGGTGCACTTAGCGGGGAACTGTGTATCACCACGATCGTACCATGAATATTTCTCCGTTGAAGTAATCTTACGCAGTAAACTTCGATCTTTCAACACCTTATCATAAAACTTCTCACACACTATGACACAATTTTGTCTTACAACTAACATAGCTCTCATTGTCTCAACACTTAACCTAGATTTCTCCTTTGACCATATACTGTTCATAACAAAATATTCTCTCAACAAGTGCTCTACTTCCTGGAAGACAAAGCATAAACTCTACAATATTACAAAAGTCCTGAAAGCTAGGCGTTTTTCGCTCATTTCAGAAAAATGTTGTACGCATCTATCAGATACAGGAATGTTTTCTAGGCGTTTCTGTTCATCTCAGAAATAATTTGCTTGACCAATACACAAGTATATTTATAGTTTTTATTAAAAACGGGACGAAATTGGTATTTTTATTAAAACGACGGGACGGCCGTGATATATGAAAAAAAAAAAACCAGTACTGTCCCGTTCAAAACGGTACGTATGGTCAGCCTATTTAAGGATTTGCGTTCGTGCTCTTAGATGGGTCGAAAGTGTTACTTTAACTGTTACTTTATCCCCGTCACTGAAAAATCACTTTCACCGTTACGACCAGTCACAAAACGTAACAGTTCCAAAGTGACTAATACGAATGTCACCGTTAACCGTGTTCGAGGTTACCATGTCACCATGTTGTTTCTGAAACATCACAGAGGTCTGTCGTGATACCTGCTTTCTTCATAAGAAACCGGTTTTCTCGTGCTCGTCTCTTCATTAGCCATGAAATGGATATGAACGATGATATTAAAGTGTTAATGCTCTTCAGCATTCGACATAATACATTGTCTGACGCCAAGCGTAGAAAAACTAGTGATATGTGGAATTATTTCACCGTTGTTTATGAACATTTTGTTTCGTGTGATATTTGTAAGCAAAAGCTTTCTTACAAAAATCGTTACTACTCCTCACCCCTGTCGTAAACAATGATTTTGTCACTGATTCTAGTAAGACAGTGACTCGCATCCTGTTACAGCTCCATCACCAATATCGTAAACGGCGATTTTGCCACTGATTCTAGTAAGACGGTGACTCACATCCCGTTACAGCTCCATCACCATTATCGTAAACGGTGATTTTGCCACTGATTCTAGTAAGACGGTGACTCGCATCCCGTTACAGCTCCATCACCATTATCGTAAACGGGGATTTTGCCACTGATTCTAGTAAGACGGTGACTCGCATCCCGTTACAGCTCCATCACCATTATCGTAAACGGGGATTTTGCCACTGATTCTAGTAAGACGGTGACTCGCATCCCGTTACAGCTCCATCACCATTATCGTAAACAGTGATTTTGCCACTGATTCTAGTAAGATGGTGACTCGCATCCCGTTACAGCTCCATCACCAATATCGTAAACGGTGATTTTGCCACTGATTCTAGTAAGACGGTGACTCGCATCCCGTTACAGCTCCATCACCATTATCGTAAACAGTGATTTTGCCACTGATTCTAGTAAGACGGTGACTCGTATCCCGTTACAGCTCCATCACCAATATCGTAAACGGTGATTTTGCCACTGATTCTAGTAAGACGGTGACTTGCATCCCGTTACAGCTCCATCGCAATATCGTAAAGGGGGATTTTGTCATCGTTTAAAGTCACCGTTACTTCAGTGGAACTGTCACCGTGACAAGAAAATCACTGTTAAGCCTACGTGCCAAACTTTGTAAAAAAAAAAATCCGCATTATTATTGCAGTGGAGTCGGTGATAACGCATATGCTGGAGCATGCATGGGGGAAAATAGTCTCGACGTTACTCGTGTAACTAAGGGAAGTTTAATAGAGCAGTTTTAAGGTGAGAAACAAAACTCGGACAATTTTTCTTTTGATTGATGTATCATTACTCACTATGCATTTGTAAAGTTCGAAAATATAATCATTTGAAATCAGGTTGTTAATTTTGAATAGCCCTGTAAATGGACACGTTGTTCTGCAGGATTTAGTGAATTTGCCCCACAAGGAAAACGAAGCAGAATTTGAGAGAGTGATCTACCACCAGTTCCCTAACATAAGCACCTTTTTTATTTACGCATTTTTGGTGCAGTGCACGTGTGTTTTATTTCTAATTTCTGTTTACTCTTTCATATTCTCTTTATAATAAACAAACAGATTTAAAATATGTAACATTTTGCTAATATGGAGTTCTTTTCGATGCACTCTCCGATTTATCCAACTTTTTTTATTTTCTGACATCCCGACTGCGTTGCAAAGAAATTCTACTGCAGCAGTGAAGACACATATATGGGGACTACCACATTTTCGAAACTCAAACTCAAGTGCAAGAAACTTTGAATTTTATTTGAAAATTATGTAAATCTCATTGGAGTTTGCGAACTTCTGAGGGTATTTTAATGGAGCTCTAGCGTTCATTGAAAGGTTTGCTTTAACAAGACGTGCGATTGACATCTTTGTGCATTAACCTGTCATATTTCGTTGACGCGGCGGTTCAGAAGGCCTTCGAGGTCGAAAACGCCTTTTCGATGACACTTATATCGTCATAAAGTTTCGTCTCGTAAATGCAACTGCGTGCACTTGGGTTAGGAATGTCTTACGTGAGCTGAAGGTGATACTCAAACTTCGAAATTTCCCTCAGAAATCTCTCCTTCAGAAACATTTCAGCCGATTTCGGAAAGTAAGTTACGACATCAGTTGAAATCATGCAGGGAAGTAAAAGTTATTCAAGAAGTTATCATGGATACCAAAACTAAATTAGCATAGCTAATGAAAATCAGAAAGCCATAAAATCAAAAACTGACAATTCTATACAGGGGAAAATCTTTCAGCATTCAGTCGCTCATACTAGGAAAAGACTCAGTAGAGGTAGTTAGTATTAAATAGTTTGACTCTGTTACGAAACGGGACTGTCAGAAAATAGTGAGTTAAACTAAAAAATTCAGAAAAAGAACCGATGAATATGTGACACAAAGAATAGTTTTTCATTTTCTGTACGAGGGAAAACCTTTTAACATTCAGTCGCTCATACTAGATAAAGACTCAGTATAGGTAGTTAATGTTAAATAGTTTGACTTTGCTACGGAACGGAACTCTCAGAAGATAGTGAGTTAAACCAAAAAATTCAGAAAAAAACCCCGATGAATATGTGACACAAAGAGTAGCTATTCATCTGGTTGCTAGTCCCGAATACGAATGGGCTTGTATTAAGGAACCTGGTTTCTTCCTCCCATGTAGCCAGTGGCCATCATATAATTGGGGAATCCCGATATCAATGGGAATTCTGCAATCTGTAATAAAAAGTACTGCTTTTACATTTTTTTAATGTTTTTATAAAATTCTAATTTTTCCACTGAGAAAATTACAGAATGAAAGAATTAATCATTTTAGAAAAATGCTAAATGGTGCAGATATTAAAGGGAATTATGCTCGATATTGCTATTGTTCTTGCGTAGATGATTTGGATTGCGTCTCTGACGAATCAAAAATATACTTTAGAGGAGGAACGGTAGTGGTGTATAAATAAGCCTGTAGTTATCACCGGCTTCTTGCTACAGAGAATGTTCATACATTTTTAGAACGTTTTTAATAAGAATGTACAGAAAATTAAAGTTGAAAGAATTAAAACTGGCAACAGCGTGTTGTATGAACACGAAAGAAACACCTGCTGCAGTTAAATATCGTCTGCTAAGAAAATGGCGCACGTAAACAAGCTGTAGATAAAAAGGTTATATTTTTGAACTTTACGAGAAATATTTGTATTCTGTGATTAAAATACGCTGTGAAAAATCGTGGAATTAGTATTGCAAAATTTAAAATAAACAATATTAATATTTAATAATAGAGGGTAAAATCGTCAAGCATTGTTTTTAACAGGAAAAAGAACACTAAGCGAATATTCAAAGAAGGTACGCACTTTTACCATTATTTCACAAGTAAGGTATCTGGCCTTAAAATAAAACCCACTAACCCAAAGAGCAATCGTTGAGCCTTTAAAAATCTCCGTACCAACTGTTAAGAAGGTAATAAACAAGGATTTGAATCTGAAATAAAAACATAAAACGTAATGTTCCCCGCCTTTTGCCTATGAACGTGGCTGATCCCAGAACAAGGTGTAAATTTCTTTATGAAAATCACTTAGGAGATAGAAATTTATTGTGACTACTGATGACCCATGGATCAATCTAAACGACTGTAACAGAAAAAGATTGATTTACTGTCGCAAAAGATCAGAGAAAGACATCTTGGTTCCAAGAATCGAAAGAAAGTTTCAGTAAAGGATTTATGATCATTGCTGGTTTCTCGTACCATGAGAAATTAAAGTTTAAAAGAATGTTAAAATCATTTCTATATATAACCAAAATAATCTTTTAACTCCTATATTTTAAGAAAAAATACCATTCCTTTATCCAGAGAGCCTTCAAAGAGTAGACCTCCATCAGGATAAGGCTGCCAGTCATACATCCAAATTTACCACTCTATTTCCTGACAAAAGGAAATCAGAGACCGGTATGAAGTCTATACCTTTCGTTCATATTCCTTCAAAGTTCCCTGACATGTCACCAATGGAATACTGTGCCTTCCAACTGCTAAAAAGGGCGCTTTCTAAACGCAGACCTAAACAGTGATTGAACTATGGAAAGCAGTGAAAAGAAGAGTGGAGTAAAATACCACTACCAATTTTAAGAAACGCCCTGTCATCTTGGAAATCTAGATATAGGTTCATAGTCTAGAGAAAGAGATATCAGTTAGAACACATAAGAAAGAAAACAATTTATTTTAAAAATCAATTGTATTGCTGAAAAACCGTTTTAAAATTATAAAAAAGAGAAGTGTATCAAGTCTATAACTTTTGCTCATATTCCTTCAAAGTGCCCTGATGTGTCACCAATGGACTATTATGCCTTTAGACTGCTAAAAAGAGCGCTCAGACCTAAAAACGAGACGGGTATCAAGTCTATAACATTTGCTCATATTCCTTCAAAGTGCCCTGATGTGTCACCAATGAATTATTGTGCCTTCGGACTGCTAAAAAGACTAGTATCAAGTCTATACCTTTTGCTTATATTCCTTCAAAGTCCTCTGATGTGTCACCAATGGAATATTGTGCCTTCGGACTCCTAAAAAGAGCGCTTTCTAAACACAGACCTAAGCAATTATTGAACTATGGAAAGCAGTGGAAGAGGAGTGGAATAAAATACCACTACCAATTTTAAGAAACGCCCTGTCAACTTGGTAATCTTGATATAGGTTCATAGCCCAGAGAAAGGATATCTGATAGAACATTTAAGAAAGAAAGAATTTTATTTTAAAAATTAATTGTATTGCTGGAAATACTTTCTAAAATAGAAAAAGAGACGGGTATCAAGTCTATACCTTTTGCTTATATTCCTTCAAAGTCCTCTGATGTGTCACCAATGGACTATTGTGCCTTCGGACTGCTAAAAAGAGCGCTTTCTAAACACTGACCTAAGCAATTATTGAACTATGGAAAGCAGTGGAAGAGGAGTGGAATAAAATACCACTACCAATTTTAAGAAACGCCCTGTCAACTTGGTAATCTTGATATAGGTTCATAGCCCAGAGAAAGGATATCTGATAGAACATTTAAGAAAGAAATAATTTTATTTTAAAAATTAATTGTATTGCTGGAAATACTTTCTAAAATAGAAAAAGAGACGGGTATCAAGTCTATACCTTTTGCTTATATTCCTTCAAAGTCCTCTGATGTGTCACCAATGGACTATTGTGCCTTCGGACTGCTAAAAAGAGCGCTTTCTAAACACTGACCTAAGCAATTATTGAACTATGGAAAGCAGTGGAAGAGGAGTGGAATAAAATACCACTACCAATTTTAAGAAACGCCCTGTCAACTTGGTAATCTTGTTATAGGTTCATAGCCCAGAGAAAGGATATCTGATAGAACATTTAAGAAAGAAATAATTTTATTTTAAAAATTAATTGTATTGCTGGAAAATCTTTCTAAAATAGAAAAAGAGACGGGTATCAAGTCTATACCTTTTGCTTATATTCCTTCAAAGTCCTCTGATGTGTCACCAATGGACTATTGTGCCTTCGGACTGCTAAAGAGTGCTTTCTGAACGCAGACCGAAAACAATGATTGGACTATGGAAAGCAGTGTAAGAGGAGTGGGGTAAAATGCCACTATTAATTTTAAAAAATGACCTGTTATCTTGGAACTCTAGATGTGGGTTCATATACAGAGAAAGGGTAACCAGATAGAACATTTAAGGAAGAAATATTTGTATTTTAAACATTGATTATATTGCTGGAAAATCGTTCTAAAAATGTGTGAACATCCTCTGTAAACAATAAATCTTTCCATCATTCTATATTTTGATAGACTGTTATTACCTTACGGATTTATTAAGAGCTGGAAATATTCATATTCCACTCGGATGTTGCCAGTTTAAAACACAAAGGTTTTTGTGAAACGCTTAAATTTTCGTGACAAATTCCAGACAACTTGTGTGTTCCAATACACAAACCCCTCCCGTGTGTCTGTCAGTTTTTTTACCTGCAGTGCTTTTTAGTGAGCACTGAAAGAAATAGAAATTGAAATACGATAATGGAGTGATCCGATTTTCACAAAATTTTATTATAGAAATAAATGATTAAATTCTGAAATAATTAAAATACGTTTGAAACCTCAGTGAAACCTGTTTCATTTTTCAAATTAATGTGGGCATTTCTGCTTGGCATCCGGGTACGCAGCAGCAGTGAGTGTTTTATTGCGAATAGTGCGTGAGCATCAAACTAGAAAATTAGTCTGCTGCAATGCGCCGTTCAAACTTTATCATCGCTCCAGAAAATTTGCGTGTAGCAATGCCCCTCTTGTGACATACTACAGATGTGAAGTGCGTGTCAAGACGACAAATCTGCAGCGATACATTCCATCGGTGTAATTTAGTCGGAAAGAGCAACTGGCTCCGGAGCGAAGAGGCGTGGTTTCGCCATCGACAAATTTGTGAATTTCACACACTGAAAATCCATTACCATACCAGAAAATCAGTGTGTTGTGTTGCGATGCACGACTCCAAATTCATTCCACTCCAAAATATTTATGTGCTGTAATACACCACTCCAAATTCATTTCCATCCTGAAAAACGTTCATTTTGCAATGCACCACTCTAATTTTATTACCACTCCAGATAATTTCTGCGTTGCAACGTCCAAAACAAATTCATTACCACTCCGAAATATTTGTGTGCTGTAATGCACCCCCTTCAAATTCACAATCACACCATAAAATGTGTGTTACAATGCACCACGCCAAATTCATTTCCACTACAGAAAATTATCGTTTTGCAGTGAACCACTCTAAATTCATCACAGCTGCAGAAAATTGCAGTGTTGCAACGCACCACTACAAGTTCATTACTACTTCAGCAAAACAGCGTGTTGCGATGCACAAATAACGTATTTTATTTATTCATCACCACAAAAGAAAATTAATTTCTACAAAAGAGGGCTTGTGCATTGCAATTCATCATTCTGCATTCATAGACAATGAAGTTTGCGCACAAAGAAAGAAGCATCGGATTGAATTGAAATTTTATGGACATAATGATACAGATGAATGACACACATGACTGCAAAATCAGAGCTGAAGGACCATTACAGAGGGATATGTAGCACGCAGTCCGGTTATCTTCAACAGCGCGTCGCAACGCCTCGTGTGGCGATACATGCTGCCATTCGGTCCGGCATGGAGGAGAACAGACACCTGATGTTGCCCTGCGGCAGATTGGCCCGCACGTGCTGGACGGTGTGCTCCAAATCCCAGATAGTGTGCCACGGCAGCAGCTGGCGTTTCAACTGGTCCCACACATGCTCGATACGGGACATGTCCGGGGAGCGCGCAACCCATGGAAGTGTCCGGACATGAAGTAGGCAGTCATGGGCAACCCGAGCCCTGTGCGGCGGGCATTATCTTACTGGTATAGAACACCTGAAGTATCAGCCAGAAATGGGAGCACATCGGGCCGTAGGATCTCATCCACATATCGCTGTCCCGTCAATGACCCACATACCACTACCAGAGCTGACAGGCTAATGTAGGCTGTGGTTCCCCAGACCATAATGCCTGCAGTGCGGGAGGCGTGGCGCTCGATAGCGAGGTCGGGATTGATGCCGTTCACCCAGGGAACTTTACACTCGGACACGATGGTCATCTGTGCCCAAAACGAAGCGGCACTCATCGCTAAACACCACACGTCGCAAGCCTGCGGCGTTCCACGTCCCTCTGTCCTGACTTCACTGCACAAGGAATCGGCGATGTTCCGGCGTTGATAGCAGCACACGTAAGGGGCACTGGGATCGCAGATTCGCTTCCGCGAGGCGTCGGGATATGGTTCGTGGGCACACAGGAGCCGCTACATCTGCCTGTATATTGGACCGGGTCCCCGTGGGATCTGTTCGCATCTGGCGCACGATCCGTCAATCCTCTCTACCGGTGGTCCTCCTGGTCCGCCCGGTGCCACTCCGTCGTGTGACAGTTTGCCGTCACGTGTCCACTGCTCCCAACAAAGTCGGACGGTATGGTCAAAACGATCCACGTGGCGTGCTCTACAGCACGACGACCACCCTGTGGATTTTAGCCCGCTGATCAAACCTCTCTCATAGTCTGTAAGTTGCGTAAATCGACGTCTCTGGCATCTACCCGGCATTCTTGTCAATCTGTACTCTTGCTTGCGTTGGCCTGTGCTTTTCGCTTTCATGAGGCGTTGACTGCATGCCAGTTTATAAGGCTGCCGGTTCGTTCTTGAAGCGCCACCGCAGGGTTAGCGGTCGTGCACATTTGCAGCAAACGTGGATTATTTGCATAACATCACGTATTCTAGCTATGTGCAAAGTTTCGCGGTTGTAGCACGTTTTCTTCTAGGTGCTCATATGTCATTGTCCGTGTGTACAAATTGATTACCACTCCAGACAATTTGTGAGATTGCAACGTACCGATTCAAAATTGTTTTCTGTGATGCAATGCGCAAATTCCAGAACCTTGACTCATCACTAAAGGCAACACGACGCCACTTGCAACAAATGTGTCGACGCCCGTATCCGACACCATTGCAATCGTTGCAGGCGGTGCTCGCTGGTCAGTAGTAAGCGGCGTAGTGTCCACCTTGAATGTAGTCCCCGTGCCGCGCATCATGTGGCGGTCCAGATGTCCACTTTCGTATCTGTAGACGACGAAGCATGGCCATGAATGGGACGAATTCTATTGTGTTCGTGCGGCTCTCATAGTCTCTCGATCGTCGCGTTCGGTCGTTTCCTTCGGGCGTCCGCTGCCAGCGTGCCGTTGGGTTGTGTCCTCTTCCACCCGTTGGTACCATCATCATCCGACTGCCGCGTCGCTCCAACAAAAGTGCATGGCGTAGGCGAATTGACCAACCGGCCTCTTTCAGCCTAATTATACGTCCTCTCTCACACTTGTTGAACTGCTCGTATTGTGTACTGCTCCGACGTCGAGGCATCCTGACAGTCCGTGGCAGAAAATACCACTGCAATCCGCTGTTACAATTGTTCCTGCATGTGAGCTTTGTTCCTGCATGTGAGCTTACCCTCCTCGATACGCGGTTCCCATGCTCTGTGGCGGGCCACTTTTTAGTCATTGGTTGTGATTATTTAACGATTTTCATAATCGGCCATGAGGTACTTGCATGCGGAGTTTCATCAAGATACTTCGTAGAACGACTTTCTCTGGTGCTTAGTTCATTTTTGAGGGGTTGGGGGTGGGGCAAGAGTGTATATATGCATATATGTACAGAAAATATGAATGTAAGATGAAACATGACAAATCGTATACCACACAAGCCATTTGGGCAAACTAGTGGGAAAATTGCGGCAACACACAACGTGTAGTAAAACTGAATGCGTAATCCTCTAGATTCGCGATCAACTCTGTGCCCTTTATCCTGTGCTGCTTTTTATCGTGGAGCGGAGGGGTAGGAAACGAGGAGGTGCAACACAACACGTCTACCCAATGCGTATCTCACTAGCTAAACAAAGTTAAAGTCTGATGAGCGCAAATGAAAGGTCATAAGCTTAGTATTCTCTTTCTGAAGTGTGTTTGCCACCACTTGGGCTGAATGCGGGCGATCTTTATTATCCATGAAGGGGAACGCATCCTCAACTTCTGCGCCATTGGGCTCAAATATAGGATTCATGGTCGCATCTCCGTATTTGACCTCCGTTATAGCGATTCATTCCTGATGACGTAAGTTCCTGTACAACTGCCAATGCGATAATTTGACGGCCATCGAAGGCATCTCTTTCCTGCATGAAGCCTATATTGCACCGTTTCCTTATTCACACAACAGAAAGCCGCGACGATTAATTTCGGATAGAAGGTCTGAAGGAAACTCATCCGTGAAAGGAATGCAGCGGCACTATTCACGATTTCAACTACAATAGTCTTGAGCCCTCTCTGAAAAATATTGCAGGTGGAATTTAGTAGAGCCGATTGGGTATGGTTTATGTGTATACGCATCCTCCTCTGGCTGCAGTAAACAGGCGTTGCTGTTCAGTTGTCTTCCGTCCGCTATTTCTGTTAGCCTGTTAACTCAAATACCCGTCGTCTTCTGCTTCTGTCTTGACCGACCCTGTCCTGGTCTCCAGGAAAGGTCTCCGCGATCCCCTGATGACGCTTTGAGACCCTCCAACAGCTTCAGCAGCTATTCCTGTGGTTGCCGGCTTCTAGTCTTCGGATTGCTCTCCTTACTGTCGATTCAACTACATTCCGTTGCAGAGACATTGTTCAATTAAAATAAACCTTCAACTTTGTACTGAAGGAGAACTACGCACCGCTCTCGATACTTACAGCAGTTTGGTTTGCGCTTCAGTAAAGTACCCAGATACATCAATGCTGCTCATCTGAATGTTGTGATCAGCTTCTTGTTGCTGACATGTGGCGCCCAGGGACTGACCTTATTTTACAGCTCGTTAATTTTTCCGTCTCTTAAATCTGATATCGCAACATCCATTACGAGTAACTTGTTTGAGCATTTTACGTGTCTCAAAGTTTAGAGTGTATTTATTCAAGTGTTCATTTTCTATGGATAAATTACGGGTCTCGTTTGTTTGATCTCTCAGCTGAAGGGTCGAACGTACGGGTATTAACTTTGCTGTCAGGTGTATTACAATGGACTTCCAGACAATTTCGAGTGATATAATATTGGATGATCTCACACAATGAGAGAATATCCTCATCTTGAAGACTCAATCTGCTAATGTCAACCATGTGAAGACCTACATTACTTCGTTGGAGCATCAAATCACTCATAGTCGGCAAAAACAAGATCAACAATAGACTTGTATTTTGAACGCAGTGTAGGAAATATTCGGGAGTTAGTTTCTTGTCTTATCCGATGTCTCTGCAGATCAATGTACACGGAGTTTACGATGTTTGTCACTTCCTTATTCCTCTCTGTCTGTCTGTCTGTCTGTCTTGAGAATGTTCCGATCCCCAACCAAATAACATTCACCCTGAAGAAGAAACAGCTCTCATCACTAAAGAAAACTCATTCTAGCATGTAAAAAACCAGCCCACAACACCCCTGAAGACGTTGTGAAAGAGAAAGGTTTGGATTATTTGTCCCAGATAATCAAGTGGTTTCTTGCTTATCGTTCGAGCTGAACTCAAGTTAGAATTCAGAATGAGTGGTAAGTGGTGTGTTTGTCTCACAGCGCTTGATCTCTCCTTCGGCTAGAATTAGTGGCTTTACATTTGAGACAGGTTTCTCATAGCTATGAGATTTGTCATAATAGCTGCTAAACCGCGAAACAAAAAAATATACCTAAATATATATCAACTCCTTTTCCAGTGGACAGTGAATCATGCCGAACAGAGAAACTAGTGGTGGGCTTAACAGTGATTTTCCTGTCTCTGTGATAACGGTGATAATTCAAAAGAAGTAATGGTGAATTTGAACGGTGACAAAATAACCGTTTACGACAACGGTGACGGAGCTGTAAAAAAGCCGGAACTGCAAGTCGCCGTCTTACTTGTAACAGTGACAAATTTTCTGTTTACAACAGGGGTGACGTTGTTGGAGGAGTAACGAATGCGAGTTTTCGCTTATAACAGGGGAGAAATCAGTGCTACCTTTATTTACGCGGAAGTTTAACGGCTACCGTGAACACGCGAAGGACTATAAGCCGTCGCCCGTCCTAAATTTAAGACCACTGGTTTCAGGAATGACAGAGAGCCAGTGCCGTAAGACACCCACAACTAAGTATTAATCCATGCCACACTGGGATTCGAACCTGTAACCACCTTGAAAGAATAGTCAGAAGTCAGCGGAAACAGTAAATAGTCCGGCATGGAGACGAACGTTGACCACTTACCACAGGGGCGGCAATCACTGTTACAATCGGGTCGTTTTAAATTCTTTGTCTACGAGCGAAAGCCAAAAGAGAAACTATCTTAAGCATGGGGAAAAGGCGAGACTAAAAGAAAGCTCACACCACTAGCGACATCTATGCTGTTTCAGTAGAAAAGGAGACAAATTATTTAGATATGATGACATGGTGACTGAAACTATATTGAAAGAGTGATTTTGTACCCTAAGCATTGCTCGGACGCGGCTAACGGTGACACTCCTGTCAGGGCATTTGGAACTGTTACTTTTTTGCTATTGGTCAAATGGTGATAGTTATTTTTTGATAACGTTATAAAAATAACAGTGACGTGATTGCCGATCCATCTGTAACAGAAACCTGGAATCTGAGTTTCTACATCGTATGTTCGCCAAAGCTATTTGTCGAGAACACAGTTTTGTGTTGTTGTTTTTTTTTTTTTTTTGGTGTGTGTATTGCTGGAAGGTCATATCCCTGGTCCACGAAAATATGTGCCTTCACTTTTCCATTGTGTCCAGCAGCCATAAAATTTCAGCCCCTCCTTTTTGTAATGCATCTTGCTTGAGATCGAATTTCGACATTGAAAGGATGGAAAAGATTTTTGGCTTTATCATTAAATAGATGGAAGATACTTTTGGCTTTCGCATTAAAATGATGGAAGAGATTTTTGGCTTTCCCATTGAAAGGATGGAAGTGATTTTTGGTTTTCCCATTGAAAGGATGGAAGAGATTTTTGGCTTTCCCATTGAAAGGATGGAATATATTTTTGGTTCCCATTGAAAGGATGGAAGATATTTTTGGCTTTCCCATTAAAGGGATGAAATATATTTTTTGGCTTTCCCATTAAAAGTACGGAAGAGATTTTTGGCTTTTCCGTTAGTCAAGTGGTCATAAGCGTAGACATGTGGCTAGTCATCCCAGCTGAACTCTAGGCCCGAGATCCGGATGGGGCAAAGGTGGTGTGATTATCCTAGAGAGATGTGTGTGTCACAATTTCTTGAAGCTAGTAAACTCCGATTAGGGTAGGGACACTCCCTTAGAGTTCCTTATGGTAGGCGTCAAACCTCGAAACGAAGAAAAATGGGCTTATTACGGAAAACATAATATACATCGAACAACTGCTCGACTTTACTACGCATCCTTTATTTTATTTGAAGCTAAGCTGAAGTGTACATCTGCATATACAGTTGACCCTTGATTATTTTTTCATTTCAAGGTTTAGCGACCACTGTCGGCAACTGGGTGGGCGTATACATATAGTCTGAAGCGTAAAAGCTAAATACAGCACATAAAAATACCGTCGCAAATGCATATAAGAATTTACAAAATTATATTGACATCGTAATAATTTACAGACTTCAGCCGATACAATTTAAATTTTAAATAAAATTTAACGATTTTATCACAATAAAACGATAATGTCGACCAGAGATCTGGATGGGCTTTAATTTGAAAATCTCTACCCGACATAAGCTCGGCCCTGTCAGACACGACCCTACCTGTATCATGCTTTTATCAAGCGTTCTCTGTCACTTATAGCAAATAACGCAAGGCTTCCTCTAGAGCAGTGTCTTCAAAGTGGGGGGCGTGGCACGATTTTTTAAGGGAAGGCGATAAATTTCTAAACTCATGGATTCAAACGAACATTCGAGTGAGAAGATTGTCTATCTCGATTTTATTTCTATCCCTTTTCTCTTTCAACGACATCTTATTATTGCGGTCACGTGATTAGCGGCGTGTTTTTGGCTCGGTTTTCACCCCTGGAATCCCCAGACTTTTTTGTAATGTTATCTTGCAATACCCATCAACACCGAGCGGATCTGAGAATAAAGCGGACAGCTGACCGCCCATCTGGCGAAAACGGCAACACTAAAGAGGGCTGCGTGATAGCGCTCCCACTGCCATGTCGTCAGCTCGTCGTACTCGCTGACAAACGGTAAAAGCAAACAGGTTTTTCGTTCACAATAATGCCTCATCTTTCAGGAATCCAATATATAACGAAGTAAATTTCTTCGTCATTTTTGGTCTACGCCGGGATTCGAACCCGAGGCCGCTTATTCCGGAACAAGTCGCTCTACCAACTGAGCTACGCAGACATTTGTTGTGATTGCTATGTGCCTTTATGTCGTGTGCGTCCTGCTGGCAGGTACGTCACATCTCCCCCCTAAGGAGGGCCGGGGGCATGGCCCACGGGTCAGCCGTGACCATGAATCGTTGCAGGCAGCCATCCACTGTGGAACGTGCACTTGAGAATTCCCAGTCAATCTGCTGTGTGGAATGCAACATCACACATTTTTATTTTTCGAAGCGCTGGAGAAGGAATTCTCTGATTTTTCCTTTCTCGCGGTGGGGAAATAACATCACACCAATGCGAGATTTTGAACGGCGCGGTCATCCGGATAGTTCGGGCGCCATTATAACGAAGTAAATTTCTCCGTCATTTTTGGTCTACGCCGGGATTCGAACCCGAGGCCGCTTATTCCGGAACAAGTCGCTCTACCAACTGAGCTACGCAGACGATTATTCTGATTCCTATCTGCCTTTATGTCGTGTGCGTCCTGCTGGCAGGTACGTCACAAATACAAAAGCTACTTTGACAAGTGCACTTCCTGTTTGGACTCTGACGAACATTGTGTTTATGTACGCTGTTTTACGAGTTTTTGCTTCTGTAATGTTTATCTTCTGATGCCTTTGTCCTTCATTTATTTTATACGCTATTTCATGTGTACAGTTGTACAATGTACACAATGGATAAATGGCTTAAAGGTAATGTGACAAGGAACAGCATGAAAGGAGGTGTGTCTTTCACAAGGGACTGTGGCACATTTTAGTGTGAAAAAATGTTAGCAAGTGTTTGAACTTCTCAAGACTATGAAAGCAGAAAACCTAATAAGAAAAGCCGAACTTACCAAGACGTATATCTGAAATTCGGTTTCACATCTGTCATCGTCAACGCGGAGCCTTGCCCTAAATTTGTAGTTTGCTATGAAATTTTAGCAAATGACTGCATGAAACCATCACGATTAAAACAAAACACCATTAACTTTAGAAAAAGCCTCCGCAAGTTTTCCAGCGGTATTTAAAATCTCACAATTCTGTGTCTCGCAACATGCAGAATTCCTTGAATATGAGTGATAAATGCCTTGAAGCATCTCTGGAAGGTTGCTACATGATTTCAAAAGATAAGAAGCCCCACACAATTGGAGAAACACTTGTTCTTCCTGCCGTATCTCAAATGGTTGAAATTATTCATGGGAAGCAGTCTGCTGATAAACTTAAGTGCATTCCTTTGTCTGAAACTACTGTGGGTAGGCGAATAAATGTAATTTCGGAAAATTTAAAAATGCAAGTTTTAGAACAAAATAAACAAAGTGGGACATTTTCTTTTACAATTAGATGACAGTACAGATGTCGCTGACATGTCACAACTTGTGACATTTGTAAGATATTATTTTAACAACGACATTCAGGAAGAATTACTTGTCTGCGAAGCACTTACAGAGCGATTCACTTCTTCCAAGTAAACAGTTTCTTTACAAAAAAATGGTATACTAGGGAAAAAACGTTTAAGCATAGCGAGTGACGGAGCAGCTGCTATGACCGGAATAAGAACAGGATTCTGGGCTAAGGTGAATGAGGCAGCACCACACGCCAAATTTATTCACAGCATAATCCATAGCCAAGCATTCGCAGCAAAGAAGTTGGAACCAGAAATTCACAAGGCAGTGCGTAATAAGCGTAGTGAATTTTATTACAATAAAACAAGCCGCCCCAGTGGCGCAGTGGTCTTAGCGAGGGCCTCTGATCATTCGTCCGAAGGGGTCCGGGTTCGAATCCCGGTGAGGCATGGGTGTTGTGTTTGTCTTTCGGCACTGGCTGTCTCCCTTCCCTGGAACCAGTGACCCTAAATTAGGGACGGGCGACTGCTTATAGCCCATTGAGTTGCTCACGGTGGTCGTTAAACCTCCAAACAAACAACAACAAAAAAATACAATAAAACAATGCCATTAAGTACTAGACGTTTTATGTTGTAATTTAATGAAATGGGCAGCAATCACGAAAGTCTTCTGTATCCTACTTTGGTTATCTCGTGGAAGAGTAGTGAAAAGAATTGTTGAATTGAAAGATGAGATTCGCATTTTTCTTATATAGAAAAAGAAAAGGGCAAAAGGTTTGCCGATCTTTTTTGCAACGACAAATGGCTCGCAATGGTGTGTTATTCAGCAGACATTTTTGAAAAAGTAAATTCCTTTAATTTATCTCTTTAAAGTAAGAATAATATTCTAACAATGAGCAAAACAAAAACTGCTTTTCGCAGAAAACTTGCCATGTGGAGAGAACATTTTGAAAAAGGAAGTGTGGAAATGTTTCCATCATTAAATGATTTTGTAGTCGAAAACGATGCAAATGTTGAATCAATAAGAATTCTTATACTGACACATTTAGGAAATTTGCAAGCACGTTTTACTACCTTGTTTGAAGAGCTTCCAAGTAAAGAATCTGAATGGATTTTGAATCCCTTTGAAAGAAACGTCAAATTAGAACATCTTCCAATCTCTCTCTTCAAAACAACTAATTGACATAAGCGAGAATATTGTTTTAAACATCGAATTTCAGCAAAAATCAGTACACAACTGGTGGATGGATTTGGAAAATGAATATCCAAATTTGGTAAACACAGCGATTGATGCTCTTCTTCCTTTCGGATCTACATACACATGTGAAGTTACTTTTTCTGCAATGACGGAGATCAAACATAAAAAAATAGAAACAGGCTGCACCTGGAGTCGGACTTAAGAATTGCTGGTTAACAAACTGTGAAACCAAATTTTCACATTTTTCTGAAATTATGCAGGACATTCAGCCACACCCTTTGCATCAAAGATTATAACTGTTCAATATAATTATTATAGGGATATAGGATTCAACTATTTTCATTTGAATGGGATTTGAATAATCATTTAATATTAAATCGGAATGTCGTCACTTTTATGAAATTCCAACTATATCATCATCACATTCAACCATTATCAATCTACTGCTGGATGAAGGTCTCCCCAAATTTCTTTCACAATTGTCTGTCTTGGGCCTGTCATCTCCATGTCACTCCAGCATACTTTCGAATTTCATCCATTCATCACACACGGGGTCTTCTTCTGGGTCTTTTGCTGTTCCTTGGAATCCAGTCTAAAATTTCGGTTGTCCATCTGTGGTCCATTCTTCTGACATGTCCAGCCCATTGCTTGTTCGTGACAGACGTAGTGTTGGTGGGTGGTTCCAATATTTTATGCATTTTAGTGTGGAATACCTCATCCCTCACTCACCTGTTGCGTGGCCCGGCTGTCTAAAGGTCCGGTGTACGTTTTGAGCTACTTTCCTAGCGTTCTCATCCTCATATTAGTTCATATTCATCCGTTTTCTTATCGTTTGCTCGTTTGTTTACGTTTGGAAGCTGCCAACATGGCGGCTTCCGGTATTTCCTTATCATCTATGGGCGTGGCGGATGCACGTCACGTCACACTTCCCACGTTCATGGAAGTTAACATACTCTCGTCCTCAGATGTGTCTGCTCAGATGCCTTCCCAGCTTTCTAGTACTCCTGCACAGGTGCCTTCACTGGACTTGGCTGCGCTTTCTTCTTCAGCTCCTGCATCTGCCTCGGTGCCCTCCCTGGGTACTACTGATTCTACTGCCTTGCCTTCGGCCTGTGCTTCTCTTCCCTCACAGCCTTCTGTGCCTGCCGGATCCGAACAGACTTCTCTTCCGAGGAGTGCAACTAGGCTCTACTTCTACGTCCGATTCCTCTCCACCAGATGGTCTTTTGCAAGCAACACCTATTTTTCAGGTATCCAACCACAAGGTGAAGGTAACGGTAGATGACAATTCGCAGATTGGCCGTGAGTTCCATAATCTCCTGGATAGAGGTGTACTCCTTCATGCTTTACCAAATACTCCATTGCCACGCTACATGGAAGCCCTCTCTGGACATGTGTCATCTGCGTCCATTGCAGGAATTTCCCGTACTCCTCGGGGTATTTCGGTACAGTTCAATCACAAGGAGGATGCTGACTTTTTTCTTGCAAACGGACTTTCGATTGGGACAAACCATTTCATCCCGTCGCCTCTTTCCAAGCGACCGACCGGTGAACATCACGTTCTATCCTGTTCCACAGGAAGTGCCTGATACTGTATTTCCTCTACTTGTCAGTCATGTTTGTAAAATTGTTGGCAAAGTCCGTCGCCTCTCTGACGCTCCCCGCGGAACTCGATTTGCACATGCTACCGGACCTCGCAGTCAGTTATTGGTCGTCTTTACTGAAACTGTACGAACGTACAGTTTCAAGATTTTCACTGCTCACTATTGTACACACTGTTTAACACAGAATCACACCACTGCCTCCTGTGACCGCGTTCGACGTGGACGTTCATCAAGTTCCCATCCCACTGCTGACCACATTGGTCTTTCTACTATCCCCACTACCGGTAGTTTGCCTGACGCGAATTCTTCGTTTCTCCGTCAGACGAAAATTTCCGTCACGGACAATGCTGCCTTTCCTCCTCTCCCGACCCGTACGATTGAGCATCCACCTTCAAGATTGACAGAGTTGTCTTCGACTACAGATGTGTCTACAGCGGAATGTTCCGATCCGGGTGTGTTGAGTGGTGGTTTGGCAGATCGGCCATCTGGCTCTTCTCCTAGCCTCTCGGATATCGGATCTCCATTTACAACCTTGTCTACCATACCCTTGTTGCAACGTCTTCCCGAAGCCTCTGCTGTTGTACCAGTCTCCACTAAGGCAGCTCTCCTACGTACTGCTTCTTCGGCGACGGTTGTTTCCTCGCCTCCTGACTTGGGAGGTGAGCCTGATCCACTAATGGATACATCCGCCTCAGCTTCTTCTTCAAAGCGGATTGGAACTTCCAAAGGCGCTGTAAAACAGAAAAAGTTAAAACAACTTTCTGTGCCATATTCTAAGGATTCATCTAGTGTTCTCGAGGTTTCTGGTTCCGGTGTTTCTCCACCTGATGATTCTTCAAACAGTATGCTTCTCCACTCAGGTCCTGTCAATCCTCTCTCTGATGCTGAGGTTCTACAGGCCGTTGATACGTTTCCTCCAGTTCCTGGACCACTGTCCAGACAGCAACTTTTACGTCTTTTTCAACCTGCACGTACGAATGTTGGTTCTGAAGAATTCCTTCACTCACCTGATCTGGACCTGTATGCAGCGGTAACGCAATTCGAAGCTTATGTGTCACTTTTTTAATCTCTGTCTGCAACCGATCGATCCTCGGTATCAGCCTTTTTTGAGACGTTACACGCGCCGTCTCGCCTCCTTGAAGGAGCTCGTTGAGAAGCATATATGTGATACCTTCTATCCTTTTACCGATGACCTTTAGCTCTCTTCCTCACACCGATTACTTTTTGTTCTCTCAATGCTAGGCGATTTGCGAACCCGTTCGCAGTTGCCCTGGTTTTGCAGACTTAGTGCATGTTGATTCTGATGTTTTCATTGTGTGTTTTTAATGTGATTCACAAGAAATGCATTGTAAATTTGCTTTATTTGTGTGTAAATTTGCTTTATTTGCTTTATTTAATGTATTGTAAATTTGCTTTATTTTAAAGTTACGATAATTGCGTGTTTTTGCTGTGTTTTCACAAGTAATCGGTATCGTTACTTGTGTGATCTCCTCATTATCTCAGTATCATTATCCTATCTGTTGTTTCCTTAATTTGTGCCTGTTTTTTAAATTACCTATAATTGTGAGTGTTTGCTGTGTTAGTGCTTTCCTCTATCGCGGATTATTATAGTGGTACGTTTGTTACCTTTGTTATTTTTATAAAGTTACTGAGGTACTCAATGTTGTTTTGCGCTCTAACCACATTTCAGTTCCGTTCGGTTGATTTATGATAGCATAGTACATTTCATGCATTTGTGCACATGTGTTATAGTGTTTGACATGCCGTTAGGCCATTCATTGTTCGTGTGCATATTCATTTCCTTTCTGTGTAACGTTGTGCTGCATCGCGGATATACTGACTTTCCGCACTGTTGTTTTCTGTACTGCAGCATTTAATGAATCTCCTATGTCTGTATTTCGTTATAGCAATAAACTGGGTACAACTATGGTACCCACAGTTACCAATACCATTGCCATTTCAGTGATTTTACTCTGGTCATGATGTCGTCCGCTCCTGTCATTTTTCTTATCCATAAGTTCCTCTTCTTATCTTTCCTGGTTACACCAAGCATGTATCTCCCCTTGCTACTTTGAGTTGTATGCAGTCTTTGTATGTCTTGTTTAGTTAAGGTCCATGTCTCTGCTCCATACTTAAGCACTGGCAGGATGCGTTGATTAAACACTTTTCTTTTGAAACATAATGGCATACTGCTCTTAAATATTGTACTGTTTCTTCCAAAAGATCTCCCTCCAAGTTATACACGCCGATTAATTTCTTCATCAATATGACCCTCACTTGATATCTGCAGCCCAAGATAAATGTAAGAATCGGTGTCTCAAGCTTTTCTAAATCAATCGATAAATCTTCGTTTCTTTTAAAAAGCATTGTACACCACTTTTGTCTGCTGAAAGTTCATTTTTAATCCCATTTCTTTACTCTTGTCAGCAAGTTCTTGGATAATACTCTGCAGCTCTGAAGGGGTAGTTGCAAATATCACTGGGCGAGTGTAGTTTCAATTTCTCCACTTGCTTCTTGCATTTTACATGATTGCTTCTTGTATTATGTGCCTAGGTATAGGTAAAGGGTCATGGCCGTTTGAATGGGACCAACACCTGCGGTCTCTGGCGGATATTTGCGGTACTTATAAAAACTAGCTTCGAAACAAAGCAAGATAGGGCAAAAATGTCAATTGCAAAGTTGTTAGCATCCGCTGGTTGGTTGGAAACGACACGTGGTTTGCCAGAAACCATGAACGTTCGCCGGACGGTATCAGCCGGAAAGCCGTGCTTAGAAACCGACACGCAACACGCTTGATACAGCATAAGGGACAAAAGAATGATAACGCTATTGAAACAGAGTAAGCATGTTTATGCAATCATACAAAATGCAATTACGTACTGATAACAAAGGTCAGATATGCGTGCGTACAAAACCCGCATATTCCATATGCGCACCTAATCCAAGGCTTGTTCAATGGCGCATCGTCGGCTGCTATGCACGTCGAAACTCGAGAAAGCACGGCTTTTAATACATTATCCAACATCTGAGGTGTCACTCTGTGCCATGCGGCGATGACACGGTTGTGCAAATTTTAGAAATCTGTCGGTTTCGTGGAGTGTACTTGTTGTTCGTGGTGTCCCTACAGAAAAAAGTCTAGAGGGGTCGAATCCGAGGAACGGAGAGGTCGCGATACAGGTCCTCCTTATCCAATTATCCTGTGTCAGAACGTCGCCGAGAACAAGGTACACACTGCGGCCGCCTTGTGCCCCTGAGCACCATCATGCTGGTACCACAGACGTTGTACGTACCAGAGAGGAAGTTCCTCCATCCACTCGATTATGTGGCCCTGAATGAGCTGCACATATCTATCACCTGTTAAAGTGCCTTCGTAGAAGACAGGTTCCATAATTGTGTAATGCCAGATCCCACACCACACGTTGGTTGACCAGCGCGCTTGATGCTTGGCTGTTCTGACTTCGAAGGAATTCGTTAGATCTCAACAATGTTCATTTTGCCTATTAATAATGCCATCTCGAGTGAATTGCGACTCATCAGTCCACATAAATTCGAATAGAAAATGTGGGTTATCTTCCACGGTATTCACGACGAAGTTACAGAAGACGAGACGCCTGAGATCATCTCCAGGCATTAAATATTGCGTTAGTACGGGGTGATGGGGATGTGCGCCGTATTCGTGAAGGTTTCTCCATATTCGCTCGTATGAGAGGCCGCATGCTTCACTGACATCTCGTGTACTAGCATGAGGATTAGCCAGAACAAATCCCAGGACTTCTTCTGGATGCATGCGAACTCCGTAATGCGGTTTTTGCCGATGAATGGGGTATATCTGGAAAACGCATGGCATACAGCCCTGCAGCTTGCCAGGTATTACGGTTTCACTCGCCGTACACCACCATCTCACAATGTGTGTTACAGGAATACTGTGAAATGACGATGTGAAACAGATGCGTCGGAGGCTCCGCAAATTCTTCTTGCCACACCCCGATGGCTGTCTTTTATGTTGCCCATCGTGCGGTTTACGTGCAGACGCACGTCACTGTCTTTATTTAAATATGCCTGCCAATCGTGACGCGGTTGCCAACGGTTTGCCGACTGACACCATCTGGCGAATGTTTGCATTCGTTGCGTTTACAGGCGTTTCTATGCTGATTTCCGGCAAACCACGTACCGTTTCCTACTAACCAGCGGATGCTCTACAATTTTGCAATTGACTTTTTTGCCCTATCCCGCTGCTTTGCTTCGAAATTAGTTTGCACCGCAAATATCCACCAGAGATATTTTGTTAGTCGCTGTTGGTCCCATTCCATCGGCCATGGCCCTGTTGGGCTCTAACGAATTCCTTCGAAGTCAGAATATAAGTATATATACACTACATTGGCCGCTGCCTTGGCCAGGTACATTCCAGCTGCCGGAGACTGAGGGCCAAGATTTAAGTTGTAGAGTCAATTTGGAGGGTTTGGCCATACCTCACCACGCTGGCCAAGCGGGTTGGTGAGTGTGGGATAGCATTTCTTCTAATCCCGATGGTATAGTTATACCGCTATTGGCGGTTGTCAGGGCCACTTTAGTTGGAACAGGATGCACCACGAGAAGGCAGGGTTGACATTTGTCAAGGAGAGGCTGTGATATTACGCATCACCTGACCTATGCAGGAGTGACATGGAGGAGACTGGCACAAGACAGAACGTTGTGGAGGAAACTTGGAGAGACCTTCATCCAGTAGTGGATTGATAATGGTTGACAATGATGATGATGATGACACTACATTGACAAAATTCAACTGACACCTTGAAGAGAAACACAACACAGCATTTATTGACATACATAAGTACGGTGTCGGTCCATCTTTGGCTTACACGTGTCTTCACGAGCTCCGTATTTGAGTGCTTCACGTACGTGTTTTGTGTGTCCCATCATTGTTCTTCCGTGTGTGTGCCAAAGTTAAAGGTATGTGCTTTTGTTTAAGATCCCTCGCGAGTTGGTGAGTGCTTATTTTTTTCATTATCAGTGTTTTAATTTCCACACCGAGCTGGTCGTTTTTCTTCGTTAACCCTTGCCATTGATTCTGGCATCTGCCGATGAGGGCGCTGTTCCTGCCCGCATCGCTGCAGTTCCTCGATTCGCCTCCTCAAAGTCAGTCGCAGCCGACCAAACATCTTCGCTTGCTAGTGGATAGCCTCTTAATTTCCATCCTGTCATCTGCACCTCTTCTCCTGCCCGGGTGTCAAACTCTGCCATTGAGAACGTGGATGTGACGTCCCTGGTTTCTGCTGGTGATGATGAATTCATGGACGTCTCTGATGGCGTCGCTAATCTGCCCTCTACAGTTTTTTTATTGGAGGTTTAACGACCACCGTGAGCACCTCAATGGGCTATAAGCAGTTGCCCGTCCCTAATTTTGGGTCACTGGTTCCAGGGAAGGGAGAGAACCAGTACCGTAAGACAAGCACAACATCCCTGCCTCACCGGGATTCGAACATGGACCCCTTATGGGCGAATGATCAGAGGCCATAGCTTAGACTTCTGCGCCACCGGGGTAGCCCAGTTTCTACTGCCTCTGCTTCTATTACATTGTCTCACGTTGCGCTAATGCCTTCCAGAGGAGGTGCTTCTGCACGCACGTATTCTGTGGCTGCCTCTGGTATTCCACAGGCTTCCCCCTCGTCTCGTCTGCCCCCTATGGATCTTACTTTACTCTCAACGGTGACACCATCTTATTAGACATTCCCGAAAACTCTCCTGCTGGTCAACGTCTTCATTCGACTTTCGAGTTGGGGGTTTGTTTAGACACGCTGCCCAACACTCCTTTGAAACAGTACAGCTCCGCTATCAAGAAGATGCTTCCTTCTGGTGCCATCACCCACCTCACCCGAAAGCCATGAACTGTGATTGTTTATTTTTCGAAGAAAGAATATGCCGAGCTTATCTTGTCTCGGGGCCTATCAATTGGAGATCGTCACCTCTTAGCCGAATCCATCGCCCAGCGTACTTTTCTGATCTCTTTACATCCGGTCACACCCCCAAGATCTCTGATGATATGCTGTGTGCTGCACTTAGTCGATGCGGTAGAGTAGTCGGCCCAGTGAAGACTGTCTCCTCTTCCCCCTCTGATCCCGATGATAAACATATATGTGGCTTCCGTAGAACTGCTCGCATCATCTTCCCGTCAGAAGAGCATCTCATAAAGTTTTCACGGTTCCTCGATGTTCGTTGCGGTAACGAGCGCCGCCGGATTGAGCTCCTCACTTCTGCTCATTGCTCACGCTGTAAAGCTTACAGCCATCAGCAGGCTCATTGCCCCCATGCAGAGCCACTGATTCCTGCAGCTCCAAGGCAGCATTCTGCTTCTTCCTCCGGTTCTGCAGCCATGCCTTCTCCTGCGTCTGCACCTCCTGGACCCAGTTCTGCCGAAAATCTGATTACAGCCTTCGATCAACATGTGTCTTCCGATGTTGCTTTCTCCACTCTGCTGTCGGATTTGCCTCCGCTTGACTCATTCTTGCCTTCCCGTGTTTTCTCTCCATCAGAGGACATCACGGCTGATCTTTAAGCTTCGTTCACCGTCGGCACATTTGCTCCGGGCCATAAGGTGGACCTTTCCTCTTATTCCACATCCCCTGTGTCATCGATCCACGGCAAACGTCGTTATGCAACCAGTACCGATACCCGGAGGAAAAAGAAGTCACCTTCTGCGACTGGCCGCCTACATCGTTCCCCCCGTCTAGCAAGATCCAAGGCTCCCCTGTCACATTCCAGCTCTTCCTCTTCAACGTACAAGTGTCTTCTGCCGAGGTTTGAAGATTTCTCGACTCTGCTTACCAATGCATCTGTGACGTGCCTGCCAGCAGTTCGCACACGATATAAAGGCAGATAGCAGTCAGAACGAACGTCCGCGTAGCTCAATTGGTAGAGTGACTTATTCCGGAATAAGGGGACACGGGTTCGAACCCCGGTGTGGATAAAAATGACGGAGAAATTTACTTCGTTATAATGGCGCCCGAACTTTCCGGATGACCTGGCCATTCAAAATCTCGCAATGGTGTGATGTTCTTTCCACACCGCGAGAGAGGAAAAATAAGAGAATCCCTTCTCCAACGCTTCAAAAAATAAAATGTGTGTTACGTTGAGTTCCAAACACCAGATTGACTGGGAGTTCTCAAGTGCACTTTCTACAGCGGATGGCTGCCTGCAGCGATCCATGGCCACGGCTGACCCATGGGCCATGCCCCCGGCCCTATTTCGGGGGGGGAGATGTGACGTACCTGCCAGCAGGACGCACATGGCAAAAAGGCAGATAGTAGTAAGAAAGAACGTCCGCGTAGCTCAATTGTTGGTAGATCGACTTATTCCGGAATGAGGGGTCCCTGGTTCGAACTCCGGCGTGGATAAAAATGACGGAGAAATTTATACATCTCTTCCTTCAGAACCTGTCTTCTTTGCAGATCTTTTCGAGTTTCTCACTCATAAAACAAATCGGGAGGCTTCTCTAATCTTTTTACAGCAGTTTGAAGCAGTTCTTCCCTAGGTCTTCGACCAAGCAACCTCCATCCTTAAATTCCTCCGGCATAATGCCAAGCAACCCGACAACGTCTTGTGGTGTCGTGGTAACATGAATCGCCTCGACACATTCCAGAGAGCTGCCATAGCTGCCCTTCATCCGATGTCGGACTTACAATTGAAGATCGCCACTCTGAATTGTAGGAGGTTTGCTAACCTCCTAGCTAACGCTCTCGTTCCGTAAGATCTCTTGCCCCTTGGAACCGACTTACTTTTTCTGCAAGAGACGAACTGCTACTCCTCGACACTTTTTCATAGATGGCGCACTTGGGGCTTCACCTTTCACAATGCTTTCCGTTACTCTGTGCAAGGTGGTCTCGCTATTGGTGTTCGTCATCAGTTTTGAACCAGCCTGTCTTTACTCTCCGTCCGGAATCTCTACCGAGATGTTGTGCATGAAATCTGCTCCACTCTATCTGGAATTCGTTTTCATGTCTTCAACATCTACGTACCATGTTCCTTTACACACCTATCCCTGCTGTTCACGAACCTCCGTGGAGCACTCTCTCAGGTTCCTTCCTCTGATCGAGTTCTTCTCGGCGGTAATTTCAACTGCACTCTTAACCCGTCCCTTGATCGCCTGCCAGTGTCTCGTAAGCGCCGCATGGACTTAGTCGCCCTCCTCCAAGACCTTGTATCGGACTTTTTTCTAGTTGACCTCCACCGACATCTTCACCTTGCGGACACCTCCCACACCTGGCGTTCCTCTGGGACGCGAGCTCCCCTGACCGCTCGCTTGGATCGCTATTATGCTTCGCCATCGCTCCTTCCGGCAGTGACAGATTAGTATGCCTTGATTCCAAACTTATTATGCAGCTCTGTAATTCATCCCATAGGTGCTCTATGGAATTAAGATCAGGTCTCTGGCGGGGTTCGGGCTAAGCTTTAAAATCAGCCTGAACCCTCTAATGTCGAGTATCGAGTACCGATTTGCTATTGCGATGGCCCACATTCTTCTGGATGACAAGTTTTTCTTATTGTTGTCCGCTAAAACAGTACTGTATTGTTATGGGATTTAGATAGCACACCGCTCAACATAGATGATGCCAAACACTAGTGTTTCATTGTACACTAGTGTGCCCTCGGAAACGTTACCTCATTAGAGGGAGCCGGTCACGTGGGAAACCGAATCCCTCCAATTGGCGTCGTCCTCTACAACACGAAAGAAATCGCTAATGTTATTGATAGAATGTCGAATCGCTAATGTTATCGATGGACTCCATAGCATTTAGACATTTAAGGAAGTTAAGGTGCATAACAGTATTGTGTCTTCTCTTCGTAGAGCTAAAAAAAGCAGTTTGTATTGACTTTTCGCTACCTATATGTTAAGACGTGTTCATTCTTAAAGCTTTAGTTACCAGAAATTCGGACTGAAATTATTCTTGAGATTTACGTAGAAAAACCGTTAGTAGAAAATGCTATGTTGTGAACATTTTTGTTTTTTTAGACACTGGAAAATCTTCCCTGTGGACACATTTATTTCCAAAGTGCCTTAAGCAGCAGAATTATTCCATCGATAACATAAGCGATTCGTATCGTATTTTAGAACACGACGCCAGTTGGAGGGATTCGGTTTCCCACGAGACCGGCTCCTGTGAGGTAACTCTTTTAAAAGCACACTAGTGTACAATGAGAAACTAGTATGCCGAACTAGGAAGTACTTGCTCGAGTGCCATGCAAAATGGTGGGTATGTGTAGAAATTATTGTAGTTGTGAACAAATCACGTGATAGGTGAATGTGATAAACGAGCGAAACTGTTCGGTGGGGCTACGATTGATTGTCTTCACAAGGGCTTGGGGACTGTTGCGTTGGAGTGATCTCGGTGACGAAAGCATGTGTAAGGGGTGAAAATGCTGAGCGATTTCATTGGTAATCCCGCGAGCGCACACAGACACCTTTACCTGGGTACTGCTGGTTGGTACCTGAGTCGCATCGTGGCGTAAATGCATCAGGATGTAACAATTGTTGGCCTAATGTGGAGACGATGGATTTAGAAAGGTAACGTGCGTTGCCGTAGTGGGACTGGTGCACCGTGGCGGATATCCAAACGTCTCTATCTCCGTATTCGGCAGCAATCCGCAGTAGCTCCACAATCCGCAGCGAATGTTAGTCGACGATGTGCAGGATAGCTGTGGACATCTCCGTACCATCACTGAGTCTGAATCGCAGACTGGCTGAGGAAGGTTTGTGCCCTCAACATCCACTGCAACGACTGACGCAGCACATCTTCGGGTAAGGTGGGAAAACTAGAATTTGCCGGTGATGGAGATCGAACCTGCGTCTTCTCGTTCCGGAGTGAATTGTTCTAAACGACTAAGCAACACCGACGGAATGTATCGCTGCAGATTTGTCGTCTTCACACGTGCTTCACCTCTGTAGTACGTCATATAAACTCCCTCTTAATTTTTTCTTTTTGAAGCGAAGAAGAAACCTTTCATTACAATGTACAGACCGATCATCGCACACTTTTCGAAGAACCCAACGGCCAATAGATTCATTTTTTACGTTCATGCGCCAATCTGAAGACAGGAATTTGTCGATGACGGAGACCGAATCTGCGTCTCCTCGCTCCGGAGTGAGTTGCTTTAGTCGATTAAGCTACACCGACGGAACGTATCGCTGCAGTTATGTCGACTTGACACTTTGTAGTAGGTTACATCATATCCCTCTTAATTTCTTTTTTTCTTTTTATGAAGCGAAGAAGGAACCTTTCATTAATTCCAGACGATGTGTGGAACGAACATCACACATTTTTCGAAGAACCCAACGGCCAATAGATACATTTTAATGTTCGGGCGCCAACGTAAAGACAGGAATGTTTCGGTGACGACGATCAAAACTGCGTTTCCTCGCTTAGGAGTGAGTTATTATAACCGACTAAGCTACACCGACGGAACATACTGTATAGTTGCAGATCTGTCGTCTTGACACGTGCTTCACCTCTGTAGTATGTCACCTTGGTTTTAGTTATGCCTCACCAGACATGGGTAGCGCGACGAATGCGGCCATGTAGTTTTCAGCGACGAGTCTCGGTTCTGTCTCAGAACCGACGATCGGCGATTGAGACTTTGGAGACGACGTTGTCATTGGGATGATTATGCTTTCATATGTAAGTGTCATACGGCTCTTCAGTCTAGTTTTTGTGGACACTATCAGTTTCAACAGCTGTGCGCTCGTACTCATACGTTGATGATATGCTGAAGCCCGTTTTGTTGGCGTGCCATTCCTGATGCACAATTTCCAGAAGGCATCGCCCGTCCACACACTGCTAACATCAGCATCTTGACACGTGCTTCACCTCTGTAGTATGTCACCTTGGTTTTAGTTATGCCTCACCAGACATGGGTAGCGCGACGAATGCGGCCATGTAGTTTTCAGCGACGAGTCTCGGTTCTGTCTCAGAACCGACGATCGGCGATTGAGACTTTGGAGACGACGTTGTCATTGGGATGATTATGCTCTCATATGTAAGTGTCATACGGCTCTTCAGTCTAGTTTTTGTGGACACTATCAGTTTCAACAGCTGTGCGCTCGTACTCATACGTTGATGATATGCTGAAGCCCGTTTTGTTGGCGTGCCATTCCTGATGCACAATTTCCAGAAGGCATCGCCCGTCCACACACTGCTAACATCAGCATACAGTTCCTACAATATGTCAAGATTTTCCCTTAGCCAACGCAATCCCCAGACGTGTGGGAGATCACTGGCAGGCGATTAAGTGCCCCTGCATGATCCCCTCACAAATATGGAAGAATTATGATCATAATAGAGATGCGTGGTTAGCGATACCTCTGGACACCATCTTGGGAATTTTCCACTATACTCTGAGTCAACCTAAAATTGTACTCTTGTTAAAGGCCGGAGTGCCTTATCACGACTCGTCGTGGAACGCAAGAACGGGATCGATCCACATTAATGTGCTCTCCCGCTATTTACTTTCAGATCCTTCTACACACCCACACATCACACAACAGTGGGGATTGTGAATGTGGGTCTGGTGGAGTCCGAATTTCTTCCCCTGCTGCCTATTTAAGTAACTCACCCTTCGAGTTTCCGCAATCGTCAATTTATTGCCTCTGTCTTTTGAATGTTGGGAGAGGTGTTCTACTTCCCTCCCCCTCCCCTCCGAGTTGTATCCCAAATGGACAGAAACAGCCAAGAGTGCGAAGCTCTTGATAGAGGAACTTCTCAGCCGCGGATGGCTTAGTGGTTAGTGTTTCAGACTAACGATGCTGGGTTCCCAGGTTCAAGCCTGGGCTGATCTTTCAGAGATGGTGTGATTTACTAACAATCGCTGAATATCCGCCGTGCATCGGACGAGCACGTAAAATGACGGCCCCCAGACTAAACCCACTGGTTAAATGGGTATCCTTTCCTATGTCCTCCCTGAAATTCTCTCACCCATCTATGTGCAATATCGTACTTGTACGGTGGCGCCATCTACTGTACTCTAATCTCACTACAAACTGTTCTGTCAAAAGTCGCTAGACTTGCTCTCATTCCTTCCGTTTCTGTGTCCTGCCCAAAAGGCGATCTCGCTGTAGGTGGCTGGGACCTAAACTCTACTACCTGTGGACGGAAGTCCTACATGAAAATGACAAATTCTCCTAGAGGAACTTATCATACCAAATTTATTTCTAAAAGCGCTTTAATTTCTGGAATTGTTTTTAATAGCAGATTTGTCTGATAAACTGCTGAGCAAACAAAAAGGAATTCTAAGCAACAGTTCCGTTGCTTTTCGCTCTAAACGCTAGGGACTATTTTTCGTAGCGAGTTAGTAGTTTCCTACCCTTCACAAGTGGTACACTCTTAGGCTGACTCGGAGAATAGATGCTATGCTGTGTTGCCGAATGTATATCCCAACATGGCTGTCCTACGACCCACTGACTCAGGTCACATTATACTGTCTCCTTGCCCATTGTATTCTTTTAATCACTCAGGCCAGTGGTCTAAGCGATGGCCTCTGATCCTTTGTCTGGAAGGGATCCGGGTTCAAATCCCGGTTAGGCATGGATGTTGAGCGTTTCGACTAATTTCGTGTATTCCTTCATGGTGTGGCATTTTCTATGTTGAGCATTGTAGTTTTGACGTACTATGGGACATGACGCAGCGATTAAGGCCGAAGAAATTTGTATTCATAGGTTTTAAAACTACTTTGAAATCAGGGGTCTTTAGAATCTTGATCATTTGGAAACAAACGTCAGATTTTGAAAGATATCTTTGTTTTTAATGGTATTGAAATTTCTCTCCTTGATCTGCGATAACTGTATTTCTTTCCTTTTCACCATTTGATTGTCCATCATTATTTTCAGCTAATTTTCATGGCTTGAACAGAGATCACCATTTTTAATTTCTTGTAATTAATGTCCGCTACTTAACATTGTATTCAAACTCTTCAGTTAGTTTTTATCACTTCACTGTTGATAAGTGTTTGAAGCTGGTTTTCATTTGCTAACATTTTTTTAGTTAGTTCTCAAAAGTTTATTAGCGATCATTGTTTTCAATTAAATTTTATGATTTGTTATTTGTTTTCAGTTCGTTTTTATGATTGATTAACATTTTCAGTTAGCTTTTGTGATTGATTATTGTTTTCAGTTAGTTTTTGCATGTGATTTTTTTCGGTACATTCTGACTATTTGGTTGCAGATCATTGTGTTGAATTGTCTTCCAGCTCAGTTTTAGCATCCGATTAGTAATCAAGGTTTTCAGTTAATTTTCACCATTACACGAGAAAGCATGATTTCTTGTAAAATTTACCATTTCATGAAATCTCAATTTCCGCTTCATTTTCGTCTTTGATGATAATTCCTGGCTTCCAGTTCATTTTCACCATTTGATGAGTAATCACGGTTTTCAGTTAATAATAATCAACGTTTCACGAGAAATCATGATTTCCAGTTAATTGTACTATTTGATGCAAATCTCAATTTCCAGTTCATTTTCGCCTTTGATGAACACTCATGATTTACAGTTGACATTTACCGTTTGAGGAGCAGTCATGATTTTCAGTTAATTTTTGCTATTTGATGGAAAATCATGGTTCTCAGTTCATTTTCATCATTTGGTAAGAACTCGTGGCTACCCGTTAAATTTCACCATTAGAGGAGAAATCAGCATTTTTAATTAACTTTTTCCATTTTACGTGGTTCTCACTGAACCACGGTTTTCACTTAAATTTCACTATTTGTTGAGGAATTATGGTTTCCAGCTAATTTTAATTATATCATGAAAAATGATGGTTTCCAACTATTTTTTTTCCATTTTCACAAGAAATCATTTAAAGCTAATCTTAAGAATAATACGAGAAATCATGGTTTTTAGAAAATTTTCAACATTTCATGCGAAATCATGGTTGGAATTTAATATTTATTATTTCGCGAAAACTAATGGTTTCCAGTTAATTTTCATCATTTGATGAGAAATCATAGTATCAAGTAAATTTTTACCATCACATAAAAAATCATAGTTTCCAGTTACTTTTCATCATCTGATGAGAAATAATGGTTTCCAGCTAATTTTAATTATCTCATGATAAATCATAGTTTTCAGTGAACTTTCACCGTTTGGTGCGAAAACTTTCAATATTTTGTGCGATTATTATTATTATTATTATTATTATTACGGACTAATTTTCACCATTTGATGAGAAAGCATGTTTTCTAGTTAATGTACACCATTTGATCCGACACTGTTGCTTTCAGTGAAATTTTACATTATGATAATTGATGAATTTTTCCATTGTTTGCATTTAATTTTTATCATTCCTTTAAAAAAAATTGAATGATTTTCAATTAAGTCTTGACATTTAATTCTCAATCTGCGTTTTCGAAGCTCCAAATATATATATTTTTTTCGATTAAAGGTCCAAGATCCAGTTTAGTGAATGACGGCTGTCGACAACATTTTTCAGTCACTTATGAAAACGTGGTGTAAAATTATTTGTACTTAGTAACATAAATCTAAATAAACTCTTATAGGACGAAGCATGACCAGCAAACAATCTGCTTGGTTATTTCTTAGAGACATCTCTCTCCCAGATCTTGGAGCCTAGAGTTAATCCACTGGTCGACAAAATCGCAGAGGTTTGAGTATTTTTTGATATAAATACTTTAGGAAATATAAAATAAAATAAATTTATGAGGATAAAGAATTCAAAATGGCGTTTTATTTATTTATATTGATCAGTCCTCGTTTTTTTTTTTTTTTTTTTATCATCATTATTATCGGGGACAGGAAATTCTTTGGTGTAAAAGGAGAAACTGGATTTTTAAAGAGTACGTTAATGTTAAGTTCCGGAGCTCTCGATACCGGTCAGGCTTATGAAGCGCTCGATATCATCTTGAAAGCTAAGTTACTTCCATAGGCGGCGCTGCTTTGGGTGCGCAAATCTTGGTAGTCAACATCGCTTTGAAGCTCAAGCAGTTTGTCGCTCGCACGCGGCAGCCGGCGTGCGAAGTAGAACAGCATCTTTCTTCCCCTCACAGGACATGGCAGTGAAAAACACATGATGTCGTCTGCTTTCGGATTTGCTTGTTACTTGTCGCATATTCGCAAAAATGCTATCCAGTTTTTCATCAGTTCGTTCTTGTACACGTCACTTATTTTTGTCTGGATAAAATTCCTCGCAGACAGTACTTTTCACAATAGGTAAAATAATAATGAACGCGACATGACAAATCATTCTGGGCACAAATTTCAGAAGCATGCAATGCTACTACAGTTATGAGACTGCTGAAATTTCGTATTTGAGGTTCCTTAGCATTCCTTATCGATACCAGAAGCAGGGAAATTTGAGTGATCCTGATTCCTTAGAAGCTGCAGACGAATCATTCGAGCAATTCACGTTTTGAGTTCTTACAAAATAACTGCATTTTGCGCATTCAGAGAGAAACTCCTGAAACGATTCACACCGTGCTGGCCGAGGAATTTAATCACGATTTATTCGTGTAAAATATCAAAGACACTGCTCATCTTAGAAACTGTGTTTAGTAAACTATTGTGTATTTATTTCAGTGAAATACTCTCTCTACAGATATTCAGTATACAAAATAATGGGCTATTTCCTTTAACGTTACGAATATTTGGGACAAGATTTTCGAGTACACGACTTCAACATTAAAGGAAAGAAGGGCGTTCAGGCATATAACGCCAGCTTTAACATTTGCACAAGATTACTGTGGAAATTCTTGCCTTGATTTGCTGTAACTTTAAGAATATCAGACTCAAGTGTCTGATATAGTAAGATCTAAATCACCTTTATTGGAATTTATAAGAATATCGAATAGTAGTGGAAACGCATTGGTGTATTTGTTTCTGAGAAGTGTATTCATATCGTTCAGAACAGCCGTTGTCCAGAACTAAAGCAAATGCAAATCTTCTCGGACATAATCTTGACGTTTGGCGATTCTCTTCTTCATATCCAATAACAGCCCTTTCCATCTCTTATATTACCAAGAGAATCCTCATTTTCTCAGATCTTCATAACTTCACTCAGCCGACGGTAAGTATTCTAGTTAATACTGAAAAATGTTATGTCTTTGAAGTTCCAGGAACAGCTAAAAAGTGAATATCACAAGTATTGCATGCGTACAATGTTTGAGCAACTCTTTTGTCGGATTGTGAGAGCGCTTAATCACGAAACTACGCATAGACTTCACTTTACAATAATTCACAACATATTAGATTAAAAAAATGCCTTTAGAAGGGTTACATGAGAAATTCCATTTCTTTTTAATTTTTGCCGGTGGATACAAAAAATTGCTGTAGATACTTTTCTTTTATTATTACAAGGTGAAGTGCTCAAGTTATGGAAACAAACTTGTTTTGTATCTTAACGGAAGCATAGATTCAAATAATTAAAGCGGTACTCACTAAAGTAAAAATGTATTTAAAAAGTAGCTTAAATTTAAAAAGCGTTTTCTAATTGATGTGCCATAAACTAAACCAAAATATTAATAATAAAAAAAATTAACTATTTGGCTAGGAACAGTTCCTTGAAAAATCGTAAGTTCAATTAATCTCTATGTTTTACTTAACTCACGATATGCATATTTGGAACGTACAGTATATATAGAAATCTTGTCGTTAAAAAGTTATATATTTCATTTCAAAGCAGGAAAATATAATTATATTTTCCCAGCATTTTCATTACTATCACTGTTATGAAAATTAAGGATATCATTTGAAAACGAAACAGTGGATTTTCTACAAAATCTGGTAGCCCAAAGAATCCCGTTGGACATTTCGGTTAGTTTCTTAGATAAAAGAAACGTATTTTAGCAAACGTTTTCCATAGTTCTGTAATAGCTTGATTTTGTTCTGCGTGAGTAGTTCTTTTGAACATGGGAACCAAGAAACTTAATGATTTGCTAGTGCTTTTCAATACGTACAATCATCTATCTCTTCAGAACTGCGTTAAACAGATCTTAGTCTATAAGATGAAATTCACTGGGTGATTTATTGAAATAAGAACACATAACATATAATTTAATACTGTATTTAAAAAAGGTGAAAATGATAAAAAGTGAGATAAAAACAGATAGAAAGAAGATTGACGAAAGTCAAAACATAAAAACTGAGATAAAAGTGAGATAAAAAGGCAGATAAAAAGTGCGAGGTAGACAAAGGGAAGAAGAGAAAGAGTGTGAAAGCATGGGCGAAGTAGGTAGGGAAGAGAGTAAGACAAAGGTAGATAAAAAAATATAAGGAGACGCTGATAGAAAGGGAAAGGGAGTGTGACAAAGCCCATGATCAGGAGCTGAGGAAGTTGAGATACAGATATAGACGAAAGGGTGTGAATCAGAAGCATATAGATTTAGAGAGGAAAGGAAGATTGCAGTACCACTTCAAGAGGGAAGAAGACAGAAGTAGGTAGCAGAGACAAATACATGGCGGAAGACAGTGAATAAGAAAGTATGACCGATAGTAAGGGAGAGCGGAAGACAGAGGAAGAGGTATAGTGATAGGACAGGAAAGAAACAGAGAGAGAGAGGAGTAGAGAGAGAGCGAGAGAGGGTGTGAATGGGAGAAAAAGTAAAAGTAAGAGATTTAGGAAGACTGACTAAGAGATTAAGAAAAATAGAGAAAGAGGTAAAGTAACAGAAAGACAGAGATACAAAGAGAATGAGGAATGCAGCATGAGATAGAATGAAGCGACAGAAAGAGATTGAAAATAATTAGAGGTGGTGGAACTTAGTTTATGCCTAGTTAGAGAAAATAATGTATAAAATAATAGTTCAAATGGGTTTGTTGAATTGACTTTTACAATGGGTTTAATGACTTAACTTCAATCTTAACTTAAAGCTTAGAGCTTTTTGTTGAAGTAGGATAATTACCAGTCGCTTGTAGTAAAAGTCTTAATTAATGATATATATATAACACTTCAAGATCACGGCCAATATTCATTAACAGGATCCACTAATTTACGATTTCCAACAGTAGTAGGTTGAAGAAGCTTATATGCTCCAGCTTTGTCCGTCTGTCTGTCTGTCTGCCCGATAACTCGCGTAAAAATGGTTCGATTTCGATAAAAGTTTAGTATGTGATAGGGTCAAACTGGGGACGAACCCTATTGAAAATGGGCAAAATGGGGTCAAAGGTCAGGACATAGGAGCGGGATCCATTCCATCGTCCTTATGCGTCATAACGTACGTAAAAATGCTTCGATTGCGACAAAACTTCATCATGTTATTTCGGAGGTATACTTAATCGGTTCTGTTGAATATCATCGAAATAGGGTCAAAGTTCAGGGCACAGGAGCGAAATTTATTCCCCAGCCATTATCATCATAACTTGACTAAAAATGCTTCTATTGCAAAAAGAAACTTTAGTATGTTGTTCCGGAGGTATACTGAAATAATTCTGTTTAATATCATCAAAATGGGGTCAAAGGTCAGGGCACAGGAGCGAGATTTATTCCACAGCTATTATCTTCATAACTTGAGTAATGATTTCTGGTATGTTGGAAAGCGTATTATAATCAATGCATTGCATGATTTTACTAACTTGTTTATATCAGTCAACATGTCACTAATTAGTCATCAAGTCCTTTGTAACGCAACAAGATGAGATGCACAGAATGTATGAACGCCATTGCACAAAATATCTAAATTCTCACTGAATACAAGAATCTTATGCTTTCTGCTCGTTAATAGCTCAAATCCCATTTAACATGAAATCAATATGCTCATTGCTCATTGTTCATTAATCTCTCATCTGTTCCTCGCTCGTAACATTGCTCACTTTCTCATCTAAGGTGTTTCTATGCACCTTATATAGCACTTTAACTCGCTGTCGAGATTGCCAACATCAAATTCATCGGGTGAAAATTCTGTGTCGTTAAGTTAAAAAAATATTTAACAAGAACAAAACCATAATTACATAAGAATACAGGAATTCAAAAAGAAGGTTAAATTGGAGGTATGTATTTACAAAAGAATTTGGTGTATGGAAAGGAGAGGTGCAGTAAAAATAGAAATATAGCACACGAGGAGTAAGAAAGGATTAAGATAGAGAGTAAAAGTAAAATGCATAATAGGGTATTAGAGTGACAAGGAGAGAAGAACAGAACAAAGGAGCACTGAGGAGCAAGGAGAAGATCAGGAAACCGAAATATAAAGGAAAACAGACATGCAGGCTGAGAGAGAGGAAATTTGATATAAACCGAACAATTAACTATCTCAGCAATACTTCGTGCGCAACGGAAAAGTATGTTCAATGTACGGTCACTTTTGGGTTCCACAGAAATGTCTGCTTCACCTTTTTCAGCTCTCCTAAGCAAAGGTTTGATAGATCGGCGAAATATGCAAACAGTTCTAAACATAATATTAGTTCTTTAGCGAAGTTTGTTTATACACTTGCTATCATCTCCAGCACTGCAACACTTTTCCCTGACATTGCTCAGAGCTAAGACAGCATATAGCTAATTCATGCACGAAACGTTTATAAAAATGTGCGTCATTTCATATTACTTTTTGTCTTGTCCAAAGGATATCTTCCTGATAAGTATAGCCACCGTGTACTTTATTTCAAGAGCATTTGAATGTTTAAAATGAATTCCTTTTAAATTTTGAACGCACCAATTTAAGAATTGGACGGTATTCTTGTTTAATTCTTTCTGTACACGTCTTATATTTTGTGTCCGAATACCGAACGCTTTGATTATTTTTTTATTGGGGTTTTAATGGCCACAAGCAACTCGACGTGCTATAAGCAGTCATCCGTCCATAATTTAGGGATACTGACTCCAAGGAAGGGAGAGAGCCAGTGCCATAAGACAATTCATGTTTCACCTGGATTCGAACCCGGACACATTTCGGACGAATAATTAGAAATTAGAGCTTAGATCATTGCGCCACCGGGACAGCTTAAAAAATCTAACCCATTTTTGTATGTATCAGGATAAATGCTGCAGTAATTTAAATCTTAGAAAGTAAAAAATACAGAAACGTTCATGATCCGAAGAAGCGTGGCTTTTCCTCAAGGACTAGGCAATTTTTGAGAACATGATTTGGTAGGAGAGCAGAAATTTCTTAGCCCACGATTGAGGCGCTCTTGAGATGTTATACTCACGTTTTGTCTCACGGTTAGTGTAGTTTGGGCATCAGAAGGTTCAGTCGAATTCAGTGTGGTTGAAATTGTTTCAACTTCCACGATCAAAATGAAAAAAAAAAAAAAAAAGTTGCGCAGAATATGCCAAAAAGAGAAGGATATTTAATTTATGAAATTCTCCGTAGTTAAGACTAACAAAGGATGACCTTGGCATGTTTCAACTACGCACCAAAAAATTCCACAAGGTGCGCATAATTACCATCGACGCACGTTGACACATTTATTCATGAAAAATATTAAAACACAGAAGTACTTTCGGGAAACTCAACTTGTTCCCGTCATCAGGTGTAAAAATAAGGTGGTTTAAAGCTACATGATGATTCTAAGTTAAAACCACACGACATGTAAGAGACATATAACACGTCTATTTGAAAGACAACATGACATTCACAGATGCCATAGCAAACTTACAGTTAAGGATGAAAAAGGCAGGTACGGTAACAAGCTAGACATCAGAAGGTCTAGTCGTTATTCACAGATTATTGAATTCTTACTGCAACGATGATTACCCTGTCAACCTACATAGGCTTTGGTTACAGCTTATAAACTCTTTTGAGCCGCCCCGGTGGCGCAGTGGTCTAAGGCGCTGGCCTCTGATCATTCGTCCGGAAGGGGTCCGGGTTCGAATCCCGGTGAGGCATGGATGTTGTGTTTGTCTTACGGCACTGGATCTCTCCCTTCCCTGGAACCAGTGACCCAAAATTAGGGACGGGCGACTGCTTATAGCCCATTGAGTTGCTCCCGGTGGTCGTTAAACCTCCAATCAAAAAAAAAAAAAAACTCTTTTGAACATCGCCAGCCTAATATGACGTCATAATCACAGCATTTAATTTCTTGAGACCTTCTGACGTCTAGCTTATTAACCGTACCTCCCTGTTTGATGCTTAACTGTATGTTTGCTATGGTGTCTGTGTATCAGTGGTATAACTTGGGTCCGAGAATTGGGCTATGTCTCTCCCCCAGTACTGTTTTTTTTATTGCAAAGTTTAATTTTTAATTGTTAAGTAATAGAAGTAACTTTTTTTCTAAATTTTAGGTACATGCCATTGCTAACATGATACCAAATAATTATGAATATTAGGATTTTAAAACTTATTCGTACATGAACTCCATTCCTCTTCTGAATACTTTATTTATACATGAACTCCATTCTTCTTCTGAATACTTTATTTATACATGAACTCCATTCTTCTTCTGAATACTTTATTTATACATGAACTCCATTCTTCTTCTGAATACTTTATTTATACATGAACTCCATTCTCGCTGGCCTCTGATCATTCGTCCGTAAGGAGTCTGAGTTCGAATCCCGGTCGGGCATGGATGTTGTGTTTGTCTTACGGCACTGGCTCTCTCCCTTCCCTGGAACCAGTGACCCTAAATTAGGGACGGGCGACTGCTTATAGCCCATTGAGTTGCTCACGGTGGTCGTTAAACCTCCAATAAAAAAAAAAAACTCCATTCTTTTGTGCGAACTTGAGCGATACGTTTTCATAAAAAGTTTCTTCCGAGTACTTTTGCATATTTCAAAAGAATGTTTTTCTCTATTGACAAAACAGCGAAGTTTTTCGAATGAGCATGTCCTTGTGTGGCTCTAAGATATATATCTTGATTGTTTTTAATGTTGAAAAACGTCTTTCAGCAGTTGCAGTTGTTGATGGAAAGTTTAATATGAGGTCTGATAATTTGCACACCTCACTAAACACTATGTCCAATTTATTCAACTTTATGTAACACGTAATGCCTCTTACTGATTTGTTTTTGTATTCATCAAGGGAATAAAACACCTTCAGTTCATTTTTTAGTCGAACTGTATCCAAATTTGAAGCATAGAGTTCTTTAAGTTCTGATAGTAGATGTTCAGGGAAGCTTTCACAAAATTTATCAAAACAATTCGAATCCAATAAAGCCACGAATTTAAGATATAATATCTCTGATTTTAATTCATCGACACTTCACAAAAACTGAAACAATACTCGCGAAGCACTCTTATGGGCGGGAGTATGCGAGTGACTGAGATATTCTGTCTTCTTTTTTCTGAGCGAACCGTTTCCGAAAGCAGTGGCCTAAAAGAGTCTACCACTGATTTATGATTCATACACCACGAATTCATGTTGTCATGAATCAGTGGATTCATGTTGTCATGGAAACGTCAGCAGGCGATCGTACGCAAGGTTTTCGAATCAGAACTGCGAAGCCTCTGCAAGAACTGCTTGCGTTATGCCGTTGGTTTTCGCTCGCCAGACTGAGTCAAAGAAGCGAATCCGCACGCGTTTTTTTTTTCACAGCGAAAGCATCGACATATTTTAATACCGTTGATACTTGACTTTTGTTTGTGTATATTTAATTCAGCTTCATTTGTGTATTCTCTTTGCTTCGCGGTTAGCCTAGCTAGTCTCGAATATACGCCACTACTGTGTATATTATGTTGTCTTTCAAGTAGACGTGTCATCTGTCTCTTACATGTCGTGTGGTTTCAACTTAGAAACATCCTGTAGCTTTTAACCACCTTATTTTTACACCTGATGATGGGAACAAGTTGAGTTTCCCGAAGTACTTGTGTGTTTTGATGTTTTTAATGAGTAAATGCGTCAACGTGCCCCGACGGCAATTATCCTCAGCTTGTGGTTCTCCGTAGTTCTTCGAAGAAAATTATCATACATTTATTCTCATTCTGTTACCTCAACGCACAAACCTAGGAAAGGAATATCTTACCCTTGCCTGTTCTAAACACCACTTCTTACTTACGGAAAGAATTAATGCACTTTATTCTCAAGCAACAATACACTGTGAAGAACATTATGGATCGCTGCGGGAACGGAGAAAAAACCGGAAGACCTACACCATTTCTCCGGCTACTTTATTATTTAGGCAACAAGAAATTATCTTGTTTCATCTCAGCATGTGATGCATCTATTTGTATTAATAGCATACTTCAAATCAGTCTCCCCTTGAAGCCGCATGGGTGTGATTTAAACTATAAGATAAACACTTTTGTGGTCAAGGTCCAACAAAGCTAGATTAAAGACATGATAAGCGTCATTCAATATCCGTGGATTGTGTCGAGAGGTAACACTGTAATTATTATCTCCGATAACGGCACAGGTTTACCAGGCTTTGACTTTTTAAAACCCCATTTGAGTGATAAATGTGTTGTGAGGTATACTTCGACTTTTTAATTTTCCTTATCAGCTTCTGTTTTCTTATGTAAATTTCGTTACTTCTCGGTTAAAGATTTTTCTTACATAACAGCACATTACTTCCTCGTCGGCGTTCCTAAATGCGACAGCTTGTACATTTTGGCAACGCCGACAGTGAGTCGGGAAAACTAAATGGCAAAGTTGAATGAAAAAGTGTGGGGGAATTAAATATATTGGTGATATACTTGAAATAGAGAAACAGACTGTAGATTTATTTGAATCGACGAATACATCGACGAGCCAAAATAATATGAGTGCTTGTCCTCCACATTCCGCCAGAATAGCTCTTATCCGGTAAGATACAGACGCTACAAGATTTCTAATGGTGTCTTGTGATATCTAGTACAAACACGTTACCAGAAGATCCTTTAACTCTTGTAAGTTACGTGGCTAAGCCGCCGTAAATAGCTCTTACCCGGTAAGACACAGACGCTACAAGATTTCTAATGGTGTCTTGTGATATCTAGTACAAACACGTTACCAGAAGATCCTTTAACTCTTGTAAGTTACGTGGCTAAGCCGCCGTAAATCGGATTTGCTGTTCCAATACAAATCGTGAGATGGATGTCTGGAGAATTTGGGGCGAGAATGTCTTCGGATTGATATCGCCATTCGATGATGTCTGGGGAGTTTGGGGACCAGAGTATTATCGAAAAATCAGGGCAGTGTGATATGGAGCATAATTCTGTGGAAGAAGGCGAATGACGTCACCATAATGGGATGTACATGGTCTGCAATGATGCTTAGGTAGAAGGTTGATGTTATCATCTCCTGCACACGAATGATTGGATGAAGGGTTTCCCAGCATAACATTATCCTAAATATTACCCTTCCTCCACTGGCTTCTTTTCATTCTACGGTGCATCCTGGTGCCAATAGTTCCCTAGGTAAGCGAGGCTGACGTACCCAACTGTTCTCATGGGTGCAACAGGAAAGGAGATTAATTGGACAAAACGACCTTCTCCGAATCGTTCAAGGTTCAGTTTTGACGCTCAACTGGACATTGTAGTGTCTTTGGACGGCGAAACAAGGTTAGTCTTTGCACACTGAACTGCCTGCGGCTACGCAGCCTCATTTTAACTAGGGTTCGATATGTTGTGTGTTGTGACACATTGCTCCCATCACCAGCATACCAATTACCGGGCAGTTGGACCATAGTATCCTTTCGGTTGGCTTGTAGTATACGGGATAACATGGGCTCAATCTTTGCCGAAAATCCGTGGTTTTTTCCCTCCTCGGACCACTTTTCGAAGGTACTAATACCACGGCAGATCGTGAGAACAGAACAAGCCTTGCCGTCTTAGGAATGCTCCGACCCAGTCATCTTGCCATTACAATTTGCCTTTTGTGAACTAGTTTAAGTTTGCTGCCTTTCCCATCTGAAGAATTCGAATTCAAAACACATTTTATTCCATATATTTGCTTCTAAACATCTCATTGAAAAAAAATCTGTTGTTTTTCGATTCCACTTATGTGGAAGAGTATTTTTTAGGTGAAGTTACTTTTATAAGTTATGATTAGCGGTCTGATAATAAGGAACAGTACACCAATTAAGTAGTAACACTGTACTATTGATCCGATTTATTGGCGACAGCTTGGAAACGCTAACGTGTCTACTTACTACGCCAATAAATCGGATCAATAGTACAGTGTTACTATTTACTATGATTAGCGGAGCTCAGTAACAGGTGTTATATACACCGTTTCAAGAGCTTCACTCGCCGTCGTTTGCCTGGCGTTGCTTCGATTTGCATAAAGACACCCTGGTTACAATGATTTTGCTCTTCTGTGTAAGAGTGGTAGTTATCTGATTTAAATTTTCGTATGGATACAAGAGCTCTGTTAGCACGCCTTTTTGTAAAAAAAGATCGTGCTTAAGTTATCGGTTTGTCCGTCCGTCCGTCCATCTGTAGACACTATATGTCTACAACTATTGGTCCGATTTCGAAAATTATTTTTGCATTCGAAGATTGAAATATGCGAATGATGATCCATTACTTTTCTTTTCTTTACGATGTACAATTTCGTCGCTAGAGGGAGTAAATGCTGATGATGTCGAATTCAAAATATATTTTATTCCATGTCTTTGCTTCTAAACATCCGATTGAAAACAAATTCTTTTGTTTTTCGATTCCACTTACGTGGAAGAGTATTTTAGGTGTAGTTACTTTTCCAAGTTATGCATAGAATTTCCGCTTGGGGGCGTAAAAGTAAATTAAGTTCCCTCCGATCTCTTCTTCTAAAACTCCGATTTGAAAAATGTTTTCTTCGGCGGATGCAATTCCAGATGGAAATTCTTCTGCATATAATTTCTAATTTTTGGTAAAGAATACTTTAGCCACCAGGGGTCGTAAGTGTTAATTTTTGCTTCTGATGTATTTGCCATAAAATCTGAGCTTCTAAAATCTCTACTGAACAAATTGTTTCGTGGACTGATGCCACGCACGTCTATAAACCTTTTCGGAATATTTTCTTCTTAAAATATTGCATGGTTTCTCCTCCAGGGCGTAGATGTATACTAGTAAAAAATTTTTTTATAGAGTTTCTGATGTGACATGTTTTTCATATAATTTCAAAATTTTCAAGTAATGCATAGACTTTCCGCTAGGGAGCGAAGAGTTAAATCGCGTTTCCTCCGATATCTCTGCTTCTAAAACTCCGATTTGAAAAATTATTGCTGCACCGCATACAGCTCCTGATGGGAAATTTTTGTATATAATTTTTAATTTTGGTAAAAAAGGGTTTGGTCACCAGGGGGGCGTAAGTCTTAATTTCCGATTCTGATGTATTTGCAGCAAACTCTGAGCTTCTAAAATCTCGATTGAAAGAAACTCTTTTGTGGACCTATACTAATCACATCGACAAACCTTTTAGGAATATTTTTTCTTAAAATAATGCATGGTTTTTACGCCAGGGGGCGTAGACGCATATCTTATTTTTGTCAATATCTCTACTTCTAGGAGACCGATTTCAAAAATTCCTTTTTTTCCACTGACTTTGAATAGCTTTGATAAATTCCACTGACTTTCAATAGCTTTGATAAATTTAATTTGCGTCAAAATGGATTCAAAAGACGTGCTCATTATACATAAAAATGCAGTGTCATCTTTCTTGTTATTATTTATTTATTTATTTATTTATTTATTTTTGTTGTTACATGCTCTTAGAAGAAAAAAATAAAGAGTGTGGGGAAAAAAATTGACAATTCATAAATGATGAACATAGACTGTAACAACAGGGAAGACAAGGGAAAAGGCCAAAATGGCCTGACATAGCCCTATACTCCCCATAGAAGAAAGAAATGAAACAACAGATAGACACGTTAAGTCAGACAATCAGAAGAAGTTTTGCCAATCTTTACCTTTTTTTTAATTATCGAAAAAGATAGAGTTTGAATTTTTTTTAAATAAATTAAAATTATTTAAGTTAGTCAGGTTACTAGATAGAGAATTCCCGTATTGAGGGCCTCTGTAATTTAAAGTAAGTTTAATTGATTCCGTTTTTGGAAAACTAAGTTGTAATTGTAGTTTATTCCTTGTTTCATACGAATGCGTATTAAGAAATATGAGATCTGAATATAAGGTATATTTCATTCGTTTGAACATAATATTACCAAGACTAAAATAGTATAGTTGAGTATATTGTATTTATTAGGATATACTTGTGCTCCAAAATTTATCAACGGTCGAGTATTAGGATGCGATTTGAGATCAATTAGTCTAATAAATTTATGTTGTAGAATTTGTAATTTATTGATATTGTATTGTGTCGTTTGTCCCCATCATAGTATGCAGTAATTAATATGAGTTTGAAATAATGTTTAATACAATGAGATCAATGATTTAGTTGTTAGATCAGTCAGAATATTACTCTTTATACCAATGTTTCTATATAGTTTGATTAAAAGAAAATCGATATATTTATTCCATTTGAGATTAAAATTTATTGTAGTTCCCAGGTAGTTCAATGAAGGTACTATATCAATTCTTTTATTATTAAGGGATACTTGTGCGTTTGGTGTTACAGGAGATAACGTATTAGAATAAACCATTGCTTTAGTTTTATTAACATGAATTTTTAATTCATTAGAATTTAACCAGTCAGATCTAGTTTGCAACTATTTATTACATTGTGTTAGTATTTCACCTACGTGGTTTCCTTTTATAAGAACAGCTGTATCATTAGCATACAGAAAAAGATCCAAATGAGGTGACAGCGAAAATAAATCATTAATGCATATACACTGGCGGAAAGTGAAATAAGAACACCAAGAAGGAATTGGCGGACGATCATGAAATTTATATATGTTAATGAGGTCGAGTTTACGTAGGTGTGATGTTAATTTCGGGACCAACCGGTGAGCGCTTACTCCACAGCACGGCACAATATGCAAATTATCGTCGGTGGTATTTAAGGAGTACGGCGAAGTGAATGTAATCAGTAGTCGGCGTACGGACATGTGCGAAAACCCTGAAAAAGCTGCAATGCCTGGACATGGAAGACGGGTACGGTTTCAGTAGTTATCGGACTTTGAGCGAGGTCGTCTAGTCAGACTCCGCGAGGTCGGGTGGTCGTATCGTCGTATTGCGAAGCGAATTGGACGGGAAGTATCGGTGGTGGTACGATGGTGGCGTAGATGGTCCGAGGAACATTCCCACACGAGAACACGTGGAACCGGGAGTCAGAGACGGACTGATGAGCAGACCGATCGACGCATAAGAAGAGCGGCGTTGTCAAGCAGAACATCCACTGCGACGCAAATCCGAGCTGCCGTTGCACCTGAGGTGACTGTGCGAAGAATAGGCAACCGTCTACTGAATGCAGGACTACGTGCACGTGTGCCTCTGGCATGTGTACCTCTGACTCCAGCCCACCATCAGGAACGGCTGCAGCGGCCGTATGCGTGTTCGCAGACGCACAGTGGAGCATCTCCACCCTTCTTGCATCCGCCAGCGACACACAGGGCCTACACCTGGTTTACTGGTATGGGGAGCGATCAGCTATCACTAACGTACACAACTAGTGTTTGTACCGGGTACGTTAAACAGCACCTCCTACATCAACAACATCATTCAGCCCGTTGTTGTGCCATTTGTAAGGAAGGTCCATCGTGGTGTTTTCCAGCAAGACAACGCACGCCCACACACGGCACGTGCAACGCAACATGCACTTCAGGGTGTGTGACAACTTCCATGGCCTGCACGCTCACCGGATTTGTCCCCCATTGAGCACATGTGGGATTTTATGGGACAACGACTTATCCGATCTCCACGGCCAGCCACGACCATCCCCAATTTACGCGTCCAGGTTGAGGATGCTTGGAACTCAATACCCCAAACTTACATCCAACATCTGTACGACAGACTCCATGCCAGAATTGCACAGTGTGACGCAGTTCATGGCGGTTCAACCTCGTACTAACCATGTTACATGGAAATGTTATTTTTCAGTTTACCAGCAAATACAGCTGTATTTAGTCCATAATGTTTTGATCACGTTATCCTCTGCATTCCGTTATTATGCTGTATAAACTTCGTTGGTATCAGACGTCTCCTTCTTGGTGTTCTGTTTTCTCTTTCCGCCAGTGTATTAACCAATAAAGCGCCAGCGGTAGGACTCAGTGATTATAGTGTATTGGTGACCTGAACTTCGAGTGTGAAGAGAATAAATAGTCATGTAGGTGTTTGCTGATACCTTCACTCTGGCCGTATGATTCACTTAGGTATTTCCAAGGTGTGAATTACTTTTCTAGAAATTAATTTTAAAAAATTAGTATATTTTACTCATCTCCAAAATGACTCCACAACTTAAATCTTGGCCCTCAGTCTCCGGCAGCTGGAATGTACCTGGCCAAGGCAGCGGCCAGTGCGACATGAAGGCAGAGGGTGCTAAGAATCCCCGGAGGACCGGACTAGGCTGCCATCTGATGCTGACCTTGGCAACGTACAATGGACGCTCCCTATCTTCTGATTCAAGGCTTCTTGAATTGGAAGAGGAACTACAAAGGATCAAGTGGGACATCGTGGGGCTAAGTGAGGTAAGGAGAAAAGGAGAAGATCTCATCGAACTGAAAAGTGGACATCTCTTCTACTATCGTGGGACAGATACTAGCAGAACTAGTGGTGTTGGATTTATGATAAACAAGAAACTGAAGGATAAAGTTGTAGAAGTTGAAAGTTCCTCTGACAGAGCTGCACGGCTTGTTAACCAACTCTCGAAAAGATACCAGGCTCAGATTATTCAAACTTATGCACCCACCACAAGTCATCCTGAAGAAGAAATTGAAGAATTTTATGAGGAAATTTGTCATCTAAATATTAAAGGTAAGCAGCACTTGAAAATAATTATGGGAGATTTCAATGCAAAAATAGGGCAACGGCAACAGAATGAAACTTCAGTAGGCAAATTCGGTCACGGCAACAGAAACCAGCGTGGAAATACTCTCGTTGAGTTTGCAGAGGCAGAAGGGTTTTTCATCTTGAACTCCTTCTTCAAGAAAAAGCCACACAGGAAATGGACATGGAGACATCCAAATGGGACGACAAGTGAAATTGATTTTATTATGTGTAACAAAAAATTCGTCATAGAAGACTGCAGTGTGCTAAACAAAGTTCAACACAGGTAGTGACCATAGATTGGTGAGATGTAAGATGCACCTCAACACTAAATTTGAACGTGGCAAGCTCATAAGACAAACAAAATCTATTGACATAACCAACCTTAAAAAACACCATAATACCTTCAAGTTGGAACTGAAGAACAGGTTCTCTGCTTTAGAAGGCCTAACATCGGAAGAAGTGGACATCTCTGAAGTTAACATAAAAGTAACCAAAGCTCTTATGGAAACAGCAACAAAATTAGCTGGGTCTAAGAACAAGTTGCATGTAAATAAATTATCAGGAAAAACGAAAATGTTGTTGCAAGAAAGAAGAGAGATGAGGACAACTAAAGAAGATGTGACTTCCAAAGTGGAATATATAGAGCTATGCAAGACAGTACGAAAAAGTATCACTGAAGACGTAAGCAAATTCAACTGTGAACTAGTGAGGAAAGCAATTGAAAACAACCAAAGCCTAAAGATAGCAAAGGGACATCTCAATAAGGGAAGAAAACAGATTATGGAACTGAGAAAAGAAGATGGTTCTGTAACAAGAAATAGAGGCGAAATTTTGACAAGAGTGAAAGATTTCTATTCCAAATTATATGAAAGGGATGATACATGCACTCCAGACATCATGAAAGATACCAGTACCAGAGTTCCTCCAGTCCTCCCAGCAGAAGTTACACATGCAATCAAGAACATGAAGCGGGGAAAAGCTCCAGGAGAAGATAGAATTACTGTAGACATCATACAAGAAGCAAGTGGAGAAATCGAAACAGTACTCGCCCAAATTTTCACTCGATGCCTTAATGTAGGAAGAATCCTGAGGATTGGAACACCGCTACAATGATCCTGCTACATAAGAAAGGTGACATTGAGGATCTCGGAAACTACAGACCTATCAGCCTCCTATCAGTAGTTTATAAAATCTTCACTAAAGTTCTTTCACACCGCTTGAAGGTAACACTGGACATGGCTCAAACGAGAGAACAAGCTGGATTCAGGAGTGGCTACAGCACAATAGATCATATCCATGTGCTGAGAGAACTAATTGAAAGAGCGAGGGAATATGAACTTCCATTGTGCATGGCTTTTATCGATTATGAAAAAGCCTTTGATTCGGTGAAACCATCAGCAGTTACAATGGCTCTGAAAACCTGCGGTATTGAAGATGCATACATTAATATTATTAATAACATCTATGAAAATGTAAGTGCAAAGATTAGGCTGTTTGAAAATACAACACACATAAAAATTGGAAAGGGAGTGAGACAAGGTGACACCATATCTCCGAAGCTCTTTAATGCCACATTGGAGGGTGTTTTTCAGTCACTGAGCTGGGAAAACAAGGGGATAAAGATTAATGGAGATTATCTAACCCTCCTTCGTTTTGCTGATGACGTAGTCATTTTTGCAACTAGCCCATCAGAGCTGCAGAGTATGATCCAGGAACTTGCTGACAAGAGTAAAGAAGTGGGATTAAAAATGAACTTTCAGAAGACAAAAGTGATGTTCAATGCTTTTACAAGAAATGAAGATTTATCGATTGATGGAGAAAAGCTGGAGATAACAGACACGTACGTTTATCTTGGACAGCAGATATCAAGTGAGGGTCACATTGATGAAGAAATTAATCGGCGTACAAAACTTGCCTGGAGAGCTTTTGGAAGAAACAGCATAATTTTCAAGAGCAATATGCCATTATGTCTTAAAAGAAAAGTGTTTGATCAATGCATCCTTCCAGTGCTTACGTATGGTGCAGAGACGTGGACCTTAACTAAAAGAGACATACAAAGGCTGCAGACAACTCAAAGTAGCATGGAGAGGTGCATGATTGGTGTAACCAGGAGAGATAAGAAGAGGAACTCGTGGATCCGAAAAATGACAAGAGTGGAAGACATCATGATCAGAGTTAAATCCCTGAAATGGCAATGGGCTGGACATACTGCCAGAAGGACAGATCATCGATGGACAGCCGAAATTTTAGATTGGATTCCAAGGGACAGGAAAAGACCCAGAAGAAGACCACATGGAAGATGGGTGGATGAAATTCGAAAGTATGCAGGGGTGACATGGAGGAGACTGGCACAAGACAGACCGTTGTGGAGGAAACTTGGGGAGACCTTCGTCCAGCAGTGGATTGATAATGGTTGACAATGATGATGATGATATAAAGGAATACCTGTATTTTAGAAGTTCGATTGTGTCAGTTGCTTTAAATAATTTTTATAATATTAGCTACAACGTACAGCAATGATTGCTGTAAACAGAATGTAATTAAATTAATTTAGCAACTGAAATAATTGCATTTTTGGTAAATGTGCGCTGTTCATGTTCCAATACAGTACACGTCATCACCCTTAGCGACAACTGTGAGAGGTAGTGCGCCGCTCCGGTGGGGCGGTGGTCTAAGCGATGGCTTACGACCATTCGTCCCAGAAGGGTCCAGGTTCGAATCGCGGAGAGATATAAATGTTGTGTTTTTCTTACGGCTCTAGTTCTCTCCCTTCCCTGAAACCGGTAGCCCTAAATTAGGGACGAGCGAGTGCTTATAGCCCAATGAGTTGCTCACGGTGGTCGTTAAACCTTCAATATAAAAAAACAAAAAGGGTGACACCGAATTTTCGGGTGTAGTGGTACGTCTTTTGAATCCGTTCTGACGCGAATTAAATTTATCAAAACTATTTAAAGTCAGTGGAACCGGTACGTAAAACAGTAGTATGTGACCAAAGGAAGAAGTTTTTGAATCGGGGTTTTTAATCCCGCTGTTATTGCTGTAAACGGAGTCGTGAGCTTACGCCCTCTGGTTGAAGACTTGTGCGTCAAGAAAAATTTGAAATTATTTGAGAAACATTTAGCAGCGGAAACGCTCTCTAAAAAACAAATATTTTTTCTAATGGGACTCTAAGAAGCACAGATATCGACAAATATAAGATATGCCCTATGGTGGGAAAACATGCATTATTTTAAGAAGAAAGTGCTCTCAAATGGGTTTTTGATGTGAGCGGTGTCGGCCAGGAAAGAATGTCTTCAGTTAAGTTTTGGGGAGCTCAGATTTTGCTGCAAATATATCAGAAGCAGAAAGCGAAGCTTATGCCACCTGGCGGCCAAATCGTTCTTTACCAAATATTAGAAATTTTATGAAAAACATTTCCCATCTGGAGCTGTATGCGATACAGGAAACATTTTTCAAATTGGAGTTTTAAAAGCAGAAATATCGGGGGAAACACAATTTACCTTAACGCCCCCTAGCGGAAAATCTATTTGTAACTTGAAAAAGGGACTATACCGAAAATGCTCTTCGATATAAATGGAATCGAAAGGCAAAAGAATTTTCTGAATCGGATGCTTAGAAGCAAATATATGGAATAAAATATCCAATCAACTCTGGATATAGGGAACTGTGTTATAATGAACATTCGGCTGTAGTGAACCTAATTCTGTGGTCCCGACCCGCAACATCGGAAATATAAGTTAACATTTTCCTTTGTAGTGAACTTCGGTTATAGTGAACCTTAAAAATAGAACTTCAAAGGAAAGAATGTATTTGCAACATAAAATTGTAACTTATTTCAAAACAAAGAATGTGTTGAGAACAATATTATAGACCTACTACTCCTTAAGTGCATTGAAGGACAAAGGTGGGATTAAAAGCAACAGCAACATACAGCTGGTGTTCTTGCATGCCAACGCGACGTTAGTCCTTCAACTCGTGGATCAAGGTGTGATTCGGAGCTTTAAAACCTATTACAGAAGGGAAGTAACGCTTCGTTTAATCCAAGCCTTGGAATCAAAGTAGAACTCATTAATGAATGTTCTGAATGTGGTACGTATTGGAAACAAAGCGTGGAGAACTGTGTCAACTGTCATTATACAGGACCGTTTCAGGAGATCTGGTATGGCTACTATAGACGTGTGGCGTTCAATGAAGAGAATGGTGTGCCTCCCAAGGACCACCTTCAGTAAATTCCACTGAAGCCGAAGGTTTTACTGATGCTCACTGTGAAGTTATAACAAATGAAATCCCGTCGGATGAAACTGTTGTCGAGGCTGTGAAAGGCGATTCCAACACGAGAGAAAACTAAACTAAAGATGACGAGCACGAAAATGAAGAACATGTTCCGACAGTGAAAGACATGTTGGAGCGTGTCAGGACTGTGCTGAAGTTCCGAGACTATATGGAAAAGGTAGAATCGAATGTACCAAAAGTACAGGCTCTAGAGAAGGGCACAAAGAAAATATTTATTAAAACTGTTTGCAGCAAGCAGCGGCACATAATGGACTATTTTCATGCTAATTAAGGTAATTTTAAAATTAATTATGTTTACTTAATTTAATGAATATACGCTACGTACAGAAAAATATTATTTTTTAGATACATATGCACATATTTTATTTTTTTGCTCACCATTCCACTCAATTCATGTTAAGCGAAGTGACTTCGGTTTTAGTGAACCTCGGACATAGTAAACGAAATATGCGAGTCTGCAAAAGTTCACTATAAGCGGAGTTGACTGTATTTTGAATTCGATATCATCTGCATTGACACCCTCTAGCGGCGAAATTGTACATCGTAAAAAACGAAATGAAGGATTATCATTCGCATGTTTCTAGCTTCCCAATGCAAAAACAATTTTTCAAATCGGACTAATAGTTGCAGAGACATGGTGTCTACAGACGGGCGGACAAACCGACTACATACGCACGACCTTTTTTAACGAAAGACGTGCTAAACAAGTTAGTAAAATCATGCAATGCATTGATTATAATACGCTTTCCAACATACTAGAAATCATTACTCAAGTTATCTCTCAAATTATGAGGATAATGGCTGTGGAATAAATCTCGGTTCTGTGCCCTGACCTTTGATCCCATTTCGATTATATTCAACAGAACCGGTTCAGTATACCTCCGAAATAACATGATAAAGTTTTGTCGCAATCGAAGCATTTTACGTAAGTTATGATGCATAAGGGCTATGGAATAGATCCCGCTCCTGTGTTCTAACCTTTCACCCCATTTCGCCCATTTACAATACGATTCATTCCCAGGCAGGCCCCTACAACATACTAACACTTCATCCAAATCGAAGCATTTAACGTGTTATGACGCATAATGGCGATGGAAGTGATTCCGCTCCTATGTCCTGACCTTTGACCCCATTTCTCCCATTTCCAGAGGGGTTTGTCCCCAGGTGGTCCCCTACCATATACCAAAATTTCATCGAAATCTAACCTCTTTTACGTTAGCTATGACGCATAGAGCAGTGGAATGGATCCCGATCCTATGTCCTGACGTTTGATCCAATTTCGTTCACTTTCAAAAGGGTTCCTTCCCAGGTGTTTCTCTACTACATACTAAAATTTCATCGAAATAGAATGATTTTTACGCGAGCTATCATGCGGACGAACATACGCACACAACGTGTGACTCATTGCGGCAGATGGGAATCGCGACTATCTGCTCGCAAGAGTGTGACGTAATAAAACTTTAATAGGATCCACACACAACGCGTGACGTAATGAGACAGATGGTGTGACCGCGCTCCAACATCTCAATCGCGAGATTGTGACGTCATAAGATTTCTAAGCATGGGTAACATTAATGGGACGACGCTATGACACTAGAAACGTGGTAATTCGGGGTGGTTATTTAACGCACTAAACGAATTTCCCTAAAGTCGAAATTATGCTAAATCGATTTCTAGTACCAGAAAACGGTAGGTTAACGACTTCATCGAAATCCTTAGAGTCGTTTTCAAAATAAAATTTACATACATACAAGAATTGCTCCTTTAATAGTATGGGATAAGGGCGATGGAATGGATCCTGATCCCATGTCCTGACCTTTGACCCCATTTCGTCCGTTTTCAATAGGGTTTGTCCCCAGGTGGTTCCCTACCACATACTAAAATTCATCGAAATCGAATCATTTTTACGCGAGTTATCGTGCAGACAGACGGACAGACGGACGGACAAAGCTGGAGCATACACTCTCCTTCAACCTACAGTTGGAAAACGTAAAAAAAGAGAGATATTGATGACGTCATGAGCAGTTTTTAGCACGTCTTTTGTAAAGAAAGAAGATCGTGCTTATGCTACCGGTTTGTCCGTCCGTCCGTCTGTAACCACGATATCTCTGCAACTATTAGTCCGATTTGAAAAACTCTTTTTGCATTGGGAAGCTTGAATTATGCGAATGATGATCTTTCATTTAGTTTTTTTTTACGATGTACAATTTCACCGCTAGAGGGCGTACATGCAGATGATGTCGAATTCAAAAATACGTTTTATTCCACATATTTGCTTCTAAACATCCGATTCAAAAATTCTTTTATCTATCGATTCCATTTATGTCGAAGAGTATTTTAGATATAGTTACTTTTTCAAATTACGTATAGATTTTCCGCTGGGGGCGTAAAAGTAAATTACATTTTTTCCCGATAATTCTTCTTTGAAACTCCGATTTGAAAAAAAAATTCTTCAGCGGATACACCTCCTGATGGAAACTCTTTTGCATATAATTTTAAATTGTTGGTAAAGAATATTTTGGCCACCAGAGGGCGTAAGCGTTAATTTTCGGTTCTGACGTATTTACCATAAAATCTGAGCTTCTAAAATATCGATTGAAGAAATTCTTTCGTGGACTGATGCCACTCACATCGATAAACCTTTTCGGAATATCGTCTTCTTAAAATTTTCCACAGTTTCTCCGCCAGGGGGCGTAGACATATATCTTTTTTTCGTCAATATCTCTACTTCTAGGAGTCGTATTTTAAAAATTTCTTCTTTGTTGGATAGTGTTTTCAGTGTGACATGTTTTTCATATAATTTCAAAATTTTCAAGTAATTCATAGACTTTCCGCTAGGGAGGCGAGAGGTAAATTGCGTTTACCCCTATATCTCTGTTTCTAAATCTCCGATTTGAAAAAAAACATTCTGCGCCGGATACAGCTGATGATGGGAAACCGTTTGCAGATAATTTCTAATTTTTGTATTGAGTATATAAATAAGTTTTGAGGGATTTGGGGTGAACAAAACACGTTGTTGGAGAACAGAAACTATATCTTAATATTAATCGAAGTATGCTCCCTCTGAAGCTACAACTTCACCCCGTCTTTCGGGCAGTGAACGTATTCCCCGAAGGAAGAATTCCGGCTCCTTGTAAAATATCCAGTTGTCCAGCCAATTTTTGATGCCTTCATAAGAACTAAACCGTTCTCCAGAAAGTGTTGACTGCATTGACCGGAACAAATGGTAATCCGATGGCGCAATATCTGGCGAATACGGCGGCTGGGGTAGAACCTCCTAGTCGGATCCTTCTAAGTACTTTTTCACAGGTCGAGAAACATGTGGTCTTGCGTTGTCATGGTGTAAGATGACTTTGTTGTGTCTATTCTCCCATTTCGGCCGTTTTTGGGTGAGAGCTCGTTTTAAACGCATTAATTGGGTTCGATACCGATCAACAGTAATAGTTTCTGACGGTTTCAGTAGTTCATAGTGGATCACACTCATTTGGCCCCACCAGATATACAGCATTACCTTTGAACCATGGATATTGCATTTTGGAGTTGAAGGCCCTGGTTCACCTATGCTTTCTGCCGTTTAGGGTTATCGTACCATATCCATATCTTGTCGGCAGTAATAATACGATGCAAAAAACCCTTTCCTTTTTGCCTTTGAAGCAGCAATTCGCAAATGGTTTTTCGACGTTTAAGGTCTCTTTCCCGCAAAGCATGTGGAACCCAATTCCCTTCTTCTTACACCATTCCGAAACATTGTGAAATGCATGGTTGACTAACATTTAATGCTGCTGCTAGTTCTTCTTGGGTCTAGCACTGATCCTCGTCGAGTAAAGCTTCCAATTCGGCATCAACTATTTTTTTGAGTGGTCCAGAACGTTCTTTATCACTGACATCGAAATCGTTCCTTTTGAATCGTCTAAACCAATACTCACATGTTTTTATGGATGGGGAATGTTCACCATAGATTCCTGACATTGAGCGATGGCTGTCGGCAGCACTTTTTTCGACAATAAAGAAATGCACTAACATTTCTCGCAAATGCTGTTTTGTCGGGATGAAAGTTGCCATTTTCCATCGAGTAAAACAAATACATCTTCGCACCTCAATCAAACGTCGTATACTGACTCTGACAGCTGGCGTCTCGTACTGCGATATCGCAGTGTTGCCACCTTAAAATACATGCGAGCAGTAATAAGTACGACACTGAACGGAAATCCCTCATACCTTATTTATATACCCAATAAAAAAATGGTTTGGCCACCAGGGGGCGTAAATATTAATTTCCGCTTCTGATGTATTTGCAGCAAAATATGAGCTTCTAAATTATCGATTGAAGAAAACGTCGTTTGTAGACCGGTACTACTCATGTCGACAAACTTTTAGAAACATTTTCTTCTTAAAATAATCCATGTTTTCTACGCCAGGGGGCGTAGATGTGTATATTTTTTTTTTGTCAATATGTTTGCTTCTTGAAGTCCGATATGAAAATTCCTTCTTTGTTGGATAGTGTTTCTGATGCGAAATGTATTCCCTATAAATTCAAAATGCTCAAGTAAATCATAGACTTTCCGCTAGGGGGCACAAAGGTAAATTGCGTTTTCTGCGTTATTTCTGCTTCTGAAACTACGATTTGAAAATTCTTCCTGTGTCGCATACAAGACCTGATGGAAAATATTTTTCACATAATTTCAAATGCTTGATAAAGAAAGGTTTGGCCACCAGGGGGCATAAGTGTTAATTTCTGCTTCTGATGTATTTGTAGCAAAATCTGGGCTCCTGAAAACTCGACTGAATGTTTTTTTGATTTTTTTTTTTGACCGATACCGCTCATATGGAAAAACCTTTTGAGAATACTTTCTTCCTAAAATAATGCATGGTTTTCCCACCAGGGGACGTAAAGTTACATCTTATTTTTGTCGATATCTCTGTTTCTAAGAGTCCGATTTGAAAAATTATTTCTGTGTTGGAGAGCGTTTCCGGTGCGAAATGTTTCTCATATAAATTCATGCGTTTCTCAACGCTCAAGTCTGCAACCAAAGGGCGTAAGCTCACGATTCCGTTTACAGCAATATCTGAGGGACTAAAAATCCGATTGAAAAACTTCTCTCTTCCGTCAGATACTATTGTTTTCCATACCGGTTCCATTGATTTTGAATAGCTTTGATAAATTTAATTTGCGTCAGAACGGATTTAAAAGACGTATTTATTACACCCGAAAATTCCGTGTCATCTTTCTTGTTTGTATTTTCGGGCAGATGTTCACTCACAGGAAATTAAAACATTGTAGGAGGAGAGGCGGTTCAAAATTTCTGGAAGTAAACGATTCGAAATTTCTGTAGAAACATAAGAGAATTAATTCACAATGCTATGATAAATGGCCACAGAATAAATAGAGCAAATATGTCGCTATAAATGAGTACTCAAATGATGAAAGTGTCCATTTATCCACAAAATAGTGCAATTGTATTAGTGATTTGAACTTCTTGGCGTAGAACAGAAATTAAAGTTTCCAAGCTTTCGCATATGAACCAGATGGCTTCCTTCCTTGAGAAAGACATCTGGTTCCTTTCCTTGATCATTAGTACTATTTTGAGTATAGTGAGTGTATAATTTCTTGTTATTAATTTGTGCCTATTTATAATACGAAAAATGTTATCAAGTTTGCATCATAAGCTCTTTTAATTATGAACACATCACAACTAACTTTCTTTGCATGTCACTAACGTTTTACGGTGTCTGATGCTTTCAGAGCTCGTTTAAAACGAGGTTTTCCTAACATGACCCATTTTATAGTTTTCTAACGTCATCAGAACGGGATCAAACTGATTCTCTCTCATAACGGGATGGAAGTGATTCTCTCTCGCACAAGTAAGAGCAATCTAAGGTGGTTCTTTCACCCCCAATAAAAAAAAAGAAAAAGAAAACACTCATTGCACTTTTCTGTAAATCGGCTTTAGGCGATTGGTGAGTTTTATTTGGTTTTTCAAGACAAAGTGGAAGGGAAAGGTAAAAGACTTCGAAGAAAACATGTTACTAAATGAAACATTCACACAAAACGTCTTCGACCGAGAAACATGTGCCCTGAAAGCATCAGAACGAAGGTTGACATTTCGTCCAGTCAGGTGTGGCAGGAGGATCTGTAGGTCGATATCTTAAAATGTTCCAATATTATTTCAGCGCATTTGTCAAAGAAGGCTCAGAGATCTTTCTTTTAAGAACATAATTATCATAGAATTTTATAGGTTATAACAGTTTTTTTCATTTTAATATTAAAAGTGAATTAAAACTAGCTTCCAGCATACCAATTCTGCAGAAATTACACACTGTTGAAGGAAAAGGTTAAAATCAAAATCTCTCAATAATTGCATACATAAGTAAAACTCTAGAGACTGCTGTATAAGGCAGATGACCTAGATTGTACACAGAATAATTTTTGTCCAGACTGCTATTGTAAGAAGAAGACAGAGTCAGTATACAGAACAAATATAGAAAGGAGATCAATTAGAATCGCCAGTCAGGCTGTTCTTTCAGGGAGACGGTGTAGATTCAAAGTAGAATAAAGCCACGGAAAAAATCTCAAGTGGAATTTTTGTATTAGGTGCTTGAATTAATTCCCGCTGTTTTTTGCCACACAAACACCTGTGTGTTGCCACAGAACGGTACAGGATAGTCTATTCAAAGTAATGTCCGTTGGCAGCTACGACCCTTTCCTACCGTTGGGGTACCAAATGCATTACGAGGTAGAAAAAGCAGGTTCTTTCGAGGCGAACCCTTCAGCGAGACATTTTCGGATATCCGCGACAGGAAGTAAGTGCTGCTCTGACAGGCCATGTTGTAGCGGCCGGAACAAATGGAAGTCTGTGGTGCCAGGAACACAAGAACTGGACACATGAGCAGTGGGGTCGAGTTTTCTTTACGGATGAGAGCCAATTTAGTCTGACGAGCGATTCTGGACGTATACACATCTGGAGAGAGCAGGGAACACGAAATCACACCTCCAACATCATCGAAAGGGACCGGTTTGGAGGTGGCGGAGTTCTCGTTTGGGGCGATATCATGATTGGTAGCTCCACATCTTTCACGGAGGTTCAGTCACTAGTGTCCGCTATTGTATCGAGGTTCTCCTGCATCACGCGCGTCTGTTTAGAGGTGCTGTGGGTCCTGAGTTCCTCTTCATGGACGACAACGCTACACCTCATCGTACAGTGGCTGTCGCAGAACTGTTCGAGAGTGAAGATATTCAACGCATGGATTGGCCCGTAAGGTCCCCGGACCTAAATACAATCGAACACGTGTGGGAATTTATCGGGAGACGCTTGGCAGCACTTCAGCAGCCGCCAACAACTATTCCGCAGCTGCGATTGGCGCTACAAGAGGAATCTGCCGAGATGCCTCAACAGCTCTTGACAACCTTGTCCTCAGCATGGACAGACGTTGTAAATCCTGCAACGCAGTCAGGGGTGATCATATCCCCTACTAAAGACTGGATTTTTCTTGGCAGCCGCCTGTCACATGGACGTTTCTGTCTTCTGTCCAGTTTTGCTCGAAGCTAACTTTTCAATAAAGTGCCTTTGTATCCTTTGGATTCCTTGTTTGGACGGTTTTGCTCACTTGTCCCATATTCTTACATTTTGCGGATCTTATGGTATGATTTGAGTCGATGTGGAGCACTTCTGCACGACGTTACATTCGAAAAACCATCTCGTCCTTAATTTTTGCACGCCAGTGTACAAATTCTACGGAAACATAATTAAAATTGCCGTGACCGATTTGGAGTAGCAGCTGTCCTATGTTATCGCATCCCCATCGCGAGCTCTCCAATGCCTCCATAGATGGTATTCACCTCCGATTTTGCAAAGTTGTAGTTTTGCATCCGCCCGAACTACAACGAATGCACCACATTTGTTTTAAGATTATTATACCTCTGAAACACGTCGCTGCCTCGCAGTTGCTAGTAGTTGATTGGTTGGTGACAATCGTAATGATAGCCGGCGGCACTTGCGTTTTAAGAAGAGCAATGTCATGGGGCTGGCGAAAAAACATTTTTTCTCGCTGTGTCGAATTCTCAATTGTATATCTCAACTCAATTAAAATAAACTGTTGCTTCCAACTATTAAGCTTATCTTAATTTATTTCATGATTTCGATTGAAATCAGAAGCTTTTTTGGTTTCTGATTTTAATCGGACTCTGTGGGAAAAAAGCAGCTAACGTAACTCACACTGCAAGAATCTCCCTGATTTAGGACAAATGTTGAATGTTTTCTTTTTTCTTTTCTTTTTAACCTTTGCGCAGTCGATTGGTCGTCTGGAGGATGAAGAAAGGACAATAGGTAGTCTCAATTCTTAAAAATAAGATACGCTTACAAAATTAAACCTTTTGCCCTCAAAAAACCGATGGGGCCGAAGTGAACTCGCCCGTTGTGTTTAAACGTAGAACTACGTATGCCCTTGTTGTCTTGCAGAGCGCAGACGTCGCATACTCAGCCAAACTCGTCCTAGATGAATTTTTTCTAGAATTCCGCTGTTGCTTTTTCATAAGTAGTTTGATAATTCGTTAGCTTTACGTAATCCGGCTCCTTCATTTGACACCAGTCAATATCCGAGTCCATATGAACGTCAATTGGCTCCGCTGCGTCGACCGGTGCACTAGAGGTGCTTGCGACGGGCTCACTTTGACGCGCTCCTTTGGCATCGTAGTAGCGTTTTCAGCGCTCGGCATCGGTAGTTCGGGGTTTCTTGGGTCCAACAGTTTCCTATTCTGTCACTCTTTTCAGTTTCCGCTGCTCCTTTTTGTGCTTAATTTCGTATTTTCGTGGAATTGGTTTTCTCCCGCTAATTCTACAAATCTGCGAAAAAAATAATAATAAAGTACAGTTACATTACCATCTACTCTTATTGTTAACAGTTGCAAATGTGATTTTCAATTCACACGACTGTTCCACTAGTTAACATTAATTACATACCAAATCAATGTTCAATTACTTTTAATTCAGAAGTATTGAAAACGAAAACAAAAGTATACCCGCGGCGCATAGCACGAAAATGACCATCCACTTCGGCGCGCTGTCATGAGCAGCCATGGATTAGATTATACACTGAAGAGCAATTGAATTAGAGACAGCTGGCGTTATGCAAATGCGACGCTGTGGGCGGCCCTGTAAACGGAAGCGACATGACGTATGCAGTGATCCGACAATAGTGATTCGACGGGAATCAGTAAGAGTCGGACGCAGTATGGTTAAGACGAAGGCTCTAAGCGCATTTGATCGTGGGCAAATTGTCGGTGCCCGACGAATGGGTCACTCCATCTCGGAAGTCGTGCAGGCACAGGGATTTTCACGAGCCACTGTGTCACGGGTGTACCGTGAGTACATCGAATCCGGGAAAACTATCCCTGCAAGGGCCAACTGCCGTGGACAACAGCGTGTGGATGAGCGGCGTCATCGTCGGCTAGCTCGCATTGTTACAGCGGATAGACGGGCCACACTGCAAGAAATCTCTCGGCAATTTAACGCTGGTGCACAAAAACGTGTAAGCAGCCACACCATCCAGAAACATCTCCTCGCTATGGAGTACAGAAGCCATCGTCCCACGAGGGTACCGCTGCTGACCGCACATCCCGGGGTGCAAAGATTAGCATGGGTGCGGGAACATCGCCACTGGACCCTAGACATGTGGAAAAATGTGGCCTGGACTGATGAGTCGAGATTCACGTTGGTACATGCGGAGGGCAGGATACGAGTACGGCGCAAACCACATGAAGCGAAGGATCTTTCTGGTGGGGTTGGAATTATCGTCTGGGGACTGTTTACGTGGATTGAAATGGGAGGACTGATACGTGTGACATCGTCTTTCACAGGTCAACGTTACCGAGATATCCTGGACGACCATTTGCTCCCGTTTGTGCGCCTTCAACATCCCACTGGGCACCTCATCCTGCAACAAGAAAATGCACCGAGCCATCGCTCCCGAATTGTATCCGAATGGTTGGATGAACACTGCACCGACGTGACCTCGCGTCCTTGGCCAGCTAGGTCTCCTGACCTCAATCCCATCGGGCGCATCTGGGATGCCATCGAGAGAGATGTTCGAGGCTCTGACCCCGCTCCATCAAATCTTCGTGAACTGTGGGAGCTTGTTCAAGGGTCGTGGATCTGTATGGCTTCCCAACGCTTCCGGTGTCTTGTCGAGTCCATGCGGAGACCAATCGCCGCCGTCATCAGGTCGAAAGGTGGTGCTACACGTTACTAGATAGGTATCGCTAATTCAATTGCTCTTCAGTGTATGTAGAGAATTTTAGGAAGGGAGTGTCTGTCCCCAGGTTTCAAATAACCCTTAGAAATAGGAAGCTACGAGATTGGGCTAAAATACCCAATAGGAAAGTGACACGGAAGAGAGGTAGAAAGCAAAGGAAGACGCCCTTATTCATTACCTGGGGGCCAGTACACAGTGCTCGACGGCTTAACGTGCAGATCCGACCCACGGTGGATATTTAGTGGTTCGAACGTTCGTACCTGCCGGGGATCGAACCTGAGGTTCCTCCCTGGCAGTCACGAACGTTGACCACTAAGCCATCTGCGGCCCGAACATGCCATTGTTCCTCCGGCCCCATCAATTATAATGGTCACTAAATGCCATCTATGCGCTATCAAACGATACTAGCGCTGTTGCAAAACCTCCGATAACCTCAGAGTTATTGCGAATTGACGTCTGTCACAATTATGTTGCGTCCACCACTAATCTGTATACATACCATAAGACGTCGTTCTACTTTAAAATTTATAGTTATCTCATTTTTTCTTACTTTTAATATTTACCGACTTATACTCCACATCGACCTATAAACCGAAACATACAAACGGAAATTTTTTTCTGGTTGTATTTCAAAAATTACAATAATTTCTTGAAATTGCTTCTAAACTTTTCGTAGTTAATATGAAAACTGATAATTCGGAATGTATAGAATGATTTATTTTGCTCAAGAAACTAAACTTAAGCACTTTCTCTTTGAAGTAACGCCTTTAGTTTAATACAAAAACCTTTTATACCTAGATGCTCTTTACTTTGCCGCTAATGCATGTTTAGTCCGGGTTGATCTGCAAGAAATGACCTGGTGTCGGCGTGATTTTAAGGCAAACAATGAAGAACAATATGTTTCTCTATGATTTCGAAAGCGAGACAATTTTGTGGTTACGTTTGGAATCGGAGCTTTCCGGGGAACAGCAGTGGTAGTAGTGTATGATTCTTATGGTTTCCTACCTTCCGTAAAGGGGTGGATTTGTAGGGCAAGCTAAGAGTTGTTTTGAGCTAATTTCGTGCTAAAGAGAAAGTAATTTTATCAGGGGATTTTTCAGTACTAGGATAAGTATTCAGAATGAAATATATGAGAATGTTCTGACGGAAGTTTTTACTGAGACGTGTCTGTGGGAAAGGGAAAAGTTTTGTATTTACCTAATGCACTTTTGCCAAAACGTACGTTCACACCTATAAGCGGGAAAATATCACTTTTATATTGAAAACCATAACAGATTCTGTTACACATTATAAACTCCTGAAAACTTTCGTTATTGAAAAGCTGGTTAGATGTTTTGGATCTGAACATTACGTTTGTGTCACGAGTGTATAGCTGAATGAATGGCATGAATATACATGTAATGAAAAGAATGAAAGGTGAATGGCATCCAATGATATTCAACATTACTCTGAGTAGCTTAGTGAACGCTGAATGAATTGAATGCATTAGGATTGATGCAAAAAGAAGAACGAAAAGAACCACACAGAATAACAAGAAAGAAGGGCAGACGAGCCAAGGAAATCCTGGAAGACTCCGATGGACTCTACAAATGCCTTGAAGAAAATTAAAGATAACTTTTATGTAGTAGCAAAGGTCTTATGTGATGCGTGATATGGATGTTAATGTGGCAGGGGTTGTGTGTCAAGGTCGATGCAAATGGAGATGCTTGCTACACCACTAGTAAGTAAAATTTAACGCGATCAGCAGCTTTGATTTGACAGACGATCATTCGTTAAGTAGTTAACCTCGGAGTATCAGAGAACAGCTTAGGGGTGTGTATGCATGTGTGTCTATATTTATATACATATATTATTATAATAAATAAAGGTCGTTTTTACACATGGCCTTGAAACAGGAGCTCTTTGTTTTATTATTATTATTATTACTACTATTATTATTATTATTGAAAATAAAGAGATGATTCCACCTCTTCTTGAGGTTTTTCTCTTTCTTCCGAGACGGCGACGCACCAAGTCTGGGAAGTGGCACTTCTTTCTATCAGTTGTCCAGGAACTTCCTTACTATCCCACAAGAGTTCAGGATAGCTGCCTTCTGTAGTTCCATGTAGGTGTTAGGTTGAAGGTCTAGTGCCTGTATAGAGCTGTGAATGGTCTTAGGTACAACTCCTGTGGCTGATATTACTATGGGGACGGTGGTGACGTGCTCCATATGCCACATTTCCTTGACTTCGTATCGTAAGTCGTTATACTTTGACAGCTTCTCTCCGTTCATCTTCTGGATGTTGCACGTGTTGGTCACGGCTATGTCAATGAGGTGTGTTGACTTCTTCTCCTTGTCGACCAGGACGATGTCAGGCCGATTATGAGGGATGGTTTTATCTGTTCTGATAGATCTGTCCCAGTACATCTTGTGGTTGTACTGGACATACTGATATAGAAGTGTTGTGGGCTCATTCTTGTAGTAGGGGACAGGCTCAGTTGTAATGAGGTGGTGCTTTCTTGCCACTTTCTGATGGAGGGTCTTGGCGATTTGATTGTGCCTGTTCGTGTACATTGTTATGTGAGGACTCTGCACCTTGCTGTGATATGTTGGATGGTCTCTGACGCTTGATGGAATTGTCGACATGCGTCTCTTTCCACCGAAGTGTCCTTCAGGATATGCTTCCGATAGTTTCTGGTGTTTGCAACTTCATCTTGCGCATCCATCAGGAACCCTTTGGTATCGGGGAAGGGTGATCCGTTTGTTAGCCATACATCGGAGGCAGTCTTATCCACATGATTATTTTTATTATTATAATTATTACAGTCACGTATCATATATCCGAAGAGCTCCTAAAATGAGACGTGTTAGGCATGCTATTATAAAGAGTGAAACTGAATCACAGCACAACCGTCATATGACTAAGCTCCGTGGCTTGGTTGCTTCGGAAATCGAATCTCGACCCATTCGTTTTGAAAGATCGAATCAACCAAACGGACATGAGCCCAGAATGTATGTTAACTTAAGCTCTACCGAACTCTCTGATGTTCAGAAGAACGCTCTGGAGCGGGGGTTTAAATTTTGCTATCCGAATACTAGACCGAATCTTTTTCAACTTGTGCCACAAGCTGAAAGTATCATCCGGGCATTGCCTGCAGAACACCAGGACGACGCAAGAACTAAATTTGTTCAATCATTTAGGCACGGGTCCGCCCCGAGTCAACGAGATTCACACCAAGGCGCTACCACGACATTGAATCAAAGTCAAGCCTACAAAGAAGAGAGGCGTCAACTATGTGAATTACAAAAAAACACTAACTTGGCTATCATATCCGACGATAAATCGAATAAGATTGTAATCTTGTACCGTGATGCATACCACTTATAGATGCAAGAAATTATTCAAGCAATTCCACATAAAATTTTTAGAATTTGATCCTGTCGCAACAACCGTTGCGTCTGTCGCAAAGTTGAAGAATCATGGCCACTTACCTAAAGAAATTTCCGATAGTATGAACCCTCCTAAGGGCCCCAGAGTACCCGAAATCTTCGGGAAGATCAAGCTCCATAAACAAAATCACCCCCTCCGCCCCTTAGTTTCTTCGTATGCGTCTCCTATCCGGCCACTTAAAAAAGCCCTTGCAAAATTTCTCTCCCCCATCCTAAATCATTCTCAGTTTTCAATTAACATCCCTCTACAAGCTATTAATCTTATAAAATCCTTCAGTTCGCAAGGCAAGCCGTTTATAATGGCATCCTTGGATGTTGTGGCGCTATACCCCAGTATTCCCCTTCAAGAGGCACACAACATCATTTGTCAAAAATTATATACTCATAATCCACCTGTCCCACCTTTGGAAATAGAGGCTGTCCTTTCAGCTTTAAAGCTCGTTGCATCCAGGTCCTATTTTAAATTCAACGATGTTATTTTCCAGCAGAAAGAAGGCGCCACTATGGGCTCACCCCTCTCAGCGATTCTCGCCGAGGCTGTCATGCAAACCCTGGAGAATGAGGTACTTGGCGTATGTACGCTCAAACCCCTCCTCTACACCCGCTATGTGGATGACGTTCTGTAACGTACCAGGAGATGTGACGTACCTGCCAGAAGGACGCACACGACATAAAGGCAGATAGCAATTAGAATCAATGTCCGCGTAGCTTAATTGGTAGAGCAACTTATTCCGGAATAAGCGTCCTCGGGTTCGAATCCCGGCGTAGACCAAAAATGACGGAGAAATTCACTTCGTTATAGTTCTTGTCTTTTAGCCACATCCGCATTCCGACCTGCTGCATTTTCTCAGTTTGTTAAACTCTAAATATCGCTCCATAAACCTTACTTTGGAATTGGAAAATAACTTGAAACTCCCGTTCTTAGACTTGCTCATAGAGCGGGACCCCCAAAATTTCACTTTAAAATACTCAGTGTACGGTAAACCCACATACCACCCTATTATAGCCCCATACAACTCAGCGTAGCCTTTATATGTTAAGCTGGCTTCCCTGCGCTACCTGGTACGACGGGCATTTACACATTCGTCATCTGTACGCCTTCGGCGCATTGAACTTCAACGAATTTTTGTCATTGCTAGTGAGTTCGGGTACCCGAAAGACCTGGGACACACCATTCTCCGCAGGCATCGACGACTTGCGTTTACCACATTAGAAAAAAACCCGCACCCTTGCCAGGTACGTAGGCTCCATGAGCTATTTTCCAGGCTGCACCAGCGTTCTAAAACATGCATGTGCCAAGTTTAATATAAACTTTGGTTTACAAACACGCAGTTTGTACACTCTAATTAAACGTGACAGGGATCCCGTTGAAACCAAACACAGGTACGGAGTCTACCTTATTCACCTGAGAGCGTTAAACCCCAGTGAAATAGATCAAGTGTACATAGGCTCCACCCTACGTAATTTAAAAATCCGTTTGCTTGAACACTCACGCGATGTCAGAACAGGCTCACATTCGACTGCCCTAGCCCGATTGGTAGCTAGCGGCACACATAGACCATTATATGATGAATACAAAATCCTCATTACACACAGCACGAAAAGCATGACCCTCTTTGCAGAAAGCTTATATATTCACCATTATAGAGGTATTTGCTGTAATGACGATGTACCTTCTTTCCTCCCACGAACATGGACTGCTCTACTTGAACATTGCGGAAATAATCATTACAGCTGAATTATTAATACTTGTGTAGCATCATTTTTACTTTCTTCGTTTGCAGTACTGTTACCTGTCTCTCTGTGTTCACAACAGCTTTCGTGAGCATGCGCTTTACCCATTGTTTGGGTCATCAAAAATCCCTATATATTGCGTGTCGACGTACCTTGATGTCGTTAGGTGAATTACCTGATGAAGATCACTAGTGTGATCGAAAGATCTAGTGTTTTAATCTATCATATGTTTTAACTTGTAAATACCGTTTTTAATTTGATTAAATGTAGAAGTGATCTTCATCATTTCGTCAAAGGTGGTTAATGAGCAAGTTGCATATCGTGTTATGTATGACGAATGTCTACTTCCATATGAGTGTTAGGTATTATCATAGAATATCATTTTTTCACCTGGCAGGTAAAAATTTTGCCGACGTTGTACTGATCATAACAATTCATCTTAAGAGCTTAATATGCAAAATGACTTTTATTAACAAATTATGAAAAAAATTGCTTTACATTTTAACTCAGATACCTTAAGACCACGCCAACTTTCTCTCCGCTATAGTCAGAATTGCATATCCATATCCTGTGTCTAGTTAAACATCTTGGAAGGTGCCTAGTACAACTTATCGAATGGAATGCGATTTCTCTCAGCCGTTAAATACAATCAACGCGTCGGAAACCCCGTTTTCACCCGGATTTGAGCAATTTCGACATCTTAGTCACAATCCAAGAAAGAGCATAATTTCACTCACTCAGGCGCGGTCACAGATACCATCTCAGGCATAGCCCGTTTTACATATCACCTCTAACATGTCAAGCGCACGAATGCAATGCAGCCTTCGAGTGAATAGCACAATAATCTCGTTCTCAGATGTCGCTTGAAGCGAGAACCGCCGCCTCATTATATTTAATCGTTGCATAAGTTTTCTCTGGATACCTGACGCAAAACTATTTCAGAAACAGAGAGTTAAATCCTACCTTTACGGAATGTGATCGTATTCCACCCGTTTGTATGGAAATTCGGTATAACTGACGAACGTTAAATTATGATGCTTCAGACAGATTTGTAAAGTTCGTTTCCTCAATGCAGATAATTCTCTGAAGAAGATTCTAATTTGAAATATTTTCTACACTAGAGTCAAAAATTCTATTTCGAAAGATAATTCCTGAAAATAAAAAAAACCGCAACAAAATTATAGAAATTTGGTACGTAAGTACACATAATCATAAGGTTCATCAAAAATTTACTAAAACATAAGAATGTGTGCATATTTTATTTATGTGTGATTACGAGAGACCAGATTATAAGACTAAAATATCAAAATATGTATGCAAGTATGAGCTTTAAATACATGAAATGTGCACTTACAATACCCGAAATGTGCACTTCTAATTTGAAATATTTTCTACACTAGAGTCAAAAATTCTATTTCGAAAGATATTTCCTGGAAATAAAAAAAACGCAACAAAATGATAGAAATTTGGTACGCAAGTACACATAATCATAAGGTTCATCAACAATTTACGGAAACATAAGAATGTGTACATATTTTATTTATGTGTGATTACGAGAGACCAGATTATAAGACTAAAATATCAAAATATGTATGCAAGTATGAGCTTTAAATACATGAAATGTGCACTTGCAATACCCGAAATGCGCACTTAAAATGCATGGGACGTGCACTTAAAATACGTGAAATGTGCACCTGAAATACATAAAAATGTGCACTTAAAATACATGAAATGTGCACTTACAATACCCGAAATGTGCACTTCTAATTTGAAATATTTTCTACACTAGAGTCAAAAATTCTATTTCGAAAGATATTTCCTGGAAATAAAAAAAACGCAACAAAATGATAGAAATTTGGTACGCAAGTACACATAATCATAAGGTTCATCAACAATTTACGGAAACATAAGAATGTGTACATATTTTATTTATGTGTGATTACGAGAGACCAGATTATAAGACTAAAATATCAAAATATGTATGCAAGTATGAGCTTTAAATACATGCAATGTGCACTTGCAATACCCGAAATGCGCACTTAAAATGCATGGGACGTGCACTTAAAATACGTGAAATGTGCACCTGAAATACATAAAAATGTGCACTTAAAATACATGAAATGTGCACTTACAATACCCGAAATGTGCACTTCTAATTTGAAATATTTTCTACACTAGAGTCAAAAATTCTATTTCGAAAGATATTTCCTGGAAATAAAAAAAAACGCAACAAAATGATAGAAATTTGGTACGCAAGTACACATAATCATAAGGTTCATCAACAATTTACGGAAACATAAGAATGTGTACATATTTTATTTATGTGTGATTACGAGAGACCAGATTATAAGACTAAAATATCAAAATATGTATGCAAGTATGAGCTTTAAATACATGAAATGTGCACTTGCAATACCCGAAATGCGCACTTAAAATGCATGGGACGTGCACTTAAAATACGTGAAATGTGCACCTGAAATACATAAAAATGTGCACTTAAAATACATGAAATGTGCACTTACAATACCCGAAATGTGCACTTCTAATTTGAAATATTTTCTACACTAGAGTCAAAAATTCTATTTCGAAAGATATTTCCTGGAAATAAAAAAAACGCAGCAAAATGATAGAAATTTGGTACGCAAGTACACATAATCATAAGGTTCATCAACAATTTACGGAAACATAAGAATTTGTACATATTTTATTTATGTGTGATTACGAGAGACCAGATTATAAGACTAAAATATCAAAATATGTATGCAAGTATGAGCTTTAAATACATGAAATGTGCACTTGCAATACCCGAAATGCGCACTTAAAATGCATGAGACGTGCACTTAAAATACGTGAAATGTGCACCTGAAATACATAAAAATGTGCACTTAAAATACATGAAATGTGCACTTACAATACCCGAAATGTGCACTTCTAATTTGAAATGTTTTCTACACTAGAGTCAAAAATTCTATTTCGAAAGATATTTCCTGGAAATAAAAAAAAACGCAACAAAATGATAGAAATTTGGTACGCAAGTACACATAATCATAAGGTTCATCAACAATTTACGGAAACATAAGAATGTGTACATATTTTATTTATGTGTGATTACGAGAGACCAGATTATAAGACTAAAATATCAAAATATGTATGCAAGTATGAGCTTTAAATACATGAAATGTGCACTTGCAATACCCGAAATGCGCACTTAAAATGCATGGGACGTGCACTTAAAATACGTGAAATGTGCACCTGAAATACATAAAAATGTGCACTTAAAATACATGAAATGTGCACTTACAATACCCGAAATGTGCACTTCTAATTTGAAATATTTTCTACACTAGAGTCAAAAATTCTATTTCGAAAGATAATTCCTGGAAATAAAAAAAAACGCAACAAAATGATATAAATTTGGTACGCAAGTACACATAATCATAAGGTTCATCAACAATTTACGGAAACATAAGAATGTGTACATATTTTATTTATGTGTGATTACGAGAGACCAGATTATAAGACTAAAATATCAAAATATGTATGCAAGTATGAGCTTTAAATACATGAAATGTGCACTTGCAATACCCGAAATGCGCACTTAAGATGCATGGCACGTGCACTTAAACTACCTGAAATATGCACTTAAAATACGTGAAATGTGCACTTGAAATACATAAAATGTGCACTTAAAATACAGGAAATGTGCACTTGAAATGTAAAATATGCATTCATATATATGTATTTTAGTTTTTACGCTTGTACTGAGGTGTGGCCTCTAACTCCGTTCCTTTTGTTCTCGCAGTGAAGAACGATTTTTAAATGCTGATAGATTTAATACTTTTTCTCTCAAACGATATTTTTTTTAACAAATCGTACAGCATGCAATTTTTGCATCAGTAGTCACATTCTTACGGTAGACAGAGGATTCATGGATTCATGCTACGATTTGAACTTTCTTACTTGATTTAATTTTAGGCATTTTGGCCCCTAACTCATGCTATCGAACCTGCGTTTTCCACATTCAGTTATTCACAGATCAAATATGACGCAGGTTTCCAAAGATCTGTTGTGTTGATTTGACATAACTAACATTTGATATGACTAGATCATTCGTTTTGAAAATTTGTTCACAGTACTAAATAACGCTTGCTCTGTGACAGCAGCTCCGTATGAATTTCGCCTCAGTTTCTGTGGGAAATGGAAGGAAATCACAGTTAATATGGTCAAACATTAAAGCCAGCCTACCGGCAGAAAACACTTCTGATGCAGGATGTCTCGCTGTCAAGTGAAAGGAAGTTTATTATTTTTTAATTCGTTTGGTTTCAATTGATTTTGTTGATCCACCGCCGCGCTTATAATTTCTTTGAGTTTTGGGTTATTGCTTGCTTTTTCAGGTGTAAGGAAATGATTAAAAGCCTGTTTTTAAGAAAACTTTCAAAGAAAGCGAGTGCTGAAAGATGATACAAAATGTAAAATTGTTGAAATATGCAAGGGTTTAACAGAATAAAGTGAACACCTAGGAAATAAGGTTCTTACGTACCTATAGTGGGGTGTGGGAATGCCGTTAGCATTCAAAACCACCGCCTGAATCCTCCTTGGAATGGACGCATAGAAATCCTGGATGGTGGTTAAAGGGATGTGACACCATTCTTCATGCAGAAACTGCTCCAAGTTCTTGAGAGATGCAGGAGTAGAATAACGTGATCTTACTCTGTTTTCCAACACAGAGCGCAGTGACTCGATGATGTTTAAGTCTGATGATTGGGGAGGCAAAGACAGATGTGAAAGTTTCTCCTCATGTTACTCAAACCATGATTGGACATTCCAAACTCTGTGAATTGGGGCGTTATCATCTTGATAGATGGCATCCCCTGCAGGAAACATACGCCCTGCGAGTCATCCGTCCTTTCAAGGTGATCAGGTGAGCTGCTGAAAACCACGAGATGACGTCACAGAGCATGACAGAACCACCACCATGCTGCACTGTTGAGAGCAGACAGTCTGGGTTGTACGTTTCTGACGGTGTCACCACACGTAAGCACGTCCTGCGGCGGGGAATAGTATGAACATACTACATGCTTCATTCACCAGCAGTTAACGCTGTACGCTCCTGGCACCACTGTTGTCGCCGTTGTGCATTCACCTGGATCACCAGAGACTTTGCAAAAGCAGCTCTGCCATGGATATCTTGTTTATACAGTTACCTGCGCACTGTTTTCGTTGATACTGAAGTCCGGAGATGCAGATTGCGCTCCGCACTAATTTTCGGCGCCGTGGTCTTCTTAATACGGGTAACGAGCCTCTTTAATGCTTTCCTGTCTCTATCAGTCAAAGTCGTTTTCCGGTCGCTCTTGTGTTTCGCAGACGAGGTTTTGCCACGAACACTGTCTGCTGTCATGACGCTAGACACAGTAGCTCTCGATACTCCTACTACCCTGGCGAATGTTGTCCAGGAGGCTACCAACTAGCTGGCCACCAACAATTAGCCCTCTTTTGAAGTCCGTTAGCTCGCTCATTTTAAAATGTTGCAACAAGACACTTTAAATGCACCTAAACAGGACCTTGAAGTTCTATACAAAACTGTTACAACAAAAAAAGGGGTGTATACCTTTGCCTATTGCAACGTACGCAGCTGCGTTAAACGCCACGTCTCTGTGCTTGGTGTTCACACTATTCCGTCCAACCCGTGCATATTTTACGGCAAATTTGTTAGTTTTTATGAATTTATACGCACTAACGTAGAAAAATGGCTAAAACTTGTACTTAGTTATGTAAAAACTAATTAATAACGAGGAAGTGTGCAACAGCTCTTTTTAAAATAATAAGGCAATACTAGTCATCCGAATTTATTGCCGTAAAAATGTAAATCAACGATTACCAAACTTTCGCACATCAACCAGATTACGTATGTTTTAGTGCTCCTCAATGTTTGAAACTTGTACATGTAGCTTGTGGAACACTACGTAAAGTTTGTTCTCCTGATTCACTCACTTTAATTGAAACAGGAGTCACTCAAAATTCAAGAAAGAGTTACTTACAATTCGTCTTTTATTTAGCTGAAATTCTTTAGGCACTTCACTAATGAAGAACTTTAAGGTAATTATTCCAATAACAACAATAGTCACTTAGTCGAAGTCATGTACATTAGTAAACGCAATAGTGGTTTGACGAGACACAGATCGACAGACGCTAACTGCATGAAAAATACCGGTTACAGCTTAAGACAGCTTCCACGAATACTACACCTTACTTTTTCTTCTAGCTCCAGACATTGTATTTTTGTTCTTGGCTTGTCGAAAATGTGCACGGCATTCACTCTTGACTTCAATACTGCTGCCAACATAACATTCAGCACTTAAAAATTCGTACTTAGAAATAAGCAACATGTACTCGTTTTTGAGTACATTCTGGACTTATAATAGCTCTGAGTACTTGTGTCTCATTTTTGAAAAAGACACGTACTCATTTTTGAGTATATACAAAGAATCAATTGTGAGTATATCTGGCATTTCTAATTTGAAATATATGTATTCATTTTTGAATATATACACTATCTACCAATAAGTAATTGGACACCTGTGATAGCAAAGGAAAACGAAGTTTATTCAGCTTCAATAGTTGGTAGAGCCTTCACGATCGGCGATTACAGCTGCGACCCTCCGGGTCATACTCTCAACCAGGCGTTGTAGGAAGGCTAGCGGTATTTTCTTCTACTCGGCTTGGAGAAGACAGGTCAGTTCCTTCACCGATTTCGGACGGTGGGGGCACCCCTTAAGTCGACGCTCCAACTCGTCCCAGAGATGCTCGATAGGGTTAAGGTCAGGGCTCTGCGCAGGCCAGTCCATTCGATTAACCCCATTGTCACCATACCAAGCCATGGTGGACCTCGCAACATGATAGGTGGCATTTTCGTCCTGAAAGTAACATGGGTCCACCCCGTAAAACTGCCACAACGTAGGAAATACATAGTCATCCAAAATGGTGCAGTAGGTCTTGGCGTTGAGTCTACCAGGAATTGCGATCAAGGGTCCCGTGCCATACCAGGAGAAACACCCCATAACATAATTCCACCGCCGCCAAACTTCACAGTTGGCACAATACATTCCGGCAGGAGGCGTTCTACAGGCATACGCCAAACCCAGACCCTGCTATCCGAACGGTAGAGGGTGAACCTTGATTTGTCGCTCCAGAGAACCCATTTCCACTGTTCAACGGTCCACTGTCGACGTTCTTTGCACCACGTGTGCAAGCAGCGCTATTGGACTTGGTGATCAAAGGCTTGTGGGCGGCAGCATATCCATGATAACCGAGCAGATGGGCTTCCTTACGGATGGTATTCGTCGAAAGAACACTCCCGGATGCCTGTTAAAACTCCTCGCGGATGTGGCCCATCGATTTGGTGCGGTTCTTCCGAATTTCTCTGGCCAGCACCCGTCGGTCTGAAACTCCCAGTTTTGTGGATCTGCCGGGTCAAGGCACATTCCGACAGTCACCTCTCATCTTCCACTTGCCAATCACGTAGGCCACTGTCGATTTTGGGTACTTCAACTCGCTGGATATGTCACGTATGGATCGGCCATTTCTGTGATACCCGACGATTACACCTTTCTCGAAATCAGAGAGCTCCGAACTGCGTGACATCTTGCATGCGACTGGTTGCGTTGTTGTTTCCCACACGATATTTAACGGCGACGGCCGTGACGTGTATCAGTTTCTGTGCCCTTTCAGGCAGGGCACAGAAACTGAAGGAAGTTAAAACAAATCTAGCGATTCTGACAGGACTTTTGTAAGTGAGAGAGAGAGAGCTCACTAGATGGCGCCACCGTACAAGTGTACGATTTTGCACATAGAAGGCAGAGAGATATTAGAAGGGGGAGGGGGGCTTAGGAATGAACATCTTCATATGTAATCGGAGAATCCCTACCCGGGGGTCGTCACTTAACGTGCTCATCCAATGCAGCTTAGCAGGCTAGGTTTGAACCTGGGGTCCCCAAATCACTTGTCTGAATCTCTAGCCCCTAAATCGCTAGCGGCTCGATTTAAAAAAAATGTTTTAATAGTGAGTGAGTGAAAACATATAACGTTAAGGCTGAAACGCTGAAAGGGAACGAACTCAAAATTTACATACAGAAAGAGAACTAAAAATGAAAGTTACGTTAGAGTATACGTCATAATGCAAATATGCAATTGTACTAAACGTTATCAAATGAAACCAGTTCGAGTGGCTTTATTAAGACAAACGAAAAGGTGCATCCGTAGGTGTGGCAGAATTAAACAAAGCAATATATAAGGAAGCAAAAATGCACTAGTGTTCGTTAGAATAAGTCGCCGTGCGCATTCAGACATGTATCCTACTGCTTGGGGAGACGGCGGATACCGTCCGCGAAGAAGGACTCGGGTTGCTTCTTGAACCATTTAATCACCGCGGCCATGCCTTCTGCATCGAAGTGGAATCGTTGTCTCTTCAGGGCTTTTTTTAAGGTTCCGAACAAATAAAAATCACATTGTAACATGTCAGGACTTATAGGCTGGATGATGCAGAACATCCTACCTTTTCCGTGCTAACGCATCCCGCAAAATGTTAGCAACATGCGGACAAGCATTGTCGTACAACAGAATCATGCCACGCGAAAGCATGCCGGGTAGCTCATTCTTGATGGCTGTATGCAGCTTGTCCAGTATGTCCTTGTAGCGGTTGGGATTGATGTTCACGTGCACCAACAAAAGGTCTTCATGGTCAAAAAAATGCGTTCAGCATAATCTTATCGACTAAAGCTGTAACTTGAATTTTTTTGTGTTTTGGTGATCCGAGATGTTTCCTCTGCATGCTCGCTGGTTTGCTGAACGGCTCAAAGTGAGGGAACCACTATTCCTCTCCTCTCACTGTGCGCGACACAACGCAGGAAGCGGTTCAAACTACAATCCATGCGTTTCTCCTTATGGTGGTTGGTCAGCATCCGTGGGATCCATTGCGATCACACCTTCCGATACTGTAGTGTCTTATTAACCACCGTCTGAACTGTCCCAAATTACGTAACGAATTTCGCCTCTAGCGAACGTAAGGTCTGACGACGGTCCACCCATATTGCTGCATCAGTCTTGGCAATGGCTTCGCCTGTCGCAGCAGCATGCGCTTGGCCCGGCCGCGGAAGATCTTTCGTTTCCACAACCTTCCCGAAACATTCGCGCACAGTCCGTCACTGTTGTCTCCGACCACACACCATTAACAATTCTAGTCTAACAATTCCTCCTTATTTAAAAAAAAAACCCAGTCCTGCGCACATTGGGCACTGTGGTTCGGAGCTCGATCGTGCAAGACGTGACAAAGGTCGCATTGTCTCGTCCTACATGATCTGCCACATTGTTAGTAGTGCAACATTATCCAGAACGTCGAGTTACACTTCAGATCATAGTGATTTCCAAACAGCTGTCTACGTACGATAAATTAAAACCACATTTTCAAATTGCAAATTAAAACCACTTTATTTACAAATTAAAAACTAGTTAAAATGCGAGATCCTTCGAGGCTCTATAGCCCCATCATCAGGTTAAGTGACACTAGATACAGAGATGCAACCATTATATAACACAAACGATGACCCACAATGCACTCAATCATTATCACAAGTGATGCCAATAACAATGAATTAAAGTTCAAAAGAATACAATGAAAATATTATGCAAATTCCTCGTCTTCGAGTTGCTGGGTAGAAGGTGCAACAAGCCATCTCCACTCCCTTGGGACGAATGCTGGCAGCTCAGTGTTACAGCAGGTCACTCTATATTTTACAGTGAAAAGGCTTTCCGACAGAGATATTGTACGTTTGTTAGCAATAGAATTAAGAACTTTGGCATTCGCCCAATCCGGGCAGACCCCCCCCTTTTAACTGTAGTGGTTAAAGCAGTGGTAGTGGATCCTGTCCGAAGAGCGTATTTGTGTTCAGACATCCTGATATTTAAAGTCTTAAGGATAGATCCTATATAGTACTTAACAGCGCCATTAGTATCCTCTATTCCACTTGTTCATGAGGATACTATCCACTTGTTCTATGGATACTAATATTAAAATCCACTTGTTCTATGGATACTAATATTAAAATCCACTTGTTCTATGATACTACATTCCACTTGTTCATGAGGATACTAATGGCGCTGTTAAATACTACGTAGGATTTACCCTTAGGACTTTAAATATTAGGATGTCTGAACACAAATACACTCTTCGAACAGGATTCACTACCACTGCTTTGACCACTACTGTTAACCAAGGGGGTTCTCCCCGGATTGGGCGAATGCCTAAGTGCTTAATTCTAATGTTAACAAACGTACAATATTTTTGTAGGAAAGCTTTTCATTATAAAATATGGAGTGACCTGCTGTAACACAGAGCTGCCAGCATTCGTCCCAAGGGAGTGGAGATGGCTTGTTGCATCTTTTACCCAGCAACTCAAAGACGAGGAATTTGCTTAATACAGTATTTTCATTGCATTCTTTTGAACTTTAATTCATTGTTATTGGCATCACTTGTGATAATGATTGAGTGCATTGTGGGTCATCGTTTGTGTTATATAATGGTTGCATCTCTGTGTCTAGTGGCACTTAACCTGATGATGGGGTCATGGAGCCTCGAAAGATCTCGCACTTTAACTAGTTCTTTATTTGTGAATAAAGTGGTTTCAATTTGCAATTTGAAAATGTGGTTTTAACTTATCGTACGTTGACAGCTATTTGGAAATCACTATGGCCATTTCGTACGAATAACTTCTATATTATCATTCGTTACTTTAGCTACACTTCAGAGTTCATGGTTTGTGGTATACTAACCGACGGGCCGCATTTCATTTACGAAATACAATTCCATACATGATGGATCCTCAGCCGAAAATAACAGTTGGAAGAACACGGTCTGATAAAAATCGTTCGCCGCGCTGTCGCCAAATCCAAACATGTCCATCAGATTGGAAGAGTAAGAAGAGTGACTCATCACTCCAAAAAACAGCTTTCCAGTCACCCCAGTCTAGAAATGATGGGAGACACATCACTCCAAAGAACAGCTTTCCAGTCACACCCAGTCCAGGAATGATGGGGGACACATCACTCCAAAGAACAGCTTTCCAGTCGCCCTTAGTCCAGGAATGATGGGAGACACATCACTCCAAAGAACAGCTTTCCAGTCACACCCAGTCCAGGAATGATGGGAGACACATCCCTCCAAGAACAGCTTTCCAGTCAACCCCAGTCTAAGAACGATGGTGGACACATCACTCCAAAGAACAGCTTTCCAGTCACCCCCAGTCCAGGAACGATGGGAGACACGTCACTCCAAACTGCGTTTCGCATTCATTGTAGTGTTGTGTGGCTTGTGTGCCGCTGTTCTACCATAATAGAAAATCTTCTCACTGAGAAAATCTTTTCACGTAGTTATGGAACTAGCCGAGACACAACAAGCATTCCTACTTCAGCAGCGATGAAAACAGCAGAGGAAAAACGTGATTCCTTAACTTTTCTAACCATAACTCTTCTATCCCGTTCCTTCAGTTTGTGCGACCTTTTTGAACGTCTTTTTTTTTTTTTTGCAGCCCTGCTTCCATCTTTTCACGACATCACTTACAGCCGATTTTGGGTATGATTAGTTTAGCTGAACTTCTCCGTATGGTAACGTTACTCAGATGTCATCCTGTGATCAGCACACGCTGGAAATCGGAAAGTACAGGTCCACGAGGCTTATCAGCATCAAAGTTACTAATAACACGACAGAATGTCTCAGTTTTAGATACGTACCTCCCGACTCACAGCGGACCTTTCTGCGCAACTGTTCTTTGTACATATGCAATATTTAGTAGTGGCCGAATACTTTTGATAATATAGTATGTATTAGCAACATAAAAACCAAAAATTTAAGATGGATGTGGAAGAACTTGATCGGGCAGGACAGAGCCTCGATCCCAATCCCACAGAGCACTTTTGGGATGAATTGGAAAGTAGACTGCGACCGAGCCCGGAACACCCAATGTAGGTGACCGACCTGACCAATACTCTTGTAGAATAGTGGAAGGTAATTCCCATAGCAACGTACCGAAATCTAGTGGAAAGCCTTTCCAAAAGATTGGAGGATGTTATTGAAAGAAAGTTTGGACAAATTAATTGCTTTCCTCAACAATTAATTTGTCCAACCCCCCCCCCATATATATATATATATGCACAACTATGTTAAAGACAGATAGCGTAGAATAACATCGGGAGAGTGACACAAACTCTTCAACATCAAATATGACGACCCACGTTCGAATCACAACGTCCATGTAAGGGAAGTTGTTTTGCTTCTTCTGAAGCACGTGATGAAAACACCTTAATGCCGACGCCAACCGTAGCATACGAATGGCGATGCTTTCAATGACACCTGAGATGTCTTGTTCATAACTTCCTTGTTTCCGTAGAATGATAAATGCCACCCCTTTTTTGGGGGGGGAATTCAGATTTGCAACCGGCTGCTATAACAGTTAAAAACAGAATGCCAAAATGGGACGCGTCCGCAACGATTTCCTCATGATGACTTATGGTTAACACGCACACACACAAACACGCACGTGACCTTGGTGAGCATGTAATGGGACACCCTCGGCCGATCCATTTCCAAGGGTAGTTGCTGTCCAAGGAAGTTGCAAATATCCTAAAAGAAATGTACCGGCATATCAGCCTTTGTGAGAAATCTTTATTCCACAGTGTGCGAAATCTGACTTGAATTCCAGTCGCCGACTTGGTTTTGTAAAACCACGGTACGCCCACTTTCTTTTCCGTCCTTCATTGAAATCAGACATTTTGCTTGCTTGACTAATGTGCTGCCACCTGGTGGCCTGCGCACAAAACAATCGTACTCTAAAAAACTTGGGGATATAATGCCCACATTTAAAATTGTTACCAATGTTTTTAATTTCCCAGTATACTAAGTTGGACAAAAAATGCGGCCATCAAAGTGGAACATGGTCCGGGAAAAGAGTGGCTGTAGCTTGTAGATGCACCGGACGTTTGGTGAACGAAATATGGGGAAATGTAGAATGTTTCGGATTTTTAGAGATAACGTTGATAATAAGTGCTTCGTCCCATCCATTTAGGATGTGACATCGCTTTCAGGCTCCAATGCTGCAGTTGTTCAAAGAGAGGGATAGGAAGAATGCACAGCAGCGCGTCATTCGAATACTGGACGGAAGCAGTCTGTGCAGTTGAATAGAATAACACCTGCTTGTGACTAACGGACCAACGAGTACGCCGTGGCGGACCAGTGTAATGTGGATTTCAGCATACCAATTTATACCTTAATACTGTAACGCGGATATAGCATTTTAGTATTGATTATTTTTTTACGTAAAGTCAGCCAACATTTTGGGGTGGTCGAAGACGATACGTAAGGCGGCATAACTAATTAGACTTGTAAAAATGAGTTTCCCAGGGAATCGTTCCTTTGTAAGGAAGAGGTCTTTCGGAAACCTGAACTGCCTAAATTGTTTTATTAACCTTCCCTGAAATCGTGGGCATTGTCATCTGAAAGACGATTCGAGACGGGAGTGATTGTTTTATTGCTTCAGAGCGAGAGAAACACTCCAGATGGGTAAACAAGGGCTCTGCTGAACACAGAGGTCATGCTAAGAAGTCTAGAGGTGACAGGACTTTGGGGATGATGTTTTGAGAAAGAAGGATTTTGAAAGGAGACGACTTCGCGAAGAAAGAGGAACGAGGGACGATTCGTACGACAGCGAGCTGAGAAGAGTTTGGGTGCAAGAATGCCGCGGGATCGGAAAGCGAGAATAAATAAATGAGTTAGAAGGGATATTAGGTAGAACGTGTCGATGACAAATAGAAAGTAAAACAATCCTAATTAATTCAGCAATCAATATAAGTTTGGGACATACCCAATTCGGAAATTAAATATTAATAAAAAACCAAATTAATCATAATCGGGTAGAATGCGCCTAAATCAAAAACAGTAAATGGCTGAATTCCGTTTTATTGGCGTTGGGTACAAACTACATCGTAAAAGCAAGCTTTTGTCACTCACGGGTAGCTTCTTCAGACAAGGCGAAATATGAACTCTAAATTGGAAATATATAAACAATTCCAGAAGGTTTCAGAATTTAAACGAGAGTCAAATAAAACTGCTTAAACAATGACATTGTCACGCGCATGTGATACATGATGAATGATTTAGCATTTCGTGATGCCCAGGATTGGGTGCCAGACATAAGGTAACCCTATGGAGGTGTCTACATTGCAGACTTCGGGGTTAGACAGGATTTTTACTGTCTCTCTATAGGCTGTGTCTTTAACCGTTGTGTATGGGGCCACTTTTCGTATATCCTGCCACCTAGGTATGGCTGCATGGTTTTTGATCTCTCTCGCTAGTGACGTTGGGGTTTTCAGTACATTACGTCACGTTTGTGTTCCTTGAGTCGTACTTTCAGCGAGCGTTTTGTCAGCCAATGTATTAGTTGAGCCGTCAGAATTCTCAAGAGGGATTGCGTATACTCCAGCGTCCTGAAGATTAGTGTTACTTCGTTTTACGAGTGTGAGGTATGAGGAAATCGTTTTTGGAACATCACAAAACCGTGAATTATTCATCACGTAGCACATGCGCGTGACAATGTCATTGTTTAAGCATTTTATTTTACTCTCGTTTAAATTTCGAAAACTTCTGGAACTGTTTATATATTTCCAATTTAGTGTTTATATTTAGCCTTTACTGAAGAAGCCACCCGTGAGTGGAGAAAGCTTGCTTTTAGGATGTAGTTTGTACCCTACGCCAATAAAACGGAATTCAACCATTTACTGTTAATAAAGAACCACTTTGATATCGCAAATGATCTTGATACTTTTCGTGGTGATATTATTTCGTAGCATCCGCAAAGGGCTGCAATAATGCATAAACAATCGAACAGCGTAACAATACGGCATCATACTATTCGTCGTTTCGAAACTGCAGTCAATTTGTTGTTTGCTATAGTATTCTCATTGCTTACACTGTAAACAAGAAAGATGACACCGAATTTTCGAGTGTAATAAGCACGTCTTTTAAATCCGTTTCGATGCAAATTAAATTTATCAAAGCGATTCAAAGTCAATGGAACCGGTATGGAAAACAAAAGTATCTGACGGAAGAAAGAAGTTTTTCAGTCGGGTGTTTAATCCCTCAATATTGCTGTAAACGGAATCGTGAGCTTACGAACCCTTAGAAACAGAGATATCGGCAAAAATTAGATGTGACTTTACGTCCCCTGGTGGAAAACCATGCATTGTTTTAAGAAGAAAGTATTCTCAAAAGGTTTATATATATGAGCGGTATTGGTCCAAGAAAAAAAATTAGTTGAGTTTTCAGGAGCCCAGATTTTGCTAAAAATACACCAGAAGCAGAAAGTAACACTTATGACCCCTGGTGGCTAAACCATTCTTTACCAAACATTAGAAATTATGTGAAAAATATTTTCCATAAGGTATTATATGCGATACAGGAAAAAATTTTCAAATCGGAGTTTTAGGAGCAGAAATAACGCAGAAAACGCAATTTACCTTTATGACCCCTAGCGGAAAGTCTATGATTTACTTGAAAATTTTGAATTTAAAAGAAAAACATTTGGCATCGGAAACACTATCCAACAAAGAAGGAATTTTTCAAAGCGTACTCCTAGAAGTAGAGACATTGACAAAAATAAGATATACATCTACGCCCCCTGGCGTAGAAACCATGCACTATTTTAAGAAGAAAATGTTTCTAAAAGGTTTGTCGACGTGAATAGTAACAGTCTACAAACGACGTATTTTTCGATCGCAGAGATACAGGGAGGAACGCAGTTTACCTTTACGCCCCCTAGCGGAAAGTCTATGAATAACTTGAAAATTTTGAAATTATATGAAAAACATGTCACACGGAAAACACTATCCAACAAAGAAGGAATTTTTCAAATCGGACTCCTAGAAGTAGAGGTATTGACAAAAATAAGATATACATCTGCAACCCTGTCGGAGAAATTGTGAAATATTTTTGAAAGAAAATATTCCGAAAAGGTTTATCGGTGTGAGTGGCATCAGTTCACGCAATAATGTTTTCAATCGATATTTTAGAAGCTCAGATGTTATGGAAACTACATCTGAAGCAAAAGTTAACACTTACGCCCCCTGGTGGCCCAAGTATGCTTTACCAAAAATTCAAAATTATATACAGAAGATTTTTCATCAGGAGATATATCCGCTGAAAAAAAATGTTCAAATCGGAGTTTTAGAAGAAGAGTTTTCGGGAAAAATGTAATTTATTTTTACGCCTCCTAGCGGGAAATCTATGAGTAATTTGAAAAAGTAACTATTTCTAAAATACTCTTCGACATAAATGAAATCGAAAGATAAAATAATTTTTTCAATCAGATGTTTTGAAGCAAATATGTGGAATAAAACGTATTTTTGAATTCGACATCATCTGGATTTACGCCCTCTAACGGCGAAATTGTACATCGTAAAGAAAAAACGAAATAAAGGATCATCATTTGCATATTTCAAGCTTCCGAATGCAAAAAGAATTTTTCAAATCGGACTAATAGTTGCAGAGATATCGTGGGTACAGACGGACGGACAAACCGATAACATAAGCACGATGTTTTTTTACAACAGACATGCTAAAAACAAGCGTTGTGAATTCGCGGGAAAATCTTGAACTTAACGTTCAGCAAAGTTGCCAATAGGTCTACTTTTATTAAAATTCTTGTTTTAGATAGTGTCCGTTTTTAATAACTGATACCAGTTTTATTTTTTTTTATTTATTATACATATAAACACCCAGATCTCTCTCTCTCTCTCTCTCTCTCTGGAACGCTTGACGTCACAGCAGCATCTGCATTGTTGCGCCACCACGTATCGATCAATTCGTGCGTGCTCTCGAGATGTCAAAGTGATTGCTTGTTATACAAAAACACGCGATCACTTTTAGATGTCAAGGTGATCGCGTGCTAATTTAAAAGCACTGAATTATCAGTGCCTCGAATTCTATTTTTCTGATCTACGAAATTCGAATTGAAATCTTAATATCACGGCAAGCTGCGTTTGTGTATTAATTTTATCCAGCACAATTCGAATATTAATTTGTACGCTTTAATTATTTTTACTTTTCAAATTTAACTAACTTTCCGCGTTCAGTGCTGATTATATTATACATTTTGCAAAATATCAATCTATCTAAACGTTCTAAGGTACAAAAAAAAAAAAAAAAAACTGAAATCTTGAGATGTTAACGTAAGCAAAATTGCATTTAAAAACAGCTGTCGCCCCAACAGCACGATAAGTTAGATAGTTCCGATTGGTAATGAGAGATGTCGCATTATTTTGTAGAAAAAGCTTGGGTATGAAGTTTCAAACTAACCGTCTAATAGGACAGTCTAAAACAAGCCGTGAAAGAAATAACAAGTGTGCCGGAGAAAAGGTCATTTAACACGTCTTTTGAAAAACGGAAATATTGGGTTGCGGAAAAGTCATGACGTAATTTGGCACCCGATGGCGGTTGAGCGTTTTTGGAAGTACTAGAGGCCTGCGCAGCTCTGTTATCCCTATGGCATTCGACAGGTGCCAGTTCTAGTTGCAGTCTAAAAGTGTGCGGTTTGGTTGATTTCCGGAGATTTGACATCAAGATGAAGATGGAAGACCAAACCGTGCATTTTCGCCTTATTTTACTGTTTTACTTCCCTAAAGGGAAGAACGCGCGTCAAGCTTGCGAAAAGTTGCACAAAGTGTACGGGGATAACGCTCTGCAAGAACGCCAGTGCCAGCGGTGGTTCGCAAAATTTCGTGCTGGTGATTTTGACCTCAACGATGCTCCTCGGTCCGGCAGGCCCACCGAGGATGATGACGACCAAATCAAGACATTGATCTAGTCAAACCCACGTTACACGACACGAGAGATGCAGACACATTGCGCATCCATCATTCAAGCGTTCACGACCACCTGAAGAAGCTGGGATACGTAAGCAAGCTCGATGTGCAGGTTCCTCATGAACTCAAAGAAGCTCAATTGACGGCGCGTATAAACATCTGCGATATGCTCATTAAAGGTGAGGAAAACGATCCTTTTTTGAAGCGACTGATAACTGGTGACGAAAAGTAGATTGTGTACAACAATGTGCTGCGCAAACGGTCTTGGTCGTGACGTGCTGCTTCGCCTCAAACGACATCCAAAGCAAACATTCATAAGCGGAAGGTTCTGGTCTCAGTGTGGTGGGATTTTAAAGGTGTCGTGTTTTTCGAGCTCCTACCACGGAACCAAGCAATCGATTCGAATGTGTGCTGTCGGCAATTGGACAAATATGAATGAATCCATCATCCAAAACCGTTCAGGGCTCGTTCATCGTAAAGGTGTTGTGTTCCATGACGACAACGTGAGACCACACACAAATTTGATCACACGCCAAAAATTATTGGAGCTTGGGTGGGATCCATTGCCACACCCATCATACCTGTCTGACCTTGCGCCGTCAGACTTCCACTTGTTTCGCTCTCTTCAACAGTTCTTGCGTGGTTTAACGTTCAATTAAGACGAGGCTGTAAATCAGCACCTTGTATAGTTTTTCGCCACGAATAACAGGTCCTTCTATGAACGAGGCATTCTGCAGCTCACTGAAAGATGACAAAAGGTTATCGAACAAATTGGGCATTATATCATTGATTGATCTTTGTTCTTTCTATCAATAAATGACCTTTGCAAAACATGGCTGAAATACGTCATGACGATTGCACCATTCAGCTCATATGCTTTTAGGCCAGAAAATGCAGTCTCTTCGGCCTTTTCGTTTCCCTCTCACAGTTCTATCTCACTTGCGTTCCTACTTGAGAATCTGCGCGACCCTCCATCGTGTACATATGTCTCTGAGACTGTACGTAAGGTACTGAACACAACCCCGTTTCTCTCCATTTTCCTGGTCTCCATTTCTCGGCTTGGTCTGTGTCACGACAAAACTCTTGAGAATTAAATTATGACCGTCTGGCCATCACTGGTCTGACTGGGCAATTCACTCTGTTTATCTCTACAGAATTCCAGACGCATTCTCCGCAAGGGTGAAGATTCCTTTTGGGGGAATCTGCTTCGATTGATGCGCTTCTGCGTTAAACTTTGCGCTCCTAGCCATTTTCCCCAAACAATATTCGTAACAATATATTTACTAGTGCTTTATGTTCCTGCTAAGAGCTCAGAAGCAAACGAAGTTCATAGCTTAATCAACTAAGCATTTAAGTATAACGTAAACCTTACGACACAATTACAGTTAAAACTTACAACTCCAGCTACAACTTAGACCTACACTTTCAACTGTTACATGTAATTAAAACTTTTCAAAATATCTGAGCATTTCCTTTTTCTTCCTGTTCTCTCCCACTTTGCTTTGATGACATGGATTTAATGATTGCGGGGAACCCATCTTAACCAATAGTGCACCCAGAAATTTCACAAAGGGGGGGGGGAGGCACGGTCAGTGGCCCACAGAATTTTGGGTTGAACCCCCTAAATTTACCGGGAAAAATGGTCAGGTGCCCTAACAATTAAGATGTAGGTTGACTTTTGTACATTTATTCTTATCCAGTTACTACTAACGTTGCAGTACAAGAAAGTTAAATGATTAGAAGAAGCAGTAGATGAAATTCTTTTTTTGGTTAGATTTTCCCAAATTTATTTAACAGAACTACTCCTTTATAATTATTGCATGTTATAATTATGTGGTACATGATTAAGAAGTATATGTACAATAGATCTTGTATCATGATTGGTTGTTTCAAACTTCGACGTAATAATTTTCCTCTCTTTTAGACCAAGGGGGAGTCGGGGAGGGGCTGACCTCATGGGCCCAACCCGTGTGCGCGCCACTGATCTTAGCATACCGTATTCTTCTAATATATTCCTTATGCAACCCAACACTTACCGGCCATAGCGATACAAAACAGACGGTATTGGACTCAAGTTTGAAACATTTAGGAGCGTCTTGTCTTTAAAACAGAGTTTCGCTCACTAAGAAAAAACAGAAGAAAGTTTCCATTCCTCTATAACTGCAATTACTAGGACAAGGTGAAATTATAGGAAGCCATAAATGATGCCATCTACGATTGCAAAAAGTCACGCGAACTTTTACAAGGAAATGTTCCAGAATTGCTGTGACCGGAATGTAAATGTGCATTTGTAACACAATGTTCAATTTGATCACAAAGATATCCCACCTACCGGTTTGACTTAATCTTAGTTACATAGCTGCCGAAGTGATAATGAGCACTGAGTTTGTTTTCTTTGGCAGAGTGCAAATCACAGAAAATCCCCTTATTTTTCTATCTTAATTATTTTATGATTTCTAACAGCAGCAAAGATTCGCGCGTAAAAAGCATATGTAGATATAATGAGTGCGTGCGTGCATATGATGAATGTACAAACAAAAAAAGTGAATAAGAGAAGAAATTCCCCCGCTTAAATATGATATGAAAACAAAAATGAAAAAAAAAGGCCAAGAATTTCTGTTAATATTGTTTTCTTTAACATGGGACACACATATTTTTAGAACATGAAAAACAAAAAATTGAAGACGATTCTCTCCTTCCTTTTTTATTGGAGATAACAATGACAGAGGATGAGTTCTTTGGAAAATTCAGGATGTATCCCACGTGCAATGTTTTTTTCAGTAAAATTTCATATTTATAAATACCAAGAAAACCTATCCTGTTACAACGAAGAGCAAAAATATTATCTTCATCGCATCTTTATGCAAATCAAAGCAATTGCAGGTAAACAACGGAGAGCGTGAAGGTCGTGAGCGTTATAAGAAACACCTGATACTGGCTGAGCTCTGTTAATCATTGTTATTCCTCTTAAAGATGAAAAACAATTCGTGCAAAAAAGTCAAAAACTAAGTAATCAATTACCGTCTTGGCTATATTTAATGTTAAAATACGATGAATATTAACAGCTAAAACACATGAGTACTTTCAGGGTTGACAATCACCCCACCTTCAGATGTAAGATATTATTCATTTCAACTATCTTATATACAATTACGTATAAATATTGAGAAAGCCCTCGCCCAATATATAGCCAAATTTATTGTGGACTCAGCATATTTAATCAAGTGTTCCACTGGGATTATAGAAAGGCTTAAAATGTTTCATCCACACGATGATCCTTTCATTTTGGCATCCCTTGATGTAGTACCTGTAGTAGATTAAAAATAATTCGTGCAAAAAAGTCAAAAACTAGGTTATCAATTACCGTCTTGGCACGATTTTATATTTAAATACGATGAATATTTACAGCCAAAACACATGAGTACTTTCGGGGTTGACTATCACCCCATCTTCAGATGTAAGATATTATTCATTTCTACGCTCTTATATACAATTATATATATTGAAAACGCCCTGACCCATTATATAGCCAAATTTATTGTGAACTCACCATATTCAATCAAGAGTTCCACTAGGATTATAGAAAAGATTACAATGTTTCAGCCGCACAATGATGCTTTCATTTTGGCATCCCTTGATGTAGTACCATTTATAATGAATTAGCTTTGTTTATCTTTTTGCTAAGCTAATTATTATGAATGAATAATGCTCTACGCTTCAAAATAATGAATTCCCAAAAGGGTGTTGTTACTCGTTAATTATGAACTTAAACAAAGTCTCAACGCTGGTTATTTATATTAAGTAATCAAAGTCATAAACCTAACAGCCAGACAGAGGTCTGACAAAACTAAGAATTGAAAAAGACTGAACTTACAGAACAACTTGTTTATTATGATGACTCCTGGTCAACTAAGGCACTCATATATCACTACTACACAACAACACAACTACAACGCAACAACACCTCTACAACGCAACAACACCTCTACAACGCAACAACACAACACCAACGCAACAACTCAACACCTCTCAACTCCAACGCAACAACAACACAACTACAACGCCACAAAACTCCAACGCAACAACACAACTACAACGCCACAAAACTCCAACGCAACAACACAACTACAACGCAACAACACCACCACAACACTTCTCGATGAACGCGCCTATATACGAGCTACCACCACGTCATGACTTACACTCATTGCCAGATCTCATTCAGCGGGTGAAATAATATTCCGTTCAGTAGGAAGATAATTTACATAGGAAAATAAAATAACCAGAGATAGTAAAATCAAAAGGAAAGTGAATATAGAGTATACGTTACATCATCTCCCCCTTAATTTTTCTTCTTTTTTTTTTTTTTTTTTTTTTTTTTTTTTTGGTTTCCGAAAAATCTATCAATTTTGGAGTGTAAGTCTTACATTTCGATGATTGACGTTTCTCGATCTTTTTTTTGATTTGTTGTTTGGTGGTAGCCGTATTTACATTATCAACTTGGCATAACAATTTACGAATCTGTATTCGACTGAATTTGTAGTGTAGAACAAACCAAACCTGCATCGGCATACTTTCCTTTTATTCTGCCTAGCAGGAATCACTTTTTTAATTTCAAATTACGTGCGCCTCATCCGTGGAAATACATAACAACTGTATCAGCAGCGAAGATTGCCTGAAGCTGCCTAACAGTAACAATTTTATTATTTTCATTTCAAATTACGTTTGCCTCATGCGTTGAAATACAAAACAACTGTATCAGCAGCGAAGATTGCCTGAAGCTGCCTAACAGTAACAATTTTATTATTTTCATTTCAAATTACGTTTGCCTCATGCGTTGAAATACAAAACAACTGTATCAGCAGCGAAGATTGCCTGAAGCTGCCTAACAGTAACAATTTTATTATTTTCATTTCAAATTACGTTTGCCTCATGCGTTGAAATACAAAACAACTGTATCAGCAGCGAAGATTGCCTGAAGCTGCCTAACAGTAACAATTTTATTATTTTCATTTCAAATTACGTTTGCCTCATGCGTTGAAATACAAAACAACTGTATCAGCAGCGAAGATTGCCTGAAGCTGCCTAACAGTAACAATTTTATTATTTTCATTTCAAATTACGTTTGCCTCATGCGTTGAAATACAAAACAACTGTATCAGCAGCGAAGATTGCCTGAAGCTGCCTAACAGTAACAATTTTATTATTTTCATTTCAAATTACGTTTGCCTCATGCGTTGAAATACAAAACAACTGTATCAGCAGCGAAGATTGCCTGAAGCTGCCTAACAGTAACAATTTTATTATTTTCATTTCAAATTACGTTTGCCTCATGCGTTGAAATACAAAACAACTGTATCAGCAGCGAAGATTGCCTGAAGCTGCCTAACAGTAACAATTTTATTATTTTCATTTCAAATTACGTTTGCCTCATGCGTTGAAATACAAAACAACTGTATCAGCAGCGAAGATTGCCTGAAGCTGCCTAACAGTAACAATTTTATTATTTTCATTTCAAATTACGTTTGCCTCATGCGTTGAAATACAAAACAACTGTATCAGCAGCGAAGATTGCCTGAAGCTGCCTAACAGTAACAATTTTATTATTTTCATTTCAAATTACGTTTGCCTCATGCGTTGAAATACAAAACAACTGTATCAGCAGCGAAGATTGCCTGAAGCTGCCTAACAGTAACAATTTTATTATTTTCATTTCAAATTACGTTTGCCTCATGCGTTGAAATACAGAACAACTGTATCAGCAGCGAAATTTACCTGGAGCTGCCTAACAGTAACAATTTTATTATTTTCATTTCAAATTACGTTTGCCTCATGCGTTGAAATACAGAACAACTGTATCAGCAGCGAAATTTACCTGGAGCTGCCTAACAGTAACAATTTTATTATTTTCATTTCAAATTACGTTTGCCTCATGCGTTGAAATACAGAACAACTGTATCAGCAGCGAAATTTACCTGGAGCTGCCTAACAGTAACAATTTTATTATTTTCATTTCAAATTACGTTTGCCTCATGCGTTGAAATACAGAACAACTGTATCAGCAGCAAAATTTACCTGGAGCTGCCTAACAGTAACAATTTTATTATTTTCATTTCAAATTACGTTTGCCTCATGCGTTGAAATACAGAACAACTGTATCAGCAGCGAAATTTACCTGGAGCTGCCTAACAGTAACAATTTTATTATTTTACCCCTAAGCACATAGATATATACAAAAAAAGTGGATTAGTAGATGGACATAGAAGAAATATAAAAAAAAACACACATATATACACAAAAAGAATGCATAGGCCCACACGAAAAAAAAGAAATTCTGACACGCCAACTGGTCGAGCAGGAAAAACAATAAACTGAGAAAAGAACCTGTCCACGAGAACTTACTTATCTCGAGGACGCATAAAAAATTCTAGTGCGAAAACGTTTTCCAGGCCTAATGGGACTGGGGAAATCAGGTGGCTTGGATCTCTTCCGGGACGGTAATGGAACATCGGTCTGTTGTCGGTCAGGAGTCTGGCGGTCTGGAAATCCCTGCGGCTGAGAAGAACGGTCAGGAACGTCAGAAGTCTGGCGGTCTGGAAATCCCTGCGGTTGAGAAGAACGGTCAGGAACGTCAGAAGTCTGGCGGTCTGGAAATCCCTGCGGTTGAGAAGAACGGTCAGGAACGTCAGAAGTCTGGCGGTCTGGAAATCCCTGCGGTTGAGAAGAACGGTCATGAACGTCAGAAGTCTGGCGGTCCGGAAATCCCTGCTGCGGCTGATAGGAACGGGCTCCCCCAGGCTTTGGATATGAAGTCCCTTGATGCTGGGGCCCGTTGTGTCCTTCCAGGATCTTTTTGGAGGGACGTGTCTCCGGTCACATCGCTTGTTTTCGTTTACGCCCACGGGGCATGATAGTAGTAGCAGGCATCGGTCCTGTTTGCCCTGAACGGAGGTTCCAGGGGCGAAACCCGGGCGGATGCAAAGATTTCTGCCTTCGTCGCTGTTGCGGCGAAGCAGATTGGGGAGACAAGTGACGTTTGCGCCCAGCTTTTGGTGGTGCTGGACGGTGTGGAATATTAAATGTTGGATTCATAACTGACAAATCCGAAATGTCCGACGCCTCTGAGTCGCTGCTATAATTCAGCGGTCGTGCAGGGCGATGTTTGGATTTGCCTATAGGAATACTTTCCGATGAGGTATTCAAAGAAGAAGTATCCCGCGGTGGTGCAGAGTTAGCCGGAAACGGCGCAGCAATAGTCTTGGCAATGGTTGGAGGGAAAGGAACGATACTAGTATTCGACGAACTCGAATCGAGCCTTGGTCTCACGGGAGAATCAGGTTGCGGTTGTAGAAACTCGTCTGGAGGGGGGGAGGGTGAAGGAAAAATTACTGGTGATTCGTCAAAAATGTTCGGTGGGTCGTCCACAATTTCTGGCGGTTGAACATGAGATATAGATTCTTGAGTCTGTGGAACAGAAGGTTGAGTAGGATTGATAATGAACTCGATATCCCGTTCGTGATACTTGCGACATTGATCAACATGTACATATTGAAAATTGTTGTTCGGTTTCTCCAGAACAATATTATTTTCAAAGACATTTGCCACCCGATATGGACCTTCGTAGCTGGGTGCAAATTTCTTCACTAAAGTATGCGAAACAGAAGACTGGAAGTGCGTTTCCACGAGAGTGAGATCTCCAACGACAAGATCTGGTTCCCTACGCCTAGAATTATAATATCGTGCTTGAGCCGCTTGTGCTCCTAGCATTGCAATACGAGCTTTTTCTGCCATAATGTGTACTGATTGCGGAGTTGGTCGCTGATTTAGTTCGTCGATAATCCCCGTTAAATTTTCAAAAGGGGTTTTAATTTTGCGACCCAGAAAAAGTTCTGCAGGAGTAATTTTAGTAGACTCGTGGACAGACGAGCGGAGGGCGAACGCAAAAAGTTCTAAATGGTCATCCCATCTTTCATGGTGGTCCATTACGAAAGTCGCAATCATTTTCACTAGCGTTCGGTTAACGCGTTCTGCAGGATTACTCTGGGGATGATATGGGGAAATGAATTTATGTTTAATGTGTAATCTCGCACACATTCTTTCAAAAATGTCAGAAATAAATTGAGGACCATTATCCGAAACTACTTTATTAGGTGCACCATATCTAGAAAATACTTCATTAACTAAGACATTACAAATAATCTCAGCCGTAGCGGCTTTAATGGGAAAAACTTCAACCCATTTAGAAAAATTATCAGTTAGTACTAAAACATAACGAGCTTTATTTTTAACAGATAATGGATAAGGTCCCAATAAATCTATGGAAATAATATCAAATACATGAGAACTTGAACTAGATTTCAAGTGACCGGCCGGTCTTACATTACGGTAATTATTAATCTGACACAAGTGACATGATTGAACGTATGCGAGCACACTTTGGTACATGCCAGGCCAATAGGCAACATCCCGCAATTTACAACGGGTCTTGCGAATACCTAAATGGCCTGCAAGAGGTTTGTCATGAAATTCATTTAAAAGAGCCATTCTAAGGGTTCGCGGAATACATGGGCGAAACTCTGCCCTAGTAGTCCGAGACTTTGTATAATAAAGAAGACCCTCTATTACTTCAAAATGTTGTGACCTTCCAGCCAGAGAAGGATCACTTGGTAGGGGCGAACCCGCAAGCAAAAAATTGTAAATATCCCCAAAATCTGGATCATTTATTAATTCTGCCATTATCTGCTCTCTGGATGTGATATCAGCTATCAGAAGTAAAGGCTGACATCCAGGAGTAGTTTCGGTGGGGACCCCACTAATCGGAACGCGAGATAATGCGTCCGGTAATTGATTCTTATTACCTGGCTGATACGAAATTTTGATATTGCTCTCTTGTAACTTCAGAGCCCACTTCATAAGTCTTTGAGATAGGTGCTTAGCAGAATTCAAATACTGAAGGGCAGAATGATCCGTAATTATGTTAACTGTCAATTCGTTAAGATAACATTGAAATTTATTCAGTGCATACACAACAGCAAGACATTCACGTTCCGTAGCTGAATAATTGCGTTCAGCTTTGGCTAAAGTACGAGACGCAAAAGCTATTGGATGCCCAGCTTGTGACAAAACGCAACCAAGACCAACTCCGGATGCATCAGTATAAATATCAAATTCTTTAGAATGATTCGGGAAAGCCAACACCGGAGGCTGAGTCAATGCAGACTTCAGTGTTTCGAATGCAGCGTTAGCTTCAGGTGTCCAAACAAACTTCTTGTATTTACGCTTTAAAGCATACAATGGCTCACATATTGTAGCATAAGCGGGGACGAACTGCTGTACGAGGGTATCCAACATGTCAACATGACTGGCATGTGGATCCCATAGATTATATAGGCGTGTAGTTTCCAACGCAAATGCAACAGGGTTATCATTGGGACCCTGCTGACGAGAAAACAGCTGTTGAGCAAGACTAGCTCGACTGAGGCCGAAAGGAAAGACCTCCAAGAATTCTGCACGGAAATTCTCATAATGAGAATCCGGGTTCGACCCTCGCCACTGCCGATACCAGGTCTTGGCGGTATCTCTCAAGCAAGTTCCGGCAATTTGGACCTTGCAGTCTTCCGGAATATTATATAAATCAAAATGGTCTTCCAGATCTTCGAGGAACTTTAAAGACCCCTCCAAACCATTGAAATAAATTGTTCCTGCATGCGGCACGAAATGGGCAAGCATTCTGCTTCGCTGAGAGGATTGAATTCCCTCAGCTACGACCCGCGACTCAGAGTGATAAGAAGCTGGTGCATTCCGAAATGGTGAAGAATGCTTGGGTATGTGTAGATTATTCATATCCAAGTCAGAGCCACAGGCTTCGTACAAATTGTCCAAACAAACACCATTACCCTCGAGACTTGCCGGAAGGTGGAAATTTGCAGTTGTCTCAGGTAAGGAAGCCATGGGTAATAATAGTCAGGATCTCGTGTTCGAGAAAAGTTCGGGCGCCAATTATAATGAAGTAAATTTCTCCGTCATTTTTAGTCTACGCCGGGATTCGAACCCGAGGCCGCTTATTCCGGAACAAGTAGCTCTACCAACTGAGCTACGCAGACATGTATTCTGATTCCTATCTGCCTTTATGTCATGTGCGTCCTGCTGGCAGGTACGCAGACATGTATTCTGATTCCTATCTGCCTTTATGTCATGTGCGTCCTGCTGGCAGGTACGTCACATCTCCCCCCGAAAGAGGGCCGGGGGCATGGCCCACGGATCAGCCGTGACCATGAATCGCTGCAGGCAGACAACCACTGTAGAACGTGCACTTGAGAACTCCCAGTCAATCTGGTGTGTGGAATGCAACGTCACACACATTTATTTTTCGAAGCACTGGAGAAGGGATTCTCTGATTTTTCCTATCTCGCGGTGTGGAAAGAACATCACACCATTGCGAGATTTTGAACGGTCGGGTCATGCGGGTAGCTCGGGCGCCACTACAACGAAGTAAATTTCTCCGTCATTTTTGGTCTACGCCGGGATTCGAACCCGAGGCCGCTTATTCCGGAACAAGTCGCTTAACCAACTGAGCTACGCAGACATGTATTCTGATTCCTATCTGCCTTTATGTCATGTGCGTCCTGCTGGCAGGTACGTCACACATTGTACCATAACATACCAGTGAAAGCTACCCACTAAATCATTGAGGCCAAGCTTGCTGATTTCCAAATTCCAGGTTGTGAAATTGCCGCTGTAATGAACGCTCTTCGTTTAGTAAAACGGCGTTTTGACTTCAGTTTTCAAGGTTGTATATTTCAGCAGTTGGAAGGCTCAGCTATGTGTTCTCCACTGTCAGCAGTGCTTGCAGAAACTGTGCTTCAGTACATTGGGAACAAAGTTCTCAGTGAGTTCCCCCTTTCACCTAGTTTATATTTAAGGTACGTCGACGACGTCTTGGTGATTTGGCCTCATACGCAAGATGATTTAACTAAGTTCGCCGAAGCCCTTTCATCACTTTTATCAGGTTCACGGTTGAACTGGAGTATAATTTTATTTTACCTTATTTGGATTTTTGTATTCACCGTAATCCATTCTCTAATTCTTTATCCTTTCCTGTATATCGAAAACCAACCCCCGTTTGTTCTTTGATTACGTTCAGCTCTTCACACCCCTTTCAACATAAAGTTTCAGTAATCAACTTTCTCTTTAAAAAAGCTTTTTTGTACTCATCTACGCGACAGTATTTTTATCAAGAGATTCCTTATGTGTTTCACTTAGCAAGTAATTACGAATATCCTTAACACATAACTAGAAGCATTTACAACAAAATTAAAGTAGCTTTATCTACCACATTAGTTAGAGAGCCCGATCGTAATAAGAGGTTTGTGGGATCTCTGGAATACCGTCCTTTAATTACGAATGTGTTATCCCGCATTTGCTTTCGTCACAACTTACAGTTTGACATTCGCTCAAAAAAATCTGCTCTCCTATATTAAAAGAGATCGAGAAAAAACGGAAATACTTCAAAGGTGGGGTGTTTTATAACATTCTGCCTTTAGACACAGCCACAAATGAACATGTTAGTAATTAAGTGGGATCAATGAGAAGGAATCTGGAATTGCGCTTACAAGAACATAAATATAGCGTAAAGGTGGACTTACATAGTACAGCGCTTGCAAGAAATGTTAATGCAGGTAACGTGATCCTGATTGGTATGGCGCCAAGACTTTAGTAACCCCCGCCTCTGTCTACTCATTAATACCTTCTAGGAGCTTATTTATTTCAGCCTTTGGCAATAAGTGCTGCAATTATCACAGTCCGTATGAAATACTTGGACTTCGGAAGCATTTTATTGATTCGTTGAACTTTAATGCTGTTCATTAGTTATTCCGATCGGTATATTTGAACTTTAGAAGTGATTTATTAATGTATTGCACTCTGAAGGTGATATTCATGTTTTACTCATTTCAAAATTAGAAATCTTTTGTTTAGCTAGTTTTGTAACATGACTCCAACAGATTACCAATTGTACCCACAATGCACCGTATGTCTCCTTGTATATGAGAACGTTGAAATGAACAATATCTTAGATCTGAAGATGAGATGATTGTCAACCCGAAAGTACTCATGTGTTTAAGCTGTAAATATTCATCCTATGTTAACATTAAATTGTGCCAAGACTGTCATTGATGCACTGAGATTTTTACGCTTTCCAACCGTAGTTAAAGAAGCCTATATGCTCCAGATTTGTCCGTCCGTCCGTCTGTCTCTATGTCTGTCTGTCCGCACGATAACTCGAGTAGAAATTGTTCAATTTCGATGAAAATTTAATATGTGGTAGGGGACGACCTGAGGACGAAACCTATCGAAAATGGCTGAAGTGGGGTCAAAGGTCACGACATAGGAGCGGGATCCATTCCATTGCCATTATGTGTCATAACTTGCGTAAATACGGTTTGATGTGAATGAAATTTTAGTATGTGGTAGGGTACCACCTGGGGACAAATCCAATTGAAAATGGGCGAAATGGGTTTAAAGGTTAGAACACAGGAGTGGGATCTATTCCATAGCCCTTATGCATCATAACTTACGTAAAAATGCTTCGATTGCAACAAAACTCTATCATGTTATTTCGGAGGTATACTGAACCGATTCTGTTGAATATCATCGAAATGGGATCAAAGGTCAGGGCACAGGACAGAGATTTATTCCATAGCCATTACCCTCAAAACTTGAGTAATGATTTCTGGTATATTGGAAAGCGTATCACAATCAATGCATTGCATGATTTTACTAACTTTTTGATTGTTATTCCTTTCTTCAGATGGGAAAGGCTGCAAAATTAGGCTAGTTTGACGAAGGCAAAATTGTAATGGCAAGAAGACTGGGTCAGAGTACTTCCAAGAGGGGTTCTTAAGGTCAGCCATAGTTAGTACAATCTAAAAGTGTTCCGATGAAGGAGAAACCACGGACCGCCGGAAAGTTGTGGGCAGACCACAGTTTATCGATACTAAAGGTGAGCGCAGGCTATCTCGTATGATACGAGCCAACAAAAAGGATACTGCTGCGCACCTCTGCGGTAATTTGAATGCCGGTGACGTAAGTAATGTGTCACAATACACAGTACATCGAACCCTGCTGAAAAAGGGGCCACGTAGTAGCAAACCGCTCCCAGTGCCCATGCTAACCTTGGTTCATCATCGAAAGCGCCTACAATAGGAACGCGAGTATCAAAAATGAACCTTGAATGATTGAAAGAAGTTGTCTGCTCCGATGAATCTCCTTTCCTGTTCTACCATGTGAACGGCCCGGTGCGTGTGCGTCGTTTACCTGGGGAAGTGTAGGCACCAGGATGCCCCGTGAGACGAAAAGAAGTCAGCTGAGGAAGTGTTATGCTTCGGGCACCCACACCGCACAGAATATTTCGTATATGTTACAAGAACGAAGCACTCATTGAGACTTTTCAGATACGTTCGCAATGTAACAGTAATGCTTCAGAAAACTTACAGTTACGTCAAAATGTCCTCAAACGTTACATAACTTTGTAACATAATCGATACGTTACAGTGAAAGGTCTTTGTAACTTCAACATACCAACTTCATGTTACTGTTGCGTATGTGAAAAGTATTTGTAACTTCGTTGCATTATTGTTACGTATTTGAAAGGTATTTGTGAAATCATCATATTACTGTTACGTATTTACTACGTTGAACATTGTAGTTTTAGTGAACTTTGTAAAATCACAAAAAATATTACACTGGACAGTTGTTTCAAAAGCAAGAACTGTCGTATTACGAGTTGTTTACGTTTTCACAGGTTGAACGCAGTCCGCTGTCCATTGGGAACAGTGGAGGCGTTTATATATTGATAACAAAAGAAATAAAAGTCGGTCAAAAATGAGGGTGTCGAATTTCTATTATACATGTGGAATAGACTATAATTTAAGCAAAAAAAAAAAAAAGAAAATCAAATTCATCATTCCTCTAAATACCTACCAATATGAAATTTCTCAGCTTCAAGTAAAATAAAAAACATGCTTGTGTAGTATACTTATACAACAACACAGCCACCTACTTAAGTTTTACAAAATGCTTTTTGGAATTTAAAAAATTATAATAATCAAAACAATTACTTACTCTCAGATGATCTTGAATCACAAAAAAAAAAGGATGAAATATTAAATCAACTAATCAGCTAACTCGAGTACGACAGTATCACCAAAGAATATCCCATTAGCCCATGAAAACACGACTACGAGAGTGCTGTGGTGAAATGACGTAAATGCGCATACGCATCCACGCCGCTGCCAAACCAAAAATCTTAAATATAGGCGGAATGTATCATCAAGGTAGCAATTCTGTACAATGGAAACTACAAAACAGTAGTATCGGTGAATGCAATTTTTAACGGACCCGTAATAAACAAAGATTTATGTTCCAAAATAGAAGTTGCTGAAACGTAATTGTAAGATATCTCTGAAAGTGTAACGAAAATGAGAGATTCTAACAATATTGATACATATCTTAAACGTTTTTTGTTTTGTTTGCTTGGAGGTTTAGCGACCACCGTGAGCAACTCAATGGGCTATAAGCAGTCGGCCGTCCCTAATTTAGAGCCACTGACTCCAGGGAAGGGAGAGAGCCAGTGCCGTAAGACAAACACAACATCCATGCCTCACCGGGATTCGAACCTGTACACCTTTCTGACGAATGATCAGAGGCCATCGCTTAGACCACTGCGCCACTGAGGCGGCCATTTTTTGTTGTATGGGCAATGTTCTGCCTGGAAACTTCAATGCTAGTTGTCCATGTACAGGGAACTATGACCTCTACCGCCTACCAAAACATCATGGCAGACCAGGTAGGGTAGTATCTTCTTTCAGAAGTATAATACGCTAAGTTACATGGCCAAGATTGCTCGAGAATGGTTTGTGGAAAATGAGGAAGACATCCAGGAATTGCCCTGGGCTCCAAATTCCCCAGACATCAATCTAATCAAGCATTATTCGAGAATGGTTTGTTAAACACGAGGAAGAATTACAGGTATTGCCCTGGCCTCCAAATTCCCCAGACATCAATCTAATCAAGCATTATTCGAGAATGATGTGTGGAACATGAGGAAAACTTTAACGTATTGTCCTGGCCTCCAAATTCTCCAGACATCAATCTAGTCAATCATTATTCGAGAATGGTTTGTGGAACATGAGGAAGACTTCCAGGTATTTTCCTGGCTTCCAAATTCCCCAGACATCAATCTAATCAAGCATTATTCGAGAATGGTTTGTGGAACGTGAGGAAGACTTACAGGTACTGCCCTGGCCTCCAAATTCCCCAGACATCAATCTAATCAAGCATTATTCGAGAATGATTTGTGGAACATGAGGAAAACTTTCACGTATTGCCCTGGCTTCCAAATTCCCCAGATATCAATCTAATCAAGCATCATTCGAGAATGGTTTGTGGAACATGAGAAAGACTTACAGGTATTACCCTGGCTTCCAAATTCCCCAGACATCAATCTAACCAAGCATTATTCGAGAATGATTTGTGGAACATGAGGAAAACTTCCACGTATTTCCCAGCCCTCCAAATTCTCTAGATATCAATCTAGTCAATCATTATTCGAGAATGGTTTATGGAACATGAGGAAGACTTCCAGGTATTGGCCTGGCCTCCAAATTTCCAGACATCAATCCAGTCGAGCATCTCTGGTTTGTGTTGGAACAGCAAATCCGATCTGCGGTGGCTCAACCACGTAACTTACAAGAGTTAAGGGATCTGTTACTAAAGTGTTGGTACCAGATACCACAAGACACGTTTAGAAATCTTGTAGTATCCATGCTACGCCAGGTAAGAGCTGCTTCGGCGTAGGCACTTGAAGCATCAACATCATATTAGGTACGTGGTCATAATGGTTTGGCTGTTGAACGTATACAAATCATAAAATTCTTGCCAGTATTTTTTGTATCATATTGTACGAACTCAGTAGAAATCCACAGCAAATTTCGAAAGGCACTGGGCCTTTTAGAAGTTCCAGATGCTTAGTTTTGTGGAGACCAGATCAATTGGTCGAAAGCAAATAAATCCGATATTTTTGCTGCTTTATCGGATGTCTACGGTAGTAAGAGAGGTGCTCTCTTCTTGAAAAGTTTGCAATGCCGTAACAGCATGTCCAACGACACTACACTTTTGAAAGGTTATTAACAAACAAGTTATTAATCAGTAAGCTGGCCCAGTGATCTCAGCGGCTGGCTTCTTCCGAGATGGACCGGGTTCAAGTCATAGAACAACATAGCGTGAAAGAATATACTAAGAAAAAATGCCCGTGCTCATCTGCTGGGAGTAGTTATACAAACTCCCACAAAATTAATTTTAGTGGATTTCATTTCCACAGCCAGTTTCGTTCACTGAACCTGTAGGTACATTCTAGGATATGAAAATCAGAATCACACAGATAATATCAACAATCGCGGTACACAACCCACTTCTAAAAATGTAACGTAGCAGGGGCCCCCTGGTCTTCCGATAAAAAGAAATTTTACCCTCTTTTACAGGGTAACACCGTAGGTTACGCGTTTCTTCTTTTCTAGCCCACCCGAATGCAGTACTGCAATAACGAAACTGTGCTTTCGACGCTTGTTTCAACCCATCTTCAGAGAAATTTGATCTTCATTCTGGTTGGTTGTTGGTGCATTTTTATGGCGCAAGGGCCATGTTTGGCCAAAGGGCGCTAGATACAAGACAATCAGTACGGTGATGCTATCGCATGGGTTATAAAATTGCTTTCTTAACCCTTTATCCGGATGAGACGAACTAACTCGGATTAAGTAAAATGTGCCAAAATTAGCTCGAAAGAATATATTCGCCGTCTGAGAAGTGGACCTAACGCGAATGAATAGAACCAGCAAAATTCAGTATCGGAAAGTGTCTTTGTTTTTCGAAGTGGTCATTTAGGGGGATGATCGGCACTAATCATTTATAATTGCCAGCTAAATAAGCTATAGCAATGACGACGAATCTAAGAAAGGGAAGAGAAGATGTTGGAGTCACTTGTTTCTGCATGATGTCATGTCAGGGAGACTAGACCTTCCCTATCATGCCTAAGATCACGGAGTAGAGAATAAAGGACAACAAGTTAGTATAATCATGCAATGCATTGATTATAATACGCTTTCCAATATACCAGAAATCACTACTCAAGTTATCACTCAAGTTATGAGGATAATGGCTGTGGAATAAATTTCTTCCTGTGTCCTGACCTTTGACCCCATTCCGATGATATTAAACATAATTGGTTCCGTGTACCTCCGGAACAACATACTGAAGTTTTGCCGTAACTGAAAATGTTTTACATAAGTTATGACGCATAATGGCAATGGAATAGATCCGGCTATTATGAAAATGGGCGAAATGTGAACCTATTTCGCCCATTTTCAATAGAGTTCGTCCCCAGGTGGTCCCCTACCACATACTAAAATTCCATCGAAATTGAATCATTTTTACGTGAATTATCGTGCGGACGGACGGACAGACGGACAAAGCTGCAGCATATCCGCTTCTTCAACCTACGGTTGGAAAGCTTAAACAAGTTAGTAAAATCATGTAGTGCATTGATTATAATACGCTTTCCAACATACCAGAAATCATTACTCAAGTTATGAGGATAATGGCTGTGGAATAAATCTCGCTCCTGTGCCCTGACCTTTGACCCCATTTCGATTATATTCAACAGAACCGGTTCAGTATACCTCCGGAACAATATACTAAAGTTTTATCGCAATAGACGTATTTTTACTCAAGTAATGAGGATCATGGCTGTGGAATAAATCTGGCTCCTGTTCCCTGATCTTTGACCCCATTTCGAATATATTCAACAGAATTGGTTTAGTATACCTTCGGAACAACATGATAAAATTTTGTTGCAATCGAAGCATTTTTGCGTAAGTTGTGACGCATAAGGGCGATGGAATAGATCGCGCTTCTATGTCCTGACCTATGACCCCATGTCGCCCATTTTCAATAGGGTTCGTCCCCAGGTTGTCCCCTACCCCATACTAAAATTTCATCGAAATCGAACTATTGTTACGCTAGTTATCGTGCTGACAGGCAGATGGACAAAGCTGGAGCATATACGCTTCTTCAATCTACGGTTGGAAAGCGTAAAAAACGGGGTGCTTAACGTTTATGACAGGAGGTATGATCAGTACTTCTGAGGCGTGAGCGGAAAAGGATTAACGACTTAGGTTTCGTAAAACTCATGTGCCATGCAAACATCCCTGCTTGACAAGCTCCGAAAATTTTAGATACTATTTAGTTCAGGTACAGCGTTTGTTTAAAGAGTTAACCGGAGAAGAAATAATGGGGTACATATATTAATACACTGCTGGACAATTGCTAAGGACGGATCATAAACGGCTATATAGCGCATAAAAAAGTAAGTGTGATTGAATGCCAAGTGAAATAATATAATGCCAGGACATTACAAGAAAGACAATTTATTGTGCTCTGAAATCCAGAAGGCTTTGGAACGTGTTCAAGGGGAAAACAGGCCATTTTGTGCAGAATACGTAAACGTGAAAAACAATATCAAGCAGCTGTTGGGGTAATTTATCCCATTCCTCTGTCAGTGCACGGATGAGGGTGTCCTTGTTTATTGGAGGGCATTGGCGACGAGCAAGATTCCTCCCCAAAGCATCCCACACATTTTCAATGGGATTCAGATCTGGAGAATGTGCTGGCCATACGAGGATTTGAATATCCTCGCTCTCAAGACACTCCTGGACAGCGACTGTTTGATGACATGTTGCGTTGTCGTCCATGAAAATGAATCTATCATCGACAGGACCACGGAGCATGCGAACATGAGGTAGCAGAACATCATTAATGTATCGTTGGCCAGTCATAGTTACAATTGGAAGCACATAGAAGGATGTACGGCCATTGATCATGATGCCAGCCCATACCATGACACTACATGTCGGATATCGGTCCCTTTCCTGTATGTTTGCTGGACAATATGCAGTACCACTATCACGCCAGATCAGTTGTCGTCGACAATCAGATGACTGTATCTACTCTCATCTGAGAAGAGGACAGCAGACCAGTCGTTATCAGTCCAATTGCGATGTTGATGGCACCATTGCAAACGGGCGGTACGGTGACGTCTGGACAATGGGATGCACACAACAGGACGGCGGGCGTATAGTCCTCCTTCATGCAAACGTCTGGCGACAGTTTTTCGGGAGATCCGCTTGCCAGTAGCAGCCATAAACTGATTTGCTACCTCACTAGCTGTGCTGCGCCGGTGTCTTTTTGTTGATAGCACTATGTACCGATCTTCTGCAATTGTCGTACTGCGAACACGACCTCCCCCGTGACGTTTGCTACACTCTCTATTTGTTTGAAATGATTTCCAAAACCTTGAAACAACACTGTGGCTGACGTCGAACTCCCTGGCAACAACTGTTATTTTTCGCCCTTCTTCAATTTTGCCAATAATACGGCCACGCGTAAAATCATCTAGGTGATGTCGGGAAGACATACTGAAAATTGCAAGTTCGTCAATTGATTCTTTCCCTTTCAACTTTGCGTTTGAACAACACCGTTCAATAGGCGTCAAATCCGTTATATCTCTTATCAGCGCTATGGCGTCACGAACAAGTTCGGCAATCCAAAATTTGTATACCCACAACACGTCTTACTGTATCCCGCACTTATGCTAAATTCCACATTTTCCTGCCTTCCATTTCATGGTTGCTATCGTTGCTATTGTCATCCGTCCTTAGCAATTGTCCGGCAGTGTATCATCGTAATTACACTTTCCGTTATAATACGTGTCGCATGCATTTTCCACAGGTTACCGTACTAACATCTATTTTGGTTATATCGAGTTGGCTAAGACGTGTGGAGACATTCCTAGCAAAGTTAGAGATTGCCGCATTGAAATCGGAACAAACTCGGATGATTGGCTAGAATCGAGTGCCTCAGACCATTTAGACACATGGGAGACAAAGCAGCTGTGATGGATTGTTTAAGATCTATTATAAAATTATCTTCTTGAACGCATTTGTTTGGCTGCAACCTAGAGATAAAACTCAAAGGGTGTAAGACTGTTCTCGTATCAGAAATGGATTACGTGTAATTCAGTGATCTCTCTGCCGCCTTGGTGGAGCAGTTATCTGAGCGTTGGCTTGTGACTATTCTTCCGAGAAGAGTTCGGGCTCGAATCCCGGCGAGGTATCGATGTTGTGCTTATCTTACGGTACTAGTTTGATCCTTTCCCTGGAATCGGTGGCGCGAAATTAGGAACGGGCGATTGCTCATAGCCCATCAGGTTAGTCACCGTCGTCGTTAATACTCCGAAAAAAGAGAAAAAGAAACAGAACTCTTCGACGGCAGTGCTGCAACTAACATTACATCCACCTTCGCTTTGGAGAGAAACAACAGTTTAACATGAAACACATGTCTTGTATCCATTGTATAATATAAATTTGGAAGATGTGAATCTGTTTATTGGTGTAAATATGATATGGATGTTAAGTCGGATAATATCCAAAAACTTAAAACTTTCGTCTCCCTGTAGCGGGAATCGAACCTGCGTTTCCCAGATAGCGCCCGAGTATGCTAACCACTAAACCACCCAGAACGACCAAGTTTCAAGTTTCCAATTAATTTGAATATAACAATTAGAGGTTTCGTTAGTCGAAGCAACCTGCATTCATGTATGGCGAATCTGGAGGTTAAGAACCCATTACCGTGATTGCCCAGAGGTGCAAAATATCAATATACTACACACTGAAGAGCAATTGAATTAGAGATACCTATCCAGTAACGTACAACACTACTTTTCGCCCTCATTACGGCGGCGATTTGTCTCGGCGTGGACTCGACAAGTCACCGGAAGCGTTGAGAAGACATACGGATCGACGACCCCTGAACAAGCTCCCACAATTCACGAAGATTTGATGGAGGAAGGTCATAGCCACGAACATCTCTCTCGATGGCATCCCAGATTTGCTCGATGGGATTGAGATCAGATGACCTAGCTAGCCAAGGAAGCAAGGTCACGTCGGTGGAGTGTTCATCCAACCATTCGGATAAAATTTGGGAGCGATGGCACGGTGCATTGTCTTAATGCAGGATGAGGTCCCCAGTGGGATGTTGAAGACGCACAAACGGGAGCAAATGGTCGTCCAGTATATCTCGGTAACGTTGACCTGTGAGGAACGATGTCACACGTACCAGGGGTCCCATTTCAGTCCACGTAAACAGTCCCCATACGAGAATGCCACACCCACCAGCTTGAAGAGTACCCTGCTGGCAAGAAGGATCAATCACTTCATGTGGTTTGCGATGTACTCGTATCCTGTCATCCGCATGTACCAACTGAATCTCGACTCATCAGTCCAGGCAACATTTTCCCACATGTCTAAGGTCCAATGGTGATGTTCCCGCGCCCATACCAACCGTTGCACCCTGTGATGTGCGGTCAGCAGCGGTACCCTCGTGGAACGATGGCTACTGTACCCCATAGCGTGGAGATGGTTGTGGATGGTGAGGCTGCTTACACGTTTTTGTGCACCAGCGTTAAATTGCCAAGTGATTTCTTGCACTGTGGCCCGTCTATCCGCTGTTACAATGCGTGCTAGCCGACGATGACCCCTCTCATCCACACGCTGTTGTCCACGGTAGTTGGCTCTTGCAGGGATGGTTTTACCGGATTCGATGTACTCACGGTGCACCCGTGACACCGTGGCTCGTGAAAATCCCAGTGCCTGCACGACTTCCGAGATGGGGTGACCCATTCGTCTGGCCCCGACTATTTTCCCACGATCAAAGGTGCTTAGATCCTTCGTTTTACTTATACTGAGTCCGATTCTTACTGGTTCCCGTCGCATCACTCTTTATATTGTAGAATCGCTGCATACATCATGTCGTTTCCGTTTACAGGGCCGCCCACAGCGCCACATTTTCATAACGCCAGCTGTCTCTAATTCAATTTCTGTTCAGTGTATATCAATATTCAGAATAATTGGGCGCTCTCCAGGAGATGCGGTTTCGAGCTCCAGGACGACGAACTTTTCCCGTTTACACCATTAAACATCAAACAGAAGTCATCGCTCTTTCCACGTTTATAAGTGAGTCACGGAAAAATTCTCATCGGTCGCCACCGGGAACCGAACCCAGGTCCTTCCAGTTACGCGCCAGATATGCTTCCACTGCACCACAGCGGCCCCGGATTCTTCCAGGCTCACGTTGTGCGGGACTCCAAGCACCAATCTGCCAATTGGCTTGGCAGTTAGTATGTGAGTCTGGAGGAATTCGAGGTCACTGTGGTGCAGTGGAAGCTTATCCGGCGCGTAACTGGAAGACCCTGGGTTCGTTTCCCGGTGGTGGCCGATGAGAATTTTTCCATGACTCACTTATAAACGTGGAAAGAGAGATGATTTCTGTTTGATGTTCCTAGTCCACGTCAAATGTCTGTATTCATGTATTAATCTTTACAGAAATAAACGGATTCACATCTTTAAAAATTTGAACATGTCTTGTAATATCTCCGGCTTATTTATGCTCTCTTGACACCTACTTATCGTTCGCAGAAACGTTATAGGCTACTTTCGGTTAAATTAGATGTAGAGCAAAGTTCACATCCACTATAACCTATTTCTAACAATTGAACAGTGAATATTCACTCACTTTGCTTATACACTGAAGAGCAATTGAATTAGAGATACCTGTCTAGTAACGTGTAGCACCAACTTTCACCCTGATAACGGCGGCGATTCGTCTCGGCATGGACTCGATAAGACACCGGAAGCGTTGGGAAGCCATACGGATCCACGATCCCTGAACAAGCTCCCACAGTTCCCGAAGATTTGATGGAAGGGGGTCAGAGCCTCGAACATCTCTCTCGATGGCATCCCAGATGTGCTCGATGGGATTGAGGTCAGGTGACCTAGCTGGCCAAGAAAGCGAGGTCACGTTGGTGGAGTGTACATCCGACCATTCGGATACAATTCGGGACGATGGCACGGTGCATTGTTTTGTTGCAGGATGAGGTCCCCAGTGGGATGTTGAAAACCCACAAACGGGAGCAAATAGTCGTCCAGGATATCCCGGTAACGTTGACCTGTGAGGGACGATGCCACACGTGCGAGGGGTTCCTTTTCAGTCCACGTAATCAGTCCCGAGACGAGAATGCCACCCTCACCAGCTTGAAGAGTACCCTGCTGGCGAGAAGGATCCATCGCTTTATGTGGTTTGCGCCGTACTCGTATCCTGCCATCCGCATGTACCAACGTGAATCTCGACTCATCAGTCCAGGCAACATTTTTCCACATATCTAGTTCCCGCGCCCATGCTAATCTTTGCACCCTGTGATGTGCGGTCAGCAGCAGTACCCTCGTGGGACGATGGCTTCTGTACCCCATAGCGAGGAGATGGTTGTGGATGGTGAGGCTGCTTACACGTTTTTGTGCACCAGCGTTAAATTGCCGAGTGATTTCTTGCACTGTGGCGCGTCTATCCGCTGTAACAATGCGAGCTAGCCGACGATGACACCGCTCATCCACACGCTGTTGTCCACGGCAGTTGACCCTTGCAGGGATGGTTTTATCGGATTCGATGTACTCACGGTGCACCCGTGACACAGTGGCTCGTGAAAATCCCAGTGCCTGCACGACTTCCGAGATGGAGTGAGCCATTCGTCGGGCCCAGACAATTTGCCCACGGTCAAATGCGCTTAGATACTTCGTCTTACCCTTACTGCGTCCGACTCTTACTGATTCCCGTCGCATCACTCCTTATATTGTCGGATCGCTGCATACGTCATGTCGTTTCCGTTTACAGGGCCGCCCACAGCGTCATATTTGCATAACGCCAGCTGTCTCTAATTCAATTGCTCTTCAGTGTATGCATCAACGTCATAAAAATATCAGTAAAACTTTTGTGAGCTATGAAAAAGTGTGATATAATAAATTCTCTTTAAAATATTTCTGTATTACTTATGTCGTATATTTGGGAGTAATTAAACAGTAAATAAGTCAGTAATATACTGTATGTGTAATTTTGATGCGCATTCTGTCGATTTACCTAATTTTGTTTCTGTAAACTGTGGCGATCAAACTTTGCGTAATAATTAATTGTCAAACTTAGCTCAATGAAACCAAAGTTTCTTGGGTGTGGTAGATAAAATGTCAAGGGTTATTGTAAAGACAATTCAGTTTTCAAACAGGATGTGGTGCATCCGTTGCGACGGGAAGGATCAAAATGGTTAATTATTTCGCTACTGTATAAGTCAAATGTAAATTACTCTGGCACGAATATTAGTACTGAACGTTTACTTTAATGTGCGATAAGTGAGATTTGAGAAAAATAATGGTTCCTTTCTTTTGAATTGCTGCATATTTTAAACTAGCAATAGTGAAACTACTTTATAGTCTTCCTCTTTATCGTCATTAGTATCGTTATTTAGATCGGTATCTTTCAAGAGTTTCCAGTTCATCTATTCTTGGCTGTAATCACGTCTAACATTATCATCACTGAGGAAATCATCATCAAACTGGCGATTATTAAAAGGTTCAAATTCTTCGTATATATATATATATATATACGTATTATTACTTTTAATATGACTTATTTGGACTGGATAAAATTTAATAACAACTTCATTTAACCCAAGAGTGTTTTTTCGCTAATTATATTTTAATCTTTTAAGTATGATATGTACTTCATTAAAGAGTTTTTCATTATTGTTGCTGAAGAGAAATATAGATGACTTTCATCATGATAGCGCTTCGGCGGAAACATTTTTCCCTTTTAATAATCCGCCTGAGTACTATAAGAATTCATTATCCTCAATTTAAGACGTCTACCTTTCGATGAAAGCGAGAACGTGGTACATAAGAACGAAAACAGCAGTATTTTCCTTTGGTTGCGAATATAAGCCCCTTAGTAATATTTTGATCGCAAGAAATTGCTTTAGATTTGATCCTATTCTCTTCAGATGTACGATTATCTCTTTGGAAATAACCATATATTTCAAAAAATTGTAACATTTAATTTTTAATATGTAAGTGCTTAAACATATAAAAAAGTTGATTTGTTATTGCTTCGCACACGCGTATGTCTGTTCGTCATTCTGATCACCTGTCTGTATGATTCTGTAAAAAACCGTATTTTTTCTCCGCACAATTAGCAGACCGTGAAATTCAGAAAAACAAAAGAAACTCTCTCCTTCCTGTTATTCTTCAGTTTGTCATCCTGATTGCTAGTCCATATAGTTCTACAAACTACAGCGTTTTTCTATTTTTCTTCGTATGATCTACAGACGAAGAAATTTAGAAATAAAGGGAGCTTCGTATAGCCCGTTGCGGCGCATAATCCGCAGGCCGTGAAATTCAGGCAAAATAAAAATTGCCGCGATGTTGATCTCGAAACGTAATTTCTCACAGAAAAGTCCTAATTCAGGGGACGACCCAGTTGCCCAAAGAAATGGGGGTAGGGTTTGCAATGTTCTTATTAAAAAAATAATCCTTAAAACATTTTTCAATGCTTTTGTGTTACTCTCAACTGAATAAAGAGCAACTATAAAGAGTTTTTTCTGCCTTACTTTCTTTCTGCATTTAGCACTGCGACACCCACGAACGTGCGTGATCTTGAGCAACGCACAACACGAGATCGTACGCGAGAGCAAATAAGCCTTCGTCGCATCATATCAGATCGTACGAGAAAGCAAATAAGCTTTTGTCGCATCATATCAGATCGTACGCGAGAGCAAATAAGCCTTCGTCGCATCATATCAGATCGTACGCGAGAGCAAATAAGCCTTCGTTGCATCATATCAGTCGTACGCGAGAGCAAATAAGCCTTCGTCGCATCATATCCGATCGTACGCGAGAGCAAATAAGCCTTCGTCGCATCATATCTGATCGTACGCGAGAGCAAATAAGCCTTCGTCGCATCATATCAGATCGCACGCGAAAGCAAATAAGCTTTCGTCGCATCATATCAGATCGTACGCGAGAGCAAATAAGCCTTCGTCGCATCATATCAGATCGTACGCGAGAGCAAATAAGCCTTCGTTGCATCATATCAGTCGTACGCGAGAGCAAATAAGCCTTCGTCGCATCATATCTGATCGTACGCGAGAGCAAATAAGCCTTCGTCGCATCATATCAGATCGTACGCGAGAGCAAATAAGCCTTCGTCGCATCATATCAGATCGTACGCGAGAGCAAATAAGCCTTCGTCGCATCATATCAGATCGTACGCGAGAGCAAATAAGCCTTCGTCGCATCATATCAGATCGTACGCGAGAGCAAATAAGCCTTCGTCGCATCATATCAGATCGTACGCGAGAGCAAATAAGCCTTCGTCGCATCATATGAGATCGTACGCGAGAGCAAATAAGCCTTCGTCGCATCATATCAGATCGTACGCGAGAGCAAATAAGCTTTCGTCGCATCATATTTTCTGTCAAAATGCTAGTAAATAAAAAACAAGAAACAATTATTTTCAATTGTTCGCATACCTCCATCTTCGTATTGCTTTACGTTTTCTTGTCATTAAAACATTTTTGGTAATTTTCCAAATACAGTATACGACCTGTCCTGACAACTATGACGCGGAATTTTTAAAAATCGAAGCGCAGCAAAAACGTTATTGGTTTTTTAAACGGCATATCATCATCTGAACCAAAATTTATAACTTTATTAGAAGATAATCCGCGAATTTTGTGATGAAAAATACGTTACCACAAAAATTACTTTAGTTTGTCATGAAAAATAAACAGATCCGATTAAATATACTTTGCAGGAAAACAGCTTGTTTTCCCTAACAATGCTATTTCTTTTTTTTTTTTTTTTTTTTTTTTTTTTGATTGGAGGTTTAACGATCACCGTGAGCAACTCAATGGGCTATAAGCAGTCGCCCGTCCCTAATTTAGGGTCACTGGTTCCAGGGAAGGGAGAGAACCAGTGCCGTAAGACAAACACAACATCCATGCCTGACCGGGATTCGAACCCGGACCCCTTACGGACGAATGATCAGAGGCCAACGCCTTAGACCACTGCGCCACCGGGGCGGCAACAATGCTATTTCGTGAGAATCAGTAAAAATGAAAAACTGGATGGCTTCAACAAACATGAAAATATTTCGTATTTTAGTTGATTAGAAATATTTCGCTAGGTAGCAATAAAGCTTAATTTCGCTACTAAAATGAAAGGATAATGTTCTTCTTTGTACAATATACCTTCATGGATTTAAAATTTTCTGGGAAGTCATGTCAATTTCATTTTTGTAAAACATTCTGCATGCGATTCATTCTTGTGAAAAAATGAGTTATTCTGAATTAATAACGTAAATTGTTCAAAAAGTAACGAGACTGACATCATAGCGCCAAAACAAACCCACGCAGAAAAATGTAGATCCTCGTATAGGAACACCTCCAATATGAGTCACGTGACGAAGCGTCATTACAGCACTCCGCTAGTTAATTCTTGTAGTAGACGTCGTAGAGTTCAGACGTGCTCCTGTAACGCAGTAAGAATTTAAAACTGAAAGAAAGAATAGCTGTAAAATTTTGCCTGCATTTGAATAAAACCGCCAGAGAAACGCGCGAAATGATTAACACAGCCAATAAAAAAGATGCTTCGTCCGGTTCAAGAGGACAACTCGTTATAATGAAAATTTTTGTACTATGATGTTCACTTCAGTTCCTATTAGTGATATGTACGATAATTCTGTTAGTTTTATTCATAGTGGGGCAATTTTTGAAATTTTGGGGACTTCGCTGTGCGCATCGTATAAGAACGCATTTGTAAAGACTCTCTACGTTTTGCAAGTCACCATCATTTTCTAGTTTAGTAGGAATTCTCTTTTCCCTTCTTTAAGTGTTGCGTACGTAAGCGGAGGGTGATTTTTCTTCTTTGAAGTACAGAAAAGAATCTCGTTGGGAACATAAAACACACAGTGATTACAAATTATTTTTCTAACAGGAAAAAGTAATTGTAAAGAGATAATTATGTGTTGACCCAAGCTAGCGATATCACGAAACCGCTATACTATTCCCTCCATCCTGTTTTTCTCAATAAACATGTTGAAAGCTATACCATTTCTGAGGGGAGGCGTTTTCCTGCAAATAATGGAGGAAAAACCTTTATTTTTTTTTGATTGGGGGTTTATCGATCACTATGAGCAACTCAGTGGGCTGTAAGCAGTCGCCCGTCTCTAAATCAGGGCCATTGGCTCCAGGGAAGGGAGAGAACCAATGTCGTAAGGCAAATAAAATATCCATGCTTCACCGTATTCGAGCCCGGACCCTATCTCAGACGAATGATCAAAAGCCATTGCGTAGACCACTGCGCCACCTGGGCGGCTAAAAATTGTTATACTGAAGACCTCGGAATTATCTTGGTAGAAATTTAATTAACCAATTAATTTAAATTTAAAACGCAGTGACAACTATCAAGTTTCGAAACTCCACAGTCCCTTTGTTGATCATCACGGAAGAGAAGGGATAGGGTGAGTACGAGGCAATAAAGAAATTGAGCTCTGTTCAGCCTCCCCCCCCCTTCCACTCGCCAATGTTCTCCGTCTAGCGACGCCTCTGCCGACATTAAGTAAAAGAGCAACTCAAACCGGTTTTTGCAGTTCTGTTGTAATTACGTAGGTCCGGCAGGTGGCGCTACTAGCTCGCAGCACAGCAGGAAAATGGAGATTCAATAGGAAATGTTTTTCTGTGTGCAGGAATCCCACACCTGACAATCAGTGATGATTGTGCACCGACAGTTCTTCCTATCGGGTTTCATTAAAGATGAAATTTATGCCCCACTACAATCATTATCGACTTGAAGGTTCGCTCAGCAACAGCAACTTCCGCAAATCACTTGGATCTGCGGAAGAATATTTGAGAAGCGATCGAGTGGGATTTTTATGTCTACTGCAATACAAAAGTGCAAATGTATATGACTCAAAAAGGAAAAAAAAAGCATTGTTATTTGCATTTTTTATTAAAGTTTGTTTCAAATTGATGAGGCCTAAACTTTTCCATCAACAAATATTTCTAACCGAAAAGATAATTTGTGATTGCTCTACTCGTGGTGCCAATACTCTAGACCATATTGGTACTAAGTTACTTAATATTGCTTTAGGGTCCGGAGTGAACGATTTTAGTATTAGCGATCACAACTCTGTCTTCGTTCATGTTCCACTTTTATCAAATTACCATTACGCACTTAACCACAAAACATTCTCCTATTGTGACTACACCACGTTAGCTGACCTAGTTTCCTATTTTGACTGGAACAAGTCGGGTATCTACAGTAGCGAACAAAAGTATTTGGCGAAACACTTTTTCGACCATAATTTTTTTTCTGCTGGACCAAATCGGGTCATTTTCGGATATGATATGTGTTATTCAGTTGTAAACATGACCCATATGCAGATGGATTGGAAACCTTAACACAGATCAGGTACCGAGCTTAATCGCAAAGATCATACAAATTGACCAACAAAGTAGGTGTGTATCACATTCATTTAATGCAACGATAACAGAAAACAAGTCCGAGAAAACGACAAAACAATAACTAATACTTAGTGGGATAACCACGAGACTTAATAACAGCTGCACAACGGGCCGGCATCGAATCCACTAGATTCTCGAGGGTCTGGTTCATTTGCCCGACGTTTACTTCACCGAAGGGTCACTTGACCGAAAATCACTTCACCGAAAAAATTGTTTCACCGAAAGATCACTTGATCGAAGCGTTCATTTCACCGAAGGGTCACTTGATCGAAAGGTACATTTCACCGAAGGGTCACTTGATCGAAAAGTTCATTTCACCGAAAGGTCTCTTTACCTAAAAGTTCATTTCATCGAAAGGTCATTTCACCGAAGGGTCAGTTTATCGAAAACGCTAGATTTCATTACAGGATCTGTTGAAGCATGGTGCAAGTTCGGCAGATAGACCACCGAAACGTTAGGGGATCATACTCAAATTGCACTTTTGATTTCTCCGTGTCACAGAGAACGCAAAGATTTAGTTTTAAGGCAAAAAATAATTAATTTTAAGTCTATATGCCTCGGCCTAGGCCTTTTTAGCAAGTTTTATCATGTTCATACGTTTTTCATAAAAATCATGTTCAGTGCTCATGTTCATAAATAGTTTACATGAAAAGTCAAGTTAATAACGTTGCACATTTATTCAGGCAAAAAAGAATCAATATTAGGGCCGTAGGCCTCGCTTAGGCCTTTTTAGCAAATTTTAACCGTGTTCATAAGGTTTACATAACAACTCAAGTTAATGATGTTGTACACTTATTTAGGCCAAAAGAATCAGTCATAAAGCCCACGGCCTCGGCTTAGGCCGTTTTAGAAAATTTTAATCCTGCATGCTCATATTTATAAGGTTTACATAAAATGTCAAGTTAATAATGTCGCACATTTATTCAGGCAAAAAGAATCAATATTAGTGCCGTAGGCCTCGCTTAGGCCCTTTTAGCAAATTTTAACGGTGCGTGCTCATGTTCATAAGGTTTACATAACAACTCAAGTTAATGATGTTGTACACTTATTTAGGCCAAAAGAATCAGTCATAAAGCCCACGGCCTCGGCTTAGGCCCTTTTAGAAAAATCCTGCATGCTCATATTTATAAGGTTTACATAAAATGTCAAGTTAATAATGTCGCACATTTATTCAGGCAAAAAGAATCAATTTTAGTGCCGTAGGCCTCGCTTAGGCCTTTTTAGCAAATTTTAATCGTGCGTGCTCATATTTATAAGGTTTACGCAAAGAGTCAAGTTAATAATGTTGCACATTTATTGAGACAGAAAAGATTCAATTTTAGTCCCCTAAGCCTCGGCTTAGGCCTGTTTAGGAACTCTAAACGAATTTCGCGAAAACGTTCCATGTAAGCCAAGCGAGAATTGTGCTTTAATTTGAAGAAATTAATTGCCGATGATCCGAGGTACACTTGGTTTGAGGGAACTGTACCCCGAACTTCCGTAGTATTATATTCTGTGCCGCTGGAGTCTGTTAGTGTATCCAGGATGTTCCCCGTGAAGTGTCTGCGAAGTCCGTGAGCTTTGGGAGGGGCTTTCCCCCAAAATGTTAAAATGGACGTAGAGCTGTAAACATTAGAACCTTGCTTTATATAATGATTCTGTACACGATCACGAATTTTCAGGAGGGTGGGACGAATTCACCCTCCCCCAAGTTTCTAAGAGCGCAGACAGGTGTTCAAGGTAAGGGATTTGCTCGCAATTTCTATGCTTCATGTTGTGTTTAGTGCCAAACTATGTATGCCCTTCCCGCCTCCCCCAGAAATTTGGTGAAGTCTGTAAAAGGGATACGAGGTGCTTGGTTTTGAGGGCTCTACCCCCAACTTCCGTAATTTTATATTCTGGACCTCTGGAGTCAGTCATCAGTGTATCCTCGATGTTACCCCTGAAGAGCTCTTGGAAACGGGGGGAAGGGGTTCAGTTTCACTCCACATTCCTGAAAATTCGTGGTCTTGTACAGAATCATTATATAAAGCATGGGTCTAATGTTTACAGCTCTACGTCCATTTTAACATTTTGGGGGAAAGCCAACCCCCCCAAGATGACGGACCTCGCGGACGCTTCAAGGGGAACATCCTGGATACACTGACAGACTCCAGCGGCCCCGAACATAATATTACGGAAGTTGGGGGTGCACCCTCCCAAAACTAGGTGTACCTCGGATCCTCGGCAATTTTTTCTTCAAATTAAAGTGCAATTCTCGCCTCGCTTGGCTTACAGGGACCGTTTTCGCGAAATGCGTTTGGAGTTCCCAATTCAGTTCTCAATATATGCCCAGAAACGGCAATCTTTAACCCCCCCCCCCTCTTGATTTTTTTAACTTGACATTTTATGTAAACTTATGAACAAGCAAGATTAGAATTTTCTAAAAACGCCTAAACTAAAAAAAAAAAAAAAGCCCTAAGGGCAGTAAAATTTATTCTTTTTTGCCTTAATAAATGTGCAACATTATTAACTTATTAACTTGACATTTTATGTAAACTTATAAACCAGCAAGATTAGTATTTTCTAAAAACGCCTAAGCTAAAAAAAAAAAAAAAAAAAGGCCTAAGGGCAATAAAATTGATTCTTTTTTGCCTGAATAAATGTGCAACATTATTAACTTGACATTTTATGTAAACCTTATGAATATGAGCACGCTCGATTAAAATGTTCTAAAAAGGCCTAAGCTGAGACCTAGGGCCCTAAAATTGATTCTTTTTTGCCTGAAAAAATGTGTAACATTATTAACTTTACTATTTATGTAAAGCTTATGAACATGAGCAAGTACGATTAAAATTTGCTAAAAAGGCCTAAGCGAGGCCTATGGCCCTAATATTGATTCTTTTTTGCCTCAATAAATGTGCGACATTATTAACTTGACATTTTATGTAAACCTTATAAATATGAGCACGCAGGATTAAAATTTTCTAAAAAGGCCTAAAACGAGGCCAAGGGCTTTAAGACTGATTCTTTTGGCCTGAATAAGAGTACAACATCATTAACTTTAGTTTTTATGTAAACCTTATAAACATGAGCACGCACGGTTAATATTTTCTAAAAAGGTCTAAGCCGAGGCCTAGGGCCCAAAAATTGATTCTTTTTTGCCTGAATAAATGTGCAACATTATTAGCTGGACATTTTACGTAAACCTTAGGAATATGAGCACGCACGATTAAAATGTTCTAAAAAGGCCTAAACCGAGGCCAAGGGCCCTAAAACTGATTTTTTTTTGTCTGAATAAGTGTCTTTACATAACAACTCATTAACTTGAGTTGTTATGTAAACTTCATGAATATGAGCTCGGGGGATTAAAATTTGGCAAAAAGGCACAGGTCTATCTATGACTTATAATTAATGTTATATTTCGAAAAACCTACTTATGGGGAGGTGTTTAAAAGAAATTAAAAGTGTATTTTTTATACAATCCAATAATGTTTAGGTGACCAGTTTTTAAAAACCAGCACCATACTCCAACAGATCTATAACAACAAAATTCTAAGTTTTCGATAAACTGACCATTCGGTGAAATGATCTTTCGATATAATGAACTTTTAGGTAAAGTAATCTTTCGGTGAAATGAACTTTTCGATCAAGTGTCCTTTCGATGAAATGAACTTTTAGGTGAAGTGATCTTTCGGTGAAATGAACTTTTCGGTCAAGTGACCCTTCGGTGAAATGTACCTTTCGATCAAGTAATTTTCGGCGAAATGATTTTCGGTCAAGTGACCTTTCGGTCAAGTGAACGATACCCGATTCTCGACGGTAACCTACGGAATTCGTTCCGATTCTGCAGACAGCTGGTCGAAATTCTGGGCCCTATTCCGACAGGTTTTCTTCGCACATCGTCTCTCCAGTTCCTCCCACATGTGCTCGATGGGGTTGAGGTCTGGAGATTGGCTTGGCCAGTCTAGAAGTCTGACCTGTTGCTGCTGGAAGGTTGCCTTCGCTACTCTGGAGGTGTGCTTCGGGTCGTTGTCTTGCTGCATGATACATCCGGGTGGCGTGTTCTGATTTGCCCCTGGGAAGACATCGTTGATGAGCATGTTCGTGTAGCTCTGGCCGGTCATAATTCCGTCAATCTTGATGATGGGGCCCATTCCATTGCGAGAGAAGGCGCCTTAAACCATGAGCGATCCTCCTCAGTGCTTGACAGTCGGCTGAATAAACTGGGGGTTTAATCTCTGGCCACACGGGCGTCGTACGTATCGGATGCCATCACTTCCGAACAAGTTGAACTTGCTCTCGTCGGTGAAAAACACCTTACTCCAGTCCGCCGCGGTCCACTGTCGATGATGGCGCGCGAACGTGACTCTGGCTCGTCGATTCTTGACTCCGATGAGTGGTTTCTTGGCGGGGCATCTTCCATTCAATCCACTACCAATGAGACGACGGGAGATGGTCATTCGGCAGACGTTCCGGTCGTCGCTGTCGCGGAATTCGGTGGCGATGTCCACAGCAGTCAAGGTGGGATCAGCACGAGATCGACGGAGGATGCGTTTATACTGACGCAACGTAATGGAACGAGGCCTACCACATTGCGGACTGTTCTCGACGGTCCCAGTCTTCTTGTAATGTTGCGGGATAGCTGAAATGGACCGGTGTCGGATCTTCAGGGTCCTCACAATGTCGGTGAAGCGCATTCCGGACTACATCATATTCACGGCCGCCTGGCGAGCTACAACAGGGATCTCCGCCTTTTTACCCATTTCTGAAAACCTAAGATTGACTTATTATCTCACTACACATCGCAAAACATACAAAAATCACAAGAAAAACATTAATACATGAAGCAAACAAATGGGTAATAATTGGCGACTCTTGAATATGGCCCATTTCAAACGACAAATTTGCTCTGAGCGAAATGCAAACTACGCGGCATTGTAACCCACGAATCAACACATATCATATCCCAAAATGACCCAATTTGGTCCATCAGAAAAAAATTATGGTCGAAAAAGTGTTTCGCCAAATACTTTTGTTCGCTACTGTACAATACAACTTGCCCAACTATAGCTACCGACATTTTGTAAGGCATTTTGAATGATTTCCTTGAGGTCATAACCGTTCACAAGGTAGTTAAGACTAAATATGGCATTTAGATCCAACCTTGGATGGCCAATGGAATCATAAGATAAATAAAAAAAAAAAAATATATATATATATATATATATATTGGATTCCAAGGAACAGGAAAAGACCCAGAAGAAGACCACATGGAAGATGGGTGGATGAAATTCGAAAGTATGCGGGAGTGACATGGAGGAGACTGGCACAAGACAGACCGTTGTGGAGGAAACTTGGGGAGACCTTCGTCCAGCAGTGGATTGATAATGGTTGACAATGATGATGATCATGATGATATATATATATATAAGTTTCGTAAAAAATGTAGAAGGAGTCCTTATAACAGTCACTTACGTGATAAGTATAAAAGGTATAATTATGCCCTAAGAAATGTTATTCAGCTTGCGAAAGGTGCTTATTACAACCGCATTATTCAGATGCAGGAAATAACTCCTATCAAAAATGGAAAATAATCAAATCAGCTATCAGCAAACGATCCTGTGCTACAGAAACTCTGCTGACGTTAGCAGATAATTCTGGTAATTTTAATGTTGATTTAAAATCAGTCGCTGATGAATTCAACAATTACTTCATTAACATAGGTCATGATTTAGCATCTCTGCAAAACTTGCCCACAAACACTAAAAGTTATGATTCTTTATCCAAAATTAAGGAAGTCCCTTTTTCAATGTTTCTACACCCTGTGGATGATACTGAAATCTATAATATCATCACAACCTTGTCCCTAAAATGAAGTGCCGGTTCAGACAATATTAATACCAGAGTCATAAAAGAATCGGTCTCTATTTTGGTACCACTTATAACACATAATATTAATCTGAGTTTTTATTCAGGCCAGTTTCCTGACAGTCTGAAAATCGCTAAGTTTATTTCTCTTTTTAAAAAAAGAGATAGGAAATCTACCTGTAATTACAGACAGATATCTTTGTTACCTGTTTTGAGTAAAATTTTTGAAAAGCCTATTCACTGCAGAACGGTTGATTTTTTACCCACCCATGGCATGCTCTCTTTGGATAAGTTCAGTTTCCAAAGAAACAGATCTACTGAAATAGCTGTTGCTAAGTTGTCTAACTTCATTTCCGAAGCACTAGATGACAGTTATTATACTATTTGTGTTTTTATTGATTTCCAAAAAGCTTTCGATACGATAAATCATGACATTATGTTACATAAATTACCCAAATACGGTTTTCGTGGTAAAATACTTTCCCTCTTAATGAGCTACCTCTCTAATCGCAAACAGTATGTCTCTGTAAATAAAATAAACTATGATCTACTTAATAATTCATGTACAGTTCTTCAAGGTTCGGTATTGGGACCGTTACTGTTCTTGTTAAACATTAACGACCTTTTTCTGTGCCTGCAATCAACTCATGCTTTGCTATGCGCTGATGACACTGTTTCAAAGATGTCATAATTTGCATAAGCTACAGATAAGGATCAATAATGATCTATCAAATCTATCTGATTGGTTTTGCTCAAAAAAATTATCACCTAATATTTTAAAAACCAACTCCGTATATTTCGGAAATGTTCATAAAAGAGATGACATAAATAACTTTCCAGTAGGTTTAATGATCTCCCACTTAAAATTGTGGACAAAGTTCAGTATCTTGGCGTTGGGTTTGATGAATTCTTTAACTGAAGTACCCATGTTCAGTTTGTTTTAAAAAACGTTTCTTTACAGGTTGGCCTACTTAGTAAAATTAAGCACCCCTTCCCTATCAACGTCCTAAGAACATTTTACTATGCTTTTATTTATACCCATCTCTCCTATTGTCTGGAATCCTGGTATTTAAATATAAGTGCAAACAACAAGTTGTGTTTGTTCAAATTACAGAAGAAATATGTTCGCTACATGCTGAATACAGATTACACGTCTCATTCCAAACCATTATTTATAAAACTAAATATTCTAAGAATTCGTGAAATTTTTACCTTGAAACTAGGTATCCTGTTTTTTAAAGTAATGTATCTTAAACTGCCTATTTTTCAATCTGACATCAATATTTGGATTATTCTATCTTCACCAGATCTGTTGCTAACAAGAAATTATGTCAACCGTTTGTTAGATTTAATTATGGTTTAAATGGCATATTGTGTAAAGCCATTATCTTATGGAATTATCTCCCAGAGAGCATCAGATCTCTGGAAATTATCAAAATGTTTTCCTTATCTCTGCGAAATTACATTGTAAATCATCCTGATCTACATAATGAATCTTAATCCTATCATCAAATTGTAGTTCCAAGCATGCTGCTAACAGTGGTGCTTCTGTTATAACCATCTTACTTGCTTTTATATATTTTATTCCTTTTCTTACATCTGATAGGGGGAATGACCTTAGAACCAATATGTTCAGATTCCTCCTGATGTATTGCTTTTTCATATAACTGTAAGTTTTAAATGTGTGCAGGAAAATAATTTTAATTGTAATTGTTATTGTAATTGTATAAGGTAATTTTATGTGATAAATTTTATTTCACTTAATGTTTTTTAAGTTTCACACAAATATTAGGTCCAAAAATCTAGCATAGCCGTCTTCAAATACAATATTCGCATGGGCAGAAAGCTAGAATCACCGTGATGCAGTAGAGGTTTGCACGGGACTGGATTTGAAAAGTCAGGCTAGTTGCGGGGCTTCAGGGACTCACCCATCCTCTCTTTACGGGCTTGGCCATTTTTTCTGTGACGTCACGCTATGCGATGGAGTTGAGCTTCACCGAGGAGGGTACAACACTACGTTTCTGGGCATTCAGTGCTACTTAATGTTTAAAGGAAGAGCTTAAATAAAGCCCATATTTTAGTTTTCTGCAAATTATTTTATGACATAGCAGTTCTAACGAAATTATAAACAAAAAGAAAGAAAAGAAAAACAGAGAGAGAAAATTGCGTCTGGTTTACCTTTCTCAGGGCTTTCTCTCCATTTCTGTTATGTACGAGTATAAAACGGTTATACCGAAAAGCTCTGTTAATGCAGTTGTAAACAGACGCATAAAATAACTGAAATACAATCTGTAAGTACGCTGACTTACTGTTACATAGCACTTTGCATCTGTAAAAGAAAAACCGGCGAAATATTGATTAAACAGCCTCCAAAATTGCGTTTTTAGACCTTAACTGTTTCAGATCAAATAACATTGCTTTCATCCGAAAAATAATAAATATGAAGCGGTAAACTGTTCCTAAATCAACACTGAGAACGCATTTGAAGACGAAAGTCACAAAAATAAATAAATAAATATACACTGGCGGAAAGTGAAAAAGAACACAAAAAAGGAGACGTCTGATACCAACGTAATTTATACAGCATAATAACGCAATACAGAGGACAACGTGATCAAAACATTATGGCAAAATACAGCTGTATTTGCTGGGAAACTGAAAAATAACATTTCCATGTAACATGGTTAGTACGAGGTTGAACCGCCATGAACTGCGTCACACTGTGCAATTCTGGCATGGAGTCTGTCGTACAGATTTTGGATGTAAATATGGGGTATTGAGTTCCAAGCATCATCAATCTGGACGCGTAAATCGGGGATGGACGTGGCTGGCCGTGGAGACCGGATATGTCGTTGTCCAATAAAATCCCACACGTGCTCAATATGGGACAAATCCGGTGAACGTGCAGGCCATGGAAGTTGTCTCACACCCTGAAGTGCATGTTGCGTTGCACGTGTGGTGTGTGGGCGTGCGTTATCTTGCTGGAAAACACCACGAAGGACCGACCTTACAAATGGCACAACAACGGGCTGAATGATGTTGTTGATGTAGGAGGTGCTGTTTAACATACCCGTTACAAACACTAGTTGTGTACGGGAGTGATAGCTGATCGCTCCTCACACCAGGAGACCAGGTGTAGGCCCTGTGTGTCGCTGGCGGGTGCAAGAAGGGTGGAGACGCTCCCCTGTGCGTCTGCGAACAAGCATACGTCCATCGGAGGCTCCCAAGCAGAATCTGCTTTCATCGCTGAACACGACAGATCGCCATTGCGTTCTCCAGTGCAGACGTTGGTGACACCACTGCAGCCGTTCCTGACGGTGGGCTGGAGTCAGAGGTACACATGCCAGAGGCACACGTGCACGTAGTCCTGCATCCAGTAGACGGTTGCGGATTGTTCGCACAGTCATCTCAGGTGCAACGGCAGCTCAAATTTGCGTCACAGTGGATGTTCTGCTTGACAACGCCGCTCTTTTTATGCGTCGATCGGTTCGCTCATCAGTCCGTCTGTGACTCCCGGTTCCACGTCTTCTTGAGTGGGAATGTTCCTCGGACCATCTACGCCACCATCGTGCCACCACCGATACCTCCCGTCCAATTCGTTCCGCAATACGACGATACGACCACCTGGCCTCGCGGAGTCCGACTAGACGACCTCGCTCCAAGTCCGATAACTGCTGAAATCGTACACGTCTTCCATGTCCAGGCATTGCAGCTTTTTCAGGGTCTTCGCACGTGTCCGTACGCCGACGACTGATTACATTCACTTCGCCGTACTCCTTAAATACCACCGACGATAATTTGCATATTATGCCGTGCTGTGGCGTAAGCGCTCACCCCATTAACATATGTAAATTTCATGATCGTCCGCCAATTCCTTCTTGGTGTTCTTTTTTCACTTTCCGCCAGTGTATAAACAAATAACATGCTAATAATGCTACTACAGTCTACATTTTATGTGTGGTGTGAACAACTTAGACTCTTCCTTCCCCTAGTCTATTTTGTAACTGAAGGACATGGGAATACGAGATAATATTTTATCACTATTTATCGGAATAATGTTGAGGGCATGCAGATATAAATAAAACAAAAGTTTTGAGGCTGTCAACTAGATTAAATTACTACTGAGAATGTATAACTCTCAGCAGAATGTACACACAGAAATAAATAAATGAAAGATAAACTTATATTATACTGATTTCGCCCCCCCACCAAAGTTATGAACATGTGTTAGAAAATGCATGCTTGATAATTTTTTTCCACACATGAAATGAAGATTGAAAAACATAGAAAAATGAAGATTGAAAAATATAGAGAAATTAAGATTGAAAAATATAGAAAAATGAAGATTGAAATATATTTATTTGTATGGGGTGTAGGGTAGGTAGACTGGGGCTGGGAATTAGTTCCCCTCTAATGATGATTATCAAATGTCTTTGCCAAAATTTGGATATATTCCTGCTGTTAGCGAGACGCACAGTAAGACGAGATTCATTAAATAGCTGCTGCAAACTAGCCTATTTTCTTTTCCTGACTTGTTATTTAAGTAGTCATTTTTCAACTTTGAGTAGTTATTCAAAAATACAGAAGCGTACTTGGGTTTCAGTTCAAATTTAGTGTGATTACATTTTAAACCTTTTCCGTTTTACCACATTCAAATTTTCAACCCAATCTGTCACTAACATTTTAACGTAAATTTTACATTTTGTGCATGGAGTAACTGCTCATAGTCATCAGTGAAAATTAATGAAGGAAGGAATATTCCTCATAATACGTACATGGGAAATCGATAGAAGATTCAAAGCACATAGAATATAAATTTTGAATTTGCTTGAATCACTTACTGGACATCCATATACTCATCGCCCTGGAGCGGGAATCGAACCTGCATCTCCCGATTTACGTTCGCGTATGCTAACCGCAACACCACCAAGGAAAACGAAGTTCAAAGCAACTGTGACGAAGTATACTCGAACGCAAATCGGGAAATGCGGGTTCGATTCCAGCTCCAGGGCGATGAAATTTTCCAGTTTTCTGAGAGATGTTATATAGATGACCAGTATGTGCTACAAAAACATTCAGAACTTATATTCTGTTTGCGTCGAATATTCCATCAGTCGAAAGGAATTTAAATTATTTGAAGCAAATAATGAATATTTTAACAATATCTTCAGCTACTAATGGACATACCCGTCGCTGAGCGTAACGTCACAAGCAAGTTCTTAATCTGGTGGCCAGGACCGTAAAGATATAGAGGAAGAGGAGGAGTTCCGGCTGCCCCGCAAGCAACCTGCTCAACTGAGGTTTCCTAATATACTACCCTGCCCGTTTCAAGCTTTTTCTCCGCGTTCGTCAGTTTGTTGCAAATTGCGCAAGGCTTCCTCTAGAGAGACAAAGCTGTTCTAACTGAAATGAACTATCTCAGTAGTAAACAAACTGTAACGCAGAGAGAAGTGCCACTTCTCGTAGGAATTCCTCTACAGATGAGGTTTAAACCTTACTTGTTGCATATCAAGAAGGCGGTGATGGCTCCTGATAGTTTGGGGAGCCTTCTCATTATGTCCTTTAGCGTGTCTGGAGAGGTTCTTAGCTACTGTGCGCTACCAGATTGTGCTGACTGATCACCTACACGCTTTCATGGCCTTCGCGCTTCCTGCGGTCGAGGATTTGTTTCAGAAGGACAATGCGTCACACCACTGGGCCGCAACCACTCAGACATGGTTCGAGAAACACTCCTCTGAGTTTAGAAGTCTTGGAAGTTTTCTGGGTTTCTGTGGAGCGGAACATCAGATCCGTGGATCTTGAACCGACGTCTAGGGTGGAGTTATGGACAATGCTACAACAGGCATGGCCGGAATTACCTCTGGAAACCCTCCGGCATCTGGTGGGGTCAATGCCTGGGCATGTATAGGCTGTTATGCGCGTCAGAGGAAGACTAACACGCTATTAGGTAGATATCTCTAATATTTTGTCCATTGAGTGTACTGTATCTATCGCACGATATACGTGTGTAAAATGCGCTAAGATTTTGTTGTCAAGGGTGGCTGAACTTGACATTTGAAGGTACAGAAACATCAGAAGCTTTAAAAATAAATCGCAGTTACGAGAGATCGTTCTGAGAATGATATCAGGACGTCATGAATGATAGGGTTCTATTGTTTTCAATTTCGTAACTGAACTGTACATGAAGATCAACGAAATTAGTAACTTTGACTAATTTGCGAAGAAAATAAAATTATTTGTCACGAACCATTTTTTTGTTCAACTTTATATACACTATATTGACAAACGTCACCGAATGCCTAGTGGAGAACCACAACATAGCATTTATTAACATACATTAGTACGGCGTCGGTTCACCTGTGGCCTTGACGCATGCACTTCGAGACATGATTTCGACAAAGTTTTGGAACACGGCAATAGGTATGCGCTTCCATTCAGAACATAATGCTGCCGCTAACTGTTGCTTAGTAGTAGGCCTTGTTTCTAAACTTCTTATGCAGCGTTCTAATTCATCCCATAGGTGCTCTATGGGATGATGATCAGGGCTCTGTGCTGGCCAGTCCACACACGATACGGAATTATCGTGAAACCTCGCCGTAACAGTCCTTGCTTTATGGCTCGGTGCATTTTTTGCTGGTACCAACAAGGCTCGGTTCCATAGCATTGCCATAGAGCTGGAAGGGCATAATTGTCCAGAATATCGAGGTAGACGTGCTGGTTAACAGGTTTGTTCACGATAACCAAAGGGCTAGGACCATACCACGGAAAACACCCCCACACGAGTACACTGCCAGCTCCAATCTTGACCGTAGGAAGAGTACATTGTGGTAAATAGCGTTCACCCGTCTGCCTCCAGAACAACACACGGCCATCAGACTGATGGATCGTGTATCTGTATTCATCAGTCCATAGAACTTGTTTCCATTGATCTACGGTCAACGATAAATGTTCTTTACATCATGCTAAACGACGAGTTGCATTCCGAGTGGAGATGAAAGGCTTATGAGCAGCCACACGACCACGGTAACCCATGGAATGAAGGTCTCTGCGAATAGTACGCGTACGTACCGAGGTTAAAGCATTGCATCTGCACACTGAGGTTTTGTGCAGTACCCCGTCGATTAGCTGTAACAACTATCCTGAGGCTTCGATGTCCTCTATCACCGATTTTTCTTTGGTCTGTCCGTACATTTTGCTGCTTCAGGCACGCCATGTGTCTTCCACTTATTCAGCACATCCAGAACAGTTGACTCGGGTGTGTTTAAACGCCATTCAGTTTCTTTTATGGATAACCCACTAATATAACAGCCAACAGTCTTTTCTGTCTGAAAGTCAGTTCTCTCCCGACGCGACATTTTCACTCAACCCCACAGTACGATATGATCGCGGTCAGCTACAGGTTTGTTTTTATACCATTTGCAACTGTACCGCGTATCTTAACAACGCAGTGGATTCGTTCATTTGCTTTTGAAGGGGTGTCCTGTGACTTTTGTCAATATAGTGTACTTCAGTGTTCGTTGTCTACGATTTATACAGTAAAGCTACTATATTTCCCATGCTGCGAATTCAATGATTTAATAATGAATTAACGACACGGGCAGTTTCCCATGGAATTTCTCCCCAAGATTTCACCATTCTCTGGAATTTCGTATGAAGTGAGGTTGAAAGCAGTAGCAATGGTTTCCATGCAAACATGCTGATATACAGACAGACTCTGTCACCACCGAATTGGATTTATTTCCACTAAACAGCCATACATTATTGATGCTTAGCGATTTTTTTCCAAAAGCAGGAGAATGACAATAATTGGTGTCTTCTTATTAGCATATATGAAAAATCTTTTTTAGGTATATTAGTAACATGTTTTAGGTCGGCACGCAAGTGATGTTCTTTTTCCGGATTTCCGTTGGTAGTGTGTGTCTCGGATTGATTATATGGAAATATATCTGTTTTACACGCAAGCTGTATGCAAAATGCTGATAAGAGCGCTAAAAAAAGGTGGTTTTCGTGCAACCAAGCTAACTTTGTTTGGTCCTGTTGAGCGAACAATTGCAAATGCCTTCTCAGGCACCGTCTATTTATCTATTTTTATTTTCTCTTTGACCTAAAAATATAATTCTTTCCGCCTTTTTAATGAACAGGTTCTCATTATAAGATCACGATAAAAATACTTGATATTCGCTGAAATTACATGACTTATTAAAATAAAATGGATATTAATATTCGCATTTTTGTATTCATATCGTTTCGTCAAAACTATCTCTATCACGCTAAAGGGTTTGCCTTGAACATTTAACAAACAGGAGAACGTATGGCATTAATTCAATATGTCTGCGGTTTTGGAAAACTGCCATGTCAGGACAGGCTAATCTCGAAATTTATTCTACATGAGCGTCTTATGACTAGTGAAGAGTGGGAGAAAAATAATTTTGTTCCGAGTTGGTATTTTTTTATATTGAAAATCAGATTTATAACATATAAAGTTGAATGCTCCAGTCGCCGAGAGCTGTGAGGTACTGGCTAGTGTATATTTGGGTTTGAAATCCAGATGAGGCCTGAGTGTTGTGGTTATCAAAATGCTGTGTCCGGTTCCTAAAGGCAGTTTCCTCAAATTAATGACGAGTGACTGCTTATATACATTCGAGTTGCTCATGGGGAAGGGGGGAGGGATAATGCTCCTCCATTTCAAAAAATGCAGTCGCGTAAAGGCATTTATTATAAAAAGATATTTTTCACATAAATATTAGATTATTTTATTTTGTGGTTATAACGCTTTTACGACCAGCATGGCGGAGTTCATTAAGTCGCTATGCACTGCGTGGGAGATTTTCGTCATAATTGAGGACGTTTCTGACGAGTGTTCGAATCAAGTCCTGCCTGCCATCTAGTCCGCGGTTTTTCCGGAGTTCTCTGCAGACTCCCCTTGTTTGGGGACGCGAATGCGTAGATGGTTCCCTCTGAAGTTGGCTCCGGACGGCCTTTCTCCTTGGACCCCGCCCCTTCTTCTCCAGGATGCATGGCTTTACCAGATGTGTGTCGATGCGTTCGTAGTAACACAATTTACGATCAATGAAATATGTTGCCCCATGGCACTAGGTCTCTACAGGGATATTACCAATGGTTGTTGATGGTGATGTTACGCTTTTAGCATTTTGAAAATGTTTTTGATTAATGTTCTTAGCTAAGCAGTTCTTGAACACGTACACCGAAGAGCTAAAACTTTATGACCACCTGTCTAACACATTACCAGCAAATCCTTTAACTCTTGTAAGTTAAGTGTTTGAGCCGAGGCAGATCGGACTTGCCTTTTCAACGCAAACCACAGGTGTTTGTTTGGATAAGTGTCTGGGAAATTTGGATGCCACGGCAATATCTGGTGTGTCTTCCATATGTTCCGCGAACCATTCTCGAACAATCCGAGAAGTATGGCATGAAAGAAGTCACTACTGCTGAAAGAAGGCACCACTAGAAAGAAGGCACTACTAGAAAGAAGGCACTACTGCTGAAAGAAGGCACTACTAGAAAGAAGGCACTACTGCTGCTGAAGAAGGCACTACTAGAAAGAAGACTACTAGAAAGAAGACACTACTGCTGAAAGAAGCACTACTATAAAGAAGACACTACTGCTGAAAGAAGCACTACTATAAAGAAGGCACTACTGCTGAAAGAAGGCACTACTGCTGAAAGAAGGCACTACTGCTGAAAGAAGACACTACTAGAAAGAAGGCACTACTGTTGAAAGAAGGCATTACTGCTGAAAGTAGGCACTACTAAAGAGGGATACCATTTCCTTGAGAAGATGTACCTGGACGGAAACGATGTTTAAGTCGGTGTTAGACGTCATAGTTTCCTGCACAAGAATGGCTGGACCCAGGGTTCCCAGGGTTCCCCGGGCGAATATTGCCCAAAGCATTCCATTTCTTCCACTGGTTTGTTTTGGTCTCACGGTGCATCCTGGTGCCAACACTTCCGCAGGTAAACGAAGCACACGTGCCCGGCAGTCCATACAGTGCAGGGTTAGCAGCAACCTTTTTCGAAATTGGACCAGTAAATTCTTAGAAATCATTTGAAGGGCCACCGTAACCAACTTAAATATCGGCAACTATTATCAGCTAGAAATGGAGTTATTTCACATGTTTTTGTAAAGTATTGAAACCCATATACATTTTAAACAGTCATTTTATTAAATATTTCGCATAATATTAAAATTATAATTATGCAAAAAAACTGAATTGTTATAATAAAACTTTCTTTTCTACTAGAAATTAAAGAGACAAAATTAATTAAAAAAATAAAGTTCCTATGAACTTTACACACTAAGAGTGATTTTTGAACCTGCTTTTCACGTAACATGTTGTCAATGTTAGGTGTAATTCTCGAAGTTCTTAAAGGAAGCATATTAATGAAGCCGCCATTTTTCAATGTTTGTATCACCCGTGTGTTCACCAAATATGGAGATACTTTCTTTAATAAATTTGCAATCTGAGGAAGGCTTTTTTTTTCTTTTGAGCGAGTACACACGATAGATATTTCATATGACGCTCGAAGCATGTTATTCATTTCTTCACATTTTGTTACAAATAAGCTTAGCTGGCAATCCCTTCTTTTTCATTTAAATATTTTCAGTTCTTAAAGCAGCGCCAGGAGGGTATGACGTGTTAAATGCATCATGAGTTTTTTTGAAATGCCTCTCTAAATGTTGCATTTTTTAGGTATTGCAACTGTTGCTGAACAGATCAGACAAATCGGTTTCGACGACTTCCCCATAGTAAACAGAAATTGTTTTTCCCTTTTCTTCATTGAATGTCCGGAACACCACGTCACTGTCACATTTCCTTTTTGGCGAGTCATGTTTACTAAAAGCCATTTCACTTCACACTTCAAAACAATATATGAATAAAACTGAATATCAACACGTTACTTTAGGATCTGAAGCAGCACAATGTGACTATTTGACAAGTCAGATTGAAAATAGCCAGTTAGCGCGAGAAAGCAAGCATTGTTTAAGTCATGTGACATGTCTCCTCTATTGTCCCCCTCCTCTAACACACTGTCTCATGCTCTCCTCTAACGAGGCAAGCGTGAATAAGTGTTTATACAAAATTGTGTCAGTATGTATCTTTGAAATCGCGAGTCAAGAATAAAATAAAATAAATAGTAATAAAATAAAATAAAAATAAATAATAATAAAATAAAATAAAAATAAATAATAATATATTAAAATAAAAATAAATAGTAATAAAATAAAATAAAGATAAATTATAATAAAATAAAGATAAATAGTAATAATATAAAATAAAAAATATAATAATAAAATAAAATAAAAATAATTAATAATATAATAAAATAAAAATGAAGAGTAATAAAATAAAATAAAGATAAATAATAATAAAATAAAAATAAATAATAATAAAATAAAATAAAAATAAATAATAATAAAATAAAATAAAAATAAATAATAATAAAAAAAATAAACATAAAATAAAATAAAAATAATAAAAATAAATAAAAACAAAATAAAATAAAGATAAATAATAATAAAATAAAGATAAATAATAATAAAATAAGATAAAAATAAATAATAATAAAATAAAATAAACATAAATAATAATAAAATAAAATAAAAATAAATAATAATAAAATAAAAATAATTATTATTGTCAGCAAGACTTAAATTAGAAAAAAACAAGTTAGTGTCTGGGCTACGGGGGATGGGCATTCAAAATGTCCGGCGGGCCAATGCTTGGCCCGCGAGCCTAGGATTGGTCACCCCTGATATAGTGTAATATAAACGAGATTCATCGGTCTAGACGAACTTCTTCCAATCAAAGTCCAATTTAAAATTTTTATAAATACGGGTTCCCGTTGTACGCACTTCCGACGGTAAACTGAAGTTAGCGGCTGGCGGCTAGACAGCACCATTTCTAGTATAGCATGGGTGATGTGACATATTACTCTTATCACCAGAACTCAGATTATCAGCGAGCTGTGCCACGGTATCGGTTCTGTTGTCTCGTACCATGCGAGATTGTCTACACTCCCTCTAGCATCGATGAATCGTGGTCGTCCCACACCTTGCCTGCAGTTCGTGATTTTTCCTCCTCGGACCACTTTTTGAAAATACTAACCACGGCTGACTGCGAGTACCCCACAGGCCTTGCAGTCTCGGAAATGCTGTGATCGAGTCGGTTGGTCATTTTCGGCCTTCGTCAAACTCGCTTAAGTCCGCTGCCTTTCTGAACTAAAAAGCAAGAATAACACTGCTTAACAGATTTCGGTAGTAGGTGTTCTTTAAACTGCTTCGTAACGTTCACACGCACCGTTGTCTACATGCAGTTTCTCTATTTGCATGAAGACGTGCTGATCATAATGCCTTGGCTTTTAGGTGCATACGTCTCTCAGTAACTAATTAAAATATATAATTTGTGACTACTAAGCTTGCGGTGTTAAGATAGAATAATAATAACAACGTTTCGCACAATAAAATGTTTATTATAAATCGACTATATTTTCGCAACCATAAAGAAAATTCTACTTCACAAATTGAGGATATCTTTCCGGATAATGAAATAATATCTAACCTTTCCAGTTTTAACCCGAGCGAAATTCAAAAACGGATTTTACGTTACAATTCGAATTTTGCGATTTCGAAAAAGGTACCAATATCCAATATCATTGCGTCGGTTGAGGAGTCCGTGATAAAAAGCGATCTAAATACAGATCAAAAAGAAACTATTAGACATTGCGTTAGCCAGACAATAACGTCAGAGTCCATTCCACCATTTAAACCGAATCTCAACAAGGAAGAATACAATGCTCTGAAAGAATTGCAGTCAAAGCGCGATATTATCATCACAAAAGTTGATAAAGGAGGACAAATTGTTATTTTGGACAAGAAACATTACGAGGCAGAGTTCGAAAAATTGATTTCCGACGGACCCTGTAAGGGGAAAAAAATGACCCATCGGAGAAGCAATTAAAGGAAGTTCGGAAAGTGGTAACAAGTTGTGTAACCTTTGACCAAAGCTCAAAAAATCATCTGAAGCCCTCATATTCCCGTTGTCCACGTTTCTATGCACTTCCGAAGATACACAACATTAGTGTTCCCTTTCGTCCCATAGTTAGCAAGATAGGATCAGCTACACATAAGTTGGCCAAATTTCTATCTTCGAAACTATCGACTGTAACGACTTCTTCGAACACAACAGCTGTAAAAATTCCATTGAGTTTGTCAATCGGCTAAAGCGACATCCATTCAACGATCAGTTCATGTTATCCTTTGATGTGAAATCCATGTTCACAAGTATCCCAGTGAATGGAGTCCTCAAAGCATTAAAAGCAAGTCTCAAAGAACATCCTTTCAGCCAACCGAAAATAGCAGAAATTTTGAGACTAATGGAAATTTGTATAAGACAAAACAGTTTCCTTTTTCGTGGAAGATTTTTCCAACAGACTGAAGGCCTTGAAATGGGTAGCCCACTGTCACCTATTTCATGCGAAGTCTACATGCGCCATTTTGAAGACCAACTATTTCAGCTTGTTACATTTGACCTGTGGATTCGATATGTAGATGATACTTTTGTTCTCTGGAATGGCATGAACTCAGAAATACCTAAATTAGTTGAACTTATCAATTCAATTGATCCTCATATACAGTTCACACATGAGACTGCAAATAATGGCTGCTCACCGTTCCTTGACATCCATGTGTCACGCTCTGAAGGATTCTTTAGTACAACAGTTTATTGAAAACCATTTGCTGTTTCCTTACCCCCTCATGCAAAATCAATTCACCCATGGAAACAAAAAATCTCTGCCTTCTACACATACGTATATCGCGCAATACGTATATACTCAACTGGGGATTCCTTGCAGAAAGAACTTGATTTTCTTAAAGGAATTGCAATAAGCAGAGGTTATACCCATTCCGTTATAGACAAAGCTGTTTAAAAATTTAGGAAATCGAAGCCTGCCTGCTCTCTCACGGCGATAAACCACCAAAAACGACAGAATTGGGGTGTTATTCCATTTACTCCACATATTTGCTTCGGAAATTCAAAAATCCTTAAGAGTTTTAATTTCGATGTTATTTTTAAACCCATAAACAAGATTAATTTTTACGGATCAAAAGACTACGTCGAACAGACCCGCAGGGCTTTAAGTTTCCGTGTGAAGGAACACAGGACCTATGTACGGAATTATGAACTGAAGAAGTCGTTTATAGCTCAACATTGTCACGAAAATAACCATACATTTTTGTTTGAAAACGCTACGCTGATTGATAAATCGGACACGACTATCAAGCTTAATGTATTAGAAGCTTTCCACATATACTGGAACTTGCCCCGGCTTGTCAACGACATGACGTTGACTCCATTTCTTTCAAGCGCGTTGAAACAACTCACCAAAACCCGTGACCGTCAGAATTCTGAGGATGTCACAATGATTTGAATATTTACGCTCCATTCGTCCTGAGCAAGCCGAGCCAAACGCTGTGCGAAACAATGGTCGATGTATAATAAACATTTTATTGTGCGAAACGTTATTATTATTATTCTAACTAATTAAAATACCATAATGGCCAAGTTCAGTCATCAAACTTACGTAACAAATACTTTTGTTTATTTTCCTAACATGTAGTAGTGTTGAACATGAAGTGGTAAACACAAATATTTCTTCTTTGTGTAGCTTCTAGTTCGCAATCATCAATCGCTGTTTCTTACAATTCAAAAATTTCTAGCAATCTCCACATTATATCAACAATCTGCGCTCTATTTACGCTTGCTTTTCACCGTTTCATTCTCCAAAGCAATCTTGACTTACCTCTTTATTTTCATTTCACTCACTATCACCGCTGCCAAAACATACAAGTAGATCGGGAATGTAATGTGTCGTTCAGTAGGAAAATCAAACGAAGGATTCAACAAAATCTGCATTAGAGACAGAGACCAAAAGCGAAGGTTAAATTAGAGATATATGCCACATGATGTAACCACACTTCTTTTCTAAAAAATGCAAATTTAGTGCCGAAATAGCTACTTAATACTCTCCCTCTAAAAAATAAAAAAAGAAACAATGAAATTTGTTAATAGACTTCTTCGCGGAACAAAAGATCATGTAAAGCCCAGTTCTTCTCATGTATATATACACTATCTGACAACAAATAATTGGACACCTGTGATAGCAAAGGAAAACGAAGTTTATTCACCTTCAATAGTTCGTGGAGCCTCCACGAGCGGCGATTACAGCTGCGAGTCTCCGGGGCATACTCTCAACCAGGTGTTCTACAACGGCTAGCGGTATTTTCTTCCACTCGGCTTGGAAAAGACAGGTCAGTGCCTTCAACGATTTCGGACGGTGGGAGCACCCCTCATGTCGACACTCCAACTCGTCCCTGAGGTGCTCGATAGGGTTAAGGTACGGGCTCTGCGCAGGCCAGTACATTCGATTAACCCCATTGTCACCATACCAAGCCATGGTGGACCTCGCAACATGACAGGTGGCATTTTCATCCTGAAAGTAACATGGGTCCACTCCGCAAAACTGCCACAACGTAGGAAGCGCATGGTCATCCAAAATGGTGCAGATGGTCTCGGCGATGAGTCTACCAGGAATTGCGACCAAGGGTCCCATGCCATACCAGGAGATACACCCCCATAGCATAATTCCACCGCCGACCGAACTTCACAGTTGGCTCAATACATTCCGGCAGGAGACGTACTCCAGGCAGACGCCAAACCCAGACCCTGTCATCCAAACGGTAGAAGGTGAACCTTGTTTCGTCGCTCCAGAGAACCTGTTTCCACTGTTCAACGGTTCAACGGTCCACTGTCGACGTTCTTTGCACCACGTTAGCCGAGCTGTGCTATTGGACTACAGGCAGACGGACGGACAGGCGGACGTACAGACGAAAGGACAAACCGATAACGTAAGCACTATCTGTTTTTACAAAAGACGTGCTAATAATTTGCCCCGAATACCATTTAATTTGTGCAACACTTTCCTTGTAAACACTTGTGGACTTTTTTCCAGTTCTGTCGCTGGGTTGGTGTGTGTGAGAGAGTGTACTTCTGTTTGCAGCTGTATCTCCGCTTCCACAAACCGTATTGTAATTTTTTTTTACTGGATGTCATTCGCTACAGTAAGGATAGTGAACATTAAGTAAATGGTGGGAACCCTCTTTCCCGCTAGAGGGCTTAAATGTCAAGACCTTTTACTCTCTATCTGTGCTTCCATGAGAAGTATTATAAAAATTACTTTTTCGTTCCATAGCTTTTGCCATGAAGAATAGTTTTCTCGTATTTTCTACTTTACAATTATTCGAAATTGTTACGCCATGGAGCGTAAAATTATATCATGTTTTTTTTCTGTACCTCTCCTTCTAACTGCCTGATTTAAAAATGTCTTTGTCTCTGATATCTTCCTTCAGAAACGAGAAGCTGTTTTGTACGGTTTTCGTAACATAGTTTCAGCCGCTAGTGGAAGAAACAATTTACTTGGATTTGTAGATGCTTTATCGATTCTAGAAATCCGGTTGATTTTGTTAATATCTTCCATTGGCTAGGAATAACTTTCAAATATTTCATTCGTCACAGAAAAGATTCAAAAGACATGCTCACAACAACCGAAATTTCGGTGTCGTCTCTCCTGTTCTTACCTGATACGCACACGTTGCAGGTATGATCAACAGAGCAGTGCTACACAGATTGGTCAGATCCGTTTTTCACAGAGGAGTTTTTTCGTCTAATTTCGTACCAGAATTTCTTCTCATGTATGTCATCAGAATAGTAGTTAATTTAGGAATGTTAGTATTAGCAACTACTATCTTAAAGTTCAATTTGTTTTCTTGTAAAACACAAAACCTTGAGCTAGTCTTCTTCTTCTTTCCTCAACCCTCAGGTTGGTGGTGTATAGCCTTGGTCATCATCGTCAAAGGAATTCTTTCCTGAGCCATAGGTTTGACGTTCCGTTAGTCTTCCTCTTACTATTTGACACATACTGTATGTTGAATTCTTGGACGTCCTCTTCTAGTTTTTCCTACCATTCTAATTTGAGTCAAGTTGGGACGTATATCGACAACAGCGAGCACGACAAAAGGCCGAAGGACAAAAGAGCTCACCACAAAAGGGCGAACGATAAAAAGCTTTCCACAAAAGCAATCATATGAAATGTAGTGACGTGTGGTGAAAATTGCTTGGGCAGAAAGAATGACAAATGTGGAAATGATAAAAACGTTAAAAATGGCTCACGAAAAACAAGAAAAATTATGGATTAAGAGACAGCATGATAGGGCACCTCATAAGACACTTGTAGTGGTGTGCCAATTTGATTACTTGATTACACTTCAAAAGAGCGCACGACAAAAAGGCTATCGACGAAAGAGCGCACGACAAAAGGGCTAACGACGAAAGAGCGCTCAATAAAAGGGCTAACTTCAAAGGGCGAACGTCAAAAGGGCGCACGACAAAAAGGCTATCGACGAAAGAGCGCACGACAAAAGGGCTAACGACGAAAGAGCGCACAATAAAAGGGCTAACTTCAAAAGGGCGAACGTCAAAAGGGCGAACGACGAAAGAGCGCACGACAAAGGGCTAACGTCAAAAGGGCGAACGTCAAAAGGGCGAATGATAAAACAGCGACACGACAAAAGGGCGCAAAACAACAGAGCGAAGCGAAAAAAAGGCGCCTCGACAAAAGACGTTCGCCCTTTGGTCGCGCGCTCTTTCGTCGTTAGCCCTTTTGTCGTGCGCTCTTTCGTCGTTAGCCCTTTTGTCGTGCGCTCTTTCGTCGTTAGCCCTTTTGCCGTGCGCTCTTTCGTCGTTAGCCCTTTTGTCGTGCGCTCTTTCGTCGTTAGCCCTTTTGTGGTGCGCTCTTTCGTCGTTAGCCCTTTTCTCGTGCGCTCTTTCGTCGTTAGCCCTTTCGTCATGCGCTCTTTCGTCGTTAGCCTTTTTGTCGTGCGCTCTTTCGTCGTTAGCCTTTTTGTCGTGCGCTCTTTCGTCGTTAGTCCTCTTGTCGTGTACTCTTTCGTCGTTAGCCCTTTTGTCGTGCGCTCTTTCGTCGTTAGCCCTTTTCTCGTGCGCTCTTTCGCCGTTAGCCCTTTTCTCGTGCGCTCTTTCGTCGTTAGCTCTTCCGTCGTGCGCTCTTTCGTCTTTAGCCCTTTTGTCGTGCACTCTTTCGTCGTTAGCCCTTTCGTCGTGTGCTCTTTCGTCGTTAGCCTTTTTGTCGTGCGCTCTTTCGTCGTTAGCCCTTTTCTCGTGCGCTCTTTCGTCGTTAGCCCTTTTGTCGGGCGCTCTTTCGTCGTTAGCCCTTTTGTCGTGCGCTCTTTCGTCGTTAGCCCTTTCGTCGTGCGCTCGTTCGTCGTTAGCCCTTTTGTCGTGCGCCATTTTGAAGTGTAATCAAGTAATCAAGTTGGCACACCACTACAAGTGTCTTATGAGGTGCCCTATCATGCTGTCTCTTAATCCATAATTTTTCTTGTTTTTCGTGAGCCATTTTTAACGTTTTTATCATTTCCACATTTGTCATTCTTTCTGCCCAAGCAATTTTCACCACACGTCACTACATTTCATATGATTGCAGCTTTACCCTGTCTGTATATTACAATGTCTAAGTTTCAGATGCATAAAGTGCTACATTCCATATAAACGTTTTTGTTAAATTTTCTTTGTTTTGAGAGAGACGGACTTGGATGTTAATAGTCTTCTTTTCTTATTGAAAGCATTCTTTGCTTGTGCTATCCTAATTCTCCCATCTTTTATATTTCTTCCATCGGATGTAAAAATGCTACCTAGGAAAATGAAGTCCTTAACTTGAGCTACTCTTTTTCCCTTTAATGTGATATTATTCTCTTGCTTTCCGTCTCTGATGCATTTCATTACTTTTGTTTTTTTCAGCTAGTTAGGATTACTTTAAATTCAGCTATTAGCTTCTACGTAATAATCTTACTGCTTATTGCCTTAGTTTTAAAGACTTAGTGCTTCTTTCTCGTTGATCCAGACTAACATCACTCTTCGTGCAGCTGAAAGTCTTAATTATACATGAAAGAGAAAATTTGGCACTTAAGAATAATATCGTTCACGTAAATCATAAGACAATACTTACGAAGTGAACTTCTTTATTGGCTTTATTCAAGCAATACGTTACTTTTTAGACACTTCTCTCAATCGATATAACTTGGTCACCACAAATATTCAGTTGCCACAATCCTCTCCACGCTTTAAAAATCAACAGTATACAATTCCGTGCTTGCATTTCAACTATCGTAAGTAGCAAAGATAACATTTAGAACTCCGAAAATAGAGTATACTCCAAAACATCTTCCAAAGCATAGTGAGAGCAATACATTCAAAACAGCAGCTTTAACTAGACCATACGTGATTGACTTTTGACCTATTTGCAAGGTTGCCGAACTTAAATTCGTCGAGAGAAAAAATATAACGTTGAGATTCTAAAACCGTTTAACGAAAATAAAATTGGCATAAGAATATAGGAACTAAAATCCGACTTTTAGGTAGCATACAGGAACTAAAATCCGATTTATAGGTAGCAAAACTACGCGTTTTGCTGCAAAGCGATGAATTATTTTGTACTTTCTGATATGTAGTGCTTACGACCCTCAAACATGAACAGATGAGCAGTTAACTTTGTGTAAGAATTTGGGTATTTCACTTTGTTCACGTAGAATAAATTCGAAATATTGACCAAACATAGAAAGGTTGTAAAGTTTTTCTGACGTTAGGGATTTTATTGAATACCGTTTTTATATTTTCGTTAGGTCCTTAACTGGGTTTCAGATTTATTCAATCGCGATTATATCTTACCATTTTATACCGTTTTTTATCATATCTTACGATTTCTATAACATCTTTTGTAAAAAAAGGTCGTACTTATGTTATCACTTTTTCCGTCCGTCAGTCTGCCGACACCATATCTCCGCAACTATTAGTTCGGTTTTAAAAAATTATTTTCAGCATTTGGAAGTTTGAAATGTGAAAAAATAATCCTTGCCTTCCGGTTTTTCTACGCTGCACAACTTCACCCTAGAGGGTGTAAATGCAGACCCTATTGACTTTAAAATACACTTTATCCAATATAACTGCTTCTGAATGTCCGATTGAAAACACACTTTTTTCGATTTGATACCTTTATAACGAGGACTAGTTTGCGAACAGTTTCATTTTTAAAATAATAAACATTATGTCCACTTAGGGGCGTAAAGTTAATTTGCAGTTTCTCTGGTTCTAAAATTCCGATTTGAAAACTTATTTTTGCATCGTATAGAGCTCCGAGTGATAAATGTTCTGCCTACAATTTCAATTTTCTGTAAAAAAAATTTAGCCACTAGTTGGTGTAAGCTATTTCAGTTTCTGATATATGTATTTGCAGCAGTATCTGCGCTTCCGAAACCTCGATTTAAAAAATTATTTCGCGATCTCATACCACTCACAACGACAAGCTTTTCGAAAATATCTTGCGTGGAAATATCGCAAGAATTTTCTGCTAGGGAGCGTAGATAAATATATCTTATTTTTGTCGATATCTTCGGTTCTAATAGTCCGATTTGAAAAAAAAAAAATTCTTCGTCGGGGAGCATTTCGGTGCGAAATATTTTGCATATAATTTAAAAATGTTCTTAATGCACGCGTGTGACACTAACAGTGCACAAGTTCACGTTTCCGTTTGCAGCTTGTTGTCAGCAGCATCTGCATATTCCAAAACCCGATTGTAAAACATCCCTTTCGGTCAGGTACTACTAACTGCCAAAACCCTTTCGGTCAGATACTACTAACTCCCAAAATCTTTCAGATAGATACTACTAACTGCCAATACCTTTGTTGAACGTTTATTGCCAAATATTATGCACAATTTTTTCAACTAGAGTTGCAAATGTCTTATGCTTTTTTTGTTAATTTTTTTTTGTTTATGCTAACCACTACACCGCCCAGAACGACCAAGTTTCAAGTTTCCGATTAATTTGAATATAGCCATCACACGATAATTCAAATTAATTGAAAACTTGTAACTTGGTCACTCTGGGTGATGTAGTGGTTAGCATACATGGGCGCTATCCGGGAAACACGTGTTCGATTTCTGCTCCAGGACAACGAAATTTTCATTTTTCGGACATCATCGGAGTTTCCATTCATATCATATTTACACCAATAAACGGATTCACAAATTTAAGAACGCATTTGTTGGCCCCTCGACGCCTTTTTCAATATTCTTAATATTAAATTCACTGATATTAAAAAAAAAAGGCTTTAATTCAGACACGAGATGCAGTGGAACGGAATGTTGCACACGCGACAGTCGGCACCATGCAGTTAGAGTACTGAGTTGACGTTCTTTTTCAGTGTAATGTTCGTTTACAGCTTCAGCAGAACACTGAAGAGCAATTGAATTAAAGATACCTGTCTAGTAACGTGTAGCACCGCCTTTCGCCCTGATGACGGTGGCGATTCGTCTTGGCATGGACTCGACAATACACTGAAAGCGTTGGGAAGCACGACCCCTGAACAAACTCTCACAGTTCACGAAGATTTGATGGATGGGGGTTAGAGCCTCGAACATCTCTCTTGATGGCATCCCAGATGTGGCCGATGAGATTGAGGTCAGGTGACCTAGCTGGTCAAGGAAGCGAGGTCACGTCGGTGGAGTTTTTATCCAACCATTCGGATACAATTCGGAAGCCGCATTGTCTTGTTGCAGGATGAGGTCCCCAGTGGGATGTTGAAGATGCACAAACGGGAGCAAATGGTCGTCCTGGATATCCTGGTAACGTTGACCTGTGAGGGACGATGTCACGCGTACGAAGGGTCCCATTTCAGTCCACGTAAACCGTCCCCAGACGGAAATGCCACCCCTATCAACTTGAACAGTACCCTGCTGGCAAGAAAGATCCATCGCTTCATGTGGTTTGCGCCGTACTCGTATCCTGCCATCCGCATGTACCAACGTGAATCTCCACTCATCAGTCCAGACAACATTTTCCCACATGTCTAGGGTCCGAGTAGCGATGTTCCCGCGCCCATGCTAATCTTTGCACCCTGGAATGTGCTGTCAGCAACGGTACCCTCGTGGGACGACGGCTTCTGTACCCCATAGCGAGGAGATAGTTCTGGATTGTGTGGCTGCATACACGCTTTTGTGCACTAGCGTTAAATTGCCGAGTGATGTCTTGCATTGTGGCCCATCTATCCGCTGTTACAATGTGAGCTAGCCGACGATGACCCTGCTCATCCACACGCTCTTGTCCCCGGCAGTTGGCTTTTGCAGGAATGGTTTTACCGGATTCGATGTACTCACGGTACACCAGTGACACAGTGGCTCGTGAAAATCCCAGTGCTTGCACGACATCCGAAATGGAGTGACCCATTCGTCAGGCCCCGACAATTTGCCCACGATCAAATTTGCTTAGATCCTTCGTCCTACCCCATACTGCGTCCGACTCTTACTGATTCCCGGCGCATCACTTCTTATATTGTCGGGTCGCTGCATACGTCATGTCGTTTCCGTTTGCAGGGCCGCCCACAGCACCACATTTGCATAACGCCAGCTTTCTCTAATTCAATTGCTCTTCAGTGTACAGTCAGTCCATTCAGTAGATGAAACAGCCAGATAGCGAAACAAGATTATTCGTGGGACTCGTCAAGTATCTCTTTTCAGGTGCTTTAGACCGCTGCCTGAAACAATAATAATTATCTAAGTTAAGTACTAACCGCAGTTAATATAAATCCACCTAAGCTACCTAGCAGCATCTGTGAGCTAGCTAGAAATCTCCAAATCCTTCGCTTCGTGAATTAACCTCTGCCCCAACTCTCTGATAGACGTCAAGCGGGAGGTCTGTAAAACAGTGAGGCAACTAGAGAAAATAAAACTACTTTTCATCTTAAGGTTTTCATAATCAGCATTCATGCATTTCACGGTACCTGCCTTTGGTATTGGTGTATTAAACGTACACCGATGGACCATTACATTATGACTCCCTACCTAATAAGCTATAGGACCGCCTTTAGCCCGCAAAACAGCAACCACTGGGCGATGCATCGATTCGATGAGGTGGCGATAGGTATCTTGGGATATCTGGTACCATAATGTTAACAGCAGGTCCTCCAGTTCCCGTTCATTTCAGGGTGGTGGTAATTTAGCGCGAACCCGGTTTCCCAAGTCCAACCACAAATATCCGATTACGTTCATTCAGTTTGAGGCCAGGGCATCAACAGAAAGGCACCAGCATGTTGCTCGAACCACTCCTTGACGATTCTGGCAGAGTGGTATCTCGCATTATCCTGTTGGCAATGGCCATCACCAGCAGGGAACACAGTTGCCATGAATGGGTGAACTTGGTTCGTAACAATATTTAGATACATTCAGTTGTCAGGGATGGTGCTATTGGGATAATGGGGTCTAAAGTGTCCCAAAGAAACATCGCCCACAGCACAACACCCCCGGCCTATTTCCGCCCAACGGTGCCTCGGTTGGTAATCGACGTATTCGCCCTCGGCCGTCTACGTGATGCACCAAGAATCTTGATTCGTCTAACCAGGCCATTTTTTTCCCAATCATCCTTGGTTCAATCTCGATGATTTTGGGCCCATTTCATGAGTTGTTGGCGATGACGTGCAGTGAGCATGGGGACCCGACTGGGCCATCAGCTACGCAGGCTCATGTGCAGAAGGCTGCGACGAACTGTGTGCACTGACACATTGCCCTGATCTTCACTGCTGTAGCTGCTGTTGATTTGTCGCGCTGTGGTCCTGCGGTCCCTGTGAACAATGCGCGACCGTTTCCGCTCCCCTCTGGCATCATTGAGCTGCGGATGACTCACGGCTGGACAACGGTTCGTCGTTTGGTCATATGTGCACCTCTTTTGATACGTATTCACTACAGCCGCGCGAGGACAACCCACAAGCTGCGCCGTTCCGCAGATCGTAGTTCCGAGGCGTCGTGCCATCACAGTTTGTCCTTTATTAAATTCCGGTAAATCGGCAGCTTTTCCCATTCTGACTCCGAACACTCTACTAACCGAAATTCGGTACTCATGTTGTATATATATATATATACTGCTCTGTGAACTTCACCTGCGCCGCCATTCGGTCTCCAGGCGCGCTCATGTCTCTAGGCTGGGGATGGTCATAATGGAATAAGTGCATCGTTGTATTTGTGCTATGTTTAAAAGAGAAAAATGTGTTTAATCCTGGCTGTGCTTCCTTGTTAAAAAGGTAATTTGCAGGCGGGTCCCTAAAGGAACCAAGAGTCGACGATCGTCAGCAAAGATAGCTGCCGTGTCTCACCGTAATCTTTGACGCGACGCATCGCTGAATATCCCGGTGGATTTCAAACATGTCTGAAATAATCAAATAATATTTTTAAAAATTAAAACGTTTTTAAAACGTTTTCTGTAATTATTTTTTTAATCTTTTAAAAATATTTTTAAGAACTGACAAATTTTGAATTATAATGAACAAAGGAATTTTTCATTCTTCTTATTGAAGGAACAAAAATTCGACTATTTTGAATTGATTTGGCTACTTTTCAGAGCTAACTCTGTTACTTGGTTATTGAACTTTCTGAATTGATTTGGCTACTTTTCAGAGCTAACTCTGTTACTTGGTTATTGAACTTTCTGAATTGATTTGGCTACTTTTCAGAGCTAAGTCTGCTACTTTCTGTTAGAACTATCTGGCAACTCTGATTCCAAGTTCTAAGAAACTCAACACCTCCCCAATTTTTTTGTGACGTTGTCGCAAAATGGCCGCTTGTTTCTTCCTCACTTCTCCTGACTCAACAATGGCACTATAAATTTTCGACGTTTTCCCCACTTTTTGGAATTCAGCATTTAAAATGATATCTTACACTACTGGCATTTTTCTCCTTTCTTTTTTCTTCCCATAATTCCACACCACGCTGATTCTAGTTGTTTTATCGTTTTCAGAAATGCTGTTGAATTTTTTTCTGCATTTCCTGTAATGGTCTCCATTGACTAGGAATAACTTTGAAATATTTATTTCGTATCGCCAAAGGATTCTAAAGACGTACTCATTAAAAACGAAAATTCGGTGTCACGTTTCTTGTTCCTTTAGAAAGTATCAAAACCGCTAATTAATGTCGTAATTTTTATTTACTCCTGTGCGGATTTTCATCGCAGTCTTTTCTGTTTAGACAGCCACTTATTTAAATTTCGTTTCGCGTTTCGCTTTCAACCAAGCTGCCCTCCACCTTTTGCAAAATTGTTTTGTTTAAATTAGAGGGACTGTGTCTCCTGCATTCTGCTGACGTCACGGTTTCTATTTTCGTTCACCTCTAAATACTTAACATTGATTTTCTCTTTGATTCTTACATCACTTGCAGCAGTTTAGTTGTAATTTCTTTAATTTATGTAATTATCTCTTATTCTAATTGGGTGGATGAGAACTCCTGAAACTGTCATGGTGTCCTTTCTCCTTGCGTTGCTTTGACATCCAAGGGAAACAGGTACGGCTGATTTTTTGGCTTTTCTATTTTTATGACTGAGCAAATGCGAGAAGAATGTTTTAAAATAGGAACTTTTACAAGCCTTCAAAAGATCTCACTGAATAATCTAATAGCAGTAACTGGATTTTGGGATTTGAGTTTAATTAATCATACGGGTAATTATTGTTTGACGACATTCTGTGATTTTGAAGTTCTATCATGCGTTTTCTTTCTTGTATGACGTTTTCGTGGGTTCAGTTGAATACTAATGAAACAATCACTAAGGAAAAATAGAAAGGTGATACGAGATTCTCTTGGGTGATAAGCACGTCTTTGAAACGCTTATGAAACGAAAAAAAAAACCATCTCAAAGCAGATTTTTAACGAAAAAAAATTCGGAAGAAAAATAATGTCCACTTAGCACCTCTTAGAGAAAATATGCACACAATTAAAAATGCGCAATACGGTTGGACCCGTTTGTACCAATTTCAAACAAAATGTGCAATGCGGTTGGACCCGTTTGTACCAATTTCGAACAAAATGCGCAATACGGTTGAACCTGTTTGTACCAATTTCGAACAAAATGCGCAATACGGTTGGACCCTTTTGTACCAATTTCGAACAAAATGCGCAATACGGTTGGACCCGTTCGTACCAATTTCGAACAAAATGCGCATTACGGTTGGATCCGTTTGGACCGATTTCGAACAAAATGCGCAATACGGTTGGACCCGTTTGTACCAATTTCGAACAAAATGCGCAATACGGTTGGACCCGTTTGTACCAATTTCGAACAAAATGCGCAATACGGTTGGACCCGTTTGTACCAATTTCGAACAAAATGCGCAATACGGTTGGACCCGTTTGTACCAATTTCGAACAAAATGCGCAATACGGTTGGACCCGTTTGTACCAATTTCGAACAAAATGCGCAATACGGTTGGACCCGTTTGTACCAATTTCGAACAAAATGCGCATTACGGTTGGACCCGTTCGTACCAATTTCGAACAAAATGCGCATTACGGTTGGATCCGTTTGTACCGATTTCGAACAAAATGCGCAATACGGTTGGACCCGTTTGTACCAATTTTGAACAAAATGCGCAATACGGTTGGACCCGTTTGTACCAATTTCGAACAAAAGGCGCAATACGGTTGGACCCGTTTATACCAATTTCGAGCAAAATGCGCAATACGGTTGGACCCGTTTGTACCAATTTCGAACAAAATGCGCAATACGGTTGGATCTGTTTGTACCAATTTCGAACAAAATGTGCAATACGGTTGGAAATCTCCGCTCTGAGGTGGAGTTTTACCCCGGGATGGTGGTGTACGCCAATCATTTGTTTGATCTTCGCATGATACAGCTTTATCTATTGCAGCTTAGAAGCTGCATCTCCATTGACCTAGCTTCTTGTTCTTCTGGATTGCAACCTAGGGCTTCGCGTTTTAATGGAGAAGCATGGGTCAATAGCAGTTGACTAATGCAGGCTATTTTGTGGACACTTTTTCATACATAATATCAACTTTTGACAATATCTATCCGCAGTGATCATTTTAAGAACGAGGAGATCACAACGTCTATGGACGACCAAACACTGACGTGTTCCTGGGGTGAAGTACCGGCTTCGAGATGTGTTTCGGTCGACCCATAGCGTCGAACGTCGGTGATTGTCATACATTTCACGTAACACGCAACGAAACAGCTCACAATGTAGTTGTTTTAGTTAATAATAAACAGGGAAATTCAAAACATCAAAGCGTCGTGTTTTGTGCTGTTCCTTGAATTCATGTGAGACCCGTTTATCCACCTTCTGCACTTTTCCCATGGCAGTTAAAAAGTGGGTAATGGTTGCATAGCGGGATTCCAAGTGTGCTATACCAGCAGTATAATTCCCGCCCGCACACGGCTCGGGTTGCGCACGACTTTCTATGTCATGTCCAGACACTTTCATGGTCTGCCAGCTCCCCGGACATTTCCTCTATTGAGCATATGTGGGACCAGTTGAAACGCCGGCTGCCGTCGTGCCGCACTATCCGGGATTTGGATCACACCGTCCAACACGTGTAGGCCAGTCTGCCGCAGGTATCGCCGCACGAGGCGGTGCGACGCGCTATTGAAAATGACCGAACTGCGCGCCACAGATTCTTCTGTAATTTTTCTGCAGCTCTGTTTTTGCCATCCTGTGTATCATTCATTTGTCTCCTTACGTTCATAAAATTTTATTTAAATCCGATGCTTCTTTCTTGGGGCGCAAATGTCTCTGTCCATGAGTCTATAAACGATGAAATAAATATAAAAATTAGTTAGTTAAAAAAGAGTTAAACTTTACAATTCACTGTTTTTGCAGGTGATGCAAAACACAGTGAATTGTTAAGTTCAACTCTTTTTAACTAACTAATTTTTATAGTTATTTCATCGTTAACAATTCACTGTTTTTGAACAAATCACTATTTTTTTTTGTACTTTAACACTTCACTGTTTTTTGCAGGCACACTATAATTTAACTTTCATTTTCAGTTTTTGTGTATATACATTTTTAGTTCATTCTCTTCAACATTTAGCGTTATATTTTTCTGGCTCATTAAATGTCTTGTGGCAACAGTCTCCAGGTCATGGTGCGTGACGTGTGTCTGTGCTTGATAAGAGCGAGCTATGTGATGTTGGAGCAATAGGCGAAGAAGTGTGGTGTCGTAATCGTAGAAGCTGCATTACGCAGAAGCGGTGTTTACTGCGTGTTCATGTTCAAGTTGTGTTGTTATATATTTAGTGCTGAAGTTTTTTTAAGCAGGTTTTCTGTTTACTAACTTACGGTAATCAGCTTTAAAATATTAGTGCTGTTGCGAATTAATTCTTCATGAATACTGGAATATCTGAGTGAAGTGCTTATGAGATATTGACGGAATAAAAGAAAGAACTGCTAAATAACTCATTCTTGAACTTTATTTGAGTGACTGCTGTTTCACTTAAAATGAGTTCATAAGAACTGACTGTATGCAGTGTAAGTCACATATACACGTTTCAAAGAATAAAGACAGCTACAAGATTTGTTTAACACAAGTCACATCGCGCAGTGTTTTAATACCTAAATCACCTACAAACTGGACGGGTGTGAAAAAACTTACATTTCATCTATAACATTCTAAAAGTTTTAAGTAAGCCTCCTAGTGAATAGATAGATAGTAGAGGGTTGCGGTGAGATGAAACTTGGGAAAAGTAAAAGTACGAGGGTTGTACCGAAAGTAATGCAAAAGTGGGCATAACTTTTTCATTAACTGAGAGATGTCGTTCAAATTGCACATATTGGTAGAGTATATACTTCACCACACAAATGCACTACTCAACATAGTCTCCATCACAAGCGATGCATTTGCGCCATCGTTGAACCGAACATTCGAATCCTCTTTGAAAAAAATCCAGGTGTGGACTGTTGTACCCACTTCTTCCCAGTCACACCGTTAAAAATTGGTACATAGAAATAAGCAAAATATACTCGTTTTTGAGTACATTCTGGGCTTCTAATAGTTCCAAGTACTTGTGCCTGATTTTTGGAAAAAACACATACTCATTTTTGAGTACATACAGGGAATCAATTGTGAGTTTATCTGGTATTTCTAATTTGTAATATATGTACTCGTTTTGAATACATATATTTCAAATATATGTACTCGAAAAAATCCATATATTTCAAAATTAATATACGTGCTTTAACTTCATTCAGTTTCTGTGCCCTTTCGAGCAGGGCACAGAAACTGAAGAAAGTTAGGGCAAATCTAGCGATTCTGACAGGATAGTTTGTGAGAGAGGGCACACTAGATGGTGCCACCGTACGATTTTGTACATAGAAGACAGAGAGAAACTGAGGGGGAGGGGCTTAGGAACTATAACCGGGTGATTCCTCCGTGGGCCGTCACTTAACGTGCTCGTGCGATATTCAGCGATTGTTAGAAATTCACACTACCAGGCTAGGTTTGAACCTTGGGGTAACTCCATCAGTAGACTGATTCTCTAACAACTAACCTATCCGCGGCTCGATTTCAAATTTGGAATACGCGTACTCCATACGTACTCATTTATTCATATAATCAACTAGAAGTATATTATTCGATAGTACATCTGGGATAATAGATATACTCATTGTCACATGCTTGGCAAGTTGGCAGCACAATTTTATCACAAATATAGTGATGAAGCGATATTATATTATTTATGAGATTGACACAAATATAGTTACTGTAAAAACGTACACAAAGATAATTTAGTAATTAAAAATTAAACTCGTTGTGATCACTGACTTTGTTGTACTAATCATTTATGTGTGCCACTTTACAATTTATTAAACAATTTCTCTTGAAATCTATAATATCTAAAATGAAGTAATATGAGGTTATATTTATATTTATTCACGCAGTTATTTGTAAATACGTATGGTTACTTATATTTGAGCATGTCATGTATTCGTTTACGATACGATTGTACTTAAAGAAAACGGAGCACGTTCATGTTCTCATTTTTAAGTAGATTTTTTTTGACAGTGCACTATCATCTCGTCTGCGTCATCAAATCATTGTCCCCGGAGACTGTCCTTCATTGAACCAAATAGCTGGAAGTCGGAGGGCGCCAGACCTAGGCTGTACGGTGGATGGGGGATCAACGAGCAGTCTAATTTGCGGATCGCCTGATTTGTTGGCAAAGATGTGTGTGGTCTCGCATTGTCATGATGAATGTGGATCCTTTTCAGAATCTTGTTCGGTCTCTTCCTCCTTATGGATTCTCTAAGCTTCTTGAGTATTTCAATGTACCGCTCGCTGGTCCCGGTACTGCCACGTTCCAGGAAATCGAAAAGAATGACACCCCTGTCATCCCAGAAAACAGTCAGCAGAACTTTTTGTGCTGATGTCTGGCTCTAGAACTTCTTAGGCCTTGGTAAAGAGTTGTGACGCCATTAAATGGATTGATTCTCCGTTTCCGAATTGTAAAGATACCCCCACGTGTCATCCCCTGCCACCAGATTGAAAAAAACATGTCTTCATTGGGATCAAAAAGCTTGCAACATATCAGAGCAGACTTCCGCGCTTCTCTCCTTCAAATATGCAATGGAGAAGGGCTACTATAGAGGAAAAGTTACTCTTCCAATATGTGCAATTTGAACGACCGCTCTCAGTTAATAAAAAAATCACGTCCGTTTTTGCATTACTTTCGGTATAACATTCGTAGTATAAAGGCATGTCCAAAAGTTTAGTTGTCTCATTATGGGACAACATCTTTAATTTCTCGAAATTCGAGCAGTCAGAACCGCCCCAAGCAGCTTGAAATCACCTAACTGAAATTACTCGTTGACGGAAGTTTCCAGTATCATATTATATCAGAGGATTAAATTTGATTTCTTTAAAATGCATTCTATGCGTTGCATGGACTTCCGGCTTCAACCACATTGTCTTTCATTTTGAATTGTTGAAGCTTGAATAGGTAAGAAAGGCGATACTGAATAGGTAAGATCTAATAAAATAAGTTTCTTTTCCTAATTCCTCTTCACAAACATTAATTTATGAGATAAGAAATGTCTTCAGGTCTTTAAAAGCGAAAAGTGAACTGCCAGAGGCGTTGGAGCATGGAAAACTTATATTTCGAAAAGGATTCCATTTTTCTGTTTCTTCATCTTACTTTTGTATAATCACAAAAGGGCTTAATGATCTGAATGTTCTGAAATTATTATCCCCGTTCTAAAGCACAATGAATTACGATATCAGGTCTTCCTTCTTAATTGAAGCGTGCCCTTCGGTTAAAGATGTAATAATACTGAAATGAGTTTTCTTTTTTCCTTTTCTAATGCAGTATTCTTGTTTCTGAGCGGCTGCAGTTAGTGAAAATGCCAGAGGCACAGAAAACTTGTGCGTTAATTTGCGATGAAAGTTTCTTTTCTTGGTGTAATTGCTCTTGAAAACGCAAAGCTGATTTAAATTGGAGAAAACTACTTACGAACATTTCATAGCTCCAGTAAATATTCCGATACTTGTAATTATTAAAGAACCGACTATACAGCTCATTTTATATTTCCCTACATGATTTCAATAAAAAGAAGTGACTTCGTCTGAATTACAAAGCAGAGAACTAAGCCCTTCAAACAACCATAATAGTCTTTGACTCGAAGCAAAATACAGGATGTTTTTACTGTCACAAGTAGTGCGTCTTTTCGTTTCAGACACCACATCAAATTCTAAGCTGTAATGAGCTCATCATTTGATTATTAAAAATTCAAAAAGCTTCGTAAAAATTCAGAATGAAGCAGAACTTCCAAGAAAATTTCAAATCCACTGCATTGTTATATGCTTAGAGGCACACTTTCACTAGGAAAGAAATTTCGGCACTCAAAGGAACCTTTTAGAAGTAGTCTCTAATCCAGTTTATAATTTGATTCGATGTAACTAAAAACATGTTCCTCATATATACGTGTATTATATGCACTGTAAAAATTTTTCTGAAACTCGCGGACAACTTTCCGTCATTTCTTTCGTTAATTAACGAAGCATATTTCTGATACAACTCTTTCCATGAAATGACGGAAAGAAACCTGAATTTCACGAATTTTTCGAACCAGGAGAAAATTCTTAATTTTAAGAAACCTTTCCGCAGTTTCGTTCTTATATTGACGGTAAATTTCAATTTTAGAGATGTGTTAACGGAAACTTCTGAATTTTCAGAAACTTTTCCGCAATTCCTTTCGTATATTAACGGAAAAATTCCGTTCTCAGTTGTTCCGTATTCGTATGACTCGAAATTACCGGTAACAGAAGCGATTCGTATGAATACTTGAGGTTTGAATAACTTCTAAATTTCAATCGTCTGTCGAATTTTGAAGTTCCGTACCGAGATCGGATATCGTGGATAGCATATCGCAGGAATTTCGTTCATTGTGGCACAGGATATTTCTTCTCACCTCTATTTTGTGCACCAGCTATTTATTATACACTATATTGACAAAAGTCACCGGACAGCTAGAAGATAAACACAACATAGCATTTATTGACATACATTAGTACGGTGTCGGTCCACCTTTGGCCTTAATGCATGCACTGACCCTTCGAGACATGCTTTCCACAAGGTTTCGGAACACAGCAATAGATATGCGCTTCCATTCAGTACACAATGCTGCCGCTAATTGTTGCTTATTAGTAGGCTTTGGTTCCAAACTTCTTATGCGGCGCTGTAATTCATCCCATAGGTGTTCTATGGGATTAAGATCAGGGCTCTGTGATGACCAGTCCACACACGATACGGAATTATCGTCAAACCACGCCGTAACAGTGCTTGTTTTATGGCTCGGTGCATTATCCTGCTGGTACCAACAAGTTTCGGTTCCATAGTATTGCCACAAGGTTGGCAGGGCATAATTGTCTAGAATATCGAGGTAGAAGTGCTGGTTAACAGGTTTGTCCACGATTAGAAATGGGCCGGGACGATACCACGAAAAGCACTCCCACACGAGTACACTGCCTGCTCCGAACGTGACTGTAGGAACAGTACACTGTGGTAAATAGCGTTTCCCTGGCTGCCGCCTTACCCACACACAGCCATCAGTGGTGGCTCGTATTTGGAAAAATAGGTGAAGAGCTACAAGAGCAATATGAAAAAGGTATCTACTGTTTCAATGAAAATCACTATATGAGGACTGACCTATTTTTTGTATATTAGGTCAATTCTTCTTTCTTTTAAAGCTGCAAATTTGTCGATTATGTCGTCATAGAGTGGTTGTTTCTTCGTGAGCATCAATAAAATATCTTTTTGAATAGAAATATTTGCCAAAGAAGCAAGTCTATCTTGAGAAATAGTGTTTCTTGAGTAAGTTTGTATTCTTTAAAGGCAAGAAAAACTTCTTTCCACTGACACATTTGTAGATAAAATTGCTAAAATGAGGGAAACCAATTTACAAGCTTCTGCAAAAATGTCTTTATCTCCATGAAGCACTCGAAGAAGTTCTTTAGGCGATATATTCCTTAATTTTTCATCGGCATATACAAGACTCAGTTCATTTTTAAGGCGCTGAAGTTTAGTAAATATTTTCCCGTAAAAATGTTGTAGATTTTCAAGAGCGTCGGAGGGAAAACATGAATTAAATTGGTTGAACTTGGTTGTGTCAGCAAGACAGACAAATTGAAGTTTCTCACAGTCTTCAAATCTTATATCCATTTCCATAAGAATGTGGTCCGATATTTCAAAATACAATATAATTTTGAAAAATTGTTTCTTCTGTAAGAGCAGCATATTCCCGTATAGATCTGCTTATTTCTGTGATTTTGTTAGCTTTTCCAAACAGTGTTTCAAATACCTCATCGTTAAGGCAATTACTTTGTGCAAATAAAATTTAAGAGGATTTAGTACTTAATTTGAATAAGTAATATATATATAAGTAGAAACCAGCGTGGAAATACTCTCGTTGAGTTTGCAGAGGCAGAAGGGTTTTTCATCTTGAACTCCTTTTTCAAGAAAAAGCCACACAGGAAATGGACATGGAGACATCCAAATGGGACGACAAATGAAATTGATTTTATTATGTGTAACAAAAAATTCGTCATAGAAGACTGCAGTGTGCTAAACAAGTTCAACACAGGTAGTGACCATAGATTGGTGAGATGTAAGATGCACCTCAACACTAAACTTGAACGTGGCAAGCTCATAAGACAAACAAAATCTATTGACATAACCAACCTTAAAAAAACACCATAATACCTTCAAGTTAGAACTGAAGAACAGGTTCTCTGCTTTAGAAGGCCTAACATCGGAAGAAGTGGACATCTCTGAAGTTAACAGAAAAGTAACCAAAGCTCTTATGGAAACAGCAACAAAATTAGCTGGGTCTAAGAACAAATTGCATGTGAACAAATTATCAGGAAAAACCAAAATGTTGATGCAAAAAAGAAGAGATGAGGACAACTAAAGATGTGACTTCCAAAGTGGAATATATAGAGCTATGCAAGACAGTAAGAAAAAGTATCACTGAAGACGTAAGGAAATTCAACTGTGAACTAGTGAGGAAAGCAATTGAAAACAACCAAAGCCTAAAGATAGCAAAGGGACATCTCAGTAAGGGAAGAAAACAGATTATGGCACTGAGAAAAGAAGATGGTTCTGTAACAAGAAATAGAGGCGAAATTTTGACAAGAGTGAAAGATTTCTACTCCAAATTATATGAAAGGGATGATATATGCACTCCAGACATCATGAAAGATACCAGTACCAGAGTTCCTCCAGTCCTTCCAGCAGAAGTTGCACATGCAATCAAGAACATGAAGCGAGGAAAAGCTCCAGGAGAAGATGGAATTACTTTAGACATCATACAAGAAGCAAGTGGAGAAATCGAAACAGTACTCGCCCAAATTTTCACTCGATGCCTTAATGAAGGAAAGATTCCTGAGGATTGGAACACCGCTACAATGATCCTGCTACATAAGAAAGGTGACATTGAGGATCTCGGAAACTACAGACCTATCAGCCTCCTATCAGTAGTTTATAAAATCTTCACTAAAGTTCTTTCACACCGCTTGAAGGTAACACTGGACATGGCTCAACCGAGAGAACAAGCTGGATTCAGGAGTGGCTACAGCACAATAGATCATATCCACGTGCTGAGAGAACTAATTGAAAGAGCGAGGGAATATGAACTTCCATTGTGCATGGCTTTTATCGATTATGAAAAAGCCTTTGATTCGGTGAAACCATCAGCAGTTACAATGGCTCTGAAAACCTGCGGTATTGAAGATGCATACATTAATATTATTAATAACATCTATGAAAATGCAAGTGCAAAGATTAGGCTGTTTGAAAATACAACACACGTAAAAATTGGAAAGGGAGTGAGACAAGGTGACACCATATCTCCGAAGCTCTTCAATGCCACATTGGAGGGTGTTTTTCAGTCGCTGAGCTGGGAAAACAAGGGGATAAAGATTAATGGAGATTATCTAACGCACCTTCGTTTTGCTGATGACGTAGTCATTTTTGCAACTACCCCATCAGAGCTGCAGAGTATGATCCAGGAACTTGCTGACAAGAGTAAAGAAGTGGGATTAAAAATGAACTTTCAGAAGACAAAAGTGATGTTCAATGCTTTTACAAGAAATGAAGATTTATCGATTGATGGAGAAAAGCTGGAGATAACAGACACGTACGTTTATCTTGGACAGCAGATATCAAGTGAGGGTCACATTGATGAAGAAATTAATCGGCGTACAAAACTTGCCTGGAGAGCTTTTGGAAGAAACAGCATAATTTTCAAGAGCAGTATGCCATTATGTCTTAAAAGAAAAGTGTTTGATCAATGCATCCTTCCAGTGCTTACGTATGGTGCAGAGACGTGGACCTTAACTAAAAGAGACATACAAAGGCTGCAGTCAACTCAAAGAAGCATGGAGAGGTGCATGCTTGGTGTAACCAGGAGAGATAAGAAGAGGAACTCGTGGATCCGAAAAATGACAAGAGTGGAAGACATCATGATCAGAGTTAAATCCCTGAAATGGCAATGGGCTGGACATACTGCCAGAAGGACAGATCATCGATGGACAGCCGAAATTTTAGATTGGATTCCAAGGGACAGGAAAAGACCCAGAAGAAGACCACATGGGAGATGGGTGGATGAAATTCGAAAGTATGCAGGGGTGACATGGAGGAGACTGGCACAAGACAGACCGTTGTGGAGGAAACTTGGGGAGACCTTCGTCCAGCAGTGGATTGATAATGGTTGACAATGATGATGATGATGATATATTACTTATTCAAATTAAGTACTAAATCCTCTTAAATTTTTTTTGCACAAAGTGGGTTGCCTTACTCATCGTTCCTTTTATGGCTCAAAATTTCACGAGTTGTTTTAATTTGAGTTACACATCTGTACTTTATGTCTAGTGATGTTTTTGCAAAATTTTGAATTACAGATCGGTGGAGCCAAACATTTCATTTAATACTATTGCCAAAAATGTAAATTTAAAAGTGTTCATACCATTTAAAAACCCCTCGGCAAGTTGAATTGATTTCTTGTCTGATAGTTCACTGTTTGTGAGAAATTCTAATGCTTCCTCCAATTTATGCCAGTCTTCAACAATTACACTTACTAACTTCGAAGTGGAGGACTATCGAGTTTCTGTTATGGTTAATATGCATCTTGCGGTTGTTGATGCGAGTGTATAAGATCGCTTCGCTGAGTGGTGAAAAAACGCAGGAATTCCACTGAGACTTGCATAAAATATTCGACACTTAGAAATTTTAGAAAAACTTTGCTGTAATACAAGTTTCAAACGATGCGCTAAGCAATGAACAAAAACAGCTTGAGAAGCTTTATCCTTGATTTTTTTCTGGAGTCCATTCAAGTGTCCAGACATTACACTTGCCCCATCGTTACATTGTCCTATTAATTTGTATTGATAATCAAACTGTTCCAAAATTTCGTTGAAACCCAAAAATCTCTCAGCCAATACACCTTCCGAACAACAAATTTTATTATTAAAGAGCACTGAGAAATCTAATTTATGTCTGTGGTGTCATCTACTTGAATAGAAAAGCATTCAACTTCATTTATTTCATTTTTAACGTGATCGTTTATATATTCAGAAATACATTCACTTAATTCATTTTGAATAGTTTTTGAGTCACCTGTGAAGACATTTTTTTATCTTTTCGTATTGATTTTGAATTTCTAAAGGAATTCTTGATATCAACAATAAAAGTAATTCCGTGAAATTTCCACGATTTATCGAGTCGATGCTTTCGTTATGGTCACGGAATGCTAGTTCTTGTTTGCTCAAATACAGTACTGAATCAATCACTGTCTGCAGGAAAAGTCTATTTAAACGAACGTTTCCGTTGAAATGCCTTTTCAAAAGCCTAGCACTCTCCCTTATGTTCTGATTTTTTCAAAATTCCTTAACTTTTATTCGCATTTCAGGTGTTCGCTAGAATCACCATGTTTATGAAATGACCGAATGTTTATGAAGTGACCGTGTTATATTTAATAAATCTGAGAAACCGTCTTTATTCCACGCCGAATGTTTTTTACTATAAAGTAACACGGCCAAGAAAATCATTTTTGTAACACAAAAGTGCTACAAACCCATATTCTGTCATGAGAAAGAAGACATATTCAGTAAACCAACAGTTTTTACAATTAAAATTATAAGATTTACCGCTCTTCCTGATTTCTTTCTTGGCGACAATTGTCAGTGAATCCGTGAAGATAAAAGAGACCTTTTTCCTTGAAGTAAAATGTCTCTTTTATCTTCATCTTTCCATCGATCAAATGGAGTTTGCAATAAATTACAGACAATGCCGTTCACAGAATACATACTAAAAACTAAAACTATCAGTTAAACTGTACACGAAATTTAAGTAACTGGTGAAGTTTTTGATAAACAATCACAAAGCACGAAAAAACTAATCTCTTACGGAAAGTATGTACCGCAACGAGAAAACCCTAGTGGATTGCAAGGTACCATGGGCAAATCCGTCCCGTTCCTCCGCGATCTCTTCCGAAGGTCACGACTCCAGGTGCAGAGCCTGAGTGTCTCAAGCTAAAACTCTTCACTTGCCCGGCAGATAGGAGAGGGTGACGTCACGGTTACCATGGTAACTCGGCCGATAACTGCAGACTTCCAAGCATTCTCATTTTAGCTCTTCACTTGAACTGTTTTGCGTAGAGAGACTTGGTTTCCGTATTGAACGCCCATTGGGAATTGATCTAATAAGAGTTTTGAGCATTTTGGCACTCAATAAAGGCAAAGAAGAATATATACACAAAATTACTGAATAAAATTTTATTTTAAATGAAATAGGTGAAGAGGCACTTCACCTACTTTACCTGAAAAGCCGCCACTGACAGCCATCAGACTGATGGATCGTGCATCTGGACTCTTCAGTCCTTAGGACCGATTTCCATTTATCTACGGTCCACGATAAATGTTCTTTACACTATGCAAAACGAGTAGTAACATTCCGAGTGGAGATGAAAGGCTTATGAGCAGCCGCACGACCACGATAACCCATGGAATGAAGTTCTCTGAGAATGGTACGTGTACATACCGAGGTTTCAGCATTTTTACTCATCTGTACACTGAGGTCTTGTGCAGTACTCCATCGATTAGCTGTAACGATTCTTCTGAGGTTTCGACGTCCTCTATCACTGATTTTCTTTGGTGTGTCTTCCACTTATACAGTACATCCAAAACAGTTGACTTGGGTATGTTTAAACGCATCTCAGTTTCTCTTATGGACAACCTACTAATATAACACCCAACAATCTTTCCTTTTTCAAAGTCAGTTCTCTCCCGCCGCGACATTTTCACTCAACTTAACAGTGCGATATGGTCGCGGTCAGCTGCAGGCTTGTGTTTATACCGTTTGCAGGTGTACCGCGCACCTTAACAACGCAGCGGATGCGTTCATTTATTTTTGAAGGTGTATCCGGTGACTTTTGGCACTATAGTGTATATTGTGTTACTGTAAGAACTTATTGAACATATGGTTACACGATGTCTGTGTACCAGTCTTTGGTCAACTTAAGACAAAAGCTATTATAGCTATCAAGAGTAAAATTTATATTTTGGTATTTTTTTTTTTTATGTGTGAGCGTGAAATAGTACCATAAAAAAGAACATTTCAACTTTTTTAAAGATAACTGAAAGTCGTTGTCAGTTTTCAAAAAATCAAGTTTCAAAGCATTTTGTTGCTTCGAAAAATCAGGATGGAAAATACTTAATTTGTGAAAAGTCCTCCTACAAAAAAAATATTACAAACCTAGTCAGAAAAATAATAAACTCCAACAGAAAATAACATGAATGAGTCACTCGCATTAATGACAAAAAAAAACGAAATGTCATCGTCGCGGAATTCGTTTTACGATGTATGTGGGTAGGATTACCGAGCGTTTGTGGATCAGTGGGTAAAAGCGCCCGTTTAACTGCTCCGTCAGCTCAATCTTCGGGGGTTCGATACTGATCTCAGTGGAAGGATTACCTGGGGTACAAAAGGCTGAACGGTACAGTGTCGCCGATTTTGTGGAATTTCAGTTTAAATACGGAAAAAACCTGAAATGGAGTTTTTGAAATAAACGTAATTTCTGTCTATGGAAAATCTCTGAAAATACGGAAGTTAAAATAAACGAGCACTTTTTAAAACGGAAATTTCTGAAAAGGACGGATACCTGCCGGCAACTTTGCTGCACGTTATTTTGTCAGATATTTTCCGTGAATTCACACCACTTATTATTTACAGTGTACATATTTACACTAAGTGACCACTGTATTATGACCAACCCCTCAGAACTTCGTTGTACCACCTTTTGCCTTTAATACTGTGTCGATTCTTCGTCTCATGGACTCCACGAGATGTTGATAGGTGGTTTGTGGAATCTTGGATCATGCTTGATGAATAGCACTTTCCAGGAGTGTGACTTTCTAGGGTTGTGGATCCAGCTGTCTGATGGTTTGTTCAACTTCATCCCACAAATTCTCAATGGGGTTGAGATCTGCAGATTGTAGGGGCCACCTAAGCTAAGTAAACTCACTGGCATGTTCCTGAAACCAATTCTGTACAATACAAGCACTATGGCAGGACGCATTATCTTGTTGAAAGAGCCATCGCCATTGGGAAAAACCATCCACATGACAGGGCGCACTTGGTCCGCAACGATGTTTAGATATGATGTGTCAGTCAGACGTTGATCAACACGAATTAAAGGGCCCAAAGCATGCCAGGAAAACATTCCCCAATCCATAACGTTGCCTCCACCAGCTTGAAGGGCTGTAGCAATGTATTTGGGGACCATGCTTTCGTGCTGTTTCCGCCAAATTCTCCCTCGGCCATCGGCATGGCGCAACTTAAAACGTGATTCATCGGACCACATAATTTGTTTCCAATTATCGACTGTCCAATTCTTGTGCACCTGTGCGAACTGGAGACGTTTTCTCTTGTTAACTGCTGATAGCAAAGATGTCCGAACAGGCCTTTGGCTGCCATATCCCATCCGATGCAGTGCACGGCAAACAGTACGTGCAGAGATCCTTTGAGGGGATCTTGATTAAGATGGTCTGTAATTTGCTGCACTATTGCCCTTCTGTTGTCTTTTAACAGTCCTGACACTCTCCTTTCCGCCCGAGTAGTCACTAGTCGATGACGACCACACGTTTCACGTAGAGACCCAGTTTTTTGGTTGACAGTCCAGTCTTTAAACACTTTAACAACAGCTTCTCTGGAACATTTCACGAATGCGGTGGTTTTGGAAATACTCGCTCCTTGGCTCCGAGCTCCTACAATCATCCCAAGTTGAAAGTCCGTCAAATCGCATTTCTTACCCATCTCGTCACCCAAAAATCACTACTACTACTGTCGCAAGCATTAAGCTTTCCCTTTTTATACTAACCTCGCCTTCTGGCGGTAACAGCGTGCAGCCATAGCTTATTTGCTTGAAACTGTCAGTAGGACATAATAAAGTGGCGACTCAGTGTATATTTGGCATAGATTCCACAAGGTGTTCGACTATATATATGTCTACAGCATATCAGGCGTTCATCAGAGAGTCCTTTAATTGCATCAGATTTGACTGAAGAACAGAATTCTTTGCTTCCGGATCTGTTTTCCTAACAATACCCGTACATTCTCAATGGGGTTCAGATCTGGGCTTTGTGGTGGCCAGAGAAGGCGGTGGAAGTCGCTGTCATGCTCGCTGAACCATTGATAAACACATCTTGCCCTATGGATAATATTGTCGTCTATGAAACAGCCGCAACCTGGTGGATAAAAAAGTAACGTTGCAGGATGGAATTAGTCGGCAACAATATTCAGACAATGCTTTGATTTTCCAGAAATGTCCGGTAAATACGTCTTTACCAACAGAACGTACCCCAGACCATGACACCACCTCCAGATTCTTGAGGTGTGTTTAGAAGGCAATCTGTGTCGATTGCTTCATGGTACTCGCTCCAAACTATCTGCGTACCGTTGGTACAGAACAGGGTGTATGTACCTCGACTCGTCGACCAAAGTGAACAGAACGCGTTAACAAACGTTTATCCTTTAGCTAGATTTCTGAAATGGGTTAAGCATTTTTAAGTAGAATTGTATTAACTTACGCACGTTTGCCGTAGAAATTCACGTTACGAAAGATCATAAATTGTGCACAAAATGTATCTCATAGTAGAAAACATTCGATGCAATAGAGAGTTTGTAAATACAGCAGTCTGGATCAGAAACATAAAGGAAAACAAAACATAAGTTTTCTGACCCCTAGCAGGAAAACTGTGTTTCATTCGAAAAAGAAAATGCGCGCAAAATATTCTTTATAATAAAGGATCAAGGATATTCGGCCAAGAAAGAATGTTTGCAACCGAAGTTCCAGAAGAGGTGATAATATTGTATATAGGAACACGCGCTGACGTCCATAGTGGCAGAGTTATGCATCATTGAGAAGAAGAAAGCATGAGTAAAAGAAAAGGTTTCATAGAGGGGGCTATGCGACGTAGAAGAAATTTTGCCGCCTCTGTGGCTGAATGTCACGTTATGTTGAATCCTGATCATTTGGTCGAGATAGAGCCGTGTTCGAATTCCTGTTGCGGCACGGATCCCGAAGAGGCATTTGGATTCAATACAAAGAAGGGCCAAAAAAACTGGAATACCTCTCTAATATCGCGTTGGTTCTCCTCACGATCGGATAGCACAGCAACGCAACTGGGACTTCACGAGCTCTATTTCGTACTATGGAGATAGTGCACACCATGCTTTCTGAATAGTGTCCAACAATTCCGTAATATTTCGCTGGGGATTCCCGGAATTGACGGAGCATCCCAAATCTATTCGATAGCGTTTAAATCCGGCTAACGGAAGGGCTAAGTTAAGATGCCAAACTCCGTGAAATGTTCATCCAGCCATAATCGGGCGAATGTGGACGTGTGCGGTGACGCATTGTCGTGTTGAAAGACGTCGCGCCCGTCGGATGGCTTCCATGACATGAACGAGTGCAAATGATCCCCAAGGATGGTTACGCAGCCTCCAATGGTCAGAATGATCTACAGACGAACAGGGGTCCTAACGTGTGCAAGCTGAAAACACCCCACACCATAGCAGAGCCACCGCCAGCCTGCATTGTCTCTTGCAAGGATGCGAGATCCATTCCTTCGTGGGGTTGTCGACGCACACGGAGTCGGCCCTCTGCCCGAAATAGTTGGTACTGCGATTCGTCGGACCAGGCTACACGTTTCCAGTCATCACAAAACACAGGGAACGTTGCACTGTAAAAACACTGCTGCTACTACTGGCCCAGGCATTAAATTGCGCGGTGATTTGGAGCACTATTTCACGTTGGGCGGATATTACCATGCGTGCCAGTCACCGCTGTCAACGATCGTCCAGGTCTTTTGTAAGTGCTACACCGGTCTCACACTCTCGTTGTTTTCCCTCAGTTTGTGTAGTCCAGGTATACCCTTGAAATCGTTGACCGTATAAATCAAAATTTTGAGATGATTTCCGAGACGGAGTGATCCATCTCCCGGCCGCCGATTATCATACCACGTTCGAAATCCCGCAAATCCTGATAAGCTGCCATCTAAACGGCGCATGCTACTTCTTGAGCTTGCGGAGATACACTGAAGAGCAATTGAATTAGAGATAACTGTCTAGTAATGTGTAGCGCCACCTTTCGCCCTGATGACGGCGGCGATTCGTCTCGGCATAGACACCGGAAGCCAAACGGATTCTCGACCCCTGAAGAAGCTCCCACAGTTCACGAAGATTAGATGGATGGGGGTCATAGCCTCGAACATCTTTCTCAATGGCATCCCAGAAGTGGTTCATGGGATTGAGGTCAGGTGACCTAGCTGGACATAGAAACGAGGTCACGTCGGTGCTGTGTTCGTCCAACAATTCGTATACTATTCGGGAGCGATGGCACGGTGCATTGTTTTGTTGAAGGAAGAGGACCCCCAGTGGGATGTTGAAGACGCACAAACGGGAGCAAAAGGTCGTCCAGAATATCTTGGTAACGTTGTCCTGTGAGAGACGATGCCACATGTTCCAGGGGTCCCATTTCAGTTCACGTAAACAGTCCCCAGACGAGAATGCCACCCCCACCAGCTTGAAGAGTACCCTGCTGGCAAGAAGGATCCATCGCTTCATGTGGTTTGCGCCGTACTCGTATCCTGCCACCCACATGTACCAACGTGAATCTCGACTCATCAGTCCATGCAACATTTCCCCACATGTCTAGGGTTCAGTGACGATGTTTCCGCGCCCATGCTAATCTTTGCACCCTGTGATGTGCGGTCAGCAGCGGTACCCTCGTAGGACGATGGCTTCTGTACCCCATAGCGAGGAGATGGTTCTGGATGGTGTGGCTGCTGTCTTGCACTGGGCCCCGTCTATCCGCTGTTACAATGCGAGCTACTCGACTATGACCCCGCTGATCCACACGTTGTTGTCCACAGTAGTTAGCCCTTGCAGGGATGGTTTTACCTGATTCGATGAACTCACGGTGCGCCCGTGACACAGTGGCTCGTGAAAATCCCAGTGCCTGCACGACTTCCGAGATGGAGTGACCCATTCGTTGGGTCCCGACAATTTACCCACGATCAAATGCGCTTAGATCCTTCGTCTTACCCATACGGCGTCCGACTCTTACTGATTTCCGTCGCATCACTAATTATATTGTCGGATCGCTGGATACGTCATGTCGTTTCTGTTTACAGGGCCGCCCACAGCGCAATATTTCCATAACGCCAGCTGTCTCTAATTCAATTGCTCTTCACTGCATATTCCTCTATACACGTTGTTTGCGGACGATACCATTTATACCGCATGGGTGTGGTGGCATGTAATGGAAATGGTAGAGCTCTTCCCATTTTGTTCGCACCTCTATGTATGAGCAATGAAATACACATAGTAAGAACAAAACATTAGGACCCGCCCTGATCTTAAGTATGGATCTTTTCCTGCCCGGCAATGCACACTTGTGAAGGTCAAATGCATAAGAGGCTATAACGAAGTAAATTTCTTTGTCATTCTTGTCCACGTCGGGCATCGAACCCGGGTCCAATCATTCCGGAATAAGTCGCTCTCTCAACTGAGCTACGAGGACGTATGCTCTCGTTGCTATCTGCCTTTATCTCATGTGCGTCCTGCGGTGTAGGCTCGTCACATCGCGCTATTTGTGATTGATGTAGTATCAGTCGGCATTGAAACGGTCGTTTTAATCGGTAAGGAATGCAATTTGAAATCCTTGGAAACAGGCAGGATCGTTGGATACAGGGCACAAGGTGGAAGTACTCGGTAAAGGTTCCGGATGTTCATAGTAATGTTATTATTCTTGCCTCGTTTTACCATCGGGTAAGCTATTAGAAGGATTGTTGGAAAACGGTGTTTCATCGTAATTTTTTCGGCCAAAGTGGGCGCTTTTGTATCCTGTTGGGAAAGAATGTCTCTCAGAATTGGTGTGAAAGAAAAGTAGCCACAGCTTAGCGATTCCAGGAAGCTAATAAGGCTAGTGCGTACTACGTAGCAATACTAGAAAAGACAGTTTGCTTTATTACCAACTGATATAAAAATACTTCCTCCTTAACCTTTCATTTTGTTTACTTCTGAGAATCTTGGGATATCCTTTTTATGTTTTCCATACTGAACGTCACATCTGAATTTCTTCGTTTTTCCCTGGCTTGTGACGTGCAGTCAGTGAATTCAAGACGACTGAGATAAATACAGATATCAAGCAGCTTGTTTAAAGACTGATTAGATACCGTGTTAAGTTAGTTTTGTTTCAGTCTATATAGAACAATAGTATTATAAGTGATTGTTTAAGTTCGACAGTGTTCTTGGCTTCTGAGCAAAGGTTCTTTTACCTGTGGTATATTTTTCAATTGCAGTTAGAGCTATTAGATGTATAATATCATTGTTCCGACTTCAACATTATTGGAGTGTAAGTTCGAACATTTTGTGTTACATCTTCTTCGAGTTACAGCGTTTCTTAGCCAGAAAGAATAAGACACTCATTTAACTGGAAGGTACTTTTTAGCACGCCTTTTGAAACAACAACTGGTTACTTATAGTATTACTATTTCTATTCGTCTGCGTACATCGTGTCACCGCAACTGTTACTCCGATTTTGAATGCTTACTTCTTTTTCCAGTCCAAAGGCTGAAGTAAGGGAAGATCATATGTACAGTTCGGGCTTTTTCCAATGGCTAACCTCAAGGCTAGGAAGCGTAAACGGGCATGGCTTTAAATAAAAAACATATTTTACTCTACATAATTGATTTAAAACATCCGATTCAATGTTTTTCAGCTTAAGACACCGTTTACCAAGAAAGCCAAGTATTATGCTATAATTAGCAAACTAGGACAAGCCGCCAATGGTAAACCGATAACTCTGGTACAGTTGGCAAATTTTGAGCGATACTATTGCAAAATCTAAAAGCGTCAAAACCTGGCCATGGACGATGTCCAATCGTATGCAAAAAATCACGGTGATCGGATGTGTCATGTCGTAGCTATGCCCGAACAACTAATTGTCCCGAGTCTCGTATAGAGAGCGTAATTTTTCAATTATTATTAAAATTGTTCAGTTTTCTAATGGGTATTATTTTTGTACGATACCAACCCATGGTCATTATTTTTGTACGATACCAACCCATGGTCATTATTTTTGTACGATACCAACCCATGGTCATTATTTTTGTACGATACCAACCCAATCAGCATGATACCAACCCCATGTCTTTCGCCATGTCCTTCCCTTTCTCTATGGCAACTGTAGGCTGAAGATCTGTGAAGGACATAGGTAACAAACGATCCCTTCTCAAAACCCGGAAGAACCCCTAAAGATGCAAGTTTTTGGACGATTATTCCTCAATGACACGGAATTTTGGAAATCGAAAAGCGTCAAAATCTGACCATGGATGATGTCCAATCGCATGCCAGAAATCCCGGTGATCGGATGTGTCATCTCGTACCTGTGCCCGAACAACTAATTGTCTCGAGTTTCATGAAGAGAGCCCCGCTAGGCCTTCGGCCTCACTTCGCTCGAATACAAATATATGCGAAAATGATTGCGTGAAAAATCATAGAAACTTTATGAAATCTTTTAGCGATGTATGTGGTTTTGAATGTCTTCTGAAAAGCAGAAGAACCGAAGTAAGGCATGCTTCATATTTTTCAGTTAACTATCTCTTCTTCCTTTCGCCTACACGGCAATTCTTCTGTTTTCTTTCTCCGGATATAACCACCACCCGTTCTGGGGTGTTGGGAGGCCCATCGACGTAAGACAAGCTTACTTGCTACCCATGCCACATCCTTGATTCGGGCTGGATCAGAGCGCGGGTCATTAGCATGAAATCTACGCCTCTGACCACTCGTCCACCAGGGCAGGGGGCGTCATGCAGTAGGAATAATTGCTAGTGGACTATTACGTTATCTCGACTGGACGTCGAAAGGTTGATCAGAGTCAGAAAATATGAAACGACAAAGAAAAACGCTCAGCGTATGCGTCAATTAAATAATGCGTAATTAATTTAAGCTACGTAGGTTATTTCAAAGGTTTTGCACACTGCGCAGACGCTGCTCGTAGGACGATGCAATCTATCTACTAGTTGCGTCGGTTGTGAGTCAGACTTCAGTATACAAAGTTGTGCCTCCATTTTCTCGCTAATATAAGGTCGCTGGCGGCCTAGTGGTCAGCGTTCGTGACTGCCATGGAGATAACTTCAGGTTCGATCCTGGACGGGTACGAACGTTCCAACCACTAAATACCCGCGGTGCGTCGGATGGGCACGTTAAGCCGTCGGACCCCTGGTACTTTCCCTCCCCGGTAAAATATAAGAGCGTCTTCCTACCCCTTTCTACCTTGCTTCCGTGTTACTTTCCTATTAGGCACTTTAGCCCAAATCTCCTAGCTTCCTATTTCTAAGGGTTGTTTAAGACCTGGGGTCAGACACTTCCTTCCTAAAATCCTCTACATTTCATCTAATCTGCTCGCTAATATGTTCCTTTTCCAAAACATTTTGCCCTAGAAATAGAGGAAGAAAGTGAATCAATTCAGATCTTGCCTAGCGACCTTATATCCTACATTAAAATTGAAACATTGCGAGGAAAATACTCTATCGAAATTCATAAAGCTTTTTGTGAAGTTTGTGGGGTTGGTGTAGCGTATCGTAGAGCGTCACGGTGGTCTTCTCGTTTAGGTCAATGTCGGAAGAGCATAGAAAACGACCCAAGAGGCAGCCGGCCATCAGATGCAACGGATGACACTTCTGTGGTTATCGTCAACTGCATTTTGGAAGAAGATCGACAGAAACATGTGAAGAGATTGCATATGGCGCAAACATGTCTACCGCGCTTCGGTTTTCAGAATCCTAACTGAAAAATTACAGATAGCTGACAAATGGGCTCCGCATAATCTGAGTGATAAGCAGAAAGCAGTTCACAAAGGAATCGCAGAAGAATTACTTCAGCGGTAGGACACAGAACATGAGCTGTTTTTGAACAGAATTGTTGCTATAGACGAAACCTGGATACGAGAGTTTAAACCAGAACTGAAATCTCACTTCGCTTAGTGGAAACATCCAGAATCACCTCGCCAAAAAAAGTTCCTCCGCCAACAATCGAAGGTGAAGCTGATGTTGGTTATGGCCTATGACAAGGTTGGAGTGATAGCAACAAACAGAGTGCCCGAGGGGACAACTGTAACAGCGGAATACTACAGAAAGTTTCTGCAAAATATTTTGTGCCCAAAGATTCGCCAAAGAACGCCCGATATGCTCGAAGCTGGTGTGATCATTTTACACGACAATTCGAAGGTGCGTGTTGCTCGTACAGAAAGAGACATTCTGAAAAAGTATGGATGGAAATTTCTTCCCCACGTGCCATACAGTCCTGAGATGAGCCCACCAGAAAATGACTTGTTCCTAAAACTGAAGAAGCCACTCCGCTGGAAACGATTCAGTACGATTCAGGATGTTTCTAATGAGGTGACTCAAGTAATCCGATGCCTCAACAATGGAGGTCTATGACGTGTTCCCAAACCTGAAGAAGCCACTCCGCGGGAAACGATTCAGTACGATTCAGGATGTTTCTAATGAGGAGACCCAAGTAATCCGATGCCTCAACAATGGAGGTCTATGACGTGTTCCCAAAACTGAATAAGCCACTCCGCGGGAAACGATTCAGTACGATTCAGGATGTTTCTAATGAGATGACCCAAGTAATCCGATGCCTCAACAATGGAGGTCTATGACGTGTTCCCAAAACTGAATAAGCCACTCCGCGGGAAACGATTCAGTACGATTCAGGATGTTTCTAATGAGGAGACCCAAGTAATCCGATGCCTCAACAATGGAGGTCTATGACGTGTTCCCAAAACTGAATAAGCCACTCCGCGGGAAACGATTCAGTACGATTCAGGATGTTTCTAATGAGATGACCCAAGTAATCCGATGCCTCAACAATGGAGGTCTATGACGTGTTCCCAAAACTGAAGAAGCCACTCCGCGAGAAACGATTCAGTACGATTCAGGATGTTTCTAATGAGGTGACCCCAGTAATCCGATGCCTCAACAATGGAGGTCTATGACGTGTTCCCAAAACTGAATAAGGCACTCCGCGGGAAACGATTCAGTACGATTCAGGATGTTTCTAATGAGATGACCCAAGTAATCCGATGCCTCAACAATGGAGGTCTATGACGTGTTCCCAAAACTGAATAAGCCACTCCGCGGGAAACGATTCAGTACGATTCAGGATGTTTCTAATGAGGAGATCCAAGTAATCCGATGCCTCAACAATGGAGGTCTATGACGTGTTCCCAAAACTGAATAAGCCACTCCGCGGGAAACGATTCAGTACGATTCAGGATGTTTCTAATGAGATGACCCAAGTAATCCGATGCCTCAACAATGGAGGTCTATGACGTGTTCCCAAAACTGAATAAGCCACTCCGCGGGAAACGATTCAGTACGATTCAGGATGTTTCTAATGAGGTGACCCAAGTAATCCGATGCCTCAACAATGGAGGTCTATGACGCGTTCCCAAAACTGAAGAAGCCACTCCGCGAGAAACGATTCAGTACGATTCAGGATGTTTCTAATGAGGTGACCCCAGTAATCCGATGCCTCAACAATGGAGGTCTATGACGTGTTCCCAAAACTGAATAAGCCACTCCGCGGGAAACGATTCAGTACGATTCAGGATGTTTCTAATGAGGTGACCCGATTCATCCGATGCCTCAACAATGGAGGTCTATGACATGTTCCCAAAACTGCAGAAGCCACTCCGCGGGAAACGATTCAGGATGTTTCTAATGAGGTAACCCGAGTAATCCGACGCCTCAACAATGGAGGTCTATGACGTGTTCCCAAAACTGAAGAAGCCACACTGCGGGAAACGATTCAGGATGTTTCTAATGAAGTGACCCGAGTAATCCGACACCTCAACAATGGAGGTCTATGACGTGTTCCCAAAACTGAAGAAGCCACTCTGCGGGAAACGATTCAGTACGATTCAGGATGTTTCTAATGAGGTGACCCGAGTAATCCGATGCCTCAACAATGGAGGTGTCCTGACTGGAATAAAAGACTTACCCAAATGTTGGGCCGCTGCAATAAAGAAACATGGAGATTACTTCGAAGGCCTGTAAAGGTATGTTGTGAAATAAACTCGCTTTTTAAGAGATAACTCACAGTGTGCAAAAGTTTTGAAATGAATCTCGTATTTTATATTTTTAATTTTCATGTAAGGCTATTTATTGTTCAGTTATACGTGGACTGTATGAAAGGTAATCTCATCATACAGCTTGCTAAATGCGTAATTATATAGCGCAACATTTTCGTTGAATAGAAAGTGTTCTTTTATAGCAACCCTAAAGCAGAAACCAAAATACGTTTTTCCAAAGTATATATCGCACTCTTTGTATTTGAAACAGCTAAATCTCTGTATGTACCAAGTCTTTCTTACCAAGTAACAAATTCAAATATACCAACACATTTTTTTATCAAGATGTTTTAAATAATATAGATTTTGTGAACATTATTTCCACTCACCACCATCATAAAGCAGGAAATGTAGCATTACTGCGATTTCTACAGAGAATATCAGGAAGATAAGAGTAAGATTACATAAAATAAAAGGGTGAATGGCATTCGAAAGATTTCGATGTGAAAAATCAACGTGTGCATCTTTTCTCGAATGCTGTGCTCTCTCATTTCAATTCTTCAAACCCCTACCGATCATTCGTTTTACTTGGCGCTTTGTTATTGTGTGATGAAGTGCTTCTGGAGTTCAGAAATGAACCTTACTCTGAGAAATAGGACTCAGCTGTGTGTTCTGTTTACTCCAGGATGGTATGTTTCTACGTCATTTGTGAAAGAGTCGAAATCACCTGCGTATTTGCTGATTGCATGTCTTTGGAGAACCAGGACTCCTTAATCCTCAATGTATTCTATCGGAACTACACGAAAGAAAGAATTTTTGAGGAATTCCGATATCGCCTGCTTTCTTTTTCCCTAACGAGTGAATAACAACAGGAAGGAGCATCTGGGAAAGAAAACAGAAACATATGACTAATCCGGCGGATGAATATGATACTGGTATTTCAGCTGCCTCTTGAACAGTTTTCATCTTACAGGAGTTCTGTACTTTTAACAAGCTTACTGTCGTTTCTATGTTTTTACAATACAAGTGACTTAGCAAATATTGTGCCACCGCAGTCTTCCAAATTTTATTATCATCATTTCCGTTAATGTTCTTCCTTTCCAAAGTCAGTCTTATATATCGCACGAAAGTTATATATTTATTCGATTCCTTGTCCAAGCATTTTACGTTCATGACCGTAAATCACGATACACTATGTAATGTTCGTTTAATTTCGATACCAACAGTGCTAGTAACATTTAATTGAAACGTGCTGTGGAAATATATAATAATATCATACACTTTAATAAAAAGTGTATGATTGTATGAAAACTCTTTACACGTTGCTCTTGAATAGCTAAGGACTCTTACGAACATTGACGTATGTTAAGTCTAATGGATGACAACTAATATACGTGTTACTGACATTTATTTTATAATTTTATTTACATAATTAAAAATGTATGAAAAAATCATCTATGCGAATGATTTAGAGAAATATATTCGTTAAAAATCATCTATGCGAATGATTTAGAGAAATATATTCGTTAAAAATCATCTATGCGAATGATTTAGAGAAATATATTCAAACACACCTGTATATATATTCATCATATTCAAATAAGAAATTCTGTGGCAAGTCCAATGAGCAAATATAACAAAAATACATGAAATAGTTCTCTATGATGCGACAAAGTACTTAATCTCGGAAAACTCGACCTGAACTGTAGTTTAGGAACATCTGCTGTAGGCTGACTTTCAGTACTTATGAAACAGAATATCTGCGACCATCCACTGTAAGCTGACTTTTTTTGCATTTTGTAATGTAATTATTCAAACATTGTATAAGTTCCGTTATATTCATCTTCATGTCTTTGAACAGATGTAGTAAAATGACACACGCTTCAACATGCAGACGATTCTGATATGCAGTCAAATCTGACAAAACTGACAAATATTATCTGTGCGAATGATTTAGATACATATGTGCATAAATTAATATGTTCAAACACAATTATAAATATATTCATCATATTCAAATAAACAATTATGTGGCAAAATCCAAATTGCAAATGTCATATAATTTAACTGATCAGTTCCTTATAATTCGGCAAAAAATACTTAGTCTCGAAAAACTTCACCTAAACTATAGTTTAAGAAATATCTGCAGTAGGTTGGCTCTCAATACTTATTAATCAAAATATCTGCAACCATATGCTGTAAGAATACGTTTTTGTATTTTATAATGTAAGCACTGTATAAGTTCTAGTATATGAAATATTCATTTTCATATCTTATATCTTTGGAAACGCGAAGTTATGGTTTTTGACATATACATAACAAATCAAGACGATACAATTGGAAAATATAATTAGAATGATGATATAGAAAGTCATATGAAATCTCAGGAACTACAGACCCATCAGCCTCCTATCAGTGGTTTATACAATCTTCACTAAAGTTCTTTCACGCCGCTTAAAGGTGACACTGGACATGGCTCAACCGAGAGAACAAGCTGGATTCAGGAGTGGCTACAGCACAATAGATCATATCCACGTACTGAGACTACTAATTGAAAGAGCGAGGGAACATGAACTTCCATTGTGCATGGCTTTTATTGATTATGAAAAAGCCTTTGATTCGGTAAAACCACCAGCAGTTACAATGGCCCTGAAATCCTGCATTATTGAAGATGCGCACATTAATATTAGTAATAACATCTACGAAAATGCAAGTGCAAAGATTCGGCTGTTTGAAAATACAACACACATAAAAATTGGAAAAGGTGTGAGACACGGTGACACCATATCTCCGAAGCTCTTTAATGCCACATTGGAAAATGCCTTTCAATCACTGAACTGAGAAAACAAAGGGATAAAGATTAATGGAGATTATTTAACCCACCTTCGTTCTGCTGATGACATAGTCATTTTTGCAACTACCCCATCAGAGCTGCAGAGTATGATCCAGGAACTTCCTGACAAGAGTAAAGAAGTGGGATTAAAAATGAACTTTCAGAAGACAAAAGTGATGTTCAATGCTTTTACAAGAAATGAAGATTTATCGATTGATGGAGAAAAGCTGGAGATAACAGACACGTACATTTATCTTGGACAGCAGATATCAAGTGAGGGTCACATTGATGAAGAAATTAATCGGCGTACAAGACTTGCCTGGAGAGCTTTTGGAAGAAACAGCATAATTTTCAAGAGCAATATGCCATTATGTCTTAAAAGAAAAGTGTTTGATCAATGCATCCTTCCAGTGCTTACGTATGGTGCAGAGACATGGACCTCAACTAAAAGAGACATACAAAGGCTGCAGACAACTCAAAGCAACATGGAGAGGTGCATGCTTGGTGTAACCAGGAGAGATAAGAAGAGGAACTCATGGATCCGAAAAATCTAGAGAGTGGAAGACATCATGATCAGAGTTAAATCCCTGAAATGACAATGAGCTGGACATACTGCCAGAAGGACAGACCATCGATGGACAACCGAAATTTTAGATTGGATTCCAAGGGACAGGAAAGACCCAGAAGAAGACCACGTGGAAGATGTGTGGATGAAATTCGATAGTATGCGGGAGTTACATGGAGGAGACTGGCACAAGGCAGAACGTTGTGGAGGAAACTTGGGGAGACCTTCGTGCAGCAGTGGATTGATAATGGTTGACAATGATGATGATGATGACGTAGTTAAATGTGTTAAGTTCCATATATATAAAAACATCATTACTCTTTCAGATGAGTAAAGTGAAGGAATGTCACTAGTTCGGGTGCTTTATATTTTCAAGGACTGAATCATACAGTTCTAAGTGATGAAGTTTCATCAAATATAATCTTTAAAGTATTTAAAAAATATACCTTACGACGATGATACACATCAAAATGTAACTAAAGAAAACATAATAGTGTTTTAACATAATAGTGTATGTACATATGTATCTAAATCATTCGCATAGATAATTGTTATCAGATTTGACTGCATGTTGAAGCCTGTGGCATTTTACTACCTCTGTTCCAAGACATAAAGTATGAAGATGAATATACCGCAACTTATACAGTGTTTGCAATAATTACATTACAAAATACAAAACAAAAAGTCAGCTTATAGTGGATGGTCGCAGATATTCTGTTTCATAAGTACTGAAAGTCAGCCTACAGCAGATGTTCCTAAACTACAGTTCAGGTCGAGTTTTCCGAGATTAAGTAATTTGTCGCATCACAGAGAACTACTTCATGTATTTTTGTTATATTTTTGCACATTGGACTTGCCATAGAATTTCTTATTTGAATTTGATGAATATATATACAGATGTATTTGAACATATGTATCTAAATCATTCGCATAGATGATTTTTACAACGACAATAGTACCGGATAGCTCATACATATTTAATTATGTAAAACAAAATTTATAAAATAAATGTCAGTAACATATATATTAGTTGTCGTTCATTAGACTTAACATACTTCAATGTTCATAAGAGTCCTTAGCTACTCATGAGCAACGTGTAAAGTGTTTTCATACAAGCATACACTTTTTATTAAGGTGTATGCTATTATTATAAATGTTTGTTTAAGTATAGCTGTCTGGATACTACAGAAATCAGTTCTCAATAACATCTCTTTTAAGCGAATCAGGAGTCACTCAAATAACTTCAGAAAAGGTTGCTTTAATATTCTTCTTTATTCAACAAAATCGTCTTCAGCACGACTCAGTCTTCAACAAGTTTAGGGAAAAAATCCAATTACGTGATAGAGAACTTTTAACGAGAAACGGAAAAAACAACTCTAAATATTAAAATCAAGAAATCACGACTTCAAGTACTTCAACTTCCGCAACTACTATTATATCATAATACTACCATCATCTCCACTCACTGCTGCTACTCAAACATTATATATTGGTCAGTTCTCATCTGACACATACACACGTCATACGTTCCGACCTCGAGGGTTTTTCCAACCGTGCACTTGCGAGAGAGAAGATATCACGCTAAGTTTGAAAACTTCTAAGGAGAACGAACTTAAACTTACATAGAGAATGAAACTAAAAAGGAAAGTTAAATTCGAGTATATATCACAAGTAAACAGCGGTCTTCCGAAAAATCTTGATTTTTGTGTCGGGGTTTAAATGCCACATTGAGCAATTCTAAGGTTTCCTGGTACCACGGAGTGAGTCGTAGCAGTAAGATACGTAGCAGTTGATACCCATGCCGCATTCGGGACTAGAACGCAGTACTTTTACAACAAACAGTCAGAAACGAGTGCTTGGGTCGCCAACACAAAAATCTTGGACTGAGTGGCGAAATATGCACACATACCGGCCACTGAATTGATACCTTTTATTCAATACCGGGTTGGACCTCTTTTAGCCCGAATTGCAGCACGTATGCGGTTTGGCATAGATTCCACAGGGTGTTGAGAAGACTATCACAGAATCAAAGAGGCTTCAATAGATATACATATATCAGATCAGCCACTGAATTAGCAACTTTTATTCAATACAGGGTTGGACCTTCTTTAATCCGAATTACAGGACGTATGCGACTTGGCATGCATTCCGCAAGATGTTGAGAAGATTATCACAGAATCAAGGCTGCTTCAATAAATCTACACTGAAGAGCAATTGAATTAGAAATACATGTCTAGTAACGTGTAGCACTACCTTTCGCCCTGATGACGGCGGCGATTCGTCTCGGCATGGACTCGACAACACACCAGGACCGTTGGGAAGCCATACGGATCCACGACCCCTGAACAAGCTCCTACAGTTCACGAAGATTTGATGGAGGGAGGTCAGAGCCTCGGACATCTCTCTCGATGGCATCCCAGATGTGCTCCATGGGATAGAGGTCAGATGACCTAGCTGGCCAAAGAAGCGAGATCACGTCGGTGGAGTGTTCAACCAACCATTAGGATACAATTCTGGAGCGATGGCACGGTGCATTGTCTTGTTACAGGATGAGGACCCCAGTGAGATGTTAAAGACGCACAAGCGGGAGCAAATGATCATCCAGGATATCCTGGTAACGTTGACCTGTGAGGGATGGTGTCACACGTACCAGGGTTCCCATTTGAGTCCACGTAAACAGTCCCCAGACGAGAATGCCACTCCCATCAGCTTGAAGGGTACCTTGCTGGCAAGAAGGATCCATCGCTTCGTGTGGTTTGCGCCGTGCTCGTATTCTTCCAACCGCATGTACCAACGTGAATCTCGACTTATCAGTCTAGGCAACATTTTTCCACATGTCTAGGGTCCAGTGGAGATGTTCCCGCTGCCATGCTAATCTTTGCACCCTGTGATGTGTGGTCAGCAGCGGTACCCTCGTGGGGCGATGGTTTTTGTACCCCATAGCGAGGAGATAGTTCTGGATGCTTACACGTTTTTGTGCACCAGCGTTAAATTGCCGAGTGATTTCTTGTAGTTTGGCCCGTCTATCCGCTGTTACAATGCGAGCTAGCCGACGATGACCCCGCTCATCCACACGCTGTTGTCCACGGCAGTTGGCCCTTGCAGGGATGGTTTTACCGGATTCGATGTACTCACGGTGCACCCGTAACACAGTGGCTCGTAAAAATCCCAGTGCCTGCACGACTTCCGAGATGGAGTGACCCATTCCTTGGGTCCCGACAATTTACCGACGATCAAATGTGCTTAGATCCTTCGTCTTACTCATACTGCGTCCGGCTCTTGCTGATTCCCGTCGCATGACTCCTTATATTGTCGGATCGCTGCATACGTCATGTCGTTTCCGTTTACAGGGCCGCCCGCAGCGCCGCATTTGCATAACGCCAACTGTCTCTAATTCAATTGCTCTTCAGTGTACATATATCAGGCACTGCATTAGCAACTTTTATTCAATACAGGATTGTACTTTCTTTAGTCCGAAGTACAGGACGTATGCGACTTGGCATGCATTCCGCAAGGTGTTGAGAAGATTATCACAGAATCAAGGCGACTTCAATAGATATACATATCAGCATCATCATCATCGTTGTCAACCATTATCGATCCACTGCAGGACGAAGGTCTCTCCTAGTTTCCTCCACAACGGTCTGTCTTGTGCCAGTCTCCTCCATGTCACTCCCGCATACTTTCGAATTTCATCCACCCATCGCCCATGTGGTCTTCTTCTGGGTCTTTTCCTGTCTCTTGGAATCCAATCTAAAATTTCGGCTGTCCATCGATAATCTGTCCTTCTGGCAGTATGTCCAGCCCATTGCCATTTCAGGGATTTAACTCTAACCATGATGTCTTCCACTCTTGTCATTTTTCTGATCCACGAGTTCCTCTTCTTATCTCTTCTGGTTACATCAAGCATGCATCACTCCATGTTGCTTTGAGTTGGCTGCAGCCTTTGTATGTCTCTTTTAGTGAAGGTCCACGTCTCTGCACCATACGTAAGCACTGGAAGGATGCATTGATCAAACACTTTTCGTTTAAGACATAATGGCATATTGCACTTGAAAATTATGCTGTTTCTTCCAAAAGCTCTCCAGGCAAGTTTTGTACGACGATTAATTTCTTCATCAATGTAACCCTCACTGGATATCTGCTCTCCAAGATAAAAGTACGTGTCTATTATCTCCAGTTTTTCTCCATCAATCGATAAATCTTCATTTCTTGTAAAAGCATTAAACATCTGTAACGTATACTCTAGATTCAGTTTCCTTTTGATTTTACTATCTCTTGTTATTTTATTTTCCTATGCAAATTATCTTCTCACTTAACGAGATGTTATTTCTCCCGCTGAATGATATGTGGCAATGAGTGTAAGTCATGCATGGTGGTATGCAGTATATATAGGCGCGCTCAACTATACCAAGAGAGCTTCGTTTTATGCGCCGGGAGCTTCGCTTTATGTGATTAGGTTCTTCTTCATTATTCTGATGCGATTCTACGAAAGTTCGGATATTCAGTAGTAGTGTGATTGGTAGAGTGTGTGTTGGATGATACCAGGAGTTTTCCAAAAAAAGGTTTTAAAGTGAGTACATTTTTCTCAGGTCATATTATTGTCAGACCTCTGTCTGGCCTTTAGGTCTCTTTCATTAAGTGTCTCCCTTAAGTCCAGGCATAAAACTTTATTCATTATAATTACTACCACACAACCAGTAAAACTTTATTCATTATACATCACTTTTGTCTTCTGAAAGTTCATTTTTAATCCCACTTCTTTACTCTTGTCAGCAAGTTCCTGGATCATACTCTGCAGCTCTGATTAGGTAGTTGCAAAAATGACTACGTCATCAGCAAAATGAAGGTGGGTTAGATGATCTCCATTAATTTTTATCTCTTTGTTTTCCCAGTTCAGTGATGGAAAGACATTTTCCAATGTGGCATTAAAAAGCTTCAATATACATATATCAGCCCCTAAATTTGCAACTTTTATGCAATGCAGGGTTGGACCTCCTTTAGTCCTAATTAGAGGACGTATGCGGCTCGGAGTAGATTCCAGAAGGTGTTGAGAAGACTGTCATTGAATCAAGGCGGCTTCAGTTGATATAAATACATCATCCACTGCATAAGCTTTCATTCAATTCCAGGTTGGACCTCCTTCAGTCTCAATTACATTGATATGCGATTTGGCGTAGATTCCATGGGGTGTTGGACAGCATTTTCGTCTAGAGCATGCTAGGGATTCACCAGACAGTTCTTTAACTGGCTGAGATTTTACGGAAAACGACTTTGCTCTTAGATCTGTTTTTATAACGTGTCCCATAAATTCTCAATGGGGTTCAGATCCTTGCTTTGTGGTGGCCACGGAATATGGTTTAAGTCGCTGTCATCCTAGCTGAACCAGTGCCCAACACATCTTGCGTGATGGACAGGAGCATTGTCGTCCATGAAACAGCCGTCGCCTGTTGGATAAAAAGTCAACATCGCAGGATCGACTGGATTAGCAACTATGTTCAAATAATCTTTGAAGGAAACCCGACCATCCAGCAGTATCAGGGGACACGTTCACCCCACGCCATCACACCCCTTCCAGAACCTTCAGTTCTATTTACAAGTCAAGCTGGGTCCATTTCTTCATGGAGCTCCCGCCAAATTCTCTGCGAAACGTCGTTACACAACAAGGTGTTCGGCTACTTCTCGTAACACATGTCTTTTTCCTACTCGTCCAGTGTCCAGTAGCGGTGTTCTTGACACCAACTATAGACGAACGTTACGGTTCTCATCAGGAATCAGTGCTTTCCGTATAGGCATGTGGCTGCCAATACCGATCTTCTTCAATCCCCTGCGTACAGTTCGCTGAGATATGGGTCGGGAACATCCTTCATTTAACGCATAGGTCAATTGCTACACACAAGAAGTCCTACCTTCCTCTCCTTACAATCCTTCTCAGACGACGGCGATCTCGGTTCTGACAGGTTGCCGTCGCGCCGCTCGTCTCACATAAGCAATGCAGGTTATTTTCCCACTGATTAAAGAACTGGGATATCTCACCTCCTGTGAAGACATTTAGATCTGCTGTTTTTAAAATCCTGGATCAAGCTAGACGGGGTCCCATAATAAGCACTTTATTGAACTGCATAATATTCTTTGTTTTTCCCGTTGTGATCAACCCACTGACTAGCATCAGTCTTAAGTAGTTGCCTAGATCACATGGGGACGCTGCGTAAGTGACGTTTACGTAGCCGCGCCAGTGGCGCAGTGGTCTAAGTGATGGCCTGTGATCATTCGTCCGAAAGGGGAGGGGGAGGGGGTTCGAATAAGAGTGAGTTATGAATGTTGTGTTTGTCTTACGGCGCTGGCTCTCTCCCTTCCCTGGGACCAGTGACCCTAAATTAGGGACGGGCGACTGCTTGTATCCCATTGAGTTTCTCACGGTGGTGGTTAAACCACCAATCAACAACAACAACGTTTACGTTAAAGGTGTTCAATTGAGTTGCCGTTATGTGTACAAAGTTCGGAGATTCCTGTTAGGGTGTCCGATATGAGGGACACATTGACATGAGGTGGAAGGTTAGTAGGAACAGATAGCCTTATTTGTAACAGGATTTCAATGCTCAAGACTGCTATGAACGTGTACTTCAAGACATGTTTCTGCGTTTATGCTGAAACCTAACTCAACGGGGAATTAGTAGGGAGTAGCATACTCTAAACGCAGAGCCACCGATTGTTTGAATGATTTGGCCGAATTGTGCATCCTTGCCTGTGACAACCAATTTTTCCCAAACTGTGTTCCAAGACTAGTAAACGTTTCTGACCCATACATTCGTGAGGAATTTGATAATTATGCGCTGCCTAACACTGCTACTAGTTCTTAAATTACAGCTGACTGGTGATGTGGAAGTGATAGTGGACACGACTTGTGCTGTTTGATAGTTTGAACATGTCTTTACTTGTCAGTGCTTTCATGTTCACACATGCTAATTTGCGCTAGAACAATAACGAAATTATCCTTCATATTTGAACGCCCTGCTCAGTTTGAGCATGTTAACTAACGGAAGTCGTAACAGCAAGCGAGAACGGTTTGCCCGGTAACGAAGTGACACTTACAGATCAGTCCTTCGCGAACGATTCTTTCGAAAAGAAGTTATCAGCAAAGGGAGTCATTCACGTATGATTCTTTTCCGAAAAGAGTCGATTACATCAGCAAGTCAATTCAATGGACGAATCAGTTAGAATTATTTTTCATTAAATATCAAAATTTAACTAAGTGTCTCGATGAGGTTCGTGTCCTGGCCATAAAACTTTGCCTTATGGAGAAGTACAAAACAATGCAACAAGTTGCGTACACGTTTCGAAACGGACTTATTTGAAAAAGTTAGGAAAGAATATTTTTGCATTGAATTTAAAATGAAAATCATTTGCTAAACCGCAAGTATCAACGAATGAAAGTTTTCGATTCCGAATCGATTCATGAGGATCATATCCTGCGCAAAACGTACACTACATCGGAAAGAACAAAAGGTTCAAACTCGGAATCGATTCACGAGAAGCATTTCCTGCGCAAATCGTACACTACATCAGAGCGAACAAAAGTTTCCAACTCAGAATCGATTCATGAGAGTCACTTCCTGCACAAATCGTACACTGCATCGGAAATAGCAAAAGGTTCCAACTCAGAATCGATTCGTGAGAGTCATTTCCTGCGCAAATCGTACACTACATCGGAAAGAACAAAAGGTTCCAACTCGGAATCGATTCATGAGAGTCATTCCCTGCGCAAATCGTACACTACATCGGAACGAACAAAAGGTTCCAACTCGGAATCGATTCATGAGAGTCATTTCCTGCGCAAATAGTACACTACATCGAAAAGAAAGGTTCCAACTCGGAATCGATTCACGAGAGTCATTCTCTGCGCAAATCGTACACTACATCGGAAAGAACAAAAGGTTCCAACTCGGAATCGATTCATGAGAGTCATTCCCTGCGCAAATCGTACACTACATCGGAACGAACAGAAGATTTCAACTCGGAATTGACTCATGAGAGTCATTTCTTGCGCAAATCGTACACTACATCGGAAGTGTCAGCGAACGAATCAAGGCGAAATAATTGTTTTAGTGGGTCCAATCGACAGAATAATTTATTTTTAAAAGAATCGGGTTTCCCATTGCAGAACCAGTAAGCCAAGTCGAAAGCTTGATCCTATGTTATCCGACGGTATGCTGTTGAACTTCAAAGAGGAGATCTATTGCCCTCTCATAGGATGCTGTAATGCCCTCTCAGATGGGATCTGGTTTCCATTGGCGGATGAAAGTAATTTTCATACTGTGAACAACTTTGAATTCCAAAAACGTAAAGAAGCGGAAGATGAGTCCCCTTCCTCTGACAAAACGATACCTTCAACAGTTAACAGATGATATTAATTAATGCTTCTTCTGACAAACCACTCTTTCTTGGAACTGAAATATTTTAATACTGTTAATGAATCCCTAAATTAAATTCCACGGGTGACCTACTTCGACAATCAGATAAGATCACTGATATGGGATTAAAGCAATGCAAGTTAAAAAATTACCAACTCCCTAATGTCACTGGAAGGCAGAAAAGTACAACATACATAGCTATGGGCACAATAGTCTTTTTTTATTCTTTTTTTTAGGGAAGAAAGGGATTATTTAACGACCACTGTGATCATTAGATCCGCTATAATCGCCCATCCCTTATTTAGTGCCACTGGTGCCAAATAAAAGGAAGACAGCCAGACATGAAAGACAAACACAATGGCCATGCCTCACTGAGATTCAAATCCAGACTCATCGCGGGCGAATGTTCAGTAGCCAGAGTTTAGACCACTTCTCCACCGGGAGCGGTGCACAAGAGTTCTACCTGCGATGTCTTACACTTGTCCTCAATACTCATCGCTGGTAAATATATCATATGCAGTCAAGAAGAACGCTAAAAATTAGTACATTACCGCTATTTTCTACAATTATCATGACTGTAATACTTCCGAATTACTATGCATTTAATCACTCATTATTTTCTTAAAATAAATGCTATTTCACAAAAAAAAAAAGGCATTTTGACAAAAAAAATTATTATTTTACGAAACTGATGAGTGAATTATTCACTCAATATTTTCGTTAAATTCATTTATTTGTGGACATTTATTAAGCTCATATTCAATCCCAGGTGTTAATAAAATTTTCTTACAGTCCGAATAACACACAAAAAAAATCTTTAACTTAAATGTTAGCACTTTTCTCTGGTTGTATAGGATCAAGAGTAGACGGTAATATTACATACAGTATGTTCTGACATCGCTTTTCTGTGTGAATAGACCGACAGAAAAATAATAAAGGTTTAAAATTCTGTACACCAGATACACGTACCTGTAAATGCGGCAACAACGTTCTTCTTACCCGATAGGTGGAATGTGTCAGCAGAAAAACCAGCGGGGCGTCTTCACATTTTGCCTGGCTGTTGGGTGGTCTGGGAAACCGGGAACAAACATAAGAGGAATAACACTGGGGCGTTAGCAAACACACACAGCTCAACTACATTAGACACAATTTGAAATATAATAAAATTAGGTGACGCACGTGATCTAACCATAGCAAGGTGTTAGGGAATTTTTTTTTTTATTGGAGGTTTAACGACCACCGTGAGCAACTCAATGGGATATAAGCAGTCGCCCGTCCCTAATTTAGGGTCACTGATTCCAGGGAAGGGAGAGAGCCAGTGCCTTAAGACAAACACAACATCCATGCCTCACCAGAATTCGAACCCGGACCCCTTTCGGACGAATGATCAGAGGCCATCGCTTAGACAACTGCGCCACCGGGGCGGGCTGTTAGGGAATTAGTCGCAAGAGAGAAGAAGGCAACAGGTGTTTGCCTGTATCTTACTGCGGTCAATCGCACTGAAAACAAACGCAAAAGAAGTTTCGTCGGTCGACGGGAATCTTCTTGCTTAGGAAAGAGACAGCAATATTTTTGTATCACTCCGCTGGCACTAGCATCGAGCACAAAATTCCACAGTACGCATTTCTCTGTGAAATATTTTTTTATTTTTCAAAAATAAAAAGGAAATAAAACTGGGACGAAATCGGGTCAAGGTGTTTCTGACCCGACCGGTTTTAAATTGCAAGAAATTATCGATCCGTTGACCCTTAACCCGTTTTCATCTCTGGTCCGAGCTAGGCCTAGGTTCGAGTCCCAATGAGGCATTGGTGATATATTTGTTTTTTGCTGATTTCATGGGTGCTACGTTTGTTTTTCTGGTTTCACGGTGTTTGTTTTTCCCTCTTGCCTCCCTAGAGCCAGTGACTTCACGTTAAGGACCTCTTTTAGACGTTAGGACTACTCGCTGTGGTCGCAAATCCCGAAACAAACAAACAACAAATAAACGAGCAGTTTTCTCTAACAGCGCAGAACTTTACAGTCAGGATGTATAATAAAGTTGCATTTCGAGGTAATAACACTCCACTTCAATTCATCAAGGGATCAATCGTGTTGTGTGTTTTTTCGACGAGATTTTCTTGGATGGTAAATAATTTATGTACTTCAGGTACGTTGTAATGTGAACACAGCCGCTCGACAAGAAGGGAAATGTGTATATCTTTCCTTTACAAGTAAGACACAATGCTCTTAGATCTTAGCTCTTCAAGTAGTACGTCCGCAGTTATAATCTTTCTGAAATTGCTCGCGCTGTCCCTTTAGTTTTGGAAAGACGTATGAATAATTAAGGGGATAAGCAGATACGTGTTACCCTTCAAAGCCACCGCCGTTAACTTTGGCAGCACACGAAGCATGAGAGCCGCCACTTTCTCCCCCCCCCATAAAAGAACATCTTTGAGCTCGAGCAGCTGCGTTATTATGCTTATAAGCTCTAGCAGGGTTTTTCAAACAATTTAGCGCAATACTATCATGCACTTTGACAGCTACATTTGACGACATTACGCCTACTCCATGCTCCGTCGGAGGAAATTTAATTATGGGGTAATTTCCGATTTTCAAACGTACACTCCTTTTTGCAGAATGAGTTATTAGTAGTGTTCCCGAAGTATATGGAAGAATAGGAAACTAAAAAATATTCAGGCATATCATGTATTAGAAAGAAGCCAGCGTTAGCCACATCTCCTGAAATTTGGTGTATTTCAGATTTGGAAGTTAAAAGCGGAAGATAAAACACACTACACAGACGTCATTTACACACACTTCAGTATGAAACATAATAAGCCCAAAAAGGTGTTTTTTTTTATTGCTATTCAGCTTAAAATGGAATTTGGCATTCACATTCCAGGTGTTCAGTTTACTGCCCATTATCACCAGTCAAATTGAATATAATCAGAAAAAAACTTTATTATACTTTCAATTCAATTCAATACAATTCATTTATTTTGCTGAGCTAAAAAACCAGTGTTACAAAAATATCAATTGAACCAATGCACAACAAGGCCTGACAGGGTCCCATGCATCCTAGGCTAGTTTTACACTGAGGTCAGTAGTAATTACAAACAAAGCAGTGTTTCATAATGACAAAATAAAAAAATAGGTAATGATATATGAGAAGATAATAAACATTACAGATAAAACCATTGAAAAGGCAATTTACATCAAGATATACACCGAGTGGCCACTTTATTATGACCACCTGACAGTTTTAAGCAAACGAGCTATGGCTGCACGCTGTTGCCGCCAGAGGGCGAGGCTAGTATAAAAAGGGAAAGCGTAGTGCTTGCGACAGTAGTAGAAGTGATTTTTGGGTGACGAGATAGGTAAAAATTGCGGTTTGACGGACTTTCAATGTGGGATGATTGTAGGAGCATGGAGCGAGTGTAACCGAAACCGCCGCATTCGTGAAATGTTCCAGAGCAGCTGTTGTTAAAGTGTTTAAAGACTGGACTCTCGGCCAAAAAAACTGGGTCTCTACGTGCAACGTGTGGTCGTCATCGACTAGTGACTGCTCGGGCGGAACGGAGAGTGTCCATACTGGTAACAGACAACAGAAGGGCAACAGTACAGCAAATTACATACCATCTTAATCAAGGATCCGCTCAAGTGATCTCTGCACGCATTGTTCGCCGTACACTGCATCTGATGGGATATAGCAGCCGAAGGCCTGTTCGAACACCTTTGCTGTCTGCAGTTAACAAGAGAAAGGGTCTCCAGTTCGCACAGAAGCACAAGGATTGGACAGTCGATAATTGGAAACAAATTATGTGGTCCGATGAATCACGTTTTCAGTTGCACCATGCCGATGGCCGAGTGAGTATTTGGCGGAAACTGCACTAAAGCATGGACCCAAATGCATTGCTACAACCCTTCAAGCTGGTGGAGGCAACGTTACGGTTTGGGGAGTGTTTTTCTGGCATGCTTTGGGGCCTTTGATTCGTGTTGATCAACGTCTGACTGGCACATCATAACTAAACATCGTTGCGGACCAAGTACACCCTGTCATGTGGATGGTTTATCCCAATGGCGATGGCTACTTTCAACAAGATAATGCGTCGTGCCATAGTGCTCGTATTGTACAGGATTGGTTTCAGGTACATGCCGGTGAGTTTACTTTGCTTAAGTGGCCCCCATAATCTCCAGATCTCAACCCCATTGAGAATTTGTGGGATGAAGTTGAGCAAGCCATCAGACAGCAGGATCCTCAACCCTGCAACCTCACACTCCTGGAAAGTGCTATTCATCAAGCATGGTCTCAGATTCCACAAACCACCTATCAACATCTCGTGGAGCCCTGGCCACCTAGAATCGACGCAGTATTAAAGGCAAAAGGTGGCCCAACGAAGTACTGAAAGGGTGGTCATAATAAAGTGGCCACTCATTGTATAAGTCATAGTATTAGTTATAATTCCCCTCCACTGTAATTATTAATTTGAGGAGATGCGATTCATTATGATGTTTTTTAATTTTTTTTTAAAAAGGTTAAAATTATTTCAAGAAGTCAGTTCCGTCGGTAATGAGTTCCAGTAGTGTAGGCCAATGTAATTTATACTTTGCTTCATGGTCTCCGTCTTCGGATGAATAGGCCGAATATGTGATTTACTGCGTGTGTCAATGTGTGTGTATCTGAAGTATAATTTGTGTGATGTCAGTGTGTATCTTTTGTCTTTAAATTGCAATCATACTATTTTGAAAATAAAAGCATATTACCGTCAATAGAAACACCAAAAGTGCTGACTAGCTACCAATCGTGACAAAAAATATAATTTTTATTAATTTACATAATAATTGTTTATAATAACAAGTCGAATCAAATTACGTGTGACATAAAAATGATCTGAAACTGGAGCTTTTATGCATGCGTTTGTGGGAAAGAACAGCAAATATTATCATTAGTAGAAGCATCTAAATCATCCATTTATTTCCAACCGATGCATGAAATGCAATCTCAAAGGACAAAGGACATTGCAAAGCTTATTTTCAGTTATTGGGTTATAGGCCTGTTATGTCGGTGTCGTGTTTGACGTCACACAGAACAATTCTGGAGACCAGTTGGAAGCCTTTGCTTTCGTATGACATCACTAAAATAAAGAACTCATTCTCCTAATATCACAGTAAGCTATTTTCTAGACGGTCTTGCTTAGATCCTTTCCTGAACAGCAGGTGTTATATGCAGTCACTGGACAAGAAATTAGTCAGGTGCAGAAATTCACTTTTAATGCTTATTTACATCACCACGTGCAGCATTAATTGATTTTTTTTATTGGAGGTTTTGGCGACCACCGTGAGCAACTCCATGGGCTATAAGCCGTGTCCCGTCCCTAATTTAGGGTCACTAACTCCAGGAAAGAAGGAAATCCAGTCCCGTAAAACAAATACAACGTCCATGTCCCACAGGAATTCGAACCCGGGCCCATCTCGGGCGAATGGTCAGATGCCAGCGCTTAGACAACGGGGCGGCATTTAATTCTTGCCAGTAGAGATTCAATTGAGTTTCCGACAGGTTTGTTAATCCTGCATTAAAAAATATCAACAGCTGAATAATTCAATACTCGGAACACCATATAATTTCCAATCACATTAACTCCACAACAATTAAACTTCAGTAATCAAGCAAAGGTATTATTCATTACAAAAGAATTTATCCAATTATATAAGATCACATAATGATCGCATAACATCAAAGCAGTCTGACCTTTCTCAGCAGCCTCTCTCCAAAGCAATTACAGCGATCTCACGCTCTAGCCGACTTCTAATGAGAACCCTGATACATCCGTAAAGCTCACTCTTATCAGTCGTGTTAATATGTGTCACTCACCATTTGACCTAGCGTGACGTTGCCAGATCAAAATTCAGCGAGAGAGATAATGTTGCGCATAGGTTAGAAAGTGCTTAAAGAGAACTAACCAAAATTTATATAAGATAACAGGAACCACATGGGAAGGTTAAATTAGAGTATGCGTCACACACTATTTATTTGCTTATTTAGATATATAACGTAATTTCGTTTCGTGCTGAAATTTTGTCGGTATTCTTACGTTGTTTCTAAAACATTAAATTTGCATACGATGAAATAATTTCTAAATGAATATTTACGGCCAGACGAATCATTAAAACAGAAGTCAACTTACGGGAATTGGCTTTATTCCAGTTTTATATCAATAGATCAGATATCACACTTCAAGGAATAACGTAATTCACATAGCCACATATCCACCTATCCACCACACACGAGCAATTGTTGTATCGTAGTTTTTATCAATCGTTCTGATGTCATAGAAGTCATACGTTACGTTTACTCTGACATCAAAAGTGTTGCCAACAGTATTCTCGTGAGAGAGAAGATGTCACGTTAAGTTGTGAAGTATAACTGAGAACAAACTCAAAATTTATATAGGGAAAGAAACTAAAAATGAAAGTTAATTTAGAATATACGTCACAGATACTATAAGATATCCACCGAGATCCATCTTTATTAAGTATACCTACCCTGCTGAAATAAATGGCTCACTCCAACACGTTGGATGGCACATGACCGCGACATCAATCAGGTAGACAAGCTTGACGAGGATAAGCTAAAGTTGAGTGAGGATTACTACGGCAAAACGAATAATTTGAGCTACTTTGAATGTGGCACGAGAGATGTCACCATTTGTACCAGTTTGAGCATCTCCCAAGCGAATTCCTCTTGGTCTTTTCACATAGTAGGGTGGCAAGGGTTCACCGTAAACGGTGCGTCACGCAAAAACTTACAGCTATCGGTGTGCCTGTGGGCAAAACCAGCTGGTGTACTTGAGGAATCGAAGGACATTGGCGAGTCTCAACACTGCAAATCACAGTAGACTTCAACACTGGTGTACTAAGGTCTTCTCCAAGCGCGCCAAGTATTGGACAATGTCCCAAATGGCTTGAATCAGCGGGCGACAGTGTCGAGTGGAAATGTTGTCATCGCAAAACACTTAAGCCCGCCCCTAGTATACTGCTAAACATTTTGTAGTAGGTTGCGCCAAAAAGTGGTGCTACGCCAGCTGCACCATTTTGGGTAGAAGGTAATAACCATTGTGTTATGCATTAAATACACAAAACCGTGATGCAATTATGAAATACGGTATGGTATCCAACCTAAATGGTACAAAATTGCACGCATTTCACCATGTTGACGTATATTTCATGCATCATGGTTCTAAGTGGTGAAGTTGGCGTAGCACTACGTTTTGATGCAACCTGCTACAAACTTTTTAACAGTGTAGGCGGGGAAACATCCCCTTTGGATCAGTAAAGACTAAAAGAAAGGTCTACTGCAGAGATAAAAATCCTGCTAGATAAAATCATGCAGATAAAAATCATGATAGCATGCAGATATAATGCAGATAAAATCATGCAGATAAAAAATCATGATAGCATGCAGATATAAGTCAGATAAAATCATGCAGATAAAAATCATGCTAGATAAAATCATGCACAGATAAAATCGTGAAGATAAAAATCATGCATGTCTTTCATGTCAGGATCCGAATTTGTTGCAAAAATGAAATTGGCCGCCCCGGGTCGTAGCTCTAGCTACTGACCGTTCGTCCTAGATGGGTTCGGGTTTGTATCACGGTGAGGCATGGATGTTGCGTTTGCTTTACGGCAAAGGCCCTATCCTATCTCTGGAGCCAGTGGCTCTAAATTAGGGACGGGCGAATGCTTATAGACCATAGAGAATAATTTAATAGGATACATTATAAGTTGTGTTTCCGAAGATCATTAGAATTCTTTCAGCCTCATACACTCACGGACAATCAAATTTGCGCACCAAGAAGGAAGCATCGGATTGAACTAAAATTTTATGGACGTAATGATACAGATGAACGATACACATGTTGGCAAAAACAGAGCTGCAGGACAATTACAGAGGAATCTGTACCACACTGTCCGGTCATCTTCAACAGCACGGCGCATCGCCTCGTGCTGCGATACATGCTGCAATACAGTCCGGCATGGAGGCGAACAGACGCCTGATGTCCTGCGGCAGACTCTCCCACACGTGTCGGACGGTATACTCCAAATTGGTTTTCATGTGCTAAAAAAAATGCGCATAAAATAACATATTCTTCATATGGGAAAATTCGGAGATGGAGAGATAATTAGCGTATTAATTAGCTTAATTAGCATGCTTCTTCGCACCATGTGATAGTTCCCTGCGAGTCCTTTCCAACGGTACCTTACTTGTTTATATGCGGCAAACGGGTCCAAAGTTAAGGGGGTGGCTCCATTTTCTTTTTATGTCTGTACCATAGAAAACCGTTATAAAGGAAAATGGATCCCTAAAATGCTAGCTGACTACTCTTGGACTCTAAAAAGGGATGTAGCACAACCAAAGTGCAGAAGAATATCGAAAATAACTACTTTTTAAGGTAAGTGTAATTAATTGTTTGTTGCGAAATATACACACCAAAATGAAGGCTTATAAGTGTGCACTGAAACAACAAGTTACTCGAGAACTATGCCTGATAGCACAATTTAGCAAGCAGATTTGTATTCAGTATAACAATTACTGTATGATTCCGCATATGCAGTCTTAGTAACAAACAAAATGTTTATTTTTGTTGTTCAGTGAGATCATCCAGCGCATGCTGGTAGCGCGCAGCGATCAAGGGCTTTTCCATACACACTAAGATACCTAATGTGCCCCATGAGAAAGCCCCCGAAAAAATCACAGGACCACAACAGACTTGAACAGAGTCGACCTGGAACGACGGGGTCATAACCACTGCCTCATGCTGTCGACGCAGGACTCGCACATGTCCGTCATCTTGGCCTAGCCTAGAGTATGCAGCATGCTCTCTTTTAGCCTAGCGAATGCAGCATGCGCCGAACAGTTCACTCGCTGACGCCGCTTTGGCACTCCAACATTTAACATGGATGCGATTTGCTTCACCGTTGTTAAGTGGTCGATCAGTACGAACCTGGACAATCTACGTCGATCCCGGTCATCAATGCCATGCAGGCGACCACCCCTTGCTCTCTGGGTATACGATTGTATACCCGCCGTATACTCTTGATACGGTTGCTGTCGGGAACCCTAGAATTCCTACCACTTCGGCGATGGACTGACCTATCTGTCTTGGACCGACAGTGAGTCCACGATGATCAAAGTCGCTCAGATCACAAAGTTTACCCATGTTTGCTTAATGCGACACACTGTTGGGAAGCCCTGTTGTGTGCCTATTTATCGCTTGCGTTCGGTTTGGGTCTGTTTCACTCTGCCCGGGGGATGCCCATATCAACTTCCCAACACCTCTATCTGTAATATTTTGTCTATTGAGTGTTTATATTCCTCTGGATGGGTACTAATTATATCATATTTGGGAGGCCGTTTTAAATAAAAGACAATACCCATGGTTAATAACCGATGTGGAAACTAGTCAGATTTTTAATTTTAAAATGTTTCGCCTTTTAATAGTAAAAGCATTTCCGCGACAACATGCTGCACCCAAAATAGAAAAAAAAAATCCAGTTATTTCAAGGATTCGACATATTTTTCTTACAAAAATACTTGTTCATTACAAGCTTTAAGGTGTACGTCAAGTAATTTTGCTTCCTATACTTCCAATGGAAAAACTTTTGTACACATTTCCTTCACAATTATTGTGTTCCCAAGGATGAAAATTTGAACATCGATAAAAATAACTTGGAATACTTAATATTTTCTAAAACATAACAGGAATTATATAAAAAGTCAATAAATTTTCCTTTGGTGGTGTTGGAGCCAGAAAAAAGATGGCGTGACCTGTACTTTGATGACGTCAGTAGACAAACAAATGTTGAATTGCATAATTATGGTTATGTTTTAGAAAATATTAAGTATTCCAAGTTATAAAATGAAGCTATTTTAATCGATGTTAAAATTTTCAACCTTGGGAACGCATTAATTGTGAAGAAAATGTGCACAGAAGTTTTTCCATTGAAAGTATAGGAAGCAAAATTACTCGACATCCACTTTAAACTTCGAAACAAATGTCTTCCAGTTGTTATTTCATTTCTAGTTCAATTCTATTCATATGCAAAAGAAATGTCCGACAAATGAGTTCCTATCACCCGTGGAGCAGAAGATTAAAAACAAATAAAAAGCCAAACTTTTTTTTATTTTGAAAGTTTAGCTTTAGACGATAGGCTTCGGTTTTCCATTTGGGAACGTATTTCAGCGGTGAAGATCAAACGCCATCAGAGAGAATTTCTTAGAGATGGTTTCAAATGTAGCATCTCAGAACCCTATAAAACGGAATTGAATTTCCACCTGAAAAAAAGTTTATTCTTCTTCTCTTGCTGCAGTATTCTCGTGGGCGAGGAATCCTTGTTGAGGATATTCTTTCACTATTCGGCTCTCTGTTCGTCGTCATCTTACCCCTTAAATTCTTCTCTTCATTGTCGTTGTCCATATAAGTAATTCTTTCATCTCAGACTAGACAATTTTCTTCTCCGCTTTCACAATGCGTTCAGAACGTCTCTATCTCTTTCGATTAGTTCTCCATAACAGATTATTCTTGATTGTAAACTGTGAAAACACAAGTACATCCATTTTTACGATCGCCAATGTAAAAACACAAGTTTGTCCGTTATGGGGATGGAATACGCGATCCTCGTCACTCCGGAGTAAGTTGCTCTCCCAACTAAGCAACACGGACAGAATGCATCGCTGCATATTTGTCGTCTTGACACGTGCTTTACCTCTGCAGTACGTCGCATCATCTCCCTCTTATTTATTTATTTTTTTCCTTTTTGAAGCGAAGAACAAATTTCCATTAATTCTAGACAATATCTGGAATACACATCACCTATATTTTGAAGAACCCAACGGCAGGTACATCTAGTTTTAAGTTCGCGCGCCAATGAAAAAAACACAAATTTGTCCGTGACGGTGATCGAACTCGCGACTCCTCACTCCGGAGTAAGTTGATCTCTCAACTAATCTACACAGACCGAATTTATTGCCGTATATTTTCGCCTTGACACGTGTAGTACGTCTCAAGACGATAAATCTACAGCAATACATTTTGTAGTACGTCACAAAATGCTTTAAGCGACCGATGTAAACGAATCAAATGGTGTCTAAAAATTTCTATCTTCCCGAAACAGAAATGTTTACATAGCAGCCGGGTAGGAAAACTACGGCGAAAATAATTCATTTTTTTATCTCATCTCACCATTTTCTACCATAAACTAGTCACTAGTGATAAGTGATTGCTTCTAGCTTCTCTATGATGTGTTTCCCTGACATAGACATCATGCCACTTGATATGAAGAAGTGACTGAAACCTCTTCTTTCTTATTGTCACTGCATTTAGAGCCAGTTTAAGAGGTAAGCAATCAGAAAGGATGAGCGTTAACCTCCCTTTCCGAAATGACTTTTTTGAACAGCAAACCTTTTTCATGAACTGGGTCACTCGTTCTAGTGGAGTACGATATATTTGACAGCGAATATATGATCATTGTCACATTGTCCTAAAAATCCGCGCACCAAGAAAAAAACTGTACGTTTAACGCGAAACTTGACGAATAGCTACGGGGAGGACAGCCATGTAAATGATTAAAGTTTCGTGCGGTTCCGCATTCCCGTACGTCCAAGACCGGCGCTGCAATCGCAGTCCTTCGGGCTTATGAGGCGCCGCCCAGGGGCTCCACATCGGTGCCGAAGTGCACAGTAAAAGTCAGGTGATATCCCTGAGCGATTGACAAGCCGAGGAGCCGCCGTAGATGTGCGTACGGGCAACTGAAGGAGTTTGCACGAGGTGGTATCGTCGGGATGAGAGGCGCAGCGTGGCAGGCCCGCCGAATCGGCCGCCATTCGGGCCCGTCGGACAGTACGGTGCGATCGTGTTGGGAGCAATGGACATGGGAAGGCACCCAAACACGGCGGACTGGCTCTGGACGACCCAGACACAACACCAGCAGAGAGGACCGTGTGATCTTGACAGCGGCACGCACAGATGCAACGACGTCCTTGTCCAGTATTTAGAGACATGTGGCGGATGTACAAGGGACCCCTGTGTCCCCCAGAACCATTTCCAGACGCTTGGCAGAGGCGAATCTGCACTCTCGACGGCCCTTACGTTTTCTGCCCTTAATACCTGACCATGGTCGGCGTCGATTACAGCAGTGTGATGAGCGAGCAACGGGGAATGCTACGAACTGGCGACCTATAGTGTTCAGCGACGAATCTCGCTTCTCTATTGGAACGGACGACCACCCTGTCAGTGTGTGGATGACCGCAGGTGAGTTCTACAATCTCAACCTCACTGCACAGCGGCGCACGTCCCGAACTGCAAGTGTGATGGTCTGGGGAGCCATAGCGTATGAGAGCCGGACTTTCTTCGCAGTGTTCCGAGGGACGTTGACAGCCTAGCGCCATGTACAGGAGATCTGCGGCCCCAAGTGCTTCGTTTCCTAGCGAGGCGGCCCGGACCAATTTCCAACAAGATAACGCCCGTCCGCACACTGCTCGGGTTTCCCAGCACTGTCTACGTCATGCTTCGACGCGTCCGTGGCCTGCCAAATTGCCTGATCTCTCGCCCATCGAGCACGCGTGGGACCAAATGGAACACCAGCTTTCTCTATGTCGCAGTGTTCTTGATCTAGAGCATCAGTTGCAAGAAGTGTGGGGTCAATATGTCCCAGGATAACATACGGCGTCTCTTTGACTCCATGCCGGACCGTATCACCGCATGTATCCGAGCACGACGGTTCGACGCGGTACTAACGGTGATCGGAATGTGTACCGAATGTCCTCGGGAAATCGTCCTGCTGCTGTGATATTGTAATCACTTCTGTCCTGGGTATGTACCATCTCACTACTAAAATCTCATTCCAATCCGATGCCTCATTTTTCGTGTGCGGATTTTTATGACAATCGGTGTATTTTTTCGAGACGATATTAACCCATTTTGCTAATCCTGAGTTAATTCGTTCCAATCGTTTAAGGCGGATGTCTAGTGATTTTGCTCCTTATACTTCAAATGGGAAGAATTTCGACCCTATTTCGTCAGGTTTTGATGTATGGGAATGATTTCCCATACATCAAAATTTGCCCACTGATAAACAACATCCTAATTTAGGTAATCATTGGAACGGATGCTCCGTATTTTCACTGTTGTCAATGTAGCCACTCTTTCAGAAAACTTAAAAATTACTTTGTCCTGGAGTGAAAATCGAACCCCACCTCCCGACCGGTAATCAGGAATTGCAGGTTCGCACCTCCCGACCGTTAAACGGAAGGTGCTTATTTGATTCCAGTTTCAGGGCAATGTAATTTTCAAATTTTCTGAAAGAGTGGCTACATTGCCAACAGTGTAAATACGGCGCATCCGTCCCAGTGATTACGTTTATATCTCCTTCCATGTATTTGCAAAGAATTAGTTCTTCGGGGAAATTCGGTTCGCATTTATGTGTGATCTTAACTTATATTGTACAATGTACAAACAACTTTTCTGAACTATATTAAGAATCAATAACTTTACTTCGATGTTGTGGTAAAGAAGAGTGGCGCCATCTGTAAGCAAGTGTAACAACTACATCTAACTAAAGTTATTGATTTTTAATAAAGTTCAGCAAAGTTTTTTGAAAAAACATCGATTGCGCAATTTATGTTACGGTATTTTTTTGTCATTGGGCCAATTTTGATGCATAGGAAATCTTTCTTCGCTGAGGTAATGGGGTTGAATTTTTTCCATTGGAAGTATTGGGAGCAAAATTCCTATATGTGTACATTAAAGGGTTGAATTCAAAGATCGGCTTGGATGAATGTCTTATAGGTTCAAATGAAAGGTCCGTTTCTTCATTCAACTAAAGCCAGCCAAAGTAGACTTGCCATCTTGTCGAGAGCACTCTTCTTTGGCTGGGTTTAGCACAATAAATAGGGGATTCAAATTTCAAATTAAAATGTAATCTGGGCTTCCATATTTATCAGGAGCGAAGTTAAGTAACCATTTTAGGATAGCGAATTGTAAGCACATTTTCCCGCCATTTTCGATGCGTTGGTCAGCGGGCTGGCTTTCATTTCTCAGCACGGCAACTGAAGGAAAGTTCGATTTATAGTTCCCTGGATGCAAGAAGGGGGAGAAGAAGCCAATTAAAGATTTTCTGTTCCTTCTAAGAGCAAAGGAGAACTGGAATAATGATCTGTGAGAGGTGACAAAGAGAAGGCATTTTTTAAGGAGTGCTCGCGTCGTCATGGAAAGTGTGGGACTCTGGTGTTAGAGGAAAAGCGCAGACTTGACTCGGTCGAAGGGGATTCGGGTGTAAGGAGTGGAGAGAGGAGGTGTTAAATCTGTTCCTTCGGTGAGAATTGGGAAAAATGCTCAGAATCGATATTAATGAGAAGCTAGGAAGCGAACACAGGCCGAAGGAAAAACGTGCGATCAACTTGTTGATAATAATAGAAGAAAGGAGATCAGGACAATGCTTTGAGACATTCCCATAACATCTAAATAAACACCTTCCTCGCTGCAAGAACGAGCTAATACTTTGATTGATATTTTGGTTATACACTATCTACTAAGAAGTAATTGCACACATGTGATAGCAAAGGAAAACGAAGTTTATTCACCTTCAATATTTGGTGAAGCCTCCACGAGCGGCGATTACAGCTGCGACGCTCCGGGGCATACTTTCAATCAGGCGTTGTACGACGGCTAGCGGTATTTTCTTCCACTCGGCTTCGAGAAGACAGGTCAGTTCCTTCACCGATTTCGGACGGTGGGGGCACCCCTTACGTAGACTCTCCAACTCCTCCCAGAGGTGCTTGATAGGGTTAAGGTCCGGGCTCTGCGCAGGCCAGGCCATTCGATTAATCCCATTGTCACCATACCAAGCCATGGTGGACCTCGCAACACATGACAGGTGGCATTCTCATCCTGAAAGTAACACGGTTCCACCCCGTAAAACTGCCACAACGTAGGAAGCGCATGGTCATCCAAAATGGTGCAGTAGGTCTCGGCGTTTAGTCTACCAGGAATTGCGACCAAGGGTCCCGTGCCATACCGGGAGAAACACTCCCATAACATAATTTTAGCGCCGCCGAACTTCACAGTTGGCATAATACAATCCGACAGGAGGCGTTCTCCAGACAGACGCCAAACCCAGACCCTGCCATCCGAACGGTAGAGGGTGAACCTTGATTCGTCGCTCCGGAGAACCTGTTTCCACTGTTCAAAGGTCCACTGTCGACGTTCTTTGCACCACGTTATCCAAGCAGCGCTATTGGACTTGGTGATGAAATGCTGGTGGGCGGCAGCACGTCCATGATAACCGAGCAGATGGGCTTCCTTACGGATGGTATTCATCGAAAGAACACTCCCGGATGCCTGTTGAAACTCCTCGCGGATGTGGCCCATCGATTTGGTGCAGTTCTTCCGAATTTCCCTGGCCAGCACCCGTCGGTCTGAAACTCCCAGTTTTGTGGGTCTGCCGGGTCGGGGCACATTCCGACAGTCACCTCTCATCTTCCACTTGCCAATTACGTAGGCCACTGTCGATTTTGGGTACTTCAACTTGCTGGTTATGTCACGTATGGATCGGCCATTTCTCTGATACCTGACGATTACACCTTTTTCGAAATCAGAGAGCTCCGAACTGCGTGGCATCTTGCATGCGACTGGTTGCGTTGTTGTTTCTCACACGATATTTAACGGCGGCAGCATTGACGTGTATCAGGACCGCAGATATCGTCGATTGCAGGGGTGTCCAATTACTAGTTGGTAGATAGTGTATTTCATTAATCTGTTCAAGTCGGGTAAAATACGGGTTAAAGTTAAGAAACAAAACTTTAGAAGCAAAGTATCAAACGAACCCTTCACACAGGGTGCTATAATATAACTCAGCACCAAGCCCTGTAACAAAAACATCAAAGCGGCAAGACAGCGAGAAGTAAGAAGAATAAATCCTTGGTATGGAAAAACTTTATTGGCTTCTAATGCAATAGAAGCCACGCGTTATCTAAGCCATTTGTGACGTTATTTCCTATGATGTCTGTGAAAAGAGCCAGAAGAACGACAGCGTGAGCATCACTGCTCTCATCCACGCAAAATAACATTGATCGTAGTTATTATTTCTTGTATCACTTCGCAACAAGGAATGAGAAGGAACTCGATCACGTTCTCAATAACCGAGACAATACGAAATGGAGGTATTCGGTCTTTCCAAAAAGCAATAAACAAAATTCAAGCGACTTTCTCCTGATCGAAACTTATTCAGACTGCGTCCTGTAACAATGACGAAGTCTGATCTTCTTCGGTTCCCGGATTCAGTGATGCCTTGATCCCATCTAAAACTACAAGGGGTCGGCCGTCCCGAATTTAGGGCCACTGATTCCACGGAAGGGACATAACAAGAGTTAGGACAAAGACACGAGCTATGCATCTTCTGTGACCTGTAACTCGCCTAACAAGCCGCCAACAGTGCCTCTGATCCAGTCATTGCTTATATATGGAAAAAATGGACAGCGTCCAAAAGTGGTTACCTATGACAACTAATTGTAGCTTGCAATCTCGATAAAATGTCCTAACCGCTCAAATGACTGAGTGGCCAGAGGCATAAATGTTTGGCTAGCCATTCGAACTAGGTCAGGGTTCGAGTGCCGTGTGGAGCCTGTTGATGTGTTTGTCATACGGAGATTGCTATCTCTCTTACCTGGAAATACTAGCTCTAAATTAGAGACTGGAGACAGCATTTTAGTCTTCGCAGTTGCTCATGGTGGTCGTTAAACCATAAAACAAAAACACACGCAGTAAACCAAGAACTAAATGTCTAGGTCATGAATGAAATACGGGATTACACCATATAATACAAATTTTGAAAATGACAATCCGTTTTTCGGTGTAATTGTCAGAAGAATGATAAGTCAGATAATATCCGAAAACTTGAAAATTTTGTCGTCCTGGAGCGGGAATCAAATCCGCGTCACCCAGATGGCGCCCGGGTATGCTAATCAATATACCACCCAATATACCACCCAGAACGACTAAGTCTCAAGTTTCCGATTATTTATAATATAAACATCGCAGGATTCGCTAGTGTCAAAATGAATGCCGGTTGCTTCGACTACAGAATTCTGTGATGGTTATATTTAAATTAATCGGAAACTTAAGACTTGGTCGTTCTGGTTGGTGCAGTGGTTAACATACCCGGGCGTTATCTGGGAAGCGCGGATTGGATTCTCGCTCCCGGACGACGAAATTTTCAAGTTTTCGGATATTATCTGACTTACCATCCTTGTCATAATGACACAAAAGACGGATTGTCATCTTCAAAAATTTGTATTATAAGTCTAGGTTTCCAACGGTACTGCGCAACGCGAAAACCCCCATCTTTAGCGTTTCGTGATATTATTGCGCCCACTCAAGAGTACCCAAACCTCTGACTCTCCGAATTTCGCATCCAGAAATTTCCATCTTCTTGGTCCACCATTTATGCAATGAGAAAGAAATGATTTGTTCTTATTACAACGTTTAACAAGCGGTGCATGCGAACTACACACATTACCTAAAAATATTTTCCCGTACGCAAGCAAAACGTTAGTCTCGCGAAGGCGTAAGACGAAAGAAGAAAATGTATGGTATTTGGAAAAGCGAATGCAACTCTCATTAAGGGTACGATAAGAGATAGTTATTCTTTCCTCAGCAGTAGTTTTCCTTTCGAACCAACTTTTTAATTAGTTCTTACTACTTAAATGGTGCTTATTTTTATTTACTGAATTGAATGTTTAGCAGGTTGCGACGTGCAGAAGCGGACGCAACAATGAAAATCTAATTTTCTTTATGAAACCAATTTGTTATATTAAGCCAGATGTAATATTTGTCTCAATTGAAATAGTTTCTTCTTTACCTACAGTGGGCAGAAAAAGTATTTGCACACCCACATTATTTTGCAAAAATAAACGTGAAAAGCAATTATCACGACATTTTAACCATTATATCACTTTAACAACACACACACACACACACACAGATAGACACACACACGCACTAGTTTCTCTTTTTTACTAATCAGAAGAAATGTATTAAGTATAAAAAACGAAAATCTTAATTTCTTACGCCAAATAAGTATCTGCACACATAACGACGCTCTTTTTTAAAGCAGTTAAGCATTGCATGGTGTCCCGTCAATTCGTCGTGCTCAATTCGCCCGAGCGACAATTCGTCGCAGACTCAGTTAGTCGAGTGCAAATTCATCACGCGTCAATTTAAATTCATCGACTACTCACTTCGTTGTGGACGAAATCATCGTATTTCGACCCCCTCAGTGAAATACTTTGGAGTTTGTGAAAGGTTTTTGAGCTCTCCAACCTGAAAAAGTTCTTTGGGAGATGATTGGTGGGTGAACTGCCGTTACGATTTTGAATGTTGTGTAAATTGTGGATCTTTTATGTTCCATGTGACATGTCTCCCCCTTCCCGGAAGCCCGATAGAGTCTTTTTGGGGAATATAGTGGTTCAGGAGGGTGGAGGGCCCCTGTCTCATTTACATTGTTCTGCAGGTCCATGGAACCTCGGGGGGACCTCGGTGTCTCCGGGCCCCTGGGGGACGCAGGTCGGTAAAAAGTCTAAAGAAAGTGATTTGACCGCATTTTTCATGTTTACTATCGTATCGAGTAGCAGACTCTACTTGTGAGTATGCCCTTCCCTCAAAAATTTGATGAAGTCTGTGAGAGGGGTCCGAGGGGCTTTGGTTGAGGGGAGGGGGAGGTGCCGTTTGCCTCCAACTTCAGTAATTTTATATTTTTAACCTCTAGAGTGCGTCAGTTTATCCCGGATGTTTTTCCTGGAGCGTCCGCAAGGTTCGCGTGTTTTAGGGGCTCCCCAAAAACGTTAAAATTGTCATAGAGCTGTAAACATTGGTACCATGCTTTTTATGATGATTATGTACACAACCACGAATTTTCAGGGCGGTGGGGTAAATTCACTCCGCTCCCAGTTTTTTAGGAGCGGAGAAAACGTGTTTAAGGTATGTTATTTGCTCCCAATTTCCATGCTTCATGTTGTGCTCAGTGTCAGACTCTACTTGTATTTATTCCCTTCTCTCAGACATTTGGTGGTCTGTGAGACGGTTCCGAGGTGCCTTTGTTTGGGGGCTTCCCCAACTTCCGTAATTTTATATTCTGGACCACTACAGTCGGTCAGTGTATCCGGGATGATACCCTCTGAAGCGCCCGCGAAGTTCGCGTGCATTAGGGGGTTTCGCCTCAAGAAATATTTAAATGGACGTAGAGCTGTAAACATTGATACCATGATTTATCTGATGACTCTGTACACGACCACGAATTTTCAGGAGGGTGGGATACATTCACCCCTTCGCCCCAGGTTTCTAAGAGCAGAGACAACGTGTACATGGTAAGTTATTCTCGCAATTTACATGCTTCATGTTGTGTTAAGTGGCAGACTCTACTTGTGGGAATGCCCTTCCACCAGAAGTTTGGTGAAGTCTGTAAGATAGATCCGACGTGCTTGGGTTGGGAGCCCGGCCCCTAACTTCCGTAATTTTATGTACGGGACAGCTAGAGTCTATCAGTTTATCCGGGATGCTTCCCCTAAAGCGTCCGTGAAGTTCTCAAGCTTTGGGGTTCCCCCCAAAATGTTAAAATTGTCGTGGAACTATAAACATTGGTACCATGCTTTATATGATGATTCTGTACATGACCTCGAATTTTCAGGAGGGTGGGATGAATTCACCCCCACCCTTCAGGTCTCTAAAAGCGGAGGCAAGGTTTTGAAGGTAAGTGATGGAGCCCCTTGATCCCGGGCCCTTCCAAAAACCGTCTACGGAGTAAGTTAGTGTAACATAAGATAGTATACCTAATTTGGTGATTCTAAATTGAAAACTGCAGATTTTACGAAAATTTTGCATTGGGGGCCCCTCGACACCGGGTCCCGACCACTTCTAAAAACCATCTATGGATTATGTTATAGTACCATGAGAGAGTAAACCAAATTTGGTGGTTCTAAATTGAAAACTATAGATCCTACGAAAATTGTGTGTTGGGCTCCCTTGACCCCTTCCAAAAACCCTCTACGGACTAAGTTAGAGTATCATGAGAAAGTACACCAAATTTGGTGGTTCTAAATTGAAAACTGTAGATCTTACGAAACTTTTGTGTAGGAGCCCCTTCCAAAACCAGGAACAGACATGGGTGGTGTGGTTGTCTGAAGGAACAGAGCCTTCAGACAACCACACCACCCATGTCTCAGAAAGAACAGAGCCGTGAGGCAACCTCAGTACCCATGCCCCAGTAGAGGCAGAACATCAGTACATCAGACCACCCATGCTCCAGAAAGAACAAAGCCATCAGGCAAACACGCAACTCATGCTAGCAGCAACAAAGCCTTCGAACACTCACACCGTCCATGACCCAGCAGGGACAGAGCCATCAGACAACCAAACCACCCATACCTTAGCAGAAACAGAGCTTTCAGACAACACCAACACCCATGCTCCGAAACGAACAGAGTCATGAGACAACCGGAACCCATGCCCCAGTAGGTACAGAGCCTCACTCCATCAGACCACCCGTACCACAGAAAGGACAGAACCATCAGACGAAACCATCCATGCTTGCAGAAACAGACCCTTCAGACAACCAAACCGCCCATTCCACAACAGAACAGATCTTTCAGACAATAACAAAAATAACAGAGTCATGAGGCAACCTCAATACCTATGTCCCCAGCAGGGAAAAAGCCACCAGTCCCTCAGAGCACCCATGATCCAGCACGGACAGAGGCATCAGACAACCAAACCAGCCATTACTCCAGCAGGAAAAGATCTTTCAGACAACGACACCACCCATGCCCCAGAAGGAACAGAGCAATCAGACAACTACGGTTCCCATGCCCCAGCAGGGACAGGGCCATCAGTCCATCAGACCATCCGTGCCCAAACAAGAGCAGAGCTATTACACAAGCACATCTCCCATGCCTCTCGGAGTAATAATAAGAAGCTAGTCTCAGAAATCTCGGTCACGTCGGATATAGATTTGCTGTCCTTTTGTTGCGTCAACCACTTACTGTATACACTTAATACTGTTGTTTATTCTCATTCCACAAGTTCAGCAATTTTACTTCTACTTTCATCCCTCCTACCGGCATCCATTTTTATTCCACCCCGAAAGTCCTTTAGAACACAAGGGATGACGTAGGAGTGTGCCTGTAAGAAATGGTGTAATGTTCCCAATAAATTAACTACTCTTTTTGTATTTAATTTTAGAATAATTAAATTATTTCCTGGGTAAAATCAGCTAGTAACCGCATAATTAAAAGCACTAGCAATTGCATTTTTGTTCCTCACGCTTTGCATTTACTAGTGTTCTGAGAGAGTTTAAAGGGCATCTTTAAAACTTTCCGATTTCTAAGCAGAGATAACACGCTTTTCCAAAGGCACATCAGATGGATGAGTTCCGAATTATATGCACGGAACAGAGAAGCTTTAAACTAATTTGCCAACTCGTAGCCAAAAGTTGGCGAGAAAACACGAAGCGAGTCCCTGGAAATCTGCATGTTTAAAATGCTGCATCATGCTCGTGTGTTCCAGAGTTCTGGTTAACCAGATCGTAGTACAATGCCAAATACGCTCGCAGTCTATTTGTTTAAGAGCGCATATCGAATTCCAAACGGAAAGAAAACGAGGGTTTATTTGGCTTTCTACTTTTTTTTTTTCTTTGTCCTACTTTATTTTCCAGAAGACTAAAAATATTCATTCGAAATAAAAACATCTCTTCAATGTTAAAAAAAAAAAAAAAAAAAGGCAGGCCACTCTTCTTTTACCCTAAAAACTGGAATGAGATGCAGCTTTCTTGGGAAAATATTAAATTATGATTCTACCTTTATTTCTAACCAGAAACTAGAGAGTTTCTGTCGGCTTCCACAAAGAAGTGGTGTATATGTAAGGCGAAAAATTCTGCAACTTAACTAATGCCATTTTCAACTCGTGCATTATGCATTAGAGCTTAATTTAAATCTCTCTGCTCGCCACGAAACATCTCCTTACAACTCAGCGGATGTTTTTCTTTCCCTCTCACAATTTATTTGTTATTAAGAAAGTAAGTGTAGTGCTAGCTGTTCTTTGTTGTTGTCCCTCTTCCCCTGCTGCGGCCATTTCAGTGAGGAATATTTTAAAGTTAAAATAGGCGCAATTTTTGCTTCTAAAGGATTTTAGTCGCTCTGGGACGTTTGTATTTGTTTAGGGCTAATATGTAGTTAATTAGTAGGATAACGAATTAAATATAAGAACGAACTCAAGAATTTTCTCTACTCATTGAAATGCTTGAAATTCATGAATGCAATTACAATCGAATTCGCGCTGATTTTTAAAAGAAACGCACGCGATTTGCGAGAAATAAACTGTGATCTAAGTATTTAACGTTTAGGGGTCTGGTACGATTCGTCCTACGACGATTGGTCCAATGCCGATTCGTCCAATGGACGATTGGTCCAATTCCGTCCTATCTGTCCGAAGTGCTACTCGTGCTATAGAAGTCTCATCTGTTCTGATTCTATCCCCGATGTTACACGAAAGTACCGGTAGTCCAAAGAATGTAAAATAATGTTATATTTCATGCGTAATATTGTGGGTACAGATTTCTTTATTTTTTTTTTTTTTTTTTTTTTTAAATAGCGTTTTCTTGTTATACTGTCTTTGCTGCCGTATGAAGTTACTGATGTACGAGGCGTTCTATCAACTTAAATTTTTCGCTTTTGCATGAAATAATATAAAATACTAGTGTTCCGTTTCTGTTTGTAGAATGCAGTGAGGGTTTTCCGCCAACTGCCCAATGGAAACAACTGGTCGGGGTTCGGACAGAGGCCTTTTCAACAGTTTTTATTCCAGTGATGTCATATTCATAACGTTTACATATTAAATCAAGTTAATAATATCGCGCTTTTATTTAAACACGAAATATTAATTCATAGGCCCTAGCTTTTTTAACAGTTTTAATTCTACCGATGTCAGATTCATAACGTTTACATATCAAATCAAGTTAATAATATTGAGCTTTTACTTAGGCACAAAATGTTAATTCATAGGCTCGAGGCCTGGGCCTTTTTAGGACTTTTTATTCTACCGATGTCATATTCATAACGTTTACATATTAAATCAAGTTAATAATATTGAGCTTTTACTTAGGCACGAAATGTTAATTCATAGGCTCTAGGCCTAGGCCTTTTTAGGACTTTTTATTCTACCGATGTCATATTCATAACGTTTACATATTAAATCAAGTTAATAATATTGCGCTTTCACTTAAGCAAGAAATATTAATTCCTAGGCCCGCGGCCTAGGTGCCTAGCAAAGACCTCAGAAATGATACGATGAGTGCTTTTTATAAAGCTTTATAAAATGTTTAGAAATACCAAACATCTAGGCTGTTACTTAAAATCTTCTAAAATGGCCCGCGGCCTAGGTGCCTTGCAAAGACCTCAGAAATGATACGATTAATGCTTTTTATAAAGTTTTATAAAATGTTTACAAATATCTGGGTTGTAACTTAAAATATTTTTAAAAGGCCCGCGACCTAGGTGCCTGGTAGCTAGCTGAGAAATGATTCGTTGAGTGCTTTTTATAAGGGTTTATAAAATGTTTACAAATACCAAATACCTAGGTTGTAACTTAAAATCTTCGAAAAAGGCCCGGGGCCTAGGTGTCTCGTAAAGAGACACCTAGGCCCCGGGCTTTACGAGACACCTAGGAATGATACGATGAGTGCCTTTTATAAGGTTTTATGGAATGTTTACAAATACCAAATATCTAGGTTGTAACTCAAAATATTCTAAAAAGGCCCGGGGCCTAGGTGCCTCGTAAAGACCTGAGAAATGACAGGATGAGTGCCTTTTATTAAGTTTTATGACATATTTACAAATACCAAATATCTAGGTTGTAAATTAAAATCTTCAAAAAATGCCCAATGAGTAGATGCTTTGCAAACAGCTGAGAAATGCTCCATTGAGTGCCTTTTACCAGGTTTATGTAAAATTTTTACAATTACTAAATATACGGAAAATTATCTTTTAAAAGGATATAAAGAGAATTATTTAAATTATTATTCCTTTCTGGAAAATAAAAAAGTTTATCGTTGGTAAGATGATAGCATTGGACGAATCGGCGTTGGACCAATCGTACCAGTGGACGAATCGGCATTGGACTAATCGTACCATTCATTGAACGAATCGGCATTGGACTAATCGTACCATTGGACGAATCGGCATTGGACTAATCGTACCATTGGACGAATTGGCATTGGACGAATCGGCATTGGACCAATCGTCGTTGGACGAATAGTCCGGAACCGAACGTTTAGAACCTAATTCAAACCTCCAAACACAAAAGCTTTCAGAACTGCGTAGATTTGTGTGTTTTGGGGAAATCTGACAAAAAGGAACAGAGCATTAAATTCACCCAGCACACGCGCATACACCTTTTCACACACAAAAACATCCCTTGCTTTCTTAAAGTATGAAACAAACGATTGCACTTTACATTGGATATAAAGAATAATATAAGCACACCGGACAAAAAATTAATCTCTCCTAACAGAAATGACAGTAGGAGTTACTAGTTGCACAGAGGGCGCCGTGATAGCACTGTTGGGAGACAAATAGCACTAACGTGGTCTACAGGATGATTTCTTTCTCGTGCAGTGGTGAAGAGCATGGTGTGTGTTGAATTTAGTCTGCAATACGGGTCTGAGACAGACGTTAGTGAGTGGCAAAAAGGAGCCATTGTGTTTGGCCGTTCCCACGGACACAAAGTGAATGAGGTCACCATATTTGTTGGTGTGTCGAAGTGTACTGTCCAGCGGGTCTACAAACAGTGGTGTGGTTCGCAGTCGACTGAAAATCGGCGACGTAACTGTGGCCGGAAAACGATTGTCACCAACAGGGACCGCCGCCATGTTTCACGCCTAGTAACTGCAAATCGGTTTCAAACCAGGCAACAATTGCTCCAAACCGTCAATGAAATTCCACTCCAACCAATTTCTGAAAGGACAAATGCGACGAGGACTGCATGCGATGGACATCTGGAACAGGGTACCGTGGAAGAGGACTCCTTTAACAGCAAGTCACACGTCATCAATAGGCTTAGGTGTACCAAACGTTTACTGTGGAGGATTGGAAACCAGTAATTTGGTCTCATGAGTTTTGTTTTTGTTTGTACTCCAATAATGGGAAGGGGCGAGTGCATCGCATGACCATTGAAGCCTTTAATCCTGATTGTGTCGAAGATGCTGTTCGAGCTGGAGAGGGTTCTGTGGTGTTTGGGGGATGTTTTTCGTACTACGAAATGAGTCCTCTCGTTGCAGTGACGATGAATTTGAACCAGCCTGCATACCTCCGCATTCTGAATGACGGAATGTTGCCTTTATCCTTACATCTCCAGAAGCAGCATCACATTGCCACTCCTGTCTTCCAAGGAGACAATTGCCGTCTGCACAGGGCTCAAACTCTATTTGAGTAGCACGACGAACAATCAGCAACACTGTCTCATCTCGACTGTCCCGCTAAATAACCAGATTTAAATCCTCTTTAAAATATGCGGGATCATCTGGAACAGAAGGTGAAACTGCGGAATAGACAGCGACGTACTCTGGCGAAACGTCGGGACCAATTGACACACAAGCGGCTATAAATCGATGTTCTATACATCCACAACCACGTGGGGTCTCTACCACACCGGACTCATATTGTGGCAAGAGGCGCAGTCACCCGTTATTAGGTAAGTTCTGACAGGGGTGACTAAATATTTTGCCCTGTGTGCTTACTATCTGATAAAAAGTATCTGGCGACTTGCCTATTTAAAAAGCTCCCTGTAACAGGAAAGTAATTAAAATCGAGTTTGTCCAAGGCCGAATAGAGGACACAAAGTCATGACATTCAAGAGATGAGTACCCTCTTTTAGTGACGTCACGTGGAAGCCAAAGCTTTCGATTGGTTTCCAATGCTGTCGTGTATGACGTCAAGCACGACACTGACGTATCAGGCCTTCTAACATGAAAGTGACGTCACCATCGGAGGGAACTCATTTGTCTAATGTCATGACCTTGTACTTTCTCGACGGCCTTGGTTGGTTCGTCCTTTGGTGCTATCACAGCCTATGACGGGAAGGCTTTCCACTACACTCCAGTACGTGACTGTAGTGAAGTTCTGTAGGATTTGCCTTCCATTCTGACACAACAGTATTAGTCAGATAGGTCGCCGATGTTAGGATGTTCGGCCTTGCTTACAGATGGCTGTCCGATTCACCCCAAAGTGTTCCATAGGGTTAAATTGGGTCTCTGTGGATGCCAGTCAAGTTCTTCTACACCCATTTCATCAGGTACCCTATCATTAGACACGGGTTCATATTGCCCACGGTTCACATTGTCCGCTGTTCATTTAGTCCCACGTTCATTTCGTCAACCTTTCACTTTCTTTACATTCATTTTGTCCTCAAAATGGACCGAATACCGTGGAAAGTTTCTATTTTGATGGAATTTTTGTTACTAGGCAGAAAAGAATAGGCCAGTGGGTATTGAAAAACTAAGGCTTACGTGCACTTCATTTTCCTATTCATGATTTTCGACTAAAATATAACGGTTTCAAATGTTATTTTAAAGCAAAACGAGGAACTGAACTTTGAAGAGATTTTTAACTCTTTTGTGCGGTACAATGTGAAACACTGTGACAAAAATCAAAGTTCTACAAACATTTTTTTTATGTTTCCAAATACATATTTTTTATTTATTTACACTTTCCAACCGTAGGTTGAAGAAGCCTATATGCTCCAGCTTTGTTCGTCTGTCTGTCTGTCCGCCTGCCCGTCCGCACGATAACTCGTGTAAAAATCGCTCGATTTCGATGAAATTTTATTAGGTGGTAGGGGACCGCCTGAAGACGAACCCTATTGAAAATGGACAAAATGGGGTCAAAAGTCAGGATATAGGAGCGGAATCCATTCCATTGCCCTTATGCGTCATAAGTTACGTAAACATCATTTGATTTTAATGAAATTTTAGTATGTGGTAAAGGATCACGTAGGAACAAGCCCTGTTGACAATGGGAGAAATGTGATCAAAGGCCAGGACATAGGAGCGGGATTATTACGAGATAGGGGACCACCTAGGGCCAAATCCTATTGAAAATGGGCGAAATAGGGTTGAAGGTCAGAACATAGGAGCGGGATCTATTCCATTGCCCTTGTGCGTCATAACTGGCGTAAAAATGCTTCAATTGAGACAGAACCTTATCATATTGTTCCGGAAGTGTACCAAACCGGTTCTGTGGAATATCGTCAAAATTGAATCGAAGGTCAGGGCACAGGAGCGAAATTTGTTTTACAGCCATTATCTTTATAACTTGACTAAAAATTCTTCTATGGTGACAAAACTTTAGTATGTTGTTCCGGAGGTATATTGAACCAATTCTGTTGAATATCATCGAAATGGGGTCAACGGTCAGGGCGCAGGAGCGAGATTTATTCCACAGCCATTATCCTTATAACTTGAGTAATAACGTGAATACCGATTTCTGGTATGTTGGAAAGCGTATCATAATCATTGCACTGCATGATTTTACTAACGTGTTGTTTCCATATAGTTCTAACTTCTCAGTATATTAATTTTTGGTTTTGATTAATAGTTGTTTATAATTTATGTATTACTAATCTTCATACGAACGAACTATAATGCTCTCTATATGTGTCGTAGCTATTTACTGTGAGAAACAAAATCCATAAAAGTATAATGGTGAAAAAATGTAGATTGATATTTTCTGTGAAACTGCGGTGTGAGAGAAGGAAAATAGAGACTTTTTACGCAAAGGAAAAGAAAAGGAAGGGGTGTGTTAAAATTTTCCTTTTCAATCCAATACATTTAGGGCCCTTGAAATAAACTTTTTACGAATCTAATTTTGCGAATAAAATATAATTTTGCTCAATTAATACTTACTGCATTTTAGTATTGTACTTATAATAATGATAATAAAAAAAATCCTAAAACTAGGGTGTCACAAAGTACACAGCTTTTCTCTCCCATTCTGCCTAAAACTTTTATCAAAACAGAAAATTTCTATGGTGTTCCATCCATTCTGTAGACGAAATTGATGTAGACAAAGTGAACGCTGGACAACGTAAATCGTGGACGAAATGAAAACGGGCAAAGTGATCAGTCACCTTTCATCAAAACATTCCTAGACGGTGCTCGCTTTGTGGGTGAAAGCATTGTCCTTCTGTTTAAAGAAAAGGGTAATTGCGAAGGCACAAATTTGTCGCCGACGGAGATCGAAACCGCCTCTCCTGACTCCGGAGCCAATTCTGCTAACAGACTAAACTACACCGACGGAATGTATCGCAGCGGATTTGTCATCTTGATACGTGCTTCACCTTTGTATTACGTCACACCATCAACGAACTGTTGCCATAATGTTGAGAGAACAGAACTGTCGAGAATGTCAGTATAGAAAGAATCGTTAAGATTCTACAGTACGAGAACTAGAGGGCCCAGCGCAAACAACGAGAAGAAACCCCAGAGCATGATACCTCTTTGACCAAACTTCATAGTCGACACAACACAGTTAGGCAGCTAGCATTCTCCTGGAATTCTACACATCCAAACACGTAAAACGACTGATTGTTGCCCTTGGAAATGCTCCCGGTGGTCGTTAAACTCCGGAATAAAACAACAACGAAAAAAGTCAAAACAACATTACTGATTGATGATAAATAATGAGGAACTGTACAACAAGTATGCTTAAAATAGTGAAATAACAATGGAATCCGAATCTATTGGCGCAGAATAGAACTTAAAGTTTTCAAGTTTCGCACATCAACCACATGGCTTTTTCAAATAAGCTAGACAGCATAAGTCGTTGGATCTACAATAAAAATATGAAAAATTAAAACACACATTTAACGTTAACGTGGAAAGAGCGATGATCTTTGTTTGATGTTTGATAGTAAAAATATGTTTTAAGAAAATCATTTTTAAAACATTTCTTGTTTTGACCTACGGAATAAAAATATTTCTTTAGAACACAGCAGTTTGCTGTCTACCTTCCTTGAAAAAGCCATCTCATACAACATATTAGTAATCCGAATTTATTGACGTGAAATAGAACACAAAGTCTTCAAGTTTGAGTTCTATTTCACGCCATTAAATTCAAGTTGAAAGCACATCAACCAAATGGCTTCTTTAAGGAAGATAGATAGCATGAGGTGAATATAGATCTTTGTCTGCAGAAAAAATATTAAATAGACGATGTCATCCCTATGTATACGTTATTTTATAAACAACAACGCATAGCAACTGAAAAATTGTTGGTCCGACACCGCTGGGATCGAACCCCAGACCTCTCGGTAACTAGCCGAGTACGTTCGCTTTATGCTGCGTTGCCAACAATCCACACCGGTATGCGTGGTTTAGCAGTCAACATCTGACTACACCAGTCAGCATATGATTACTATAGTAGTCAGATGATGACTACACCAGTCATCATCGTAGATGCTGACTGCTAAACTGCGCATAGCGCTTTGAACTGTTGCCACCGTAGCGTAAAGCGAACGCACTCCGCTAATTATCGAGAGATATGGGGTTCAATCTCATTGGTGTCGAACCAACAATTTTTCAGTTGCTATGCGTTGTTTATAAAAATAACGTGGACAGAGCGATCGCATTGTCTATTTACATTATCTCCACGTATTTGAAATATATTCAGTAAAAATATTTTTTAGAACATTACTTTTAAGCCATCCCTTATTGGACTTACAGAATAAGAAGATTCTTTTAGAAATTTACTACTAAGTCATATTTGATTTTGATACCATTCTTTTTTAAATCTGAACCCTGATACACTATAGTGTATTCAACAGTGGGGTTAGAGTAGACATTCAGAGTTAGCGCAGCTACCTACTCTATCCCTAAATGTACAGTCATTCGGGAAACCTTGGAGATCTTTACAAACAGTGATATTTGCAATATAGTGGCTGAAAGAGATAGTGTGCCCGTGCGTTAATACTTCACTGTTTAAATTTTAGTTTCCCTTTTTCATGAAATCGCGAGATGGCGCTCCTGCGAGTTTCGATGCTATGATTTCTAAACATTAGCATACTTTTCTATGGCGTATTCGGCGGATAGTTATTGAAAAGGCGATTTATTTGCTAGATTGGTCAGGAAAAAGTAGTACACTGGCGTGCAAAAATTAAGGACGAGACGGTTTTTCAAATGTAACGTCCTGCAGAATTGCTCCACATCGACTCAAATCATACCATAAGATCCCCAAGATGAAAGAATATGGGACAAGTGAGCAAAACCGTCTAAACAAGGAATCCAGAGGATACAAAGGCACTTTATTGAAAAGGTAGCTTCGAGCACAACTGGACAGAAGACAGAAACGTCCATGTGACAGGCGGCTGCCAAGAAAAATTCCAGTCTTTAGTAGGGGATATGATCACCCCTGACTGCGTTGCATGATTTACAACGTCTGTCCATGCTGAGGACGAGGTTGTCAAAGAGCTGTTGAGGCATCGCGTCTCATTTCTCTTGTAGCGCCAATCGCACCTGCGGAATCGTTGCTGGCGGCTGGTGACGTGCTGCTAAGCGTCTCCCGAGAAGGGCCCACACGTGTTCGATTGGATTTAGGTCCAGCGACCTTGCGGGCCAATCCACGCGTTGAATATCTTTGCTCTCCAACAGCTCTGTGACAGCCATTGTACGATTGTCGTCCATGAAGAGGAACTCAGGACCCACAGCACCTCTAAACAGACACACGTAAGGCAGGAGAACCTCAGAACAATAGCGGACACCAGTGACTGAACCTCCTTGGAAGATGTGGAAGTCAGTACGGCTACCAAACATGATACCGCCCCAAACGAGAACTCCGCAATCTAAAAACCGGTCCCTTTCGATGATGTTGGAGGTGTGATTGCGTGTTCCCTGCGCTCTCCAGATGTGTATACGTCCAGAATCGCTCGTCAGACTAAATCGGCTCTCATCCGCAAAGAGAACTCGACCCCGTTGCTGATTTGCCCGGTTCTTGTGTTCATGGCACCACAGAAACCGCCGTCTCCGATGAGCAGGCGTTAATGGCACACACCGTACTGGTCGTCGTGCAAATAAACCACCTTTGTGCAGCCTCCTGGCAACGGTAAAATGCGATAACGGACGTCCAGTTGTCTGTTGCATGTGCCTCGCGATTTCTCCCGCTGTTTGCCGTCTGTCTCTTCTCGCCTGTAGGACAATATACCGGTCTGCTAACCTCTCGGACAGCTGTTCCTGTCGTTTGAAGTTCTCTCCAAGCTCGTGAAACGATGTTGTGAGCGATCCCGAACTCCTCGGCCACACTGGTCACACTTCGACCTTCTTTGAACTTCCCAATAACGCTCCCTCGAGTACAGTCATCCAGATGTCGTCTACTGGATAGCTTGTTGGCCATATCAGACGGTGGCAGCAACTCGACGTCGTTCGAACCGGTGTACACCATGCAATAGCTTACACCGAATTGCTGAGCGTACACCACACGTGTGCTTTATACCCTTCCGACACTCCTACCCCCTACGTCATGCTGCATATATGCGCATGCCCTACAGTGCCGGACCCTAATCTATCTCCTGAGTGGTCTTTCGGTCCGTTCTGCCTGCTCGTTCCGCTGTTATGCTAATTTCTCCTCTTCGTCCTTAATTTTTGCACACCAGTGTAGTTTCAAGTGTATCGCTGAGAACTTGTTTGGTATCTGGACGCAGAAGTAATTACATTTCCTGTAAACTAGTGGAAACTACTTTCCGTGCCGAAAGGTAGAGCAAGGCGGATCGAATGAAATGTTTTTTACCTATCCTAAATCAAGTATGCAGCTACTCAGTAATTATTTCGTTAAGTATGCCACTTTTTTGTTGTCATATACAATGGGGATACGAATTTCCCCGAAGAAATAAATTCTTCATTAATACATGGTAAGGATTGTAAAGCCATTATTGGCATATTTTCACTGTATCCCATGTAACCGATTCCTTCAGAAAACTTTGAAAATTTTCATCGTTCTGGAGCGTGAATCGAACCCACATCTCCCGGTTTCCGGTCGAGTATGCTTGTCATTTGTTTAACCTATTCAGAGCTCCAAGACGCTCAGAACACATATAAGGAACTTAGCAAAGTGCAAAAAGAGTTCGAACTAGGAGAGTTTTTCAGAGATACTGAATCCTTACTGGAATAAATTTCTCTATACCACAGTCAACCACACAGAGAAAGTACAATCACTTGGATGCGCCCACACGATGCGCGGAGTGACCCAACAGCGACGATTGAGGATATTCAGCGATCAGTGGTGCCCTGCGTGCATCATCCGATTACTGCCTGCGAGTACCATTGGCAGACAGCCGAACGACGAAGGACTACACGCACTCAGACAGTTACCACGACTGCCCTTAACACCATTGCATCGTCGCCAAAGACTGCAATGGTGTCGTGCCAGACTGTCATGGAGCCACTCAGAATGGCATCGGGTGATCTTCAGTGACGAGTCCCGCTTTTGTCTTGGAGGAGACGACCGCCGAATCCATGTGTGGAAGCACCGTGGTCAGCGCCATGATGACCAGGACAAGGAAATTCCAAGCAACTGAGCTTAGATATCTGAGAACCTTCAGATTTGCGCTAGTCGAAGCTGTTCCTGCCCTATAGCCACTATACTTGTAATGATAGCGTCTCACTGAAGTTGCTACGAATTTGGAGCCAGCTACTCAAGTAACGCCTTTTTCCTACCAGGATACCGCGTGCACAACCAACGTGAAGCCTCGCATCTTAAAATGAATATTATGTCGTAATTATTTATTGTCAAGTCAAGTCCATGCGTTCAAATTGTTAAGGCGTTCTATTATGCAGATTACATTGAGAAAGCCATCTGGTTGTTGGGCGAAAGCATGGAAAGGATTGTTTATATATTTGTACGCATAGGCGTAACCACTGGAGGGGGTCAGGGGTTTAGGACCCACATATTTTTAGAGTCGGGAATCCCCAATGTAAAGGACTCTCCCAAATTTTTCGGGAATATAATGATAAAATGCACACTTTTTTATAATGTGAACCAACCAAATTTAATAATACAAGATTGTAATTTTTTTAGAATGCAAACACGTGTACTTATAATATGTACTTAATAAAACAGCGATATCGATAAAGCATGGTTACCAACATCGTTGACGTATAACAGAACTGTGAAGAGCAACAAAAGCAAAAAAAGGGCTGTGTGTTATTTATTGCCTGGAGTCACTCAGGGTCAAAGGAAAGGTTATCACTGACTGAATTTCGAGTCTTGGTGCAACAAAGAAACATGGTGCAACTGAAATTCCTCTTGGAAAATATGTCGATAAAGTTCTGGCATTTTTCCATTTCGGTTTTAGTTTTCTGGGTTATACTCTTAACAATCTATGATGTCATATCTGTATCACAGATTCTCCTCTATCTATTGCGGTATATTATCAATGGTAGTCTTGTTTGTGAATTCTAGATGTAAAGTTAAGTCCGGTAACCCCAGCCACACAGACGAATGGAGTGACTTCATGACGGCGATGTTGTTTTTTAATTTCTACAATGATTATTGTCCTTTGTCTAAAACGCATTCCACAATCTGAAGATTGACCATCTTGATTTTCGGACTTGTAAACAGCATTCATCCGCTGGAATGCTGTTACAAGACTGAATCTACCAACATACACATCAAGTTGTATAGTCCCAGACCTACCAACATACATATAGTGCTTTTATATTGCTCATCAGTGCACCACGTATATTCTCCCATTTATCCCTACTTTTTATGACGGAGTCAGTCAGTCTGATTCCTAATAAGCAAAGTCAGCTCTATAACTTTACAATTTACATTTCTGCCCTATCTATCATAGTTTTACAGATGTGTTCGCTAAGTTCCACAATTCCCTAACAGAGGCGCCTATTTCGTGCCCGTTCGATCGCGCTAAGGCATCAGCTTTGCTCCTGCGTGTGTAGGGGAGGAGAGGGTCTCAAACTCTATCTTATACAGTATGTATATAATATTGTATATAGTGCTTACATATGGTGCAGAGACGTTTACCTTAACTAAAAGAGACATACAAAGACTGCAGACAACTCAAAGAAGCCTGGAGAAATGGTGTAACCAGAAGAGATAAGAAGAGGAACTCGTGGATCAGAAAAATGACAAGAGTGGAAGACATCATGATGAGAGTAAAATCCCTGAAATGGCAATGGGCTAGACATATTGCCAGAAATACAGACCATCGATGGACAGCTAAAAGTTCAGACAGGATTCCAAGGGACAGGAAAAGACCCAGAAGAAGACCACGTGAGAGATGGGTGGATGAAATTCGAAAGTATGCGGGAGAGACATGGAGGAAACTGGCACAAGACAGACCGTTGTGGAGGAAACTTGGGGAAGACCTTCATCCAGCAGTGCATTGATAATGGTTGACAATGATGTATAAATGGATGCACTGACTGTTGGGGTCTTCGAAAAATGTGTGATATTTTTACACACATCGTCTAAAATTAATGAAAATTCGTTGTTCGCTTCAAAAAGAAAGCGAAAAAATTAAGAGGGAGATGATGAGACATACTACACAGGTAAAGCACGTGTAAAGACGCCAAAATCTGCAGCGATACATTCCGTACGTAAAGCGTAGTTCGGAGAGCAACTTACTCCCGATTGAGAAGGAGCGAAACCTCAAATTTGTCCGTGGACAAATCTGTGCTTTCACATGTCTACTGAGTGTCTTTTTCAGGTAATAAAATTCTTCTTCTTGGTTATTCAGTCCAAGAACTGGTTGTTCAGTAGATGAACTCTGTCTCTCCATTCCTCTCTATTCTCCGCCGTTCTGTTCAAGTCACAGTATGTCCTAGTATTAGTGTCTTGGAGTAACTGTGTCACAAAACTATTGCTCGGCCGTACTCTTCTTTTCTTGCCTTGAATTGTCCCTTCCAAAACTTTCAAAATCGGGCCTCCATGAGGCAGTGTGTGTTCTATCCAAAACACTACTCTTCTCTTTAACATGTTGATTAGTTTCCTGGACTCTCCCATTTTCTCCAGGACCTCATCATTAGTATTTCTATCGAGCCAGCTTATTATCTCCATTCTTCTATAGCTCCACATCTGAAATGCCTCTAGCCTTTTCATTTCTCTCTTGGTCAATGTCCATGTCTCAGAACCGAAGAGAGCTACTGGCCAAACATATGCCTTTAAAAATGCTGAAATCCGTTTTATTGGTGTAGTACTGTATTAGAAACACTAGTACAAACACGGTAGCTTTCACCACCACGAGTGGCTTCTTCAGGCATAAGTATTCCAATGCAAAAACAAAAACAAACAAAAAACAGAGTTCCAGTTATGAATTCAAAAATAGAAGTTTTGCTATAGATATTATAGAACGTGCGCGTCATATTCTTGATGTGTGATTAGGAGCGCGCGTATTAATGAGCGTGCGCCATACATGTGGGAGGTCCATTGACGTTTCCTCGTTACATATCCCGTGACTGGATAGGATTTCTATAGTTTCTCTGAGGAGGGTGGCTCTGGCGGTTGTGTATCGTGCTATTTTCTTTATTTGTCCCCACAGAGGTGTTGCAGAGTTGTTGGCGACTTCACGCGCTAGTGCCGTAGTGAGAAGTCCTCTTTTGACATTTATTTGATGTTCCTGGAGTCTTAGTCTGAGAGACCTAGCGCGTGAAGTCGCCAACAACTCTGCAACAGATTGCTGTGGGGACAAATAAAGAAAATAGCACGATACACAACCGCCAGATCCACCCTCCTCAGAGAAACTACAGAAATCCTATCCAGTCACGGGATATGTAACGAGGAAACGTCAATGGACCTCCCACATGTATGGCGCACGCTCATTAATACGCGCGCTCCTAATCACATATCTAGAATATGACGCGCACGTTCTGTAATATCTATAGCAAACTTCTATTTTTGAAGATGACAATCCGAATTTTGGCGTAAATGTGACAAGGATGGTAAGTCAGATAATATCCGAAAACTTGAAAATTTTCACCGTCCTGGAGCGGGACTCGAACCCACGTCTTCCCAGAAAACGCCCGGGTATGCTAATTCAATTACACCACCCAGAACGACCAAGTCTCAGAGTTTCCGATCAATTTGAATTTAACCAATTGAATTAGCATACCCGGGCGTTTTCTGGGAGACGTGGGTTCGAGTCCCGCTCCAGAACGGTGAAAATTTTCAAGTTTTCAGATATTATCTGACTTACCATCCTTGTCACATTTACGCCAAAATTCGGATTGTCATCTTCAAAAATTTTTATTATATGGCGTAATCCCGTATTTCTTTCATGGTTCTATTTTTGAATTCATAACTGGAACTATGTTTTTGTTTGTTTTTGTTTTTACATTGGAATACTTATGCTTGAAGAAGCCATCCGTGGTGGTGAAAGCTAGTGTGTTTGTACTAGTGTCTCTAATACTACACCAATAAAACGGATTTCAGCGTTTTTAGTATTACTGGTGTATGTCTACCCAATTTTTCCGTTATATGCCTTTAAAATTTTCTTCCTCAGTTTTAGACCTATAACTTTGGCTGTCAGTAGTCTTCGATTCCCTCTAAAAGCCGTTTTTGGCATTCCCAGTCTCATTCTAATTTCCTTTTCATGTCTTGCATCTTCAGTTATAATTTGATCCAAATAGCGAAATGATTTAACTTGTTCGATGATTTGTCCTTCAATTTTAAGGAAAGCCTAATTTGGCACCTTCCCTATTACAATTAGTTTTGTTGTATTTTTACTTATCTTCAGTCCACAGATATCTGCCATTTTTGTGTATTTTTGACATCATAAGCTGAATTAACCAAATTTAACCATTAAATTTCAAAATTTAGTCATGTCTTCCTTGTCGTCCATACTTCTCCATCCGGGAACATCAGCTGTATCTTCTCACCACTTTTGCGTGCTGCAGTTTCAAAGTTACGGAGTGCACTTCGAAACTTTCGACACTGAGCCATTTCCCTCAAAAGACGTGCTTTAATTTCTGACAGAGTTAAAAAAATCCTATCAGAAAAAATTACAAATTCTGTCTTGGCCTTCTCGATGAAATTCCTTTTCGTTCGTTAACAACATCTACCTTCCTAATCAGAGTGGAAATAGTTTCACTGTTAGAGAAGGAAAAGTTCACTTTTTTCCCCTAAAATAAAGGGGGAAAGTATAACAAAATAAATGGGATATTTCCAGACCTGTCAATGGAAACGAAATAAGAGCCAAGTCGAAAATTAAGTTTTCTTTCATTAGGTGGGAGGAAGTGCAACTCTCCTTCAAGGTTGAAGAGTAGCATTGATTGGGGAGTGATAGTAAAAGACAGGAAGAAATAATGGAACGTTGAAAACCTCTTACCTAACGTTAGAAAGTAGGTCGAGCAGACAGGCGACAGTTCACACGCGAAGAAAATAAGAGCCGTAAAATCGAAATTCCGCGAAACGCTTTTCTAACGTCTGTTCTGGCGATTGATTAAGTCGAGTTGCCCAGTTGTAGCTTTATTAGAAAAGCAAATGTCTTTCGTGTTGAAGAGTAGGCGGATGAGAAAGGTGCGGAAGAGGAAAAAATGCTTCCTGAGGACGGCGCACAACAACTTTATCTTTTAAAAATTGCTTTCCTTGTTTTAAAAGGGATGTGAAACTGTTTCGACCGAGTTGCAACAAGCCAAAAGAAGAACAAGTAGCTGAAAATCTTTATACCTAGGGCAATTGTTGTAGTTTACGGTAAAGCTGAGCAAGGAGTATATAAACTCAAGCATGTCGGTGAACTTTAATGTTGATCGAAATCAAGTGCTTTTACGTCAACTAAAACGATTTTACTTAGATTGTGTTTTATGGTTCAGGTGCTGTGGGAAGTGGAAATGCAGAAACATGTTTCTTTCAAGAATGCTTTGAATCCTCTCAGGCATTTTTAAATTAAAAACTAGCAACTATCAAAGTGATTTCATTTCTCTGCTACATTTATCTGCCGTTCTGTAAAGCGGGTGAAAGATTTGAAGCTACGGTACAAACATTAAGATAACCTAAGACATTTCTTTTCATTAGACTCACGCAGTTTAAATCAGAAGCTTTCAATACGTACACGAGTTTTGGTTTTCGATGAGTTCAGCATGTTCTTTCTGACAGGAGATGGTGTTTGTGGTTGGATGTTATGCTTCCTCTGCAGTTTTCGAATTTTTCAAATTTTATCCTCATATGAAGTAAAAATTGAAACCCGGTTTAGCCAGATAATATTAATTCTGTCGAAACAAAAGTGGAGAATAGGAAATTTGTCAAAATGTTTTGATTATAGAATTGGAAATGAAGAAAATATTATGTGGTATAGAAATAGTAATAGACATGGGTAGCGCTACCGATCGCATTTTTTCGCAATTTGCGAAAAAATAATCGTTTTGGCGGTTATAAAAACTTTTGGCGAAAATATTGGGGATTACCTTTTTATACAATCATAAAAACTTTAGTGAAAAAAAAATTGAATTTAGCAAAAACTTGAAGAAAGCCAGAGCAACCGCTGGTAAGTGAAGTAAAGTTCTTTTACATCCCCGAAAAACATTCTTTGACGAAAATACAAACCGTACTTTTTTTTACCTAAGAATAGGAACCCGTGGGGTTGGGCAAAATTCTTTGATAAAAAAAGATAAGATTTAAAAATATTATTTTATAGAAAATGACGAATTAATGCAAAGTTCTTTACTGGGATTATAGAATTCGGGGCAAACTTGTATTCCAGAAGAATAAGAATTGTGGCAATCAGTTTCAATCGGATAATAGGAATTCGGAATGTTTTTCATTTACCAGATAATAGGAATCGGAAAAATGTTTTTTAATCGCATGTTAAGAATCGCAAAGAAATTATTTGATGGAGAATATGAAATAGGATTTTTTTATCGGCTAACTGGAATCACTCTAAAATTCTTTGATCTGCGTAAAAGTAGGGAAAAAGTACTTTGATTCGAGAATTGAAGTACGGATAAATCTCTCCGATAGGGTAATTGGTATCGGGAAAAATTTGAAGGCAGAGAGAAAGAACGCGAAAAAATCTATGATCGGAAACAGAAATCGGAGCAAATGTCTTTGGTAGAAATAGGAATCGGAACAATATTCTTTGATGTAAGATAAGAATCGGAAAAAAATTCTAATGGAAAAAAACGCGGAAAAATATTTTGACCAAAAATATTGGGATAAGGAAAAAATTCTATGGGCGGAGATTGGAAACGTATTTTATTTTATTTTTTTTAGATAGTAAGACTCAGGATAGAATGCTTTGACTCGAGACCTGCCAGAACAACTGAGGAAAAGGAGTAGCGTGGATACTCCAGTATCCCCAAAAATTGGATCTGCCTCCTGAGAGAGAGAGAGAGAGAAAGAGAGAGACAAAGCGAAAATAAAGACAATTAATACATAAACACATCACCAAACAGAAACCATCGCTCTTTTCACGTTAATAAGTGAGTCTCGGTAAAATTCTCATGGGCCGCCACCGGGAATCGAACCCAGGTTCTTCTAGTTAAGCGTCAGACATGCTATCACTGCACAACAGCGGCCCCGATTTCTCCAGCCTCACAAGTGATTAAGTGCCAAACTACATGGCATGTTGCTTCATGGAGCCCTGCACAATGCTGGGGATATACCAAAGATGGAAAGCAGCAACTGAACAAATAACTAGGAGGCGAATGAATAATTAATTCAAACACTCGACGTGGATCAGGAACACCAAAGAGAAATCATCGCTCTTTCCATGTTAATAAGTGAGTCTCGGAAAAATTCTCATCGGCCGACACTGGAATCGAACCCAGGGTCTTCCAGTGGTAGCAAGTCCGGCGCGTAACTGGAAGACCATGTGTTCGTTTCGCGGTGGCAGCCTATGAGAATTTTTCCGAGACACACTTATTAACGTGGAAAGAGCGATGATTTCTGTTTGGTGTTCCTGATCCACGTCGAGTGTTTGAATTAACATGAACACTTACCAAAAATAATGTTGACATCATTCTGATGTAACGCTTTCAAAAAATGATTTTTATTGTGCTGAGGCTGCACAGAAAACAGTGCTATGGAGTGAGAGAAGAAGCATGATCACAACTACCCCCCCCCCCAATCTTCTAACCGCCAGTAAATGGAAGAGGCAAAGAAATCTGAATGCATTAATCATCGTCTGCCTATCCTCGTAATTCTGGTAGCGACGCAGGCGTATAAATTTATACATACCCAGCAGTCACTTTTTCCTTTTCAAAATACACCAACGGAAAAAAATTCCCAACACCACAAAAAAATAGTTGTAGAGGAATGAAATGGCGGCAATACATTTGTATAGGTAACATATTTAATCGATTAAGGTTTCAAGATCACAGCTTATTGTAAGCGCGAGAAGAGCCATTTTAAACGTTAAATGCTGGTACATTAATAACCGGTGTAACCGCCAGAATGTTGAATGCAAGCACGCAAACGTTCATGCATTGTGTCGTACAGGTACTGGATGTCAGTTTGTGTGATGGAGTTCCATGCCTGTTGCACTTGGTCGGTCAATACAGGGACGGTTATTGCTAGTTGGGGGTGCCGCTGAAGTTGTCGTCCAATGATGTCCCATACGTGCTCGATTGGTGAAAGATCTGGTGATCTAGCAGGCCACGGCAACATGTCGACCTTCTATAGAGCATGTTGGGTTACAACAGCGATATGCGGGCGAGCGTTATCCTGTTGAAAAACACCTCCTGGAATGCTGTTCATGAATGGCAGCACAACAGGTTGAATCACCAGACCGACATACAACTGTGCCGTCAGGGTGCGTGGGATAACCACTAGAGTGCTCCTGCTGTCATAGGAAATTGCTCCTCAGACCATAACTCTAGGTGTAGGTCCAGTGTGTCTCGGCCGCAGACAGGTTGGTTACAGGCGCTCACCTGGTCTCCTTCTAACGAACACACGGCCATCACTGGCACCCAGGCAGAACCGGCTTTCATCAGAAAACACAACAGATCTCCACTCCGTCCTCCAATGAGCTCTAGCTTGACACCACTGACGACGCAAACGGCAGTGGTTTGGAGTAAGTGGAATGCACGCTACATGGCGTCTGGCTCGGAGCTGTCCTTCAAATAACCGATTTGTAACAGTTCGTTGTGTCACTGTGGTAGCAACTGCAGCTCGAATTGCTGCCGTAGACGCGGTATGATGCGCCACGGCTATATGCCGTAAACGGCGGTCTTCCCTCTCAGTAGTGCAGCGTGGCCGGCCGGAACCCGGTCTTCTTGAGGCAGTACCTTCCCTTGACCACCGCTGCCAACAATCATGCACAGTGGCTACATTCCTGCCAAGTCGTTCTGCAATATTGCGGAAAGAAAATCCACCTTCTCGTAGCCCTAATACACGATTTCGTTCAAACTCCGTGAGCTGTTTATAATGGCTTCTTCGTCTTCTTAAAGGCATTCTTGACTAACATCAACACAGTACGTCGAATCTCAACGATAACTAACGCTCACGAACGTTACAGCGCGTATTTACAGCAAACCTGCTTTGCATGTTGCGATGGGCGCTACTAGCGCCACACGTATGCGCCGAGCGCGAAATTTGCATAGACGTCATCTTACAGATGTACTCTCACCGCCTACTAACTGTCGTTTATCTAACACAACCCCTTCTTGGTGTTGGGATTTTTTCGGTCAGTGTAATAGCTAAAATTAAGCACGTTTCCATCAAAAATACCCTGCCTTCCTCTTCCTAATGAACTTTTAACATAAATAAATTTGAATTGTTTCAGAAGTTCGCAAAACCACGTGCATTACACTTGTCACAGTCCAACTGGCCGATAATTTATTCCTAAAATTTCTCCCGTGCGTCAAACTCTGGCAAGTCGAAACTTGTTTTCTCAATACGCGTGATTTTGCGCAAATACTACAGAAGGATAGTTGAGAAAACGAGAAAGTTTCGAACCCAGACTGTTAGGAAATATAAATACGTTGAACTGCAATCACATGTAATTTCATTATACATAGATCTCTAGTCTTTGTAACTCAGCTACATCGAAGATCCAAAACATTATGACCAGCGAGTTTTTATCAAATTCGAAGAAACTGCAGGTAAACGACGGCGCTTATGGAGATCATGAAACTTTATAAATAAAACCTGATACTGAGCTCTGTTCATAAGTGTTATTCTTGTTCTTCAAATGGGAAAAGCAGCGGACGTATGCGAGTTTCACAAAGGCCGAACTATAACCAAATGACTGTGCCAGATCATTTTGGATTAGTCAAGGCTTGTGTGTTGCTCATAGTCAATAGCGGTTAATATTTTTAAAAAGTGATCCGAGGAGATATATCACGAACATCCTGCAAGGTATGAACCGATTATGGCTTATCGATGCTAGAGTCGAGCGAAGCCTATTTCGTACGGTAAGAGCCAATAGAAAGGATACTGTGACGAGACTGGCAGGTACAGAATGTAGATGACTGGAATTATTTGTCACAAGGCGCAATTCATTGAAGTAATTGTCACAACAAGTGACTGGAAAAATTTGTCACCTACTGAAAATGGAGCTGTACAGCTCAGAGTGCCCACGATAACCTCGATTCACTGTCGAAAACGCCTGCAAAGCGCGAACATTAAATATAGATCTTGAATGATTGGAAGTTGGCGGCCTGGTCTGATACATCTATGTTTCGTGTGAACCGTCGGGTATGTGTCACTAGTTTATCTGGTGAAGGGTTGGTGCTCAGATGCACCGTGGGACGAAATCAAGCCGGTGGAGGCAGTGCAATGCATTGGGCAATGTTTTCCTCGGAATATCTGTGTCCAGTCATTCATGTGCAAGAAACTATGACGTCTACCACCTACCTAAACATCATTGCAAAATATGTACATGCTTTCATGGCAACGATATTCCCTTCTAGTAGTATCTCATTTCAGAAGACTACAGCGCCATGCCATCCTGTCTGGATTGTTCTAGAATGGTACGTGGAACATGAGGAAGACTTCCAGGTACAGCCCGGGCATCCAACCTTCAGACTTCAGACACCAATCCAACTGCTATTCCATGAATGACATACGGGACTACACCACACAATACAAATTTTGAAGATGACAATCCGTTTTTTGGTGTAAATATGACAACAGTGGTAAGTCAGATAATATCCAAACATTTGAAAATTTCGTCGTCCTGGAGCGGGAATCGAACCCGTGTCTCCCGCGCAGGGGATAGTATCCGGGTATGCTAACCACGTCTCCCAGATAGCGCTCCGTTATGCTAACCACTGCATCACCCAGAACGACCAAATAATATTCATATTAATCGGAAACTTGAAACTCGGTCGTTCTGGATGGTGCAGTAGTTAGCGTACCCGGGCGCTATCTGCGAGACGCGGATTCGATTCCCGCTTCAAGCCGACGAAATTTTCAAGTTGGCGGATATTATCTGACTTTACCATCCTTGTCATATTTAAACCAAGAAACGGATTGCCGTCTTCAAAAATTGAGCATCTGTGGTTTGTGTTGGAATAGCAAATCCGATCTCAATCACGCAACTGAGAAGAGTGAAAGAATCTGCTGGTAACGTGATGGCACCAGATACCAAAAGACACCTTTAGAAATTTTGGAACGTCTCGCCTTACTTGGAAGCATTGTTATGGGGGCACGTGAAGGACAACGCTAGAGGTAAGCGAAGGTTATCAAGTGTGCTATGAGCCAACAGACGTATACTATAGTGCAATTTGCTGGTAATTTGAATTCTAGTAACGGGAGTATTGTGCTACAACAGAAAATACTTCGAACCCCGCTGAAAATGGTGCTACGTAGCCCAGTGCCCAAGACAACCGGGGTTCACCGTCGAAAGTGCTTTCAATGGACTCGCGAGCATCAGAACTGGACCTGGAATGATTCGAAAATGATGGTCTAGTCAGTAAATGTCGTTTCCCGTTCCACCATGTGGGCGGTCGATAATGTCTTCGATGTTTACTTGGAAAAGTGCCTGAACCAGGATGCGCCGTGGGACGAAATTAAGCTGATGGACGCAGTGCAATGCTTTGTGTAATATTCTGCTGGGACACTCAGTGTCCGTTCATTCATTTTTTACTATGGCGTCAGTCACGTTGGGTAGTAACAAATTATTCCAGTCACCAGAATTCAAATTACCTGCCAGTTGCGCCTCAGTATCCTTCTATTGTCTCGTAACAAACGGGGTAGCGTTCGCTAGACTCTAGCATCGATGAGCCGTAGTCAACTCACACCTTGTAGGATGTTCGTGATTTTTCCTCTCCTCGTACCACTTTCTAAAGATACTAACCACTGCTGACCTGGAGCAGACCACAAACCTTGCCGTCTAGGTAATGCTCTGACCCAGCTATGTGTCCTTTAGAATTTGACTTTCGTCAAACTCGATTTTCCCACCCTTGTGACAAGAATAACACTCATTAACAGAGTTCAGTATCAGATTTCTTTATATAGTTTCATGATTTTCCCACGCGCCCGTCGTTTACCTGAAGCTTATTTGATTCGCAACCATCTTGGCATCAGCCTTTGACATGTTAGATTCTACGTAAAATTTGCCTAATAGTTTCTTTATCGATGCTTATCATTTCTGCTATCATTCTAATAATCAGGCATCGATCATTTCGAACAAGTACGCAGATTATGCCCACACTGTCTTCTGGTTTCAAGTGATTGGGCGTCCCGGATGTTAGTCGTTTCCAGTGTCCTCCCGGCCTACACTAAATCCAAAGGCGAGAAAAATGGTGAAAATTCTCTAAATACGTGGTGGCGTCAGTGAATAAAAAAAGATATCGCTCTTTCCACGTTTATCAACACATAGTAACCAAAAAATTGTTATCCAACCACTGCTGGGATCGTACTCCAGATCTCTCGATATCAGCAACTGAGACATCTCCATCTGGTAGAGAGGTCTCAGTTGCTTTATGTCTCATTTACTGACGCCACGTATTTAGAGAATTTCAGTATTGTTCTCACCCTTTAAATTTATTTTCTATATTTAACGTATAGCTTGTGCCATTAATAGCCACCAGATGGAGACGCCTCAGTTGCTGAGCCTATCCTACGGATATGTGATGTCAGAAGCTGACAGATAAACGCACATAGCGCCGTTGATTGTTGGCCATTGTAGCGTAAGGCGAACGCACTCGGCTAGATATCGAGAGATCTGGGTTACGATCTCAGCAGTGGCCGGATAACAATTTTTCCGTTACTATGTGCTGATAAACGTGAAAAAAGCTATGTCTTTGTTCATATTGAAGATATTGTTCTATCAGACTCGCTCGTTGGGGACGAGCGTTATCGTTCCGCAAGATAAATTTTTCTCCTATGGCATGTATATAAGGGCTAACATAGAGATACAGGACGTCATCCATATTGCGCCAAGTATTCATGGTTCCTCTTGGAACCACATAGAGGACTGTGCGCCTATCTAACGAGCTGACAAAACCATAGTTGTCCTTTTTATGGATCACATAGGGATGATGTCGTGTCACTCCTTCTTCCTAGATTACAGCAGTCCTGTAATCGGTCTGCACAACAAACCTGTACTCATCTGTGAAGAGTGTTGACGTCCATTGGTTTTTAGTCCAACTGATCTGAACTGTTGCCCAATTCGAAGATCCAACCCCTTCCCGCGGTAACAGGAATAAGGGGCGAGTAAAGTGCTGGTCGCCTAGCATAAAGACCTTCGTGAAGATTTTTTCTGCAAACACACTGTGGAAGCAGATACCGCAGATCCTGTAGCCAAAACGAAGACAGATCGTAGCTTTGTCGTGGTAGCCATCCAGTCCCACCGGCCAGTTAATGGGCGATATCGGTGATCTACGGATACTGTAGCCCTAGGTCTTTCTCCAGTATATACGTATTCGGAAAGCTGATTGCATATTTTGGTTTTGAAAGCCGATTACGTATTTTGATTTTGAAAACTTTCGTATTTCGAAAGTTGATTTCCTATTTTGAAAGCTTTCGTATGTTGAAAGATGATTACGTACATTGATTTTCAAAGCTGATTGCGTAGTTTGGTTTGGAATACTTTCGTAGTTTGAAAGCTGATTGCGTATTTTGAGTTTGAAAGCTTTCGTGTTTTGAAAGCTGACTGACTACGTATTTTGATTTTGAAAGCATTCGTATTTTGTAAGCTGATTGCACATTTTGATTTTCAAAGCTTTCGTATTTTGTAAGCTGATTGCGTATTTTGATTTCACAGTCTGTGGACCACAGAAGAACTCACGTGCAGTCATGTTGCAACTTCGATCTGACTTTGGCCTGCCTCTAGTCAGTCTTCACAATACTCTCCACCTCAGTTCATCTGCTAAATAACATCTCGGAGCCATTACAAAACTGTTATCTCACAATCCTTTCTTTCTACTCCGCAAACTATGTTACGCACACATTCGCAACTGCCACGTTTGTGCTGCGGCTCATTTACATAAACTCATGCTATCGCCACTCATTTGCATATGATATCCTAACTCCGCATTAAATTTCACATCATATTTTCAAACTTTCTTCCCAAAATAATTTCAATTTTTCTGTTTTTTTTTTCTTAAATTTATTAAAAGAAGTGTGTTTCGCATTTTAGTATTATGATTGATTTTTCCAGTTGATATGACTTTAATGAGAAAGAGCGATTTCTAAAACCTTTTTTCATGTACTACTTTTCACGAACTTCCGGGACTTTTCTGAAATCCTCACAGCTGATATATTCTTACAAAGCTTTAGTTACGTACAAATTTTATAGTTACTTGGTGCTCTGAAGAGAGCAAGACTAATGTAGACGTAAAAGGACAGCCACAACATCGTCAAGGTATCCAAAAGTGGTTGTATTGGTTTAGAAAATGAAGATAACTCCTTTTAAATTTGTTTCCTATAAGACAGTAATTTTTGTTTCACGAGTCGGACAAACATGTTTACAAGATACTCAAAATCTGTATTGCGCGAAATTCCAACGCTTACGTGAAACTTTTCCCTGTCATAACTTTCGCAGTATGAAGAATAATCTCATCTTTTACCTTCGTCAAGAAGAAATATGGACGTACCTAATCCTCCTTCCTTTCGGCACGGAGATTCCAAAGGAATGACAACAGGATTTTCACTACAAAATTTAAAACGCCTTTATGATAACAAATGGAAACTTTTCTTGTGATAACAAAACTGTAAACATGAGTATCATGTTTTGTGTGAAATACATTTCTTCAAGATTGCTCATGGAATTTTGATTTCTCCCGTCTGGATCAATTTTCTGGATAGCACAATATTTCCTTGGGAATTTCTTCAAATCGAATGATGTTTGCTAGAGTGTTCTTGCAGTAGAAACACCACCACGCTGAAACTTTCAGCTTATCGCTTTTGTGTGAGTGGAGTAAAAAGTAGCATAAAGAGCAATTCGAAGAAACAGATAATGCAAACGCATGCTGACAAAGCAACAATATTCATTTTTAACTTATTTAACTGAATAGATTCGTGCTCTTGAACCGTGTTCTAAGTCAATGTCAACACCGATGAACTATCGTAGGGCCAAGTTCGTTTTCTGAAAGAGTGCGAAACTTTGAACTCATAGTAACCAGCTCTTGAAACATTTTAGATATGTACACTGTCGTATGAGAATAATATGACCACCTACCTAATAATATGAATAACTACACTTGGCCCGGATGATAGCGGCGAGACGGTGTGTCATGGACTCAACGAGATCCGTGAAAGTTGCCCAAGGCACACGTGTCCATATGGACTGCAGCAGAGCACGGAGGTCCCGGAGGTGACGCGGTTGTGGGTCGGCACGCCGAACATGTCGATCCGAATAGTCCCAAAAGTGTTCTATGGGATTGAAGTCAGCCAATTTTCCCGGATAAGAGACAACGGAGACATCGCTGTCGTGTTCTTGGAACCAGTCACGCACCTTCTTAGCGAGGTGACGGGACCTTCTTGTTGTTAGACACTACCACCACCAAGGTAAATGTCCAACATGAAGGGATGTATCAAGTTGGCAGGGCGCACCGTCTTGTTGTTAGACACCACCACCACCCGGGTAAATGTCCAACATGAAGGGATGTGGCGAGGTGGCAGGGCGCACCGTCTTGTGGTTAGACAACTACCACCACCAGGGTAAATATCCAACATGAAGGGATGTATCGAGGTGGAAGGGCGCACCGTCTTGTTGTTAGACACTACCACCACCAGGATAAATTTCCAACATGAAGGGATGTATCTAGTTGGCAGGGCGTACCGTCTTGTTGTTAGACACTGTCACCACCAGGGTAAATGTCCAACATGAAGGAATGTATGTGATCAGTGATGATGGGCAGGCAGCCATTGCCGTTCAGGGACCCATCCAGGGATATTAGCGCTCCCAGGTCATGCCGAGAAAACATTCTCCAGACATGCCCAATGCCCCCGCCGCCCTGTACTTGACCGGCAAGCGTATCTGGTTCTAGCTTCTCGTGTGTTTGATGCTGTATCCCTTGCCTCCCGTCACTTCTGTGCAGTTGAAACCTCGATTAGTCGAAAGAAGCAACCTTTTTCAAACTTTTCCCATTTTTTTAACCTTGAGAAAATCAACCTTTTTTAGAGTGGAAAAAGCAACCTTTTTCCACTCTTTTACTATCCAAGGACGGTAGTCTCATGCGAACTGCAGGCGTCGCTGCCGATGGACCTGGGTTAACATGGGGCCCCTTGACGCACCGTCGTCACCAGAGACCACTGCGTAACAAGGTTCGCTCTACTATTGTTGGAGACATGTACCTGAGTGTCCCAGCGTTGATTTGCATGGTCAGTTGATGCACTGTTGCGCGTCGATTGCCCTTTATCAGGAGACGATGGTCTTTGGGGGTCCACAGTTAAGACGTTGGGAGGTACTCTGTGTGGCAGCGAAACATTATTGGTATACACCCTTTAACCTCGAGAACAGCCCACGAAGTCTGGTGTTTTTGAGATATTTCCACTTTTGGCGCGGTGGCCGATGATCATTCCTTTTTGCATGTCTGTTAAATCACTATCTCTGTCCATTGGGCTCAGGTTTCACACTATGGCTCATCTATCCTGGCTGGCAGCTTAAATCTCCGTGTTGTCGACTTTGTCACGTGCCTGGGCGGGTACACTGTGATTCTGAGGTTGGTCATATTATTCAGATACGACTGCATACATACACACTCCCTACTTTACATTTTAATGCGTTCTTCAATACATTTATTTCCAACACATAACAAAGACGATGACACCCCAGGTGGTACAGCCTTGTAATTTAACGTAGGCTTAACACTCATCCACTGTCTTCTTTTCCTGAGCGACGGTGGCTCAGTGTCAGGCCTACGTTAAATGGCATGGCTGTGTTACTTGAGACCGAAATTTGAGTTGTAATGAACATGTCTTTTGAATCCTGCCGAACTTGAATGAGATGTTTCCAAATCAATCATAGCTAATGGAACCCATTTGAAAAGTAAATAAATAAACCGCATTTCTCTAATGGTTAAAATATATTTTTATCTTTTGATTGGGAGTTTAACGACGACCGTGAGCAACTCATTGGGGTATAAGCAGTCGCCCGTCCCTAATTTAGTGCCAATGACTCCATGGAAGGGTGAACAACAGTGCCGTAAGACAAACACAGCATCCATGCCTCAGCGGGATTCGAACCTGGATCCATCTTGGACGAATGGTCACAAGCCAGCGCTTAGGTCAAAGCTCCGCTTGTGGCCATTCTAAAATATCTAGAATATCTTGAAATAGAAAGATTTTTTTCCCACACTACGGCTGAAAAGTATGTTAGGAAATTTAACAAAATGTGCAGAAAGTGTTTCTCTTAGCTACTGTATCCAGAGACACAGGGATTTTCATGTTGAACAGTTGGAAGAACATGAATAGCGGAAAACATGATATAACTTTAGGTAAAATTTAGAATAATGTAAAACGCGTAAAATAGAAATAAAATTAGCGTAAAATAGCGTAAAATAGCGAAACGTAGTGTAAATAGCGTAATAAATTAGCGTAAAATTTAAAATAATGCAAATGCAGGAAATATGCGAAAAGCAATCTTCATATAAAACGCTATTCCAAAAAAAAAAAAAAAAAAAAAAAATTGAAATACATCTGCTGGAAGCAGAGATAGCGAGAAAAAGGTTTTGACATTTCTGCCCCACCCCCACCTCACCCCTGCCGATGGAAAATAATGCCTTATTTAAAAAAGTATAATAATTTCGATCTTTATTTTAGCGAATGATATACAGTAAAAAAAAATCAGTAAGATTGTTAGAAGCGAAAATACAACATCAAACAGAAATGCACACTAACACCACCTATCGCCAGGACTGTGAACTAAAAAAACTCACAAGTACAAGAAAAGTGTTCAAAACGGAAATGATATACATCGTTCGAAGATATTTTAAAATCTGACTTTTAGAAGAACATATACTGATAAAAGCAGATTAGATATTTGCGCCCACTAGCGGGAAAATTGTGCATTATTTTTAGCCCCAAATGTACACAAAATGTTTTGACCGAAAAAGTATTTTTTTCAATTGGATTTTCATTTCAGACGAGCAGATGGTACTGCTAATATGCTGCAAACGCAAATGTGAACTTACACCTACTAGTGGCGGACTGGTGCGTAAAACATTTTTGAATCATCTGCAAAAAAAATTCGCACCGCAAACGAGCTCCGACAAGAGAGAACTTTTGAAATCGGAATGTCAGAAACAGATATATCGATGTAAATAAGATTTACATCTACCCCCCCCCTCCCCGGCGGAAAAACTTTATTATTTTAAGCAGAAGGTATTCTCAGAAGGTTTGTCGTGGAGACCAGTATCTGGCTGCGAAATATACTTTTTTAAATCAAGTTTTCAGAAGCGCAGATACTGCTACATACATCAGAAAAAATATACGTGCTTACGCCCTCTACTGGGCAAACCATTCTTTACCAATATTCGAAATTATATGCAGAACATTTCCGATGCAAAAATTCATTTTTAAATCGTGTTTTTAGAAGCAAAAATGGGGAATAAATTGCAATGTAACTTCATGCCCCCAAGCAGAAAATCTATGCAGTGCATCCGTGCGTAAAAGCTATGCAATGCCTCCTAGCGGAAAAACTATGCAATACCTCGTAACGGAAAAACTATTTGTTAAAAAACTCTACATAAAAAGTCTTCGTTATAAATAGTATCGAATGAAAGAGTGTTTTCAATTGTATGTTCAAAAGCAATTACAACGACTAAAACGTATTTTGGATTCAATAGCATTTGTATTTACTCCTTCTAGCGGCGAAGTTATGCTTCCAAAAAGAAACAGACACTCAAAATACATGTAGTATAACTATATAAATAATCCGAAATTTCTTGGCGTAGAATAGAAATAAAACTTTCCAAGCTTTCGCACATCAACCAGATGGCTTTTTCAAGGAAGGTACTATTATACGCAAAATAGTATAGTTATACTCTATTGAGTATAATTGGTGTGCGGTTCCTACTTATTGAAACATACACATTTCAAGCTTTCCAGTTTTCAATGATTCTTCGTAAAAGGAATCATTCCCACATTTCAATATTTCCAATTTTCAATGATTCTTCGTAAAAGGAATCATTCCCACATTTCAATCTTTCCAGTTTTCAATGATTCTTCGTAAAAGGAATCATTCCCACATTTCAAGCTTTCCAGTTTTCAATGATTATTCGTAAAAGGAATCATTCCCATATTTCAATCTTTCCAGTTTTCAATGATGTTTCGTAAAAGGAATCATTCCCATATTTCAAGCTTTCCAATTTTCAATGATTCTTCGTAAAAGGAATCATTCCCACATTTCAATATTTCTAGTTTTCAATGATTTTTCGTAAAAGGAATCATTCCCACATTTCAAGCTTTCCAGTTTTCAATGATTTTTCGTAAAAGGAATCATTCCCACATTTCAAGCTTTCCAGTTTTCAATGATTTTTCGTAAAAGGAATCATTCGCACATTTCAAGCTTTCCAATTTTCAATGATTCTTCGTAAAAGGAATCATTCCCACATTTCAATCTTTCCAGTTTTCAATGATTTTTCGTAAAAGGGATCATTCCCACATTTCAAGCTTTGCAGTTTTCAATGATTCGTCGTAAAAGGAATAATTCCCACATTTCAATCTTTCCAGTTTTCAATGATTTTTCGTAAAAAGAATCATTCCCATACTTCAAGCTTTCTAGTTTTCAATTATTCTTCGTAAAAAGAATCATTCCCACACTTCAAGCTTTCCAGTTTTCAATGATTCTTCGTAAAATGAATCATTCCCACATTTCAAGCTTTCCAATTTTCAATGATTCTTCGTAAAAGTATTCATTCCCATATTTCAAGGTTTCCAGTTTCAAAGGAAATTTTGAAATTGGACTGTTAGTTGCAGAGATGTGGTGTCCACAGGCAGACGGATTAACATTTCTTATCGATTGTGCAATACATATCTCCGTGTAATAAGATCGACAACACTACAGAATTCCTCCAATTTGCATTTCTTCCCTACACATACAAGTTATCTACTGTTATGAAAAGATCCAAAAATTATAATTTGATGCCGATGATATTAGGAGGAGATTTCAGTATTAACTTTGCTAAACCAGAATCTAAACCATTCCTCGATTTTCTAAATGAAGAGTTCGGTCCGCCAACCACTCCAGAATTCAGTGTTTCTACGACAAAGGGGAATAATAAAAACGATGCTATTTTCGAGAAACGCTTGAGTAGTCTAGAATTACAAGTCCATTTTTTTGGATAGAAGGTTTAACGACCACCGTGAGCAACTCAATTGGCTATAAGCAGTCGTCCCTCCATCCGTGATTTAAGACCACTGGATCCAGCGACAACAGGCATAGCGCACTTGGTCAAGTCACCGTGCTTTGTGTGAGAGTCGAACGTTTCTGACGGGTGTTCGAAACCCGGTCCTACCGGCCATCTAGTCTGCGGTTTTTCCAGGGTTTTCTGCAGGATCCCTGTGGTTCGGGATGCGAATATTCGTCTTTCAGGAACTCAGCCCGCCTTGAACGGAAGAGTGAGGATGGAACGGATGGTTCCAGGGAAGGGAGTGACCCACTACCCTTAAGTCAAACACAACATCCATGCCTCACCGTGATTCGTACCCGGACCCATCTCGGACGAATGGTCAGAAACCAGTGCTTAGACAAGTGCGCCACAGGGAGCGGCTCACAAGTTTACATATCATACTTTAGTTACCTGCCGCCCCGGTGGCGCAGTGGTCTAAGCGACGGCCTCTGATCATTCGTCCGAATGGGGTCCGGGTTCGAATCCCGGTGAGGCATGGATGTTGTTTTTGTCTTACGGCACTGGCTCTCTCCCTTCCCTGGAACCAGAGACCCTAAATTAGGGACGGGCGAATGCTTATAGCCCATTGAGTTGCTCACGGTGGTCGTTAAACCTCCAATAAAAAAAAATATTTTAGTTACCATAAGCCTATCGTAACTGCCTTACTTGATAAGAATGCAATGAGCCGTACATATACACTATCTAACAACAAGTAATTGGACACCTGTGATAGCAAAAGAAAACGAAGTTTATTCACCTTCAATAGTTGGTGAAGCCTCCACGAGCGGCAATTACAGCTGCGACCCTCCGAGGCATACTATCAACCAGGTGTTGTACGACGGTTAGCGGTATTTTCTTTCACTCAGTTTGGAGAAGACAGGTCAGTTCCTTCACCGATTTCGGACGGTGAGGCCACCCCTTTAGTCGACGCTCCAACTCATCCCAGAGGTGCTCGATAGGATTAAGGTCCGGGCTCTGTGCATGCCAGTACATTCGATTAACCCCACTGTCACCATACCAAGCCATGGTGGACCTCGCAACATGACAGGTGGCATTGTCATCCTGAAAGTAGCATGGGTCCACCCCGTAAAACTGCCACAACGAAGGAAGCGCATGGTCATCCAAAATGGTGTAGTAGGTCTCGGCGTTGAGGCTAACAGGAATTGCGACCAAGGGTTCCGTGCCATACCAGGAGAAAAAAACCCATAGCACAGTTCCACCGCCGTCGAACTTCACAGTTGGCACAATACATTCCGGCAGGAGGCGTTCTCCAGGAAGACGCCAAACCCAGACCCTTCCATCCGAACGGTAGAGGGTAAACCTTGATTCGTCACTCCAGAGAACCTGTTTACACTGTTCAACGGTCCACTGTCGACGATCTTTGCACCACGTTAGCCGAGCAGCGCTATTGGACTTGGTGATCAAAGGCTTGTGGGCGGCAGCACGTCCTTGATAACCGAGCAGATGGGCTTCCTTACGGATGGTATTCATCGAAAGAACACTCCTGGAGGCCTGTTGAAGCTCCTCGCGGATGTGGCCCATTGATTTGGTGCGGTTCTTCCGAATTTCTCTGGCTAGCACCCGTCGGTCTCTAACTTCCAGTTTTGTGGGTCTGCCGGGTTGGGGCACATTCCGACAGTCACCTCTCATCTTCCACTTGCCAATCACGTAGGCCATTGTCGATTTTACGTACCTCAACTCGCTGGATATGTGACGTATGGATCAGCCATTTCTGTGATACCCGACGATTACACCTTTCGCGAAATCAGAGAGCTCCGAACTGTATGGCATCTTGCATGCGACTGGTTGCGTTGTTGTTTCCCACACGATATTTAGCGGCCGCGGCCGTGACGTGAAACAGGACCGCAGATATCGTTGATTGCAGGGGCGTCCAATGACTTGTTGGTAGACAGTGTATAAATGCATGCTCTCTAATCACGCGTTCTATTTCACACCCGCAAATATCTCGGCATACGAAGGATGCACAGCATAAATTATCTACACAGAGTACCAGGGTGGTAGCTTGATTTTTTTATCTGTCTGTGACCTGCCTGTTACGCAGGACGCTCATGAGATAAAGGCAGATGTAAAAGCTCATGTCCGTGTAGCTCAGTTGGAAGAGCAACTTACTCCGGAGTGAGGGGATCCGGATTCGATGCCCGGCGCGGACAAACTTGTACGTTATATGTCCGGTTATTAAGAAGTTGACGTATATGGAATGTTTTGACTTTCCTGGAGCTTCGTTATATACGTACGTGTTTGACTGTACAGATGTACCTTCTGGAAGGATTCTGATTCATAGTCGAACCAAGCTCGAAATTATAGTATCCATGTGAGGAATCGATCACAGTGCGGTTTCATTCATGGAGAAAGATTGTTTAACTGCGTTTGTGTCTCGTCAACCAAACCAAAGAGACGAGAAAAAAAGTGGAAGAACAGAAGCAGAAAAAAAATAGCTGAAAAGTTACGAAAATAGGTCTTCCGTCAATCTGTATGCAGAATACTTTAATTCTACTCTATTTTGCTTTTTGAGAAAGCAAAACGGTCTTCAATCTTTTGTGTGATCACAGGAGTCATATCATATAACGAAAGCTTGCTCGGGATTTCTTTAATGCGTACAGAGAGGAAAGCGAGCTGGGGATAAATTTTCCCCGCTTCCCGTGCTGTCTTTTCTGGATTCATTTGGTGTATATAAAAATACAAACTTTACTTTGACAAAGAAAGAAAGAGAAGGATATGCCACTCCAAATATCCACTGAAATGGAATTGAATTTGCTCTCATGGGAGGTAGAAAATTAAGTTTAAGAAAATTTTGGCTTGACTCATTTTCTTTAGTTTGAACGTTTACTTTTTCAGTTTCCTCATTATGGGGCTGAGCCTACTATATTTTTAAGTTCTTCTTTAGACTTTAAGTCGTTTATTAAATAGCACACTCACCTTAGGAACATATGCATACAATGAGATGCCAGTTTATTAAATATTCGCATGCCCTTATCACATGAATGGCTCACTTCAATGTTTAAGATGTCACGTGATCGCAATGTGCGGTATAAGTCAGGCATTCCAGCTCCTCGGGCTTCACTTAGCATTTGATTGAGAATCGGAATGGGCAAAACGAGTGATCTGAACTACTTTGAACGTTGATGATTAGCGGCAGGAGTACAGGTATGAGGATCTTCCAAACGGCTGTCCTAGAATTTTCACGTTCCGCTATAGCAATGCTTTTCAAAAACACCTCTGCGATCCTATGGACGAAACCATCTGGTGGATCGAGAAGTCAAGGAGACCGACAACATGGTCGTTGTCTGATGTAGCTCCTCCGCGGTGTGGTGTATTAAGTACATGGTGCTTTCGGAGATACCATGATGTGTCCTGTGTTTCGTCTTGCAAGATTCTCGTCCAACTTCTAGGACCCTTCTGATCCACCAGCTGATTTCGTCCACGGGTTGGTCGATAGCTGAATTTTTCTTGCGTGTCGAAAGACTGCGTGAAAGTGCCAAGAGTATGGCCCCGTTTGAAAGGCACTGAAGCTGGCACGCCTGGCACCAGCTATCATGCCAGTTCATTGTCGCTCAGATAACTCATTTCCCTCATTCTAACGCTCAGCTGAACGCAAAAAAATGCGCGACGAATTAGTCTACCCGATTTATTACTCACTCGACACTCATTGCTGTTTTACATGTTGAGAGCCCTTTATGTGACGAGGGTAGGTTTATCTAATAAAGTGGTTCTCAGTGCATGTACGCTGAAGAACACTTGAATTAGAGATACCTGTGTAGTTACGTGTAGCACCACCTTTCGCCCTGATGACGGCAGCGAATCGCCTCGGCATGGACTCGACAAGACACCGGAAGACTTCGGAAGCCAGACGGATCCACGACCCCTGAAAAAGCTCCCACAGTTCACGAAGATTTGATGGAGGGAGGTCCGAGCCTCGAACATCTCTCTCGATTGTATCCTACATGTGCTCGATGGGATTGAGGTCAGGTTACCTAGCTGGCCAAGGAAGCGAGGTCCCGTCGGTGCAGTGTTCATCCAACCATTCGGATACAATTCGGGAGCGATGGCCCGGTGCATTGTCTTGTTGCAGGATGAGGTCCCCAGTGGGATGTTGAAGACGCACAAATGGGAGCAAATGATCGTCCAGGATATCCCAGTAACGTTGATTTGTGAGGGACGGTGTCACAGGTACCAGGGATCGCATTTCAGTCCACGTAAATAGTCCGCAGACGAGAATGCCACCCTCACCAGCTTGAAGAGTACCCTGCTGGCAAGAAGGATTCATCGCTTCATGTGGTTTGCACCTTACTCGTATCCTGCCGTCCGCAAGTACCAACGTGAATTACGACTCATAAGCCCATGCAATATTTTTCCACATGTCTAAGGTCCAGTGGCGATGTTCCCGCGCACATGATAATCTTTGCACCCTGTGATGTGCGGTCAGCAGCGGTACCATCACGGAACGATGGCTTCTGTACCCCATTGGGCGGAGATGGTTCTGGATGGAGTGGCTGCTTACACGGCTTTGTGTACCAGCGTTAAATTGCCGAGTGATTTCTTGCACTGTGGCCCGTCTATCCTCTGTTACAATGCGAGCTAGCCGACGATGACCCCGCTCATCCACATGCTGTTGTCCACGGCAGTTGGCCCTTGCAGGGATGGTTTTACCGGATTGGATGTACTCACGGTGCACCCGTGACACAGTGGTTCGTGAAAATACCAGTGCCTGCACGACTTCCGAGATGGAGTGTCCCATTCGTCGGGCCCCGACAATTTGCCCACGATCAAATGCGCTTAGATCCTTCGTCTTATCCATACTGCGTCCGACTCTTACTGATTCCCGTCGTGTCACTTCTTATATTGTTGGATCGCTGCATACGTCATGTCGTTTCCGTTTACAGGGCCGCCCACAGCGTCATATTTGCTTAACGCCAGCTGTCTCTAATTCAATTGCTCTTCAGTGTGTGTTCTTACATGTACTATTTTACTCCTGCAAGATGATTTGTCGCGCGCACTTAAGTAGGGCCCATGCTATGACTCCTCCTTCTCTATTCTTTTCTGTGATTTTCTTTCTCTTCAATTTCTTTTCCTTCAGACCACCATAGGCATAATCAATTTATCAACCTTACGTCTCCCTTTAAATATCTTTCCAGGAAGCTGCATATTTTCATACGGAACATTCCGTGTTCCGTATGAAAATATGAGCACTGAATCGCGATCTTACTCTTTGAGCGTTTCTCGCAACCTCTGTCATTCGAACTCTCTCACTTATAATCCTGTCCTTTTTGGAGACACTGCAAACCCACTTTGTCCTCATTTCACCAGAACTTAGCCTTTTGCGTTAACATCTTGTCATATGTCAAGTCTCAGTACCGTATAGCATTTCTAGTGTTGCTACAGCCTTGAAAACCCGACTTTTCAGCCTCATTTGCATCCTTCTATCACAGCGTAGGTATTTTGCCAGTTATTTCATTCAGGTTGCACTTTGCTGTTCGTTTATCCCTTCTGGTCTTTCACCTTCTTCATTGCAGCACATGCACTTGGCTTTGCTTCCTCTTATTTTCAAAGCTGTGTCGTTTGACTCTCGTCCTTAATTCTTCAGCTCTTCTTCTGCGCCTCTTTTACCGTTGGCATTATACCACAATCTCATCTACGAGCATGGTCCACAGTGCGACTTCTTCCCGCACTCCAGCTTTTGGCTGATCTGAAATAATATCAAATAAAAGTGAGCTTAATTCTATTCTGATGCACTCCAACTCCAACGTTATGTCTTATTGTATGCCCTACACTACCTCCGACATAAACACAGCGATCTCTTATGATTCCTTTAGAGAAAAGCTTATATTTTTCATGCACCGTTTTCTGACTCAGGCAACTCCTCATTTCTCTTTTTGGCACTTTATGCTGGGATTTTTCGATTTTTATTAGTACCCTCTTTAAGGTGGTTCCACCTAAAATCTCTGCCTTATGTTTCCAATGGTAAAACTTCTTTACATACTTCCTGAGTATTCCCAAGGATGAAAATTTGCACATCGATAAAACTAACTTTACGTTATAGCATGGGATACTTAATAGTTGTTGAAACATAACCATAATTACAAAATTATGTACGAAAAAAACTATGAGCATTGTCTGTTTTTCTATGTCACGTATTACTAACATGGTTTCTATATTTTTGTTTTGCAGAATTCGTATTCCCAAAATCCGATAGATGGCGCTTGGTGTGGCCTGATGAGGAATGTATGAGAAATGCGCAATCAGTAGTCACGTCATTCGTACAGCAGAAGGCGATGTGTGTGTTATGGCTGTCATAAAAGTTAGAAGACTGTACCATTTACAGTAAGTATAGTTGTAATCCTTCGTCAATTAATTCAATTACTCAGTGGATGAAACAGCTTAAAGAAACAGTCAATGCGGCACATCGTGGAGGAGACGGTAGGCCTAGCGTCAGCGGTGAGACGGTTGACCAAGTTAATGAAAGTTTCCGACGAAACCCCAGGAAATCCGTTCGTACAGCAAGCAGAGAACTGTGCATTCCGAAATCGACAGTTCACGATGTATTGCACAAGAAATTAAAGTTTGATTCTTATAAAATTCAAATAATGCAAACGATGCATGTAAATGATTACACTACGCGATACGAGTTCGCTGTGTATATGCTGAATCGAGTGCAAAACGAGGAAAACTTTCTCAGTACTGTAATTTTTAGTGATGAATCCACATTTCATGTATCAGGTATTGTGAATCGTTACAACTGTAAGATATGGGGCAGTGAACCGCCTCATGCTGCTATTGAACTGGAACGTGATTCTCCAAAAGTTAATGTGTGGTGCGCCCTATCAAAAATAGAAGAGATTTTCCTATTCTTCTTCTGCGAAAAAAACATAAATGGTGACATTTACTTGGATATGCTAAAAAATTTCGCTATACCCCAGATCAAAAGTTATGACAACGTCGTTTTCCAACAAGACGGCGCTCCTCCGCATTATTCAACGTGTGTACGTAAGTGCCTAAATGACCATTTCCCCAACAGATGGATTGGGCGTGATGGTCCCATTCCGTGGCCTCCTCGCTCTCCAGATATAACTCCATTGTATTATTTCATGTGGAGTTATGTGAAGGATTGTGTCTATCAGACGCCTTGTACTGATTTGCAGGAACTGAAGCAATGTATCACAGCTGCTATTAATTCCATAACTCCTCAGATGCTTGCCAATACATGGCATGAAATCGAGTATCGCTTTGACGTACTACGAGCAACCAAGGGATCTCACATCGAAATTTATTAACTTGTGTAGTTACATTGTAAGTTAGTACAGTCAGTTTCTTTCTATCTGTTTAATGTTTTGTTTTATATAATTTTGTAATGTGTCCAATAATTCTAGGACACCCTGTATTAACAAATCAATCATTTTTCTTTGAGTAATGTTCAGACCTGGTAATAGATGGCGCGACATGTAGGTTGATGACGTCAGTAGACAAACAAATGTTTGATTATCATGAACGAAATAAGGATTACACCATTATACAAATTTTGAAGATGACTCCGTTTTTGGGTGTGAATATGACAAGGATGGTAAGTCCGATTGTATCCGAAAACTTGAAAATTTCGTCGTTCTGGAGCGTGAATGGAACTCGCGTCTCCCAGATAGCGCCCAGGTATGCTAACCACTAAACAAACCAGAACGACCAAGTCTCAAGTTTCCATGATTTATGTATTTCATTCAAAAATCATGAATGAAATACGAATCATGAATGCAATACGATTAATTTGATTCAAATGAAATCATGAATCAAATTAATCGGAAACTTGAGACTTGGGCTTTCTAGGTGGTGTAGTGGTTAGCACCCCCGAGCGCTATCTGGGAGACGCGGGTTCGATTTCCGCTCCAGGACGACGAAATTTTCAAGGTTTCGGACATTATCTGACTTACCGTTCTTGTCATATTTATACCAAAAAACGAATTGCCATCTTCAAAATTTGTAAAATGTAGGATTGCTTGATTATGGTTATGTTTTAGCAAAAATTAAGTATCCCATGCTATAACTTAAAGTTAGTTTTATCGATGTGCAAAGTTTCATTTTTGGGGATGCATTAATTCCGAGGAAAATACGTAAAGAAGTTATGCCATTGGAAACATAAGGCAAAGATGTTAGCTGGAACCACCTTTTGAGTGCCCTTCTTTATATGAACTTCGTAACTTGTCTTAAAGTAAATATGTCATTTCCTGCTGTTCCCATTTGATGTAGTTATCGCCAAAGGTTCATAACCGGGAGTCCTTAATGTCATCAACCTTTCGCCTTGCACTGGCTTAGTACCTGGTAGGAATTACCTATTGCATAATTATACTCCTTAAGAAGTTATTTGCGAAGGAATCTGTTAGCTATATGCTGAACACAGATTACATGTCTCATTCAAAACCATTATTTCTCAAACTAAATATTCTAAAAATTCATGAAATGTTTTACCTTGAAACTAGGTACCATGTTTTTTAAAATAATGCATCTTAAATGGCCTATTTTTTAATCTGACATCAGATATCTGGATTATGCTGTCTTCACCAGATCTGTTGCTAACAAGAAATTATGTATATCTTCTGTTAGACTTAATTATGGTTTAAATAGCATAATGTATAAAGCCATAATGTATAAGCCATAATGTATAAGGCTGCAGACAACTCAAAGAGGCATGGAGAGGTGCATGCTTGGTATAACCAGGAGAGATAAGAAGAGGAACTCGTGGATCCGAAAAATGACGAGAGTGGAAGACATCATGATCAGAGTTAAATCCCTGAAATGGCAATGGGCTGGACATACTGCCAGAAGGACAGACCATAGATGGACAGCCGAAATTTTAGATTGGATTCCAAGGGACAGGAAAAGACCCAGAAAAAGACCACATGGGAGATGGGTGGATGAAATTCGTAAATATGCGGGAGTGACATGGAGGAGACTGGCACAAGACAGACCGTTGTGGAGGAAACTTGGGGAGACCTTCGTCCAGCAGTGGATTGATAATGGTTGACAATGATGATGATGATGATGATAAAGCCATTATCCTACGGTATAATCTCCCAGCATTCATCAGATTTCTGAAAAATATCAAAAAGGTTTCCTTGACTCTGCGAAATTACATTTGTAAATCATCCTGATCTCCATCATGAATCTCAACCCTATCATTAATTTGTAGTCCCAAGCTATGCTACTAACAGTGGCGTTTCTGTTATAACCATCTTACTTGCCTTTATATATTTTATTTCATTTCTTACATCTGATAGGGGGAATCGCCTTTCAACTAACATGTTCACATTTCTCCTGGTGTTTTGCATTTTCATATGACTGTAAGTTTTCAATGTGTGCAATAAAATAATTGTAATTGTAAGTGACGTGCGAAGATGAATTTACGAACTCGTTTCCTTTTTACTGGAATATTGAGAGAAGGAGGAAGGAAGTGCACTCGTTTGAAGTCTATTAGCACTAATGATAGTTTCACTAAAAATGTACCCTGTGCGATTTTAGTATCTAAAGTGATGAAAAAGTATGATATTTATGTTTTGTCTTTTACAAATGTTTCCCACTGATGTTTGACAGTAAGCCACCGTTTTCTCATCATCCTACATTATCATTATCATCTTTAAATAATGCACGGCATTCCCGCTGGAGCACGAATGTCGAAACTTTTTTGTCGCCATCTCTGCTGCAAGAACACTTGTTTGAAATTTTTTGCCCCTTAGCATAGCATTTGCTCTGAAGAATAATATTTGCATTATTTCTAGAATTCCATTATTCAGAACTCTGTCACAAGGGGATGTCAATTAGGGATCTTATGTGTAGGCTTCTTTATATTAATCAGTTCTAACAAAGTTTAAACAAAATTTCATTGTAAAAAGGTACGAAATCTCTAAACTTTCTATTAACTACCGCATACTGCATTTCTTACGCTTTCCAACCGTAGGTTGAAAAGCCTAAGAAATGCTTCTTTATATTAATCAGTTCTAACAAAGTTTAAACGAAATTTCATTGTAAAAAGGTACGAAATCTCTAAACTTTCTATTAACTACCGCATACTGCATTTCTTACGCTTTCCAACCGTAGGTTGAAGAAGCGTAGATGCTGCAGCTTTGTCCGTCTGTCTGTCTGTCTGTCCGTTTCGCACGACAACTCGCGTAAAAGTGGTTCGATTTCGATGAAATTTTAGTACGTGGTAGGGGACCACCTGGGGATAAACCCTATTTAAAAGGGGCGAAATGGGGTCAAACGTCAGAGCATAGAATAGGGATCCATTTCATTGCCTTTATGCGGCATAACTTGCGTAAAAATGGTTCGATTTCGATGAAATTTTAATATGTGGTAGGTGACCACCTTGGGACGAATTCTATTGAAAATGGGTGAAATGGGGTCAAACTTCCAGACATAGGAGCGGGATCTATTTAATTGCCCTTATGCGTCATAACATGCGTAAAAATGGTTCGATTTCGATGAAATTTTAGTATGTGGTAGGAGACCACCTAGGGACGAACCCTATAAAATGGGCGAAATAGAATTAAAAGTCAGGAATTATGAGCGGGATCCATTCCATCGCCCTTATGCGTTATAACTTACTTAAAAATGCTTCGATTGAGACAAAACTTTATCATGCTGTTCCGGAAGTACACTGAACCGGTTCTGTTGAATTTCATCAAAATGGGGTCAAATGTCAGGGCACACGAGCGAGATTTATTCCACAGCCGTAATCCTCATAACTTTTTTTTTTTTTTTTTTTTTTGATAGGAGGTTTAACGACCACCGTGAGCAACTCAATGGGCTATAAGCAGTCGCCCGTCCCTAATTTAGGGTCACTGGTTCCAGGGAAGGGAGAGAGCCAGTGCCGTAAGACAAACACAACATCCATGCCTGACCGGGATTCGAACCCGGACCCCTTACGGACGAATGATCAGAGGCCAGCGCCTTAGACCACTGCGCCACCGGGGCTGCCCTCATAACTTGAGTAATGATTTCTGGGATGTTGGAAAGTGTATCATAATCAATGCATTGCATGACTTTACTAACTTGGTTCATATTAAGCACTACAGTTCATATGTTCTGAAGAGTCGATTTTGCAAAAGTACGACCTGTAAACTGATATGTAAAAAATATTCTCAGGTTTGAGGTATGTATGTATAAAAGCATCAGTAAACATGCATAATCGCGATCTTTAAACGTTTATTATATGTTTTCTATTAATAGTACTTTTTTTCACTGACCCAAGTTAATAAACGGCAGCCCTATCCTAATAACTCAGAGCGATGTATTGATTTCAATCATCTCACTAACATGGCAGCAGAGTCTATGACGTCATGATCGTAACGTTTCGCTGGCTTCATTTTGATTACATGAGGGTAATGGGCGGAGCCGTACTCCATCTGTTCTAAAGTCCTTGGTTAGAGCCCCATGCCGGTTATCTGACGTCACTAGTCGTAACCGCTTGATGCACAGGGACTGTGCTACACCCGGGAACCTACCCATGGTCATGTAAAATTTTCTTTCTGTGACGTCACATTGGCGCTCGAGGTTTTTCGGTTTTGGGAGTTTCTGATAAGCGATGCTCCACTAGCACTAAAGTTTGTGAATCTGTGAAAGAACTCATATGAACAATTATTGCATAAAAAATGAATGAATAAATGAAGTACAACTTATAAAGCATACACAAAATAAAAAAAATATTTGGCCACACAGACCTGTGCCATATATAGACAAAATTACACGTTTTGGTATTTAATTTGCAGTAATTGCGCTTTAATTATTTTGCGTTCGTTTTGAAGATTGCTTCTCTTTCACTTTCAATTCGCTGGCAAAAAAAAAAAATATTGAAGCTCCTGTACACGAAACTTTCAAAGCAGAGCAATAATGTCATTAAAACGTTAATGAAAATCAAGCAAAAGGCAAGAATGTTCTGCTGCTTACAACGTGAATTTAATTGATGCTTCATTACCAATAGGTCCCATTAACTAGTGCAAGAAATTTATGCAAAGCCCATTCTTAGGCACTATGCCTTGCGAATCGTCGTCCTTTGTGAAGATGCCAAAAGGAATTGTGCAACATTCTTTGACGCAGGGGTTCTCTTTACTTTTATTCCTTTCTTTCTTACTTTTCAGGAATTCGAACAAGCCAAACTTCTGCGCGTGTAAAAACTTCGCATTCTTTTGCTTCCAGATAATTATATGGAACACATCCAAGTTGTTTTGTAAGATGTAATTAAACTCTGTGCTCAGATCCGGAGTCGTTTTTCCTTTTTTCATTTTCTTTTTAACCTTCCGTAGACATAATAATAGGCTGATTGGGATGCGTATCCGTCATCAATCAAATGTTTAACAACGAAAAACTTTATCTCGTCTTTTAGCTGAATCTTGGATTCTTTTGTGCGCTCTGAAGAAGGTTACGTGGAAGAATACTAATGTTCCATTCTTTTGAGGAAAAGGAAGGAAAATGTGTCAGTAAGAGAATACCGAATTGCAACCTAAAGCTATACTTTGCCACCTGCAAATACAAATCAAACTTGAATTAACAAATCCACATTCTCAGTGGCGTATATTGGGTCCGAGACCTGGGCTATATCATGCCCCTCCCCCTCCCCCAGTACTGTTTTTTTTTTAAATTGCAAAATTATTTTTCAGTTGTTAAGTAATAGAAGTAACCTTTTTCTAAATTTTAGGTAAATGCTACTGCTAACATGATACCAAATAATTATAAGGAGTAGGATTTGAACACTTGTTTGAACATGAACTCCATTTTTCTTCTGAATACTTTATTTGTACTTGAACTCCATTCTTCTTGACTTTTGTGTGGACTTGAGTGTTACATTTTCATAAAATTTTTCTTCTGAGTCCCTTTTCATATTTAAAAACAATGTTTTTCTTTATTGACAACACAACCAAGTTGGTCAAATGTACATGTCCTTCTGTGGCTGTAAGATATAACTTGATTCTTTTTAATGCAAAAAATAATATTTCGGCAGTAGCAGTTGTTGATGGAAAATTTAATATTAGGTCTGCTGATTTGTACACCTCACTAAACACAATGTCGAACAAATTATTCATCTTTATGCAAAAAGTAATATCTCTTACTGATTTCCTTTTGTATCCATTTAGGAAATAAACACCTACAGTTCATTTTTTAGTCGAACTGCATCAAAATTTGAAACATAGAGTTCTTTAAGTTCTGACAGTAGATATTCAGAAAAGCTTTCACATAATTTACCGAGGCAGTTCGAATTCACCAAAGCCACGAATTTAAGATAAAATACCACTGATTTTAATTCATTGACACTTCACACAAACTGAAACAACTCTCGCAAAACACATACTGTTTCCGGCCGGAGCACGCGAGTGACTTATGCTGTCTAAGTCTTCTCTTTTCGGAGCGAACCGTTGCCAAACCATTCCCCTTCACCCGCTCATGCCATGGAATCGCTAGCTGTTGATCGTATCGAAGATCTTCGGATCAGAACAGCGCAGACTGACTGGTAGAACTGTATGCGTTACGATGTCACCATCCCGCCGCAAGGAGACCCGTTGGTCTTCGCTCGCCAGAATTATTCTCCGATTCAAAAGAAGCGAATCCACACGTGTGGTTTTTTCGCAGCAAAAGTATCGATATATCTTAATACCTTTGCTAATTGGCTTTTATTTGTGTATATTTAATTGACTTTTATTTGTGCATTCCATGGGCTTCGCAGCTAGCCTTGAATAAAACCCACTGCACATTCCATGGGGTTTCTTTTCATAAAAAACAGAAAACTAGTTACAAAATAAATAATGATTTATCTACCACCACCATCACGCAAAAATTTGTCCGTGTTCATTTCTGCAAGGGACGGATTAAGGAGGTGCCTAAAGGGCCTATATCCTAGAGCGCCACCATTACCAAGGGCCGAGGAGGCATGCCGCTACACCAGAAATATAATTTACAGCTTATGCTTCTTATCAGTGGTTTATAAAATCTTCACTAAGGTTCTTTCACATCGCTTGAAGATAACATCGGACATGATTCAACCGAGAGAACAAGCTGGATTCAGTAGTGGCTACAGCACCATAAATCATGTCCATGTACTGAAAGAACCAATTAAGAGAACGGGGAAATATGAACTCCCATTATGCATGGCTTTTATTGATTGTGAAAAGGCCTTCGATTTCGCGAAACCATCAGGAGTTACAATGGCGTTGAAATCCTGTGGTATTGAACATGCATACATTAAGCACTATTAGTAACATCTATGAAAATGCAAGGGCAAAGGTTTGGCTACTTGAGAGTACAGCACCAAAAAAAAAATTGGAAAAGGAGTGAGACAAGCTGAAACCATATCTCCCAAACTCTTTAATACCACATTGAAAAGTACCTTTCAATCAATGAACTGGAAAACAAGAGTATAAAGATCAATGGAAATTATTTAACTCACCTTCGTTTTGCGGATGTAGTAATCAGTTTTGCAACTACAACTTTAGCGCTGTATAGTATGATCCAGGAACTTGCTGACAAGTGGCAATAGAAAGAAGTGGGATTAAATATTAACTTTCAAAAGCCACAACTGATGAACAATGCTTTTACAAGAAAGGAACATTTGACGATTGATGGGTTAAATCTGTTGGTAACCGATACCTACATTTACCTTCTACAACAGCTATCAAGCAAGGATTACATTAATGAAGAAATTAATCTGCGTATAAAACTTGGCTGGAGAGCTTTTGGAAGAAAGAGTACAATTTTAAAGAGCAATATGTCATTATGCCTTAAAAGAAAAATGTTTAATCAATGCATCCCTCCAGTTCTTACGTATGGAACAGAGACATGGACTGTAACTAAAAAACACATTCAAAGACTGCAGACAACGGAAAGCAGCCTGGAGAGATGCATGCTTGGTGTAACCAGGAAAGATAAGAAGAGGAGCTCAACTCGTGCCTGAAATGGCTGTGGGCTGTACATGTTACCAGAAGAACTGACCGCTGATGTCCGACCGAAATTTTAGACCGGATATCAAGGGACAGAAAAAGACCCAGAAGGAGACCACATGTGAGATGGATGAATGAAATTCTAAAGCATGCCAGTGTAACGTGCAGGAGACTTGCTGAAGACAGACATTTGCGGAGGAGACTCAGGGAGACTTTCATCCAGCAGCGGATTTATAAGGGCTGACAATGACGATATATATATATAATGCAGTGACTTATTATGAAAACTCTGCAGATAATTTTCTAGTTTGAAGAATGCGCACTGGGCGTTAATATCACGAGCAAATTGTTACACTTTCATGTTTTAACTGTTATATTATGATTCTCTGTCATAAGTTGTTTGAGGCCCCACTCACATGTCCTAGCCTGGAAGCCCACCCACATGACCTAGCCTGGGAGCCCACCCACATGACCTAGCCTGGGAGCCCACTCACATGACCTAGCCTAGAGAAGCTTGGACCCGGCCTTGATTTCCGCCACGTTCACCGTGTGCCTTGCGTTTCGTCCGCATGCATTTCGGCCTCAGAACAGATGGGAAATAGCAGAAAATTTCTGTTTTGATGGAATGTTTGGTACTCGGCAGGAAAAAAATATTAAAAAGACATTGCTTATATTCAAATTAAGTTTCTCGATTAATATATAACTGTTTTGAATGTTATTTAAAGGAAAACGGGGAATCCAATTTGGAAGCGCTGTTCCAGTCTTTTGTGTGATACGATGTTAATCACATGAATTTTTATAAAATTTTCAGTCTTGCACAGCATGTGGTTATCAGAATTCTCACAAAGATACCCGTCACCTCATCAGAAATCTTCTCCGTGCTTCGATTCCAGTTCAATTAAGATTGTTTGTGACGCAGGAGGAATATTTCTCTGCGGCACGCACGCGTGTTTATAAATCCGGGCCGACAAACCGATGGCGATGCATTTCGTGGTGAAGAAAATGAAACAAAAAATATATATATATTGAAGAAAATAATTCCTTTTAAAATCTGGCATTTTTGTGAGGTAGCTCGGAATGTTTATAGGAAGAACGAAACGTCGGAGAGATATTTCTGCAATGCTGGACGAACTTCGTATTTATTTCAGTTCGTCAAAAGAAAAGTACTGTTTAAATCAAATGAAACTTCGTTTCTGTTTCGGAGGATATTCAACTGTGGAAGAAATGCGTAATAATTGTGACGTATTGTGTACCTCAAATTTAACCTTCCTTTTGAGTTTATGTGTTCTTATTTATTTGGTTTCTCTCCTTTTAAATAAACGCGATACAAGGTTTCTCCCGCTGAGATGGTAAAGGTTGACATCTTGAAAGCGGGTCAAAGGGAAATCAGATAGCCATTGTGCAGATGTCGATGTGCAATGTGCAGTGCAAAAGTAAAATGAATTATGAGTAGAGCAACTCTGGTAAGAGCCGATTGATTCCGACGTGCAGTGCTGATTTGAGCTGTTCTTGCATTGAGTAAGCGGATTGTGTTATAACAGTGATAAGTGTCACATATGTTGTGAAGCATCACTGCTTCAGGTCAGGGTATTGAGCAAGGTTAATAGACAGTAAATCTTGCTCATCCCGCCTTCCTCGCAGATGAATAATCGTGGCGTCACCGTCCTAACACGTGAATTACAGATCTGAACTGTAGCTATGGAGGAAGATGTCTCATCAACAATTTTTATAACTCCAACACAAAGCAAAAGCTTATACAAAAACACATTTACATTAAATACAGAAAATAATCACAGTCATGTGAATACTTTAGTAACGAAGATTTCAAAAATATCTCCCGCACGTTTTTGTTACTTAAAGGGCGGGAATACGGTAGTACTTTTAAATGTTAATTTAGTTACAAGATGAATTTTTGATGTTTTTATATAAATTTAGCAGGGAAAATGATAATATTTTTAATGTTTCAGTAAATATGAAAGAGAAAAGGAAGTGGGGAAACTTCTGTATTTTTCTTTTCTACAGAAAGATGAATTTCGTAAGCTTTCTCTTTCTGACGATACTAATGGGAATATTCTTTCCCATCGCTGACCAAGAAGAGAAACCAAGGGCGAAAAAAACTGCCGAAATTCTGTAACTGTAGCTTTAATACTTTAGTAAATACGTAAAGGAAGGGAAAGTGAATTTACTTCCCATTTTTTAAAAATTGTTTCATTAAAAAAACTCAGTTTCGTAGCGTGTTTTTTTTCCTTAGGAGCTCGCGCTATCCTATTCATACCCTCCGTCCGATGAGTCAGAGAAGCCCCCGCCCAAAAGTGAACAGAAAAAAACGAGGCACACAAGTGCGCTAAATCAGAGTGAAGCTTTCAGCGGAAGTTACCTTTCATTGCTTTCTCACAGAGTCTGATTGAAATCAGAAACCAAAAGAGCTTTTGATCTCAATCGGAAACATGAAATAAACAAACTAAATGAAAGTGATCTGTGATTTTAGTTCAGTTGAGCTATACATAAACGACTGAATGAGTGAAAAACGACTGCCTTCATTAGCTGCTGGTGATTGCTGTTCTTAAAGCGCATTCACCGCCGGTTGTAGACACGATTGTCACCAGCCAATCCGCCACAGTGTTGTTTTAACTATTTCCTTAATTACCGAAATATGTTATAATCAGAAGATTGCAAAGTTTGTTGAGCACTGTAAACATCGTAGACGGATGTAGCTGCTCGCCAACAGTTCTGTGAGGCTGACTCTGTCTCATTCGTTGTTCAGCCTTGTTGTGCTGAATTTTCCACTCACAAAATCATCTGCTCAGCTGCGTAACAGCGCGTCTGTGTCCTGAGATTCCTGGAGCAATTTTTCATACATAAAGTTACACTCATCGTTTTCCCCTACTTGGTAGTTAATTGGCTTGAAATCATGCTGATTGTGTGTGTCATGTTGAGGTAAATGGCTTGCCGTAGCGGCTATCGATACTGGATAGAATGACATCTGAGCATGCATTTCTTGCGCAATAGCTGATTTTACACAGGACTCGAAATCAGGTTTTTTCACACTTAATCATCATCATCATCATTGTCAACCATTATCAATTCACTGCTGGACGAAGGTCTCCCCAAGTTTCCTCCACAACGGTCTATCTTGTGCCAGTCTCCTCCATGTCACTCCCGCATATTTACGAATTTCATCCACCCATCTCCCATGTGGTCTTTTTCTGGGTCTTTTCCTGTCCCTTGGAATCCAATCTAAAATTTCGGCTGTCCATCTATGGTCTGTCCTTCTGGCAGTATGTCCAGCCCATTGCCATTTCAGTGATTTAACTCTGATCATGATGTCTTCCACTCTCGTCATTTTTCGGATCCACGAGTTCCTCTTCTTATCTCTCCTGGTTATACCAAGCATGCACCTCTCCATGCTGTTTTGAGTTGTCTGCAGCCTTTGTATGTCTCTTTTAGTTAAGGTCCACGTCTCTGCACCATACGTAAGCACTGGAAGGATGCATTGATCAAACACTTTTCTTTTAAGACATAATGGCATATTGCTCTTGAAAATTATGCTGTTTCTTCCAAAAGCTCTCCAGGCAAGTTTTGTACGCCGATTAATTTCTTCATCAATGTGACCCTCACTTGATATCTGCTGTCCAAGATAAACATACGTATCTGTTATCTCCAGTTTTTCTCCATCAATCGATAAATCTTCATTTCTTGTAAAAGCATTGAACATCACTTTTGTCTTCTGAAAGTTCCTTTTTAATCCCACTTCTTTACTGTTGTCAGCAAGTTCCTGGATCATACTCTGCAGCTCTGATGGGATAGTTGCAAAAATGACTACGTCATCAGCGAAACGAAGTTGGGTTAGATAATCTCCATTAATCTTTATCCCTTTGTTTTCCCAGTTCAGTGATTGAAAGACATTTTCCAATGTGGCATTAAAGAGCTTCGGAGATATGGTGTCACCTTGTCTCACTCCCTTTCCAATTTTTATGTGTGTTGTATTTTCAAACAGCCGAATCTTTGCACTTGCATTTTCATAGATGTTATTAATAATATTAATGTTCTCTTGCACATATTTGTAAGCAGCTGTCTTTAATCGCGTTGCGAATTCTCTGACTGATTTGCTCTCTTTCTGATAGCAGTTAGCTAGAGCATATAGACGGACAGCAAGTGGCTCTTCTACCTCAAAATGATTCAAAAAGCTATCTTTATACGAATTGTAATTAGTCGTGGCTCTCAGTTCAGGACTTTGAGCCAACAAAACAGCCGCGGCTTCTCGAAGTTTAGATTTTGCAATGAGAAGTTTATCCACATCTTGCCAGTTCGCTAAATTAGCAATTTCCTCCAAACTTTGATAAAATGCGTGGCTGTGAAATGATCGTTTGCCGGAATAAATTATCCGATTAACGGAGTACAACTAGCTATTAAAGCTGGAACACGAAAATTAACGTTACTATAAGCCTTTGAATTTTCTTGTGCAGTCATGATTATGACGTTTCAATATTAACTGACGCAAAAAATAAAAAGAATGTTCTTGACCAGCCACTTGTGCCAAATGAAAGAATAAATACAGTTCCTACGTCATGCAAAAAAAAAAAAAAAAAAAAAAAGAGAGAGAAATCTACTTACAGACGTTTTCCTTGTTGACAACGATGAAGTATAAATTAATCCAATCGAAAAGTAGTTGCACTAAAAAGTCCCACAGAAAAAATATAAAAGGGAATCACTCCCGCTGAAAAGTTCTACTCAACCTGTGTGAAATTTTATTGAGTTTCACCTGCGGTCTTGGCACTTCTAATAAATAAAATTTCTTCCCAAATCCCACCGTTTTTTTTTTTTTTTTGATTGGAGGTTTAACGACCACCGTGAGCAACTCATTGGGCTATAAGCAGTCGCCCGTCCCTAATTTAGGGTCACTGGTTCCAGGGAAGGGAGAGAGCCAGTGCCGTAAGACAAACACAACATCCATGCCTGACCTGGATTCGAACCCGAACCCCTTACGGACGAATGATCTGAGGCCAACGCCTTAGACCACTACGCCACCGGGGCGGCCCACCTTTTCCAACCACGCCAAATTCCTTGAGTTCAGTTGGTTCGCTGGTCGGATTGTTTCTCCTTCAGTCCACTCGGAGGGGGAGAGCGAATCCAGGCGTCGTCATCAGCCAGCAACTTCCTCCAGATCGCAGCAGAAGTAAAAGTCCGGAATACCAAGAAATGTTCTATTACTTAGGAAAATTCAGTTGCTTATGAAGAATCCAGTCGTTTTCGAAAAAACCTGACATTTTTCAAAATTCTGACTTATTATTTATGAATCATTTTTCGCGCATAAGTCGATGATGTAGCAGTTGTCGTGGACAACAATGATATCACAGTGCTGTTTTAACTCTTTCCTTAATTATCGAAATATATTATAATCAGAAGATTGCATGGTTTGTTGAGCACTGTAAACATCAATAGAGTAGTAATAGATTATTCAACAGAAGTGATTTGACGTTTCATGAAATCCTGTATTTTCGTGATTTTGCTTAAGTTACTAATTACTGCGGGTCACCGTGCTTTTACACCCAATCCATGTCCTAACTCCCCGCTATATTCATGCTACCGCTCGTACGCGGAGACATCCTCAACCTTCCCTCCTCAAAATTCAACTTCTTTCCCCGAAAAATCTCCCGACTTTGAACTACTACCAGGGTTGCCAACTCCCATAACCAAAAATCAACTAACTCAAACAGAAAAATCAACTAAAAATCCGCTAACCCAAAAAGAAAATCAACTAAAAAAAGAACTAAAAGCAAAGTGTGTAAAGAGGAAAGGTAATACATTTAAATCAAACTCCTTTTTGATATAAATAAAAACAAAACTAAGTAAAATAAAATGTACATACCTTTGCTATTACAGCACTACAGCATATTGCATATATTTATTATTTTCCTATAGCTGACCCTTACTCCAATGTTTTTAGATAGACAATAATGCTGTTGACATGGTTTACTTTGAACATAATTGTAGATTTTAATTGCACAAAAGTTTTAATGCTAGCCGTCCCTGGACGGTGTTGTCAATATAACTGTACAGCAACTTCCTGTAGTCAGTATAGCCTATGACTCAAAGTCCAGTTGCAGATGCTCTAGCACATTGAATTAAGTACTTTATATACATTATAGTATTTGATGTAATAAAAAAGAACCACATGAACAGTATACTACTTTAGAAACACTTGTGCCCACATAAGGTATTCCTAATCGGTATTGTCAACTCCAGAACCACATATCCTCTAATTCTAACAGGAAAATCGACTAAAAATCAACCAAAAAGGGACAAGGAGCTCTTTCTTAACTTTGTTTCCACTTTTTTAACATTTTTTCATTTTATTCCTTTCCCCTGCATTCCAGCTAGCTTTAATGAATATTCGGTATTTTTGAGATGGTTGGGTATATTTAATTCGCATCATAAGCTGCTCTTTAGGCTACAAGCAGTTGTGCGTTCGGGACAGAGAACTAGCAACGTAGGGCGTTTCCAACACATATGTTCCTGTTTTTTCTAGAAATTTTTTATTATGGGAGTGAATATTTCAGCCTCAATTTTTTTCATGCCTGTATGGGTAGAGTATGGGTTCGAAAAATCCGTTCAAAATCGCGATTTCCCCATAGAGGTATACAGGAAATTCTTAGGTTGGGCTCATTGGCGTAGTCAGCTGATAAAAAGTGACGTCACGCCAGAAGCACAGGGAGAGCGGGGGGGGGGAGCAAGGGGGTTATATATGGTGACGTGGTTACGGTTGATCACGACTTAAAAATAGAAAACAATGAAAAATGACAGTAACAAACAAGAATAATGAAAACAACTAGAAATCAACTAAATTTTTCGGCAGTCAACTAAATTTTTCGGCAGTCAACTAGATTTTTCAACTATCAACTAAATCAGAAATTTTCCAACCAAGTGCTGGGTAAAATCAACTAAATCTGGTCGAAAATCAACTAAATTGGCAACACTGACTACTACCGTCAGCCGCATTCTCCCTTAACACACGTCATCATTCCACCTTCATAAGTAGCGTTCTCCTTGTTTTTCGCACTGCTTCCAAAGAACGCGCCTGAAGCCTCTGTGTCGAACACCTTCTTCTCAATGCGTTTCCATCTCCATTCCTAATGACCACCCCGAAGGAAACCCCTTACTCGAGAACGGAAGTCCTTCCTAATGAGTCGCTTTAAAACTCTGAAAAAAAGCCATCATCTATTGTCGCTATCTATACAGGAAATCCTGCGTGTTGTCCCTCTCAGGAAGTCCGCCGATAAACTAATCGTTACCGGTGACTTACTGGCTCTCCCAAATCGAACTCAAAAATCATATCCTTAAGAAGTTTCCCACGATTACTTTTAAAACATTCTAAAACTGCAAGGATTCTCATATTCATTAAAATTCAACAAATAAAAGATATTTCCATTACATTTCATAAAGTAAATATTGCCGTTCAGTCACGCTATTAATAAAGGTTATTTGCAATCACCACTATTACAAATCAACCGCGTCGCAACGACATGCTTCAGAGGTATCGTGTCGAGATAAACGAGGTACACACCCGTTGTAGTTCTGCCGGCTTTGCAAAACCAGAGGCGAGTGGCACCCATGTGGTTTTGGGGGGTCGCCAGAGCGATGCAGTTAACATACTGTAACTTCCAATACAAATCGGTCACGGCGATTTCATTCAATTTTCTGTCGAGGGAAACATCTTTTTCGGCAGCTTTTAAGCAAATTCTTAGTGAAAGGAGTATTATATTTTGCACGCTTTCAGAGTAATTTCTTATGAACGTAATATTGCTTTGAGGATGGTTGCATAACGACCGAATTTACGGCCCAATGCTTATTTTTGTCTCATTGAGAAATTTCAATAACAAATCAATAGATGAGTTGATGTGGAAGTCGATGCCCGGACATATGAAGCAAAATGTCTCGACTTATAGGCCGGAAAATATGGCAATTCACCAATCTTTAATGGAAGTTAAGGTGAAATCGAATTCTGCACAATCCCGAACAACAGCACTTATTTTATACAGTGCAGCGTTCAAATTACCCAGTGGTTCGCTGCCTATTGGCCAATAAAAGTTCTGTCGGTCAAGTGAACTATTTATGTTACTGGCGCGGGTGGTCAGTGATATTTTCGCATTTGTTTTGGAATTTTCTAGTTTAAAAAAGAACTGATTATGATTTCAAAATATCCAGATGCGGCTCTGACAGATTTTGGATTTCTTGAAATTTAGATATTTACTGCTCAAAAAGGGAACATCGAAATTGCAAACCATACTTCAGTTTCATGAAAATTTTGCACTGTTGGAAACCCAGGTCCGAATCAAAATAATTTTTTTATGACAGTAGCACTTTTCTGCCCAAGCAGTGACCCTAAAGTACTGTTTTTTTATCCTTTCCAACTGGAGATTGAATAACCATTTATGCATTGCTTTTACCCGTCTGTCATTCTGCCCACATGAGAGAACCTCCTGTCTTTCAGACCGAAACAAAATATTCCATGAAGGTGGTTTTTTGATATGATGCAAAGTGCTTTATAATCAATGCATTGTATGATTTCGCCTTCCTTATTTTCTTCCATGCAACTTCGTTTTCTATGTATGTAGGTCATTTATGTAAAAATAGCACTTAGCATTCAGCATTAGCATTCCCTGTGGAAGTAAAATATGAAAAGAATCACAGGAAGGGAAGTGTTTGTTGTTGCAGTGGCAGACTGAGAAGTGTCAGTTTAAAAACCAGCAACCCAGGTTACTTTTGCATTTGTTAATGGTAATCATAATATTTGTACTATAAATTTTAATTTGAAATTAACTATATACTCGTAATATGCTTTAGTGTGCCATTCTTGATGATAATGCCGTATACACGCTAAGTTTATTAGTATTTCTGCCATTTCTGGACCAGCAAAAAAAGGGGTGGACCACCACATTTTGGTATGCTCTGGTCCTGATGACCAGTGAAGAGGGTTTTTTTTTTAAATTTCTACGACTTCTTACCATTTTTCGTTTTTATTTATTGGTATCACACAGTCAAGTCACATTATTGTGACCATCTCCTACTTTTGAAGCCAACAGCGCGTAGCCAATGAATGAAGACACCTGTCGTGAGTTGACTTGGATGGTACATAAGGTGTGATGTAGGCATTCTGAAAACATATCACTCGTTGCTGTTGTGGATAAAAGTAGCGATTTATCAGATTTGCAAAAAGGGATAATTATCGGGTTTCGGGGCAAGGGTAGTAGTATTTCTAAAACAGCACAGTTTGTGAACTGTTCGCGTGCTGCTGTGATTAAAGTGTGTCGTGATTGGAGAATTGGCACCATCGCGAATAAGCGACGTGGAAACTGAGAAGCACCACGTATCATTGATGTGAGAGGTGAACGTCAGCTGCGAAGGTGCGTGAGGGCCGATCTACACGTTACAATGGAGCAGCTCACTGGCCTAAGGAACCAGGAGGCTACCTGAAGTGTGTCTAAAACGACAGTTCAGTGAACCCTGCTGCGTATGGGGCTCCGATGCAGACGGATAGTCACTGATTGGCAAAGGATTGCCTTCTCCGGTGAGTCACGTTTTCCGCTTCATCGAACGGATGGACCTTGGCGTATAAGCCGAGAAACATCGGAGAACGCACACTCTTCAACCATTGCTGGCAGAACACACGCTAGTGGGGACAGCGTTATGGTATGGGGAATAATTTCATGGCATTCTCTGAGTCGACACGCACCTGTAGAAGACACTACGGACCGAATTCGTTGTGAATACATCCTCGCAGACCACGTACACCCATACATGCTGATTGTCTTCCCTGGGGCGGATGGGATCTTCCAGCACGACAATGCGACGTGTCACATAGCTAGAAATGTCCGAGAGTAGTTGGAAGAGCACGATGAAGACTTCAATTTACTTCCATGGACCTCTAATTCCCCAGACTTAAACTCAATTGAGCATCTGGGGGATCCCCACGATCGTGTTGTTCGCTCTATGGATCTTCCACCACGCATCCTCCAACAGCTGTCAAATACACTACTGTCGGCATGGCTACACACATCAGTGAACACCTTCCAGCACCTTATTGAGACACTCCCCTCCCGTCTAGCTGCTGTCCGCGCTGCACACGGCGGTTACTCTGGATGTTAGCTGGTGCTGACAATAATGTGACTCGACCGTGTATTTGCATGTACAGTACACAACGCGTTGTCCTAAATTTGTGGCATGCAGCTTCAATGAAATGACATGCTATGTTTTAATTGTACTGTAAATATGCGTGGTTTTTCTTTCACGAACAAGTGTACATTTTGGCGGACCAGTGATTTGCGAATTCGAGTGGTCCGCTGGGCGTGCAGGAGACATATTTTTAATTCTAACACTTTAGTGTAATGTGATACAAATGCAATCTTCCGGAAATATTAATTTGAAATAAATCAAAAATTTTCCTCTTAGTTTCTTTCATTCAGAAGATTGAATAACAGCCGTACAACATATCAAATAGGAAATATTTTCTTTGCAAAGACTATATCTTTACCTTCGTATTCTTGTAGGTATACTCAAGTCTTTTGTATAACAGAAAGGAAATCGACGGAAAAGCAAGAAAAAAGGAATCAACTTTTGAAGAAATGGGCATTTTTTTCTATCCCTAAGTGAAGTCAGATTTATATATTTTTTTTAAATCACAAGAGTGAAACTGCATATCTGAAGAACAAATCAATACAAGAGCCATGTTTCGAAATGCCCTTCTCAAGAAATCCGATTTTTTTACGAAACACGTTTTCCTTTCTGGATATATACTCTGTCCTGGCGCTCGTTACGATAACAATAGCCATAGGATAATAGCTCCTAGTGGAGACGTTCTCTCGCGTGCAGACCAGGAGGAAACGCTTGTGCAACCAAACGAATCATTGCATTTTGAACCCGAAGAAAGAGCTGTCCCCTATTAGACTTGTGATTCTCAAAGAAACAGTAACGCCGAACGTATTTTTACTTCACTCCTGCAAAGACAAATACCAATAAATAATGAAGTAAAACTAAACGGAATGTCTTTATATTATTGAAAATTCTAAAATGAGAGAAAATAATCTTGTGGTTTGGGGGAAAGTCTCTCTCTCTCTCTCTCTCTCTCTCTCCACACACACACACAGACACACACTCTCTAAAGCATTAAGATATCCTACTGCCAAAGCAACGAACTCATTTTTTACGAAAAATGAACCCCAAAATACAGTCATTGTCAAAAAAATAGTTGCACCCAGAAAGAAGCAACGGACAGGAATGAAAATTGGTGGGTAGGCTTGACATCGTAAGACATGCAAATGATTTAAGTATCACACTCGGTCGCGCATGTCACACCAGCAAGGAGGGGTGGTAGCGCTGTGACTGAACAGCCATTTAAGGTCGACCTGTTGCGCGTGCTTGCCCTCTGACTGTTGCTGTTGTGTTGGTTGCATCTTTTCCAAGTGAAGCAATCCCTTGGAGAAAAGTTCGAAAGTAATTCGAGTATTTGGATGAGTTCGAGACGGGCCGCATCGTCCTGCTCCGGGAAGCGGGACTTTGTTACAGCCGCACTGTGAGCCATGCCGGTCGTGCGGATATCACCATAGAACGCTGTTGGTGGCAGTGGATAGAACAAGGCACGCAGCAGCAACAGGAAGGGTCTGGAAGACCTAGACGAACCACGTAAAGAGAGGACCGACATTTTTGTCCGACATGCACGGAGTGAACCTACAGCAACGATTGAGAATATTCAGCGAGCAGTGTCGTCCTTCCATGCATCGTCCGAGTAGTGCCAGCACCATTTACAAAAGGCTGCACGACGTAGGACTACACGCACGCAAACCGGTGCGACTACTTCCCCTAACACCAGTGAATCGTCGCCAAAGACTGCAATGGTTCGTGCCAGACTGTCATTGAGCCACTTAGAATGGCAGCGGGTGATCTTCAGTAACGAGTTCCGCTTTTGTCGTGGAGGAGACGACCAACGAATCCGTGTGTGGAGGCACCGTGGTCTGCGCCAAGATAAACGGTTTGATATGGAGCGTCACACGTCCAGAAGGCCTGGTGTCATGGTGTGGGGTTCAATTGACTACGATGCCAGATCACCTTTGGTGTTTATTGCATGCACTTTGACAGCCTAACGTTACGTTAATGAGGTCCGGCAACCAGTTTCCCTACCTTTTCTGAACGCTCACTCCGGTGCGATTTTCCAACAGGACAACGCTCGTCCACATACTGTTGCTGTCTCGAGAGCTTGCCTTCAGGGCACTGGTACTCTGCCATGGCCAGCCGCATCGCGAAACCTATTGCCGATTGAAAATGTGTGGGATGATATTGAACGTGATGTCCACACACCACCCCACTACCGCAGAATATGCAGGAACTGCGTGAGAAGGTTCAAGCTGCATTGGATTCCTAACCGCAGGACACAATTAGGAACCTGTACAACTCCATACCGAGACGTCTGGCAGGCTGTTTGAGCACACATGGCGGCCCAACGCCATACTGAAAGACACTACTTATTGGCGTGTAGCTCAATGAATATTTCCCCATATCAGTCTCAATGTTTAATTATTTATTGTTCCTGGTAACCTTTACCGTCCCCGAATAGCATTGCAATTTGACAGGTCCTTCTGTGTGCAACTATTTTTTTGACGATGAGTGCATATCAACAGAAAATGAAAGTAATCTTAGTGTTCTTCGAGAGCATATATACTGTATTAAACATACATACGTGACAGCCTGTATGGAACCGACCGGTAGTAAAAAGCTGTGTCAAGCCAGTTCTTGTGTCATGATTTACCCTTCAGCCGGAACCGTAAGGAGGATGTATCGGAACGTGCTCGCGTCGGGCGTATCCGATTCGCTCACCGCTATCTGGTGAGCGGCGACACTGCCCCTTGCGTGTAATGCACTTCTGACTGCTGCGCATGTTTTGTGTTTGTGCGTTGTTTGTTCGAGAGCGTTCTCGTTTCTGTCTTTTACCTACTGTACGAGACGACTCCGAAATCCTGAGACACCTCTTAAATAATCATTGTGACGTGTCTTCCGTGTTCTCTTTGGTACGTTTTACCGGTATTTTCAATGGGGTATAGTTCATTTGATCGATAGATCACTTGACCGAAAATCAGTTCGCAGAAAATCACTTAATCGAAAGATACAATTTAACCGAAGGGTCACTTGACTGAAAAAGTTCATTTCACCAAAAGGTCTCTTCAGCTGAAAGTTGATTTCATCGAAAGATCATGTGGTCGAAAAGTTCATTTCACCGAAGGATTACTTCACCTAAAAGTTCGTCACATCGAAAGATTATTTCACCGAATGGCCAGTTTATTGAATTTGTTGTTAGAGATTTGTTGAAGTGTGGTACGGATCTTTGAAAAACAGATCACCTAGACATTATCCGTAGGTAGGTCTTGTGAAATATAACAAATGACCTTTTAATTCTCCGTGCTCATATTTATAAGGTTTCCTTAAGATGTCAAGTTAATAATGGTCCACTATGGCTGAAATCTGGGCATTTTTGGCAAATTTTAATCGTCTGAGCTCATATTCATAAGGTTCACATAGCAAATCAAATAAATAATGTTCCTGTTTTACTCAACCACAAAAAAAGTTTTTTCATAGGCCTAGATATAGGCCTTTTTAGCAGATTTTAACCCTCGGTGCTGATATTCATAAAGGTTACATAAAATTCAAAGTAAAATATTGTGAACTTTTACCCACTTTCAAAACATTAATTTTAACGCCCTAGGCCTAGATCCGGGATTTTTATCACATTTCAATCCTCCGAGATTATATTTATAAAGTTTACATAAAAAGTCAAGTTAATAATGTTCCACTTTTACTTAACTACTAAATAATAATTTTTTGGCACTAGGCCTTCACCTTTTTAGCATAATTTTAATCCCCCCCCCCCGTGCTCAAATTCATAAGGTTTCCTTAAGGAGTCAAGTTAATAATGTTGTACTTTTACTCAGTCCCAAAAGCTAATTTTTAGGCACTAGGCCTCTTTTTAGCATATTTTAATCATCCGTGGTCATATTCATAAATTTTCATAGCAAGTCATGTAAATCAATGTTCTACTGTTACTCAACCACAAAACGTTAATATTAGGCCCTAGGCTTAGATATAGGCCTGTTTAGAAAATTTTAATCCTCCGTGCTCATGTTCATCGCTGATTTTAAAGCTGATTTTTTGTGTCTGAATAAATGTACAGTATTATTAACTTGTTATTCAAACTTTATGATTATGATCCTGGATTGGAGACCCTAGGTGCCGAAGCACGGATGATTTAAATTTGCTGGAAAGGCCTAAACCGATGTCTACGGACTTGAAATTAATTTTTATTGTCTTAAAACTAATTATTTGTGTTCTTTTTGGCACGGAGAAATCAAAAGTGCAATTGAGTATGGTCCCCTAACGTTTCGGTGGTCTGTTTTCCGAACTGGCACCACGATTCAATAGATCTTGTAATGAAATCTAAAGTTTTCGATAAACTGACGCTTCGGTGAAATGACTTTTCGATGTAATGGACTTTTAGGTAAACAGACCTTTCGATGAAATGAACTTTTCGATCGAGTGGCCCTTCGGTGAAATGAACGTTTCGAAGTGATTTTTCGGTGAAGTGATTTTGTGTCAAGTGACCCTTCGGTGAAGAAATCGTCGGGCAAATGAACCAGACCCTTTTTGATGATATGCACCTTTCCCGACGGTAGTGAAGTAAATTCCGGCTAAAAAATATAGATCCAAAGAAAATGGGCAACACTGTGTCACCGTCAAATCCACTGTTGAAATCTGATCATGCCGCATGCTGTCCCATGAAGTAACTCAGCAATATTTAATTTCATTGTCACTCAGTAATATATACTTAACTATCGCCGAACACTATTTCACGACGTTTTACATTCTAATTGTAAAATTATCTCATTGCAGTCTGCGTAAATTACGAGAACATGATGCTAAATGAGATAAAAGCCATCACAAAACTGCATTTTGATGCTATACATCTTTACCGGCAGTAGTAAAATATACGTCGTAGCTTTCCCTCGACACCCTACCTCAAAGGACTTACCTGCTATTGACGAGAGCTTTAAATGGTGTATAACACGGTGGAGTGTACCCTGTAGATATTCTAGAACAAAAGTTGCCGTCCCGGTAGCGCAGTGGTCTAAGCGATGGCCTCTGATCATTCATCCGAACGGGGTCCCGGTTCAAATCCCGGTGAGGCATGGATGTTGTGTTTGTCTTACGGCACTGGCTCTTTCCCTTCCTTGGAACCAGTGACCCTAAATTAGGGACGGGCGACTGCTTATAGCCCATTGAGTTGCTCACGGTGGTCGTTAAAACTCCAAAAAAGAACAAAAGTTACCAATTCCCCTCGGCAACAAACTTGCGATTCAGCTTTTCTTTCTATCTTGAGGTCAAATATTAGCATGCGCATCCACAGATAGACTTTCTTAGGTACATCATATTTTATCGATGTTAGGGTCGTTCCTTACGCTCGTCTAAATCAGAAAAATATATGATAAAAGATAATAATAAATATTATTCAAAAAAAAAAATAAGCAGTCGAGATACTATCGCCACCGCCATAGTTTAATAAATATTTACTTTTATGACACGCATATCTTTTTGGATCAGTTTTACGACAATAACATTAATTAATCCACCTACCTTAGTATATCGCTCAATGTCAGGAATTAGTAAACCTTATTTTTTGTTGTTATGCTTTAATTCCACTTAGTACTCGTATGTACCGGACTGTGGCTCTGTGTGGGTTTGAGTGATGCGAATAAATACATTGTGTAGGTGGCCAATTAAGTATGAAGAATCTCCAGCATTTTCTTTCTGGAAGTATGTATCCCCTCTGAGGTAGAGAGAAATAGGCATTCCGACGTGGAACCACTCAAACCAGGCTGTCTTATGACACTTATAAAAACATGGCCCACATTATTATACTGCCACAGTCAGCACAATTAGTCCTCACCATGGAAAATAAATACATGCTCTCGTGCCACATCCTTCCTCTCCTTTAGCTAGGGTGGTGTTAAAAACATATTTTTTCGTACCACATAATTCTTTTACATTCATTTAAGATCCACAGGTGTTTCTAAGCCCAAATGGAGATGTTTCGCTTTGTTGGCTGCACACAGGAACGGTGTAAAGACAGAGGTATTCTGGTGTTGCAAGGCAGACAGTGCAATAAATGAATGTTATTGTCGTAAAACCGAAACGGCATCCGAACGCGTGAAGCGCTGGGATGCCGTTGAGAGCAAACCCTGATTCAAGTGATATGTTACTTGACTCGCTATTACGCTTCTGTTGGACTGTAAAAATCTGGATATCATCCGCTTTCCTTGAGTGTTGTTTCTAAGTTCCTCTCCACAAATCTTGCGCCCACTGCCAATTATTTTGTGCGTCCGCCACTATTTGTATATCCTTTCACGTGCTGTTCATCACGATTCCCTTTTGCAGCTATCTTGCATTCCTCTTCCAAGTACACGCTGATATTACCAGATAATAAAGTGAACATTGTTCTTCCAGGCACACAATGTTCTCTATTGTTACAGTTCGTGTCGCTTTTTACGCTTTCCAACCGTTGGTTGAAGAAGCGTATTTGGGAAAATGTGCAATACTGCTGCGTGTACAGAGTCAGCAAGCCATTCACGATAGTGGGCATCAGTCATGTGTTTTTTACGTTTTCTATCAGTAGGCTGAAGAAGCATATACGCTCCATCTTTGTCCGTCTGTCCGTCTGCACGATAACTCGCGTAAAAATGGTTTGATTTCAATGAAATTTTAGTATGTAGTATGGGACCACCTGGGGACGAACCCTGTGGAAAATGGGCAAAATGGGGTCAAAGGTCAGGACATAAGAGCGGGATTAATTCCATCGCCCTTATGTGTTATAACTTACGTAAAAATGCTTCGATTGAGACAAAACTTTATCATGTTGTTCTGGAAGTATACTGAACCGGTTCTGTTGAATATAATTGAAATGGGGTGAAAGGTTAGGGCTAGGAGCGAGATTTATTCTGCAGCCATTATCCTCATAACTTGAGTAATAACTAGAGTAATGATTTCTGGTATGTTGGAAAACGTATCATAATCAATGCATTGCAGGATTTTACTAACTTGCTTCATTAGACTTTGAGTAACGAATTTTGAACTGCTACTAAGAAGTACTCCCATTCACGTGATTATCTGGCAGTAGTTACGCCACGGCAAAGGGCGACGAATCAGCTTATTTATATAAAATGATGTACTCTTCTTATTAAATTGGTCACTAGGTGCGTATAAGTGACCATGTTCAGAGCATTAAACTGGTTTTAAACATCTTCTATGACTTGACTTACTGCATAATCACCAGATTGGAACATTATTGAGTCTCTGTGGACATCGTTGGAAAAGAGGGTGAAAAGCAGATTTCTTCCACCATCGTCACCCAAGAAGCTTGAGACTTTACTCCATGAGTATTTTATGTTTACGTTTTGTGTTTTGGGGGGATTAATTACCACCGAGAGAAACACGCTGGGGTCTACGCAGTCGTTCGTCTTTCATTTGCAACAGAGTCAGTGCCGTAGGACAAACAAACTATCCGTGCTTTACCAGGGATCGAATCCACACCCATCTGGGATGAGTGATGAGATGACTGTGTTTTGTACCACTCGGCCACCTGGGTGGTCTATGAGGAAGTGTCCAACATTATTCTGAAGACAGTTCGCAAATTACTGGAACCACTAAATGTTGAATACGAGCCAACTGTTTTTCGTTTGCTTGTTTGGGGACTTAACGACCACTGTGAGCAACTCGATAGGCTATAAGCAGTCTCCCGTCCCTAATTTAGGGCCATTGGTTGTAGGGAAGGAGAGCTAGTGCTGTCAGACAAACATAACATTCATGCCTCATTGGGGTTCGAACCTTGGCACTTCTTGGACAAATAGTCAGAAACCAGGGTTTAGACCACTGTGCCACCAGAGCAGCCAAGCTAAGGGTGGTCAAACGACTTCTTTACCCTTTAACCGGCTAGAACGAATTACCTCGGAGTTGGCAAAATGGACTGAAATCAGCTGGAACGAATATATTCGCTATCTGAGAAGTGCGTTGAACGCTGCTGGAACGATTGCTGAACCCGCGCATCAGAAGGCGTTGCTTTCCTGTTAGTATTGTTATTCAATGTGGTGTTTTAAGGGATGACTGACATAACCATTTTTGTCTGATTACCTGCTATAAGGGCTATAACAATAGCGACAAGCCTAAGAAAGGAGAGAGAATACGTTCGAGTCGCTAGTTTCTACCCAGTGGCATGATGTTCGTGTCAGGGGCACTACTCTTTCCCCATCATTCCTTGGTGTCAGTGGGATTAGCCTATCCATATCTTTCCGTGGATTGGAAGAGTTGTCGAGCAAATAATACTTTATCACTGGTGACAGGTTTATGGCCGGTACTGCTGAGATGAGAAACTAAAAGAATTCTTTGAAAGTAGTTTTCGTAAAACCTGGCCGCTATGTGAATATTTCTGTTTGAGGAGTGTAGAAAATTTTGGGTGCTATTCGGTTCAGGTACATCGGCCGTTTAAAGGGTTAAAACATACCTGTAGCTCTTCTCACTTGTGTTTCTGTTATTTTGCCCATCCGTTGTGCACTGCATGGTGAATTCATTGAAACCAGCGGACACTTTTTTTTTCATATAGGCTGATACGTCATCTAATTTTGTCACTTGACCACAGGTGCATAATCCACCTGATATGAATATTCTCTTTGGCATTAGTTCGTAATGCGTTTCTGAAATTCTAAAGAAATGCGCTAGAGGTGGAGGACTTTGCTTGCGGGTAAACAGTGGATTCTTGGATTAGTGCGGCTGTCAGCAAAGTAACTCTACTGTGGCATGTGGAGAAGCAGCACCGGGCCGCCCCGGTGGCGCAGTGGTCTAAGGCGTTGGCCTCTGATCATTCGTCCGAAGGGGTCCGGGTTCGAATCCCGGTGAAGCATGGATGTTGTGTTTGTCTTACGGCACTGGCTCTATCCCTTCCCTGGAACCAGTGACCCTAAATTAGGGACGGGCGACTGCTTATAGCCCATTGAGTTGCTCACGGTGGTCGTTAAACCTCCAATTAAAAAAAAAAAAAAAATAGCAGCACCGGCCGAAAACCGGGAGTGCACATGTGAACTCATGCCGGAAAGGACTAACCGACGCAGCGAATTACCGAAATGGACCACGTGACCTGATGTCGGAAACAACTGATACGCAGCGAAATAGCGGTAAAGAGCACGTGACCTCATGTCGGAAACGGTTAATTGACGCAGTGAAATATCGGAAGTGAGCGCACGATCTGATGTTGGAAACGACTAATCGATGCAGCGAAATATCGAAGTGAGCAGTGTTGCATTCAGAGAGTTTTTTCTGGGGGGAAATTATAAATTTTGAGGGGGCTGAAATTTGTTTATTGATTACATACATATAATCACATTTTTTTATTTATAATATACTGCATATAAAATTTTTAAATAGGGTATAAAGAATTCTTATGTTCGTATATTGCAAATTCCAAGTAATCTACACATGCAAGAGATTAAAAAAGTATAAATGTTATACCTTTGCTTTAATTCAGTAATAGACCACGGGTTTCACCATGGGGTGGTGTAAAATATTGAAGATCCTAGTAAGATAGCGGTGTGCAGGAGAAAATCTCCTCTCCCCTAAAACATTAGGAGTGGTAAAAATGTCCTCTCCTTGCTACAAGCCTGTAGGAATCATTACAGTGTTACATGAAAACGTATGGTGTAAACCATTCCCCTGCCGTTTGGTTTCAGCCCCTTTAGATTAACACATAATAGTAAAATATATATATATATATATATATATATATATATATATATATATAACCGTTTGGATAGCAATTTGAGGTGCTACGTTTTTGTTTGCTTCTCCTCGCAGAGTGTAAACTACCCTCCGCCAGGAAAAAAACTTTTTATGGGAACAATTTCTAATATTTGCTGTTGTGAAAAAATAGGTAGCAAATATTTTGTTATATTAGAAGCACTAACGTCACGTTAGCTACACTGAAGCTTAACCGTATACATGGAAAGTCGACATCCCTAAGACTGAAATTCCAGCTTCCAAAATATGATGTATTGCAGTGTAAGCATCGCTATTTTGTGGAATTCAGTTTCTATTGCGGAAGAATTCGGAGTTGTCAGTACCTGAAAAATTACCACTTCACCAGGGACAGTTTAATGTTTTTTTGAAGGATGATAGAAATTTAAGTTGAAGTCTATGTGGGTGATTTTTTTGTTATTATAATATTTTCCCTCATTAAGTTTATTTCTCCAAATATTTATCTGGAGAGGAAAACAATTGGACTAAATATAAAGGGAGATCGCCCAAAAACCTACGTGGGGGGGGGTGTTCATGCATGTTCTGGGGGCTAAGCACTCCCGAAAAGATGCCTGAATACATCACTGGAAGTGAGTATATGACCTGATGCTGGAAATAAGCAATCTACGCAGCGGAAGCACGTGACTTAACATAGGAAACGACTGATCCATGTAGCGAAATACTGGAAGTGTCACGTGATCTGATGTCGGAAACGGTTACTCGACGTTATCGGTGAGGGATGGATAGCCAGATTTGCAATGGCCACGAAACGCTTAAAAGCGAGTCGAATAACAGAAAATTTGAATCGCAGCCCCATTTAAAAGCATCCCAAAGACGGTTGCGCCATACCTTTTGCATTACAACAGTGTAAGAAACTGTCCGTACACCATGCTGTCAGCAGCAAATAAGTCAAAACGTCTCCATAGGATTTGGTAGCTCTTCAGACGGACTTCAAATGATTGGTAAAGTGTCATCCGATTTTAAAAATCGCGTCTAACTACTCCGCGAAGATTACAGAGTGGGGAATTGGGCATAGAATCATGAGAGATCGGATCAGCCTTGCATGGTTACAACTCTCCGGAGCTGGCTGAGACAGTGTAATATTGTGGACCACGATTTGATAGAAAGCGTTACGTTCTGTAAACTACAGTGGACCTTTGACTGAATGCCGCATCCAATTTAAAGATATTTACAGCTCAGCGAATATAAACATCACAATTCCATGTAGCATTGTGTCATGCAGAGAAATGAGATATCTACTGCAATCCTATCACCGTGAATTGTAAAATGGTGTTTCATATGCGTGGGTTAATATTTTACTGGAATGTTTTCAAAACTTGGACGAGTCAGTTTTGTCCTGAAGACAAATATGGTCCAATGCATCATTATGTTGGTGGTGCTAATAAAGTGGCCACTATCTAGGTCTGTTTCCTCTGAATTGACTGACTCGCCTTTCGTAAAAGGCTTGATATGGATAAAGATTTAACGCTACTGGAAATAAAATAACATGCTTGTTAAATCATATGAAAAATATAAGACCTCGTTGCGAATGATTAAGTTCGTTTAGACTACAGAATATTTCATTTAAATATCAACATTTAGAAACCTTCTCTTTGTAACAATTAAAGGATCGATCCTGCATGTTCAATGCCAATTCGTTCTATACATATCTTCTCAATACTATTGCGTTCTTGCCTTCCAAATTTTGAGAACAAATAGATAAATTCCTTAGCTAGTATATTCCAAAGCTGTGATTTCAAAAAAAATTTCGTTCTGGTCTTCAAAATTTTGAGAGAGAAAAAATCAAGTTAACATATGCCTGAGATGCAATTTCGAAGAATTCGTCTGAATTGTTTTAAACATTTAATTAATCTCAATCTGGAGGTATTACGATTTGGCACAGATTGAGATACATTGATTCAAAAAAATAGACAAAGTTTTTGAAATCACAGCGTTTATTAGCTAAGGCAATGGTTCCCAAATTTTTTCGATTCGCGACGCCCTTCCTGAACCCAGGATTTCACAAGGCGCCCATGTCAAATTCTAACAAGTACACAATTCTAAATTTATAAAAATTTTGTAATATTTCGCTGCGCTTCTGTGAGGAAGCCACGGCTCCCCAGGGCGTCGCGGCGCACACTTTGGGAAGCACCGAGCTAAGGAATAAATTTATTTTCTCGCAAAATATGGAAGATCAGAAAACAATAATCTTTGAGAAAATGTGTACAAAACGAATTAAAATTGCTCGTTTAGGATAGATTTTCCCCTTGAGGCTCCCTTCAAATATTTACTGGAATGTTCCAGAACTTCGGCGAGTCATTCTTGTCCGGAAGACAAATACATAAATGTTTAATTTGCGCACCTAGAAGAAAACGTGCTACAACCGCGAAACTTTGCAAATAGCTAGAGTGCTTGCTGGCATGCAAATGATCTACGTTTGGTGAGAATGAGCATGACCGCACACCATGCGGTGGCGCTGCAAGCACGAACCGGCAGCTTTATAAACCGGCGTGTAGCCAATCTCCCGTGCAAGTGAAAACTACCGGCCGACGCAAGCAAGCTTACAAAGTGAGAAGAATGCCGGGTAGGCGCCAGAGACGTCAATTTACGCAACTTACGGACTTTGAGAGAGGCAGGATCATCGGGCTGAAAACCGCAGGGTGATTTCGAGCCGTATAGCCGGCCACATGGATCGTTCTGACCATATCGTCCGACTATGTTGGGAGCAGTGGACACCTGACGGCACTGCCATATGACGGAGTTGCTGCGGACGGACCAGGAAAGCCACCGGTAGAGAGTATCGACGGATCGTGCGCCAGGCACGAACGGATCCCACGGGGACCCGATCCACTATACAGGCAGATGTAGCAGCTCCTGTGTACCCACGAACCATTTTCCGACGCTTCGCGGAAGCGAATCTCCGATCCCAACGCCCCTTATGTATGCTGCCGTTAACCCCGGAACATCGCCGGCTCCGTGTGCAGTGGTGCCAAACCAGAGCGACGTGTGGTGTTTAGCAATGAGTGGCACTTCGTGTTGGGGAGAAACGATCATCGTGTCCGGGTGTGAAGGTATAATCCCAACCTAGCTATCAAGCGCCACACCTCTCCTACTGCAGGCATTTTGGTCTGGGGAGAAATAGCCTACGATAGCCGATGATCTGTAGTAGTGGTACGTGGATCATTGACGTGCCAGCAGTATGTGGATGAGAACATGCAGTCCCATGCGCTCCCATTCCTGGCCGGGATTCCACGTGCGCTATACCAGCAGGAAATTGCCTGCCCACACACGACTTGTGTTGCCCAGGACTGCCTACGTCATGTCCACATTCTTCTTTGGCCTGCCCACTCCCCGGACATGCCCCCTATACAGCATGTGGGGGACCGGTTGAAACGCCAGCTACCGCCGTGCCGCACTATCCAGGATTTGGAGCTCATCGTCCAAAAACGTGTAGGCCAGTCTGCCGCAGGACAACATCAAGCGTCTGTTCGCCTCCATGCCGGACCATATTGCAGCATGTATCACCACACTAGGCAGTGTGACGCGCTTTTGAAGATGACTGGACAGCGTACCATAGATCCCTGTGTAATTATCCTGCAGCTCGGTTTTTGCCCTCATGTGTAACATTTATCTGTATCATTAAATCCATAAAATTTCAGTTCAATCTGTTGCTTCCTTCTTGGTGCGCAAATTTCATTGTCTGTGAGTGTAATAAAAATCTACCCAAGAAACTCATGTAGCTTATTGAATCCGTGTATTTTTGTGATGTAATAAGCACAAATATTCGTCAAGCTTTCGCTCTCAACTGGGAGGCTTTTCCAAAGCAATGGCAGACATAAAAATGCTGCCTACAATTTCTTGGTAGACAGCATTCTGTAAAATCCATTCTATTAAATCCTTCCTTTGCGTCACCAATCACCAGACTTAAACATCGTCAAAGCCGCCCCGGTGGCGCAGTGGTCTAAGCGATGGCCTTCCCAGGAACCAGTGGCCCTAAATTAAGGACGGGCGGCTTATAGCCTATTGAGGTGCTCATGGTGATCATTAACCCTTTAACCGGCTGGAACGAATTAATTCGTTCCAGCCGGTTAAAGGGTTAATGATATATTCACTGTCTAAGAAGTGGACCGAGAGCGGTTGGAACGTGTCAACTTGAGCATGAGAAAGCTTCGCTTCCTTCTTTTGCTATTTCATTCAAATTGGTCATTTAAAGGGATGATTGCCACTAGTTTTTTCCGACTGATTACCCTTTAAAAGGGTTGTAACAATGGCGAAGAACCTAAGGAAGAAGAGAACAGATGTTTGAGTCACGTGTTACAACTCAGTGGTATGATGTCCCCATCATTACTTGGGAATAAAGAAATTTAAATACCTATCACCAAGCAAGGACTTTTGGAATACCAATCACCAAGTAGTAGTGAGATGCATACCACTGTAGATTAGCGGGATGACTATCAACGGTGACAAATACCTGTAACGTACCAGGAGATGTGACGTACCTGCCAGAAAGACGCACGCGACATAAAGGGAGATAGGAATCTGAATAAAACGTCTGCGTAGCTCAATTGGTAGAGCAACTTATTCCGGAATGAGGGGACCCGGGTTCGATCATGGCGCGGATAAAAATGACGGAGAAATTTGCTTGGTTATAATGGCGCCAGAACTATCCGGATGACCCGACCGTTCAAAATCTCGCATTGGTGTGATGTTCTTTCCACACCGCGAGATAGGAAAAATAAGAGAATCCCTTCTCCAGCACTTCGAAAGAAAAAATAATAAGGGGGAGATGATGTAAAGTACCAGGAGATGTGACGTACCTGCCAGAAGGACGCACGCGACATAAAGGCAGATAGGAATCTGAATAAAACGTATGCGTAGCTCAGTTGGTAGAGCAACTTATTTCGGAATGAGGTGACCCGGGTTCGAATCCTGGCGTGGACAGAAATGACGGAGAAATTTACTTCGTTATATACCTCTCACCAAGTAAGTACTAATGGGATACCAATCACCAAGTAGTAGTGAGATGCATACCACTGTAGATAAGTGGGATGACTATCAACGGTGACAAATACCTATCACCAAGTAAGTACTAATGGGATACCAATCACCAAATAAGTACTAATGGGATACCAGTCACCAAGTAGTAGTGAGATGTATACCACTGTAGATTAGTGGGATGACTATCAACGGTGACAAATACATGGTCAGTACTGATCAGCTTTCGTAAAATCCGAACGCTATGTGAATACTTCTGTTTGGAAAACGCGGAGAGTTTTGGGCAAGATTTACTTCAGATTCATCGGCCGCTTAAAAAGTTAAGCCTCCAATTAAAAAGAAAAAACAAACCATCATCGAGCCACTGTAGTTTGTGTTGGAAAACAGAGTTAGAGTAAGGTGTTAAGGGCAGTCGTCTGTCCCTCTCCTGCATCTCTCAAAGACCTGTAGCAGTTTCTGCATGAAGAATGGTGTAACCCTCCCCGGGTATCGTTCACTTGATCAAATGGTCACTTGACCTTAAATCACTTCACCGAAAAACACTTGATCGAAAGGTACATTTCACTGAAGGGTCACTTGACCGAAAAGTTCATTTCACCGAAAAGTTCATTTCACCGAAAGGTCACTTCACCTAAAATTTCATTTCATCGAAAGGACATTTGATCGAAAAGTTCATTTCACCGAAGGATTACTTCACCTAAACGTTCATTATATCGAAAGATCATTTCACCGAATGGTCAGTTTACCGAAAACTTAGAATTTTTGTTGTTAGAGATCTGTTGGAGTGTAGTGCGGGGTTCTGAAAAACTGGCAACCTAAACATTATCGGATTTTATAAAAAATACACTTTTAATTTCTATGAAACACCTCCCCATGAGTAGGTTTTTCCGAAATATAACATTAATTATAAAGCCTAGCTAGATCTGTGCCTTTTTGTCAAATTTTAATCCTCCGAGCTCATATTCATAAGGGTTACATAGCAGATCAAGTAAGTAACGTTCCACTTTTAATCAACCACAAAACATTAATTTTTGGATCTTTCATTAATTTTTTGATCTAAAAATTAAACATTAATTTTTTGAACAAATGATCTTTCGGTGAAACAATATTTTCGGCGAAGTGATTTTCAATCAAATGACCCTTCGGTGCAGTAAACGTTGAGCAAATGAACCAGACCCAACGTCCCCTAACCGCCATCATCCATCATTTGTATGCGTCCATTCCAAGGAGGATTCAGGAAGTTTTGAATACCAAAGATGGTCCCACACCCTATTAGGTACGTAAAACCTTCTTTTCCTAGGTATTCACATACTTCTGTTCAAGCCCTGTATTACCATTAAATGTTCCCGAACAGTATATTCAATTCATAATTTTAAGAAAACTAGAAGTCATCGCTGTCCTAAAATTCAAACCATGAAGTTTTGTTAAACCCATGCAATGCGGGCCCCAACAAATAAGTTCAGCTTTCGTGAAAAATGCGCCATTGTTCTCTCTTTTTTTCCTCACTTAGCTGTGGTTTATAAAAAAGAAAGAAACTTATGATGTTTGGAAATCGCGGCGCTCCTCACCTGAGCAATTTTAGAATTAATCATACATCAATGAGCAACTCGGCTTTCAATAAGATCTTTTTTTTAAGTACTCCCTAAAGTTATTTTGAAATAGTTTCACTGCCATCTTCGGGAACGGAACAAAATAAATAGTCACTTCTAATTTTCCTTAACCTTCACTTAAGAAAAAGGAATTCACGAGCATCCCAAAATAAAAGGATATTCGGACTTAGCCTTTGAAGCTGAAAGCGTTTACGAATTTGTGGAAGAAGAATCTTTTGTTGCCGACCTCCCTGAAGAAACATGCGTGAAGACTTTGGAGATGTGCGTTCTTGTCATGCGAGATCATCAATCAATTAGTTGAAAGGCAGAGAAAACATCGCAGTATAAAAAATAAAAATAAAAGAAAAATATTTTTGGGAAAGGAAAGGACGTTCGACATTATCTAAAAGAATATGCTCAAGAAGCGACACCTAACTTTCCCTCAGATGAAATGGCTTTTCGTAGGGGAAGGAAGGGCAATTTGTCATTTATCTCAGTATGCGTCCGTTGCGCCTGCTGTCACTGAGGATGTGATTATGGATAAGAAATTTCCGTTATGTTAAATCAGAAAGAAAATTAAGTTAACGCAAAAGATATACGAAAGTGGTATAAGTTTTCGAAAGGAGTGACGGCATACAATTTCTGTAATGCGAATGCTGAAGCCATACAAGCGCGCCTGAATCTTTATTTCTTCAAACACGGAGGAGATGGAAACGGCCACTGCAATATCTTCGCGTAAATATACTTGCATTCTATGTATGATACGTCTAAAACAATTATAGTTCACGGGCAGTGAAGCAGAGCAGTTCAAATATTTGGAATCAATCCAACAAATAGCTGGCAGCTACGTAAGGTGATGCGGGAAGGAGTAAGAGGATCCAGGAATAATTTGGAAGAGATATCAGGAATAATCTCTGAAGAAAAAGGCCGCGATGAAAATGAAATAAAGTATACACAGGACACGCTATTTCATACGGATCAGAAATTTCGGTAACCATGAAAAAGAACACAGCTGGAAGGAACAGAAATAAGCATGTTTACACAAATTAAAGGGATATCAAAGACGGAAAACAGAAGAATGATCTATTTTTGAATATTTATGTTCATGAGGATATAGGAAAACAGCTTGGAATTAGAAAAATTAAAAGAGACAATGGCTAGACATGAATGGAAAAGTAGAAAACACAGAGAAAGAACACAGTTAAAGAGCAATAGAAGTGGAAGATGTTAAAAAAGTAATAAAAACGAAGGTAAGAAAAAAGCTGTAGGGACAAAAAATAAAAGGACATGGTGGAAATCAAAGTTAAAAGAGACCATGGTGAAAGCAGATAAAAATGGAGAAGATTACAAATTTTGAAGATGACAATCCGTTTTTTGGTGCAAATATGACAAAAACGAAAAGTCAGACAATATCCGAAAACTGTACAATTTTGTCGTCCTGGAGCAGGAATCGAACCCGCGTCTCCCGGATAGCGCTCGAGTATGCTAACCACTACACCACCCAATACGACCAAGTCGCAAGTTTTTCGATTAATTTCAATATAACCGTCACAGTATTCGGTAGTCGAAGCAACAGGCATCCATGTTTAGCGAATCTCAAGGTTAAGAATTAATTCCCGTGATTGCCCGTAGGAGCAGATAAATCATGAATGGAATACGAGATGTACGGTGGTGTAGTGGTTAGCATACTCGAGTGCTATTCGTGAGACGCGGGTTCCATTTCCGCTCCAGGACGGCGAAATTTTCAAGTTTTCGGATATCATCTGACTTACATCCTTGCCCTATTTACACCAAAATCAGATTCTTATTTTCAAAATTTGTATTGTGTGGTGTGATCCCGTATTCCATTCATGATGGAGAAGACTTATTCGAGATGTAGACCTTACAACTCACTGAGGTTTTTTCTTTGAACGCATGAGTTATAGCTACGAAGAAAGAATGGGTGCAGTAGCTAAACCAAAATGAACCTAATTTACAACATGGAAATAGTCCAGTTCAGAAATCACGACTACCCTGACGTAAGAAGGAACCGTAACCACCCAGACAGCACAGAATATTTCGTATATGGTACCAGTACATAGCACTGAAATATTGAGACTTTTCAGATACGTTGCGCAATGTAACAGTAATGTTTCAGAAACCTCACGGTTACGTCAAAATGTCCTCAAACGTTACATAACTTTGAAACATAACCGATACGTTACAGCGAAAGGCCTTTGTAACTTCAACGTAAAAACTGCTGTACTCGAGAGACGCAAATAGCGTATTAAATCCGTTTCTTTTTGCGGCGTAGTAAGTATAAAGATTCGCCAAGCTTTCGCACTCCACTGGGAGGCTTTCTCAAGGTAATGGTAGACATAAAAATATTTGCGTCTCTTGAGTATTCACAGTGTGGTGTATTTATAATTACGGTACCAACTTCATGTTACTGTTATGTATTTGAAAGATATGTGTAACTTCATTACATTACTGTTACATATTTGAAAGTGTAACGTACCAGGAGATGTGACGTACCTGCCCGAAGGACGCACACGACATAAAGGCAGATAGGAATCAGAATAAAACGTCCGCATAGCTCAATTGGTAGAGTGACTTATTCCGGAATGAGGGGACCCGGGTTCGAATCCTGGCGCGGATACAGAAATGACGGAGAAATTTACTTCGTTATAATGGCGCCCGAACTATCCGGATGACCCGACCGTTCAAAATCTCGCATTGGTGTGATGTTATTTCCACACCGCGAGATAGGGAAAATAAGAAAATCCTTTCTCCAGCACTTCGAAAAAAAAAAATAATAAGGGGGAGATGATGTAACGTACCAGGAGATGTGACGTACCTGCCCGAAGGACGCACACGACATAAAGGCAGATAGGAATCAGAATAAAACGTCCGCGTAGCTCAATTGGTAGAGCAACTTATTCCGGAATGACGGGATCCGGGTTCGAATCCTGGCGCGGATAAAAATGACGGAGAAATTTACTTCGTTATAAAAGATATTTGTGACATCATCATATTACTGTTGTTACGTATTTACTAGGTTAAACTTTGTAAAATCACAATAAAAATATTACATTCGACACATGTTTCAAAACCAACAACAGTCATACTACGAAATGTTTACGTTTTCACAGGTTCAACGCAATCCGCTGTACATTGCGAACAGTGGCGGCGTTTATATACTGATAACAAAAGAAATAAAAATCGGTCCCAAATGAGGGTGTCGAATTTCAATTTTGCAAGTGGAATAGACTACATTTTATCGAAGAAAAGAAAGAAAATCGAATTCGTCATTTCTCTCAATACCTACCAGTATGTAATTTCTCAGTTTCAAATAGAAAAAAACATGTATAGTATACTAATACAACAACACAGCCATCTACCTAGATTTTATAAAATGCTTTTTTAGAATTTAAAAATTATAATAATCAAAACAATTACTTACTTTCGGATGATCTTGAATCTCAAAAAATTGGGATGAGATATTAAATCAACTAACTAGTTAACTCGAGAACGACAGTATCACCAAAGAATATTCCAGTAGCAGGTGGAAATACGACAACGAGAGTGCTCCGGTGAAATGGCATAAATACGCATCCACATCCAAGCCGTTGCCAAACCAAAAATCCTAAATATCGCCGGAATGTAACATCAAGGTAGTAATTATGTACAATGGAAACTATAAAACAGTAGTATCGGTGAATGCTATTTTTAATGTAACCGTAATGTATAAAGAGTTATGTTCCAAAATAGATGTTGCTGATACGTAATTGTAAGATATCTCTGAAAGTGTAACGAAAATGAGAGATTGTAACATTGTTATACATATCTAAAACGTTTTGTGCTGTATTGGCAGCAGCCAGATGGCATGCGTAGAAGCATTTGCAAATCATGTAAAGTATTTAAAAGGACACGAACACGTGGACGGTATGCAGTTTCGCGTGAAAATGGCAAAAGGACGTGACCTAACAGAGTATGAAAAAGGAATGATTGTTGGTCATCGACTGAAGGGTGGTAGCATTTCAAAAAGGGCCAATATTATAGGCTGTTCTCGTGGTACAGTTGTTAAAGTGTTACAGGAATGGAAGAAAACCGGAAAGACCTGCAGTAACCGGGGTAATAGTTGACGCCTACGGATCATTGACGACCGTGGGAAGCAAGGGCTATCCCTACTAGTACTATCCAACAGAAAGGCCGCAGTGGAACAATTGGACAGATAACACCGGGGAACATAGTTTTCGTTGACTTAGATCTGACACTTGTTTTTTACTAACTTTTGGATTGTGAATACAAATATGACCTGAGTTTTTTTTTCTACCAAATCAGCGTTTTACAATAGAGAGTACCCTCCATGTTCCTCGAAAAACGTACAAATTTTATACATAGAATGGAAAATAAAGAAAAATAATTTACCTGAATGTACTTTATTTACATCGATTTTGTTCATACAAAGGATATATTACTACTGTCCGGCAAATTGTGTGCAAGTCGTAGCAGTTAAGATAAAAATTTGCGCTTATAGCTTTTCCTGGAGTGTTCAATCTGTGGACAATCCCGCCGAGCAGCAATGGTCAGCCAGCACGTGTTCATCCCATCTACCTGATACCGTCCTTCCATGACCTTCAAGTCTTGGTGGAATCGTTCTCCTTGTTCATCACGGACGGCACCAAGATTTACCGGGATTGTATCAAGATGTCTGTGCAGAAAATGCACCTTGATGCTCATGTTGCAGCCCAGCATTTTGTAGGAGTCCAAGAGTTTCTTAATAATTTCGGTGTAATTCTTTGCTAGTGCATTTCCAATAAATTCCTTGACAATGGCCTTGAATGATGACCAAACATTATTTTCCAGTTCTGACATTGAACAAACTCCTTGGGGAGACCTAGTTTCATGTGCAGAGGTGGATATATTATGTTTTTTCTATCAACAAGTGGCTCATGTAGAATGTTTGGATCACCAGGTTTGAGGGAAGACCGTGAAGGCCAATTTCTTTCCACCCAATGCTTCTCACGTGCTCTGCTGTCCCACATGCATAGATAACAGGGATATTTTGTGTATCCGCGTTGCTGACCAAGAAGGAAGCATATCATTTTAAGGTCAACACATATGTCCCAATTGCGTGTGTGATATTGCAACAACTGAATGACTCCCTTTATGTCTCCATATTCTTCACAAAGACAAACTGAATGACCAATTGGGACTGACCCAAATAAATTGCCATTGTGAAGGAGGACACACTTTGAGCTATCGATGAACATTCGCCATTCAGTTGCGTTATACTTTGCAATTCCTCCATTAAACCTCGTATGTTATGGCAATATACACTTGTGTGCAAAATTAAAGACGAAGAGGAGAAATTAGCATATCAGCGGAACGAGCAGGCAGAACGGACCGAAAGACCACTCATGAGATAGACTAGGGTCCGGTACGGTAGGGCATGCGCATAAATGCATCATGACGTAGGGAGGGGGAGTGTCGGAAGGGTATGAAGCGCACGGGCGGTGGACGCTCAGCAATTCGGTGAAAGCTATTGCACGGTGTACATCGGTTTGAACGACGTCCAGTTGCTTCCACCGTGTAATATGGCCAACAGGCAATCCCGTAGACGACATCTGGATGGCTTTACCGGAGGTCGCGTCATTGGGAAGTTGGAAGAAGGCCGAAGTGTGACTAGTGTAGCCGAGGAGTTCGGGATCACTCACAGCATCGTTGCACTCGCTTGGAGAACATTTCAAACGACAGGAACAACTGTCCGAGAGTTTAGCAGTGGCCGTCCACGAGCAACCACGACGGCGGACGACCGGTATATTGTCCTACAGGCGAGAACAGACAGACGGCATACAGCGGGAGAAATCCCAAGGCACATGCAACAGACAACTGGACGTCCGTTATCGCGATTTACCGTGGCCAAGAGGCTGCACAAAGGTGGTCTATTTGCATGACGACCAGTACGGTGTGTGCCATTAACTCCTACTCATCGGAGACGGCGGTTTCTGTGGTGCCAGGAACATAAGAACTGGACACATCAGCAATGGGGTCGAGTTCTCTTTACGGATGAGAGCCAATTTAGTCTGACGAGCGATTCTGGACGTATACACATCTGGAGAGAGCAGGAAACAAGCAATCACACCTCCAACATCATCGAAAGGGACCGGTTTGGAGGTGGCGGAGTTCTCGTTTGGGGAGGTATCATGCTTGGGAGCCGTGCTGACCTCCACATCTTCCAAGGAGGTTCAGTCACTGGTGTGCGCTATTATACTGAGGTTCTCCTACCTCACGTGCGTCTGTTTAGAGGGGATGTGGGTCCTGAGTTCCTCTTCATGTACGACAACGCTACACCTCATCGTACAGTGGCTGTTGCAGAGCTGTTGGAGAGTGAAGATAATCAACGCATGGATTGGCCCGCAAGATCCCCGGACCTAAATCTAATCGAACACGTATGGGACCTCCTCGGGAGACGCTTGGCAGCACGTCACCAGCCGCCAGCAACGATTCCGCAGCTGCGATTGGCACTACAAGAGGAATGAGCGGCGATGCCTCAACAGCTCTTTGACAACTTCGTCCTCAGCATGGACAGACGTTGTGAATCCTGCAACGCAATCAGGGGTGATCATATCCCCTACTTAAGACTGGATGTTTCTTTGCAGCCGCCTGTCACATGGACGTTTCTGTCTTCTGTCCAGTTGTGATCGAATCTACTTGTTCAATAAAGTTCCTTTGTGACCTTTGGATTCCTTGTTTGGCCAGTTGTGCTCACTTGTCCCATATTCTTACATCTTGGGGATCTTATGGTGTGATTTGAGTCGATGTGGAGCACTTCTGCACGACGTTACATTCGAAAAACCGTCTCGTTCTTAATTTTTGCAAGCCAGTGTACAAAGCCACTATCACTTCTAAAGTACTGCAGAAAGAGGGTAGTGTAACAAAAGCCGGCACTGGGATTACAGCTGAATGAAGCTGTGGGCGTATAGCTGATGGTAGACTAGGATACTCTATGTTACATTAATTTTTCTTGTTATTTTCACTATGCAAAAATAACAGTCACTTACATAGGTATTCCAAATGGCATCTTATCACATGTTCCCTTCGTCCACATCCGTAAACTCTTCCCACATTGCTTGCACACCTTATGAAGAGACCGTGATATATCCTGATCACCCAATTTAACTTGGAAATGTATAAAATAGGCTTGCTTCACACATGCGCTGATGTTCGCTCTTTGACTGGAAATCGTGAAACTTCCACAGATATAACAAAATAAATCAGGATTGTTTATGCACTTCGGACAAGAAACAGAAGAGGCAGACATCTTTAATTAAATACGTGTTTATAAAATAATAAAATGTGCTAAGCCAGTTATGAAAAATTGCTAACAGTGAATTTCCATTTATATAGAGCGGCACACAACCTCTCACCACGCTGTAGTGCGTGTAACTGAATAGCCCAGACAAATAGTCCACAAGGTCGTCCTCCACCCCTCCCTCCCCACTCGATGGAGGCGCTTTGCTTTCGGCCAATAGGAGAACACTAGTGCTCTCCCCCATCCCGGGTACAGTAGTCGCATGCTGATAAGCGGTAGAGAAAAAACCTGACATGATAGTAGAAGACTAGCTGCAGTTACAAAATCAGCATGCCTATTTCAGTCAAAGTCAGCTGAAAAAACGAAGTCCACAAAAAATATGTTCAAAATTGTTCCCCAGTGAATTTAATGCAAGCATATCGAGGAGTGTATCACAGACCACATCTCAACTCTCTATGGGTCTTTGTAGCCACCGTCCACTCAAGGTCCTCATGCTGACGGTAAGACACCGACGATTACCGCGTGAATTTGCATTTGAGAGGAGGCATTGAACCATCGACAGAGGAAGAAAGTCGCCTTTTGAGGCGAATCACGCATTTGTTATCATGTTGATGATCGATAGAGAGTACGGCAAAGAACTGCTGATAGAAATCATTCCGACACGATGCACTGTTTCCGTTACTTTCTAAATTGTATACAAATACAGTATATTGACAAAAGTCACCGGGCACTCCTTCAAAAGCAAATGAACGGATCCTCTGCGTTGTTAAAATGTGCGGTACAGCTGCAAACGCTATAAAAACGAGCCTGCAGCTGACTGCGATCATATCGCTCTGTGAGGTTGAGTGAAAATATCACGGCGGGAGAAAACTGACTTTGAGAAGGGAAAGATTGCTGGGTGTTATATTACTGGGTTGTCCATAAGAGAAACCGAGAGGCGACTGTTTTGGATGTACTGAATAAGTGGAAGACACATGGCGTGCCTGAAGCAGCAAAATGTACAGGCAAACCAAAGAAAAATAGTGATTGAGGATGTCGAAGTCTCAGGAGAGTCGTTACAGCTAATCGACGGAGTACTGAACAAGACCTCAGTGTACAGGCGAGTAAAAATTGTGGAACCTCTGTACGTACACGTACCTTTCGCAGAGAAATTTATTCCATGGGCTACCATGGTCGTGAGGCTGCTCATAAGCCTTTCATCTCCACTAGGACTGCTTCTCGTCCTTTACCATGGTATAAAGAACATTTATCGCGGACCGTAGATTAACTGAAACGGGTCCTATGGATTTATGAATCCGGATACACGATCCATCAGTCTGATGGCCGTGTGTGGGTATGGCGGCAGCCGGGGGAAAGTTATTTACCACAGTGTTCTGTTCCTACGGTCAAGTTAGGAGCTGGCACTGTACTCGTGTGGGGGTGTTTTTCGTGGTATGGTAGCGGTCCATTGGTTGTCGTGTACAAACCTGTTAACCAGCTCGTTTACCTCAAACTTCTGGACAATTATGCCCTACCAACTCTGTGGCAATACTATGGAACCGAGCCTTGTTGGTACCAGCAGGATAATGCACCAAGCCATAAAGCAAGAACTGTTACGGCGTGGTCGCCCGTTAATAAGGTATCGTGTGTGGACTGGCCAGCACAGAGCTCTGATCTTAATCCCATAGATCACCTATGGGACGAATTAGAGCGCCGAATAAGAAGTTTGGAACCAAATCCTACTACTAAGCAACAATTTTTTTTTTTTTTTTTTTTTGATTGGAGGTTTAACGACCACCGTGAGCAACTCAATGGGCTATAAGCAGTCGCCCGTCCCTAATTTAGGGTCACTGGTTCCAGGGAAGGGAGAGAGCCAGTGCCGTAAGACAAACACAACATCCATGCCTCACCGGGATTCGAACCCGGACCCCTTACGGACGAATGATCAGTGGCCAACGCCTTAGACCACTGCGCCACCGGGGCGGCAATCCGCGAGTTTTTTTTTTTTTTTGATTGGAGATTTAACGACCACCGTGAGCAACTCAATGGGCTATAAGCAGTCGCCCGTCCCTAATTTAGGGTCACTGGTTCCAGGGAAGGGAGAGAGCCAGTGCCGTAAGACAAACACAACATCCATGCCTCACCGGGATTCGAACCCGGACCCCTTTCGGACGAATGATCAGAGGCGAAAGTCTTAGACCACTGCGCCACCGGGGCGGCCTAAGCAACAGTAGCGGCAGCATTATATACTGAATGGAAGCGCATACCTATCGCTGTGTTCCAAAACTTTGCCGGAAAAATGTCTCGAAGGGTCAGTGCATTCATTAAGGCCAAAAGTGGACCAACTCCGTGCTAATGTATGTCAATAAAGGCTTTGTTGTGTTTCTCTTCTAGGTGTCCGGTGACCTTTGTCAATGTAGTGCATATCACAAATACATGTACCCGAAACAAATATTTCAAACGATAGTACATAGGGTTTTAAGTTTCAGCACTCACCAAAGGGAAGATATCAAACCAAGTAATACTTTGAGTTAGTGTTCTTACTCATATTTTATTCGGTTCTTTAATTTGGTGTGCCAATAACAGATATTGAAGACAATTCCCAAATCCAAGAAAACAAAAAAATATCAAACAAAGAAAATGGATATATCTACACTATTGTATGCTAAATAATACATATAATGATCTACAATTCCGTAGATCGTGCGTTTTTCACATCGCAGTGTAGAATGGTTCACAGTCACGTTCAAACACCTAGAAATCTGTGCCGAAGTATTGCAACACCGGAGGTAGTGCAGAATGGTACGGGATACCTCCGTATTTGGCAGCCGTTTGGGTGGAGAGCACCACAACCAAAGAACCGAGTCTTTCCTATTAGAAATAAACCCACATTACTACATATCCTCCGTCCATCCTTGACTGTAAGGAAATGCAGTCCGTCTGGCAGTGTTTCCCTGGCAAATTCCACAAGCAAAAACGTCCATCTGACTGAAAAAATGAGTTTCGTATTTTTTCACTCCACGAAACCATCTTCCACTCTTGTGCTGTCCATGAAATGTAGACGAGGCATCACTGCAGTCGTCGTCTAGCTTATCTATGGTGATCAATGGTTAGTGGGCAGCTCTCTTAGTATGGTAACCACGGGTAGGTAGTTGTCGATGGACTGTTCTGGTGCAAGTACGGCGTCACCATTGAGACCTGTAGCGAAGTTTTTAACATTCGGCAGAAAGCTTCGTTTTGCATGATCACTCAGTTTGTGCCGCTTCGCTGTAGTGGCAGCCTCAGCTTTCCATCCATGAAGAACATCAGTGACAAATGATTTTAGTAATCCCTGAAGATCGACAATACTATGCACAAATGACCTACTCAGGTGGCATAGAAGCACCATTACCATTTCAAAGGCCATCAGTTCAGCACCGCGCGACATAGTTGCCTCAGTGCACTCTGACAGGTGTGTTAACACTCACAAGTACAGAATGTATCCAACGCAGACTGCGTAGGTGCCTCTGCTTCTGCAAAGGCACGTTTATTTGCGTATTTTGTGTCAAATACGTACGGCTACATAGTGTATATATACACTATATTGACAAAAGTCACCTGATACCTTGAAGAGAAACACAACATAATATTTAATGACGTACATTAGTACGGTGTCGGTCCAACTTTGGCCCCAATGCATGCGCTGACGCTTTGAGACATGCTTTCGACAAGGTTTTGGAACACAGCTATAGGTATGCGCTTCCATTCAGTGCATAATGCGGCCGCTAACTGTTGCTTAATTGTAGGCCTTGGTTCCAAACTTCTTATGCGGTTCTCTAATTCATCCCATACGTGCTCTATGGGATTAAGATCAGGACTATGTACTGGTCAGTCCACACGCGATACGGAATTATCGTCAAACCACAACGTAACAGTCCTTGCTTTATGGCTCGGTGCATTATCCTGCTGGTACCAACAAGACTCGGTTTCATAGTATTGCCACAGAGTTGTAGGGCATAATTGTGTAGAATATCGAGGTAGACGTGCTGGTTAATAGATTTTTCCACGATAACCAATGGGCCGGGACCATACTACGAAAAACACCCCCACAAGAGTACACTTCCAACTCCAAACTTGACCGTAGGAACAGTACACTGTGGTAAATAGCGTTCTCCCGGCTGCCGCCATATCCACACACGGCCATCAGACTGAGGGATCGTGTTCTGGATCCATCAGTCCACAGGATCCGTTTCCATTGATCTACGATCCACGATAAATGTTCTTTACACCATGCTAAAGGACGAGAAGCATTTCTAGTGGAGATGAAAGGCTTATGAGCAGCCGCATGACCATGGAAGCTCATGGAATGAAGTTCTCTGCGAAAGGCACGTGTACGTACTGAGGTTCCACAATTTTTACTCACCTGTACACTGAGGTCTTGTTCAGTACTCCGTCGATTAGCTGTAACGACTCTCCTGAGGATTCCAAGTTATCTATCACTGATTTTCTTTGGTCTGCCGGTACGTTTTGCTGCTTCAGGGCACGCCATGTGTCTTCCACTCATTCAATACATCCGAAACAGTTGACTTGGATGTATTTAAACGCCTCTCGGTTTCTCTTATTGGCAACATACTAGTATAATACATAACAATGTTTCCTTTCTCAGAGTCAGTTCTCTCCCGCAGCGACATTTTCTCCTAACCTCGCAGTGCGATATGATCTCGTTCAGCTGCAGGCTGGTTTTTATACCGTTTGCAGCTGTACGGCGCATCTTAACAACGCAGCGGGTCCGTTCATTTGCTTCTGAAGATGTGTTCGGTAATTTGTGTCAATATAGTGTATATCGTACACCGAAGAGTCAAAACATTATGACCACTTGCCTAATATGATGTTTCTCCCCACGTGCCACCAAAACAACTCTTTACAGGCTAGCGATAGACGCTACAAGATTTTTAAAGATTGTTTGGGTATCTGGTAGCCAAACTCTTTTAACAGAACCGTTTTTAAGTTACGCGGTTGAGCCGCGCAGATCGGATTTACTGTTCCAACACAAACCATAAAGGCTCCATTGGATTGATATCTGTGGAATTTATAGGTCAGGGTAAAACCTGGAAGTCTTTCTGACGTCCTGCTAACCATTCTCGAAAACCCCGGGTAGTGTATCATAGCACATTATCCTTCTGTAAGGTAGCACTACTAGAGGGCTATGCTGTTGCCATAAAAAGATATACCTACACTGCAATGCTCTTTGAGTAGGTGATAAGCGTCATAATTGCCTGCTCATGAATATCTGTATCCAGGGTTTCCAAGCAAAACATTTCCCAAAGAATTAAACTTTCTCCACCGGCCTGTTTTCCTTCTACGCTGCATCCTTGTATCAACACTTTCCCAGGTCAACGACGCACACGTTCTCGGTCTTCAACGTGGTGCCACAGGAAGCGTGATTCATCGAAGCAGAAGACCTTCATGCAATCATCAAAGGTTTAACTTGCGCCATAAGGAGATTAAAGTGATTTATAACATTGCTAAAACTTTTGGCTTCCATACTTCCATAGTTCAAAGGGTGGTATGTAAATTGCGAACCAAAATCAGGCCGTCATTAAAACTCTATATGTAAATTGCGAACCAAGGCCCATGACCGCTATATGTAAATTCCGAACCGACTTTTCTGAACATCTGCAGGAATTACCTAAGCTAGCTCGTCCGTTTTGATTGGTTTGCTTTAGATATATCTTTTGTTGTCCGACAAGTTTTACGATGGAAGTGACGCGCTCGATCACTGAAAAAGGAAAATATTTGTTAATCGTAGACGCCTACACTTACTGCAAAATAAAGATATTTTCGTGAATACAATAAATCAAGTACAAATGTACATATACTAAATATGGAACATCACAGAAAAAAATTTACATAGCCCCTGCGCAAGGATGACAAATTAGTTTTGTTGTTTTTGTGAATACAACGACTTAAGTACAAATGTACATATATTAAATATGGAACATCACAGAAAAAAATTAACATGGGCCCTGCGCAAGGATGACAAACTAGTTTTGTTGTTTACGTGAATACAATGAATTAAGTACAAATGTACATATACTAAATATGGACCATCACAGAAAAAAATATTAACATGGCCCCTGCGCAAGAATGACAAATTAGCTTTGTTGTTTTTGTAAATACAATGAATTAAGTACAAATGTACATATATCAAATACGGAACATCACAGAAAAAAATTAACATGGCCCCTGCGCAAGGATGACAAACTAGTTTTATTGTTTTCGTGAATAAAATGAATTACGTACAAAATTTGCATATATTAAATACGGAACATCACAGAAAAAAAATTAACATGGCTCCTGCGCAAGGATGACAAACTAGTTTTATTGTTTTCGTGAATAAAATGAATTACGTACAAAATTGACATATATTAAATACGGAACATCACAGAAAAAAAATTAACATGTCCCCTGCGCAAGGATGACAAATTAGTTTTGTTGTTTTTGTGAATACAATGAATTAAGTACAAATGTACATATGTCAAATATGGAACATGACAGAAAAAAAATTAACATGGCCCCTGCGCAAGGATGACAAACTAGTTTTGTTGTTTTCGTGAATACAATGAATTACGTACAAATGTACATATACTAAATATGGAACATCGCAGAAAAAAATTAACATACATATACTTAATATGGAACATCACAGAGAGAAATAACATGGCCCTGCGCAAGGATGGCAAACTAGTTTTGTTGTTTCCGTGAATACAGTGAATTAAGTACAAATGTGCATATATCAAATACGGAACATCACAGAAAAAAAATTAACATGGCCCCTGCGCAAGGATGACAAACTAGTTTTGTTGTTTTCGTGAATACAATGAATTACGTACAAATGTACATATACTAAATATGGAACATCGCAGAAAAAAATTAACATACATATACTTAATATGGAACATCGCAGAAAAACAATTAACATACATATACTTAATATGGAACATCACAGAGAAAATTAACATGGCCCCTACGCAAGGATGACAAACTAGTTTTGTTGTTTTCGTGAATACAATGAATTACGTACAAATGTACATATACTAAATATGGAACATCGCAAAAAAAAATTAACATACATATACTTAATATGGAACATCGCAGAAAAAAAATTAACATACATATACTTAATATGGAACATCACAGAGAAAATTAACATGGCCCCTATGCAAGGATGACAAACTAGTTTTGTTGTTTTCGTGAAATACAATGAATTACGTACAAATGTACAAATACTAAATATGGAACAGACCAGAGAAAATTAACATGGCTGCTGCACAAGGATGACAAACTAGTTTTGTTGTTTTCGCGAATAAAATGAATTACGTACAAATGTACACATACTAAATATGGAACATCACAGATAAAATTAACATGGCCCCTGCGCAGGGATGAAACTAGTTTTGTTGTTTTCGAAAACACATTGCTTTAAATTGTTTTACATTGTTTTAATCATTATTTCTTCATACTGGTTTTTTTTATATCGTCAGGATGGGCGCAGAAAAGTTGGTTCGCAATTTACACATCGTGTCTAGAAAAGTTGGTTCGCAATTTACACATCGGGGTCTTGGCTCTTAGTTCGCAATTTACATATCGGGGTTGAGAGCGGTCCGATTTTATTTCGTAATTTACACACTCCGGTTCAAAGAGTGCTAAGGCACGAAGAAAGTTTGACGCTCTGAACTTTGCAACGAGAGAGCCGAATAACCAAATATGCAGGATCAATGGACTTAATACCAGAACTCATTAATACCTTAAAAAATACCTGTCATAAAAATAAATTTGACTTTTTGGGTACGAACTTTTAATATATTGTCTCTGGTTAAAAGTGATCGTGATCAAGTAGATGCTGAAAGTAAATGTGAGGTATACGCGATCCACTTAAAATCAGTGGACGCATCCAGCAACGGTTTAGTATACATCGGCTCTACTACACAGACATTGAGTACGGTAATAAAGGAACACCGCTATATAGTGAAACTGCATTCACAAACTACTGCGTTATCACGTCTTTCCAACCTGGGATCTTACCACCCTAGCTGGAATGATTCCTACATTATGGCTTCCCCCGTACAAAATTTGATACTGTTTATGCAAAGTCTAGTTATTTACAGCTTTGCGAACTCCTGTTGTAATGATGAAGTACCAGTTAATATTCCACAGCCTTGGAAACAAGTACTAAAAAGGACGGAACTTGATGAACATGAATAACTATTCAAGTACTGTTTATAATGACGTATTTAAATGAGATGCAATTGTTGTGCCTCTCAGTTATTCATATAAAAGAGGTTTTTTTTGTTGTATTTGGAAATGAAATAATGTGCTATACCTGTAATTCATGTAACAACTTGAACTCATGCAGCTTATTGTTATGACGTCATTTATTATAGCTATATATAGGATAATGTAACTTTTTCCATTGTAATCATTTCTGAGGATGAGCCCAGTCGGCTCGAAAGATCTCACGTGTTTTAGTGCAAATATATTTTTAACTATGCTAAGTATGTAATTTAAAATATTAATTGATCTTAGATTTTAGTGATTTTATGATTTTAATATCGTGCATCGACGGATTTTTTAATCTTCTTCAATATCTTACATTTGCACGACAGTTAGACGAATTGATGGCATCAGAGTTTCAGTTTTGATGCCCACGTGCCCATTGTAGACACTTTCGTCGGTGTACGAAAGTTAGCATGGGCACTCGGAGATCCTCATTTTCAGAACAGTTCGATGCTTTTTTCATTGTGACACGTTACTCCCGTCACCAGCATTCAAATTACCAACAATTTGCGCCACAGTGTCCTTTCTGTTGGCTCCTATCATACGGGAGAACCTTCGCTCACATCTAGCTTCCATTAGCCGTGGTCGGCCCACACACCTGGCAGGTGGTTCGTGGTTTTCCCCACCTCGGAGCAGTTTTTGAAGATATTAATCACAGCTGACCGTGAGCACAGCACAAGTCTTGCCTTCTGGAAAATTGCTCTGACTTTGTAGTTTCACCGTTGCGATTTGGCCTTTGTTAAACTCGCTTAAGTCCGCTTCCTTTTCTATCTGAAGAATAAGAATAAGACCTATTAGCAGAACACAGTGTCAGGTGTTATTGATATCGTTTCATGATCTTCATAAGCGCCGCTGTTTATCTGTGGTTGCTTCGCTTTGAATAAATACGCGCTGGTCTTTACGGTTTGGCTTTAGATGTTCATATAGTATATACATTGTATAACGACGAAGAAGCCTTGTCTTACTTCTACGTTAACTTGAAACATCAACATACTAAGAAATAGTTCCTAAATGAAAGAAACCTTAACGGCCAGACGAAACATGTAAACAACAGAATTCAAACTTACGGAAAATGTGCTTTATTCAGGATGTAGAAAACACATCGTAGCATGGCACATTGCATTAAACTCTCCACACACCACACATTATCACAACACTCCTATCAATAATCAGTTTACAACCCTACGCTCGCTTTACAATGCTCGCAAGCAATAGATTTATTCGTCGCTTTTATCTCTTGTTCTTATCAATATCAGGCATACGTCACGTGCATTCAACCTCAATTGTGCTGCCAAACGTATTCGTTTGAGAGAAAAGATATCACGTTAAGAGTGAAGTATAACTGAAAATAAACTCAAGATTTACATAGGGAAAGAAACTAAAAAGGAAAGTTAATTTAGAATATACGCCACAATTGTTGCTGATATTTCAGTATGTCTAACTGCACTTTGAAGCATTTTTAATTTTTTGTTAATAGTCACTATATCGTTGAAACTTTTTCCTCATGCCTTTTTGTTTTATTTCAGGTACTGCGGCTTTCAATCTGTATGAAGAGTCTTTCCGTCTCGAAAAGAGTTCTTTGAAACCGCAAGTTTCAGCCGCTCAATGCCGGTAAGGATTCATAATCCGATTTGCATAAAATGTATTTATATCTAATGTGGGTAACAAAAACCCTCTATACGACGAGTTAAGAGTAAAAGATATTATACATCTGTTTTGTCATAATTGGGCGAATGAAAATTTCAGTAAAACATTATTTGAATCACTTTAGTTCCAAATGAAAGCTCGGCATATGTCAATCAAATTGAACTTGAGAATCATGAATGGGTCGTCCAAATGCATTAATTAGCAGTGCAGTACATTGCAGATGACAACGTGAAACCCAAAAATTGAATGAAACAGACAGGCTCAGAAAAGTTGAAATTTATTCCTTGTGTGTTTCAAAACCGGTTCATAGAAAACAAAACTCAAATGAATGAAGAATAATTCCACCCAGTACGTGGGAAACGAATAAGTACATATTCTTGCCCAGGGAAAGATGGTTGAATTAGGTTCCTAGCAAAGGTAAGAAAAGGTCATAAAGATGCTTTTGATAGAAACATATCACCTAGTCAGACTGTAACGTATACTCTATATTCACGTTCCTTTTGATTTTACTATCTCTGGTTATTTTATTTTACTATGTAAATTATCTTCTTACTGAAAGAAATATTATTTCACCCGATGAATGAGATCTGGCAATGAGTGTAAGTCATGACGTGGTGGTAGCTAGTATATAGGCGCGTTCATCGATAGCGAAGGAGAGCGTTTGGTGTTGTACGGAGAGATTTTGTTGTTATAAGGAGAGATTTTGTTGTTATAGGGAGATCGTTTGTTGTTATACTAGAGGAGAGAGTTTCGTTCTATGTAATTAGTTGGATTCTTCATTTTGTCATGCCAAGTTTGATAATGTAAATACTGCTACCACCAAATAACAAAACAAAAAAGAGGTCGAGAAACGTCATTCAACGAAGTGTAAGACTTACACTCCAAAATTGATAGGTTTTTCGAACAAAAAAAAAAAAAAAAAAAAAAAAGGAAAACATTAAGGGGGAGATGACGTAACGTATACTCTATATTCACTTTCCTTTTGATTTTACTATCTCTGGTTATTTTATTTTACTATGTAAATTATCTTCTTACTGAACGAAATATTATTTCACCCGATGAATGAGATCTGGCAATGAGTGTAAGTCATGACGTGGTGGTAGCTAGTATATAGGCGCGTTCATCGATAGCGAAGGAGAACGTTTTGGTGTTGTACGGAGAGATTTTGTTGTTATAAGGAGAGATTTTGTTGTTATAGGGAGATCGTTTGTTGTTATACTAGAGGAGAGAGTTTCGTTCTATGTAATTAGTTGGATTCGTCATTATTGTGAAACAATTTGTGTGTGTGCTTTGGATGACCAAGAGTCGCATAATAAAAGAGCTATTCGTAAGTACGTCTTTCTCAATTAATAGTCTCTGTCTGGCAGTTAGGTTTATATCATTAGTTTATTACTATTAACAACCAGCGTTAAGACTTTATTCATTCTAATTACTGCTGCGACATTACTACCAGTTATAAGTTTGTTCAATACATTACTACACTACTAGCAGGAGACTTTATTCATGTTCTTAATTAACTAGTAACAACAACCATTTGAATTCACTATTTGAAGCTCAGTAGGAAAGCTTCATTATTATCATTAGCTAGCTGGTAGAAAGAGCTTATTCATTATACACTGCTGGACAATTGCTAAGGACGGACCATAAACGGCTATATAGTGCATAAAAAAGTAAGTGTGGTTGGATGCCAAGTGAAATTAAATAATGTCAGAATGCCAGGACATTACAAGAAAGACAATTTATTATGCTATGAAATCCAGAAGGCTTTGGAACGTGTTCAAGGGACAAACAGGCCATTTTGTGCAGAATACGTAAACGTGAAAAAAATGCAATTACCGTCCGCAGGCGTTCCGGCGTAAGATGTCAATACGGGATATGTCCACCGTGGAGGGCGATGCATGATTCCACACGTCGTGTCATGCTTTGCACAACATTATCAAGCAGCTGTTGGTGTAATTTATCCCATTGCTCTGTCAGTGCACGGATGAGGGTGTCCTTGTTTATTGGAGGGCATTGGCGACCAGGAAGACTCCTCCCCAAAGCATCCCACACATTTTCAATGGGATTCAGATCTGGAGAACGTGCTGGCCATACGAGGCGTTGAATATCCTCGCTCTCAAGACACACCTGGACAGCGACTGTTCGATGACATGTTGCGTTGTCGTCCATGAAAATGAATCTATCACCGACAGCACCACGGAACATGCGAACATGAGGTAGCAGAACATCATTAATGTATCGTTGGCCAGTCATAGTCCCAGTTGGAAGCACATAGATGGACGTACGGCCATTGATCATGATGCCAGCCCATACCATGACACTACATGTCGGATATCGGTCCCTTTCCTGTATGTTTGCTGGACAATATGCAGTACCACTATCACGCCAGATCAGTTGTCGTCGACAATCAGACGATAGACTGTATCTACTCTCATCTGAGAAGAGGACAGCAGACCAATCGTTATCAGTCCAATTGCGATGTTGATGGCACCATTGCAAACGGGCGGTACGGTGACGTCTGGACAATGGGATGCACCCAACAAGACGGCGGGCGTACAGCCCTCCTTCATGCAAACGTCTGGCGACAGTTTTTCGGGAGATCCGCTTGCCAGTAGCAGCCATAAACTGATTTGCTACCTCACTAGCTGTGCTGCGCCGGTGTTTTTGTTGATAGCACTATGTACCGATCTTCTGCAGATGTCGTACTGCAAACACGACCTCCCCGTGACGTTTGCTACACTCTCCATTTGTTTGAAATGATTTCCAAAGCCTTGAAACAACACTGTGGCTGACGTCGAACTCCCTGGCAACATCTGTTATTTTTCGCCCTTCTTCAATCTTGCCAATAATACGGCCACGCGTAAAATCATCTAGGTGATGTCGGGAAGACATACTGAAAATTGCAAGTTCGTCAATTGATTCTTTCCCTTTCAACTTTGCGTTTCAACAACAACGGTCAATACGCGTCAAATCCTTTATATCTCTTATCAGCGCTATGACGTCACGAACAAGTTCGGCAATCCGAAATTTGCATACGCACAACACGTCTTACTGTATTCCGCACTTATGCTATTCACCACATTTTCCTGCCTTCCATTTTATGGTTGCTATCGTTGCTATTGTCATCCGTCCTTAGCAATTGTCCGGCAGTGTAATTAGCTTAGCGTAAAGCAAAATAAAGCTAATTCATTATAAGACCTTTAAACGAATCTAATCAAGAGTGTTAAGAGAAATCATTCATTTTTACAGATAATTTACTTTGCAAGTGAGCTAGACCCTTTTAAACAAAATGAAAATTTCTCAGGCTCTAGTACAATGATGGTCTTTAATTCTATTCTTCCATTTCGCTTAACGTATAGCAAGAATCCGTGTGACGATGAACTTGCTCTCAATAGGCTGACTAGTATCCTCGTAGGTTATATTACAATAAACTGAAAACCTAGGCGAATTTTTAACCAAACTAATCCGTCATTGTGCTAATTTGCAACTATATCATATGGGAAATATTCTCAATGATAAAATATAGTGCAAGCAATTCAAAACTTTGTGCACGAGACGTTTGATCTGTGATCAGGTGAGCACCGAGACAACTTTTTATTGTCAACGAATTAAATACAACGTGAATTTATTCGTAGTTTTGATAAACCGTGAAGATTTTGTTTAGTACGAAGCAAGTTTACTGTCTAAGAAAGGACATAATGCAATTTCGATTAAACAGACGTTATACTTTTTCAAGGGACTAAGAACAGGAGAACAACTCTCCGTGAACTTTGACCTACACTACATAATTAAAATAAGTGTTTTTTGAGAGCTGTAGATTCCTGCTGTTTCAACGCATGCTTTCAGTTATGGTTTCCTGAGGTTACTCAGTTGAGAAATATAAACCTGGTAAACGACCACAAGTATGAAATGTTATATTTACGTATATTGCATTCTAGAAATTCAGTTACGAACACAAACCTTTCCGCTTTAATTATTGAAAAATTATATGCTAAATAAAGATTTATGAACGTGGATTCCGATCTTCCAGATGAAGAAAAAATCAGTTTTCTTCCAAACAGAAAGGCTGCCGTTTAAATAGCAATTTGTAAATACACTAAGTACACGAGGAGGTTCGAAGATGTGTAAGGTGTATCACGCCATTCTTAAAAAAATAAAGAAAAATTCTTACAAGAAATCCTTAAATGAAAAGACGCATTATTAAAATAAGTGAAGCAAACAAAATTTCACCAAAAAACTCTTAATCATGTAACTTGAGCTTCATTAGTAAACGATGTAAAATGACCGACTACTGGATGAAAATACTTGGCTTTAAAAAGATGTAATTGCTACCCTTACTTCTCTCCTCAACCCGAAGATTGGTGGGTAGCATGGGTCATCACCGACAGGGTGACTTCCATGCTAGACAATCCTGGGAAATTAAAGTGGTGAGTTCCCGCTACCTTCTACTTCGCAGTACTGGGATCAGGGACAAAGTAAGTCCGGGGCTGACTTAACGAGGAACCATGCTTGTCCCCAACCACAGGGAGTCTGCGGAAAACCCGGAAAAACCGCAGTATAGATGATCGACAGGATCGGGATTCGAACAGCCGTCAGAAACGTAACCAGCTGCGCCCTGCCGGTGGTACAATTGCTATATGAAAATTAATAACTGTACTGCGTTACGGATATATTTTCCTATACATATCGATGTAAGATTCTTCTCACAGAAAAGCTAAAAAAATTGCAGAAGCCCCTACTACCCTAAAAATACTGAAAGTATTTAATCACACCTACACATACACGCCTTCACTGGACAAAACATTGCAGATACGTACCTAATAGCGTGTTGGTCCTCCTCTAGCGGGAATAACAGCCTGTACACACCAAGGCATCGACTCCACCAGATACCGAAGGGTTTCCGGAGGTAATGCCAGCCATGCCTGTTGCAGCATTGTCCACAACTCCGCGCGAGACGTCGGTCAAGGATCCATGGATCTGAAGTTCCGCTCTACGTCCTCCCAGAGAGCTTCTACAGGGTTTCATTCCGGGGTACCTTGGAAGCCACTGGATGCTTCCAAACTTCGATGAGTGAAAGTTGCGGGAAAAAGTTTCCTTCTCTGATGATTCGCGTTTCCTCCTGCATAGAGTGAATGGACGTTGGCGGTAAGGCAAGCATCTTGGAAGAAGGTAGTACGAGATGTCGTGATCCCAAGGGTGCAGGTACGTGGGGAAGCTGTAATGCTCTGGTAGCTATTTTTCTGGGTTATAATGCTCTGGGGGATATTTTTCTGCCCTGTAATGCCCTGGAGGATAATGTCATGACGTGTAATGCTTTGGGGGATAATTCCACGACGTGTAATACTCTAAGGGATAATTTCCTGACCTGCAATGCTTTGGGGGATATTTTCCTGGGCTATGCAGTGAAGAACATTTTCCTTGACTGTAATGCTTTACGGAATAATTTTCAGGGCTGTAATTATCTGTAAGATACACCAATGAGCAATTACATTATGACCACCTACCTAATAAGCTGTAGGACCCAATTTAGCCCGCAAAACAGCGGCCACTCGGCGAGGCATCGATTCGACGATGTGACGGTAGGTATCCTGAAGTACCTGGTACCATAATGTCAACAGCAGGTCCTCCAATTTCCGTACATTTCGGGGTGGTGATGATTTAGGGCGAACCCGCTTATCCGAGTCGAACCACAAATGTTTGATTGGGTTCATGTCAGGTGAATTTGGAGGCCAAAGCGTTAACAAAAAGTCACCGGCATGGTCCTCGAACCACTTCTTGACGATTCTGGCAGTGTGGCATGGTGCATTATCCTGTTGGTAATAGTCATCACCAACAGGGAACACAGTTGCCATGAATGGGTGATCTTGGTCCGCAACGATGTTCAAATACCTGACAGCTGTCAGGGATTATGCTATTGGGAAAATGGGGCTTAAAACGTCCCGAGAAAACATCGCCTACAGTATAACACCGCCGTCGCCGGCCTGTTTCCACCCAACAGTGCATCCAGATGCCATAGCATCCGTTGGAAAATCGGCGTATCCGCTCTCATCCGTCTACGTGATACACCAGGAATCCTGATTAATCAGACCAAGCCACTTTCTTCCAATCATCCACAGTCCAATCTCGATTACATTGGACCCATTTGATGCGTTATTGGCGATGACGTGCAGTGAGCATAGGGACCCGGTTGGTTGGGTCTTCGGCAAGGCAGACCCATGGGCAGAATACTGCGATGAACTGCGTGGTGTGTTACATTAGCCTGATCAAAACTGTTGTAGCTCCGGGTGATTTGTCCAACTGTGGCCCTGCGGTCGCTGTCAACAGTGCGCGACAGTCTCCACTCTCATCTGGCATTAATGTTCTGCGGGTTACATAGTGCTGGACAACGATTCTTCATCACCACATTTGATACGTACTCGCTACAGCAGCACATACACAACCCACAAATTCCGCCGTTTCCGAGATTGTAGCTCCGAGGCGCCGTGTCAGCACACTTTGCCCTTTATGAAACTCCAATGAATCGGTAGCTTTTCCCATTGTGGCTCCAAGCACTCTACTAACCGAAAGCCAGTCTTTGGGTTGTATATATACTGCTCTGTGAACTTCACTTGAGCCACCGCTTGGTCTCCAGGCGCGCTTATTTCTCTAGGCTGGGGATGCGGTCGTAATGTAATGTCTCATTAGTGTATTTTCCTGGGTTGTAACGCTCTGAAGAAACATTTCGTTGGCGATAATGCTCTGGAGGATGTTTTCTTGAGCTTATACACCCTAGGAAATGTTTCTCTGATATCCATGGACAGTCTTCTGAACTCAACTCAGTTTCTGTTCATTATTGCAGACCAGGCTCATCCATTTATGCTGACAATGTTGCCAAACCGAGATGAAGTGTTCAAACAGGAAAACTCACCTTTTTATAACACCCGTATCATCCAGGATTGGTTTGAGGAACACGAGAATGACTTCCATGTTCTTTCATGAGCACTGATGTCAGCCGATTCGAACTCAGTTGAACATATTTGGGACCATATGGATTGGAAGTTGATGCTTTTGGACCTTTTACCATGAACTGGGGAAGAGCTACGAGCAGCAGTTATTTTGATGTACGGAATACCAGTGACTTTCCGGAGATTTACTGTGTTCATGCCTCATCATCTGACCTCTGTGATGATAGCTCATGAAAGACCGAGGCAATACTAGCTTGGCGATCATAATGTTTTGTTGATACGTTGTGCATACTTGATTATGTAGACAAACATATTCGGGTGCCATATGCAAATAAAGATTCATTTGTAGGAATAGATGCAAAGACGCGGGATGTGTTCAATGATATTTGTAAAGGGGTGCGGTGGCATATCTGTCAGAACGCACTGGAAGCGACTATGCAACGCGGAAAAGATCTGACTGACACTGAAAAGTTCATTGTGGCTGGATTCCAACTGAGTGAGGAATCAGATTACCGCTCTTCAGGGATTCCCCAAATCCACTGTCACTTATGTTCTTCATCGATGGAAAGCAGATGGTGCCACTACAGCAAAGCTGCGCTCTGGTAGGCATCACAAACTGAGTGATCCTTCCAAGCGAAGCTCAATGTGAAGAAATCACGCACGTTCTCCACAACAGACCTGGCTAGCGACGTTGCATAAGCTACTGGAACAGCTATTTGCAGGAGAACAATCCGCCAGGAACTACATGCTTCCGGTTATCACGGTATATCAGCTACGCTCAAGTCCTATATCACTCAATTAAACACCAGACGATAACTGCGGCGGTGCTTCGCTCATCGTTTGTGAACAACAAAACGGTGGAAAGTTTTACGGAGTGACAAACTACGTTACTCAACGTTTCATTCAGATGGGTGCACTTGGGCGTGGCGCTTTCCTGGAGAACAATGTCAGGGAGACTGCATTATCCTTACAGTGCAGTTTGTCTCGCAATTCATTGAAATTCCTGCGATGCTGATGTTTGGTTTTTATACTTCGTTCAAGGTGGTCCCATAAATTCTCTGTCGGATTGGCGATTTAGCTGGCAATCCCATGTGTCTCAAAGTTGTATCACGCATGCTCTTCACACCAGTCTATAATGGTTTTAGCTCTATGAATCGTACAGCTGTCATCCTGGTAAATCGGATAAGTCACTTAATGATAATCCTGCAAATGTGGTGCAAAAGGAAACATGTGATAGTCTAAAATGTATCTGTAAGCATGCTGATTCATGTTATTCTTTATTTCTACTAGTGGACCTAATTCACAAAAATAACAAGTTAGTAAAATCATGCAATGCATTGATTATGATACGCTTTCCAACATACCAGAAATTACTACTCAAGTTATGTGGATAATGGCTTTGGAATAGATCTCGCTCCTGTGTCCTGATCTTTGACCCCATTTCGATGATATTCAACAGAACCGGTTCACTATACCTCCGGAACAACATGATAAAGTTTTGTTGCAATAGAAGCAGTTTTACGCAAGTTATGAGAATAATGGCTGTGGAATAAATCTGGCTTTTGTGCAATGACATTTGACCCCATTTCGTTGATATTCAACAGAATCGGTTCACTATACCTTCGGAACAACATGATAAAGTTTTGGGACAATCGAAGCATTTCAGGTAATTTATGATGCACAAGGTCAATAGAATGGATCCCACTCCAGTGTCCTGACCTTTGACCCCATTTAGCCCATTTTCAATAGGGTTCGTCCCTAGTGGCTCCCTACCACATACTAAAATTTCATCGAAATCAACCCATTTTTACACAAATTATGACGCATAAGGGCAATGGAATATATTCCGCTCTTATGCCCTGCCTGACCCTTGACCCCATTTCGCCTATTTTCAACAGGGTTCGTGTCCCGGTGGTTCCCTACTACATACTAAAATTTCATCGAAATCGAACCGTATTTACGCATGTAATGACGCATAAACGCAATGGAATGGATCCCGCCTTTATGTACTGACCTTTGACCCCATTCCGGCTATTTTCAATGGGGTTCGTCCGCAGGTGGGTTCCTTACCACATACTAAAATTTCATCGAAATCGAACAATTTTTACGCAAGTTATGACGCATAAGAGCAATGGAATGGATCCTGCTCCTATGTCCTGACATTTGACCCTGCTTCGCCCATTTTCGATAAGGTTTGTTCCCAGGTGGTTTCCTACCACATACTAAACTTTCGTGAAATCGAACCATTTTCACGTGAATTATCGTGAGGACGGACAAATCTGGAGCATATACGCTTCTTCAACCTACGGTTGGAAAGTGTTAAAAACTTCCCCACAGCATTACAGACCCACCTCCTTTGGCAAGAACTTTTTGAATACACACAGGATTCAATGATTCTTTAGATCTTCATGTGACCCCATGTTCTGCGTCATTTGAGTGAACGCAAAATTTGGATTCTTCAGCCCATATGTTACAGCCTTCCAGTGAATAACAATCCATGTCTTGTGAGCTTCTGCCCAAGCAATCGAGATTTTTTCGTAAACTAAAATCAACATTGATTTCAGTTTTGCAACTCTGCTTCACATATCCATTCGACGAAGTTCCCAACGCAATGTTCGCTCATTTGTAGACGTGTGAGGTCCATTATTAACAGAATGGAGGAGTTTCTGCCTTGTTTGAAATATGTTTTCTTTGACCAAGCGAGAAATTATACGCTGATCACGACTTGTCAAAATAGTGTCTCATTCACAGTTTTCCCTTTTATTTTCATCAGAGTTTGACTTACACAAATCTTTATAAACACGTAGAACTCTTCTTTTGCTAAAACTTTCCAATTCGGCAACATCCTTGATACTGTGTCCTCTTGCCCGGTCAAAAACTACGACACCTTTTTGATAGTCACTTGCATCTGTCTTTCGAACATTGCATTATATTGACAAAATTCACCGGACACACCATCAAAACCAAATGAACGGAACCGCTGCGTTGTTAAGATGCGCTGTACAAGTGAAAACGGTATGAAAATAAGCCTGCAGCTGACAGCGATCATATCGCACTGTGAGGTTGATTGAAAACGTCGCGGCGGGAGATTACTGACTTTGAGAAAGGAAAGATTATTGGGTGTTATTTTTGTGGGTTGTCCATAAGAGAAACCGAGAGGCATTTAAACATACCCAAGTCAACAGTTTTGTATGTACTGAATAAGTGGAAGACACATGGAATGCTTAAAGCAGCAAAACGTACCAGCAGATCAAAGAAAATCTGTGATAGAGGACGTCGAAGCCTCAGGAGAGCCGTTACAGCTAATCGACAGAGTACTAAAGAGTAAAAGGAGTATTACGTAAAATGCTGGAACCTTGGTATGGAGTACTAAGTAAAAATGCTGGAACCTCGGTATGTACACGTATCATTCTCAGATAACTGCATTCCATAGATTACCGTGGTCGTGCTACTGCTCATAAGCCTTTCATCCCCACGCGGAATGCTGCTCGTCGTTTATCATGGTGTAATGTAAAGAACATTTATGGTGGATCGTAGATCAGTGGAAACGGGTGCTGTGTACTGATGAATCCAGATACATGATCCAACAGTCTGATGGCCGTGTGTGGGTATGGCGGCAGCCGGGGGAACGCTACCTACCACAGTGTACTGTCCCTAAGGTCAGGTTTGGAGCTGGCAGTGTACTCGTGTGGGAGAGTTTTTCGTTGTATGGCCCCGGCCCATTGGTTATCATGGACAAACCTGTTAACCAGCACGTCTACCTCGGTATTCCTGACATTTATGCCCTACCAACTCTGTGGCAATACAATGGAATCGAGCCTTGTTAGCACCAGCAGGATAATGCACCGAGCTATAAATCAAGGGCTGTTACGGCGTGGTTTCACGATTATTCTGTATCGTGTGTGGATTGGCCTGCACGGAGCCCTGATCTGAATCCCATAGAACACCTATGGGATGAATTAGCACGCTGCATAAGAAGTTTGGAACCAAGGCATACTACTAAGCAACAGTTAGCGTCAGTATTATGTACTGAATGGAAGCGCATACCTATCGCTGTGTTCCAAAACCTTGCCGAAAGCATGTCTCGAAGGCTTAGTGCATGCATTAAAGCTAAAGGTGAACCGACACCGTATGTCAATAAATGCTATGTTGTGTTTCTCTTCTAGGTGTCCGATGACTTTTGTCAATATAGTGTAATTTATTTTTATAGCCTATAACACAGAAATATTTATATAAATTTTAATTCTAATGTCAGAAATATATCATATTAAGCAACTACATATATTGCTGCAGTCATTAATTGTTTGCCTGGTGTCTTTAGTTCCTTATATTCACACACATTTGAGATTATTTATAAAACTGTTAAAGAGAAAGGCGGTCTATGAGGCGATTATCTTCGCTATGAAAATCCACAGGCGACAATTCATTTTCCCAAGAAATATGTAAAAAGCGATAACATGTCTAGTACACTTAAACTGCATATTTGTCGCATTACATCACGCAGCTACAGCGCGATGAGACCTTTAACTGCCACGTTCATTCCACCTAGACAAACTTTCAAACTGTTTGGGAGTATGATGATTAGAATATATAAAAAAGTAACGAAAGTAAAAGTGTGTTGCTTCTTGGGGGATTTAAATATTTTTACTTCTTACCTTGCAGTCTCTTTCATTTAATTAACTGTTTCGCTTAATTCCTAGGGAAATACTTCAAGCGTTACAGTAGTAAAACAAAAGAAGGGCACTTTTGTTGTTGTGGTTAGGGATCCATTTTTAATGAAATTAAAAAATTATGATGCAGTGCAAAAGAAAATGTTTTTGGGAAACAGAAGAACAGAAGCGACACAAGAGAGAAAAAGACAGAGATATGGAAGGAGGATGGGCAAAGAAATCCGGAATAATTTTCAAGAGGAATGCAGAGATACGTAAAAGAAGCAGTGCGGTAAATTCCATAGCATTTTCAGCTGTGCAGTATTCAGAAACGTCAAGTATAATGAACAACTAATTCAGAAATTAATTAAATATTCATTAAATTTAGAGAACAGTCGCTACCCATATTTTTTTAGCGTTTCATCATTTCCAAAACAAACTAAAAATGTCAAAGTGAAATGTGACAGATGTCTGCGGTAATCCCACCATAAGATTACTTGTTTGCCAAGGCATGAAGTTTCTTTGTTTAGACATCACATTATTTCATTTCAGTTCGGTGTTCTTTCTCCTCATTTTTTTCTAGAAGAGAAGTTTCCAAATAATTTAATTAGTTCCTGAAAGACGTGTTTGATATATTCTTGTTACAAGGAAGAATATCAAGCGTGTAAGACACATTGCTTTTCAAATAGATGATTATAGATCTGTAAACGTGGCAAAATACTTTAAGGATATTTCATAACTTTTGTGCCCTGTGCATATAAAGGTCATAGCGTTTTAAATGTTAACATTGAAAATGTAATTTGTCTCTTAACTGCTGTTCGTAATTGAATTGAACAAATCTGACAGAGGAGTTTGAAATTTTAAGTAAAATTCTCACGTAGTCATAACGACGATTTTTCCTTTGAGGGCGATTTTTGTCTCTCCTGGTGCAATTTTTAGCGCGTATTTTGAAAAAAATGTATAAGTGCGTAAAGCTTCACTATGTCCCACCGTTCATCCGCACATCTGTGAACATCGTATGTAGGAGTTGAACAAAAAAATGTGAACACCATGATTATATGGATTGTCATCCGCGCAGGCTATACCGAAAAAATAAAACGTTGTGATCATCTTCTGTGTATCATTTCTGTGTATACACAGAGCGTCAAAGAAAAGTTTTAAGTCTGGGTCTGTGAAATGAAATGGAAACAAGAAATTACAATTTGTTTTGGTTTGCTATTCAAACTAAGTCCCTCCGGCTTCAATACCTTTAATAATGATTCGAATGCCTGTTCCAGTTCAGTCTGTGGAATTGCCTCCAAAGCACGCGTCGAAGCTGTTTATATGGTTGAAATATCATCAAAATAACACCCTCTTAACGTCATTTTAAGTTTTGGGAACAAATAAAAGTCGCAGGGTGCTAAATCAGGCGAATACGGTATATGATTCAACACACAGACGTTATTTTTCGCCAAAAATCTACGAACAAGAAGTGAGGTGTCACTGGGTGCATTATCGTGCAACAAACACCAACTGTTTTCATCTCGATATTCTGGTCGAATGCGACGAATTCTGCCCATCAAACGCCTTAAAACATTTACATAAAACTCACCAGTAATTGTTTGTCTACTTGGAACAAATTCTTTGTGGATAATACCCTTACTATCGAAGAATGTAATGAGCATTGTTTTGATTTTCGAAGGAACTCTTCTTGTTTGTTTGGCTTGTGGTGAGTTTTTTTACTTCCATTCCGCACTTTGTCGCTTTGTTTTAGGATTATATTGAAAACACCATGTTTCATCACCAGTACCAATCGATTTTAAGAAGTTTGGATCATTTTCAGCGGCTGAAATGATGTCTCTGCAATGTGTGTGCACTTCTCCTTGATTTTTGTTCATTTTTTAACGTGTGTGGAACAAATTTAGTACAGACTTTTGTTTTGCCCAAATCTTCATGCAGGATGGTTCGAATAATTTCTTTGTTGATGTTTAAAGACTCTTCCATCATTCTTAGTGACGCACATCGATTTTTTGCCACGAAATCACGCACGTTTTCAATAATCTCAGGTGCCCTAGATGAACTTGGTCTTCCGGTATGCTTATCATCTTCTAGCGTCTCTCTACCGTCAAAAAAACGTTTGTGCCACAGGAAAATATTTGATCTACTTAAACAAAACTCACCGTAAACCTGTTTCATCATTTGGTACCTTTCCGAGGCACTTTTACCAAGTTTTGCGTTAAATTTAATAACAGGCCTTTGTTCCATCTTAATAATTAAAATATGAAAAAAAATTTAATTCTCTAACGAACGGCCGTTTAGTTTGAGTTACTTTAACAACTGCGCCGTACTTTTGGCTTAAAGCAAGCAGATGGTCATGGTTTATAACGCATTCGCGATTACCTTGGTGGCGCCACCGTAGACTGAAATCTAGCGCCAGTCTTAAAAATTCTTTGACGCACTGTGTATATTCTCTAGGTTGCACCCTGATGTAGTATTAGGTGTACAAATAAGTTTTAAAGCGTTCTTTGTGTGACGTGTACCACCAATTTACATATCCGACATTCCCCCACGTTATTGTCATGTGACCGTAACTGGTCCAGGCTACAAAATGTTTCACAGAACTTTGCCGAACAGTCAAACGCAATTGCACATCGATAGGTGAAAGACGGCGAGCGGTACTGCATTCGTTACGAATCTCATCAAGAAAAAAGTGCTGCAAAAGCATGTGCATCGATATGTTCTGTTCTGTGGGAGAATATTTTATCGAAAAGCGCTTGTGAGTTTTGGGTTATGTGGTTTAAATCAGGTGATTTTTATGTTAGCGATCGAGAACGTAGAGGCGCTCCGCACAAGGTTGCACATGAGGAACTGCAAGCAATGCTTGAAGAAGATTCGTCTTAAATGCAAAAAAAAAAAACAACAACAAAAAACCTAGCTGAACCACTGGGGGTAAATCAACAAACCATTTCCAATCGTTTACGCGCAATGGGAAAGGTTCGGAAGGCAGGAAAGTGGGTGCCACATGACCTGAGGCAAAGGAACAAGGACGAGCGTGTAATTAAGTGTTTGAATCTGTTGAATAAACAACACAGAAAGTATTTCCTGTGACAAATCGTTACGGGTGATGAAAAGTAGATATAGCACGACAATCTCAAACGCAAAAAACACTGGGTAGACCTCGGTGAAGCAACGACTTCGACACCGAAACGCAGTATTCACTCCAAGAAAGTTCTGCTGTGCATCTGGTGGGATATGAAGGGTGTGTGCTCTATTATGAACTACTGGAACAGGGTCAAACTGTTACTACTGATCACTACGAGCAACAATTGCTGCGATTGAACCAGGAATTCTGCCGGGAAACTTCCATTCACAAGCAAAGAATCGCGTCCCGTTAAATTACTGCACGACAACGCTAGGCCGCATGTCGCGAAATCGGTCAAGGAAACATTATTGCCGCTTGGCTTGGAAGTTTTAAAGCACCGGGAGCATAGTCCCTACATAGCTTCTTTAGACTATCATTTGTTCCGATCGATGCAACATTGTTTGTCTGCTGTACAGTTCCGGACATGTGACAAAGTGCAAAAATGGGTTGACGAATTCATCGCGTCACACGACGTCACGGCTAGAATCAGTCAGAGGCTCGACCGATGGCGGAAGGTGATAGATAATGACGGCGCATATTTTTATTCGTAAAGGTATTGTTGTTTTCTCTCAATTTACATGTTGCGTTGCCTTAAAACGCTTTTAAACTTATTTGTAGACCTAATACAAGTTGTATTCAGCAGTAGCTCATAAGAGCGGGCGGTGTAATGCGTGACCTGTCAGACTTCCAAAGAAAACAAATCGTGGGATCTTGTTTAGTAAGAGCGTCTGTAACCATAACAGTCAAATTGTTTGGTGTTTTAAGAGCAACAGTCTGTACCGTTATGACCGCGTACACAAAGCCTGGCGAAACTTCATCGGCGAAGAAGAATAGTTGGCGAAAACCGTGATTGAATGAGAGATATCGTCGAACACTTACAACGATTGTGTCCAAACAACGGAGAAATACTGCAGAAGAAGTGACAGCAAAAAACAATATCCACTTGGAAGACCCTGTTTCTACAAAAACAGTCAGGAGAGAACTTCACAAAGCCCACATCCGTGGAGTGCTGCGATTGTTAAACCTATAATAATAGAAACCAATGCTGTAATGTGAAAGAGATTGTGTCATGAGCATACAATCTGGACAGCTGATGAATGGAGACGTGTGATATGGTCGACGAGTCCTCATTTACATTCGTGGCCAAAAGTCCTACACCAATAAACCGAAAGTCAAATTTTTGATGTTTGAAGTCAACTTATACAGTGTAATGATAAAGTCAGGAATACATATTATACATCATTTTAAAGGACATTTTATGCTGAAGTCAAATATTGTTACAGAATGTTATTACCAGTAACAGAAGTAAAGTTACAAGCAAAAGTACAGCGTCTAGTCATAAAAAGCAAAAAAATAGTGGAATTTGTGAAATCAGCGTACAATGCATTTAACGTGAAATCAGTGTACATTACATTATTTGTACTTACAAGACACTTGAAATAACTGACCAACAGGCAAGATATGCTTTAATGTTTAACTGGATAACCACGGTTACTTAGTAACAAAGTGCACTTTCTTGGCATGTAACTAAAGAGTTTCTCTACTTGTCCATTGGTGAAAAAACAGTGCCGTACGGCCCTTCCAGACTCAATTCATTTAAAGACTTCAATTAAATCTGTAAGGCATTAAAAAGACTTTAATTGAGTCTGTAAGGGTCGTATGGCACTGTTTTATCCCCAATGGACAACTACAGAAGTTCATTAGTTCCATGCCAAGAAGGTCCACTCTGTTACTAAGTAACCGTGATTATCCACTCATCGTATTTTGCTTGTTGGTCAGTTATTTCAAGTGTCCTGTAAGTGTCAATAATACACTCCACAGTAATTTTACGTTAAATGCGTTGTACACTAATTTCACAAATTCCACTATTTGTTGCTTTTTACGACTAGACGCTGTACATTTGCTTGTAACGTTACTTCTATTACCGGTAATAACATTCTGTAACACTATTTCAGTTCAGCATAAAATGTCCTTTAAAATGATGTATAATATGTATTCTTGACTTTACCGTTACGCTGTATAAGTTGACTTCAAACATCAAACATTTGGCGTTCAGTCTACTGGTGCAGGACTTTTGGCCCCGATTGTACATTATCCCCAACAGCAGGTGGGGTTTATGTACAGAGACCCTCCAAGGAAGGGCACAGTTCGAAAGGTCTGGTTCCAACTGTCAAACATGGTATGGATTTGTGTTGATTTGGGCGGCCATATCTTGGTAACCAACTGGCCTCATCATTACTCTACATAACTGAGTTACTGCCATCGAGTACTTCTAGGTGATCACGTGCATCTTATGGACAAAACGTTGTTTCCCAACGATGATGTCATTTTTCAAGATGATAATGCGTCAATGCACACAGCCAGAACTGTTCAGTCTTGGTTTGAGGAGCATCAAGATGAACTTCAACGTCTGAACTGGCCAGCTCAATCACCTGACTTCAATATCATCGAACCACTGTGGGTAGTTTTGGAGAGCAGAGTGAGAAGCAGATTTCCTCCTCCAGCGTCTCTAGAGCAATTGGCTGATGTTCTGATTCACAAATGATACAACATTCCACAGGAAACTATTCAAAAGCTGTATGGATTTAATCCGAGTAAGTTGAAAGCTGTATTAAAGGCAAATAGTGGCCCAGCATCTTATTAAAAAGGACATAGCGCCTATTTCCTTCGTTTGCACATTATTTTGTACAACCCCTGTATCTGTTTCTATTCGTCTAATTTGAAGAATTATTTTTGCAGACGAAAGTGCTAGAACTGTTAAAACACCGTGGTTCCGTAAAGTTCGTTCTTTTTGCGATTTGTAACCTCGTCGCTATGGAACGTAAATGCACGTACTATGACATTCAAAATATATGTTACTCTGTGTAACTGTTTCCAGAATACCTATACAAAACTTTCTTTTTACATTCCGATATCTTTTACCACGAAGTCCATTTTACGTACAGTTTCTGTGCTGAATAATGCAACCACTAAAGGGCGTAAATTAAAGATCACGCTAATGTACATTCTTCAAGTAGTATACATCATTTACAGGCCTTCTCAATAGGAGACGTAAGCGGATATTTTTATTTTTACCATGATTGCAACAGTATTTTCGATTTCAAAAATCTAAGTGAATGAATTCTTCAATCACCTGCCATTCACCGCGGAAAACATCTAAGTGCAGTTTTTTTTTAAATAATGTTTAGTTTTCCGCTAGTGGTATTTAATGTACGTAAATCCTTGTGACTATGATAAACCACAGACGTTGAGTGGAATGTTTTGCAATATTTGGATCACTTTAAGTTTTCCTTTGTGCCTTTACGACGAAAGCTGACTAGCATTCAAAGTATAGCCCATCGTGTTGCACCCTCTTTTGCCATCTGTCTGCCAGTTCTTCGGTTCCGCTGCGGTACCAGTTCTTGTCCTTCGAGACGAAGAACTCTTTGACTCCAGATGCCACCCTCGCCTGGTTGCTGAAGTTCAGCCGCGAAGGTAGAGAGCCCCATGGACAGGAACATGTAATAAACCGGCGAGGCAAGTTCCGGTCTATATGCTGGGTATGGCATCAGTTTGATGCCCTCAAGTTCATGGAATTTTGGCCGGGTCGTTCCCGCGGTATGAGGCCGAGCGTTGTCCTGCTGTAAGAGAGCGCGCTTTCTGTTCACCAGTGTTGGGTACTTCTCCTCCAAAACGGCATACATCCGCTCCAGCTGTTCAGGGTAGAAGTTGGCGTTGATGGTCCGACCCTCTGGAACAAATTCGTAATGGATTATCCCCTCGAAATTCCACCAGACGCAGAGCATCACCTTGTGCTAGAAGCAAACACGTTTGGCCACAGGTTCCTGAGGACACACTTCCGTTAGCCCCTGGTTCATTCGGCCAGTGAGTTGCTCCACTGTAGCATGTCGATCGGCCCTCACCATCGGGTCTGGACTCCCCCCCCCCCCAGAGAGGATTGCTTAAAATTTAAAGTGATATATATGGCATCATCGGGTCTGGACCCCTCCCCCACAGAGTGGATTGCTTAAAATTTAAAGTGATATATATGCATATCACTTTAAATTTTAAGCAATCCGCTCTGGGGGGGGTGTATATCCAGACCCGATGATGCCATATATATCACTTTAAATTTTAAGCAATCCACTCTGTGGGATGGGGGGCAGACCGGCGTTCACCTCTCACATCAATGGCACGTGGTGCTCCGCAGTTGCTACGTCGCTTATCCACAATGGTGCCATTTCTTCAATTACGATACACTTTAACCACGGCAGCATGCGAACAGTTCACAAACTGCGCTGTTTCAGAAATACTGCCAACTTTAGCTTGAAAGCTGATAATTATGACGTTTTCCAAATCTGAAAATTCGCTCCTTTTTATCCATGACAGCAAGGTGTGAATAATCGGCAAGCCATCAGTTACGTCACGTGATTGACGGCTGCCACTGCCGGGAAACTAGCGCACCGCATCAGGCTAGCTATCATTTATGGCACGTGCTTGAAGGGCCATTTCTGGCAGCCACTGTCTGTGATGGATAACTGATGGCCCTGTTCAGGCATATAACAATAGATGTGGTTCCAACTGTGGGCCAGCTGCTCGCCTGAATTGCTGGCCCATATGATGGCAGCCGAGACATTTTATTGAAAGTTGGACTGCGGAAACATAGTGCTGGGCCACTGCTGGCTTGCAGTGCTGCCTTGAGTGCTGGCCCAGCGATACTTCTTTTTCTGGGAAACAGCGGCTCTTTACTTAAATGTCGCCATTACTCGACCTGACGAGCTCTGTCTCTCCCTGAATCGTGTTCTCGTGTCGGCATCTATCGTGCTAATCACCTCAAAGCCAATCCGGTACTTTTCACTTCGGAAGTATCTCAATGCCCCAGGCGCACGGGATGGTCAGTTAAAACATTTTCTTTTTTTTTTTTTTTGATTGGGAGTTTTACGACCACCGTGAGCAACTCAATGCAGTCGCACGCTCCTAATTTAGGGCGGGCTCCAGGGAAGGGAGAGAGCCAGTGCCGTAAGACAAATACAACATGAGTGGCCCCGGGATTCGAATCCGGACCCAGCTCGAAAGAATGATCAGAAGCCATCGCTTAGACCACTGCGCCACCGGTGGCGGCAGTTAAAACTTAACGAATTTGCTAAATATAGCTGGTATTACAAGTAATATGTACAGGAAAAGAAATCACAATAATATGAAAAGAGTCCTACACCAGTAGTCCAAAACTGAGGTTGCTTTCAGCTCTGTGAGTCAATCATGGTTGTCGTTAAACCCCGAGGTAGGAAATAACGAAATTTTGAAGTCAGGCTCGGTTTCTTTAACCTGCATTCACATTTTCCTTACGACATCCTTTCCACTAAATAAGGAAATCAATGTTTTCGTTTCATTTGAAATGTAAAGAGATCCACAATCAGTCTTTTTTTTTTTTAACACATGGAACTCCCCCTAGTAATTTGCGTAAACGCTGTACTGTTTTCGAGTGGGCTAGCTTTTTTTTTCGGAATAGTACTATGTAACTTATAACGAAGTAAATTTCTTCGTCATTTTTGTCCACGCCGGGGCTCGAACCCTGGTCCCCTCATTCCGGAATCAGTCACTCTACCAATTGAGCTACGCGGACGTTCGTTCTGACTGCTATCTGCCTTTATGCCATGTGCGTTCTGCTGGCAGGCACGTCACAAACTCTAAACGAATGAAGAAAAGTTGACGCTTGGTGTGAAGAAATGAAACAAAATTGAAAGAAATAAAATAAAATATATATTCCTTCATTAAAACATCTACAGACCTTTTTTTTCTTGCCTACAAACAAAGAATAAAAACTTTTAGCGTAAAACAGGCTTATTTGTGAAAACCAACGGTACATCTTCCGTTCTTGCATCGGTAATTACTACGTTAATACATATCTTCTGAGTAAATTTTGTTCCACTTTTAAAGGGTTTAGCGGTTTTTAAATATTAATGCAAATTCTCATTTCATAGATGTGTTTCTCTTAATCTTACACATTCTAGCTAATATCTGTTTTATTTCTTAAGCACATAAATTCTTATCCTTGAATAATGTGTATGAAAAGAACTTAGTTAATATACGTCAGGTTTCTGTTTGTGTATCTGAAAACCGATTTTTTATGCAGGACGTCCAACATTAAGTCCCCTACGTGATCAACATTCTGTCGCCATATAATCCCTCATTATTCCTAAATGGAGTTACATAACTTTCAAAGTAAAACGAAAGAAAACTGCTCTTTAATCTCTATCTACGAAAACCTCTTCAGTTGCATGTGTCCCGAGTCACTAAAGAATCTCCAGGGATTTTCATTTTGCTTCTTAACAATTTGCTGTCGATGTAAAGGGGATTATGAAAACTTCTATCTAATGGACGAACAGAAGGGGTATTCTGTTTCATTACATATACCCTGTTTCTCGTGCGGACGGCCAACACAAATGAAATTAACAGTACGTTAGGAAATCCTAGGTTTCCTTGTTGTTAATTAGCGGCAAATATTTGTCGGTGTTTCGTATTTCATATGGCATTGTCATAGGTGAAATACGAGCCGTTGAAAGCCAGAGCTTTATTAAACGCACTGCGAACACACAAATTTAGTAATTGTTTCTAAGAACGTCATTTGAACACAGAAGGATGTGCTGATGTTATTAGTATGTGACATCCGTCAATGTAACCGTACGTTGCACTTATTAGTAAGATTTGAAAAATTCTTTATGCATTGGAAAATCTGAAATGCGATCCTTGGCTTTTGGCTCTTTTCTTTTGCATAACTTTGCCATTAGAGGGTGCAAATGTAGATGTAGTCGAATAAAAAAAAAAGGTATTCCATATTTTTCCTTCGAATAGTTTCTTTTTCCATTAATGCACAGTTTTACTTATAGTAGGCGTAAACTTAAATCATATTTTCCACAATATCTCTGTTTCTAAAAGTCCAACGTGAAAAATTCTTTTTGCGTTCAGTGCAGTTCGTGTGGGTAACAGTGCCGTCTTCGCCATTTTGGAGGCTGTGGGGCTATCATATTTTTCGAGGACCCTGATCTTTATATATCATCATCAGCCATTATCAATCCAGTACTGGATGAAGGTATCCACAAGTTTTTTTTTTCGTAACTGATATAGAAGCATTCAATTTAAAGGAATACCCAGTGACATACTAAATACCACTTGAATGAAAAATGATACATGACAAAAAGTATGGAACTCCATGCACCAAATGCACTCACACTTAGTTGATTAGTAAATTATAAGAAAATGGGTGTTGAAAGATATGTTTCATCCTTATTCTACAAATTATTCAACGAATACTTAATTAAAACAGAAAATTTAAATAAACTAACTAGTGCCGTTTCCAGACAATATCACGCACCTAGAAAAAAATGCCTATATGCCCCCCCCCCCCCCGGCGTCATTTTTAGCACGTCTTTTGTAAAAAAAGATCGTGCTTATGTTACCGGTTTGTCTGTCCGTCTGTACCCACGATATCTCGCCACTATTAGTCCGATTTGAAAAATTATTTTTGCATTGGAAAGCTTGAAATCTGCGAATGTTGATCCTACATTTCGTTTTTTTTTTTTTACGACGATGTACAATTTCGCCGCTAGAGGGCGTAAATGCAGATGATGTCGAATTCAAAAATACGTTTTATTCCACATATTTGCTTCTAAACATCCGATTAAAAAATTATTTTATCTTTCGATTCCATTTATGTCGAAGAGCATTTTAGATATATTTATTTTTTCAAATTACGCACACATTTTCCGCTGGGAGGCGTAAAAGTAAAGTACATTTCCCCCGATAACCTTTCTTCTAAAACTCCGATTTAAAAAATGTTATCTTCAGCGGATACACCTCCTGATGAAAAATATTTTGCATTAAATTTCTAATTTTTGGTAAAGAATACTTCAGCCACCAGGGGGCGTAAGTGTTAATTTTTGCTTCTGATGTATTTGCCATAAAATCTGAGCTTCTAAAATATCGATTGAAAAAATTCTTTCGTGGACTGATGCCACTCACATCGATAAACCTTTTCGGAATATTTTCTTCTTAAAATATTCCGCACTTTCTCCGCCAGGTGGCGTAGATGTATATCTTATTTTTGTCAATATCTCTACTTCTAGGAGTCCGATTTGAAAAATTCCTTCTTTGTTCGATAGTGTTTTCAGTTTGACACGTTTTTCATATAATTTCAAAATTTTCAAGTAATTCATAAACTTTCCGCTAGGGGGCGTAGTGGTAAATTGTGTTTCCCCCTATATCTCTGTTTCTAAATCTCCGATTTGAAAAATTCTTTCTGCACCGGATACAGCTCCTGATGGGAAATCCTTTGCACATAATTTCGAATTTTTTGTAAAAACGGTTTGGCCACCAGGTGGCGTGAGTCTTAATTTCCGCTTCTGATGTATTTGCAGCAAAATATGAGCTTCGTAAAATCTCGATTGAAAAAAAAGTTGTTTGTTGACCGATACTATTCATGTCGACAAACCTTTCAGGAAAATTTTCTTCTTGAAATAATGCATGGTTTCTACGCCACGGAACGTACATTTATATCTTTTTTTTGTCAATATCTCTACTTCTAGGAGTCCAATTTGAAACACTCCTTCTTTTTAAGATAGTGTTTCTGATGCGAAATGTTTGTCATATAAATTCAAAATTTTCAAGTAAACCATAGACTTTCCTCTAGGGAGCACAGAGGTAAATTGCGTTTTCTGCGTTATTTCTGCTTCTAAAACTCCGATTTGAAAAATTCTTCCTGCGTCGCATACAAGGCCTGATGGAAAATATTTTTCACATAATTTCTAATGTTTGGTAAAGAATGGTTTGGCCACCAGGGCGCATAAGTGTTAATTTCTGCTTCTGATGTATTTGTAGCAAAATCTGGGCTCCTGAAAACTCGACTAAATTTTTTTTTCTTGGATCGATACCGCTCATATGGAAAAACCTTTTGAGAATACTTTCTTCCTAAAATAATGCATGCTTTTCCCACCAAGGGACGTAAAGTCACATCTTATTTTTGTCGATATCTCTGTTTCTAGGAGTCCGATTTGAAAAATTATTTCTGTGTTGGAGAGCGTTTCCGGTGCAAAATGTTTCTCATATAAATTCATGTTTTTCTTAAGGCACAAGTCTGACACCAGAGGGCGTAAGCTCACGATTCCGTTTACAGCAATATCAGAGGGATTAAAAACCCGATTGAAAAGCTTCTTTCTTCGGTCAGATACTATTGTTTTCCATACCGGTTCCATTGAATTTGAATAGCTTTGATAAATTTAATTTGCGTCAGAACGGATTCAAAAGACGTGCTTATTACACCCGAAAATTCGGTGTGATCTTTCTTGTTATTTATGTAAACAGCGAAGATTGGATACATATAAGTAGCCGTGGTGAGCAAACCCTATTCTGTAAATGCACTTCTTCGTATAGACAACACAAATGGCTGTTTAAAAAAAAGTGATTCGGAAAAAATGCGATTTGTGCGTGGAAGGAAAGAAAAAACAAAGCCTATCTTAGATGAACATGAGCCAATTTTAACGTAATTTTAAATTCAAGTTCACTAAATGACATTTGGCTCTGAAATTCTTTTGAAAATGAATCATCTGAGGTCGGGAAATAGTTGTGTTTTAAAAATCGACACTTCTCCTATGAGAAGATAAACACTTGGATATGCACTTGTGGAAGTGTGCTGGTTAAATTTGATTGGGAATTCTAGAGGTGTATGCCAAAACTAAGATAAAGTGAAACACTTGCTCCGTCAGTCAAAAATAAATCCATGCACTCACCGCACATTTTTGAGTACTATGTTCTTCAGGATACATGGATACATTTTTACTTCCGTTCAGAATGTTTATTTGTTTTATCAAATCCCTATCATCCCCACTTGGGACCGGGTGGGAGGTCGGCTTTCTTTGTTTCTTATTTCGTCACAAAAGATCCACCCTAACACCTAACGAGCAAGGTTAGAAAAAAGAAAAAAAAAGGACGGAAGAACTTCCAACTTTCTCAACTGGTGTTTCTTCTTTTCTTTAAATAAATAAAAAAAACTGCTGGCGAGTGGTGAAAGAGTTGGACTTTGTGTAAACGCATAAGACACTTGGGGCGTTGGAGGCCCCAGTTCACGTGGGGGCCCTAGGTACCGGTCTCGTTGGCCTACCCCTTAAGACGGACATGGTGGGGAAATGGTTTGAATATAATTTCTAATTGAAGGGTTTTGCCACTAAAGAGCAAAACGGTTCTTTGTAATATACAGTTTGGCATTTAAGTACTTAGACCGAATTTTTTTTTTTTTTTGTTTAATAGGAAAGCAGGAAAACTTACGTGAATGTATATTATTCGAAGTACATTTGCTCTGCGTTAATACAAGAAGCTGTACGATCAGCCAATGAAATGAAGGACTCGCAGAGGTCATCTTTTGGCATAGAGTGAAGAGCTGACGCCACAGTTCTTTGCATTTTTTCAATGTCTTGAAACACTTTTCCTTTTAAAGGCAGCTTTAATTTAGGAAATAGAAAGTAGGTCACACGGTGACAAATCTGGAGAACGGGGAGGGGGTGATGGTGGAGTACACACACTTGTTTTCGTGCACGAAATTGTTGTACACTGACTGCTCTGCGCGCAGGTGCGTTATCTTGAAGAAGGTACCATTGACTATTTTTGTACTCAGGATTGACACGAGCACTCCACTTCCACAATCGTTCCAAAATGGATGTGTAAGCATTGCTAGTGGTAGTTGTACCTTCAGGAGTCAACTCGTGATGCAGAATCGTCCTTGCTGTCGTAAAAGCACACAAACGTTGTCTTGATTCTGAGCTCCTGTAACCTTATCTCTTCTTTCCATTTGGTGACTGACTACGGTAACTTCCACTGAGCACTCTCACGCTCCGTTTCAGGATCTTAACAAAAACACCGTGTCTAGTCACCTGCCACAATGCTTTAGAGAAAGTTTTGCATTGTTTCTGCAGTTTCTAGAATGTCTTTTGTGCACTCCATTCGTGCATGTTTCTGGTCGTCTGACAAAGAATGCGAAACAAAACGAACTCAAACTTTCTTTACCCCAAATCTTGCGGAAAAAAAACTTGACGAATCGTCTCCTTACAATACCGGCGCTTGCATTCCAGCATCCTCACCCACACAGCACAAAACGTTTCAGATATGTATCAATAATGTTACAATCTCTCATTTTCGTTACACTTTCAGAGATATCTTACAATTACGTTTCAGCAACATCTATTTTGGAACAATAACTCTTCTTTGCATTACGGTTACGTTAAAAATAGCATTCACCGATACAACTGTTTTATAGTTTCCATTGTATGTCAGTCGTTAATGGGGGTTAGTAATTACCTCTATGTGTGGATGTTTTACCAATTGTAATATGTGTGTGAGGGAGAGAGAGAGAAAGAGAAATAAAGTTTGAGTGTCGAAGCCAAATTATGATATCTCTGACGCTATAAAACCACTATAATCTTCTCTCACGAGACAATAGACCAAATCAAGAGCGATATTGCAGGGAGAAAGCCAGAAATAGTGTCCTCTCCGACATTAGCGCACGCAGAAATTTTCCAAAGGCGGAAGGGGGGGGGGAGTGCGTGGGGCGCAGAATTTTTCCAAGGTAGGGGTGACGACCCTAAATTTACCAGGTAAAATAGTCAGGTTCCATAACAATTAAGGAGGTTCACTTTTGTACATATACAGGTATACTTATCCAGTTACTAGTAATGCTACAGTACAAGAAAGTTAAATGATTAGAAGAAGCAGTAGACGAAATTCGTTTTCTGGTTACATTTTTCGTTTTCTGGTTAGATTTTTCTAAATTTATTTAACGAGAACTAATCCCTTATAATTATTGTATGTTATAATTATACCGTACATGATTAAGAAGTATATGTAGATCGAGTATATCGTGATCTTTCGTTTCAAACTTTGACGTAATAATTTTTCGCTTTGTAAGCCGGGAGGGGGGAGGGCGTGGCCTCCTCCTCCCGTGGGTGCGCCACTGCTCTGAGGACATCGTAGAGAGAACAACCATTTTTCCTTGGCCATTAACACGCCTGGCAGAAAACTACTAAGAGAGAACCAACTCATTATATCCCCAAGAACGGAAGAAAAAGGGAAATGAAATCATTTCAATTTAAAAGATTATATCAAACATGGTTATTAATGCTAAATATCACTGAAATTAAAGAGTTTCGGATATTAAAGTTACGGTTTCGTGGTTTTACGACCACAATGAGCAACTCGTAGGGTTATGCTGGTCGCCCGTCGGGTAATTTGCGAAATCGGTTCCAGGAAAGGGAGAGAACCAGAACCTATGACAAATACAGCACTCATGTTTCATCTGACACTCGAACCCGGTACCATTTCAGACGAATTATTAGAAGCTTGCGCCTTAGACCATTAAGCCGGGGTAATTTGGAACCGTGTTTGTTGGACCATTTAGTTCAAACTACCTAACAAAATGAAGATCAATCCGCCAGAGTTTACTTGTTTACGATGAACATCAAAGTTATTCCACGATGAAGCGTTGCCTCTGATAAAGAATGATAAACGAAAACGGAATAAAGCTCATTTTTTCAATCGATTGATTTATGTTTTTGGAAGAAAGTTTCTTTTCTGGTCAAAACGAAACGAAAAAAAATCCATACTTCCTTTTATTTCCCTTCTGTTTCCAAGATGCTGTTGTTTGGGAATAGAAGTTGTGGCATCTGAAAGCAAATTTACCGATAGCCATAACTCTCTGAGTTCCAAACTTCTTGTAAATGGTTTTTCCTTTATTTTTACAACCATAGTACGACAAGAAGTACAGAAAAAACGTATTATATTTATAATAACGTATTATATTTATAATAACGTATTAGATTTAGATTGGAAAAATTGTATTAAATTTACGAAATTCAAAAATTCTGTTCTTGAAAAAAAAAAAAAAAAAAAAAAAAAGAAGAAGAGTAATACTTAGAAAACCTTTGTAGAAGGAACAGTACGTTAAATACTTCTGTCACTCGAATGCAAATCATTAAAGTTATGTTCTTTATTCTGAACTTCCTTGTCACGAATTTGCCGTAACTAAAAATCTTTTAAAAATCAAACATTTGTCGAGATTTTCACGTTTTTAGCTTACTCAAAAGTCTAAGAACTACATTGAAAATTATTTTACTTCAATTAAATGAATTTAGGCAAAACCAAAGTGCACTAGCACTCAAAATTAAAGCAATAACAACAAAAAATCAGTTTCACAACAATAACGGAGAACATAACGAAAGTAACGTCATGTGTGCTTGTGAACAAACCATAACTGAAAATTATGTAAATATGCCGAAATTATAGGCCAATAAAATCTGTGAAATAAGGCATGAATTGTTATCACGTAAATTAGAAAAAAAAAAAAAAGGAAAAAAATACCACAGTCATCGCAGTCTTTAATTCGGAATCTGAACACCACGGACAGCAATGAAAGTTTTGCAGACAGAACCATGCATTGCATGAGAGCATCCACAAAATTTAACGGGAATAAGCTTTATCCTCCCAGAAGAGGCCGAGCCATGCCTTGAATGAGAGTATCCACAAGGGTCAGTGGGAATAAGTCTCATTCTTCAAGAAGAGACAGAGCCATGCCTTGAATGAGAGTATCCACGAGGGTCAGTGATAATAAGTACCATTCTTCCAGAAGAAACCGAACCATGCTTTGAATGAGAGAATCCACAAGGTTCAGTGGGAATAAGCATTCTTCCAGAAGAGACTGAACCATGCCTTGAATGAGAGCATCCACAAGGGTCAGTGGGAATAAGTCTCATTCTTCCAGAAGAGACCAGGCCATGCCATGAATGAGAGCATTCACAAGGGTCAATGGGAATAAGTCTCGTTCTTTCAGGAGAAACCGAATCATGCTTTGAATGAGAGCATCCACAAGGGTCAGTGGGAATAAGTCTCATTCCCCCAGAAGAAACCGAACCATGCCTTGAATGAGAGAATCCACAAGATTCAGTGGGAATAAGTCTCATTCTTCCATAAGAGAACGAGCCATTCCTTGAATGATAGCATCCACAAGGGTCAGTGGGAATAAGCATTCTTCCAGAAGAGACCGAACCATGCCTTGAATGAAATCATCCACAAGGGTAATTGGGAATAAGTCTCATTCTTCCAGAAGAGACCGAGCCATGCCTTGAATATTCCCACTGACCCTTGGTACCCAGCGCGGTACCAAGGGTCAGTGGGAATAAGTCTCATTCTTCCAGAAGAGACTGAGCCATGTCTTGAATGACTGCATCCACAAAGGTCAGTGGGGATAAACAATCTTCCAGAAGAGACCGAGCCATATCTTGAATGACTGCATCCACATAGGTCAGTGGGGATAAACAATCTTCCAGAAAAGACCGAGCCATGTCTTGAATGACTGCATCCACAAAGGTCAGTAGGGATAAACAATCTTCCAGAAGAGACCGTACCATGCCTTGAATGAGAGAATTCACAAGGGTCGGTGGGAATAAGCCTCATTCTTCCAGAAGAGCATATTAATAAGTACTGTAGAGACGGAGACGTAGTGAGGAGAGGAGCGACTAGGAATTCGTTGACCTGAAGTTTTCCAAATATGATCTATGATATTAAGATCTGGTGACGATACCAAACAGTCCATTCGTTCAGCATTTTTGCTTTTAATACGAGGGTGGATCGAAAAGCAACGCACCCTTTAGTTTTCTTTTTGGCAACAGTTTAATAGATAGACAAAACAAAACATATACACAGTGAAGTTGCATTTTGTAACAATTTTTCAGTATAAGAACAGAGACGGGGCATTTATCTCAGCGTGGTACCAGTTTTAGTATAACTTGTTCATAAATGCACATTTTCTTGGCGTACAGCCACCTACGGACAACCGACTGGACTTCGTCAACCGAATTGAAGCGTTGGCAGCCCGGTAATCTTTTCGAGAGACCAAACAGATGGAAGTCCGAAGGAGCCAGGTCCGAACGGTAGGGTGGGTGCTAAAACAGCTCCCTGCCAAATTGCAAATTTTGTCATGAACGTATTGTCCAACATGTGGTCAAGTGTTGTCACGAAGCAGTGTGACATTTGCAGCGTCTCTGTTGGGTCTTTTGTCACGAAGGGCACGACGCAACTTTGTCAATGTGTTAGGCTAAGGCCACACGAGTGATAATTACTGCCGGATTTCTGCTACATTTTGTAGCGCAAGAAATGCACTCAAATGCCTGTAACAGAAGTGGCCAGACACATCAGTAAATGTCGCCAATGAGGTAGAGAGGAGTGCGACATCAAGGTCATGTCGTAGAAGAATGGACGCTGACCCATTTTACTCGCTTCATTTGTAGCAGGAAAGCTGGCCACACATAGCCACATTTGTAGCGAGTGGTGATTGGTGTGTTTGGTTTCGATTGTGGTTTGGATATTAGTCACGATGGATTGTTTTATTGACAGTGAACAGATAATAATTGAAGTTCAAAAGTACGATGTGCTGTTCTATTCGAAATGCGAGAACTACAGAAATAAGAACAAGAAAAAGTGATGCGTGGGTGAAGGTTACAGAAGCTGTAGTTGGCGAGCAATGGAATGTAATATCCAGTGTCACTGTCAATAGTAGGTAACGTTGAATCAGATGTTGATTCAGAATCGGTGTTATCTTTCCTTCAATTGTGAATGATACAAAACATTTTCTGTATTTATATCGTCAACATTTCATAGTGTACAGCAATATTCAAGACTATGGAATATTAAAAAAAACGATGTTAAGAAATATAATGGATATTGGTTTTGTTCTTTTATATATGTGTAGCTCGTACACTCACTTTGACATGTATTCCTTTTCTGAGTACTTATTAAAAAACATTTCTCAAATAAACTTACCGTAATGTAACTGCTAATTTTTCTTCCACACATATACATTGCTGCATAACAGTATCAGGTCTTTTAAGGTTCTCACTCAAAACGGAGAGAAGAAAGTCAAAAGACTTTATAGACATTCTATAATATTCAAAAAACTTATTTGGAAACTGTCGAAGTTTTCTCTGAAGAAGTGCAAACTTTCCATTGTGTGATCTTTCGCTCCACCACTTCCTATGATATGTTCGCCGAGTCAACGACGAATTATTATTAAACATAATAATAACAACTGAACAGCTTTTTTTATTATTATGCTGGAGCTTCATATTTCATCACACTACCATCACCTAACACAATACGCAGTATGGCTGATGCAAATACAGCTCGTGTGGCCGAGCAGCCCTTGTGATGAGAGCAACATTTACGGCTACCGTCTGGCCATTCATTTGCGACTTTTGTAGCAGCTTCATTTACTGCAGAAATCCAGCAGTAATTACCGCTCGTGTGGCCTTAGCTTTATTAGAGTAGTTTTTGGCATTCACAGTGTTCGTTCCCCGTTGGATGGAACTGCACCAGGAGTTCGCCATGCATTTACCAGAACACCGACATGAGGACGTTTTGTGTAGATTGGGTTTCCCTGAATATTTTTCGGTGGCGGAGAGTCGGAATGTTTCTACAACATAACGGCCTTATTTGTTTCGGGAGTGTAGTGGTATGCCCGGGACTCATTGCGCATCCTGGCACCTGCCAGACGTTCATGTCCTTCTTCAGCGTATAGAGCATCAAGTGTTCCAAGGATGATATCATTCTCTGTCCCTTCTGGTCGTCAGTCAAGTTCTTGGACACCCATCGCGCACTGTGCCTGCGAAATTGCAATTTGTCATGCACAATATCGTACTCTATAACATAGGAAACATTGAACTTCTGTGCCAATACGCGTAGATGGATCCACCAGTCACTCAAAATTGCCTGTTCAATGCCTCTCACAGTGTCAGGTGATGACGCGGTCGCAGGTCAACTGGAACGGGGCAAATCGGTAAGGTTGTCATGACCCTCTGCAAAGACACTGCACCATCTGGAGATGTTGCTGACAATCACCACTATACACTTCGACCGTTTCTTTGTGAATTTCCGTCAGAATTTTACCTTTGTCTCACAGAAATTGGACTACATCGCGTTGTTCTTCATTAGACGACGCTATCACACGTGATATCTTTGTGGCGTCGTTCACACTGTCTTCCAACACGGCGACACCTGATCCAGCCAAACCCGTCTGTAGCATGATATTCAAACTCGTTATCTGCCAAACTGCAACCTGCAAGGAGAAAAAAATTGCTGTGCGTTACCTTTCAATCATCCCGCGTATAGATCGTTCACTGACGTCAAGTAGCATAAAATCTCAACCCACTACATCTCTAAAAAGATGAATACAAGGAACCATGACCTCGTCTCGTTATCAGGTAGCCGTTAGAATTCGACGGCTTTCCCTGGTTATTATGAGGAGAGGCAAATCACCGTTGATACAAGTTCAGGCGCAAGCTATTATTCCATCACCTCCGAAATTGTTTTATTCATGAAAGTTCATCGGCTGACTGATATCGTGTCTCACGTTCTCACCATATGAATGTTGACCGAGAATTCATATTTCGAGAACATGAGACACGATATCAGCTAGCACACCCTTAAGGGAACACACACACAACAGGCGTTCTTGTATATATAGACCACTGTTATGCAATCTTCAGTTTTTCACGTGTCGATAAATAGTCCACCCAGTTGCACATGGGGTTTCTGGGCCACCTGACATACCGAGCTATTAGAAAAACGCCTAGCAAATGGTACCGTTTAAACGGCCTTGTCGAGCAGAAATGACCTGTGACCTTCTTTCCCAGGTTTTCTAGAAATGTTTCCATTGTCAACTGTCTCCAAAATCAACGGATCATTTAAGCATCTGGCCACTTCAGCTTTTCCCTACTCCGAATATCCTACACCTCTCCAATGAAATAAATCATGTTACTAAATCCCTAGATATAAAACTCGTGATGAACAAATAACAAGGCTTTCCTGTTGCCATACCATATGACCTACATCCAACTGTATCCTTTTTTTCTGACTTACGAAGCGAAAGAACCCTTATGTGACGTGCCTGCCTCTTAGAACGCACACGACATAAAGGCAGATAGCAGCAAGAACTAACGTCTGCGTAGCTCAGTTGGTAGAGCGACCTATTCCGGAATAAGTAGACTCGGGTTCGATCCCCGGCGTGGGCCAAAAATGACGCAGAAACTTACTTCGTTATAATGGCGCCCGAACCTCCCGGATGATCCGGCCGTTAAAGATTTCGCAATGGTGTGATGTTCATTACACACCACGCGGTACGAAAAATAAGATAATCCCTTCTTCAGCGCTTCCAAAATTAAAACGTGTGTGACGTTGCACTCCACACACCAGATTGACTGGGAATTCTCAAGTGCACGTTCTACAGCGGATGGCTGCCTGCGACAATTCATGGTCACGGCTGGCCCGTGGGCCATGCCCCCGGCCCTCTTTCGGGGGTGGGGAGATGTGACGTGCCTACCTCGCAGGGCGCACACGATATAAAGGCATATAGCAGCAAGAACGAACGTCTGCGTAGCTCAGTTGGTAGAGCGACTTGTTTCGGAATAAATGGACTCGGATTCGATCCCGGCGTGGACAAAAATAGCGGAAAAATTTACTTCGTTATATTTATCTCAGGTGTGGATCGATCACGGTATGATTCCGAAGCCAGCGAAGCGGGCTGCCGACCTACCCAGAAAGACACTAGGCACTTGATCATGTTTAAAATAGAAATGAAGAGTGCTCAAAACGTGCGATGATGAAACCTTTATCGCTATCAATGTGGGCTAGTTATTAATTTTATTTTCTGTAGGAGCTTATTGTTTTTCTATTTAGGTTTATAATAATTTTAGTTTTTTTTTCTTTAGGAGATGTTGTTCGCAGTGTGAGTGGTCGCAAATGATTGGTGTCAGTGGTCGCAGATGATATTCAAAATGGACGACCATCATCTGCGACCACTGACACGAAAGGTCAACGAGTGGATGAATTAATTCTAGCAGAGAGACGAGTCACAATCCGTGAGCTTATTGCTCAACTTTGGTCACAATGCCGTTCAGAAGAAAGTGGAAGACTTAGGGTATCAGAAAGGGTGTGCAAAGTGGGTACCTCGGCTAATGACACACGATTTGTAGGATAGAAGGGTGGAAGTCTGTTCTGATTTACTGGAAACGTTTGAAGCCAATGCGGACACATTTTTTCAGATCTGGTGACAGCAGATGAAACGTGGGCGTGTCATTACGATCTGGAAACAAAGAATTAATCCATGGAATGACATCACACCTCTTCACCCAGGCCTAAGAAGTCCAAGAGCCAGCGATCAGTGACGGACAGTGACTGTTTTTTGGAATGACAATGGTGTTACTCTCCTTAATTTTCTGGAACGTAGTAGTTCCGTTACCAGGGAGACGTACATTGAGGTACTCAAAAAGCTTAGAGAAGCCGTAAGGTGGAAGAGACCTATCAAGAATCTTAAAAGGATCCACATTCGCCATGACAATGCAAGACCACACACGTCTTTGGCAATAAATCAAGCGATCAGCAAATTAGGCTGGTCGATAGTCCTCCATCGACCGTACAGACCACTGTCACGTTCTGTGACATGACAATTGGTTCGAACAGGTGGAAGTCGTAGGCAGATAACAATATGTTGACAGATCTGTCGCTGTACGACTGCCACCTGTTCTATCCAATTAAGGACATTATTCGGGAAAACGGTTTGATGCCACAGACGAGGTGAACGTGGGTGCGAAGAAGTGGGTACAACTGTCCACACCTGAATTTTTTCAAAGAGAATTGGAGAGTTAGGTTCAACGATGGCGCAAAGGCATCGCTCGCGATGGAGACTATGTTGAGCAGTACCTTTGTATAGAGAAACAGTTTCTCTACCAACATGTGCAATTTGAACAACCTCTGTCAGTTAATTAGAAAGTTAATCCCACTTTTGCATTATTTTCGATACAACCCTCGTATTAGGTAGGTTGTACATTATTTTCGGTAGAACCTCGTATTATTTCACAAAATCCCTAAATATAAAGTTTACTTTTGATAGATATAACAGCTTCACCTTAAAACCCTTTAAGCGGCCGATGTATCTTAACCAAATGGTACTCAAAATTTTCTGCGCTCTCTAAACAGAAATATTCATATAGCAGCCGGATCTTTCTTTCTGAACGGCTTGTCAAATATTTTGTTTAGCCAAAATCTACAACTAAACAATTTATAACCCCTTCTCATATCATCAGTACCGCTAATAAACCTGCCACAAGTGATAATCCTCCCATTCTAGTTCTTCATTCTCTGCACCATTACCCAGGCGACAAAGGGGAAGTGATAGCCCTCCTGGAACTGGACATCATGCCACTGGGTGACTGAAATATCTTAACTCTCCTTTGACTGAAATATCTTAACTCTCCTTTGACTGAAATATCTTAACTCTCCTTTCTTAGATTCATCGCTATTGTTATAGCCCATTTTGAAAATAATCAGTCAGTAAGGATTAGTGTTAATCATCCCCCTGAACGAACACTTTAAAAAATAAATCTAAGGGGAAAGCAACGCCTTCTGACGAGAAAACTCACTCGTTCGAATAGCGTGTTCATAGATAGCTAATATATACGTTCGAGCTGATTTCAGCCCATTTTTCTGACCCCGAGTTAAATCGCTCCCGCCGGTTAAAGGGTTAAGTGAAGCCCACAGACAGATAAATAGGCATAACATATACTCGTGTGTTATGTCTTAAATACGACCCAGGTTTTGACACGTAGAGTCGCTCAGGAGAGGCCTGGATATGTGAAATTAAAACAATAGGATCTCCATTACTTACCGAAATTATGACGGAAACAACACCGACAGAACTGCAGATACCAAAGAATATAGTGAAACTTTATTTAGAATTGGCTATATAGTGCGGGTTGCTATGATGCAGATGCATCACTGCCAAACACGCTACAAAGGAAAGAAGAGTTTTTCCGTAGGGCGATCACCCCTAACACCAATGCATGATTTGCAGCGTCTGTCTATACTTTGCACTAGGATGTTGATAAGTTATTGCGGTAACATTGCCCATTCTTCCGTCAGCGGCGTCTTCAACTGTTGGACAGTTTCCGGTGTAGCGGCTCGCTAGGCGTCACCCCGGAGGGTCTCATACCTGTTCCATGGGATTTAGGTCAAGAGAACGTGCTGGCTAATCCATCCGCTGAATGTCTTCACTTTCCAACAGCTCATCAACAGCCACAGTACGAAATGGTGTGGCGCAATCGCTCATTAACCCGAGCTGTGGGCCAAACGGTATCTCAGAATGGGCGAACATGGGGAGGGATTACCACAGCACAGTAGATCTCACCAACTGCAGTACCTCCTTACAGCACTGCTTTGCCTACTGAGTGTACATTTTAGCTCTATGTTTTGCCTCGCCTACTGAGTGAACATTTTATCTCTATGTTCTGCCTCACCTACTGAGTGAACATTTTATCTCTATGTTCTGCCTCGCCTACTGAGTGAACATTTTAGCTCTATGTTCTGCCTCGCCTACTGACTGAACATTTTAGCTCTATGTCCTACCTCGCGTACTGAGTGAACATTTTAGCTCTATGTTCTGCCTCGCCTACTGACTGAACATTTTAGCTCTATGTTCTGCCTCGCCTACTGACTGAACATTTTAGCTCTATGTTCTGCCTCGCCTACTGAGTGAACATTTTATCTCTATGTTCTGCCTCACCTACTGAGTGAACATTTTATCTCTATGTTCTGCCTCGCCTACTGAGTGAACATTTTAGCTCTATGTTCTGCCTCGCCTACTGACTGAACATTTTAGCTCTATGTCCTACCTCGCGTACTGAGTGAACATTTTAGCTCTATGTTCTGCCTCGCCTACTGACTGAACATTTTAGCTCTATGTTCTGCCTCGCCTACTGACTGAACATTTTAGCTCTATGTTCTGCCTCGCCTACTGAGTGAACATTTTAGCTCTATGTTCTGCCTCGCCTACTGAGTGAACATTTTAGTTCTATGTTCTGCCTCGCCTACTGACTGAACATTTTAGCTCTATGTTCTGCCTCGCCTACTGAGTGAACATTTTAGCTCTATGTTTTGCCTCGCCTACTGAGTGAACATTTTAGCTCTATGTTCTGCCTCGCCTACTGACTGAACATTTTAGCTCTATGTCCTACCTCGCGTACTGAGTGAACATTTTAGCTCTATGTTCTGCCTCGCCTACTGACTGAACATTTTAGCTCTATGTTCTGCCTCGCCTACTGACTGAACATTTTAGCTCTATGTTCTGCCTCGCCTACTGAGTGAACATTTTAGCTCTATGTTCTGCCTCGCCTACTGACTGAACATTTTAGCTCTATGTTCTGCCTCGCCTACTGAGTGAACATTTTAGCTCTATGTTCTGCCTCGCCTACTGAGTGAACATTTCAGCTCTATGTTCTGCCTCGCCTACTGACTGAACATTTTAGCTCTATGTTCTGCCTCGCCTACTGAGTGAACATTTTAGCTCTATGTTCTGCCTCGCCTACTGAGTGAACATTTTAGCTCTATGTTCTGCCTCGCCTACTGAGCTAAAATGTTCAGTCAGTAGGCTGAGTGAACATTTTAGCTCTATGTTCTGCCTCGCCTACTGAGTGAACATTTTAGCTCTATGTTCTACCTCGCCTACTGAGTGAACATTTTAGTTCTATGTTCTGCCTCACCTACTGAGTGAACATTTTAGCTCTCTGTTCTGCCTCGCCTACTGAGTGAACATTTTAGTTCTGTGTTCTGCCTCGCCTACTGACTGAACATTTTAGCTCTATGTTCTGCCTCGCCTACTGACAGAACATTTTAGCTCTATGTTCTGCCTCGCCTACTGAGTGAACATTTTAGCTCTGTGATATCATGCTTGTGTCTCGACAATCTATTGCACCAGTCCATGTAGCGTGCTCTTTTCCCTGAAATGTTGTGTTACGCCTCGCCTACGTTGCTTGGCATACCTTGCCATTTACTGTTATTTTCTGTGCCATGGTTTTCCCCGCTCTTCGATGTAAAGGTAGCCCTGAGACCAATTAAAGCGATGTTGAAACCTCCTTCCAGTATCGGGTGGTGATCCGTTCGTCCATCGAGCAGAATGCCGCTTCATACGAGAACACCACAGCCGATATATACACAGTGTGGCAAAAAAATTTAAGACTGGGTCTGTAAAATGAAATAGAAACAAGAAATTATAATTTGTTTTGGTTTGTTATTCAAAATAAGTCTCTTCAGCTTCAATACACTTGTTACAGCGATTTAATAATGATTCGAATGCCTGTTCCAGGTCACTTTGCGGAATTGCCTCCAAAGCATGCGTCGAAGCTGTTTGCATGGTAGAAATATCATCAAAATAACACCCTTTTAAAGTCATTTTAAGTTTGGGGAATAAAGAAAAGTCGCAGGGTGTTAAATCAGGCGAATACGGTGGATGAGTCAACACACAGACGTTATTTTTCGCCAAAAATCTACGAACAAGAAGTGAGGTGTGACTGGGTGCACTATCGTGCAACAAACGCCAACTGTTTTCATCCCGATATTGTGGACAAATGCGACGAATTCTGCCCATCAAACGCCTCAAAACATTTAAATAAAACTCACCAGTAATTGTTTGCCGACTTGGAACAAATTCTTTGTGGAGAATACCCTTACTATCGAAGAATGTAATGAGCATTGTTTTGATTTTTGATGGAACTTTTGTTGTTTTTTTGGCTTGTGGTGAGTTTTTTTACTTCCATTCCGTACTTTGTCGCTTTGGTTTAGGATCATATTGAAAACACCATGTTTCATCTCCTGTAACAATCGATTTTAAGAAGTTTGGATCATTTTCAGCGGCTGAAATGGTGTCTCTGCAATGTGCACTTCTCCTTGATTTTTGTTCATTGGTTAACGTCTGTGGAACAAATTTAGCACAGTCTTTTGTTTTGCCCAAATCTTCATGCAGGATGGTTCGAATCGTTTCTTAGTTTATGTTTAAAGACTCTTCCATCATTCTTAGTGACGCACATCGATTGTTTGCCACGAAATCACGCACTTTTTCAATAATCTCAGGTGTCCTAGATGAACTTGGTCTTCCGGTATGCTTATCATCTTCTAGCGTATCTCTTCGGTCCAAAAAAACGTTTGTGCCACAGGAAAACATTTGATCTACTTAAACAAAACGCACCGTAAACTTTTTTGATCATTTGGTACGTTTCCGAGGCACATTTACCAAGTTTTGCATTAAATTTAATGACAGCCCTTTGCTTCATCTTAATAATTCAACATGAAAAAAATTTGACTTCTCTAAGGAACGGCCGTTTTGTTTGAGTTACTTTAATAACTGCGCAGTACTTTTGGCAGAAAGTAAGCAGATGGTCACGGTTTATAACGCATTCGCGATTACACTGGTAGCACCACCGTAGGCTGAAATCTAGCGCCAGTCTAAAAACTTCTTTAACGCACTGTGTATAACGTCTTATCCTCATCGATGTTTTCTGGGCGATACCAAGTGCCTATATCACGCCAAATTAGCTGACGTCCCTTTTTACTGATGTTTTCGGAGAGAAACCAAGTGCCTGTCTCACGCCAGATTAGCTGACGTCCCTTTCATTGATGTTTTCAGGGCGATACCAAATTGCCTATCTCACTCCAGATTAGCTGACGTCCCTTTCTTTGATGTTTTCGGGGCGATACCAAAGTGCTTATCTCACTCCAGATTAGCTGACGTCCCTTTCATTAATGTTTTAGGGGCGATACCAAAGCGCCTATCTTACTCCAGATTAGCTGACGTCCCTTTCTTTGATGTTTTCGGGGCGATACCAATTGCCTATCTCACTCCAGATTAGCTGACGTCCCTTTCTTTGATGTTTTCGGGGCGATACCAAAGTGCTTATCTCACTCCAGATTAGCTGACGTCCCTTTCATTAATGTTTTAGGGGCGATACCAAGCGCCTATCTTACTCCAGATTAGCTGACGTCCCTTTCTTTGATGTTTTCGGGGCGATACCAAAGTGCTTATCTCACTCCAGATTAGCTGACGTCCCTTTCATTAATGTTTTCGGGGCGATACCAAGCGCCTATCTCACTCCGGATTAGCTGACGTCCCTTTCTTTGATGTTTTCGGGGCGATACCAAAGTGCTTATCTCACTCCAGATTATTTGACGTCCCTTTCATTAATGTTTTCGGGCGATACCAAGCACCTATCTCACGCCAGATTAGCTGGCGTCCCTTTCATTGATGTTTTCGGGGCCATACCAAGTGCCTATCTCACGCCAGATTAGCTGACGTCCCTTTCATTGATGTTTTCGGGGCCATACCAAGTGCCTATCTTACGCCAGATTAGTTGACGTCCCTTTCATTGATGCTTTCGGAGCGATACCAAGTGCCTCTCTCACGCCAGATTAGCTGACATCCCTTTCAGTGGTGTTTTCGGGGCGATACCAAGTGCCTATCTCACGCCAGATTAGCAGACGTCCCTTTCATTGATACTTTCGGAGCGATACCAAGTGCCTATCTCACACCAGATTAGCTGACGTCCCTTTCATTGATATTTTCGGGGCCATACCAAGTGCCTATCTCACGCCAGATTAGCTGTCGTCCCTTTCATTGGTGTTTTCGGGGACATACCAAGTGCCTATCTCACGCCAGATTAGTTGATGTCCCTTTCATTGATGTTTTCGGGGCGATACCAAGTGCCTATCTCACGCCAGATTAGCTGACGTCCCTTTCATTGATGTTTTCGGGGCCATACCAAGTGCCTATCTCACGCCAGATTAGCTGACGTCACTTTCATTGGCGTTTTCGTTGCCATACCAAGTGCCTATCTCACACCATATTAGTTGACGTCCCTTTCATTGATGTTTTCGGGGCGATACCAAGTGCCTATCGCACGCCAGATTAGCTTACGTCCCTTTCATTGATGTTTTCGGGGCGATACCAAGTGCCTATCTCACGCCAGATTAGCTGACGTCACTTTCATTAATGTTTTCGGGGCCATACCAAGTGCCTATCTTACGCCAGATTAGTTGACGTCCCTTTCATTGATGCTTTCGGAGCGATACCAAGTGCCTATCTCACGCCAGATTAGCTGACGTCCCTTTCATTAATGTTTTCGGGGCGATACCAAGCGCCTATCTCACTCCAGATTAGTTGACGTCCCTTTCATTGATGCTTTCGGAGCGATACCAAAGTGCCTATCTCACGCCAGATTAGCTGACATCCCTTTCAGTGGTGTTTTCGGGGCGATACCAAGTGCCTATCTCACGCCAGATTAGCTGACATCCCTTTCAGTGGTGTTTTCGGGGCGATACCAAGTGCCTATCTCACGCCAGATTAGCTGACGTCCCTTTCATTGATGTTTTCGGGGCCATACCAAGTGCCTATCTTACGCCAGATTAGTTGACGTCCCTTTCATTGATGCTTTCGGAGCGATACCAAGTGCCTATCTCACGCCAGATTAGCTGACATCCCTTTCAGTGGTGTTTTCGGGGCGATACCAAGTGCCTATCTCACGCCAGATTAGCAGACGTCCCTTTCATTGATACTTTCGGAGCGATACCAAGTGCCTATCTCACGCCAGATTAGCTGACGTCCCTTTCATTGATATTTTCGGGGCCATACCAAGTGCCTATCTCACGCCAGATTAGCTGTCGTCCCTTTCATTGGTGTTTTCGGGGACATACCAAGTGCCTATCTCACGCCAGATTAGTTGACGTCCCTTTCATTGATGTTTTCGGGGCGATACCAAGTGCCTATCTCACGCCAGATTAGCTGACGTCCCTTTCATTGATGTTTTCGGCGCCATACCAAGTGCCTATCTCACGCCAGATTAGCTGACGTCACTTTCATTGGCGTTTTCGTTGCCATACCAAGTGCCTATCTCACACCAGATTAGTTGACGTCCCTTTCATTGATGTTTTTGGGGCGATACCAAGTGCCTATCGCACGCCAGATTAGCTGACGTCCCTTTCATTGATGTTTTCGGGGCGATACCAAGTGCCTATCTCACGCCAGATTAGCTTACGTCCCTTTCATTGATGTTTTCGGGGTCATACCAAGTGCCTATCTCACGCCAGATTAGCTGACGTCACTTTCATTGGCGTTTTCGTTGCCATACCAAGTGCCTATCTCACACCAGATTAGCTGACGTCCCTTTCATTGATGTTTTCGGGGCGATACCAAGTGCCTATCTCATGCCAGATTAGCTGACGTCCCTTTCATTGATGTTTTCGGGGCCATACCAAGTGCCTATCTCACGCCAGATTAGTTGACGTCACTTTCATTGGCGTTTTCGTTGCCATACCAAGTGTCTATCTCACACCAGATTAGCTGACGTCCCTTTCATTGATGTTTTCGGGGCGATACCAAGTGCCTATCTCACGCCAGATTAGCTGACGTCCCTTTCATTGATGTTTTCGGGGCCATACTAAGTGCCTATTTCACGCCAGATTAGCTAACGTCCTGAATGGTCAGAGACATTAAACCTAGTCTCATCAGGAAACAGTACCATACCTCGCTGTTCTCCTGTCCAGTCCTTTATATCTCTGGGCCACTGTACACTGTGTTCCCCATGAGCAGTTGCTCATGGGACATAGCGTACTGGTACTGGTAGTCGGGCAAAGATTCCATCTTTGTAGTCGTCTGGACACTATAAACCGCGATGTGTGCATCGTGTGCTCATGTTCAATTGTTTTGCAGGGTTACTTGATGTCTTGTGTTAATCCCTCTTGGCCTGTAGAAGCAAGAAGATAGCGGTCCTCAATGGGGGTGGATTTTGGTGAACGACAACCACCGGTCTTTTGCACAGCCGTACCTGTAATTCTGAAGGCCGACCACGCAGGTGGTACGATGCTATGAGAGATACCGAAGTCTTAGCCTCCCAGTTATTTAGTTATAAATAGTTTCATCAAGTTACTCTCGACTGAATATTTCGTCGTCTCTTGCACACAACAATGTACACCGTTTATGTATGTACACCGTCCGGTGTACATACATAAACGGTGTACATTGTTGTATGCAAGAGACGATTTTATGTACACCGTCCGGTGACTTCTGTTCAAGAGGTGCTACTGGACCGCGTGAGGGCATTTTGTTCTCACGTCACGTAAATCACAAGTCATGTTCCATTATTACGCATATTCTGTTGCTCCTGTTTGCAGACACGGTCTTGATTTAATTTGTGTTTGAGTTCTGCTGCTATTTACGGCGTTATTTTACCATTTCCACTTCGTCGTTAGGTATTGCACACCAGTGAACAACCACTCATACGACACTTAAGTATCTAGTTTCTCAAGATAGCACGATGTACAATCAACGGTGTACCAAATGGGTAGGGGAGAGAGGAATGTCCAATTTGTCCATTGCCGTAATGAGCTAATGATCACATGATATTCTATTCACAATATCCGATCTCGCTACAGAACTTCAAAATCAACGCCTCCTAACGATGATTGAAATTTAGTAGTTTACCAAATCTCAAATATTCCGGTGAAAAGCTCCTATTAACGCAAATTTTCCGATAGGCTTCTGAAAACTGATCTATCTGCTATCGCCTCTTAGAAACATGAATTTTTCGTTATTAATAGGAGAACGATGTACAGGAGTTTTTCTGTCATGAATGGAATACAGGATTACAATATATAATACAAATTTTGAAGATGACAATCCGTTTTTTGTTGTAAAAATGACACGGATGGTAGGTCAGAAAATATACGAAAACTTGAAAATTTGGTCGTCCTGTAGCTGGAATCGAAACCGAGTCTCACAGATAGCGCCCGGGTACTCTAACTACTACACTACCCAGAACGACCAAGTCTCAAGTTTCCCATTAATCTGATAAACATGATTGGAATTCGTGATTTATCTGTTCCTCACAGGATAGGATTCATAAACTCCAGATTTGCTAAAGATGAATGCCGATTGCTTCGACTAGCGAATCCTGTGATGGTTATATTGAAATTAATCGGAAACTTGAGACATGGCAGTTCTGATTGGGGTATTGGTTAGCATACCCGAGCGCTAACGGGGAAACGCGGGTTCTATTCTCGCTCCAGGTCGACGGAATTTTCAAGATTTCGGATATTATCTGACTTACCATTCTTGTAATATTTACACCAAAAAACGAATTATCATCTTGAAGATTTGTATTACATGGTGCAATCCCGTATTCTATTCATGATTTATCTGCTCCTTCGGACAATCACGGGATAGGATTCTTAACCTTTATTGATGATTATATTCAAATTAATCGTAAACTTGAGGCATGGTTGTTCTGCGTGGTGTAGTGGTTAGCATACCCGGGCGCTATATGGAAGACGCGGATTCGATTCCTGCTCCAGGACGACGAATTTTTCGGATTTTTTCTGACTTACCATCTTTGTAATATTTACACTAAAAAACGGATTGTCATCTTCAGAATTTCTTCTTCTGCCAATTCAGGTATTTAAAATCCATAAGATTTTGTCAATTCGCGTATTTAAAAATCCGTGAAATTTGGTCAATTTACGTATTCAAAATCCGTGAAATTCAGGTTCTTTCCGACTTTTCACGGAAAAGATTGAATCACGAATATGATTTGTTAATTCATAAAAGTAATCACACAAAATGGCTCCTGAATTTTACGAAATATTTTACAGTGTGCGATTTTTCGTCCTTCTAAAAATTATTCTCGGTTTTGAACAGTACTAACTTCAATAAAAAAATGTAATCATTGTATTTTCGTAAATGTTGAAGTTTGCCATCACAAGAAATATTTAATACTTTTATCGCAGGTGTTTTTGTCCATTCAACGTACATATTTATGCGCACAATACTATTTTCTAAACAACTTTTTGAAACAGCTGAACAGTAACTACAATAGTAAGAAACAGTAACTACAATAGTAAGAAATCCGTGAAATTTGGTCAATTTACGTATTCAAAATCCGTGAAATTCAGGTTCTTTCCGACTTTTCACGGAAAAGATTGAATCACGAATATGATTTGTTAATTCATAAAAGTAATCACACAAAATGGCTCCTGAATTTTACGAAATATTTTACAATGTGCGATTTTTCGTCCTTCTAAAAATTATTCTCGGTTTTTAACAGTACTAACTTCAATAAAAAAATGTAATCATTGTATTTTCGTAAATGTTGAAGTTTGCCATCACAAGAAATATTTAATACTTTTATCGCAGGTGTTTTTGTCCATTCAACGTACATATTTATGCGCACAATACTATTTTCTAAACAACTTTTTGAAACAGCTGAACAGTAACTACAATAGTAAGAAACATTTGGGTGATCAGATTTTCCATTTATTACTTTTGTAAAAAAAGGAAATTTTATCTGTTGGTGATATTTTTTAAAGCGATATATGTAGTTTTAAGCAACTGCTTTTGAAAAGCTGTCTTCCTGTGGAGTTAACTCTTATGTGCACTTACGTGTTTCCGACTGAAAGTTTTACTCAGTGTACTAAAAAACAACTTCGGGAAATAAATCCGTCGTTTTTAATAGTGCAAAGAAGAAAAGAAGGAAAAAAGTTAATATTTCATATGATGAGTGTTTTTTTTTTTACGTTGATATTTTGTGAGAGAATGTAGGAAATTTGGCAAATATAATGACCAAACGAAATCACAATATTGCCATTCGGTGCACCTGTTGCTCTCTTACTTAGTTGAAAACGAAAATTTAAAACTGCTATTGCATTAGAGCGGAATTCTGGTGCTTTCCAGTCTGCACAAGGAAGAAAACATTCGTTGCTTTATTTATTTTTGAAACCTACACCATATTAAGCGGAGATTTTGTTTTTTTTTCGAATAGTGGGGTGGGGGGGGGTTAATTTATGCGCAGAAGAAGTAAAAGGAACGAAAATTTAAAAAATAAGCAACGTTTACCTTGTTGCATCTTAAGATTCAACGGAGAAAAATTAGTTCCATTTGGAAAATGCTTTTCTACTTTTCTTCTTTCGATACTCTGTTAGGGTGGCTTTCATTAGAACAATGAAAAAAACACGAGATTCCCATCAGAAGAAAAAAGATTTAATCCTGTAATCTTCATCTAAAATCAGTGCTACATGGAGGAAGAAAGAAAAGAAGAAAAAGCTTTTCTTCGAAAGGTATTTAGGATATGTGAGAGAAAAGACGAGAAGAAATACCGTGAAAAATATAATTTTGCAGTTTCTCTCATTTTTTTATAGTGCAGCTCTTATAATAGAAATATATGAGGATAATTGTATTAACAATTAGCAAACACAGAACTAAGGCTCGAGAAGATTGCGCCAAAAATCAGTAGGAAAAGGAATAAAATATCCGTTTATTGACGTTCAAATATTACTAAAGCGTAAGCTTTCAACACGAACGGGTGTCTTCTTCAGACTTATACGTGGTTAGGCAAGACAAGAGAAAAAAACAACAGAAAAATTAAAAAAGTAAACACGAACAGAATGGGATATGTTTCGTCGCGTGCATTTGATAATGAGAGATGCCAAACAGAAATCATCGCTCTTTCCACGTTTATAAGTGAGTCATGGAAATATTCTCATTGGCCGCCACCGGGAATCGAACCCAGGTTCTCCCATTTACGCGCCGGATATGCTTCCACTGCACAACAGGGGCCTCAAATTCCTCCTGACTAACATACGACTCACTGCCAAGCCACTTGGCAGGTTGATTCTTGGAGCCCGCACAATGCTGGGGATTCACCAAAGATGGTAAGCAACAACTGAACAAATAACTATTGGGTTGTCGGAAAAGTCATGACGTATTTTAGCAATGTTTTGCAAAGGAGGCCATTTATTGATGAAAGAACATAGATCAGTCAATGATTAAGTGCCTTTTTTGTTCGATAACCTTTTACCACCTTTCAGTGAGCTGCAGAATGCCTCGTTCATAGAAGGACCTGTTTTTCGTGGCGAAAAGCTTTACAAGGTGCTGATTTACAGCCTCATCTGAATTGAACGTTATACCACGCAAGGACTGTTGAAGAGAGAAAAACAAGTAGAAGGATTACGGCGCAAGATCAGGCGAGTATGCTGGGTGTGGCAACATATCCCACCCAAGCTCCAATAATTTTTGGCGGGTGATCAAACTTGTGTGTGTTCTCGCGTTGTCGTGATGGAACACAACACCTGTACGATAAACGAGCTCTGGACGTTTCTGGATGATGGATTCGTTCACACTGTCCAATTGCCGACAGTACACATTCGAATTGCTTGTTTGGTTCCGTGGTAGGAGCTCGAATAACACGACACCTTTAAAATCCCACCACACTGAGACCAAAACCTTCCGCTGATGAATATCTGCTTTGGATGTCGTTTGAGGCGAAGCAGCACGTCGGGACCAAGATCGTTTGCGCGGCACATTGTTGTACACAATCCACTTTTCGTTTCCAGTTATCAGTCGCTTCAAAAAAGGATCGTTTTCCTCACGTTTAATGAGCATATCGCAGATGTTTATACACGCCGTCAATTGAGCTTCTTTGAGTTCACGAGGAACTCACACATCAAGCTTACTTACGTATCCCAGCTTCTTCGTGTGGTCGTGAACGCTTGAATGAGGGATGTGCAATGTGTCTGCAATCTTTCGTATCGTGTAACGTGGGTTTGACTCGATCAATGCCTTGATTTGGTCGTCATCAACCTCGGTGGGCCTCCCGGACCGAGGAGCATCGTTGAGGTCAAACTCACCAGCACGGGATTTTGCGAAACACCCCTGGCACTGACGTTCTTGTAAAGAGTTATCACCGTACACTTTACACAACGTTTCACAAGCTTGACGCACGTTCTTTCCTTTACGGAAGTAAAACAGTAAAATATGGTGAAAATGCACAGTTTGGTCTTCCATCTTCAATTCGATGTCAAATCTCCGCAAATCAACCAAATCGCTGACCATTCCTTTTAGACTGCAGCTGGAACTGGCACCTGTCGAATGCAATAGCGATAACAGAGCTGCGCATTCCTCTAGTACTTCCGAAAACGCCCAACTGCCATCGGGTGCCAAAATAAGTCATCACTTTTCCGACAGCCCAATAGAAGGCGAATGAATAATTATTTTTCTTCTTCCCGGTGGCGGCCAATGTGAATTTTTCTGTGACTCACTTATAAACGGGGAAAGAGCGATGACTTCTGCTTAATGTTCCTAATCGACGCCAAATGTCTGTATTAATAATAAGAGATGTCTACAGAAATGTGCTAACCCAGAAGAAATGTGCGCCATACGTAGGGAAGCTCAAGTGAGACGTCATCATTGCGAACTACGGGGTAAATCAATATCTCCATGGTTTCCATGAAGTACCCATGGCGGTATTATAAGGAACAACTCGCTTGATCTGGTTCCACTGCGGGATTGTGGAATGGGTAACCACTTCCCTGGATAAGGCGGTTGTCAATCTTCTGTGCGAGACGTCCCGCTTGTGTTCGAGAAGTCGAACAGCGAAAGAGCGTTTTGTCATACCAATATAATTCTTGGTGGTACCATCCGGGTATTCCAATGGTATGTAATACACTCTCGCATAAGTCAGTGAGGTATGAGTGTTCCAGAATGATAGCAGGTGGCGTGATGACGATCTTGGTGAGCGTATCTCAATGCTGAGCCCGAGTTTTTTAAGGTGTTCTGCAAGAAGTATGTTAGGCCGTGTACGTAAGCACAAGCTCTAATGTTTGCAGAGAAGGCTTGGGATGGCGGCTACCTGGATTGGAGAAAACAGCGTCGGCTTTCTTGATAATGTCCTCGATCACTTGCACACTGTAGCCGGCGGAAGAGGCCAGATCTCTTAGGTTGGCTTCTTCAAGTGTGGATGTCGCTTCCGAGGAGAGAGTACAGACACGTTTGGCCCTGTGTCTGAAAATGGCTAATTTGTGCGTAAGGGATACCATAGTGGTAGGTAGGTTTATATTCGGGATATATGTTGGCTTGTAATAAACTTTGGTTTGGATGAATCCAGAATGGGATTTCTTGACAAAATGTCCAAGAACGGGAGACTGTCGTTGTCTTCACACTCCATGGTGAAACGTATATTCCGGTAGAGGGAATTGATGAAAGCGAAAAATACGTTCAGTTAATCAACTCCATCCTTCCAGATAAAAAATACATCGTCGGTGTATCTGAGCCATATAAGAGGAGCGAGCTTAGCTCTATTAAGCATTTTTTATATCAGCCGTCTTAACAAACATTTTGCATGCGTAATGCAGCATTGTTACCAGATTATGAGATTATAAAATTAAACGACAAGCGTTTGTGGGAACCAGATGAAATAGCCAAACCAAAATATCCCCCGAAAAACATTCTGACATCCCAGCGATTACACAAAATAGCCCGTGTCAAAATATCCTTCCGTCCAAATAGCTGTCAGAGCAAAATTGTAAATACGGGGATAGATCGAAAAGTAATGCGCAGTGCTTTTGTTTTTGGCAATAGTTTAGTAGATAGACAAAACAAAACATATACACAGTGAAACTACATTTCTTAGCTATTTTTCAACATAAAAAACGAGACATTCGAGACATTTATCCCACCGTGGTACCAGTTTTAGTATACCTTTTTCATAAAAGTCCGTTTTCTTGGGGTATAGCCAAATGCAGACAACCGACTTGACTTGGTCAGCCGAATCGAAGCGTTGGACTCCCAGGAATATTTTCAAGACAGATGAAGTCTGAAGGAGCCAGGTTAGGACTGTATGGTAAGTTCTGGAGCACCTTCTAGCCAAATTGCGCAATTTTGTCACGAATGTGTTATGTAACATGTGGGGATCATTGTCATGAAACAGTCTGACATTTGCGGCGTCGCTGTTGAGTCTTTTGTCACGCAGGGCACGACGCGATTTTGTCAATGAGTTAGTGTAGGTTTTGTCACTCACAGTAGTCGCTCCCAGGAGAACGACGCCATGCATGTCCAAGAACACCGTCATGAAGACTTTTCATGGAGAATGGGTTACTCTGAATTTTTTGGTGGCGAAGAGTCGGACTTTTTCCACACCATACTGGACGTCTTTGTTTTGGGAGTGTAGTGGCTCACCGAGGACTCATCGCCCGTCACTACACGTGCCAGAAATTCATGTCCTTCTTCTGCGTAACACATCGAGTGTTCCAAGAATGACATCATCCTGTGCCCTTATTGGTCGTCTTTCAAGTTCTTGGGCACCAATCGCGCACTGACATTGCAAAATCACAATTTGTTATGCATAATATTGTATGCTATATTGTACGAAATGTTGAATTTCTGTGACAACGTGCACAGATGGATCCGCCAGTCACTCAACATTGCCTGTTCAATGCCTCCCACAGTGACAGGGGATGGTGCGGTTACAGGTCGAGCGGAACGTGACGGGTCGCTAAGGTTGCCATGGCCCTCAGCAAAGGAAGTGGAATATCTGAAGATGTTGCTGCGGTCCAGGCAACGACCACCATACACTTCGACTATTTCTTTGTGAATTTCTGTCGGAGTTTTCCCTTTTGGCCCACAAAAATCGGACAACACCGCGTTGCTCCTCACTTGTACACGACGCTAACAAATGCGACATCTTTGTGACGTCGTTCGCTCTGTTATCCACCACAGCGACACCTGATCCAGCTAAAATGGCCTGTAGCGTGATATTCAAATGCGTTGTCCGCCAAACTGCAACCTACTGCTTGCAACCTGCAAAGAGAAAAAAATGCTGTTTGTTACTTTTCTATTCTCTCTCGTGTAATACATGTATTATAAATAACTATAGTAGGTACTTCTGTTAAATTGCAGACTGAATCAAACAAGTCAGTAAAATCATGCAATGCATTGATTATGATACGCTTTCCGACATACTAGAAATCATTACTCAAGTTATGAGGAAAATGGCTGTGGAATAAATCTCACTCCTGTGCCCTGACCTTTGATCCCATTTCAATGATATTCAACAGAACTGGTTCAGTATACCTCCGAAATAACATGATAACGTTTTGTCGCAACCAAACAATTTTACGTAAGTTATGATGCATAAGGGCTATGGAATAGATCCCGCTTCTGTGTCCTAACCTTTGATCCCATTTCGCGCATTTTCAAAACGATTCGTCCCCAGGCAGGTCCCTACAACATACTAACATTTCATCTAAATCGAAACATTTTTACGTAAGTTATGACGCATAATAGTGATGGAAGTGATTCCGCTCCTATGTCCTGACCTTTAACCACATTTTGCCAATGTTCAGTAGGGTTTGTCCCCATGTACTCCCCTACCCCATACTGAAAGTTAATCGAAACCGAACCCTTTTTACGTTAGTTATGACGCGTAAGAGCAATGGAATGGATCCCGCTCCTATGTCCTGTCCTCTGACCCAATTTCTTTCACTTTCAATAGGGTTCCTTCCCAGGTGCTCCCCTACCACATACTAAAATGTCATAGAAATCGAACGATTTTTACGCGAGTTATTGTGCAGACGAACATACGCACACAACGCGTGACGTAATGAGGCAGATGGGAATCGCGACCATCTGCTCACAAGAGTGTGACGTCATAAAACTTTAATAAGATCCACACACAACGCGTGACGTAATGAGACAGATGGCGTGACCGCGCGCCAACATCTAATGGGACGACGCCATATCACTACACCAAAAACGTGGTAATTCGGGGTGGTTATTTAACCCACTAAAAACGAATTTTCCTAAAGTCGAGATCAAGCTAAATCGATTTCTAGTACCAGAAAGCGGTAGGTTAACGACTTTCATCAACATTTTTAGAACCGTTTTCAAAATAAAATTTACAGGCATACAAGAATTGCTCCTTTAAGTTGAACGTCAAGTAATTTTGCGTCCTGTACTTCGAATGGAAAAATTTCTGTACACATTTTCTTCCCAATTAATGCGTTCCCAAGTATCAAAATTTGAACATAGATTAAAATATCTTCATTTTATAACTTGCAATACTTAATATTTTCTAAAACATAATCATAATAATGCAATCCAACATTTGTTTGTCATGAAAACACAGGTAGTGCCACCTTTATTCTGGACAATTAATGCGTTCACAAGGATGCAAATTTGAACATCGATTAAAATAGCTTCATTTTATAACTTGGAATAACTAATATTTTCTGAAACATAGCCTTATGCAATTCAACACTTGTTTGTCTACTGACGCCATGAAAGTCCAGGTCGCGCCATCCTTTTTCTGGTTTCAACACCACCAAAGGAAAAGTTATTCATTTTTAATATAATTATGGTTATGTTTCAGAAAATATTAAGTATTCCAAGTTATAATATGAAGTTATTTTAATCGATGTTCAAATTTTCATCCTTGGGAACACATTAATTGCGAAGGAAATGTGTACAAAAGTTTTTCCATTGGAAGTATAGGAAGCAAAATTACTTGACGTCCACCTTAATGATATCGGATAAGGGCGATGGAATGGATCCCAATCCTATGAACTGACCTTTGACCCCATTTCGTCCATTTTCAATAGGGTTGGTCCCCAGGTGGTCCCCTACCACATTCTGAAATTTCATCGAAATCGAACCATTTTTACGCACGTTATGACGCATAAGGGCGATTGAATGCACCCCGCTGTTATGTACTGACCATTGACCCCACTTCACCCATTTTGAATAAGGTTCGTCCCCAAGTGGTCCCCTAACACATAGTAAAAATTCATTGAAATCAAACCATATTTACGCACGTTATGATGCATAAGTGCAATGGAATGGATCCCGCTCCTACGTCGTGACCTTTGACGCCATTTGTCCCATTTTCAATAGAGTTCGTCCCCAGGTGGTTCCCTACCACATACTAAAATTTCCTCGAAATTGAACCATTTGTACGCCAGTTATCGTGCGGACAAAGCTGGACCATATACGCTTCTTCAACCTACGGTTGGAAAGCGTAAAAAAGAGAGATTTTAAACAGTTTTTAGCAAACTGTAACAGAATTTATGCAAATTTTTGTTAAAAAAATGCTTTTAGTGATATTATATTGTTACTTTTGCAAGAAATTCCACACAGATAGACAAATTATTGGTAGCACAATAATTCTACCCAGTTTTGAACATTTTTTTAATGAAACGTAATGAGCCGCCCCTGTGGTGTAGTGGTCTAAGCGCTGACTTATGACCATTCGTCCGGGAAAAGTCCGGGTTCGAATCCCGGTGTGGCATGGATGTTGTGTTTGTCTTACGGCACTGGCTCTCTTCCTTCCGTAGAACGAGCGACCCTAAATTAGGGCCGGAGACTGCTTATAGCTCATTGAGTTGCTCACCGTGGTCGTTAAACCTACAATCAAAAAGTAATGATTTTAAACAAGTGTAGTTATGTTATCAAGTTATGCATTTTTATTTGAAGGCCACCCTGAGCAACTCGATGGGCTATGAGCAGTCACCCATCTCTAAATTAAGCCCACTGGTTCCATGGAGGGAAGAAAGCCAGTGCCGTAAGACAAACATAACATCTACGTTGAAGAAGTTAAATTGATTCGCAAAGCAGTCTCACCATAAAGCTAAAAAGAGCTTAAAGTGTGAGAAGGGAATTTGTTTTGGGAAATTTTTCCACGTTCCAGCGAATTTGTTTTAAAATGATATGGGCTCTTAAAGATCGGATCACAGTTAAAAGCATCAAACCGTGAATTCATTGACGATTTTGCTAATCTTCCTTGTAATTCTTCACCCGTTTCAGAAACTTGCTTTCGGATATCACTAAGTTTTTGTTTAGCTGTCTATTTAGTTCTGTAAGTTAGTGATTTTTTTTTTTTTTGCAACTGATTTGCCTTCAGGCTTTTCTATTTCTCTTTTAGTAACACCCTTAAAATACTACTAAAATGGAAATGCTAAAAATTTATCTGATCAAAGTTATAAATGTGCAAAGGAACACTGAAGGGGTTAAAGAAATTACTTACAAGTTTTTTCGTTTTTCCTTTTTATTTCTGTAACAACACGCTTAAAACACCTTCACAAAGATGCAATTCACAGAGAAAAATATTAATCGAAGTCCCGAGGGATAACAAATGTAAGAGAAGCTGAAAGTTGAGCAATTACTTGCACGCTTCGGTGAGTACCGTTTCTAAAATCACCATTAAAAAGATGTCAAATGCTAAAAGCCCTGTGATAAGATTTCTTACATTTAAGCGATGAGAAAAATAAAGTTTTAAAATATTACTTGAAGGTCTTTTGTTCCTTCTTAGCCTGTTTTTTATCCTTTTTCCGAGGGGGTTACGTTTTTAAGGACCTATTAGGAAATAAATTCAGGGAGTCGAATTGTTGTCAAACAATTCTGTTAATTAGAACTAGGGAGATTGAAGAATAAGAGACAAAAGAAAGAATAAATGTTCGCGCAGAAGCTAAAAGCTCTAAGCGAATGCTGTGTCACTGCAGCGGGAACCTCCCCACCCAACGTAAACTCGGTACGGATACGTTCGGGTTATATGTATTACTACATATTTGATTCTGCTGCAAAAGCTGTTAAAACCCACGGCTTGTGTAGGATGTCTATAGTACGAAAAATTGAAAAAAATCGAGTGAGTACCCTGGTAATCTTTGTAGATAATTTATGTTAAGCTTCTTCAGATCTTTGTGGATGTGTAACAAACCGAGTGTTTCGAGAGTATGTATTTACACTGCTGGCCACCCAAAATGCAACACCAAGAAGGACACGATATAGTAAATCCAGATTTACTGAACACATAACAACCGATACAAAGATGAAACGACTGAGCTTACAGGCCCGTGCGACTTGCCGAACACGCAGACATCAATAGTTCGTGTGGCCCCCATGGCTGGCAATAACGGCCGCTACACGCCGCGGCATCGAACGAAAGAGGCTTTGGATGTGGGCTTGGGGTATGTCGGTCCGGGCTGCTTCCACACGTTGCCACAGTTCATCAGGCGTAGCCGCGGTTGGTGCTTGCCGAGCCACTCGGTTGTCGATCAGCGACCAGACGTGTTCGATGGGCGACATATCGGGAGAACAGGCGAGCCACGGCAGCAGCGACACCTGGTGGGCCGTGAAGAATTGTTACACGACGCGTGCCATGTGCGGGCGCGCACTGTGCTGTTGAAACGTGGACACTGTAGGTCCTGCAGGTAATGGAGGACTACAGGCTCCAAAACGTCGGAGATGTAGAGGTGGCTGTAGAGTGTACTGGCGATGCGTACCAGAGGGGTGCGGGTGTCATATCCAATTGCGCCCCAAACCATAACGCCAGGCGAGGGACCGGTATAGCGATGCATAATGCAGGCGTCATGCTGTCTCTCGCCGCGGTGCCGTCACACGCGGATCCGACCATCGTGGTGTTGCAGGCAGAAGCGGGATTTGTCAGAAAAGACAATGTCGTGCCATTCCGTAGTTCAGGTGCGGCGTTCAACGGCCCACTAACGCCGCACTCGCCGGTGGTGTAAAGTCAATGGTAATTGTAGCAATGGGCGCCGTGCGACAAGTCCCCGCTCCTAAAAACGACGTCTAACGGTACGTGCTGACACAGGTTGTTGCGCAAAACACCCTAACTCCTGCGCTAACGTTTGTGATGTGGCGGTGCGAGCCGTCAATGCCCGCCGCACAACATGCCGGTCCCCTCGTTCGGTGGTGTACCGCGGCTGCGGCAATCGCTCACGTCGGTCCGTCCGTCCTCCGTCCCTCATGCACCCACCAATTCCATACTCGCCTCACTGTGGCTGGATGTCGTCCCACACGGGCGCCGATGTCTCGGTACGATAAACTGCTGTCGCGATAAGCCATTATTCGTCCTCTGTCGAACTCCGAATCCGGCTGGAATGACTGCCGTATTCTGCGAGGGGGCGTCAGGAAGCTTCCCACTCACAGTTCCGGCGGCACAACACACTTCCACTACTTACACCCCGCTTTCTGTGCACCCTTCTTATAGTGTTTCTCGGTGGCGTGCCGGGCGCACATGATTTGCATATGCCCTGCAATGCTAATCGTTTGCATGTCCTCTCGCGGGCGACGCATGCTGCGAATTTCAGGCCAATCGGATGCTTCCTTCTTGGTGTTGCATTTTGGGTGGCCAGCAGTGTATATACGCACGACACATTGCATTTATTTGCGTCACTCACTACGACGGCAAGCCACAGTCGGGTACATATTAGGTAGAAATACAACAAGAAAAATGACACTGAATTTTCGGGTGTAATGAGCACGTCTTTTGAATCCGTTCTGACGAGAATTAAATCTATCAAATCTATTCAAAGTCAGTGGAACCGATATGGGAAACACTAGTATCGAACCGAAGAAAGAAAATTTTCAATCGGGTTTTTAATCTCGCTGATACTGCTGTAAGCGGAATCGTGAACTTATGCCCTCTCGTTGCAGACTTATAAGTTAATTTTTTTTTGTTTATATGAGAAACATTTCGCAGCGGAAACGCTCTCCAACAAAGAAAGAATAATTTTTCAAATCGGACTCTTCGAAGCAGAGATATGAATAAGACATGCATCTAAGCCCGCTAGCGAAAAAACCATGCATTATTTTAAGAAGAAAGTATTCTCAAAAGGTTTTTCGATGTGAGAAGTATCGGCCCAAGAAAAAAATTCTTAGTCGAGTTTTCAGGAGCTCAGATTTTGCTGCAAATACACCAGAAGCAGAAATTGACGCTTATACCCCTGGTGGCCAAACCATTCTTTACAAAATATTAGGAATTATATGAAAAACATTTCTCATCAGGAGCTGCATGTGATACAGGAATTTTTTTCAAATAGGAGTTTTAGAAGCAGAAATACCGAGGAGAACGCAATTTACCTTTGCTCCCCCTAGCGGAAAAACTATTATTCACTTTAAAATTTTGAATTTATATATAAAACATTTCCCATCGGAAACACAATACAGCAAAGAAGGAATTTTTCCAATCGGAGTCTTACAAGTAGAGATATTGAAAAAACTGAGACATACATCTACGACCCCTGGCCGTACAAACCATGCATTATTTTAAGAATAAGATATACCTAAAACGTTTGTCGACGTGAGTAGTATTGGCCCAGTAAACGAATTTTTTTCAAACGATATTTTAGACGCTCAAATTTTTCTGCAAGTACAACAAAAGGGGAAATTAAGGCTTACGCCCCCTGGTGGCCAAACCATTTTTTGCCAAAAATTAGAAATTATATGCAAAGGATTTCCCATCAGGAGCTGTGTCCGGTGCAGAAAGAATTTTCCAAATCGGAGTTTTAGAAGCAGATATATCTATTAAAACGCAATTAACCTTTGCGCCCCCTAGCGGAAAGTCTATTATTTACTTGAAAATTGCAAAATTATGTGTGGGAAATGTCACCCTATCTACAAAAAAGAAAGAATTTTTCAAATTCGACCATTAGAAGCAGAGATATCATAAAAAAAAAAGATATAAATCTACGCCCCCTGGCGGAAAAACTATGCAATATTTTAGAAGAAAATATTCCGAAAAGGTTTATCGACGTGAGTGGTATCGGTCCACGAAAGAAGTTTTTCAATCGAGATTTTAGAAGCTCATATTTTTCTGCAAATACATCAGATGCAAAATCAACAGTTACGCCCCCTGGTGGCGAAAGTATTCTGTACCAAAAATTTGATAATATATGCAAAAGAGTTTCCATCAGGAGCTGTAACCGGTGAAGAAAAAATTTTAAATCGAAGTTTTAGAAGAAGATATATCAGGGAAAATGTAATTTACTTTTACGCCCCTAGCGGAAGAGTATTTTAGGTATAGCTACTTGAAAAAGTAACTATACGTATTATACTCTTCGACATAAATAGAATCGACATATAAAAATTTTTTTAATCGGATGTTTAGCAGCAAATATATGGAATAAATGTGCTTTAAATTCGACATCATCTGTATTTACGCCCTCTAGCGGCGAAATTATACATCGTGAAAAACAAATAAATAAAGGATCATCATTCGTGCGTTTCAAGCTGCCCAATGCAAAAAAAAATTTTCAAATCGGACTAATAGTTGCAGAGATATAGTGTCACGATATTTTTTTACAAAAGACGTGCTAAAAATACAACAAACAATAAGGTTTATTAATTCTTATCATTTTTGGAAGGTGGACTAATGAATGTTATTGTTTTAAAACCAATAAAAGAAGATATGTGAGTCCTAAACGTAAATTTTTACTAAATTATGGTGGTGGCAACAGTAAATCTTTCGACTGTTTAGTTTTTCAAAAACAATTTTTACTTTTATTTTCCTTATTATATATGATTGAGATTTAGACTAACATAAGAAACGACCCTGACGCCGATGAAATATGATGTACCTACGAAAGTCCATCTGCGCATGTGCAAGCTAAAATCTTACCTGAAGGTAGAAACAAAAGCTGAACTGCAAGTATGTTAATGAAGGGGATCGACAATTTTTTGTCTAGGATATCTACAGGACACACGCTGGTCATCGTGTTATACATAATTATAAACCTCTTGTCAACAGCACGTAGCCCCCGATTGGGAAGAAACCAAGCTTCGCTGCGACGCACCATTTCAATAGCATCAAAATGCATTTTTGCATGGCTTTTATAACATTTAGCACCAGGTTCTCGTAATTTACCAAATTGTAATGAGATATCGTTACATTTGTGTAAAACGTGACGAAATAATGTGCGGGCGACCGTTTAGTAAAATACACGGTCGAGTCACATTATTGTGACCACCAGCTTATATCAAGAGTAACCGCCGTGTGCAGCGCGGACAGCAGCTAAAAGGGCTGGGAGTGACTCAATAAGGTGTTGGAAGGTGTTCACAGGTATGTGCAGCCATGCTTATTACAGTGCATCTGACAGCTGCTGGAGGATGCGTGGTGGAGGATCCATACAGCGAACAACACGATTGAGGTGGTCCCACAGATGCTCAATTGAGTTCAAGTCTGGGGAATTAGTGGGCAAGGGAAGTACTTCGAAATCTGCATCGTGCACTTGCAACCACTCTCGCACATTTCTAGCTGTGTAACCCGTCGCATTGTCGTGTTGGAAAATCCTATCCACCCCAGGGAAGACAATCAGGCATGTATAGGTGTACATGGTCTGCAAGGATGGATTCATAACGAATTCGATTCATAGTGCCTTCCACAGGTACGAATCGACCCAGGGAATGCCACAAAAAACATTCCCTGGACCATAACGCTGTCCACACCAGTTTGGGTTATTCCAGAAACGGTTGAAAAGTGTTTTTTCCTCCGATGTTTCTCGCCTTATACGCCAACGTTTATCCGTTCCATGAAGCAGAAAACGTGACACATCGGAGAAGTCAATCGTTTGCCAATCAGCGGAGGTCCAATTCTAATACTGGCGTGCAAAAGTAAGCCTTTTCTGCCTATGCACCTTCGTTTGCATAGGTGCAGTGACCATCCGTCTGCATCGGAGCCCCATACGCAGCAGGGTTATTCCTCTGCTATATTCGTTCTGTGAGTTGCTGTAGCGTGTCGATCGACCTCACGCACCTTCGCACTCGACGTTCACCTCTCACATCAATGACACGTGGTGCTCCACAGTTACCACATCGGTTAATCGCAATGGTGCCATTTCTCCAATCACGATACATTTTAACCACTGCAGCACGCGAACAGTTCACAAACTGCGCTGTTTCAGAAATGCTGTCACCCTTGGCCCGAAAGCCGACAGTCACCCCTTTTTGCAAATCTGATAAATCACTCCTTTTATTCATGACAGCAACGAGTGATATGTTTTCTGAATGCCTACAGCACACCTAAGGTACCCTCCAAGCCGGTTCACGGCACGTTCCTTATTTCATTGGCTACGCGCTGTTGACGTCAAAAGTAAGAGGTGACTCCACTGTGCATATTGTAGGGTAATTACGATATTAGCTATTGTTGCGTCACGATCAGATTTCAGGAATGGCTTTGACCACTTCCTTTACCTACTCCCGTTACATCAAAATATTTCACTTGAGATTTACTTTGTTAGTGTCGAGAAAGATGCATAGCATAAAAAAGAAGGAAGAAGAAAAAAATCAATGATTCTTTTTGAGTCCTTCAAAAATCTCTTGTCTGTAAGTGTCGTCGTTCTAGAAGTCAGCAGATTTACTGCAGTGTAAAAAGAGACAAATGTTTCTGCACATGTACACTGCAATTCAGAATGGTTCGCAGTATCCCAGAAAGATGTTGACCAACTAAGAATATTTGGATGTAATGATGTGGTGCGTAAAATGACAAAAATTGGGCTACTTTTGTTTAGTAATATTGTTACTGCCACTTACCGGAGAATTTCTTTATTAATATAGCCCGTAAAATGTCGAATATCTTATTATTTGTCTGATACTATTATGTATTTCCCAGTAACCAATTTAAGTCCACTGGTTGCAGGAAAAGAGCCAGTGCCATATGACAAACACAACATTTTCATGTTTATGTTTACCTCTCTGCGATTTGAACCCGGACGAATGGTCAGAAGCCACTGCTCAGACCACTGCGCCACCGGGACGGGCGGCAGACAATTTTGTGCACTTAGAGGAGTAAATTAGAATGTCTTCAATACCCAAAATCCTAACCCATTCATAACCTTTCATGATAGATTAGATCAGATCTGATCATACGTAGACGATTTTAGGAAGGGAGTGTCTGACCCCAGGTCTTAAACAACCGTTAGAAAGAGGAAGCTAGGAGATTTGGGCTAGAGTGCCCGAAAGGGACACGGAAGCGAGGTAGAAAGGTAGAAAAAGGCGCCCTTGTTTATTACCGGATAACCAGTACCCCTATCCTGAGGCTTAACGTGCCCATCCGACGCACGGCGGATATATAGTGGTTCGTGCGTTCGTACTTGCATGGGATCGAACCTGAAGTTTCTCCGTGGCAGTCTCGAAGGTTAACCATTAGGCCATCTGCGGCCATGACAGATTAGAAGCTCAGTTTCATTCCATAAGCATGTATTATGCGTTAAACTTTTACATTATCTTTTACTTCATTTTGTTTTATTTCATCTTTTGTTCAATAACGGGACTGATCAGGTGCATTTAAAATTCACAAAGAAAACGTGTTTTGCAAACGAGATTACTTTACTACCCCTTTCTTTCTTTTAGACTGTAATACCTCAAGATGACTTGGTGAAAACTCTGGGATTCACGTTCTTATCATGGCGGAAGAAGGCAGCTCAGAGGAATCCCAAAGAACCGCAGGCCCTTCAAAACTAATCAAGTCTTCCCCTCATCGTGGCCTACATTCTCTCGCTAAAGAGGATGAGGAAGGAAAGGAATTAAGTTCAACAGTCAGTCCATTCTGCTTCGAAGTGCCTTCCTTGCATGCGAATTAGTACCCCCAGGCACTTTTCCATACTAGATCGATCCCGCATCTATTAGGAGGGGAGAGGTCTAAGGAATTTTCTAGCTAAATCACGGGGACAGGGCAGAATAAATCATTAGAATACGCTAAGTACCTAACGATAGATTTTATGAATAGCAGCCCTCCTTTCAAGGCGTAGTTTCGATTTTGCTTTTGATAACTGATAGTTCTTACACTTTGAAATCTGAAATCCCTTTGATTCAGAAGCTGGAAGGAATTTATGGCGAGATTAATTTCCCTTTGTACGTCGTACGTGCTGGAGATGCTAGTGAGAAACCTTTCATTCTTTTTTTCTTAAATAAATTTATGAATTTCATTCAAGAGAAAGAAAATGACAAAGAACTTTTCTTGGAATACAAAAAAAAAAAAAAAGAAATTGTCCATTATCGTCGGCTTAGTTTTACGTGGAGTATGCACAGGGTGGCCCAAAACATATACCTACTAAGTTTAAATCCAATCTGCTCTGCGATTAGTTAGTATAATTTGAAGAAACTTTGCGGACACATGCCAACAAGCTGTTTGTGTCTCGTGTGCTTCTTTTCATTTTGAAGGATATGAAAAATGGCAGGCAACACTATGAAGCAGCGGATATGCATTATCGAAGAGTACATTCGATCTTCAGAAAGCCCCGAAAAGGTCAGAAAAGCGTTTCAGGTACAGTTTGGTAGTAAAGTTCGACCGGACAGGCACGCAATATCAAACATCGTCAAGAAATTTCGCAAGACACGGTCAGTGTTGGACAATCACTCTCAAGGCGGCAGTCCCTCCACAGCAAGGACTGAACGAAACATTAAAAAAGTTCGAGAAACATTTGAAAAAAGAACGAAAAAGTTTACCAGGAGAGCGTCTCAGGAGTTAGGGATCTTCAGCGAATTGTCAAAGAGGATCTTTATTTTTTTCCCTATGAAATTCAGACCCAACAGCCATTCACAGAGTCGGGCCGCAGATTGCATAGTGGTCAACGTTCGTGACTGCTACGAAGAGGTCTCACGTCCGTGCCCAGGCAGGTGCGAACGCTCGAACCACTAAATATTTGCCGTGCGTCGGATGGGCACGTTAAGCCGTCGGGCTACGGGTACTGGAACCCCTGGTTATAAATAAAAGCGTCTTCCTCGTCCTTTCTACCTTGCTTCCGTGTGACTTTCCTGTCGGGCACTATAGCCCAAATCTCCTAGCTTCGTACATCTTAGGGTTGTTCAAGACCTGGATTCAGACACTCCCTTCCTAAAATCTTCTACATATGATCTAATATGATCAATCACAGAGTCAAACACAGCAGCAAGATTGCACTTTGCTCATGCAATGATCACAAGACTCGAGAACCAAGAAATTGACCCTGGTCTCATCTGGTTTTCAGATGAGACACATTTTTAGATTGATGGGTTTGTGAACAGGCAGAACTGACGAATATGCGGCACAGAACATGTGCATGTTTTGATTGCTTCAAGTCTTCACACAAAACGTGTGACCGTGTGGTGTGCTTTGCGAAAGTTGACATTTGTGGACCTGTTTATATTGAGGGAACTCTATCCGCAGTGACACATCAAAACTTGCTTGAAAACAATTCTTTCATTCCTATTTTTCAGGGCTGTTATGGCTCTGACCTCACAAGTCACTTTTTCATGCAAGACGGTGCTCGTCCCCATTGTATAGAATCCATTTTCCGCTTTCTGAATGAACATTTACGTGAGAATGTCATTGCTTTGAATTTTTCAAAGCAGTGCGGATGCAGACTTGGTTGGCCCTGGTATTCACCAGACCTCAATCCTTTGAATTTTTTTTTTATGGGGACATCTCGAAGATAAAATGTATCAAAGCAATCCAAAGACTTTGGAGGAACTGAAATCAACCATCGAGCTTGAATCTCAAAGACAAAATGTATCAGAGTAATCCAAAGACTTTGGAGGAGCTAAAATCATCTATCGAGCTTGAAATATCAAAGTCAAAGTGTATCAGAACAATGCAAAGACTTTGGAGGAGCTGAAATCATCTATCGAGCTTGAAATCTCAACGACAAAGTGTATCTGAGTAATCCAACGACTTTGGAGGAGCTGAAGTTATCTATCGAGCTTGAAATATCAAATACAAAGGGTATCAGAGCAATTCAAAGACTTTGGAGGAGCAGAAATTATCTATCGAGCTTGAAATCTTGCCCATTCCAACAGACGTTCTCCACAAGGTGGTGTCCAATTTTTGGATCAGATTGCGCAAGATCGTCGAGGTTGAGGACAAACGTATTGAACACGTAATATAAACGACAGAAGATATAGATTTTAATAAGCTTTGAATGGGACTCGTATGCATTTTCGTCCACGAATAGTTCAGCATTAAGTGTTTTTAAATTATTTTAGTGTCGTGTTTTATGCACTTTTGTACTGTCTTTCCTTTGTATCGAGTAGCCCTTCATGTCTAGTGAATAAAAAAATAATTATTTTATTTGGTCGTGTAGAACGTTTGCGGGAAAAGTCGTATGTGGCGTGTGTAATGCAAGATAGAGATGAGTTCGGGCTCAATTTTAGGAGCCCTGGTCCAAGGGCCTAGAGCCAGGGCCGGGCCGGCTTTCTTTGATTACATGTGTTTGCTGAGTCCGGGCCCTCCCGAACCCGGATTCTTGGTAAATGTTGCTTATCAAGGCTTGCATTTATGCATTATACACTGGCCAAAGATATGGCACAAGCAAGGATTAGTTTAAAAATCATTAGTTTAAAAAGTTTAGTTCAGTTAATCCACTTCACAATATTAATATGTTTTTTAGAAATACTACGCATAAAGCCAAATGTTCCAAAATGTGGATTTGAAATAAATAAATAATCAACGTGCCCTTCGACCGTATCAGGGGAATCAGTAATTTTGGTAAAAGCTGAAAAAAAGAAAATTGTTTAAAAACAAAAAATTCCATTCGTTATTTCTTTTTGATTTATAAAATTCCTTTTATTTTGGATAAATTGCATTATAAAACGTACAACGTCGTACAGACAGTTGCAAGTGTTTGAAATTTTGACTCTAGAAAACTAATCTTTGCAATATAATTTACATATATGCTAATTGGTAAAGGTAGTTTAGAATGATGTAGTAGATTATAAAAAAAGCATGTAGAGAAATTTCCAAAAATTAAAAAAAAAGGAACGTAAAAGCATTCCAGACCAAATTATTTTGCATTTTGCAACATTAACAAAGCGTTGCGCTTAGTAGTATAATAATCACAATATTATCATATGTGTGTGCAGTTTCCAGATCAAGTTCATCATGAAAAGAGAGAGAGAGAGAGAGAATTGCATCTTGATCTTCTTTCTCTAAAACTCGACCTGTTGCACTAAAAACCAACGTCACCCCAAAAATCGAGGGAGTGAGTACATGTAAAAAAATAAAAAACAATACTTCTAACTGCCCAATTTTGGAAATTAATACATCATTTTGAAGATAAGATTTTTGATTTTTAATAAAATACCAAAAATGGGAAAGTGATTTTTTCCCAGTTTTTCGATACCAGATCTCCTTAAACTAATCCTTGCTTGGGCCATAGCTTTGGACAATGCATAATGCAAGTCTTGCTAAGGAAAATTTATCTTGAAATGGCAGCTAGCTTAGGAAATTGAAAATCCTTCCATCATGGAAATAAATCCACAATGAAATTCAACACGTGTAATTCAACCGGGCTCGGAATTACACGAGTTAATTTAATTAATGTAATGAAATTCAAGACGTGTAATTCCGAGCCCGGGCCCGGGTTTTTCGATAGTTAATGAATTCTGAGCTGTCAGAGCCCGGGCCCGAGCTCATCTCTAATGCAAGATACTGCGGGTCTGAGGTGACGTAAACATCCCATATTGCTGTGCGCGAAAGAAAAGGTTCTAAGGACAGAACAATCACTGTTGTGGTGAAGATTTTTTACACGTGGCGATGATACGATGGCGATATCGAAGGAAGGTGTATCGATGGCGATATCGAAGGAAGGTGTATCGATGGCGATATCGAAGGAAGGTGTGCGTGCAATATTGCTCTACGAATACTTGAATGGCGCGAAAGTTACGGAAGCACTTGAAAAATTGCGAAAGGCTTTGGCGACGATAGTATCGGACAGAGTACTTGCTGTAACTGGTACAGGAAACTCGGTACTGTTGTACGAAATCTATCTGATGAGCCCAGAAGGTGTAGACCCAGTAAGATTTTTTTTAATTTTTATTTGAGGTTTAACGGCCACCGTGAGCAACTCAATGGACTATAAGCAGTCGCCCGTCCCTAATTTAGGGTCACTGGTTTCAGGGAAGGGAGAGAGCCAGTGCCGTAAGAAGAGTAGCAGTGAAAAGCTTTCGCTGGCGTAGCTTATTTGGGAAAGCATTTGGTTCCGGAGCAAGAGAATGTGGATTTGAGGTATGCCACCAGCAAATTTGGGTTTCGCAGACGCATAATATGAAATGAGGTTTTCTTCAGAAAAAGGAAAGGAAATAGGATACCGAATATTTATTCTACCAGACGGATGAATATGACTAGAAAGTGAGGTATAATGAATATTCGTTTCACAAGAAGAAAAAGGAACAGGATAGTGAACATCTGTATTACTAAAAGAACAAGAACAAGAAAAAGATAGGGGATCTTCTCCCACAAAAAGATAGAAAACAGGGTGTAGGCGATATCCGTTTAAATAAAGTAAAAGGAGTAGAATAACAAATACATTCATTTTCATAAAAAAACAAAACACCTGAAGAGAGTTGACCTACGACTTTGATTCTTACAGGATAAGTTCATTAGGCAATGCAGAACAAATGATTAGCATCTCGGTGCCATACGTACCAGCTGCGTCGATGTAGCCAATGACTGGTGTGACCAGCGTTGGATTGTGTCACCTGTTGTAGGCGTTGAGGCACCGAATCAAATAATGTCCGAATGGTGTTCTATGAAATAACCATTCATGTTGTATTGAACCGTGCTCAAAGTTCGTCAAGAGTTGGTAACGGGCGGTCGCACGGCTGCACGGGTCGTTTGATCATGCCTCAGAGATTTTCTACTGATGATAAATTCGGGGATCTATGATAAATTCGACGGCAGAAGTGAAAAGACATTACCCCTCAAGAAGGCACGTGTTGTCGCTGCAACATGCGGTGTGGCATTGTCCTGCACATACGGAAGGACGACAGACGGTAGAATTCCATTGGCGTTACAAGCACTCATTACGGTGGTACGGAGGATTCTCACGAGAGGTGATCTGCCTTCGTACCCGATAGAACCCCAGGCCATAATTTTTCGTGTTGGTGACGTTTTCCTGATGCAAATTTACTGTTTCCGACGCCTCTTCTTATGTCTTCGGCGGAAAACAGATGCTGCCATCATTTTCGCCTGAACAGAAACGAACACCATATTGTGCCATTCTTCATACCGTATCGTTCGATGCACCATTGCAGCTTGGCAGTCCGTTGCTGCGGTGCCAGAGATAGCCTGAGGTGGGGCTGGTATGCCTTCAGTCCGAATTGTGATAGCCGGCGACGTACTGTGACAGTTGACGCGGAAGGGAGAATGAATCATAATTCGCCATTGCTGTGGCAACGCCTTTGATGACACAGAACGATTACCCAAAGATATTCTCACAAGATGAGGGTTGTCCCTCGGCGTTGTCTATGTATTACGTCCAGAACCTTTTTTTCGTCTCCTACGCCCTTCGACGGACACACTGAGCCCCACACGACTGGCAGTCTTCCCAAGCAAAGCATTGCAGTATCTCATGCCGATAGCGCGACCTATATGGAATTCGCTGCTCTGACTGTACGACTCTCTTACACGATGACAAGGCATTATTTCTCACTGATGACCGAGCACTTACATGCCGACCGAGCCATGCAGTGTTTATATCGGAAAAACGGCACGTTTCTGGTTTATGATTCTGCCCGGTTTGAGTTTCCCACACGTGGTACGCATGCACTTATGACGCCACGTTTCCGGTTTAAGTTTCCCACACGTGGTACATGGCATGCACCTATGACGCCACGTTTTCGGTTTATAACGTTGCCCGGTTTTAGTTTCCCACACGTGGTACGCATGCACCTATGACGCCACGTTTTCGGTTTATAACGTTGCCCGGTTTTAGTTTCCCACACGTGGTACGCATGCACCTATGACGCCACGTTTCCGGTTTATGACGTTTCCCGGTTTGAGTTTCCCACACGTGGTACGCATGCACCTATGACGCCACGTTTCCGGTTTATGACGTTGCCCGATTTGAGTTTCCCACACGTAGTACGCATGCACCTATGACGCCACGTTTCTGTATTATGACGCTGCCCGGTTTGAGTTTACCACACGTGTTACGCATGTACCTATAACGCCACGTTTCCGGTTTATGACGTTGCCCGATTTGAGTTTCCCACACGTGGTACACATGCACTTATGACGCCACGTTTCCGATTTATGACGTTTCCCGGTTTGAGTCTCCCACACGTGGTACGCATGCACCTATGACGCTGCGTTTCCGGTTTATGACGTTGCCCGGTTTGAGTTTCCTACACGTGGTATGTACGCATGCACCTATGACGCCGAAATGCTAACGATTTCTGCTATATTGACTGATTATAAGTGGCGTTGCGTGTCCCTTTAGGTTGGGTGTGCGCTGTTATGAGAAAAACATGCAAAAATTTCATTATGCACCCCGAGCTGCAAAATTCGTGCATTGGTTTCGAATGTACGAAAGCATTTCTTTTATTTAGCTGTCGTCTAATAACTTACGGTAAATATTTTTACATACACTCCATTGTAAGTAAAATATATATTAAACATTTCCATTTATATATATTAAAGTAAAATCTGAATTTCCTGTTCAAATACTGGAGTGATGAATGAATTTTCGGTATCTTTTATATATATATAACTTTTAAGTACAGCACGAGGCTTACTTTCTTTAACTCGCTTTACACAATCTGCAAAATCTCTGGCAGAAAATGGAACACTTAGTACATCGTCAACCTAAATGGATGTCAAAATTCAAATTTTATATTTAAATCTGTGCTCAGAAGCACGCCGATTCACACAGCGACGAAAAGACAGAAAACAGTAACTCGTAGCAGAACGTTGAAGTGACTCCACGTTATTTCAAATGCAAACGAGTATGGCCAATGGTGCTTTTTTATAAGCGCGGACACCCTGGGAATTTAAACCTCTGCTTTGGTTCCGCGAGGAAATAAAAACATGACCTTTAGCGCCATCTGGAAAGCTTTGAATTAAAGTTGCTTTAACGACTTAGGGTGCCCGCTGGCAAAATAGTACTTCTGCAGCTGCAAATATTATTTACTACATTTTGTTTACTGCACGAGGCTCCTCTTCGCGAAAATATTGTCCAAGGGAATTAAGTTTAGGGGACAAATTTCAGCGGGTCTTATTGGAAATACATAAAAAGAAAAAAAAACAATATAACAACAACAGCTTGTACTGCTTGTGACGTGCCTGCACCGCAGGACGAAAATGAGATAAAGGCAGATAGCAGTGAGAGCACATGTCCATGTAGCTCAGTTGGGAGAGCGACTTACTCGGGGAGTGAGAGGACCCGGTTTCGATTTCGGGCGCGGACAAACTTGTACGTTATATTGGCGCCTGAACTTCCAGGATGACTCGGCTGTTACGTTTCTCGCAGGGATGTGATGTTCTTTGCACACGGCGAGACAGGAAAAATGAGAATCCCTTCTTAAGTGCTTCGAAAAAATAAATAAATCAGTGTGATGTTACGTTCCACATACCAAATTGTCTGGGATTTCTCAAATGCATGTTTTTCATAGGATGACTGCTTACAGAGACTCATAGTCTCTGCCAACACAAGGGCCATGCCCCCGGCCCTCTTATAGGGGGGGGGGGTTGATGTGACATGCCTGCACCGCGCGACGCACATGAGATAAAGGCAGATAACAGTGAGAGCACATGTCCGCGTAGCTCAGTTGCGAGAGCGACTTACTCCAGAGTGAGGGGATCGGATTCGATGCTGGGCGCGGACAAACTTGTACGTTATATGCTCCATGGGACTCAAACGGTTATCATTTTGCGGTTAGCACACCTTGACAGTTTCGCTGTTACGTTTAAAACCATAGGGAAATAAGAACGTGACCTTCAGCGCCGTCTGGGGAGCGCTTCCACTACAGCTGCTTTAAGGTCGTCGGATGTGCCCACGCGAAACAGCACACCCCAGGGTTCTAGCGCGAATGCGATATGCTTACTGAACGAACTTTTTCTTATTGATGAAAATATTATGTGGGAAAATTAGTTTTATCCACCACTAGAAGCCTTAGGACGAACTCTGGCGAGTTTTATTAGAAACAAACCCGAAAAAATAATATCGATAATATAGATTAAATTGCGACTCTGTGTAGGTGTGCACCGCACTCCTACACACCTTGATTATTTACTCCATGTTGATTATCATGTCCTTTTTAATATCAAAGTCGTAGTTCGACTCATTTCAGCTGTTCTGTTTTTGATGAAAAGGAGTGTATTTTTTCTATAATGCGATAAAAGATAAAAAGTACAAAAAGACAGAACAGCAAACATTGATTCGATAGAAAGAAAAGAAAAACGAATATTGAAATATTTTTGTACTTGAAGCAATGGGTAGACAAGGAAGAAAAGATATAAGACTGGTAGTATTATTTCGATGAGCAGGAAATGCAATAAAATAGTGATCATTTGTTCTAGATTTAAAAAAAACGCGCTCTGATAACCACTACACTCATCTATTATTTCGTAAAGATATAGGAAAATCAAAGTTTCATACCAAGCAGATTTCCTTCAGTTTGTAAACATAAGTATTCTATTTTGCAGACTGGAGGAATGCCAAACATACTACATACTTTCCCGCGATTAGGCAAATAAGCTCAATAAATGAAAGAATTATTCTCAACTCCATTCTTTCCGATAAATCATTCCCAACTTATCTTTAGTGGAATGTCAGCATAAGAAATATATTTCAGACGCTTAAAATGTTTATGTTGAACTCCATCACCGTATCTTCGGATGAGAAATGTCATACTTTCACGTGAAGCATATGAGAATATTCATCTTTTTTTTTTTTTTTTTTTAAGTTTTCTTTTCTTCTTCGATTCAGGAAGAGTGACTGGAAGGTTCATCGCAAGACGCAGATGGAAAACCCGAGGGGGGGAGGAGGGGCTTAATAATGAGAATGGCAGAAAGAAATGAAACAAAAGAAAGAAAAAAAAGTCCCATTTCATCAAGGAAGATAGTGAGAAGTCATTAAAGTAAAATTCCAATGGCGGAAACGGAGCAATTCTTCAATCCAAAGATATCGAGACAAACACATCCAAGTTTCATGAGCCGCGGCAGCAGCTTATTATTGATGAGTTGTCAAACCCACGGACTCCATCTCCGTGTCTTTACCATTCTCTTTACCGCTACGGCAACGGCGTCCATACAAAAAGGAAGAATTCATCCTCTTCAATTGTGTAATTTCGGCTTCTCGCTGCGAATGGATAGGTGACCTCCATTTTATTTCATAAATCGATGGATGACGCTGTGCAGCAGAGAATATTAATTTCATCTGTGTTTGTTTTCGACTCCTATACCAATATCACCTTTTCTTTCGTTTGTTATTTCCTTTATCTTCTATTTTTTCCTCATCATTTTATTCCCTTCCTCCGGAAACGTTTCCTAAACACGGTGGACACAAAATATTAAGAGCCATTTGTTTTCATCGGATTTTTGTAAGCTCTTGCATTTTGCATTAACCTTCAGACACTCTGCTTTATCTCCACGTAATGTTCCGTCCTCCGCCAGATAAGAACGAATACATTATTTACTATTAATGCGCGTTTAAAGAAACGCATGGTAGCATTCAGCACTCGACGCAACTTCCAACCATTAATCTAAAATATGTACGCAATACAACTATGTTTTAAGTGTCTCTCCGCCCATTCAATTGTACTTTAGCTATTATAAAAACTTCAATAATGTTTCAAGAAAACACGTCTCATTCTAAGAACTCAGCTGTACATGATGATGATCTCATTTTAGTGATTTAACTGAAGATATTAAGATACTAGGTGAAAGTACGTCAATAATCGGGGGGAAATGTCTTTTATTTATGTAAGAATCACACCTTTGTATGGAGTGTCACCAAAAATACACAAAACGGTGCTTTGTCAAAGGTAAAGAGATGTGTTTAAAATGTGAAAGAATTAACAAGGAATTGTACACCAATTATACTTAAAATAGTATAACTATACTAGTAATCTGAATTTATTGGCGTAGAATATAAATCAAAGTTTCCAAGCTTACGCACATCAACCATAGGGCTTTTTCAAGGAAGGTAGACAGCAAACTAAATATAGAACGCTTCAACAATTTCAACGCGGTGACTTGTGTGACTTGATAATGAACAAACAGATGCGAAGTAATTCTTCATTCAAAGACCCAAGGCGTCATGTTCGTATAGCACGCGGAATCATGAAAGGAAAACAATGGCATTCACTATTTGAAGAACTGCTTCCAAACTCATGCAAATTTTAAACTCGTGGAAACTAACAACGGCCCTATCCAGAGAAGTCCAGTTCAAGTCTGCTTCTTCTAGGTGGGATGACGTAAAGAAATTGGATTAACACTCCACCACAAAATCTACTGCCATTCGCGAAACTTTGGAGATCATCACCAACAGCGTATTATGCAATCACAGCGTAGCGCTGGATTTGCCACGAGTTTGGAACCAGTTTTTCAAATAATGAATGCCTTTGTTTTCCTTTCATGATTCCGCGTGCTAAACGATCATGACGTCTCGGGTCTTTGAATTAATAATTACTTCGCATCTGTTCGTTTATTGTCAAATCAAATCACTGCGTTCAAATTGTTGAATCGTTCCATTATTCAGTTTGCAATTTGCTGTCTACCTTCCTGCCTTGAAAAAGCCATCTGGTTGACGTCCGAAAGCGTGGAATCTTTTATTTATATTCTACGCCAAGAAATTCGGGTTACTAGTATAGTTATACTATTTTAAATATGTGAAAAAATGAACATGAACATTAAAACAATAAAAAAAGTATATTGTGTGAGGCAGAGATCCGACAATTAAAACAGAAAAGCACAAGGATGCTCCAACAAAATGGGACAAACGATCAGACAAAGGAAATTATATTTCTTTAGAATCCCAGCGTTTGCAAAACCAAGGTTTGCTGCATTATTTGACAGCAATGTGTGTGTGTCAAGTAAGTGGCACACACATTCGCTGCATTTAAATAATCACGCTATCACAGTAATAGACACAAGGAAATTTATTTCAATCTTGTATCACATGGATATATGTTGGCAGGGTAGTCTGAAACGGTGGATTCCGCCCAATCGTACGAGACGGTCCCGGATGGAATCCTTGATAAGACATGGGTGGTGTGCTTGTCTGATGGAGCTGGTGCTGTCGCTGTCGTGGAAATAACCCCAAGTTAGAGACAAGGACTGATTACGCTTCTCAAAGTCACTCACAATGGTAGAAAAACATATGGTGTCTATGGAGAAAGTAAATATCGTTTACGCCGTTCTGGTGGCCGAGCAGTCAGAGCATCGCCTAACTGCTCGGCGTGTCAAGACGGCAAAATGTGTCACAACGGCTTCGAAAAATGTGTGGTACTTCTTCTTCGTATCGCCTGGAATTAGTGATAATTCCATCTTCTGCAGGGAGTTACTTTATATCTGTGACGTACTACATAGATGGCGTGCATATCGAGACTGCAAAATTGCTGCGATGAATTCCATCGGTATAGCTTAATGGGAAAATCCTTCACTTTCAGAGCAGAAGGATGCGAACTCAATGTCGCCACCGGAAAATTTCTGTTTTCACAGATTTCTCATAACAGTGGAGCACACTTTTGAAAAATGCCTCCTCGCCCTGATGTGACAACTAAGACATGCAGACAGCTAACCACTCCTGCTTTGTGTCATCTAACAAATAATGTAGGACCCAGTGGCTTAGTTCCTATATATTTTCCATGGGAAACAAGCGTAAGCTAATTGTTTCGGCACTTCCACCGAACCTTGTGGAAATCTATCGACACAACTGCGTGGTCTGTTCCTCATTGGCAGTGCCTAGCTTGTCACCTCCAAGCGTAATTGGTCGCACTCGATGCGAGGTATCGTTCAACGTCTAGTCACCACGACGAAATTTCCGGAACCAGTTTACGGAGGTGCTTTCACTTATCACGCAAGACACAATGTGCTGTGCATATCCGGTTCGTTTGTTGTGCATGGTTTGTTTCCAATATATACTCTTAGAGCATACTCCGCCTTATTACGTTCCGCGACGGCCACATTTTATTCACTGTTTCCATAAAAATCTACAGCCACAGAAGACACGTGCCACTTACCCTACTAATAATAATCTTGTAGTCTTGCATCAAGAAACTGTGGCGTGTCCCTTCTCTGCTTCTGCACACACGCAACCTTTTCCGTTAACATGAAAAAGTGGCTCAAACGTTTTTGGTTGCCCTGTACAGTATAACTGCGTATAGCAAGAACCTCTTCAGAGAGATCCCTAATTTAACGAGCAAAACAGAAACTTTAGTTTTGGTATAATGTTAGTTCGAGGTTAATCTGATCGTTTTTAACGAAAAACATTTAGTGAAATCTCTGATTTAACGAGAGAGAGAACAGCTATTAATTTAAGCGTAGCAACAAATTGAATAAATTCCAATACAAATTTGAAGTTGTGATTCCATCAATTGGTGTAAATTATGACAACAGTAGTAAGTAATATACAATAATATCAAAAAACTTGAAATTGTTCTCGTCCTGGAGCGGGAATCAAACCCACGTCTCCCGGTTTGCGCTCGAATATGCTAACCACTACACAACCAAGAACGACCAAGTCTCAAGTTTCCGAGTAATTTAAATATTACACATTGCAGAAATCACCAGTCGAAGCAACGACATTCATGTTTAGCAAATCTGGATGAATAGAATTCATCTAGATTTACTAAATATCAAATTTGTATTGTAAACTGGTGTAATCCCGTATTCATGGTGAATAAATTACATTATTAACGTGGTACCAAAACCTGCTGAGCACTGCTATGAAATGGAGGAATGTGGCATACAGGGAAAAATGGCAATAGCGTAGTGAAATCCTGGTGTGCTAGTGGAAGGATGCTATAGAAAAGCAAACGGAAGGGAGCACATTAAATGCTCAACAAGCGAGTTGTGCAAGAGAATCTACGCCACCATTCCAAGAAATTACCCTCAGGATTTTGGGAGTATCGCGTCAGCAGAGTTGAAAATAAGGTCCCTACTCCTTGGCAAAGATGAGGATGGGATTTTCTAAGGGAAAGGGTTTAACGACCACCGTGACCAACTCGATGGGCTATGAGCAATCTTCAGTCCTTAATTTAAGGCCACTAACTCCACGGATGGGAAAGAGCCAGTGCCGTGAGACAAACAGAACATTCATGCCTTACGTGGATTCGAACGCGGAACCATCTCGGACGAATTGTCAAAGCGAGCGCTTAGACTACTGCACTACCGGGACGGCGGATGCGTTGAGTTCACGCACATGTATTTCGTGGATTTCTGGGCGACGATTGCTGAGAGGAGTTTTCACAGGCTTGGGCTTCTTCCTAGTTTTAGAATCGAGTTCGCTTCTCCGATGAGGTATGGGCGGTGCATTTGTCCTACGGCGTTGATTCTTCCTCTCCATTGAAAGCGAGGCCATAGCTAGCAACGGACTATATGGGTGGGGTGGGGGGGGGGGGGGCGTCAGCCCTTCCTATAAGGCAAGCAAGCATCTCGAGGAAAATACAAGTCGTTGTAAATTATTTGAACTTCTATTTCTGTTGTTTTATAAAAACGAACTTTTTCTCTATAAGCATAAATGCTTTTCCTAATTTTGTCATACATTACGTTCTTCAAAAACAAGAAAAATTGAAGTGATACAGCACAAACGATGAATAACAACAGAGATATTACTTTTAAATGTGAATCTCTAATACACGCTGGGAGTGTTTTTGGTGCTATGGGCCTGGGGAGAGAGAAATGCCGCTTTTTACTTCATGTTTTTTCCCCTTTTTCGGATAAATGTAACATTTTAAAGAACATTACCAAAGAAAAAAAAAATGGAAAGAAAGACTGACGGAGGTGGAGGCGTATTTGGGCAGTAGGCTAAACCCTTTTCGTTATTTGGTAAGTGACTGTGAGATGGTAAGCTTCTGCTTAAAAGCTTCCAAGTAGTTCGTTGATTACGAAGTTCTGCCGTGGGCGACATTTTAAATACTGTAATTTTATCCCTCTACGCGCTAGAAAATAGTGATAAAGGAAAATCCTCTCGCGTGTACGAAAGAGAAAATGCTTTCAACGTCTTCTTGTTCACTGTTTTTCGTCCAGTAGGAGTGATTGTACGATGCCTGTGCTGGAGAAAGGAGATTTTTTGGCGGGATTCTAATGCTTTTTGTTTTTGAGAGTTTCAGAGGGTATAGCTATTGATCACGGTAAGAACCACGGTAGGGCATAAAATGACAACGGTAAGGTATAGCTACTGACCATATTGGTCACGGTATAGTTATTGTCCGGAATTGACCTCGGTAGGGTACATCTATTGACCACAGTAAGAAGCAGAAATTATAAGAACCACGGTAGGGTATAGAGCAACGGCAGGGTATAGTATGATCACGGTAGGGTATATCTATTGACCATATTTACCACGGTATAGCTACTGATTGGTATTGATTAAGCTAGTGTATAGCTATTGACCACAGTAAGAAGCGGAAATTATAAGAAAGAAACACGGTAGGGTTCTTTCTTATAATTGTTTAAAAGTTTCCAAGTAGTCAATAGCTATACCCTACCGTGGTCAATACCGGTCAATAGCTATACCGTGGTCAATATGGTCAATAGCTATACCCTACCGTGGTCATGCTATACCCTACCGTGGTTCTTATGACCAAGAGCATGACCACGGTAGGTTATAGCTACTGACCATATTGACCACGGTATAGCTAATGTCCGGTATTGACCATGGTAGGTTATAGCTATTGACCATGGTAAGAAGCGGAAATTATAAGAAAGAACCATGGTAGGGTACAGCATGACCACGGTATTGACCATGTTGACCACGGTATAGCTACTGACCGGTATTGGCCACGGTAGGGTATAGCTATTGACCACGGTAAGAAGCAGAAATTATAAGAAAGGACCAAGATAGGGTATAGAAGCAAAGTAGGGTATAGCATGACCATGGTAGGGTATAGCTATTGACCATATTGACCAGGGTATAGCTATTGACCGGTATTGACCACTGTAGGGTATAGCTATTGACCACGGTAACAAGCGGAAATTATAAGAAAGGACCACGGAGGGTATAGAAGCACAGTAGGGTATAGCATGACCATGGTAGGGTATAGCTATTGACCATATTGACCACAGTACAGCTATTGACCGGTATTGGCCTCGGCAGGGTATAGCTATTGACCACGGTAAGAAGCGGCTACCACCAAACACCAGCGACGGGAGAATGCACGATTAAAGGTGTAGAAAAAATTGAAACCGAAGAAGAGGAGTAGAAAAAGGTTAAAGCATGACATCAGTAAATCCTCGATGCCATTGACTGGATTCGCGGGAAATAGACCAGAACAATAAACTAAAAAAAAATCACGTTAGTTGGGAGTTATTTTGACCCCAGCTATAAGGAACGCGCAGTTTAACCACCATAAAGCAATTTCAAATAATCTGATTTATTTTTTATATTTTAAGAGAGTTCTGTTTTCTTTCTCACTCATTTTATTTCAACTAATTGTTTTTAATTTCTTTGCATAATTATTCGCTAATGAAGTAAATTACCACTAGGTTATCAGAAACAAACCAAAACGTTTGACTGTATTCCTGGAAAAATGCAGTTTGTAGTTGAACACGGAGTTCCCCTCCAGATGACCCTTGAGTCCCCCTCCCAGATGACTCTCCAGGCCTTCATAGATTAGGGAGGCGTGCTCCTCTTATCTTTAGATACTCATGTCGTTTGTTGAATACAGATAAAAAATATCGAACAAAGTGCAAGTCTTGGCCAGAAAAATAGCTGCTTCATATGCCTAAGTAATGACCCATCGGACCATCTGTTGGTTGCCATGGGAACAGAAAATGTAACGTTTTCGCAACTCACAGAAAATTAAACATTTTACTACTGATCGCGAGATAAGTATTTCATTATCACAATGCTAACCAGGCTGTCTTCATTCGTGAGACTGGATTTCTGTCTTCACAGAAGCCAGTGGTCCTAAATTAGGGACACTTGTAGCCCACAGAGTTCCTCGCTGCTGTACGTAAACCCCGAAACATACCATAAAGATTAAGCGTTCTCGTCAAGGATCGTGAAAAACGCAAGCGTTTCATGTTCTCCTATCTATTAACAACAGCAGATAGCATATAAATAAATACACCGCTCTTCCCACGTTCCAGAAATACACAGCAACCGAAATATTGTATTTCAGCCGCCGCTGTGGAACCACAGAACTCTCGATAACTAGACGAGCGCGTTACATTTACACCACGGTGGCCAACAATCCACGGTTCTATGTGTATTTTTAAGTCAGCTTCTGACATCATAAATCCGTAAGATGGGCTCAGCTACTGAGACGTCTCCATCTGGTGGGCATTAACGGCAGTGGCTATATATATATATTATAGCAGTTAAATCCAAAGGGCGAGATCCAAGGTGAAAATCCTCCAAATACGTGGCGACAGTAAATAAATAATTACATCGCTCTTTTCACGTTCCAGATACACACAGCAACCGAAAATTTTTGTTCAGCCGCCGCTGTGGAATTCCACAGCGGTGGCAGAACAACAATTTTTCGGTTGCTGTATGTATCTGGAACGTGGAAAGAGCGATGTATTTATTTATTTACTGTCGCCACGTATTTCGAGGATTTTCACCAAGCAGATAGCATAATATTTTGTTCTTGGTAACCTATGACATTGTGGATCCAATTTTAGTGCTTGCTAAATATGATGTTCACATGAAGCAGTCAGAAAAACAGTTTTGTTGCGCAATAGCATGGAGTTTATGAATTAGAGAGACAGGTATAGGTGAGGCACAGATTATTACAATTACATTAATTACGGCAATATAGTATTTATATTTCACCAACATGTTGATGAAGATATCAGCCAATTTGTCGTTTGCATATTTTTACGCTGTCCGACGTCTAAAAGAAGACTTAAAAGTGTATGTGCTGAACATGCGCAAAAATAAAAGTCATTTGTTAGACGTTTTGCTAATATAAATTTCAATTGAAAATTTGGTGCAGTTTAAAGCTAAAACATCGCTTTTGATTCAACAAAGGTAACTTTGCAAGGTAATATCCTAGCAACATTTATGAAAGATGTTTCGTTCCTCGAACAGGTACTGTCCGGGACATCAGTTCCACTGGCCTATGAATGGCCACAAGAACTGAGATATGTAAATGATTTTAGCTATTGTATTTCATTTTTAAATGTAGCTATTTTGATTCAAGATGATACTCCTTTTTTTACATTGCGTGTTACACGCAACAACTTACGGTATTTGTAAAAAAATCGTGTAAATACATGTTTCAATGACCACGTGTTCCTTACTGACCAACCGATAGCGCGTCTCAGGCTATTACATCTGATAACGCGATTGAAATCTGATAAGGTACGTCGCATAAATATAGAGACAGTCTACTTTGCGCCGTGAACGCAATGTGAATATAGGTAGGAAGCTGAAATGGTACCTAATTAGACATAACCCCTACAACAAACGTTTCGATCCGTCGAGATGACCGGATTGTGTGAAAAGAACACCACAAAGTGAAATAGTGTAATTTTAGGTGTCTCATAAATATAAAGACAACTATGTAAAGTGGCCACATGCAAATGAGATGTACAAATTAGTATGTTGCATGCACGCGCATGGGCCGTAATTCGGTCCAGCCTACAAAAGACCGCGGACCTGCCGTCAGACATTCATTTGCTAGAAATGCCACGCAACAGTCAACTTCCTGGTGAAGAGGTGCAGAAGATTTGGAGACTGAGAGTAAATGGATTGCCTGTAGAGAAAATTTGTAAAGCCATGGGGAGGAGTAGGGCAGTCATTTATAAGACTTTATCGAAACGCGGTGAGTTAACTGCCAGGAAACGGCCTGGAAGGACTCGAATAACAACCTAACGAGATGATCGGGCCATCATGCGTTTAGTCTCATCCCAAAGGTTATCACTACGTCACGTTTCTCGGACTGTTGGTGTCACCGTCTCAAAGGACACAGTTCATCAACGAATCAAGGAAAGTCGCAATATTGTGTTCCGTAAAATGCGCCTTGTGTCACACCTCACGCGACGCCTTAAGGAAGCTAGATTGTTATGGGCAAGCAGCCACATGCACTGGACGGACGAGTGGATCTCAACTATTTTTTACGATGAGAAAAAATTCAACCTGGACGGCCCTGACGGTTGGAACTGCTATTATCATGATTTACGACGCGAGCCACGCACCTTCTTCAGCAGACAGAAACGAAGGGGATCTGTGATGGTCTGGGGAGATTTTGCGTTCAATAGGACAACGGATATCGCTTTTCTGCAAGGCAGACAAAACTCCAAAACGTATCAGGACATCAGCAGCCACCTTCTACCGTTTGCCGAAACTCTAGCGGGTGTTGATTATCTGTTCCAGCAAAAGACAATGCCTCTATCCATCGGTCTGCATCAACGAAAAGCTGGCTTAACAGTCATCATGTGACCGTAATGGATTGGCCAGCACTCAGTAAAGATCTGAACCGTATCGATAACCATTGCGGCATACTCGCTCTTTATGTGTATGCGAATGGAGGGCAGTTCTCAAGTGTGGTGGCATTGAAAGAGCAGATTGAACGAAGTTGGTACGCCCTCCGTAAAGAACACTTACATCATTTGGTGGACAGCATGTCCAATCGGGTTTTCAGTGTTATTCGGAACAACGGCTCCACTATTCGTACCGGAGGTGCTCATAACTAGTAAGTCTTTATATTTTTTAGATAGCGTATTTCTGTTTTTTTTCTTGTACTTGGCGTTGGTGTTTCCGTCAGACTATTGTGCAGCTGCGTGTCCTATGCTATTTTTGCTATAAATATGAGGTGTACATTTCAGCTCGTTGTTGTTTCTCTTTTATTCGAGAATTTGTTCTGTCTCTATATTTATGCGAAGCACTATAACACATCGAACCGTCTTCGGGGAGTCTTAATCAGATTGAACACGAACTCTTGATAGAAGTTAGTTCTGTAGTTAACGTTCGTGTCTCGCACGCGGTTTCGATGTGGAGGGTTGCAGTTGGCTGTATGTCGAAATAAATTTACAGGTTTTATTATTTTTTCTCCGCCTGAGAATTATTGCTGCGGAAAAAAATAAAACGTGCCTTTATAAAATGGCGGATATCTCCCAAAATAAAATGCAGCGGGAAAATGTCGATTACACCGCCTAAAACATGGCAAAAATTAAATATGGCGGAAAAATAATATGTCTTTAAACATGGCAAAATATAAGTATGACGGAAAAAGTCGGTTAAACAGCCAAAATAAAAAATGCTGGATATCAAGGGGCGTAGGCCAAATATTTACGACTGCACCATTAGTGTTTTGCCACCGCTAAGAAGTTAAGAGTGCGATATACACCTGCGCCTCCTACTGATTACCGACGGTATTGACTTACATCCGTCGCCAAGCATTTACGCCACTTAGTAGCCGAGTGTTCTTAGGCGCTGGCTTCTGAATATTCGTAAGAATTGGGCCCGAATTCGAGTCCATGATGAGGTATAAGCATTGTGTTTGTTCCATTCCACTGGTTTTGTCAAGACGGGTGACTGCTATAGCCCTACGAGTTGTTCCTGGTGCTTGTTAATCCCCAATCTCTCTATTCTAAAAAAAGTAACTGCTGCTGCCGCCGCTCTTTTAGAAATGTCGCGACACTCTTGCTTTCCTAACTCGTAGCTCAAAACGTACTGACACAAAAATATTAAATTTACATCGTTTGTAGAAAATTGTTTGGAGAACACGCTGAAATAAACAGTTTCTCGATTCTAGCGATACTTCAAGAGCTATTGTATTTCAAAGTTAAGGTAAGCAAACAAAGTGCTATCAGTCGCGTTCCGGACACACTAACAACAACAGAACCACGAAACTTTGTAGGCATGTAGTGTCATGACCGGATTTTTGCACCTCGTTGCCCTTTTTTTAAATTTCGATTTAGTTTACGAGAAGTTAAATTTCTGAATTTCACAAAATTCTCTATTCCGCGATGAGATCCATTTAAAAAAACGTATATATGGCAAACTATAAATTATAACGCTTTGAAATTTTTACAGCACAAACGTACAACTATCGTACCTTTTTTTTACAAAAAAAAATTTAAGAAAAAGTCATTTTTTGATTGTTAAGCATTTTTTAAAGAAGCAAAGGAAAGAAACGAACGGCTTGTCTGTTTTCACGATAACCACAGAAGAATGTTCTGGTCCCGTGACTTGTTGCCATGGTGACGCAGAGAATTTGTTATGCATATGTTTTGTTGGTAAAGCTATCTCAGTTGTTTAACGTGGAATTCAAGTAATTTTGCTTCCTATACTTCCAATGGAAAAAATTCTGTACACATTTTCTTCACAATTATTGCGTTCCCAAGGATGAAAATAAAGGTTTTGTTAATTCAAAAAAAATGTGCCGATATACTGTCAACAAACATTTTTGTTGGATTTGCAAAATTATTTTGTTGAAAATTATTGTTGATTTAACAAAATTTATTGTCATCACGACAAAACGTTTCGTTCATTTAACAAAATGATTAGGTCGATTTTGGGGAATTTGTTTGTTCCAACAAAATATATTGTTATCATGACAAAATGTTTTGTTGCTGCAACAAAATATATTATTATAGCAACAATACTTATTTTGTCACGATATCAAACTGTTTTGTTGCAGCAACAAAACATTTTGTCATCATAACAATATGTTTTGTTGCAGCGAAAAAACATTTTGTCATAATAACAATTTGTTTTGTTGCAGCGACAAAACATTTTGTCATGATAACAATATGTTTTGTTGCTGCGACAAAACATTTTGTCATGATAACAATATGTTTTGTTGGATCAAACAAATTCCCAAAAATCGATCTAATCATTTTGTTACACGAACAAAACATTTTGTCGTGATAACAATAAATTTGTTAAATCAACAATAATTTTCAACAAAATAATTTTGCAAGTTCAACAAAAAATTTTGTTCACTGTATATCGACAAAAATTTTGCTCAATTAACAAAACGTTTTTCTCAGTGTACCATTGCCTTTAAAAAGCACCCCAGTGAAGGGCGAAAGCTTGGCGAATCTTTGTGATGACTACACCACATCCATGCTCTTTGTGTTGGCTGCGAAAGCTTAGCGAATCTTTGTGCTGACTGCGCCACAAAAATTAACCGATTTAATACGCTATATACGCGTTTCATTATTATGAATATTTCTGTGATTCTAGGAAAATAAGTCACAAAATTTGCGAGTGTATGCATTCTGGCGTTGCCGATTTTTATCACCACCTTTCGCTGATATAATTAGTTGTAATTTCTGGTACCTAAGACTACGACAGTCTCGGCACCTTAAATTTAAAAGAAAAAGCTGTCCTCTGGTTATAGTTTCCTACAAATTTAATTTGAGACAGAGTTTAATCCGTGTCCTATTTTTCTTGTTGTTGTTAATAGATTTGCTCCCATTGAACCCGAGAAACTGAAATTCTTCATAATATACTCGTTTCCACTGACTTTAAAAGCATTCGTGCTTTTGGCCATTCAATTCCCTATTCGATTCGGTAAGTTCACTAACTTTCGTCTCTTTCGATAAAAAATACATCATCATCATCATCATCATTGTCAACCATTATCAATCCACTGCTGGACGAAGGTCTCTCCAAGTTTCCTCCACAACGGTCTGTCTTGTGCCAGTCTCTTCCATGTCACCCCTGCATACTTTCGAATTTCATCCGCCCATCTCCCATGTGGTCTTCTTCTGGGTCTTTTCCTGTCCCTTGGAATCCAATCTAAAATTTCGGCTGTCCATCGATGATCTGTCCTTCTGGCAGTATGTCCAGCCCATTGCCATTTCAGGGATTTAACTCTGATCATGATGTCTTCCAGTCTTGTCATTTTTCGGATACACGAGTTCCTCTTCTTATCTCTCTTGGTTACACCAAGTATGCACCTCTCCATGCTACTTTGAGTTGTTTGCAGCCTTTGTATGTCTCTTTTAGTTAAGGTCCACGTCTCTGCACCATACGTAAGCACTGGAAGGATGCATTGATCAAACACTTTCCTTTTAAGACATAATGGCATATTGCTCTTGAAAATTATGCTGTTTCTTCCAAAAGCGCTCCAGGCAAGTTTTGTACGCCGATTAATTTCTTCATCAATGTGACCCTCACTTGATATCTTCTGTCCAAGATAAACGTACGTGTCTGTTATCTCCAGCTTTTCTCCATCAATCGATAAATCTTCATTTCTTGTAAAAGCATTGAACATCACTTTTGTCTTCTGAAAGTTCATTTTTAATCCCACTTCTTTACTCTTGTCAGCAAGTTCCTGGATCATACTCTGCAGCTCTGATGGGGTAGTTGCAAAAATGACTACGTCATCAGCAAAACGAAGGTGGGTTAGATAATCTTCATTAATCTTTATCCCTTTGTTTTCCCAGCTCAGCGACTGAAAAACACCCTCCAATGTGGCATTAAAGAGCTTCGGAGATATGGTGTCACCTTGTCTCACTCCCTTTCCAATTTTTATGTGTGTTGTATTTTCAAACAGCCGAATCTTTGCACTTGCATTTTTATAGATGTTATTAATAATATTAATGTATGCATCTTCAATACCGCAGGTTTTCAGAGCCATTGTAACTGCTGATGGTTTCACCGAATCAAATGCTTTTTCATAATCGATAAAAGCCATGCACAATGGAAGTTCATATTCCCTCGCTCTTTCAATTAGTTCTCTCAGTACGTGGATATGATCTATTGTGCTGTAGCCACTCCTGAATCCAGCTTGTTCTCTCGGTTGAGCCATGTCCAGTGTTACCTTCAAGCGGTGTGAAAGAACTTTAGTGAAGATTTTATAAACTACTGATAGGAAGCTGATAGGTCTGTAGTTTCCGAGATCCTCAATGTCACCTTTCTTTTGTAGCAGGATCATTGTAGCGGTGTTCCAATCCTCAGGAATCTTTCCTTCATTAAGGCATCGAGTGAAAATTTGGGCGAGTACTGTTTCAATTTCTCCACTTGCTTCTTGTATGATGTCTACAGTAATTCCATCTTCTCCTGGAGCTTTTCCCCGCTTCATGTTCTTGATTGCATGTGCAACTTCTGCTGGAAGGACTGGAGGAACTCCGGTACTGGTATCTTTCATGATGTCTGGAGTGCATATATCATCCCTTTCATATAATTTGGAGTAGAAATCTTTCACTCTTGTCAAAATTTCGCCTCTATTTCTTGTTACAGAACCATCTTCTTTTCTCAGTGCCATAATCTGTTTTCTTCCCTTACTGAGATGTCCCTTTGCTATCTTTAGGCTTTGGTTGTTTTCAATTGCTTTCCTCACTAGTTCACAGTTGGATTTTCTTACGTCTTCAGTGATACTTTTTCTTACTGTCTTGCATAGCTCTATATATTCCACTTTGGAAGTCGCATCTTCTTTAGTTGTCCTCATCTCTCTTCTTTTTTGCATCAACATTTTCGTTTTTCCTGATAATTTCTTTACATGCAACTTGTTCTTAGACCCAGCTAATTTTGTTGCTGCTTCCATAAGAGCTTTGGTTACTTTTCTGTTAACTTCAGAGATGTCCACTTCTTCCGATGTTAGGCCTTCTAAAGCAGAGAACCTGTTCTTCAGTTCCAACTTGAAAGTATTATGGTGTTTTTTAAGGTTGGTTATGTCAATAGATTTTGTTTGTCTTATGAGCTTGCCACGTTCAAGTTTAGTGTTGAGGTGCATCTTACATTTCACCAATCTATCGTCACTACCTGTGTTGAACTTGTTTAGCACACTGCAGTCTTCTATGACGAATTTTTTGTTACACATAATAAAATCAATTTCACTTGTCGTCCCATTTGGATGTCTCCATGTCCATTTCCTGTGTGGCTTTTTCTTGAAGAAGGAGTTCAAGATGAAAAACCCTTCTGCCTCTGCAAACTCAACGAGAGTATTTCCACGCTGGTTTCTGTTTCCGTGACCGAATTTACCCACTGAAGTTTCATTCTGTTGCCGTTGCCCTATTTTTGCATTGAAATCTCCCATAATTATTTTCAAGTGCTGCTTACCTTTATTATTTAGATGACAAATTTCCTCATAAAATTCTTCAATTTCTTCTTCAGGATGACTTGTGGTGGGTGCATAAGTTTGAATAATCTGAGCCTGGTATCTTTTCGAGAGTTGGATAACAAGTTGTGCAGCTCTGTCAGAGGAACTTTCAACTTCTACAACTTTATCCTTCAGTTTCTTGTTTATTATAAATCCAACACCACTAGTTCTGCCAGTATCTGTCCCACGATAGTAGAAGAGATGTCCACTTTTCAGTTCGATGAGATCTTCTCCTTTTCTCCTTACCTCACTTAGCCCCACGATGTCCCACTTGATCCTTTGTAGTTCCTCTTCCAATTCAAGAAGCCTTGAATCAGAAGATAGGGAGCGTCCGTTATACGTAGCCAAGGTCAGCATCAGATGGCAGCCGAGTCCGGTCCTTTGGATTCTTAGCACCCTCTGCCTTCATGTCGCACTGGCCAGGTACATTAAAGCTGCCGAAGACTGAGGGCCAAGATTTAAGTTGTGGAATCATTTTGGAGGGGTTTGGCCATAACTCACCACGCTGGCCAAGCGGGTTGGTGAGTGTGGGATAGAATTTCCTCTAATCCCGATGGTATAGTTATACCGCTATTGGTGGTCGTCAGAACCCCTTTAGTGGGAACAGGATGCACCACGAGAAGGCGGGGTTGACATTTGTCAAGGAGAGGCTGTGATGTTACGCATCACCTGACCTTACATCCAAAAAAGAAAAAAATACATACAAACCGACAAATCGGTCAAACAGAATTGCAAAGCTTTTTTCTTTTCTTGAAAAGAAAAGGACAAATGTCAGATGATCATGCAGGCCAATTGATACGCTAAATACTCTCAAGATCTATGTGTTACCATTATGCATTGCTATCCGTTAAAGAGAATTCCCAGTCCACCACTCCACCCGCAAATAGGCGAATATAAGATTCAAGCATAGGCTTGTTTTTCTCCCATATTTGTGTGATGATACCAATTCCATGTTCTCTCCTGATGAATAATCTTCCACAATTGGTCTGCAAAGAAATTACAGGCTCGTCATCCAGTTATTAACTTTTTTCTGGTCTGAAACGTTTTCATAGATAGGGTTGGGTTCATCGGAATAAAGAAAAGTGTTTTGGAGGTACATGGACTAGGTTTTACATGGAAATCCATGTAAAACCTTTCGTCGAACACTACTCTTTGGCCTTCAGGAGTTTGAGTCATTTTTACAGAAAACGTGCTCAAAATCGGAGAAATTACAGGCACTGAGACCCTTTCTTTAGGAAGTAGTACTGACTTCTAAGAATAAACATTTCTTTGTCACTTTTGGAATAGTTCGAACGATGCATTTCAAAGCAGTGAAGGTAATTATGCTACTACTGACAGCGCTTGTGTTCATTCGCTTCCGAACAAACCTATCTGCATGGAGCACCTGTGCTTCCATTAACTACGTATCTCATCAGTTGTTCAGAAACACATTTTTCTGTGCTATTGGGTTATTCAGAGAAAAAAACATTTTTTTTATACAACAGTTTTACTTACCCAGAATCTAGGAAAAACCCTAGCAAAATGTCAATGTACATACCCTCATGTTCAACAGCGTAAACCCATCTGTTTGCCAGTTATTCAATTCCTGCGCGGTTCCAACCTTTCGGTTTAGAGGCAAAGAACTCTTGGAACTCGCGTTCGACATCATCCTAATTAGTCGACTGCTTGCTACGGAGAAAATGCGCCATCGCCCCAAACCAGTGGTGATCTGAAGAGGAAAGGTCGGGATGCCGCCCCGGTGGCGCAGTGGTCTAAGCGATGGCTTCTGATCATTCGTCCGAAAGGGGTCCGGGTTCGAATCCCGGTGAGGCATGGATGTTTGTGTTTGTCTTTCGGCACTGGTTTTCAACTTGTTACTTGTCCAACACTGGTTATCTGTGTACATTGGTCATTTAGCATACTGTAAAAACCATGTTTGATGTACACTTATTCACAGTGTGTTCCACGATCAACACTGTCTATTTCTGTGTAAATTGACCATTTGGCATGCTGTCAACCGTGCATGATTTGTACTTGTTTTTGTGAAATATCTGTCTCCTGTTTATGTCTGCCTGTATGTCTTTGTACCACCAGGTCCAATAAATCATTAAATCTCCAATAAAAAAAATGAAGAAACATAGGTCGGGGCTGTACGCTGGATGACGCAGCAGCTCCGTGCAATCTTTGAAGCCTAATTTGAGTCCAGTTGCCGGTGTGATGTTTTGCATTGTCTTGTTGCCACAGTGTTCGCTTTCGGTTGGCCGATGAAGGATACAGGATACTTCCGCTGAGGTTTTTCATACATCCTATCCGATTAATGAGCACAGTTCGGCATTGATAGAAAGACTATTCTGAATGACCTCGAGGTGGATCACAACTTCATAATTCTAGCAGACCCACAGCATGAACTGTTTCTCAAAATGTCCGCCTTTGTGGACAGGTAAAGCTTATTCACCTCTATTCGACACTGTTGTGGTTACGCAGATCTATCCATTTTTCATCTCCAGCAACTATTCGTTTTATAAGTTAAACTAGCAGGAGTACCCGGTATTTCCCGGGTAAATATTCGTGGAATCACCAAGTTCAGCGGGTGAAATTTTATGAATAAAAAATATATTCCTGTAATTTTTCCGTTAATACCAAATTTGGTGATTCTAAATTGAAAACTGTAGAACTTTCATTTTATGCCAAATTTGGTGGTTCTAAATTGAAAACTGTAAAACTTTTTTTCGAAAATTTTGTATGTGGGGCCCCTTGATCCCCTCGGCTCCGACCCCTTCCAAAAACTGTTTACGATATAAGTCAGAGTATTATGAGATACTATACCGAATTTGGTGGTTGTAAATTGAAAACTGTAGAAATTCTTACTAACATTTCGTATGGGCGCCCTTTGACATGTTCCAAAAACCATGTACGGTCTACGTCAGAGTACCATGAGATAGTATACCAAATTTGGTGGTTCTAAATTGAAAACTGTAGAAATTTTATCTAAAATAACGAAAAGTTTGTATGGGGGCCCCTTGACAACCCCCGTCCGGCTCCGATACCTTCCAAAACCCTTCTGTGATCTAACTTAGAGTACCATGAGATAGTATACCAAATTTGGTGGTTCTAAGTTGAAAACTGTAGATGTGTGTAGCATACAAACTTACAAACAAACAAATATACAAACTTTCACTTTTATATACACTGAAGTTCCAGAAAACCTGGTACAGACGAGCTTATGCAAAATACATAGCAACGTCACCTATGCGCGTACTCGGTAGCGTCCGCCGGTGCGCATATAAAGCGATTGACATCCTTGCCAGCTGTCAGAGCTGTTTTCGGCATGAGAATGGCAAGTAATAACGATTTTCAACGCGGTGTCATAGTTGGCGCTCGTGAGATGGGCCATAGTATTTCGGAGGTAGAAACGAAGTTTGGACTTTCATGGACAACCATGGCATGGGTGTACCGTAACTACAAGAGTTCCGGCAAAACCTCCAACTTACGATACCAGTGTGGCCGTAAAGAGATATTGGGTGAACGTGACCATCGTCGGCTGTCAAGAATCGTTTCACGCGATAGGCGTGCAACACTCTCGCACGTATCATCGGAATTCAATGCTGGAGCCTTAACAAGCATCAGCGTCCGGACTGTGCAACATACCCTGCACGATATGGGCTTTGGGAGCTGACGCCCAACCAGAGTCCCCTTCATGGGTGCACGACACAGAGCTATGCGCCTCGCTTAGGCACGGCAAACCCGCCACTGGACACTTGATGACTGGAAATAAGTAGCCTGGTCTGACGAGTCGCTTTTCCAACTGCATCGGGCAGATGGAAGGATTCGTGTGTGGCGCAAACCCCATGAAGCCATGGATCCCGCCTGCCAACAGGGAACTGTACCGGCTGGGATAGGGGGGGGGGTTGTAATGGTGTGGGGTGTGTTTAGTTGGACTTCACTGTGACCCCTGGTACGTCTACAAACGTCTGTGACCCGCAAACGGTATGTGCGCATCCTTTCTGACGAGGTACACCCGTTCATGTACTGCATTCATGCTGATGGGTTGTGCCTGTTCCAACAGGACAATGCACCTCCACACAAGTGTCAGGACGCCACATTACGGTTAGAGGAGCATTCATCTGAGTTTAGGGGGGTGCCATCCCACCCAAGTCCCCATATCTGAACATGGTAGAACACATTTGGGATGCCATGCAATGCGCTATCGAACACAGGAATCCGAGACCTCAGAATACACCCGAATTTCGGAACGCTCTGCAGGAAGCATGGTGTGCATTACTTACAGAAAATTTCCAGAAGCTAGGGAGGTCCATGCCCTGTCGCATTTCTGCAGTCCTGCGCTCACGTGGGGGACCCACCAAGTATTAGACTGGTGTACCAGTTTTTCTGGCACTTCAGTGTACATAGATTAGCAGAATGTTCTCTCAATTTTTCTAAGTCTTGAAAATCGCTTCCGACAGCATATAAAACACTTTATATTGAAGAATTACTAATTGTTCACTAATTAGGATCACACTAAATTACCATTTAAATGAATATCCCCGATGAGAAACTGTTATATGCTTCGACAATTTTATATGATTCTAATGCTTGTAACTGTTGTATGATAATGGCGCTTCGACCAAAGACGAAGTAATAGAAAACATTCCCTATTTGCACTTCTGGAAAATTTTTCGCGTCACCTTCGAAGATACTTACATTCAGCACATAGGGATCTTTTCTTTCAATCTCGTTAATTTTTTCCAAATACCGCATTTTGTACTCGGAAGTTAAACTTTCAAAGTAAGACACCATCATTTCAACGGGGACTGGTTGTCCTTAATTACGTTACTAAGGCACGTTGCCATTATGAATATCACGTGTCTGCTGCATCTTCATAGGCAGTGGAAGCCACGAAAGAATGCGAACGGCGGTTTTTTCTTTGACTTGTCACTAAAATCGTTACTGCTCGGCTCCCTTTTGTCATAGATTAATGTATCATACACCTAAACCTTCCTCGACAAATGTTGTATGAAATGGTGAAAACCTCATCAAAATCCGTCCAGCGATTCTCGAGAATAGCCCGAACAAACAGACAGACGCCTGCCGGGGACTTTATTTTATACCATGTACAGATATCGAGTGGATTTCTGAGCAGTTCCTTGCATACATCGATATGTCGTTGAACTTGAACTGGAATGAGCACTTAGGGCACCTCCGGTAACGTCTGTAAACCTTTCCTATCTTGTGCAGGTGCTCAGCGATGGTAGATTTAGATACTCTTCGTTCTGACAATTTTCCAGTGCTTGTTCGGGGATTGTCTTGCACAGCTGCCTGTTGAGCGTCCAAATAAGGAGCAGAAGACCTACCCGAACCTTCCTTTCTTTTCAAGCTCAAGTCACCAATCCCAAATTTTCTTGACCCATGTTTTCGTGGTCACAGCAACCGTCTGACCTTTCTCTACAACTTCATTAAACTTTCTGAATGCTGTAAGTTTAAACCCCTGTTATATATGTATGTCACTAAAGGTGCAATAGAACCAATTCTTCAAACTTTGTAGCCATTATAACTGATCACGGTACAACTTGAACGCATGGATCGCCGAATATGCTTTAGGCTTCGTTTCGTTCCCCATAATACGTGCTTCTAGTCGTCAGCAGCACAAAACAAAAACACTGTCGAAGAAAATGCGCATATTTACGTTGTGGAATCGTCCTGTTCGAAACCGCCTGCTTTTTCTGGACGCCTTAATATGTACTTTTCATTCGATTCACTGAGACGCTTTTCAGTTTACTCGGAATGCATCTGTGCGTGGTGTACTTGTGCGTTCATTGATTGAGTCGCTCAGCAGTTGTCCTGTAGCACATTTTTTGCGTTGAGTAGCTGTGCTTCTATTGAAAGAATCTGTCCTCAATTGCTTATAAACCAGTTCGTGTTATGTACTGCTGCTACCATCGACTGAATCACTCTTCAGTTGTTTCGGACGTCAATTCTCCAGATGGCGCATTTGTGCTTCCATTGACATGGTGGCTACCTTCAGTTGCTTCGGAAGACACCTCTCAATGTGGTGCACTTGCGTTCCTATTGATTACGTCTCTCCTCAATTGTTCGAAAGCATATCTCTCTGTGTTATGTACATGTACTTAAATCGACTGAGCCACACTTCATTTGCTTCGGAAGACACCTACATGGAGCACTTGTACTTTAATCGAATGAGTCACTCTTTAGTTGCTTCGAAAGACACCTACGTCGTTCACTTGTGCTCCCATTGAATGAGTCACTCTTCGGTTGCTTCGGAAGACACCTACGTCGTTCACTTGTGCTCCCATTGAATGAGTCACTCTTCGGTTGCTTCGGAAGACACCTACGTCGTTCACTTGTGCTCCCATTGAATGAGTTACTCTTCGGTTGCTTCGGAAGACACCTACGTCGTTCACTTTTGCTCCCATTGAATGATTCACTCTTCGGTTGCTTCGGAAGACACCTACGTCGTTCACTTGTGCTCCCATTGAATGAGTCACTCTTCGGTTGCTTCGGAAGACACCTACGTCGTTCACTTGTGCTCCCATGGAATGATTCGCTCTTCGGTTGCTTCGGAAGACACCTACGTCGTTCACTTGTGCTCCCATTGAATGAGTCACTCTTCGGTTGCTTCGGAAGACACATACGTCGTTCACTTGTGATCCCATGTAATGATTCACTCTTCGGTTGCTTCGGAAGACACCTACGTCGTTCACTTGTGCTCCCATTGAATGAGTCACTCTTCGGTTGCTTCGGAAGACACCTACGTCGTTCACTTGTGCTCCCATTGAATGAGTCACTCTTCGGTTGCTTCGGAAGACACCTACGTCGTTCACTTGTGCTCCCATTGAATGAGTCACTCTTTGGTTGCTTCGGAAGACACCTACGTCGTTCACTTGTGCTCCCATGGAATGATTCACTCTTCGGTTGCTTCGGAAGACACCTACGTCGTTCACTTGTGCTCCCATTGAATGAGTCACTCTTCGGTTGCTTCGGAAGACACCTACGTCGTTCACTTGTGCTCCCATTGAATGAGTCACTCTTCGGTTGCTTCGGAAGACACCTACGTCGTTCACTTGTGCTCCCATGGAATGATTCACTCTTCGGTTGCTTCGGAAGACACCTACGTCGTTCACTTGTGCTCCCATGGAATGATTCACTCTTCGGTTGCTTCGGAAGACACCTACGTCGTTCACTTGTGCTCCCATTGAATGATTCACTCTTCGGTTGCTTCGGAAGACACTTACATTGTTCACTTGTGCTCCCATTGACTGCGTCTATCCTCAAGTGTTCGGAAACATATTTCTCTGTGGTATGTACTTGTACTTCCACTAGATTAGTCGCTCTTCAGTTGCTTCGGAAGACACCTCTCTATGCGGCGCACTTGTTCTCCCATTGACAAAATCCCACCTCAGTTGTTCCGAAACACATTTCTCTGAGCTATGTACTTGTGCTCCCATTCACAAATTAGCTCTTCAGTTGTTTGAAACTACTGTGACGTACCTGCCAGCAGGACGCACATGACATAAAGGCAGATAGGAATCAGAATAAAATGTCCGCGTAGCTCAATTGGTAGAGCAACTTATTCCGGAATGAGGGGATCCGGGTTCGAATCCCGGCGTAGACCAAAAATGACGGAGAAATTTACTTCGTTATAATGGCGCCCGAACTACCCGGATGACCCGACCGTTCAAAATCTCGTATTGGTGTGATGTTATTTCCACACCGCGAGATAGGAAAAATCAGAGAATCCCTTCTCCAGTGCTTCGAAAAATAAATGTGTGTGACGTTGCATTCCACACACCAGATTGACTGGGAGTTCTCAAGTGCACGTTCTACAGTGGTTGTCTGCCTGCAGCGATTCATGGTCACGGCTGACCCGTGGGCCATGCCCCCGGCCCTCTTTCGGGGGGGGGGGGGGGAGATGTAACGTACCTGCCAGCAGGACGCACATGACATAAAGGCAGATAGGAATCAGAATACATGTCTGCGTAGCTCAGTTGGTAGAGCTGCTTGTTCCGGAATAAGCGTACTCGGGTTCGAATCCCGGCGTAGACCGAAAATGACGGAGAAATTTACTTCGTTATACTACATCTTTCCCTTAGCTGTATTTGTATTACCATTGACTGAGTCACTCCTTAGGTTTTCGGAGACACATTTCTTTGTGTCATGTACTTGTTCTTACGTCGACTGAAAGGTTATACAGTTGCTTGGGGACACACCTTCCTGCGTGTGTGATATGATCGCATTGGCTGAGTCTCTTCTGAATTGTTCAGAAGCACACTTCTCTACGGCACTTACAAAGGCCGTTCCATAAAAACTGAGAGTAAAATCACACAAAATTAAGAAATATAGGTACAGAAAATATATGCTATTCTTTCTCAAAGTATATTCCCTCGGATGATATGCAACGGCGCCATAGTTCAGTCCACTTTTCAAAGCATGTGGCAAAAGCATTTTGTGGAAGCTGCTTTAGCTACCCCTGTAGAGCTTGAATAACGTCAGCATCTGTGCTATATTTTGAGCACAGAAATTTTTCATTGTTAGAAACAACCAGAAATCGCACGAGGCGATATCAGGACTGTAGGCAGGTTGTGGCATGATCTCAATACTGTATTTCGCGAGAAATTGTGAAACACACGCAGCCACGTGTGGGCGGGCATTATCATGGTGTAGGGTCCACTTGCACACCAGTTCCGGTTGCTTAATCGATATGTGTCGTCGCAGACGCTTCAAGACTGAAGTGCAGTAATCAGCATTGACAGTAATTTGTGGAGGAACGGCATGCGAGTAGACTACACCTTTATGATCAAAGAAAATTATCATCAACCCATTCCCAGCTGATTTAATTTGGCGGACTTTTTTCGGAGGAGGAGAGTCTGTGTGTTTCCAGACACTCGTTGTGCGCTTCGTGAGGGGGTCCGAATAGTGGATCCATGTTTCATCGGCAGTTATTACTGTGTTCAGAAAGTTTGGATACTTTGCAATCATTTGTTTCCACTCACGACACACCTGAACTCTGGCTAACAATTGTTCTCTCGTCAGGTGATGAGGTACCCTTCTGGATCACACACGATGCAGCAGTAATTTGTCGCGCAGAATGCGGAATGCCGACTTTTTGATATATTAGTTGACGCTTCTACGTCTTCACACGTCATTCGTCGATCTTCTTGTAGGAGATCGGCGAATGTTAATATTACGCTCGCTCCGAAACAACACTTTCAGGTCGACCACGCCTAAGAGCGAGTTCTGCCGACAAACGCCCTTTTTTGTTTAAATCATGCCATCATTAAAAATCGTTGACTCATTCACAAATTAAATCAACTGTTTCTGCAGCCGTTTTACCCAAACGATAGCAAATTTTTATCGTACAACGCACTTCACTTCTTAACTCTGAATCATGCACCTCCATAGCTTCATGGCGAAATGCAGACGTACCTTAAACATCTGCGCAATAACAAAACCAGAATCGTCTGCCACGGCTAATAACTGTTGCCATAGATACTTCCTTAATTCAATCAGTCGTCTGAGTGATTATTTTCCCCCTTCGCACTTTTGCCAACTCAAAAAAAAATTACTCTCAGTTTTTATGGAACGGCCTTCGTATTTATTCTTTCACCGACCTATTCGCTCTTATGTTTCTGGGACGCACGTTTCTCTAAGGGATACCCTTGTTTTTCCAGTGACTGAATCCCTTCCACTTTGCTTGAAGATACACTCTATGTAAAACAAAGAAAAACAAATGCACACAGAAGGAAGAAACCGACAGTAATGAAACTTGGTGGGTAGGTTCGAAATCGTGATACATGCAAATTATTCAAGTATGACTCTCGGCTGCGCCTTGTGACGCAAGGATGAAGGGGTAGTAGCGCTGTGCCTGGCCGGCTGTATAAAGTCGTCCCGTGGCGCGTTCTTGCCATTCTGACTTATGCTGTTGTGTTGGTTGCATCCTTTATAAGTGAAGTATCCCTCGTAGAAATGTTAGGGAGCAATACGAGATGTTGGAGGAGTTCGAGAGAGGCCGTATCAAGCGGGACTGTCTTCTCGCCGTATTACGCTCATAACCGGTCGCGCAGATATCATCATAACACGCTGTTGGTGGCAGTGAATGAAACAAGGCACGCAGCAGCGAGAGGAAGGATCTGGGAGACGTAGACAAACCTTAGAAGGAGAGGACTGACGGGTTCTCCGACATGCACGGAGTAACCTAACTCCCACGATTGCGAATATTCAGCTAGCAATGGTTCCCTCCATGCATCGCCCGATTGGTGCCAGCACCATTGGCAGACGGCTACACGACGTAGGACTACACGCGCGCAGACCGTTACGACGACTGCACTTAACACCATTGCATCGTTGTCAAAGACTGCCAGACTGGCATGGAGCCACACAGAAGGGCAGCGGTTGATCTTCAGTGACGAGTCCCATTTTTGTCTGGGAGGAGATGACCAAAGAATCCGTGTGTGGAGGCATCGTGATCAGCGGCAAGATAAACAGTTTGTTTTCGAGCGTCACACGTCCAGAAGGCTTGGTGTCATGGTGTGGGACGTAGTTGCCTACGATGCCAGATCCCCTTTGGTGTTCATTAGAGGCACTTTGACAGCCCAACGTTACGTTACTGTGGTCCTGCCACTAATGGCTCTAACTTTTCTGAACGCTCACTCCGTTGCGATTTTCCAACAGGACAACGCTCGTCCACATACTGCTGCTGTCTCGAGAGCTTGCTTCAGTGGACTGACACTCTGCCACGGCCAGCCGCATTACAAGACTTATCGCCGATTGAACGTACGTGGGATGCTATTGGACGCGCTATCCACACTCCAACCCTACTGCACAATCTGCAGGAACTGCGTGAGAAATTCATGGCTTATCGCCGAACACCATTAGGAACCTGTACAACTCCATACCGAGACGTCGTGCATGCTGTGTGAGCAAAGGTGGCGGCCCGACGCATACTGAGAGACACTATTTATTAGCGTGTAGCTCACTAAATATCACCCATGTCAGTCTCAATGTTTAATCATGTATTATTCCTGCTAACCTGTACCTTGCTCCCGAATAGAATTGCAATCCAACACGTACTTCGGAGTACAGCTAATTTTTTTGGCGTTGAGTGTACATTTTGCCATGTGGTGTAGTTGCCTCTCTGGCTTTTTGCAAAACCCATTTCATCGCGTGGTATGCTTGTGCTTCTATTTATTACGTCGGTCCTGAGTTACCTGCAAGCAAATTTCTTTGCGCGGTGGCTTATCTGACAGTTAGTTCATGAGGGGTAGTTTTCAGTTATTCTTTGGAATTTTTCTAGATGAATAACGGTTGATGCACTCCTTCATTTCAAAATAAGGCTCTGCGCATGGGATAAAATGTATTATTAAATTTCTCTCGTATTAAATATTCAAGATTTACAATTTTTATTGAAACTTTTAAATTATTTTGGCCCACGTAACAGGATGAAAACTGTGGAGTTGAAAGCAATGCTTTATCACGTACTCTTCATTCGTGAATAAAAAATGTCATTTTCCCAATGATCAGAAATTATTGGTATGTAAGTCTTTGTCAAAACTGAAAATTCATTTCCATTAAACGAAGACCATGAAGAGAGTTCACCTTAATAACAAGCACTTTAGTTTAATGTTCAAGTGGTTTGCAGAGTCTATTACTTTTTTGGAGCAACAAATCTTTCGCCGGATCGGTAATTCTCCGCTTTTATGAGTGAAATCAATGGGCATTCCAGCTCGGTTGTCCGTGATTTATAACGGCTCGGTCTCTTGTTCTCATCGAATTTCCCGAATATCTGAATTCTTTATGAAAGTCTAGAGACGTTTGGTTCGCCATTGATTTTTACTGTTTCCCATTCGGTTGATTAGGAAATGGTGATCGAAATGAACTGGAGCTGGTCTTTTACGTATGAATAACTAAAGGAGATTTATGCTACGATTCGCAGAGAATTTCCGCGATCTAATGATTGAAGAGAGAAAAAAATGAGTTGTTGGAATTTAAGTAATAATTAGTAATGATTCTTGAGTCAGCTCTCTCTTATAAAACTTTACCTTCATATCGTTTTCTACTCAATAAATTCGTCTCACGGAAATCTTTCTGGAGAAGGGGTAGCTAACGTTTTGAGGCAGCCCCAATGGCATAGCTGGCTTATTTTTATTTCGAGTTGAGTCCCGGTTCCAATTCCGGTGAGGCATGGATGTTCTGTTTGCCTTACGTCACTAGTCCGTGCACTTTCCTGACACCTGTGGCCCTGAAGTAGGGCAGATGGCTGCTTATTAGCACCCTAAAGAAACCTTTTGAGATTGTGAGCCCAAATCACGTGCCCAGGCAATTTTGAACGGTAGATTAGCATTTCTTATTTATCCACTGTTCTTTCACAAAAAATGGAGAAGAAATATGAGATGAGAAAAGTCAGTGCTAAGCGTTTACTTTTATTATTACTAATTAGGACGTACTACAGAGGTGACTCACATGCTAAGATGGCAAAGTTGCAGCAATAAATTCCGTCGGTGTTACTTAATTGAGAAAGCATTCGGCTCCTGAGCAGAATGATGCAGTTTCGAGATCACCACCGGCAAATTGGTGTTTTCCCACGGTGATGTGTACGTGGGTTTGTGAGAATTTCGAAACGTGCCACACAGCGTCGTATTGTCTTTACAAACGCCCTGTTGGTGCCAAGACAGCTTGAGACGTCTTCTGCAAACACTTCTCAGTTCTCTCGATGCGGGGGTAAAAGATGCGGGGGTAAAATAGAAAATTCTGTCTTCCTATTATTCCGGATAGAGAGGTGATCGGGTGCTACCCTAGTCTTTCAACTCTCCGCTCTTCGCTTGTACACAAATTTTACTTCGAGTTACGGCCAAGAAGAATACTTTCGCGCTCCTTCTTAAACGAACCCAACGAAATGCCATTTTCTGTTTGGCTGGCTGGATTCCCACTTTTGGGGCAATTCCTTCCGAAGGCTTATTAAATTTAAACAAATCATATTCCTCAAGCCTTATTGAAATTCGCCAAGCTATTATTAGACATTCAAAACTGGAAGGTATCCCTTTGCACCAGCTGCTTCATTTGGGAGTAATTACAGACAATACATTTATTTATTTATTTACTTATTTACTATGAATGCCGTTTAAAGAATCAAGAATCAGTACTGCATGCAGCGTGTCAACAAAATTATTTTCGAGTGCCACACATTGCCATTTCCATCCTAGAGCACCACGTTTTACGAGCTATAGCACTGGCCATACGGTGAGTAAATAATTTAAGTTCATATCATAAGCAACTTCTGTGAAATAAAGTTTACTGCGTGCAGAAATTAAAAACAAAGTATGTGTACCAATAAGTATTCATTTGAAGTATCAATATGAACATTTTATAGGATCAGGAATCCAAAGCTGTCGTATGCACGATTGAAAAGTTGAAAAACTTGCATTTAAAAATTGGTATTTATTTACAAGTTAAAGAGGTAAAGATAAAATCAGCTACATCGGCAAGCACTTTCGAAGCTACTTTATCCACATCATTGGGCCCAATTGCGCGAAAGATGGTTACAGGCATTTATATACAATCATGGAATACCATAAATGGTGTTGCCAAAATGAAAATGTCATGTTACAAATAATTCTATGTACATGAGACTCACGTATCTGGAGATCCAACAGGTGAAGCAATTAGCTGGTTCAACAGTATAATCCATTGGCGAGGTATTAGTTACAGGGAAGTCGTCATTACAACACTTGGAGGAAAAACGCGTAATACACAAACTTTCAGCAAGCAACAAAGAATGTTTATCAGGTGCAGTGGCAATTAGTTTGGTACGACTCCAGTCTGGGTAATGTTTACCTTGCGCAACTGTGCGGGCCAAAGCAGAAAAGTTAGAACCAATACGAACTGCGTATTTATGCTCTGCCACCTGAACTTCCACTAAAGCGACTTACGAATTTGATGATGCCCATCCATGCTTTCGCGCAATTGGATCAGATGATGAGGCCAAATTAGCTTCGAAAGTGCTTGCCAATGTAGCTGATTTTATCTCTACTTTTTCAACTTGTAAATAAATATCAATTTTTAAATGCAAGTTTTTCAACTTTTCAATCGTGCATACGACAGCTTTGGATTCCTGATCATACCATTTAGCACGAAGTCTTTTAAGTACTTAACATTTTATAGGTCGGAACAAAAACTTTAGGAGAGGTTTTCGTAAGTCTTCTGCTTTAGTTTATCATGTCACGCCTTGCATGTTCCCCCATGCGGTAATCGTCAAATTCGTAAGTCTTCTGCTTTAGTTTATCATGTCGCGCCTTGCATATTCCGCCATGCGGTAATCGTCAAGTTCGTAAGTCTTCTGCTTTAGTTTATCATGTCGCGCCTTGCATGTTCCCCCATGCGGTAATCATCAAATTCGTAAGTCTTCTGCTTTAGTTTATCATGTCGCGCCTTGCATGTTCCCCCATGCGGTAATCGTCAAATTCGTAAGTCTTCTGCTTTAGTTTATCATGTCGCGCCTTGCATGTTCCTCCATGCGGTAATCGTCAAATTCGTAAGTCTTCTGCTTTAGTTTATCATGTCGCGCCTTGCATGTTCCCCCATGCGGTAATCGTCAAATTCGTAAGTCTTCTGCTTTAGTTTATCATGTCGCGCCTTGCATGTTCCCCCATGCGGTAATCGTCAAATTCGTAAGTCTTCTGCTTTAGTTTATCATGTCGCGCCTTGCATGTTCCCCCATGCGGTAATCTCTTGAATTCGTATGAAAAGAAATTATTTTCGTAAAAGTGAAGTTCAGAGAGCAGCAATGGCAGACATAAGTAAACATTTTCTGATTGCAAATGAATAACGCAATTTCTGAATTGTTTTAAGCCATAGTGTTACATAATAATAATTTAAGATTTCAGTCCTCGAAAATGTGCATTATTATTGAGCTTCTCACACATTCATATTAACAAATAATGTAGTATTTGAATTTTACTGGAGACTTGGAAATCCCGGGCAGCCTACGTGGTTGCCAATTGGTTTGAAACGTTGGCCTTTTTTACGCTTTCCAACTGTAGGTTGAAGAAGCGTATATGCTCTAGCTTTGTCCATCTATCAGTTTGCACGATAACTCGTGTCAAACTGGTTCGATATCGATGAAATTTTAGTATGTGGTAGGGGACAAATTGGGGACAAATTCTGTTGAAAATGGGCGAAATGTGGCCAAAGATCACGACATAGGAGCGGGATCCATTCCATTGCCTTTGTGCGTCATAACTTACGTAAAATTGCTTCGATTGTCACAAAACTTTATAATGCTATTTCGGAGGTATACTGAACCAGTTCTATTGAATATCATCGAAATGGGGTTTAAGGTCAGGACACAGGAGCGATATTTATTAAACAGCCATTATCCTCATAACTTGAGTAATGATTTCTGGTATGTTGGAAAGCGTATCATAATCAATGCATTGCATGATTTTACTGATTTGTTTCCGTTTTCCAACCGTAGGTTGAAGAAGCGTATATGCTCCAACTGTGTCCGTCTGTCTGCCTCCACGATAACTCGCGTAGAAATGGTTCGATTTCGATGACATTTTAGTATGTGGTAGGGAACAACCTGTGAAGGAACCCCACTGAAAATGGACGAAATGGGGTCAAAGGTCAAGACATAGGAGGGGATCAATTCCATCGCTGTTATGTGTCATAACCTATGTAAAAATGCTTCGATTGCGACAGAACATCATGATGCTGTTCTGGAGATGCACCGAACAGGTTCTGTTTAATATCACAGAAATGGGGTCAAATGTCAGGGCACATATTTATTGCTCAGTCATTATCCTCATAGCCTTGGTCCGAAAGGGGTCCGGGTTCGAATCCCGGTCAGGCTTGGATGTTGTGTTTGTCTTACGGTACTGGCTCTCTCCATTCCCTGGAACCAGTGACCCTAAATTAGGGACGGGCGACTGCTTATAGCCCATTGAGTTGCTCACTGTGGTCGTTAAACCTCCAATCAAAAAAAAATCCTAGCTTGCCTAAAAATGCTTCTATTGCGACAAAACTGTAGTATGTTGTTCCGGCGGTATACTGAACCAATTCTGTTTAATATCGTTGAAATTGGGTCAAAGCTCAGAGTACAGGAACGAGATTTATTCCACAGCCATTATCTTCGTAAATTGAATAATGATTTTTGGTATGTTGGAAAGCGGATCATAATCAATGCATTGCATGATTTTACTAACTTGTTAATATTTAAACAAGATAGGTCCGGGTTCGAATCTGGGAGGAGCCCGGACTCTGTGTTTGTCTTATGGCACTAGAATGGAAAGTGTGTCCTTCTCTAGAGCAACTGAGCCCAAATCATGGACGGGTGACTATTTATACCACATTGAGTTGCTCTCGGTGATCGTTAAACCCCCAAAACGAGAAGTAAAAAAAAGAACTAAAGCCCGGGCAAAGTATATCATAAGTAAAAGAGGATCGGGGCTTTCAGCTGGCCACTCTAAATTCTGTACACCCATATCCTCAAACTATGTCGACACGAGGCAATATAGTTTTGCTTAAACAAGAATGGCCCGTCTCCGTAAAGCTGGTAAAGTGTAGGCTGTGCGGCGTTGTCTAGAATGCCCCGATACTTCTTGACGTTCATGTTTCCATCAACAACCAACAACGTTCCGAGTCCATACCACGACAAACGTCCTCAGATCATGATACTGTTACCACCGAATTTAACATTTGTGGTGACATATTGTGGCCAATAACGTTCACCTGGCATACGCCACACCCAAACAACGGTCATCGGATTTAAAAATGGCGTAGCCTGATTCATCACTCCTTAACAGTCGTTCATACTGGTCTACGTCCATGGATGATATGCTTTGCACCAAGCAAGTTGCTCACTCACACTTGTACGAGTGATTAACGGCTTGTGTGCAACAGTTCAGCCATGGAAATTAAACTTGTGCAGTTCCTTACGAACTGTCGTAGTGCATGCTTTGACCTCTGTTGAATCCCGAAATTCTTTGGTGATGATTTATTCAGAGGAATGATGATACCTAAGGACGACAAGTTTCAGAGTTGTCGTCTTGTCTCTTCCCGTCAGTTTACTTGGCCATCCTGAACATTTCTTGGCAGACGTAGGTCCTTCATATTACCATTTACTAATAACGTTTTGAACAGCTGACCAAAGACTTTTAAGATACATAAACTGGAAGTTCTAGTGTAAATGAGTGGCAGCAGCTGGCAACATTTTGATCGCAGAGCTTGTACGGCAAAACGGCATGTGTCCTATGTAAACAACGTTAATTAAGCTGGTTTACCTGCACGAAAGAAGAAATTTTAGGCTGTTTTAATACTACTGCGTATTATTATTTTTTTTCAGTGGGGATATATTAGACATTGCACCTTTTAACGCACGATTAAAGAAAACATCATTATCGTAATTTTGAGAGATATAAAATATCTGAAGGAAAACGTTGCTTGTCCTAAGTGTAAAATATATTTCGGCTTCAGTTGTTTGCAAACTGCGTGATCTAGTTGGATATACTCGTATTTCACATTCTAAGTAATGTCGAAAAACATTTTAATGTGTCTATTTGTTTATTCTTAAGAGAAGTTGCCGAAAACAAAACGTTTAATTTTGGAAATTTTTCCCGCAGTATCATGAGTTTTAATAGCTACTCAGAGGCAGAAAAAATAACTAAAAATAAATATAATAGAAAAAAATACCATACTTAGTCTGGTGAATGACCCAAGGCTCCAGTAATAGCTGAGTTCCGCAACTTAATATTTAGAGATAAAGTAAGAGTAAACGGTTACTAGCTAACTTTCCTGCACTTGAAATACTAAATCAACTTTATTACTTCCAGCGAAAGATTAGACAAGTTAGTAAAATCATGCAATGCATTGCTTATGATAGGCTTTCCAACATACCAGAAATCATTACTCGAGTTATGAGGATAATGGCTGTGGAATAAATCTTGCTCCTGTGCCCTGACCTTTGACCCCATTTCGCTGATATTAAACAGAATTGGTTCAGTATACCTCCGGGACAGCGTACTAAATTTTTGTGGCAATAGAAGCATTTTTTGTCAAGTTATGAGGATGAAGGCTGTGGAATAAATCTCGCTCCTGTGCCCCGACCTCTGACCCCATTTCGATGATACTCAACAGACCCGGCTCAGTGTATCTTCGGAATAACATGATAAATGTTTGTCGCAATCGAAGTATTTTTACCTAAGTTATGACGCATAAAGGCAATGGAATGGATCCAGCTCCTATATCCTGAACTTTGACCCTGTTTCGCCCATTTTCAACAGGATTTGACCCCAGTTTGTCCCCTACCACATACTGAAATTTCATCGAAATCGAACCATTTTTACGCGAGTTATCAGTCAGACGGGTGGACAGACAGACAAACGGACAAAGCTGGATTATATACGCTTCTTCAACCTACGGTTGGAAAGCGTAAAACAGGAGGTGAGAAGCTACGAGTGAAACTGCAAGGCATGGCAACATTGCTGTGACTAGCGCTTAAATCCAGATGAAAATATGAATATGTTTTTTTTTTGTTTTTTTTTCTCACGCTGTTTTACTTTGGGGACAACTTGGCCGTCGTACTTCTCTTTTCTATTTCCAGACAGGGTATACCCCTTGCTAAATGGCAATCGTCACAGGCTTAGCTTCCTTTTCAGTTAGCACGTCTTACAGCATTTACCCACTTCCACAAAGTATCATAATTATTATGATTATACCTATGAAATGAAAGTGTCTGCTGGCCAGTTGTTTGTCTGCTGGTATATCCATATGCTAAGCAAGATATAACCATTTTAAAAATCTGTTCAACTCATTAAATCTGGCTATATTATTTTCTGAAATACTTTACAGTACATACACACTATAAAAACAAAAAATAATAAATCTTACTGGTAATACATATAAAACAAGAAAGATGACACCGAATTTTCGGGTATAATAAGCAGGTCTTTTGAATCCGTTCTGACGTAAATTAAATTTATCAAAACTATTCAAAATCAATGGAACCTGTACGGAAAACAGTAGTATCTGACGGAAGAAAGAAGTTTTTCAATCTGGTTTTTAATCCCTCAGATATTGTTGTAAACGGAATCGTGAGCTTACACTTTCTGGCTGTAGACTTGTGCGCTAAGAAAAACATCAATTTATATGAGAAACATTTCGCACCGGAAACGCTCTCCAACACAGAAATAATTTTCAAATCGGACTCTTAGAAACTGAGATATCGACAAGAATAAGATGTGATTTTACGTCCCCTTGTGGGAAAACCATGTATTATTTTAGGAAGAAATTATTCTTAAAAGGTTTTTTCCATATGAGCGGTATCTGTCCAAGAAAAAAAAATGTTGTCGAGTTTTGAGGAGCCCAGATTTTGCTACAAATACATCAGAAGCAAAAATTAACATTTATTGCCCCTGGTATCCAAACTATTCTTTACCAAACATTAGAAATTATGTGAAAAATATTTTCCATCAGGTGTTGTATGCGATACAGGAAGAATTTTTCAAATCGGAGTTTTAGAAGCAGAAATAACGCAGAAAACGCAATTTACGTTTATGTCCCCCTAGCGGAAAGTCTATGATTTACTTGAAAATTTCGAATTTATAAGAAAAACATTTCGCATCGGAAACACTATAAAACAAAGAAGGAATTTTTCAAATAGGACTTCTAGAAGTAGAGATATTGACAAAAATAAGATATACATCTACGCCCCCTGGCGTAGGAACCATGCATTATTTCAAGAAGAAAATATTCCTAAAAGGTTTGTCGACATGAGTAGTATCGGTCAACAAACGACTTTTTTATTAATCCAGATTTCAGAAGCTCATATTTTGCTGCAAATACATCAGAAACGGAAATTAAGACTTACGCCACCTGGTGGCTAAACCATTTTTTACAAAAAACAGAAATAATGTGCAAAGGATTTCCCATCAGGAGCTCTATCCGGGGCAGAAAGTATTTTTCAAATCGGAGATTTGGAAGCAGATATATTGGGGGTAAGCAATTTACATTTACGCCCCCTAGCGGAAAGTCTATGAATTACTTGAAAATTTTCAATTAATATGAAAAACATGTCACACTGGACACACTATCCAACAAAGAAGGAATTTTTTTCAAATCGGACTCCTAGAAGTACAGATATTGTTACACGGCACTAGCAGTGTTCCTGCCGAGTCTGCCGGTAACGGTGCTTGAGACCTGAAGTACAATTTAGTTGGCCACGGCACCAGGTGAGAATCTCAGGTGCACTGCTGCACTCAAAGATTCACACCAGAACATAAAAAATGAAAAGTTGAAGAATGACCCGAAGCATAAGGCTTGGGTGAATCCACCTTGTGAACAAAATAACAACAACAAATAAAAAATAAAATAATCTAAAAAAAAAAAATGATACTTTGGGATCAGAGTTGTGATGAGGTTCACCCGCAATCACCAATTCGTGACTGAGTGTAGTGGTCCGGATCTTACTCCGGTACATTCAATCCCCAACCAGTCAGTACAACACTCACTTTCGCAAATAACACATGATTCTCAAATACACAACACAACATTTAATAACGTTCTGCGAGATTTAAACAGATCCGGCGCTCTCTAGGCGCATAGACAATTGCCCCTCATATGTGGGCAGCATACGGTGTCACACTTTACTGTCGGATAACGCAGCCGACTGAGTCTCCACCGGACTATCTGAACAAGAGATACTACTCGTTTACACACTAAATAGAGCTGCAGGTGATATTCATATACAATTGCTTAGAGAATGAAAAAAATTATATGCAAACGATCACATTAAAAATACTCGCGACACAAAATACACAAGCACGTTAATTTGCGGTATAAGATTATAGGTGCGAAATACTGCCAAAGTTAATTAACTAAATCTAATAAGCATGCACATGCAGATCCCTTGCCCGCTCGCTTTGGCCCTGAACCAAAGTTAAAAGAAACTGTCCCGCCCAGCGGAATTTGTGGCCACACCTTCTCCCTTATTCATGTAAAAAAAGTAATCAGGAAATGGGCCCTGTAAGAAATTGAAATCTGTATGTGCAGGTATTTCCTCTGGAGGTTCAGTCACTCAGCATTACTGCATCTATGTCCATGCAGCTTTGGGTGTCGGGATGGCACAAGTTCGCAGATGTGCGAAGAAAGAAAAAAGGAAATATTCATCTACTTACAGTTTCGTGACTTTGCTGTGCAAATCCGTTGTGCATCACATAATATCACTCGACAAAAAAAAACACGCACACAGACACTTGCACCATGTGGCAGCACCGATGATTCAACACTTCACTTTGACGCTTGATGTAAATGAAGCACACAATTAAAAATGGTAATATCACGCCGCACTTTGTTGCAATGATTAGAGTGCACACTGATCTATTCTCGAGACGATTTGAAGGTGGCCGTTAAGCAAAATAGGCCCTCTCACATCTGATGTTGCGGTTTCCAAGATTAATTTTCTCGGCCGAGCGAAATCAGACGTGCTTTTACCTTAAGCGTATATCGGCAACTCAACATTTCACCTGTATATTTGTTAGGTATCGAAGCCACCGCTCTTACGCTCATATTTTTCTTTCGACATGTTTTTATCCCGTCGCACTTACACGTAGTGGCTTCGCTGCTTACGCGACCACACACACGCACACTTGGGGCCTCGCTTCACCCCGTAAGACAAGCGCATCTCTTCACTTCCTCCACAGTAGGGGATGAATGGGGGTGACGATTCCACACTGCAGTGGTTGGCATCCGAACCCGACTTTTGCTTGGCTTCGCTTCTCATTGGAATGACCACTGTCCACTCGCAGACTTCTTAATTCCCCTGTAACTTGGCTTTCATTAGGCCAAACAGTCGCTGAGTTCCATTACGCTCCAGCCTAGAAATTTCTGCTTTATCCTGCGGATTTAGGCATTCTGCTGTCTTTATGGCAAACTGGCATCTCCAGCTGCCTCGAGTTGTCTCCATTTCTTACCAAATGCGGGGAGGTTTGCTGCTTCATTTTTCCCAATTCATTTTTTTGCAGATCCAAGGCATCCAGCCTTTCACATCGGAGAGCGCACAGACAACTGAACTTTCTTCCTTATTTTCATGCCAAGTGCGAACTCTTATTTTTCTGCACGGACCACACAGAGAGCAATTGTTCTCGAAAATGCCCCAAACAATCGACGAATTTACGATTATTCGCTAAACCTTTCGTCCCCTATCTTCATTCATTCCTACTCAAGTGGCTCATTCGATACGTATTCCTCTTTCCCTTTCCGTGTTGCATAGGCTGCCCGTCAGCTGCGCCCTGATATTTATGACCTAACAGAGCTATTCTGAGACCACCCAGCCAGAGAGAGAATTCTTCGCCTCTTTTCTTTCCAAACCCCCAGATAAAACTTTATCTGCTGTTTACACTTTTAAACTCCAATCAAGCCTCGAACAATTAATACTTAATTAATTTCACACATCAACCACGCCCATTAATTACTAAATTAATGGCGGGGGTGGGTCGTAACATCGGCCCCTCCTCAAGAAATCTAGAAGTCCTCTTCTGGGCCTATCGCTTTGCTCTTATCAATTTCCAGAGCAACCATTGAGTGCTACCTTTTCCCACAGGTAGAAATAATTCAAAATGGCAAAAATATTGCGTTTCTTGCCTTCAAGAGCATTGGAGCGACTTCCCAATTATCCCGCAATTTTGTTAATTAATTTAGAGAACATCCGAAAGAAAAAACAACGTAAATGAGAAATAAATAAAAAAACTGAACTGTAAAAGAACATGTGAGCCTGCCGAACTGTGATTCCTAGCTGCCTCATACCATACGCGACATGGCGGACAAATTTTAGAGTTTTCTTCAGGTTTTAGGATGGGGGGGGTGTCCACTGTAACATTCCATCCCCCCATGAAAGAAAAAAAAAAAGGGATGACTGGATGAAGTTTATTCATCCAATCATTCCATTTTTTTTTTTTTTTTTTTTTTTAACTGTAAACACTCAACCCTTTCCCACCGTCGCAAGGCACCTAATTCCGGACTTAAGTGCCCTGAGAGCGGAAGGAAAGTTTAAGGATTTCATCACACGTTCATTGCTACCCGTCGAGATAGGCGGAAAGAAAATTTAAATATGAGGCATAGCTTCGAGAATCCACGAGTTCCACAGATCTCTCACGTTCGATGCTCCTACGCCCGCGAAATGATTGGAGGACTTTTGACCTGGCTTCCCTGCACTCGTAAGGGATCCACAATCATGCGGGTTCGCGCTGCAAAGGGTTCGGTTTCTGCCCTCAGCTCATCGCTATCAGATAGAAATTCAGCAGCTCTCTCCCGAAATTTAGATTTTGCAATCGCGAGTTTAGTTTGCTCACACCATCTACCCACCATCGCTACACTTTCGACATCCTGAAAAAAGTGTTTAGCACGATACAGCGGATCAGTGCCTGTAAATAGCCTCAACATGTTTATGCATCCCGCTATTTGCTCACCGTAAACCATAGGTGCGGCTAAAGCTGTTTGTCTCAGCTGTGATGTACCCGCTGTACTTGTAACAGGTGTACTCTCTTCCGGAACAATTGCAGCCCCAGTGCTCACATGTTCTCCGTCAGAGTGACCACCAGAATCATCTGAATCCATGTGACTCGCAGATGACGATTTTTTCGTGTTAGCCATTTTGTTTTTCTTACCCACTAAAATTATGGCAGTTCTTAGAAAACAGCTTAAGGCTTACTTAATGCTAAATTATACAAAATTCGCACCGAACAAAACTAAATAAAAATAGTAATGGCAGTCAATTCGCACTTATTTTACGAACATGAGTGTTGTTCCGCTAGCTGCAAAATATAGGTATCGATCCTGGGACAACGGCACCATTAATGTTACACTGCACTAGCAGTGTTCCTGCCGAGTCTGCCGGTAACGGTGCTTGAGACCTGAAGTACAATTTAGTTGGCCACGGCACCAGGTGAGAATCTCAGGTGCACTGCTGCACTCAAAGATTCACACCAGAACATAAAAAATGAAAAGTTGAAGAATGACCCGAAGCATAAGGCTTGGGTGAATCCACCTTGTGAACAAAATAACAACAACAAATAAAAAATAAAATAATCTAAAAAAAAAAAAAATGATACTTTGGGATCAGAGTTGTGATGAGGTTCACCCGCAATCACCAATTCGTGACTGAGTGTAGTGGTCCGGATCTTACTCCGGTACATTCAATCCCCAACCAGTCAGTACAACACTCACTTTCGCAAATAACACATGATTCTCAAATACACAACACAACATTTAATAACGTTCTGCGAGATTTAAACAGATCCGGCGCTCTCTAGGCGCATAGACAATTGCCCCTCATATGTGGGCAGCATACGGTGTCACACTTTACTGTCGGATAACGCAGCCGACTGAGTCTCCACCGGACTATCTGAACAAGAGATACTACTCGTTTACACACTAAATAGAGCTGCAGGTGATATTCATATACAATTGCTTAGAGAATGAAAAAAATTATATGCAAACGATCACATTAAAAATACTCGCGACACAAAATACACAAGCACGTTAATTTGCGGTATAAGATTATAGGTGCGAAATACTGCCAAAGTTAATTAACTAAATCTAATAAGCATGCACATGCAGATCCCTTGCCCGCTCGCTTTGGCCCTGAACCAAAGTTAAAAGAAACTGTCCCGCCCAGCGGAATTTGTGGCCACACCTTCTCCCTTATTCATGTAAAAAAAGTAATCAGGAAATGGGCCCTGTAAGAAATTGAAATCTGTATGTGCAGGTATTTCCTCTGAGGTTCAGTCACTCAGCATTACTGCATCTATGTCCATGCAGCTTTGGGTGTCGGGATGGCACAAGTTCGCAGATGTGCGAAGAAAGAAAAAAGGAAATATTCATCTACTTACAGTTTCGTGACTTTGCTGTGCAAATCCGTTGTGCATCACATAATATCACTCGACAAAAAAAAAACACGCACACAGACACTTGCACCATGTGGCAGCACCGATGATTCAACACTTCACTTTGACGCTTGATGTAAATGAAGCACACAATTAAAAATGGTAATATCACGCCGCACTTTGTTGCAATGATTAGAGTGCACACTGATCTATTCTCGAGACGATTTGAAGGTGGCCGTTAAGCAAAATAGGCCCTCTCACATCTGATGTTGCGGTTTCCAAGATTAATTTTCTCGGCCGAGCGAAATCAGACGTGCTTTTACCTTAAGCGTATATCGGCAACTCAACATTTCACCTGTATATTTGTTAGGTATCGAAGCCACCGCTCTTACGCTCATATTTTTCTTTCGACATGTTTTTATCCCGTCGCACTTACACGTAGTGGCTTCGCTGCTTACGCGACCACACACACGCACACTTGGGGCCTCGCTTCACCCCGTAAGACAAGCGCATCTCTTCACTTCCTCCACAGTAGGGGATGAATGGGGGTGACGATTCCACACTGCAGTGGTTGGCATCCGAACCCGACTTTTGCTTGGCTTCGCTTCTCATTGGAATGACCACTGTCCACTCGCAGACTTCTTAATTCCCCTGTAACTTGGCTTTCATTAGGCCAAACAGTCGCTGAGTTCCATTACGCTCCAGCCTAGAAATTTCTGCTTTATCCTGCGGATTTAGGCATTCTGCTGTCTTTATGGCAAACTGGCATCTCCAGCTGCCTCGAGTTGTCTCCATTTCTTACCAAATGCGGGGAGGTTTGCTGCTTCATTTTTTCCCAATTCATTTTTTTGCAGATCCAAGGCATCCAGCCTTTCACATCGGAGAGCGCACAGACAACTGAACTTTCTTCCTTATTTTCATGCCAAGTGCGAACTCTTATTTTTCTGCACGGACCACACAGAGAGCAATTGTTCTCGAAAATGCCCCAAACAATCGACGAATTTACGATTATTCGCTAAACCTTTCGTCCCCTATCTTCATTCATTCCTACTCAAGTGGCTCATTCGATACGTATTCCTCTTTCCCTTTCCGTGTTGCATAGGCTGCCCGTCAGCTGCGCCCTGATATTTATGACCTAACAGAGCTATTCTGAGACCACCCAGCCAGAGAGAGAATTCTTCGCCTCTTTTCTTTCCAAACCCCCAGATAAAACTTTATCTGCTGTTTACACTTTTAAACTCCAATCAAGCCTCGAACAATTAATACTTAATTAATTTCACACATCAACCACGCCCATTAATTACTAAATTAATGGCGGGGGTGGGTCGTAACATCGGCCCCTCCTCAAGAAATCTAGAAGTCCTCTTCTGGGCCTATCGCTTTGCTCTTATCAATTTCCAGAGCAACCATTGAGTGCTACCTTTTCCCACAGGTAGAAATAATTCAAAATGGCAAAAATATTGCGTTTCTTGCCTTCAAGAGCATTGGAGCGACTTCCCAATTATCCCGCAATTTTGTTAATTAATTTAGAGAACATCCGAAAGAAAAAACAACGTAAATGAGAAATAAATAAAAAAACTGAACTGTAAAAGAACATGTGAGCCTGCCGAACTGTGATTCCTAGCTGCCTCATACCATACGCGACATGGCGGACAAATTTTAGAGTTTTCTTCAGGTTTTAGGATGGGGGGGGGGGTGTCCACTGTAACAATATTAACAAAAATAAGATATACATCTACGCCCCCTGGCGTAGGAACCATGCATTATTTTAAGAAGAAAATATTCCGAAAAGGTTTATCAATGTGAGTGGCATCAGTCCACGAAATAATTTTTTCAATCGATATTTCAGAAGCTCAGATTTTATGGCAAATACATCAGAAGCAAAAGTTAACACTTACGGCCCTTGGTGGCCAAAGTATTCTTTACCACAAATTTGAAATTATATGCAAACAACTTTCCATCAGGAGGTGTATCCGCTGAAGAAAAAGTTTTCAAATCGGAGTTTTAGAAGAGATATCGGGGAAAACGTAATTTACTTTTACGCCTTCTAGCGGAAAATCTATGCGTAATTTGAAAAAGTAACTATATCTAAAATACTCTTCGACATAAATGGAATCGAGAGATAAAATAATTTTTTCAATCGGATGTTTAGAAGCAAATATGTGGAATAAAACGTATTTTTGAATTCGACATTATCTGCATTTACGCCCTCTAGCGGCGAAATTGTACATCGTAAAAAACGAAATGAAGGATCATCTTTCGCATATTTCTAGCTACCCAATGCAAAAATAATTTTTCAAATCGGACTAATAGTTGCAGAGATATCGTGGGTACAGACGGACAGACGGACAAACCGGTAACATAAACACCATCCCTTTTTACAAAAGACATGCTAAAAAAGGATGTGACTGATATAAACACGCGAACGCCTTTCGTGAACAACGAGATGTGACAGATTCTTGCAGTACAACGCGGAACTTCAAATGTCGCGAGGTTAACTTACGGTTTTCCAGTTTATGTATCTCCAAGGTCTTTGCAGTTGATCACGGGTGTTGCAATTTTTGTCCAACCGCACATAGGTACGGGTTGCTGATATGACACCCTATAAGAGCATGTCGTTGGAATTCAGTATTCTCAATACAAGCGGCCATGCCGCACGAGTAAATGACATGCGATGTCTGAGGAGCTTAGCCACAGTTTTAAAGGAAATCTGGTTGCATTTTTTAGTCTTTTATAATAGTTTCTGTCAAAAGACGAGATGAAAACAATCACTTAATTTTTCAACTGAACAAGGAGAAATCGGCGTCAGATGACACAGGTACTGGAATAAAGCAGAGAGATCAAAAACGAAGAACTAATGCTAACTTAGGCACGCACGACTTATTTTTAGCACGTCTTTTGTAAAAAAAAGATTGTGCTTATGTTATCGGTTTGTTCCTCATTCCACCTGTAGATACTATATCTCTGCAACTATAAGTCCGATTTGAAATTTTTTTTTGCATTAGGAAGCTTGAAATATGCGAAAGATGATCCTTCATTTCGTTTTTTTTTTTACGATGCACAATTTCACCTCTAGAGGGCGTAAATGCAGATGATGTGAAATTCAAAACTCATATTATTGCATACATTTGCTTCTAAACAACCGATTGAAAAAATATTTTTATCTTTCGATTCCATTTATGCCGAAGAGTATTTTAGGTATAGTTACTTTTTCAAGTTACGCATAGATTTTCCTCTCTGGGGCGTAAGATAAATTACGTTTTCCCCTATGCCTCTTCTTCTAAAACTCCGATTTGAATTTTTTTTTCTTCAGCTGATACAGCTCCTGATGGAAAATCTTTGGCGTGTAATTTCTAAGTTTTTGTAAATAGTTCTTTGGCCACCAGGGGGAGTAAGCGTTAATTTTTTGCTTCTGATGTATTTCCTATAAAATCTGAGCTTCTAAAATCTCGATTGAAAAAATTCGTTCTTGGACAGACCCCGCTCACGTCGATAAACTTTTTCGGAATATTTTCTTCTTAAAATATTTCGTTGTTTCTCCGCCAGGGGGCGTAGATGTATATCTTATTTTTGTCAATATCTCCGTTTCTAATGGTCTGATTTGAAAAATTCTTTCTTTATTGGATATAGTCTCCGGTGTGACATGTTTTTTGTGTAATTTCAAAATTTTCAAGTAATTCATAGACTTCCGCTAGGGTGCATGAAGGTAATAGGCGTTTCCTCCGATATCTCTGATTTTAAAACTCCGATTTGAAAATAAAATTCTGCACCGGATACAGTTGCTGATGGGAAATCCTTTGAATATTATTTCTAATTTTGGTAAAAAATGGTTTGGCCACTAGGGAGCTTAAGTCTTAATTTCCGCTTCTGATGTGCTTGCAGCAAAATCTGAGCTTCTAAAATCTCGATTGAAAAAATTTCTTTGTGAATCGATAGTAGTGACGTCGACAAACATTTTAGAAACGTTTTCGTCTTAAAATAATGCATGGTTTATACGCCAGGCGGCGTAGACGTAAAACTTACCTTTGTCAATATCTCTACTTCTAGGAGTCCGATTTGAAAATTACTTTTTTATTGGATAATGTTTCTGATGTAAATGTTTTTTACATAAATTCAAAATTTTCAAGTAAATTATAAACTTTCTGCTAGGGGGCCCGAAGGTAAATTGAGATTTCTGCGTTATTTCTACTTCTAAAACTCCGATTTGAAAAATTCTTCCTGTACCTCATAGAGCTGCTGATGGGAAATGTTTTTCATATAATTTCTAATATTTGGTAAAGAATGGTTTGGCCACCAGGAAACATAAGTTTTAATTTCTGCTTCTAATATATTTGCAGTAAAATCTTGGCTCCGGAATACTTGACATTTATTTTTTTCTTGGACCGATACCGCTCACTTAAAAAAACCTTTTAAGAATACTTCCTTCCTAAAATAATGCATGGTTTTCCCGCCAGGGGTCGTAGACGCGTGTCTTATATTTGTCGATATCTCTGCTTTCAAGAGTCCGATTTGAAAAATTCTTTCTTTGTTGGAGAGCGTTCCATCTGCGAAATGTTTCTCATATAAATTCAAATTTTTCTTGATGCACAGGTCTGCAACCAGAGGGCGTAAGTTCATGATTACGTTTACAGCAACATCTGCGGGATTAAAAACGCGATAGAAGAACTTTTTCTTCGGTCAGATACTATTGTTTTCCATACCGGTTCCATTGACTTTGAATAGCTTTGATAAATTTAATTTGCGTCAGAACGGATTGAAAAGACGTGCTCATTACACTTGAAAATTTGGTGTCATCTTTCTTGTTACAAATGGATCTACGTGTTTTTATAGTGGAGAAGAAAAAAAGGAAACTAAGCATAGACAAACTGACGACGAAGCTGGCACACACGTTTAATGTTTTCGGACTCGGTTACTACATTACTGTAAAAAAAAAAAAAGAAAATGAAAAGAGATTGTGCATGGACGACCGATCATTTCGCCATCGTTTTTTTTACTTTCAATTTTTTTTTTCGTTTTCTCATTTAAAAAAGTCACGTTGGTATATTTCGTAACGGTTTGGCATGCGTTAGTGTGAGAAAACTTTCATTCTTTTACCAGAGGTCTTGAGAACTCGCCCGGACACGGATGTTCCGTTGAAATCTTGCAAGGGTTCTGTTTACATTACAATACTTATCTTATTTTTGGATGCTACCCAAAACTGATTCGTTACAAAATACAGTATTGTTTTTAGTATCGTAATTGGGCCCATTTGTAGGAAGTGCAACCGAAACAAATTTTTCCATGTACACTTTTACAAAATTTTACAAGTTCTGCAGATGATTCTAGAGTTCAATTTAAAAAAAAAAGTTTCTAAATCATGCCCCCTCCCTGTTGGTTTTATACGAGGTGTGGCTATTAAGCTATAGACTGCCACTATAGCTTTAGTTAAATAAGAAACTTACATGTTTAACTCATATCAACTTCAGCGTACTCCTCTTTCGAATTTATACTCAGCTGCATTCTAATCTTCCACTGGCAAATTCCTTTGAGAAGCTTGGTCATTCTCTTCTTCACCACAATAACCAACTCCAAACGGGACCCCATGACTACAGATTTGACTTTATGGAAAAGTAAAAAGTCATATATTGGGCAAAATCTTGAGAATAGGCAGGCTTCAAACAGTGCGATGCGTTCCTTGGCTAAAAACAGCTTCACTGGAATCACCGAAGGAGCTGGAGTGTTGTCCTTTTAGAATATGAGTTCATTTTCCCCACAACTCTGGCTTCTTTCTTCTAACTTGCTCTCTCAATTTCAATAGGACCTGTTTGTAGTAACGCTTGTTCACGATGCTCCATCGAATACCCGCTGAACCGAAGTTACACCCTTAACATCAAAGAACACAATTAAAATAATATTGCGTTTGGACTTGCCTTCTCAGTCTATCACGAAGTAAATTTCTCCGTCATTTCTATCAGCGCCGGGGCTCGAACCCGGATCCCCATTCCAGAATAAGTCACTCTACCAATTGAGCTACGCGGACGTTTTATTCTGATTCCTATCTGCCTTTATGTCGCGTGCGTCCTTCTGGCAGGTACGTCACATCTCCTGGTACGCTACAAGTCCCCATAACCCATTTGTAGTAATGCTAGTTCACTGTTGTTCCATCAAAACCCCACGTAACCCAAATTACACATTTAACGTCAAAGAACACAATTGAAATGGCATTGAGTTTGAAATGGACTTGCTCTCTCAAAGTCTCCAGGACCTGTTTGTAGTAATGCTATTATACGTAGTTAACTGCTGCTGTATCGAAAAACCACTGAACCAAAATTTTAACATCAAATTAAACAATTTACATGGCTTTGAGTTTGGACTTGCTCTCTCAGAGTCCCCAGGACCTCTTTGTAGTTCCTAGTTCACTGCTATTCCATCGAAAACCCGCTGAACCAAAATTACATCCTTAACATCAAAGAACACAATTAAAATGGCACTGGACATGCTCTCTTAGTCCCGAGAACCTATATGTAGTAATACTAGTTCGTGTTGCTCCATAGGAAATCCACTGACGGAAAATTACACCCTTAATATCAAAGAAAATAGTTTATTAACATGGCCTTCAATTTCGGTGATGCTGGTGTTTTCCAATTCGTAGACAGATTTTTGTTTAACGGTCGTATTGAAAAATTCAGATTTCGTCATAAGTCCAAATACTTTCTAAAAGGCTGGGGTGCACCAGAACTTCTGCATAAATCCACTTGCAATTTTCCTTTTGTTTAAGCTTTGGTACCTTCTTGGCGCAAAAAATTTTCATATTCAGGTTTTCATATAAAATTGACTTACCAGTTTCTTTATCGATGCTCACCATTTCTGTTATTATTGCAACACTCAGTCATCGATCATTTCGAACAATTGCGTAGATTTTGTCCATACCGTCTTCTGTTTTTAAAGTGCTTGGGCGTCCAAGTCGTTTTCATTGTACCCCTAGCCTTCACTGAAGCAAAAACAAAGTAATACTTTTTTCCCCTGTCTGCATCAGTTAACGTACGGATTGCGTAAACGTTTTCTTTAATTTCACCTGAAATTTCACGTCTATTATTTGCTCAAATCTTGAACTCAGCGTTTTCTCCATGCGCGACAAAAATCATATCGACTCTCATTGACATGTGTCACTGAACTAATGCAGAGAGTGAAGTGAACTTGACATTTACGGTTGCGAACAGTTCAAGGTCAATAGTCTTCTCACTTTCGAACTGCACCACGCGTGTCATTCACCCAGTGGCGTTGCTAGGAATAATGGATAGGGGGAGGGGAAGGGCTAAGCGCGTCCGTTATATATATATATAAGTTGTAGAAGTTGAAAGTTCCTCTGACAGAGCTGCACGACTTGTTATCCAACTCTCGAAAAGATACCAGGCTCAGATTATTCAAACTTATGCACCCACCACAAGTCATCCTGAAGAAGAAATTGAAGAATTTTATGAGGAAATTTGTCATCTAAATAATAAAGGTAAGCAGCACTTGAAAATAATTATGGGAGATTTCAATGCAAAAATAGGGCAACGGCAACAGAATGAAACTTCAGTAGGTAAATTCGGTCACGGCAACAGAAACCAGCGTGGAAATACTCTCGTTGAGTTTGCAGAGGCAGAAGGGTTTTTCATCTTGAACTCCTTCTTCAAGAAAAAGCCACACAGGAAATGGACATGGAGACATCCAAATGGGACGACAAGTGAAATTGATTTTATTATGTGTAACAAAAAATTCGTCATAGAACACTGCAGTGTGCTAAACAAGTTCAACACAGGTAGTGACCATAGATTGGTGAGATGTAAGATGCACCTCAACACTAAACTTGAACGTGGCAAGCTCATAAGACAAACAAAATCTATTGACATAACCAACCTTAAAAAACACCATAATACCTTCAAGTTAGAACTGAAGAACAGGTTCTCTGCTTTAGAAGGCCTAACATCGGAAGAAGTGGACATCTCTGAAGTTAACAGAAAAGTAACCAAAGCTCTTATGGAAACAGCAACAAAATTAGCTGGGTCTAAGAACAAGTTGCATGTGAACAAATTATCAGGAAAAACCAAAATATTGATGCAAAAAAGAAGAGAGATGAGGACAACTAAAGAAGATGTGACTTCCAAAGTGGAATATATAGAGCTATGCAAGACAGTAAGAAAAAGTATCACTGAAGACGTAAGGAAATTCAACTGTGAACTAGTGAGGAAAGCAATTGAAAACTACCAAAGCCTAAAGATAGCAAAGGGACATCTCAGTAAGGGAAGAAAACAGATTATGGCACTGAGAAAAGAAGATGGTTCTGTAACAAGAAATAGAGGCGAAATTTTGACAAGCGTGAAAGATTTCTAGTCCAAATTATATGAAAGGGATGATATATGCACTCCAGACATCATGAAAGGTACCAGTACCAGAGTTCCTCCAGTCCTTCCAGCAGAAGTTGCACATGCAATCAAGAACATGAAGTGAGGAAAAGCTCCAGGAGAAGATGGAATTACTGTAGACATCATACAAGAAGCAAGTGGAGAAATCGAAACAGTACTCGCTCAAATTTTCACTCGATGCCTTAATGAAGGAAAGATTCCTGAGGATTGGAACACCGCTACAATGATCCTGCTACATAAGAAAGGTGACATTGAGGATCTCGGAAACTACAGACCTATCAGCCTCCTATCAGTAGTTTATAAAATCTTCACTAAAGTTCTTTCACACCGCTTGAAGGTAACACTGGACATGGCTCAACCGAGAGAACAAGCTGGATTCAGGAGTGGCTACAGCACAATAGATCATATCCACGTGCTGAGAGAACTAATTGAAAGAGCGAGGGAATATGAACTTCCATTGTGCATGGCTTTTATCGATTATGAAAAAGCCTTTGATTCGGTGAAACCATCAGCAGTTACAATGGCTCTGAAAACCTGCGGTATTGAAGATGCATACATTAATATTATTAATAACATCTATGAAAATGCAAGTGCAAAGATTAGGCTGTTTGAAAATACAACACACGTAAAAATTGGAAAGGGAGTGAGACAAGGTGACACCATATCTCCGAAGCTCTTTAATGCCACATTGGAGGGTGATTTTTAGTCGCTGAGCTGGGAAAACAAGGGGATAAAGATTAATGGAGATTATCTAACCCACCTTCGTTTTGCTGATGACGTAGTCATTTTTGCAACTAGCCCATCAGAGCTGCAGAGTATGATCCAGGAACTTGCTGACAAGAGTAAAGAAGTGGGATTAAAAATGAACTTTCAGAAGACAAAAGTGATGTTCAATGCTTTTACAAGAAATGAAGATTTATCGATTGATGGAGAAAAGCTGGAGATAACAGACACGTACGTTTATCTTGGACAGCAGATATCAAGTGAGGGTCACATTGATGAAGAAATTAATCGGCGTACAAAACTTGCCTGTAGAGCTTTTGGAAGAAACAGCAAAATTTTCAAGAGCAATATGCCATTATGTCTTAAAAGAAAAGTGTTTGATCAATGCATCCTTCCAGAGCTTACGTATGGTGCAGAGACGTGGACCTTAACTAAAAGAAACATACAAAGGCTGCAGACAACTCAAAAAAGCATGGAGAGGTGCATACTTGGTGTAACTAGGAGAGATAAGAAGAGAAACTCGTGGATCCGAAAAATGACAAGAGTGGAAGACATCATGATCAGAGTTAAATCCCTGAAATGGCAATGGGCTGGACATACTGCCAGAAGGACAGATCATCGATGGACAGTCGAAATTTTAGATTGGATTCCAAGGGACAGGAAAAGACCCAGAAGACCACATGGGAGATGGGTGGATGAAATTCGAAAGTATGCAAGGGTGACATGGAGGAGACTGGCACAAGATAGACCGTTGTGGAGGAAACTTGGGGAGACCTTCGTCCAGCAGTGGATTGATAATGGTTGACAATGATGATGATGATGATATACATCAAAAGTTGCAAAGAAATGTTACAAAGGAATATAAGCACAAACTCAGACGCGCAAATGCAGCAGATTGAACCATGCTTTGATATGCGATACAAAATATATTACAAACACAAATCCAAAAGTATTCAATTCACTTACCCCATCAAATGAAACGCAATAGCCGAAAGAAATAATAAGCCAAAGCAAAATAGCAAAAATAAATAATGAACCAAGAAAAATATCAGAAATATCAAAAATTTAAGAAAATTTAGCTGTCATCATCAGGAAGACCCTAGCTAAATATATGGCTTTCAAAACGACAGCAAAGGCATACAAGGTCAATACCTGCTGTGTGGGTCCCTTAAGCCATAAATGGAAACCGCGATAGACCTAAATAAGACAAATATATATATATATACATATATATATATATATCATCATCATCATCATTATTGTCAACCATTGTCAATCCACTGCTGGACGAAGGTCTCCCCAAGTTTCCTCCACAACGGTTTGTCTTGTGCCAGTCTCCTCCATGTCACCCCTGCATACTTTCGAATTTCATCCACCCATCTCCCATGTGGTCTTCTTCTGGGTCTTTTCCTGTCCCTTGGAATCCAATCTAAAATTTCGGCTGTCCATCGATGATCTGTCTTTCTGGCAGTATGTCCAGCCCATTGCCATTTCAGGGATTTAACTCTGATCATGATGTCTTCCACTCTTGTCATTTTTCGGATCCACGAGTTCCTCTTCTTATCTCTCCTGGTTACACCAAGTATGCACCTCTCCATGCTTCTTTGAGTTGTCTGCAGCCTTTGTATGTCTCTTTTAGTTAAGGTCCACGTCTCTGCACCATACGTAAGCACTGGAAGGATGCATTGATCAAACATTTTTCTTTTAAGACATCCTGGCATATTGCTCTTGAAAATTATGCTGTTTCTTCCAAAAGCTCTCCAGGCAAGTTTTGTACGCCGATTAATTTCTTCATCAATGTGACCCTCACTTGATATCTGCTGTCCAAGATGAACGTACGTGTCTGTTATCTCCAGCTTTTCTCCATCAATCGATAAATCTTCATTTCTTGTAAAAGCATTGAACATCACTTTTGTCTTCTGAAAGTTCATTTTTAATCCCACTTCTTTACTCTTGTCAGCAAGTTCCTGGATCATACTCTGCAGCTCTGATGGGGTAGTTGCAAAAATGACTACGTCATCAGCAAAACGAAGGTGGGTTAGATAATCTCCATTAATCTTTATCCCCTTGTTTTCCCAGCTCAGCGACTGAAAAACACCCTCCAAAGTGGCATTAAAGAGCTTCGGAGATATGGTGTCACCTTGTCTCACTCCCTTTCCAATTTTTACGTGTGTTGTATTTTCAAACAGCCTAATCTTTGCACTTGCATTTTCATAGATGTTATTAATAATATTAATGTATGCATCTTCAATACCGCAGGTTTTCATAGCCATTGTAACTGCTGATGGTTTCACCGAATCAAAGGCTTTTTCATAATCGATAAAAGCCATGCACAATGGAAGTTCATATTCCCTCGCTCTTTCAATTAGTTCTCTCAGCACGTGGATATGATCTATTGTGCTGTAGCCACTCCTGAATCCAGCTTGTTCTCTCGGTTGAGCCATGTCCAGTGTTACCTTCAAGCGGCGTGAAAGAACTTTAGTGAAGATTTTATAAACTACTGATAGGAGGCTGATAGGTCTGTAGTTTCCGAGATTCTCAATGTCACCTTTCTTATGTAGCAGGATCATTGTGGCGGTGTTCCAATCCTCAGGAATCTTTCCTTCATTAAGGCATCGAGTGAAAATTTGGGCGAGTACTGTTTCGATTTCTCCACTTGCTTCTTGTATGATGTCTACAGTAATTCCATCTTCTCCTGGAGCTTTTCCTCGCTTCATGTTCTTGATTGCATGTGCAACTTCTGCTGGAAGGACTGGAGGAACTCTGGTACTGGTATCTTTCATGATGTCTGGAGTGCATATATCATCCCTTTCATATAATTTGGAGTAGAAATCTTTCACTCTTGTCAAAATTTCGCCTCTATTTCTTGTTACAGAACCATCTTCTTTTCTCAGTGCCATAATCTGTTTTCTTCCCTTACTGAGATGTCCCTTTGCTATCTTTAGGCTTTGGTAGTTTTCAATTGCTTTCCTCACTAGTTCACAGTTGAATTTTCTTACGTCTTCAGTGATACTTTTTCTTACTGTCTTGCATAGCTCTATATATTCCACTTTGGAAGTCACATCTTCTTTAGTTGTCCTCATCTCTCTTCTTTTTGCATCAACATTTTGGTTTTTCCTGATAATTTGTTCACATGCAACTTGTTCTTAGGCCCAGCTAATTTTGTTGCTGTTTCCATAAGAGCTTTGGTTACTTTTCTGTTAACTTCAGAGATGTCCACTTCTTCCGATGTTAGGCCTTCTAAAGCAGAGAACCTGTTCTTCAGTTCTAACTTGAAGGTATTATGGTGTTTTTTAAGGTTGGTTATGTCAATAGATTTCGTTTATATATATATATATATATATATATATATATATATATATATATATATATATAGGCCTTCTAAAGCTTTAGAAGGCCTAACATCGGAAGAAGTGGACATCTCTGAAGTTAACAGAAAAGTAACCAAAGCTCTTATGGAAACAGCAACAAAATTAGCTGGGTCTAAGAACAAGTTGCATGTGAACAAATTATCAGGAAAAACCAAGATGTTGATGTAAAAAAGAAGAGAGATGAGGACAACTAAAGAAGATGTGACTTCCAAAGTGGAATATATAGAGCTATGCAAGACAGTAAGAAAATGTATCACTGAAGACGTAAGGAAATTCAACTGTGAACTAGTGAGGAAAGCAATTGAAAACAACCAAAGCCTAAAGATAGCAAAGGGACATCTCAGTAAGGGAAGAAAACAGATTATGGCACTGAGAAAAGAAGATGGTTCTGTAACAAGAAATAGAGGCGAAATTTTGACAAGAGTGAAAGATTTCTACTCCAAATTATATGAAAGGGATGATATATGCACTCCAGACATCATGAAAGATACCAGTACCAGAGTTCCTCCAGTCCTTCCAGCAGAAGTTGCACATGCAATCAAGAACATGAAGCGAGGAAAAGCTCCAGGAGAAGATGGAATTACTGTAGACATCATACAAGAAGCAAGTGGAGAAATCGAAACAGTACTCGCCCAAATTTTCACTCGATGCCTTAATGAAGGAAAGATTCCTGAGGATTGGAACACCGCTACAATGATCCTGCTACATAAGAAAGGTGACATTGAGGATCTCGGAAACTACAGACCTATCAGCCTCCTATCAGTAGTTTATAAAATCTTCACTAAAGTTCTTTCACACCGCTTGAAGGTAACACTGGACATGGCTCAACCGAGAGAACAAGCTGGATTCAGGAGTGGCTACAGCACAATAGATCATATCCACGTGCTGAGAGAACTAATTGAAAGAGCGAGGGAATATGAACTTCCATTGTGCATGGCTTTTATCGATTATGAAAAAGCCTTTGATTCGGTGAAACCATCAGCAGTTACAATGGCTCTGAAAACCTGCGGTATTGAAGATGCATACATTAATATTATTAATAACATCTATGAAAATGCAAGTGCAAAGATTAGGCTGTTTGAAAATACAACACACGTAAAAATTGGGAAGGGAGTGAGACAAGGTGACACCATATCTCCGAAGCTCTTTAATGCCACATTGGAGGGTGTTTTTCAGTCACTGAGCTGGGAAAACAAGGGGATAAAGATTAATGGAGATTATCTAACCCACCTTCGTTTTGCTGATGACGTAGTCATTTTTGCAACTACCCCATCAGAGCTGCAGAGTATGATCCAGGAACTTGCTGACAAGAGTAAAGAAGTGGGATTAAAAATGAACTTTCAGAAGACAAAAGTGATGTTCAATGCTTTTACAAGAAATGAAGATTTATCGATTGATGGAGAAAAGCTGGAGATAACAGACACGTACGTTTATCTTGGACAGCAGATATCAAGTGAGGGTCACATTGATGAAGAAATTAATCGGCGTACAAAACTTGCCTGGAGAGCTTTTGGAAGAAACAGCATAATTTTCAAGAGCAATATGCCATTATGTCTTAAAAGAAAAGTGTTTGATCAATGCATCCTTCCAGTGCTTACGTATGGTGCGGAGACGTGGACCTTAACTAAAAGAGACATACAAAGGCTGCAGACAACTCAAAAAGCATGGAGAGGTGCATGCTTGGTGTAACCAGGAGAGATAAGAAGAGGAACTCGTGGATCCGAAAAATGACAAGAGTGGAAGACATCATGATCAGAGTTAAATCCCTGAAATGGCAATGGGCTGGACATACTGCCAGAAGGACAGATTATCGATGGACAGCCGAAATTTTAGATTGGATTCCAAGGGACAGGAAAAGACCCAGAAGAAGACCACATGGGAGATGGGTGGATGAAATTCGAAAGTATGCAGGGGTGACATGGAGGAGACTGGCACAAGACAGACCGTTGTGGAGGAAACTTGAGGAGACCTTCGTCCAGCAGTGGATTGATAATGGTTGACAATGATGATGATGATATATATATATATATATATATATATATATATATATATATATATTATATAAAAGCTCAGAATTTTTATGGAGCATACAGCATGTCCCCATACATATTTAATTGTACTAACCGCAGCCCTACAATGTTAAATGGTTAGTTCTTTAAGTGCCACTCGATGTCCCTCCTGTGGCTGAAGACTGAATTAACTTCAATCTATCTATAACCTCATTATAGATATATACCTCACTGCAACCGCGGCGTAATGCGTTACTCTTCCACTGCATATATTTCACATGGTTGGTTATTTGAATTTCTCAGGTGAGGCTTCTTGGTGTGTTTCCGGATTGTTACTTTAATTTTTATTTTATTTTTTTATTTTTTTGTCTTATCTAGGTCTATCGCTGTTTCCATTTATGGCCTAGGGGACCCACACAGCAAGTATTAACTTTGTCTACCTTTGCTGTCGTTTTGAAAGGCCAAATATTTAGCTGGGGTCTTCTTGCTGAATGACAGCTAAATTTTGTGAAATGTTTGATATTTCTGATATTTTTCTTGTTTCATTATTTATTTTTGATATTTTTCTTGGGCTTATTGTTTCTTTCGGCTAGTGCCTTTCATTTGATGGGATAAGTGAATTGAATATTCTTGGATTTGTGTTTTTAATATATTTTGTGTCGTATATATATATTGTTTGACGCTGTTTTCCAAGAGAAGTATATAGTGGTGCTATTTTTAAAAACAATTCCATCCTAGTAGCTCTGAAAGTATAGCATGCAGTTGACAAAAAAATCAACTACACTTAAGTAAGAAGAATACGTACCAGCAGTGTTCTGTAAAAAATAATCTATCATACGACAGTTTTCCACTCTCAACGCCCTTATTCTATTTCCCGCCCGATGGCCAAATACATCCACCAATAAACTCCCGTAACGAGAAATGCGTTAATACCCCACCGAACTCCCTTTACCCCGTGAAATAAACCCCTTCACTAAGTGGAAAATTCTGCTTCCTTTCATTCTGTTTTTTTTATTACCTTTGTAAAGATGCCCCATTTTCACATGAATATTACCGTTTCTGACAAGCTGTTGCAGTTGCTGCCTACGGATGATTATCAGGGGTTGGGCTTTTGTTAGTTTGTGACTAATGGTACGTGCTTCCACGGTACTCCCGCCCCTGTAAATCATTAAGTTGTTTGACGTATTGTTCCCTAATGGCCTAATACCTGCTGAAAACAAGCGACGAGATTACCCAAACTAGAGTATATCTGAACGCTGTTGCTGTGACACCTGACTCCCTCATCGAAAAAAAAGGGAATCGAAGGAAGAGGTTTTTTTTTTTTTTTTTTGCTTTGACAACAAAATATTTAAGAAAATTCCCATCTGCCTTTTTTTTAAGTGAAAAAATAAGCTAATACAAGGAAAGGTTTATTTTGATCGGGAGGGCATTGCGCATCCTTAGGAAGGGAGGGGAGCTTGAGCCCAGAAAAATTGGTTTAACGACGTCGCTGCTTTCACCAGAAGCACGGTCCGTTTATTTCATTGCGTTACCTCCTACATGTATATTTTTCCAAAAAAGCCATTCTAAACTAAACCTGTTTCAAATTAACGTCATTACTACTGTTCTCAACTGTTTACTTACAGCATCTTTTGTATGACACACTCCACCCCCCCTCCCTGGAGATAGGAATTTTCGGCAATGACACAGTCCTTCTGAACATTGGTACTTAATTCAGCTTCCGATATGCAACGTGTTGGTCTAGCCTCCAGTCTACGTCCCAGTTCACCAAATAGATGCACTATCGAGTTCAAGTGAGGAATATTTAGAGGAAAATCTCACTTTTTCATATTCGTGTCCATAACCTCATTTCAAAGGAAGTTGCAGATGAAAGGAGTTTTCCAGTTGCACTGTATGTGAAATAATTTATCCGTTTATGAACCACAAACAAGCCTTTAAGAAAATTATCCAGATTTTTAAATTGCTATTATATAATAGTGGGAAATATTCCTAGCTCCAAAATATTTTCACTTCCTTTATTAGCTTATTTATTTTGTCAGGTTTTCGAACAACAAATTCTGTGGGTTTCTTCGAAGATGCTTGACTAGCATCCGTGCTCTCTTTTTCTTATAATAAATAAGCCATTAATGATGCTTAAAAAGTTAAATTCTTTGAAGATTTTTCAAAAAAATGTTCGTAATTGCCCAAAGGAGATTTCAAAATGAGTATAAACTCTAATAAGGTATAAAACCAACATATATATTTTACTGCATTCACATCTCAAGAAGGCAAAGGGATAATGATAAAATTCATAGAAACAAGATGAATGAAACACGCAAGCAAGCATTTTAATGATCACTTTTATTTTGCTGGGAGGAGGTAAACATAGACTATGCGTTAAGATTCAATAGGAAATGAATATTAAAGTGAAGCAGAAATTCACAGATTCTATCCATTCTAAAAACTTTTTTCTCACATTTTTATCTTACGCTTCGAGAAAGCCCTCAGAGTTAACATTATTAAACAAAGTTTTCCTCGAAATTTAACGAACGATAAAAGAAAGCCACATTCCTCTTTTCAAGTCACGTATGTCGTGAAATCTATTTTAATCTTTAAAAATTTTGTTTTGAAGAAATAAAAAAGTATTTCATGTACAACGAAAAACATGCCTTTAAAAACACATATACACTGTACCAAACCTATTTGGAGCCTGACTAGTTGTCGAACAAGCTCAAAAAGTGTATCGACTTTTAAAACTTTTTGCGTGCTCCAGTCTTTGGAATCAATTATTCTCAATCTCGCCGACGTTGGTCCTTTTGCATAAGGGCTCAGGATTGAAATACAATATTTAAAGGAACTGAACATTGAAATAGGTAATTCATCTGACTTGGCTATTTACATTTGTCAGCTTGGGTGGCCAAAGAATCTAAGGTTATCTCAGTGTCGAAAACGTCGTCAAGAATCATAAAAGGGAATAAATAAGATGAGGTTCAATATACATAACAATTTGAACCATATACTACGTAGGACATGAATCTAATAAATTGGGGATATACCCTCACATATACTGTTACACACATGTCAACATAAAAGGTACACACCGATCCGCCAAAATAGGTGTAGAACTGTCCTGAATCCTTTATTTATTATTGCCATACGATATATGCAGATGTCGCAATCAGAAGATGAAAGTAAATATTAGTTAAAAACAGTATGTAATGTTTGCGATAATACAATAATGTGGATCAATTCGGAATTTCTATGGTAAAATATTACCTCAGAGGAGTTCGGAAGTCCTGATGCACGGGCAGGCATAATGAATGTGCATAATTCCTCAAAATATTTAGCTGTAAAACATACGAGAGCTTGTATATCCTAAAATTGAAATCAGTCCAGTCTTACGGTCATAAAATGTTCAAATGTTTTGATGAACCTATATCAGATCGTATGTAGCGGATTTTAGGAAGGGAGTGTCTGACCCCAGGTCTTAAACAACCCTTAGAAATAGGAAGCTAGGTGATTTGGGCTAGAGTGCCTGATAGGAAAGTGACACGGAAGCGAAGTAGAAAGGGGGAGGAAGACGCCCTTATTTATTACCGGGGGGCTAGTACCCGGGGTCCGACGGCTTAACGTGCACATCCGACGCATGGCGGATATTTAGTGAATCGAGTGTTCGTACCTGTCTGGGATCGAACCTGGGGTCTTCTCCATGACAGTCACGAACGTTGCCCACTAGGCCACCCGTATTTACTTTTTAAGTATCGCAATATCAACTGTTTGTTTTTAATTACCTGGTTTTCCTTGTTTCATGTCCTAGATGCTACCATGAACTTTAACTTCGCAGCTTGTATAATTGAACATTTTATGACCGTAAAATTGGACTGGCTTCACTTTACTATCCCCTCGCCAATTTCTCCTTCTGAGCCGACCAAAACTTTCTCGGTGTATATGCGTGACCTCACATATCTACTACTGCCCACACCGTCTCACTACATCATCACTACGGCTCAGACGGCGGTCGGTTCGTTGAGACGGTTAGCCTACTTTAAGCTGTCCCTCTACGTGGCACCTTTTAAAATGCATTCAGTTGCTCAATTGTTCGTGTGAACTTCTACGGCGTCGTCAAGCCATGATTAGCGGCAAATAAAGTGAAAGCAGCCGTGAACGGATCCAAAATTTTCGACCTTTATAAAAATTCCTGAAAAAATATTTTAAATTGTAAATGCTTGGTTGGATCCAGATTTAGATTATATTTTTTGATGTGTTGGGAACTTTTCTCTTTCTTGAGGCTTCATTGTTTATGACTATCCCTATATTTTACTGTTTATTTATTTGACTTTTCTCCTTTCTCAAAATGTAAGACTTCCAGTTGGAGTTCCTACGAATCGCGGGTCAACGGGTCGAGTCAAGGTGTTCCTGAACGGAATTTGTGTCCGTTTTATTTTTGAAAATAAAAAACATATTTTTTCAAAGAAAAATGTATGCTGTGGAATATTCTGCCCGATACCGGTGCCCGTGGACCGAAAACTGATTAGTCATTCAATACTTTCAGGGAATCGAGACAACATTGTTTCGGCAGCCATGAAATAGGCAATGCAACTAAAAATTTACAAAAAATAAAGTAAGGTAAATAAAAAGCCGACGATGTACGAAAAAATGAATTTGTCAAGTAAACCAAATAATACCACAAGAATTATATCACCAGGTACTGACTTTAAAACTTTAAAATTTAAGATATATACACGCATAAATACTTTCGGTCCAACGGGTGGACCATCTTCAGATGTACAAAGCGTTAGCTGATAACATGACTATAAATATATATATGTGTACAGAAGCCAATGTGGCACAGGGGCAAATATGTAAATGAATTAGCAATAGGTGTCACAAGGTTCTAACATGATTGCAAGTGTTCAGGCCATTAATTAGTTTACTAAAGTTTGAATAATTTCCTCCCAGACTTTGGGTAGATCGTAAGGTAAGTTGTCGTTGCAGCATGCATCACCATATGCACAAATAAGTATGCTTTCCGTGATGTGAAGGGAAGCCTTTGTGACGTACCTGCCAGCAGGACGCACACGACATAACGGCAGATAGGAATCAGAATAAACGTCCTCGTAGCTCAATTGGTAGAGTGACTTATTCCGGAATGAGGGGATCCGGGTTCGAATCCCGGCGTGGACAGAAATGACGGAGAAATTTACTTCGTTATAATGGCGCCCGAACTATCCGGATGACCCGACCGTTCAAAATCTCGCAATGGTGTGATGTTCTTTCCACACCGCGAGATAGGAAAAATCAGAGAATCCCTTCTCCTGCGCTTCGAAAAATACATGTGTGTGACGTTGCATTCCACACACCAGATTGACTGGGAGTTCTCAAGTGCACGTTCTACAGTGGATGGCTGCCTGCAACGATTCATGGTCACGGCTGAACCGTGAGCCATTCCCCCGGCCCTCTTTCGGGGGTGGGGGAGATGTGACGTACCTGCCAGCAGGACGCACACGACATAACGGCAGATAGGAATCAGAATAAACGTCCGCGTAGCTCAATTGGTAGAGTGACTTATTCCGGAATGAGGGGATCCGGGTTCGAATCCTGGCGTGGACAGAAATGACGGAGAAATTTACTTCGTTATAATTTGTATTTTGGAGTGTTTAAAAGTTTAATATTATCTCAGTCTGGATGCAGTTCTCCTTTTGCGACAGTCTTAGTATTGGCTCCCCGTCCTAATGTTAAATTTATGTTCTTTTATTCGTTGAAGAAGATTGCGACCCGTAGCACCTATATAACAAGCACGGTGAGCACCAACATTATCGATCAAGGGTATATAGTACACCACATATTTCAATGATTGGTGTAGGGAGACGATATTTTCTGACCAGCGAGATGAGGTTAGGTGATCTTGTCCCGAAACCAAATTGAACCGTCGGCAGATATTCTTCGATGGGTTGGTGATTAAGGAGATGTAATCCAACAAGGTAATATAACATGGGGCACGATCAGTTATAGGTTGTAGTGTGGTGGGCATGCTGGAACGGGCCCTTGAGTGTAATCTGTTAAATAAGTGTGAGGGATATCCATAGTGGTTAGCAAGCGCTGAAGTCCAATTAATTTCTGCAAGGCGATCATCACGAGTGGAAGAATGAGTATATGTTCTACGAAGGTAGAACCTAAAACACGCAAGTTTCTGAGAAAGTGGATGATTTGATTCAAAAGGAATAATGGCATGAGTACTAGAAGTTTTTTGTTTTTTTTTGTAAACTGAGAGGTATGGCGTAGAAGTCTTGTCTTACTTCTACGTTAATTTAAAACATCCACATACTAAGAAATAGTTCCTAAATGTAAGAAACCTTAACGGCCAGACGAAACATGTAAACAACAGAAGTCAAACTTACGGAAAAAGATGCTTTATTCAGGATGTAGCAAACACATCGTAGCATAGCATATTGCACTAAACTCTCCACACACCACACAACACTTTTTTCACAACGGTCCTTTCAATAATCAGTTTGCAATCCAACGCTCCTAAGCAATAAATTAGTCGTCGTTTTTATCTCTTGTTCTTATCAAAACTCAGGCATATGTCACGTTCATTCAACCTCAATTGTGTTGCCAAACGTATTCGTTTGCGAGAAAGATATCACGTTAAGAGTGAAGAATAACAGAATAAACTCAAGATTTACATAGGGAAAGAAACTAAAAAGGAAAGTTAATTCAGAATATACGTCACAGAGGACCTGCTGAATTTGGGGAACGAGAAATTAAGATGTCGAGAAACGGAAGCTTGTAGTTTTGTTCTAATTCCGCAGTAAAACTTATTTACGGGACCTGAGAAGCAAAACAGTCAGCAAAAGTTGATAGTTCAAAAGAGAACCCTGAACATTTTACTAAAAATGTTCAGGGTTCCCTATTTTTTTCTTTTTTCTGAAATTCCAGAAGTTTGAAACAAAGAAGGATTAGTGAAAATTCTACTGGGTATTAAGGCTAAATCAACTAAGTGGACAAACGATTTTGAAAAAAGCGGTGCTTATAAATAAGGAATGTATAATAAGGATACTGAGTATAAAACAAGTTTGTATTTGGATTTACTACCAAGTATTTGAACGATAAAGTTTTATTTTCAAATATTGAAAAAAGGAAATCGTACATAGTTTCTTAACATAGCTTTCATATAAAACTTCGAATAAAAAAAATTAATACGTAGCTCAGACTAGACATAAGCTTAGGTTTCCAAACAAAGTATTCATACATGTACACTACTGTTTGCAAAAATTATAACGGACTGCTGGAATTAGTTTGAAACTTACAAAATATGTATAACAGGCTGGGACATGTAAGTCATTAAAATACCAGTGAAAATGCGCTGAAGGTTCTGCAGCCGCCCTCTGAAATGCCCGTTCATGGGTACAAAGAGCTGGTTCAAACAAGATGTTGCAATCAGTGAAGACCCGACATTGAGTTGAAAGGATGTTTCTTGTGTCTCACTGTGCCCCGTCGCCGAAGAAGGTCGCATTGTGAACACCTGATGGACTTTGAGCGAGGAAGGATTCTTGGGTATAAAGAAGAGCTGGCTCAAACAAAGTGTTGCAATCAGTGAAGAGCCGATATTGATTCGAAAGGGTGTTTCTTGTGTCTCAAGACCTGACGGACTTTGAGCGAGGAAGGATTCTTGGGGGAAAAGAGCTGGCTCAAACGAGATGTTGCAATCAGTGAAGAGCCGACATTGAGTCGAAAGAATGTTCCTTGTGTCTTACTATGTCCCGTTGCCGAAGAAGGTCGCATTATGAACACCTGGCCAACTTTGAGCGAGGAAGGATTCTTGGGTATAAAGGGCTGGCTCAAACGAGATGTTGCAATCAGTGAAGAGCCGACATTGAGTCGATAGGGTGTTTCTTGTGTCTCATTATGCCCCGTCACCGAAAAAGGTTGCATTATGAATACCTGACGGACTTTGAGCAAGGAAGGATTCTTGGGGGAAAGAGCTGGCTCAAACGAGATGTTGCAATCAGTGAAGAGCCGACATTGAGTCGAAAGAGTGTTTCCTGTGTCTCACTATGTCCCGTTGCCGAAGAAGGTCGCATTATGAACACCTGACGGATTTTGAGCGAGGAATGATTCTTGGGTGAAAACAGCTGGCTCAAACGAGATGTTGCAATCAGTGCAGAGCCGTTAGTGAGTTGAAAGGGTGTTTCTTGTGTCTCACTATGCCCTGTCACCGAAGAACGTCGAATTGTGAACATTTGGCGGACTTTAATCGAGGAACGATTGTGTTGATGAGAGTAGCTGGATTTTCTTACCGCGAAAGTGTTACTCGTACGGGTCGGGACGCCGGTAAAGTGATGAGAACGTGGCGTCAGTGGAGAGATGAGCAACATCGCACGACTGCACTGGATGACAGACACCTTTACCGCATGGCAGTGGCCGAGATCACAGTGACATCCGCGCTGTTGGCGCAGCATTGGAGTACAGTCACAGGTCAGGCTTCGCTCTCCAGCACAGTTCGACATCGTCTGCTTAACAGAGGACTGGTCGCTAGCAGCCCATTGCTGCGCATTCTTTTGATCCCCAACCCCTGACGCCTCAGACTACAAATGGGGTCACGAATTTTGCCGAGCTGATTGGCAACAGGTCGTGTTTTCTGACGAGTCACGATTCAACTTGATGCACCATGATGCTCCCATACGTTTTCTAAGACATCGTGGTGAACGGAAAATTGCAGCGTCATATGTGCCCAACGCTAAGCGTCATGGTTTGAGGCGTCGTGGTTTGGGGCGTCATGGTTTGATGCATCGTGGTTTGGGGCGTCATGATTTGAGGCGTCATTGGGTTGGATTCGCTATCTCACCTGATACGAACTGTGGGAATCCATATTAGCTAGCGATACATAAGGGATGTTTTAGGGGCTGGGGTGATTCGCATGCTTCAGAATTGTCCTAGCAATTCATTCCCGCAGGGCAATACTGGGGCACATGTGGCACGGAATGTCCAAGACCTCCGCTATGCACGGCATATACTGCTTCTTTTCTAGCTTGCACGTTCGCCGGATATGTCCCTCATTGAACATATCTGGGACATGGTAGTTTAGCCACTGGTCCGTAAAGCGCTCTTGCCAGTCACCAGAAATGAACTCTGGTCTCGCATAGAATCATCTTGGCAGGCTATTCCCGAGGACTATATCAAAATCCTCTTCCACTTACTGCCGTGCCGTGTATAGGCTGTTATTGTTGCTCTTGGAGCTTCACAGGATACTGAGTTTTGAAGCGAAAAGATCTTGTATAGATGTACAAATTATATCGTTTAGCTCCTGTGATATGGAGAATCTGTGATTTAAATCTCATTTGAATAGCGCGATTCTTTCTTGGTGTTACAATTTTCACAAACAGTAGTGCATTACATTAAATAAGTGCAATCTAAAATTACGAGTTTTTTCTTCTTTTCTTTTTTTCTCTCTCTGGAGGCATTAAAATTTTCGCAATAGTGTTTCAAATTTTTAAATTTCGTTTATATCTTTCTTAAGGCCATCTCCTGTAAAAACGTATAAACGAGGTTTAAGAGTACTATCTGTATCTACCGTTCTATTATTCCGTTACAGTAATTATTTTCATAATTTTTGCTTCTCATACGTTGAAAGTCGCCAGCTCTACAAAAGCATTTTATTTTTACATTTTTGAACGTAACAAGTTATATTACCTTCCTGTTCATTCCGCGCATAAAATTACGAGATAATGAACAATCATGTATGAACTCGGCGAGGTAAAACACCGAGTAAGGCATCAGTTCTTCTAAAAGGACAATTGTTTGCAAGGAACAGAAGCAGTTAAAAGTGAAAACTTTCTAAATTACGTTCTCTGTGTAATCACTAGAAGAATTTAATCCGACGATGTCTTCCTCATTAAAGCTTTCTTTCTTATTCAGCGGGAAGTACAATGGCACTAAGATGATAAAATATGTATATATGTAAAGATTGCATAATATCATTATCAGAAACATGTGGAGGCCACCTTCTACTATGATAGCGACTTAGCAGATCACTTAAAGACTGCTTTAGCTAATCGATAAGGCTTTACTACCGGGCGTGGTCACCCTGATTGATTAGAAGAGCAAAGCACGATGTTCAGTGAAAATAACAATTTCCTTTTATATTTTTCCTCAGGGACGAAAAATAAATCGGGAATTTATCCACTGGGAATTCTGTAGAAGGAAATAGCGTAGACTAGTACGATTTAATAAATTTCGAAACCTACCACAGCGACATATCACATAAAAGGCAATAAAGCTTTTGTTCATAAACTGCAAATCGACGTATTTTTTTTATAACCACTACACTCAGGTAGAGAATAACCCTCAGAACTGATACTCAAACATTAACGCAAAAGTCCATAAATTTACTTAATAGATTTATATCTTTCACATTGCAAGAATTTTTGTTCAAAGACGAAAGCAAATATAAACCCTATAATACGAAAAAACTGCACTAGCAGCGTGTCATTATTAGCCCATAAAGAATAATTAAATATGTCTAATGAAGCCACTAAGTTCTCTTCGTAGCACATAAATTCGCCCTAATGGGATGTCATTATTAGCTCATAAAGAATAATTAAATATGTCCAGTGATGCCACTGAGCTCTATTCGTAGCATGTGAATTCTCACTTGTGGCATGCCATTATCAGCTCATAAAGAATAATTAAATATGTCCAATGATGCCACTAAATTCTATTCGCAGCACTTAAATTCGCACTAATGGGATGTCATTATTAGCTCATAAAAATTATTAAATATGCCTAATGATGCCACTTAATTCTCTTCGTAGCATATAAATTTGATCTAGTAGCATGTCATTTTAGCTCATAAAGAATAATTAAATATGTCCAAAGATGCCACTGGATACTCTTCATAGCACGTAAATTCTCTCTTGTGGCATGTCATTATTAGCTCATAAAGAATAAATAAATATGCCCAATGTTGCCACTGAATTCTCTTCGTACCATATAAATTCTCACTAGTGGCATGTTATTATTACCTCATAAAGAATAATTAAATATGACCAGTGATGCCACTAAATTCTATTCTTAGCATATAAATTCGCACTAATGGCATGTCATTATTAGCTCATAAAGAATAATTAAATATGTCCAATGATGCCACTAAATTCTATTCGTACCACATAAATTCGCATTAATAGGATGCCATTATTAGCTCATAAAAATAATTAAATATGTCCAATGATGCCACTTAATTCTCTTCATAGCGTATAAATTCTCACTAGTGGCATGTCATTATTAGCTCATAAGGAATAGTTAAGTAGTATATAGGGGGTACTATGGCACACACCAAAATCACATAAAAACCTCAAAATCAGGCATTTTTTGATTTTTCAGACCTCAATAATCACGAACATTTTAAGGCTTTTTATGATCAAAAACACCATATTTTCATTAAAAAGCATTGATTTTTGGGCATAAAATAGTCAAAAACATCAGATTTATGAAAATTGAAGTTTTTACTCTGTTTTTTCATAAAAACAGACATCATAAAAACACGCATTTTTGATGATATTTGACGACTTTTTTGAACAATTGCAATCATTTTGAGCTTTGAATAGCTTTGAAAGTGATGAAATGATGGATTTAGTGATCAATAGAAAAGTTGTAAAACAAACTACTTTGCAAAGTCCTTTTTAAAAATGCATTAAAAAAAGGGGCACCCAAAATGGATACCCCTTATAGAAGATTAAAAATTTAGGAAGATAAAAAGTGTAGGAAGATTAAAGTTCTAATTCAAATGGAATTAAAAGTATGTTATTTTTTCAATTTCTAAGTAAGGTTTAAAAATGTTTAATTCTAAATAAGACATGACTTGTATGCTTAATTCATCATTCTTTTTTCCTGATGCAAAGAGTATTAAAGGTTTATCTGTGTAGGCATCACTATTAAATAATATATTCTCGCCAAGTGTAATTAAAACTTCTGATTTCCCATTAGTATAATTAGGACGTAAATAAAATGTAATTTTCATATCCATATTTTCACTCAGTTTCATATTTCTGTCAAGGAGATTGCTACTAAATTTCATAAAAACGACTGTTTCCCAGTAACGCATAGCACCAAGAGTATTATATGCTTTTTTATCTTCTTGAATTGTTGCATAACATTTTTGATTATCCACGTAATTTTTATTAACTGCGTCATACATATCCTGAGGAGATGGAATATTCACTAGTCTTTTATTTTGAACATCAAACTTTTCATCTTTTAAAATTAAAACATTGTTTTCTAAATACCTCTTATTCACTGCATTCTTATCTGCTGTAGGATCAGCAACATTTCCTATTCTTTTACCTTTTGCATTAATTACATTCCCATCTTGAATATGTAAATATTTTTGATCCAAATTACTTAATTCACCTTTAAGTACAGCATCTAAATCTCTTATTCTTACAGCAGTTTCTTGAACAAAATCTGAAAAACTACCATTAATATTTTTTTCTATTTCACTTTTAACTTCCAGATTATTCTCTCTCATTTGTTTTAAAACATATTCTCTTGTAGTAACATCATGTTCATCTATAGGTTCTTTACAATTTTTTAAATTTTTTTCTTCCATATCATAATTACCATCATCTGTTAATTTAAATCCATTTCCAGGAGGTCCAGGTGGTCCAATTCCAAATTCTTCATAAGACGAACCAAAAGGGTACCAATTCATTTATTTAATCTAAAGTTTTCAAAGTTTTAAATTCCTTATTAGCCATATTAAGTGATCCTCTTTTTGTTTCATTCACGATGAAATAAAATCTATATGGTTTACCTGGATTTGATCCTAATCTCCAGTTAAATTCTAGTCTTAAATTCGAAATATTAGTATACTCTGGATGATTAGATAAATTAAAATAAAAGATTGGATACAATCTCGCATAATTTACATAACTTATAAGACATCCACTTTCAGTATTATGAGTATTTAATCCAGCTGCTAATAATTCAGAATAACATCTATTATAATCTAACTGCCCATCTTTAAAATTCGTTTTATAAATTTCTTCTGGAACTTTTTTATTATTACATAATATCCAGCATTCAAGGAGATCTAAATTATCAAAAACCATATTGTTCTGATTTTGATTGCTTTCTTTTTCTACATACTGTGGAATGACAAGAACACTTAACACCTCATCAGATGTAGTTCTTATATGACATGCACCACTTGATGTTGTTTGCTGATTACTTTTCTCAATTGAAGCAGAACACCAAGTAATTTCAATAGGTGTAGAATTCAAAGCTATACTTTTAAATTCAGCCTCAATGGATGGGTACAACTCTACATAAGGTAACCATAATTGAAAATCAGATATAATAACTTTATAATTGGGATTTGCAACATCTGTGTATAACATATCATTATGACTATTTCTTTGAAATTCAAATGTAACTTTTATATCAGAAATTAATCTTCTAAAATCGTTGAGGAACCCAAACAGTTGTCTTAAAGGAATCCAAAATTTTATTACATTACTGTTTTTTGTTAAAAGCCATCTCTGTCTAAATCCTTTATTATAAGAGGCATTTTCTTTTAATTTGATATCTGATCCTTTCTTTACATCTTTATCAGGATCATCTATTACTATTTTATCTTTATCAGCTGATTCTGATGTATCAACATAATACATCATATTTGTAGCCTCTGAAGTGGAATAATCTTTTGTGAAATTTATAAGTCCATTAATTTGATGAATTAATGAAGCACATTCAATATTAGAATCAGTTTGTTCTTTTCCTATAGTTAATGAAGCGGATCTAAACAGATTCCCGCCATTTACAAATGTAACATTATCAGTTCCTATAGTATCATTATTATTTTTTACTATTTTACTTTCTAAGCATATATAACCGTTACTATATAATATAGGTGAATTTGTATCTTTAATAGTAAACTTATATTGATCAGATTCTTTTACATTAGTACTATCTTCATTATGTTTTATATATTCATACTTAGCAATTTTATTACTATAATAATCTGGAATAGCTTTTAAGTCCCAAAGTTTTTCCATTTATTAGGATAAAAAACTCATTTATACCGTTTCAAACCAGATCCATCCTGAATTTTCGTTTTAGCTAATATATCATTAACAGTTACAGGAGGTTCAGATAATATATTTTCAAGTTTATTTTGAATAACTTTTTTAGCTTTATCTTCAATTGCTGATTTACCTAAAACTTCTAATATTTTTTTCCAATTCCTTCAGTGAAGATATTACCACCATATCGTTTTGCATATAATCTATGTTTGTTATAATTCATTTATTAAGCTAAAATTAATCTATATAAAACTCTCATATTATTCAAGTCTATCAGTTCATTATCTTGATTCGTGATATACATTCGAATTCTATGAATATAATTTCGTCTATTAATGGGTAAAAATAAAGGATTTATTTCATCAATTTTTATTAAACTACCAGGAGGATTAGATGGCGTAAAGGAATACAAAATATCTGAATTAATATTATTATATAGAGCTCCTGTAATTACATCACAATGAATGTGTATGTCATCAACTCCTCTAGAAATGTTTGCCATATATTTTCCTTCTTGATGATTATCTTCATATATTTCTGATTCAAATCCTAAAATTTCATGTAATTTACTCTCTCTAAGATCAATTTTATATTCATCTTTTAATTCAATTATAAAGCGCTGTGTAGCGAAATTAGCTCTAAATTTAATTGGTGGTTCATCTCCAAATCGTTTTATTAAAAAGTTATTTAATTCCCTTAATGTGTAATTTCCATTATCTAAAGTTATTTCATGCCATAAACTACCATCAAAATACTTAAATGTATTATTTTCTTCATCAATATTGTTCCATGAAACCCACATAGACATAGATTTTAAAGCTATTTTTGAATTTTCATTAACAGGAATAGGTGGGACATATTCAATTGTAAAATCTTCTGATTTCTCAAAATTTTTTGAATCTAAAATTAACATTTATTAAGCACAAAATCTTCATTATAACCACTTGGTTCTTGGGTAAAAGAATATAAAACTTCAACAGGTGATTTACCTTTATTCCTTTGAGTTATGTATTTCATACAATAAAAACCACATTTAACAGATGTTGGTTCTTGTAAAAAACTCGAATTATATCTAATTCCTTTATTAGATGTTTCAAGATATTTTACAATATTTTTAGGTATGAAAATGTTATTCAATTTAATGTCTTTATATTTATATTCTCCAAATGGATCAAAATATTCCACAAAATTATATTTAGGATCATTATAATAACAGACCCAATGAGTCCCAGGTCCTGTAGATATATCTAAATTAATAATTCCACTTTCAAATTTCTTAATCTTTTTAGGTAATAAATCTGATGTAAATACACCTCTGAATCCTTTTACATCTTTCATATTTTGTTCTATCGTTTTATTGGATATACCTCGTAATTCTGAAGAACTCCCTTTCCAGAATGTTTTTTTTTAAGGTGTGAACCTTTCGGTTTACAACCTGATCCAGTTACTTTACTTAAAGCTTTATTCACACCAAAACTAGCAGCACCAGATAAAGCACCAGTACCAAGAGCTGCTAAGATAGGGATCAAAAAGGGTAAAATACCTCCGTTTTTCTTTAATTGTGTCTTACTTATAGTTATTCGTTTACCATTTTTAATTTGATTAATTTGAGTTTTTGTTAAATACATATCATGATTAGCACTTTTAGTTTTATCAATTTGCAATGTAATTTCTTCACCTTTCTTTAATGCTGATTTTAATTTATTTTTCTGACCTTCACTCAAATGAACTCTAGTTTTAATATAATTACTCATTTATTAAGATAGAAATTTTGAATAATATTGTTTTACTTGCTCATTAGTCATTTTACCCTCTTTCAATAATATATCTAGTATTTGAACTACTTGGTTATATACTTTCTTATTTTTAGTTCCCTTACATATTTTATCTGTTAATTTATCTAAAATATTAAGACCCTCACCCATATAGTAATTCCCCATTTTGAGAGCTTCTAATGCTGTAATATATTTTCGAACCTCAGCCATTTTATAATCGAAACGATCAATTTTTTCTGTAATTTTTTCTTTTTTCTTCATCTTTAGTATTATTAAATGCTTTTACTTGAGGACCTTTTAGACGTCCGATTTCACTGATTTTTTCATTTGCTTGTTTTATTTTTTCATCAATCTCTTCATCAGACTTATTAACTAATTCTGAAGGTAAATCAAATCCTAACTTTTTTTTAATAACTGATACATTCAAGTTTTTGTTTAAGTTAATTTTATGAATTCCTGCTTCTCTCTCATACATTTCTTTAGCATCTGAAATAGGTTCTTCAACATCTTCTAAGGCAGGAATTCTTGAAGATTCTGCAATTGGTTGAAATGAAAGTTCTTCAATTGCATCTTGAATAGCTTTTAAATTTTCTTTTCTAGATACATCTTGATATTCTAATTTTTCAACTATAGGTTTATGAAATTTTGTGATTGCCTCTTCATATCCTAAATCTTCTAATTGCTTTTCCTTATTTCGTTTTCTTAGTTCAGCATTTACTTTTGCTAATTTTAATAAATCTTGTATCACTTTACTCATTTATTTAACTGAAAATTTGCTTCCAAGCAAATTATTTTACTTCCAAGCAAATTATTTTACTTCCAAGCAAATTATTTTACTTCCAAGCAAATTATTTTACTTCCAAGCAAATTATTTTACTTCCAAGCAAATTATTTTACTTCCAAGTAAATTATTTTACTTATATAAATGAAAGATTTTGAACAAATTGAAGAATATTTATCTTTTGCTGAAATGGCATTATATCTAGCTGAATGTTATTTATCTCAAGGAATACCAGCTGAAGACTTATTATTTGAAGCTGAAATGTTTATTGAAGATGCTGAATTTCTATTAAATAAATATGATTAAGCCTTGCAGCATTAAACTAAAAGATTATTCAGAACCAGAAGAATTTATAGATCCAAATCAAAATCCAATATTACCTATTCATCCTTTTAAACTTTTAATAACAGGATCTTCAGGATGTGGAAAAACAAATTTACTATTAAATTTAATATATGATCATTTAAATTTTGATGCATTATTCATATGTGCAAAAGATATTAACGAACCTAAATACTCTAAATTAAAAGAAAATTACTCAATGTTTGATGATATAGAAGAGGAAGACATTTTAAAAATAAAGGGAAAGAATAAAAATAAGTTATTAAAATTATTTAAAAAGTTTAAGAAAAAAACATTATTTAGTTCAGACATAAATGAATTTATTACTGTAGATGACTTAGATCCTTCATTAAAAAATCTAGTTATTTTTGATGACTGTGTAAAAGAAAAAGATCAAACCGAAATTGAAAAACTTTTTATAAGAGGAAGGAAGAAAAATGCATCCATTATTTATTTATCACAGACCTATTATTCAACACCTATTGATATAAGAAAAAACTGTGATTACTTTATATTTTTTAAACTTCAGCACAGAGAAATTAAACAAATTATTAGAGAAATTGATGGTGATTTTAATATAGATCCTTATCAAAAAAGTATTAAAAAACCTTATGATTTCTTCATGTTAGATTTGAAAAATCCTCATATGAGATACAGACATAACTTTGATCCCATATAAATGGAAGAATATTTAGAAAAGAAAATGTATGTATGCAGAAAAAGTTTTAATTACTATAATAAAATTAGTATATCACTATCAGTAGGCAAATTTATATTTAGTGCTTCAGGTTTATCAGCTTTTGCATTTATTCCTTTAGCAGCACTTTCTTTAGGAGCAGGAGTCATTGAAGTTGTTGATAAAACTCTAAATATTTCAGAAAGAAAAGAAGAATATAAACAAGCTTACAAATTTTATAAACAGATATTAAATTTAATAAACGCTAATTCAATTTCAGAACAGGATGCTTACGTTAGAGAAGAGGATTTTATAAAAAATATGAAGTATTTTCCTTTAGAGAAATATGTAAAACAAACGCAACTAAATGGTTATAGATATGTAAAATAGATTTACAGATAAATAAATGGTGCTTCATATATTCAAAGAAATTAAGGGTACTGGTTATATAGGGGTAATAAAAGGAGGTGATATAGTAGGATGGTTACAAGATAAATTAAATCCACCTGAAATGCATATACCTGGTTACCAGTATTGTGGTCCATTTACAAAATTAGAAAAGAGATTAAAAAGAGGTGATCCAGGAATTAACAGAGTTGATAAAGCTTGTAAAAAACATGATGTAGCTTATAGTAAAACTAAAGATACTAAACAGAGACATATTGCTGATCAAGAACTCTTAAACGATTTAGATTCAATTGAAAATACTACAAGTGGATTCTATCCATTAGGAGAGAAACAAGCTAGAGCTGTTATAAAACCAATTATAAAAGCAAAGAAAACATTTGGTTTAGGAATTTCATCCTATATGTATTGCTTAAAGTGCAAACAGAAAACTGAAACTAAAGATATTCAAGAAACAGTAGCTAAAAATGGTAGACCCATGGCAAAAGGAAAGTGTAAAGTTTGTGGATCTAAAAAGAGTGTTTTTTTAAAGACGTAGACCTTAAAAATATTTATTATACACCAGAAACTGGTTATTGTGGTATTAATGAATTACAAAGAAAAACTAAATTACCCAGGAAAGATATAGAAGAGTTTTTACATCAACAAGATGTATATACAAAACATAAACCACTTATTCATAGATTTAAAAGAAGAAGAATTTATGTTTCTCATGTCAATGACCAATTTCAAGCTGACCTTATAGATATGCAAGAATTTAAATCCTTTAATAATGACACAAATTATATTTTATCAGTGATTGATATATTCAGTAAATATGCTTGGACAATTCCGATTAAAAGATAAACAGGTGAAGAGGTAACTAGAGCATTTAAAAAAATATTTAAAGAAAGAAAACCAGAAAAACTTCAAACAGATAAGGGTACAGAGTTTATAAATAAACAAACTCAAAAGTTATTCAAGGATGAAAATATTCACTGGTTTACAACTGAGAATATTGAGATTAAATGTGCTGTTATTGAAAGATTCAATAGAACTTTAAAGACTAAAATGTGGAAGTATTTCACAGCAAATAATACTAGAAAGTGGTTAAATGTACTAGATAAATTAATTAAGAATTATAATAATTCTTATCATAGATCCATTAAAATGACACCTATAGAAGCAAGTAAGGAAGAAAATGAATTAAAAGTTTATAATAATTTGTATAAAGAAAAAGAGAAAAATAAACCAAAATATCAAAAAGGAGATAAAATAAGAATTTCAAAATATAAAAGAGAATTTAAGAAAGGTTATCTTCCAACATTTACAGAAGAAATATTTATAATTTCCGATATATTGAACACAGATCCTCCGACATATAAAATAAAAGATTTAAATAATGAAGAAATTACAGGAACATTTTATGAAAAGGAACTGGTTAAATATGATAAGAAAGATGAGGTTTATAAGATTGAAAAAATTATTAGAAAGAAAGGAAATAAATACTTAGTTAAATGGTTGGGATATCCTGATGAATTTAACAGTTGGGTTGTAATTTGAAATTTTTTTGCAAAACGCCCTTTCGGTGGAGGGTCTATGCTTCATTTTTTTTATTTATTTGTACCTGGCCAGCCAGGTGGGCGTTAACTCTTTCGACCCTCCACCGCACACACTCTCTACCATCAGATGTTATTCACGCACACGCTCTACCGTGAACCCAAACTCTGATTTCAAAGTTTAGGACAGGGAGCCATTCTACCGTACCGAGATTCGAACCTGAGACCTTTTGCATGCATGCCTGACTCGCTACCAATCGGCCAACACAGGCCGATAAATTCTTGCTTGAAACATATATTTACGGCAAGAGAAACTTGGCGATGATCCAAAGTTGTTACGTAACGAAGAACTGCTTCTTTCCGAGGACATAATCGCGCGCCGTGGAGAGTATTTTGGCAGCTGTTCAACTCTGGTTATGTAAACATTTTCGCTCGCAGCTTATCAGTAATGACTACATCTAAGCAAGAAAGAGATTTAACTGCTTGTGCTACCATCTATATGTGAAAGAAAAAACTGTATTTCAGTATTTAAAGATATAATTTCTTAGGTAGGAATTATTAACGATTTAAAATAAGATATACGTGAAAAAGTATTTAATAACATGATATCTAATAAATGGCTTCATTAAAAGATGTATGTTATGAACAAATCAAAGATAATTACTGGTATGGTCTATTTGGAGATTTTAAAATTATAATAGATAAAAATACTGGATACTTTAATGCTACAAAATTATGCAAACAAGGTGGTAAAAAATTTAAAAAATGGTTAGAGAATAAACAATCTCAAGAATTAATAAAATATTATAAAAATTGTGGTGGCCCGAATTCGGGCCGCCATAAAAATGATCAAATGTATGAAATAAGAGAAGGAACAGGTAAGAATATTATTAATGGAACATATGTTAAGCAGGAATTAATTTTAAATATATCTTGTTGGGTTTCAAACGATTTTTATGATAAAGTTAACAAGATTGTTAAAGACTATTACATTAAAAAATTCAATGATAAATACAAGAATGATAATGAAAAATTAAATAAGAAATTAAATAAGATAAAAAAGAAAATGGAAAAATTAAAACTTGAAAATGAAAAATATAAAGAAGAGGATATAACACCTAAAACTGCTAATTCTAAAAAGCTTCATATGTTTACTATCATACAGAAAAATAAAGAAAACTCTGATTATCCTTATTATGTAATCAGATGTCAAAGAGATAAAATGAATAAAACTATTGGTAATTTAAAAATAAAGTATCCAGATTTAAATACAGTATATGAAATAAAATATAATCCTAATTCTATTAATTTATTTAACAGAGTTAAAGAAAATATATCATACATTGAAACTAAATTTAATCATCTTAATATTGTTAATGATCATACTATTGATAATTTAAAAGAGGCTATTAAAAGAATAACTAAGTTCTAAAAAGTTTTTAATAAAATGATATCTAATAAATGGATAATGATATTGAAGAAGCGAATTACTTTTCTTATTCAGAAGAAGAACAAATTGAAATTCCTGAAAATTTTAAAAAAGTAATGAAACAAATAAAAAGAATGAAATATGATGAAGAGGAAGACTGTTATTATATAGATTATAATAAATATTTAAAAAGTAGATATGTTAGTAGAATAAGATATTTTAATCAGTTTAAAAGAAAAAGTAACCTTAAATTTAATAAGGAAGCAGAAGATTTATTTTTAAAATTATTGGATTTTATGTACTATGAGAAAAATTTAAAATATGTATATTTTATTAAAAAAATTTGTGACTATTATAATATATCAAATGATATTAAAATTAATATAAATCCAAAAAATGAAAAGATCTGGGAAGACTTTAAAGCAGCAAGCTTAAAGCAAAGTATTTTATAAATTTGTTTCCTAATAAATGGAAGACAAAACATGCACAAGTTGTAAACAAACAAAACCTATTGATGAATTTTACATTCATCGTCGTTATGGTAGAGTTGATCGTCAACATATTTGCAAATATTGTCAAACTTATACTCTATATAGGAAACTGGTTTGTGATTGTGGAAGAGAATATACTTATGCTCATTATCAAAGACATTTAAGAAGTTCTTTACATAAACGTCTTTTGAAAATCTGTTTATAAAAATACCTGCCTCTAAATAGTTACAAATTTTTTTCCTTATAAATGGAAAAGTCTTTGAAGCCTATTATTGTGCATCTTAAAAGTGCTCTGAATGCTATTAGTGTTCAGAAACTTAGAAATGCTTTAAAAAGATTAAATATCAGAAAACGAAATGTAAAAAAAGATGATTTAATTAAATCGTTGATAAAATATATTAGAAAGACAGGTGATTATAAGTCTGTTTTAGTAGATATTCTTGGATTAGATACATCAGAATATTTAGATCGAAAAAGAAAAATATTTATTAATCATCCAGAGAGAAGAAATAGAATTAAAAAATTATTTGATTCTTTTAATTTAAAATTCAAAGATTACAAATTGAAACCAAGAAAAGAAAAGAAAATTAAAACAGCTGTAAATCTTGAAAAATTATTTAAACCTGATTATGAAATTATTGAAACAAAAGGAAAATATATTAAAAAATATATGGTACATAGAAAGAATTATAGAGTAGCTGGAGTAAACATTAAACCTGAACAATATTTCAATATTTTACAATATATATTTAGAAAAGCAATTGGTAAAATTCAAGGTAAAGTAGATATAATTGTATATAATCCTAAACTGAATAAACCATTTCATGATAAAATGATGTATACTAAGGATGCCTATGAGCTATATATTTATAAATTATCTGATCAAATTGAATATAAGGAATTAGAAATAACTGATTGTATATTTGATTTTAATGTAATTGAATTACCTTCAGGAGGTAAACATATAAAGATAATTAATGATGAAACAATAGAAAATAAAAGAAGTATCTGTCAGATAAAAAATGATGATAACATATGTTTAGCTAGATCAATTGTAACTGCTCTATCTATTCAAAATCCTAAGCTATTATGTGATAAATTGAATCATAATGAATTATCAAAAAATTATATTAGATACATCAAAATGGGTAGAGTTTTACAAAAATCATTAGCTGTAAAATTACATGAACTATGCAATATTCCATTAGAAATATGTTGCTTAGAAGAGGTTAAAATATTTGAAGAATTCTTAGATATTCAGATAAATATATTTTGCAGAGAGAATTTTAATGAACGTATATATAGTGGTAAATATAAATCTACATGTATTTACATATTGAAAAATAGAAATCATTTCGATGTAATTACTTCTGTTAAAGGATTTTTAGGAAAAGAGAATTACTGTGATTATTGTCAAATAAGCTATAAAAGATCAGATCAACACAGATGTCCTCTCAAATGTGATAGATGTTTTAAAACAGATAGTAACTGTAATGGTGAAGAGATATTTTGTAAAAAATGTAATCGATTATTTAAAGGTGAGGAGTGTTTTGATAACCACAAAAGAAAAAATAAGAAAGGTGTTAGTGTATGTAAATGTCTATGGAAATGTTTAAAATGTAAAAGAATTATTAATCGATATGAGAGAAAACCCAAAGAGCATGTATGTGGTGAAAAGAGATGTAAAAATTGTTGGAAATATGTATTACATGATCATAAATGCTATATGAAACGTAAAGATGCTAAAGGTGGTAAATGTGAAAATGATTGTCCTAAGTTAACAAGAAATCGAAAAGATTGGTGTGAAAAATGTAGATATGAATATACTGAGAAATATATGTTCTTTGATGTTGAAACTAAACAAGAAACAGGAACTCATGAAGTTAATCTAGTTGTATGTCAAATGTATGATGGTAGTGAAAAGATATTTGAAAATGAAAATGATTTTTGTAATTGGTTATTTCAACAAAAACATTTTGGATATACTGTACTAGCTCATTATGGTAAAGGCTTTGATTTTCAATTCTTAGCTAAATACTGTTTTAAAAACAAAATAGAAGTGTTTACTATATATAATGGAAATAAACTCAATTATATGCAGGCATCTGGATATAATATAAGATTCATAGATTCAATCAATTTTACTATGATTCCATTAAGAGATTTTCCAAAAACATTTGGGTTAGAAGAGATGGCAAAAGGTTATTTTCCTCATTATTTTAATAAAGAATGTAATCAAAATTATATAGGTAAATACCCTGAAAAACATTACTATGGATGTGATTCTATGAAATCTGAAGAGAGAAATGAATTCTTAAAATGGTATGAAACTGTTAAAAACGATACGTTTGATTTTCAAAAAGAATTTGTTAAATACTGTAGATCAGATGTAGATATTTTAAGAAGAGGATGTTTAGAATTGAGAAGATTATTCTTAGAAATCGCAAATATCGATCCATTTAAATATGTAACTCTAGCAGGTGTATGCATGAGTATTTATAGAGATAAATTCTTAAAAAAAGGTACAATTGCCATAGATGATGATACAATTCAAAAAGACAAATATAGTAAAAAATCAATTGCTTGGTTAGATTATCTGTCTAAAAAGAATAATATCAATATTCAACATGCATTAAATGGTGGAGAGAAAAAATTAAAATTAGGTAAGAAAATTTATAAAGTAGATGGATTTTATGAAAACACAGTGTTTCAATTTCATGGATGTCACTGGCATGGATGTAATAGATGTTATAGAGAATCAACTATAAATGAACAGAATCAGATATGTATGAAAGACTTATATAAAAGAACTAAGAGGATTCAAAAGAAGATTTTAAAAGCTGGATATGAATTAATTGTTATATGGGAATGTGATTTTAATAATAATAAAGAAATTAAAAAATATATAAAAAATGAATGGAATAGAGATTTCGTGGAACCTTTAAATCCTAGAGATGCATTTTATGGGGGTAGGTGTGAGCCTACTAAATTGAAATATGAATTTAAAAATAATGAAAAAGGTAGATATATTGATGTATGTTCACTGTATCCAACTGTAAATTACTTTGATAATTATCCAATTGGTCATCCTGTTAAGATATTTAATCCTGAAAAATTTGATAAAGAATGGTATGGTTTCATCAAATGTAAGGTCTTACCACCTAGAAATTTATATCATCCAGTGTTGCCAATTAAAGATGAAAAATTGATGTTTGCTCTTTGTAAATCATGTTCTAAAACTATCAAATGTAATCACTTTAAAACTGTTGTAGATAAAAAGAAATGTAAAGAATGCTTTGAAATTAGAAATAAGGAGTGTAATCATAAAAGAGACGAAAGATGTTTCACTAGTACATGGACTACTGATGAAATGAATTTAGCAATTAAAAAAAGATATAAAATTTTAAGAATATATGAGGTTTGGAATTTTGAAAATAAAACTGATGAACTATTTAGAGATTACGTTAAAATGTTTTTGAAAATCAAATTAGAAACAGATGATAAATGGTCTGAAAACTTTAAAAGTGAAAAAGAATATAAGAAGACAGTTTACAAGAAATTAGATATAAAATTAGAAAAAATAGAAAAAAATCCAGGAATGAGATTTATAAGTAAGATATGTTTGAACTCATTATGGGGTAAGTTTGGACAGAGAAAAAATATGAAACAGACTAAATACGTAATGGATTTAGATGAATTTTATAAAATTATATTAGATGATAATCTCAAAGAATTAAATATGATATTTATGAATGATGACTGTGTAGAAATGACTTATAAAATGAAAGATGAATATGTTAAAAATAACTTCAATACTAACGTTTATATAGCAGCTTTCACCACTAGTTCTGCTAGAATTAGATTATATAAAATGCTTGATAAATTACGTGAAAAAGTGATTTATAAAGACACAGATAGTGTTGTGTATATAGATGATGGAACTAATAAAATCAAAACAGGATGCATGTTAGGAGAATGGACAGATGAATTGGGAGAGGACAAATATATGAAATCCTGGATAGCTGGTGCACCAAAAGACTATGGATACATACTAAATGATGGAACTGTAAAAGGTAAAGTTAAAGGATTTAAAATGAGCTATGAGAATGAAAATATTTTGAATTTCAATGATAGAATGAAAGTAATAACAGGTGAAACAGATTACTTAGAAATATCAAATAATCAGTTTAAGATACAAAAAGATAGAAATATAGCTGTAGATACACTGAACAAGAAATACATGTTTGGATTTGATAAAAGAAGAATTCTAGATGATTTGAATACTGTACCTTTTGGATATGTATTTAAAAAAAGTGAGTAAATATAAACAATGAATGATATAATTGTGATTATAAATATTCAAGGATTTGTACTCCCAAATCGTAAGATAGCAAGAGAGATAAGTTGGGTACACTCAAAACTGAATATTGGTGAAACAATATCAGTGTTCACACCTGACTGCAAATTAGATGAACAAGAATTGAATATCGTACGTAAGTGTGTTTTAGATGTGCATGGACTGAGATTTAAAAGATATCCAAATAGCAAAGAACTATGGATTAATAATTGTGAGGTAAAGAACTATATTAAAAACCTGTACCATATTTATGGTGGTACATTTGCATATAAAGGAGGAGTAATGGAAAAAGAGATGCTTGAAGATATTCCATCTGTTGATTTAGATATACCTAAATGTCCAAGAGTTTTAGGCCCCGGATGCTCTATGTATAGATGTATGCATTATAAGAATTATATTTCAAAAAATGAAAACTTATAAATGGATTTAATGGGTGACCTTAGAGCTCTATACTGTTCTTCAGATAAAAAATATAGTAACGAAATATCTCAATTCGCTCATTTTTGTGATGACTTGATTCATATGTATAGAGATAATTACAAGTTTTCAGATATTCTAACTATAGTTTATAAATATTTAAAAAAGATAAAAAGAATAATTGAAAAAAAGAAAAAAACGAGGAAATTAAAAACAAAGGATTAGAAATTTTAAATGAGTTTGTAAGTTATTGTAATTTACAGTTCTCATCACATGTATTCAAAAGCCTTTAAAAAAATAAAACCTTATAAATGGATGAGTTCAATAGCATCAGATTATTTACAGAAACACAGAAATTAAAAGATTTGAATCCTGGAGATTATAAATTGATGTCACTGAAAAAAATCCAAACGAAATTCGGAGATACAACTATTGCAAAAATAGAAGTCAATGATGAAGAAAAAGAATATTATCTTAGAAAATGTCACGGAAAACTATCTGACAGTGCAATTAAAAAAATTAATAAAGGTAATTATATATTCAGATTCAGAGGTAAAATTGATGATCTATATTATGATTATGAATTAGTAAAAACTTAAAAAAACGAATTCTATTAAAATGAAAGTTCACTTCGATCCTAATGTCATATATGTAGGAAATGAAAAGGTATATGGGAAACATATGCAGTTGATCGAGAGAGGTTCAAAAGAAGAATTACCGAAACAGAAAATAAAATAGGACATATCTTTAAAGAGAAATGAAGTACTACATAACAAAACCTTATATTATTGAATTCGTTTAAATCTTTGTAATATTTTTAATTAAATCTTGAATTTGTTTAATCTTCCTAAATTTTTAATCTTCCTATAAGGGGTATCCATTTTGGGTACCCCTTTTTTTAATGCATTTTTAAAAAGGACTTTGCAAAGTAGTTTGTTTTACAACTTTTCTATTGATCACTAAATCCATCATTTCATCACTTTCAAAGCTATTCAAAGCTCAAAATGATTGCAATTGTTCAAAAAAGTCGTCAAATATCATCAAAAATGCGTGTTTTTATGATGTCTGTTTTCATGAAAAAACAGAGTAAAAACTTCAATTTTCAAAAATCTGATGTTTTTGACTATTTTATGCCCAAAAATCAATGATTTTTAATGAAAATAAGGTGTTTTTGATCATAAAAAGCCTTAAAATGTTCGTGATTATTGAGGTCTGAAAAATCAAAAAATGCCTGATTTTGAGGTTTTTATGTGATTTTGGTGTGTGCCATAGTACCCCTATATACTACTTAGTTAAATATGTCCAGTGATGCCACTAAATTATATTCTTAGCATATAAATTCGCACTAATGGCATGTCATTATCAGCTCATAGAAATAATTAAATATGTCCAAAGATGCCACTGAATACTCTTCGTAGCATGTAAATTCTCTCTTGTGACATGTCATTATTAGCTCATAAAGAATAATTAAATATGCCCAATGTTGCCACTGAATTCTCTTCGTACCATATAAATTCTCACTAGTGGCTTGTCATTATTAGCTCATAAAGAATGATAAAATATGTATAATCATGCCACTAAGTTCTCTTCGTAGCATATAAATTTGCACTAGTCTCTCTTTTCGTTGTTCGGTTCGAACGTCGTGACCCAATTCACAGTCGGTAGTCAAGATTCGCCATTCCCGTCTATTATCCGCAGTTCTCATAATTTCTGCAACTGATAGAATTGTGAGTGTTTATTTGATCGATGAATCTTTCTGGGGGACTGTAACGTACCAGGAGATGTGACGTACCTGCCAGAAGGACGCACACGACATAAAGGCAGATAGGAATCAGAATAAAACGTCCGCGTAGCTCAGTTGGTAGAGCAACTTATTCCGGAATGAGTGGACCCGGGTTCGAATCCTGGCGCGGATAGAAATGACGGAGAAATTCACTTCGTTATAGGACATCCTCTTGTTCTTTTGCAGTCGACTTTCCCCTGAATACAAGGGTTTTCTAAACCGCCTCGCCGGACGATGTGGCTCAAGAACGTTAGTAGATGTCTTTGGATTGTCAGAAAAATTCGCCTGTGTGTGTCTACGCCGAGCTCTTTCAAGATTGATGCATTAATCCTATGTACAACCCAGGATATTCTCAGATCATTTGAAACGCCTCAATTCGACATTGCATTTAAGGTTCATGTTTCAGAATCGTAAGTCGCGATGGGAAACACGAGGGCATTGCCCAGCCTCGGCTTGATGGTTTTGCTGATGTGGCGATCCTTCCAGATTTTTGTAAGCCCTTCCCGGGCAGTTTTGGCCATTCCGATCCTGCTTTTGATCTCGCCTTCGCAATTGCCGTTGCTCGTTATGCGGATCCCCAGATATATGACCTCTGATTTTCGGGCAATATCGGGTATCTATTCAAAGTTTTGAGGAAGCACTCCAGCCTTGTCAACTACCCTTAAGGTAACACTTGGATCTATTTAGTTCGAGACCAGCTTCGGGGATATTATTAGATCATAAAGAATAATTTAATATGTCCAGTGATGTTATTAAATTCTCTTCGTAGCATATAAATTTGCTTTGCACTAGTGGTATGTCATTATTAGGTCATACAGAATAATTAAATATGTCTAATGATACTACTAAAAACTTCGTAGCACATAAATTTTGGTTCATAAAATTCTCAATTAAAGAATTCCACTTGTGGCGTGTAAATGTTAGCCCAAAACAAAATGCTTAATTTCATACCAATCCTGATAAACGTAAACACCTATTGCTTCGCTAGCCCTTGGACTCTCGCATTCGAGCACGAATTTGGTGCTTTGGCAATCTTGATTATTGAACTACATACTATATAATGGATTAAAATCCCATAATTATATCCATGGTTGAGAAATACACATCATACACTCATACACATTCCAAATCAGCTGACACAAAACATTTTCATAGTAGCAATCTAGGGTAAGCAATATCAACACATGCGTCCATCTGCTATGAGTCAGGAACCGTAACAGAATCTAAATAATATTTGTTCCTTTTTACTGGCCAAGCGTTCTCACGGGAAAAGAGAGCCTGACTAACAAAAACTCGTGTTTCACGCGACCAGGTAAGTGCGCTATCTCTGTAAACATTCGGTTGTCATGCTTTAAGCAAAATCAATCTGCGCTGAAGTTATCCATCAAGTATTACTTTCGTCTTGCTAGTATACGATATCTTGACTCCAAAAACACGGCTTGAACATTCACTGAAAGTCATTTTTGTTAATCCGTCAGTGCATGTGTTAGCTTAAAAACCCTTCTGTGTAGTTAAAATCTTAAACTCCGTGTATTCAAAAGGAATGCCTAATTAAACCTATGGATGCCACCGAATTTCACTTATGGTAAATCGCCTTTCAAAGAGATTATTTAAATTAACGTCATAATGAAAATAAATTTTCCCTTCGTAGCCTACACTGAAATGCCAAAAAAATTCCGATACCTCTCTAATATTGCTTTGGTGCTCTTCGCGATCGGAAGGCAGCAACGCGACGGCGCGACGACCGACTCTGTAGCACGGTGGAGGCAGTACACACCATACTTCCTGAAGAGCGACCCGGAATTCCATGATATTTGGCGGTAGAAGATTCCTGGCATTGGTGGCACGTTAAAGAGCATCCCAAATGTTTTCGATGGGGGTTTAAATCCGGGGCGTTAAAATCCGGCAAACTAAGGGCCATGTCACGGTGCCCATCTCCGTGGAATGTTCCTCCAGCCACTGTCGGGTGAATGCGGACGTGTACGGTGGCGTATTGTGGTGTTGAAAGGGGTTGCACTCGTGGCAGTGGTTGCATGACATGAGCAGGTGCAAACGATCGCCAAGGGTGGTTACGTAGCCTCCACCGGTCGCAGCGGTATGCAGACGTATCAGGGGGTCCTAATGCATTCCAGATGAAAACACCCAACACCATAACGGAGCCACCACCGGTCTGCACTGTAATTTGTAGGGATGCGGAATCCATTGCCTCGTGGGGTTGTCGCCATAGTTAGAGTCCGCCATCTGCCCGAAACAGCTAGTACCACGATTCGTCGGACCAGATTATACATTTACATTCATCTCGCGTCCAATGGCGGTATTTCCGAGCACAGGCGAGGTGCTCAGCCTTTTGCTGTCGGGTTATCAAGACCCGACGACACAAGACTGTGCGTGTATTGGGTGCGTGTTCTACCATTTTTTGTAGGCTACAAAGAAAGAAAGAGAACACAACATATAACGTACCTAGGATTTTACATAATGGTTTTCATTCTGCATGACTTCTTGCCATCTTTCTATGAGTAGGTGAATCCCACGCTAGAAAAACTCTTGTGTTTTATAGTACACAAAGTCATGTAATGTCGATTCCACATCGTCCACATCATCGAAGATTTGGAGAGTGAAGGCGTTCTTTAACGATCAAAAAAGGTGATAGTCCGTAGGTGTCAGGTCAGGGGAATACGCCGGGTGAGGTAACTTTTCGCAAACAAAGTCCAGTAATTTTTACCAAATGATTAACGCATCATGAGGTCTAGCGTTATCAGGATGAAGGATCACGCCTCTGCGGTTGACGGGTGCTGGCCGCTTCGATGTCAGTCGCTCTCGCAATCTTTCCAACTGTTGGCAGTAGAGGTCAGCATTCATCGTTCGGTTAGGTGCCAACACCTCCCAGTGGATTATTTCCTGGACATCCCACCAAACACTAAACAAAACCTTTTTGGGATTCAGTCCTCCTTTTGAGGTCGGTGGAGAAGGCTCCGCACCTTAGCACACAGTCCGTCGACGCTTTACATTACGGTACAGTACCCATTTCACATCACCTGCTACAATTCGTCCACAAAACGGTTCATTTCTATGACGAGAAAGCAAAGAAACACAGGTACGGATTTTCTACTCTCGTTGCTTTGCAGAAAGCTGGTGCGAAATCCAGTTACCGAACGTGGTGATGAACCCAAGCGGATGGATCCGTCTTTCGACTGTTGTTCTGTGTACCGACAAGGATTCCGCTAGTTTCTGAACGGTTGGATGTTGGTCATTTGTTATGGCTTGGTCCACATCCTCGTTAGAAACCACGGATGGACGTCCAGGACGTGGCTGATCTTTACAGCTTCTGTCTCCGTCCCGGAATTTCCGACACCAACCGCGACTTGTGCTATCATCAACTGCATCCTCCTCACACTTGACAGATGCTGAGGTAAGCCGCGTCTGCAGTACTGCCTTTATCGAACTCGTATAGTAAACAACGTCTAATGTGCTGCTTATCGTATGTCACGTCACACCGTCCGTGATTTGCATTACAAATGATATACTCAGACAAACTCAGTGCCTCTATATACTCTACTGCTCCACGCTTTATTGTCCGAAAATTAGGCACCGCAACGTCATCTGTAACGTAACTACTCCGATCGCAAATCGCACCTATTACAAAAACGGGTAGAACTTTTGCACACACCCGATATATCATAGGACTTCAAATATTTCTCAAAGGTAATATTTGGAGTCCACTGATTAAAGAGCGGTGAAAAGGGATAGACGGGCATACGCACATTTATGATTTCGCCGAATTCTAGATGCTATGCGACAAAATGGCGCCTGTTCCTGAAACGATCAGTTCGTTTTATGTCCCTGACATCTGAATCAGTTTCTAATGTACAGCGAGGTTTAGACGAATCCATTATTAGGCGGGGCCACCAGATAAGAGCATTATTCTTTAGCACAGATATTGTGACCTATACTTAAAATATATTTTAATATTCTCAAAAAACATCTAACGTTGCTACAAGGAATATCAAGTTGTATAACACGAAAGGAAATGACTTTGGTAGATGTAGCCGAATTACACTTACGAAATTCACACTCCACTAAAATATAATTAATTTACATTAAAAACGTTCATTTACAACAGTTACTACTATAGTGTCTGACCTTGCGTGCTTTAAATATCGACGTTTTGCTTATGGAAATTCTGTGCGTGTTTACCATACGGCAGAAAAAACAGGTGGCATTAAAATACCCTCATTGTCATAAAAGCCCGAGTACCAAGAAGGAGGCGTCAGATTGAAATGAGATTTCAGTAGTGAGATGGTACATACCAAGAACAGAAGTGATTACAATATCACAGCAGCAGGACGATTTCCCGCGGACATACGGTACATATTCCGGTCAGCGTTAGTACCGCGTCGGACAGACTCGTGCTCGGATACATGCGGTGATACGGTCCGGCATGGAGTCAAAGAGACGCTGTATGTTATCCTGGAACAGACTGGAACCATACTTCTTGGCACTGATGCTCTAAAGCATGAACACTGGAACTTGGAGAAAGCTGGCGTCCCATTTGGTCCCATATGTGCTTGATGGGCGAGAGATCAAGAGATCTGGCAGGCCACGGAAGCGTCGAAGCATGACGTAGACATTCTAGGAAACCCGAGGTTTGAGCGGACGGGCGTTATCTTGTTGGAAAACGGCTCCGGGCCGCACCGCCAGGAAACGCAGCACATGGGGATGCAGGATTTCCTTTACGTAGCGCTGGGCTGTCAACGTCCCTCGGATCACTGCGAGGAAATGCCGGCTGTCATACACGATGGCTCCCGAGACCATCACGCCAGCAGTTCGGGATGTGTGCCGCTGTACAGTGAGGTTGGGATTGTAGGCGCTCACTTGCGCGGTCTTCCACACTCTGACACGGTGGTCGTCCGTCCCCATACAGAAGCGAGATTCGTCGCTGAAAACAATACGTCGCCAGTTCGTAGCATTCCACGTTGTTCGCTGCTGACACCACTGCAATCGACGCCGACGATGGTCAGGAGTTCATGGCAGAAAACGTAAGGACCGTCGAGAGTGGAAATTCGCCTCCGCCAGGTGTCTGGAAATGGTTCTGGCGGACACATGAGTTCCTTGTACAGCCGCCGCATGTCTCTGGATATTGGGCAAGGACGTCGTTGAATCTGTGCATGCCGCTATCCCGATTCTACAATCCTCTCTGCTGGTGGTGTGTCTTGGCCCACCAGAGTCAGTCCGCCGTGTGTGGACGCCTTCCCGTGTCCATTGCTCCCAACACGATTGCACCGTACTGTCCGAACGGCCCAAATGGTGGCCGATTCGGCGCGCTGGTCACTCTGCACCTCACCTGACTCTTACCGTGCACTTCGTTACGAATGTGGAGTCTCCTGCGCGGCGCCTTATGAGCCCCAAGGATTGCGATTTCAGCCGCCATCTTGGACGTTCGGTCGTGCGGAATGGCACGAAACTTTAATCATTTGCATGTCTGCTCTTCCGGTAGCTATTCGCTGAGTTTCGCGTTAAACGCCTGGTTCTTGCTTGGTGCGCGCATTTTTATGACATTGAATGTACACTATTTTGCTCACCGACTGTAAAACTCATCATCAACAACCATGAGTACAATTCCCGTAGATGTACGTTGCCATTTTAACTATATTGTCCCACTACAGTCTGTTCGTGGCAGAGTGGCTCAGTTCTTGAAGAGTTCCACCGCACCAGACTTTAATATCGTTAGCCCACACACGGTGATGGCGTCCTCTTGCATTTCTTCCATTCATTAAACCAAACATCATTATCTTTTTCTTTCGGCCATTTTTCACTCTGAAGATGTGTCCAAAAGGTCTTAGTTTTTTCTGTTTGATTTTTTTTTACAGGGTCTCCTTTAGTTGAATTCTTCTGTACACTTCTTCATTTGTTATCCTCTGAATCCATCTTATTCGTAAGATTTTACGATAGCACTTTCTTTTAAAAGCAAGTATCCTTCTCTCTGATTTCTTTGTCAATGTTCAACTGACAAACTTCTAATAGATATTAAAGGAGCGTTTTGGCAGAAAAAGACACATAAATCTTTTTGACTGGGATTTAAGTGAAGTTATCAAGAATTTTTATTTTGACATCTCTTTTTTAACAGAAAAAAAAAAGGTTTCGTATCATTTTCGAATGGAGAGACACAAACCAACCGGAAATGAGACGTCTCTTTGCTATTCGTGGTCGTAACAGTGTAATGTAATAAAACATAGGCCTTCTGATTTAACATTGCGTTCTTTTTGCAACCATTACGCGAAACGTAACGCATGCCAATGACTTTGCGAGAATTTTTTTACTTTGACGTAAAGCACACAGATTTGATAGGATTCCCGAAGTTGTAAGAGCACGTAAGCAAACCATCTGTGGTAAGTAAAAAAACAGAACCAGGGGACACACTCCCCTAAAAATTCTGTTCATTTTTCTACATTTGCATAACTATCTCAGAAAGTATTATTAGAACTTAATTTTTTTGGTGTGTAAAAGCTACATTTACCTATATTTTATTGCTATCGCTACCCAATTACAGAACCGTGATAATACTGCACAATAAATTGTTTTTTGAGCTAACTCTCATATGGTAGCAGTTTGTAGCAAGGGATGTCGATTCTTTATGAGAAAGGTAGTGTCCAAATTGGTAGTGATCTTCTAGAAAATTCCTTTGCGTGTCTATGAGAATTTTCAGCAGCAGATTATAACTTATTATGGATTCGCTATTCACTCACAAACAACAGAAGAAAAATAGGAGCACAGCGAAGCTAATGCCAACTATATCCTTCAATTTTTACGAAATACTGACGTGTACTTTGGGTTGGCGGGGATGTCGAAAGTGCCATACATAGACAAAAAAATTCTTAATGCCTGTTTTTTCATACCTGTTTGCAAAAGACGACGTGAGAGATCTTCTGTGAATAATTTCCACACTGCTCGCTTTCACATTTGCAAAAACCGGGGGTAAAACATCTGGCCCCCTTCCTCCTGTTCCGGAGAGAGAGGTGATCGGGCGTGTTACTGTGCTCGTTGTGTCCCACGCTCTTCAGTTGTCCACTAATGTTGGTTTGAGTTATGGCCAGGGAGAATACTTTCACGCTCCTTCTTAGACGAACCCAGCTGTGATCTTCTCGCTGTTTGGATGGAGGCCCTCTTTTGGAGCACTTCCTCTCCGAAGACTCATTAAGTGGAAACAAATCCCCTTCCTTAGCCCTTGCCAAAATTTTCCGAGACATTCAGAAGCCGGAAATATCCCCTTGTAACATTACATATTTATTTATTCATTCTGGGTGTGGTTTAAAGAATCAAGGGCGGCACTGAAAGCAGCGTGCCAAAATGTGTTTCGCAGTGGTCTAAGGCGTTGGCCTCTGATCATTCGTCCGTAAGGGGTCCGGGTTCGAATCCCGGTCAGGCATGGATGTTGTGCTTGTCTTACGGCAATGGCTTTCTCCCTTCCCTGGAACCAGTGATCCTAAATTAGGGACGGGCGACTGCTTACAGCCCATTGAGTTGCTCACGGTGGTCGTTAAACCTTCCAATCAAAAAAAAAATCTGTTTCCTTTTGTTCGCGTGCCACACTTGTCACGCATGGCATACGTTCACCACCCTCATACAATAGAGCTTTTTACTGTGGAGGAGGGACAAAAAAAATTTCATCTGAATGTAGGAAAAAGGCTGGTGCTTTTTACAGACTTAGTGAAATTATTATGGTGTCGGTGTTGGAGTCTCGATTACAATATTTTAACAAGACAATATTTATGAATTCTACATATGAGTCCCCACAAAAACTCCTAAACAACAAATACACGTACTCAGCATTGGAAAGCAAAGGCATACAACAATTTATTCTAATATACAGTAGCGGCGGAAATTGTGGAGACCTTTTGGAAAAAGTGCATTTTTGAGGTTTGATGGCTCATAACACCACTTTGTTTTGGATTAATACGATAATATTACCAATGGAAAGATAATTTCCTCAAGAATGTAATGCAACAAAGTTTGTTCAATTATCTGTATTCTATGGAAAGTTATAGCCAAATAACCAGCAAAAGAAAGCACAACTTGCCTAGGTTGATATGAAGTAGCTTTCCTTCATTTGAATGTAGCCAATGAGCATGAGTGTTTAGAGAGCCAATCAGGTGCCATCTTGTTTCGGTAGCAAATGATACTAGCGTCTCGAGGTAGAGACATCCACGTGTATCGAGTTATCTCATTGGCAGCAATACAACTGGGACCCACCAATTGGCGAACGGCATCGTAACGGCTTTAACAGTTATGGCGGTAATAATGGTGGATAATTGCTACTGCTACGCTGCGAAGAGGTAAGTTTGAGAGAATAAGTAAGTAGTTTTCTGTAAAACTTCTATCTAGTTAATAATTATATTTGGATGGATACTGCGAACAGGTTAAGTTGTTCGATTTGTACTGGTGGATAATGGCTACTGCTACGCTGCGAAGAGGTAAGTTTGAGAGAATAAGTAAGTAGTTTTCTTTAAAACTTCTATCTAGTTAATAATTATATTTGGATGGATACTGCGAACAGGTTAAGTTGTTCGATTTGTACTGTTTCATTCGTGTAGAAATACAATTTGAGCCAGATATACGTCGTCGAAGTCGTGACACAGGTTGTTTACATCTTAGTTAACATTAGTTTCTTCGTTGGCGGTTGTCGATAGTCCTGTACAATTGATATTTTAAGGTGAAATTGGATTTATTTGATGTGCTTTTATGTTTTGCAGCTTACTGTAATCACCAATCACCAGACTGTGAGAAATCAGTGTTCTTTTTATAGATTTCCGCCAAACTGTTAAAGCCGTTACGATGCCGTTCGCCAATTGGTGGGTCCCAGTTGTATTGCTGCCAATGAGATAACTCGATACATGTGGATGTCTCTACCTCGAGACGCTAGTGCAAATGATCCCCAAGGACGGTTTACGTAGCCTACACAGAGCAGAGCGGCGTGTAGACGAATGAGGGGTCCTAATGCGTAACACTGCAAAACCTCAAACCATAACAGAGCCACCGGCGGCCATCACTGTCTCTTGTTGGCATGCGGAATCCATTGGCTCGTGGGGTTGTCGCTACATCCGGAGTCGGCCATCTGCCCTAATTACACTTGCGGAAAGTGAAAAAAGAACACCAAGAAGGAGACGTCTGATACCAACGAAATTTTTACAGCATAATAACGGAATACAGAGGATAACGTGATCAAAACATTTTGGCAAAATACAGCTGTATTTGCTGGTAAACTGAAAAATAATATTTCCATGTAACCGGTTAGTACAAGGTTGAACCGACCTGAACTGCGTCACACTGTGCGATTCTGGCATGGAGTCTGTCGTACAGATGTTGGATGTAAGTTTGGGGTATTGAGTTCCAAGCATCATCAACCTGGACGCGTAAATCGGGGATGGTTGTGGCTGGCCGTGGAGACCGGATTAGTCGTTGTCCCATAAAATCCCACACGTGCCCAATGGGGGACAAATCCAGTGAACCTGCAGGCCCTGGAAGTTGTCTCACACCCTGAAGTGCATGTTGCGTTGAACATGCTGTGTGTGGGCGTGCGTTATCTTGCTGGAAAACACCACGATGAACCGACCTTACAAATGACACAACAACGGGCTGAATGATGTTGTTGTTGTAGGAGGTGCTGTTTAACGTACCCGGTACAAACACTAGTTGTGTACGGGAGTGATAGCTAATCGCTCCGCACACCAGGAGTAGGCCCTGTATGTAGCTGGCGGATGCAAGAAGGGTGGAGACGCTCCCTTGTGCGTCTGCGATTACGCATACGGCCATAGGAGGCTCCCAAGCAGAATCTACTTTCATCGCTGAACGCGACAGATCGCCATTGCGTTTTCCAGTGCAGTCGTTGGCGACACCACTGCAGCCGTTCCTGACGGTGTGCTGGAGTCAGAGGTACACATGCCAGAGGCACACGTGTACGTAGTCCTGCATCCAGTAGACGGTTGCGGACTGGTCGCACAGTAACCTCAGTTGCAACGGCAGCTCGGATTTGCGTCGCAGTGAATGTTCTGCTTGACAACACCGCTCTTCTTATGCATCGATCGGTCCGCTAATCAGTCCGTCTCTGTCTCCCGGTTCCACTTCTTCTCGTGTGGGAATGTTCCTCGGACCATCTACGCCACCATCGTACCACCACCGATACTTCCTGTCCAATTCGTTCCGCAATACGACGATACGACCACTCGGCCTCGCGGAGTCCGGCTAGACGACCTCGGTCAAAGTCCGATAACTGCTGAAATCGAACACGTCTTCCATGTCCAGGCATTGCAGCTTCTTCAGGGTCTTCGCACGTGTCCGTACGCCGACGACTGATTACATTCACTTCGCCGTACTTCTTAAATACCACCTGCGATAATTTGCATATTATGCCGTACTGTGGCGTAAGCGCTCACCGGTTGGTCCCGAAAATAACATCACACCTAGGTAAACTCGACCCCATTAACATATGTAAATTTCATGATCGTCCGCCAATTCCTTCTTGGTGTTCTTTTTGTATTTTCCGGCAGTGTAGTTTGTACCGCTATTCGTCGGCCCACGCTATACGTTTCCAGTCATCTCTCGTCCGATAGCGGTGTTACCGAGTTCGGTGTTACCTGGTGATACTGAGGTCAGCACAGCCTTGTACCGTTGGGTCAGCAATGTCATGGGGTAGGCCGTCGGATCCACAGTTCTATACAGCACAGGGAAACGTTGCACTGTCCAAATGCTGACGCTATTACTTGATCCAGCAATGTATTGCGCTGTGCTTTGCTGCAATGCAAGTAGGGTGGATGTTACGATATACGTGCTAGACGCCGCTGTCCACGATCGTCCAGGGTTTTCCCACGATCACACTGGTCTAGCACCCTGAATTTTCCCCTAGAGTCTTTGTAGTCCAGGTACACCCTTGAAATTGGTAACCGTGTAAATCAATATTTCGTATTAATTTCCAAGATGAAGCGATCCAGCTTCCGGGCACCGAATATCATGCCACGTTCGAAATCGTTTAAATCCTGATGAGCTGACATTTAAACTGCGAATGCTACCACTTGAGCTTGTGGAGATATCTGCCTCCATATTTACTATATTGACGAAAGTCACCAGAGACCCCTTCAAATGCAAATGAACGGATCTGTTGCGTTGTTAAGACGCGCCTTAAAGCTGCAATTTGTATAAAAACAAGCCGCCTGCAGCTGACCGCGATCATATCGCATTGTCAGGTTGAGTGAAAATATCGCGGCGGTAGTGGATTGTCCATAAGAGAAACCCAGAGGCGTTTAAACATATCTAAGTCCACTGTTTTGGATGTACCGAATAAGTGGAAGACACAATGCGTGCCTGAAGCAGCAAAACGTACCGGCAGACTAAACAAATTCAGTGAGAGAAGACGTCGTAGCCTCAGGAGAGTCGTTACAGCTAATCGACGAAGCACTGTACAAGACCTCAGTGTACAGGTGTGTAAAAATGCTGGAACCTCAAATGTACACGTACCATTCGCAGAGAACTGCAGTCCACAAGTTACTGTGGTCGTGCGGCTGCTCATAAGCCTTTCATCTCCTCTCGGAATGCTACTCGTCGTTCAGTATTGTGAAAAGAACATTTATTGTGGACCGTAGATCAGTGGAAACGGGTCGCATTGACTGATGAATCCAGATACACGATCCATCAGTCTGATGGCCGTGTGTAGGTATGCCAGCAGCCGGTGGAACGCTATTTACCACAGTGTACTGCTCCTACAGTCAAGTTTGGAGCTAGCAGTGTACTCGTGTGGTGACGTTTTTCATGGTATGGTCCCGGTCCATTGGTTATCGTGGACAAACCTGTTAACCAGCATGTCTACTTCGATATTCTGGACAATTATGCGCTACCAACTCTGTGGCAATGCTGTTGAACCGATCCTTGCTGGTACCAGTAGGATAATGCACCGAGCCATAAAGCAAGGACTGTTACGGCGTGGTTTAATGAGAATTCCGAATAGTGTGAGGACTGGCTAGCATAGAGCCCTGATCTTAATCGCAAAGAGCACCTATGGGATGAATTAGAGCGCCGCATAAGACATTTGGAACCAAGGCCTACTACTAAGCTGCTGTTAGCGGCAGCATTCTGTACTGAATTGGGGCGTTATCACCGTGATAGATGACATCCGCTGCAGGATATAATGCCTGAGAAACTGTATGGACTTGGTCTGCCAAAATGGTTTCATACGCCCTGCCAGTCATCCTTCCTTCCAAGGTGATCAGGAGACCTGATGAAAACCACGATATGAAGTATGACACAACCATCACCATGCTGCACTGTTAGGAGCAGACAGTCTGGGTTGTACGGTTCTGACTGTGTTCTCCACGCGTAAACACATCCTGCGGTGGGACATAGTGTGAATGTGGATACATTCGGCAACATTACACGCTTTCATACATCGGAAGTCCATGTTGTATACTCCTAGCACCACTGCTGTCGCCGATGTGCATTAATCCGGGTCACCAGAGGTTTTGCAATACCAGCTCTTCCATGAAGAAGTTGTTCATGCAGTTCATTGTTTTCTTTGACACTTGGGTCTGGAGAAGCAGATAGAGCTCCGCAGTAATTTTCGGCCCCGTGGTCTTTTTATTGCTGGTAACAATTCCCTTTAATGCTTTCCTGTCACCACCAGTCTGTATCGTTTTCTGGGAGCTCTTGTGTTTTGCAGAGGAGATTTTGCTAAGAACATGGTAAGCTTTCACGATGCTAGACACAGTAGCTCTCTATATCCCTACTACCCTGACGAATGTTGTCATGCAGGCACCAACTAGCCGGCCACGAATAATTAGCCCTCTTTCGAAGTCCGTTAGGTCGGTCATTTCGTCGTCATTCTGGAAGAAATTTTGGAACAAGACACTTTAGATCCACTTAAACAAGACCTTGAGGTTCTAAACACAGCTATTTCAACCAAAACGTGGTGGAACCTTTGCGTATTGGGACGTATTAATAAAAAAGGCCTTTTAAATAGTATATACACAATTGGGCAAAATACAGGTATTTTGCCCAATACATGTATTGTGTATATACTATGTGCGAATACACCCCCCCCCCGCACACACACATACACGCACTTTTATATATATATAGCCCCTCCCCTCCCAAAAAGGAATCCCTCGATGCGCCACTGATGGCAACGCTACCACTCATGTCTCATCATAAGCCCACTCAGACGAATGTCTAGCCAAAGCCTACTCAGACGAACTACCACCCATGTCTAGCCAGAGCCTACTCAGACGAACTACCACCCATGTCTAGCCAGAGCCTACTCAGACGAACTACCACCTATGTCTAGCCAGAGCCTATTCAGGCGAAATGTCTAGCCAGAGCCTACTCAGACGAAATGTCTAGCCAAAGCCTACTCAGACGAAATGTCTAGCCAGAGCCTACTCAGATGAAATGTTTAGCCAGAGCCTACTCAGACGAACTACCACCCATGTCTATCCAGAGCGTGCTCAGACGAAATGTCCAGCCAGCGCCTACTCAGACGAACTACCACCCATTTCTAGCCAGAGCCTACTCAGACGAATGGTCGTAAATCAGCGCTTAGACCACTGCGTCAATGGAAACTTCAAACCATGTTAAATGACGCATGAACCTACCGGTATCAACATTGGCCCAGACCATTCCACTATTGTTATGTCTTTTTAAATGGAAACATTAGGAAAGGTTATTTTGAAATTACAAGTGGAAAATAATGAAATCAACATCCATTTTTGCAGAAGGTAAAATTGGACTTCCCGTCAAAAAATCTCGCACACCATTTATTGCAATATTTTAAACACCATAATTTGTAAGAAATTTCTCCGCAATTTTGGAATATCACGGTGATTTTCCTTACAGAATGTTTTTGAAAGAGATGAAAGTATGTGTAACTGAATGATACCGGGAAGGCATTTTAATCACAATTTCCCTAAACGATGGAATGTAATAAACAGTGACAAGCTTCTCATGGGGGACACAGTAAAAGTTTAACTTAATTACATGTCGGTGTGTAATGAAAATCTTCGATCTGCTCCCTTAACACGCACCATTCTGAGCCACTCTGACGCGGCGGAGAGGAGGAGAATGTGGGAGTGAGAGAGGGAGACAGATATTGTTAGCTGTTTCCTTACTGAAGAGGAACGTGGAGGAATAACAGGACTTTGAAGAAGGCTAATGCGGCTCAGCAATAACGTTTGTTTTGACATGCAAAAGAGGATTCGGATCGGAATCAGATCTTTCTGACAATTTGAAGGCTTTCCAGATGCATCTCCTCTTTCTCAGTTCTCGGAATTTCCCCTTGGATCCCATTAAGGTCGCAGGCTGAATGACTCATCGCCAGTATTTGGCTCGCATAAGTTTGTGAAAGACCTCGAGAGCGCAATTTGCATATAATCCATTTTGCGTGAAGTGGAAAGCCACGTGACACACATGAGAAGAATTTTTCCCGTGAAATAAAACTGATTTTCGATCTGCTAGGTCTGAAATGAATATCAGTTCCTTTTTTTTTTATTTGATGCATAAATAGAATATATATATGTATATATGTTTGATATCTTTCTTATGTAGCAGGATCATTGTAGCGGTGTTCCAATCCTCAGGAATCTTTCCTTCATTAAGGCATCGAGTGAAAATTTGGGCGAGTACTGTTTCGATTTCTCCACTTGCTTCTTGTATGATGTCTACAGTAATTCCATCTTCTCCTGGAGCTTTTCCTCGCTTCATGTTCTTGATTGCATGTGCAACTTCTGCTGGAAGGACTGGAGGAACTCTGGTACTGGTATCTTTCATGATGTCTGGAGTGCATATATCATCCCTGGATCTCGGAAACTACAGACCTATCAGCCTCCTATCAGTAGTTTATAAAATCTTCACTAAAGTTCTTTCACACCGCTTGAAGGTAGCACTAGACATGGCTCAACCGAGAGAACAAGCTGGATTCAGGAGTGGCTACAGCACAATAGATCATATCCACGTGCTGAGAGAACTAATTGAAAGAGCGAGGGAATATGAACTTCCATTGTGCATGGCTTTTATCGATTATGAAAAAGCCTTTGATTCGGTGAAACCATCAGCAGTTACAATGGCTCTGAAAACCTGCGGTATTGAAGATGCATACATTAATATTATTAATAACATCTATGAAAATGCAAGTGCAAAGATTAGGCTGTTTGAAAATACAACACACGTAAAAATTGGAAAGGGAGTGAGACAAGGTGACACCATATCTCCGAAGCTCTTTAATGCCACATTGGAGGGTGTTTTTCAGTCGCTGAGCTGGGAAAACAAGGGGATAAAGATTAATGGAGATTATCTAACCCACCTTCGTTTTGCTGATGACGTAGCCATTTTTGCAACTACCCCATCAGAGCTGCAGAGTATGATCCAGGAACTTGCTGACAAGAGTAAAGAAGTGGGATTAAAAATGAACTTTCAGAAGACAAAAGTGATGTTCAATGCTTTTACAAGAAATGAAGATTTATCGATTGATGGAGAAAAGCTGGAGATAACAGACACGTACGTTTATCTTGGACAGCAGATATCAAGTGAGGGTCACATTGATGAAGAAATTAATCGGCGTACAAAACTTGCCTGGAGAGCTTTTGGAAGAAACAGCATAATTTTCAAGAGCAATATGCCATTATGTCTTAAAAGAAAAGTGTTTGATCAATGCATCCTTCCAGTGCTTACGTATGGTGCAGAGACGTGGACCTTAACTAAAAGAGACATACAAAGGCTGCAGACAACTCAAAGAAGCATGGAGAGGTGCATGCTTGGTGTAACCAGGAGAGATAAGAAGAGGAACTCGTGGATCCGAAAAATGACAAGAGTGGAAGACATCATGATCAGAGTTAAATCCCTGAAATGGCAATGGGCTGGACATACTGCCAGAAGGACAGATCATCGATGGACAGCCGAAATTTTAGATTGGATTCCAAGGGACAGGAAAAGACCCAGAAGAAGACCACATAGGAGATGGGTGGATGAAATTCGAAAGTATGCAGGGGTGACATGGAGGAGACTGGCACAAGACAGACCGTTGTGGAGGAAACTTGGGGAGACCTTCGTCCAGCAGTGGATTGATAATGGTTGACAATGATGATGATGATGATGATGTTTGATATCCAATGAAAGACCTCCTGCTGTCCGGCAGATTTTGTAATTATGTGATGCATTGATGTTATACTGTACATTATAGCTGAAGTGTTAGATAAATGGGCTGTGAATTTTCATTTTATATCTTTTAACGAACATAAAGAAAAATCAAGAGTTCGTTGATTTTGAGAAGTTTAGGAACTAGAAGGGAAATACAGACGCATCCCATCGCGATCGAAAGCACAGTCTTTGATCAGTGACCAACCACGAATTGTCTCACCGTTATTAGTGAAAACTGGCTGATTGAATCATATACGTACTTCCTACACGCCAAGTCAACCTAAGGGTCGAAATGGCGGAACAGAAACTTCCGTTACAAAATGTAGTCCCTAGCGTTTAGAGATAAAAGAAACAGAATTATTGCTAATTTGCGTTTGCCCAGGAATTTATCGGGCTAAATAGTTACAGTACACTACACTATAAGAAATATTTTCCAAATGGCAGATATTTTTAGAAACGTTTTGAGAAGTTAATCACGATCCTCTCAGTCTCGGCCGTTTCACATCCAGCTCCAAAATATGCGTTGCCTTGAGACGGGGCACGGGATTCCAACATTCGCAACAGAGAGACAGTAACAGAGACAATTGAAGAAATGCGAAGCGGGTGTACTTAAGCTGTCATAGCTTGTAGAGGAAAGAGAAAAAGACGGTGGATGGAATGAGCTTAATTTATGTCATAAAACCGTAATTGGGGGTTGTAAGTACGAGATTTGACGCAGTTTGGTTGATACTGTTCGCGCGTTCTCTCGGTGATGCCGTGTGCTGGGCATACTAACTTCCCCAATGGTACACTCTTAGGTTGATTTGGTGTAAAATTTAAATGAAAATCATAATAGTTTGAGGCAGGGGGTTGGTCGAGTTCTGGATGACGCATGCGTGCTGTGCATATCTTACGAAAATGGCCGTCTTCCCTTCTTGGGACCAGAGACACCAAATTAGGGACAAGAGACTACTTGTAGGCCTTAGAGTTTTTTTATCATGGTCGTTATACTCAAAAGAAAACAAAACTGGGAAAACAAGAAGTCTAGAAGAAAAATCACCCCGTATGAAAACATAATGTTTTTGTTTTTGCGTTATAATGCGGTAGATAGCTCTAGAGGTCTCTCTGAGGGATGTTTGTTCGTTCGTTTGGGGGTTTAGCTACCATCGTGAGCAACTCGATGGGCTATAAGCAGTCACCCGTCCCTAATTTAGGATCAGTGATTCCAGGAAAAGAAGAGATCAAGTGCCGTAAGACAAACACAACATCCACGTCGCACGGGAATTCGAAACCCCATCATAACTCAAAAAAATGGCCAGAAGCCAGCACTTAGACCGCTGATCCACTGGTGCGGCTGGTATGTGATCTAAGTGGATGAGGTTCGAAAAAGGATGGCTTCGAGATTAGCTATTGCACTGATCGAGTGGCAAAAATGCAGGCCTGGTCATATGCCATAACGCGATTGAACCTGGATGTACTGATAGGAGAATGGGCGTGTGAAATATTGTATTAATCGCGGGGTAGGCCTAAGGATTGAAATTAAATTACGTCAATGATACAAAGCTGTCTCTAAATGATAGAAAGCAGTCTCCAATAGTAAATGAAATTAATATATTAGTTGTTCAACTTAATTATCGGCCCCTAACCGCAAGCAATCATAGGACGTCGTCAAATACAAATAGCTGTGTGCGATAGTGGCTGATTGCACCGCCATGCAACAGCTTTCCAGGCAACCGTAACCGCTCACAGCTGTAGTGACAGAAGGTACGAAAGTTGACGGTGAAAGCAATGTCGTTCGAGAAGCAACATTTTAGGCACTGTTCGCGTTTCAGCTGAAAGCAAGTGCCGCGGAAACCCAGCAAATGATCTGTGCTGCTTTGGGTGAGGCTGTTGTGTCCTACAGTACGTGTGTAAGAAGTGGTTCTAGCGGTTTAAGCAGAAAAATGTCGATCTCCGTGATGCAGAACGTCCGGGACAGCCACAGAAAGTTGACGATGAGGAACTGGAACAACTGTTGGACGCGGATCCCTACCGCACACAGTCAGAGCTCGTTCAGAAACTCGGAGTAACACGGCAAGCCATTGCAAAGCGTCTGCACAAGCTCGGGCGGGTTCACAAGGAGGGCCGTTGGGTACCCCACCAAGTCTAAGAGCTACGATGTTGCTGTGTCCTTGCTCTCCAGATTCAAGAAGAAGGATTTCCTACACAAGAATTTGACCTGTGATGAGAAGTGGATCCTCTAGGATGATCCTAACCCGCGCAAATCGTGCGTTTATACAGATGCGCCTACCACCAGTACCACCAAACCGATTATCCATGCCAGGAGGTTGTTGCTGTGCATATGGTGGGATCGGCGCGGTGTCGTATACTGTGAGTTGCTCAAACCTGATCAAACGGTCACATCTGAGCGTTATTGTCAGCAGCTCATTCGTTTGAGTGACGCAATGGAGGCGAAAAGACCATACACCGGCAAGGGCAGAAGGTCAATCCTGTTGCTTCAGGATAACGGGCGTCCTCACACCGCGAAAACGACTTTAAACGCGATCACGGACCTGGGATGGGAGATTTTTCCCAACCGGCGTATTCGCGTATTCTCCAGACTTCGCCCAGTCGGTTCATCACCTCTTTTGCTCCCTGCAACATCACCTGAGTGATACGCACTTCATTTTCTGTCGAGGAGCTCCACACAAGTATTGATGACTTTATCAACTCGAAACAGCCCTGGTTTTTCCGCAGTGGCATTCGGCAGCTCCCTGACCAATGGCTCAAATGTATCCAACACGACGGGGATTATTTCCCTGATTAGGTACGTTTTCGATTTGCTATAATTGGCTGTCAACATGTCGTGCCTTGGCCGAGAATTAAGTTGTACACCTAATATTTTATGACACTCGTACTGGGAGATCACGCCAATAGAGCTCCAAGTACAAGAGAATTGGGTTATTATCCCACTTGTTCCTCAGATTTTCTTCAGAATTTCAAAAATTCTCAAAAGTTTTAGTTTCCAAGTTATTTTCAAACCTAAAAAAAGGTGAATTTTTACAGATCAAAAGACTATGCCAAAAACATAAATTCTTGGGGAATTTATCAGATCCCTTGTTAATATGGACTTTCATATACAGGACAAACCCGCGGGGCTTTAAATTTCCGTGTGAATGAACGCAAGCCTTATGTACGAAATAGACGATGTTTGAAGAAGTCGTCTATATTCCAACATCGTCACGAAAATAACCATAGATTTTTGTTTGAAAACGCTAAGCTTATTAACAGACCTGATTCGACTATCAAACTTAATACACTAGACGCTTTTCTCATATACCGCAACTCCTCACGGCTTGTCAACGACATGACATCTATTCCATTTCTTTCAAGCGGGTGGGCACAACTCAATAAAATTCGCGACCGTCATGACTCTGATGTCATAATGATTAGAATGTTCACATTCCATTTGTCTTGATGAAGCCGAGCCAAACGCTCTGCGAAACTATAGATGTTGAAATAAATATTAATTGTGAAAAAACGTTGACTTTATTCTATAACGAATAAAATTAGTCATTGGAAAATAGGGGAGACAACTTTAACTATAAAATTAAATACATTTTCCCTACTTTCCAAAAGAGCGAAGTTTGCAGAGCTAAAAAAAATTACAATAATTTCTTATTCACAGAGAATATTTTTTTGAAATATTCTACATCTTTAATGGTTCATGTCTTGTACAAAATTTTTGTAAAATAAAAAATGCACCGTTTCGTCGTGTTTGAATAGGAATGCGTGCGACAGAGAAAGAGATATGCATGGTTTCATTATGGCATCATCGCCGGTACAAAGCAGCTTCTCCTGAAAAGATCAGTTTCGTGATAATCAACCCTTCCTTTGTCCCAGCATGCGAATTTTACAGAAGGCTACATATGAATTATGACGGCTGGACTTGCATTACTTCGCGAATTTGATGTCAGCCGTGTCGAACAGTCAAGCCTTTCCTTTGTCAAACATTTAGGAACAAAGTTAATTAGAGAAACCTCATCAAACTCTTCATGCACTTGCAACAATAGTTTTCTTTTTTCTTCTCAGCGCCGTACAAAGAGAAAGATCCACGACATTAAGAAAAGAACAATTGCTTAATGAGCTAAAGATGTTTAATTATGCAGCTCTTGTTGAATTAAAAATTAGCATCAATCTTCAGTAACCTTTATCGACGTAAGACCCACCTCTTCACTGCAAGATAGTGACATCACATCACTCCATTAATTTTAGTGTGGACCTCTTGGAATCAGAAAAAAGTGCATCAATTGTGTTTCTGTTGCAGCTGATGATTATTAAACCTTTTGTGCTTAGTCGAATGCTGTGAAATATCCTTACTATTAACACTGACTAATACCATATAGATTTTTTCAAAAATGGTTTTGAGCGCTTTCCTTGTGATTAATGAGGGCAAACAAAATTAATATACTCCATTTATTTCGGCTCGCCAGTTATTTGCTGAGATTTATTCAGTCTTCACTTTCTTTCCTCTTTTGTATTTCAGGCAAAAATATATCTTGTGGAATGAAAGGAATACTGTAATTGATTACCTCGTCTGGATCATGTTCGGCGTTGGTGTAATAAAAAATAATACATTCTCTTTCAGGGAATTCCGAGTGATGCTGATATTTTTAGACTAAGGGTATTAATTTCAGAATGTTTGATCACTTAAGAAGCTTTCCAGTAAGCGTTTTTGTTTAAAAGGAAAAGCAAAATGGAAATAATAGCGAAAATAAAACACCTCAGATATTCGGAAAAGGCACTTTCATGGTCTTGTCATGGAAAAAAATAAACGACATGGACGATGAACCAGAAATCTACATATTGTAATCTACAACGGTTATTCAAATCAAGATTAAGCATTTCGCTTTGATATCTCACGCAATTATTCATACTTTTTTTAAAAACGAGCGCTGTCATTTTCAAAAATTCTTCCTGGGAAAACAAGATTAACGGCATTTGCTTACCGAATGACTACAAGTATTTCTCCAGGATTGACAAATAATTAATTTCTTTCCTTCTAGTGTAAACGAAATAACTTTATTTGCTCAAGTTTTATACGATAAGCTTTCAGCAAATCACGATTTAATTTCATTCTTTCGAACATGTTGGCCCATCATTGTCTGTGGATTTAACTTGGCTAGCAACATCAGAAAGGCTTTGTGTGGTCGCGTTAAAAAAGCAGTATACACGATAAGCTCTTACTGAATTTCAGATACAAAACTGATTCTCGAAATACAGGACCTCATCTCCAGATTAAAAGTACAATTCTTAATACTTTAATGAAAACGCGAAAATGAATAGAATAAATTTGTATAAACTCAAGAATGAATGATTTCATCTCTGATGGGAATTATTATTAGTATTTTTTTATTGGAGGTTTCACGACTATACCGTCAGCAACTCAGTGGGCTATAAGCAGTCGCCCGTCCCTAATTTAGGGCCACTGGTTCCAGGGAAGTGAGAGAGCCAGCGCCGTAAGACAAACGCAGCATTCATGTCTCACCGGGATTCGAACCCAGATCCATCTCGGACGAATTATCAGAAGCCATCGCTTAGGGGGCAATTATTAGTATTCAAGAAATCTGCACCGAGTGTTTAGACAAAACAGCTGATTGAACTAAAAATTATTACTGAAAGTTTTGCTGAATGAGAAACGGTAAGTTAGGCTAAAGCCAAGTATTAATTAACATTTTTAATTAGAAAGTTAGGGAAATACTATAACTCAGGAAAGAAGTTGAAAGATTCGTGCACGTTTAGCAGTAAGTTGTGTGAATTTCTATAACTTATGAAACAGACACAGAGAGAAAGAGAGAGAGAGATGATTACGCTGTTTCGATAAAAAAAAAAAGTGTTAGTTAAGTCCATAATTGTTTAAAAGAATTAGATAAATCCGAATTTGGTTAAATACACTGATGTTCAAAATTAAGAGAATTTGCACATTTTGTCGAATTTATGAAAAACTATTGGGCACATTTTAATGAAATTTGGTATGGATACACAGTTAAATAAGATAAAAATATATACCATACAACAGTCATGATACGCACTGATAAACGTCAGTAAGGCTCATCAGCGGAGGAATTTCCAAAATCCACGTCGCAAGATCGAACATAAAATGACTTTAATATGGGTATGGTCCCCTCTCACAGTCATACAGCTCTCACAGCGCGAGGTCATACTGGAAACGGGGCAGTTGATTAGTCTCTGTGGCAGTCGGTCCCACTCCAGCATCAACGCAGTTTACAGCTCCTGGATGGTTCCCAGAGTGGGGATGGCTAGCTGCAATTGCCCTCCTAAGAGCGTCCCAGACATGTTCGATAGGGTTTAGGTCTGGTGATCTGACTGGCCAATCCATCCGGCGAATATCCTCACTTTCAAGATAATCGTCGACCAGGTGAACCCTATGTGGACGAGCGTTATCGTCCATAAAAAGGAAGCGAGGGCCAACTGCTCCCCTGAAAAGTCGAACATAGGGCTATAAGATCTCATCCCTATACCTCTCAGCAGTCAAGGAGCCTCTGTCAAACACATGGAAAGGTGTGCGGCCGTCCAACATGATGCCTTCCCAGACCACGACACCTCCGCTGCCATAGAGATCCCTTTCTCGGATGTTGGAGGAAAGGTATCTGGTCCCAGATTCTCTCCAGATGAAGGTACGTCGAGAATCAGTATCCAGGTTGAATCGCGACTCGTCTCTGAAGAGAATGTTACCTCACTGAAGTCTGGTCCAAGGCTAAGGTTATCTGCACCATGCTAAAGGCGCTCTCTTGTGTGCTGAAGTGAGCGGGAGGCAAACAGCGGATCTCCTAGCAAAAATCCCTCTCTCATGAAGCCTTCGGGAAACAGTAACCCTTGAAATTCGGGTTCCAGTGGTGGCACGCAGCTCCCGAGATAGCTGTGCAGCTGTAGCAATATTGTGGCGCCTCGGTGAAAGTGCCAAATAACGATCTTCATTGGCCGTCGTGGCTCTTGGACGACCTTGCCCAGGCCTTCACGATATGGATCCGGTGTCCTCAAACTGTTTCCACAAATTGCAGACGACACAGGGTGTCACATTGAGCTCTGTAGCCACCTGAACTTGCGATTGCCCTGCCTCCAATCTACCAACGATTCTCCACCTCATTCTGTCATCAATACGTTCGTGGCAACTCATTTTACCTGATTGCTTATGCAATTGAAACAACTCCTGCAAGAAACACAAGGAATGTCGCCGAGAAATATGAGCGAACTAATCGCAAAAAATTCCACGTGTGCTTTTCATGCCCTCCTCTGTCACAGCTCCGCCCACACGCACGTGTACGCTCGCGTATTCGACACTGCAAATTTGCATTCTTATTCGGCTGCATAATTTCTACCTCTGGTTCCGTACTTTTTGTGAAAATCGACAAAATGTGTAAATTATCTTAATTTTGAACACCAGTGTATATATATATATATATATATATACGGAGTGTCCACTATATTATGACCAACCCCTCACAATTTCGTTGGGCCCGCTGTTGCCTTTAATACTGCGCCGATTCTTGGTGGCATGGACTCCACGAGATGTTGATAGGTGGTTTGCGGAATCTGAGACCATGCTTTGTAACGTACCAGGAGATGTGACGTACTTGCCAGAAGGACGTACACGACATAAAGGCAGATAGGAATTAGAACAAATGTCCGCGTAGCTTAATTGGTAGAGCAACTTATTCCGGAATGAGTGGACCCGGGTTCGAATCCCGGCGTAGACCAAAAATGACGGAGAAATTTACTTCGTTATAGCTTGATGAATAGCACTTTATAGGAGTGTGAGATTGCAGGGTTGTGGATCCAGCTGACTGATGGCTCGTTCAACTTCATCCCACAAATTCTCAATGGGGTTGATATCTGGAGATTGTTGGGGTCACCTAAGCAAAGTAAACTCACCGGCATGTTCCTGAAACCAATCCTGTACAATACGAGCACTATGGCAGGACGCATTATCTTGTTGAAAGTAGCCATCGCCATTGGGATAAACCATCCACATGACAGAATGCACTTGGTCCGCAACGATGTTTAGATATGATGTGCCAGTCAGACGTTGATCAACACGAATGAAAGGGCCCAAAGCATGCCAGGAAAACATTCCCCAAACCATCACGTTGCTTTCAAAAGCTTGAAGGGTTGTAGCAATGCATTTAGGGTCCATATTTACCGTGCTGTTTCCGCCAAATTCTCACTGGGCCCTCGGCATGGTGCAACTGAAAACGTGATTCATCGGACCACATAATTTGTTTCCAATTATCGACTGTCCAATTCTTGTGCTCCTGTGCGAACTGGAAACGTTTTTTCTTGTTAACTGCAGACAGCAAAGGAGTTCGAACAGGTCTTCGGCTGCCATATCCCATCCGATGCAGTGTACGGCGAACAGTGCGTGCAGAGATCATTTGAGGGGATCCTTGATTAAGATGGTCTGTAATTTGCTGCACTGTTGCCCTTCTGTTGTCTGTTACCAGTCTGGACACTATCCGTTCCGCCCGAGCAGTCACCAGTCGACGACGACCACACGTTGCACGTAGAGACCCAGTTTTTTGGCTGGCAGTCCAGTCCTTAAACACTTTAACAACAGCTGCTCTGGAACATTTCTCGAATGCGGCGGTTTCGGTGATACTCGCTCCATGGCTCCGAGCTCCTACAATGATCCCACGTTGAAAGTCCGTCAAATCCCATTTTTTACCCATCTCGTCATCCAAAAAATCACTTCTACTACTGTCGCAAGCACTAAGCTTTCCCTTTTTATACTAGCCTCGCCATCTGGCGGCAACAGCGTGCAGCCATAGCTCATTTGCTTAAAACTGTCAGGTGGTCATAATAAAGTGGCCACTCAGTGTACAAATACAGTATAAGAAAAGAAATCCTGAGTGTAGCGTGGTACTCTTTTTAAATAATTTATGCTATTCGTCTTTTGCATGTCAAGATCCTTTTGGGTGTGAAATGAAACGAGGGATTCGAGGGCATCGATATATTTACGTACAACATATTGGATTTATTCGCGTTACCCTCGACCACACCAACCCACAGTCCAGTACATACCAACGAGGAACACCCCTGGGGTCGAACAAACAGAACCGCACCGAACTTCCGTTATAGGTCATTCAGGTACTTCTGAATTCAATGGTGATATTAGTTTTTCTGTAAATCTTCGCAGTTGACCAGTAGAAGTATCTGAAGTTGGTGCCACGTCGAAGCGTTATCACGTACATAAGACTGTTGACGTCTGTAACTTCATAACGAAGAGTTAGGGTGTGCAAGTGTCAAAAGATTCATTCATGTGAGGGCTGTGTATAAAATGATCAAAGCAATAACCATTGCCGCACAATTCACAGCAATTAGTAAATGCAAGATCGGTACACTAACAGAGTGCACACGCACGAAGAACAGTAGTGTCGAAAGCCACGTCGACAACACTTTTGAAATTTTGCACAGGTCCACCACAATGGTAGCCAGCTTTCTGCCATGCGTAACGAAGCATCGGTCTATAGATCTCCGCAGACAGTTGATTGTAGATCACAGAATGTATCTTCAGAAGGAATATTCTGTCAGGTAATTTTGGCTGCGGCATGTTGGATCGTAGCTTTATGTAGTCTCTAATCCTCTTTGCGTACATTTTATATTCTCTGAAGAAATAAACATCAAGGGTTTGAACATATTTCGCAATTTTTGGTAGAGTTATTTTTAAATGAACTTGTTTTCCCCCGGAGGCCACCTGAAGTATTCGTTCATCCTTGTGTCCAGACCAGGAATCACAAATTACGAAGGTGCAGCGGTCTAAACGATGGCCTCTGATCCTTCGTCCTAGAGTGGTTCGGGTTCGAATCCCGGTGAGGCATGGATGTTGTGTTTGTCTTACGGCACTGGCTCTCTCCCTTCCCCGGAACCACTGACCCTAAATTAGGGACGGGCAACTGCTTATGGCACACTGAGTTGCTCAATGTGGTCGTCATACCTCCAAAAAGCTGCCCCGGTGGCGCAGTGGTCTAAGCGATGTCCTCTGATTATTCGTCCGAAAGGGATCCGGGTTCGACTCCCGGTGAGGCATGGATGTTGTGTTTTTCTTACGACGCTGGCTATCTCCCTTCCCTGGAACTAGTGATTCTAAATTAGGGACGGGCGACTGCTTATAGCCCATTGAGTTGCTCACGGTGGTCGTTAAACCTCCATTAAAAAAAGTACGAGTGACTTGTAAGACAGATGTATATTCAAAACTGACGCAGAAAAGGTCGAACTATTTTGTCGTCTCACTACGTACACAGACAAACATGGCATGTGATACAAACATCTGCACACTCTCGACTGGCGTAGCAGCCGGAGAGCGACTGGTCACTCAACGGATCCCTCTAGTGTGAAACTGCGGAGTTTTACAGAAAAACGAGTATCACCATTGAATTCGGAGGTACGTAAATGACTTATAACGGAAGTTTGGTATAGTTTGGTTTGTTCGAACCTGAGGGTATTCTTTGTAAGTGGAATTAAATCATAACAAAAAAACAGCAAGGTTTACTAATTCCTGGCACATTAAGCGGTACTCAAGTAGTAGATTATGAATGTTATTCTCGTAAAACCAATGAAAGAAGATACTATATGTGAATCATAAAAGTACATATTTAGTAAACTATGACGGTCGCAATCCCTCCTCGGACCACTTTTTGAAGAATCTAACCACGGCTGAATGCGAGCACCTCACAAGCCTTGCAGTCTCGGAAATGCTCTGAACTAGTCTTCTGGCCATTGCAATATGAACTCAAATGTAATGTCAAATTCGCTTAAGTCAGCTGCCTATCCCATCTGAAGAACAAGAACAATGCTTATTAACACAGCTCAGTATCAGGTGTTATTTGTACCATAACATAACCTTTACACGCCGCGACGTTTACCCTGCAAATTCCTCGATTTTTAGAAAGACTATCTGGTCATAATGTTTTCGCTCTTCTATATATGTATGGTGCATGCCACAATACTATACATTACCTGCAGAGCTGCGAGCGGGAGAACAATTCAACCATGTTTAATTTCTTGTATAATTTTATGACTTATGTCCCTAAAAAAGCGTTAAATGTGTTCTTCGTAAGTGCGTTCTAGAATAAAGCATCCTGCATACAAGTGTAGAGTACCTTTCTTCAACGAGCAAAACTTCTATTGTGTTGGTGCGAATGAAATGCCCACGCGCGAACGAGCAGTGGAGACAGGCCCCCACCACAGCGGAATGGAACCACCCACAGGTGTCGCGGGTATTACGTCACAGAGTTACTATAAATAGCTAACACGTGTGAGAAAATTAAGGCTCAGGCGTGGTTTGGTTTGGACGTAACGTGGCTTGCAAAGGAAACATGCAGACACCGGATTTGAGAGTCATCCACCTGTATGAATTTAAAGTGGGCCATTCTGCAGGAACTGCAAACGTTAACAAAGCGTTTGGCGAGAACATAGCCAACGAACGAACTATTCGATGATGATTTGTGAAGTTTCGAATCGGAGATACGGACCCGCAAAACGAAGCACCTGGTCACCGACCTGTTGCTGTTTTTAACGATGTTCTGTTACGTGGGGTTGAAGCGGTCCCCCCCCCAAAAAAAACATGTCGTGAGATAGCGGCAGAGGTAGGTCTCCACCACATGACAGTTGTTCGGCGTCCGGCTGCGCTGGGTAAGTTCAAAAAGCTGGACATGTGGCTGCTGTATGATTTGACAACTTCCAACAAGATTAGGCGCTTGGAAGTCTGCACGTCGCTGCTTGCCAGGAATAAACAGGAACCTCTACTGCATAAAATAGCCACCTGCGACGAGACGTGGGTCCTTTATGATAAATCAAAAACGATATGCACAATTGTTAATCAAGGTACAGCCTACTCGATGGCATCTTAAGCCACCACTACACACCAAGAAGATGATGCTCTTTGTCTGGCGGTCCATAGCCTGGATAATTCATCGAAGTTTCTTGGCAAGAGACCAAACCAACACTGCGGAACCTTATTTTGCTGAATTACACCAGATGCACCGGAAAGTGTTGCAGAAACAACCGTCTTTGGTCAACAGACGTGGTGTTCTTCTGCTCCAGGACAACGTCCGCTCTCATGTCGCACAAATAACGATGCTGACGTTAAGTGCCTTGGGGTATGAAGCACTGCTTCGTCCTGCCTAATTCTCGAACTTGTCTCCGACAGACTATCATATATTTTGTCGCCTGGATCTCTTCCTGTCCGGGAAACAGTTCACGACGGATTGTGATTTCCCGGATATCTCTGCTTCTATAAGTCTCGTTTAAAAATTATTTTAGGCTAGATAGGATCTCCGTGGGAAATATTTTTCATATACACTTTTGACATATACACCATTTATAAGGAAGATATTTTTAGAAACGGCTTCTTTTCCAACTACTGAAAAGTTTTTAAGCCATGGGGTGTAGCATTTAAATTGTACTTTCCCGGATATCACTGCTTCTAAAAGTCTCGTTTAAAAATTAGTTTTTGCTAGAGAGAAGTCTTCGTAGGAAATGTTCTCCATATACACTTGTGATATATACACCATGTATAAGCACGGCAATTTTAGATACTATTTCTTTTCCAACTAATGAATAGTTTCTAAGCTTAGGAGGTATAACGACATTAAGTACCTAACATTAAGTACCAGACAGTACCTTGGGGTATGAAGCACTGCTTCGTCCTGCCTATTTCCGGAAATTATCTCCGACAGACTGTCATCTATTTTGTCGCCTGGATCAGTTCCTGTCCGGGAAACAGTACACGACGGATTGTGATTTCCCGGATATCTCTGCTTCTATAAGTCTCGTTTAAAAATTATTTTAGGCTAGATAGAGATCTCCGTGGGAAATATTTTTCATATACACTTTTGACATATACACCATTTATAAGGAAGATAATTATGATGACTTCTTCGGGTCCCAGCTACAAGACTTTTTCGTTCCGGTGTCATGACCTTGGCAACTACGTGTCGATTCCGAGGGGGATTATTTTGCCTAGGTAAGTTGTCCTATTTTTCATTTCTCGCAGTCCACGTGTGCTGGTCCTTTGCCGGACATTTCATTCACACCAACACAATATTTTCATAGACGCTGCTTATGACAATTGTTACACTTTTGCTAAATGCGTCATTTAATCCCAGTAAGCGTTAACAGTAAAAAATAGATATATTGTTCGTTCTTCAAACATACACCAAGGCTTTTCCGAAAGAAAAAAAAAGAGAATTTGTTGAAGAGAAGGGCACGATTTCCTGCAGGTGCTGCATACACTTAAAGGTAACGAACAGCGATATAGGTGAAGAAGCTAGAAATCGATGATTTGCTACAGATGAGCAGTTTTCGCCCCAGGGTATGAGTGAAGTATGCTGGTGGTTTACGTAAGAAAAAGAAATGCTCCGCGGAAATCACAACGATCGAGACGGTGCACTCGTCATCGAATAAAACATAAATATCGATGACGCGAAATTCGATAGTGAGGGGAATTTTTCACCAGAATTGATGCTCACAAACATATTTGAAAAACAGAGTATTAAGTAAACTTCCATCACCATTAATTCTTAAAATGTCGCTCCTCAAATTATGCACTAATGCTCCCTTTGTCTTAGCACCTCTTTTGGAAAAAAATAGTACTTACCAATGCTATAACCTTTTCCATCATTTCATCTGTGGACACCATATCTCAGCAACTACACTGGCGGAAAGTGAAAAATAAACACCAAGAAAGAGACGTCTGATACCAACGAAATTTATACAGCATAATAACAGAATACAGAGGATAACGTGATTAAAACATTATGGCAAAATACAGCTGTATTTGCTGGTAAACTGAAACATAACATTTCCATGTAACATGGTTAGTACGAGGTTGAACCGCCATGAACTGCGTCACACTGTGCAATTCTGGCATCGAGTCTGTCGTACAGATGTTGGATGTAAGTTTGGGGTATTGAGTTCCAAGTATCCTCAACCTGGATGCGTAAATCGGGGATGCTGGTCGTGGCTGGCCGTGGAGACCTGATAAGTCGTTGTCCCATAAAATCCCACACGTGCTCAATGGGGGACAAATCCGGTGAACGTGCAGGCCATGGAAGTTGTCTCACACCCTGAAGTGCATGTTGCGTTGACGTGCCGTGTGTGGGCGTGCGTTATCTTGCTGGAAAACACCATGATAGGCCGACCTTACAAATGACACAACAACGGGCTGAATGATGTTGTTGATGTAGGAGGTGCTATTTAACGTACCCGGTACAAACACTACTTGTGTACGGGACTGATAGCTAATCGCTCCCCACACCAGGAGACCATGGTGTAGGACCTGTGTGTCGCTGGTGGATGCAAGAAGGGTGGAGACGTTCCCCTATGCGTCTGCGAACACGCATACGGCCATCGGAGGCTCCCAAGCAGAATCTGCTTTCATGGCTGAATACGACAGATCGCCATTGCGTTCTCCAGTGCAGACGTTTGCGACACCACTGCAGCCGTTCCTGACGGTGGGCTGGAGTCAGAGGTACACATGCCAGAGACACACGTGCACGTAGTCCTGCATCCAGTAGACGGTTGCGGATTGTTCGCACAGTCACCTCAGGTGCAACGGCAGCTCGGATTTGCGTCGCAGTAGATGTTCTGCTTGACAACGCCGCTCTTCTTATGCGTCGATCGGTACGCTCATCAGTCCGTCTGTAACTCCCGGTTCCACGGCTTCTCGTGTGGGAATGTTCCTCGGACCATCTATGCCACCACCGTACCACCACCGATACTTCCCGTCCAATTCGCTCCGCAATACGACGATACGACCACCCGGCCCCGCGGAGTCCGACTAGACGACCTCGCTCAAGGTCCGATAACTGCTGAAATCGTGCACGTCTTCCATGTCCAGGCATTGCAGCTTCTTCAGGGTCTTCGCACGTGTCCGTACGCCAACGACAGATTACATTCACTTCGCCGTACTCATTAAATACCACCGATGATAATTTGCATATTATGCCGTGCTGTGGCGTAAGCGCTCACCTTTTGGTCCCGAAATTAACATCACACCTACGTAAACTCGACCACATTAACATATGTAAATTTCATGATCGTCCGCCAACTCCTTCTTGGTGTTCTTTTTCACTTTCCGCCAGTGTATTAGTCAGATTAAAAAAATCCTTTTCCATGGGTAAATTTGAAATGTGAGAGTGATGACCTTTGTTTTTGCGGTTTTTTTACCATGCATAACATCGCCGTTACAGTCCGAACATATAAATGCTGTCGAATTCAAAATACATTTCATTCCATATCATTACTTTTAAATATCCTATTGGAAAAGCTTTTATTTCATTCGATACCATTTGTAAGTAAGATAATTTTAGATGTGGTTTCTTTTCCAACTACTGAATAGTTTTTAAGCTAGGGTAGTGTAACGTTAAATTGTGATTTCCGGGATATCTCTGTTTCTATGAGTCTCGTTTAAAAATTATTTTAGGCTATAGAGATCTCCATGGGAAATATTTTACATATACACTTTTGACATATACACCATTTATAAGGAAGATAATTTCAGAAACGGTTTCTTTTCCAACTACTGAATAGATTTTAAGCCATGGGGTTTAGCATTCAATTGTTATTTCCCGGATATCTCTGCTTCTAAAAGTCTCGTTTAAAAATTAGTTTTGGCTAGATAGAGATCTCTGTGGGAAATGTTCTCCATATACACTTTTGACATATACACCATTTATAAGGACGACAATTTTAGATACGATTTATTTTCCAACTAATGAACAGTTTCTAAGCTTAGGGGTATAACGTTAAAATGTGATTTGCTTCTGAAAGTCTCGTTTAAAAATCATTTTTGGCTAGATAGGTATCTCCGTGGGAAATGTTTTCCATATACACTGAGGTGGCAAAAAAATCTTAAAAGGGCGCTACCATTTCGATGACATGCCACCGCACCCATGCCGTAAATTGTATCGTCCACAAACGACGTATATGTAGAGGAAGATATCTGCGCAAGCTCATGTAGTGGCATTCGCAGTTCAGGTGGCAGCTTATCAGAATTTAAACGATTTCCAACATTGTATAACAGTTGACGGCTGGAAGACGGGTCAGTCTATATCTCAAATTACCACGAAACTTGGATTCACACGGTTAACAATTTAAATGGTGTACCTGGACTACAGAAACTTGGGGTAAAAGAATCCAGAGTGCAAGACCTGTGTAGCCGCAGAAAAGCCATGAACGATCGTGGACAGCGGCTCCTAGCACGCGTCGTAACATCCACCTAGCGCGCAACACTGCCGCAATTCACAGCGCAATTCAGTGCTGGGGTTAGTAGTAGCATCAGCGTACGGACATTGCAGCGTTTCCTGTGTTCTATGGGGTACCATAGTCGACGGCCCACACTGATGTCATTGTTGGCCCAAATACACAAGTCTGTGCGCCCCTCCTGGGCTCGGGAACACCTCAGTTGCCCCCAAGATGAATGGAAACGTGTAGTTCCTTCGACAAATCGCGATACAGACTGTTTTGGTAAAATGGCCGACTACGGGTGTGGCGAAAACTCCACAAAGCAGAGGATCTCTCATGCCTACAAGAGACAGTGCAGGACGGAGGGGGATCCGTTATGCTGTGGGGTGTTTTCAGCTGGTGCGCGTTAGAATCCCTTATGCGTCTGGAAACCGTTCTTACCGATGAAGGCTCCGTAACAATCCTTGGGATCATTTTCACTTGTTCATGTTATTCAACTACTCCGACGGCTGCGACCTCTTTCAACACGACAATGCGCCACCGCACACGTTTACAGTCGGTCAATTATTACTGGAGGAACATTTCATTTGGCATCCTGACTGGTCCCCCCTCATCTGCCGGATTTAAACACCATCGAACACATTTGTTATGCTGTTCAACGTGCTATCAATGCCAGAAATACTCCACAGGCGATTATTACGAAATTGTAGGATGCTCTTCAGGAAACGTGGTGTGCACCGTGCATATATGGTACTGAAGAAGAAGCCGGTAGCATCCCTCTGTCAATATGCAGCAGGAATTCCAGTTCAAGCCAGCTAAACATTCCACATACATTACAACCGTCTCTAGCAGCTTGGATAGTTCGATGCCATGCACGAGTGATCCACAGCCTCATGCTTCTGACGACAAATGCGGACTCGACCCTGGGCGGAATGGAGTACATATGGTGATTCACCGAACCATAACACTTGTATCTAATTTTCTATCGTCCAATCAGCATGCTGTTAGCTTCAGAACAGTCGCGTACGTCGATTAACTCTTGGTAGGAGAGGGTGACATATTGGGAGAGTGCTGTAATTGCCTATCCTTGGCCCCTTGCGACACGTATTTACTCGGGATATTGTTTCTGGTTGTCCCAGACTGTATTGGGCCGTCAAATGTAAAGCTGTGCTGCATGGATGGCGCGATACAAGACCAAGGATCCGTGGTTCATCTCTGGAATCCACCTCTCGTCACCCTGTACAATTGTCCCACCATTTGGTTCTTTCGACATTTTGGCATTATTCCCGGTACACTTTAACTTCACAGGATCTCGTAAAACACAAATGAGTAGCTGTTTCAGATATGGACTCGCCAACTGTTCGTGTGGTCATAATTTGGCGTCTCTCTAACATTGATATATCCTTGGTATTACTCATCACGTCCATTACTTCGCTCTCTACTGAACCGCTAATCTCAAGAATACAAGCTAAACCCTTCTTCTTGTTACGCAAGCATCGCGCCTAACACACTTTGCGTAGGGATGGCTCTAATTCAGTGGGCATTAGGTGTAGATCAGACATTCCAGTTCATCAAATAACATCAAAATATCAATGCGAAACGAATCCCGTGCAGAAAGTATTCTTAACGATTTCATGGAAGGCACAAATTATTGCGGCCTCTGATCAATTTATAAATCCTCTTATCAACTTCAGCAATGTTTTTGTCCGTTAACCAATCCTCCCATTGTACAGATATAATTACAGTTTAAGCTTACTGCTCAATATCCTTGTAGGCAGTCACTAATTAGAACTCATTCAAAGAAAGTTGCCTCCTTGCATACCATGCTAAATAATTTATGAATACGTGCTTCACTTATGAAGCTTAAATAGCAACTTTGCGCTGCGACATTTCCCTCTGGTGCATATAGCGTTGACCGCTCTGTATTGCAGAGGAACTACGTGAGATTTGCCCCGACCAGAGCTTGGAACGGATCTGTGGATGGAAAGTCCTCACTCATTCTTGCGAGCACGCCCATTTCGCCCGACGTCCCCGTTATCGTCAGTAAGATAACGTCAATCGAGCAAGCATAAGGTAAATATTTAGAATCTCTGCGATTAATTGTTAAAATCGGCAGGTAAATGTTGCACGAAAGTGCATGGGCGGAATGAAATTCCGGACCTGTAATTATCTCGCCGTTTTGTGAAAGGGCGCGCACTGGAAAATGATCGCTTTCGTAGGGTAAATAAATTAACCTTTCTAGAGCCTTTATTTGTAGCTGTTTTCAGGAAATTCAGTTTAGTGACAAGCGCACAGCTTTTGCAGTTTTGTGAGCCAATAAATCAATAAGAGGTGTTATAACGAAGTAAATTTCTCCGTCATTTTTATCCACGCCAGGATTCGAACCCGGATCCCCTCATTCCGGAATAAGTTGCTCTACCAATTGAGCTACGCGGACATTTTTATTCTGATTCCTATCTGCCTTTATGTCGTGTGCGTCCTTCTGGCAGGTACGTCACATCTCCTGGTACGTTACAGTGTTTATAAATATCTATACTGAAGAATTATGGGAAGGATAACATAAAATACGAAATCCAGCTTCTTATATTGCATATGTTTAACACAAGATACGGAATGCTACTCCACACAGCATAGAATATTTCGTATATGTTACAAGTACGTAGCACTGAAACATTGAGACTTTTCAGATACGTTGCGCAACATAACAGTAATGTTTCAGAAACCTTACGGTTACGTCGAAATGTCCTCAAACGTTACATAACTTTGAAACATAACCGCTACGTTACAGCGAAAGGTCTTTGTAAATTCAGCATACCAACTTCCTGTTACGTATTTGAAAGATATTTGTGACATCTTGATATTACTGTTACGTGAAAATAATTGGTTTCTGTAACAAAGGAAGCCGATGTGCTGCTTCAAGGACGGTTGCGTTGATTCCTGGTGAATCATGACGTCAGTCGCGGCCATTTTTTCCCCACGTGATCTTTCCGACCATCTTTTCTTTGTGTTCAACCATAACATTTTGTGTGTCACGTGGTCTTACCAAACATGTTTTGTTCGTCATTTTTTTTTACCTCCCCACATGGGCTCACCAATATCTTTTGTACGCCATTTTGCTTTTCCCCATCAGGAAATTTTACGGTGTGACGGCACGACGCTGGGGAAATTTTCTTTCCAAGGAAGTACAAATCCTCGAAGATCGGACTAGGCTCGTGGGATAACGCATCTGCCTAGAAGCCATGTCCAGAGGGTTTCTAGGCAGATGCATTATCCCACTCGACCACAGGTCGCCTCGCTCTCGTAGCGCCGTGTAGGAAATAACGAGAAAGCCAATGCTTTGCGAATACGTTATTTAATAGAAACGCATTATTTTTTCCACGAATTATTTTATTTTTCTGTAGGGTGAGTTAAATTTCTTCATGAATAATCAACGAAATGTACCTTTTAATATATATTTTAATCTATTTTTTCCAAATGCTTTGCGAATACGCTATTTAATAGAAATACATTATTTTTTTTCCATAGATTATTTTATTTTTCTGTAGGATGACGTGAATTTCTTCATGATTAATCAACGAAGTGTACATTTTAATGCATACCTTACTCTTTTTTTTTCGAAACTTGGGTAGTCGTTAAACTTCTCAATATATCAACATTATTTTTTTCTACCTTTACAAACTAACAACTACTGTTATTGAGACTTTTTTTCCAGTTTTTAACCCAGCAAACGTACTAAGATATTATAAACTAGCGTGCAACACTTAAGGACGGACACTAGTGTACACTGACAAGCTAACTCGAGTACGACAGTACCATCGAAGAATATCCCAGTAGCACATGGAACGACTACGAGAGTGCTTCGGTGAAATGGCATGAATGCGCATGCGCATTCACGCCCTTGCCAAATCGAAAATCTGAAATATCGCCGGAATGTAACGTGAACAGTGCAATTATGTACAATGGAAACTATAAAACAGTACTATGGGCGAATGCTATTTTTAACGTAACCGTAATGTACTAAGAGTTATGTTCCAAAATAGATGTTGCTGAAACGTAATTGTAAGATATCTCTGAAAGTGTAACGAAAATGAGAGATTGCAACATTATTGATACATATCCGAAACGTTTTGTGCTGTATGGGACTTGTTATAAAGTGGATTAGCGGAAGTGTGCGGCGTTGCAGACAGATATGCTGGGATTTTGTTACATTTTTTTAAATCTCTCCAAAAGAAAAAATTAAATCCCTGAAATTTATTTGACTTTTTGTTTGTTTAGTGGTTTAATGTCTAAGGTGAGCAAATCGATGGACTACACTGTAAAAAAAAAAAATTCTGAAATTCACGAGCCACTTTCCGCCATTTCTTTCGTGAATTAACGAAGCATATTTCTGATACAATTCTTTCCGTGAAATGACGGAGAGCAACCTGAATTTCGCGAATTTTTCCTACCATGGGAAAATTCTGAATTTTCAGAAACCCTTCCGCAGTTTGTATCTTATTTTGACGGTAAATTACCGTTTTAGAGATGTATTAACGGAAAATTCTGAATTTTCAGAAATCTTTCCACAGTTTTTTTGGTATATTAACGGAAAAATTCCGTTCTCACCTTTTCGTATCCGTATGACGAGAAATCACCGGTAATAAAAGCGACTGGTGAGAGTACTTGAGGTTTGATTAACTTTTAAATTAGAATCCAGAGTGCAAGACCTGTGTAGCCGCAGAAAATACGGAACTTCAAAATTCGTCTGTCGAATTTTGAAGTTCCGTAGTGAGATCGGATATTGTAGACAGCATATCGCATTAATTTTGTTTATTTTGGCACAAGATATTTCTTCTCCTCTCCCATATTTTGTGCACCAGCTATTTAATGTATGTATTGTGTTACTGTAAGAATCCGGGTACTTAACTTATTGTACAGATAATTATACGATGTCTATGTATCAGTCTTTGGACAACTTAAGACAAAAATTATTATAGCTATCATTTGTTGCTTCGAAAAATCACGAATGCTTAATTTGTGAAAATTCCTCCTACAGAAATTTTTTTTATTACAAATCTATTCAGAAAAAAATTAGCTCCAACAGAAAACAAAATGATTAAATCAGTCGTATTAAGGACTAAAAAAAAATTCATTGTCGCGCAATTTGTTTTACAATATACGTGGGCCGCCCCGGTGGCGCAGTGGTCTAAGGCGTTGGCCTCTGATCATTCGTCCGAAAGGGGTCCGGGTTCGAATCCCGGTGAGGCATGGATGTTGTGTTTGTCTTACGGCACTGGCTCTCTCCCTTCCCTGGAACCAGTGACCCTAAATTAGGGACGGGCGACTGCTTATAGTCCATTGAGTTGCTTACGGTGGTCGTTAAACCTCCAATAAAAAAAAAATATATATATATACGTGGCCCGAGTTTCCGAGTGTCTGTAGCTCAGTTACTAAAGGCGTGCGTTATCTGTTTTAACTACCCTGGTTCAATTCTGACTGCAGCGGAAGGACGGTTTCGAGAAAGGGCTGAAAAATGCAGGGTCTCGGAATTTCAGTTTAAATATGGAAAAACCTGAAATGGATTTTTCTGAAATAAACGGAATTTCTGGACTACGGAAAATCTGTGAAAATACGGAAGTTAAAATAAGCGGTCACTTTTAAAAACGGAAATTTCTGAAAAACACGGGTATCTACCGGCAACTTTGCTGCACCTTATTTTCAGGAGTTTTCCGTGAATTAACACAACTTAGTTTTTACCTGTATAAGAAGTCTCCAATCTCTAATCCCGCCCCGGCGGTGAAATTGTCCAAGCACTGGCTTCTGACCATTCGTCCGAGATGGGGTCTAGGTTCGAATCATCTTTGAGGCATGGATGTTGTATTTGTCTTACGACACTGGTTCTCTATCTTTCCTGGAACCAGTGGTCCTAAATTAGGGACTGGAGACTGCCTATAGCCCATCGAGTTGCTCACTGTGATCGTTAAACATTTAAGCAGCCATGTATCTGAACCAAACGGTGCCCCAAAAGGTTTTCCCTCCTCAAACAGAACTGTTGATATAGTGGATGGGTTATGCGAAAGCTACGGCGAAACAATTTCTCTCCCTGTCTCATCTCAGCAGAATCGACTATATATCCGTCTCTGGTAGTAAGTGCTCCCTTTAGTCTTGTAGTCTATAGTCTGATTCTCTTAAAGTGCTTTATTCTCTACTCCATGACCCAACGAATGGTCGGAAAGGACTACTCTTCCCCGACACCGGCATCATGCCACAGGGTAGAAGCACGTTACTCAAACGTCTTTTCTCTCCTTTCTTAGGTTCTTCGCCATTTTTGTAGTACAGGGTGATTCATAAAGAAGTATACAGTTTCAACGCACTATAAAACAAGAATAATGTAAGATAGTTAGTTATGTTACCTGTAACAGAAATGTAGGGGAAAGTTTCAAGTTCTTTTAGAGACCGTCACAGATGTTCTATGTGTGCACCCTTAGTCACACGACACACATCGAGCCGGTAATCCATTTCGGCCCAAACGCGAGGTAATATATCTGAATCAAGAGCAGTGATAGTAGCTGTGATCATTTTCAGTGCTCATCTTGTATGGAATCACTTTCAGCTTCTTTCTCAAAATTTTCCAGACAGTGGGCTGTAAAATTTGCACTTCACGACTCATCATCCGCTTTGATTTTCCAGGGCTTCGTTGAATGGCGGTGCAAATACTATCGACGACTACTTCTGATACACGCGGTCGTCCAGGACTTTTAAACAGCCCGTAGTTTCAATTTTTTTATGGCAATCGTAGATAGATTTTATTATTGGAGGTTCTTTTCCGAATCGTGATCGAAAATGCCGTTGCACAACAGTTACAGATACCGTTTTGCTCAATTCAAGAACACAAAACGCCTTCTCCACTGCAGATGCTGCCGTTTCGCGTGACTAGTCACGTGACACGCGCGCTATCGCCTACGTCACTTTCCTCAGTAGCAGCACACAAACTTTATGAGCACATCTACCTAACGGTTTGCAGTTGTGGTCCGTGTCTTCAACTGTTACTGTTTTACAGCATCTGGAAACTGTATACTTCTTCATGAATCGCCCTGTGTTTTCGGGAGAAAAGGTAATATGATAGGAAGGATTAAGGAAAATCATCCCCTTAAATGACCATTTTGAATGACAAACCTAAAGGAAACGCAACTCTTTCTGATGTGCAGTTTCACTCGTTCTTGTCAAGTTCTACCCAGGTATTAGACAGCGAATATACATATTCATTCGAGCTGATTTCAAACAATTTTTCTAAACTCGAGTTAATTCGTTCCAACCGGTTAAAAGGTTAAACCTCCAATATAAAAAGGAAAGTCTCTAATTTAGGACTACTAATTCCTGGGAAGGGAGACAACCAAGGCCGTAAGAAAACGCAAAATCCATGCCTCACCAGGATACAAATCCTGACCTATCTCAGACGAAACATATGAAGCTTAGGCCACTGCGTCAGTGGGATTCGAACCCGGTCCCATTTCAGACGAAGGGTCAGAAGCCATTGCTGAGGTCATTGCTCCACCGTGGTGGCATTTGATTTCTGGAGGGACACAGTATCGCGCCAAAATATAATTTCTCTCTTGGAAACGGAAATTTTTAAAACTTTCTTGTACTTAGAAGATCTCTTTGGATGTATTCTTGCCTGACCAGGTGCCCGAGTGGCCAGAGGCGTTAGTTTCTGATTGGTCGTTCGAGTTGTGCCTGGGCTCCTGTCTCAGAAAAGACATCTGTGGTACATTTGTCTTATGACGGTGTCCCTCTCCCTTCTTTGCAACTAGTGGCCATAAATTATGGACAAGCGAGTCTTACAGATGCTCATGGTGATTGTTTAACCGCGAAATAAAAAAATGTCAAGTATACATTTTACAAAAGGAAACTAAATATTCCCCAGTATTTCATGAAGGGTCTCAGAACCAATTCAACTTTGTATGAAACAAGTTAGTAAAATCATGCAATGCATTGATTATGATACGCTTTCCAATATACCAGAAATCATTACTGAAGTAATGAGGAGAGTGGCTGTAGAATAAATCTCGCTCCTATGACCTGAACTTTGACCCCATTTCGATGATATTCAACAGAACCGGTTAAGTGTACTTCCGGAACAACATGATAAAGTTTTGTCTCAATCGAAGCATTCTTACGTAAGTTATAACGCATAAGGGCGATGGAATGGATCCTGATCCTATGTCCTGACCTTTGACCCCATTTCGTCCATTTCCAATAGGGTTCGTCCCCAGGTGGTCCCCTACCACATACTAAAATTTCATCGAAATAGAACATATTTTACGCACGTTATGACGCATAAGGCAATGGAATACATCCCTCCTCTATGTCCTGACCTTTGACCCCACTTCACCCATTTTCAATAGGGTTCGTTCCCAGGTGGTCACCTACGACATACTAAACGTTCATCGAAATAGAACCATATTTACGCAAGTTATGAAGCATGAGAGATATGGAATGGATCCCGCTCCTGTGTCCTGACCTTTGACCCCATTTGTCCCATTTTCAACAGGGTTCGTCCCCAGGTTGTCCCCTACCACATACTAAAATTTCATCGAGATCAAACAATTTTTACGCGAGTTATCGTACGGACAAACGGAGGGACAAAGCTGGGGCATATACGCTTCTTCAACCTACGGTTGGAAAGTGTAAAGAACTTGGTCTGCTTTAAATGTAAATTGTACTGTAATAACAGAGGCGCTATTCATTATATTAAGCGCATAATAAAATATACTTTGGTTAACTTCTTCGTGTTGTGTTTTGATTCTTCAAGATACTTCTCTTCCGCTTCACTTCATCCTTTACTTTCTGCCTTTCTAGGTTTCAAGTCGGCCAACACATTTTCAACATTATCTTCTCAAATTCTACGCAGTCTTGCTCCAAGTCGTCTTGCGATAGTTATCCATTTGCATTTCTGTCGGTCGCTCCTTTGGTTGAGTTGTCTGAAAAGCTTGCTTCTAATCATTTCCTAGAGACGGGCTCGAGTTCGAGTCTACACCAGCTGCACCACTTTTGCACCATAATGTGGTGCAATCTTGTACCATAACGTAGTGCAAAGTTGCCTCATGTTGTTGCGTTTTGTTTGCAACACGCAAAGGTGACTCTTTTCCTAAAAAGTGGTGCAGCTGATGTAGCACCACTTTTGGATGCATCCTACCACAAAAGTTTTAACAGTGTACTAGCTGTCTCCCTTCTACGGAACCAGTTACCCTAAATTAGGGATAATGAGTGCTTATTGACTGATGGCGGCAACGAATAATCCGGTATTTATTTTTATTTTTTTTATTTTTTATTGGAGGTTTAACGACCACCGTGAGCAACTCAGTGGGCTATAAGTAGTCGCCCATCCCTAATTTAGGGTCACTAGTTCCAGGGAGAGAGCCAGTGCCGTAAGACAAACACAACATCCATGCCTCACCGGGATTCGAACACGGACCCCTTTCGGACGAATGATCAGAAGCCATCGCTTAGACCACTACGCCACGGGGACGGCAATCCAGTATGGACGATCTGCCCCTTTCTTTTCTCATATGTTTTATGCTTCTCAGTTGGTACGTTTTAATACACTGAAAGGGCAGGTATCATCGGGTGTCCAACTAGTGTAGTAACGAGTAGGCCCACCTGTCACCAGGAAAAGGGCAGCCAGACGTCGAGTCCACTAAGCCACGAAAGCGTTCCACAGGTATCCCTACCAATCCTTCCTGCGCTGCTATCCATAATTTTGTCGCATTCGTTGGTGGTGGATCTAAACTAGAACATACCGTTTTAGAGCATCCTGAAGACTTTCCACAGGACGCATGTCCGGCAAAGAGGGAGGCTATTCTAGAGTGGGAACTTCCGTAAAATGTTCTTCAAATCATATTCTAGTCACACGGCTGTGTCGGGAGGTACATTGCCCTCTGGTTGCACGTGACCATGAACGGACGCAGATGATCTTCAAAGATGAACATTTAGCGTGGACCGTTTAGAGATGCAACCAAGCGTACCAAAGGTCTCAACGTGTGCCAGGTTTAGCACTCTCCATACCATAGGCGAACCTCCGCCAGCCTTAACAGATCCTTGTTGACATGTTGGGTCCATTGCCTTCGTGCGGTTTCCGCCAGATCCTCGCCCACTCGCAAAATAACTCGAAACGGAATTTGTCGGACTAGGAGACCCGTCTCCAAGCACCCAAGGTCCAGTGTCAATGTTATTTTGTCCAGCTGAGGCATACAGTTCGATGAGGGGACGTTAGCTATGGGACGCTGGTGGGTCGGCGGTTCCCATAACCTGTTGCGGCAAATGGTCGTCTGATATTGTTGGAGATGTTTCCGACACTTTTCACGTTGAAGTCAGCTCTGATTGCGCTACTATCGCTCTACGCTTAGTTCGATGTCAACGGCCAAATACATCCAACACCGTTTTCCACATACAACAATGTTTTTTTTATTGGAGGTTTAACGACCACCATGAGCAACTCAATGGGCTATAAGCAAGCGCCCGTCCCTAAGTTAGCGTCACTGGTTCCAGGGAACGGAGAGAACCAGTGTCGTAAGACAAACACAACATCCCTGCCTCACCGGGATTCGCACCCGGACCCGTTTTGGACGAATGATCAGAGGCCATCGCTTAGACCACTGCGCCACCGGGGCCGCCCACAACACTGTCCGCGATGGGATATTATTTCGGAAGCTGCGTATTTCTGATACACTCTTGATACTGTAGAACGGGAAAACTCTAATTCGTGTACCACCTTCGCGACAGAATTACCAATGAGTCGGGCACTCACTCTCATCCATCTTCACTGGCGTCAACTACGAGGGTGCTCAGGGGCTTAAGCACCCCTTGAAGTCATTTGGAGGGTGCTCCACACCCCTCCGAATTTTTGTTATACTGTATGTACTGTATTCATACTTAAATATTTAGTTGCACTTTACATAAAATGAAATAAGATAATCGAAATATAGCGCAAATATTTGGTCTCTATAAAAAAAATCAATATCTTAAAAAAATCGCGTTTTAACTACCGATACCGAATAAACACTTAAGAAATAAGACAGCCAAGTAAGCGAGAAATTGCGGGTGTGGGATGTGGTTTGTACCCTAACTTCCTAATTGTTTAAAGCTACCGATTTTATTTATTTGTTTCGCAATCACGTTCCTTACAAATCAGTTAGTTGTGAACAGCTCACCATGCACGCAGTGATATTCGGCAAGGTCATAGAGCCATAAATGTCAGAGCGGGAGTAATGAATGAACGTCCGAGAGCAGAAGACACACAGCGAGACGGCGAATGATCTTTTCTCACTCACCAGGATAATTTTGAAGTTTTTTTTTTTTGCTGTTGTTGCAGTTATTGTTTGTTTGACATTTGAGGAGTAGTTTTCCTTCCTAGCTTTATAAAACATATAAGCAGTCACCAATAGTAACACCAATCAATCCACGCAGTGGTGATATGCCAAATCGATAACAACCGGTTCACAAGGACTGCAAGATGAATGATGGCGAGGTGATAATATCCAAGTTACGCTTGTCGATCAAAGCAAAAATTTCACTGTGATATATGCTGCGTTATACGCTAAATTCTAACCATAGCAAGTGAGGAAAATAATACAGTGCAATGATTATGAAGCGCGTTCCATTCCAGCACTGAACACGTCACTTTGTTTGCTACTGCTAGAGCGAGCTCCTTAAAGGTATCGCTATTTGTCTACTGTCTCTTTTGACTAGTGATACACTGGCGTGCAAAAATTAAGGACAAGACGGTTTTTCGAATGTAACGTCGTGCAGAAGTACTCCACATCGAGTCAAATAATACCATAAGATCCCCAAGATGTAAGAATATGGGACAAGTGAGCAAAACCGTCCAAACAAGAAATCCAAAGGATACAAAGGCACTTTATTGAAAAGGTAGCTTTGAGCACAACTGGACAGAAGACAGAAACGTCCATGTGACATGCGGCTGCCAAGAAAAATCCAGTCTTTAGTAGGGGATATGATCACTCCTGACTGCATCTGTCTCATCTCGCCTGTAGGACACTATACCGGTCGTCCGCCGCCGTGGTTGCTCGTGGACGACCACTGCTAAACTCTCGGGCAGCTGTTCCTGTCGTTAGAAATGCTCTCCGAGCTCGTGATACGATGCTGTGAGCGATCCCGAACTCCTCGGCCACACTAGTCACACTTCGACCTTCTTTCAACTTCCCAATGACGCGACCTCGGGTAAAGTCATCCAGATGTCGTCTACTGGATTGCCTGTTGGCCATATCACACGGTGGCAGCAACTCGACGTCTTTCAAACAGATATACACCGTGCAATAGCTTTCACCGAATTTCTGAGCGTACACTGCCCGTGTGCTATATACCCTTCCGACGCCCCCCTACATCATGCTGCACATATGCACGTGCCCTACTGTACCGGACCCTAGTCTATTTCCTGAGTGGCCTTTCGGTCAGTTCTGCCTGCTCGTTCCGCTGTTATGCTAATTTCTCCTCTTCGTCCTTAATTTTTGCACACCAGTGTATATACTGCCAATCTCAAATTTTTTCAACAGCTTTGGTTTTCTGGTAGTAGTCCTCAACAAAATGCTCAAATTTTGTCCGAAAGAAAAAACAATTATAGGAGCTCTTGTGCGCACATTACAGAAAATTAAATAGGAAGAATTAAAACGGGGTTCAAGAATTTGGTTGCTGTAAAAAATGTAATAACTTCATCATGAAATCATGTATCGGTTTGTTTGCGTTTACAATGAAGATAAGGTCCATTTCAACATCTAAAATTTCAACACTGGAAACGATACCTGCTTTTGGAATTTCAGCAACACCTCGAAATTTTCAGAAGCCGGTGCCGATGTCCATCTTTCAAACTCTGTTACCTCGGGGCGTCTATTCTTACTGACATAGAATTACCCTCTACGTGAATGCAGCGATGTCCTGTTACCTACGTACCTGCCAAGCGGTGGGTTCGTCCACTAGTAAAAAGAGTGACAGCGTCGGGCTGTCCAAGAAATAGTTATACCATGATTTTTGTCCTCTCAGTGTATTGCCTTTTAATAACGCGGGTAAATGCAAACGCAATTAGTATATTTCGACTTCATTTACCTGTTAGTTCGTTTCTTAAGGGTCCAGTAGTCTTCTGGGAATTCTGTTTTAAAAATAATGTTTACAAGCATCAATTCTTCCCACTTCAAGAGACGGAGTGTTTTTCGTTAGCAGGTTAATGGGATAATTCACAATCTGAAACATGTGCTGGTGTTAAAAATCATTTACCTGAGAATTCGAAGAAGCCAAATTACACTTTTAGCCACGGTTTTATACAAAAAATCGTTTACGTGACGTTACATTGTGACGCGATTATTTCCTTCCGTGGGAATTGACTTTACACGCTTACGCATCATCATCATGTGAATTGTCCAACGAAAATGAAAAAGTTTAAACGTGACCAAGATTAAAGTGCTAGCTTAGAGTAATTGGGTCCAGGAAAAGTCGGCGTGGTCACAAGCATCGTAAACACAGACCAGTGCATCTCATAATGACAAGGTTACACTCATGTCGGACATTGGAATTTAACGCAGGTGGAACTAATTTTTTATGCCTTTCAGATAAATGCTGAGTCTAGTAGCTTCTCTGCGCCTAAAATCATTCGAGGAAATGTTACTAGAAAACGTGTTATGAACATATCACTGTGCTATGTTAATATAAACGTGTTATACTTACACTGAAGAGGAATTGAGTTAGAGACAGCTGGCGTTATGCAAATGTGACGCTGTGCGCGGCCCTGTAAACGGAAACGACATGTCATATGCACCGATTCGACAATATAAGGAGTAATGCGACGGGAATCAGTAAGAGTCGGACACAGTATGGGTAAGACGAAGGATCTAAGCTCATTTGATCATGGGCAATTTGTCGGGACCCGACGAATGGGTCACTCCATCTAGGAAGTCGTGCAGGCGCTGGAATTTTCATGAGCCACTGTGTCACGGGTGCACCGTGAGTACATCGAATCCGGTAAAACCATCCCTGCAAGGGCCAACTGCCGTGGACAACAGCGTGTGGATGAGAGGGATCATCGTCGGCTAGTTCGCATTGGAACAGTGAATAGACGGGCCACAGTGCAGGAAATCACTCGGCAATTTAACGCTGGTGCACAAAAACGTGTAAGCAGCCACACCATTCAGAACCATCTCCTCGCTATTGGGTACAGAAGCCATCGTCCCACGAGGGTACCTCTGATGCCCGCATATCACAGGGTGCAAAGATTGGAATGGGCGCGGGAGCATCACCACTGGACCCTAGACATGTGGGAAAATGTTGCCTGGACTGATGAGTCGAGATTCACGTTGGTACATGCGGATGGCAGGATGCGAGTACGGCGCAAACCACATACAGCAATGGATCCTTCTTGCCAGCAGGGTGCTGTTCAAGCTGGTGGGGTTGGCATTTTCGTCTGGGACTATTTACGTGGAGTGAAATGGGAACTCTGGTACGTGTGACATCGTCCCTCACAGATCAACTTTACCGGGATATCCTGGGCGACCATTTCCTCCCGTTTGTGCGTCTTCAACATCCCACTGGGGACCTCATCCTGCAACAAGACAATGCATCGTGCCATCGCTCCCAAATTGTATCCGAATGGTTGGATAAACACTCCACCGACGTGACCACCCTTCCTTGGTCAGCTAGGTCACCTGACTTCAATCCCATCGAGCACATCTGGGATTCCATTGAGACAGACGTTCGAGGCCCTGACCCCCCCCTCCATCAAATCTTTGTGAACTGTGGGAGCTTGTTCGGGGGTCGTGGATCCGTATGGCTTTCCAACGCTTCCGGTGCCTTGTCGACTCCATGCCGAGACGAATCGCCGCCGTCATCAGGGCGAAAGGTGGTGCTACACATTACTAGAGAGGCGTCTCTAATCCAATTGCTCTTCAGTGTATATTGACATATCACTGAGTATGAAATACACACATAGCCTCAAATAACTTAAATAGACGATGAACATTTCTCTGTCCACGTTATTATATAAACAATGCACTGAAAAATTGTTCATCCGAAACCGCTGGGATCGAACTCCAGAACTCTCGAGAACTAGCCGAGTGCGTTCGCTTTACGGAACAGTGGCAACAATTCACAGTGCTATGCGTGGTTTATCAGTCAGCATCTGACTACACAAATCCGTATTAACGGGCTCAGCAACTGATGTGTCGCCATCTGGTGGCATTCAACAGAGCACGCTATTTTAATTAAAGCTGATAAATCCGATGGGCGATGGAAATGGTGAATAAATTTGAAACACGTGGAGATAATATAAATAGACGATGACATCGCGCTGTGCACGTTATTATGTATAACCAGCGCATAGTAACTGAAAAAATTTTCATCCGACACAACTGGGATCGAACTCCAGAACTCTCGATAACTAGCCGAGTGCCTTCGCTTCACGGAATTAACGACAGATGAAAACACTCTATAAAAAAATATAAGCAAAGGACATATGCAAATCACCGGTGGGTTACGCAAACAACCCAGGTAGCTGAGCCTTGCAATTTAACGTAGGCCCAACACTGAGCCACCGTCTTCTATTCCTAAAAGACGGTGGCTCAGTGTTGGGCATACGTTAAATTGCAAGGCTGTGCTATCTCGGGAGAACGTATTGAAATGTACCAGCACGTTCACATACCGGGTACGAAAACACAAAAAGTTTTAAAGTTTACATGACTGAAATTCACTGATGGCCCACAAATTTGTGATTATCGACCTAATAGTATTTCGGGCAGCCTTTCGATGGGATAACTTTATGCACTCGCAGTGCCGTCCGCTCCTGTACACCAAGAATGATGTCTCCAGGTATGGTTTACCAACTGGAGAGCATGATGTCCCGGAGACGGGAGTGAGACACTGGTTTAATTTGTCAGAGAGAGTGACACACGAATTGCTAGATCATGATCCTTGAGCCATTCCTTCACATTGCAGATCTTGTGTCATCTGCGTTGTCTTTCTGAAAGGGGCCACTGTCATTCAGATACACGGTCACTATGTACGTCAAAGCTTGATCTGGGACTATGCCTTATTGGGATCAGTCGTTGGTAGTGTGTTCAACGAAGATCGAGATACACAGTGATCTTTAGAGGAACAATCATCATGCTATGATACTGCAATTTCCCTACAACGGTGTTGTCTGGTTCCACTAGAATGGTGGGACAAGAACGTGAACCCATCGGAAACGACAACATTTTTTCCATTTGTCCAATGCCCAGTCACGGTGTTCTTTTTAATTGGTCCAATGCCCAGTCACGGTGTTCTTTTTAATTGGTCCAATGCCCAGTCACGGTGTTCTTTTCCATTTGTCCAATGCCCAATCACTGTGATCTTTTCCATTTGTCCAATGCCCAGTCACTGTGCTCTTTTCCATTTGTCCAATGCCCAATCACTGTTATCTTTTCCATTTGTCCAATGCCCAGTCACTGTGCTCTTTTCCATTTGTCCAATGCCCCGTCACGATGCTCTCTTCCATTTGTCCAATGCCTAGTCACAATGCTCTCTTCCATTTGCCCAATGCCCAGTCACGGTGATCTTTTCCATTTGTCCAGTGCATGTCACGGTGCTCTGTCCCATGTGTCCAATGCCCAGTCACGGCGCTCTCTTCCATTTGTCCAATGCCCAGTCACGATGATCCTTTCCATTTGTCCAATGCCCAGTCACTGTGCTCTCTTCCATTTGTCCAATGCCCAGTTACGGTGCTATCTTCTATTTGTCCAATGCCCAGTCACGGTGATCTTTTCCATTTGTCCAATGCCCAGTCACGTGCTATTTTCCATTTGTCCATTGCCCAATCACTGTGCTCCTTTCCATTTGTCCAATCCCCAGTCACTGTGCTCCTTTCCATTTGTCCAATCCCCAGTCACGGTGCTCTCTCCCATGTGTAGAATGCCCAGTCACGGTGATCCTTTCCATTTGTCCAAAGCCCAGTCACGGCGATCCTTTCCATTTGTCAAATGTCCAGTCACGGTGCTCCTTTCCATTTCTCCAATGCATGTCACGGTGCTCTCTTCCATTTGTCCAATGCCCAATCACTGTGCTCCTTTCCATTAGTCCAATTCCCACTCACGGTGCTCTCTCCCATGTGTACAGTGCCCGGTCACGGTGATCCTTTCCATTTGCCCAATGCTCAGTCACGATGCTCCTTTCCATTTGCCAAATGCCCAGTCACTGTGCTCCTTTCCATTTGCCCAATGCCCAATCACGATGTTCCTTTCCATTTGTCTAGTGCCCAGTCACGGTGCTCTTTTCCATTTTTCCAATGCCCAGTCACGGTGCATTCTTGTCCACTGAAGGCGGAGCTGTCGAAAACGTTCAGGCAACATAAGCGCACGAACATACTGCCGATTTCACAGGCACATCCGAATGATGATCCGCTGAATTGTGTGCTCTGAAAATGGTTCTCTGTGCGCGGTAATTGTATTCTGTCGTTAATTGGAAGATAGTAATTCGTTTGTGATCTCCTGAAGCCAATGCCACTGGCGTAACTCGACCCTTGACTCATACCTTCAATTCTGGTACGTTACATTCAGTCTTGCCAGAAATGTTTGATTGAAATCAGTATAGACTACAGCTTAAAAAAATCAGTAGATATAGGTAAATTTGGGTTTTTCCTGATATATGCACCACGTGGCAAATGTAATTTAGCATTGGATCAATGGGATTTGTGCAAGATATTACTAATGATGAGCTTTATAAAATATTGCACACAATTAAAACTAGTGTTGGTGGAGATAAAAATAACATTTGCCCTATCATAGTCGTAGTTGCATTGGTTTTATTTGTTTTCTTTAAAAAAAAAAAAGAAAAAGAAAAATATGATCTTACAGTTGTTACTGAACAATATTCAGATGTTATCAAAATAGGTGAAACATTTGCCATACTCAAAAGTACAAACATCAAACTATAGAAGCTTTTGTAATATTTAGGGTTTTAGCAAAATATTGGAGAGAATCTTCGAATAGACTAATGAGTGATTTAGATTGAAAAAAGATTTCATGGTAGCAGGTATGGATTTAGAAATTAATTAATTTAGGTAGGAAACTTTCAAGAAAAGTTAGCCTTTTCTTCTCGGAAAAGTGCTGGTTTGAATATTATCAACCTGGATCAGTAGATATGAGTACAGAGACGATGCTAAGTTTCCGAGGTAACATGTACCCCAGTGATGTTAGAAAAACAACAGAGGAGGTACCTGGGTCGAAATCTGAAATGACTGACAGACACTTACTTTCTGTATTTCATTTCCATGTCTTTCCTACAGGAAACCCTATCCCAGATTTCTAGCAGTCCACTCTTAAGGTCTGCTTAATGCATGAAGTCAGACATTCCTTTCCTAAAATCCCCCCCCCCCAACAGTATTCATTCATCATTCACTTTTAATCAATTTACACAAAAAATAAGAATTCATCGAACTAACTGGAATATTTTGACTCCTTCAAGATATTCGATAAAAGTAAAACTAATAAAAAAACTTAAAAACTTATATAACATTAGTATCAGTGATACACCATAAAAAATGTTTTACAGTTCTTTGGAAAAGCATTTGTCAAAAAATTACGCCACAAGCTGAATGAGACAGGTTAGTTTTACCCCACTGATGACCGGTCGTTGCGATAGTAATCCTGCTCAGTACGAGAGGAACCGCAGGTTCGGACACTTGGGACATGGGCTTGGTCGAGTGACCAGTGGTGGGATTATGACTGAACGCCTCTAAGTCAGAATCCCGTCTAGTCGCTGCAACGATATCGTTCGTGCCTCGCGCGTTGAGGGGGCAACGCTATAGCTGAGGCGTACATCTCGTCCTTCCGGGCGAGACTACCCTGGCGATGAGGCCTATTCGAGAGGGGGCTTTAGAGGAGTCGTGGAGACCGTGCGATTTCCGCCTACCCAAATCCAAACCGTGCAGGTGTGACGTGCGGGCACCAAATCGTCCGCAGACGACCTAGGTACTGGTCTGGGTGTCGTACTTAGAAGAGCAGCCCCCATACTGCGATCTACTGAGACTGATCCTCAGAAAGAAAGAAAGAAAAAAAAATGTTTTTTTTTGCATGCCACCGAGAAGTTACAGAAATCTATCAGTAGATTAGTAGACAGGAGTCAAAATTATTAGATCTACTGATAAATCATTAGAATGACAACACTGGTTGTCTGAATGCGTGTGCCTGTTTAAACCATTCTTACCTCACCTTCACTATACGGATGTTGTTGAACAGGCAAAATCAGTAGATCTACTGATAAATCAGTAGAATGGCAGTACTGGTTGAATGGATACGTGTGCCTCTTTGAATCATTCCCACCCTACCTTCACTACGGATGTTGCTGAACAGGCAACGGTTCCCTGTAGTTACTGAGATGTCGTCTTTCACCTCCCTCACGTTCGTAACCATTTGGCATTCAGACATCCACAAATCTTTCTCTTTCCCCATAACCTGTTTTTATAATGGTGAACTAACACGTCCAGATCATATCAGATTTAGAGGATTCTAGGAAGGGAAAATCTAAGCCCAGGTCTTAAACAACCATTAGAAATAGGAAGCTGGAAGATTCGGACTAGGGTATCCGATAGGAATATGACATGGAAGCTAGGTAAAAAGGTGATGGAAGACGCCCTGCCCTTATTTATAACCGGGGAAGGCGGGCAGTACCCAAGGTCCGACGGCTTAACGTGCCCATCCGACGCACGGCGGATATTTAGTGGTTCGTGCATTCTTACCTACCTCGGATCGAACCTGAGGTTCCTCCGTGGCAGTCCCGAACGTTGACCTCTAAGCCATCTGCGGCCTACTCACACGTTCAACTTGTCCGGTTTCTATAAATATTCCGTCCCCTTCTGTGACGTCACTGTGGGACGCGTCCACTTCTGGAAATTCAGGTGGTCGTAATGATATGGCACATGCACCTATCATAGCTTTTTGGAACTAACACTTAATGGGCGTATTTTCCAATGTTATCATTTAATAGAAACACTCGCATTTCAGCAAACGCGTAGAAATAAACTTGGAAACATCTTCTCATCTATTCATCGACTTTTTCTGTTATTCGGGCACCAGAAGCATCGTGATTACGTAGTGCAGCGAGAAATAGCAATTTATCGCAAAGATAAACACCAAGCCCAATGAACCTTGTTAACTCCAGTTTGCAATTGCCAGTCATTCAATTAGCAGTGCGAATAATATGCGAGGTGCGTTGGATCTTTTCTCATCTGATGCCTTTAATAGCCTTACTAGCTTCCCTCTCTTGTGAACAGAAAATTCGCCTTTCAGCGATGTGTGACGATGTTTTTCGTGCTGTTATTTACTTGTTTTCAACAGCAATACTTCATGTACCGAAACGGGGAACATTTTTTACGTGCTCAAAAATATTGCAGAGATTTTATAATGCAACGCTAACTTTGAACTGATAAGGATGCTTTGATGTATATTGTCAGTTCGCTTTTCAGAGTATATATATATATATCTTGCGTGGAGAGAATTGGGAAGAAACAGTATAATTTTCAAGAGCATAATGCCATTATGTCTTAAAAGAAAAGTATTTGATCAATGCATCTTTCCAGTGCTTACGTATGGTGCAGAGACGTGGACCTTAACTAAAAGAGACATACAAAGACTGCAGACAACTCAAAGCAGCATGGAGAGGTGCATGCTTGGTGTAACCAGGAGAGATAAGACGATTAACTCGTGGGTGAGGAAAATGACAAGAGTGAAAGACATCATGAACAGAGTAAAATCCCTGAAATGGCAATGGGCTGGACATATTACCAGAATGACAGACCATCGATGGACAGCCCAAATTGTAGACTGGATTCCAAGGGACTGGAAAAGACCCAGAAAAAGACCCTATGGGAGATGCGTGGATGAAATTCGAAAGTATGGGGAGTAACATGGAGGAGTCTGACACAAGACAGACCGTTGTGGAAGAAACTTGGGTAGACCTTCGTCCAGCAGCAGATTGATAATGGTTGACAACGATTATGATGATGATGATATATACATATATATAGTCCAAATTTAGCATATATATATATATATGTGTGTGTGTGTGTGTGTGTGTGTGTGTGTGTGTGTGTGTGTGTGTGTGTGTGTGTGTGCGTATACTATATATATATATATCAGCCTCAGCATCAACCATTATCAATCCGCTGCTGGATGAAGGTCTCCCCAAGTTTCTTCCACAACGGTCGATCTTAAGCCAGTCACTTCCATGTCGCACCCCTATACTTTCGAATTTCATCCACTCATCTCCCATATGGTCTTCTGCGTCTTTTCCTGTTCCTTGAAATCCAGTATACAATTTGGTTTGTTCATTGGTGTTCTGTTCTTCTGGCAAAATGTCCAGCCCATTGCCATTTCAGGCGCTTTACTCTGATCATGATGCCTTCTACTAGTGTCTGTTTCCTTATCCATGAGTTCTTCTTCTTATCTCTCCTCGTTGCACTAAGCATATATACACTGCTGGTCACCCAAAATGCAACACCAAGAAGGAAGCATCCGATTGGCCTGAAATTCGCAGCATGCGTCGCGCGCGAGAGGAAATGCAAACGATTAGCATTGCAGGGAATATGCAGATCATGTGCGCCCGGCACGCCTCCGAGACGCGCTGTAAAACGGATGCACAGCAGGTGGGGTGTAAGTGGTGGAAGTGTGTTGTGTTACCGGACCTGTGCGTGGGAAGCTTCCTGATGACTCGTCGCACAATACGGCAGTCCTTCCAGCACGTTTCGGAGTTCGACAGAGGACGAATAGTGGCTTATCGCGACAGCGGCTTATCGTACCGAGACATCGGCGCCCGTGTGGGACGACATCCAGCCACGTGAGGCGAGTATGGATTCGGTGGGTGCAGGAGGGACGGACGAACCGACGTGAGCGATTGCCGCAGCCCACCACCGAACGAAAGGACCGGCATCTTGTGCGGTGGACATTGACGGCTTGCACCGCTACATCACGAACGTTAGCGCAGGAATTAGGGTGTGTTGCGCAACAACCTGTTTCAGCACGTACCGTTCGACGTCCTCTGCAGGAGTGGTGACTTGTTGCACCGCGCCCATTGCTCCGATTACCATTGACGTTAGACCACCGGCGGGTGCGGCGGCAGTGGGCCGTTGAACGCCTCACCTGGACTACGGAATGGCATGACGAATCCCGCTTCTGCCTGCAACACCACGATGGTCGGATCCGCGTGTGGCGGCACCGTTGCGAGAGACTGTATGACGCCTGCATTATGCATCGCCATACCGATCCGTGGCCTGGCGTTATGGTTTGGGGCACAATTGGATATGACACCTGCACCCTCTGGTACGCATCGCATGTGCACTCAACAGCCGCCGCTACATCTCCGACGTTTTGGAGCCTGTAGTCCTCCCTTACCTGCGTGACCTGCCAGCGACCACGTTTCAACAGGACAATACGCGATCGCACGTGTCACGCATCGTGCAACAATTCTTCACGGCCCACCAGGTGTCACTGCGGCCGTGGCCAGCCTGTTCTCCCGATATGTCGCCCATCGAACACGTCTGGTCGCTGATCGGCAACCGAGTGGCCCGGCGAGCACCACCCGCTGCTACGCCTGATGAACTGTGGCAACGTGTGAAAGCAGCCTGGACCGAAATACCCCAAGCCCACATCCAATGCCTCTTTCGTGCGATACCGCGGCGCGTAGCTGCTGTTATTGCCAGCCATGGGGATACACGAACTAATGTCTGCGTGTTTCGCAAGTCGCACGGGCCTGTAAGCTCGATCGTTTCATCTTTGTATCTGTTGTTATATGTCCAGTAAATCTGGCTTTGCTATCTCGTGTCCTTCTTGGTGTTGCATTTTGGGTGGCCAGCAGTGTATATATATACATATATATATTTCAAATAATATACACTTTTTATTACTAGAAATATAAATCATAAATAGAATTACAAAGACGTCTCTCTTCCCACGTTTATCAACACATATCAACATACTGTAAAATTATCTTTAGTAACATATATATATATATATATACACTCATGTCCAAAATTGAAGGAACAACGACAAAAGGCCGGATTTCGAACTCGCAAGTCATTGGTTAACAGTCGAAACATTCTGACGTCATCGAGACACGTGAGAGCAATCTATGCAAGAGTGTTCGGTCATATGCAAATCGTCAGAAATCACGTGACAGTTGTGTACTGCCTATCGGCGATAAAAGCAAAAGCGTGAGTGGGAAAGCAATTTTTTTTTTCTGTCAATTTTAGTTATTGTGAGCCGATGTCAGAAAATGGCACGTTTGGTTCTTTTATCTATGTTCTCTATTAATATGTACAAATTCATGGTTATTTATGTGCACACATGCCCATTTCATCTTTGTTTACTCCATATTAAAATATTTTCATCCGCATCCTGTTAAAATAAAAGTAAGCTATGGTATAAAAATATAAGTGATTCTTAACTTTAGGACAGTGCAATATTTGTTTCAATTAGGCAACTAAAGACCATAAATGCAGGAACTGCAGGTCAAAGCCATAATTAAAAACATCTACGAATATCATATGTATGCATTTTCCTACGAAATATTAAAGGTCTCTTCACATTAAACAAAATTAAAAGCCATTTAAGCTTGTTTAAATTAGATACATTTATGCAAAGACAGTGGTAGTGAAATAAGCATGAGAAGTCAGGGAAGGTGCCTGCTACCTCCACAAAATCGAATGCAATTTGAATTGCAAAGACGTCTCTCTTCCCACGTTTATCAACACATATCAACGGAAATATTGTTATCCGGCCACTGCTGAGATCGTACCCCAGATCTCTCGATAACTGATAGACACTTAATCCGTCCAAGCACGATACTTATCGTGCTTGGACGGATTAAGTGTCTACTCAGTAAAATGCACGAAATACACTTTCGATATCTAGCCGAGTGCGTTCGCCTTACGCTACAATGGCCAACAATGAACGGCGCAAGGTCGTTTATCTGTCAGCTTCTGACATCACATATCCGTACAATGGGCTCAGCGACTAAGACGTCTCCATCTGGTGGGCATTAACGGCACAAGCTATATGTATTAATTATAGCAATTAAATCCGAAGGGCAGAGAGGATTTTCAGAGGATAGAAATTTAGAGGATTTTCACTATTGTTCTTACCCTTCGGATTTATTTGCTATAATCAATATGTAGCTTGTGCTAATGCCCAGACGATGGAGACGTCTCAGTTGCTGAGCCCATTCTACGGATGTGTGACGTCAGAAGCTGACAGATAAACGCACATAGCGTCGTTGATTGTTGGCCATCGTAGCGTAAGGCTAATGCACTCAGCTAGATATCGAGAGATATGGGGTACTCTCCCAGCAGAAGCCGGATAACAATTTTTCGGTTGCTATGTGTTGATAAAAGTGGAACGAGCGATGTCTTTGTTTATTTACTGACGCCACGTGTTTAGAGGATTTTCACAATTTGAAGAGTTATGGCGCAGTTATGTGTATATAATCTTAACAAGCTTAAATGGCTTTTGATTTTTTTCTAATGAAAGGAAACTTTAACATTTGGAAATGATTCGTAGGAAATTAAATATATAGTATTTTCATAGATCAATTCCTATTAGTAGTTCAAATTCTGACTATTAGATAGCTCTAATCTTCTACTATTCTCTTTTACGTGCAATATTTCAAAAAAACGTGTACAGTACTCTAGAGGACAATGCTTACCTTGGCATTCCTTGCTAGCTATGCGGCACATTTCACACACGTGTTTTCCGGTCTTTGAAAAAGAAATTATTCAAACTCTACCTGAAAAACCAATAATTTATGCACGTTATGTAGACGACATTATTATAATGTCAAAACTGAACAAAGCCGAGCTACAAGATCTAGCCCATTGTTATAGCGAAATTTGTAACACCATAGAGCTAACTCTAGAGTTTGAAGAGGATAATCGCCTATCCTTCCTGGACATTCAACTAAAGAAAAACAAAAAAAAAGCTTTGAATACTCTGTGTTCAGGAAAGCAACTTACAAACCTGTATTGATACCATACTCGTCGCACCACACAGTGATACATAAACAAAAACCAGCATAGTAAACTTGATAAGGCGAGCGTACACACACATCTAACAACAGGCAAAAAATCAAGAGCTAGAGTTTGCCTCGAAAATAGCACAAGAGTATGGTTACCCAAGTAAGCTAATTAAAAAATGGATACATGAGAATAAAACGCGTATGACACAGAGTAAAGAAGGACAAGAAGTGCACAGCCAAGGGAAGATGAGAAATAAAAAATTGAAATACATTGGTCCCATACTTGGCAGGAGTTAGTAAAGAAATCAATAGGCAATGTGCTAAATACACTGACGGAAAAAAAATCCCAACACCAAGAAGGTGTTGTGTTAGATAAACGGCAGTTGGTAGACGGTGAGAGTACATCTGTAAGATAACTTCTATGCAAATTTCGCGCTCGGCGCATACGTGTGGTGCTAGTAGCGCCCCTCAAAAAATACAAAGCAGGTTTGCTGTAAATACGCGCTGTAACGTTCGTGAGCGTTAGTTATCGTTGAGATTCGACGTAGTGTGTTGATGTTAGTCAAGAATGCCTTTAAGAAGACGAAAAAGCCATTATCAACAGCCCACGGAGTTTGAACGGGGTCGTGTAATAGGGCTACGAGAAGGTGGATTTTCTTTCCTGCGGAAAGATATTGCAGAACGACTTGGCAGGAATGTAGCCACTGTGCATGATTGTTGGCAGCGGTGGTCAAGGGTAGGTACTGCCTCAAGAAGACCGTGTTCCGGCCGGCCACGTGCCACTACTGAGAGGGAAGACCGCCGTGTGCGGCGTATGGCCGTGGCTCATCGTTCCGCGTCTGCGGCAGCAATTCGAGCTGCTGTTGCTACCACAGTGACACAACGAACTGTTACAAATCAGTTACTTGAAGGACAGCTCCGAACCAGACGCCCTGTAGCATGCATTCCACTTACTCCAAACCACTGCCGTTTGCGCCGTTAGTGGTGTCAAGCTAGAGCTCATTGGAGGACGGAGTGAAGATCTGCTGTGTTTTCTGATGAAAGCCGGTTCTGCCTGGGTGCCAGTGATGGCCGTGTGTTGGTTAGAAGGAGGCCAGGTGAGCGCCTGCAACCAACCTGTCTGCGGCCGAGACACACTGGACCTACACTTGGAGTTATGGTCTGGGGAGCAATTTCTTATGACAGCAAGAGCACTCTCGTGGTTAACCCACGCACCCTGACGGCGCAGTTGTACGTCGGTCTGGTGTTTCAACCTGTTGTGCTGCCATTCATGAACAGCATTCCAGGGGGTGTTTTCCAACAGGATAACGCTCGCCCGCATACCGCTGTTGTAATCCAACATGCTCTAGTGTCGACATGTTGCCGTGGCCTGCTAGATCACCAGATCTTTCGCCAATCGAGCACGTATGGGACATAATTGGACGATAACTCCATTGTCACCTCCAACCAGCATTAACCGTCCCTGTATTGACCGACCAAGTGCAACAGGCATGGAACTTCATCCCACAAACTGACATCCAGCACCTGTACGACACAATGCATGAACGTTTGCGTGCTTGCATTCAACATTCTGGCGGTTACATCGGTTATTAATGTGCCAGCATTTCACATTTAAAATGGCTCTTCTCGCGCTTACATTAAGCTGTGATCTTGAAACCTTAATCGATTAACTACGTTACCTATACAAATGTATTGCCGCCATTTCATTCCTCTACAACTATTTTTTCGTGGTGTTGGGATTTTTTTTGTCAGTGTATGACTTACAACTAGGAAGCTCAGTGAACACATTGAAAAATATGACTGTTAACAAAAAAACAGAGGAAAAAATACTAGAAGAGTCAGGATCCTACGAAATTCCAATTGCACACTGTAACGTACCAGGAGATGTGACGTACCTGCCAGAAGGACGCACACGGCATGAAGGCAGATAGGAATCAGAATAAAACGTCCGCGTAGCTCAGTTGGTAGAGCGACTTGTTCCGGAATAAGCGGCCTCGGGTTCGAATCCCGACGTAGACCAAAAATGACGGAGAAATTTACTTCGTTATAATGGCGCCCGAACTATCCGGATGACCCGACCGTTCAAAATCTCGCAATGGTGTGATGTTATTTCCACACCGCGAGATAGGAAAAATAAGAGCAGCACTTCGAAAAAAAAAAAAAAAATAAGGGGGAGATGATGTAACGTACCAGGAGATGTGACGTACCTGCCAGAAGGACGCACACAGCATGAAGGCAGATAGGAATCAGAATAAAACGTCCGCGTAGCTCAATTGGTAGAGCAACTGATTCCGGAATGAGGGGACCCGGGTTCGAATCCTGGCGCGGATTAAAATGACGGAGAAATTTACTTCGTTATAACACATACCCCCCAATATCATACATAGGAAGTACGAAAAACAGATTAAAAAAAAAGACTTAAACAACACATATCCAACTGGCAAAAAAAGATGCCAAAACGGCCTTCGTGCAATTCTGCATTGAAAACCAGACTTTCCCAAAATTCGATGAAATTAAAATGCTAATAAAGAATAAAAAATCTGTAAGGCAAATGAGGAGGAAGAAGCTATCTTAATCTCTAGAAATAAAGCAAGGGTATGTAAGCAGAACGACCCTAGCACATTATCTGGCCTGTGGAAAGAACTAATAAGACAAGAAAAAGAACAACAAAAGAAAAACCGACAAAAAAGACAAGAAAACCGGGACAGGAAAAGAAATTAAAAAAAAATTATAATAAAAAGAAAAAAAGTTATTTTAATGAAACATAGGTGGCGCTAGCAGGGCCTGATAACGAAATATATCCAAGAAAGTATATCCGACGAATGGCAATATGGAGTATCGGTCTCCATTAGCGCGAAGTCAACCACGAACATCGCTGGAAAAGTCGCCACGCTCCTGAGGATGCCCAGAGTATGGGCGAAAATTTCGAGTATAAAGAACGGTAGAAATGGACGTGTTTGAATCCTAAAGCGAAGATCCATTGAGTATACCCAGAGAAAAGTGTGTGAAATAAAGCTATTCATTGCATACAACGGACTTTAGGACAATAGCATCAACAAAGACCGGAAAACACGTGTGTGAAATGTACCGCATAGCTAGCAAGGAATGCCAAGGTAAGCATTGTGGTAGAGTATTGCAGAAGTATTTTCATAGATGTTTTTAATACATTATTTTAGCACTGAGTTCCTAAAAAGATGTCAGTGATGCTCCACAGCTGAAAGATAGGGAACCAGTAAATACTACATAGAAATGCAGTTTTTATTATTTAATAATTGCTAATGCTTTTCGCACAGGTACGCCTATCTCGAATAATCTCGACGGAAACATTTATTCATTATTACCGCAAATCAAAAGCTCATAATTTCATTGCAGTACGTTCAGAAGGGAAAATAATTAATATTTAATTTCTGCAAAATATTGCAGTGCTTTCTGGATCTCTTGCAACTGCTGATGCGTAACGAAAGGAATGTTATTTTTAGCGACACGAAATAAAGTAAACTTCCGATCGGAACAATATTTTACAAAATTCCGAAAATGAACGGGAAAAAAATATAGGTATATATACACTATCTACCAACAAGTAATTGGACACCCCTGCAATCGACGATATCTGCGGTCCTGATACACGTCAAGGCCGCCGCCGTTAAATATCGTGTGGGAAACAACAACGCAACCAGTCGCATGCAAGATGCCACGCAGTTCGGAGCTCTCTGATTTCGAGAAAGGTGTAATCGTTGGGTATCACAGAAATGGCCGATCCATACGTGACATATCCAGCTAGTTGAAGTACCCAAAATCGACAGTGGCTTACATGATTGGCAAGTGGAAGATGAGAGGTGACTGTCGGAATGTGCCTCTACCCGGCAGACCCACAAAACTGGGAGTTAGAGACCGAAGGGTGCTGGCCAGAGAAATTCGGAAGAACCGCACCAAATCGATGGGCCACATCTGCGAGGAGTTTCAACAGGCATCCGGGAGTGTTCTTTCGATGAATACCATCCGTAAGGAACCCCATCTGCTCGGTTATCATGAACGTGCTACCGCCCACAAGCGTTTGATCACCAAGTCCAATAGCGCTGCTCGGCTAACGTTGTGCAAAGAACGTCGACAGTGGACCGTTGAACAGTGGAAACAGGTTCTCCGGAGCGACGAATCAAGCTTCACCTTCTACCGTTCGGATGGCAGGGTCTGGGTTTGGAGTCTGCCTAGAGAACGCCTCCTGCCGGAATGTATTGTGCAAACTGTGATGTTCGGCGGCGGTGGAATTATGCTATGAGGGTGTTTCTCCTGGTATGGCACGGGACCTTTGGTCGCAATTCCTGGTAGACTCGAGGCTGAGACCTACTGCACCATTTTGAATGACCATGCACTTCCTACCTTGTGGCAGTTTTATGGGGTGGACCCATGTTACTTTCAGTATGACAATGCCACCTGTCATGTTGCGAGGTCCACCATGGCATGGTATGGTGACAATGGGGTTAATCGAATGTACTGGCCTGCGCAGAGCCCAGACCTTAACCCTATCGAGCACCTCTGGGACGTGTTGGAGAGTCGACTTAAGGGGTGCCCCCACCGTCCGAAATCGGTGGAGTAACTGGCCTATCTTCTCCAAGCCGAGTGGAAGAAAATACCGCTAGCCGTCGTACAACGCTTGGTTGAGAGTATGCCCCGGAGGGTCGTAGCTGTAATCACCGCTCGTCGAGGCTACACCAACTATTGAAGGTGAATAAACTTCGTTTTCCTTTGCTATCACAGGTGTCCAATTACTTGTTGGTAGATAGTGTATATACAGTATATATGACAAGTTAATTTATATTAACTATTTCCTCGCATAGAAATTAATATATACTGGCGTGCAAAACTTAAGGACGGACACTTGTGCCGCAAATTATAGCCGCACAGTGAAACACACAAGCTTGAGACGATTTGCATAATGCAATCAGATAAGTAGAAAGACATTGCGCATGCAAATTTCCGCAATGTGATGTCGCAGGTCACATGACAGCGCTGAGATGGGTATAAGGAGCATCTTGCAGCAAGGCAGGAAACGGAAAGTGAAAGTGTGAGGCGTCATAAAGAGGTTCGAGTGATTTGTTAGTGTGTCGCAGACGAGAAAATGTCCACACGGAGATATTTAGATGACTTTACACGTGGTCGAATAATCGGAAAGCTGGATGAGAGGCGAACCGTAGCGAGTGTCGCCGACGAGTGCGGAGTGACCCATAGCATTGTTTCACGTGCGTGGAAGACCTTCCAAACGACAGAAACAGCTGTTAAAAAAGTCGGTGATGGTCGGCCGCGAAATATCACAGCAAGGGATGACCGATATATGGTCCTACATGCCAAACGTGATCGACGCCAGACAGCGGGAAATATCGCGAAGTAACTACAGATGACCACAGGACGCGCCGTATCGCGGCACACCGTTGCCAGACGTCTACAAAAAGGTGGACTATTTGCGCAACGACTTGAACGCTGCATCCCATTAAATCCTACTCATCGGAGACATCGATTACAATTGGTGTAAGGACCATACGGATTGGACAATGGAGCAATGGGGTCCGGTACTCTTCACGGATGAGAGTCGTTTCAGTACCACGAGCGATTCTGGACGTCAGCTGATCTGGAGAGAGGTGGAAACACGCTATCAAACGGCTAACATTACCGAAAGAGATCGGTATGGTGGTGTCGGTGTGATCGTCTGGGAAGGCATTACACTGAATGTTTGTACTGAGCTCCACGTGTTCGAAGGAGATTCCGTAACTGCAAACCGCTACTGCGATGAGGTGCTCCTTCCCCTTGTACGCCTATTCCGAGGTAGCATTGATTTCGAGTTCGTGTTTATGGATGATAACGCGAGATCCCATCGTACACATGCAGTAGATGAGCTGGTGGAAAGTGAGGATATTACTGGTATGGATTGACCTGCGTACTCCCCGGACCTAAATCCCATAGAACATGTGTGGGACTCTCTGGGACACGCCCACATCCGATGGAAAGTTTCCATCAGTTGAAACGTGAACTACGAGAGGAATGGGAAAAGTTGCCACAAGAACTCCTCCACAGCCTCGTGTTAAGTACGGCCAGAAGGTGCAACGCAGCCATTGCTGTTAGGGGACACCACATTCCTTACTGACGACCACCTCTTTGCTGTAATCCATCTGGGGAAACGATGGGTTTGTACCATGGTGTGTACTACTTTAGCGTCATTTTTTAATAAAGTCCCAATGCACACTTGTGTATTAATTTTTGCTCATATCTTTGTTCATTCCTTCGTTAGGTACATAATGAGGTGTCTGTAGTATGAATTTCACCTATCCAGGCTGCTTCATTGTGAAGCTACGGAGAAAAATTCCCAACGGTCCTTAAGTTTACCACGCCAGTGTGTTAACGATGTTGATAAGAGTTAATTTATTTAATTTCACGACTTCAGTTTTTCTAGGAACGCGTTTATTTGTATATTCAAAGGTAAATCTGTGTTTAAACCTATGTACGCGTTATTCAGAAGTAAATCCGATTTCTAGTTAACAAATACTCTGTGTGTCACCTGAGATATTTCCCTGAAAACAAATAGGAGAAAAAGAAAAAAAAAAAAGAACATGCACTCGACAATATCTAGTTCGAAGAAAACTGAGAGATTGAGGAAATAGCAATCGTGGTCTTTTCTTAACGCACTGCGGTACATAATGAGAAACCGTTGGATAAAAAATCGCCTTCGATTCGAAAGAGACCATCGTATGCTGTGCAAGCAAAATGACCAGCCCTATTTATCTTCTCATTCATTTGGCTCTGACGCTGTATACGATCTTCCTCGAGCAACATTCCACTGAAAAGGTTTTCATCAGAGATGTCGCAACGAGTTTCTCTTTCAAAGAAATGTATGTACGCGTGTGACCCTGTTCGGATGGGATGACATTTTCTTTCTCTTACCTCGTCTGGCAGCGTAAGAATTTGAAAGGAGACAACGATTAACATCCTCTAAACACCAAAGCAATTACCTCCTTAGTTTACTCGGTATGATGGAATACACGGGAGCTGCTGGTAAAAGCAAACACTTCGCAGTAAGAAAACAGATTTCAATTCAAACATTCCTTCTTGATTTTCATACAAGTCCTTTCAGCTTAACATGTGCGATAAACCTCACTCAAGTTCTTTGAAATGAAGAAATAAAAATCCAGAACTATTCACCAAGAAATTCTGAGAACAACAAAAGCTGGAGATAATCCCTGGGTTGAAGACAGAAGTTATATTAACATTTGCAAAGATTAAATAAATCTCAACCGAATGAATAATGCGGTCGCAGGTTTAGAAAGCTTTGTGCTCGTATTTTTATATGATAATGTTAAGGTGGACGTCAAGTAATTTTGCTTCCTATACTTCCAATGGAAAAACTTCTGTACACATTTTCTTCACAATTAATGCGTTCCCAAGGATGAAAATTTGAACATCGATTAAAATAGCTTCATTTCATAACTTGGAATACTTAATATTTTCTAAAACATAACCATAATTATGCAATCCAACATTTGTTTGCCTACTGACGTCATCAAATTACAGGTCGCGCCATCTTTTTTCTGGACAATTAATGCGTTCCCAAGGTTGAAAATTTTAACATTTATTAAAATAGCTCCATTTCATAACTTGGAATACTTAATATTTTCTAAAGCATAACCACGATTATGCAATCCAACATTTGTTTGTCTACTGACGTCATCAAAGTACAGGTTGTGCCATCTTTTTTCTGGACAATTAATGCGTTCCCAAGGATTAAAACTTTAACATCGATTAAAATAGCTTCATTTCATAACTTGGAATACTTAATATTTTCTAAAACATAACCATAATTATGCAATCCAACATTTCTTTGTCTACTGACGTCATCAAAGTACAGATCGCGCCATTTTTTCTGGTTTCAGCACCACCAAAGGAAAAGTTATTGATTTTTAATATAATTATGGTTATGTTTTAGAAAATATTGAGTATTCCAAGTTATAATATGAAGTTGTTTTAACCGATGTTCAAATTTTCTTCTTTGGGAACACGCTAATTGTGAAGGAAATGTGTACAAAAGTTTTTCCATTGGAAATATAGGAACCAAAATTACTTGACGTCCACCTTAAACAAATTACAATCTGTATGAATGGTGAGCACCTGAAAAATCATCGTAATGATTTCAAAAAAAAAAGTCTTCATCTTTTGATTGAAAGAAAATTATGACCGTAAAAAAAAAAATTCGTTTCCGATATTCTTTGAATCAGATATTTTGCACTTAGAATAAGCAAATGAAACATTAGAGATTGGCTGTGAAAAACAAAACTTATATACAATAGAACCAAATTTGTAGATCTATGCGAAATCTGGAATTTTTGAAGCTTCAGATTGCATAAAATTTGGAAATTCGGACATTCGGAAACGTTTTTTCGGGTGGAAGAATTATTATTATCATTACAATAATTTTCTTGAGTACGACGTCGTTTTACACGCGAATTCAGCCGTACCGATTTATTAACTGATCGCATATTTTCTTTTAAGGTATTGTTTTTTGAAATTCGATGTACACTTATTCTTCCCGTTCGTTAGCGGTAACACAGAAAATAAAATCGTTTAAAACTAGGGGTAGCTATTAGAGCAAACTACGCTATAGCTCGGGCAGACGGAGCGATATTCCGCTAAGATATACCACGTAGCAACGGATAGTGATCGACTAGCTCGATTTTTTTAATGCAATGTGGTATTAGTAAAAATTTCCTTTGAAATTGGAACATTGGGCAGCATTATAATTTTTTTTAAATCTGTTAAATCAATGCTTTATATAAGATGCTGCGTGAAAAGACTGGTTTTTTTTTTTTTTTTTTTTTTTTTTTTGGTAAATGAAATGCTTAAATTATTGAAATAAGAATGAAGTGCCATATCTGTGAAAAATCAAAATACACTGCTGGTCATCCAAAATGCAACACCAAGAAGCAAGAAGGACACGAGATAGCAAAGCCAGATTTACTGGACACATAACGACAGATACAAAGATAAAACGATTGACCTTACAGGCCCGTGCGACTTGCGAAACACGCAGACATCAATCATTCGTGTGGCCCCGTGGCTGGCAATAACAGCCGCTACGCGCCGCGGTATCGCACGAAAGATTCTTTGGATGTGGGCTTGGGGTATGTCGCTCCAGGCTGATTCCACACGTTGCCACAGTTTATCAGGCGTAGCCGCAGGTGGTGCTTGCCGGGCCACTCGGTTGCCGATCAGCGAGGATATTACTGGTATGCTGCCTAACCTGTGCGTGGGAAGCTTCCTGATGCCTCGTCGCAGAATACGGCAGTCATTCCAGCACGTTTGGAGTTCGACAGAGGACGAATAGTGGCTTATCGCGACAGCGGTTTATCGTTTCGGAACATCGGCGCTCGTGTGGGACGACATCCAGCCACAGTGAGGCAAGTATGGATTCGGTGGGTGCAAGAGGGACGGACGGACCGACGTGAGTGATTGACGCAGCCGCGGCACACTGCCGACCGAGAGGACCGGCATGTTGTGCGGCGGGCCTTGACGGCTCGAACCGCAACATCACGAACGCTAGCGCAGAAATTAGGGTGTGTTGCGCAACAACCTGTGTCACCACGTACCGTTCGACGTCGTCTGCAGGAGTGGGGACTTGTCGCACGGCGCCCATTGCTCCCATTACCATTGACGTTACACCACCGGCGAGTGCGGTGGCAGTGGGCCGTTGAACGCCGCACCTGGACTATGGAATGGCATGACATTGTCTTCTCCGACAAATCCCGCTTCTGCCTGCAACACCACGATGGTCGTATCCGCGTGTGACGGCACCGTGGCGAAAGTCTGTATGACGCCTGAATTATACATCGCCATACCGGTCCGTCGCCTGGCGTTATGGTTTGGGGCGCTATTGGATAGGACACCCGCAGCCCTCTGGTACGCATCGCCGGTACACTCAACAGCGACCGCTACATCTCCGACGTTTTGGAGCCTGTAGTCCTCCCTTACCCGCAGGACCGGCCAGCGGCCACGTTTCAACAGGACAATGCGCGGCCGCTCGTGGCACGCTTCGTAAAACAATTCTTCACGGTCCACCAGGTATCACTGCACCCGTGGCACACCTGTTCTCCCGATATGTCGCCCATCGAACACGTCCGGTCGCTGATCGGTAACCGAGTGGGCCGGCAAGCACCACCTGCGGCTACGCCTGATAAACTGTGGCAACGTGGGGAAGCAGCTTGGACCGACATACCCCAAGCCCATATCCAAAGCCTCTTTCGTTCGATGCCGCGGCGTGTAGCGGCCGTTATTGCTAGCCATGGGGGCCACACGAATGATTGATGCCTGCGTGTTCCGCAAGTCGCACGGGCCTGTAAGCTAAATCTTTTCATCTTTGTATCTGTTGTTATGTGTCCAGTAAATCTGGCTTTGCTATCTCGTGTCCTTCTTTGTGTTGGATTTTGGGTGGCCAGCAGTGTATATTAACCCTTTAAGAGGCCGATGCACCTGAACGAAATGTTGCTCAAGTTTTCTTGCGCTTCTCACACAGAAGTGTCCGTATAGTGACCCGGTTATACTAAAATCTACCCCAAAACAATTCCTTTCCCTCTTTCATCTCAAAAATACCGATTATAAATCTGCCGCTGGTTGTAAATGCTTCCTTACAGTCCTTAGTCTTAGAATATGTAGTGCAATTCATTTACAGTCCTTTTTTCCTGTTTCATTACCCAAGGAATGATTCGGAAACAGTAGTCCCCTGGACACGGACATCATGCCGCTAGGTACAAACAAGTTAATTAAACCTCTTTTCTCTTCTTTCTTAGGTTCGTCGCCCTTTTCGTAGCATTTGAAGCGGTAAAGGTAATCAGAGAGCAAGGATAAATGACAATCATATCTCCCAAATGACCACTTAGAATGACACACGTAACGTAAAAGCAACTCTTTCTGGTGCGCATGTTCACTCGTTCCTGTCGCGTTCCGTCCACTTCTCAGAAATCGAATATATTCGTTTGAGCTGATTTCAGCCTATTTTGTTAACCCTGAGTTAATTCGTTCCAACCGGTTAATGGTTAACAAACATTTATAAATGCGCTTATCTTCAACTGATATCCTGGCAAGTTTGCTTATCATTCGCATGATTCTCTTGCACTAATTTTAAAACAAAACGTCATTTCGTTTGTTTAGTCACTTGCATTTTTGTGTTTAGCAGGGTCTTTCGTAATAGAGGGCGCCACATTATTATTCCAGGTCATTCAGTCTAATTGCACACAAACGGAGTAACTGACGAAGGAACGAACTGAGATTTTTTTTGTTTTTTTTATGGTTATGTTTGAATAGGAGCCTTTTTTCTCCAAGGTAAGAACTAGAATCCAATGCTATGCTCACCAAGGCTTAATGTCTAACGAAAAAAGTACCAGAGCCACCCTATTAAGCTCCGTCATTAAGTATTGCGTCATTACCAGTTTGATTGTAGCCTGTCCTTTCACCCAATGAGAAGAGAGTGCTAAAAATAGCTACGTCATCATGGCTGCAGGTCACGGGACCAGAACTTTTTCCTGTGTAGTTAACGCTGAAGACAGAATAAACAAAAACAAAACAAAACTTCTCTTTCGGAGCTCCAGAGCTCTCCAGCTGATACTGAAATATTCGCCAAAAATGAAGAAGTACCGGAGCTGAGCTCTGGTGAGCTCCGGCGCAAATTAACCACTGATGCTCACAGATATGACAATAACGCACATCGAGTAAGTAAGAGGTGCAGATCGCAACTAACTACACCACGATCACTTCTTTATAGAAATTATGCAATTCAAGAATTTTAAAGAAATATAGATCAGCTCGGCTAAGTTTCAATCAAGGGAAGCTTTGCTGCACAAATAGCTTAACTGATACAAATACTTCATAGAATTTAGAAATAATTTCAAAATATGAACACGATGAAAATCAAATACAATTTACGATATGATAATAGGACTTGTGTTGACCTGAACAAAATTTACTGTTTAATAAATTCGCTGTCCGGGTGTTGTAGTGCTTGAAGAACTGGCTAGTACTTTTTGACCGTTCGTCCAATTAGGCTTGGGCTCAATTTCCCGATGAGGCTTAAATGGTGCACCTTTCTTACGGCACAGGTTCTAGCCCGTTTCTGGAGCCAGAGGATCTAAATTAGGAACGAGTAAATTTCCATGACTCTTAGAGCTACTCGGGGTGCAATTTATACCTCAAAACAAACAAAAAAATTAGATAAATTTAGTTTTTGATAGCCCCGTATCGCTACGCACGTAGGGAATTTTAATTTGGTACTGCAGACTAAAACGATATCCCTAGACCCCTATTATACTTTTGCTTGCAGACTTCCCGTCGTGAATACAAATTTTCAGTCCTTCAAAACTTTCCGGAAACAGAAATTAGACGGAGCCATGTAATCTTCAATTCTTTTTCTCGCCATGTCTTCTTTGCCACGTGTGGTAGTAAAATATTGTTTTATTATATAAATGTTTGTATTTGAGATTCAAAATTGAAAATTTTCCGGAAACGGAAGTTGCACGGAGCGAAGATTTCTGCTGCAATCGTAAAATGGAGGCAAACATTTTTGAACGCTTAAGGCAGCGGTTTCTCACGTTATCGTTTTTTTTTCAGGATGTTTACCCTGCACGGTGTTGTTGTTTAAATATCATTTAGTTACATAAATTTCTGCATTTAACATCAAAAATGGAGTAAAATTTTTCGAAAACGAAAGCAGTACGGAGCGAAGATTTCTCCTTTAATTTTTTTTTAGTATTGTTCCCTTTCGTTCTGTATTGTTAAACACGAGGGTTGTACCGAAAGTAATGCAAAAGTGGGCATACCTGTTTATTAACTAACAGAGGTCGTTCAAACTGCACATGTTGGTAGAATAATTCTTCCTCTATATAAAAGTACTACTCAACATAGTCTCCATCACAAGCGATGCATTTGCACCGTCGTTGAACGCAACTCTCGAAACTTCTTTCAAAAAATTCAGGTGTAGACTGTTGTACTCACTTCTTCACAGCCACTTTGTCTGTCATCAAATCGATGTCACCGGAGACTATCCTTCATTGGACTGAACAGGTGGAAGTCGGAGGGTGCCAGATTTGGGCTGTACGGTGGATGCGGGACAACCGACCAGCCTAATTTGCTGTTCGCCTAATTTGTTGACAAAGATGTGTGCGTGTGGTCTCGCATTGTCATGGTGAGCGTTGATCCCTTTCAGATTCTTGTTCGATTTCTTCCTTTACGATTCAGAAAGGAAGAATCAATCCATTCCATGGATTCATTCTTCGTTTCTGAATCGTAAAGATACGCTCACGTTTCATCCCCTGTCACGAGATCGGAAAAAAAAAAACGTGTCTTCATTGGCTTCAAACGCTTCCAGGAGATCGGAGAAGACTTCCACCTTTCACTCCTTCAAGTCGGGTGTCAGCTGCCGGGGTGCTCACTTTGCACACACACTTTTCGATACCCTACGTCTCCCATCATCTTCTATATGGCATTGTAACTACAGTCCAGTTGTGCAGCAAGCTCACGGATTGTGGCTCGTCTTTTCGTGCGAATCAATTCATCCACTCTCTGACGATTCGTAGATGATGGTGTCCCATTGCGTGGTTTGCCTTTAGTGCTGGTTTCCCCTTCTTTAAACTTCTTCATCCATCTGCGCACATTGCTCTTATCAATCGTGTCATCTCCGTAAACATTCTGTAGCCTTCTTTGGATGTCGGACAGCCTGCACCCTTCTTTCGTCAAGATTTCAACGACGGCACGTTGCTTCTGCTTGGAATCCATTATTTACCTGCAATGAAGAAGAAGGGTTATCATAGAGGAAGAGTTACTTTACCAACATGTGCAATTTGAACGACCTCTGTTAGTTAATAAAAAAACTATGCCCACTATTGCATTACTTTCGGTACAACCCTCGTAGCATTTTATTCCACAAATCTTTGTGTTTCAGCTTGAAAATGGAGGCAGAATTATATTCTCTTGATCCTAGTTTTCATTGCAATTGCTGCAGTACCTAGGCTACACTATTTTTAGGATGCAGAAAAGTAAGGTGGTCAGTTTCTTTATTTTTTTTAATAAGTACTCGCACATTTTTATTGTTTTTCGCATCTAGTAGTTACCTTGCTCAGTAACCACACGCAGATTTATTGTGGCACCGTGATACATGTCGCAAGCTATTCAGTAACTTTCTGCTTTGGAGCATCACAGTGCTGCAAATTAAATATAGTAAAGCAGCCGTTTCATTAAGTATTTCAGTTACTTAAGTCGATTTAGAGAATAACGTGCAGATGCTTTCCGATTTAACGAATAATCGTCTGGCATTACAGATTATGTACTCGTCTCAAGAGCTCTGTACACTCATCGGTCGGACAGTGTGCATCTGATGAGTGTGTACCGCAACGAAAAGTGCAGCTTGACGTTAATGTTAATTCCACTTACCTTCCTGCTTACATTGTGGCTGCGTCGCAATTGTGTTCGATTTGTTCATTCAATGAATTCTTCATCTGTCTGTCTGATTCGTTTAAAATGTGAAAAGACAGAAGATCTCGCATTGTGTTCAGGAAAGGTCTCTGCAACACGGATAACTTTCATCCTCTTTGCCGTCAACAATTTAAATAAAGTATCATCTGGGAAACATTTCAAAAATCCATTACTTAATTATTTTTGACCGCGAGCAAGTCAATGGGCTGTAAGCAGTCACCCTTCCCTACTTTAGGGCCACTGACTTCAGGGAAGGGAGAGAGACAGTGCCGTAAGACAAATAAAAACATCCATGCCTCACGGGGATTCGAACCCGGAGAAGCCATCGCTTAGTCCACTACGCCACTGCGCCAGCTTATTTAATATTAACCGTCTAACATGTATAACGTACAAGTTTGTCCGCACCAGGCATCGAATCCGGTCCCCCTCATTCCGGAGTATGTCGTTCTCCGAACTGAAATCCGCGACGTATGTTCTCACTGCTATCTGCCTTTATCTCATGTGCGTCCTGCGGTGCAGACACCCTTCTCCCCTTCCGAAAGAGGGCCGGGGTCATGTCCCACGGGTCAGCAGGGACCATGTGTCGCTATAGGCAGTCGTCCCATGAAGGACGTGCATTTGAGAAATCCCAGACAATTTGGTGTGTGGAACGGAAGGCCACACTGATTTATTTTTTCGAAGTATTGACAAAGGGATTCTCATTTTTCCTGTCTCGCCGTGTGGAAAAAGCATCACATCATTGCGAGAAACTTAACAGCCGGGTCATCCTGGAAGTTCGGGCGCCAATATAACGTACAAGTTCGTCAGTGCCAGGCATCATCGAATCTGGATCCTCTCACTACGGAGTAAGTTGTTCTACCAACTAAGCTACGCGAACATGTGCTGTAACTGCTATCTGCCTTTATCTGATGTGAGTCCTGAGGTGTAGGCACGTTACACATAACAACTTCAAAATTTGTTATTCTTTGTTTCACATACACTGACGGAAAAAAATCCCAACACCACGAAAAAATTGTTGTAGAGGAATGAAATGGCGGCAATACATTTGTATAGGTAACATATTTAATCGATTTCAAGATCACAGCTTATTGTAAGCACGAGAACAGCCATTTTAAATGTGAAATGCTGGTACATTAATGACCGGTGTAACCGCCAGAATGTTGAATGCAAGCACTCAAACGTTCATGCATTGTGTCGTACAGGTGCTGGATGTCAGTTTGTGGGATGGAGTACCATGCCTGTTGCACTTGGTCGGTCCATTCAGGGACGGTTAATGTTGCTTGTGGGTGACGCTGGAGTTGTCGTCCAATGATGTCCCATACGTGCTCGATTGGTGAAAGATCTGGTGATCTAGCAGGCCACGGAAATATGTCGACACTCTGTAGAGCATGTTGGGTTACAACAGCGGTATGCGGGCGAGCGTTATCCTGTTGGAAAATACCCCCTGGAATGCTGTTCATGAATGGCAGCACAACAGGTTGAATCACCAGACCGACGTACAACTGTGCCGTCAGGGTGCGTGGGATAACCACGAGAGCGCGAATGCTGTAATAGGAAATTGCTCCCCATACCATAATTCCATGTGTAGGTCCAGTGTGTCTCGGCCGCAGACAGTTTGGTTGCAGGCGCTCACCTGGCCTCCTTCTAACCAACACATGGCCATCACGGGCACCCAGGCAGAACCGGCTTTCATCAGAAAACACAACAGATATCCACTCCGTCCTCCAATGAGCTCTAGCTTGACACCACTAACGTCGCGTCTGGCTCGGAGCTGTCCTTCAAGAAACCGATTTGTAACAGTTCGTTGTGTCACTGTGGTGGCAACTGCAGCTCGAATTGCTGCCGCAGATTCAGTACGATGCTCCACGGCCATACGCCGTACACGGCGGTTTTCCCTCTCAGTAGTGCCACGTGGCCGGCCGGAACCCGGTCTTCTTGAGGCAGTACCTTCCCTTGACCACCGCTGCCAACAATCATGCACAGTGGCTACATTCCTGCCAAGTCGTTCTGCAATATTGCGGAAATAAAATCCACCTTCTCGTAGTCCTATTACACGACCTCGTTCAAACTCCGTAAGGTGTTGATAATGGCTTCTTCGTCTTCTTAAAGGCATTCTTGACTAACATCAACACACTACGTCGAATCTCAACGATAACTAACGCTCACGAACGTTACAGCGCGTATTTACAGCAAAACTGCTTTGTATGTTCCGAGGGGCGCTACTAGCGCCACACGTATGCGCCGAGCGCGAAATTTGCATAGACGTCATCTTACAGATGTACTCTCACCGCCTACCAACTGTCGTTTATCTAACACAACCCCTTCTTGGTGTTGGGATTTCTTTTCCTTTAGTGTATGAATGTTTACAAAGAGTAGGACAAGAACATCATGTTAAGCCTAATATCGAGCTTCATATCAATAACAAATATACGACACCCATCCCGAAAGTAAGAAACGTTCGCGCATCACTCCCGCGCAAGTCTTCGCTTTAGATTCTCGCATGCGCAGTTGTGTGATTACTGTACGAAATCGGGGTATTTAAATTATTGTACAGGTGATTGTTCGATGTCTATGTATGAGTCTGTGGAGTCCATAAGACAAACCAATAGCTATCAAGAGTAAATTTTATATTTAGAAGTTTTGTGAAATAATACTAGAAAACAATACATTTCTCCTTTCCTTAAAGATAATTGACAGTTATTGTCAATTTAAAAAGAGTTCTCAAGTTCCAAAGCATTATGTTGCTTCGAAAAATCACGGTGAAAAAAAAATACACAATTTGAGGGCTACTCCTAACTCTTTCTGGCGCAACGGTTAAGTCGCGCAGCTTGTTCAGATTTAACTGAGTAGACCTCTGTTCGATCACCGCGCAGAGTGATATTTACGAGATCTGGGAGGACAATATTATTGCTACCAATTTTTTTTATGTAACATAAGGGTCATTCAAATGAGAAAACGAGCGCCGAAGGGCTACACTCTAACGCAAGATAATATGCGCAAAGCCAGAATCCAGGTAAATTGATACTGAAGTCCGGCTTCCCGTGTACGATAGGATGCAGTAGTTTAACCGAAATGTAGCTAGAATTCCCAACTACGTATTGTTTGAATGTAATGCTTAACCTGAAAGAATGCAGAAAGACGACACAGATCAGGAAACAGAAACGAAAAAACACATATTTTACCTGTAGAGTGGAATGACAGAACAATTATTCGGAATCACGAAGACACTGCTCGCATCGAATGAGTCACCGGAATCGTCTCCTTCTGGTAGGGATGCATCGAATTCTAACACATTAATCATTTCTTTATTCAGTTTTCTGTGTTTGGGTTTTAGAGACGCCCATAAACTGGACACATACACTGAGTGGCCAAAACTATTATGACTGCCCCCTCAGTACTTCATTATGTCACCTTTTGCCTTTAATACTGCGTCGATTGTTCGTATCATGGACTCCACGAGATGTTGATAGGTGGTTTGTGGAATCTGATACCATGCTTGATGAATAGCACTTTCCAGGAGTGTGAGATTGCAGGGTTGTCGATCCAGCTGTCTGATGGCTCGTTCAACTTCATCCCACAAATTCTCAATGGGGTTGAGATCTGGAGATTTTGGGGGCCACCTAAGCAAAGCAAACTCACCGGCATGTTCCTGAAACCAATCCTGTACAATGCGAGCACTATGGCAGGACGCGTTATCTTGTTGAAAGTATCCATCGCCATTGAGATAAACCATCCACATGACAGGATGCACTTGGTCCGCAACGATGTTAAGATATGATGTGCCAGTCAGACGTTGATCAACACGAATGAAAGGGCCCAAAGCATGCCAGGAAAACATTCCCCAAACCATAACGTTGCCTCCACCAGCTTGAAGGGTTGTAGCAATGCATTCGGGGTCCATGCTTTCGTGCTGTTTCCGCCAAATTCTCACTCGGCTATCGGCATGGTGCAACTGAAAACGTGATTCATCGAACCACATAATTTGTTTCCAATTATCGACTGTCCAAACCTTGTGCTCCTATGCGAACTGGAGACGTTTTCTCTTGTTAACTGCAGACAGCAAAGGTGTTCAAACAGGCATTCGGCTGCCATATCCTATCCGATGTAGTGTACGGCGAACAGTCCGTGCAGAGATCATTTGAGGAAATGCTTAATTAAGATGGTCTTAATTTGCTGCACTGTTGCCCTTCTGTTGTCTGTTACCAGTCTGGACACTCTCCGTTCCGCCCGAGCAGTCACTAGTCGATTACGACCACACGTTGCCCGTAGCGGCCCAGTTTTTTGGCTGACAGTCCAGTCTTTAAACACTTTAACAACAACTGCTCTGGAACATTTCACGAATGCGGCGGTTTCGGTGATACTCAATCCATAGCTCCGAGCTCCTACAATCATCCCACGTTGAAAGTCCATCAAATCCCATTTTTTACCCATCTCGTTACCCAAAAATCACTGTACTGCTGTCGCTAGCACTAAGCATTCCCTTTTTATACTTGCCTCGCCCTCTGGCGGCAACAGCGTGCAGCCATAGCTGATTGGCTTAAAACTGTCAGGTGGTCACAATAAAGTGGCCACTTAGTGTAGGGGTCTGATGTAATGAGCAGTCTGTTCAGCAAGTCGATATTCGTGTCTATTCTGGAAGTCTTCCTTATGAACAGTTCTCTATACCGCCTATTGTGTTTATTTCTGGTTTCTTGGGCTTCCTCCGAATATTGCCCAATAGGCAGAATATACGATTCATTAATGTCTCCCCCGTGAAATAAAAATTCATGGAGGCTTACAGGCATTAGATAATAGCTGTATTGTTGGAGGTACAGGTCCTGGGTCTGTTTAGTGAAGTCGTGAAATTTATTTAAATTAATTTGTCTGTCGCAATTTATACATTCGAGAAGAACTCCTAAACGCTTAATCCATTCCAGATTCACTCCAGTTATTTCTGTAGCTTTCTCGGGGTTTCTGAAGATTTTGTGGGCGGAGTTGCCGTCATCTTCGGCATGTCGACTAAGAAGCTTAACTCGCGTTGGAACCTCTCCTGGACCTCTTTCTTCTTCAGAGAAACAGTTGCTTTATTTGTGGAACCCTATGCTTGCCATGTTTTAATCTCTAGCCGGTACGAAATGTGGAGCATGCATTCGAACAGCCTGATCCAAGAGTGAAGGGGTAATATACCAAAGGAAAGAAATTATTTTTTTACTTTTCTTGAGATCATGTTAACACTATTCATTTGACTGGGTTTCGCCCTGCAGAGGTAACATGTCTGGGCAGAGGAACATGATGATACGGCGTTACACACTTTGCCATTCGCCATACAAAATAGTAAAGTCGTCGTTACGGTAATTCCTACATCCAGAGTGATTTTGGTGGGGGTAAGTTGTTCTATTTGATGTCTTATCTTATCAACTTCTGTGGTAACTAATGTGGCGGATTCTTCGGCGAACACAAATGCGATCGGACGGAAGTACTTCGTGGAAGATGGGACTACGGTTTTCCAAATGACGGTTCTTTACTCTCTGTACCACAATACATTTTTAAATGAACCACAGAAATACTAAATAGGTTTTCATCACTGTTGTGTTCTTCGGGCAACTTCTGTTTGTACCCGTTCTGTTCTGTTCCATCTCATCCCTATTTCATGATCATGTTAAACGCAGACGTTTGTGCCAGAAGCAATTTCTCGTGGACCTCGTCAATTTGACATAGGCGAGCAAACGTATGGTCAATGAGCGACTGAAGAGGTATTCTTGCTGACACTTCCGTTATGATAATACTGTTAGGAACGTTATCCTTTGGTAACGAGGGGTTAGCACCGTATTCTGGGATAGAACGTAAACAAGAAGATTCGAAAAATTACTAACCTTATGCTCGTATGTTTAAAAAATGGAGTTTTTATTAAATAAACCTGTAGATTACGATGATAACGTTTGGATCAACCTAAAACTTAACTTCAACTGCAAGAAACATTTCATTGTAACGACATACGGGGAGTCATAGATTAATGACTGTCTTCTTCCATTAGACTCACAATCCCAACAACAAAAGTTCTGCTGTCTTACGTGGACTCATCCATCTGACGTCACAACCTCGTGTTTTCAGAACGTGGGACGGTGCTTGGCGCCTGTCGCTAATCATGTTTGGTCACGGGTTAGGCCTAACAAATACCTTGTGGATAATATAACTGCTTGGCTTCTTTAACTGTGTGATTGGGGGGGGGATATAGTTTACAATTGAAGATTTAGGCTTGCTGGCGTATCAGTTGATACTGAAGAATGGAAACATTAATATCCATCATTAATGCAAGCGCTTGTTCCAGCGATACTGAAGCTGGCTCTTGAAGCAAGGACCCTCCCAGCCTTCTTAATAGTCGTAGTCCACTTCGGAGATGCAGTAGAGAGTTCTTTAACAAGTGTTGCAGAATCTTTTTTCCTTCCTTCTCTAACTGAATTTTGGTGGCGGCACACAACTCTTCGCTGCTTGACTGCAGGTGGTGTTGTACCTTTCGTCTTTTAGCCTTCGGACCACAGCTACTGAAAGGCCTTTGTGTCCGGCCAGTTCCAAACATGGTTGTTCCTGTTGTACTTGGGACAGCCTTAAATACGTATTCCGTAAAAGTGATGTTTTCGTTAAGACCAGATGCGTTGTAACACATAAAGCGCTGTCTATGCCTTCCTATTTTTCCCCATTTGCTACTAACCTTCCGGCAGAATGTTTTTTATTTTCATTTGTAAGCGCTTGAAAGCAGTTTCAGAGGTCGCTAGATTTCTTAGTTCTCGCAAAATATATGCCATCACAGCGTCTGACTTCCACTCTTTCGGATTTTCATCCCATATCTCGAATAGCGCTATCCGGGAAATCGAACGTGCCATTCTGTAAAGCATGCAAAAACAACTCCGTTTGCAAATATTCACAAATGTTCTTTCACGAGCTAGATTCTTAGATTATCGAGCTTTAATACCTACTTATCCACAAAGCAGAACTCGGTGAAACTCTACTCTCAAATCTTCGATACACTTACAACATGGCTTTTACATTGAATATAAATTCCTCACCTTTCCAAGAGACTTCTACCAACAGATACCAGCTATCTGTGAGACACTACCAGCACTAGTAACTACGAATAACCATAGGACTTACACTTGGAAGTTCTGTAAAGCTTTACATGTATTTATGGACGCACACAGGTCAAGCGAATTTGCTGTACTGAGATGACGGTGTCATAGCTGGGTGGGGCACGTGTAGGTCGCTGCATGTTTCGACGTGCACTACCGTTACCTGTGGCGACCTTTAAGGAAACTAACTCCGTTCTCGTGTGCTGTAGACATCTAACTATCGAAATCTACAACGGGCTCGAACGTCTGACAACGTTGATAAATTGCATTTTGTCCACCTTGATTGCCGAAATTGCACACTGTGCGCCGGCGCGAAAGGATTCTGTAGCGTAAGGGCTGAAAAATCCAGCATCATGGATTTTGCGAAATGTCTGTATCAGTGCGGAAAAACTTGAAAGAACTTTTCTGAAATAAACGGAAGTACTGACTACGAAAAATCTCTGAAAACAGGGATGTTATAAAAGCAAGTTAGTAAAATCATGTAAAGCATTGATTATGACACGCTTTCTAGCATACCAAAAGTCGTTACTCAACTTATGAGGATAACGACTATGGAATAAATTTCGCTCCTGCGCCCTGATCTTTGACCTCGTTTCGATGATATTCAACTGAAGTGGTTCAGTATACCTCCGGAACAACATACTAAAGTTTCGTCGTAACAGAAGCATGTTTACTCAAATATATAGCTTGTGGGACGCCAACACCAGAAAACTAATTATAAATATAATGATCCGATTTATTGGTGTCAAAGTAAGAAATCACACAAATTTCACTCCGCAAGCTTTCTCCGTCAACGGACGGCTTCATCAGGCGGTTACATAGAGAATATAGAATACTGATATTCTCTATGTAACCGCCTGATGGATTCTATATTCTCTATGTAACCGCCTGATGAAGCCGTCCGTTGACGGAGAAAGCTTGCGGAGTGAAATTTGTGTGATTTCTTACTTTGACACCAATAAATCGGATCATTATATTTATAATTATGTTTACTCAAGTTATGAGGATAATGGCTGTGGAATAAATCCCGCTGCTATGCCATGACCTTTTATCCCACTTCGATGATACGAAACATAATTGGTTCACTATACCTCCGGAAAAACATACTAAAGTTTTGGCGTAATAGAAGTATTTTAGTCAAGTTATGAGAATAATAACTGTGGAATAAATCTGGCTCTTATGTCCTGACCTTTGACCCCATTTCGATGATATTCAACAGAATTGGTTCAGTAAACCGTCGGAACAACATACTAACATTTTGGCGCAATAAAAGCGTTTTTACTGAAGTTACAAGGATAATGGCTGTGGAACAAATCACGTTTCTGAGTCCTGACTTTTGACTCCATTTCAATGATATTCAACAGAACCGGTTGAGTATATTTCCGGAACAACATGCTAAAGTTTTGTCACAATCGAAGCATTTTTAAATAAGTTATGACGCACAAGGGCGATGGAATGAAACTCGCTCCTATGTCTTGACCTTCGACCCCATTTCGCCCATTTTCAACACGGTTTGTCCCCAGGATGTCCCCTACCACATACTAACATTTCATCGAAATCGAACCATTTATACGCGAGGTATGCTGCGGAAAGGCAGACGGACAAAGCTGGAGCATATACGTTTCTTCAAAGTACGGTTGGAAACCGTAAAAAAGGGCACTTCTAAAAAAGGGAAATTTCTTTAAAATAATTTTACTTACCTACAACTTTACTGCACGTTGTTTTTAGAAATTCTCCGTAAATTCACACCACTTTTTTTTACTGTATAGATAAAAGACAACACATTTGTTGTTACCGCATTTCATTCTGTAGTTCTCTCCAATTCTTGCGCACGTTAGAGGCATAGAGAAACTAAAATGTGTGAAATCGCATACTGTCACACAAAGTGACATTTATAATTACGTAATCCCTCTAAGCAGCTTTCCCTTTCAGATGGGAAATTTCCTTTTTATTGAAGTTAGGTGCTTAAATTATTCGATTGGTACCTTCGTAGCTGTGCTGTGATGAATATTTCTAGAAAAAGGTTTTTTTTTTATCACAGCATATCAATGCGACCGCAACCTTCACTATGATCAAATCGTTTGGACATCTGCCCCTCTTAAAATGACAAAAATATGAAAGAAAAGAAATGGAAATTGATATTAAACGACAGCAAGACAAAAAGTAAAAAAATGCTACCATCCCAGGTGTTGTGCTAAGAGTGTAACGGAAAGAGTGCCATATTTAAATGAAATCGATAAAGTATATGAATGAAATGACGGCTGACGGATGTTAAGGTTTAGTTTAACAAAAAATCAATAGTATCACTACTTTTATTTTTTTTCCAAATAAGTTATAGTAGAATGCGAAAGAAATGGCTCATGGAAACAATTTTTTACACTACTTTGGAGAAATGACATTTACATTAATAGTGATTTATCTGATTCCTTCAATAGTACATAACTCCGCTTCACATAACAGCAATTAAGTAAGTAAGCAAGATTCGACACAAATAAGAAATTGTTGGAAATCCAGTTAGTTTTCGAAACGATACGTATAGCAAAAATGCTTGTGCGTACACCAACCGAATAACGAACGTTTATTTACAAGTAGCTTTCTTATACTCTCGATTTTCGGATATATGCGTAAAGTAAGCCTACTTACACTGAGTGGTCAAATTATTATTACCACCAGGCTATTTTATGCAAAGTAGCTATCGCGCAGATGCTGCTGACGAAAGATGGCTGAATCGGTATAAAAAGAGAGCACTGACGACATACAAAGACGGAGGGTCGCGGGTGGCCTAGTGGGCAGCGTTCGTGACTGTCACAGAAAGGACCTCAGGTTCGATCCACTAAATATCCGCCGTGCGTCGGATGGTCACTTTAATCCGTCGGACCCCGGGTACTGGACCCCTGGAAATAAATAAGGGCCTCTTCCTCCCCCTTTCTACCTCGCTTCCGTGTCAATTTCCTATTGGGCACTCTACCCCAAATCTCCTAATCCGTCGGACCCCGGTTTCCTAGTTCTAAGGGTTGTTTAAGACCTGGGGTCAGACACTCCCTTCCTAAAATCCTCTACATATGATCCTGCAAAGACTGATGAAGTGCATTGCGTAAAAAAATAATGGGAAAAAGAAGCGAGCTGACAGATTGGATTTTACACATGGAATGTTCGTGGGTGCTCGAAGCATTGATGTCACGATTAGAGAATTAGAAAAATGGCTGCACTTTGAAATGTTTGGGATCAGCAGTTCTTAAAGTTTACAGAGAGTGGACCACAAGTCAAAAAACCGGATGTGAGTGCAAGGCGTATGGTTGTTAACGGCTACTGGATGCTTGAAGTAATAACCTAACAAGAATCTCCGAACTTTGTACACACAACGTCGACTCAATTGAAAACCTTTATGTAGATGTACGTAAACGTTGTTGTCGTTGTTGATTATAGGTTTAACGACCACCGTGAGCAACTCAATGGGCTATAAGCAGTCGCGTGTCGTTAATTTAGGGCCACTGGTTCCAGAGAAGGCAGAGAGCCAGTGCCGTAAGACAAACACACCATCCATGCCACTCACCGGTATTCGAACCCGAACCCCTTTCGGACGAATGATAAGAAGCCATCGCTTAGACCACTGCGCCTCCAAGGGGCGGCAACGTACAGTTCGCCGCACATTACATCGTATGTGCCACACAAGCAGACGGTTTGTCCCAAAGCAATTGGTTTCTGCAACAAACGAGATAACTCCAGTTTACTCAAGAACACAAGAATTGGACAATAGATGAGTGGAAAAGGGTAACGCGGTCCGACGAAGTACATTTTTCATGACACTATGTACATGGAGAGGTGAAGATATGGAAACTGTAGCACGAAAGCATGGACTCATCTTGTATCGTCACTACTCTTAAAGCTGTAGAAGGCAACCTTAAGGTCTGAGGCATGTTTTGGTAGGAACGTTTGGGCCATTTGATTCGTGTGAAGTAACGTCTGACCGCTGAAATATATTCAGACCAAGTCCACCCAACTATGCTGATGGTTTATCCCAAAGGAGATGGATACTTACTTTAAGCAGAACAATGCTCAATGACATAATGCTCACATTGTACGCGAATGGTATGAGGAGCATCACGGAGACGTTTCCCCTGCTACAGTGGCCTCCTCAATCACCGGATCACGATCCAATGGAGAATTTGTAGGACGAAGTCGAAGGGGTACTAGGCAGCTGGATCCGCTACCGTCAAATCTTCAAGAGGTGAAGGTTGCAATTCTTCGCTATTTAGGATAATATACCCTTAGTCACTTACGAACATTTAATAGAGTCCATACCAGGACTAATTTAAGCAGTGTTGACGCAAAAAGTGGCCCAACAACGTACTAACCAGGTGGTCATAATAATTTGGTCACTCAGTATGTACACAGTCGAGTCACATTATTGTGACCACCGCCTACTTTTGATGTCAACAGGGCGTAGCCAATGAAAGAAGGTACGTGTTGTGAGCTGGCTTGGAGCTTATATAAGGTGTGTTGTAGGGATTCTGAAACATATCACTCGTTGTTGTCATGGATAAAAGGAACGATTTATCAGATTTGCAAAAAGGGATGATTATGTGCTTTCGGGCCAAGGATGGCAGTATTTCTGAAACAGCGCAGTTTGTGAACTGTTCGCGTGCTGCTGTGGTTAAAATGCATCGTGATTGGAGAAACGGCACCATTGCGAATAAGCGACGTGGAAACTGTGGAGCTCCAGGTGCCATTGATGTGAGAGGTGAACGTCGGATACGAAGGTGCCTGAGGGCCGATCGACACGGTTACGTGGGGCAACTCACTGCCCGAATGAAACAGGGAGCTACCTGAAAGTGTGTCTGAAACGACAGTTCAGCGAACTCTGCTCCGTATGGGGCTCCGATACAGAAGGATGGTCACTACACCTATGCTAATGAAGGTGCATCGGCAGAAGAGGCTTAAACCTGCACGGCAGTATCATAATTGAGCCTCTGCTGATTGGCAAAGAATTGCCTTCACCAATAAGTCACGTTTTCTGCTTCATCGAACCGATGGATGTTGGCGTATAAAGCCAGAAACATCGGAGAAAAAAACACTCTTCAACCATTTCTGGAAGAACACAAGCTTTTGGTGGGCAGCGTTATGGTCTGGGGAATGTTTTCGTGGCATTCTCTGGGTCGACTCATATTTGTGGAAGGCACTATGAACCGAATTCGTTATGAATCCATCCTTGCAGGCCACGTACACCTATACATGCTGATTGTCTCCCCTGGGGCCGATGGGATCTTCTAGCAAGACAATGCGACGTGCCACAGACCTAAAAATGTCTGAGAGTGGTTGGAAGAGCACGATGAAGATTTCAAAGTAATTCCTTGGCCCACCTAATTCCCCAAACTTAAACCCAATTGAGAATATATGGGACCACCTCGATTGTGTTGCTCGCCCTATGAATTGCCCACCATGCACCCTCCAGCAGCTGTCAGATGCACTGTAGTCAGCATGGCTCCACATATTTGTGAACACCTTCCAACACCTTATTGAGTCACTCCCAGCTTGTCAAGCTGCTGTCCACGCTGCACAAGGAGGTTACTTTGGATATTAGCTGGTGGTCACAATATTGTGACTCAACCGTGTATATACTTACCTGTTTTGTTCCGGTCAAAATTGAAGCAAATTTATTATACGGAAAATTCTTGCTGATCGGAAACCTTTCCTAATCCGGACAGCAACCGTGTATACGATGCGGGTTGTTTGTTGAGGGCCCGACAGTCTTTCTGCAGGATCTATATATTAATGAAGATTTTAAATGAATTCGTGTGCTCTACCGAACGAGTTAATAAGAAAGTCTAGAGACGAAAGCCTAATTGGAGAGATTTTGTTACATCTCTGAAAATTACTTTGCTTTTTGAAGTGTTTTTTAACAAACCATTTACACTTATGGTTTAAAAATGCCGAAAAGAAAATGTGTATCTACCGATTGGTTAAGAGAATTTTTTTTTTCAAAACGGAAACGTTTTTGGCTATGTTGAGATTGTTAAATGTGAACAATGTTAATCTATAATGGAAGTGTCTCATGACGGGCGTTTCGACATAAAAGATGATCTAACATGTGAAAGACGTGAGGATACATGGACTGCAGCTGCCAATTCTTCAAACCTCAGCTGAGTTGTGAAATCCATTTTCAGCCTACAATGCTCTTCAGCTTCAGTTGAAAGGTGATAAACAATGCATGGACTTAAGGAAAAGGTAAAATGGTCGAATCGAAAGTGGAAGGTCTAATGTGCAGAAAAATAAACATTGAATTACACTGCACTGAAATGTATGGCAAAATTAAGAATAACACACCACTTTGAAAAGATATTCGAGCTACAAACAAATACAAATGGTTTCAGCTGGATCAGATTTTTCAGAAGTAATATAATGAATTAGCTTTATTTTGCTTTCCGCTAAGCTAATTATAATGAATAAGCTCTTTCTACTGAGCTAAGTATAATGCTTCTGCTACTGAATGATATGCTTGTACTAAGCTTCAAATAGTGAATTCAAATGGTTGTTGTTACTAGTTAATTAAGAACATGAATAAAGTCTCCTGCTAGTAGTGTAGTAATAGTATTGAACAAACTTATAACTGGTAGTAATGTTGTAGCAGTAATTAGAATGTATAAAGTCTTAACGCTGGTTGTTAATGGTAATAAACTAATGATATAAACCTAACAGCCAGACAGAGGTCTGACAAAAACTATTAATTGAGAAAGACGTACTTACTCAAATCTTTTTTTATTATGCGACTCTTGGTCGTCCAAAGCACACACACACAACTTGTTTCACAATAATGAAGAATCCAACTAATGGCATAGAACGAAACTCTCTCCTCTAGTATAACAACAAACGATCTCCTTATAACAACAAAATCTCTCCGTACAACACCAAACGCTCTCCTTCGCTATCGATGAACGCGCCTATATACTAGCTACCACCACGTCATGACTTACACTCATTGCCAGATCCCATTCATCGGGTGAAATAATATTTCGTTCAGTAAGAAGATAATTTACATAGTAAAATAAAATAACCAGAGATAGTAAAATCAAAAGGAAAGTGAATATAGAGTATACGTTACAGTAAGTTTGTTACAAATTACTTCTAAAAACACTGATCTAGCTAAAACATTTGTATTTGTACATAATGTACGTTTCATAATGAATGAAAGAGTTTTTTATTATATTTTATGGCACCTTTATATTCATGCCTTTGTCTGAATAATATTGAAGTACACTCTTTTGAATTAGTTGATTTCATTACAAAAGTAGGCACATTTTCATCATTTTTTAAACATTCTCACACTATGGTTTATATGTCTGGGTACGGTTGCATGAAAATACGTGGCATAGAGATGGTAGAATGGTTCAAGTACTTTTTAATAGCATCATGACACTTTGATATCATTTAAAATAAACATCCGAGACTTTGTCCTTGTCATGTTAGATACTGTCCTCCTTTTGACCCTATTTTGAAGTCAAAAAATCAGGTAACATAACTTATCCCAAAAAACATGGTAATCTTGTTTATAAGAAACTTTCAAAGTTAGAATATTAAAAGACGTTTTATAATGAAATGAAACTGCTTTTTTCAAAGTTTTGATCCGACCGAGATATTTTAGTCACAGAATGACAGGAGCACGTTTGCTTTCTTTTTTCCTCTTTACTTTTTTTCAGCGGTATTATACGTCATTGAAACTTATATAGAAAAAACGGAAAATCATAACTTTCATTTTTAGCTGTATTTCTCTATTAAATTTTGAGTTCGTTTTCTTTCAGCGTTTGAAACTTAACTTTATAATTTCTCACTCACTGAATGCTATTCGGCAAAAATCTTAAGGCCAAGAGTGAGTGGCGTGTATATGTTTAACAAGCTAAGAAGCAGATATGGTGTATATGCAATGTATGGAGCTAGGAGCAAAAGTTGTGGTAGTCGTGGAAACTGTGTTAAGCTGTAAGCGGCCTTTTTCATGCACTTAGCGTCTGTCAATTGAGTGGTGTCATTATAAATTTCGTATTAGAGTTTCCTTATTCTGTTTGCTAACGTTAATCCGATTAAGTTGCTTGCTGTTAAGAGCTACTTGATTGTTTATCTAGAAGTTCTTCCTTAGTGAAGTGTTTATTAAAGAGTATTGGCTGAAAACGAACTGTAAGTAACTACTTTGAAGATCTTTGAATGACTTTTTTTACGTTGTAAGATATCCAGCTTTACACTTAGAGTGAAGTAGAACATTTTAATGTAGTGTTTCAGAGATTGAGTTGACTTTACAAACACATATAGACACCCCCGCCCCATGGCGCAGTGGTCTAAGCGATGGCCTCTCTCTGATCAGTCGTTCGTAAGGGGTTCGAATCTCGGTTGGGCAAGGATTTTGTGTGTGTCTTACGGCACTGGCTCCCTCCTTTCCCTTGAACCAGTGGCCCTAAATTAGGGACGGGCGACGGCTAACAGCCCATTGAGTTGCTCACGGTGGTCGTTAAACTTCCAATTAAAAAAAAAACTGCATCTGAGTCTCGCTGAACTTTGCCCTACCAATTTTTTTTTTTTTTCGAATGCGTCATGTACACATTGTGCCACCAAATATTAAAAAGAAAGAAAAGAAAACCCGAAAAAAAAAAAAAACTTCTTTCTAATTTTAACACATCTGTAATTTCTTAGTACACATTAGTTCAAAAATCTGCATCAATTCAATAATTTTACACCATCACCATTTTAAATACAAATTAATTATAATTTTTTTGAAAAATTAGATATCAAATATTTAATTTCAATAAATCTATACTCAGCTGGTGGGTAGGAATAAACTAATTGCTCAACTCTGCTTTGACATATTTCATATTTAGGATTAAATTAAATCTAAATACAAATATACAAGGTGCGGCAATTAAATAATAAGACTGATTTAAAAAACAATGGAAAAATGGAAAAGCAGGAAAATTTACATGAATATGCACTGATGAGCCCTTACATTAAGACCGCCTACCCAATAAACTATAGTATCCATTTTAGCCCGCAAAACAATGGCCACTCGGCAATGCATCGATTCGATGAGATGGCGATATGTATCTTGGGGTATCTGGTACGATAATTAGTTCCCCCACAGTTCTCGTACATTTCGGGGTGGTAGTGTTTTAGCGCGAACCCGCTTTTCCATGTCGGACCACAAATGCTCGATTGTGTTCATGCCAGGCATATTTGGAGCCCTGGGCATTAACAGAAAGTCACCAGCATGTTCCTCAAACTACTCCTTGACGATTCTGGCAGTGTGGCGTGGCGCATTATCCTGTTGGTAATGGCCATCACCAGCAGGAACACAGTTGACATGAATGAGTGAACATGGTCCACAACGATGTTCAGATACCTGACAGCTGTCAAGGGTTGTGCTTTTGTGGTAATAGGGACTAAAGTGTCTCAAAAAACAAAAAAACATCGTCCATAGCATATCACCGCCGGCCTGTTTCCGCCCAGCAGTGCATCCAGGTGCCATAGCCTCCGTTGGTAATCGGCGTATCAGCGTTCGGCGGTCTACGTGTTACACTAGGAATCTTGATTCGTCAGACCCCGCCATTTTCTTCCAATCATCCGCCGTCCTATCTCGATGATGTTAGGCCAGTTTCATGCGTTGTTGGCGATGACGTGCAGTGAGCATGGGTACCCGGCTGGGTCTTCGGCTCCGCAGGCCCATGCGCAGAAGGCCGCGATGAACTGTGTGCTGCGATACGTTGCCCTGATGACCACCGTTGTAGCTGCTGGTGATTTGTCGCACTGTAAACCTGCGGTCACTGCGCGGCAGTCTCGGATTCCCTCTAGCATCAATGAGCTGCGAACGACACACGACTCAACGACGGTTCGCCGTTTGTCCATCTGTGCACCACGTTTGATACGTACTCACTACAGCGGCACGTGAATGACCCACAAGCCGCGCCGTTTCCGCGATCATTGTTCCGATGCGCCGTGCCGTCACAATTTGTCCTTTATCAAACTCCGATAAATCGGCAGCTTTTTCCTATTCTGACTCCGAACACTCTACTAACCGAAAGCCTGTCCTCTGGTTGTACATATACTGCTCTATGAACTTTACCTGTGTCACTGTTCGGTCTACAAGCTCCCTCAATTCTCTAGGCTTTGGGTGGTCATAATGAAATGGCTTGTCGGTGTATTTTATTCGAAGGACATTCCACCCGCGTTGACACAAGAAGTGATTCGACCCTCGTTGATACAAGAAGTGACTAGACCCGCGTTGATACAAAAAAAGTGATTTGACCTGCTTTCGTACAAGAAGTGATTCGTCCCGCGTTGATCCATTATCCAACCAAAGGAATGACTCGCAGAAAGGCTGCCCCGGTGGCGCATTGTTCTAAGCTGCGGCTTCTGATTATTCGTCCGAGGTGGGCTCGGGTTCAAATTCTGTGAGGTATGGATGTTGTGTCTTTCTTACGGTACCAGCTCTCTCTCTCTCTTCCCTGGAACCACTCGCCCTAAATTAAGAAGGATGACTGCTTATAGCCCATTCAGTTGCTCGCGGTGGTCGTTAAACCCCAATAAAAAAAATATCCCAATGATCATCTTTTGGTATGGCGTGAAGAGCCGTTGTCTTCAGTTCTTGAAAAACCTTTTCTTTTAAAGGAAGCTTTAACTTAAGATACAGCAGGTAGTCACACGATGACAAATTTGGAGGGTATGGGGGATGGTTAAATACATGCACTTGTTTTCGTGCCAGAAATTGTTGTACACAAAATGGCTACTCTTGCTTATGGTGCTTCAATCTCCCGTATATGCATGTGATTCGAGATCCAGGTGGTGTATTATACAGATCATGACGTTATGCCATAATCTTTTATTCTTTTTTAATCGCTGTGACGCGTCGCTTTAGATGGTTAATTTACTGCAAAGTCGTGCCCAGATTCCTAAATGTAGTCGAAAATATTCCTATTGCATTGATCACCGTTCATTACAGCCAGAGTATCTGACTTATCGGTTAATGTGATGGCAATGGAGCTGTCGTTAATGTGATGGCAATAGAGATGTCGTTAATGTGATGGCAATAGAGCTGTCGTTAATGTGATGGCAATAGAGCTGTTGTTTTTAAAATTTATCAACGTCCACTGTATTTCCATCTCAGAATTTTCGAAATTTTGAAGGCAAAGTCACGGGAAAACGGAACAACGCGCGACAGAAGTTAACGTAAACTTCGGTTCCTGGAATTTTTTTGAGCCTATGATAGAATGATTGCATCCTCTCTGGGCTGCAACACGTTAAAAAAAAACAAATTTCAACCATTCTCAAAACTTTTAATTTTAAAGTGATTTTTAAATCCATAGACAAAAAAAAAAATTTTTTTTTTCGGAACGAAGGACCGTCTTGAAGATAAAATATCGTAGGTAATCCAAATCCCATGCGATTAGGACGTTTCGTGTATAGGATAAATCCGTAGGGCTTGGCGTTTCGTGTATAGGATAAATCCGTAGGGCTTTGTCTTTGCACAAGACCTACATTCGGAACTGTGACCTAAAAAATCGTCGACAGATTAACACTGTTATGAAAATGAACACAGATTTCCCTTTTAAGAAGCGAAACTAATTGACAAGCAGCATTCAACCACCGATCTTTATGATTTGGAAGCTTTTCATATATACACTGCCGGAAAGTTTAAAAAGAACACCAAGAAGGAATTGGCGGACGATCATGAAATTTACATATGTTAATGGGGTCGAGTTTACGTAGGTGTGATGTTAATTTCGGGACCAACTGGTGAGCGCTTATGCCACAGCACGGCATAATATGCAAATTATCGTCGGTGGTATTTAAGGAGTACGGCGAAGTGAATGTAATCAGTCGTCGGCGTACGGACACGTGCAAAGACCCTGAAGAAGCTGCAATGCCTGGACATGGAAGACGTGTACGATTTCAGTAGTTATCGGACTTTGAGCGAAGTCGTCTAGTCGGACCCCGTAAGGCCGGGTGGTTGTATAACGAAGTAAATTTCTCCGTCATTTTTATCCACGCCAGGATTCGAACCCGGGTCCCCTCATTCCGGAATAAGTTGCTCTACCAATTGAGCTACGCGGACGTTTTATTCTGATTCCTATTTGCCATTATGTCGTGTGCGTCCTTCTGGCAGGTACGTCACATCTCCTGGTACGTTAAATCATCTCCCCTTACTTTTTTTTTGTTTTCGAAGTGCTGGAGAAGGGATTCTCTTATTTTTCCTATCTCGCGGTGTGGAAAGAACATTACACCAATGCGAGATTTTGAACGGTCGGGTCATCCGGAAAGTTCTGGCGCCATTATAACGAAGTAAATTTCTCCGTCATTTTTGTCCACGCCAGGATTCGAACCTGGGTCCCCTCATTCCGGAATAAGTTGCTCTACCAATTGAGCTACGCGGACGTTTTATTCTGATTCCTATTTGCCTTTATGTCGTGTGCGTCCTTCTGGCAGGTACGTCACATCTCCTGGTACGTTACAGTTGTATCGTCGTATTGCGGAGCGAATTGGACGGGAAGTATCGCTGGTGGTACGCTGGTGGCGTAGATGGTCCGAGAAACATTCTCACACGAGAAGCCGTGGAACCGGGAGTCACAGACGGACTGATGAGCGGACCGATCGACGCATAAGAAGAGCGGCGCTGTCAAGCAGAACATCCACTGCGACGCAAATCCGAGCTGCCGTTGCACCTGAGGTGACTGTGCCCGCAACCGTTTACTGGATGCAGGACTACGTGCACGTGTGCCTCTGGCATGTGTACCTCTGACTCCAGCCCACCGTCAGGAACGGCTGCAGTGGTGTCGCCAACGTCTGCACTGGAGAACGCAATGGCGATCTGTCGTGTTCAGCGATGAAAGCAGATTCTGCTTGGGAGCCTCCGATGGCCGTATGCGTCTTCGCAGACGCACAGGGGAGCGTCATCACCCTTCTTGCACCCGCCAGCGACACACGGGGCCTACACCTGGTCTCCTAGTGTGGGGAGCGATCAGTTATCACTCCCGTACACAACTAGTGTTTGTACCGAGTACGTTAAACAGTACCTCCTACATCAACATCATTCAGCCCGTTGTTGTGTCATTTGTAAGGTCGGTCCATCGTGATGTTTTCCAGCAAGATAACGAACGCCCACACACGGCACGTGCAACGCAACATGCACTTCAGGGTGTGAGACAACTTCCATGGCCTGCACGTTCACCAGATTTGTCCCCCATTGAGCACGTGTGGGATTTTATGGGACAACGACTTATCCGGTTTCCACGACCAGCATCCCCGATTTACGCGTCCAGGTTGAGGATGCTTGCAACTCAATAACCCAAACTTACACCCAACATCTGTACGACAGACTCCATGCCAGAACTGCACAGTGTGACGCAGTTCGTTTCGGTTCAACCTCGTACTAACCATGTTACATGGAAATGTTATTTTTCAGTTTACCAGCAAATAGAGCTGTATTTTGCCATAATGTTTTGATCCCGCTATCCTCTGTATTCCGTTATTATGCTGTATAAATTTCGTTGGTATCAGACGTCTCCTTCTTGGTGTTCTTTTTTCACTTTCCGCCAGTGTATATATATGTATATATATAGCAAAGTTTTCGCAACTTGTAGATAGCACGGCATCCGCACTATTTCTATCAAGCGCGTGGAAGTAACTAACAAAACCTCGTGACCATGAACCCCGTTGATTTACGTACCATTCGATCTGAAGAAGCTGAACAAGAGACCAACAAAACCTTGGGACTCTAAAAATAAAATATTTGTGAATTACTGTTGACACCGTTATTTTTTTTAATATCATAATCATCACAATGCTTGTGGACTGCAGTTTGCAGAACAATACCAAGTCTGCTTAAAAAGCAGCAATAGTAAATCTGAAGGAAGTAATATATTAAATACTAAAAAAAGAAAATGACGGTTACCGGTTTTTAAAGGAAGCACCATGACAAATTTTCGAAAGAAAACAACAGTAGCATCTCAGACAATAATTTGCAGAACAATACCAAGTCTGCTTAAAAAGCAACAATAGCAAATCTGAAGGAAGTAATATATTAAATACTAAAAGAAAGAAAATGACGGTTACCGGTTTTTAAAGGAAGCACCATGACAAATTTTCGAAAGAAAACAACAGTAGCATCTCAGACAATAATTTGCAGAACAATAACAAGTCTGCTTAAAAAGCAACAATAGTAAGTCTGAAGGAAGTAATATATTAAATACTAAAAAAAAGAAAATGACGGTTACCGGTTTTTAAAGGAAGCACCATGACAAATTTTCGAAAGAAAACAACAGTAGCATCTCAGACAATAATTTGCAGAACAATACCAAGTCTGCTTAAAAAGCAACAATAGCAAATCTGAAGGAAGTAATATATTAAATACTAAAAGAAAGAAAATGACGGTTACCGGTTTTTAAAGGAAGCACCATGACAAATTTTCGAAAGAAAACAACAGTAGCATCTCAGACAATAATTTGCAGAACAATAACAAGTCTGCTTAAAAAGCAACAATAGTAAGTCTGAAGGAAGTAATATATTAAATACTAAAAAAAGAAAATGACGGTTACCGGTTTTTAAAGGAAGCACCATGACAAATTTTCGAAAGAAAACAACAGTAGCATCTCAGACAATAATTTGCAGAACAATAACAAGTCTGCTTAAAAAGCAACAATAGTAAGTCTGAAGGAAGTAATATATTAAATACTAAAAAAAAGAAAATGACGGTTACTGGTTTTTAAAGGAAGCACCATGACAAATCATCGAAAGAAAACAACAGTAGCATCTCAGACAAAATGAAAGGTAATCAAATTGTAAACAGAAAACAATAGTAGGTCTTCGAACAAATTCTAAAGAGAACACAACAACAGATCGAAAGAAATCAACAATAACGAATCTTAGCAGTAAATCAACATTATAAAATTCTAAGAGAAAAGAAACAACAGCAGATATTTCACAGAAACTTTAAAATGCCAAGTTTTTGAAAGAAAGTAATACATTAAAATCTAAAGACAAAGCGAAAAGAACTGGTCTTCGTAAAAAAGCAACATTGGCAAACCTTTTAAAGGGAACAACAATATCAAATTTTAAAAGAAAGCGACATCTGCTCTCCTAAATAAACAGCAATGGCAAATCTTTGGAAGGAAACTGCCGTATCACATCCTAGAAAGAAAACAGCAATAGCAGGTATTCAGAAAAAACCAAAAGTGGCATATCTTAGAAAGACAACAAGAGTATCAAATTCTAAGTAGAAAACAGCAACAGACGGTCTTCGAAATAAATGAACAATATCAATCTCAAGAGAAAATAAGATGAAGATTGTTCGAAAGAAAGCAACACTATCAAGTTCTCTGCTGAAAGCAGTAACTCCAGAAGAGGAAGCAGCAGTGACTTCCCTCTAAAGAAGAGCAAGATCATCAACTTTTCAGGAAAAAGCAGTAATATAAACTTTTCGAAATAAAGCAACAATAGTAACTGCTCAAGGGAAAGCAAAGACGCCTCAAGAGGAAGCAGCAAACGCTCTTCCGAAGAGAAAGGAGAGCCTTTGCATAGGAAAATATGGTTGCAACTCTTTGAAACGAAGCAAAAACATCAACTTTTTTAAAACTAAGCAACGCCCTCAAAAGTATTGATTTCCGGTGAATACTTTTCATTCGCTCGACCTGAAAATTTCCAATTGATACATGGAGAAAATACCGCGTAATAATCTCAACAACATAATGCTTTTTGTACACTATTCATATTAAATTGGTGTCTGTTTTGGACATCCTTTTTAGGCGTGTTGTACATGTACTGCACGAATTTATAACATTTCTTTCTGACATTTCGACGTTTGAGGTGCCTGTGACGCAACAGAAAATATTAATCTGTAGGGTTTAACACTTTTACTTTCATGAATACCTACATGGAGAAATGCTTAGGAATCTTATAAATGGTGTCAATAGACGCATTTCAACCATTTTGCCAAAGCATCTCTAGAACTGATACCATTTTCGGAAAACTGCATAGCTATTTCTCAATTTCTTTTCAGTCAAAAAAGAAGATGTGCTACGACATGAGGCTATTCAACGTCCTCAAGAGCCGCAGCTATCAAATATTTTCTGAAATGTCATCATTCCTTTCGAAAAACATATTTCATGGATTTATTTAAAATGTCTGAGAACTTCGCAGACAGCAAAAGAGGAAGAAGACAGTGCGGAAGGATGCATTTATGCTTCTACGGAGAATATCTGAAGATTAAATGCGTTTTGAAATAGTTTGTCACCTTAAACATTTCCTTTGCCATTGACATGTACAAATTCTTTACATCAGTAAGGTAGAACTTTAATTTTTATTTATGTTTACCTGTTCCTCGTCCCTTCATCTATTTTCTGTATTTTTGTCACAAAATATTATATGGAAGAAACGATTGAGAGAACTCTGGAAAAAAACATTTATCAGGAAAGATGACATGCAAAACACGATAAGAAAGAAAGCTTCGAATTCAAATGTGCTTGAGTCTTTGTAGCATGTGGACAGTTTTTACTGTCACGTTTGGACAGTTTGCACTGTCCAAACGCTGACGCTTGCCCTAGCATTGAATTTCGCACTGGTTTGAGGCAGTGGTGCGCGCCTGGTGGATGTTACGAGACGTGTCACCAGACGGCGCTGTCCACGATCGTTCAGGGAACACACTGCACGCTGCGCCGGTAAGACCTATACGTGAATCTCATGTGGTGTTCGCACGGTAATACCGCTGAACGGATTCGGCTGCGTTTTTAAATGTTTGCTCCACATCGTCTACGTACGTGTTCAGCCAAATCCCCCTGAAGATTAAGAAAGGCTCCGAACTGGTCTGTGACGTCAGAGCTAGTGGGCCGACCGACTCGAGCCTCGAGCTCTCCGCTCGTGAAGGCGCCAACGAAGTACCGCGGTGTTTACGCAGGGAAATAATTTCTCGAGTATAATACTAGACAATTTGGGCACACAGCAATATATTGACCATGGTTTTTTCTCTGTAATTTTTATCCTTAGGTAACATCGAAAGATTATATTTTTAGCTTTCATTTTTTTTTTCTCAGTTTACAGCAATTGATACCGGAAAATCGGGGAATTCCGAAGTTGTGCTGGGAAATGATTTTCATGTACGGGGCTTAAAACTAAATCTTTCAGGAAATGTTTCCTTTTCTTTGCAATTTGCCTAAAGAAACACAAACATAATAGTTTTTTCACGCATAACTTGAAAACCCCAACATTTTAAGCATTTTTGCAACTATGATTTCTTTTTAAGTGCGTGAATGGCTAATTTGTAAGACTTTATAAACATAATCATTTCACTTAAAACTTTTAGAAATTCTCTTCGCTTTCGATTTATTAAAAAAGAAAGACCGTTCTCTAATTACGTAACGAACGCGAAAGCAAAATTTCTTATTTAGTTAATATATTTCCTGAAAATACGGTAAGACATGTGCTCAGATCTTGCAACTACTTCTAGAAAGTAAAAAAAAAAAAAAAAACATTATAAATTAAAATCTCTCAGGAAAAAGGTCTTCGTTAGATGAATATGGAAGGTATTAATTTGGATATCTTCGAATTTATGCACATAACATTGCAAATTTTATGCTGGGAAATCAGAATGTCACATGCTTTTTTCCCCCAACTTTGTAAAAAAATATTTTTCACAAAATTACACAAAAGGTATTAATTTTCTCCAGCAGTATATTCATTATAAGGCAAACTTTTTTTTTCATTTTTCAACTGAAAATATTGAAAATATCAATTAACACTTTAACAGACTCCCCCCAAAACGGAAAACACAAGTATCAGCAAATGTGTTCCTTCATTATGCATAAGTACTTTCTTTTTTGCACGATATGCTTCTTGCAGAGAGAAACGTTTCACTGCCAATATTTTTGAAGCTATCCTTATACATGTGAATGATGTGACTATGAATTCGACTAGGAATTAAAGTGCTACTTTGTAGAAGAGTTCAATGTAGACAATTCAAGTTCATAGTTCTCTAATCGGAACCTTAAGTTAAACTTACTTTAACTTAAATTGTACGCAGAACATTCTATCGTGAGAGCAATTAGGCTTAACTAACCTTTGAATTCACGGTGGGTTCAAAATCCTTTATTGGTATGAAAGAAATCCATCTTCTTTGAAGGCTTTGATCTTTAGAAAAGCTGAAAACAGTGGCTTTTAGACGTGTTTGTAATTAGATCTACATAAAAGCACTCGATATTTTCCACTAATGTTGTATAAAAACGCTAATTCACGTGCACGACAACCGAAAGCTCAACGCTGACCAATGCCGCATGAACGCGAAGCCCTTACGTTTGCCCTTTGACCCCTCTGGAGAGAGGGATTGCGATGGCCCTCTGACGGTGACGTCACACCCCTTCGCATTTCGCGCGCTGGGGCTTTCTGGTTCAGCGCCCCTCATTTGCTTCTTGTGCTTCCCACGCACTAGTTGGAACTCCGTGTACCTGCTGGAGATTTTTCGATCGTGCTCCTTTCTGGCACTAGAAATGGAATGTCACCCTAGGTTCCATTGCAAATATTCTTCGTCTTGATGCGTACTATCACCCCTCTTGTTTTGTTGAAGAAGTTTATAATCACCCTGTATACGTTGCTTGCAGACGATACCATTTACCGCATGGGTGTGGAGGCATGTAATGGAAATGGTGGCGCCCTTCCCAGTTTATTTTTGGCACCGCACAAGAAGGAAGCATCCGATTGGCCTGAAATTCGCAGCACGCGTCGCCCGCACATGCAAACGATTAGCATTGCAGATCATATGCAAATCATGTGCTTCCGGAACGCCACCGAGAAGCAATATAAGAAGGGTGCACAGAAGGCGGGGTGTAAGTAGTGGAAGTGTGTTGTGCTTCCTGCTGCCTCGTGGGAAGCTTCCTGAAGCCTCGTCGCAGAATACGGCAGTCGTTCCAGCACGTTTCGGAGTTCGACAGAGGACGAATAGTGGCTTATCGCGACAGCGGTTTATCGTACCGAGACATCGGCGCCCGTATGGGACGACATCCAGCCACAGTGAGGCGAGTATGGTTTCGGTGGGTGCAGGAGGGACGGACGGACCGACGTGAGCGATTGCCGCAGCCGAGGAACACCACCGAACGAGAGGACGGGCATGTTGTGCGGCGGGCATTGGCGGCTCGAACCAACACATCACGAACGTTAGCGCAAGAATTAGGGTGTGTTGCACAACAACCTGTGTCAGCAGGTACCGTTCGAGGTCGTCTGCAGGAGCGGGGACTTGTCGCACGGCGCCCATTGCTCCGATTACCTTTGGCGTTACACCCCCGGTGAGTGCGGTGGCATTGGGACGTTAAACGCCGCACCTGGACTACGGAATGGCACGACATTGTCTTCTCCGACGGATCCCGCTTCTGCCTGCAACACCACGATGGTCGGATCCGCGTGTGGAGGCACCGCGGCGAGAGACTGTATGACGCCTGCATTATGCATCGCCATGCCGGTCCGTCTCCTTGCGTTATGGTTTGGGGAGCAATTGGATATGACACCCCCACCCCTCTGGTACGCATCGTAGGCACACTCAATAGCCACCGCTACATCTCTGACGTTTTGAAGCCCGCAGTCCTCCCTTACCTGCAGGACCTGCCAGCGGCCACGTTTCAACAGGACAATGCACTCCCGCACGTGCAACAATTCTTCAAAAAGAATTGTTGAACGCATCGTGCAACAATTCTTCACAGCCCACCAGGTGTCATTGCAGCCGTGGTCCGCCTGTTCTCTTGATATGTCCCCCATCGAACACGCCTGGTCGCTTATCGGAAACTAAATGGCCAGGCAAGCACCACCCGCGGCTACGCCTGATCAATTGTGGCAACGTGTGGAAGCAGCCTGGACCGACATACCCCAAGCCCACATCCAAAGCCTCTTTCGTTCGATGCCGTGGCGTGTAGCGGCCGTTATTGCCAGCCATGGGGGCCACCCGAACTATTGATGTCTGCGAGTTCCGCAAGTCGCACGGGCCTCTAAGCTCAATCGTTTCATCTTTGTATCTGTTGTTATGTGTCCAGTAAATCTGGCTTTGTTATCTCGTGTCCTTCTTGGTGTTGCATTTTGGGTGGCCAGCAGTGTATATATATATATATATATATATATATATATATATATATATATATATATATATATATATATATATATATATATATATATATATATATATATATATATATATATATACTTAAGAGCAAAACTGAAGACTAAGGAAAAACTTTAGAATTTAAAACGAAAGTTGCAAAATAACCTGAAGATCAAAACGCGCAACGCAGCAGTTTTGAAAATTCAGAATTCACATTCTATTAAGAAGATACCTAAGCAAAAATACATATATAATTTTGACTCACACCAAGTACAACATAGAAAAGGTTATGTATCTGCCTGTGTGAGTAAAAGGAGAAAAGATAAAAAAATAAAATAAAACAACTGAATGTAGAAGGTGTCGAGAATACTGAGCCTTGGCTTTATCAAGGACCAGCAAAAACTCTGCATTTTCTCACTTCCACAAAGACCTAGTTGGAAATGGGTTTCTGCAAGGCCATAGATGCAAGTAACATTCCCACCTAAAATTGTTTTAAAAAATATATATATGTCATGTCCTCTGCAGAGCTGTATGACCTAGCACTAGTTAACAATTTAGCTTGCATCCATTAACCTTCCTGGCCCGACCCATGCTCTTCATCTGTTACTATTAAACAGAGAGAAGAAGATTAAAGAGAACTCAAGCTGTGAGAGTGACATAATAATTAGAAATAATTTTCAGCTATTAGAAATAATTTTCAGCTATAACGAAATGCCAAGTTCGTTTGAGAGAGAATTTAAACCTGAAAATCAATGCAAAAGAAATCCAAATTTTTACATTGCAATTAAAAAAGGAAATATTAATTTTTAAAAAACAGATTTTTGAAAGAAAACTTGAGTCTAAAACCCCCTACTCTACAACTTATGACAGCACGAAAACGAGAATAAGTTAAAGACAATAATTAACTAAAGAAAACTTTGTGAAAGTTATATGACTTAAACAGTTAGTTGCAATATGTGCAAAGTATTTCAGCAGTGCTTTAAGTGCATAATTAATTAGTTATTAAGAACTTAACTACTTTGAAAATACAGCGCATAGAAAAGGAACAAGCTTAGCCATCTTCTGTTCCTAGGTACCCCAAAAGACGCGCAAAGTTACAAAGAAAAGAAAGAGTTAAAACCCGCAAAAATGTTAACAGACAAGCCAGTGCCTAAAAGCTGAAAAGCTAAAAATCAACAGAGAAAAAGTACATGAAGTACAAACATTGAACTTATAAAACCTAAAACCCAAATACAAGGAAGAGAGCTTACCTCTTGTGTGACTAAACTTTCTCCTCACAAGAGTAAAACATGGCTGACCTCTTCCGCCACTCCCTAGTCGCTGGGGGGCAGTGAGGGTGGGGCTGATGGCCTCCTCATACAGAAAGAAACCAACTCGCGGAGATTTTAACCAGAGAAAAAAAAATATATAAACTTAAGACTGTGGATCTGTATGATCAGAAAGAGCAGAATTAACTCTCCAGAATACATGAGAAATATTATAAAATACACGAGTAGTGTATTTAATAATCTTTGCATGTATTAAATCACCTTAGTGAGCTTCTATAGATTAATCAGAATCTTATTAATTTTAATGTTGGTTTTACTATTTTTAGTATAGCTATCCTAGTGATGAATAACTAGTTTTCTTTTTTATTTGTTTTTATTTTTCTTTTATAAACAGATTTTTAAGCTTTTTTTTTTTTGTGATTTTGTTTATATTATTTAATTTTTTGTTTTAATAGGACCTTCATATCCATAGCACTAAGGTTCCTTTAGGTAGTTAATAGGCATCCTCTAGCCAACTTCCTTACGGCTTTGATTGGTCAGAATCATATTATTAACTGTGTAGAAAATTAAAGCAGATCTGCCAACCTTACTCCATTATTCAGAATATTTTTTCTTAAAGTTCTTTTGATGAAAGAAGAAGGAATTTCGTTCTCTAGAAAACTATCTAATAGTATATTAATGTGGTAATTGAAGTCCAAATTGTTGCTGCAAATTCTTGAAATTCTTAGGACCTGAGAAATTAGTACATTCTCAATTACTTTGGTTGAAATGTTATTATTCCAGTGTAGATATTTAATTACTTTGAAAGGAAAAATTAACTCTTTTATCATAAAGAGGCTAATAGATGGGTTACTTTTGTTAAGCTTAATGCTTAAGTCTAGGAACTCAAGTTCCTGATTACTGTGGTTGGTTTTACATAAGTTAAGAGAGCTAGGATAGATATTATCAAAATCACTCTCTATAACTTCTGAATTATTGATACACAGCAGATCATCAATATATCTAAAAGTGTAAAGGTAGTTATCTGAGCAGGTGGGGTGATTTTTAATGAATTTATATTCCTTAAAGAACAGGAATAGATTAGCAATATTCGTGGACGTTGATGTTCCCATGGGAATACCGTTCACTTGCTTATAGAGAGTATTATTATATAAGATATGGTTATTTTTTATGCAGCAATTGAGATAAGAATTCCAAGTTCCTACATTAACAAATTGGTTAAGTTTAAATTCTGCATACAGCTCTTTAAAGGTAGTGATTATATCTGATAGAGGCAGATTAGTATATAGGTTTTCAAAATCATAACTATTAATATCTAGGGGACAAACTTTGAGTATAGTAGAAATTACTTCTGCATTATTATTAATTATCCAAAAATCTCTGTACATCAAGTTAGTACAGTTTCTAATGTGTTTCAAAACCTTCTTTAAGACATCTTCAAAAGCAAGATCTATTTTCTTTTTATGACTCCTTACTCCACTAGCTATGAACCTGAACTTCACAGGATCCTTATGAAACTTAACCGTTGCAAAAAGAAATGGAAATTCAGGCTCATATCTTCTAGTTTGTGGAATTTTAAGTTTCTTGAAGAATGCCTTAAACCGATTTTCTAACTGCTTGGTAGAATAACTTACGGGCTCGTATGTTACTCTATTATTGAGTTCCATAGTTAACAATTCAAAATAGAGCTTCTTACAGATAATTGCAAAATTATTGCTAGCTTTATCCGTAGTGGTAAAAATAAATTGGTCTTGTAGTTTGGAGAGTGACCTTTTAGCTTCTCCAGAGAAAAAGAGATTTCTGTCGAAACAAAGGTCCAGACCTGCCAACTCACCGGTGAAGCTATTGATTACATTATATTTCCATTCTGCGAAGGCCTCAATAGGCTGATTGTACGTTAAACTGGTTTTTACGATGTACCTATTAACATCTTGAGTGAAGCTCTCAAGAATCCTTTCTTTGGAAATTGTGAAGGAAGGTCTGAATTTAGAGCCATACTCTAATAAATTCCTAAGCTTTTCATTTTCAACAAAACTCAAGTTTCCGGTGATAATATGGTTGTAATTCTTATCATAGTGAACTGTTTCTTTATGTTCATCACAAGAACATGTAGTAATTACAGGAATGTAGCTCGAAGAGTTAAGTTTGTAGTTTTTAACTATTGACCCCTAAGGTCTTAACATATTTAAAACTTACAATAGACTGGTGCCTGTGGATGGGAAAAAAATTGCATTATTGTAGAACAGCTTCCTTACATTAAGATTATCGTAGGCTTTATTTAGAAACCTGATGGTTACAAAATTACTGGAAAATTCTTTAAGAGAAATTTTATCTTTAAGAATATTTTTAAGAATGTCCAGAACCAAAGCAAAAACATGCTTATCAACATGGTCAGCAGTTTCATTCCAGAATTTGAAAAAACTTTTAAGGACAGAGTGCTTAAAGGACTTGAGAATTTTGTAAGTATTTTTAACAAAATTAGTGCCAGTTTTAAAGCTTTCCAGAGTTATTAGCAAGTTAGCAAAATCAACTTTGCTTGATGTGCGAAATAACCTCTGTCCTCTATTACCTCTAGTGCAGCTCTTATTATTAACAAGAAAGAAAAAGTTCACGAATTGAAAATTTATGCTGATTATGCTTATTGTCAGATAGAGTGGAATTAAGGCCATAGGGATAAAGAGACTGATGCTGCAAAATTTCAAGGGATTCAGTTTCTAGCCGAGCATAGAGGTCAGGGATAATATGTAGTACCTCTATTTTCACTTTGTCAAAACCATGAGTATGGAAATGCTCTAATTCAAAGGTAGAGTACTGGTTGGCGTTTGTGGAGGGGTTCACTCCTGAATTAGAGAACTTGTTAACTAGAGACCTGTGACCATTAATCCTAAGATGAAGAGGATTTTTACTTTGGCCAATATAGCTAAGGTTGCAGACAGTACAGGTGAGCTTATAGATGGTATTGTAGGCTTTGCAAAACTTGTTGGAGCAATTATCCTCAACAGAAGAATACAGGTTAGGATCTGCAGATTTACATGTCAAACAACGTTTGTCATTTCATAACTTTAGATTACCTTTGCCAGCGAGTTCATACACTATGGGAAAGGGTGCTAGCCTAACCGAGCGGGAGGACTTAAAATATCTGAGCTGACCTCCAATCCTTTCATCGTCCTTAGAACTCCACTTGGGCCAAAACATACAAATTCTGAGCAAACCAACCAGGAAAAACTTTTTAGAAATAAGCAGTCCAAGAAAATACCAAACTCGAGTATAAACTACACTCCAAAAGGCTGCATCCAAAACATACTAAAAATAAAAAAATTAGAAATAAAAATAAGAGTGAATTGTAAATAAATAGAAAATGAAAAAAACCTCAAATGAAAAAATAGTAATAAAAAAAAAAAAAAAAAAAATTAAAACATTTCAACTAGAATTTGCGCATCAGCTGCTAAATAATAAATTGAAATTAGTTACTTAAGAGCAAAACTGAAGACTAAGGGAAAACTTTAGAATTTAAAACGAAAGTTGCAAAATAACCTGAAGATCAAAAACGCGCAACGCAGCAGTTTTGAAAATTCAGAATTCACATTCTATTAAGAAGATACCTAAGCAAAAAAATACATATATAATTTTGACTCACACCAAGTACAACATAGAAAAGGTTATGTATCTGCCTGTGTGAGTAAAAGGAGAAAAGATAAAAAAATAAAATAAAACAACTGAATGTAGAAGGTGTCGAGAATACTGAGCCTTGGCTTTATCAAGGACCAGCAAAAACTCTGCATTTTCTCACTTCCACAAAGACCTAGTTGGAAATGGGTTTCTGCAAGGCCATAGATGCAAGTAACATTCCCACCTAAAATTGTTTTAAAAAATATATATATGTCATGTCCTCCGCAGAGCTGTATGACCTAGCACTAGTTAACAATTTAGCTTGGATCCATTAACCTTCCTGGCCCGACCCATGCTCTTCATCTGTTACTATTAAACAGAGAGAAGAAGATTAAAGAGAACTCAAGCTGTGAGAGTGACATAATAATTAGAAATAATTTTCAGCTATTAGAAATAATTTTCAGCTATAACGAAATGCCAAGTTCGTTTGAGAGAGAATTTAAACCTGAAAATCAATGCAAAAGAAATCCAAATTTTTACATTGCAATTAAAAAAGGAAATATTAATTTTTAAAAAACAGATTTTTGAAAGAAAACTTGAGTCTAAAACCCCCTACTCTACAACTTATGACAGCACGAAAACGAGAATAAGTTAAAGACAATAATTAACTAAAGAAAACTTTGTGAAAGTTATATGACTTAAACAGTTAGTTGCAATATGTACAAAGTATTTCAGCAGTGCTTTAAGTGCATAATTAATTAGTTATTAAGAACTTAACTACTTTGAAAATACAGCGCATAGAAAAGGAACAAGCTTAGCCATCTTACCACATTAATATACTATTAGATAGTTTTCTAGAGAACGAAATTCCTTCTTCTTTCATCAAAAGAACTTTAAGAAAAATTATTCTGAATAATAGAGTAAGGTTGGCAGATCTGCTTTAATTTTCTACACAGTTAATAATATGATTCTGACCAATCAAAGCCGTAAGGAAGTTGGCTAGAGGATGCCTATTAACTACCTAAAGGAACCTTAGTGCTATGGATATGAAGGTCCTATTAAAACAAAAAATTAAATAATATAAACAAAATCACAAAAAAAAGCTTAAAAATCTGTTTATAAAAGAAAATAAAAACAAATAAAAAAGAAAACTAGTTATTCATCACTAGGATAGCTATACTAAAAATAGTAAAACCAACATTAAAATTAATAAGATTCTGATTAATCTATAGAAGCTCACTAAGGTGATTTAATACATGCAAAGATTATTAAATACACTACTCGTGTATTTTATAATATTTCTCATGTATTCTGGAGAGTTAATTCTGCTCTTTCTGATCATACAGATCCACAGTCTTAAGTTTATATATTTTTTCTCTGGTTAAAATCTCCGCGAGTTGGTTTCTTTCTGTATGAGGAGGCCATCAGCCCCACCCTCACTGCCCCCAGCGACTAGGGAGTAGCGGAAGAGGTCAGCCATGTTTTACTCTTGTGAGGAGAAAGTTTAGTCACACAAGAGGTAAGCTCTCTTCCTTGTATTTGGGTTTTAGGTTTTATAAGTTCAATGTTTGTACTTCATGTACTTTTTCTCTGTTGATTTTTAGCTTTTCAGCTTTTAGGCACTGGCTTGTCTGTTAATATTTTTGCGGGTTTTAACTCTTTTCTTTTCTTTGTAACTTTGCGCGTCCTTTGGGGTACCTAGGAACAGAAGATGGCTAAGCTTGTTCCTTTTCTATGCGCTGTATTTTCATAGTAGTTAAGTTCTTAATAACTAATTAATTATGCACTTAAAGCACTGCTGAAATACTTTGCACATATTGCAACTAACTGTTTAAGTCATATAACTTTCACAAAGTTTTCTTTAGTTAATTATTGTCTTTAACTTATTCTCGTTTTCGTGCTGTCATAAGTTGTAGAGTAGGGGGTTTTAGACTCAAGTTTTCTTTCAAAAATCTGTTTTTAAAAATTAATATTTCCTTTTTTAATTGCAATGTAAAAATTTGGATTTCTTTTGCATTGATTTTCAGGTTTAAATTTCTCTCAAACGAACTTGGCATTTCGTTATAGCTGAAAATTATTTCTAATTATTATGTCACTCTCACAGCTTGAGTTCTCTTTAATCTTCTTCTCTCTGTTTAATAGTAACAGATGAAGAGCATGGGTCGCGCCAGGAAGGTTAATGGATGCAAGCTAAATTGTTAACTAGTGCTAGGTCATACAGCTCTGCGGAGGACATGACATATATATATTTTTTAAAACAATTTTAGGTGGGAATGTTACTTGCATCTATGGCCTTGCAGAAACCCATTTCCAACTAGGTCTTTGTGGAAGTGAGAAAATGCAGAGTTTTTGCTGGTCCTTGATAAAGCCAAGGCTCAGTATTCTCGACACCTTCTACATTCAGTTGTTTTATTTTATTTTTTTATCTTTTCTCCTTTTACTCACACAGGCAGATACATAACCTTTTCTATGTTGTACTTGGTGTGAGTCAAAATTATATATGTATTTTTTTGCTTAGTATCTTCTTAATAGAATATATATATATATATATATATATATATATATATATATATAAATCATCATCATTATTGTCAACTATTATCAATCCACTGCTGGACGAAAGTCTCCCCAAATTTCTTCCACAACGGTCTGTCTTGTGGCAGTCTCCTCCTTGTTACTCCCGCATACTTTCGAATTTCATCCGCCAATCTTCCATGTGGTCTTTTTCTGGCTCCTTTCCTGTCCCTTGGAATCCAATCTAAAAATTTGGCTGTCCGTCCATGGTCTGTCCTTCTGGCAGTATGTCCAGCTCATTGCCATTTCAGGGATTTAACTCTGGTCATGATGTCTTCCACTCTTGTCATTTTTCGGATCCACGAGTTCCTCTTCTTATCTCTCCTTGTTGCACCAAGCATGCACCTCTCCATGCTTTTTTGAATTGTCTGCAACCTTTTTGCGTCTATTTTAGTTAAGGTCCACGTCTCTGCACCATACGTAAGCACTGGAAGGATGCGTTAATCAAACACTTTTCTTTTAAGACATAATGGCATATTGCTTTTGAAAATTATGCTGTTTCTTCCAAAAGCTCTCCAGGCAAGTTTTATACGCCGATTAATTTCTTCATCAATGTGACCCTCACTTGATATCTGCTGTCCAAGATAAACGTACGTATCTGTTATCTCCAGCTTTTCTCCTTCAATCGATAAATCTTCATTTCTTGTAAAAGCATTGTACATCACTTTTGTCTTCTGAAAGTTCATTTTTAATCCCACGTCTTTACTCTTGTTAGCATGTTCCTGGATCATACTCTCCAGCTCTATTGGGGTACTTGCAAAAAGGACTACGTCATCAGCAAAACGAAGGTGAGTTAGATAATCTCCATTAACCTTTATCCTTTGGTTTTCCCAGTTCAGTGATTGAAATACATTTTCCAATGTGGCATTAAAATGTTTGGGAGATTTACTGTCACCTTGTCACACCCCTTTTCCAATTTTTACGGGTGCTGTCTTCTCAAATAGCCGAATCTTTGCACTTGCATTTCCATAGATGTTATGAATAATATTAATGTATGCATCTTCAATACCGCAGGATTTCAAAGCCATTGTAAATCCTGATGGTTTCACCGAATCAAAGGCCTTTTCATAATCGATAAAAGCCATGAATAATGGAAGTTCATATTCCCTTGCTCTTTCAATTAGTTCTCTCCGTACTTGGATATGATCTATAGTGCTGTAGCCACTCCTGAATCCAGCTTGTTCTCACGGTTGAGCCATGTCCAGTGTCACCTTCAAGCGGTGTGAAAGAACTTTAGTGAAGATTTCATAAACTACTGATAGGAGGCTGATAGGTCTGTAGTTCTTGAGATTCTCAATGTCACGTTTTTACAAACAAGACTAGCAGATGAGTGCCACCATTACTGAGTAAAGACAAAAAAAATTTTCTTACGCAAGCACACGAAAGGAAATGGAAGATTACATGATAACAGTAGTCAGTACCTTACAAATTGGTCGGGGTCAATTGCGCAAATTGGACTATATATTCCAGTGTGCAGGAGTACAGGAATCCAACAGAGTTCTGATGCATTGACCAACTTTCTTGTTGCTACTCATATCTCATAGTAACCAAGTTTGCGTGGGATGCATAGGAGAATACTTATGACACGTACCAAATTCCATGCATAGGAGAATACTTATGACAAGTACCAAATTCCATGCATAGGATAATACTTTAGACACGTACCAAATTCCATGCATAGGATAATACTTATGACACGTACCAAATTCCATGCATAGGAGAATACTTATGACACGTACCAAATTCCATGCATAGGAGAATACTTATGACACGCACCAAATTCCATGCATAGGAGAATACTTATGACACGTACCAAATTCCATGCATAGGAGAATACTTATGACACGTACCAAATTTCATGCATAGGCATTTGATCTGGAGATCTGACTGGCCACGAAAATTTATCCACAGATTGTAGAATACCGAATGATATCAGGGACACGTGGTTTAAGAGTTTTTTGTTCAGAAACAAAGCAGGAGGCATCCATGCTGGAATTTGAAGTCCTGTGGGTATCAGGATGTAATCAATGTGGCTCCAGTTCAAAGCGCCTAGAGAACACTCCAGGGTCGACGGAGAGCCATAACTTTTGTCAAGACGTAAATTAACGCCTCCTACTCGGGTTCTGTAACTTATTAAGTAATAAATAAAAGTGTAAAATATATAACTTTATTTACATCCTTGTGCAAATTAATTCGAATAAGCACAATGAAAAAAAAACGTATTTTCAGTATTTCAATGAGTACAAATCCATGTTAACTTGTATCATTAATATATGATATGGCTACCTCTTTCGCCTAGAAGCATCTGAACGCGTCCTGACATTAAGTCCATTAAATTCAAAGAGTTCGTGCAGATTTTTTGGGTGCTTGCACCACACCTGAATCAGAGCTTGAATGGGCTTATACATGACAGTGCTGTTTGTTTCATGAAGACGACTCTTGCAAGTTTAACAGCCGTGGTCTAAGCGATAGCTTCTGATCATTCGTCCGAAAGGGGTCCAGGTTCGAATCCCGGTGAGGCATATATGTTGCGTTTGTCTTACGGCACTTGCTCTCTCCCTTCCCTGGAACCAGTGGTCCTAAATTAGGTACGGGCGACTGCTTATAGCCCAGTCAGTTGCTCACGGTGGTCGTTAAACCTCAAATTGAAAAAAAACAAATTAACAAAGATTCTCGATCGGATTAATTTCAGGTGACTTCCCAGGAAAGTCGAGTGGGTTTATACTCTGCTGAAGCCTGAAATTCTTCATAATGTTTGTCGAGTGGCAAGTTGAAAGATGGTGGATCCATCAGGAAACTTTTCGCTATCTCGAGAGCAACTCTCGTTCGAACAGCGCATCATACCTTTGACCGGCTGCAAATTGCCGACGACAATATAGCTGAATCATCCCTAAAACATCTTCCTTTGCAAATGTTTAACAGTGTGGTTAATGTGCTTCTCTCCCTGTGACATACGAAAGTGCTGATTCCCCTGGTCTTGGACAAATAAATGAATCTCCTAGCTGAACAACACTTATCTTCAATGGCCCATGCTCCAGTGTTTGTATTTTAGCGCACAATTTTATATTTTCTCTTTCACCAGTTTCGTCAGGAATTGTGTTTTTCACAGATCGTCGGGCCTTACGACCATGTGCCGGAAATCGTCTGCCTACAGTTGAAGAGCTGACTCTACTCTTTTGTTTTTCAAATCTCTGTTCTGGGCACTACTAGCCTCCCGCGGGTCCTTTTCACTTTCTCGAATCAAGCAGGCGTCATGCCTTGGCGTTGTTTTCTTCTTTTGTCCACATTTGTCTTTTCGATTTCGAGAAATCGATCCGGTTTTGTTCTTCAAACTGACGACACGGCTGTCAGTAGCGAGGCTGACACCGACTGTTTAAGCCATGTCCCTATAGATAGATCGTAGATGTGTGTTCGTGCAAAGTAATGATCTGTGTTCGTATTCTTGGTGAGAGAGCAATATCCATATGGGTCTTAGATGTGTGTCCCTGCAAAGTAATGATCTGCGTGTGCATTCTTGGTGAGAGAGCAATATCACTATGGGTCTTAGATGTGAGTTCGTACAAAGTTATAATCTGTGTGCGCATTCTTGGTGAGAGAGCAATATCAGTATCGGTCTTAGATGTGAGTTCGTACAAAGTTATAATCTGTGTGCGCATTCTTGGTGAGAGAGCAATATCACTATGGGTCTTAGATGTGAGTTCGTACAAAGTTATAATCTGTGTGCGCATTCTTGGTGGGACAGCAATATCCCTGTGGGTCTTTCAGGTGACTTCCCAGGAAAGTCGAGTAGGGTCTTTCATGTGTTTTCGTGCAAAGTAATGACCTGTGTTCGCATTCTTGATGAGACAGCATAATCCCTATGGATCTTAGATGTGTGTTCGTGCAAAGTAATGATCTGTGTTCGCATTATTGGTGCGAAAGCAATATTCCTATGGGTCTTAGATGTATGTACGTGCAAAGTAATGATCTGTGTGTGCATTCTTGTTGAGAGAGCAATATCAGTATGGGTCTTAGATGTGAGTTCGTACAAAGTTATAATCTGTGTGCGCATTCTTGGCGAGAGCGCAATATCAGTATGGGTCTTAGATGTGAGTTCGTGCAAAGTAATGATCTGTATGCGCATTCCTTGTTACAAGTCCTACACGAACGAAAAGTTCTGAACGTCTAAAATACCGATATGTAGTGATTGCAGCACGGAACCCCAACATCCGCATACGCTATAGGCTACTTGCCAACTAACACGGTTACAGCAGGTTGTTGAATGCCTCAGGTGAACAAATACGACATTGCTTACATTGGGGCATATTTCGGCAAGAGAAATCGAATCGAATGAAAAGGAGCAAAAACAGCACTTTATTTCAATTATTTGCGTTATTATAATGCTAATTATACTCTCCTTTTCTAGAAAGGTACGTTTAGGTTATTCGTGGCTTAAGCAGCATTTTTATAGCATAGAATGCTTAAAATATATACCTATATATATATTCCATTGGAAATGCATTCTCGCTCGTTTTTTTATTTCCTTGCAAAGAGGGTAGTATACTTCCGCAATTGTTAAACTGGAAAACGGTAGGAGGGCGTTTACTTTTGGCGAGATGCGCCATGGAAATGGAACACACAATAGCTAAATACATTTCCTTGGCACACGTGAAACGTATTTATGGTGAAAGATCTGCACTTTAAAAATCGGTTTCCTGATGTATTACTACACAAACAAACATATTCTAAATCGTTTCTGCTATATATCATTCCGTACTTCCCAATGGAAAAATATTTGTCAAATGATGACATAAGTTTTAGATCGCTCTATAGCTGACAGAGCTGTCGTATGTGACTCAATCCATTTCAGCGAGAATTTCTTCCACCTATTTTCCTTGTTCCTCGTCAGATTCCACTTTACGAAGCATCCATTCCTTTGTTCCGACGGCGTGGGTCCTCCGTTTGCTTTCATCTGTTTCCGACAACTGTGTGGAGAAGCTACGGTCGGTTGAACTTCGATTTGCATAAAGTCCTTTAGAGGATAAATAGTTTTCCCCTCCTACTATACGACAGTATTGTTCATCTCTATATTTATTTATTTATTTATTTTCCATCCCACGAAAATGAATTTAAAGAAAAACGTCAAGACTAAATTTTTCTCCATTTCACTGCTGTCGTTTACACAGAGTTTTGCTTTCTTTTCCGAAAAATGTTTCTGCATTATGATAAGTTTCTTGGTTTTGAAATTAGATGCGCAAATGTGCTCTACTTCGCTGCAGGAAAACAGAGCTCTATTTGTCTTTTCAAAGCAACCGAAACGTATACTCCCTCATCGATAGAAAATTCCTCCAGAAAGCTGCAATTTTCCGGACTAAAATAAAACTTAGCGTGCGGATGTGTTTTCTTTACGTTACCTGCCTACAATAGGTATCACTTTTACATTTTGTTGTTAATCCCAGCTTATTATTATTTTTTTTAGAACATCTTTTGAAAAATACCTATGTTTCTTTTTTTCAGCAATCCCTTGTTTAGAGCCAGAATATTCTTTTGCGTTTCATAGTTATCACATTTCCAAAATTCTCATCGGGATATATTCTTTTGAATCAGCAAATGCGAACATGAACACACATTTTTTTTTTTTTTTTACATTCTTTGTTTTGCACGCAGTGATGTAGAATACGATGCCGCACTTTTACTTTAATCTTTAGGCAAAAATACTTATATTTTGAGGTCGCTTCGGGGCGCACTTGTCTAAGCGCTACTAGCTTCAGACCGTTTGTCCGAAATTGGTCCGGGTTCGAATCATGGTGAGGCAAGAATGCTGTGGTTGTCTCATGGCACTCGTTCTCTCCCTTCCCGGAAATTAGTGACGGTAGACTGCTTATAATCCATCAATTTGGCCACGGTGGTTGTTAAACCCCCCCCCTCCCCGCGCAACCAAAGAAACAGCATTTATTCCGACAGGAATTCGGAGTATTTCTATCGCAATCCGTACGTGAAACTAACAATAATCTCTCTATTCTGACAAAAAGTAGCTGCTGGCGCTGTTTCAGAAATTTCGCGAAACTCTTGCTTTCCTAGCTCGCAGCGCAAAACGTACTAAACACAAAAATGTGAAATTGTCATCGTTTGTAGAGAATGGTTTGGAGAACACGCTGAAATAAACCGTTTTTCGATTCTGGCGATACTTCATGAGCTATTGTATTTCAAAGTTAAAGTAAGCAAAAAAGTGCTATCGGGTCGCGTTCCGGACACACTAACAGCAACAGAACCACGTAACTTTATAGGCATGTCGTGTAATGACCGAATGTTTGCACCTCGTCGCCATTTTTTTGAATTTTGATTTAGTTTACGAGAACTTAAAATTTTAAATTTCACAAAATTCTTTATTTCGCGATGTGATCCGTTTGAAAAAACGAATATATTGCAAACTATAAATCACAAGCATTGCAATTCTTACAGCATAAACTTACAACTATCATACCTTTTTTTCAAAAAAAAAATAAAATAAGAAAAAGTCATTTTCTGATTTTTAAGCATTTTTTAAAGACGCGGAGGAAAGAAACGAACGGCTTGTCTCGCTTTTGTTTTCTTTAGTGGTAAATTTAGTAAGTGCTATGAGTTCAGAGTTAAATCCCTGAAATGGCAATGGGATGGACATACTGCCAGAAGGACAGACCATCGATGGACAGCCGAAATTTTAGATTGGATTCCAAGGGACAGGAAAAGACCCAGAAGAAGACCACATGGGAGATGGGTGGATGAAATTCGAAAGTATGCGGGAGTGACATGTAGGAGACTGGCACAAGACAGACCGTTGTGGAGGAAACTTGGAGAGACCTTCGTCCAGCAGTGGATTGATAATGGTTGACAATGATGATGATGATGATGAGTTCAAACGACAGAAGTCCGCCCTTCCAAAAAATAACTACATTAAGAAACTCGCCTTTCATGTAAACTCTGTTTTATGTAGTTCTGCATAGCAATGCGCTTTGTGTCCGAAAACACATCCACCAATAGGGGAGGATTGGCCCAGTGGGATATTTCCTGACGGACCCCTCAAAGAATGAGCACTGTCTCGTATTCTTTTTATTTTTATTTTTGGAACGACCGAATTATTATTTTGTTACTTATGAATTATAATCGTTAATTTCATTTCAGCATCGTATCACTCTGACAAGTTATCTTGGTATTTATGAATAATAAACGTTAATTTGATTTTATTTCTCTATCTGTCTGAAAAATTATTTCCTTAAAGAGAAAAGCGTTTCTCTCTACCTATAATTTCGGAGTTCTGTTTAAAATGGCATGGCAAAATTGTTTGCACTTACGGGAGAAAATTACCCACGATCCACGCGCGCTCTAATAATTTAACTGAACTATACCTAACTACAGTTAGACGTATGTCGCAGGACTTGGACACCAGGGTCATTGGTAGGCCTTACCCTGTCAGTCAGTGTGTTCCCAAGGATGGAAATTTGAACATCGATTCAAATAACTTCATGTTATAACTTGGATTACTTAACATTTTCTAAAACATAACCATAATTATATTAAAAAACAATAACGTTTCCTTTGGTGGTGTTGAAACTAGAAAAAAGATGGCGCGACCTGTACTTTGATGACGTCAGTAGACAAATAAATGTTGGATTGCATAATTATGGTTATGTTTCAGAAAATATTAAGTATTCCAAGTTATAAAATGAAGCTATTTTAACCGATGTTAAAATTTTCATCCTTGGGAACGCATTAATTGTGAAGAAAATGTGTACAGAAGTTTTTCCATTGGAAGTATAGGAAGCAAAATTACTGGACGTCCACCTTAAAGGAGCAATTCTTGTATCTATGTAAATTTTATTTTGAAACGGCTCTAAGCATTTTGATGAAAGTCGTTAACCTACCGTATTCTAGTACTAGAAATCCATTTAGCTTGATCTCGACTTTAAGAAAATTCGTTTAGTGGATTAAATAACCACCCGAAATTACCACGTTTTTAGTGTCATGGCGTCATCCCGTTAATGTTACCCATGCTTACAAATCTTATGACGTCACGAGCTCGCGATTGCGATGTTGGCGCGCGGTCACGCCATCTGTCTCATTACGTCAGGCGTTGTGTGTGGATCCTATTAAATTTATATGACGTCACACTCTTTCGAGGAGATGGTCGCGATTCCCATTTGCCTGATTACGTCACGCGTTGTGTGCGTATGGCCGTCCGAACGATAACTCGCGTAACAATCGTTCGATTTCGATGAAATTCTAGTATGTGGTAGGAGACGACCTGGGAAGGAACCCTATTGAAAGTGAACGAAATGGGGACAATAGTCAGTACATAGGAGCGGGATCCATTCCACTGCTCTTGTGCGTCATAACTTACGCAAAAAGGGTTCGATTTTGATGAAATTTTAGTATGTGATAGGGCACCACCTGGGGACAAACCCTATTGAAAATGGGCGAGATGGGGTCAAAGGTCAGGACAAGGAGCGGAATCACTTTCATCGCCATTATGCATAATAACTTGCGTAAAAGTGTTTCGATTGCGACAAAACTTTAACATGTTATTTGGGAGGTATACCGAACCGGTTCCGTTGAATATCATCGAAATGGGATCAAAGGTCATAGCACATGACCGAGATTTATTCCACAGCCATTATTCTCATATCCTGAGTGATAACTTGAGTAATGATTTCTGGTATGTTGGAAAGCGTATTATAATCAATGCATTGCATGATTTTACTAACTTGTTTGTAACTACTACTGGGAAATTGACGGACAAGATTCGGCAAGCCATCAGTTACGTCATTCGGTCCTGTTCTGGCGTATGACAATTGATGGGGTGCCCACTGTTGGCCAGCTGCTGGTCTATCTGGTGGCCGCCGAGACATTTTATTTACTGTTCATGCAACATAGTGCATATAATGCTGACAACCAGCAGTGGCCCATTGCTGGTCCCGGAAGACTATTTTGGCACTGTTTGTAAAAATTGCAACACCATGAAGAACTGCTGATAATAGCCTGAAACTTGCAGTATATTTACAACAAGTTGAGACATGCGAATGAATAAAATGTGATTTGGAAATCCGCATGCGGTTTTGGAGCAGCACCCTCTGAACTGTGTGGGCTTGAGTACACAGATCTGTCTCAAACGAGATGCTGCAACCAGTGACGAGTTGGCAATGAGTCGAAAGTGAGTTTTTGTGCCTTGCATATGCGCTTTCTCCGAAGAAGGTGGCATTTGAAGCACCTGACGGACTTTGAGCGAGGAAGGATTGTTGGGATGAGAGAAGACGAATCTCCCTACCGCAAAATTGCCACTCGTATGGAACGAAACGCGAGCACCGTGATGCGAACGTGACGTAGAAAGATGAGGCTCGGATGCACAGAAGTTCTGTAAATGAACCGAAAACACTGGATGACAGACACCTCTACCTAATGGCAGTGATCGATCGCACAGCGACATCCACGGTGTTAGCTCAGCAGTGGAGCACTACCACTGGTCAGGCATGGTCCACCAGCACATTTCGACGTTTTCTGCTTACAAAGGACTGGTCGTTCAGAGTCAAAGGAATCTACTTAACAGAGAACTGATCGTTCAGTGTCAAAGGAATCTACTTAACAAAAGACTGGTCGTTCAGAGTCAAAAAATCTACTTAACAGAGGACTGCTCGTGTAACTACTTAACATAGGACTGGTCGTGAATCTACTTAACAGAGGACTGGTCGTTCAGAGTCAAAAAAATCTACTTAACAGAGTACTGCTCGTGTAACTACTTAACATAGGACTGGTCGTGAATCTACTTAACAGAGGACTGGTCGTTCAGAGTCAAAAAAATCTACTTAACAGAGGACTGCTCGTGTAACTACTTAACATAAGACTGGTCGTGAATCTACTTAACAGAGGACTGGTCGTTCAGAGTAAAAAATCTACTTAACAGAGGACTGCTCGTGTAACTACTTAACATAGGACTGGTCGTGAATCTACTTAACAGAGGACTGGTCGTTCAGAGTCAAAAAAATCTACTTAACAGAGGACTGCTCGTGTAACTACTTAACATAGGACTGGTCGTGAATCTACTTAACACAGGACTGGTCGTTCAGAGTAAAAAAATCTACTTAACAGAGGACTGCTCGTGTAACTCCTTAACATAGGACTGGTCGTGAATCTACTTAACAGAGGACTGGTCGTTCAGAGTCAAAAAAATCTACTTAACAGAGGACTGCTCGTGTAACTACTTAACATAGGACTGGTCGTGAATCTACTTAACAGAGGACTGGTCGTTCAGAGTCAAAAAATCTACTTAACAGAGGACTGCTCGTGTAACTACTTAACATAGGACTGGTCGTGAATCTACTTAACAGAGGACTGGTCGTTCAGAGTCAAAGGAATCTACTTAACAGAAGACTGGTCGTTCAGAGTAAAAAAATCTACTTAACAGAGTACTGGTCGTGTAACTACTTAACAGAGGACTGGTCGTTCAGAGTCAAAGGAATCTACTTAACAGAGGACTAGTCGTTCAGAGTCAAAGGAATCTACTTAACAGAGGACTGGTCGTTCAGAGTAAAAAAATCAATTTAACAGAGGACTGGTCGTGTAACTACTTAACAGAGGACTGGTCGTTCAGAGTCAAAGGAATCTACTTAACAGAGGATTGGTCGTGTAACTACTTAAAAGAAAACTGGTCGTGTAACTACTTAACATAGGACTGGTCGTGAATCTACTTAACAGAGGACTGGTCGTTCAGAGTCAAAGGAATCTACTTAACAGAAGACTGGTCGTTCAGAGTAAAAAAATCTACTTAACAGAGGACTGGTCGTGTAACTACTTAACAGAGGACTGGTCGTTCAGAGTCAAAGGAATCTACTTAACAGAGGACTAGTCGTTCAGAGTCAAAGGAATCTACTTAACAGAGGACTGGTAGTTCAGAGTAAAAAAAATCAATTTAACAGAGGACTGGTCGTGTAACTACTTAACAGAGGACTGGTCGTTCAGAGTCAAAGGAATCTACTTAACAGAGGATTGGTCGTGTAACTACTTAAAAGAAAACTGGTCGTGTAACTACTTAACACAGGACTGGTCGTTCAGGGTCAAAGGAATCTACTTAACGGAGGACTGGTCGTTCAGAGTCAAAGGAATTTACTTAACAGATGACTGCTCGTTCAGAGTTAAAGGAATCTATTTAACAGAGGACTGGTCGTTCAGAGTCAAAGGAATCTACTTAACAGAGGACTGGTCGTTCATAGTCAAAGGAATCTACTTAACAGAGAACTGGTCGTTCAGAGTCAAAGGAATCTACTCAACAGAAGACTGGTCGTTCAGAGTAAAAACAATCTACTTAACAGAGGACTGCTCGTGTAACTACTTAACATAGGACTGGTCGTGAATCTATTTAACAGAGGACTGGTCGTTCAGAGTCAAAGGAATCTACTTAACAGAAGACTGGTCGTTCAGAGTAAAAACAATCTACTTAACAGAGGACTGCTCGTGTAACTACTTAACATAGGACTGGTCGTGAATCTACTTAACAGAGGACTGGTCGTTCAGAGTCAAAGGAATCTACTTAACAGAAGACTGGTCGTTCAGAGTAAAAAAATCTACTTAACAGAGGACTGGTCGTGTAACTACTTAACAGAGGACTGGTCGTGTAACTACTTAACAGAGGACTGGTCGTTCAGAGTCAAAGGAATCTACTTAACAGAGGACTAGTCGTTCAGAGTCAAAGGAATCTACTTAACAGAGGACTAGTCATTCAGAGTCAAAGGAATCTACTTAACAGAGGACTGGTCGTTCAGAGTCAAAGGAATCTACTTAACAGAGGACTAGTCGTCCAGTCAAAGAAATCTACTTAACAGAGGACTCTTCGTTTAGAGTCAGAGGAATCTACTTAACAGAGGACTGGTCGTCCAGAGTCAAAGGAATGTACTTAACAGCGGATTGGTCGTTCAGAGTCAGAGGAATCTATTTAACAGAGGACTGGTCGTCCAGGGTCAAAGGAATCTACTTAACAAAGGAGTGATCATCCAGAGTCAAAGGAATCTACTTAACAGCGGACTGGCCGTTCAAGAGTCAAAGTAATTTACTTAACAGAGGACTAGTCGTTCAGAGTCAAAGGAATCTACTTAACAGAGGACTGTTTGTTCAGAGTCAAAGGAATCTACTTAAAAGAGGACTAGTTGTTCAGAGTCAAAGGATTAATTTACTTAACAGAGGACTAGCTGTTCAGAGCTGCACATTCCTTTGACCCTCATCCACAGACGCCTCAGGCTGCAATGGGGTCAAGAACACAGATATTGGCGAGCTGATCGGCAAAAGGTCGTGTTTACTGACGAATCACGATTCAGCTTGATGCACTTTGATGGTCGCGTATCTGTTCGAAGAAATCATGGTGAACGGCCCCTTGGAGCGTGCATTTTGTAGCGTCATTCAGGCCCAACGCCAAGCGTAGGGGTTTTGTGTACCATTCTGTTTAATCTGCGATCTCATCTGATACGAACTGTAGAAACTCTCAACAGACAAAGATACATACGGGATGTTTTAGATGTAGAGGTTCTTCAGAGTTGCCTTGGCGCTATATTCCAGCAGGACAATGCTCGGTTACCGGTGGACCGTAATATCAAAATCCTGTTCCATGCAAAGCAGATACCGTTTCTTCCCAAGCCCGCCCGTTTGCCGGGTAGGTCCCCAATCGAACGTGTCTGGGGAGTGATAGGTATGCGACTGGTGCATCACGTGCCTCCGCCAGTTACCTCAAATTAACTCTGATCTCGCATAGAAACAGCCTGGCAGGCTATTCTCCAGGACGATATCAGAAATCTCTTCTATTCAATGCAACGCTCTGCAGATTCTGTTATTGTTGCTCGAAGTGGCTTCACACAATACTGAGTATTGAAGCGAACAAATCTTGTATAGCTCTAGAAATATAATCAGTTATCTCCTGTAACATGAAGAAACTATGATATATTCTTTTGAATAGCGCGATTCTTTCTTGACGTTGCAATTTTTAAAAAAAAACTGTAATGTGTTTTCTACTGTAAATGTCCACCTTTTCCACGGTAAACTTTCGACGGTTTTACAGCACACACACACACACACATACACACTCACACACATAAAAAAATTAGCAGTCATAATTGGCGGTATTGTGTGAAAAATATTGTAGTACCCCGCTGAAATGATAAACTTAGATTTCCATGGGTGGAAAATACTTCCCTCATGCCCACCCATATGAGCGCCCATATGGCCAGATTGTCAGATGCTTTCGAGCTGGTTACGAATGAGTCATGGGTGATGTGCTCGTCACACTACCATGTGGCTTTCCCTTTCCTGGAACTCGTTGCTTTAAATTAGGAACAGACGACTGCTCATAGCACTTAAAGTTGCTCAATAATAAGTAAAGAAAGAAAGAACCGGATATTGTGTGGCTTTCTGTGCAAACCCTAACCGCCTAGAAAAGCTTCAATTTCTATTGGAGATTTGTAAACTTACCTAGCAGTGGCGGCCGCGGTGACTACGTGCTGTCGTGCTGCAGCACGCAAAAAAATTTGAATTCAGATTCGTATTGTTTATTGTAGCTGAAAGCCTGAAAGTGCATGCATATGATTTGCTTCCAGCCCAAAATCTGATTTTTAGACGGGCCGTAATCAAGGCTCCTGTTCGGCATTCGGTCTGTGGTGTCGGTTAGCACACGGGAATAACAGCTTGGTTCTGCTGCCGCCTACGCGATCGGTCTTTCGTGCTGCAAATCAAGTAGCACGGCACCAACAGCGTGTCATTCCTGCTTCCTACACCCCACAACTCTTGGGGGTCCTCTTGTCAAACCGGCCACAAGGGTTTCCAGCGTGCTGTATTTCTCTCAGCACGATATAAGATCGCCGGCAGCAAACGGCGTTGAAACCAAAGACCCCCAACCCACTCTTTCTCCCATCGGAACTAGGAGCAGGGCAGTTGACCAATGGAATAGAGGGCAAACTTATCTGATTGTTTGTTTGTTTCTGTGCTCTCATAGCGTTTGCTTGATCAGTCAGTTAAAATCTATCTGTGCTTCTAATTTTTTTGTTCTTTATTCTGTGGTTTTCGTAATCTTTTTCGAGAGGGGCTGAAACTAAAGCTTGATCCATGTGTAATTTATTATCCACGTTCTTTTTTTTCTTCTTTTTTCTTTTGCATTTCATAAACTCTTTACTTGTGCAATACGTTGAGTAATTTCGTTCATTCATATGTAATTAATTCATATTTAAGCTCTTCAAAGTGCATTGAAAATCGCAAATAATAAAGTTGCAAGAGTGATTGACTGAATTGTATATTGAAGCACACTGTAAAAAAGTTTCGTATTAAAAATATGAAACTGAATAAAAACCTATTTAAAAAAATAATAAAAATAAAAATAAATGAGTAAATAAATAAACTTTCGTTCTTTTTACAGAACTTTGATTTTGTTCTTGGCTATTTTCCACGATGATCAAGATCTGATAATGTTTTCTAGGCAATCGAAGTCGGGGCAGATTAATCAAGTCGTGTATTCCGCAAAATATTAGGCTTTAATACTCTGACGAATATACAATTACAGATTTAACCTTTAACGCCAAAGAGGTGAACAAAATGAATAATCATATTAATTTATATGTAATTACAAAAATCTGTTCTCGGGTATTTTCCCCGATGATCAAGATGATCCCATTGCCCAATTCCTAAGACCTTTAGTGAAAGCGGTAGTGGGGGTGGGGTGCGGGGGGGGGTCACAGACCGCGTGTAAATCGGTAAGTCGCAGCACGTACACTCTCAGGCGCACGAGCCGCCACCACTGTTACCTAGTTTACCATTTTCTATTTTTATCATCTTGTTTTTTTTTTTTTTTTTGGTCTTTTATTTATAATGTAAACTAGCAGACATTGATGGAAACTTCACATTTTTCCCGCTTCGAACTTCGCGCTCTGCAGAGAAGTTAGCTTTGCATGCTGAAAACAAGTATGTCCACTGGCGATCATTTAATTTCCAACGCAAATCGATAGTTCCCAGTTAAACATTGTACTTCGTTTGCGCAGCTACTTAGTAACGAGAAATCTGGAAGACGAAAATTTCTCCAGAAGAAGCAATAAACGCAATTTAAATTCCTCACGTGACGTCTTTCTGTACGAAATTAAATTAACTTCCATCTTTTTGAAAAGAAAATTACCTTCGGAGATTATTGCTTTTTTACCCATTTATGTTGCAGTCGATACCAAACAGTGTCAGCGGTGTAAAATATAATTATTTGTAAATTGCCGTCTCTGTTTCCAGAAAAGAACATTATTATCAGGGAAAAAAGCTTTCAACAGGAACGCATATTCTTTTTAATTAATTCTTGAAAGTGACTAATGACGTGTTAAGTGAAGAATATTTTAAAACAAAATCTATGATGAAACCGATGCCATACTACGTATTTCCGAAGGAAACACCAAGAGTTGAGATTTGGCCTCAATCTACGCCAAAAGATTGGAGTACGGTTCACAAATAAGTGAGAAACAACATCTGGAAGACTTCGCATCACTGCGTGATGAAAAGAAACATCTATTAAGTAAGTAAATAAATAAGATTGTGCAGTGATACCTGATAAAATGTATCTCAGTGAAATAAGAATAGGAATACCGATGGAAAAGTTAAGACAACAACTAATAAAGCTCATGTCAAATATTACCGTAACGACCAATAAGAGACTACGTTTTTTTTTTTTTTCAGAACGTCTTTTGTATAAAAAGTACATGCCTAACCTGCTTATACTTGTAGATCACTTCGTCCGTCCGTCCGTCTGTGGCCACCATATCTCTGCAACTATTCACTCGATTTTTTTTCACTCATTCATTTTTTTTTTAGCTATCACATCGAAATATACATGACATATTTACATTATCGTTACAATTATTTGACTGTTGAGACAACTGGGAAGAAAGAGGAAAACGGTCGTTTGGCCTGACATAGTCCACTTCTCCCTTGAAGAGAATATTGCAACACAATCAGTAAAAGACAAAACCAGAATGCGATAAACAGTGAAAAATTTGTGAGAATGAAATATATAAAAGAGTGTTAGTATTATTTCCTCCCTCACAATCACCCACCCCTTCATAGTCGGCCTCGCAGTCTTTCATCTCTCCCCTATAATTCTTGGTAACGAAACAATGAAATTGCCAATAGTTTTCAGTTTTACAATATAGATAAGTAAGCTACAAATTCAAGATCTCCATCGTTATCAAATATTAAACCAGTTTAATTTTTAAGTTAATTTCTAAATCATACGCCTCCAAACCCGGACACTCAACTACCAAGATAGATGACACCGAATTTTCGGGTGTAATAACCACGTCTTTTGAATCCATTCTGACGCAAATTGAATTTATCAAAGCTATTCAAAGTCAATGGAACGGGTATGGAAAACAATAGTATCTGACAGAAGAACGACGTTTTTCAAACGGGGTTTTTAATCCCTCAGATATTGCTGTAAACGGAATCGTGAGCTTACGCCCTATGGTTGCAGACTTATGCGTTAAGAAAAACATGCATTTATATGAGAAACAGTTCGCACCGAAAACGCTCTCCAACACAGAAATAATTTTTTCAAATCGGGCTCTTAGAAACAGAGATATCAACAAAAATAAGATGTGACTGTACATCCCCTGGAAAGAAAACCATGCATTATTTTAGGAAGAAAGTATTCTCAAAAGATTTTTCTATATGAGCGCTATCGGTCCAAGAAAAAACAAATTTAGTCGAGTTTTTAGGAGCCCAGATTTTGCTACAAATACATCAGAAGCAGAAATTAACTCTTATGTCCCCTGGTGGCCAAACAATTCTTTACCAAACATTAGAAATTATGTGAAACATATTTTCCATCAGGTCTTGTACGCGATACAGGAAAAAAATTTCAAATCGGAGTTTTAGGAGCAGAAATAACGCAGAGAACGCAATTTACCTTTGTGCCGCCTAGCGGAAGGTTTATGATTTATTTGAAAATTTTTAATTAATAGGGAAAACATTTCGCTTCGGAATCACTATCCAACAAAGAAGGAATTTTTCAAATCGGACTCTTAGAAGTAGAGATGTTGACAAGAATAGGATATACATTTACGCCCCTGGCACAGAAATCATGCTTTTTTCAGGAAGAAAATGTACCTAAAAGGTTTGTCGACAGAAGTGGTTTCGGTCAACAAACGTCTTTTTATTCAATTGAGATTTTAGAAGCTCATATTTTGCTGCAAATACATCAGAAGCGGAAATTTAGACTTACGCCACCTGGTGGCCAAACCATGTTTAACAAAAACTAGAAATTATGTCTAAAATATTTCCCATCAGGAGCTGTATCCGGTGCAGAAAGAATTTTTCAAATCAGAGAGTCAGAAGCAGAGATATAGGGGAGAAATCAATTTACCTTTACGCTCCCTAGCGGAAAGTCTATGAATTACTTGAACATTTTGAAATTATATGAAAAACATGCCACACTGGAACACTATCCACTATCCAAGAAGGAATTTTTCAAACGGACTCCTACAAGTAGAGATATTGACAAAAATAAGATATACATCTATGCCTACTGGCGGAGAAACTCTGGAATATTTTAAGAAGGAAATATTCCGAAACGGTTTATCGATGTGAGTGGTATCAGTCCACGAAAGAATATTTTCAATCGATATTGTAGAAGCTCCGATTTTATGGCAAATACATCAGAAGCAAAAATTAACACTTACACCCCCTGGTGGCCAAAGTGTTCTTTACCAAAACTTAGAAATTATATACAAAAGATTTTTCTTCAAGAGATGTATCCGCTGAAGAAAAAAATTCAAATCGGAGTTTTAGAAGAAGAGTTATGAGGAAAAATTTACTTTACTTTTACGCCCCCTAGCGGAAAATCTATGCGTAATTTGAAAATATAACTATATCTAAAATGCTCTTCGACATAAATGGAATCGAAAGATAGGAGAATGTTTTCAATCGGATGTTTAAAAGCAAAGATGTGGAATAAAACGTATTTTTGAATTCGACATCATCTGCATTTACGGCCTCTAGCGGCGAAATAGTACATCGTAAAAAAACGAAATGAAGGAATATCATTCGCATATTTCAAGCTTCCCAATGCAAAAAGAATTTTTCAAATCTGACTAATAGTTGCAGAGATATCGTGGGTAAAGGCGGACGGACAAACCGGTAACATAAGCACGATCTTTTTTTATAAAAGACGTGCTAAAAATGTCATAAATTATTTGTATAAAATCGCGTAACGTTTTGTTTAGCATTTTCTATCTTATCGTCCAATATTATTATTTTATTTAAATTTTCCCATAAGATATAGTTTTAATTTTTTTCTTAAATAGGTCAATATTATTAATAGATCGTATGGCAACAGGTAGTGAGTTCCACAAATTAGGACCAGAAAATCATTTTAGCCGATTTCGCCTGAGAAAATATTGGAACAAGTTTTGTTGTGTTTCTGGTTTCATGATGATGTGTAAAGATATTTAAGGATTTAATATCATGAGAAAGATTATTTTTAATTCTTTTGAACATTATTTTACCCAGGTTATAATCATATAGTTGTTTAACAGTAAGAATGTTGTAATCATTCGGATTTATTTTAATCAGCTGAAATGTGTAAGGTTGAAAGTTATTATGTAGGTTTAGATCTGTTATCTAATATGTTTTACAGCACTTGAAGTTTATTAATATTGTAATGTGCCGTTTTCCCCAAGCTAATATGCAATAGTTGATTTGCATTTGAATTATTGTGAAGTATAAGATTCAAAAATAATTTGAAATATTAAAATTAAATATCGTTTTTGCAGTCGCAAGCTTGAAATGAGAAAATGATGATCCTTGCTATACAGTTTTTCTATGTAATGGAGATGATATCGAATTCAAAACATATTTTATTTAATATAATTACTTCAGGACATCCGATGGAAAACATTCTTCCTTCCATTCGATGCCATTTATACTAAGACAGTTTCTTTTTCAGGTAATGTATAGTTCTTTTCGCTAGGCGGGAGCAAAGGTTAATTACGATTTCTCCGATATCTCGGCTTCTAAAATTCCGATTTGAAAAATTCGTTTTGCATCCAATATAGATAGTTCTTGGGGTAAAATGTTTTGCATATGATTTCAATTTTTTTAGTGAATGATTTAGGCACTAGAAGACGTAAGTTTATGTTTTTTTGGTTTTGATATATTTGCAACAACATCTGCGCTTCCGAAAAACGGATTTAAAAAATTATTTCACGGTCAGATACTACTTAACACGGCAAGACTTTCGAAATCACCTTGTGCTGAAAATAGTGCATAATTTTTCCATCAGAGGGTGTAGATATATATCTTATTTTTGTCGATATCTCTGTTTCTAACAGTCTAATTTTGGAAACAAAATCATTGTCGGAGAGCGTTTCGGGTACGAAAGGTTTTGCATATAACTTGAAAATGTTTTTAATGCACGAAAGTGCCACTAAGAAGGCATAAATTTACGTTTCCGTTTGCAGCATATTAGCAGCAACATCTAGGAGTTTAAAAACTTGATCGAAAAAAACCCTTTTTGATCAGATATTACTAACTGCGAAAAAATGTTTTGTACTTTTATCGCCAAAAATGGTGCAACATTTTCCCACTAAGGACGCAAATGTCTAATCGGTTTTTGTTAATATCTCTGTTTTTAAAAGCCCAATTTAAACAAATTTTTGGATGCCGTATAATACTTACTTTGTAGGACACCTTGTCTTTACTCTGATGGCTTTGTAGTTCACAATTCTCTTGCTGTAGGGTGTTATTACGTACTTCTGTTTGATGCTGTTTCTCCTCTTCTAAAAGTCCTTTTGTAATATCTTTTTTATTGTATGCTGTTCGTTACAGTAAAGATAGGAAATACTATCTTTTTAATATAGTACATAGTTTACTCACTAGGGGGAATAAATGTCAAAACATTTTTTCCCGCTATCTCTGCATCCAAGAGACATACTTGAAAAATTGTTTTTCCTGTGAAGAATAAATACCCTTCACACATTTTCTGCTTCTTCGTTATTCAAAATTCTTCCGCTAGAAAATGTAACTTTAAATCATGTTTTCCTCTATATCTGTTCTTCTAACTGCTCGATATAAAAGTTGCTTTGCCCCTGATATGTTCCTTCAGCTAAAAGAAATTTTTTGAGCACAATTTGTTGATTTTCGTAACAGACATTTCAACCGCGTGTGTCGGAAAGTAACCGTTTCTGTTTCTAGGTGGTTTATCGATTGTAGACATAACTTTGTATTTTTTGCAATGGGTTACATTGATTATGTTATATTTTTAAATGCGTGATTCGTGTTGGAAAAGGATTCAAAGGACGTGCTCATTACAAACTGAAGTTTGGAGTCGTCTTTGTTGTTTAGCCATATTACCGTTATATGGTTCAAAATGAGAAAACATATGTTTTAAGTGCATGTTGTATTAAATAATTGTTTTAAAAACCAGCATTCCTTAACAGAGTTATATTATATAGCAAATGCTGAAATTAAGATCTATTCAAAGGTTACTCACAAAGGAGAGATAAATTTGTTCTAAGGATTACATTACACTGAGGAATATGAAAACAAACTGTACTCCGATAATAAAAAAACGTTTCAAATTTTGGTCAGCTCTTGCGATATTTCTACCGCTCTCACCTACTCACTACATCTCTACCGCTCTTGTGCGCTCCCTGGTTTGCATATCCACTATATTTCAACTGCTCGCGTTCGCTCTCTGTTTTGCCTATCCACTATATTTCTACCGTTTTTGTGCACCCTCTGCTTTGCCTATCCACTATATTTCTACCGTTTTTGTGCGCCCTCCGCTTTGTCTATCCACTATATTTCTACCACTTTCCCCCCGCACCCTGCTTTGCTTGTCCACTATATTTCTACTGCTCGCGTCCTCTCCTTGCTTTGCCTATCCACTACATATCTACCGCTCTTGTGCGCTCCCTGCTTTTCCTATCCACTACACTTCTAACACTCTCGTCCTCTTCCTGCTTTGCCTGTACACTGTATTTCTACCGCTCTCTGCTTCGCCTAACCACTATTTCTACATCTCTTGGGCGCTCCCTGCTTTGCCTATCCACTATATTTCTACCGCTCTTGTGCGCTCTCTGCTTTGCCTATCCACTATATTTCTACCGCTTTCTTCAGCTCCCTGGTCTACCTAGCCATTATATTTCTACCGCTCGAGTCCCCTCCTCGGTTTACCTATTCACTATATTTCTACTGCTCGCGTCCGCTCCCTGCTTTGTCTATCCACTACACTTCTACCACTCTCGTCCTCACCCTGCTTTGCATGTACACTGTATTTCTACCGCTCTCTGTTTCGCCTATTCACTATATTTCCACCACTCTTGTGCACTTCCTGGATTTCCTATCCACTATATTTCAACTGCTCGCGTCCACTCACTGCTTTGTCTATCCACTATATTTCTACTGATCTTGTGGGCTTTCTGCTTTGCCTATCCACTATATTTCTACCGCTTTCTTCCGCTCCCTGGTCTGCCTATCCACTAAATTTCTACTGCTGGCGTCCGCTCCCTGCTTTGCCTATCCACAAGATTTCTACCCACTCTCCACCGCTCCCTGCTTTGTGCAACATAGAGGGTAGCACTCGGAGCTCTGGAGTCGAGAGTTGTAGGTTCGAATTCTGCCACTGACAATCATCTCAAGGAGACATAATCGGACATATTTTGTGGGATCAAACTGGGTTAACGGACGCCCAACATTTTTTATGAATAACAGCGAAGTGTGATTAAAAGAAGAGATTTAATGAGGGTGATTATATCAATTTTGTCTGAGCAAATCCCCTTTTACATTCGCTTGAAGATACAACTATGGTTTTCAGAACTAATTTCATATGTTAAATTTGTTTAAACTTTTCTTTCCTTGTTGTAGATGTTCCCTAACACCATGAATCATATCTCTTTCATTAGGTTAAAACCTGTTTTATAACTTCCTGATTTTTTATTCACGATGTAGTATATTTCCCTTTACATATAATGCATCACTGTACAAAAGTTATACAGCTATGACGAAATAAATTTCGTCATCGTTATTATGCCAGTGGCAGGATTCGAACCAACAACTCTCGGCTCCATAACTCCGAGTGCTATCCACTGTACTACACTGGCATGTGCTCTCACTGCTATCTGCCTTTATCTCATGTGCGTCATAAAGGGCCAGCATGACACACGGCAATATATTATATACAAAAATGAAACTCTCCTACGTATAACTTACAAAAAAATCAAACGCAAAGGGTAAAATCTTGCCATTTCTCTTTGTTCAGATTTTACAATTATTGCAGTTTCTCAGTTAAATAATTATTCCAAAACTGCAAGCCGAAAACATAAAAACCGGAACAAAACTCCGGGGGCGTCCTGCCAGAAAAAGCGTTATAATCAGCGCACCATTATGCAAATCGAAGCAACGGCAGGTAAACTTCGGCTCGTGCAAATGTCATGAAACGGTACAAATAACACCTGATATTTCTTCTTCTTGTTCTTAGCCTGTTGACACCCCCTGCAGGGCATAGGAGTCATCCAATCTCATCCAAATTCCTCGATCTTTAGCTTTAGTCCGCCATTTAACACCTCTAAATTATTTAGATTCATTTCATTGGGGAGTAAAACGGTCTAATCCCCCACGCTGACTAGACGGGTTGGGAGATATGTTCTACAGCTTCTGCCAGGTAGGAAAGAAGGCAGACTCCTACTGCTTAAGAAAGAAAAATAGTGAATAGGAATGATTCACCCCTAGTACTACACCTAATAGTAAGCTATGTTAATCAGTGTCATTCATGTTCTTCTGATGGGGAAAGGCAGAGTTCCTAAGCAAGTTGGAAAAAGTCCAAATTGTAATGGCCCGAAGACTGGGTCAGGGTACTACTGAGACGGCAAGGCTTATAGGAAACTCACGAACCCCCCCCCCTCCCCATCAATGCTGGAGGTGAGCGAAGACTATTACGGTACCAGACTAGCCAACAGAAGCCATAATATGACGCAATTGGAAAGTCATATGAATGCTAGTGACGGGAGTCATGTGTCATAACGCACATATCGAACCTTGCTGAAAATGAGGCTACATAGGCGCAGGTCGCTCTGAAGGTCCATGCTAACCTCAGTTCACCGTCTAAAGCGCCGACAATTAGCACACGATCATCAAAACTGAAACTTGAATGACTGAAAGAAGGTTGTTTGGTCAAATGAATCTCTTTTCCTGTTGCATCACGTTGACGGTCGGTTACGTGTACTTCGCTTACCAGAAGACGTGTTGGCTACAGGATGCTCCGTGAAAGGAAAACAATCTTGTGGAGGAAGTGTAACTCATTGCATAACGTACTACTCGGAAACCGTGGGTCCAGTCGTTCATGTGAAGGAATATATGACTTCTACTACGTACCTAAACATACAAGGAACATCTTTTCATGGCAACGGAATTCCCTTCTAGTAGTACTTTCTTTCAGAAGCGCAATGGGCCAAGCACCAATGCCTGGATTTCATTTCATTTATTTTTCGTTAGGCGGTTACATTTGATAATGTTACATTTCAAAATTAATTTTATAACATACACTTACGGACAATGAAATTTGCGCACCTAGAAGGAAAGGTCGGATTGAACTGAAATTTTATGGACGTAATGATACAGAACAATGATACACATGATGGCAAATACAGAGCTGCGGGGCAATTACAGAGGGATTTGTAGCACGCAGTCTGGTCATCTTCAATAGCGAGTAGCACCGCCTCTTGCGGCGATACACAGGTGTCTGCTGGGGGCAAACAGATGCCTGATGTTGTCCTGCGGCAGACTGGCCCACACGTGTTAAAGGGTGTGCTCCAAATCTCGGATAGTGAGGCAAGGCGGCATCTGGCGGTTCAACTGGTCCCACACATGCTCGATAGGGAACATGTTCGGGAAGCGGGAATACCATGGAAGTGTCTGGACATGACATGTGCGGGCGGACATTATCCTGCTGGTATAGAGCACCTGGAATATAGAGCCATGTGCGGGGCGGACATTATACTTCTGGTATAGAGCACCTGGAATACGGCCCACGAATGGGAGTACACGGAGCCGTAGGATCTCATCCACAAACCGCTGGCCCGTCAATGATCCACGTGCCACTACTACAGCTGATCGGGTATCGTAAGCAATGGCTCCCCAGACCATAATGCCTGTAGTGGGGAGGTGTGACGCTGGATAGCGAGGTCGGGATTGTGCCGTTGACACGGGGACATCCACACCCGGACACGATGATCATCCGTCCCCAAAACGAAACGGCACTCATCGCTAAACCCTACACGTCGCCGCCAATTTGTGAAGTTCCACGTCGCTCTGGTTTGGCACTACTGCACACGGAGCCCGCGATGTTCCAGTGTCAATGGCAGCGCACGTAAGGGGAGCTGAGATCGCTGATTCGCTTCCGCGAGGCGTCGGGAAATAGTTCGTGGGCACACAGGGGCCACTACGTCTGCCTGTACAGTGGACCCTGTCCCCGTCGAATCCGTTCGTGCCTGGCGAACGATCCGTCGATCTTCTCTACCGGTGATCTTCCTGCTCCGCCGTGGGGCAGCACCGTCGCGTGTCCACTGCTCCCAACACAGTCGGACGGTATGGTCAGAACAATCCACGTGGCGGGCTATACGGCGTGCCGACCACCCTGTGGTTTTCAGCCCGATGATTCGCCCTCTCGCAAAGTCCGTAAGTTGCGTAAATCGACGTCTCTGTCGTCTACCCGGCATTCTTGTCACTCTGTACTCTTGCTTGCGTCGACCGCCGGTGTTTTTCGCTTTCATGGGGCATCGGTTACAAGCCGGTTTATAAGGCTGCAGGTTCCTGCTTGCAGAGCCACCACAGGGTGTGCGGTCATGCGCAGTCGCACCAAACGTGGATCATTTGCATACCAGCACGCAAATGTAGCTATTTGCAAAGTTTCGCGGTTGTAGCATGATTTCTTCTAAGTGCGGAATTTCATTGTCCGTGAGTACATAACACACAGTCGAGTCACATTACTTTTCAGCCATTGTTGAAAGAACACAAGCTGGTGGGGGCAGCGTTATGGCCTGGGGAATGCTCTCGTGGTATCTCCTGGGTACACCCATACCTGTGGAAGGCAATATGGACCGAATTCGCTATCAATCCATCCTTGCAGACCACGTACACCCATTCATGCGCTGATTGTCTTCCCTGTGGCGGATGAGACCTTCCATCACGACAATACGACGTGTCACACAGCTAGAAATGTCCGAGAATGGTTGGAAGAGCACGATGAAGACATCAAAGTACTTCCCTGGTCCCTTAATTCCGCAGACGTAAACCCAATTAACCATCTGCAGGACCACCTCGATCGTGTTGTTCGCTGTATGGATCCTCCACCACGCACCCTGCAGCAGCTGTCATATGCAGTGCAGTCACCATGGCTCCAGGTACCTGTGAACACCTTCCAGCACCTTATTGAGTCACTCCCAGCCGGTCTAGCTGCTGTCCGCACTGCACACGGCGGTTACTCTGGATATAGCTGGTAGTCACAATAATGTAACTCAACCGTGTATTAAGAAAGAACAACATCATATGTAATATGAATACCTATGTACAGGGTTACCACAGAACAGGAAATTGAGTAAAAGGCTATATTGTTCGAGAATAGTTTGCAGGACAAGAAGAAGACTTCCGTGTATTTCTGATCCACGAATTCTTCTTTTCATCTTTAGTGGTTATACCAAGCATGCATCTCTCAATGTTCTTTCAGTTGTCTACAGCGTTTGTATGTATTTCTTAGCTAAAGTCCAACTCTCAGCTCTGTATATAAGAACTGTAAGGATGTCGTAATTAAACATTTTATTTTTAAAACATAACGGTAAATTGCTCTTGCAAATTGTACAGTTTCTCCAAAGGCTCTTCAACCAAGTTTTATACACCGCTTAATTTCTTCATCAATGTGGCTCACGCGTAACATAGGTTGATCAAGGTAAATGTAGGTAAACCTACATATAGACCTACATTTTACACCTACATTTAGGTAAACCACCTCTACATTTTACACCTACATTTAGGTAAACCACCTCTACATTTTACACCTACATTTAGGTAAACCACCCTTACATTTTCTCCCATCAACAGCTAAATCTTCATTGCTTGTAAAAGTTAACCTTTTTGGTTTTCTGAAAGTTCATTTTTAAGCACCCTTCTTTATTCTTGTCAGCAGGTTCTTGGATCATATTCTGCAGCGTACTTGCAACAATGCAATGTAATTAGCACAACGAAAGTGAGTTAAATGATCTCCGTTAATATTCATCCTTTTGTCTTTCCAGTTCAATAATTGATAGACATTTTGAAATATTGCACTGAAGAGTTTGGGAGATATGGTGTCACCTTGTCTCACTCCCTGTCCAATTTTTATCGGGGATAGGTCCTCAAATAGTCGAATCTTTGCACTTTCATTTTTAGCACGTCTCTTGTAAAAAAAAAGATCGTGCTTATGTGATGACTTCGTCCGTGCGTCCGTCTGTTTGCCTGTGGACACCATATCTCTGAAACAGAGATGGAAATGGGTCACGGGTCGATGGGTTAGCAGATCAACGGGTCGACAGTTTCTATCGGGTCAATCTGGTCGGTTCAATGTGTTCCTGACCCGATTTCGACACGGTTTTATTTACGCTTTCCAACCGTAGGTTGAAGAAGCGTTTATGCTCCAGCTTTGTCCGTCTGTTTCTCTGTACGTCTGTCCGTACGATAACTCACGTAAAAATGGTTCGATTTCGATGAAATTTTAATATGTGGTAGGAGACCACCTGGGGACGAACCCTAATAAAAAATGAAGAAATGGGGTCAAAGATCAGGGCATAGGAACGGGATCGATTCCATTGCCGTTATGCACCATAACTTGCGTAAAAATGATTCGATTTCGATGACATTTTAGTATGTGGTAGGGAACTACCTGGGAACGAACCCTATTTAAAATAGGCGAAATTGGGTCAAAGGTCAGGACATAGCTGCTAGATCTATTCCATTGCACTTATGCTTCATAACTTACGTGAAAATGCTTCGATTGCGACAAAACTTTATCATGTTATTTCGGAGATATACTGAACCGGTTCTGTTGAATATCATCGAAATGGGATCAAAGGTCAGGGCACAGGAGCGAGATTTATTCCACAACCATTATCCTCATAACTTGAGTAATAACTTGACTAATGATGTCTGGTATGTTGGAAAGCGTACTATAATCAATGCATTGCATGGTTTTACTAACTTGTTTCTGTTTTATTTTTGAAAAGCAAAAAAAAGAAGATTTTTTTTTCAAAGAAAAATGCGCGCTGTGGAATTTTGTGTTCGCTACTGGTGTCCGCGGACTGAAAAATTATTTGCCATGCAATATGAAGGAAGAGTGTCCTCAGAAGGAAAAGTGTATCTTCCTTCTGATAGGCAATAAGGAAAACAACATCCACATTTTGGAAACTTTGAATTCACCATAAACTTGTGAAAATTAGTGTTGCTGTGGAACATATCCTGAAGCTTGCTATGTTATCAAGAAAACAGCAAAAAAAAAAAAGAAACTAAGAATAACAACATGCTGCTTAATTTAAATATTTTGACTATAGCGCCATCACATATTTGACTCTCACAGATGTGTTTGAAAACATGTGTCAAACAGTTAGATTATGTCTTGCAAATGAAGGATGAGAGTTTCAATACAGTACTTCCTGTAAGTGAGTAAATTATACGTTCCTATGAGATCATACATTTGTTTGATTTCCAGGTAACCTAAAATACCCACTGCGCAGAGTCTTTTTGAACGTTCTATGTATACAGTATATTATAGCTCAAAGCAGATTTGTCCGGATCGGGTCGGGTCCAATTATGTGACGCCCGGGCCTGGGTCCAAAATTTTTGACCCGTTTCCAACTCTGTCTGAAACTATTAATCCGACTTGAAAAATTATTTTTGATTCGCGAACTTTGAAATGTGAGAATGATGATCATTGCATTCCGTTTTTTCTGATGCTCATTTTCGTCGTTAGAGGGCGTAAATGCAGACGATACCGAATTCAAAATATATTTTATTTGATGTCTTTGCTTCTAAATATCCGAAAAAAAAAATTATTCTTCCTTCCGATGCGATTTAAATCGCTGGCTATTTTAGGTACAGTCTCTTTTTCAAGAAATGCATAGATTTCCCGCTAGGTGTCGTAAGGGAAAATTGCGTTTTGCCCCATATCTCTGCTTCTGAAACTCCGATTTCAAGAATTATCCCTGCATCGGATACACCTCCTCATAAGAATTGTTTTGCATATAATTTCTCAGTTTTGGCAAAGAATGGTTTGGCCACCACGGGGTGTAAGCGTTTATTTCTGCTTGTAATGTATTTGCAGCAAAATCTAAGTTTCCGAAAACTCTACTGAAAAATTAAAATACTTTCGTGGATAGATGCCACTCACCTCGGAAACCCGTTTGAGAATACCTCCTGCTTAAAACAGTTCATAGTCTGTTCGGCCAGGGGGCGTAGACATATATCTTATTTTTGTCGATATCTCTGCTCTTTCTTTGTTGGAGAGCGTTTCCGGTGCGAAATGTTTCTCGTACAATTTCAAATTTTTCTTAATGCACAAGTAAGTCGCTAGGATACGCATAAGTTCATGTTTCCGTTTACAGCAATATTTGCGGGACTAAAGATCGGACTGAAAAAATGCTTCTTTGGTAGGATACTACTAACAATAAAAACACCTTGTGTTCATTTTCTTCCAAAAAAAAAAAAAAAAAAAAAAAAAAATGCGCAATTTCGCCGCTAGAGGTGCCAATATTTAAATTGTGTTTTCTCATAATCTCTGCTTCTAAATGTGCGATTTAAAAAATTATTTGACACCGGATACAATACAAATTTTGAAGATAATAATCCGTTTTTTACGCTTTCCAACCGTAGGTTGAAGAAGCGTATATGCTCCAGCTTTGTCCGTCCGTCCGCACGATAACTAGCGTAAAAATGGTTCGATTTCGATGAAATTTTAGTATGTGGTAGGGGACCATCTGGGGACAAATCATGTTAAAAATGGGACAAATGGGGTCAAAGGTCATGACATAGAAGCGGGATCCATTCCATTGCCCTTATGAGTCATAACTTGCGTAAATATGGTTCGAATCCAATGCAATTTTAGTATGTGGTAGGGAACCAGCTGGAGACGAACCCTGTTGAAAATGGACGAAATGGGGTCGAAGGTCACGTCATAGGATTGGGGATCGATTCCGCCACCCTTATGCATCATAGCTTACGTAAAAATGCTTCGATTGAGACAAAACTTTACCATCCTGTTCTGGAATTACACTTTACCGGTTCTGCTGAATTTCATCAGCATTGGGTCAAATGAACGAGATTTATTCTACAGCGATTATACTCATAACTTGAGTAATGATTTCTGGTATGTTTGAAAGCGTATCATAATCAATTCCTTGTATGATTTTACTAACTTGTTTGGTGTAAATATTACAAGGATGGTAAGTCAGATAATATCCGAAAACTTGAAAATTTCGTCGTCCTGGAATGGGAATCGAACCTGCGTCTCCCAGATAAGCGCCCGGGTATGCTAACCAGACACCAGCCAGAACGACCAAGTTTCCAATTAATTTGAATATAACCATCACACGATTCCCTAGTCGAAGCAACCAGCATTCATCTGACTTGCCGTCCTTGTCACAATTGCACCAAAAAACGAATTTCATCTCCAAAATTTGTATTATATGGTGTAATCCCGTATTTTATTAATGACCGGATATCATTTACCTTGTGAAAGCTTTTAGGTTTGCACTTGTGGAGTTTTTAAGTTCAGAGTTCTGTCTTCTGTTTGCAGCTGTATCTCCGCTTCTAAAAACCCTATTGACAAATTCCTGTTTTTACTGCATGCCATTCAGTACAGTAAATATGGGAAGCATTATCCTCTTTAAATAATGCAATCTTTTAATAGCTATCTCTGCTTCCTGAAGACGTATTTAAATTTTTTTTCTTAGGATAGCTTCTGTCATGAAGAATACTTTTCACCGATTTCTATTTTTTCTATTAAGCAAAATTCTTCCGCTATGAGGCGTAACGTTGTATCATGTTTCCTTCTATATTTCTTCTTTTCATTGTTCTATTTGAAAATCGGTCTGCCTTAGATACCTTCTTTATACTTCGAGAAACGTTTTGTGCGCCATTTGTTAATCTTCGTAACATACGTATTAGCCGCTGATGGAAGTGAGTAGTTGTTTCTATTTCTGGATGTTTTATTGATTGTAGAAAGCAGATTGATATTTTTTCCAACCGGTTCCATTGACTTTGAATAACTTTGATAATCTTTATTCGCGTCGGAAAGGATTCGAAAGACGTGTTCATTACAACATTAAAGTCGGTGTCATCTTTTCTGTTATAAACTTTTTTACGCTTTCCAACCATAGGTTGAACAAACGTTTATGCACCAGCTCTGTCCGTCTGTCTGTCCGTCCGCACAATAACTCGCGTAAAAATGATTCGATTTCGATGAAATTTTAGTATGTGGTAGGGGTCCACCGGGAACGAACCCTTTTGAAAATGGGCGAAATGGGATCAAAGGTGAGGACATAGCAGCGGGATCCATTTCATTGCCCTTGTGCGTCATAGCTTGTGTAAAAATGTTTGATTTCGATGAAATTTTAGTATGTGGTAGGGGAACCACTGAGAACGAACCCTACTGAAAATGGGCGAAATGGGGTCAAAGGTCAGGACACAGGAGCGTGATGCATTCCATTGCCCTTGTACGTCATAACGTACGTAAAAGTAGTTCGATTTCTATGAAATTTTATTATGTGGTAGGGAACCATCTGGGAGCGAAATCTATTGAAAATGGGCGAAACGGGTTCAAAGGTCAGGAGATAAGAGCGGGATCCATTCGATTGCCCTTTTGCATCATAACTTACGTAAAAATGCTTCCATAGCAATAAAACTTTATTATTTTATTCCTGAGGTATACTGAACAGGTCCTGTTGAATAACATCGAAAGGGGGTCAAAGGTCAGGACACAGGAGCGAGATTTATTCCACAGCCATTATTTTCATAACTTGAGTAATGATTTTGGCAGTGGCGTAGCCTAGGTCTTGTACAAGGGAACGCTGAAATAATCTAGTTAAAATTGAAATGTACCCTTTTATTCTGAAATTCTGTATTGCCCTAAAAAAAAGGGAGTACACAAAAAACATTTATACAAAATAGAATACCATATGATAATTATCATGAAATGTCCTTTGGTCTTAATTTTGGGCATAGAGGTTCTTTTTAAGTTAATGTACAAAATTTGTGAAATGCAGAAGTTTTATAGGTGTTTATATTGAATATACAGCTTTGAATTTCAAATTCCACCTACATATACTGTATACATACAAAGGCTACTAGCATTATAATTTGAGATAATGAAATAAAAAAAATCAATATTCCTACCATTTTTGTGAGTACCGTGTTTTCTTAAGCAACTTTGTATATCAGCTCTATTCTTCGTTTTTTCTTTTCAGAAAACACGTCAATACACCTATCAAGAAACACAGGATCACTTGAAAGCTCTAGAAGTAAAGCCTTTTCAATAGCTAATGAGTTGAAGTGACTTAGACAGTCATTTGTCATAGAGTTTCTAAGGAAAGTTTTAACGCGCTATAAGTACTCATGTTTCTCTCACTACTTGCAGTTGTTGCTTGTAATGTGAGAATTAGACGAAGTAGTTTGGTTACCTCTTCGTAAATACCATCCAAACCATTTGCTACTAAATACTTCAACAAATCTGTAGGTTGCAAAGTTTTATTGCCATCTTCGTAGATATTGACTAGCTCATTTTGCAGTTTATCTTTCTTAAAAAAAGTCGTAATTTTTCAAACCAGTTATTCAGAGCCACAACAGGAAACATTTTTCGATATTCGGTGAACTTCTGTTCATTTACGAGTTCTGTGAACTGCAAGCTAACAAAATCTTTAAATCTCTCCTTCATTTGAACAATTTGAGAATCAAGTATTTCGTAGCACACCTGGTCACACTCATTTTCTTGCTTTCCCCAAACTGCAAGTTCTCATTGAACTCCTTACTTTTTTAACACAATTATCAATGAAATCGTCATTCTTTCTAATATTTTCTAACTGCTGAATGGTCTGACGAATGACATGAAACACTACTAACAATACTAATTATGAAACAAGACTAATGACATGAAACAATACTAATTATGACATGAAACAATACTAACTGAGATTGACTGAAATAATTTCATCAAGGGTTCAATATAAACTAAGCAGGCGTCATAAACACACAGAAGAAAAACAAAAATCGAAATATCCAAATGTCTTTTCAACCCAATGGCAGAGTTTATAGAATTACAGTCCCACTGCGAATTTTCGTCCTCGATAATGCTGGAAATTAGCCTGTAAAGTTCATAAAAATGATTTTAATTGTCTGAATTGCCTTTGAGTGGAAGTTCTTAGCGAGTACTGCTTGCTTGTGGAAGCTTAAAACCTTGCTCTGTCAGAAGAACAGTTCGCTTCGATGATTTGCTAAAACAACTGTGAAAAGCAGTCAGCGCACACACAAACAGTTTCCCTTTTTTAATATTTTATGAACCATGCAAGAGCACGATATTCAACTGAAGTGCATAAAAATGTATAAAAAGTGCATTTGGACAAAACTTTCTAACTAGGTTACTAAACTCCCCCTGCTCGATCAGCCATAACCGAAGCTCTGTCATAGGTTTGACTAACGACTTTCTCTGTGACGTTCCAGTCGTTTCAAACTTTGTGAATTACGTCTTCTAAGCCTTCAGCTGTTTTGTCTCTTGAAACATCGTAAAATCCAAGAAATATCTCCTCAATCCTGTCTTCAACACAGTATCACAGACATCTGGCTTTTGCAAGATACGTGAAGTGTTTCATCAGCTTGTACAGAAACAAAAGGAGTTTCTTTCATTTCAGATTTAATGGTTTCATTTAATACAGTCGTGATAACTTCAATCAAATCATTCTGTATGTTAGGTGATGTTCCTTTGAATGAAGAAGATGACTGTAAGTGCTCTCGGGTGGTTGATTCGTTCAAAGCCAATAGCTCTAAAAGTTCTAAGTAATAACTTTTGTTGACTGAATCTGCACCTTCCTTATGCCCTCGAAATGCCAATTCTTGTTTTGCAAGGAATATAATTGACAAGATATTTCTTTTAAGAACTTCTCTGTTATTTGCGACTTATTGGTTATGTTTCACGGCTTGAGTGCGTGCTGCTTCTGATAAAACATGCTCTGTACGAATTTTTCCAAGCAAAACGAAAGACCCCATATGTTGCAAATGTCCTCTTGAAGAGGCATGTTCATCTGCTTTTTTGATGAAATTGCTCAAGTCTGAAATGCCATTAATGCACCATTCGTTGTCTTTCTCTCCAAATAGTAAGCAAACGTAGCAAAATATTTTTTGTTTTCTACTGCACCCAGTACTCCATTTGTATCTATCATACCACGAAGACTGCCAAGTACGAGCACTACCTTTACTTGTTTGCTTAATTTTCAAGTATGGCGCAGGTCTTTTGTTTTTTAAATAGCACCGTTTCTCCAACGTAACATTACAACTGGGAGTTTTTTTGCAAGTAATCAATGAAATCCTCGTCCCACATGCTTTCCACATCAGTCATATTTTTCCCAGTAAAAATATTATAAAACAACACTGAACACGAAAAACCACGCTGAACAACAGAGAATATCTGCATACCAACGCTCGCTAAAACTCGTCCTCCTCGAATACGCTGGCGTTTCCCATCGCAAACAAACGGGAGTGATCACCCTTCGCGAGCATGCGCAGTCACATGAATTTGACCCTGGCCTCGGTTCTCCTCAAGGTCGTCAGACGCTAGATTGTCCGAGCGTCTGGCATTGAGGAGAAAACCGCTTTACATCAGACGAGCAAAAGAGAGAGGGAACTGCGTATTTTCTATTATGGGAAAATAAACGCTAATATAGTGTTTTCATGCTATTTTTGTTAAGAATAACATTTAAAATTGCCGAAGGCACTATTCTCCATCGATATTTCAAGTGACGCTGAGCGTACAAGCGTCTCCTCACGCTACGCCACTGGATTTCTGGTATGTTGGAAAGCGTATCATAATCAACGTAATGCATGGTTTTACTAACTTGTTAAGCAATGTTAAAGTATGCATCGTTAATACCGCGGGATTTCAAAGACATTACAATTGCTGATGGTTTCATGGAATCAAAGGCCTTTTCGGAGGCCATTTTTTCGTGATTGCACTTCTAGATAATTTCCTACAGTTCTGACAAAAGCACGCATTTTAAATGATAAGATGTTGAATAAAAAGTGATAACCTAGTTATGAAAGTAAAATTTTCCTTAAACTGCAGTACCAGCACTACATAATGAATGCAGAAACAAAAAGCTTCTAGTCAACTTCACGCAAATATAACTGAAATCACAGACGAAATGCACCTCACGACTGAAACAGATCACTACGATTCCTCGATCTAATTACATTTACCATCCAGCAACTGAAAAATATTTTGCATCTTTCAGCTCTCATCTCCCACTTGCTTAGTTTTGGAGCAAAATATGGTATTTTATCTTTTGCGCGAAACGTGCGTCAACATCGTAACAGCCTCTCCTGTTCATAACAAGCGAGCCGTGTGTCGCATTCTCTCGTGTAAGAAGTTCTGCTAATCTGATATATTGAATCGCAGGTAAAGAGAGAGAAAGAAATCCTCATTTTGCCGTCTTTACATCGCTGCGGAGAAACAGTCGCGTCTCAGCGCTCAGCTCGTCGGCGATGAAACCCAACATGCGATAAATGTCGCATCTGTTTCTCGTGCCGAATGTGTGGTCCAAGCCTGAGAATTAAATTTTGACAATCGAGGAAGGTAATTTGTTTCAGCTCGGAATATTCCCTGAGGATATTACAGGGAAACTAAGTATTGCTACTCACAGTACGGCTTCGGTGACAAATCGTTTTATCTCCGAGAACTTGAGATCAATACCTCACCTCCAAATTTCACTCGAACAGTGTCTATTACATTCTTTTCTGCAGTTAATACTCTTCATTCTTAAAAAAAGCATAATACTTTAAGAAGTTATACATTTAGTTTGTACTAACTATTCCTAAATTTAAAATGAGACCAGTTAGAACGATCTCTTTATAAAACAATTACCAGACAGAAAACTGTGTGCATACAAAAGGCGTCACCGAGGCATGCCAGATACACTAGTTTCTATAAATTAAGGAAGAACTAGAAAAATTGTGATTTATGAAAAAAGGAGTTGGAAATACATAAAACATGGGTACATGATCGCCCCTGTGGCGTAGTAGTCTAAGCGCTGGCTTCTAAGCATTCGTTCTCGTGGGTACCGGTTCGAATCCCGGTGAGGTATGGATGTTGTATTTGTCTTACGGCCCTGGCTCTCTTCCTTCCCTAGAACCAGTGGCCCTAAATTAGGGACGTGTGACTGCTGGTATATTGAATCGCAGGTAAAGAGAGAGAACGAAATTCTCATTTTGCCGTCTTTACATCTCTGCGGCGAAACAGTCGCGTCTCAGCGCTCAGCTCGTCGGCTCATTGAGTTGCTCACGGTGGTCCTTAAGCCTAAAAAAACCTTGGGTATGTGACGTGAAATGTAATGCTGAGTCCGGGTATCGTACGCAAATAGGTGGCGGAGGCATTTGTTTATGCAAATCAGCAGCAGTGTTAAAGGGCCGCCCCGGTGGCGCAGTGGTCTAAGGCGTTGGCCTCTGATCATTCGTCCGAAGGGGTCCGGGTTCGAATCCCGGTGAGGCATGGATGTTGTGTTTGTCTTACGGCACTGGCTCTCTCCTTCCCTGGAACCAGTGACCCTAAATTAGGGACGGGCGACTGCTTATAGCCCATTGAGTTGCTCACGGTGGTCGTTAAACCTCCAATCAAAAAAAAAAAAAAAAAAAAAAGTGTTTAAGGTGCTGTTGTTGAGGTGTGCGTCACATCGTTTGCGAACGGTAAAGAAAGGATTTTGTGGAATATTTTATGTTATGGCTGCGAGACAGCATTTTAAACCAAAGAATTGAAAGGGAGAGCAATTTTAAAGCTAGGAGCAGCCTAAAATCCGATAAATTTGCATGTGAGTCCTTCTGTGGTCTACAATCTGGGTAGCATATTTCAAAATACGCAGCCAACTTCTCGAAGGTACCGCGAAGGAAGAGGCCTAGGGCTACAACATCCGTGGATGATCGACATCTCCGATTAATGGCTGGGGAAGGAACAGGACAGCTACCAGGACATAGCTTCGATTTGCCCTTGCTACGGTTACAGGAATTGTGCTATCTGATTTCACTTTGCGCAGAAAGCTTCATGCAGGAGGTCTTTATTCTAGGCGACCAGCATTCAACGTTCCCCTTGGCCTCCGTCATAGAACAGGGCGTTTGGTCAAGACTTCACGCCAAGTGAAATGAAAACCAGTGGTTTTCAGTACTATTTACAAATGAATCCAGATTTGCTTTGAAGAGCTATTCCAGACGTGCTCTGGTCTTGAAAGAACGAGGACACGTTATCATCGTTCTATAACCTGTGAAAAGAAAACTTACGATAGCGGTAGCGACCTAGTTTGGGATGGCCCCTCGTTGAGAGGGTCCGTGGAAGCACGTCCTAGTTTGCCATGGTCTCTCCTTAAGATGGTCCATTTAAGCATGTCCTAGTTTAGGGTGGGCTCTCGTTGAGAGATTCTTCTTGGAGGCACGCAGAGTCTGGAACTCTGCGTGCTTCCCAGAGGAATCATTAATGCTCGATTCTATAGAGTTGATATCCAGAACTCATATGTTTGCTCTTCTGCAGGTGCCATAGGAGCCACATTTCTCCTAAAAGACGATAACGTTCGTCCTCAACCGAGGACGGCTGGTAGAGCAATACCGTGATGAGCATAACATTGACCGTAAGGATTTGCAATTCGTACCCGGGGAAACGGTGCCCCGCAAACAGGCACGCCATCCAGGTGATGCAGTGGTCTAAGCGATGGCTTCTGATAATTCGTCCGAGATGGGTCTGGGTTCGATTCCCGGTGAGGCATTGCTGTTGTGTTTGTCTCATGGCCCAGGCTCTCTCCCTTTCCTAGAACCGGTGGTTCTAAATTAGGGTTGGGCGACTGCTTATAGCCCACTGAGTTGTTCACGGTAGTCGTTAAACCTCCAATCAAAGAAAAAAGAAAACAGTTACACGGGCAAGGTGACCAGATGTCCAGCTTTTGGAGGACATGTCCTCTTTTTCTTATAATGTCCTGCTTCCACCAGGCATTAAGAAAAATACTCCAAATGTCCGGCTTTTTCAATAAGAAATAATTCAAACACATTTCGATTAAATTCTTCTGGTATAATCAAACATCCTACCAAGCTTAAGGTAAAATGTATTCATTTCGTAGCGCCCTTTCTCCTCCCCCAGTCAATTTATTGCTGCAATCCTGCAGCGTCCTGCTGCAGTGCGTCACTTCTCAGTCAACAGCGCAGAGAAAACGCGCAAGTGCGCGTTAGTCCTTCCGTCGTTCATCGCACGCGGACGGTGTACGGTGTACGTTTTAGTGTTACAAGGTTGGCCTTGAATTATATTTCAGCTCCCTGTGAGGAGGGTTCATGGATGCTTCGCTCGCAGCAAGTTTTTGCGTCAGGGTTTAACCCGTATTTTATCCGACTGAGGCAGATTAAAAGAATTTGAATACAATATCAACCAAAGCATCAGCTCGCTCTTGCAGTGAGGAAGATGTCTATTCAGATGTTATGGGAAATGTCTACAAGCATTGTCCATTCTTTTCTTTCCTTCTCTTATTAACACGTCGAATCCCTTTGTCTCGCGCGGTCATCAGTGCCTCTCCCAAATCATCAGCGCTCATTATCTTTTCCTTATCTCCGTTCACACCGAGCAGAGAGAAACTACCGCCTCCTTTTTCGATCGCTTTCCAGCCTAATCTCCTTCCAGAAGAGAAGTTGGATCCACTGCAGAAGAGTAAAAAACTCTCTGCTTCTGAGAAACACCCCCCCAACGAGAACGTTCCCCAGTTTTAAGGCGCAGATCTTCCTTAAAATCTTTCTCTCTATGTGACCCCTCCAATGGCGTCCCCTTCCATCTTTGGCAGTCTGCGTTTTTCCCTCGCAGGAAAGTGTCCTCGTAAAAATTGTCTTGTCCTCGCCTGGGACAGCTGAAGAGCAATAATGTCCAGATCCCCTTTTCTCAGAAGACGCAGAAGTTCCTTAATTGGCTTTTCCGTCCCCTCTTCTTATTCCTTTGCAGGAAAGTTAAAATCCCATAAATCTATCTCTTCCTCCGGGAAGCGAACGAAAAGGTGGTTAACTGCTAACCCCATCGAAAAAATAGCGGGAAAAATATTACAATTCACTATCCCTAAAATGATTCCATAACTTCACTCTTGACAAACACGGATGCCCAGGTTACAGTAGTTGTGTAAATAGTCAGATTATACCGCTTGTTTTGTGTGTTGTCGGTTGTTGCTGTGAGTTTTTTTACGCTTCCCAACCGTAGGTTGAAGAAGCATATATGCTCCAGCTTTGTCCATCTACCTGTCTGCCCGTCCGCAGGATAACTCGCGTAAAGATGGTTCGATTTCGATGAAATTTTAGTATGTGGTAGGGGACCACCTGCGGACGAATTTTATTGTAAAAGGGTATAATGGGGTCAAAGGTTAGCACATAGAAGCGGGATACATTACATTGCCCTTGTGCGTCATAACGTCCGTAAAAATGTTTCGATTTCGATGAAATTTTAGTATGTGGTAGGGGACCACCTGCGAACGAACCCTATTGAAAATGGGCGAAATGGGGTCAAAGGTCAGGACATACGTGCGGCATCCATTCCATTGCTCTTATGCGTCATAGCTTGCATTAAATTTTTCGATTTCGACGAAGTTTAGTATGTGACAAGGTACCACTGGGGACGAACCCTATTGAAAATGGGCGAAATGGGGTCAAAAGTCAGGACATAGGAGAGGGATCCATTCCATTGCCTTTATGCGTCATAACTTACGTAAAATGCTTCGTTTGCGACAAAACTGTATCATGTTGTTCCATAGGTACACTAAACCTGTTCTGTTGAATATAATCGAAATGGAGTCAAAGGTCAGGACACAGAAGCGAGATTTATTCCACAGCCATTATCCTCATAGCTTGAGTAATAACTTGAGTAATGATTTCTGGTATGTTGGAAAGCGTATCATAAACAATACATTGCATGATTTTACTAACTTGTTGTCTTTATAATTCAAGTTTCTTAATCAGTCAGTGCGGGGTGTATTGCTAGGTAAATACAATTTGAAAGACATGTTATGCTCTGAATTTCACAAATATTTGTTAAAGGAACCCGATGTACTGAAGAAAACCTTTTCCAGTGAAAAATAAAAGTAAAAACATTCAGCTGACTGAAATCTTTCTTTTTTAAGTTTTACATATATAAACTCTCAAACTCTCTCCCCTTCTTAGAACCACTGGTCCTAAATTAGGGATGGGCGACTGCTATCCCTAATTTAGGACCAGTCGAACCATTTTTATGGAAGTTATGACGCATAAGGGCAATGGAATGTATCCCGCTCCTATGTGCTAACCTTTGACCCCATAATTGGTATTTATTTTTGCACAAATTTAGTGTGTCCTCCTTTTTCTCGTAATGTCCTTCTTTTTTAATGAAATTGTCCTCTCATTCCAGCAAAATCATCTGGTCATTCTGTACACGAGAGACTGGTATCCTAAAAATTGTGGCACGGGAAACTACTAACCGGTAAATTCGTACACGGAAGATTAGGACACAAAGAATTTCTGCTCCTCGAGCTAATTTCAACTTGCCTGGCCAATTTATTACAGGAAGATTATTCTCATTTGCAGATTGTGGCTATTGATAGTTGTGTTTTCGCTTTGGCGGAAAATACCTACATTTTCATGAATGAAATACGGGTTTACACCATATAATACCAATTTTGAAGATGACAATCCGTTTATTGGTGTAAATATGACAAGGATGGTAAGTAAGATAATATCCGAAAACTTCAAAATTTCATCATCATTGTGGAGCGCGAAACGAATCCGCATCTCTCAGAGGCCCGTGTATGCTGACCACTGCACCACCCAGAACGACCAAGTGTCAAGTTTCCGATTAATTTAAATATAACCATCACAACGTTCGTTAGTCGAAGCAACCGGCATTCATGTTTATTGAATCTGGAGGTTAAGAATCCTATCCCGTGATTGCCCGGAGGAGCAGATAAATCATGAATGAAATACTTGATTACACCATACAATACACATTTTGAAGATGATAATCCGTTTTTTGGTATAAATTTTTAAGTTTTCGGATGTTATCTGACTTGCCATCCTTTTCATATTTACACCCAAAAACGGATTGTCATCTTCAAAAATTGTATTATATGGTGTAATCTCGCATTTCATTTATGATTTATCTGCTCTTCCAGGAAATCACGGAATAGGATTCTTAACCTCCAGATTCACTAAACATGAATGCCGGTTGCTTCGACTAGCGAATCCTGTGATGGTTATTTTCAAATTAATCGAAAACTTGACACTTGGTCGTTCTGGGTCGTGTAGTGGTTAGCATACCCGGTCGCTCTCTGGGAGTTGCGGGTTCGATTCCCGCTCCAAGACGACGAAGTTTTCTTAGTTATCTGACTTACCATTCTTGTTATATTTACGCCAAAAAACGGATTGTCATCTTCAAAATTTGTTTGCTACACTTAATTTCATAAGGGAAATGTACACAAATCGCATTTCTTTTAGATTTTGTTCAAAATGTAGGAAATTTCGTAGTGGCATGAAACGATATGTAGGAGTTTTCCTTGTGATATAAAATGGTATGTAAGATCTAGTGACATAAGTAGATATACAGGCTTTCCGACTGATTATATCTTGAGTCATGATTTTAATACCTGAATAATCTGAAGATTCGAAGAAAGAATTATCACAACGCACACATAAAGCGGGGAAAATACTGCTTAATAACTTTAGCTCCATCAGCTTATTTTCTGTATTCATAAGTGCTGTTTTTGCCTTTTATTCCCTAGCTCTACAATCTTGTTTGAAGTATTCCAGTGATACAATTTGATAACTAAATGCAAAAATATTCATCGTTAGCTGTGAAAGATAGGTTTTATATGCATACGATGAAAACGAACAGACATTAGCTTTTCTTTACCGCCGCTTACTCCGTCTGTGACTAAAATAAATTGAAGCAACCACCGTGCGAAGAGCCTAAACAAAAGACAGTTACTCTTTTATTTTTTCCGTGTACCTTGACATGTGTGCACGAAAGGCAATCCATCGGTGTTATTCTTTAGAAGTGACAGCTGTGACAGCAATTGACAGATTAGAGAACCAGATGGGAACCGTACCCTGATGAAGTGAAGGCTGCGACCATGGCCGAGAAGAAAGGCAGATGTCGCCCTCAGCATACTCGAGAGAAGAAGATCGGTCAAACAAATACGACAGCCAGAAGTCGACCAATGACAACGGAGGCTGCCAGATTCATTCAAAAAATTCAGGATTCCACGCGTTACTTTTTATTTATTGAGATGGCGACACAGGATGTGACGTCAAAAAAGAGCTCAAAGATTTTGTAAATTGCGAATAAAAGGGATGAATCTCACAATTCCAAGTTTTTTCACTTAAACGGGGATTTCGCTTTGGAAGGGTTCTTTCAACAAAATAAAAGACAAATATTTGTTAACTGGAATTTTCCTTCCCAGGTTAACGTAGTAAAATAATAATTATTTGTTAAGTTGTTGCTGCTTGGGGTTGATAATAATAACAACCATGAGCAAAAAGTTTTCATGCCGTCCCGGTGGCACAGTGGTCTAAGCACTGGCATATAACCATTCGTTCGCAATGGGTGCGGGTTCGAATCCCGTCGGTCATGGCTGTTGTGTTTGTCTTACGGCACTGGCTCTCTCCCTTCCCTGGAACCAGTGGCCCTAAATTAGGGACGGGCGACTGCTTATAGCCCATTGAGTTGGTCACGATGGTAGTAAAATCTTCCATAAATAAAAAAAATGCATGCAAACCCTTTATACCTCTCAAAATAATTTTTTTATACTTGATCGTGGAAGGTTGTCTTCAGCTTACGTTCCCTTTACTCTCTCTTCATGGTAGCAATCCTTTCCTCGAATACGCTTTCTGTTACTTTACGGTTTTCGGTCATTCCCTCGTCTACATCCGGCTCTCGCGGAAAAACTCAATCCCCCGGCTCGCCTAAAATGTCCTCAATCAACCGTTCCAGGCACTCCAGACCTCTTCTCTGGCGACCGTTCGCTCCTAAACCTTTCCGTTGACTGTTGTAGCTACTTCTTTGTACGCACGCAAACTCACCTCCTTCGTTTCCACTATCGCTCTGGGATCTCCGGTGTCAGCTCCACAACGCCTCAAGGTAGAAATGAAAATGTCTTACGCCTTTCTGTCGGTTGATTTGAAATGAAGGAGGCAAAGGTACTAATTTACCAATGCATCTACGAAACACTAAACCCAGACCCTGAGATACTTTTAAGATGCGACAGCCTGGAGTCTCTGAGCAATCCGTATTTCCTGATATTTCCTGACTGGATTGACGATGCTAAAATTTTCTCACGCATATACAACAAACGAAATAGAAAGAAATGCTGTGAAAGAGATTTAATATGTTTACCTAAAAATTATCGTATTACGTCTTCGTAACATATTCAGAGTTGCGTATGAATTCACGGTCCATGTTTGTAAATGGCTCAAGCATATGAGTGCCATGCACCATTTTGTAGGACGTCAATGTTAATTTTCGTATCATGCAACACACAATTTTTGTTTTTGTTTGAGGATTCAACGACCACCATGAATAACACTGATGCCGCCCAGTGGCGCAGTTTTCTAAGCTATGGCTTATGACATTTCGTCCGGGAAGGGTCCGGGTTTGAATCCCGGTGAGGCATGGATGTTGTGTTTGCCTTACGGCACTGGCTCTCTCCCTTCCTTGGAACCAGTGGCCCTAAATTAGGGATGGGTGACTGCTTGTAGCCCATTGAGTTGTTCACAGTGGTCGTTAAACAGTCAATGAAGGAAAAAATAATAAAAACAACATTGATGTCTGTAAGCAGTCCCACTTTCCTAATATTCGGATATTGGTTCTAAATTGTACAATCCCACAACCCACACCTCATCTCCTGAGACTCAAACCGAGGCCCAAATCGGCAGGGACGCAGACCAAGGAGATATGAGGCAGTGAGGGTAGGCTACAGCCGACCCTGAAAATGTTTTTGCACACCCTGCCGCCAGGGACGCTGCCAAGGAAATGCGAGACCCTGAAATTGTTCATCCCCACTCTGCACCTTACCCAGTTCACGTTGTTTTACTTTTTAATTTTTTTAACATTAAAATATAATCTAGACTTTGCCAGTAATAATAACGAATCTGGTGTGTTTCATCGTTTATCCCTACGAATTTTCCCGTATTAAGTGTGTTGTGCACTTCTCCGTAGAAAGGTCATGAATTGCGAAGCATCCTCAGGTTCACAAAAATTCAGTTGTTTTCCACTGTTCCAAATCTTTTGTTTAAACCTCTTTTCATGTTAGTGTGGCAAGGGGCGAATTTATGTATGTAGATAGTTAACTGGCATTCACTGAGAGATGTCATTATAGCAATTCGTATGCTGTTTGTTCTATTAAGTAGGATATTTCAACAAGCAAAGTTAAGATTTCGGTACAAGCGCTGTTAAGGTTGTCTTTTAATGAGTGTTAGGATTCATCTGTATCTACAATATAAATTTTTTGTACACATTTTCTCGAAGACTATTACTTTGTAGTGTTTGAAATTTTGAACAAAAATAAAAAGGACCCATAGTTAATATATATTTTTTTTAAAATTCAATTAATCTGATCGAAAACATTCCAATTTTGGCGCTACAGGTGGTTATAAATTAGAATAGCAGTGTTTCTATCTGGAAGCAACGAAATCTTATTTCTGCCTGATTTTTCTCATTATCTGAGCCAAATAGAAATCAATTAATAGGAGCAAAAGTGAGATTCGAGTCTTGTCTTCTATAGATCATCATAAATCCTACTGTACGTTCATTTTTTGAACAGAAAAGATGTACATTTATAGAGAGCCCCTGAATTTGAGCTATAGATGCTCCGCCTACTTCCTGAGATCTATCCCCAAATAATGCCATTGGTTAAAACGTAACAGTGCGTATTTTGTCTTTTCATTGTGAAGCCAATGAAAGACTGCTTGCAATCTGAATATGTGGAGGTCTCGAGTGATTCGCTCATGCCAGCTTCTGGGACAGTCACTCAAGACGTATAAGCCATGCCTAAGGATTGATAATTTTTGCGCCATCTACCGTAGAAGGTGAACCCTAACATTCATTCAAAGACAGCCTTAAGGCTGTTCCAGGGCAGTGAGGAAGCGGGAAGTGACTGACGGCTGCTTTGGAGGAGAGGCGTGCAGGGCAACGCCACTTGTTTGAAGGAAAATAGTTAAGGAACAGGGAGGTGTTGTGTCTGCTTGTCACGACGTTCAAATTTGATTTTGGTATACAAGTAGACGTTTTTCTTTAAAGAAATTGGTTAAGTACGGTACAATTTTTATTCGCAACATTTTCAAAAGCAATTAAGACAATGCTTCACAGCAAGAAAAAAAATTGAAGGTGCCATTCTACCAACACTTATATCTTAGACCACTAACCCATTGGTCATTGCCATGTTATCTTGTTGATTTACTAGTAGCATAACTAGTCGAATCCATCTGTGTGTGAATATATCTAGGTGTGAGGAATTGTGCCGAATTTTTTTGTAACAGATAGTGCATTAAAAAATTTTTTCTTTCTTTCAGTGTTTTGTAAATGAAGGTTGTTATCAAACTTCCCCAGCAAAAATACACTGCTGAACAATTGCTAAGGACGGATCATAAACGGCTATATAGCGCATGAAAAAGTAAGTGTGGTTGGATGCCAAGTGAAATAAAATAATGTCAGAATGCCAGGACATTACAAGAAAGACAATTTATTGTGCTCTGAAATCCAGAAGGCTTTGGAATGTGTTCAAGGGACAAACAGAAAATTTTGTCCAGAATACGTAAACGTGAAAAAAATGCAATTACCGTCCGCAGGTGTTCCGCCGTAAGATGTCAATACGGGATATGGCCACCATGGAGGGCGATGCAAGGTTCCACACGTCGTGTCATGCTTTGCACAACACTATCAAGCAGCTGTTGGGGTAATTTATCCCATTCCTCTGTCAGTGCACGGATGAGGGTCTCATTGTTTATTGGAGGTCATTGGCGACCAGCAAGACTCCTCCCCAAAGCATCCCACACATTTTCAATGGGATTCAGATCTGGAGAACGTGCTGGCCATACGAGGCGTTGAATATCCTCGCTCTCAAGACACTCCTGGACAGCGACTGTTCGATGACAAGTTGCGTTGTCGTCCATGAAAATGAATCTATCACCGACAGCACTACGGAACATGCGAACATGAGGTAGCAGAACATCATTAATGTATCGTTGGCCAGTCATATTCCCAGTTGGAAGCACATAGAGGAAAGTACGGCCATTGATCATGATGATTCCAGCCCATACCATGACACTACATGTCGGATATCGGTCCCTTTTCCTTTATGTTTGCTGGACAATATGCAGTACCACTATCACGCCAGATCAGTTGTCGTCGACAATCAGATGACAGACTGTATCTACTCTCATCTGAGAAGAGGACAGCAGACCAGTCGTTATCAGTCCAATTGCGATGTTGATGGCACCATTGCAAACGGGCACTACGGTGACGTCTGGACAATGGGATGAACACAACAGGACGGCGGGCGTATAGTCCTCCTTCATGCAAACGTCTGTCGACAGATTTTCGGGAGATCCGCTTGCCAGTAGCAGCCATAAACTGATTTGCTACCTCACTAGCTGTGCTGCGCCGGTGTCTTTTTGTTGATAGCACTATGTACCGATCTTCTGCAGGTGTCGTACTACGAACACGACCTCCCCCGTGACGTTTGCTACACTCTCCATTTGTTTGAAATGATTTCCAAAGCCTTGAAACAACACTGTGGCTGACGTCGAACTCCCTGGCAACATCTGTTATTTTTCGCCCTTCTTCAATCTTGCCAATAATACGGCCACGCGTAAAATCATCTAGGTGATGTTGGGAAGACACACCGAAAATTGCAAGTTCGTCAATTGATTCTTTTCCTTTCAACTTTGCGTTTGAACAACAACGGTCAATATATCGCGTCAAATCCTTTATATCTCTTATGAGCGCTATGACGTCACGAACAAGTTCGGCAATCCAAAACGTCTTACTGTATCCCGCACTTATGCTAATTTCCACATTTTCCTGCTTTCCATTTTATGGTTGCTATCGTTACTATTGTCATCCGTCCTTAGCAATTGTCCGGCAGTGTAATACCCGCCCACTCATCCCCCATCCTAATTTCGAAGTCTATCGACGTCCCTGCTTGCCACTCACGCAGTTTATGATGTGCCATTTTTTTTTACTTCAAAATAAAAATATAATCTGGGCTTTGCCAAGCAATAATGTGCCTCGTGTATTTTCGTCGCGTTCAATCGGATATTCAGAACTGCAGAGTGATTCACCTTGGACTTTACCCCAAAAAAGCGCAGTAATTTTAAAAGGGGAAAACATTTCAAGCTGAAATTTGAAGACGAAGTGCTTTACCTTTTCACAATCATATCGATATCAGATAAGATGTTGAAAATGCCCGCCATTTACGTCCAAACAGAGATTAACTCGTCGCTGCATATTGTCAAATGTACGCGTCAGCATGTTGGTATTTATTGTTTCAATTTCCTGTATGATGTTGTTCTTCAGCTGCGGAATAGTCCTAGGCTTATTGCTGTATACAGTACCTTTCAGATGACCCCACAAGAAGAAATTCGTAGCCGGATCGCCGAAGAAACTTTGAATATCAGCCATACTGGCATTGGAAGTGTGACAAGTCGCACTAACCTCTTGGAAGAAGCAATTCTGCAGTTCAATATCACCCAGTTGGTTCACGAACTGCTTGAAGATATTGAGGTATACTTCTGTGTTGATAGTTTGTTAAAAGAAAATGGGACTAATTTTTGAAAAAAAAAATTGTTTGGCCACGAGGGGGCGTAAGAGTTTATTTCTTCTTCTGATGCATTTGCAGCAAAGTCTAAGCTTCTGAAAAGTCGATTAAACAAATTCTTTGGTGGACCAATACTGCGCACCTGGAAAAATCTTTTCAGAGCACTTTCTTCCTAAAATAGTGCACAATTTCATTACTAGAGGCGCCAATATTGAACCTGCCGTCCCGGTGGCGCAGTGGTCTAAGGCGTCGGCCTCTGATCATTCGTCCGTAAGGGGTCCGGGTTCGAATCCCGGTGAGGCATGGATGTTGTGTTTGTCTTACGGCACTGGCTCTCTCCCTTCCCTGGAACCAGTGACCCTAAATTAGGGACGGGCGACTGCTTATAGCCCATTGAGTTGCTCACGGTGGTCGTTAAACCTCCAATCAAAAAAAAAAAAAAAAATATTGAATCTGTTTTTCTTAATATCTCTTCTTCTAAATGTGCGATTTAAAAAATTCTTCGAACACCTTGTAGAATACTTTAATGGTCGAGGAGTTTGTAGTTCAGAGTTCTGTCGCTAGGTGGTGTTTGAGGAGTTTTGTAGTTCAGAGTTCTGTACCTAGGTGGTGTTTGTGTACTTTTGCTTGCAGCTGCATTTCCGCTTCTAAAACCCCCATGAAGAAATTTATTTTTTACTGTATGCCATTCACTACAATAGCGATGTGGTACATTATGCTTTTTGAATTATGCACAGATTTCCTGCCAGGGGGCGTAAAGGTCAATACGGCCGCCCTGGTTTTGCAGTGGTCTAAGCGATGGCTACTGATCATTCGTACAAGAGAGGTCTCAGTTCGAATCCCGGTGAGGCATGGATGTTGTGTTTGTCTTACGACGCTGGCTCTCTCTCTTCCCTGGAACGAGTGGCCCTAAATTTGGTACAGGCGACTGCTTATAGCCCATTGAGTTGCTCACGGTGGTCGTTAAACCTATAATAAAAAAAAAGTCAATATATTTTTTGTTGTTGTTGTTATCTTCGCTTCCGGGAGAAGTATTTGAAAAGTTATTTTCCATGAAGAATATTTTTCGCCTATTTTAACCTCCTCTTTATGCCAAATTATTCCGCTAGAAGGCGTAGAGTTTGTGACGTACTACAGAGGTGAAAACGTTTGCCAAGACAACAAATCTGCAGCCAGACATTCTGTTCGCGTAGCTCAGT